>OY979706.1:4256839-6876494 GCA_963855925.1 Inga laurina | reverse complement strand
AGGATAAAAAAAGTAAAGATGCATAAGGATTAAAGAAGAAAATGAAATTCTACATGTGTTTGATGGGGATTGTGACAGACATTCGGGTATTTTATGTAATATTAGCCCATACTTTCAGTGAAGAATATATCAGCCGAAATTACAGAAAACCCCGAAATTGCCAAATTGCCAGTTTGGTCCAAATATCCGAAAATCACCGTTTTCACCTCTGGAACTGATTTTTTCCCGCCTCTTATACAGAATTTAGGGAAATCTGATTGGGATATAGCTTGGAGAGATTTTTCCGCATCTCGGAGGGGATTTGATGGAGATTTCAAATGAAAAAAAAATAAAAGGGCATCAAGACTCAAGAGTCTTGCGAAAAGGAGAGAGAAAAATCATCGATCGGCACCTTCAAGGAAGAGCAGGACAGAAAAAGAGCTAACACCATCGAAAGAAGCAGCGCCTCCCTCCATCTCTAGTATGTTTCTTCCATCTTAATTTTATGGATTCTTGGTGTGTTGAACGAGTCGTGGATGTGATAAACTTCATGAAAGGCTAAATTCTTTCATACTTCTTAAAGATGAAAGATTGGTTTAAACCTAGAGATACATTCAGGGGAGTTATTTATTTTAATCTTTGATTTAACTAAGTAATATATTTCCTTAATTAGGATTTTGTATTATGTAGTTAATATTGAGATTGCGTGTGTGATTTGAAATTTAAATAAATAAATAAATAAATAAATATTCCCTTTTCAGTTTAATATGGTTGTGCTATTCTTTCATAGTTTGAATGAGTATTACGACTATTTTGATCTTATTTGAATATCTCAATTGAGTATTTATTGTATAGAGGAACAAGTTACATAAATCCAATCCTAAATTGCACACTAAGTGGTATTTAATAGTGAATTAAAAAGTAATTATCTAACTAGAGTTCTAAGGCTAATTACTAATTAATATCACTAGACTTAGCGAGTTGCTAAAGTTTAATTTTTGATTTAATGAGTGGTTTAACTCCCAAATTATTTTAAATAAGGATAATCTATATTCCATTTTTCCAAGAAGTATTCATCATCAATTTGCTTAAATCAAATTTCATTAATTATCTCAACAAATTTCTCAAAAATCCAAAAAAATAGTAGTCTAGGTTATGTTCCATTATTAAAAAAAAAAAAAACAATTTCAAGCTCATCTTAATGTTTTTATCACTTAGTTTAGTTTAAGAAAAAAATAAAAGACTACTTAAGAGAACACAATCCAAGTTATATCTGAAATGGCGGATGATTGGAAATATGGATACAAAAAATTTACAAGTAAAAATATATGGAGATTTTAAATTACGAATAATCCCTGATCGCTGTGAATGGAGACCAAATCAAATTAATTAAAGGGATGATGAAAACAAATATGGACGAACAGACCACGCATACAAGAAATTACAAACCAATTAACACACTTTCACGGCGATGACTAACAAACGGCGATAGGAGGACGACGTGCTGCCTGAAATTTAGGGGTAGATCGGGAATGCAGCGAAAAGAAACAGATGAAAATGAAATAATATCCTATATAATAATTAAAAGAAAAAGAAATTTATGTTTCTGGGCGAGGCTTGAATGATTGGCCCAAACAGTTTATAATAACTTTGTTTTATACACTTCATGATTAGGCCAGGCCCGAGACCACCGACCAGAATTGGATCTTGATTATGAATAATATCGGATCCACTTTGTCAGATTTAAACTTGGTTAAAGCTTATGGTAAAACAAAGAAACAAAGAAACAAAGACAGACATTTTTTTAAAAAATTAGATATATCCCAAAAAAAGAGTTGTGAATTACCTATCAAATTATTCTTGATAATAAAGCTGATTTAGGATTTTATAGTTTTAAAATTCTTTTTCTGTTCCTTGAAAGAAAACTTCTAGATGAATCTATTTTTAATAAGTCTCGGGTGGATGCGGAGCAGTAACGTGCACCGTTTTATATATTTTTAGATAATGTTCTGTGATAATCTTTTTATAAAATAATTTTAGTGATATCTTAATAGTTTAATCC
This sequence comes from Inga laurina, assembly GCA_963855925.1. NCBI lineage: Eukaryota > Viridiplantae > Streptophyta > Magnoliopsida > Fabales > Fabaceae > Inga > Inga laurina. Next base: position 6,874,453 of record OY979706.1, on the reverse strand, counting down.
TAACTTAATTATATTTATTATTTTTGATATAATCTTTTCATTTGAAGTGGGTTAAAATAACTTTTTGTGAGACAAACTTGAATGCCCGATCCCAAAAACTTTTTAAGAACAAAGCAAACTAGTCTAACAATTCTAAAAACACTTGAAAAGAGAAAATTACCAATACAGTTAACCCTCCGTTTTTATTATAAGATAGGATTATTAGGTATGCCATATTCCTTTTTAAAAGATTAGATTAGGGAATGTCTCAAAAGTGTTTTGTAAACTCTTCATTTTATCCTTATTTAATTACAAAAATTACTCGTATGACTATTAAGTAACACTAGTGTAAAGTACAAACCAACTCTTTATAGTCTTTATCTAGGTCCATGTTTGTTAACTATTTCAAAATAGATTTCAAGATTTAATTTGTCTCATAAAAGCTAATTTTTTAAATAAAATTCATTGATGACTTGATTATTTAGACTCCTTTAACATCAAAATCCCAGGTATTAATAAATATCCTATATGAAGAGCCCTCCATTCGGCTTACAATCTCTTTATACAGTGCTACATTCAATTCAATTTTGGTTGGAAAAAAAAAACGATTAGTACCCAGCGGTCAACTTGAATCATATAATGATCATCATATTGCATTTGGGAAAGCAAGTTTTAAAATATGTTAAGCTATTATTAGAATTAACGCACATAATAGAAATACACACATATATATTGCAGAAGGTTACCTTCCTCTAGTTTCTTTATAATAATGTGTAGTTCTCGTTAAGAATGTGCTGAATCTGAAACAGATTTTTGCATTCCTTTTTCGAGAAGATAATTAATACAGTGTAAATTATTCCATGTCCTATGAAGTGTTTTCTGCTTGAAGAAAACTTTAAAGGCAAAATTACACTAAAAATTTACTTTTGGAGTGCTTAGTGTTATTGAGAATTTACTTTAGAGTGATGAATTCACTTTAAGTTAAAGCACTTTTTGAAAGTTAACGGTTTGGCCAAAATTGCATATAAAAAAAATACTTTAAGAGCAAAATTACACTAAAAATACTTTAAAGATAAAATTGCATTACAAATAAGACTAAAGTGCATAATGCTTCAGAGTGGTAGATGCTACTTTACCCTTTAAATAATTATACATGCAGTTAATTTTTTATGACATAATTTGTTGAGGCATACTTTTATAGATTACTGTTGCCAGTTTTTATAGATTTTAGATTTTATTAGTATGTTAAAAAAAAGTTCAAAATTACACCCTATCCACACATACATATAGTGAATACCTACATTTTACTTCATGAGCTACTTGAACCTTTATGTGAGTTCCATTAGGTGGGAGAATATACACAAATAGTGGTGATAAATTCAATATCTGGAACTCCCAGAAAACAAATTCAAGCTATACTAATTTATCATACTTGTTGGACTTTGGGTTCAAGTCCGCCTTTGATGGACCAGACTATTTGACTAAGGACATAAGTGGCCTTATCAAATAAGAAATCAATTAGCATTAATTATGGATTGGTAAAAAAGTTGGTATTAATTATGTGATTGTTAATTGAGGAACAAGTCACCATAATTAGGAAATTAATTGAGAATCAATTAATTTAATTACCATATTGAAGGGCAAGAAAGGGTGCATACGTTTCCTAATTAGTGGCCACTCTAAACCACTATAAATAGGGTGTGCCTCCTCAATTGCAAACCACCCTTGCTATTGAGCTTTCTAGCATTCTCTTTTCTCCTACCATCTTGCTTGTTTTGGTGCACTGCTATGCCAATCCATATTAGACTCTAGTAGTTTAATACTTGTGTGGGCTCTCAATACCCGGATTCGACTTGACCTGGTACGCATTTCTTCTTTCCATCTAGTCTAATTATTCCTTCATTGGTATCAAAGCCTGCCTGATCTTGTGGTTGTATGCTATATGTGTTCTGCCATGTTTTTTTTATGTATACACATATGTACATGAAAAAGATTATCACCTACGTATCCTATTTTTTTTCTCCCTCTCTACACATGTTCATATTTATTCTTTCGCTGCTACTCTGTATTTGCATGTTCTCAGTATTATTGTTTTGTACATGAAGCATGCACATGCATATATGAACTTGTGCCACACACACACACACACTCTCTCTCCCCTCTGTTACAGTTCTTCTTGTTTCTCAGTTTTTGATTCACATGTTCAAGCATTCACGTCATTCAAGCACTGTGTTTTCATTATGTTCATGAGTATGAGGCTATTCCTTGAAGCATGTTCTTTTATTTTTAAAAGATCAAGATTGTATATGCTCTCTCTCTCTTTTCTCATTTTCTCTGTGAATTGGTTCTGGAATCTATGTGAGTTCAAAAACGACAACTTGAACATATAACTAAGTGCATGAGATCATAAAATGTAAGAAGAAAGAGCTAGACCATGTTTTCTGTGTGAATCTGATGGTCACCGACGAGCTTCAAGAATTGGGTCTTAAAAAATGCTAGTCTCTGTGTGGAAAGAGGTGACGAATGTGAAGCACTCGAGGAGATGGTTCCAACGGCACTGAAATCACTTGAAATGGAGGTTAGATGAGGGAGAAATAAGGGAAAGAAGCTGGCGGGTCACGACGGACCCGCCTAAGCTTCGGCCGGGTCACGTCGACCCGGCTGGAGGTTGAAGAAGGGGAGGGGGGCCAAAACAACATCTTTTTGGCTAGAACCCCCAAAACACGTCGTTTCACTAAGTGAAATGATGACGTTTTTGCATTGGCCGAAACGACGTCATTTTCGGCCAGTGGGAGACGCTGTATTTCAACTAAGTGAAACACAACGTTTCGGGTCAGCTTGACCTGAAACCCAGTCAAAGGATAATGGGCCGGTTCACCCGACTAGAACCGGCCCAACCCGATTTCTAAAAAAAATTTTAAGTACTAAAATTTTTTTGAGGCAGTACGCCTTTGTGGCGCGTGGGATCCACCCCTAGGTCATATGGGCCAAGTAATGGCATTATCAGACTCAGTTCGCTGAGACAAGTCCAATGACTTTGTTACCGTGTCAGAAAGAGATCCCCAAGGCGGAGTGGCCTTCACACGCCACCTCCCGAGAGTGAAACTTCCTAGTTTCTTTTTTTTTTCATGAATTTTTCACCCAGAAACCTTCTGGGAGCATGTGGGGGTGCGTGCAGGGGTATTTTTAGGATAGTTTTGGTCCTAAAAATTTATAAATTCATGATCTTCAAATGGGTATACTATTTGTCTGTTTTAGAAATTATTCAGAACATTTTATATACGTTTTTTGAGTGTTTTAACCCTAAACTATTTAAAATAAATTCTAAAAACTATTTTTTCTTTGTGATGAACAATTATTAGTCAGATATGGCAAGTATTGAGATTGACCATTCCTTTGATGGGACTCCCCCTGAATATTCTCCAGCTTTTGATGATGAAAAAGAGGTAAAGACCTCAAGTGGAGTTGGGAGCACCAACAAGAAAGGTTCCCCTTTGTCACTACAAGACCCCAACACACCTGACAAGGTGAAGCAGGAAGAGAAAGTGAAGTTCATATTTGATGAATTCAAAGAGGAAGAGGTCAATAGACCAAGAACTAGTCTTCTAATCAAATCTCTTGCTGAAAAAGATGGTGATAAATATATTCAAATCAAGAATGTCTATGGGGTCATTTTTGGATATGGAAGACAAGTTACTAATGCCAGTGACGTTGAGTTCTATGCAAGAGCTATGGTGGAATACCATGAGCAAGTGACAAAGAGGGGTCATCTCCATGGCCTAGGATTTTGGAAAGAGAGGCTTAAATAATATAGATGGAGGAGCTCAGAGCCAAGGTTAGGAGAACCTTACTAGATTTTGGCATTGATGTACCTCGTTATTGAAACTTAATTATCCTTGTTATAGTTTTCTTATTTTGAATTTGTTTTTCATTGCAACTTATATGAACCTCTTATGGATTATTGCCTAATGAATAAATTATTTTTGAATTATTTATTTTATTTGCTTATGATGCTTTATTTGAGTGGGAGTATTTTTTCTGGAATTATGTTTTCTTGAAAATTCAATTAATGGGGGATATGTTTGAATAAGGATAGAAATTAAGAAAAATGAGCAACAAACTAGAATGAGTGGGATGGGGGTCAACTTAGTTGATTCCTGAACACAAAGCTAGCAAACTCTCATTCTATTAATTTCTCTTATTATTTAAACAAGAGATTGAATCTCTTATGAAATTGCATACCTAATGAAAATGCATGTCTATGTGACAGAAAAATAGCTAAAATGACAAGTAAGACTTTTGTTGCTGATCTCGTTAGAGGAGATAAGCTGTATGGTGAGAACTTTGACATATGGCGCCATAAGATCTCGTATGTCTTGGAGGAACAAGATGTCATAGACGTCTTGACTGCTGTGCTTCAGCAACCCGATGCTAATGCATCACGAAGGGAACAGGAAGCTTTTGCAACCTGGAAAAGAAAGGATACCATTGCTCAGATAACAATGCTTGTGGTAATGACTGACAATATGATATGTCAATTTGAAGGACATGTTATTGCCTTTACCATATGGACAGCTCTGAAAGAGGAGTTTAACGGTACTTCTAATGCGAGGCCCAGGAGAATTACCGTCAAGCTTGATAATTATAAGCTGGGTCCAAACACTACTATAAGGCAGCATTTGAGGAAAATGCAGAACATGATAAGGGAACTTATCGAGGCAAGAGGAACCCTTTTTGAAGCATACTAAGTGCAAGCTATTGTGAGTTCACTCCCTGCAAGCTGGGATCACATGAAACACACCATAACTTACAACATACCATCAACACCTTTGCTGACGTTGCTTGTCACATCCAATTGGAGGATGACCGTATGTACAGTGTAAAGACCAATAGTCAAGTACTCTTAATTGAAGAAAATTGAGCTTCATCCCAGAAGCGGAAGCCCAATAAAGGCAAGGGATCCCAAAAGAAGAAGGGGAACCTAGGGACAAAGAAGGATAAGAATGCTTTCAAGAAGAAAAAAAACCTATAAAGAAGCGAGACCTTTCTAAGGTCAAGTGCTACTCTTGAGAAAAGAAAGGCCATTTTGCCAAAGATTTCCCTGAGAAGAACAAGGTACTATGTGATAACCCTTCTCATTTTTCTTTTGTTTCTAGTACTGCCTTTATAGCTGAGGCTAATTCTGTGTGAGTTATAGACTCAGGGGCCATAGACCATGTGAGTAGAGATCGTGGGAACTTCACAGAGTTTCGTAGGCTACCAGCTAGAAGTAGATGGCTTTACCTTGGGAACAATGCGATGGTAGAAGTCAAAGGGATAGGCACCTGTAAACTGACTTTACTAGGCGGGCGAACCCTAATTTTACAAGATGTTCTCTACGCTCTGGAGATCCGACGAAACCTTGTGTCTTTTATTTCTTTAGTTAAATTTAGTTTTAATGTTAACTTTAATGATCAAGTTGTTGACATTTCAAATAGGACCGATTTTTCCGGATTTGGTTGTATTTCGGATGGTTTCTTTGTTTTAATGAATTATGATTTTGATTCTAGTCATTGCTATGCGATTTCATCTAATGATAATTATGATACATGGCAGGCCATATTAGGACACATTGGTCAAGAATGCATGACCAAACTAGCAAATGAAGGATTGTTAGGAGAAGTATCAAAAAAGGAAATGTCTCTATGTGAGCATTGCCTTACTGGCAAAAGCACAAGGAAACCCTTCAGAAAATCAACTAGAGCAGAACATCCTCTTAAATTAGTACATTCGGATATCTGCGGACCTATGAGTATGAGGACACGAATAGTGCGTGGTATTTCATTACATTTATCGATGATTTTTCATGATATGGACATGTATACTTAATCTCTCACAAGTATGAAGCTTTAGAATGCTTTAGGAAGTACCTTAATCTAGTTGAGAATCAACAAAACTACAAGGTTAAAGCCTTAAGAATTGATAGGGGTCGAGAGTATCTCTCAGAACAGTTTAAAACGCTCTGTGATGAAAAGGGAATTGTAAGATAGCTGACATCCCTGACACTCCTCAACAAAATGGGGTGGCCGAGAGAAGGAATAGAACTCTTCTCAATATGGTTAGGTCAATAATGTCACAAGCTGAACTACTAATTTCATATTGGGGCGACGCAGTATTGACTGTGACTTCATACTTAACTGAGTGACTTCGAAATCAGTCACTTCTATGCCTTATGAGCTGTGGACATGACGTAAGCCGGATCTAAGTGTCTTACGACTATAGGGATCGGCGGCTTATATACACAACTCGTCTCACAAACATGGAAAGTTAGGACCTAGAGGCAAGAAATGTATCTTTATAAGATACTCCGAACAATCAAAAGAATATGTTTTCATTGGTGAAAATGAGGACGGCTCAATGACTGAGGTAGAGTCAAGAGACACAATATTCCTAGAAGAAGATTTTTCTAGCAGAGGAAGCCTTATCACACTGAAACTCTATATGAGAGTGAGGAAGTTAAAGGCACTCCTCAGATCACTGACCTGAGTGGGAGAAATGAGTTATTTTCATAACATAGAAATGATGATCAATCTCAGGAAAAGAATCCTGAAGAGCTCCCACCTTGGAGAAGCCAAAGGGATAGAATCCCCAGAAGACGCTTTTCTATTGAAGGGGAAGTACTCATTATCAATCTAGAAGATAATGAGGAAGATTTGGAAAATGTTAAAGAAGCGCTGATCGGACCTGCTATGGAAAAATGGCAAAAGGCCTTAGAAGAGGAGATGAATTCCATGAAAGCTAACCAAGTTTGGGAATTGGTTGACCTACCACCAGGCCGAAAGGTAATTGGGAACAAATGAGTTCTCAAATACAAACAAAAGACAGATAGATCAATTGAAAAACCCAAAGCACGTTTGGTGGCTAAGGGGTACACCCAAAGAGAAGGAATAGATTATGAAGATACCTTTTTACCAGTGGTGCATCTTAATTCAATAAGACTTATACTTGCCATAATAGCAAGCATGGACTTAGAGTTACATCAAACGAATGTAAAAACCGCATTGCTTAATGGAAAACTAGATGAAGAGATATATATGAAGCAGCCTGAGGGCTTCATAGAAAAGGCAAGTGAATAAAAGGTTTGCAAACTCCTAAGGTCCATCTATGAATTAAAACAATCTTCTAGATAATGGTATCTAAGATTTCAAGAGGCAGTAACCTCATTCAACTTCAAAATGATCGAAGAAGACCACTGTATCTACATAAAGCGGTTTGAAGATGATTTTTGTGATCTTATCTCTTTATCTAGATGATATACTCCTGGCCGGAATGAGTCTTAAGGCAGTTAAAACAATCAAGGATTGGTTATCCTTGAACTTTGAAATGAAAGACATGGACGAAGCAGAATATATCTTGGGAGTCAAGATAAAGAGGAACTGTTAAAAAAGATTGCTATCCTTGTCACAAAAGACATATATAGCAAAGATCTTAGAATGATTCAATATGAGAGACTACAAGCCTATAGATACCCCTGTGGTTAAAGGACACCACCTTAGTACGGACATGTATCCTATGGAAGAATCCAAAATAAAGTGCATGAAAAGAGTCCCATACTAGAGTGCAGTTGGAAACTTGATGTACGCTATGCTATGTACTAGACCAGACATATGCCTCACGGTCGGACTTGTGAGCCGTTTTCAATCCAACCCAGGAATCAAATATTGGGAAGCTGTGAAGAGAATCATGAGGTACCTGAAGGGAACCATAGATTACTAGCTATGTTACCAAGGTAGAGATATGCATCTAGTAGGATACTTTGACGCTGACTGGGCGGGAGATATAGATGAATGACATCCACCTCAGGGTACGCGTACCTCCTAAACAATGGAGCAATTTCCTGGAGCAGCAAGAAACAGACTTGTGTGTCTCTGTCATCCATGGAATCTGAATACATAGCTTGTTCTGCCGCTGTTCAAGAAGCATATGGCTTAAGAGATTTCTAGAACATCTATAAATGAAAGGCAGAAAGGAGGGTCCTATTTTGATACATTGCGATAGTCAAGCCGTAATAGCTTATGCTAAGGACCCTAAGGACCACAGTATGACAAAGCACATAGACATTAAATATCATTTTGTAAGAGATATGATCACTAAGAAACAAGTGACCATTCAATACCTTTCCACTCATAAGATGTTAGCTGATCCCCTTACGAAGCCCATTGCCAGAAACTCTTTTGTTAAGCATGTACATGCTTTGGGCATACGTAGAATGTAATGTATTGAACATTATTAAAGCAATAAAATGATGTATTTTCAGTTTTTTCAAATATATTGTGTATATATTAATGCATAGGCATGAGGTATGCAATTCCGTATGTTATACAGGTCAAGAAGGTTGGTTCACTCACATGAACAACCATCTTCCCATGATTTACAGGAGCGTGGGACGATAAGATGAGCAAATGATCACTATGAGATGGGAAAGGAAGATCTTTGCGCTTGAGTGGCCTCAGTTGAACTATGATGAGATCCGCATGTATATATATACATCATGGATCGCAGCATGATTACAAAGGATGTATCATCAGACCTGTAGTTAGGCAAAAGACTCTCTTGTACAAATGAGATTCTAGAAGGGAATGATTGTAAAAGGGAAGTTCTGGTTCCGATGCTGAGTGCTTTTGAACTAAAGTCTGTACGGTGAAAGATAAAGATAAAAATCAATTTACACCATTAAAAAATCACCGTAGCATGAAATTCATACTGCATGTGCTTGAGAGAATGATTGCAATATGGGACATAGGCGAAAGATCCCTGGTTTACTACCGTGTGAGTCCCAGGAAGGAAAAATCCTTCTACGATGCCCTCAGGACTTAGGTAGGCATCATGAAAGCCTGACTTGGGGCTAGCTACTTTACCTGAAGCTTCATGATCACACACGATTTGATCAGACAGCTAAAAGCTAGGAAAGTGACCAAGTTGGGACATATCGATGTTTTTAGTCAAAAAGGAAGGTCTATCTTGAAGTACACTATTTACGGTGGCATCTGTGATATGTCCCATACAGGTTATAGGAAAAACTAGTAAGTGTGGATACCACGCATATGGTAGGCAATCTGGGTCAAAAAAAAAAAAAGAAACTTTGACTCGAGAGGGATCAGATATGCCATGAGTTGAGTGTATAGACAGACCTAGGGCATGTGAGTCAACAATTTACAGGTTCACGAAGGGTGTCCTTGGATGCTGATCCAATATCAAGGATTTCTAGTATTACAAGCACCAAAGGTTCTGAAGATGTTGTGCCCATGCGGTCACGACAGACACCAAGTATGAAACAAGAAGAAGAAGTAATCGCACGATGGATGGCCCATCAAGTGTGAGTGGGAGATGTTGGACTTTGGGTCCAAGTCTGCCCTTGAAAGACCGAACTATTTGACTAAGGACATAAGTGGCCTTATCAAATAAGAAATCACTTAGTATTAATTATGGCTTGGTAAATAAGTCGGCATTAATTATAGGATTGTTAATTGAAGAACAAGTCACCATAATTAGGAAATTAATTGAGAATCAATTGATTTAATTACCGTCTTGGAGAGCAAGAAAGAGAGCACACGTTTCCTAATTAGTGGCCACTCTAAACCACTATAAATAGGGTGTGTTTCTTCAATTGCAAACCACCCTTGCTATTGAGCTTTCTAGCATTCTCTTCTCTCCTACCATCTTGTTTGTTTTGGTGCATTGTTGTGCCAATCCATATTAGACTCTAGTAGTCTAATACTTGTATGGGCTCTCAATACCCGAATCCGACTCAACCCGGTACGTATTTCTTCTCTCCATCTAGTCTAATTATTCCTTCAATACTAATAATGATTGTGGCAATCTTATATGATAATATAAACTACAAAGCCCAAACAGAATTTAAACAGAATATGCTAGCATCAACCATGTGCCACTGAAGTAAAAATCATAGCCTCAAACCATGGCTACAATTTTTGGCGGAGAAAGAACAACAGAAAATAAAGCTTTTAAACTGAAGATTAGTGACACCATCAAGGAAAACAGAAACAGAAATAAAAACAGCCAGTTATCGTTCTTATAGGTGATAGGGAAGGATAATATGTGGAATCACGAATGATTGGAAATACGGATACAAAAAATTTACAAGTAAGAAAAAGCGGAGATTTTAAATTACGAATAATCAATCCCTTATTGCTGTGAATGGAGACCAACTCAAATTAATTAAAAGGATGATGAAAACAAATAAGGACGAATAGACCACGTACAAGAAGACAAGAATGCAGAGATGACAGGCTCAACAATATGAACTGTGAAAAGGCAGAAATAGAGATGGAATCCTGAAGAAGGGGAAAAAATAGTTGCAAGATAGGAAAAGAATACCTAGAAGGAAGAAATTACATACCAGTTAACACACTTTCAAATTTGTCAATCTCTCTCGTACGATGCACAAAGAATGAAGGCGGTAATGACTAAAGAACGGCGATCGGAGGACGACGTGGTGCTAGGAATTTAGGATTTGTTTGGTATAGGGGATTCGGAGGGGAGGTGAGGGGAGGGGAGGGTTGGGACACTTTTATGAGTTGGATTTAAAAAATTGGAGAAGTGGAGTTACAAAATTTTAATAAAAAGAATACGTAAGATAAAAAAGTAAGAAAAATTAATTTTTTATCTAAGGAAAATTTTGTCTTAAAAGTTTTTCGAGGGCAATTTTGCCTCAAAAGTATAAAATATAGAGTAATTTTGCATCTGTTGTTATCTCAGTTAATTTTGACTATTAACTGGCCACATATGTTAAGTTTGTAGTCCATATGTCATCCATGTTGCTTTTGTTAAGGTGATAATTTACCCTGAAAGTTTTAGATCTAAGATTAAAAAAGGATAAAATAAATGACACATGGACTTCCGATGCAAATTTACACCTTTACAAAAATGATGTGAACAATATGTAGACTATTAGCTCAGCATATTTGGTCAACTAACAATCAAAATTAATTGGGATAATTGTTAGCATTGTGAAATTCATATCAAAGTGGCACATTTACACTTAATTTATCACACTTTTCGATTGATTAATTGGTATATGAAGATTGAAGTGTCAAGGAAATGTGCCTAATGAGTGTTTGGTTAAAAAGGGTATAATTATTTGATTAAATGTGAATATTTTGCTGTCATACATCACCCTTTGCTTTGTATAGACTTTCTTGTGTTCATAGGATCAAACTTGAGACACTCAAAGAGCCAATGGAAGCACAAATCATTGATTAAGAAGTTGGGAAGAAGAGCAAAACACCATTGCATCATTGAAAAAAAGATGGAAGAGTTGAAGACAAATGCTTGGTTGCAGCCAGACAACCTCCAGAAAGTTTTGGGTTGCAGCCAGAAGACAAACAGAGGCAATACTACGTTTTTTGGCTGTAGCCAAAATGCGAAAATAGCAGCTGTGCGTTTTGTTTCTAGGTCATTTAAAAGGCAAAATGATGAAACGAAGAGTGGGACATTCTGAGGTTTTGGGTAGGTGGCTAAGGAGCATTTGCAAGCAAAGGAGAGGGGTTTTCTCAAGGAAATCAAGTGGGATTAAAGATTGAAAGAGATTCCAACTCAATTTCTCTTGGTTTTTTTGTACTTATTCCCTTTCTCCTTTATAATTCTGATATGGCTGTACTGAATGTTGACATCTGTGATTCATTTTGTGCATGGATAATCCTTGGTGGATCAATGAAACAAATGGTGGATTTGCACAATCTCAATTCTTATTATGACCCTTATACTTGTAAAGCGAAATATGAGTACATTTGTTGCAATTACTATGGAGATAATCATTATAGTGAGCAATTTCCCCATTTCTCCGGGATTACATGAAGAATGATTTCACTAAGGCTCAAGCTCATTTGTATGATGATACTTTTAGCCTTCATTGGAATCAAGATCATTCATTGTCTTGAGATCCTAATTCTTCTTCTTCACATGCATCGTAGCCTCATATATCACTCAATACCTATGTAGATGAAACCACCCCCATTCATGAGAAGAAACCTACAACAGAGGATATGATTCAATGTATTCTTGATAATGTAATTGAAATGAGGGATTGGACAAAAAAGAAATTTCACGAACATGCATTAGCTCTTCAAAATTTAACAATTCAAGCAAGCGAAATAGCTTCTACACTTGAGTCTTTGAAGCAAAAAGATATTTTCCATGATATCTCAAGTGGACAATTAACCATGGGGAGTGAGGAAGTGTTGCCAATAGTTTGTAATATTTTTGTGGGTGACTGTGAGTTGGAAATCAATGTCAAAGAGAAGAATACTAAGAGTTCAGTTGAGGTTTCAATTTTGGAGCCTAATCCTTGTTGTTTTGAACAAGATAATAGAGAGGAAATCCCTGAAATTTGTGCTCTTGATCCTTCTACTGATGTTCTGGCTCTTACTGATGAGAGTCAAGTGGACTTTGTTGGGTGTTCTAAATTCTTAAAAGCTCCTACTTTTGTTTGTGTGAGTAAGCTTGTTATGTCTTCTTTGAATTTAATAAATGCTTGTACTATGTAATTGCTGATAATTGATGAAATACAGGTGATTAATGTGAATGAGCACCTATTGTATTTGAAACATTGTTGTTTGAAAAGAAATGAAGATGAGGTGGTCATGGTGTTTGATACTTATGATTAGGAGTTTTTATTAAAAATTTTGGCTGAAGACTATAAATTTAGCGATTCTTGGGAGGCAATCCAAGTTCCTTAACTTAAATCTCATTAATTTCTTTCATTTTGGAGTATTTTTGGTAGATGAATGCTTGGTTTTTTGATTTTTTTTGGTAGGTGAGAGAGATACCCAAATGAGAGGAAGGAAGAAGCAAGCTTGGTACTAAGGAAGGATGGAGAAATTGGGTGCTTGATAAGCATTTTCAGGGAAGTCCATCAGTTACCATGATATAACTGATCTTAATATTATATAGGCATGCCATGATTTGATGAAAATGCTTGTCACTGAATTATCACTTCTTTAACTTTTGATTAAAGTGTGTTCATGGTTTTGGGATGAATTGGAGATTGATTTTGTATCGCATTTGTCTAATCTTCTCAATTTTGGATGCAAAATAAGTTGATAACTTGTGGGTGCAATTTTGATAATGTAAAAGTGTGCTCCAATGTGTGATTTATTGATGGTCTATGATTATGAGTGATTCAAGATGAATTTGTGGTGAGATTGATTGAGTTGTTGAGTTATGTGCTATGTTCATAAGCTAGAAAGCATAATAAATCCTTCTTGGAGTGTTGCCTTTTATGTTGTTGATATCTGAAATAGAGTAGACAATTTTGGCTTTGGCCAAAAATCTCTTGGCTGTGGCCAAAAAGAGGGCAAGAGGTTTTTGGTTGCGGCCGAAACTCTCTTGGCTGCAGCTAAAAAGAGGGCAGAAGGTTTTTGGCTGCGGCAAAGAATTGCAGCCAAAACCAAAAAAAAAAAAAAGCGATTTTTTTTCTTTTTAAAAAAAAATTCCTTTTTTTTTCCTTGCATAAGGTTTTGGGCACCCTACACCCTAAACCCATATATATATATATTTAAACAATTTTTTTTGCCACAACCTTCTTTCTCACTCTATCTCACAACTCCTCTCATGCAACGTTGTTGTTATTGTTAGATGTATTCTTGCATGAGAGAAGGCCCTCAGTTTTCCCTAGTGACAGTGAGGACACTGTCTATTTTAAGTTTGGGGGTATTTTTGAATGTTTTTAGCTTATTCGGCAAGGATTTCAAGTTTGAAAATATTGACTATTTCTCGTCCTATGGCTTGAAAGCTGAGTTAGATTGATTAATTATCTATGATAGTGAATGTGTGATCCAATGATAGAAAGGATGCTTAGACTTTATGTTTTATAGGAAATGGTGGTAAATATTTTTGAATGCTTGATTTAGATTTTAAGGCTTGTTTCCTAATAATTTTTGGAATAAGCACTACGCATAAGAGTTGGGAATGATTTGAATGCTTTTGTTAGGAAATTTTGTAGCAAATTGGTGTGTTTATTCTTTTTTCATTGAAGGGCTTTAGAACTTACATTGGAATCTCTTGAAATAAAGTGATAATTCACACATTTTTGAAAAATGATTTGGGCATTTCCTTTTAACTGCGTTTGTGCCTTGCAAGCTTACCTATGGCAATCACTCCATTTGCACCCCATTTGAGCCTTATACAGAAAAACTGTGAATTATCTCTTATAAATTCCTGGCTCAATCTTTTATATTTGATAGGAAATTTTATTTAATGTTCATTGATGGATGCATTGTAGGGATAAAGCATGTTATTAAGGAATTTTTAAGCTAAGAAAGTACTATGGGAGTTAACTTTATTTTGGAAGTTCTTGTTGAACGGCTATGTGGCAAATTAGGTTATATACTTTTGTTTCAAATGGTAAATTGCAAAATAATATTTTGACTTCTTCAAAGCTTTTGATTTGTTTCATACGATTTGAAGACATGATTAGGGCACTTCATAAAATGCGATTGAGCCTTTCAAGCTTACCTAATTGATTTGTTTCCCCTGTTGAACCCTTGTTTCGAGCCTAATTGAAAAACCAATTAGAGATTCTTTTTGAAAACCTAACAACTACCTACCTTAGCTAATGTAAAAAAAAAAAATTGATTCCTTTGCTTTTAGATAGATGATAATTGATTAGGGTGTAGAATGTGGTGATGTGTAGAGTTTTATATGATTGGAAAAAGGAGCGTAGAAAGAAAAAAGGGGGGGGGGTTCACAAGGTATAGACATCAAGCCAAAAATGTGTAAAAAAAAGATAGATAAACAAAAAAGTACAATAAGGCTTGATGTGGAAAAGATCAATTTGCTTTAATTTTGGGGGAGTATGTTTAATGAGAAAAGGAAGAAACCCCTTGAGTAATTATCATCTATCTTGAGGTATTTGTTGATTATCCTTTACCTTTTCTTTTAAACACCTTAGTCCCTAACCCCATTACAAGCTGAAAAGTCCCTTTGATTTTTAAGTCAACTGGAGTAAATTAGAAGAAGAGGGGAAGAAATTAGAGAATGATGTAATTGATTGTTTGAATATTGGTATATAACTTGAAATGTTGCTTATAACTTTGGCAAGTGCAAAAGGAATATATGTTGACTCTGTTCACACACTCACACTTAGAAATTTTTGAAAAGTATGTTTTAAATCTATAAGGTGTTCATCTTTGCATATTTTCTGAGTTTCTTGTTCTATATAATTCTTTGAGCGGCTGATGAGGACAAGTTTGGGGAAGTGCTCTGTTTCTTGATAGGGAATTTTGTGTAGAACAAGGAGAGGAATGGTGAGTTGTCATTATCTTCAAGAAATTTGAATCCTTTGTTTCCTCATTCTTTCAAAGAACTTAACCAGTGTCCAAATCACAAGCCTATAAAGTCCCGTTGATTTTGAAATAGTGTGGCATTATTTATTAGTGGAAAGAGAGGAGAATGTAGGCATATGAAAACTTGATACTGAGTTTGATTTATACATACTGAAGTGCTACATTTGGTCTTGATAACTGCAAGAAAACTTGTTCTTTAACTCTTTCCATACACTCACTTTTTGGAAGTTGTTAGGAAGCTTGTTTTAAATTGTGAACCTTGCATTCCTTTATATTCCGTCGGAAATTCAATGTTTTTTTTTGTAGTGACGGGTATCCATTGACAAGTCAATGGGCATCTACTGACCACTTCATGTCCAGACATTGACAACTGAATTTACATTAGATTACAAATTCTATAAATAAAAGTGGGATACAAAATCATATTATATCCAAACTTCATTTACATCTGAAAATGAATGTACAAGGAACTAACAATGATAAACCCTTTTGTTTTGAAACTTAGATTCAATCCTTCTTTTTTTTTTTTACCTTCCCGGGGGCCTTATAATGATTAGTGATCGCAACAAATTTTGTGTCAACTGTGTCATTGTAAGTGCCTTCTACATCTGACCGTACCCCCCAACATATATTCTATCACCATCTCCACTAACTCCAAACCTTCCCCTTATATGAAGGAAACATAGCAGAGTTTTGCTAGACATGCTAGCCATCACCACTGTCTACCTGCATAATATAGTTGTCATTAACAAGTTTACCTGCTATATTAACAAGAGCTTAACTTTTTGGATGAAAGGGCCCTTGAAAATAATAATTAATTACAACAGTAAGAGAGTCCTTTTTAATGATTGCTCTAATGAGATCAAGTACCACAATTTATATATTTGTTAAACAAGATATTTTGAAGGAAACAAATGCATCAAGCACACATCAGCCAAAAAATTGAGGAGAGAGATCAATTCAGTTACTTACAAAGAGATAACCCATCAACGAACAAATGCCAGTAAAAACTAGCACATTGGTATGGCCACACCGAGGTGAAATTCAGAAGAATAAAACTAAAACCAATACTGCCACCGAGAACACATATACCAGAAATACTGCAATGGAAGAAATACTAATGTTAGCCAAAAAGTATTAAATAATCATCTTCAAATATGACACGGAGCACTAAATCCAGGATCTAGTAAACAACGTACAATGAAATTGATTCAACTTTAAGCATCAAAATCAAGAAAATATAATAAAATGTTGTACAATGATTGGGTCAAATTAAAACCAATGAAGAATCAACGGGAGAGTTGAGCTCAAATCAAATAACTACGGTTAGAAAACAATGGAAGTTCAGAAACAACAAAAATTGGGTGCTTATTAGTGACCATTCCTAACCATCAGAGAGGCTCCAATAGATAATAATACCCTCCAACACCTATAAGAGGAGAAATGAAACCATGGCTAACCAAAATAAGCACTTATCACCCAGTTGAAAAGAAATGAATGAAAAAATAGCAAAAAAATGCATATTCACCAGCTTTAACACTAGTAGCTGCACCTGCTCTTCTAAGATCTTTCTTCTTAATGATAAAGCTAGCCCCAATGAATGAAGTTGAAGCCAAAGCTAAAATGACACCTTTCAGTTCTCCTTTCCCTATGTTGAGAACTTGTCAATTTTTTTTTTCGGGATTTGGTATTTTCTTCTTCTCCCCGTCAATTAACTCCAAAAAGAACTTGAAGTTTTTTTTCAGATCATCTTGGCTCGATTGGCTATTCCAGTCAGTCTAAAAGTCAGGAAAAGGATACGGTGAATATGCCGAATTGCTAATACTATGATACACAAATGCTTTGCAGGATCAAAACTGTATGGGCTCCACAGGTATGCTAAGTGGCTGACTAAGAGAGATGGATGTTAAACTAAAAGTTGAATAGGTATAATGAGAAATGCTCACCGCCAGCAAGACCTTGGACGGTGAGGAAGCACAAACACCGAAGGTAAGGAACCAAGACCCCAAACGCTCACAAAGACAGCTTCCTTTGGCCGACTAATTCAACAATCACGACTGAGAGAACAAGCTTTGGGAGAGAGAATGTGTTTATTCAACCAGGGTATTTCTGTCTTTTTTCATTTTCAACTTATTACAAAATGGTCTCATGGGACTTCACTGTAATTTAGCGATTTTGTGAGACCATTTCTTCGTATTTTCCCTTCCATGGGACTATAGTGTAATTCTCCCAACAATATTTAGTGTTATATTGATTTCATATAGATCAGATTTGTTTATGTGAACACCACGTATTGCTAACTGGCATTGCGTGGCATCACACATTTAACTTTTCCTCAAACAAAAAAAGAAAAAATAAAGAAAAGAAAACTGTCTTCTAAAAGTTCATGACTATGAGATATTATAGTTTAAATACTGTCTTGTGTCCATATTTATTATTATTATTATGGCTAATTTTATAATGTAAATGCTATGACTCAAACCACCAATGGATATTGTATACGAGCACACAAGTGACACTCTATGTACACCTGACTAACAGTACTAAGTAGGATCCAGATGTTTAGAGCTTTACAAATATATATGTGGATCACGGGTGCACACAAGTGCACTTCTATATATATATATATATATCTCACCCGCATTTCCCTCACGAGCCATTCTCAGAACCTGTTTCACGCTCGTCCCCATCTAGACTATCCAGATTTGATTTTCTTAAATAGGCTATTTTTTACATAAAAAATCATTTTTTTGAAAAATTATTAGTTAATAGATTATATTTATTTTAGATTCTAGTTGTACTCATTAAAATAATTTTTTTAAAAAAAATAAAAAGTAAAACAAATTAAATTTGGGCTGTCTAGATCGGAGGAGCTCCCCTTCCTCATCCAAAGGATGAGCAGGGAAGCTCATTCCGATAGTGCAGAGGATGGGCAAGTACATAAATGACATCTGAAATGAAAAGAAAAGGAGAGAGAATTGTGAGAATGGCTGGAATGAGCTTACCTACTCATCCTTTGGATGAGAAGGGGGAGCTCTTCCCATCTTCCCATCTACCTTCTTCAATTCCTTCACTCAGTCTGCTCCTCTTAAGCTTAAAATTTATCTACCTTAGGTTCTTGTTTAATATCGGTTTTAACTTATTATTGTCCTTGACTTTAAACCAGCACCTAAAAGTAGATAAATATTTGCAAGCGATTGCCATTTGGCATTCCATTGTTCATAAAATCGACAAGCTAACAGATCAACAAGGGCCATATAGACTAATTCTTATGGAGGAAGTATTAAATATTCCTTGAATATTAAGAGTTTCTTCACCATTATCTTGGTATCCTTTGTTAACAAGAAAATTACCAATGGCTTAGGTGTTATAATTTCTCACTCTTTCATATTTTTAAAACCATTATCTTCAAGCACTCGATATATATCATACATTGCATATTCTATAATTAATATATATATATATATATATAATTTATTCTCACCATTTCTCATCCAGGACTTATGATAGTAAGGAGTTACAAGAGCATGAAATTCATCCACAGAAAAAATTATGAATATATACACTACAAAAAAATGACTTTTAGTGGTGATAAAAACTCGCTGCTGTTGCGATTATCGTTGAAAGTTTTAGCAGCGACATAAGTCATAATAGCGATACTCACACACACATTTTGAAATTCATGCTATCCATGGGATATATATGCATCTAGTCTACATTAACAATATGTATGCGTATGTGTTTAAAATTACTTATGCAAGCTTAATTTTGCTAACTTTAAGTTCAAAACAATTGTATGGTAAACAATAAATCAAATAAAATGGCCTTACTTTGAAGGATTTCAGTTATACACGAGTAAGTAAAGTGTATATATGTGGTTGGTGAATTGGAGTTTGAATTGTAAGTCATCACGAGTTCGATAAAAGGAGGTGATGATTGGTTTAAAGACGTATGGTTTATGGAGACGTACTGAGCATTTTGCAAGCAACACTTTATGAGATTATGTCATTGGCAAGAGCAATAAGGGAAGTTACTCCTATATGTTGATAGCCATTTATATAACTTTTCTGATTTGTGCTTCTCAATAATGATCTTAAATGATAATAATGGTAAGGAAATTGGAACAGACTGAGAGAAGAAGACACCACCAACATCGTCATCTTCACTCCAATAATATGATCACATGCATGCTCAGAAAAAGACTTGTACTATGGATGGAGTGCAGAACGCATTTATAATCATATGCATGAGCCCCACTCGTGTGTTATTAGTTATTATTATTATATGAGTAAATAACAAAGATGAGGGAGAGAAAAATTAGGTTAATGTCTCTGCCATGCCATTTACTATGGCACCATGGATTCATTGATTTGGCCTCCCCATTGAATTTCACTGGTGGAATAAATTCAAAAATATATTACTTGCTCCGCTATTTAATATAAGATATATTTATTATAAGATATATTTATCTGATTTGATTAGATTAAAGAAGTTAGCTAATATGACAAGTATTTTCTAAAATAACTCTTCCTTAGTTCTCTCCTTTCCCCTCCTCCTTAATTATTGTTGAGGGAGCATCAATAGGAATAAGTTATATATAATTTGTTCTCACCATTTCTCATCCAGGAATTATGATAGTAAGGAGTTACAAGAGCATGAAATTCATCCACAGAAAAAATTATGAATATATACACTACAAAAAAATGACTTTTAGTGGTAATAAAAAGTCGCCGCTGTTGCGACTGTCGTTAAAAGTTTTAGTGGCGGCAATTTTTGTCGCCGCTGAAGGTGACTTTCAGTGGCGACTTTTGTGTCGCAACTAAAGGTGACTTTCAGCGGCAATTTTTTGTTACCGCTGAATGTGGCTTTCAGTGGCGACTCAATACTTTTAGCGGCGACTTTTATCACCGCTGAAAGTGTCAAATTTTTTTTTAATAAAAATTCAAAATTTTATTTTTTAAAAAAATTTGAATTTTAAAAAAATTAATTTACAAATGCCACGTGTTTGCTCCTCAGAGCGCCATGTGTCCCCCTCCCCTAGCTGCTATGTGTCAGCACCTCATAATTCTTCCAAGTGACTCTCCTCCCGTTTGAACCTGCGACCTCAGGGAGTCGACACCTTCGCGCGCGAGTCTTTGCCAGTTGTGCCGAAATGAACCTATCATATTATTACATATTATTATATATATAATATTATCATATATAAAAACATACATACATATAATTAATTAATTATATATATAATTAATTATTAATTAAATATAATATTAATATTAATAACATATATATTATTTTTAAATAAAATAAAATAATAACTAATATAATAATAATATCATAAGTATTATTTTAGTAGAAAATATTAAATATAATATTAATAAATAATAATATAATTTTGATAATTAAGGTTAAATAGAATTATTTAATAATTAATATTTTAATTTTATAAATATTATTTTTTAAAAAAATTCATTAAAAAAACTGAAATTGACTTTCAATGGCGACTTTAATTGTCGCCACTGAAAGTAAGTTTCAGCGATGACTTTTGATAATCGCCATTGAAAGTGCCACTTTCAGCTGTGACTTAGTTGTCGCCACTGAAAGTGTGAGTTTCAGTGGTGACTTTTGATAGTCGCCGTTGAAAGTGGTTGCTGAAAGTAAGTTCTTTTGTAGTGATATCAATGTAAATATAAAAACTCTGACAAGCAACTGTTCATAAGTCATAATAGCGATACTCACGCACATTTTGAAATTCATGCTATACATGGGATATATATGCATCTAGTCTACATTAACAATATGTATGTGTATGTGTTTAAAATTACTTATGCAAGCTAAATTTTGCTAACTTTAAGTTCTAAACAATTGTCTGGTAAACAATAAATCAAATAAAATGGCCTTACTTTGAAGGATTTCAGTTATACACGAGTAAGTAAAGTGTATATATGTGGTTGGTGAATTGGAGTTCGAATTGTAAGCTATCACAAGTTCGATAAAAGGAGGTGATTGGTTTAAAGACGTATGGTTTATGGAGACATACTGGGCATTTTGCAAGCAACACTTTATAAGATTATGTCATTGTCAAGAGCAATAAGGGAAGTTACTCCTATATGTTGATAGCATTTATATAACTTTTCTGATTTGTGCTTCTCAATAATGATCTTAAATGATAATAATGGTAAGGAAATTGGAACAGACTGAGAGAAAAAGACACCAACAACATCGTCATCTTCACTCCAATAATATGATCACATGCATGCTCAGAAAAAGACTTGTACTATGGATGGAGTGCAGAAAGCATATATAATCATACGTATGAGCCGCACTCTTGTGTTATTAATTGTTACTATTATATGAGTAAATAACAAAGATGATTGTGAAAAAAATTAGGTTAATGTCTCTGCCATGCCATTTACTATGGCACCATGGATTCATTGATTTGGCCTCCCCATTGAATTTCACTGGTGGAATAAATTCAAAAATATATTACTTGCTCTGGTCTTTAATATAAGACATTTTTATCTAATTTGATTAGATTAAAGGAATTAGTTAATATGACATGTATTTTCTAAAATAACCTAATCATCTTCTTTAATTCCCTCATTCTCTCTCCTCTTTAGATTAAAGGCATATATGGTATATTGGTTTTTAATGCTTCAGCTGATTTCGTGTCAATACATTAGTATATGCCAGTATATATATTCTTACATGGTGTTAGAGGCATGTTTTCTTACCTGTATGAGATTATGATCTCCATATTATGACATAATATATTGTATTAATTATGATTAGTGGAATGGTCTTCTCTAAAGATGCGATATAAGAATGCAAATTGATTTGCATTATAATACATATGATGATTAGAACATGTGTTTTTCCTTGAGGCATGAATAATATAATTTGTTTCCCCTAATTCCGCTATTACCTAATCCTACCATGAACATAAAGTTCTAATACATGAGTTTGTTGCCGGTATGCGTCATTGTTTTTTTCCCCTCTATTCTCCATTTATGTGTTGAATACCTATGATGAAAACAAAGAACGAGCAACAGACCCAGTTTTTTGTGTGTGGTATGCGGTTAGTTTTGTGTGCAAAACTATTGTATATGTTTTATTCTTCATAGCATGAGTGGAATATTGTTGCCATAGTTATTTTTTGGTAGTGTGTTTGGCATTTGAATTAGTTTACCTTGTTACAGATGCCTCTGTCTATCTCTGTGTTTTTCCCATTCGGTAATATATCCTATGCTATTTATTCTTTAAAGGTCAGTAGAGACACATAAGATAATTTAAAACACCAAAAATGAGAAAAAGAACAGTGTGGAACATTGCTTTTTGGGCTCTTTTGGATTGGGTTATTGGAAAACTGTCTTTTATTTGGCTAGAAATCTCACCATAAATATCTAAGCATGACTAATATAGGCCTTCAAGAACCCATACTGCATAGTTGCCCAATTGACGGGACTGTGAAGCATTTTTTTTCGTTTTTGAGATTGGGTTCTTCAAAAAACAGATGTTTATGGCCACGAGGTTAGTCCCATTGTGTAGATCTAAAAAAAAATAAAGAGATAGACATCAAGAACATAAAAAACCAATGTCGGAAACGTCGGTTATGGAGGAGAGAAGAGTCGGATCCAACGGACCCAACCCATACTCCAGTTGGGTCAGAGGTGACCAGGCTGTAGGTTGAAGAAGACATCCTCTAGCCTTAAACAACACCATTGCGTTGAAAGTAAAAAAAAAAAAAAAAAAAACATTCTCGGCTTATTATTGTTGGGCCATTAGGTTGTTATGTTTTAAGAAAATGAGTTTGGGCTGGACAACGTTTTTCTTGGGCCTTAGTGCTCTCAAAAAAAAAATTTTTGGACTTGAGCTAGAGTGGATCGATTTCACATTTTAAAAAAAAAAAGAGTAAGATGGGGTTGAGCTGGTTTTTGGTTACCATATCCCAAAAAAAAAAAGCTCTGGGGGGCTTGAAAGGTGTTTTTTTGGGCTAATAAAAAAAAATGTGGGCTTCATTTTTTTTATTTCAATTTTTTTTTTAGAAATTTTCAATTCCTCCTTCTAGGAGCACGTGAGGAGGCATTTGAACTCCTATTGAGGCATTGTTTATTTCTAAAAATCACTAAATTCATGATCTACATTTTGACATATAATTTATTTATTTTGGAAATATGTTTGGATTTGTTTTAAATTATTTCAGTGCTTTTTTAAATATTTTTATTGTGTTTAAAATATTCTAAATATTTGTAATGATTTATATCATTTTCTTAAATAAATATGAATCAAGAGTTTTTTTTTAAAAGCACTGAAATAAAATTTATTTTAGTCTTTTGGAGAATGCTTGTGTTGAAAAACATATGTCTAAATTAGAAAATAAACAAGTTTTTCAGTTAAAAGCAATTGACTGTTGATCCAAACATAAATTACTTAGAGAAATGTGAGTCTCTGAGTAATGATGAGATAGGGATTTTTTGATTGGAATATGAAATTTTGAGTGACAACCTAGAAGGAGAATATCTTGATGGAAGATCAAGGTTAAAGAATCTAGAGTGAGGTTATAATTGATCCTAAAATGGAACAAGGAAAGTAACTGGAAGAGAACTAAGAAAATGATGCCTAAGAAGGACTTGAATTTCCTGAATCTTAAAAAAGTCAATGTTAAGATTTGAATCCAGAGCAACCTGAAAGAAAGTAAAAGTTAAAGGATCAAATACTGAAGAAGCAGTGTTAGATCAAAGTGAAAGAAAATCTCAAATGGAGAGATTTCCTAATGTCCAAACTCTAGATTATGGTGGAGTTTAGGAAAATATTACTCCTTGGGTAAAGAGTAAATGCACATCTTAAGTGAAGAATAGTCCTAAGCCAAGTCCAAATTCCCAATACTTGAAACTATAAGAGTTTTTTAAGAAGAAATACAAAATGTTTCTATTAGGAAACAAATATAATTTGAATAAGAGATATGAGATATCTGTTTTAGAAAATTTGAAAGATTGTTGAAATAATAGGAGACACAAAATTCTTGCAACTTTAGAAAAATAAAGTTGTTGAAAACCTGTCAAATTAGGTTTGAGAAGCATGAATACTTAACCCTTTAGATGAAGTATTTTTTTATTGGAAATTAAAATGTGCATGAATAAAATGCATAAAGAACTTAGAAAAACAATTAAGTTTTCCCAACTCATAGATAAGAGGTTAATAAGATAGTATGAATATAATGTGATGAAAGCATGAAGAAGTAAAAGTCAAAATACTCTTTATGAGTGGGAGTTCTTAAAAAATGAGTCTTTTAAGAGTGTCATATGCTCTATCTAACTGGGTGCTCTTAGAGAATGAGTCTTTTTTAGAGTAATAATTGAGCATGTTATTTAAGGTACTTGAATAAAATTCTTGATAGACAATAATGGCATAGTTGGAATTTGTGTGATGGGAGGTACAAACATATTCTCTTGATCATAGACCCAATGATGTTGTTATTTTTCTAGTCAAGAATAATACAAGTATATGATATTGTATACTTTAATGTGTTATATTATTGATAGGTTCTTGGATTAAATAAATTATGAATAACCCTGTGTGGGATAATTTGAGTGGCTAAGCCAAGAGAGGCTACCAAGAACATAATTTGTAAACTAAATGGGGACAATCAAAATATCTAGCATTTATAAAAAAAAAATAATTTGTTGTCAAGCAATTGACAAACGGTCATAGTAATATTGAAGTTGAGATGTTAGCTTAGTATAGAAAAGATTACGAGACCTATATGGCTTGAAAAGGGAAACAAAATAGTATGAATTGCCCTATAAAATTGCATTGTTGTGATTCAATCTTTCTTTCATTAAATTTCTTTGGTTAGTAAATTCTTTGTACATAATTGCATTGTCATTTCTTTTGATTTAAGTATTGATTTAAATATATGTCTTACTAGCTAAAGACATAGAATTTGGTTCTAGAAATAGCATAATGAAAAATTTTCAGGAAGATACTAGAACTAAGTTTACATTGCAATTATTCTATTTCATTGTATGTGGTTTTATAAGTTTGAAGGTAAGACACAGAGTTGGGTAAATTATTACCTATGTTGATGATTTCTCATGTTATGATTATTACTTGATTTCACACAAATATGAAGATTGTTGCATGTCTATAAAATTTGATAATCAATTGGATAGGAATTTTAAAGGTCTTACGAGCTTATCAAAGTAGTGAGCATCTATTTGACCAGTTTCAGTTAACTCTGTGGAAACAAAGGGATAAGTAAATAGTTAACTATATGAGGAACTCTATCACCAAAAAGGAGTTTATAAAGGCATAATGGAATGCTAATAGACATGGTCAAACATATTATGGCTCATGCTAACCCACCAAATGTGAGTTGGAGAGTATTATCTAGTCCACTTTTGGTGGATTAGTACATATGCACACATACTTAGTTTCGTCAAGTTATGTGGACTTGAGTTTAACCATGTACCCTCTAAAGTAGTCATTGTCATATCCTATAAATGTTCAACTAAATAAAAGTCAAATTTGAGTTTTCATAAAACATAAGGGTCGGTTGCAAATTCCCATAGTGGTTGTAAGTGGGAGCTCATAAGGGTTATGTTTTCAAGAGTAAAATAATGATATAATTATGACCAAAAATAATTGAAAGATACCACATTTGTTGTGAATTAGTTTTCAATTAGAGTGAAACTAATCACATTGCATCTCTTTACAAGATGCAAGGACAAGACAGTATAGAACTTGCCAATAATCCTCAATTATTTTTGAGAGTGAGAGCTTAGAATGGTCAATAAAGAGACCAAACAAAATAAATATGAAATACAAAAAGCTCATGAGAAAAGGGATAAATGAGAAAAATGTTCATGATTATTCTAAAAGAGGATGATGAGTCACATTCTGTACAAGAGGCCATGTCAAAGGAGAATGGAAGAAAGCAATGGAAAGGCAAGTGAATTCTTTGAGAAAAATCAAGTTGATAATTAGTTGATCTACTACCAAGTTAAAAAGGGCTACTGAAAACTAGCAAGTTCTATAGGTTTAGGAGAAAAGTAGGTAAATCAATTGACATGCACAAGACTTATTGTTACAGAGGGGTATGCATAACAGGAAGGCATTTTTGTCACTGGTTGTACATTTAAATTAGTTTTAATATGGCAATAGTTAACTATTTGAATTTAAATTTATATCATGTGTATGTAAAACTTGAATTTTGAGTGATGATTTGGGTGAAGAAATCTATATGCAGTGACTATTAGATTTCACTAAAAGCAATATTTGAAGTTTCACATTATGGTGACTTCGTGTGTTTTTGTAGAAGTCCTTTTTTGAATTGATGCAATCATCTAGATAGTGATGTTTAATGCTTCAAAAGAGCGGTAAACCAATGTAGTTTTTAAATGGTTGAAGAGAACCATTGTTAAATAATTTGTGATATCATTCCTTTAAGTGGATGATATACTATTGGCCATACATAGTTTTAAGAGATAGCTTAAGAAGTCTCCTCTCTTTTACAAGAGAATTATATTAAGAAGATTCTTAAGTGGTTCAAAATAAGTGAATGCAATCCTATTGATCCCTAGTGAATTTAGGAGTGAGTTTGAGTCTTGATAAATTTCCGTGATTGAGCCAACTAAGAAGATAATGGAAAAGAATGTCCATATGATACTATTGGCAGTGTGATGTATAAAATGATATATATATATATATATATATATATATATATATATATATATATATATATATATATATATATATATATATATATATATATATATATATATAAGACTAGATATATGCTCATGGTAGGACTTATAATTCGATACTAGTCTAACCATTGTGAGAGACATTAGATGGTTTCACATAAGGGTCCTAAGATACCTGTAGAGTACATTAATTATAAATGTTCAAAGTATTTACTGTGGTAATACAAGAGGCTATATGACTAGTAGTGTTCATAGAACATGAGAGCTTTTGAAAATGAGAATTCAAATCTAATGTCATAGTATTGTGAGTACACGTAGCCATTGCCTAAACAAAAGACCCTAAGCATAATAGATAGACTAAATGCAAATGTATAGCTAAATGAGAGATGCTTTATCACATAAAGTTGTTGTTGAGCAATGTATTCATATGCAAAGTCCCCTAATTAAACCTAATGACCAAGGACATGTATCAGAAATATGTTAAGTTCTTTGGCATACATATAGTATAGAGTAATAATATTTCATTTTGGCTTTTAATATGTGTGTAAGTATACAATATCTAGTATGTCGTACAGGTTGGTAAGGTTGTCTTTCTCACACAAGTGATTGCCTAACATTCAGGAGGAATATGCAAACATGAGACAATTATGTTCATCAGTAAAGTAGTAAGAGTGCTAACATGGTAGAAAAGAAACACAAACTATGTCGCCTCGAATTAAAGTGCAGTAAGTCGAGATGAGATCCTTGATTGTAAAAATATGGATCGAATCATGGAAACCCACGTCCATGATACCTGTTGCCAGACAACAAATTCTTTACAATTAACGTCATATAATATGAGTGAAATTGAGGAATTTGGGTTTAGATACTGAAAGTGTCCAGACTTAAGTCTATACAATGTTAATGATAAAATCAAACGACATACGCTCTTAAAGTATAAGAGTAACACCGTAGTATGTGATTCATACCACATGTGCTAAAGAACCACAAATAGGAAGTAAGTGAATAGATTCCTGCTTCATTGCTGTGTGAGTCCTAGAAAGGTTAACCCTTCATTGATGTCCTTTGACTTTGACATTATCATAGAAATATGTTTCAATATCTGTTACTTTACATTTTGTCCTATGATCAGATGGATGTGATCTAGGGGCATTATTTTAGGAAAGCAGTTGATACATATCAAAGTGATATATGAGCGAAAGAAAGATTATTAACTAAAATATACACACCTATGCTGGTGTCTGAGACTGGTCCCTTATGATATTATTTTGTGATTTCATAATTGTAGACACTATACATATGAGAAAGGCAATCTGAGTTTTATACTGACTCAAGAGGGATTAGATTGGCCATGAGTAAAGTGTATATTGGTAAATCTAGGACATTTGGGCATTATATCAATATCGACCTACACTGCAGGGTTGTCTTATGCTAATCTCTATAAAATGGGATTTCTAGTACAAGGCGCCCAAATGGAGACGTCATGCCCACACGGTCACGGCAAAACACCTAGTATGAAAGAAGTAAGAGAAAGAGACTTGACCAATAACATCTAATCCACCAAGTGTGAGTGGGAGATGTTGGAATATACTAGTCCACCCTTGGTGGATTAGGGGCCCAAGCCCAATTCAAGAGGGGCTTCATGGAGAGACACTGGTTATAAAGAGTTATACCCTTTGTGTTTTAAATGTTACATATATTCCAATGTAACCGTACATTTAAGGGTTGCATCTATTCCTATGTAACCGTACGTGCACTATATATATAAGGTGTGAGATTAAGTGAGAAGGCTAATGAAGATATAACACACCGAATATTACTATTCTCCCTCTAAAAGATTCTCTCATAAGAATGTTTTCTTCTCTTCCTCTCTTTAGTGTATTTACTGTGTAACGTGATTGGGGTTCGCATCAGTGCTCCGGTTTCGTGTGGGTACTTCAGCGAGTTTATCGGATTCCATGTACGCCCAAAATTTTTACATTTGTCATCTTCCTTAATTTCCTCTTTCACTTACCTTCTTGATTATTATCGAAAGAGCATCGATAGGGATAAATTAGAAAAAGATTGACAATATAAAAATTATGTCTTATATTCAAAACCAAAACTAACTCCCAAATATGTTGACCAGATGGGTATTTAATATTTTTATGCAAGAAGAAAAACTTAATTAAGGTGACATTGTGGGCCCTATCCCCCAATCTCTTCGTATAAATCCACCCACCTCCCTTCCCTTCCCAATATTCATATATTGTTATCATTATTATACTCGCAGCTAATTTCTTTCTACATCCACCTTTATCACTGGTGTGTTCCAGGCCGCGTCATCTCTTCTACTCTCTCCGTCTTACCTCTCTATCTTCTCTCTCTCTCTCTCTCTCTCTCTCTCTCTCTCTCTCTTGCCTATTTCCCTCTATTCCCTTCTCTGTAACAGATTATATTCTTTTTATATGCATCTCAGGATCCTGAGTGCCGAGTCTTCATTTGCCAACATTAATTCTACTCAAACTATCTTCTTTTTAACCGCCTTCTTACTCAACCTCCGCTTACTTTGCTCAATATCTTCTCCGTTAAAACTTAATATTTCTCTATTTTTAGGTGCTGGTTTAATGTCTCTACTCATGCAAGCCCAATCATTGTTTACGATCTTCCAGCTTGTCCTCTTCTCCTCAGTGTTAAGGGCAGACAAGAATTTGTTTCTGAGACGTACTGAGCATTTATTGGCATAAGTGATAAGGGAAGTTACTAGAAGTTGATACCATTTCTCAGTATCAGATGCAATCTACCTTGGTTCCGAAAGGAGTCCTCTCTAAAATTGAGAAATTAAGCAGAGATTTTTTTTTGGAATCAGCATGATGAATCCAGGAAAATGCATATGATAGCTTGGGACGTTCTAAAAAGGAGGAAACATGAAGGAGGACTTGGAATTAAAGACCTTCGCTGCCAGAACAAAGCTTTACTCATGAAATTGTGTTGGAGCCTGGTCACAAAACCGGACGCTCTGTGGGTGAAATGTCTTCACACCAAATACTCTTGTGGCTTATCCTTGGTCCCTCATGTGCAAAAGTGGCATAGTCAATCGGCCGTGTGGAGTGGAATTGTAACGGTCTGGGAGGATTTCTAAAGAGGTCTAGGCAAGAAGCTCAGAAGTGGTAGGAACACATATGCTTGGCAGGACTGCTGGTCCCCTCTGGATAAACCTCTGAAGCATTTTGTGGATAGGAATTTTCACCTTATTGATATGGAAGCTCCTGTTTGCTCCTTCACCTCCCATCTGGACATTGGGACAGGGCGCATTGGGAGGCTTTCCTTCCTAATTGGGTGGTTGATAAAATCATGATGCTCCCCCCTCTTATGGGCACTGTTGATGACTTTGTTTGTTGGCGCAATTCTCCTGATGGTAATTTCAGTGTGAAATCTGCCTACGATGTTATTTATCACAAATAATCCCCAGCTCATTGCTCTTCCTGGCGGCATCTTTGGCACTGGGGTGTTCCTGAAAGAGTCAAGCACTTTATGTGGCAAGTTTTCCATTAGAGGTTGCCGACTAATGAGATTAGAGCGAGATTTAATCCGAGTGCCTTAAACACTTGTCCCTTTCAGTGTGAGAGTGAGGAATCCATCATTCATGTTCTGAGAGACTGTGAGCAGGCCCAGAGAGTTTGGCTTTCTTTAACTAACCATTTATACTCTACTATGTTTGCTTCTAGTAATTTGCAGGATTGGCTTAATTGGAATCTTCAGCATTCCCCAGGAAACAAAAGAGTGGCTAGATGGTCATGGCAACAAGTCTTCAGTACCACATGCTAGTTCCTCTGGAAGAACCGGTGTTGTCAGGAATTTAAAGGTAAAGCAGCTAATCCAAAGGACCTGGTTCATAAATGCATCTTTCATCTCTCGGAAGGTGTGGAGATGGGTCGTTTTCATCACTAGATCTTCCAAGCTCCGGTGAGAGGTCTACTCAACTGGCTTCCCCTAAAGGAGGGTTACATTAGAATCGATGTTGATGGTTCAACTGCTAGTGATGGTCAATCAACCTGTGGAGGAGTCATCCGTGATCCCCAAGGTAACTGGATTTGTGGATTTCAGCAGAAGCTAGTATCTCTGTCCCAACTGCTGTGGAAATCCATGCAATCCATTATGGTCTACAGCTTTGTAAACAGTTGGGTTTCAAGAAAATCAAACTGTTCAGTGATTCACTTCAGGCCATTCACTTATTGTCAACTCAATGTGGGAATGATCATCCGTTGCACGACGTCATCTTCGATACCAATTCCCTTATCTATGCAGATTGGGACTTGAAGATTTCCCATGCGCATAGGGAGAATACTCGATGTGCGGACTTCCTTGCACGATCGGCTCACTATAGCCACCAAATTTATACAGAATTAGGATCACCCCCGGCGGAATGTGTCCGTCTTTTTGTGTTAGAACGTGGCTTGCAGCCACTTGAGCAATCTTTGGGATCTAGCCCTTGATTTTGTAATTCCATCAAGCTTTGCTTGCCTTTGTATCTCAAAAAAAAAAAGAAGTTGATACCATTTATTTACCTTTTCTGAGTTGTTATTCTTAATAAAGATAAATAATAATAATTGTAAGGAGATCGGAGCAGAATGAGAGAAAAAGACACCAGTCTAAAGGACCGGCGAATCGGAATGTGATCACGTGCTCACCAGATAAGATGATGTTCACCAAATCAAAATATTAGGTTTATCTCAATTATAGCATGCCTTTCTTAATAAACAAGTTATTGAAGCAGTGTTCCTTTGTCTTTCTTAGAATTTCATATAGATTACATTTGTTTGTATTATTATTTAGACAAAGGAGAATCTTTTTTTTTTTTTTTCAACCAACTGACAAAGGAAGAATCAAGAACCCATACACATACAATAGACACACCACTTATTCCTAAGCAGCATTGCGAAGCATATATTACGCATAAATAAATAAACTTCGTCGAGATGCCGCGATTGTGAAGGGAAAATTAGTGGTAGGTTGGTGTTGGTGGAACTAGAAGCATAGGTTTTTATGTCTCATTAACAAGAAGAAAAACGTAAATAGTTTGACAAATTATAAGTTCAAACAGATGCATAGGTTTAAGATGTAATGCATGCCATAATTATCTTCATAATTAATTATTTCACTTTGATGATTAGTTCCGTCTAGCTGATAAAATCTCCTGCTTAATAACTCTTTAACTAAGTATATTGAAATGTCAAAGACCCCTATAATCTTAAACTCATTTTCCAATCTCATATTGATTGTCCTGTTTATCCTCCAATTTTGTCTAAATGCACTACAAAAAATATTAGACATTCAGCCGCAACTTTCAATCTGCATCTTATCTAAATGCAACAAAAACCAAGGATTAATCAACTCTCACATCTTACCAGAATTACTTAAATACTTCACCAAGAACAACCAATTAACATTCAAGCCCATTTGGCTAAAAGAGACATAAAACCAGCACCTAAAAGCACAAAAATATCTGCTCCACAATGAAAGACGGGTGTTATTTTGCATCTGTCGCTCATGGAATCAGCTGCTAAAAAATCAACAAGTGACATATATATCAAGATTCCTGCTGATGCTGCATTGAAAAGTCCTTCAATTATCAAAGCATTCTGACTATTCTCAATATACACATTCGTGATTCCTATTCCAATTGCTATTCCCACAGGAGTTGTCAGAGCAAAGAACAATGCCATGGTTGCTATGGTTTTGTTCTTGAATTGGGATTGCACTAATAGGGAAAATCAGAATATCAGTAACTGTTAACAACAGCAATTAGAGAAACATCGATAAAAAATCATATGTTAACCATATAAGAGCAACATGCTCATACAAGTTATAACCTACTTGGGCTATCTCTAATCTACCCTCACTTGAGGAACATAACCACCCGACTAGAAAGGAACTTCCCTCTCTAGAGAGAGACTCAAATTCTACTGCAAGATCATGAATTACCTGTATATATCTATGTGTTTCTATATATTCGGAATAATTTATCTCAAATCCTAGTAAAGTAGTTAGTGACATACCTGAATGATACAACTTCCAAGGCCCATGCCCTCAAAGAATTGATGAAAATTCAAAGCAGCGACTAGAGGCTTTATGACTTGGGCACTCGGGGATGCTCCCAAAGATATCCCTATGATCACCGAATGTACTATTATTCCCATCTCCAATACCTTCATCCAATAATACCATTCTTTCATCAATAGAATTCTAAGTTTATACTTAGGACCCAATTATCAATTCTTACAAACCAATAAAAATAGTTAAAAATATTAAATTTGTTTTAAAATTCAAATGATTTCCAATATTACCCTTACTAATTACACTAATCTCTAACATCATATTACTTATTACTCTCTCCCACTATCTTTATTAAATATGGGCATATACATATAAAAAAATTATTTAATATTCTTTGGGAAGAAGACTTATTAGTTGGTGCTGATATTTAGGGCCAGAGGGAGTACTTTATTTTCTTTAAAAAAGTTTTCATTATGAATTATGCTCACATAATCCCACCCACCTGTGATATGACTCTTTGACAAAGGAGTTGATGAGTTAAACTAGGACAATTCGTTAACTCATGAGGATCAACCTGAGCTTGTCCAACGATTCTGGCGTTTTTCTCTTCATCTACATTAGTGGCCTCAATCTGGCCATTATTCTTCATATTAAGTTTCTTGAAATACGCAGTGGCGAAAGAGTCCACTATTAGGGTTGCTATGGTAGCGCACATGGCCACAAAACCAGTGAAGGGGAAGTCTCCCCAGGGATGTTCACTTAAGCAGGGAGACATCAAGCTCTCAAATGCGTCGGGAAGGACGTGAATGAATCCGGTGGATAGTATCACGCCGCCGGCAAAGGGCCTTATCAGCAAGAAGATGTCCTTCTCGGGAATTAATGCCAGCATAAACTTGCCGATGACCGGAATCAAAACTCCTATTGCACCCATGATGAATATGGAAGTTAGGGCTACCATTTTGTGGGTCAGAGTCTTGGCTTTGTCACCAGCTTCGTCTTCTTTTCACATGTATCCTCTGAAAAAACTAGGGTTGGAAGTACTAACAAGAGCAAGATGAAGAATGTGAAGGTTCCGGTGCTTCTAGTCGTGTCGATTGGAAAGGTAGAAGGTGGAAAAGAAAAAAGCGATTTAGAGCAAATTTCCAAGAATGGGTGAGGAAATCTGATTGACGGAGAAATATATCTATATATATCAAGGTTATTAAGTCCAAACCGGCTATTGAATTGGTCGAGGTATTGGGTTAAGGGTTAGTAGATCAAATCAAAGTCAAATCAAAGCTTACCCGGAGCCAAACCAGTAAGAAAATGAAGATTTCAGGGTTATTAATATAAAATTCTAAAGAAAATTTAAAAAAAAAAAAAGAAGACAAACTGAGTTGATGCCCAAACCAAACCGTTTTACTGAATGGTTGGCCTGTTTCTGAGCCGAACCTGTCTGTCCAATCTGGGTTTAATTACTTGGATATATATATATATATATATATAAGTTATTTGATAGTTTAACGTTTTTTTTTTCAGTCATCAATAATTTAAGGGTTTAAATAGAATTTTTTATGGTGGAAATTCGAAATTCGAAAATGTTTTATTTTGAGGGTTTTTGGGAGATCAGAGTCATCAGACAGATACAGTATAAAGACGGTTGTATGATTTTATAAAAAACAAATAATTTATTTAGTGCGATTGTAGCACAATGCCATAGGTAAAACAGGGCCAAACATAAATTTGTTGCCAAAAAAAGACAATTGAATAAATTTTAAAAATGAGTTACAACATTTAAGGTTAATAAATTAGAAGGAAAATTGTATCATTGTTTTTATATTATATATAGATGTATAGATTGAAATCGCATCCTCTGGTGAAAATATCACGTCCTACACTGCATAGATATCATCATCCTACCATTTTTTTTTTAAAAAAAAAAATTCCCGTTTATTTTTATAAAAACGTAAATTTAAATTTCGTCGGGATGGAGGATTATAATCAGTGTCGAGTGTCGACATTCTAACCTAAATGTCGACATTAAAAAGGAAAATTTTATCATATTTTTTATATTATATATAAATTGAAGTAGTAGCCTATATAAATATTATTCTCCCATATTTTTTTAAAATCTTCCTGATTATTTTTAACAAAGTAAATTTAAATATCGCATATGACGGAAGGTAAGGTTACACGGTGGTGTGACTATTATTGTCGACATCATAACATAAATGTCGACGTTCAACCAGGTCAAAAAAAGAGAGAGAAAATTTATCATAATTTTTTATAGAATAAAATATTTTAACCACCCCACTATTTTATTTTCATTACACAGATATTCCTTTTATTTTAAAAACCCATATAGACTTTTCTTAAAATTAAAATATATATTACATAAATCTTCATTATATTTTGAGCTTCTATTTCCATATACCCAAATCGTTAATTGACCATTAAGTTTGACTTGTGACATTTTATTTTAATCAAAATACATGTCTTTAATATTAGAACTATTTAAATATATATACATATATAGACCAAAATAATTTATACCACCAAATCTTAATTCTAATAGATTTTTTAACTTTCTAAAATGTTAAGAATTTAACAATTTTGATAGTAGAAAACTTATAATTATAATTTTTCACCATATTTATTAATGGTGCTGTTTGATTATAAGAGAGTTTGTGGTAGAGGAAGACTATGAGGAAGACATATTGCTCTCCGAGTATATCCAAGCTCATGGCAAAGGTCAATGGAAATCCTCACCTAAACAAGCTGGTATATATTCCAACTCTCTCTCTCTTTTTCCTCGTCTTCTCTCATTAACCTCATCTTTCTCTCACTTACCAAGCTCTGTTCACCTTTGTTTTGATGATGAAAAACAGAGGTGGACCCAAGAAAAGATAGAAAATTCGAAAAAAAAAAATCAAGGCAGAGGGAGTGGCATGTAATTTGCAATCTGCAACTTCAATCAAAGCAGAGAGAGTGGAATGTATTTGTTTTGGTTCATAGATCTTTTGGCCGAAGACTAAAGCTCCAATCAGAAAGTCGCCGTCTCCACCTACGGTGGCGTTGGAATGTATTTTATGTTTCTGTTTTTTTTTTTTTTTGGTCATATTACGTGCTCAGCAAAATTATCTAATCATCTTGTCCAGTCATCCACCCACATAAGTAACTTTAACAGTGTTTAATACCACATCATCAAACTTGTCAACATTCTTTTCAGACTACAGGGATTAACAATTTGAAACGGAGTAATCTTGAAGGATCAAAACTACCTATTTGAAACTTCAGGGACCAAAACCAAAATAACCCTAAACTATAGGGATTAAAAATGATATTAACCTGAAAACAAAATAAGTACTACATAAAATCATAAGCTGCCATATAGTAGGTGTGTTTGGAAGAGCTTAAATTTGAGAAATAAGTCCTTATTACGCAAGCCGAGAAAAAACTCCTCTCACATACTTACCTCGTATACTGTGAATCACGAATTATAAGCACTTATTGCCCAAAAATAAGTTCTTCCAAACGAGCACAGTATCAATAAACTGCTCAGAATTTGAGCAAACTAAGACGCATACATTGGTACCACCTTCAGTTCAATAAAATAAAAAAAATAAAAAATAAAAACAGTATGGCACTCCTTTATTCACGCACCAATAAAAAGAGTACAACATATACTTGATTAACAAACATTATTACCGAGCATGCATACTTCAATGCGAACCTTATATATTCATGTGTGTCAAAGCAACCACAACTAGAACACACAAATACTTTATAAGCATGTGGACATAAATACTCACACTTGTTCCTTAATGTCCTCATAAAAATGCTTCTCAAATGCATTCATATGAGCCTCTTGGAGGCACAAAACAACCAAAACAGAACGATCCCCTTCAGGGCTGGGAAGAAGCACAGAATAACCATCACCATCTAACACATGAGATCCTAGCCCCAAGCATTGCTCCCTTCCCCACCCAAAGTCAAACCCATTCACCGGCAATGTCAACCAACTTACTCCATCAAAATTAGGGTTTCCATAAAACGGCGGCCCTTTGTTGTGGATATCTTGAAACTTTGTCAGGTCCTTTTGGTTCTTCAACAACTCTATACCTGACCTAACATAGTCATTTGTCACCTTCTCAATTGCTTCTCTTACTTTACTTGCAACAAACCCTAATGGTTTCGACAAGAGATCACCAACCACACTTTGAGCTATCACATCAAAAGTTGCAGTGCCAAAGTACTCTCTTGGTATTTGTGGCCTCATACGAGTCCTCGAATCAACAGCAATAACTAACGACGTTGGTTGCTCCTTTTTTAGTCCTCTTGCTTTACATGCAGTTCTCCACAGATGTCCACATATAGTCTCATACCGAGTGAACCCGCGAGCCATGGGCTTATCATCGTTTGCCATATTTCTCAAGTGCTCTATCTGAGATTTCGTTATCCTCATTATAGCTCTTGTGGTTTTCTTCTTTCTTTCGTCTGAATTGTCGACCTGACCAAGCAACAATGGCATATTCTGATACTGCGGGTAATCTTCATCGCTTGGTGGCATTGATGCTAACGGCGGTTGCCCGGCTCGAAACACACTCCGATCATGAAATGGGACTGTTTGTATATGATCGTCTCTTGCAAGCCTAGCCCATTCAGAGATGAAATGAAAGGCAGCTAATTCAAATAACATAAGTTGGATTAGTTTACACAACAAGGTGTACCCTTTATTCTTAAGGTTTGCACTATTCTTGTATAGGGATTTAAAAAAACATAAGTCACTTCTCGAAGAGTTCTTTGTTTCGTATTGTAAGTCTCTTGGAAAGTAATTAATACTTATGTATCAACTTTATCCCTGTAAAAGTACTTAAATGTCACTTAATATATTTTTCTCTCTTCTTCTAAACCTCATTTAATATAATATGGGTAGAGTTGAATTTATTTTCCAATTTAAGATAGATTTAATGGGTCCACTACCATTTCTCAATTCCAAGTAATTAATTGAAGTGACTTATATTGTGAACCTGAGGGGTATTCAAATATACTCAATTTAGTTCCCTTTGTAAACAAAAACTATTTAAATCATACAAAATGAACTGTTATATAAAATTACTTAAAAACAATAAATGTGTAAGAGATGTAATTTTTTTCCCCAAAAATACCTTATTTATGAAGATCATAAGTGTGAGAGAGAGTGAATGGGAAAGAAGATAATAGAGAATGAGTGAGAAAAAGAAATAAGAGAGACATATAATTAATTGAGGGTAAAAATTTAAAAAAAAAAAAAATTGCATTAAATTCTTAAACAAAGTCAAATTGTTGTTTATATAAAAGACAAACCCTAAATGTTGTTTATAAATAGTAACAGATGGAGTAATAATGAATTTGGATCCATCACCTGTTCCATCAACAACAGCGTGAGAATTTGCTATAGCGATGCCGATGCCACCGCACTTAAACTTAGTGAGCTGAACCAAACACAAAGGAAGCTCATGAATTGGAAGGCTGTAATCTACAGATGGGAAAAGGTTACTGGGTTGAAACGACAGAGACAAGTCACCAAGGTCCTCCAAATTGGATTCGCACTCAGCTTCGATGAATCGAGCTCCCATTGCGTTGCACTGAAGTTGAAGTCGTCCATTGCCTATCCATTGTAAACGACCGGCCAAGGGATAAAACGGCACCAAGGCTCTGCTTAAAGAGTGCTTCAATGTGTCAGCAATGTCGGACGGTGGTGAAAGCCAAGTGTTTGGTGGTCGGTAGAAGAAGATGGTGGGAACGTGAGTCAAGCAGCCTGTTTGATCCCATTCAGACAAGGCAATTGTTCCAGTCCAAGTTTCTTCACAAGGCCTGACGGTGGAGCAGCCTTTGATCGTAATTATTGGCATGTTCATTTTCTTCTATATTAACAGATTAGACAAACTCATTGGGTCAGTCAAATTTTGCCAAAAAACCTTTTATATATGTGTATATATATAACAAAATGAAAACACGTTATATGTCACATACACGAAATGAAAGTTGAATCAACCAGTAAGCCAAGATCCAATTTAACAAGTAGCCGGGCTTGAGAAATAAAGCACGCAGCTTTTTACTTAGATGGTATCAGCAAGACTACAGGTGTGAAGCCCGAATATTTTGATAACTACCGCCCCGGAATGATTGTTTTGAAAAGCGTGCCCAATCATTAGCGTTACTTGATAATTTTATTTTTAATTATGTTTTTGAATTATGAATGATAAATTGTAAGGTTCTGAAACTCAGACCGGTCAAGGTACTGAGTCAAGAATCAGTGAGTTAGATCGAATTCAAACCGGGGTTAAACCTATGAGAAAAGGAATATTTTAGAGTTATTTATATGAAATTATGAATAAAATATTAAAAAAAATAAAAAAAAGGGTCAAACCGTGAGAAAACCGTTCAAACCGAGGTCAATTACCAGGCTGAACCAGTCGGACCACTTGTTCGCCGGTTTCAGACTTAGACCGGCCAGTCCAGTACGGTCTTCAAAACCATGGTAAATTGGTAATGATGAATGTTTTAAAGAGCATACTGAACTACTACCTCCAATCCTAAATATAATATCCAATTGATTTTTTTAAAGAGATTAAGGAAACTAAATAAATTACTTAATCATATCATATATTATGTATTATTAAATTATATATCAGTTTTTTATACGTAAAAAAAATAATTTAAAGAAAATAATAAGTATAAATACTTCAAAATAATTTATTTAGTTTTATTAATCTCTCTAAAAAAACCTAACTATATTTTATATTAAGAACTCCAAGGAGTATTTCTCAAGTTTGTCGGCTATACTTCTAGTTTACTTTTGAATCAACTCTCAAGCTCTATCATGTACTATTTCTATCATCAAATCGTCAATTCTCCCAAAAAAGAATAAAGAATTTGAGTGGAATAGAGTGCGGAGACTACTTCTACTTCACTCCAGACCTTATAATAAGTATATTTTAATTTGTAGAAGAAACTTTTGGTTTAAAATATATATAAATCCTCGTAGAAGTTAACAATGATTATTATTTAAATTTACCCTTATTTAATTGATTTTCGTTGGTAAGAAAGAAATATCAGAGAGATGTGAGAATTATTTGTGAATGCAGAGAAAGAAAAAACTTTATTGAGGAAAAATTTGAAAAATTTTTATTAATTTAAGACATATCGAATGAGTTATAACTTTTATTCATGTGAGAATTAATTAAAATTAAAATTAAAGTATAATAGAGATCATAGTAGTAATTTAGATGGTAGATTATTAAATAAATGACTGCAACATATCCAAAAAAATCTAATTCCTTTACGCTCTCTTAAGAAAGGAAGGAATCATGAGAAGAAGAAAATCAAAACACATACGTTTTGTATATATATTTTCCATACCTGATACTTGGGATAAGAAGTAGAGATAAGTTCAATCAACTAGCAAGCCGAAGACAACATGCTCGCTCTTGTGGGAGATGCAATCGAATGTAAAAAGCAGAATTGATGAAAATACTGTCTGATAGTTACATTTAGAAGCGTTAAGAGTGGACGAGGAAGACTTGGCCAAAAAAAAAAAGAGTGGACGAGGAAGGATCGCGGAATCTTATCTGATTTATCGGGTAGCGTGTCAGATGTTGACGAGACGAGTGATGAGGAGGACTCCGGTTTCATCATGCAAGCTTAAAAAAATATTAAAATAGTCGAGAAAGTGATTTAAAGTCAAATCGTGGGGTAAAGCCGGAAATAATTAAAATAATATAATCTAATTAAAATGAATAAAAATATTTACATTTGATTATAGAAAACTCATTTTAATTAAAGGTATTAATTAATAATAAATGAAGTTATAAAAAATTATTAGATATATTTTTTTGACCAAAAAAATTAGTAGATATATTGATGAATCATATATATATATATGGCAAAATTCTAATTAAATCAAGTCAAAATATCATAATCTAAATTTAAGTCCATATTTTAAATAAATTTTTAATTAGGCCAAGAGGCCTCATTAAAGATTTCTGGATATTATTAAAAACACCATAATACCCCTCTTTATATAGTTAAAAACAGAGAACAAAAAATTGAACTGGACCGGCTGGTTCGACCGGTCGAA
Source organism: Inga laurina (assembly GCA_963855925.1). Lineage (NCBI taxonomy): Eukaryota > Viridiplantae > Streptophyta > Magnoliopsida > Fabales > Fabaceae > Inga > Inga laurina. The sequence continues at coordinate 6,833,291 of OY979706.1, read as the reverse complement.
CCGGGAATCAGTCCATGGTCTGGTCTGGTTTGTTGATCCAACCGTCAAACCGGTGGAACAGGTATGAAACCGGTTGGACCGGTCAGAACAGGTTAAAACCGATGGTCGAACCAGTTGAACCGGTTTCACTTTTTTTTCAAAATTTTATCTTGTGCTTTTTAGGGGAAAATGGAAGGTTGAAGAATAAAATGAAGAGAAAATATGTAAAGAAAGAAAAAATTTTAAAAACATGAAGAAGATAATGAAAAAATTATTTAAAAAGATATAATAATTATAGGAAATGGGATATAATTGCATAAGTATAGGCATTATAACTAATACTAATAGATTTTAAGCTTTTTTATTCTAAAAATCTTTATTTTTATTTATAGAAGTTTAAAAATATATTAATATATATTATCACTAATAAATTATAATATTTTAATATGATCAGTTATGACCGGTTTAACTACCGGTTAGACCCTGATTGACCCATTAACCCTTAAACCTGTTCTGTAACCGGTTCATTACCCGATCTGATTTTTCGTTCCTTGGTTAAAAAGGAAACTTGAAGGTAGGTGTTGATGTAATTTAGGTTTCCTTTGGTATATATATATATATATATATATATATATATATATATATATATATATATATATATATATATATATATATATATATATATATATATATGATTTCAGTTCTAATTAAATAAATCAAATCTTAACTTAACAGATCATTTTCCTTCAATTTCTTTGAAAATTGACATATAAATTGATTAACATATGAACTCACTATTAATTTATTCATTCTCTATAAAATTTATCTGGACATGATAGTTTTATTTCATAGAATCATGTGAATAAGTTCCATCCAGTTTTATAGGAGAAAGTAACGTTGTTAGTGTGTGTTTGGGAGAAGGCCAATCGGGCTTTTGGTACGCTGCTCAATCTGTCTTATGGAGGCTTTCAGCTTTTACCGGATGTTTGGGATCCTTTTTGTTGAATTGGGCTTATGAGGGAAACTCTCCTTTTACCAAAAGCCATAAATTAGGGGTGTGTTTGGATTGACGATTGGATAAGTAACATATTTTTACTTAAACTTATGGAATCTTAAAATTGAAAAAAAGTTAGATTAGGTAAAATGATGAATGTTTGGATTGGCGATTGGATAAGTAATTGATGTAAAAGTAAATGATGTTTGGTTTAACTTTTACATAAGTGGCTTTTGTATTATTTAAGAGAAAAAATTATAAAAATTATGAATTATATCAAACTGGTACACTCCAAAAGTTTTTTTAATTGTGTACCTCAAGCTTAAATTTTATAAATTATATCAAACTCTAATTTAAATATTAAATCCTAACTCATATTTTCACATAGATCAAAATCTAACAAAATAAATCGATTAAAACCTCAATAATACCTCCAATAATCCAAATAAATTTAATCGGAAAAAACACCATATAAAAACTAATTTATGAAATATTTATAAAAGAAATTGGTTATAAAATCATAAAATAACTAAATAATAAATCTAAACTGATTAAAATTAATTATTAATTATTCTCTATATTTATACAGTCATATATTGACAAAACTCAAAACTTGTCTAAATTCTTATCCCAAAGTGTTCTCTAATTAACAGAATATTACTATCTAAAAAAAGATAAAATTATTTAGAACAATTTTCATAAAAGAAGTTTTGTGATTAGAAGTGATTTCGAGTACCCTCATTAATCCCCAAAGATATGAAAATACTCCTCAAAACATAGGGGTGGAAACAGGCCAGGCCAGGCTTTTGCTTTAATAGGCCTAGCTTGTTAAGGCACAAACTGGCCTGAGCCTGGCCTGTGCCCTATTGAAGGCCAATTTTTAGGCTTGGGCCTGGCCTGGCCTGAAGCCTGTTAAGGAGGCATGAATTTTTAAAATTTTTTAAGCAAATCGACAGGCCTACAGGTCACACTGTAAAACAGGCCAACAAGCCACTGGCTGAAAATAGGCCTCCTTAAACAGGCCGAAAACAAGCTAAAACTTACAACTCAGGCAAAATTATCCTTTAACCCTTATTTGATTTTTTTAAAAAATATTTTTACAGACTCAGGCCGGCCTGACAGGCCTAACAGGCCTGTTAATAGGCCTTGACCTGGCCTATTAAGTAAAACAGGCTTTTGTTTTGGCCTTGGCCTGGCCTTTTAGCATGACAGGCCAGGCCTGAACAAGCCAATCACAAGTCAGGTTACAGGCCCCTGACAAGCCGCCTGGCCTGTTTCCACCCCTATCAAAACAAAAGCCAACGGTCATTTGGCCCTTTGAGTAGAAATAAGTCTCATTTCCTGACTTATGCCAAACGGTGCCTTTATCTTATTTTGACTGACATGTAAACGTTGAAATAAACATGTAATTTTAGATCCAGCGATAGCTTCTCCCGATTGGGCCTTGTAATCCACTGATTGCACCACAAATCGGTGAAACAAACGCACTCTAGAGCTTTGAGCTTTTGCAATTGGGCTTTAATAAATTTGTGGTACCTACCAAGGTTTGTTTTTCATGTTGATATCATGACCTTCTACTTCTATGGGACCCACCAGCTTATCAACAAGGAACAAAAATGCAAGGAGGTGGTGCCCGTATAATCTGGAACTTCGGATTGTCATGAGTCCTGACATTGTCGAGATATTGGAAAATGAAAATTGGGACAGGATGAGTGGGCAGGCTTTAGGTGATTTTGACATGTGAAGAATTTTTGTCTTATCCATTATATATGATCCAATATACATTTTCTGCAGAAAATATTCCTTTCAAATCAATTATATTCATGATTCAATTAAACTAATTATAATCTTATTCTTAATATATTTTTTTAGTTTTAAAAATTATTTTAAAATTTTTTTTTTGTGCTTTTAACCTTTTAAAATGTTTTCTAAGCTGTCCCCGGTGTGTCATTAGGCTAATTGTAATTTTACATTTAATATACTTTTTCAATTCCAAAAATTATTTTAAAATATTTTTTGGTGCTTTTAACCCTTTAAAATATTTTTTAAGTTGTATCCAATCTTAGAAGACTGACTACAATTTTATCTTTAATGTATTTTTTTAGTAATAAAGAGCACCCAAAACTTAGAATACTAATAATTTATTGATTTCCACTCACTCTAAAATATTTTTCCAATAACACCTAATATTTTAAAGTAATTTTTAAATATTTATTTTAATTTTTGAATATTTATTTGATTTTTTAAAATATTTTTCCACCCACTCTCTCTTACCATTATCATAAAAGTCACTTATACTTAAACCAATTCAAACAAGTTTTACTTTCATAAAAGTTATTTATACAACCGGCAATCTAAAATAAAATTACAAAAATCAAATTACAAATAAAATTACACAATCTAACTTTTACCAAAAATAAAATTACAAAAATCAAATTAAAAAAAAGTCATTTTTACAATAACTGGTTATAAACACTTATTGCCCACAAATAGAATACTTACGTACTTACTTTTTATACCGTGAATCATAATTTATAAGTATTTATTACCTAAAAATAAACTATCCCAAACCAGATATTGAAGTGGCGGAAACGTGGCAAGCTGATGAAGTTCTCTCCACAGGATAAGGCAATATGGATTTTTTTTCCCGGTGTGACACAATTTGATTTATTTAATCAAAATTGAAATCAGGCAGACCCACCCTCAATTTTTTCTTTTAAACATACAGGGGTATTATAGTCATTTAACGATATTCAAAATTCCCTAATGAGATCTCTTAGTCTGATTAGAAATTTGTTAAAAATATCGGTCTAAATTTAGATTATGGTATTTCAGCTAGATTTAATTAGGATTTTCTCTATATATTTTTATCCTCTTCATTTAATCTTTTTACTTATGAATTGCCGCTAATTGACCCTTAATTAAACTATATTTTATTTTATTAGCCATTTTACATTTTGTGAGAATTATTATTATTGTTGCCGCCGCCGCGGCCGCCCAAACATTTCGTGAGAATTGATTGTTAGACTTAGATCTTAAAAATTTATAATCAAAATTTCATTTAAGATTTTTGCACATATTTCTGTTGAAGATTATTTTATTTTGTGCTGATATTAAGAGTTTAATTAAAGATTAAGGATGCAAATCAATTAGATTTAAATGGATAAAACTCTAATATCTCAATTTTCGTTTCTCTTGGATAAGTTAATGTAAAGGCTAAATTTTGAATCTTTTAAGTTTACATGAGGTATATTTTTTGTTTCTTAACTTAAATGATGACTGTGTAATTAAATGTTATTAATCTTAAATTTAAAATATGTGTAAATTGAAAAATATCTAAAAAGCTAATGAGCAATCAAAATCAAATCCTTGATTGTATTACAAAATTTTAATTTAATAATCTAAATATATTATATTAAAAATCTAAATATCGAAATCTCAATTTCATTTGCAACGATTTATCGGTTTATTTTAGTTTAATGATTTAAATATATTATATTAAAAAATTAAAGCTTAAATATGTTTTATCAGCTGTACAATCATCATCATGCGTGCGTGAACAAGTTGGAACAAACCTCCAGCAGGGAGGGCGATGGCTTGCCCGATTTTACCCGATTTTGCAAAAGCTCAAATAGAGATCATAAGTGAAATTTTCTCTGGTTTCATATTCAAATCCTTCTACGACTTCTTTGGATAGTTCCAAATCATGAGTATGGTTCAATCATCTTTAAATATGATAATATTTTTTTAATTCAAATTAATTTTATAAAAACATATTTTTCATAATGTTATTTTTTTTTGGCCTAAACTCAAAATCTTATCTTTAAACTTTATATATATATATATATAATTTCTTTTTGACGTTAAGATAAATTTTAAACTTTAATAAATTATCTTAACCTTAATATATATCCGAAAGGAAACGAAAGGAATGTTCAAAGACAATAAAAAAGGAAAGGAAAGGAAAGGAACGAAACAGAAGGAAAGTGTACTGAATTGGGAAACTGATTAAATCAAATTTTTGCATACATTTTAATAATTAAATTGGGATTTTTAATGCATTTTCTAAAAAATTATCGCATGATTAAACATTAATTTAAGTTAGGGATATTTGTATTAAATTAAGTGAAATTAGGGGTAAAATGATCATAATTTGTTAATTATTTATGCAAATGATTTCTTGAACTTTTGATGCTATATTATGCTTAATTTTGCATTACATGTGTTTTGGGAAGAAATTGGTAATTTGGAGGTTTAGAATTAATATTTTGAAGATTTTGAAAACTACAGAAAATGCCCTTGAATTTATGAAAATTATAAAATTGTTAAGAAAAGGGCCTTGGGAAAAGCGCAGAAAAGAACCCAAATGTTTAGGAAATTGTAGTTGAACCTCAAAATATTTCAAAATTTTCACGGTAATCACTATACAAATTTTTTGAATATTGTAATGGTCCATGGATAAAACTTGCTTTTTGATCAGAGACCAATTAAAGACACATTTGACGGAGTGGGTTTTGGTGTCTACCCAAAAGATAGGTACTGAAATTTGGGTCGTTTAATGGGATTTAAATGGTTTATATTTAATTATCTTTTATCTTTTATTTTTTTGAGCATCATCCAAAGTCCATCTTCTTCTTCCTATAGGCGCCGGCGGCTCCATTCTCACCATCGTAGCCGCCGGCGGCCTTCATTGTTCTTCAGACAGAGTGAGCGCCGCGAACTCCAGCATCACCATCATTTTCATCTTCTTTCAGCGTGTCTGCAACTTCCGGCAAGACAGGGAGTGTGGCGCCGTGAGCTTCTTCACCAACAATCGACCTTGGCATCACTAACCACCGTCGTTCTTCTTCTTCTCCGACAAAACCACCACCACCTTCGTCAATCCTTCAGCTGTTCTCCACCACCGAGAGCCGCGACCGGGAGAGAGAGCTTCGACGGAGGCAGACATGATTTGAGGTCGGTGAAGACAAGAAAACTACCACCATCGCTGGCCATTCATTGTTCTCATTGTCTCCGGCCGATAAGACCACCACCGAAGCTGTGAGACTTTGAACCAGCGATCACAGACCTTCACTGCCTCTCTGGATCGACTTCTGTCATCACCAACAACTCCACCGTCGACACTTCCAGACGGAGAAGAGAACTCCGTCGACCCTTCCTCACCAAAACATCACCGTCACCGGAACCAAACACCACCACCGCCAGTCACAGCGCCGTCACCACTGTTTGGGCAGAAAAGAGAAAGAAGACGATCATAGCCTCACCGTGAATCACCGTCACCTTCTACCTTGTTTCACCTTCACTACCCAGATTCCGGCGAGTTGTGTATTTTGCCGGCGAGTTCTTTGTGGCAGCTTATATTGCCTCCTCCAGTGAGTTCATGCAGTTCCGATGCATACTGAGCTAAACGAATTATACAGGGGAGTGTTTAATTTAATTTTGTTTTTTTTATTATTTAGATATTTTTTTTTTGAGACAGGATTATATGTGGAATTAATTTGTGTGATTGTATTGGAATTTTTTATTTGAATTAATTTGAGCGGTTTATGTATTCATATTAGAGGAAATTTTTTTTAGTTATTAATTAGAAAAATTAAAACTCATTTCCCCTTATTTTATTTAGTGTGTGTTTGGAATAGCGGTAGGAAAAATGATTTATTATGATTCTGACTTATTAAAAATGACTTAATAAAAAAGTCAGTTTTTATAATGTGATTTATATTTTGATGAGTGATTTATTTTTGGACAATAAGTGCTTATAAATCGTGATTTACGGTATACGAGGTAAGTGCTCATATGAGAGGAGTTTTATCTCGACTTACGTAATAAGTGACTTAATAAAAAAGCTATGAGAAGCTTATTTAATAAGTAGCTTATTCTACCCGTGATGCAATTAAAATAAGCTGAACCAGACACTGTAAAAACGTAACATGTTTTTATTTGGGCTTATTACCTAAAAATAGGTTTATTTCTGCTTAATAAGCTGAACCAAACACACCCTTAATTTACATGGAATTTGTATTACATAGGATTCAATAAAAGCTTCTCGAGAAGAGAGAATAAGATTCAACAAAAGGCTTCTCGAAAAGAGAGAATGATCCCAGATTTACTTATACTTTATTAAATCTTTTATTATGGACCCAAGATTAAACGAACGCCAGAAAAAGTCCGTGATCAGAAACTGAATGGGGAGAGTCTAAGAGGCCTAATTATATCAGATCACTCTGACAATAGGTACACGATGAACAAATTCCTAATCAGGAAATCGAATCGATTCTGAACATAAAAATGTTCGGATCATATTAAAATATAAGTGATTTAAAATTATAAAATTCTAAATCAAATATTTTTCATAAAATAAGTTATAAATTATTTATCAAATCTCGTTATTACTATATCAATTTTTAGTTATAAACTTGATTTAAAATTTTATAATTTTAAAATTTTTTATCCTAACATTCTCCCTTGACATGTTAATTAAGATCACCTCTTTGTCGTCTATGTTATACATTATATATTATTTTTTCATTTATCTTATTTAATTATTTATATTTATATTTTTATATTCCAATTTCTAATTTAGAATTTAGATTAGAATATTTTTATTATTATATATTTATATTTATAAAATCTATTATATTATTATAATAACATATATATATTATGTTATTTTTTATTATTATATTATATTATTAATAATAAAGTATATTATATATTATTATTTGCTAAGAGGCCTAATTAATAAACATTCGAATTGCGTCGTATAATTTTTTGAAATCACGTGGTATTTATTGATGGTTCATGTTATAAAACGTACAGAATTAGACGTGCAATTCTATTTGAGAACCCTCTCTTCTCTTCTACCCTAATTCCTAAAATCCTAAAATCTCTAAACATTCATATTACAATCTCCTATCATTCTCATATCGTATTTGACACGATAGATTAATAGATACACAGAAGTAAAGCCACAGAACTGTCATTCATATCATCCAGAGCACACGTACAGACATCAAGGGAAGAAATTATTAGCATCTACAGGTACAACGGAAGAATTATAAAATTTTCACCGATCCTAATCCAGAATCTATTAACGGCGTTTAAATCGGATTAGAATGAATTTGTACATTTTTTTTAACTTAGGGTTTTCACGATCTCTAGAAACCAACACGTTAGGTCCGCTCCTTCTACCGGTATCTACACGAGTTTTTAGGATTTCCCTTACAGCTCTAAATTCTCATGCGTCTATGAGTCTATCTGTTCTATCAAGTTTATAACCTATGAGGTCTATATTCAAATTTCAAAATTAATCATCATTAATTTTGAAATTAATCAACAATTAATTATCTTGATGAGCTAATTAAATAAATTCAGTTTAAATTAAATCTGTCCAACAGTTTTAATTTAACCTATTTATTTAATCCAAATAAAGAGCCATTAAATTTAATTTATCTTCATAAATTAAATCTGAGATACTATATCTTTAGTTATTAAATTTAATATATCTTAATAAATTAAATTTAAAACTAACACAATATAATAATATTATATAATATATATACACACATATATATAATATGTATTTCGAAAATACATATCTATATAATATTATTAATGAATTTTATATCACACACACACACACATATACATATATATATATATATATATATATATAATTCGTCCACCCTAAATTAAACATTATCTTGTATTGGGTCATTCTTGTGTGCGACCTTGTAGGCCCATATGAAGTTGGCAATGAGCCAATAACTGTACTAACCCACAAGTCGCAAACGGCCTCTATGATTGAACCATATTTTTATGTGAATTTTCCATTATTAATTTGGGATTTTAATGTATTTCCTGGGACATTATTGCATTATTAAGCACTAATTTGAGTTGGGGATAATTGTTTTGAATTAATTGCAATTAGGGGCAAAATTGTCATAATTTATTAATTATTTTTGTACAAATTGTCCCTTGAACGTTTGATGCTACATGGTGTTTAATATTGTATTATAGGTAATTTGGAAGAAAATGGGAGATTTTGGAGGTTAAATTAATATTTTAAATATTGGGAAAAATCACAGAAATGGACCTCAGAATTTGTGGAAATTGCAAATTTGTGAAGGAAAAGGGCCAGAGCGATTTACAGAAAATAACCCAAAATTTCATGAAATTCTGATGGACTCCTAAAACATGTCAAAATATTCATTGAAGTCCCTAATTAAGCTTTTAAAGTTTTAAAATAGGTCCCTGGTCAAAACTTGCGTTTTGACCAAGGACCTAGGGTACTGTTCCTTTCTTCATCAGATAAAAGAAGCAGACCCGAGAGCACAAGGGCAAGCGTGAGGAGGGTGCGGCGCAAGATCATCAAACCTCATACATTCCCTTCACTTCCTTCTTCCTCTATCGTCGGCGGCACCGTCCACCACCACTACAGCCGCCGGCGAGCATCATCCTGAACTATAGCCGCGGCAGAGAAGCAGCTCAGAACTGGATTGGAGGAGCTGGAAACAGAACGAGAAGTGGGGAACAGAGGGAGCTGCCGCAAGTTGAATCATCTTCATCAAACACCGTCCACCACCACCTTTTCATCGCCGTCACTCCTCTATAGCCGGCGACCTTCACAGCCTCCAGAACCTTCACCTAAGTCCCATCTCATCCTTTAACCTCCAGTCCAGACCGTGTCTCCTCTGTTTCCACCATCACCACAGAGTAGAGGAGAGTTGAACGCTGGCAAGCATCATCCCTCCACCGAAACCAACATCCACCGTCTCTCATCCTCTGTTCTCAGTTTCCACCACCACAGCACTACATTTCCTTCTCCTTCCTCACCAAATCCGTCAGCCCCATTATCTCTTTTCTGTGAATTGATATCTCAATTTCCATGGAACTCTGGTGGTGTTCTGAAGATGCTATGATTGCAATTAAGGCTACGAGTGGTTGATTTTCCATTGGGTCTTGGTGGTAGAGAAAGTGGCAAGAGCTTCAAGGTTCTATAAGGGGAGTTCATTATTTTTCATTTGCTCAATTTATACATTATGTCTTTGTGGATTAATTATGTATTGGGATATGTATGTCTTAAGACTTAGATGAGTGATTATTTGTCTATGTTGGTTAATATCTTGTGTTGAATTTGGTATTGATGCATTTGAATTTTATTGAACTTATTTTCCTATTGGATTAATGAAGTTATACATTCTATGTAATATCTAGATTGTGTGATGGATTTGATTTAATTTGAATGTCGCGATTGTGCTTTCAATTAAGAGGAACCAACTGCATTAATCTATTTTCAATACACATCAAGTGAGTTTTTAACAATTTCCCTAAGAGGTGACTAAGAATGCGATTATAAGACTAGTCATATATTAGATAGATGGGACATAATACGATTGCTTAGGGTTTTTAATTAGACTTGATGTAAAAGTAACTCCCAAAATATTCTAAAGTAGCAAGGAAAGCCACCAAATTTGTCACCAAGATTCATTTCATCATTCATATTCCAATTCCAAATTCCTTTCCATTCACTCATTCATCATTTTTATAGAAAAGAAAAAAAATTTAATCATAAAAAGTAAAAGTTTATTTAATCTTACCTTACAAATTTAATCTCTACAAAATAATATTTATAAAATTTCATTTCTAGTATAATATTTCATGTGCAAAATTAGAAATTAGAAATATATTAAATTAGTCATGACTGGTCCAACCACGGTTTGACAATAGTTCAACAATTGACCTTTGAACCACTATCTCGACCAATTCAAAGACTAATATGATTTTAAACGCCTTGAGAAAATCTAAATGAATAATCTAGAATGTGAACACTATCTAGCATGCAAAAATTAAAGATAATGAGTTTTCCGGTGAGAAAAGCGTGCAATTTAAAAAAAAATAGAAAACAAAATATCATGAGAATAAAATGGATGTTTTGTAATACCATGCCAACCAGCTTAATTTACAATCCCGAGTCCACCAGTCCTCTCAACAATCGTTCAAAGCCACCACAATCCAGTGTAAGAAAAAACAGACCCTGCTTAGGAATATATCTCTGTTAAGAAAGAGGGGAAAGTAAATGTGTTTACAATTCTTTTGTGTAGTTCAAGTTACAAGGGAGGTGGGATAAATAGGTTGAAACAACATTTAGCTGGTGTGAGTGGTTAAGTGATGAGTTTTTGTAAAAAAGTTGCCCATGATGTAGGTGCTGGAATGAAAACATCTTTGGTAGAATGTTCAAAGAAAAATCCTATTCATAATGATAATGTATATGAACATGAAGTCAATGCAGTTAGAGAAAGTGAAGAATCACTTGTTTCAAAGAGGAAAGCTGTGGGGGTTGAAAATTATTTTATACCTAGGACAACTCCTGATGCTCAATCAAGCATCAAGAGTGCATGTGCAAGTCAAGAAGTCCAATATAATGCAAAAATAGTTTTTTTATAGAATCATGTGAATAAGTTCCTGTTTTATATGAGAAAGTAAAGTAAGTTACGTTGTTTGTGTGTGTGTGGATGCTTGCTTGTGGCTTGTAAAACTTACAAAGATCATGAAACGCGATATTGAAGTGGCGGAGACGTGGCAAGCTGATGAAGTTTTCTCCACAGGATAAGGCAACATGGATTTTTTTCCTGGTGTAACACAATTTGATTTATTTAATCAATATTGAAATCAGGCACACCGACCTTCAATTTTTTTTTCTTTCTTTTAAACATACAGGGGTACCATAGTCATTTAATGACATTCAAAAATCCCTAATGAGGTCTCTTGGCCTAATTAGGAATTTGTTAAAAGTGTAGGCCTAAATTTAGATTATGGTATTTCAGCTAGATTTAATTAGGATTTTCCCTATATATTTTTATCCTCTTGTCTTTTTACTTATGAATTGCCGCTAATTGAACTTAATTAAACTATATTTTATTTTATTAGCCATTTTACATTCCGCGAGAATTATTATTGTTGTTGTTGCTGCCGCCCAAACATTCCGCGAGAATTAATTGTTAGATCTTAAAAATTTATAATCAAAATTGGGAAAATCTCTTTAAAAGACGGTTGAATTACCTATATTTTAAATTGGGTTAATAAATTTAACATATCTTAAATTAGGTTAGAAATCCTAAAAATGGATTTTAGAATTTGATAATTTTACATTGATGCCCTTCATTTAATTCTCTCCCCTAATTACTACTTCTCTCCCAAATTGCAGCCACCACCTATGGGAATGTAGCCTCATCAAGAACCGGTCGCTGGTCCGGTCCGATTGGGCGAAAAAACAGGTGAACCGGTCAACCCGGTCTGACCCGGTGTGAACTGGCCTGCACCGGGGTGAACCGGCCTGACTCGGACTAATCACGGTTTGGGCTTTTTTTATTTATTTATACTTTTTTATACTCCAAATGAAGTTCTTTTGGCTTTTTTTTTTTTAAAAAAAAATTTTCCTAACAGTTTTTTATTTATAAGGAGCTTTAAAAGGATTGTGGAATACTTTTAGCATTGGTTGGAGAAAAATCCTTATGTACTTAATGATATTTTTGTAGGTATTAGGTTCAGGAGGTTATATTGGACTATTAGTTGACAAATGACTCTCATATAATTTTTTGAATAGTATGTATGAACATTTAAATTATATATATATTTTTTAATTGATCCCGGTCTGACCCCTGGGTTGACCCCGGTCTGAACAACGGACCCTTAACCCAGTGCCTCGGCCGGTTCAATGTCCAGTCCGGTTTTCAATACCTTGGGTATTTGTTGATGGTTCATGTTATTAAACATACAGAATTGGACGTGCAATTCTATTTGAGAACCCTCTCTTTCTCTTCTTCTATCCTAATCCCTAAAATCCTAAAATCTCTAAACATTCATATTACAATCTCCTATCATTCTCAAGGCGTATTTGACATGATGGACTAATGAGAATAAATAGATACACAGAAGTAAAGCCAAAGAACTGTCATTTATATTATCCAGAGCACATTTACAGTCATCAAGGGAAGAAATGACCTTGGAACGCGGTGGGCAAGAAATGATGTACCTCCATCTACACCATTAATGAATGAAAGAAGATCATCAACTGAGCGGTCATCTACACGCTCCTCCTCAACCTCAACATTATGAAATATGGAATTTTTCATTGCGATTGCGTCAGAGAAACAATTCACATCAACTTTGACGAAAACCATGAAATTTAAAAAAGAAAAAGAAAAACAACCACCTTCAATTTCTGCCTCTCTATTAGCTCTTTCCTCTTTCTAGCATATCATCTGTTTAGAAGCCGCATGCGTGGATCATCAGTTATATTTCTGAGGGGTTCCAGCTTTTCCTCCTGTCAAAAAAAATGCACTAGTCAATGAACATGATCATATACAGAAATCAACATGTTAACTAGGTCCAAGCATCACACACCTCGGTGAGGTCATCAGGAAGGTGAAAAGCTTCACGTATTTCCTCAGGAGTTTTTCCTTCAATAGTGCGAGCAAGTGCTCGGCTGGTCAAGTCAACCAAAGGCTTCAATTGGAGGCTGTCAGCCGCGGATGTTAACTTACATAACTTCTTTTTATCCATCCGAATAAAGTTCACATCAAAAGTTTTGCGTTCCTATCAAGTAAATTCAAACACTTATTCAGCTATAAATTTATGTCCACTTTTTATTTACATCAGACATAAAAAACCAAAAACATAATGAACCTATGAGCAAACATGAAAGACAATATTTACGAACACTATATCCTTAAAATGTTAATATGTAAAAATATTTTGCATCAAAGGAAGCAAATTGGAGTGTTGACCTTATTAATTAACCCACAAAGGTGATACAAATCAAGTTCAAACTGGAATATAATATTACATACCTTATTAGAGCGGCCTGGTGCTTGGTGGAAGCGGCAGTAATCAAGTCTTAAGCCAAATATTGCTGGATTGACACGTTGTGGCAGTGATATGGCATAGTTTTTGGACGATCCCATACCAGTTTGAGTTTTTCCCGGCATATCATAGGGCAGAACATCGCAACCTCTTCTTCTACTTGTTGAAGAGAACCATCTACAGTTTGAACCCAGATGTATAATTTCATCTAACCATGCCAAAAGCAAGTGAAAAATCAGCACGAAGCCTAGATAAGAAACAATGGTAAACCAAAGAATAAGCCATATTACATACAAATATCAAAGGAGAGTGGTTTCTTCATTCACATCTAGGGTTGCAAATTAAGCTATGGTGGGAACAGCTACGAACACTGATCTTCCAATGCATAACACACAGTATGCCCGCCTTCAAACAACAACAAGAACAATAGCATCCATTTGAAGTTAAATGTTACCTGAGCTGAATTTAAACAAAAGGAAACATGGTTGTGGATTTTTAGCCTCATTTTCAATGCAAGTTTTTATCATCAGTTTGAATAAATTCTACATCAACAGGAAAACTCATACCTATTATGCAAAGTTTTCCTATGTACATATGTATCACATCTTAAACGTATATATTGAGCATTCACCTAAAAAAATAATAATCCATATATTGAGGATAAACAAATACTTATATTGTAAAATAATATTTAAAAATATAATTTAATATATTTAATAATATACGAATTAGTTCAACCATTTTGCATATGATAAAAAATTCTATGCAAAATGGATTAGGTTGAATCCATTGAATGTCATAAATCTCCATTGCAAAATGACAAAACTTTGATTTGTATCAGAACAATCAGTTCATCCGTTTCCAATCAAACAAACCCAGCTGGTCTAGTTTCCTATGCAATGAGGATAATTATTCAACTAGTTCATAATATCAAGAAAGTGATTTGACTATTTAGTAATGGAGTATTAAATTCCAAACGCTTCCATTTATAATCTGAATTGAATCAATTCATGAAGCCAATACAACGATAGAACTGGACCATTCATGAAAAATTTAATTTTCGAGAATGAAAATTAACACATAATAGGATATATACCTCAGGTTTCTGTAATGGTTGTTAATCTACTACCAGAAGGAAATGAAATGAAGTATCGTGTATTAATCTGACACAAGATCATGCATATCTCATCATTACAGTACAATTATAAGGAAATAGAGTAACAGAATTCCATAAGAGATTACAAGCCAGATATCAGAAGAGGGAAGAAGAAGGAAGACTATCAGAGAAAGATTCCAATTCCTTTTCACGCCTTCCTAACCGTTTCTGTCCTTATTATAGCTGCCTCATGTAAATCACGCAGTTTCCATGTTTTCCGCTTGGGCCTCTTGCTTCTCCTCAATTGAACTTTGTCTAATGGGCTACGCTTCTCCTTTGGGCCTTGATCTTGTTGCCTGTGCATTACAATACTACCCCCATTAGAATGGACCTTGTCCTCAAGGTCTAACTCTGGATATAAACGACGCAAATCAGCAGCAAATTCCCATGTATCATCGTTTGAAGCATCCCAGTGAACTAAATATTGCAACAGCCGCGTGCCATCCGATTGAACCCAACGAGAATCGCAAATCTTCACCGGCTTACAGAGGGGACCTTCGGGCACCGTTAACAATGGAAGAGGCAAATATGGATGTCGGTTGTCATCACCATAAAATTGTTTTAATTGGGACACATGAAAAACGGGATGAATACGCGTATGCTCTGGCAGTAATAATCGATAAGCCACCTTGCCCACTCGTTCAATAACCTGAAAAGGGCCAAAGTAATGCAAGGCAAGCTTCTGGTATTTCCGCAACTGAACAGAGTGCTGGCGATAAGGGTGTAGACGAACTAGGACCCAATCTTGTACTTGAAATTCCAGCTCAGATCGTATCTTATCAGCAAAAACCTTCATCCATTGCTAAGCTTTAAGTAAATTCTGCTTTAAAATATTGAGAACCTCATCACGTTGTAATAGTTGTTGATGCACATCGAAAGGAGTGTCCTCTAAGGACGTATGGCGCAATAACGGGGGTGGATCAAGGCCATAGACAATCTTAAAAGGTGAGAAGCCCGTAGATGAATGGAACATGGAATTATACCAAAATTCAGCCCAAGGTAAGAGAGACAAACAGCGACGAGGATACTCATGAACGAAGTATCGTAAGTACATCTCCAAGCACTTGTTCACCGCCTCAGATTGACCGTCAGACTGTGGGTGATAAGCGGTTGAGAAACACAATTTAGTGCCTTACAACTTCATGAGGTGGCACCAGAAAGCACTGGTAAATGCCCTGTCTCGATCCGAGACAATTGTACTAGGCATGCCATGCAATTTAAAAATGTTATGAATAAAAGCTTCGGCAACTGAGTGACTAGAATAGTGAGCTGGTAAAGGAACAAAATGCCCGAACTTAGAGAGTCTATCGACCACCACCATAATAACTGAAAAGCCACGTACCAAAGGTAACCCAACAATGAAATCCATTGCCACATCTTCCCAAATACGTGAGGGAATCGGTAGAGGTTGTAACAAACCGGCTGGATATAGCTGAGAGACTTTGGCCTGTTGACACACAATACAAGCTTTGATATCCCGTTGCATATGTTGCCAAAAGAACAACCCTGCAATGGGTCGGAATGTCCTCAAGAAATCGGCATGACTGCCAATAACAGAGGAATGGAATTCCTCCAAAATCTGTCATAAGAGCATAGGGTTGTCATGGGAATCACCAAACGGTCTTTCCAAAGTAAATCACCATTAATAACCTTGTAGTGAGGCCATTCCAAAGGATGTTGTAACACCTCTATTTTTCGGGAAATGATGAAACCAGAGGAGCGAACCTGGGCATATATAGAATCAATAAAGGTGCCTTCTATGGATGTTAAAGCCATATGGGAACGCCGAGACAAAGCGTCCGCTACCTGATTATGGGTACCCGCGCGATATTCAATGTCAAAGTGATAACCAAGGAGTTTCGGGAGGCACAACTCTTGCTCTGGTGTTTGTAATACTTGGTTCTTAATATGATGTAAACTGGCATGATCAGTCTTAATAACAAAATGATGACCAAGAAGATAGTGGCGAAACTTTACGACAGCTTCTGTGATAGCAAGTAATTCGCATGTGTAAACCGATTCACGCTGCATACGAGGTGATAGTTTTTTTGAAAAAAACGCAATGGGGTGGCCCAATTGACTCAAGACCGCACCAATCCCGGACCCAGAAGCATCCGTTTCAAGAGTAAAAGACTACTGAAAATTCGGTAAAACCAATACTGGAGCCTCTGTAAGTGCCTGCTTCAGACGGTCGAAGGCCACCTGAGCATGAGGAGACCATTGAAATGAATCCTTTCACAAGAGATCAGTCAAGGGGCTGGCGATTTGTGCAAAATGTTGAATGAACCGGCGATAGTACCCGCTGAGACCCAAGAATCCTTTAAGTTGACTGACTGACTGAGGAGGAGGCCACTTGCGCACCGCTTGCACCTTGCCCGGATCCATGGCAACCCCGTTAGCAGAAATAATGTGGCCTAAGTAGTCAATCGTAGTCTTGCCGAAAGCACACTTAGATATCTTAGCATAGAGTTGATGACGGGTCAACACATCCAAGACAACAGACACATGGTGTAGATGTAAATCCCAGGTAGCACTGTAGATTAATATGTCGTCAAAGAAAATGAGAACAAACCAGCGTAAAAATGGTTGAAAAACAGAGTTCATTAATGCCTGAAATGTCGCCGGGACGTTTGTTAAACCGAACGGCATGACCAACCATTCATACAAACCGTGGTGGGTACGGAAAGCTGTCTTCTCCTTATCTTCGGGACGCATCAGTATCTGGTAGTAACCAGAACGCAAGTCGAGTTTGGAATAAAAAATAGACCCATGAAATTCATCTAACAATTCATCGATTGTAGGCATAGGAAAAGCATCTCGGACTGTAACAGCATTGAGCGCCTGAAAATCCACACAAAACCGCCATGTACCATCTTTTTTTTCAAACGAGAATTACTGGTGCTGAAAACGGACTAGCACTGGGTTGAATTAAGCCGTTGGCCAAAAGCTCAATAACAATCTGTTCAATCTCCGTTTTCTGACTCACCGGATAACGGTAGGGACGAACTTTGACCGGTTCAGTACTCGGTTGAAGCTCAATGCGATGCTCCAAAATGCGCGGTGGTGGTAGGCCATGCGGGATAGAAAAAACAAAGGCGTATGAATGCAAAACAGAGGCCAAATCTGCTGGTATATCCGAAGGAAATAACACGTCTGGTGTAGAAGTAGGCTCGCCATTTAAAACATATAACTCGGCAATGGCGTCAGTATGAAAAAGATGTAGTAAATGATGCAATTGAGCTGGAGATGTGGGTGATGCACTAGAACCCTGAAGAGTAATAAACTGATCGTCTTTGAGAAACTTAACAGTTGAGGAACTATAGTCCGCCACATGGGGACCTAAGGTTTCTAGCCATGCCGCACCAATTACAATGTCCACTGCGGCAATAGGGACCACAAACAAGGTGATAGATAAAGTATGGTCACCAATCAGAATTGGCACGTCAATCACCTGCTCGTTACTGCTTAAGATGCCACCCGTACCGCCCAGGACCCGCAACATATTGGTATATTGAATCGGTAACTGTAAGTGTTGAACCACACGCGGATGGATGAAGTTATCGGAGCTGCCACCGTCGAGCAAAATTTGCACCATCGTGCCTTTAATAGATCCAGTAAAGCAAATAGTAGCAGGACCGTGCGTACCACGTAAGGCATGAAGAGACAGATGATGACAAGTAGCATCCAACTCTGTTGGATCCGGACCGTCGGACTCGTCCTTCCCTAAGAGCAACATAAGCTGTTTATTAGGACACCTGTGGGCAGGGGAAAATTTGGCGTCGCAAGTGTAACAGAGGCCCTTCTCTCGGCGGACCTGCATCTCGACAGCCATAATCTTCTTGATCGGTGGGATCGACGGCGTAAGTAATAATAGTGGCAAGTTGGATTTACCACCTCTGAACCTAGTGGTCGATGTAGTGGAGGACGGTATCACATATGGTACAATAGCCCTCGGTGGTTGCGATGGGGTTGAACGTGTTGGAGGGACCAAATCTAAATGAGCACCGACAGATCCTGAGAGAGATGTACCAGCAAATAAACGGGCTAATGACATGGCACTGATCACAGTGGAAGGACGTTGGATGAGCACATCACGTTGCAATGCCGGTGTTAAGCCCCCAATGTAACAATCTAATAATACTGATTCGGGCACTTCCTCTGTTCGGTTGGCCAATACAAGAAATCGCGAATTGTAATCGTCCAGAGAACCACCCAAAGTGAGCTGAGTGAGCTTAAACAATTGGGAGCGAGCGCAATCAAATGGAGAGGGGCCGAATTAGATCTCAACTGCTTTGGCGAGGGCATACCAGTAAGGAAAACGACTGGCCTTATCCATCATTTGGAACCAAGGAACAACGTCCCCATCGAAATGAACAGAAGCGAGAAGCAGCTTTTGAGCATCGGGTGTGTCAAATAACTTGAAGTACTGTTCGGCTTTGAAAATCCAATCCAAAGCATTGGAGCCGTCAAAGCGTGGAAAATCGAGCTTCATTGACTTATGAGGAAAAGACGACAACGGTGGGGGATGAAGTGGAGGTATGTGCGAGGAATGAGAAGCCTCACCGGACGTGGAAAATGCTTGATCAACACGTCGATTCATATTATCCATGGACTGGACCAACGAGTGGAGTAAAGTACTCATCTCAGAGAAACGTGAGTCAATATGATCGAAATGCCCTGTAGCCTTGTTGATGAATTCGGTAGCCCGTTTGACCTCAGACTGAAGGTCCTTTAATCGCGTATTTTCTGCCATATCTGAAAAACAGAGTGATGAAAGCACCAATTGTAATGGTTGTTAATCTACTACCAGAAGGAAATGAAATGAAGTATCATGTATTAATCTGACATAAGATCATGCATATCTCATCATTACAGTACAATTATAAGGAAATAGAGTAACATAATTCCATAAGAGATTACAAGCCAGATATCAGAAGAGGGAAGAAGAAGGAAGACTATCAGAGAAAGATTCCAATTCCTTTTCACGCCTTCCTAACCATTTCTGTCCTTATTATACGTCAGCTGCCTCATTTAAATCACGCAGTTTCCATGTTTTCCGCTTGGGCCTCTTGCTTCTCCTTTGGGCCTTGATCTTGTTGCCTGTGCATTATAGTCTCACAACTGCCATGGCAGCTTCAGACATTTGAAAATCACACTACTTGTAAGTAGTAAGTCTTTGACAAAATAAAAGGGATATTTTGTAATACCATGTCAAGCAGCTTAAGTTTTAACATCTAAAGAGAAATTATTCATTTCCACAAATTTTATTGTATCAACATCAACATTAAACCCAACTGAACTAAATCAAACTATCAGAGGCCATTAGTTAGCATAAAAATTGAACACCATCTTTTCTACAAATTTTGCACTTATTTGAAATTAAACCAGCCCAAAAAGTTAAATAAAATCAAATTAGTTAATATTATGTTCATTAGAAAGTTGAGATTAAATTTATGCAATTATGTATGTAATATTGACTAAACTTCGAAACCACCTTTTGAAGGCTTCATTCCATCAATTTGCTTCAATTTCTATTTCTATTTTGTTGTTTGTTTTAGATGGCTCAAGTTGGGTTACTTCCAAAAATATATGTTTTGTGACCCTTTATGTTTCATAAAATACATTAAGTTCAGAAATTCATCTCCAATCCAGCCAACATTTTTATCACCCAATTTTGTAGAGCTGAAAGCCCCACTTCTATCAAAAGCACAAAGCTCTTGCATTCTACCTTTATTTTAATACGTACTTGCTTCTAGAAATTTCATATTTTCAAGTCTATGAATGATTGATAACTAAGGCAAGCTACAACTTAAATCTTGATGTGACTTTTGTCTTTCAAGTATACGATATTAATCATGTGACCTTAAATATTATTGTTGCTGTTATAATTAAAAGTCAGCTTAATATGTGTCACATTGATATTCATTATTATTTTTTAATTAGAAGGGGCTAAATAGCCTTGTGGGAGATTGAACCCACCACCTTCCTCAGGCAAGGGGAACAAGTTGCCATTAGGGCAATGCATTGATGTGCATATTCATTACTTTTTATATCATTAGATTTGGCTTCATTACCTAAACACAAAGAACCAGTGAGAGGAAGACATACTTATTCATATTCTAAACAAGAGAAAATAAAGGACGTTTACACCGGAGAAAGACTGCCAGATAAAAGCACGTATCCTCATCATGCTAACTGAAATCCCTATTAAGCATGGAATTGCATTAAGCAAATGATTCTATCAAAGAAGACATCAAACATGGAGGTGTGATTAAACCATATTTTTACATAAATTTTCATAATTAAATTGGGATTTTTATGCATCTTTTGAAACATTATTGTGAGACACTAATTTTAGTTAGGGACATTTGTATTGAATTAATTACAATTAGGGGTAAAATGGTCATAAATTGCTAATCATTTATGCAAATGATCTCTTGGGTTTTTGATGTTATAATGTGCTTAATTTTGTATTGCATGTGTTTTGGGAAGAAATTGGCAATTTTGGAGGGTTAGAATTAATATTTTAAGGATTGGGAAAAATTACAGAAACTTCCCTAATATTTATGGAAATTACAAATGAATGAAGAAACAGGCCCGAGAAAATTACATAAGAACCTAAAACTTTTCAAAATTGAGTTTGAACATGTAGATATTTTAAAATATTTCACTTGAGTCCCTCCAGAAAGTTTTCTATATTTTCACTAAGTCCTGGTCAAACAGCAAATTTTGACCAGGGAATATTTGATCTTTCTGATGGAGCCGACCAGGGAGCATTATTTCTTCTTCATTATCATGGAGAACTGAAATCAAAGAAAGAAAAGGAAGATCAAGGCATAAGTGGGAGACAAAGGCATCTTATCACCATCTCACCATCATAACCTTCAACTTCATCTTCTTCCTGTTCCTTCTTTAAAATGGACCGAAGCTGTATCATCATGATATCTCATCACCTTCTTTTTCTTCCTCTCGCCGGCGGCAACCTTCACCATCAAGGCTGCCTCGAGCTTCGGCCTTCCTTCTCTCGAACACCATTCACCAACTTCCTTCATCGTCAACAACCATCTACTTCTTCCGCCACTCCCTCCGTCTTCAACAACACCAATACCATCGTTCCGGCGAGTTTCATAGAGAGAGGAGAGCCAAGATTGCACGGTGGTAAGAAGACTCGACACCACCGGCGGATCCTCCGCTTGTCAGTTTCGCCGACCACCACTCCACTACTGTCGGTTACCGTCCTCTGTTCTCATCTCGCTAGACTATCGGAGAACATCACACGCAACCACCACCTTTGCAGCTCAAGAACCCACTGCCGTCTCAGTCTCTATATTTTCCAGCGATTTTCTGCAACTTTCGGCGAAAGTTCAACTTTCTGGCCCCCCATTTCCGGTGATCTCCATCGTCATTCCCACTCTCACCTTCAAGCACCACCTCTGTCAACACCAACTACCACAGTGCCGAGAGATTGAAGAGGAGGGAGACTCAACACCACCATCACCTCCTTCTCCGTTTTTCAACTCACATTTTCTGGCCCCCATTTCCGGCGAAGTTCATGAATTGTCCGGCGACCACCTTTTCCGTCAAATTGAAGTTCCAGAGCTTAATTAGGGGAGTTTATTTTGTTCAATCTAATTTTTCTATTTATATTTGGATCTGTGAGTTTGTATTATTAACTTTGTGGATTTAAATTGTGTGATTGGATTTTTAGTTGTTGGATTTATATATATATGTATATAGTTTTCATATGATTTGAATTAATTTGAGTTGCATGTTTGTACATTCATATTAAAGAAAATAATTGCATTAATTTAATAAAATACCAAAAAATAATAGTTATGCATTTAATTAAATTGTATTTTCTTGGAAAAATCCTAAATAAATACCATTTGAAAATGCAAAACCCTAAAAAGTCTATTAACATTTTAAAAAGACTTACAAGTACGAAGTACCAAATTGGGTTTTTCAATTTTTGACACATTTACCATTTTACGCCTCAATTTTTTTTAAGATAATAGTGGTGCCCCTGCTAGAGCACCACCGCCGGCCGGCCGCCGCCACTCCGGCGGTCGGCCGGCTGGGACCCCCGACGGCCGGAACTCCAACCTGTGGGAGCTTTTTTGGTGGGGAAGGGGTTTTTTTTTGAAAAAAATTTGTTGAGAAATGGCATCGAACCCATTCCACCCCTTTAGCAAATGAGCATGGTGGCCACTGGGCCACCAAAGCTCCTTTGATATATATGCATTATTAAATATGTATAGTATAATTAAAGATGTAGTAGCTTTAACAAAGTCAGTAATGACTTTGACAAATTCAGTAATGGAAATAACAAAATTCGTAATGGTATTGATAAAACCGTTTGCTGATGAACCTTGACTTGCATGCTTTCATCAGCATTTTTGCACAAAACGCTTTTGTCAAAACCATTACAATTCTTTTCAAAATCATTACTAAACTTGTCAATCTCATTACTCAATTTCTTAAAATCCTTTTATTTATATTATGAATGTTTTCATAATGAAATCTCATAATGGGATTGTTAAAACCATTACAATTCTTGTCAAAATCATTACTAAACTTGTCAATCTTATTACTGAATTTGTTAAAATCCTTTTATTTATCACATGAATGTTTTCATAATGGAATCTCATAATGGGATTGTCAAAACCATTACAACTCTTGTCAATATTATTACTAAACTTGTCAATCTCATTACTGAATTTGTTAAAATTCTTTTATTTATATTATGAATGTTTTTATAATGGAATCTCATAATACGATTGTCAAAACCATTACAATTCTTGTCAATGTCATTACTAAACTTGTTAATCTCATTACTGAATTTGTTAAAATCCTTTTATTTTTCTCATGAATGTTTTTATAATGGGATTGTCAAAACCATTACAATTCTTGTCAATATCATCACTAAACTTGTCAATCTCATTTTTAATTTGTTAAAATCCTTTTATTTATATTATGAATGTTTTCATAATGGGATCTCATAATGGGATTGTCAAAACCATTACAATTCTTGTCAATATCATTACTAAATTTGTTAATATAAATAAAAGGATTTTAACAAATTCAGTAATGAGATTGACAAATTTAGTAATGATTTTGACCAGAGTTGTAATGGTTTTGACAATCCCATTATGAGATTCCATTATGAAAACATTCATGTGACAAGTTTAGTAATGATTTTGACAAGAATTGTAATAGTTTTGACAATCCCATTATGAAAACATTCATAATATAAATAAAAGAATTTTAACAAATTCAGTAATGAGATTGACAAGTTTAGTAATGATATTGACAAGAATTGTAATAGTTTTGACAATCCCATTATAAGATTCCATTACGAAAACATTCATGTGATAAATAAAAGGATTTTAACAAAATTAGTAATGATTTTGACAAGAATTGTAATGGTTTTAACAGTCCCATTATGAGATTCCATTATAAAAAGATTCATAATATAAATAAAAGGATTTTAACAAATTTAGTAATGAGATTGACAAGTTTAGTAATGATATTGACAAGAATTGTAATGGTTTTGACAATCACATTATGAGATTCCATTATGAAAACATTCATGTGATAAATAAAAGGATTTTAACAAATTCAGTAATGAGATTGACAAGTTTAGTAATGATTTTAATAAGAATTGTAATGGTTTTGACAATCCCATTATGAGATTTCATTATGAAAACATTCATAATATAAATAAAAGGATTTTAAGAAATTGAGTAATGAGATTGACAAGTTTAGTAATGATTTTGACAAGAATTGTAATGGTTTTGACAAAAGTGTTTTGTGCAAAAATGTTGATAGAAGCATGCAAGTCAAGGTTCATCAGTAAACGGTTTTATCAATACCATTACGAATTTTGTTATTTCTA
This sequence comes from Inga laurina, assembly GCA_963855925.1. Taxonomy (NCBI): domain Eukaryota; kingdom Viridiplantae; phylum Streptophyta; class Magnoliopsida; order Fabales; family Fabaceae; genus Inga; species Inga laurina. Next base: position 6,808,403 of record OY979706.1, on the reverse strand, counting down.
TTATTGAATTTTTCAAAGCCATTACTGACTTTATCAAAGCTATTACACCTTTAATTATACTATACATATTTAATGATGCATATATATATATATATCAAAGGAGTTTTGGAGGCCCAGTGGCCACCATGCTCCTTTGCTAAAGGGGTGGGATGGGTTTGATCCCACCCCTTGCCATTTCTCAACAAACTGTTTTTTTTAAAAAAACCTCCCACCGGCTGGAGCTCCTGTCGCCGGTGGCCGGAGCTTCAGCAGTCGGGGGTCCCAACCGACCGGCCACCAGAGAGGCAGCGGCCTGCTGGCAGTGGTGCTCCTGCAAGGGGACCACTATTATGTAAAAAAAAATTTGAGGGGTAAAATGGTAAATATGTCAAAACTTAAAAAACCCAATTTGGTTCTTTATACCTTTAAGTCTTTTTTAAAATGTTAATAGACTTTTTAGGGTTTTACATTTTCAAATGGTATTTATTTGGGATTTTTCCTATTTTCTTTTAGTTATTAATTTTTAACAAAAATCCCAAATACATTCCCCTTGTTTTGTTGTATTTGCATGGCATTTAGATTAAAAGGATTCAATAAAACGCTTCTCAAGAAGAGAAAACGATCCTAGGTTTGCTTGTACGCAATCTTAACTAGTTTTTTATTATAGAACCAGGGTTAAGGCACGTAAAAAAATGTTCTAATCAAGGTAACATCACAATGCTAAATATACTCTTTCATTTAATGATTTTAAATACAGTTCATATATAGCTAGAACTAATAAGCTCATAATATTTTTCACTTTAGATCACCATACTCATATTCCAATGCAAACTGTTGAGATTGAAGAAGGATCACATTGAAATACAAAGAAAATATTAATATTATTGATCCTTGAGAATAAAAGAGAGAATAAGGAGGAGGCCTTTATATAGGAAATAATAGACCAACTCTAATCTTAAAATCTATCATAATCCAATACTAACTCTAACTCTAAAATATATCATAATCCAATCCAATCATCAAATCAAATCATAATATCTTAAAAATATATTCCTAAAATATAACATTCATATCTAATCCTAATAAATACCAAATAATCAATCATAAAAATATTACTTAATTAATATCTTAATTCTAAATTTTCTATGATCTCAACACTTCCCCTCAAGCTGAAAGCAGCTTGAATGTGAGCAGGAACTAATCATCAAGCAAATAATGTCTAGATCCATGGCCTCTACCAATAATATGCTTCCTCATGGTAAGATCCTGAATTGAGCAGCAATTTCAGACACATCCAAGAGAGCTTGATCAACAAAGACTGAGATCTCACTAGCAAACAACAACATTCAAAAGGTCTCACAAGGAACCAAACCAAAGTAGAAGCAGCAATCAAAGGCCTCACAAGGGACCAAAACAACAATGAATGGTCTCACTAGGGACCAAAACGTACAATAATGAACAGCAATCAAAGGTCTCACAAGGGATCAAAGCAACAATGAACGGTCTCAGTAGGGACCAAACAACACTCCAAACATCTTGCTAAGGACAAACACCAAAGGTCTTACCAGGGACCAAAATAACACTTCCAATTCTAACACAAGGTAGCTGAAGCAAAAAAGTGCCTAACCAAACACCTGTCTAGGGACGAATAATCAAATCAAACAACTTATAACAACCTCGTCAGTAGCCAAAATCAAAAGAACACAACTAGAAGGGTATAAGAAAGAACCCTAAGGCTTTGATACCATGTTGAGATAGAAGGATTACATTGAAGCACAAAAAAAACTAATATTATTGATTCTTAAGAATAAAAGAGAGTACAATGAGCCTTTATATAGGCAAGAATAAACTAACTGTAACTCTAAAATCTATCATAATCTAATACTAACTCTAACCCTAAAATTTATCATAATCCAATCTAATCTAATCATAATATTTTAAAGATATATTCCTAAAATATAATATTCATATCTAATCCTAATAAATACTAAATAATCAATTATAATAATATTACTTAATTAATATCTTAATTCTAAACTTTCTATGATCTCAACACAAACTACAGACAATTGTTGGTATAGTAGCTTGGTAATTAGCAAACATTGTGCCTTTTCATTTATTCAAATCAATTTATCTAATAGAATGCCTTCTAATATTTTATATATTCCCAGTTTAACTAATATTATATCAGCATTTGGAAAACTAACTTTACCTTCCTGATGACAAAATTGAGGACACCATCGCAATAGAAAACCTTGAAAAAAAAATATATAAATGAAATCAGAAAGACCAGGATCCAACAATCTTTGAAATTGAGAGCTCTCTCCAGGATAGAACATTACCTTTCATTTTAGAGTACTCAATTAAACCCTTCTCAATTTAAATTTGTTCATTCAAGTTTTCCTTACAAATTACAAAAAACATCACAACATAAGCTTATAAATTGGTTAAGATTTCCCAGACAGAATAGAATCATTCTTCATGTAATATTGAGACAAAATACATTGGGAACTCTATTATCAAGAAAAGATCATAAGAGGGCTCATTATTAATCTTTATGGCAACGTTTGCATTATAATATTTTAGTACATCAAAATGTTCAAACACAAAGATAATTTGCCCAATGGAAAAAGAAAAACTTCATACAGATGCCCAGTATAAAGAAGTAAACGACTTTACATCATTGCCACATTCTACCGTCAAAGAATTACTTGTGCATTTCCTCTAGGATATAAATGGCACCAAAAGCAATGTAGTTGGCAAATTGATTGCCTCAAATCATACTAGCCCCATAAACACCAAAGTAACATAACTCTCCCTGTGAACTTAGCTAGACATGGAATATTACACAGGTGAAAGAATAATTGGAAAATGAAGTGCCAAGGAAAGTAAACAAACTGAATCCATTCGATCCAGGAAGCTGTCTCTTGGAGTGAGATTCCTATGATGGCCCACTAAGAAGACAAAATTGGCCAAAACAGTTAGAAAAAGTCATTTTTTAAATTCTTTCATAGGATACCAAGACAGCAAGAACAGTGTAGTTGGTAAATTGTACGTCTCTAGTCATGATAACCTTGGAGATTATGTCCGAAACAAAACGGCGCCGTTTGGTGTGGGACTAGATTTTTTCTCTTTTTAGAGTCAGAACCATGGGAATGTTTTCCATCATTAGAGAAACATTAAATTTCAAAATTGACAATTTTTATTTTAGGCTAAAGTATAAATTTTGTCTTTTATATTTACTTCAAAGTTCAATTTCGTCCCTTAAGTTTATAAAATATATTTTTGGTCCCTCAACCCCAAAACCTTTAGTTTTTCATTTAACAGAAAATGCTGATTGCTGATTGTGCATATAAATAAGGTATGCTTAAAATTTTAAAACGTAAAAAGAAATTATTTTACGTTTCAACTGACCAATTAAAAAATACTAATAATTTAATAACTGAAACAATCACGACATCTTCTTCCCACCCATATACACGTCTCACCCTCCTCCACTAATAGCTTCTCCACTCCAATGTTCCTTCCAACTGTGGAGGTTTTTTCCATTGTCAGTTTCAGCCAATTTTGTCAAAAGTTCTCGACTTCTGTAATTCTCTTGAGCATGCAAAAACCGGGAATTGAATCCAGAACCTCCGATGGGTACGATTGAGCTTTGCAAAATAGAATGCTTGTGTGAGCTTCGAGAGCCATTGAGAGCAATTATGGGTAACTTGACAGGATATTTTGGATGAAGAGGGATATGACCATATAGGTCGCCATGGGATCAGCTAGAGAGGTGAGGCATTGGAATATCCAGAAGAGAAGATATGTTCACACTAGTAATTACGTGGGTCTCAAAAGAATTTGAATGGATGAAAAACAATATCAATTGAATAGCGGTGGAAGGAGTGCCAATTGCCAGGAGAAGAGTTAGAAAATATAAGGAACTTTGGAGTGGAGAAGCCATTAATGGAGGCGAGTGAGAAGTGCATCGTGATGGGAAGAAGATGGGGTGATTGATCCGGTTATTAAATTACTATTATTTTTTAATTGATCAATTGGAACATTCAATAATTTCTTTTTATATTTTGTTTAATTGCATTGTCACATTTTCCATTAAATGAAAAACTAACGGTGTTAGGGTTCAAGGATGAAAAATACACTCTATAAACTTAAGGGACCAAATTGAACCTTGAAGTAAATATAAATGCAGTGTTTTGGAATCTAGACCGGACCATCCGGTCAGGCCCAGGAACCAGTGAACCGGACCATAAACCGATCCAGTCCAGTGACCGAACTGGTTCACCAATTTTTTTATTTTTATTTTTTTAAAAAATTGATTTTTTAATATTTTTCTTTAGAATTTCATAATAAACTTAAAATATTCAATTTCTCACTGGCTTAGTCCTGGTTTAGCTTTAGTTTGAATCCGGTCTGACCAACTGACCCTTGACCCAGTACCCCGACCGGTCCGGGTTTCAGAACCTTGCATAAATGACTAAATGTATACTTTAATCTTTATTTTATAAGTATGGTTTGCCAGCAATTTTTATTTTGTAAATCAATCAATATTTCAATATTATTATATCAAATTTTAAAATATATATTTGTGCGTGTGTTTATGCCACCGACTAAGTTTTTAAAGTATTTACAAGCCATGAACATATGATAGAATTTTGTAACAAAATATAGTAATCATTTTGTCCATATAATTTTGCTATAATTATATCCCAATCCCTAAATTTTAACTCAAAGCAATTTAATCTCTATAATTTTAGCTGAGTTTAAATATGATCCTTGAACTTTGACTCAATATAACTCAATACCTATAGTTTATCTATTTAAAATATTAGCCCTTATGTTTAAAAAATAATTTTAGTCCTTATAATTTTATTTTATTTATAATGTAGAGATCAACATTCAAATTATAGAGGTTGAATTGCACCAAGTAAAAGTTTAAATATTGAGTTTCAACTTAGTCAAAACTACATTGAATGAATTGTTTCGAGTTAAATTTTTAAAGATTGAGTTGTAATTGAATTAAAACTAAAAAAAAACTAAAGAAGTGATTTTCCTCATAATTTTACAATTTACGTCAACAATAAATGAAATTCATATTTCAATTAAAATTTATCAACATAAAGTTAATCTAGTAGTGTAAGGCCCCGCTAGATCTCTCCGGGTCTCGAGTTTGAGAGAACCATATGAATTCATGGAGCATTATTGTATTCTTTACCTCATTAGATTTATGACTTAAAAAAAAATCTTAAATTAATATATACATCTGTTGCTCCTTAAGTTGATTCCGTTCTTCAAACTTCAAGCGTGTTGTTAGGATCATAGCAGCCTAACAAAAACTCCCATACTACCCACTTTAATTGAAGGATGTATACCCTGCAGAATTTATGAAAATAAAAAAAATATATCAATAAGAAAGCACCCTTTTATTTTGAAAGTGCAAGTCTTTTTTTTTTTTTTGGAATGAAAACTGGAATCATATTAATGAAACTTGAAAGAGCAAATACAAATACAAGAAGAAAACAAACTTCAACCTACTATCCTTCACCAAACACTACCTCTTGGCACAAAAGTTGTGGGTGGTTGTTAACTCTCAGAAATTGATAATATTCCAGCATATTTTCTTCTATTTTTAACTATTTTTTGGATTCAAATTGAGTATAGAAAGAGTTAATAGAAGAAAATGTGCATATCAGAGTAACAAGCTACAGTTGAAGTAGAACAATACATTTGTGGGTTTTAGTTCAAAGGAAAAGTTAGAATTTATGCATCCTCTCTTTTGTAGGAGGATAGAGACAAGTTGGGAAGCTTTTAAAGGATTGAAGAACAAGGGGTGGAAGATGACAAGTCATAAAAGCTAGCTGATAGGCCAGGAGGAAGTTGCTGTATTGTTGGCTTCAGCCAACAATACATGTGCTGAAGCCAATGGACTTTCCGGACTTTCTGCTCGATATGCTTCAGCACTTGGTGCTTGGCTAAAGCCAATGAGGAGCAAAACTTCTTGTATCACATGCTTCAGCACTCAGCCCTTCGCCGAAGCCAACGAGGACCAGAACCTACTGTGCCATATGCTTCAACACAAACCAGTGTGCTGAAGCACATGACAAAAAATGCAACCATGTGTTTTACTTGCTAAAACACATGTGGAGCGTTTTTAAACAAAGGATAGGCCGAAATTAAGTCATTCTATAGTTTTCAAGTGTTCCTAGGAGCTTTGTGTGCTAGGGTTTTGGCTTCTTGAAGAATATTGAGCTTGGGTTGAAGTCTAGAAGAGATTTGGGGCTCCAATCCTTGGTTTTTCTCAATCTTCTTCCCTTTCTTTTCTAAATTTTTGATATGGCTGTAATTATCTTAGATAGTTGTAGCTATTTTATGATTATGTGTAGCTAAACTCTTCCCTTTAGAGTTGTTTGGAACCCTTGAATGGATCAAGTACTCATTTTCCCTTTATATTTGTGATTAATGATGAGATTATGATGATTTCACTCTTTACTTAATGCTTCTTGTTGATTGGCCACTAACAACATTGTTGATTTCACTTGATTAATACTTGAGAGAGCTAGACTGAGTGTAGAATTAGAGTTAAATCGTGTGAGAGCTTGAAATTTACTAATTGAATGGATAGTTTTGTTAATGAGGTAGAAATACACTCATTGACCTCACATAATTTGTTATGAAAATTAGGGTTTAATTAGTTAATTAAGAGATTAATGAATTAATTAAACTATGCACCTATTTGGAGACTCGAGAGAGCACTTATAGATAATTTAGTATCCTTGGCTAGTATAATCTCACATGAAGTAGCATATATTGGGCGGATTTAAATGAGTGCTTTTAAAATATAGGGGGGGATAAACAATCCTAAGTTCTATTTAATACTTGAATTTTAAAGAATAATTCGCTTTTATAAATTTTTAGTCTAAAAATAGTTTTAAATTTCTCCTTCACCTCAACAACATGTTTTGGCTCAACTTAATTAAATTCACTAAGCTTATTGCTTGACCAATTTGTTACTCAAATCCTCGTATGAACGATCTTTACTTATCACTTTATTACTTGACACGATCCGTGCAGTTGCGGTAGTGAATAGTGGTCAAGGATACAAAAATTCCCTTCGATTTTATAGACTGACTTAGCTAAATGATCAGCTAAGCTATTTTGTTCCTTAGGAATATGACTAACTAACACTTGCCAGTTCTTAGATATTCACAACCTAGCATCCTCTATAATATCTCTAAAGGGGTGAGTAATATTACAACCCCTAGTCAAAACATTTACAGCCTCGATACAATCTGATAGTACGATGACCTTTTTGTAATCTCTATTCCAACATATTTGAAGACCTTGGATAACCGCAATAATTTCTGCTATTGCTGAGGGAACTGTTGTTAGTTTACACATGAATCCACATATCCATCGACCATCCTGCTCACATCTAAATGGACATCTGGCAGACTCTTCCAATTCTTTATAAACTTTTAGCTGCTCTGTGTGTACTCTACCATGTACAAATATCCACATAAAAGACTTAATCCTCTCTGGTACATCCCACCTCCACAGCATCTTCCAGACATATTCCCTTTCTCGATGTGTACCTGCAAACATAAGTTGATAAGTAGATTTTACAGAAAAGTGATCATCAGATGAAGGTTTCCATAAATAGATATCCTTCCCTCTTTCTTCCTTGGGTGGGTGAGCGCACATGATCCGATCAACAACTTGCGGCTGAAACCATCTGCTCAAAAATTGTTTGTCCCATTCTCCCCAACAATCAATGTAATCGACAACTTTCTCATTCCTGTCCACGAATGCTTCAATACCTGGAATTAGATCAAGAAGAGGTCTATTAATTTCAGACCAGTTGTCGAACCAAAAGGACGACGATTCACCATTTCCAATCTTGACTCCAACCCCCTTTCAAAACTTTTCCTTGACATAATAGACTCCTCTCTAAGTGAGGGATATCCCTACCTTCTTTTTAATTTCAAGGTTGAAACCTTCCCCACACCTATATTTGCTGCATAGCACCTTGACTTAAAGTGCGTCCTTGTTGTTCAAAAGATTCCAACACGATTTCATCAAGAAAGCCTCGTTTTGTTTTTGCAAGTCCCTTATTCCTAATCCGCCATCTTTCTTTTTCATAGTCACTTGCTCCCAAGATACTAGATGAAGCTTCTTGCCCTTGTCATCATTACCCCATAAAAAATTTTGCTCTTGTTTTCCAACTCCTTTACCAAACCTTTTGGCAACAACATAGTCTGCATATAATAGAATGGCAAGGGATTAATCACTGATTTAATAAGGGTAGTCCTCCCAGCAAGGTTCAATATGAAGAAAAGCACCAATGAAATAGTTGGCAAAATAAAGAGTGAAGTTCCTAGATCAATTGACTAGATGATACTGTTAAATGCTATCATTGCCCATGGAATGAGTCAAGCAGTCAAAGATCTCTCCATACTTGAAAAACATTATGACAAATAAGGACACCATATTTTTAACGTGTTTTGTGGTGGTTAAGATAATGTTACATTCACACCATTTTCATATGGTTGAAAAAGTCTTCATAGAATTAATTAGAGCATTAAGATCAATCTAAAAAAACTAGAAGTATGGGATGGGATGAAAAGAAAGATAGGATGGAGAAATGAAGAAAATAATGCTAGATCTGCCCATGATACATCCAATCTAGGGTTAATATCCCCTTGCAACTTTTCAAAATTTTTACCTTTTGCAATACAACCTTGAACTCCAGAAGCTCATGAAAATTCGTATAAATCATGATAAAAGATTTATACCCTATCAAGCAACCGCAAACAAACAATTCACACTTTTAATGGCATCCCTTGATTAAACTTTCTCATCTTTCAGCTGCTCCGAATTCTTAAACCTAAAAGCCTTTAAGCCAAGACCAAAAACAAAAAGATTGTGATCATAGGGAGAGGATCATGAGAAAGAGTGTTGTTGGTAGGGAAAGATTACCTTGAAGAAGAGCTGAGGAAGAACAAATCAGAAGCTCCTAAATGTGCACCTCCACTGGTAAGATCACCTTTTACCCTTCAATCATTCTCTGGTCAAGTGGCTCTCAGGGAAGAAGGGGATCAACAGTGATTCGGCCGTCTCCCTTCTTCGGCCGATGTCATCGCCAATCTACCAACCATCCCTCCTCCTCTTCTAGGGTAAGCTCTATGACTAAAATGAAAGAAAAGAGTTCAAAGGCATGGGGAGAGAGAGAAGAGAGGGGGAGAGAAAAGATACAAAAATTGCATCCATTTAAAGTCGGCGAGGGTAAAAAAAAATGAAGAGAGAGATTAATTTAGATTTAAGGTAAAAAAAAAAAAGTAAAATGACTGAGACAAAGCTATAAATAAAGAAAGAGAATGGTAGAAAAAGATGAAATTTGAAATGATGAGCGAATTTTTTTTGAGTAAAAACTGGATATCATTGTTATTCAATCAGAAAGCAAAACAGGAGTTCAAACTCTTTTATCAAGATCCACCCTTGGAAGATCAGGTGGAGATTGATCAAGGATACAAAAGGACTGAACCAAGACATATGACATCTTAGCTAAGTAATTTGCCAAAGTCAAAAAATCCCTAGAGCTATGCAGTAGAACAACCTGCCAATCCCGATGTAAAACTAACCTAGTGTCCTCAATAAAGTCCATATATGGGTGAGTTTCTTCACTACAGCGAATTTGAGTTTCAAACGAAGATAACTCGCATATAAAAATGTTTTTCTGTTGCTTTCCTGGAGCCCAAGGAGAACGGGTCGCCCCCATAAGCTCGAGACAATTTTTTAATGAACCAAAACATGTTGGCCTGGATGAATAGTGTTTTGAATGTGGAGTCAAAGTTGAACCGTACCTATTGATCGGCTCCACCAAACAATATTTAGTGGTATATGGATTTCATATACATCAGATTTGTTTGTGCACACACCACTTATTCCTAACTGGCATTACGAGGCATCACACATTTAACTTTTCTTCAAACAAATAAAGAAAAAATAGAGAAATTAAAAGAAAACTGTCTTCTAAAAGTTCATGAGTATGAGATATTATAGTTTAAATACTGTCTTGTGCCCATATTTATTATTATTAAGGCTAATTTTATAATGAAAATACTATGACTCAAACCATCAATGGATATTGTATATGAGCACACAAGTGACACTCTATGTACACCTGACTAACAGTACTAAGTAGGATCACAGCTTTACATATATATATATATATATATATGGATCACGGGTGCACTCAAGTGCACTTATATATATATATCATACCCCATTTGCCTCACGAGCCATTCTCAAAATTCTCTCTCCTTTTCTTTTCATTTCAGATGTCATATGCGTACTCGCCCATCCTCAACACTATCTTCCTATCTACCTTCTTCAATTCCTTTACTCAATCTGCTCCCCTTAAGCTTAATATTTCTCTACCTTAGGTTCTGGTTTAATGTCGGTTTTAACTTATTATTAGCCTTGACTTTAAACCAGCACCTAAAAGTAGATAAATATTTGCTCAACTTGAATACCAGCGATTGCTATTTGGCATTCCATTGTTCATAAAATCGACAAGCTAACAGATCAACAAGTGCCATATAGACTAAGATTCCTATGGAGGAAGTATTAAATATTCCTTGAATATTAAGAGTTTCTTCACTATTATCTTGGTATCCTTTGTTAATACCAATGGCTTAGTTGTTATAATTTCTCACTCTTCCATATTTTTTAAACCATTATCTTCAAGCACTCGATATATACCATACAGTGCATATTCTATAATATATATATATATATAAGTTGTTCTCACCATTTCTCATCCAGGAATTGTACTAGTAAGGAGTTACAAGTGCATGAAATTCATCCACAGAAAATTTATGAATATATATCGATGTAAATATAAAAATTCTAACAACTGTTCATAAGTCATAATAGCGATACTCACACACATTTTGAAATTCATGCTATACATGGGATATATATGCATCTAGTCTACATTGACAATTTGTATGTGTATGTATTTAAAATTACTTATCCAAGCTTAATTTGGCTAACTTTAAGTTCAAAACCATTGTCTGGTAAACAATAAATCAAATAAAATGGCCTTACTTTGAAGGATTTCAGTTATACACAAGTAAGTAAAGTGTATATATGTGGTTGGTGAATTGGAGTTTGAATGGTAAGTCATCACGAGTTCGATAAAAGAAGGTGATTGGTTTAAAGACGTATGGTTTATGGAGACGTACTGAGCATTTTGCAGGAAACACTTTATGAGATTATGTCATTGGCACGAGCAATAAGGGAAGTTACTCCTATATGTTAATAGCCATTTATATAACTTTTCTAATTTGTGATTCTCAATAATGATCTTAAATGTTAATAATGGTAAGGAAATTGGAACAGACTGAGAGAAAAAGACACCAACAACATCGTCATCTTCACTCCAATAATGTGATCACATGCATGCTCGGAAAAAAGACTTGTACTATGGATGGAGTGCAGAACGCATATATAATCATATGTATGAGCCGCACTCTTATGTTAGTAATTGTTATTATTATATGAGTAAATAACAAAGATGAGGGTGAAAAAAATTAGGTTAATGTCTCTGCCATGCCCTTTACTATGGCACCATGGATTCATTGATTTGGCCTCCCCATTGAATTTCACTGGTGGAATAAATTTAAAAATATATTACCTGCTCTGGTCTTTAATATAAAACATATTTATCTAATTTGATTAGATTAAATAAATTAGTTAATAAAACCTAATCATCTTCCTTAATTCCCTCATTCCCTCTCCTCTTTAATTATTGTTGAGGGAGCATGGATAGGGGTAAATTAAAAAAAAATTGACAAATATGAAAAATATGTCTTATGTTTAAGACAAAGAACAACTCCTCAAATATAGTGCTCCCTCCAATCCTAAATAGAGGATATATTTATCTAATTTGATTAGATTAAATAAGGTAATTTAAGTTAGTTAATAAGTTAGTTGATATGACATTATTTTCTAAAACACCTTTGTCATCTTCCTTAATTCCCTCTTTCACTTACATTCTTGATTATTGTTGAGGAAGCATCAATAGGGATAAATTAGAAAAAGATTGATAATATAAAAATTATGTCTTATATTCAAAACCAAAACTAACTTCCGAAAATGTCGACCAGATGGGTATTTAATATTTTTATGCAAGAAGAAAAACTTAATTAAGGTGACATTGTGGGTCCCATCCCCCAATCTCTTCGTATAAATCCACCCACCTCCCTTCCCGTCTTCCCAATATTCATATGTTGTTATCATTATTATACTCGCAGCTAATTTCTTTCTACATCCACCTTTATCACTGGTGTGTTCCAGGCCGCGTCATCTCTTCTACTCTCTCCGTCTTCCCTCTCTATCTTCTCTCTCTCTTGCCTATTTCCCTCTTTTCCCTTCTCTGTAACAGATTCTATTCTTTTTTTATGCATCTCAGGATCCTAAGTTACGAGTCTTCATTTGCCAACATTAATTTCTCTACTCAAACTATCTTCTTTTTAACCGCCTTCTTACTCAACCTCCGCTTACTTTGCTCAATATCTTCTCCGTTAAAACTTAATATTTCTCTATTTTTAGGTGCTGGTTTAATGTCTCTACTCATACAAGCCCAATCATTGTTAGAAAATATGAACTCTGAACCATCCATTTTTTGATCTAAAGGTGAAGATGAGATTTTGAGAAGAAAAGACGAAAAAGGATTATGAGAGTATCCTCTTCCCACATAATCCCACCCACCTGTGATATGACTCTTTGACGAAGGAGTTGCTGAGTTAAACTAGGACAATCCGATAACTCATGAGGATCAACCTGAGCTTGTCCAACGATTCCAGCGTTTTTCTCTTCATCTACATTAGTGGCCTCAATCTGGCCATTATTCTTCATATTAAGTTTCTTGAAATACGCAGTGGCGAAAGAGTCCACCATTATGGCCACAAAACCAGTGAAGGGGAAGTCTCCCCAGGGATGTTTACTCAAGCAAGGAGACATCAAGCTCTCAAACGTGTCGGGAAGGACGTGAATGAATCCGGTGGATAGTATCACGCCGTGGGCGAAGGCCCTGATCAGCAAGAAGATGTCCTTCTCTGGACTTAAACGCCGACACAAACTTGCCGATGACTGGAATCATAACTCCCATTGCACTCGTGACGAATATGGAAGCTAAGGCTGTTATTTTGTAGGTCAGAGCCTTGGCTTTGTCACCAGCTTCGTCTTCTTTTTCACATGTAGCCTCTGAAAAAACTAGGGTTGGAAGTACTAACAAGAGCAAGATGAAGAATGTGAAGGTTTTGGAGCTTTTCCTCATGCCGGATGGAAAGGTAGAAGGTGGAAAAGAAAAACATTAGAGCAAATTCCGAAGAAAGGGTAAGGAAATCTGATTGACGGAGAAATATATCTATATATATATATATATATATGTCAAGGTTATTAATCCCAGACCAGCAACTGAACTGACTGAGGTATTGGGTCAAGGGTAGTGGGTCATACCGGAGTCAAACTGGGGTCAAGGGTAGTGGGTCATATCGGAGTCAAACTGGAGCTAATTCGGGGCTAAACCGATGAGAAATTGAAGATTTCAGAGTTATTAATATAAAATTTTAAAGTAAATAAAAAAATTGATTTTAAAGAAAAAAAGGTAAACTGAGTTTATGCCTGGACCATTTACTTACCGATTCGCTGGTTTCTAGGCCAAACTGGCCTATTCGCCTGTTCAGTCCGGATTTAATTACCTGATATATATTTTTTTTCTGTTATTTGATAATTTAAGGTTTTTTTCTGTCATCAATAATTTAAGGGTTTAAATAGAATTTTTCATGGTGGAAATTCGAAATTTGAATATGTCTTATTTTGAGGATTTTGGGAGATCAGACAGATACAGTATAAAAAGGGTTGTATGATTTTATAAAAAATTAAATAATTTATTTAGTGCGATTGTAGCACAATGCCATAGGTAAAACAGGGCCAAACATAAATTTGTTGGCAGAAAAAGGAAATTGAATAAGTTTTAAAAATGAGTTACACTATTTAAGGTTAATAAATTAGAAGGAAAATTTTAATATAGTTTTAATATTATATATAGATTGAAGTCGCATCCTCTGGTAAAAAAATCGCGTTCTACTCCATAGATATCATCCTATCATTTTTGTTTTAAATTTTCCAATTTATTTTTATAAGAAAGTAAATTTAAATTTCGTCGGGATGGAGGATTATAATGAGTGTCGACATTTTAACCTAGATGTCGACATTAAAAAGGAAAATTTTATCGTATTTTTTATATTATATATACAATGAAATAGTAGGCTATATAAATATTATTCTCCCATATTTTTTTTGTTAAATCTTCCTGATTATTTTTAACAAAGTAAATTTAAATATCGTATGTGACGGAAGGTAAGATTACACGGTTGTGTGACCATTATTGTCGACATCCTATCATAAATGTCGACGTTCAAAGAGAAAGTTTATCATAATAATTCTAATAAATTTTTTAACTTTCTAATATGTTAAAAATTTATCAATTTTGATATTAGAAAATTTATAATTATAATTTTTCACCATATTTATTGAAATTTATTTATTTTTACTTTCTTAACTGACTAAAAATATATATTAAACCTATTTTTTCTATCAAAAATATTTAAACAAATATTTAAAAAAGAATCTAGATTGATTGCGGATATTGACATATTGCACTTACATGATATGTTGGAAATATTGTACAGAGATTAATTGATAAAAACAGTTAAAAAGGAGATAGACAATATTTGGATGGAGAGAAAAGTGAGGAGAAAATAGGGGTATAGAAAGGAAAACTTCAAAAAATGGTTAAAAAAGTTACTTAATCATATCATATGCTGTATATGATTATATTATATATCAGTTTATAAGTCAAATAAATTAGTTTGGAGAAAAAACGATAAATATTAATACTTTAAAGTAATTCAATTAGTTTCTTTAATCTTCCATAAAAAGTTAACTGAGTCTTATATTTAGAATCGGTATGTACCTGTGTAATTTTTGCTCTTAATTAAATCCTTTAGTTTTGTGATGGGATCAGCATTAGTTTCTATAACTTTACTCTATTATCACCGGTAGTCATTGTACAATAGATTGTAAATTTAAATGATTTAATTAAGAGACACGGGTACCAAATTAAAATTGAGGAAAAGTATACAAACCCTTATAAAGAGTCTTTTGTAATACCCCGAATTTTAAGATTTGAGGCTAGAGAATAAGCATGAAGTAAGTGAACTGCTAAGCCCTGGTTTAGCAGGAGCCCAAATTTATTCCTTAATGATTCTTATATCTTTGGGGTATTAAAGAAAGTAAAATGGTGAATTTTGGAGAAAGTAATTATGTTTTTAGTGAAATTGCCTATGAGGTAATGAGCTGGTTATGTGATTTTGTATGATCAACTTATGAGAACAAATTATGAAATTTTATAGGGTGAAAGTAGACATCTTAAGCTTTAATTTGATAGTTCATTGACTCAATTATAGCTATATACAAAAAGTTATGAATTTTTGAAATCAGCAAAGAAAAACTGTGAAATTTCTGGAACAGCATGTAAAGATTAAAAATCTGGGAATGATGTGCTTCCAAATAGAAAAAATGCTATATTTTCCCTTGAAACTAGACTCAATAAGGGTTCTATAGCCTTTAAAATCACTCCAATTATATTTTTCTAGAATTATTTATGATTTTTCTAAGTTTGGCCAGAAATCTGCCAAAATTTTGTAAAAATCCAAAATTGTCGGAAATTTAGTAAATAATTAGAAAATAATATTATATTATATTAAATCATCATCCACCTCCTCCATCAGCCCTAAAACCATGCCTAAGTGCTGCAACAAGAGAGAGAAAGAGTTGACAGCTTTTAGAGAGAGAAAGAGAAGAAATCTCACGAGGTAGGTCAATTTCTTCAGTAAATGCGTACCTAACGCGTATAACCTTGTTCCTAAGCTTCTCTTTCATGCATTGTAAGGTGTTGGAAGCACAAATTTGGGTGTTTTAAGGCTAGGGTTTTCAGCCACCTTGAGACAAAGCAAGTGGGAGCTTGAGGTAACTTCCAAATTCTTGTATATTGACTATTCTGGCTGCTATGGGCAATTTAATCGATGAAAGTTTGCCAAATTGCCGTTGGTTTTAAATTTTGGAAATGGGCTTCCTTAGGGGTTATGCTGCTCAAATTGGTCCTAAATGGTAGTTGTAACCTAATGGAATAGTCAATAAAGTAGTTAGGAGTAGAAATGAGCGCGTTTACGTAGCCGAAATCGCGAAACCCCGATTTTCCCTGGAAAACCCATATATTTCGGTCAAGGCTGTTAGAAGGCGTTAGAGTTGGATTTTCAATGTTTTGATGGTTCCATTGAGTTCAGGAGCAAAAATTAGGTGGGGTTATAGTTGGTCAATTTTTTGGAAAAGGCAAAAAAAAAAGCATAATTACGAAAATGCCCCTGAAACCCTTAAAGTGAGGATGTCAGGGGTATTTTTATAATTTGACAATGAATTTGATAATTTTGAGTCCGAAAATGGATTCCTTGGGTGAAAATATGAAAAACTATCCCATGTCAAAATTTTGGGAAAAGTACAGTCGGACCGGGTACGGCCAGGCCCCCCAGGGGCATTTTAGTAAATTTTCATAATAGGCTCATATTGTTGGAAATTGTGCTTTAAGGGCCAATCATTGTACTTTGAACATTATTATTTTAATGAAATTTCTCTATTCTATTATCATATTATTTGTATGTTAACTGTGATAATTGTATCATTGGATAATTCATAAAGATTGTCCTAAAATGTCCCTGGTCAGTCATTTATGCGGGAGCAGAGAGGAAACAAGACCAATATAACTTTAATAAGATATAGAGATACGAATCAAAGTCTTAAGCACTTGTAAAAGTACAAAGTACTGGACCGACCTACTATAAGAAAGCTACAAGGATCAAGTCATAAGCTTTTCTCATGTATAACCACGTCACAATGCCCTTAAACCTGAGGTAATCATGGATTCTTACATGAGAGTTGCTAAGCTTTGAACTAGTCAAAAGCCACTTTTGACCAGGTGATGATAAATGCTACGATTGGGCTTGGTGGTTTTTCATGCAGAGGAATATGAATGATCAAGATGGACTTTGTCCCTCACATTAGTAGAGAGATATTACTGGGCCCCTCGATGAGTGAGTCTGAGAAATGTATGGCCATACTACAATGGAAAGGAATTTCCATTTCTATTGTTAGACTACTCAAGAATTGAGAAAGTGATGGTCAACACAAGAGGATGACATTATTCATGCCTCATCGTTGACTGATATATCGTGTGACAAAAGGGACGTGATATGATTGTATGATAGGTTGCATCGTGTTAACGATCCTTGTATGAATTGGGTAGTTGTAATGTCTTGCTAGAGGCCACTTGCGACTTGTGGGTTAGTACATTTATTGGCCCATTGCTAACTTCATATGGGCCTACAGGGTCGCACACAAGAATGGCCCAACACGAGATAATGTTTAATTTAGGGTGGACGAATTATATATATATATAATATAAAATTCGTTAATAATATTATATAGATATATATTTTCAAAATACATATCTTATATGTGTGTGTGTGTGTGTGTATTATATGATATTATTATATTGTGTTAGTTTTAAATTTAATTTATGAAGATAAATTAAATCTAATGGCTCTTTATTTGGATTAAATAAATAGGTTAAATTAAAACTGTTGGACATATTTAATTTAGACTGAATTTATTTAATTAGCTCATCAAGATAATTAATTGTTGATTAATTTCAAAATTAATGATGATTAATTTTGAAATTTGAATATAGCCTTCATAGGTTATAAACTTGATAGAGCAGATAGACTCATACAGGCAAGAGAATTCAGAGCCACAAGGGAAAGCCTAAAAACATTGGAGGCACTAGCACGCAGTCTCTGTTGGAGAGCATTCGTGTGGATACCGGTAGAGGGAGCGGACCTAACGTGTTGGCTCCTAGAGATCGTGAAAACCCTAAGTTGAAAAAGGTATGAATCTTTCTAACCCAATTTAAACACCGTTGATAGATCCTTGATTAGGATTGGTAAAATTTTAAAATTCTTCCGCTGTGTCTGCCGATCCTAACACATATAACCCCCAGAAACACAATGGAAGTGTCTAAATTGTATATTTGCAATTGTAGGATCAAGTTGTGAGCCCAGTCGTTGGCACGCTTTACGAGGCACACATTTTGAGGCGTAAAGGGAATTTACCTCTCCTGCATGTATTCGATATTTGTGCTGGTGTATTGATGTATGTTATTGCTTTTCTTGATTATTTGAAACATATATGAATGATTGAAGCTCTATTTTTGTTTATAATGTGGCCATAGTTTTATTGCACAAAATATTGAGCATATAGATATGTCATTGTGTGAACATGAGTTATATAATGCAAGCATGTCATGCATTAAGCATTTATTCTGCATGCATATTGGTACTGTTTTCCTATTGAGATTCTCTCGAATCTCACCCTCCCATACCAACAATTTAGACAGGAGGAAATAGAAGATATGCTGAGAACAAAGAAGAGAACCATACGAGGGTATTACAGTAGTGGAACGAAGACAAGAAGTCTCTGTTTCACTGGGATAGGTTTAGATACCCTAGAGCCTTGTGCGGCTACAAGGTTTGTAGATATTCTATGCGAATCTCGATGGGGAATTTCTGTAATCATGCTTATATTATCAGTATATTTATGCTATTCCCGTGTTACCAACTGAACTGCATATCGTTTTCCATGAATACTCTGAAAAAGGTTAAAATAAGGTAAGGGCGTAACATCTTTTGTTCCACTCCCCAACTGATATGGGACATAACACTAAAAAATGATATAACTTTAGATAATTTTTTTCCCGATAATTCGCTAACTATGTAATAGTAAATCTGGGGTTTCCACTTTCCAGTCATGATGATACAAATTGCAACGGAACTTTCCGTCTAACATAAATTAAATGAGACAAAAAATAAAAGAAAAGTAGCAAAAAACCAACAATGACCCGGTTAAGTCTGTGGCCTTTGTGAAAATTAGTGCAAGACTTTAGGAATTAAAACGTTTTGTGATCCCAGTACTTCAGTCTCTTTATTAGTTTATTTTATTTTATTGATATTATTGTTTTTTTATTTAATCTTATTTAAATAAATTCTTGAGTCAGTTACGTGAGGCTTGTTCACGTTGTCATATGTGGGTCCTGTTTTCTTAGTGATTTCCTATTATTTTGCTTTATATTTTTATTTGAATAATGGGGAGTGTGTGACAGATATCAGGATATTGGTGAAAAATATGGAAAGGAGGATTGTGGCTCCAGATTATATATAGGATCATATTGTAATCAGTTTTAAGACATAATATTATTCAAATACACATTCCCAAAAATATTTTCTCCAATTTATCTTTATGTTTTTTAATTATTCCCTTCTTTATTTTATTTTATGGTATCAGAGCCATTGGTTTTTAGGGATTTTGTTGTCCGGTGAAATGGAGATCTCAAATGGAGGAAACGTACAGAACGGGATGGAGAAGCTTGTAGGCAACAACTACAAGTATTGGAGGATGTGTATGGATATCTTCAAGGTCATGACTTATGGGAAAGCTCTTTTTGCTTTGAGGACATCTATCAGCAAAGAGTTCATTGATCATGTTCGTGACGTTTCTTCTCCAAAGCAAGTTTAGGAAACGCTGGAAAGGCTCTTCACCAAGAAGAACACAACAATATTGCAATTGTTGGAGAATGAGTTGGTAATGTTAAAGCAAGAAGGTATGTCGATTTCATAATACTTTTTACATATAAAGAGTATTTGTGCTGAAATTTCTAAGATAGATGCCGATGAAAAGATTAGTGAAGCTCATCTACGTTGCTATCTTATTAAGGAGTATGGGCCTTTTGTCACTTCCATACAAGGGTGGTCAAATCAACCTTCTATTGAGGAATTAGAGAATTTACTCTCTAATCAAGAAGCCTTGGTGAAACAAATGGCAGAGAGTTTTGAAACTGGTGCTGTTCTCTACTCAAAGGGAAAGCCGAACACAAAAATGTATCTAGGAGTAGGAAGGAAGAAGAAGATTCAAATTTAGAAGATGACAGCTCTCACACTAAGAAGCCCATCACATGCTTCAGATGCGGGATGACTGGGCATATAAAGAGGAATTGTCGAGTGAAGCTCTCTAAAGCCAATATTGCATGCATAAGTGAGGGAGATGATCAACTCAACTGGGATCATTGATTTACTATTGAAGCTATTGAACAAAACTCAACCCAAGCCTTTGTTAATTATGCTTACAACAAGAAGAATGAGGGGATCATTGATTTAGATTGTTCTCACCATGTAATTTGGAATGAGGCCTTATTTTCAGAAGTGCATGAACACCATAGAGATCTAGTTATTGTCACTGCTGATAACTCTACTCATCTAGTAGCAAAAGAAGGCATTGTGACGATCAATGTACCAAATAATATAAGCACAAAAAGCGTCAAGCTGCATGATGTTTACCATGTTCCAGGTTTGACTAAAAATCTAGTTTCAGTTCCTCAAATTACTGATTAATTCTAGAAAGTATGTATTATTTGTCCCAAATGATGTGAAGGTGCTTGATAATGTAAAAGAAATATCTGCTGATGTTATTTCTCTGGTGAGAAGAAAGGCTCTTTGTTTGTAATGTCAGCAGGTGAAGCTTATGTGAAAAAGGCAAGCCAAACCAATAATGCTACTATTTGGCATGCTTGGTTGGGTCATGTTGGCTATCAATTGTTGCAGCGGATTTCTTCTAAAAAAATTGGTGGATGGAATGACAGCCTTGAAACATGTTCATGAAGATGTGATTTGTCAAGGTTGTCAATATGGCAAGTCTCATCATCTTCATTAAAAAAGGTGATTAAATCAACAATCTTAATTGTTCTAGTTGGTTCATATAGATTTAATGGGACCAATAAGAACACCAAGTTGTAGTGCACATCGTTATGTTATGGTACTGGCGGATGAACACTCAAGGTTTACTTGGGTGAAGTTTTTGAAAGATAATAATGAAGTGTTATTGAAGTTTGTGGAGTCCAAAGATGCCATTGAAAAGGAGTTTGGAAAGAAGATACAATGTCTCTGGAGAGACAATGGTGGAGAATATGTAATGCCCCAAATTTCGATTAAGGGCTAATGACGATTATTGAGAATGAAATTAATGTGGGAAAATGTTTTTGGTGAAATAGAATTGAATTGTGACTCGAATTAATTATTGAAAATGCCCAACACCTTGTATTTTAGCATGATTATGTGACAAAGTAATTTTTAGGCTAAAATAAGAGGGAATGGCGCATGAATGAGAGAAAGGAATGAGAAAATGTGTTAAGTGGTGATTCAATAAGAATTTTCATAATCAGGGGCAAAATTGGAAGAATGGAAAATGTACCAACCAATTAGTTAGCAACTGAGGAAAAGCTTAATTACTAACTAATGTAATTGGTTAGTGTAACTAAGTGGAAGATACTTGAGGTGAGATCATATGAGATGGTGACATGTGGCAAGATTGGATGAAGTAAGAGAGAGTTGATGGGAAAAAAGGTCAAACAATCATTTTATTCTTTCTCTTCCCTCCCCCTCTCTCTATTTCATCTAAGCATGGGAAAAAGGGGAAAATGCATACCTCATCTTCTTCTTCATCATCACACACTTTCTCTCTCTTGCTCTCTCCATTTTAGTCCAACAAGAGGTAGAAAGAGAAAAGAAAAGCTTGAGATTAAGGTAAAATTTTGACCTTGAATGCCAAAATCTCCTTCTTTAAAGTTGTTCATCCTGTCAAGATCTTTCATCCTATGGTTATAGATTCTCAAGTTGAGAAAATTTGGAAGTTGGTGAATTAAGAAACGAGTTTGGGAAAGTGCAAGAGGTGAGTGTCAGCTATCTTTTGGTATATAAGTTGTAACGATTGGTTGAGTTATAAATTTTTAGTATTTTTCCCTGATTTTCACCTGAATTTGGATTGTGAGAATTTCATGTGGTTTTGTTGTGGAAATGGTATATTGTGGTCTCTTTTGGACATTAGAATTGGTTTGAATCATTGAATGTTGAACTTGGCAAATTGTGGTTGGTTGTTATATTTTGGTCAAAATAGAACATATAGTTGGAATGTGATTCTGGGTGTTTTGATGTTTCTATTGGATTCCATGTGAAAAATTGTGTGGAAATAGTGTTGGTTATGGATCCTGGAACCATTGGAAACACATGCTAACAATTGGAAAATTCTGTTAAGTGAAACTCTGTATAGGGCGGTTAGTTTGTGTGGTAGTTTTGAATGAGTAAATGGTGTCAAAAAATTTTGAAACTTTCTAGTATAATAGTAGACATGTCAAGATTTAAATTGATACATTATGGCACTTATTTTGAGGTGTATGTTGGGAGTTCTGAATTTCCAAATGTTGGTTTCAAAACTGGGATCAATTCTGGAACAACAAGGAGAATTATTGAATTCTGTATTTTTGTGGGTATAGACAGCAATTATTCATACTTTTTCTGTATAGAGAACTTAAATATCTTTCCATAGAACTTGGGATCACCTCATTTCAATTTTTCTAGATTTAGTTATGATTTTTGAAATTTCAGCCAAGAAACAGAAATTTCCTTGGCTACAGCCCAAAACGTTTTGGACTATCTTTGGCCGCAGCCAAAAGCAAAGAAGTGTGTATTTGTTGGCTATGACTCTTATAGGAAGGGTTGGCGATGCATGGATCCCGAGACAAAGAAGTATACTACTTCTAGAGATGTGGTGTTTGATAAGGTGTCATCATATTCTCTACTCCAAAATTCGTTGCCCTTAATGATGACTAAGACAACTTGGAGCTCTTGTTTCTTGAAGCAAATGTGCAAGCACCAAGTGGTAGAGAGGCAGAAGTTGAGCCACCAATTGGGGATAGAGAAGATGGTGAACGACAAGTTGTGAAGCAGTGATCAAGAGAGAAATGACAGCCAAACTACCTCAAAGATTATGAGATGGAACTTAACAATTGTTCAGTAACTCCATGTTTCTTTGCAGGGTCATTACCTATGGAAGAATCAACAAGTTATGGGGAAGCAAAGGGCTGTTCAGATTGGGAAAAAGCAATGCAAGAAGAGATTGATGCTTTAGACAAGAATGAGACATGGGATTTAGTACCCAAACTAGAAAATTGTGAGCCAGTCACTTGCAAATGGGTCTTTTGATTGAAAAAGAAATCTGATGGCACTATTGATAGGTTTAAAGCTCGTCTAGTTGCTTGTGGTTTCTCTCAAAATTAAGGATTGGACTATGAAGAAACGTTTAGTCCGGTGGCAAAGATGGTGACAATGAGGACTATTATCTCACTTGCTGCATTTAAAGGTTGGAAATTATGGCAACTTGATGTAAAGAACACATTTCTTTACGAAGAGTTGGATCGTGAAGTATTCATGGAGCAGCCCCCTAGCTTTATTTCTCATCAATTTCCAAATCATGTGTGTCATTTGAAGAAAGCACTTTATGGCCTAAAGCAAGCTCCACGAGCCTGGTATGGTAAAGTTTCTCAATATCTTACTTTCTGTGGATTTAGAGTTTCTTATTCAGATTCTAGTTTATTTATAAAATCAGAATCAAATGTGCATCTTTGGGTATTATTATATGTCGATGATATGATAATAACTGGAGACACTGAATCAGAAATTTCTAACTTAGGGGATGACTTGTATGTTCATTTTGATATGAAAAATTTGGGGGAGATTGGTTGCTTTCTTGGTTTAGAAGTTGAAAAATCATCTGAAGGGTATTTTGTATCTCAAGAAGCATATGCAAAAAGTCTATTAAAAGCATGGGGGAGTCAAAAGAAAAGGCCACCTCGATGGAGCCAAATCTAAAGCTGAGGAAATATCAAGGCAAGCCATTAAAGGATGAGAAGAAGTTTAGACAACTCGTTGGAAGTTTAATTTATCTAATCACAAGACCAGAAATTTCATATGTTGTTTGCATTGTTTCTCAATTTGTGCAGAATCCAAGAAGTTCTCACTTGGAAGCAGCAAAAAGAACTTTTAGTTATGTGAAGGGAACTATTGGTTATGGTCTTTTATACAAGAGGTGTAATAGCTTTGTGTTGAGTGGTTTTACGAATGCAGATTGGGCTGGAGATACAAATGACCATCACTCAACTTCAGGTTATTGCTTCAACACTGGCTCGGCAGTAGTTTCTTGGTGCAACGAGAAACAAGATGTTGTTGCCTTATCCAGCACCGAAGCCGAGTATGTGGCAGCACAAGAGTGCACTTGGTTAAAGAGATTAATCGGGGATATGCTATGTGAAGTTGACTATGCTGTACAGATTAAATGTGATAATGAAAGTGCAATCAAGCTTGCATCAAATCCTGTTTTTCATGCCAGGACAAAACACATAGAGGTGTGTCATCATTATGTTCGTGAGAAGGTCTTGAGTGAAGAGATTGAGTTAGTGTGTGTTCGAACCAGTGCTCAAGTGGCTGATATATTTACTTAGGCCTTGTTGAAACCTAAGTTTCAAGCTCTTCGGGATGCTCTTGGAATTGTGGATCAGAAGTTCGCACAAAGGGGGAGTGTGAAAATTAGTGGGAGACTTAAGGAATTCAAACGTTATGTGATCCCAGTACTTCGGTCTCTTTATTAGTTTATTCTATTTTATTGACATTTCAGTTTTTTTTTATTTAATATTATTTAAATAAATTCTTGAGTCAGTTATGTGAGGCTTGTTCACGTTGTCATATGTGGGTCTTGTTTTCTTAGTGGTTTCCTATTAGTTTACTTTATATTTTATTTGAATAATGGGGAGTGTGTGAGAGATATCAGGATAGTTGGGGCAAAATATGGGAAGGAGGATCGTGGCTCCAGATTATATATGGGATCATATCGTAATCAATTTTAAGACATAATATCTAGATACACATTCCCAAAATATTTTCTTCAAATTTATCTTTACGTTTTTTTATTATTCCCTTCTTTATTTTATTTCAGCCTCCAGTCCAATGCCCCAGTCCTCTCTATTATTATTCTTATTTTGAAATTTTGTACTACTACTAGTATTATTATTATGCCTCAAATTTATATGAAGTCAAGTCAATATGTCTCACTAGATAACATTGGCCGACTTTAAGCCTATTTTCTGCATGTCACTTTTTAACTTGACTGACACTTCATATTTGAAAGGTCCCAAACTGGCATTTGAAGTTTTCGGTTGAGATGTGAATATGATTTTTAATTTAAATAATTTAAATTTTATTTTTAATTAGTTCAAAAAAATATAATTCTTTTTTTTTTTTACGATTTAAAGAATTATATATTTTTACGATGTATTAAAAGTTTTTGCTAGAACCAGACCCTCACCTCTATATACTACTCCTATAAGCCTCAAAACTACAGTCTACATATGTCATATTAGAAACATGCCTATAGGTAATAACGAATAATTCAACGACACATTTGATATAAACAAAAAAAAAATGCTATATACGATTCTACGAAAATGAATTATGATTTCTATAAAATTTTGGCGTTTATTTTTTCTTTTAATTTTCTTCAATCCAAATATACTACTCTACCTTTGGTCCTTATCTCATTCATAACACTATAAACAAAATTTTATATTAAGCACCTGAGCTAGTACAAAACAATATATTTTAACTTATCTAACTTGTATTGAGCACAATAACTAACTCTACACAAAAACTCTTAAATATATACACTGTTAAAAGTCAAGCCCATTTAGCTAAAAGGGACATTAAACCAGCACCTAAGAGTAGAGAAATATTTGCTCCAAGTTGAAGAAGAGAACTATTTTGCATTCTATCGTTCATAAAATCATCAGCTAAAAGATCAACAAGTGCCATATAGATTAAGATTCCTGCTGATGCTGCATTAAAAATTCCATCAATAATAAGAGCTTCTTTAGCATTCTCTTCGTATTGACTACTAATTTCCATACCAATTCCTATTCCCACGGGTGTAGTCAGAGCAAAGAACAATCCCATAATTGCTATAGCATTGTTCCTGAATTTTGCCTGTAATTATATTGATGATGAATAAGAATTTTATAACCATCCTATAAAACTTTTTGGCAATAGAATGAGGGTGGATTAATATTTTTTTTTGGATCCTGTCTCAAAGATTTCTTCCATTTCTTTACAAGTTAAAAAAAAACGATAAAACATAATTTTGTAGAACTATTACGTCAAATTCTTTTTTTTTTTCTAACTTACATGGAATTATGGCAAAGCGTCATAAATTATCTACGTATTAGTCACAACTTACAAACTTATTTTCTTAACTATATAAATTAGTTGAATGAACCTTATATTCAAGTTGAGAGTCATACGGGACATTGACTAAGTCAATTGGAGTTGGGAAAGATTACAAAGTCTACCAGAATAAGAGTAAACAAAAACAAGCTGATTGATTTATTCGGATAACAAATGAGCTATAACAATGGCCTGAGCCACTTTGGATTGTATTCCCTTGCTGTTTCATATCTTCAGACTTTTCCACCGAGGAAATATCGTATGCTTTATAACTGTATACTACCTCACGTCCTTAATATAAAATCTAATTGACTTTTTTGGGGAGAATAAGGAAATTGAATAAATTATATTAAAGTATTTATATTTACTATTTTTATATCAAATTAATTTACCTGACTTATAAAATAATATATAATCTAATAATATACAACATATACTACGATTAAGTTGCTTATTTTGCTTCCTTAATCTCTTGAAAAAGAGTTAACTGGATCTTATATTAAGGACATGAGATAGTATTTTTTTATGATATGGGAGAAATTATTAGTTTTTTTTTTTTGGGACAAGGAAGAAATCATTAGTTACGTAGGTGGTACTATGATTCCCTAATAATTTCTTCAAATTTTAAATTACTCTTTCGGACATTTATAAAGAGAGCTGCTAATACACCTAACTGGTTTAGTGTAATGAGCATTGAAATTTTGACCGTTCGAATATAGCTAATATGGATGGTCCAAATTTAATTATTTTTTACTTTTTAAAAAAATATTTTAATGGGTACAACAACTAAAATAAAAATAATTTTTTAATTATTAGTTTTCATACGGGACATTAATTGACTAAGTCAAGTGGAGTTGGGAAAGATTACAAAGTGTACCAGAATAAGAGTAAATAAAAACAAGCTGATTGATTTATGGGAAAATCACAATGAGGTTCCAAGGACCATAAAAAATTACAAAAAAAAAAAAAAATCCATAGTAAATTCTCCTATCAAAAAGGTTCCTAGGGACTACATTGTGATTAATTCTAGATGTGAAATTATTAGATTGCCCTTACTAATTGAAAACATACTGTTAGGCATTGACAATTTCGTCAGCCTATTTTGACAAGTTCATTTTTCTACTTGTATAAGTCCTAAAATGGCAAGTTAATGTGTATATTTTCACAAGCCTCTGATCTGTGCCAATTTTGACTACTTCGTCAGCCTATTTTGACAACTGCAGACAAATTCATTTTTCCACTTAGGCAACTGCATATGCCTACTTGGCATGAGTGATGCTTGCTTATATGGTTCTTCCTCTCTTTCAAGTGTTGATAAGCATGATTTGGAATTTTATGATGCTATTGAACTTGATGAAGAATTCATTTTTCCCTCTTCTTTAGACTTTTCTTTTGTTTGTTCATGTGAAAGGGAAATGACATGTGTTAATTGTTTGGAAATTGATAATTGGCTTTCTTCTTCACATGACATTGATTCTTCATCTAGTTCAATTGATAACATCAAAGTGCATATGACACTTGCTACAACCCTTGAAAATGTGCACCTTTGGATCCCTTTGAATTGCATAATTTAGATAGTTCAATAAGGAAAGATTCAATGGTTTTGAATGATAAATTTGTAAATGAAAATGAATTTTTCCATTTAATTCTTTCTTGCGATTTGCCACCTAACATAGGAAATGAAAATACTTGTTTTGAATTTTTAGGTGGTGATAGCTTGATCAATTCTCTTTCTTCTTCCATTCTTTTACCTCCCAACTCTTGTGATTACAAAAGTGATGTAATGCACTCCAACATTAAGTTGGATTCCGCATTTTGTCCATTGCAAGCTCAAGAGAATTTTGAAACTGTGACTACTAGTTTGGTTCCTACTGAAGGGAACCAAATTGATTTTCTTGGGTGTGATTCCTACTTGGAGAGTTTTGTTCTTAACATGTTTGCACAATGCTCTAAGTCTCTCCATGTTTATGTTTTTTGATTCGGTACTGCTTTTGGCTTGTCTTCTTTGCAAGCATACACTTGGAAGAGTCCTTTGCAGTACCAAGCTCCACCCTACATTCTCGGACCTCTTCCGATTGATCTTGAACCACCTCCACCTAAGAAAATCAAGCAAAGAGAAGTATGCACTATGAAGACCATCATGTTTCTCATATTGGATGAGAACTTCTCTTTCAAGTGCCTTAAAAGATTTTAACAAAGGTTGTCTCTTTCCTCACTTGTTTTCTTCCTAATTTTTATGATTCCTTGAGCTTAGTTGTTATATGAGGAAGATAAGTGTGGGGGAGAGACATAATCCAGTAGTAAAAGGTAGAATTTCTTTTGTTCCCCACCCCCTTAGGCTTTGAGCTCTTGTCATTCCTTTGCCTTAGGTTTTGCATTGGGGAAAATGCAAGATTTAAGTGTGGGGGAGAGATTAGGATTTTTGTGCCTTATTGCAAATATGTGTCATTTTCCAGAAAAAAAAAAAATTGATCCAAACCACACTCTTAAATTTTTGCCACTCCTTGTTTGAGGAATTTGTCTAAATACTTATGGAAATTGCATATGTTCTTGGTTGATTTTTAATGAATTGATTTGTTATTGTTCTTAGAGTTAGCATTATGATTAGTCGGGTTAATACATTTTGGTTAGGCTAATGTTCAATTAATCTTTGTGAATGTGCATTTGAGAAGAAAATCTTTGTTGGAAGGATTTTGAGCCTAATTTTCATTCATTAATGTGTGTTTGCCACCTATTCTAGTATACCTCTAGAACTTGTTTAAATTCTTTTTCAAAATCACATTTTCATTTAGATTAATGAATATGATAGGGGCATTCATTTCATCACCCTTTACTCCAAACACAAACCCTATACACTAATCCATTGTGAACCCCCTGTGAGCCCTTCACATTCCTAAATCGATCATTTATTAACAAGTACTATGTATGCATCCTATTTGCATTAGATTGGCATCCAAATATCATTGAATTGCCATTAATATTGTTCATATGAAGAAATGCCATTTACGTACATTATATGTGAAAAAAAAAGAATTAGAAGAAAAAGCATGAGGAAAAAAAAGATGGAAAGAAAGAAAAAACATATCATAACAAAATATAGAAAAAAAAAGAAAGAAAAAGAAGAAATAAAAAAAATAAGGCATTTGTTTTAATTGACAAGGAGGTGTGGTTATTTGAACTTAAAGAAAAAGTGGATGCCATTTTATACTTTTGTACAGGCATAATACTTGTTGTTTGATTATCGTTTCCATAAGACCATTTCCATCATTTCAACCCTTTTAAAAGTCCCCTTGATTCATGAGTCTAGGTGCTACATAGTGGTGGAGAGAGTAGAATTTCTACAAGCATATGTTAGGACCTAGAATAGGTGGTGTTGAGCAAAATTTTCCATACTTGTGAGATGAGTTAAACACTTGAATCCTTGAGTGTTCTCTTGTGTACATTTCTTTGATTAATTGTGCATTAATTTAGTCCATTTTCATTATCCCATACTAAAAATTTTGTTAGCTTAACTAGTAATAATTGATTAATTCACTGACTCTAATCTTGAGCATTTGAAGTTTTCATTTGTGTTTAGTTTTGAATTGATTAGTGTTTTGCCCATGAGTGCAAAAGTTTAAGTGTGAGGGAATTGACAAATCCAAATTTTATTATATATTTTTATATTTTATTTGGGGATTTTGTCATAATAATTTAGCTTAAAATGTCTTATTTGTGCTTAATTGAGATTAAGAGTAAATATATTAAATTGTAACTAAAAAGGGCAAAATTGTCAAAATAATTATAATTACTCTTAATCATTGATTTTTTCTGAAATATTTGATGTTGGTTTAAATATATTTTAATTGAAAATCCTTGAAATTTTGGACTAAATCTGAAAATAGCAATTTGGGGTTCCAATTTGGAAAATGACACTTTAGTCTCTTGAATTTGAAGAATGACAGTTCAGTACCAATTAAAACACATCGTTTTACTCCAAATGGACTAGGTCAAACGTGAAGGAGCTGTGAGCTAAAAGGGAGCTGTGGGGAAAAATAAAAAGGGAGATCAGAGACGCGTGAAAGGAACACAGCCGCAACACACACATCGCATCTTCACTTTCACCTTCTTCTTCATCTCTCGCCGGCGGCAACACCCACCACCACAGCCGCCGGCGTACATAATCGCCAGTACAGTCTTAGCAGAGAAGCTGGGAGGTGAACAGAGGGAGCTGCCGTTCTACACCATCGTTCACCACTGCCCTTCATCACCTTCATCATTCCTTTACCGCGGACAGCCTCCCACAGCAACCACCATCCTCGCCTCACCTTCCATTGGTCCAGGCCGAGCTTCCTTTGTTTCTGAACTCATCCCAGCAGTGGCTTTCTCTGTTCTGATTTGTTGTGTTTAATTTCAGTGGTGCTTGATTGGTTTAGTATTAATTGGTTAATTTAATCAGTGGTTTACATGGCTGGAATTGTGACATTATTTGGTGGGCTGTTGTGATTATGGGCAGTGGCTGATTTCCCAATCCCTTGTAGTAAGAGGCAATGTCATTAACTTGGAGCTTTAATAGGGGGGTTTTTCTCTTCCAATTCTCTAATTCTACATTGCAATTTTGATTCCTAAGTCTTAGGATGAATTTTATGATGTTGAATTGATTTATTTTGTTGTCCTTGGAGAATTGGATTTGGCTTGAACCTTATTAGATACTTGATATTGTGCTTAATTAGCTTAATTATCATTTCTTTATGCTGGTTAATCATTGAATTGATGATTTTGTGAACATTTTATACTAATTTCAAGGTCGCTTGGTTAGTGGATCAATGGTATCTTGTGTTTATATTGGTTAATTGAGTGTGAATTTATTAATTATATTTAGCATTGGGTTTTAACATCATTAATCTTGATTTTTCATATGGGTGGCCATTGTTAAATTAAGATTAATGAGAAAATCAAGTGGTAATGCGATGTAGCTCGGTTATTGGATCAAAAGCTAAATATGATTTTTAAATTCATTTAATTGCTAGAGTGCTTAATCAACCTAATTTAGAGAGATTAATATGCAAGGTGGCTTGGTGTTAATCAATTTATATTATGCCTAGTCTAAGGGGTGGTCCTTAGAGTCATTTTTGGAACTAGCATGATAAATTTCCCATAATCATTTTAAGTGAGGATTGCTTGCGCCATTGCTATGAGGGGTTGTTTATTCCATTGTTGATTTCTTTACTTCTCTTATTTTATTAATTCCATCATCATTTCATTTCATATTTTCAAGAAAAATCCCAAGAAGAAGTAACTTAGGATCATTTTAATTCTATTTGCAAAAGTAGTTTTTCATGGATAAAAGACCAAACCATTTTCTCCATATTTTTTAGTCAATTTTGATCTTAGTTTACTTAGGAATCATTTTCGTTTTTGGCTCCATAAAGTGAACACGACCCGGATCGTGCTGCTATATTGTAGTATTATTCGGTATTTGAACCCCTAGGTGACTAAACGGGAGTTTCAATATAACATATGCTACGATTAAGTTGCTTATTTTGCTTCTTTAATCTCTCCATAAAAAAAAAGTTAATTGAGTCTTACGTCAAGGACATGAGTAGTATCTTTTTAATCATATGGGAGAAATTATTTGTTTGGCAGGCAGTACTATGATTTCCTAATAATTTCTTCAAATTTTAAATTACTCTTCTGGACATTTATAAGGAGAGTTGCTAACTCACCCATCTGGTTTTAGTGTGATGAGTATTGAAATCTAGACCATTCGAATCTAGCTAATATGTATGGTCTAAATTTAATTGTTTTTTACTTTTTTTAAAAAAATATTTTAATTGGTACAACAACTAAAATAAAAATAATTTTTTAATTGTTAGTTTTCATAAAAATGATTTTTTATTTTAAAAACCATTAATTCAAAACTTTAAATATAGACAATTGAAATTGTATTTGGATGGGACATATCTCACTGCAATGATGAGCACCATAGTCGTGATTAACACTGAAACTAGTTTTTGCACACACCCGAGTGATGCAGCTTCCAAGACCCATGCCTTCAAAGAATTGATGAAAGGTTAAAGCAGCCACCAGAGGCTTTATGTGTTCTGTATCCTGAGATGCTCCCAAAGATATTCCTATGATAACTGAATGCACAATTTTCCCCACCTCCAACACCTGCATTATTCATTTTATTCAAAACCCAATCTTTTGCCTTTATTTAATATTCTATATATATAAAGGCACGACAAAACTGAGTAATTATACACCACACACACCTGTGATATGACTCTATGACGAAGTAATAATTGAGATGAAGCAGAAGAATCTGAAGACCCATGAGCATGACCATGTGTAGCGTGAGTGTGAAGATGAACATGTCCTTCGTGTCCTATGTGTTCTTCTTCACCTCCTCATGCCTCAATCTGGCCATTGATCATATGAATTTTCTTGAAATACGCGGTGGTGAAAGCATCCACCATTAGAGTTCCCAGGGCCGTACACATGGCCACAAAACCATTGAAGGGAAAGTCTGCCCTTTGATGTTCGCTCAAGCAAGGAGATGTCAATTTCTCGAACGCGTCGGGAAGGATGTGAATGAATCCGGTGGACAATATGACGTCGGTGGCGAAGGCCTTGATGAAGAAGAAGAAGAAGTCTCTATCAGAACTTAGAGCCGGGACAAACTTTCCGATGACCGGAATCAAAACTCCGATCACACCAGCAAAGAGTATGGAAGCTATGGCTGCTATTTTGTACCTAAGAGCCTAGGCTTTGTCACCTACTTCCTTGTCTTTATCACATGTACACTTAGAAACAACTAGGGCTGGAAGCACTAGTATAAGGCAGACGAAGGATATGAAGACTTTGGTGCTTTTGTACATGGCCTTGGAGACGGTGGAAACTATGGAGAAGCAGATAAAGTGGGTGTAAGAGAGAATTTTGTGGTTTTTGTTGGAGTAGAGTGATGGCATCTATAGGTTCTTTGATACCCATTTAATATGTATGACAATTATTTTGTGGAAATATTTAATATTTTTTTAAACTAAAATGAATCAAGTCGCTTCTATGTGTAATAAACTATTTGGTGGATATTTTTCAACATTTTTTATATCTGCATTTGTATCATTGTTTTCTTAAGCTAAAGCTTAACCTTGAAAAATAACATATTGTTAGTCAATTTTTGAATTTTTGTTGAATATGATTAATAATGCAAGAAAGGTAATCTTAGTTAGTAATAGTACCATTATATGCTTATTTTGTTGGGTTTAAATACTGAATTGCACATCCTCTCATGAATCTACATAGGGTGACTCCGATCCAAAACGTGTTGTTTCCAATCATGAACCTTCCCATATTCTAAAACATTATTTTTAAAAAAAAAAAATTCTTTTGGTTGCCAAGAAAGTGTAGTCTTTGTTATTGTTTATAACCACAAGTGTGCTTTTCTACTGTTTTTTAGATTTTGTAAGAATAATAGAATATGACTCTCGTTTGGACCCCACTGTCACGTATGATACAAGTTGCCATTGTGATTTGTTCGTTGAAATTTCCTTGTACTCTACTATATATTCTTGACCACAGAACTAAAAAAATAATCTCAGCTTCGACTTTATTTAATATTGAATATGAAGGTCTGGGATTAATCTGTTTCACATGCGGAAGGTATGGTCATCGGAAGGATCAGTGTCAGTGGAAAATTAACCAAGCAATAGAAAGCAAAGTGGATAGCTCGCTTGATGAAGCTGCTCCGGCGGTCAAGCCAGTGGTGAAGAAGATCCTGCCAGCAAAGGAAGAACAGTTCGGTCCTTGGATGCTTATACAAAGACCAAGCTCCTCACGGTTTCTGAGAAGGATTGAGAATAGGGATAGAGTGGTTGAAGTGAATCAGTTTGGGGCCTCAGGAGGTATGGCGGAGATCAAAATCACGCAGTCCAGGTTTGTAGCTCTTGATGGGATGGAGTCTGAAGAAGGGTTGCTTCCCAAGAAAAGTTTGAATTTTAAATATGAGGAAGGGAAGAGGGCTGCATATTTGGTGTCCGAAGGTGCAGAGTTGAGGGCTCGAGAGGCTCAGAGGAAGAAATCAGTGGTCAGGGATAGTCAGTTAATTGGGAAGAAAGGTGTTCACGTGGGTGGTAGAAAATGGGCTGAGGTGTCTCTCAGGTCCAAGCCCACGAATAGCAAAGGTAATGGAGAGCCTAAGAACATCTTGTTGGGCCCAATAGATGCTAGTGGTGTGGTGGAGGATAAGAGTTCAAAGCCCAGCAGGAATATTACTCAAAGGGCTCACAAAGTAATAAGAGGGAGTTTAGAGGGAAGTGGGCCTTCAAATCCGGTGTGTAGTCCCAATAACTCCGAAAGGCCAGACCAGCTGGTAGTAAATGGAGGATCAGATCCATTGAGTCCTGGTGTTCTAGCCAAGACGCTGGGGACTTCCGTAGGAGCAGAAAACGCAAGCTCTGGACTGGGTATATCGGATTCTGAGATGGTAAGCCACGGCTTGAAGGAGCAAGGTGCTGAGAGTCAATCTGTCTCGCATTTGGACGTGGTTGTTATGATGGAGGAAAAGCCACCAGACAAGTAATTGCTTGTTCTTCCTTTTTCTTTGTTTTATTGTGGATTTATGATTGTCTCTTGTTGGAATTGCCAGGGGGCGGGAGGTAGAGCTTTTCATTGGATGTTTAAAGAGATTGTTAATAAATATGCTATTAATGTGATGGGTGTGGTCGAACCTAGAATTAGTGGGGACAGAGTAGATAGAGTTATTAGGAAGATGGGGTTCTCGGATTGGTTGAGAATTGAAGCTACAGGTTATGCAGGAGGTATTTGGGTGTTATGGAATAGAGATGATTAATATTGAATATCTGTGTTCTAATACTCAAATGGTGCATTGTAAAATTTCTGGTATAAATGGTAGTGAATCGATGCTTGTAACCTTTGTGTATGGTGATACTAGTATTGTGAAGAGGAAGGATCTTTGGTCAGCTCTTTGTGCAGTTAAACAAAATGTTAATATGCCTTGGTTGGTCCTAGGTGATTTTAATGCCTTTATTAATCCAGGGGATAAGCAGGGGGTGTTGCACCTATTAATTCCTCTATGTTTGATTTTAGAAAATCAGTAGAAGAGTGCAATTTGATTGAAATCCCTGTAGTAGGAGACAGATATACTTGGGAAAAGATAGGGGTAAAGGAGAGACTAGATTGGGCTTTTTGTAATTTTGACTGGGAGATTCAAAATCCCCAAGCCAAAGCTTATCATAAACTCAAGTTCAAGTCGGATCATCGTGTGGTTGTGGTGGGAGATTTATCAGACAGTCAGCGTAATAGCTGGGGGAAAAGATTCCAATATCAAGCCACGTGGTGCGTTGAAGAGGGGTTTGGTGACGTGGTGAAGGCGGCATGGCTCGGGAAAGATTGGATTCAAGGTCAAGAGCAATTCAGAGAAGAGGCATCTGCTTGAAATGATAAAGTGGTAGGAAATGTCATGAAGAAGAAGAGGGAAATCATGAGAAGGTTGGAAGGTATTGATCGTGCTAGAGGTTGTCAGGGAAATCAAAATGGGCTTCTCAGACTTGAAAATCAGTTGTGGGACAGATACCATAAAATTGTTATGCAGGAAGAATTGATATGGTTCCAGAAGTCAAGATATAAGTGGCTCAGTGGAGGAGATCGCAATTTGAAGTATTTTCATGCCAATACAATTGCTAGGAAGAAAAGAAGTAAAATTGAGGCTCTTCAGGATGAATCGGGGCTTTGGGTTACTGATGAAGGTCACTTGAGGAGCATGGTTCTTGAGTATTATCGGTCGCTCTTTACGGCAGAGAATTCATCTGCTCCTTTTTCCCCTTGGAGGGCAAATTTTCCCTCCCTTGAACCCAATCAGTTACAGCTTCTCCAGAGAAATGTCTCTCCAGTGGAGGTTAAGAATGCAGCTTTTGAGATGGAAGTATTTAAAGCACCAGGGCCAGATGGCTTGAATCCTCATTTCTTCCAAACGCAATGGGAGGTGGTTGGTAAGAAGATATGTGATCTGGTTGCCGGAATATTTGCTAGTCCCGAGAGGGTCCAATAAATAAACCAGACCAACATTGTTTTGATTCCTAAAATTGATCAGCCTTTATCGTTGAAGGATTTTAGGCCTATATCGTTGTGCAACGTGAGCTTCAAAATTGTAAGCAAGGTAATTGCTAATCGGTTTAAAAGTGTTATGGATCATCTGGTAAAGGAGAATCAGTGTAGTTTTATAGCAGGCAGACAAGGGGTAGATAACATAATTATTGCTCAAGAGGCAATTCACTTATGAGATGTAAGAGAGGAAGGAAGGGGTTCATCGCTCTGAAGGTAGACATGGAAAAAGCGTACGACAGACTTGACTGGCGTTTCTTGGAATTCATGCTTCATAGTCTTGGTTTATGTGCGGAGTTTGTTAAGTTAATTATATGTTGTGTCTCAACTTCTTCCTTGAGGGTGATATGGAACGGCTCTACTTCTGAGGAATTCAGACCATCAAGAGGGGTGAGACAAGGGGACCCGTTGAGCCCTTATTTGTTTGTCCTTTGTATGGAGTTGCTGGGTCAATTAATTCATCAGGAGGTGGAATTGGGGAATTGGTATCCACTCAAATTATCTCCTCTAGACCAAGCATATCTCATCTTTTCTTTGCAGATGACTTGCTTTTATTCTATAAGGCCACATATAATCAAATGGAAGTGCTTAAGAGAGTCATGGAGTTGTTTTGTAGGGTCTCGGGGCACAAGATTAATCTGAATAAATCTAAAATGTTTGTCTCCAAAAATGTTCATTTCAACAGGGCTTATGAAATGAGTCAGGCTGTGGGGATTGGTTTAACAGCTGATCTGGGGAGAGTTCCGTTATTGCATAAGCGTATGGTTAAGTTGACGTTCGCTCCCTTAGTACAAAAGGTGAGGGTGAAGTTGTCAAGTTGGAGAGGAAGATTTCTTCGTATGGCGAAAAGGACGGTGTTAATTAAGTCAGTTCTATCAGCAATTCCTCAGTACCAGATGCAGTCAACTCTGATTCCGAAAGGGGTGCTTTCTTTGATTGAGAAGTTGAGTAGGGACTTCTTCTGGAATCAACATGAAGGGTCCAACAAATTACATTTGTTATCATGGGACGTCCTAAAAAGAAGGAAGTCTGAAGGAGGTTTGGGAATCAAAGACTTACAATCACAGAACAAAGCTTTTCTCATGAAGTTGTGCTGGAGAATGATAACTCAACCGGAAGCTCTGTGGGTGAAATATTTGAAAATGAAATACTCATGTGGATTTGATTCTTTTCCTAATATTAAGAGTTGGCGCAGTTAGTTTGCGGTATGGAATGGCATAGTGGCTGTTTGGGATGCTTTTAAGAGGGGTATTGGGAAGAAGCTGAGAAGCGATCAAACCACTAAGGCATGGAAAGAATGTTGGACTCCTCTGGAAAGACCCCTAGAGTATTACATTGTGAGTAACAAACACTTAGTGGATAGGGAAGCTCAAGTATGTTCATTCCTCAACCCGTCTGGTCAATGGGACAAAGCCAAATGGGAGAGTTTTCTTCCAAGGTGGGTGGTGGAAAGAATCTTGCAGGTCAATCCTCCGTCGACTGTTGGTGAGGATGTTATATGTTGGAGGAATGCTACGGATGGGATGTTTAGTGTGAGATCAGCATATGATTTGATTTATCATCAGCAGGAGCACAAAAGACAATCTCATTGGCGGCGTTTATGGCAATGGGAAATGCCGGAAAGAGTTAAGCTCTTTATGTGGCAAGTATCCCATGAGAGACTACCTACGAACGAGATCAGAGCGAGATTTAGTACGAGTGTCCTAAATGTTTGTCCCTTTGAGTGTGAGAGTGAAGAGAGTATCCTCCATATTTTGAAAGACTGTGAGCAGGCTAAAAAAGTGTGGTTTTTTATAACTAACCATATATATTATACCATGTTTTTCTTTGTTAATTTGCAGGATTGGCTTACATGGAATCTTCATTTTGGACCGGGTAATAGGTGGGTGGCGAGGTGGCCATGGCATAGGGTCTTCACTTCCACATGTTGGCTTCTATGGAAAAATCGTTCCAAACAGGCATTTGAAGGTGCAGCAGACAGCACAAAGGAAATAATCTATAAGTGCATGAATTTTCTTTCAGAAGCCGTGGTGCAAGGCAGATGTACACACCAAATCTTCCAGGTGCCGGAGAGGGGGACTAGCAATTGGCAACCACCAGATCCGGGGTTTGTACGTGTTGATGTGGACAGATCCATGGAGCTTGATGGTCATGCAGCCTGTGGTGGTGTCATTAGGGATCATGATGGTAATTGGATATGTGGATTTCAACAGAAGTTAGGATTCAATTTCCCAACTGCTGCGGAAATCCATGCCATCCACAGAGGATTACAACTCTGTAAGCAGTTAGGGTTCAACAAGATTAGGCTTTTCTCAGACTCTCTACAAGTTATTCAGCTCTTGTTCACTCGGTGTGGAACAGATCATCCTTTGCATGATGTCGTTTTGGATACTAGATCCCTTATTTACAGGGATTGGGACGTACAAATATCTCATACACGTAGGGAAAACCTCAGATGTGATGATTATCTAGCAAGAAAGGCTCATATGAGCAATCAGGAATACAGGGAGATAGGCGTTTCTCCAACAGAATGTTTTGATCTCTTCGCCATGGAACGTGGGATGTCCACACAGTATCAGGGTGTACTACCTAATCATAGGGGTTTTAAATTTTTCAAGCATCGCTTGCCTTTGTATTAAAAAAAACAACTAAAAAAATAATAAAAATAGTAAACGACAAGTGCTCCTATTATTCTTCGAAAAATTTAAGAAACACTTTAACATAACAAGTAAGATGCTCAGAAAAATTTCCGATTTGAAATCGACAAATTCCATCCACAAATTTAAACGAGCTGCCATGGGCTTCTATACTGCATGGATTCTATTAAATAGGTCACATCAATGCTTATGAATTGTGTGTCTTTATATATATATATATTATAAAGATCAGGTGAGTTGGGTACAGAGTAGACAAGTCAAGACTAAATTTATTATACTAAAAATTATAAGATTGTAGAAAAAAATCCTACCTATGAGAACCTTGTTGGTGGACGATCTGTAAGTACCTTTGTAAGTGCTCTTTGAACCCGAAGGCATGCCTAGACCCTGGTGAGCCCCAAGACCCAACTCACGTTAACTTTTTTGTATGAAAAAGAAAATTATACTTCTTTCTATTTTTTTTTATACAATTCCTTTTTCGAAGAATGATTATTGTCACATTTTGTATATATATCCTATTAATTATACCTTATGGACTAATTTTACAAGTCTATGACAACGTTAATTACTAAAATAAATAAAGGAGAATCTTGAAAATTATGAAAGATCATTAATGTTGTGTTATATCAATCTTATAAATTTATTATCTATATTTTATAAATTTATAATTACATCCCGTGTAATTTTTTTCCTTTCATTTTAATTTTTGTAAATATGTAAATAACTACTTGTTTGGCTTACACAAAAGGAAAAAACAATAAAGTCACAAATGCCTGCATAGTTTCAGTGATGAAAAAGAACAATAAAAATGAACCTAAAATGCAATAAAATCTCATCCATGAATGGGTGTATTTTTTCTATGATTTGTTGACCTCATCTATGGGTTAAACTTTGAAGTTCCAGAGGGAAAAAATTTGAAAATCCGAAAGCAGAAATTGAAATTGTTCCTAGCACGGCAAATTAACTATATCATAAATAAATAAATAAAATTATATCGAGATGCTGTAGTTTAAAAGGCAACAACAGTAGCTTTGATAACACCACATGCATATGTTTATATATGTCTTATCAAATTGAGAAACAAGTAACATATTCTTTATTAATAATATGAGCTTGGCCTAAATAAATTAATAATATGAGCTCATAACACAATACAGTAGGAATAATAATAAACTCTCTGAAGATGATGAATACAGATACAATAATCAAGCCTTCTTTAAGTGACCTCAATAGAGACATATGAGGGGAAGAACATGATCCCTTTAGATAATGATAAATATAACATTTCATCCAATATAATATGTAATACTATTCAGTATTGATCAAGTTAACATTCTAAATTTCTACCTAAATAATGCACAAAATCAATCATGATAATTATACCATAACAAATCAGTGATATGACTGTTTGATAAAGGAGTTGATGAGTTAAAATAGGACAATCTGGTCACCCATAAGCATGCGTTATCCTTCTGTGACGAAAGTGAAGGAAAAAAAAAAAAATATATATATATATATATAAATAGATAGAGAGAAGAGACGCATACTTGGATAGGTCGAATCTGAGTAGTTAGAGCTCACACAAATATTAGACTACTAGAGCAGTGCACTAGAACAAGCAAGATGATAAGAGAGAAGAGAGATTACCAGATGATTCAATGGTAGGGATGGTTTGTAATTGAAAGAGGCACACCCTATTTATAGTAGTTTAGGGTGGCCACTAATTAGGAAGTTATGTGCACCCCTTCTTGCCTTCCAAATTAGTAATCAAGAAAATTGATTCTCAATTAATTTTCTAATATATGATGACTTGTCTCTCAATTAACAATCCCATAAGTAATACTAACTTGTTTCCCAATCCATAATTAATGTTGATTTGTTTCTTATTTGACAAGGCTACTTGTATTCTAATAAAATAGTTCAGCCCATCAAGGGAGAACTTGTACCCAAAGTCCAACAAAAAGAGTACACCATTAGGGTTCCCATGGTTGCACACACAGAAATAAAACCAGCAAAAGGGGAAGTCTTCCCATGGATGTTTACTCAAGCAAGGGGAGACGTGAATGAATCCGGTGGATGGTATCACGTCGCCAGCAAAGGCCCTAGTTAGCAAAAAGATGTCCTTCTTGAAGACTTAACAAATGTCGGCACAAACTTCTGATGACCGAAATCAAAAGTCCAACTACACTTATGATGATGAGTGTAGAAGCTTTGGCTGCCATTTTGTAGTTATCATTGGCTTTGTCACCAGCTTCGCCTTCTTTATCACAGGTACAGTCTGAAACAACTAGGGCTGTTAGAAGCACTGACAAGAGGAAGACAAAGAATGTTAAGATTTTGGTGCCTTTTGTCCATGTCGATTGGAAAGGTATAAATCAGTAAAATACAAAAAGTGAGAGTAAGAGGAAAGGAAGAGGAGATAATGTGAACGGGCGACCTAGTGCACAAGGCTCCTTCTAGGTAGGGTCTGAGGAGGGATAGATGTACACAGCCTTACCTTACAATCAAAGAGTCTATTTACAGGATTTGAACTCATAACCTCCAAGTCATATAGCAGCAACCTTATTGGCACCAAGGCTCACCCTTTGAAGACGGGATAATGTGATTGACGAGAAATATATAAGAACAACAGTTTATTTTATTTTATATAACAAATTTATTTTTACATTTGATGATTTGAATATTTTGAATTTAAATCTAATCAAACAAGATATATGGGTGGAAATAAATTTCAAATTTGAATGACTTATTGAGACTTTTTTTGGAAAGAGTTAAAGGCTGTTGTATG
Source organism: Inga laurina (assembly GCA_963855925.1). Taxonomy (NCBI): domain Eukaryota; kingdom Viridiplantae; phylum Streptophyta; class Magnoliopsida; order Fabales; family Fabaceae; genus Inga; species Inga laurina. The sequence goes on along the minus strand of OY979706.1, from coordinate 6,766,542 downwards.
ATTTTATACAAAAGCATAAATAATTCATTTAGTGAAAGCGTAGTATGATGCTAGAACAAGATCAAACATAATGACTATATATTTATTAAATAGTGTTAGTGAAAATTACATAAAATTTAAAAATGAGTTAAATATATAATTAGATAAAAAAAATGGATTCATTGGTGTTTTGACGTTGAATCACTAGGAAATTTACCCACTATAGTTTAAATTATTGGAGATGGAATCCAGAAAGACAAGAAAAGATTATCAACAAAGTTCCACTCAGTTTTAATTTACAGTTACCGCTACGAAGTAGGTTGCCACTAAAGGAAACACTATGATCCCAATGAAAATTTTAAATTTTACATATGTTAAAATAAAAATTTGTTTAAAATATAAAAATCAAATTAAATCTGAACTATCTAAAATCAATCTAATGGTGTAGATGGTGATGAGAACATTTGATATGCACAAAATGTGCTCTCTAGTAAATCTCAGGGTTTGTACTGGGGGGGAGAGAGAGAAGCAAAGAGACTCAGAGAGTGCATGATGGATTAGAGAAGTCGGAGTTGCATTAGGTACAGAGATTCGACAGCGAAGTCTTGGGATTGATGCATTAGAGAAGGAAGCAAAGTTAGAGCTTGATAAAGTACGTATGCTAATATCTGCGTTCGCTAAACAAGTTGCAGATTTAATTTTCATCATATTCTATTTAATTGGTGTTTACTCATGAATTTTGTAGTTATCATTCAATAGAGTATTGGGAGGTTATAAACTTATCAAATATAACCTTAAAATTTTATTACAAGTAGAGACTAAAATCAAAATTCGTTAAATATATAGCGACTTAGAGTGGGTGACAAAAGTAACTTGAATGCATGACGGAAGACAAATATATCAGTTTTGATTGACAACTTGCAAGGGTCAAAACGTTGATGTTCCTGGTTGAGTGTCATAGTTTGTTAAGTGACTAACAAGATGCCATACGTGACATAATGCAAATATTAGAGGATCCGTATTTTTCCAAAAAAGATAGAGTCCATATATCAAGGGAATGAGACTTTATATTTAGGACTGATTTAATTGGTCTTATATTAATATTTATGATCCAAAAGAGTAATGCATTGATTATAATCCTTCAAGTCTTATTTAGGTCACCTTCGAGAAGCTTTTTATGGTACTTTTTTTTCCCGAAGAAACAAAAACTATGCATTACAATGTAAAATAAACGTTTACAAAATATCTACTATAGTACAGACATCACGAAGTAAATATGCGATTATCCATGGGACAGTCTTAGATTTAGTAATAATCTTAACATGGCTTTTCTTGACCAGTTTACACATGAGACAATAGGATTGTGGGGTTGAGACAAAATGTTGTAGTGTATGAAGCATAGCTTGTCTCAAATCCAACGGTTGTAATTGGAGAAGGCCAACTATAAAATTAGGAGACAGGCGCCAATGCTCAAAAAGTGAGTTATGAAAATAGAGTTCAATATGCATATGACGTCCACCTCCTTGGTGCCCTCTAGACCGAAAAATTAAATACCAATGAGGCACAGGTGGTACAAAGGAAGGACATGGAGGACAAGGAGCCAGACTATGCTGTTGTTCTTGGTATGTCACAAGTAAGGCGTCAGACTATTGCTGAAAACGCATGACATAATTGACCACCTTTGTTTGTGCCATTCGAAGGACATCACTACTACAAAAAGGGGTTTTAACCTCCCAAATTTGGCACTTTTTGTAATATCCCAATTTTTGATTAAGGGATAATCATGATTATTAATGATAATTATGAATTAATTGGGAATATTATGTGATTTATGGCTATGTTAATTAATGTTATAATTAGTGGAAATTGGAAATATTAGTGCATATGTGTGGTATTTAAGATCAAGGGTGGTGATTCTTTGACCGTGGGTCGGGATCCAGTGTGCTTAGCTTGTGTGAGCTTATTGAGGGAATGAAGGAGATGCTGACATGTGGCATTGTGGTGGCCATTGGATGAGATCATATGAGGACAAGGAAACACTTTTCTCTTTTCTCTCTCTCCATCTCTCCATTTCTCTCTCTCGTTTCTCTCTCCTCTCTTCCTCCATTTCCGGCGGAAGTTTTAGGCAAGAAAGAGAAAGAAGAACTTGTGATTTTGGGTAAGTAAATGATCTTCTTTGCTCAAACACCATTCATAAATGTTGATCCTTGAATCATGGGCTTCATTTTGGTGTGTATAGTTGGGCCATTTGGTGTTGTTTGGTGCCACACGAAAATCTGATTGTTGGTGGATCAAGAACTCCCTTTGGAGAAGTTGATAAGGTGAGTGAAACTAACCTATCTATCTAAGTTTCATGCCATTTGGAATAGTTTATAAATTCTGGGAATTTTAGCCTAATCATGAAAATGAGTGTCACTGTTCATTTGGTATGTTTATGGCATGAGAATGGCATTTTGGAATGAGTTTATGTTAGATAGATAGATTAGAGATTGAAATATGATGTTAGGATGAAATGGGAATTTTGATGAAATTATTGCCCAAAACCCAAACCATGATAATGGTGTAGGATTTTGATGATTCTGAGTATTCCATTGAATTTGTAGGGTGTTTTTGGTGTGGGAATGGCTTTGGGTTAAGTTTTATGGCCATAGGAATCAATTGGGCAAGGGTTGAGGAGAGTGCCTCTGTTCTGCGTTTTCTGCTATCTGAGGGATTCACTCGAGCAGGGAGGGCTCTGCTCGAGTGAAGGATGAACATCACCCGAGCAGAGATGGGTCTGCTCGAGTGAGGGATGAATATCACCCGAGCAGAGATGGGTCTGCTCGAGTGCGGAAGTGCAATTCTCGTTTCTTGCTTTCTGTGTTCTTATTGCACTCTCTGGGTCATAGCAAGCAGAGCCTCACTCGCGAGTGAGGGATGAACATCACTCGAGTGAGAATTTTGTGCTCGAGTGATGAGTGTATTTGACACCAAAGGGCTTGCTTCTCGGGTTGTCACTCGCGAGTAGGTGCACGGGTGTGCCTTCTCACTCGCGGGTATGGGCACCGTGCTCGAGTGAGCCGTGTGTGCTCGAGTGAGATTGTGCTTCAGGTGAGAGTTGTGCTTGCGGGTTGATGCTCGCGGGAAAGTTGCACGAGTGTGCTTTCTCACTCGCGGGTAAGGGGTGTGTGCTCGAGCACACCTGGCTGTGCTCGAGTGATCTTGTGCTTGGAGAGCTTTGTGTGCTCTCGGGTTCTCACTTCTTGGACTTCTCTCGAGGGTGCTTGAGTGAGGATTTTGTGCTCGAGTGAGCCTGCTTCTGAAAACTCTCTTGTGCTCTCGGGTGTTCACTCGCTGCCTCTCACTCTCTCTTGTGCCCGAGAGATGTCCGTACCATCACTCGATTGAAACCGTTTTCACTCGAGTGTCCGTACAATCTGTGCTTGAGCACGGTCATCTGTGCTCGAGTGATTCAGTGTAAAATCTCAGTTTTGTGCTTCCAAAAAGGGATCTTTGGGATAGTTCTTCCTACCATTTTGGAGTGTTGTTAGGAGTATTTAGTGACTCTAAAAGAGCAATAATGATAACCCATTTAAGTATTATGAAGTAAATTAAGTCTTAGAATAGAGAATAACTCTTCGTCCCTAATTGTGAAAATAGGATTTGATATTTGCCTTCCTCGGGAGAGACCGGCGCTAGGACACGTCCGGAAGAACTCAGGTAGTGACTTTTCTCTCATATCTTGTATGATGTTTTGGTATGCATATCTTATCATTGAACTTGTGAAATGTGTGCCATGGTCCGTTACGGCGCGAGCAGGTCAGCGTGAGCCGTATAGGGAGTGACAGTGGTCATCTCTAGTCGGCCATTGGACTGCCGTCGTAATCGACATGGATCTTTGTGAATCCGACCCGTGAGGGCGGCGTTTGTGAAACCAGCCGTGGGCTGTGTATGTGTATTTTGCCTATGTGGCTTGAGAATATGATATGCTTTATATGGATCCCAGCTGTGGTGAATTATACTGTGTTGACTGTTGTGATGCAATACAGCGTGAGCAATTCAGCGTGAGCAATCGTCAGGGATGACATGTGTCATACTAACCATTGCCACTGCAACTGCCGTTGTAGTTGCCTGTGTGGATGATGATTTGATTACATGCATTATTGTTGTACATTATATGATTGACTTGTTACTACGGGGATTCTTTAGAATCTCACTCTCCCAAAATTAAACCTTTTAGACAGGGCTGAAGGATCGAGTGGCAAACGGGCGACGAAGAGTAGTTAGAGCTCCTGTTTGGGAGTATATTTTGGAAATATGGTTATCATTGTATATTTTGGACTTGTCATTGTAGATTTTGTGTAATCCCCAAGTTAAGGGTATGGAATTGTGGCTTTGTGCCTTTGTAAAGCTCTTATCTAATGAATGGAACCCGAGTGAGTCGGGAATTTATTTGCACTATGATATTTGTAGATGCAATCCACCTGTTCAGGCCAGTGTTATTTTGTATTGAGAACTTGAGACCCTTGTGAATAAGTTTTGAAAAATGTTTTTGCAAATCCGATTTTTGGGCAAATGAGTATATTATGAAGTCCCAATTTCATTATGGTCTCTAATTACAACTTAATTATGAGTTTAAGAACTTAATCTCGGCCTAAGGTGGGAAGGGGCTTACACTTTTAACGTCCCAAAACGGGGGGACGTATATGCTGGGGGCGTAGTAAGTTGAAACAAAAGACGTCCCAAATGATAGGGACGCCCAAAGTCTGACTTTAGGCGTCCCAAATTAAAATTTGGGACGCCTAAAGTCCCCCCAGGATGGGACTTTAGGCGTCCCAAATTAAGAATTGGGACGCCTAAAGTCCCACCCTGGGGGACTTTAGACCTCCCAATTCTTAATTTGGGACGTCTAAAAGTTAGTTTTTTTTATACCATAATTTACATTTTGTATTACCCAACGAATTGAAACTGCAGAAACAGAATAGAAGATGGATTCATAAACCACACTGTCCGTTACAAACTGGTAAGGACATCCAGCACTACAATCTTTACTATATATACATACAATAACCTTTCATGCAACCTACTACTATATATATCACAAAAAACAACCAGAAAGTGTCAAAACGCTGTCATCACACAAGTACAAACTGATATAAAATAACAAGTTTACTACTCTATATGTTGAAGAAGATGTCCAGCCAAAAGATCTCTGATCAAATCAAGGTCTTCACGTAGGTAGGCATCTTCATTATCAAAAATCTGAAAATTAGAAAGTAATAAGCTTTGATGAAATGAATCTCAAGCAAATGAATTAATTAGCATTTCGATTAGAACACCAAAAATATTATCATTTGAGAATTAAAAAAGCGATTACCTTTTCAAAATCGCTAGTAATTCCACTTTGAATTATGTTATACATATAAAGTATAACATAATATCCGCATTCAGTGTTGCCAGGTTGCCAGGGCACTTTTAATCAAAGGGATGCAATTGGTTGTTAAAATCAATAAAGGTATGTCTAAAAGGACCGTCAATGAAACAATTATGTAGGATCGAATGTACTTACTATGGGATAAAACCACTTTGGCTTTTTAACAACTGCACCCTCGTGTGACCCACCTAGGATTCTATATGTTTGACAAGCACTATCATGAAAAGCAAAATGAACAGAAATTAGAACCATTCATTTATTTTTGTTGTCAATGAAATACAAACAGAATAACTTACGTGTCGAAGACGGATTTTGTATCTCTGTCTGGCTTTTTACTCAAGGGATCAAACCAATAGACTACGTTGCGGCGGGGACATATAACACACAAAGTCCAGTGGAAACTTTAACAACATGTACACATTAAAATGAAGTTAGATGAGTGAGAAGACAATTATTTATTAAACTTCTTAAATTGACAAAATGTAAATACGAACCGTTGGACAATGGGTGCTAGATAACAACGAAGTTTGGTATTTGCCATTTGGTAGCCGACATAGTGAGTCCTATGCGCCACAGTACAAGTATCCCCTGTTGTATTCGCAGGACATAAGAATCCATACCAATTACTTCTTTCCATGTTTGTGCAGAGATCGTGGAAGGTGCTATAATAGAATTAAAATAAGAAATCAATTCTTGAATGTATGAAAACAAAAAACCACTAAATGAATTCTATGGGAAAATTGAAAAAAAAACTTACCGGACTGCAAATTTGACCCAGCCTGCATCTATCTCCTCCAACCTGATAAACTGCTTGAGATCTTTATTGTCAATCGTGTAGGGATACTCCTCTTGGCCCACAATCCCTGGAGGCATCTTCAAGTCAATCTGTTTAATGCGCTTGTAGATCTGTTGCAGCCGTGCTAAGAAGGGCCATTTGCTCGCAGCTTCGTCATCCTTTTAGAACATCAAAAAACAAATTGTTATTAGGATGCCAATAGATTTTCAGTAACAGTAAGGTAATTCCTACCATTGGAGGTGTTGCATCTGAACCAATAAGATTGCGAGGCCAAAGGATGAAAGATTCTATCGCTTGACCTAACGTGCCAACCTCTGGATCAGGAACAGGGATGGCTGTACCTTCTTCCCCCTTTCTAACACTCGTCACATTCACCCTACGAAAATCCTCCGGAATTTGCTGATTATGGTGGGTGGTAGCACATGTGTGAACGAGAGCATCAGCAACAACACGCAACAGTGGATCATCCAAATAGAGGGTGCAAGGGTCTCCCGACACTGGAGTGGGAGAAGGGTCGCCAAGTGGTCCCGACATTGGAATGGGAGAAGGGGCGCCAAGTGGTTGCTCCAGAGGGTTGTAACTTCCTCTGGTGCTATTAAAGGCCGGGGATTCCTGAGTTCTATGCTCGTCCCTTGCCCTTTGTGCTTCAAACATCTTTGCCATTTCAAGTTGAAGCTCTGGCAACAGCTCTTGTCAGAGCTTGTCGCGAAGGTTGGCCTCGATCTCTCGTTCGAGCTCCTCTCGAATCTTGGCCACAACGTCCTTACTAGGTCCAGCTTGCACCAGTAGAAAAATGACTTTTAAGACCGGTTAAAAATGACTTTTTAGACCGGTTCTGTATTAGGTCTTGATACAGCCGGTCTAAAAAGTCTGTTATTTTTTAGACCGGTTGTTAGAACCGGTCTTAAAAGTCAAACTTTTAAGACCGGTTGTACCCACAACCGGTCTAAAACTCCACATTTAAGACTGGTTGTGGGAGCAACCGGTCTTAAATATGAGACATTTAAGACCGGTTGCTCCCACAACCAGTCTTAAAGATGAGACATTTAAGACCGGTTGTGGGAGCAACAGGTCTTAAAGATGAGACATTTAAGACCGGTTGTACCACAACCGGTCTTAAATGTCTCATATTTAAGACCGGTTGTACCACAACCGGTCTTAAAGATGAGATATTTAAGACCGGTTGTTCCCACAACCGGTCTTAAAGTACTTTTTAAGACCGGTTGTGACTACAACCGGTCTTAAAGCTTCATTTTTTTTAAAAAACGTCCCTTTTATTATATGTACACGCACAGAATGCTCCAATTTTAAACAGCAATACATAACAATCACCAGGCAGTACAGTCATATATTGATGATTCATTTGCAATTAACAATCACCAAATGACAAGAGTAAAACAAAACCTGATTCATTCATATATACCATAACTAGAACAACATCATACCAGCGTTATCATAATAAATTACAACATTACTATTAAACTACTGTACTTTAACATAACGCTACAACTGCAATATTATATCCCAAAATGCGAATCAGTCCAGCTCTCTTGTCATGCTCCTCGCATCCTTTTCTAGCAGATTTAGTACAATTCGTGCTCTTCTGCCTAATAACCAACCATTAGAGTCCCTTACCACAAAGGCAATGGCAACTCTATTCTCCATATCCACAAAGGCACAATCTGAATTAATTTTAATGCTATTACCTTCTGGTGGTTTCCATGTATGTTGCTCGTTAATCTCTGCCACCCTTGGAATAGTTGGCTGAACCTCCACATTACTCCATCCCTTAGCCTCCCAAAATTCACCTAGTAACCTGCAAGCTTGAGAGAAAATGAATATAGGGTACATTTTTACAATAATGTACAATGAACTTTGGATTCAAAAACTCACTATTTTTGTAATAGCTCATGGATGAATTCAGCACAACATGTGCGAATCAAATCAATATCTTCTTCAGGAAAGGGATCAGCAAGATCAAACATCTGTAACACCAAAACCAGACGAAACATTGACTTAGTAACTTAAAAACAATAAAGTAATTAAAACAAAAGTTCAGAAATATAAATTTACCTCTTGAGTAAAATCAGTCATGCCTAGAGTGATAATATTGTAAATGTGTCTCAAAACATAAAAACCACATAAGTTGGACCCCTTTGGTTGCCGACGGCTCTGAGAAAAAACATGATATCATTAAAACAAATATAAAGGCATGTCTTATTACATTCTTTAAACAAATCCATATGTACTAACCTTTGGCATGATCCATGTAGGGTCCTTTAAGTCACGAACATGCTTACCACAAGCACTGTGTAGGAATGTCCGCATAGCCCTATGATCATCACAATGACAAAGGTTATTGGTTTTACACAAATTCCATAAACTTTGCATACAAAAGGTAAGAATGCAAGAAAACTAACGAATTAATGGTCTTTTTCAAATCATTCCCTGGTTTGAAGTGGAGGGAACATAAGAGGATGACAGTGTAACTACTCTTGCATAGAAGAAGCAACTGCCAATGATCACTGAAAAAAACAGAAGAATATTAATAAGCAAACATAAAACATTATATAAATTATAAACTATCAATTTGTTTCTTACCTATGCACATATGGAGCCAAGAAACACTCGGTTCCAGTTTCACTAAGCCTCTGTGACAAGTATGTATGTCTAGTAGCAGCAGTGGTCCCTTTCTCTTGGATGTGATGGGGGCATAAGAATCCAAATTTTTCGCTTTTGCCAGAGGAGACCAACCTACGATGCATGTACCTACAATAACGCAAGCACATAAATAAAAGGTAAACGGTGAAACTTTTAAAATATTTACTTTGAATTACAGAAGCTACTTACATTAAGAACAGTTGGACAATCGCAATCATAAGATTTTGTCCAGGAGCTACCAGGGACATCAAATCATCCCTCTCAAGATAGCATGTCACTCCTGACTGTCCAACAAATGAATTCGTAGGCCACTCTCTTGTTTTGAATGATGTATCAAAAGCCATCAGAATCACTTGCTGCATGATATTCAATGGAGGCTGTGAAACTTCTTGCTGATCAGTGAAGGGAGCTGGACTTGGTGGGGCTTTGATCGGACTTAGGGGGGCTTTGATCGGACTATCCTCGGCTCGACCAGAAACAAGGTTCGTTGGCCACAAGATGAATGTGCCCAAGACATCGCTAACGACCTTGAATTCATCAGAAGGGATAGGGACAGGTGCATCCGCAATAATCACCTCGTCAACTGACACCCGGACTTGATCACCTTCCATTTGTCGGTAGTGGACAGTTGATCCCAGGTTATGCACACTACCCCGTGCAACTAACTGTCTCAGAGGATCCTCGACAAAAAGATCACAAAGCCCAGTAATTTGCGGGTTAGGACCCTCTGATGACTGCCCGATGTTGCAACAACTACCTTTAGTGCTCTGCTTATTAGGATCAATCGATTGTGGCTGGGGAGCACTGGTATCTTGTCTTGAGCTCATAAACACTATCATTTCCTCTTTCATCTTGCTCAACCGGGTCTCTAAAAGTGCATCAAAAGATGCTTCAGCCTCGGCCTTTGCTTCTGCTCTTGCAATGGCCAACATATTCTCTAATTCCTCCCTAGTCACGATGTTTGAGGAATAGTGTACGGGGGCTCCAAAGTAATCCCGTATCCCTACCCCTCCTCCAACTCCCCTGACACGGCCTGGATGCTCGTGTTTGCAAGTAGCAACTGTGAGGATGTCATTCCTGCCCTCCGACTTAAAAGATCCCTCAGCTTGTTGTTTTCTAAGTTCATCCTGTAACATAATACAAAATAACAAACGTAAGTAATAATGTACGTTTCTTATGTAATTAATTACAATAACGATATATACTTACAATTCTTTCACCAACTATACGAGATTGTTCACTCGTATAAGTCCCACTCCTCTTTTGGTGGGCAAATTGCCATTTTTCTTCTTGACGAATCGGAGATGGCGGAGAAAGAAGAACAGAAGGATCGGATTGAGATGCTTCTTCCAATCTCTTCCGTTTGGCCGCGAACAAGTCTCTTTCAGCCTTTGCATAACCCCCACGAGACATTGTATGAGGGCAATCATTCTTTCTACCACTCTCTTGTGCTTTTTGCCTTTTTGCCTGCGAATAAGAAATGATACAAAAGGAAAGTGTTATAATCAATTAAGATAATTGCTAAGTAAATAAAATAAAAAATAAGTCAACTAACCAAAGATTCAGGAGTAGTCCGAAGCCTAACAAATTCTTCCCAAGTCGCTTGATCAAGAAATGTATACGTGCTGCACGGATTAGGACGAGGCTGACCATCTTGCACCTCAATATGAATGTAATTGTTGGTCAGACTTGTCTTAAACTTGCTCCAGCGCTCATAACAATACGTCATCGTCTTGTTGTACAAGATCTCACTTTGAGGAACGTCGTAGGTGAGCTGAAATGCATGCATTGAAGGAGTAAGTGACAAATGAAGTGACATTTGATAATAATTAATTACATACAGAAGATAATTGTATACCTGAATAGTGTCCCAAATATGCTGCTTCACCTTTGGATCGACATTTCTCCACTCCTCTATCAAGATGCTCGGCTTGTTACGTGCAAGGAGGCCGACGAAACTCCTATATCGTTGTGCATTAGGCCCGATTGGTTTCCAATGTCTATCAAACTCAATCGGTATCTTTTGGCCTGCACTCCGACTGAGGGAAACATCTGTCAACCGTGTGGCACGTCTACCCCTCCGTACAGACTGCCTACTGCGCTCACTACGACCCTGGCTCTGAGCATTGCTAGGCTCGCCCTGGTTAACACTATCTGGCTGACTCTGCTGAGCACTAGGTGACTGACCCAGAGGTGGAGGAGGTGGCTGATCCTCTGCACTAGGACGCTGGGGATCCGTCATTTTCCTGTAACGACAACAAAGAAAGATAAATCCTAAGCTATGACATGTGAAGACTATATCGATAAAATAACTAAACATATTCTTCAGATAATAATCATAATCATAATTACTTTAGTTAGTTAAGGTCAAAGTAGTATCATAAAGAGATATCCTCCCATATTCCCTCGTGATGATCATTTCTTGTGCCGTGCGCATTATCTGCTTCATCTTCTTCGTTCAGTTCTGGTAGACCCCTGGAAAAAGAAGGAGTCTCAAGAAGATCATAATTTGAGTGACTTTTCTCGTCAATATCAACGACCCTTTTTCCTTGGAGAGCTACAGACCACATTTTATTTACCTGATCAGTGATATAGAACACTTGTTGCGCCTGATCTGCCATAATGAAAGGTTCATCTCCAAAACTTCTATTATTCAGATCTACTAATATCAATCCTAACCTATCGATCTTCACACCATTATTGACATCAACCCACTTTCATTTGAAAATGGGAAATCTAATTTTAACATAGTCAACCACCCAAATCTCTTCAATCACCCCATAATAAGGTATGGCAGCCAACGTAGGGTTCTTATCTTTCGAATTAGAGAAGTGCATAGATTCAGCCACTAATACAACACCACTGTTCTGGACGGTGCTCTTATCATCTAGGGACTTCGTGTAAAAGGTATAACCATTGATCACAAATGAAGTCCAACTTATGACATCAACTTCAGGACCACGTGCTAACCAATTTATTGTATCAGAAACACATTCTTCTCTGTCAACCTTTTGTTTGAACCAATGTGCGAAAGTTCTGTTATGCTCCCTGATTAACCTTTGTTCGCTCATTCGACTATTTTGTTTCCGTACAATTTCTTTATGGGCATTCATGTAATATTGAACTTTATCAACATTGTTCAAGATGTACAGGTGGACTTGTTGCAATTCATCAGCATCTATGCTCTTTACTGTTGCCCCGCGTCTACCCCCTTCTTGATCATGACGCTTAGGAAGGCCAATATGTCGTACATTTGACAAATACTGTTGACAAAATTTCATAGCTTCTTCAGAAACATATTTTTGAACAATAGATGCTTCAGGCCGATTGGGGTTCTTCACATACCCTTTTAGTATTTTCATAGTTCTTTCGATCGGGTACATCCACCGGAAATAGATAGGGCCACACAACTTTATCTCCCTCACTAGATGAACAACCAAGTGTACCATGATATCAAAAAAAAAAACGGAAGAAAAAGCTTCTCAAGCTGGCATAAGATAATGTATCCTTCATTTTCCAATTCCTCCAATCTTTCCGTGTCAATGACTTTACAACAAATGGCATTGAAGAAGAAACAAAGTCTAGTCAATATGTGTTGAAGATCATATTCAGCAATGCCTCGAATAGCTACTGGGAGTAGTTGTTGCATTAAGACATGACAATCATGAGACTTTAGCCCTATTAACTTCAAGTCTTTCATCGATACAAGCTTTTTAAAATTTGAACAATACCCTGAGGGAACTTTAGCGCCATGTAAACACTCACAAAAGCTTCTTTTCTCAACCTTAGACAAAGTATGAGCAGCTGGAGGACAAAAAGTTCTATTACCATATGGCCTTGGATGTAAATCTTCTCGTATTCCCATTTCTTGCAAGTCTAATCTTGCCTTCATGCCATCCTTAGAACTTCCCTGTATATTGAGCAATGTCCCAACAATACTATCACATACGTTCTTCTCCACATGCATGAAATCAATACAGTGTCTGACGTCAAGATTGCGCCAATATGGAAGATCGAAGAAGACGGACCTTTTTTTCCATATATTTTTCTCATTTCTACTCTTTGATGACTTACCAAACATAGTATTGATATTTTTCACCTTTTCATAAATTTTCTCCCCAGTCAATGCCTCTGGAGCATCTTCAAACTCTTGGCCACCGAAAAAAGCTTTTTTTAATCTACGATAAGGGTGGTTTCGTCTTAGAAATCGCCTATGGCCAAGGTAAACCGTCTTTCTTCCATGTTGAAGTTGATGGTAGCATGTGCCTTCTTCACATATCGGACAAGCTTTGTGGCCTTTAACGCTATATCCTGACAAGTTCCCATATGCAGGGAAGTCATTTATAGTACAAAAGATCATTGCTCGCATATTAAAAGTCTCCTTCTTGTTCGCATCAAAAACATCGACACCTTTATCCCATAACTCTTTCAAGTCTTCGATCAAGGGTTGTAGGTAAACATCTATGTCATTTTCGGGTTGCTTTGGTCCTGAAATCAACATAGACAACATTATGTACTTTCATTTCATACATAACAAAGGAGATAAGTTGTAAATTAATAACAGAACAGGCCATGAACTATGTATACTGCTTAGGCTACCATAAGGATTCATACCATCTGTGCTAAGCCCAAGCCTGAGATTCCTAGGTTCTTCACCGAAGCTAGGAAATAATTGATCGATTTTCTGCCATTGAGAAGAATCAGCTGGATGCCGAAGCTTTCCATCAGAAATCCGCTCATCTGCGTGCCATCTCAAATTTTTGGCATCAATTTCATTAGCAAACAGGCGCTTGAACCTTGGAATGATTGGAAGATACCACAACACTTTTGCAGGGCCCTTATTTGATTTATACCTCGGAGTTTCACATATCGGACATTGCTCCTTCTCTTCATGATCTTTTCTATACAATATGCAATCATTAGGGCAAGCATGGATCTTTTTATACTGCATCCCTAGTGGACACAGTATTTTCTTAGCATCATAGTATCGACAAGGCAACACATTATCATCAGGAAGCATATCTTTAAAGGCCTCAAGCGTTTCTGAAAAACTCTTGTCGCTCCATCCATGCCGTGCTTTCAAGCTTACCAATTTCAATACAGTATTCAGCAATTGGTATTTTTTACACCCCGGGTACAACGGCTTCTCAGCATCACTGCACATATTACCATATGCATGTGATTGTTCAAAAGCCTCTTCTCCTACATCACGAATAATGTCCTCTATCCGATCATCCATATCCGTGTCATTATCATCACAAGTCACTTCCCCCTGTTGAGATGCACTTGGCATTTCTAATTGTTCACCATGCCATACCCATACTACATACGTCTTACAAAACCCTTCACAAATTAAATGTGTATATATATCTGCAGCACTTAATCGCTTCTCATTCAAACATTTTACACAAGGGCAATAAAACATCCCACTATCATCATCGGCATTTCTTTTTGCAAAGTCTAAAAAACCCTTGACCCCAACATCATATTCAACACTCGTCCGTTTAGCTTGTATCCAAATACGATCCATATATTCTAACACCTTTTTTTGTTTTGTACTTTTTCCCTGGAAAAGGTAGGAGAATGATGAGAGCATGCAATCATTACACCCAAGTACATGATGAGAGCATGGAATCAATACCGTTGGAAACCAATAGAAGGTAACTAGTTAAACATAGCAAAAAGAACTATAAGTGGAGGGATTTATGTTGAGGCTCAGTACTGGTGATGCTCTGAGTGCTGAAATTTGGGGTTGCCTTATGGGCATGAAAAGAGTTTGGGATGGGGGGTTCAGAGAAGTGTTGATTAGGTGCGACTCCTACGAGGTTATCGACCTACTTCAAAATGAGATCCCAGATATGCATGAAAAATGGCAGCTGCTTACAGAGACTGAAGTGATCTCGGGGCCTTCATTTTTGAATGAAGATGGAGATGGTATCATCATGGAAGAATTTAAAATGCAATCTCCTTCCATCCCTCTTAGTTGGCTAATCGGCAGTACAAAGGTCCTCTCGAACTCTAACGAATAATATCCCAGCCCCTATATGGATAAATATCCGGGATGGTCACACCCACACCCTCACAAAATCAAGTTAATTGCTTCTAAGCAATATGAATAAATGACTACATTCCTATAGACTCTATTTCAATATAGATGAAGATCTAAGTTAAAGGCTTACTATATTAGAGAATATTAAAAAACCATCTATTAATTTGAAAACACCTTAAATGACAGATAAAAAGAGCCATATCAATATGGATTGACATTTAGTTAATCCAACCTATAGCCTTTGAGTTGGTGAGTTAGCCTGCCCAACCCGTTTTCTTTTCCTTTTTTTTTTTAAATTTTTTATACTGCATTTTTAAAACTTTTTTTAAACAATATACTGAATTTTTTTACACAAACCTAAACCATAAAAAAATTAAGGCTAAAGTATACATTTGATCATTTATGTTCATATTAAAGTTCATTTAGTCCTTTAAGTTTAAAAAGTGCATTTTTAGTCTTTCACTCCTAACGTCGTTAGTCTAATATAACAGAAAATGATAACTCATCAAGTTATATTATTTTAATCCTTACTGGCTGACACATCAACTCAAATTTTCTTTAACAAACTCATATTTTAACTAAAATAACAATATTAATGAATGACTAACGTCTAAGTCATGAGGGATAACATGACAA
Organism: Inga laurina; assembly: GCA_963855925.1. Taxonomy (NCBI): domain Eukaryota; kingdom Viridiplantae; phylum Streptophyta; class Magnoliopsida; order Fabales; family Fabaceae; genus Inga; species Inga laurina. The sequence continues at coordinate 6,751,008 of OY979706.1, read as the reverse complement.
GACATTTAGCAATTTTTTTTAAAAAATAAAAACAAACTAACCCATCACGGGTTGGGCCCATATGGGTTTGAACCAAAAAGACCGGCATCAAAACAGTCCTTGTGTTTCACAACCCAACCCACCAAGTTTTTCAGATTGGGCGGGTTTGACCCACGGGTGAAACCCCTTTTACCAGCTCTAATTAGTATACACCATGACCTACGATTTTTAATATAAGATCCATTTTATAATTATTTTTTTTATTAAAATAGATCTTATATTAAAAATTAGAGGTAGTGAATAGCTAATGTACCCTTCCCTCCAAGGATCTTGGATCTAAATCTTGTGCCCGAGACAAATCCAACCCACCATGACCCATAGCTTGTTTCTTTTCATAAAAAAAAACTAAAAAAAAAAGCTTCCTATGTAAAAACAGGAAACCAAATTTTGGCTTCCTCCTTTCATCACCCTTTAATGCTATCAATTGAAAAAAAAAATCTCGGACCTTGGGTTTTTACTGAATGGGGCATATAAGATTTATCAGTATTGCCTTGCCCTGGCGAAAATCAGTATTTCCGTACAAATTTACAAATTCTCCAATAACAAAATGCGCCCACTAACCTTCTCCCTAAGTTCACACGAGAACTAAGCATGTTATCAAGCACATTATCATTACTACTACCATTGTTATCTTCATTCTTGCTTAAAACAAAGTGTCAATAACTCAATAAGTACAAGCTAAAACCCAAATCACAAATCCTGTGTTCTATAAAAATGATGCGCTTTCTAATTCACCGTTCACACATATTGAATACCCCACATCACAAAATTCTTTACTGTGCATTAATGTGTACCCAGAACAACCCGGTTAATTAACAAACTATAATACAAACTATAAACCCAAGCTCAGTCTATCTAACCACAGAGTCACGCACAAGAGATATTTTATTTAAAACAGGAAGTGCCATAATTGAAATTCCATTACAGTGGCAAGTATTTTTTAGGGGTAAATGTAGATCGAGGAAGCATACCTCAAACAAGCGATGAACAGCAACCCAACAGCAGTGAATGACGGACGGAGCTAGAAAACCAGGACCAAACGAAGACGGCGACCCAACAGCGACAACAATTAGCAGCGACCTGCCGGATTCGATCGTTCCGATTAGATCAGGTAAGGGGGGAGTTGAGCACTGAGAAGAGAAATGATTGGGATGAAAAATTTCAGAAATGGAGAGGGCGCGCGACAGGGGGTTGGGGGGAAATATTTGGGGAACTTTTTAAGACCGGTTAAGTAGACTAACCGGTCTTAAATGAAGCTTTTTAAGACCCGTTGTCTAACAACCGGTCTTAAAATCACCTTTTAAGACCGGTTGTTAGAGAACCGGTCTTAAAAAGCTTCATTTAAGACCGGTTCTCTAGCAACCGGTCTTAAAAAGCTAATTTTTAAGACCGGTTGTGAGACAACCGGTCTTAAAATTTTCATTTAAGACCGGTTCTCTAGCAACCGGTCTAAATTGTATTTTTTAGACCGGTTAAACATAATAACCGGTCTCCCAAATTCTTTATAATTACGTAAATGCCACCGCGCATTTCTTTTAAACCTCATTTACTACAACCGGTTTAAATGTGCCGGTCTAAATCACCTATTTTGTGCTAGTGTTGTGACGAATAACGTGGCTCTCGTCCAAAATACCTCGCGGTACTAACTCCCCGTGTCTCTCCTCGAACACGACCAAGGTCATCTGCCTTCCCAATAGCCGTTGACAAGATGTCCATCCGTCTACTTGGATTGAATGAACCTTGGCTACTCTGCTCGTCCAGGTCATCCTGTAGCATGCAGTTTATCGTAAATGTATCGAAACCACTCGCAACATGTAAAAAATTAGGTACTTATGGTATAACTACTTACAATCCTCGTAGCATCCTCAGCATCAGTCAGATTTATGTACTTCCCAGCCTTAATCCTCCCTGCTTTCCATTTTTTGTGACGTGGAGGAGGTGCCGGTGGCTGGATAACAACGCTAGGATCAGATTCCGCTGCTTCCTTCATTTTCTGTAACTCTTCTGCCATCATTTGCCGCTCAAGCTTCCGATATCCACCGCGAGACATGAAATGTTGATATTTATTTTCTGCTTGCCTCTGGGCATTTGCTGCACTTAATTTCTATGAATGAAAAACAACAAAAAATGAATCAACGATATAAAGTATATGAAATCAACGATATAAGTAGTTCTATATCATGACAGAAATCTTACCAAAAACTCAGGATCTGCTCGTGATGCCGCAAACAACCTCCAGTCCTCTGGAGATAAATATGTATACTGTGCACATAGATCGTTACCCCTAAGGGCCCCTCGAATATAATGCTTTGTTAGCTTGTTCTTGAAACCTTTCCATCGTACACGAACCTCATCCATCCAGTGCCTATACATCTTTGTGGTGTCGGGGACATCGTATGTTTGCTGCAAGGTAAAACATAAGATTATTATATTTGAAACAATAAGAACAAAGCTACAATGCATCAAAACTTACATACCAAAAGTTGCTGCCAAATCATGTCTTTCGTTTTTGGGGGAACCAATCTCCAATTATTGTAGGTAATGCGCACTTTGCTTCGAGCCAAAAGCCCTATGTAGCTAATGAAGTGGTCTTCCTCAGGACCAATTGGATTCAGATTGTCATCGAAGTTTATATGCAGCCTCTCCTGTTGATGTTCATGACGTGCAACCAATGCTCCCATCTTTGTACAGCCTCTAACCCTCCTTCTTGCAGGGGGTTCAACTCTAGGCCTTTCGTCATTGCTAGAGCTTTCGTCATCTTTACGCCTCTCGTCATCACTAACGTTGTCCATATTCCTGTTAACACAGAAAGCATCATCAGAAACGTAAGTAAATTGCAATGAAAACACATGTATATAGTAAGCGGGAAGTAAAACAGAAAAAACACAGTTCTCGTTTATAAATTAAGGTCTTACTCTAGATTGTTTCCTATAGTCCTTCACCATGGTCATTTTTTACAGCATATTCGTCATCATCTACCAATTCTACTTCATTTGTTCGAGGTGTAGTTGTTGTGAAAGGTGGTGTGTCATCAAGGTTGAAGGTCGGATCACCATACTTTTGTTTTTTACTTTTAAGGACAATGGACATATTTTTGCTGGCAGGATCGGTGACATAAAACACTTGTTTCGCCAGGCTTGCTAAAATGAAGGCCTCGTCTCTATAGCCAACTCTTCGAAGATCGACTGAGACAAATCCAAATTGTTTATCTATTACCACGGCATTGTTGCTAACCCACTTACATTTAAATAAAGCAACTTTGAACTTGTTGTACGTCATCTCCCATATTTCTTCTATAACTCCATAATAGGCCATAGACGCTAATATGGGGTTTTTGTCTCTCAAACTGGAAAAGTGCATAGATTCAGCTTCTACCATGACCCCACTATTTTGCATGATACTTTTGTCATCTTGCTCTTTGGTATAGAAGGAATAGCCATTTATATCATAACCGGTCCAAGTAATGACCTGAAACGAAGGCCCCCAAGCTAGCCACTCGATTGTCTCAGACACACCGATCTCGTGCAAAACCTTTTCCTTGAACCACTGCATGAATGTCTTGTTTTGCTCAATAGCAATTTGCATGTCATTCTTCCTTGGATTCTTGTTCTTCAAAGTGTTTCTGTGTTCATTTATGTAAGGTTGAACTTCTTCCATATTATTCAGGATATACAAGTGGGCTTGCAACACCTCTTCACGAGGAACATTCTTCACTTTCAGTCCTCGTGTTCCCTTGCTTCTCCCTTCTTCATGCCGAGATTGTTCCTTCTTCCCTGACATATAATCTTTGCAAAACTCCATAGCCTCCTCAACTACATATCTTTCTACTATTGAGGCTTCTGGTCGATAAGGATTTTTAGAATACCCTTTTAAGATCTTCATGTATCGCTCGAAAGGGTACATCCACCTCAGGTAAACTGGACCGCATAGCCTTACCTCCCTCACCAAATGAACTACCAAATGCACCATTATATCAAAAAATGAAGGTGGAAAGTGCATCTCTAGTTGTGACAAAATAATGTAACCCTCATTTTCTAGTTCATCCAACTTTTCAGTGTCAATGACTTTGTTACAGATAGCATTGAAGAAAACGCACAATCTTGTCCCTGTGTTTCGTACTTCATCTTTCATTATGCCTCTAATAGCTACTGGTAATAGTTGTTGCATCAACACATGATAATCATGGGACTTCATTCCCACTAACTTCAAATCGTCCATTGAGACACATCTTCTCACATTCGAGAAATACCCTTGCGGCACCTTCATTTCATGCAAACACCCACACAAACTTCTTTTCTCTGCTTTTGATAGTGTATGCGCTGCTGGCTCCATGTATGCCCTCCTACCATCATCTCTTAGTTGTGGACGTAACCGTTCTCTTATTCCCATATCGACAAGGTCTAATCTCGCATTAATCCCATCCTTAGTCTTCCCTGGTATGTGCAAAAGCGTACTGATAAGGCTATCACAAACATTCTTCTCCACATGCATCACATCAATACTGTGTCTCACGTCAAGCGAATGCCAATATGGAAGATCAAAGAAAATGGATCTCTTCTTCCATATGTTCTTCTCACCCGCAACCCTCTGATTCTTACCAAAAGTGACATGGATACGTTCCACTCGACTGTAGACTTCCTCTCCGGTTAGTGACTTTGGAGCCATTCCATGCTCCGGTAAGCCGTTAAACCGCTTTCTTAGCCTACGATACGGGTGGAACCGATGAAGAAACCTCCTGTGGCCAAGGTAGACAGTTTTTCTTCCATGCTTTAGTTGTTGGAAGTGTGTGTCTGCTTCACATATTGGGCATGCTTTATGACCCTTCACGCTGTACCCTGACAAGTTTTCGTACGCAGGGAAGTCGTTTATCGTTGTGAAAATCATTGCACGTAGCTTGAAAGACTCCTTCTTATAAGCATCAAACACATCTACGCCTTCCTCCCACAACTTCTTCAAGTCCTCAATCAAAGGCGCCAAATAGACATCAATATCGTTCCCCGGCTGTTTTGGTCCAGAAATCATCATAGATAGCATCATATACTTACGTTTCATACATAGCCAGGGAGACAAGTTGTATATTACAAGGAGAACCGGCCACGCACTATGTGTGCTAGTAAGAGTTCTATACGGATTGATGTCGTCTGTACAAAGCCCAAGCCGTAGGTTTCTCGGCTCGCTGCCAAATTGAGGGAACATTTCATCTATTTTTTGCCATTGTGGAGAGTCAGCTGGGTGCCGAAGATATTTCCCATCAGATATTCTCTCATCAGAGTGCCATCTCAACTTCTTCACTTTTGTTGCACTCGCAAACAAACGTTTAAAACGTGGTATTATTGGAAGATACCACATAACCTTTAAAGGTTGCCTTTTACTTGTCACATCACCACAACCACCATCCTTTTTCACTTTGTATCGTGCAGTTTTACACTTAGGACACTCACTAAGACCTCCGTACTCATTTCTATACAGTACGCAGTCATTAGGGCAAGCATGTATCTTTTTATACTCCATACCCATCGTAGACAGGATTTTCTTGGCCTCATACATACGATTTGGAAGTACATTATCCTCTGGAAACATATCACACAATAGTTCAAGCAGCAATGTGAAACTACTATCGGTCCACCCACAAGTTGCCTTTAAGTTAACCAAATGTAATGTTCCCGTCAGCCGCGTGTACTTACTCCCACTGTACAATGGTGTCTCCACATCACTCCGCAGGCTGTCATACTCCTGCGACTGCACAAAGGATTCTGCCTCAACATCATTAATCATTTTCTCCATTCTATCTTCACCTACGATATCCACATCTTCCTTCTTGTGCGACGGACAATCCGTTACTTCCTCACCATGCCATATCCACCTTGTGTATCGCAGATTTATTCCATCACAAAGTAGGTGATCCTTTATGACATTAACATCCCGTCGACTCTCATTCAAACAATTGACACAAGGACAAAAATACTTCCCATTTTTTGCAGGAGCATTCTTTTTAGCGAATTCAATAAATTCTTCCACCCCTTTCTCATATTCTTCACTAGTTCTCAAAGTATTCATCCAACTATGATCCATTTTGTTACCACCTAAGGCATTCCCAATAACATTCACACGTTTAGTACAATTGTCAACGACATATGATGGGATTGCCTAATTAAGTTATCAACCCAATAACATTCATAATTCGTTTGGAATACAAGAATTTCTTTAATTTAAACAAATCATATTTTATTTTATTATATATACTAATTAATGGTAATATACACAAGTAAATTTATATTTAAACAAGAAAATAGACCATTGCACTGGAGTTCCCGAATACATGCAATTTAAGCAATATAAACACACCAAACACACCAGGCTATAATCTCAACCATCTCAATATAAGCAATATATAAGAAGAAAATAAACTAACCTTATCAGGGGGCGCCCACTAGTATGTTGGAGAGGTACAGAAGACGTTGGAGATCAGAGGTGTATGCACTGTGGGGAGGTGGAGAAAGCAATCAACCACGGTGGTGTGCACGACAATGGAAGGAAGGAGGTGGAGGAGAGCAAAAATCTACACACTGTTTAAAAATAGATATAAAAATATTTAAAAAATATGTTTACAAGTATCATATTAAAAATATAGGGTTAAGGTGCAATTTTAGTAATAAAGTTTTTTGCTATGAGCTTATGGTACAATTAAGTTTTGAAGGTGTGAAAGTAGACACAATATTTTAAAAAAGGAGCAATTTTAGCAATTATGTCTCTTTTTTTATGTGGGACCCACTTGTTCTCCCTTAAACTTTATAACGGACGTTTGAATCATTTTAATGGAATTGCTAAAATTTCTTTATTTTTAAAAGATTGTTTTTACTTTTACACCATTCAAAACTTAGTTATATCAGATGTCATAGTGAAAACTTTCTTGCTAAAATTACGTACACCTTAACTTTAAAACAAAATAAAAATATAGAATAAAAATTAACAAATTATATTGTTCAATTTATCCCTTTTTTTATTAAATTCCTAACTCATTAGTTTCTTTGTATATGAGTTTAAACATTAAAAAATTGAATAAAATACGTTAATTACCACCTTCCGTTTTACATAAATTATAATAACCTTCCCTCTATTTTAAAAATGTACTATATAAATCTTAATTGAAATTAAAATATATATGTTAAGCGAACCTTCCTCATATATTTGATGTTCAATTTTCATCTATCCAACCAAAAGTTAGTTTTTCTTTTATTTTTATTGATAAGTAACAATTTTCATTAAAGAAGTAAAATGATAGTCAATCTACAATCGTAAAAGAGCATTATTGCATTGCAGTGAGTTAATAACCTATTACCATATCAAATTAAATTCATGTAAAAAACACTTCAAAATTTAACTAATACGAAAATTTAAAGAAAGAATAGCTTAGATGCACAATACCTTTTGAATGTTTGCATCCCTTCTGTGTTCTCAACTGCATCAACTCTTGTCTTCAAGTGACCTTTCATGCTTTGGAGATCTTCCCATTGGACGGAGGAGGACGAAGGAGGGAGGAGGAGGGAGGAGTTGCAGTGAAGAAACAAAGAGAGCAATTAGTGCCGACGGTGGGTGGGGGAGGTTGAAGAAGGGAGGAGGGAGGAGGAGGGGGAGAAGTTGAGGTGAATAAACAAAGAGAGCAAGTGCCGACGGTGGGTGGGGGAGGTTGAAGAAGGGAGGAGGGAGGAGGAGGGAGGAGTTGAAGTGAAGAAGAAAACAAAGAGAGAGTGAGCCGACGGTGGGTGAGGTTGAAGAAGAGTAAAGTAAAAATGAAAAGATATGTGAGGAGAGGATGAGAAGACGCATGTCAGACAATTGTCTGACATGCAGGGACGCCACCTTTAGGCGTCCTAAATGGCATTTGGGACGCCTAAAGTCTGGGTTTAGGCGTCCCAAAATTATTTTGGGACGCCTAATCCCATCTCCAGGCGCCAAAAAAAATTTACTAAATTTATAATTCGCGCCTATAAGCACTTTAGACGTCCCAAATTCAAATTTGGGACGCCTAAAGGTTCCCCTGCATGTATATAATTACGAAAATGCCACCGCCTCCCTTTTTAACCACCCAATTTTCAATTTGGGACGTCCTTGGGGGTGGTTAAATCTCAATTCTGTAGTAGTGCATGCAGCAGAGTAAACTTTTGCCCTGCATAAAAAGTATTATTTCATGCAAACAACAGGGTCTCCAACATGTGAAAGGGTAAGTACGCATTGAAACTTTGAAGATGATAATCATCATGAAGAGCTTTTAGCCACACAATGAGCCATTGCAATAAGGATCTTTGAGGACTATAGTCAATGATAATACCTAAAGTACTAACAAACCAACATGCTCTAGAGAGATGACAATATAGAAATAAATGTTCCAAAGATTCATCATTGGAAGTACAGAAGGAGCATACCTCTAGAGCTGAAAGATGTCAAGACTTAGAGTAAATGAGAAGCAGGTGATATATCTCTGACAAGCTTTGAAACAAGCAATTGTATGCGTGGTGAATGTAACACCCTAAATTTTATTCACCAAGAATGTATTGTAATTCTTTAAGATACTCAATAAAATGGTGAATGTTCATGGCCATGGGAATTAAATGTTGGAAATATAAATGTGAATAATGCTTCTAGTGAAATCGTCTGCGAGGTAGTGAGATTGTCATGAGGTTTTGGATGACCAAATGATGACAAAAATTTATGAAATTTTCTATAATAAAAGTAGACATCCTAAGATTTAATTTGATAGGAAATATGAATCAATTAGAGCTATACACAAAGAGTTATGAATTTTTGAAATTAGCCCATAAGAACTGTTGATTTTTTGGAACAGCATTCAAAGAATTTAATTATGGGAATATTGTGCTTCCAATTGGCAAAATACTATATTTTTCCTTGAAACTAGACTCAATAAGGGTTCTATAGCCTTTGGAATCACGCCAATTTGATGTCTATAAATTTAGCTATGATTTTTCAAAGTTTAAGTAGAAAATCAACCAGAATTTGTATAAATCCGAAAATGGAAAACATTTTGGTATTAAATTGATATCAGCCCATTTTAGCTCTAATTTGGACCCCTAGACGTGTAAAGGGCTGACTAGAGAGGGAAATATTAGTTGAATTTCAATTTGGAGCCCTAGGAAGTTGAGTTGATAGGGTCATAGAGACTTGAGGAATAATAATTATCTTAAGGTTTTTTTATGACTAACAATCATCTTAGTTAAATAATTCAAAGGATGCTTAGAAGCATGGAGATGTTGGTGATGTAAGTATTAATTATAATTCGAACCATCTCTGTTGCAGTAATTACTGCTCAGAAATATTCACTTGATAAGGTTATAGAAACTTGAGGTATAGTAATTGTTTTGAGGGTTCTCCATACTAAGTGATTATATAGTTAGTTATGACATACAGTACTATATGATGATTTTTAGTATGTATGTTGGGTATAATTGAGATAGAACAATCTTTGACTCAATTGATTTTGAGGTTATAGATCTAGAATGAAATTAAAGGATGGATTGTAAATCAAAAACCAATGTTGAGCTTTAGGTTCTAGGAATGCTGAAATGGCTTAGAGTTGTTTGAGGCATAGAATTAGCTAAGAATGATATGTAATTATATCTGAGCAATTATTAGTGGTGATTATGCCATATATCGAACCTAGAATATTTGATCTGATGATACTGAAGGTTAAGAATAGGCTTGAATTTGGTCCAAGATGAAACAATGCTTGGGGTTAGAAAGTGAAATTATTGTACTATGGTTATGTTCCATGATAGAAGTTTGAACCTTGGGAATAGTGTTGAACCTTCAGTAATATTTTGAGGATAATACCTAAATACCATGAAGGTTAGAATAGGCACTATTGAATCTAATTCTTAGCAAACCTATTGGATTGAGGAAAATGATTTCCAATCTATATGATGTTGAAGTTCTAGATTTCATGATGAACCTAAAAGTTGGGTTAGAGACTAGATTGTAAATCCTACATGCCATAAATGTTATAGTGGACTTGGGGGTCCAGAGGCCTTAAGACCTAGTGGACCAATGTGTCCTTAGGTTGGCAAATTTATTTAGAATGGTATTGGGCTAGTGATGATCTATGGAATTGAGGAATAAGATTCTTACGGACACAAATCCTTGCAGAGAGGGATTTTGAAAGGTTGTTAGATGTTAAGCCTAACATAGGAAAAAATTATGATCATAAAATATTCCCTTAAATGATTAAATGAGGTAATAGCTCTCTGATAAATGAGAGACAACATTGATCTGTCTGTTATTCCACTAACTTGAGGCTGCACCTAAATTCGATTGGTGGATGGCAAATAAGGTGTTAATGGGTTACCAAATAAACCGTAACCCAGGAATCAACTATTAAGCTTTGGGTCCACGAAAATTTGAAATGGCCCAGATTGATTTGAGTTGAAATGAGTCAAGAACTGGCACAAAGAAACATGTGTCTAGTGCAGTCAGGTGTTATTGGAGGTTCTGGTGGGACTCCTATTAAATCATCCTGACATTATTAAAGCTCATATATGGAGATAACTATCAGAGTGTGCAACGAAAGTTTACGACTTTGTATTGATCACAGGAAGCTGAATAAGGTGACCGCTGAGATCAAGCACCTACGTCATAGAATAGATGATTAGCTCGATTAGTTGTCTGGTTCCTGTGTGTTTTCCAAACTGGGTTGGGATTGGGTATCACCAATTTGAGGTAAAAGCAGAGGATGTATCAAAAACTGCTTTCAAAACTAGATATAGCATTACAGGAATGGCCATTAGGGCTTACCAAAGCACCTTCCATGTTTATGGACTACAAGAATCAAATTTTTCATCCGTACTCGGACAAGTTCATAGTAGTCTTCATGATAATATACTGGTATACTCATGGAATAGAGTAGAACACGAGCAACATTTGAAAATCATATTGAACATACCGAAATCTAAGCAACTCCATGCCAAGCTGAGCAAATATGAGTTTTGGCTTTCAAAAGTTAGACTCTTGTGCCATATAGTCTCACAGCAAGGAGTCATGATGGATCCTTGCAAGGTAGAAGTAGTACAGAACTAAAAAGGCCAGAGATTGTGGTTGTGATATGCAGTGTTCTGGGTCTTGTTGATTATTATGAGGAATCTATGTAACTTTGCCCCAGAAAACTCAACATTATGCATGGGATGATGATTGTGAGAGGAGCTTTGTAGAGTTGAGATGGCAATTTATTATAGCATTAGTGTTGATAATCTCATATACAAGTAGGCATGGATTGGGATATGTTTTGATGCGAGCCGAGAAGAGGCATATGCATCTTGTCAGCTAAAGCTTCATGAATTGAACTGTCATACCCATAATCTTAAGTTGATGGAAATAGTTTGGGATTGAATTTGGAAACATTGCCTTTATGGTGTAACCGTATCGTTGTACTGCGACCACCAGGGTTTGAAATGTTTATATGAAAAAAAAAAGATAAGAAAAAAACTGAATATGAGAAATCACAAATTGATGGAGCTGCTTAAAGATTTAAACCTAGAGATAAAATATCATCCAGGAAAGGCTGATGTTGTTGCTAATGCATTGAGCCATAAAACAATATAGGTGCTAGCCATGATGATTTGTAAGAAGAAACTAATCGAGGATGCTGGAGATCTTAGTCTGTCTAAGCAGATTTTGATCAGTGGTAATAATGTCAATGAGACATATAAGGATCTGAGAGTAGCCATTGAAAAGCTCAGATCAAGGATAGATGAGCGATGTCTATCAGGAACATGTAATTAAATACGAGGATATGGATATATAGGATTATTTGACGTATGAAGTCATACCTAACCAAGTCATTTATTGGCAAGAGGAGTAGCTCATATACAAGAGTATCCCATTCATAAAAGTTGTTCGGAAGGGATTATCTCCTAGAGGAGCAACATGGGAAATGGAAGAAGATATGCGGAAGCGTCACCTGGAGTTTATAGCTATGTATGTGTAGCAAATTTTGGTGATGAAATTTATTTAAGTAGGGGAGAACTATAACACCCCAAATTTTATTCACCAAGAATGTATTGTAATTCTTTAAGATACTCAATAAAATGGTAAATATTCATGGCCATGGGAATTAAATATTGGAAATAAAAATGTGAATAATGCTTCTAGTGAAATTGTCTGCGAGGTAGTGAGATTGTCATAAGGTTTTGATGACCAAATTATGACAAAAATTTATGAAATTTTCCAGAATAAAAGTAAGTTTTAATTTGATAGGTCATATGAATCAATTAGAGCTATATATAAAAAGTTATGAATTTTTGAAGTTAGCCAAGAAGAACTGTTGATTTTCCGGAACAGCATCCAACGAATTTAATTCTAGGAATATTATACTTCCAATTGGAAAAATACTATATTTTTCATTGAAACCAGACTCAATAAGGGTTCTATAGCCTTGGGAATCACTCCAATTCGATGTCTACAAATTTAGTTATGATTTTTTAAAGTTTAGGCAGAAAATCTGCCAGAATTTATATAAATCCGATAATGGAAAACATTTTGGCATTAAATTGATATTAGCCCTAGACGTGTAAAGGGATGACTAGAGAGGGAAATATTAGTTAAATTTCAATTGGGTTCGTGAACCATTTACATGTACATAAGGTTTATGTACACAAAAAGGCAATATTTTGAATTTTGGTTAAATAAATAATTGTAGGGAATTATGACATAAGCATAATGTTATAAAACCATTTCCTTCCGTTCATCTTTCTTATTTCCGTCGTGCAAGGCTGAACAAGCGAGAGAGAAAGTTGTGTTGATCTTAGAGAGAGAAGGAGAAGAAAGCTTACAAAGGTAAGTGCTTTTTCAGGTAACTTGGTTCCTAACGTGTATAATCCTTCTCCTAAGCTTCTCTTCTACATGATTTAAGGTGTTTGAAGCACAAATTTGAAGTTAAGAGGAATTAGGGTCTGGTCAACGAAGGGAAAAGCCAGGCGGAAGCTAAGGTGACTTCCTAAACTACAATCTTTAGTTATCCTGGCTGTATGGATAATTTAATCGGTGAATTTCTGTTGGATATGCTTCTAATGTAAAATTTTGGAAAGGGTGTGCCCTAGGCATTATGCTACCAAAATTGTGTCTAAATGGTGGTTTTAACATAATTAAACAGTTAATAAAGTGATTAGGAGTAGAAAGGAGCAAGTCTGCAAAGTAAAAATTTAAAAACCCCAACCTTTCCAGTAGAACCTTAAGCTTCAGCCAGGTCAATAGTAAGGGGTTAGGGCTGGATTTTTGATAATCTGATGATTTCATTGTGTTTAGAAGGGAAATTTAGGTAGGGTTACAGTTGATCACTATTTCAAAAAAGCCCGAAAAAGCATAATTACCACAACGCCCCTGAAACCCTGAAATTGAGGCTGCCAAGGGCATTCTTGTCTTTTGGAAGTGAATTTGGTAATTTTGAGTCTGGAAATGGATTCCTTGGGGGAAAATATGTTAAAACAGTTCAGGTTAAAATTTCAGGAAAAGTACGATTGGACCGGGCACGATCGGGCCGAGCTCCAGGGGGTATTTTGGTAAGTTTTCACAATAGACTCATATAAGCACTAAAAACACTATGGAACTGCCTAGAATAGTACATAAATGGGTTTGAACCTAATTCTTGTACATTTGATATTTTATGACCGAGTTAAGAGACCAAGTTGTTGGCACGCATATTGAGGAATGCTTATCAAGGTGAAAAAGACTTAAGGTAGTAACTATAATCTCTCATACACTATGTGATTATTGATATGTTGTATGTTGTTGCATTCCGTGATATAAACACTGTGCTTGAGGTATGTTACCCAGCTGAGGTACACCTAGGGTACATTACCAAGTTATGGTTAGGGGTCTAGCTGAGGTACACATAGGGGATCCAAATAGCGATTTGGCCCTAAGCTTTGTGTACATACACATATTATTATGAATTTTCTTTTTACATTATATGGTTGCATATTTAATTCTTGCATCTTATATGTTTGGTTATATGTTGCTATTGGGATTCCTCAAAATCTCATTCTTTTTCATAAACAAAATATGCCAATAGGAATTAGTGGATCCAAAGGCAAGGGTGTTGATATGGGGAGCTGACGGGCATGTCTCTCGAGACAAAGACTGTGGTTATATTGTAGTCTAATTTCTGAATATTTTGGAAAAACTTGTAAATATTATCAAACCTTGAGGGGAAAACCTACGTTGTAATCAAGTACCTTTTATCAAAATATCACTATATTTACACTATTCTGTGTTGCTTATCAAACTACGCGAAAACACACAGAAAATGGTAAAAATAAGATAAGGGTATGATAGTGAAAGCTTAGTAGTACACAAACCATATTTATGGAATGATCATAATGGCCTCGTGTAGGTTGTAACATACAGATGATATCCATCACACATATTATAATCTCCCGAGGAATTACTAGACCATTGATCGCATCAAATTAAAAGTTGGAGTTACTACCACAAGATAATAAACAAATTGTTTAACTACCTACCTGGAGTAGAGAGACGACAAGAAAGAGAAATTCCACGTGCCCCGTGAGCCCAGTATAAGGTCAGATACCCTCATATTAGGATAAGCTAAACTTGACTACCACACTGGCCACCAGAGCCTGCTATTTAAAGGAATATAATACCTGTGCCTACTTGCCAGGTAAGGTAGTTGGATACCAAAGATCCTGCTTTAATGATATGCTTCCATAACAAAGAACTGTTATAGGCTTCCATAACAAAGAACTGTTATAGGCGAGCTTGAAAATAGAGTTTTGATCATAGTCAATATATTTTTCCAGCATGATTTTAATAAGTAAAGTCTTCTGGTTAGATATGGTCCGCCACATGTGCTCCACAAATAATACGGAATTAAAACTCTCCAAGTGCATGAGTTGCAAATCTCCTTTGTTCCTTGGAAGACATAATTCCTCCCACTTCAAAAGATGAGCTCTATATGAATTGGTAGTCCATCCTTAAACGAAATTTGTCATTTTCATGGCAATTTTATGACACAGTAACTGAGAGAATTTTACATAGGAAAAAGGATACACTAATAAAGAAAATTTGGCCCTATTTTTTTTTTTTGATACAATGGCAAGCAAAGCTTGAAAGTGACAGAATCTATAGGCTAGACCCTACAGAATGGTTTTGTGATAATGAACCACAATCCAAAGCAAAAAGGTGAATGCATTCCAATGGTGGAAGCCCTAATTCGACGTAGTCTTGTGGAAGCCTACGCGTTGTTCCTGCGAGGTAGTCTGCACAACGAATACTTTCCCTATGGGTGTGGGAAATTTCCAACTCCCAGTCGCTGTAAACAAGGGATCTAGTATCTGAAATAACGTCATACAAAGGATGATCAGGATCACAATGAGTGGATAATAGGTGTACTGCCTGTAGAGAATCGGTGAACAACTTGATTTTCTTCAAACCAAGCTTCTTGCATAGTAAAAGGCCTTGACGGATAGCATGAATTTCAGCAGCAGTTGGGAATGTATGATTTAACTTTTGTTGAAATCCACGTATCCAATTACCTTCGTGATCCCGGATAGCACCTCCACAAGCAGCCTGACCTTCCCTACTGACCGAGCCGTCAACATCAAGGCGGTGAAATCCTGGGCCCGGAGGTTGCCAATGAAGAAGACCTCGATCCGGAACCTGGAATATCTGATGTCTATACCTGCCATTCTCCACACCTTCCGATAGATGGTATATGCATCTGTGAACTATCCCATTTGGGTCTTCGGAAGACCCTTCAAAGGCTTGACTGCATCTGTTCTTCCAAAGGAGCCAGCATGTGTAACTGAAGACTTTATGCCATGGCCATCTCGCCATCTTGTTGTTTCCTGGTGAGTGTTGTAGATTCAAATTGAGCCAATCCTGCAAATTACCAGAGAAAAATATACTATAATATAGAGGGTTAGTTAAGGCTGACCACACTCTCTGTGCTTTCTCACAATCTCTCAACATATGAATGATACTCTCCACACTATCACACTGAAAAGGACAGGTGTTTAGGACACTCGGGTTGTGTCTCGCCCTTGATTCGTTAGTAGGAAGCCTGTCATGGAATACTTGCCACAAGAAAATTTTGACTCTCTCAGGAATTCCCCAGTGCCATAGCGACTGCCAGTGATTGTGAGACCTAAGGCTGTGCTGATGATAGATAGCGTCATAAGCTGATCTTACGCTGAAGTTCCCATCAGGAGTATTCCTCCAGCAAACAATATCATCTTCGCTGCCCAAAGGCGGAGAAATCAACATTATTTTCTCCACCACCCAGTTCGGGAGGAAAGAAGCCCATTTAGCTCTATCCCAATGACCAGATGGAGTCAAAAAAGAGCGCACGGAGGCGCTCCTATCAACTAAGTGCAAGTTTTTATCTATAAGGGATTCAAGCGGCTTATCCACAGGGGTCCAACAATCCTTCCAAGCTAACGTATTCCGGCCGCTACGCAGACATTTGCCAAGACCACTCTTGAAGTCATCCCAGACAGCTACAATTCCACTCCAAACAACCGACTGCTTACTTCTTCTCTGGATGAGGGGGTCAGCAGATGATCCACATAAGTATTTTGCGCGTAAACATTTCACCCACAAGGCATCCGTTTTTTGATCAAACACCAGCACAACTTCATGAGAAAAGCTTTATTTTGACAATGTAAGTCTTTTATTCCCAATCCACCCTCACATTTCTTTCTTTTAAGGACGTCCCAAGAAAGCAGATGCAATTTTTTGGAGTCCTCATGCTGGTTCCAAAAGAAGTCTCTGCTGAGCTTCTCAATAGCAGCCAGCACCCCCTTCGGGACAAGAGTTGATTGCATCTGGTATTGCGGAATTGCCGAGAGGACCGACTTGATAAGAGTCGTTCGACCCGCCATACTCAGAAATTTACCTTTCCAGTTTGCCAATTTCAATCTCACCTTCTGGAGTAGCGGAGCAAAAGTCCTCTTAATCATCCGTTTATGCAGAAGGGGAACACCCAAATATTTCCCCAGATCCGCAGTCAAACCAACTCCAACAATCTGGCTCATCTCGTAAGCCCTATTGAAGTGAACATTTTTTGAAACGAACATTTTAGACTTGTTCAGATTAATCCTATGGCCAGAGACCTGACAGAAAAGAGCCATGACATTGCGAATCTCCATCATCTGATCATTAGAAGCTTCCCCGAAAAGAACAAGGTCATCTGCGAAGAAAAGATGGGATATATTTGGACCAGAAGAGCTCAATTTCAACGGATGCCAGTTCCCCAAATCAACTTCTTGGTGAATTAATTGACCAAGTAGTTCCATACAGAGGACGAACAGAAACGGGCTCAGAGGGTCACCCTGTCTCACACCTCTTGAGGGGCGGAAGCGATCGGAAGTTGTACCATTCCAGATAATGCTCATGGAAGGGGAAGAAACGCAAGTCATAATCAACTTAACAAAATCTGCACCTAATCCTAAGCTGTGAAGAGTGAATTCCAGGAAGCGCCAGTCCAACCGATCGAACGCCTTTTCCATATCAACTTTCACTGCAATGTAACCCTTTTTCCCCTTCTTGAAACGCATAGAGTGAATTGCCTCCTGGGCGATAATGATATTATCCACACCCTGTCTTCCCGCTATAAAGCTACATTGGTTGTCAGCAACCAAATGATTCATTACACTTTTAAAATAGTTGGCAATAACTTTACTGACGATTTTGTAGCTCACGTTGCATAATGAGATAGGCCTGAAGTCCTTCAAAGATATAGGATGCTCAATCTTAGGAATTAGGGTGATGTTCGTATGGTTAATGTCCTGAATGACCTCCGGGTTCTCGAAAATCCTAATCACCAGGTCACAGATCTTCTGCCCAATAAGATCCCATTGGGTATGGAAGAAATGAGGATTCAGACCGTCCGGTCCTGGAGCTTTAAAAGCTCCCATCTCAAAGGCTGCATTTTTAACCTCAGAAGTGGAAACCGATCTTTGCAGATGATCCAATTGAACCTCATCCAGAGGAGGAAATCTTGCCGGCCAAGGGGAAAAAGGAACATGAGAGATCTCAGCCGAATAGAGCTTCTGGAAATAATCAAAAGCCATGTCCTTAGGCAAAGACTCATCGGACACCCAGTTTCTATTATCATCTTGAAGAGCCTCAATCCTATTCCTTTTCCTTTTTGCGGACACACTCGCATGAAAGAATTTCGTATTTCTATCACCTCCACCAATCCACTTACATCTTGATTTCAAGTACCAAATCAATTCCTCCTGTAAAGCGATTTTGTGATACGAATCCCAGAGCTGCTTTTCCATCCTGAAGAGACCATTAGGCCCACCTCCTCTACTCCTGACCCGATCAATTCCTTCCAGTCTTCGAATGATTTCTCTCTTCTTTTTGGCCACATTCCCCACCACTCTAGAGTTCCATGCCGAGGCTTCTTTAGAGAACAGCTCCTGACCTTGAGTCCAGTTTTTCCCTTGCCAAGCTTCTTTGACAACCTCGCTAAAACCCTCCTCAATACACCACGCTGCTTGGTAAAGGAAATGGCCTCCCCTTTTACGGCCAGCCAAACTAATTCCATCCGCAACAACAATCACCCGATGATCAGATTTGAACCTAAGATTGTGATAAGCCTTAGCTTGAGGATTACGAATATCCCAATCAAAGTTACAAAACACCCAATCTAGCCGTTCCTTAACACCGGATTTTTCCCAAGTGAATTTGTCCCCAACCACCGGAACCTCAAGTAAATTACAACTATCAATACAATTTTGGAAATCCTTCATGGAGTTGAGAGCCAGAATCGCTCCACCAACTTTATCGCTAGGATTAAGGAAGGCATTAAAATCGCCCAAAACCAGCCAAGAAGAACTAACCGATTGCTTAATAGCATGCAACGACTCCCACAGATCCCTCCTTTTTATAGAACTAGTGTCCCCATATACAAAAGTCAAAAGCGTGGGATTGAGATTATTCTTAGGGGAGATCTTACAATGAATAAGTTGAGTATTTGAAAAAATGTAATCCAGTTGAAATTCCCAATGGTTCCAAAGAATCCAAATACCCCCAGCAAACCCAGTGGCTTCAACTCTCAACCAGTCATTGAACCCCAATTTCCTAACAACCCTGTCAGCTCTATTTCCGTTAATCCTAGGTTCCACTAAGCACAGCACATTAATACCATATTTTTGAACCAATCTTTCAACACACGCGGGAACGTGCGACCCCCAGCCCCGCGACAGTTCCAGGAAGAGACAATCATAAAAAATATATACAAGCAGGAGAAGGAATAGAGAGCTTACTTATCTGGAGGTTGATCTTCCATCATGACCACAATTTCCAGATTGGACACAGATAGCATCCTTGAGCCAGGATCATCCACTTCATCATTTGTGGCTGCCTCGTTATGGTGAATCAGAGATAAACCCGATGGTCCAGGAGGGACATTTGCGCCCACCGTCATTGAATCACTTATAGGCACATCCTCTTCATGTTCCCTCATATTTTCTCGGCCCATAATGAACCGTTGGGGGTCGGGATTCTAGGCAAAAGAATGAGGGCCATGTTCAGCGTTTTTTTTAACGTGATCTGACTCCAAGTCTTGCATGCAGCCTTTGGATATGACGTGGGCCCTCTTCGTTGTGTGTTTAATGGGCTTCAATGCCTTATGCCCATCAATATCGTGAGTGGATTCCTGAGCCTTATTTGTATCTTTAGCTTTCTCCTTCAGCCCATGTAAAATAACATTAGAAGGCTCCTTTGACTTTTCTACTTTGGCCCAACGTTTGGGGCCCACATAAAACCCTTTAATCACCTTGCTTTGGTCTTTCTTTGCAATCCTTTGAATATCTCGCTCAAGATTTCCGCTGCGCTGAGGATTTCCACTGTCGATCTTAGTTAGACTAGCCTCAACCGATGAGGCTTTCCTCCCAGCAAGCTTCAGATTCAAATCCCTCTCGATATTTGCACCATCGATTAAGACATCATCTGCCAATGCGGCGAACCTGGACTGCGATGCTCTTCCCAAGCCTCTATTCTCTGCAAGGGCGGTATGGGTTGAGGCACCAACTCTGGTTCTGCTATCTAAACCTCTCGGGTTTCGCGCTTTAGGAGCTTTCCGAACCATCATCCAAGGTCCGAAGTGGTCTTCCTTGGTCGGCGGGATTAGCGGTGGTGGCTCAGATGGACGGGACAGGATTTCTGATCTAGAGGCCTCCTCCGTTAACAGGGAGCCTTGCTGCGCTGGAGATC
Organism: Inga laurina; assembly: GCA_963855925.1. NCBI lineage: Eukaryota > Viridiplantae > Streptophyta > Magnoliopsida > Fabales > Fabaceae > Inga > Inga laurina. Next base: position 6,730,722 of record OY979706.1, on the reverse strand, counting down.
CAGAAGAACCAGCAGTCTCCAACTTCTTTGAATGGCATTGCTCTTTCCTATGCCCATATTTGCCACAGGTAAAGCAAATCAAACCAAGCCCTTCATACTCTATATTGAAAATCGCTGAAGCTGAAATGACCCTGGGAACTAGTTTTTTCTGTAAGTCCACCTCCACACAAATCCTCGCAAAACGCCCTCTGTTTACTATAGCTTCATCCTCTTCTGGGTTTTTAATTGTGTTCATGTCTACTTTGAGGGTTTTCCCAACCATGTTCCCAAGCCTCCACAAGCATTCTTTGTTGTAGCAAAACAGAGGAATCTGAGGAATTCTGATCCAGGTTGCTACTCTACCGAGAGGGTTGCGAAGAGGATCAAAATATGGAGTCCATCTCTGAACAAGTATACAGTGTTGCGCAATAGACCAAGGACCTCCCAGCAGAATTTTGTTGTAATGTTTCTCCCACATATCTTGCGTTCTGAACTTAATGACATAATAGTTGTTGGGTAAGTCAATTAAATCGAAGTTACTAACCTGCCAGATTTTCGTTAGATGACCTTTCAACCTTTGGTAGTTGAATTTGGCACCTAGGACAGTGATAACAAGGGACTTATTCCAAGGTTTAGCCCAACGGTTAAACTCCTCTTTTGACAATTCCATTGTAGGATATACCTCCATAAGATTTTTCATCTCATCAGAAGGCACAGGCAGATCCCAGGAATGTTCAAAGAGCTCCAAAACATTCTCTCCCTCCCCAGAACTGGGATTTCCATGAGAATACCCATTGAAATCTGATCCCTTGAATCCCGAAAGTATATCTTTGTAAGATAGAGCAATTTCTGAATTACAAGCAGTCTTGACCAAGCTTGATCCTACAAGCTCAGCTTCTAAACTGGCAGGGTCAGGGAAGCTAGAGGGATATGCCAGGTTATCGTGCGTAGATTTCACCGTAAACGCTATCAGTTCAGCAGGATCCTTAGCGACTAACATTCTCCCCGGCGACGAAATCCGGACGCCAGGGTCAACCATCCGGAGACAATCTTCACGGGCACGAATACCAAGTCACAGCTTCTCTTCTAACGAATCGCAGAAAATTTGGCCCTATTGATATGTCGCACGTGGTGCAAATTGTACGGAGCAATTAATTGTTTTTCCAATAATGTTTTAGTATTAATAGGTAAATTTATAATGGAAAAAGGATTAGAAGAAATGAGTAATATTATGATTAATTATGCGTAATATTGAAAAAAAAAATTAAATAAGATAATTTTAAGAACAATAAATAAGTTTAACAGAATTATTGATTTTAGTAAATCAGTTGTATGTAGTTGTAAGTGAGTTATATATAGGACGAGAGGGAATACTGTTTTACCATTTTGTCATACAGTTGTTTGATATATGATACTAGAGTATTATATTATATTTGAATATTATTGAGCTAAATTGGTTGTAGCTTACTCAATGTGATTTTTTTTCCCCGTCAAAGTGGTGTTAACGCCCAGGGTCAATTATTCATTCATCATAACAAGTCTGGGATTTAAAAATCCCGTTACATCTCTATGCAGCCAATCCTGTCACCCCAATGGCGGCTCATTCAAAAACTGCAAGCCAATGTTTTGATTCAGGCTCCAATTAGCCAGCCAGTGAGCACTGTAATTTCCCTCTCTATATGTATGAGATACACGAATTTCCCACTCCTCTCCATTCGAACGTTGTATCTGCCTCATGAACCTGTTTGAAGCTTTATTATACTCCCATAGTTCCTTCAAGAGGGCCACAATTGTGGTCGAGTCTGATTCCACAATTATTCTTCAGGTTTCCTTATTCTTCAACAGCTTAAATCCTGCCCAAAGGCCCCAAAGTTCTGCACTTATCGTTGTACAGATACCCAGGTTATACACAAATCCCCCCATCCATTTGCCTTCACTGTTCCGAATTAAACCACCACATCCGGCTCTTCCCGGTTGTCCGTTCGCTGCCCCATCAATGTTTAACTTCACCCACCCATCCTCATGTGGGGTCCATCCAATATCTTTCCATGCTTCAGTCTTTCCACATGGTCCATCGCTAAACACATTCCTTACATGGTCCACATATTTCCAAATAGCCACAGTATTCATCCTCACTTTATCAAAGTCATTGTCAAACATGGTCTTGTTTCTCCAATACCATAAAAACCAACAAGTAATACCAAACACTACATTCCATTCAGCATTCGCATCACAGACCTGTTTATTCATCAGGTTATCACATATACACTCTTTAATTCCTAAAATGTAGAAGTTAGGAATACATCTACTTGCTAGGAGCTGGCCCCAAATTCTTTTTGCCTCCTCACAGTCTCTTATCGCATGCAGAGCATCCTCATTTGCTCTTCCACATCTACATCATAAAGGGGAGCCTATTGCAGCTTTGGATCTCCTCATTGATGTTAAGAGTCCATCAATGGCCGCAGTCCAAAGGAAGACTTGCACACGCCTAGGACCCTTCCAGTTCCACCACTTTCCACGGAGTTTTAGCCCTTAACTTCATAAAAGTGAAGCGAGTCCCTTCCACAGAAACTCAACCAAATGGTGTATTATTTTACTTTTCATAAATTAAAATAATAGTATATGGAGCTCAAATATTATGATAACAATATTTTTGCCGAAGCCCTTTAAGATTTTCTATAATTTAGATTATTTCATGGGATTTTTAATTTGTTTGTATTCAATTATTTTGAAACAAGTGCAGCAATATTTATTATAAAATTTAATACATTTATTTTATTTTCAAAAAATAACACAGGAAGTATTATTTCTATGAAATTATTTGCTTTATGTTTTCTATTGTGTAAAACAAATGGAAGTTATTTTTAAAACAGCATCAAAAAAAAAAAATCCATCATCATTTTGTCAGCAGACAAAGTTTTATAAGACGATTAGATTCTTCTGCATTATCTATATATAGAATGTGGGAAAAATTCAGGAACCATGATATAGCAATTATGGGTTGTAATAGGAATTGGCATCACGATGAGAATAATATTGTTGAAACAATATTAGTCCTTAATATAAAAGATAGTTGACTTTTTATTTTATAGAAAGTTTAAGGAAGCTAAATAAGTTATTTAATCATAGCATATATCATGTATCATTATATTATAAATTAATTTATAAGTCAAATAAATTAATTTGGAGAAAAACAAAAATATAAATACTTTAAGCTAATTTAATTTTTTTAATCTTTCCAAAAAATCAGTCATCTCTTATATTAAGAATAGGAGGTAGTACAACATTAGTAAGAATCTTAATCTATAAGGCATTTGTTAATCTTTTAGCTGCTAATTTTATGAACAATAGAATGCAACATAGTACTCAACTTCATTTGGAGCAAGTTTATACATACTATTCCGCACAGGTCTAATATCATATTGATTGTCTTTGGTTGTTGTCCCAGAAGCAATCAATGAGAATACTAGTGTGCAAATCAAGTTGACTACTTTTCACTCGGGTTTGTACCAAATTATTGCGCCTCTAATCCTTAATTACCTTAATATTTTGGATACAATCCCAAGTGCATGGAAAAGCCCGCGCACTAATGTTCCCTTGTTTCTTCTCCTCTAGTCTGCTTTTTGATTCCGTGAGGAGCGGTTCACTGGCATCGTTCTTTGGAATCCCAAGGCGCTTCCCCGCAAACTAGAGTCTTTCTTGTCCCATTGACATTGTTGGTGTCTCTATCTATAATTTTCCAGTGTCTACAATGAGATTGTTCTTCTTGGTAGATTTGGGTTGCGTCTTGAGTTGACGCTGCGAAGCAAAATGGATCTGGAGTTTGTCCCCGATCTGGAGAGATGTTTTTACAACTAACGATCCTCGTGAGGATTCCTTCAGACATGGAGCAGGACATGCAAGATGTAAGCAGCTGGTCTTGCCTTTGCTAGTGGAAAAGAAGATATAAACCTGCGAAGAAAAGAGAGAAAGTTGCAGTAACAATAATAATAACAATACATAAAAACGTCTGATCAATTATTTACTTAATTTGATAAGATCAAGAAAATTAGTTAAGGTAGTTAATATGACATGTTTTTCCCAAAACACTCTAAAGTGTCTTTCTTAATAAATTAATTCCCTCAATCTCTCATTTACTTAATTATTGTTGGAGGAGTATCAATAAGGAAAAATTAGGAAAAGATTTACAAATATAGAAATTGGATCTTACAATTAGAACCATAATCAACTTCGCAATTAGGTCTTACATTAGAGACCAGAGTATTATTTGAAAGAAAACTACACACACACACACACATATATGTATGTATGTTAGAGCTTATACTTGCCACATGCACAACTCTCCTTTAGATTGGATCACACTTAAATTTTCTTTATTAGCATGGTTTTTAATGTAATTTGCAAATTTAAGTAAACGTTTGTGTAATCATGCATCCTCTATCTTGCCCTCATTTTCCGCTTCGTATCTATCTAGCCAATTCATCACCAAGATCATTCCAATCTGTGTGTTTGTCTGTGTGTCTGTGTGTATGTCTGTCTGTCTACCCTTTTCTGTCTATGCTGGGCCTCCTCCCTTTCTTTTTTGCTTTTTTCTTTCTTCCCAAATTTTGGATAGAAACTTTAATTTCCACCCATATATATTGTGATGCAATTAAAGTAGTCTTGGCTCATAACTTATAATGTATCAGCAGGCAGAGTAGGACCACGCCCACCACAGCTGTTTTGAAACTCCATTATTTCATTTGGAGCCCTAAATGCTGATCCATCTTAAGGACCGAAGGTAAAAATAAGTAGCACCTTTTGGGAATGTCAGTGGGGACAACCGTACATAAGCAATAATTAACAAAGAAGGCATACTTTACTTTACACTATTCCGAAAGGTGTTTGCCTAATTCGCAGGAATTCAATTAGTGTAATAGAAAAAAAGAATAGAGTTATATGGCCCCTACCTAATTATTGGTCCACAGAATGTAAAACACTATACACTTGGATACGGTTTTTCTTTTGAACAAAATAGTCAATTTTGTTTTTAATAATACCAAAATATCATTAATTAGGTATTGGCGTATGTAATCATAGATGTTATTCGGTCATCTTCATGGGGAACACTTCATTAGTTATGATTCCTTAATAAGTATATTTGTAGTGAATAAAGAGATTAGAAGAAATTAAATGAGTAAGATTATGAACTAATTAAGGGTAATATTTAAAATATGGGACATTAATAATAAGAACAACCAGTAAATTTAACAAATTTATTGACTTCAGAAAATTAAATAGGATAAGGTGGGAAATGAAATCGCGTTTTTGTTTGGTATAACAAAGGAGCAGGGGAGGACCGTTTGAATTGCAGGTAGTGGTATATTATAATAATAACAATAATAATAATAATATTCACAATTTCACTTATATCAATAAATTCTGTGGGAAAGCATCTCATCTACTTTAATGTACCACAGAATATATGAATGGTTGGGTATCATCCCATATACTTTAAGTAATATACTTCCTCGTGACAAATATAAAGGCAAAATTTGATAAAGGTATTGGTTGAGATGTATGTAATAGATCATATTATAGAATAGTATAATAGTGTAACTTCAGGCGTTAGTGTCTGCTTTTTAATTTTTAAAAAAAGAATAGTATTACTGTTTTTGCGTGTGTGTGTGTGTGTGTGTGTGTGTGTGAGAGAGAGAGAGAGGTGTGATAGTTTGTAACGGTTGGTCTTTTTTCTAGTGTTTTTTGGGTTTGGCCAGTGGCATATTGCAAACTACTTCCTCCTATCCTTAATATAGAATATATTTGAGGAGTTAATTTTGATTTTAAATATAAGAAATATTTTTCATATTTTTCATTCTCCCCTAATTTACCGTACCTCTACTGATATTCCCTCAACAATATTAATCCAGTAAGATAAAGATGGATGGAATTAAGGAAAAAAACTAGGATATTTCAGAAAATATATGTTATATTAATTAACTTCCTTAATCTAATCAAATTAGGTAAATATGTTTTATACTAAGGACATGAGGGACTAATTTTTTATATTAATAAAATTCACTCTTTTTGCAAAAAGAAAAACTATTTTTGCAATATTATTTTACTTTTCATCAATTAATTAAAATAATGGTATATGGAGTTCAAATATTATTATAACAATTTAAATTATTTCATAGTTTTTTAATTTGTTTGCTTGCAATTACTTTGAGGCAAGAGTAGTAATATTTACTATAAAATTAATAAATATTTTATTTTCATAAAATACATTTATTTTTAGTTTCATAACATAACATGGGAAGCACGGGCTATTTCTACAAAATAATTTGTTTATCTTTTTGATCGTTTGAAGAAATTGAAGGAATTTTGAAGACGGCATCCAAAAACCAAAAAAAATATTAATCCATCCTCATTTTATGCCAGTATACAGCAGGTAAAATTTTATAAGATGTTGAATATAATTGGAGGCAAAATTCAAGAATAATGATATAGCAATTATAGGATTGTTCTTTGCGGTGAAATAAAAATTGGCATGGCGATTAGCGGTGAATGCATAGAGAATAGTCAAGAAGCTGTTAATGTTAAGGAATATTTAATACTGCATGAATCAGCAGGAATCCTAATCTACATGGCACTCGTTGTCGCTAACCGTCTATTTCATGAACAATGGAATGCAAAATAGCAAATATTTATCTACTTTTAGGTGCTGGTTTAAAGTCAAGGACAATAATACGTTAAAACCGACGTTAAACCGGAACCTAAGTTAGAAAAATATTAAGCTTAAGAGGAGCAGACTGAGTGAAGGAAGAGGAAGAAGGTAATAAAGGAAGATAGTGTTGAGGATGGGAGCAGATGCCAGATGCCATCTAAAAAGAAAAAGAGGGAGAATTGTGAGACTGGTTCGTGAGGGAAAAGGGGGGATACCTATATAGGTGCACTTGTGTGCACCCGTACGTGATCCATTCATACATACATAAATATATAAAGCTGTAAACATCTAGATACTACTTAGTACTATATGTTAGGTATACGTAGGGGGTCACTTGTGTGCTCGTCTACAATATCCATTTTGATCGTTGGAGTCAGAGAGTATTTAAATTACTTCAATGTAAGATTTATTTGGGGAGTTAATCTTGGTCATAAATATAAGGCATACTCCATTTAGTCCTTAAAACTAAACTCTGATCCTTAATATAAGAGTTATTGGACTTTTTTTGTGAGATGAAGGAAGCTATTCTTCAAACTAATTTGTTTGACTTAAAAATTGAAATATATATATATATATATATATATAATCTATTGATGCATAACATATACAATAATTAAGTAGTTTATTTAGCTTCCTTAACATCTTAAAAAAAATCAACCGGATCTTATATTAAGGACCAGGGAGTATAAAATTTATTTACCTAATTTGATTATATTAAGAAAGTTGGTTAAGTTAGTTAACATGACATGTATTTTTTGAAACACTTTAGTCATTTTCCTTAATTCCCTCATTCCCTTTTCTTTCTTGATTATTGTTGATGGAGCATTAATAGAGGTAAATTAGAAAAAAAATTGATAAATTTGAAAATTATGTCTTATATTTATGACCAAAATCAACTCATCAAATATGTATTATATTAATTACTAAAGGGAGTATTTTTTGTATTTATCAGTCATTTCCTAATTTACCCCTATTGATACTCCCTAAACAATAATCAATCGAGGATAGGGAAGGATAGAATTAAACATGACTAGGGTGTTTTAGAAAATACATGTTATATTAACTAACTTAACTAGCTTCCTTAATCTAATCAAATTAAGTAAATATGTTTTATATTCAACACCGGACACTACTACAAATAGATGATTCAACAACACCAATTCACGACCGTTTTGAAAAACTAGTGGTAGAAAATAACACGGTGGTAAGACTATAAATATGGTAGGAGATTCAACGACTATTTTTTAAAAACAGTCGTTGAATCATGTAGAATCAATGACTGGTTTTAAAAATCAGTCATTGAATCCTATAGATTCAACGACTATTTTTTAAAACCAGTCGTGGTTAATTTTCAATGACTGTTTCTAAGGAAACAGTCGTTGAAACTTTGCCATAAAACCCCATTCCCGTGCCTTTGTTCTGCTCACATTGTGTCCCGTCGTGCCTGTGGAGTTCACCAGCGCACAAACCCTATTTGCTCTCCACCTTATCCTCATCGTTGCTTGCAGCATTGTGTCACCGTAATGCGTTGCAGGATGTTGGCTTTATCACCTTCTCTATTCGTCATCGCAGCATTGTCAATTGTCTCTCTCGATCTGTATTTACAAAAATGAAGCAGCTCCTTAGTTTAGTACCTCACTGCCGCCAAATCATGAGGTAGAGGTTAAGGAGGCTTAGAGATCTCTGCCAATATCCCTCGCTGCGCGACCCCACTATGGTCAAATGCTTAACCACAATGCTAGTGAATGCAGTCATCGCAAGAAGATCAATGGCTTGTATTCCTCACTTTGTTCTATTCTTCCCTTGGTTGATCAAACGGTACTTTTCTCTTTTCCTCTCCTACCAATTTTCATTTGGGAGATCACTTATTAGTACAGAAATGATAGAGAAAATAGTTACTGAATCTTAATTTAGTCAATTCTTATTTTTATTAAGTGTCTTATTTTTTGGGAGTGGAATAACTCTTGCTTCAGTTGATAGTTTAGGAGATAGATTGGTGCTTGCTAAAAATCCTCAATCAACTTATTAAACTTGCCTGAACTGAATTTTTTCACAGATTTACACTGTTATGTCTGTGTTTTATCTACTGAATTTTAGATTGAAATAGGCTTGACGTTAGTTCTTTTTCCAGTTGCGATTACCTTTTTCATAACATGGTGGTTTATTCAGTTTGATTCAGGGGTTGCCCTATTTATTATAAAATCCTCATGGCAGTGCTCTTGTTGAATCACAATGCTATCTCGCTTTATTTGTGTGTGAATTGCGAATCCCTTATGACATTCATATGATGCCTTTCTTAGCAAGAGTGTTTTTATGGTTTTAGCTTTCCATTTCTTGTTTTGTGAGGGACATGGTATTTTTCATTCAAGTGTTTTCCAAATTCAAAATATAATTGTCCGAAAATTGGTAGTTTTTCAATGCAGAGGGGTAGAAAAGCAAATAATATTTTTTTTTTAAAGAAAAAAGGTTACAACGACTGTTTTTCATGAAAACAGTCGTTGTAAGTCCAAGATACAACGACTGATTTTGAAAAACAGTCGTTGTAAGTCAAGATACAACGACTGTTTTTGCACAAACGGTCGTTGTATCTTGGACATATAACGACTGTTTTTCAAAAACAGTCATTGTATCTTGGACTTACAATGACTATTTTTGCAAAAACACTCGTTGTAAGTCTCTTACTACGACTGTTTGAAAACGGTCGTCTATTTTAAAATTTTTCACGACACTCACATACATGTCCCCCTAAAAACGGTCGTTAAAAGGGTATAAAAACGGTCGTTAAAAGTCCCTTCTATAGTAGTGGGATGGAGTATAAAATTAGCAAAAAATAATAATAATTAACCATTCCAGCCCCACATTATGCATGGAACCTTAAGTAAGTAGGTGGGTAGGAAATTACCAGTGCATTGCTTCCTATAAGACCCGTCCGATAGTTACCAGGATCAAGACATTGATGTTGATGATTGATGGTTGAATGTCATAGTTTGTGTGTCGTCTGTTGATCACTTATAACTAAATGACACCGTTCCTATTTCCTGGTTGTATGGCTAATACCTAATTATTGGTCCACAGAATGCAAAGTACTATTCATTAATTAATAAATTTTTTCTTTTGAACAAAATAGTTAATTTCAATAATACCAAAATATAATTAATTAGGTGTCAGAGCATGTAAACATAGATGTTATGTGGCTATCTCCATGGAGCGCCTTATTAGTTATCGGTGATCAATGAAATACAATTGGCTAGATCTGCCCATGAAGGGCAGTTTCGAACTATGCCCTTGCTGGGCGCCTTATTAGTTATCACATTGATAAGTATATTTATTATTGTGGACAATAAATGGATTAGAAGAAATGAGAAAATTAAGGGCAATATTAATGAAAATATAGGATAAGTTTAAGGACAAGTAAATTATAAGATTGACAGTTGCATAAATCATAATAAATATCCATGACAAAAGCTTTCTTTAACCAGTTCGAGTCCAACTTATTTGGTATCAGAACTAGCTCTAGTATTTATGTTTATACACTTTTTAGAACTCTACTATCATGAAGTTGTTTCAGATGGTGCATGCCAAGTAAAACGTAAGATAACTAAATTAAGGCTCTCTAGACAAAATAATAGTCATATCTTCATATTCTCTATGATATATAATTTTTAAAAAATATTTTAATACACATCACACATTGCTCATGGGAGAGAATCACATGACAACCCATTTCCTAACAAATCAAAACAAATGGGAGAGAATCCTAACAACCCTATCCATATTAGGAAATTATGCCGATCAAACTATTGATTTCATATCTGAGAATTGAGAAACTAGTCCCACAATTACAAAAGTATGTGTGAAGTCCAGTGTAAATTGTCTTCATTGCTATGCCAACTTGCAAATTGCAGCCAAGGGTCAAAGTTGACGATTTCATATAGTTGAGTGTCATAATCACATGGTTCTACCTAATTATTGGCCTATAGAATGCAAATTATTGTCATTTTTTTAATCTTTTTTAACAAAGTAGTCGATTCTATTGTTATCAAAATATAACTAATTATATAGGGTAGGGTATATTTTAGATGTTATATGTGGGCGATCGATCCATATATAGGCCTAATTTTTCTTTAAGGTAAAGTTACAGAACAGAGAGTCCAGTTCTTCGTCGCATAGCAAAGCATCACACCTAAGTAAAAGAAAATTTTCTTCTAAAAGTGATTATAACTGTAAGATATTATATATAAATACATGACATAGGTTTAAAATGTAATACATGATATAATTATAAGTTCAAACAAATGCATAGCTTTAAAATGTTATAGTAATACATGACATAATTATTTTCCTTTTTTTTTAATTTCACTTTGACGATTAGTTCCTTCTAGCTGATCAAAATCCCGTTCGTCGTAATATAACTCCTTAAAGAAGTATACTGAAGTGTGAAAGATCCATATAATCTTAGATTGATTGGCATTGTCGTATATAAATTAAGCTAATGAGAAATTTGCAGTAAACAAACACAGACGAGAGGGCAATACACACAATTATAAGATTTAATTACAATTTCACTTAACCTTTTGTTCCCCAATTTCCTCAATCAAAATAAATATGTTAAGAATTAAAAAGTTATCTTCGAAATCAAACAAATATTTGACTGACTGAAAGGGTCGCCAGTGCACAAGGCTCTCACCATGTGGGATTTGACTAATTAAAAGCGTGGCCCAGTGCACAAAGCTCCCATCAGATGGGGTTTGAGAAGTGATAAATGTACGCAGCCTTGCCCCCATAATCGAAGAGGCTGTTTACAAGATTTGAACCTGTGACCTCCATGTCACATGCATGGCAGCAATCTTTATGTTGTGCCAAGGCTGACCCTCAAATATTTGATTGACTATTGTACCGAAAAAAAATATTTGACTGACTAACATGAATTCTTAAAAATTAAAAATAACATTTTTTTTTTTCATATTAAGTAACCAAAAATTACAAATAATGGAGTGTATATCAGTCACATTTAATTAAAAAAGGCATTAAACCAGCACCTAAAAGTAAAGAAAAATTTGATCCAAGTTAAAGACAAATATGATTTTGCATTCAAGGCTTGCAATGAAACAGATGGCTGGTTATAAGTTTCAGCTTCAATGGTTGCCTTTTGTTATGGCATTGAGGAAGATGGCGAGCATAATGTGATTGGAAGTCTGGAATTAAATGAAGGAGGATAGAATCGCGAAGGCATAATAACTTTCTTTCCGAGAAATTCTTCTTCTTGTTTTTTCAAATATTAATTAAAATATTTCACCAAAAAAATATATTAATTAAAATAATATCTATATATTCTATAATACTGATAATAACACCGTTAAATTCCATTTTGTTTTTATATTCCTTCGTAATTGAATTTTTTTTATCCCCATAAATCAAGGAGTTATCATGATTTAAAATTATAAAATACTTAGATCAAGTTCCTTATATCCATTTTGTCAAATTTTCTAATTATATATGACTATGTGTCTTATTTAATTTTTGAATTATTATCATTTAATTATAAATCCATATGAAAAAAATAAAACATATAATCATATGTGATTGGAGAACTTGATATAATGTATATAAGGAACTTGATATACATATTTTCCTTTAAAATTATATATTTTTTTCCAAAAAAAACATTATAAATATTAAGGGATTTAGTTTGGATGCATTAATCAATAAATATAATTTATTGATTATTATTTTCTAATTTATTTTTTATTCCCTTATAATTGAATTTTTTATATTAAAAAAGCATATACAAGTGCCCATACTTGTAACGGATTTCATATAACGTAATTGATTCATCACATAAACATGAACTTCCTCATGTAACACGCGCACCAATTCTTGTTTATTTACGAAATATCTCAAGAGGTATGCCGGGGTTGCGTGTAAGTTTATTTTCTTTGGACCCGTAATTGGGATAATTTAGGCCTGCACTGTACATGGGATTGCAACGGCGTCGTTTAGGCTGTGTTTGGGTTGGTAATTTAACCTCTGTGCCTTGTGAATTGAATCAGTGAATATATATATACAATGTCCTTATCATCCCTACTCAGTTTTAACTCATGCTACCTGCCTATAAATTAAAAAAGACATTTCTAATTAATCAATAAAATTAGTTAAAAGCAATAAACTTATTATAAAATTTAAATGATTTTCAAAAACTATTCTTTTAAAATACACTAAACTTCAATATATATTAGTTTCGTTTTTTTTTTAATTACAAATGAGGCATGAACCCAAACAAAATAAACTAAATCATGGTACGTCTTGGGCAGGAGATGCCCATTATATCCCTATGCAATCAGCTTTCCAAATCTTCCGGAGGCTCTGACAGCGCAAAAAGAAGCTCTAACAAACTAATCATTAGCTTTAGTGTCAGTTTATTTGGATTAGCGATGGAGAAGCAGTTTTTTTTTTTTTTTTTTTTTTGCGATATGACTTTTGTAAAAGTCAGACTGTAAATGTGATTTGTGTTTGAATTAACGGTGGCAGAAATGGTTATTCTCTAACCTTAAACCTGCTTGAATTAGTGTTTGAAAAGCCCTAAATTTTTTGTCATGGTCAAAAGCATAGAAGTAGTTTTAAATTTCTTTTTTTTTTTCATGGTCACGGCTCTATGCACAGAAGCTGCTTTTTTCAGACAAGCCCATAATACTCAACGCCTTCCCAAACACATATAAACTGGTCAACTAGGCTTTTGGGTCCCAACTAAGCTTTTTTTGCCCCCCAACGTGTTATCAAACAGACCCTTAGTTGTTTTAGATTGTACATGCCAAGAAAAAAAACATTAAGATGACATAAATTAAGGTTCCTAGGTAAGAAAATAGTTGTCATATCCCGGGTTATTTGACTCGAACCGAGAACTGGCGACCTGGGCATTAAACCTGTCAGGGTCAATTTTTTTTTAATTCTTTTTTTTTTTTAATTTTTCCTTTAGAATTTTATACTATAAGCCTAAAATATTCCATTTCTCATCGATTTGGTCCCGGTTTGGCTTCGATTTAACTCCGGTCTGACCCACTGACCCTTGACCCAATACCCCGACCGGTTCACTGACCGAGAGAATCACAAGACGACTCTATCTTGATCATATCTTCCTACTAGATCTTTAATTAGGATTTACTTAAAAAATATATTAACAAACAAATAACGTATTGGCGAACCGAGAGAATCACAAGACGACTCTATCTTAAGTTCCTAACAAATTATCAAATCAAAGCACATATGGGAGGAAATCCTAACAGCCTTATCCGTATAAACGTAACTAGGAAATTACAAAAGTATTGTAACTGAGAAGACACCAAACTCATCCAAAACACCTTGTTTCTTTTTTTTATTTGTTCTCTTTTGATATAAAGGCAAAGTATATTAAGAGAAACATATATCCTAAATTGGGCCCATCATCAAAAGAATGAATGTAGAGCAATCCGATCCAAAGACAAATAAAATAACGGAAAGAGATAAGAAAGCAGATTGCAATTTTGAGCAGTGCCAATCCAGAGTTAAAGGTATGGGCCCATAGCCCACCCAAAACACCTTGTATCCAATCCTAAACTTTCCAATATTCTAAAATATAAATTTTTTATCAATTTCTTTTGGTATTCAATAATGTAGCCTTTGCTCCACTTTGCCACCATTAGTGTACTTTTCTACTGTTTTAAGATTTTCGAAGGAGCTCTCGTTTGGACCCCACTGTTACATACACATGCGATGAGATGACGTTATATATAGTGCTCTGTTCACTTTCTATGAAGTTTCCTCGACCACAGAAAGAAAGAAATAAATAAAGTAAATGGCGGTGTGTTTTCCTGCTATTCTTTGAAAATTTTAACAAACACTTTAACGTACAGGATAAGATGCTTTGCAAAATTACCGATTCCAAATCAATAAAAGTCATCCACAAATTTTAACAAGGAGCCGTGAGCATCCACATCTGTTGGATTTTTGGTCTAGGTCCGTTTTTGATGGACTGGACTATTCGATTAGGAAATAAGTAGTCTAATAAAATAAGAATAAAATTAGTATAAAATACAGATTTGGAAATAATTTAGTAATAATTATGGATTTGTTAAAAGAGAAACAAATCAACATAATTAGGGAATTAATTGAGAGACAATTAATTGCTGTATTTGAGGGCAAGAAGGAGTGCACACGTTTCCTAATTAGTGGCTTCCATAAATCATTATAAATAGGGTGTGCCTCCTCAATTGCAATTCACCATGCCATTGAGTTTTCTGGCAATTCCCTTCTCTCCTACCATCTTTCTGGTTCTGGTGATCTGCTGTGCAAATCACAATTAGGCTCTAGTAGTCTAATAATTGTGTGGGCACAAATATGGAATATTGAAGCTTTAACCCGAATCTGAACATGAATTCGTCCAAATACGCCTAATCTCATTTTTTAGTTATATTTTTCCTACAATATCCGTCACGGATTCTAATAAATAATTAATTTTTATAACTCATCTTCGACAAATTTAAGGAACACTTTAGCCTATGAAACAAGATACTCTGCAAAATCACCGACTCCAAATCAATAAAAGCCATCCACAAATTGTAACCACTAGCCGTGGTCGTCCATATACGTCATGGATTTTAACAAATAAGTCACGTCAATATTTATAACTCATCTACGAGAAATCTAAGGAATATTTTAACTACGAAAAATCTAAGTAACACTTTAACATACGAAATAAGATGTTCTGCAAGAATACCGATTCCAAATCAATAACCTGCACTACTCTTGTAGCTTGTATCGTACACGAGTCTCACTGAGAGTGTGTTTAGATTAGTTTTTGAAGAATAATTTTTAGAGAAAAAGTGGTAAAAGTGATTTTAGAGAATAAATTCTGAGCATAATAGATTCCGGGAAAAAATGATTTTGATAAATGATAGTGTTTGGGTATAATGATCAGAATCATTTTTTTCACAGTCAAATTACTAAAAAAACTATCAGCTTTTATGATAATTACCCAGGTTCTCTAACCCGGACCGAACCGAAAAACGGTGACCTGGCCACAAAACTAGTCCGAGTCAATTTTTTTATTTTTAAAATTTTTCCTTTAGGATTTCATACTATAAACCTAAAATATTCCATTTCTCACCGGTTTGGTCCCGGTTTAGCTCCAATTTGACTCCGGTCTGACCCACTAACCCTTAACCCAGTACCCCTACCGGTTCACTGATCGGTCCGGGTTTAATTACCTTGATAATTACATATAAAGGATAAAATTATATTTTATATATTATTTAAGGGTTAAGGTGCAAATTTAACAACCAAATTTTTCCTAAAGGGCACCTGGCGCAAATAAGTTTTGGAAAGTGCAAAAATAATATTGAACAATTAAAAATGGTGCAAATTTAACAAAACCGTTAAATTCGACCTGATGGCGTTAAATTACAAGAAAAGAAAATCCCTAACGACATTAGGTCAAATTTAACAGTTTTATTAAATTTGCGCCCTTTTTAATTATTCATTGTTATTTTTGCCCATTCCAAAACTTATTTGTGTCAACAGCTACTCAAGAAAAACATATTTGTTAAATTTGCACCTTAACCCACTATTTAACATTAAATTTCATAATAAATACCAAAAATGAAATAAATTTGTGTATATGTGATATTAATTAACTTAAATAATTTTTTTAATATAATAAAATTAGATAAATAGGTCTTATAATAAGAATAAGAGAGAGCATTAAAATTTTGAATTTCTAAAAGAAAAAAAAACAAATGAGAGAGAGAATTTTGAAATTCTACTAATAAAAAAAAGGGCAGAAGAGAGAGAGAGAGAGAAATTTGAAATTCTAAAAAAAAAACAAAGAGATAAATGAGAGGGAAAGATGCATGGGGCCCACTAACTACAAAAGGGGAACAAACGAGACAAAGTGCTCGTTTGTATTAGAGATTAGAATGCTTAAAAGTATATTTTCAATCGTGATTTACGGTATACGAGGTAAGTATGTGAGAGGACTTGTGTCTCGATTTACATAAAAAATAGATTATAAGCAATCTGATCATTAAAACAAACATGCCCAAAAAACATAATGCAGGGGGCTCACCAACATGTAAAAAGACAAATAAGAGATAAAGAGGTGTAGGGCCACCAACCTAAAAAAACAAAAAAAATTCAGGTTTTCCAAAACTACGGTTTTGGTAAAAAAATAGGATTTTAGTATTTTGTGTAGTGTTTTAGGTTTTATTTTTGAAAACCATGGCTTCCCTCCCAAAAGCACTTTTTTTTTTTTTTTTTGAATCCAAATACACACTAAATGCATTAATCTTCAATGACTATGCATGAATTGCTAATATACTTCCTCTCATCCTTAATATAAGAGCTACTTGACTTTCTTTTGAAAAAATTAAAAAAACTAAATAAACTATATAATCATAGTATATGTTATGAATCATTAGATTATTATATATCAAAATCATGCAAATTAGTTTAAAGAAGAATTGTATATATAAATATTTTAATGCAATTTAATTAGTTTCCTTATTTTTTCCAAAAAAATCCATTAACTTTTATATTAAAGACCTGAAAGATCGAGTAAGGATGGAAATAAGTTAGGCTAAATTTTACCTAAATAAGTGTGGGTCTACAATGGAGATTCAAAGCTTAGGCCTGAGCTTTGACCTTCAAAAAACCTAACAAGGCCTAAAGTTTGTTTAAAGGTCTGCTTAAAACGTAGGCCATTAAATAGTCTTTAAATTCTATGCCTCCAAATTTATATATAACTATTCACGCTTATTTACAATCCTGCATTATATCTTAAAAGTTTGACATACATTCTCTTCGTAATATTAAGGCTTAGTAAGTAAAAGAAACGAATGTCTAGTGATAACAATTGTTCAAGCAAATAGGAATAAGAAAACTAATCGTTGGTTGACTAATAAGATATATTTTCTAAAATCGACCAAACATAACAAGCAGCATGTAAAACTATATTTTACCTTTTTTACTCTTCTGACATAAATTGGGACAAACTTCTCCTACTAGTATTATAATATTTCATTTGACACTAAAATAAACTCATAGCTAGCAATTATTATGCTTTAGTGGACGATACAAATCAGGGGGGGAGTGAGTTAGCATTGTCATCTCGAGCGATCGAACAGAAGAGAAGAGAAGTATGAGTGAATGATTGATGCGAAAACAATGGTTGAGTGTAATGTCGATGGAATGTAAAAGTTATAATAAAGGTTAAGTTAGTGAATTTATAAATAATTTATAAAATTATTTAGATGATATTACACTTATATAATAGCATAAATTAAAAAAATTTAAATAAGTTAGTCATGTAGGCTTATAAACTTTACTTTATAAAAATATGTCTGGTATGTTTATCTAAGGAGGTTTAGTATAGGCTTGAGCCCGACCTATTTACAAACATATTTGACATAGCTTATTTTTGGAATATAAGAGCTTTTCACATAAGTCGAGACAAAACTCCTCTCACATACTTACCTCGTATATCGTAAATCACGATTTAAAAGCACTTATAGGTAAAAATTAAATTATCCCAAATAAACACTTGATTAGGTTTTATGTAAGTTGGGTCGTAGGCTTCTATTAAGGGTTTAGCCTATTTCTATCCCTATGAAAGAGTGTTGGTTTAATTTTAGTGAGGTAGGATAAAATAAAATAAAATAAATAATTTGGGATATCAAAAAAATATCTTTTAATTATTAAATAATTCTTAATGTTTCATCGGTCAAACCTTGACGCTGCGCAAAAGCCGCAAACTTTAATGCCTCTTCACTGGTCCTGCTTTTAAAATAAAAATAGGAAAAATTGTACATAAATATTTGTCGAGCAAATTAATTATCAAATGTCACCATAGAAGATTGGTTGTATTTTAACGGAAGATATATTACACACAATAGAAAATATTTTACACACAACGGAAAATGATTTGCATATTTATATGAAAGATTTGTGCATACACGGAAGATTATTTGCATACAATGGAAGATCTTTTACACACACGGAAGATGACTTGCACGTTTGGTAGCATTCAACAATTAATTTATCAAAAAGGTATTTATTCCTAATTCTCCCATGAAAATATTGCTTTGGCTATTGATAAGTTACAATTCAGAGCCTCAAAATCCTATTATTATTAGCTAAAATAACACATTAAATTCTGATGTTCCGAACTTTCTTTTAAGTTCTCAACTTAACTGGGAGAAAATGAGAATATGATTTTTTTTTTTTGCTTTGTTTTATATTTTTTAAAAATGAAATATTAAGTTTTAAACTAATTAAAATATGCAATGTAATTTCAATATTCTTAATCCCAACTTTCAAACTTTAAAAGTCAAAATTCATGATTATAGCGAATAATTGAACAACAAATTTGATAAGCAAAACAATTCATGAAAATAAATTAAAACATCATGACAAAGACAAGTCTCTCTGGTCCAAAATAACAACCACCATAGCTTCCATACTCTTTGCCAGCTAGATGGGCTTTTTTATTCTAGTTAACGGAAAGTTTGTTCCAGTATTAATGCTTGATATATACATCTTCCACACGGTCAAGTCTTTTACCACCATAGTCATATTAACATCCACGACAAAAGTTTCCCTTCATTGGCTCTGTGGCTATGATGTGTACAGGTCATGAGAAGTAACCTAATGGTGAATGCAATCACTGTCACATGCTCCCATAACAAAATTTTGTTGGTGGGTGAAGTGTATTTAAAGGGGGAGGGTATTCTAACAATCACATGATGGCCCTAAACAATGACAAGTAAGCGAGGTGGGAAATTGCCAGTGTTTAGGTCCTCCATGTGGCAATTGTATCAAACTCAGTTGAGAAACCAGATTTGGCTTCTCTCCTCCCCCCTCCCATCTTTTTACCTCATTTTTTCTTTTTCACCGTTAGATTAAAGTTTCAACGGTTCAAATTTATCCCTAATTTTTTTTTTTTTTGCCAACGTTTCAAGCATAAACCTTTCAATATTCTAAAATATAAATTTTTTATTAATTTCTTTTGGTCTTCAATAATGTAGCCGTTGCTACCCTTTGCAATCACCAGTGTACTTTTCTACTGTTTTAAGATGTTTGTAGGAACTCTCGTTTGGACCCTAATGTTACATATGTTATAGTGCTCTGTTCACTTTCCTTGAAGTTTCGTCGACCACAGAAAGAAAGAAATAAATAAAGCAAATGATGTGTTTTCCTGCTATTCTTTGAAAAATTTAACAAACACTTTAACGTACGAGATAGGATGCTTTGCAAAATTACCGATTCCAAATCAATAAAAGTCATCCACAAATTTTAACAAGGAGCCGTGAGCATCCATATCCGCCATGGATTCTAATAAATAATTAATATTCATAACTCATCTTCGAAAAATTTAAGGAACACTCTAACCTGCCAAAGATGCTCTGCAAAATTACCGATTCCAAATCAATAAAAGCCATCCACAAATTTTAACCAATAGCCGTGGTCCTCCATATACGTCAATAAGTCACATCAAAATTTATAACTCCATCTACGAAAAATCTAAGGAACACTACCATACGAAATAACATGTTCTGCCAAATTACCGACTCCAAATCAGTAACCTGCACTACTCTTGTAGCTTGTGGCGTACATGAGTCTCACGTCTTTACTAAATGCATTAATCTTCAATGGCTATGCATGAATTGTTAATATACTTCCTCTCCTTAAACCCTTGATATAAAACTGACTTGCCTTTTTATTTTTTGAGAAATTAAAAAAGTTAGATAAACTATACAATCATAATATATATTATGAATCATTAGATTATTATATATAAGTTTTTAAGTCATACAAATTAGTTTAAAGATAAATTATAAATATAAATATTTTAATATAATTTAATTAATTTCCTTATTTTCTCTAAAAAAGTCAGTTGGCTTTTATATTAAAGACCGGAGAGAGTAGGAATGAAAATAAGCTAGGTTAGGCTTTACCTAAATAGACCTGAGCCTATAACAGAGATTCACAGATTGGGCTTGAGCTTGACCCTATATTTAGGCTTTTTTTAGGTCTGAGTCTGGGCCTTTAAAAGGCCTAACAATTCTTGAAGCATGTTTAAAGGCCTACTTAAAATGTAGGTCTTTAAATAGTATTTAAAGCCCATGCTTCCAAATTCATATATAATTATTCACGCTTATTTAGAATTATACATTATGTCTTAAAAGTTTGACATACATTTTCTTCGTAATATTAAGGCCTAGTAAAGAAAAGAATGTCTAATGACAATAATTATTCGAGTAGACAGGAATAAGAAAATCTAATTGTTGGTTCATTAATGAGATATATTTTCTAAAATTGACCAAGCATAACAAGCATAATGTAAAATTAGATTTTATCTCTTTTACTCTTCCAACATAAATTGGGACAAACTTTGCCTACTGATATTATAATATTTCACTTGGCATTAAAATAAACTCATAGTAATTATTATTGTTTAGTGGATGAGGCAAATCAGTGGAGAGGGAGTGAATTAGCCTTGTCATCTTAAATGATCGAAATAATTCTTAAATAAAGTAAATAATTTTGGATATCAAAATATCTTTTAATTATTAAATAATTCTTAATGATTCATCGGTCAAACTTTAACGCTGCTGTCAAAAAAAAAAAAAAAAAAAGCCGCAAACTTTTTCACTGGTCCTGTTTTTAAAACAAAAATATTAAGTTCTCAACTTAATTTGGAGAAAATGAGAACATGATTTTTTTTTTTTTTTTTTTTGCCTTGTTTTAGATTTTTTAAAAATGAAATATTAAGTTTTAAACTGATTAAAATATGAAATGTAATTTCAATATTCTTAATCCCAATTTTCAAGCTTCAAAAGTCAAAATTCATGATTATAGCGAATAATTGAACAACAAATTTGATAAGCAAAACAATTCATGAAAATAAATTAAAACATCATGACAAAGACAAGTCTCTCTGGTCCAAAATAACGACCACCATAGCTTCCATACTCTTTGCCAGCTAGATGGGCTTTTTTATTCTAGTTAACATAAAGTTTGTTCCAGTATTAATGCTTGATATATACATCTTCCACACGGTCAAGTCTTTTACCACCATAGTCATATTAACATCCACGACAAAAGTTTCCCTTCATTGGCTCTGTGGCTATGATGTGTACAGGTCATGAGAACCACCCTAATGGCGAATACAATCACTGTCACATGCTCCCATAACAAAATTTTGTTAGTGGGTGAAGTGTATTTAAAGGGGGAGGGTATTCTAACAAATCACACGATGGCCCTAAACGATGACACGCAAGCGAGGTGGGAAATCACCGGTGTTTAGGTCCTCCATGTGGCAATTGTATCAAACTCAGTTGAGAAACCAGATTTGGCTTATGTACTCTACCCTTTCCCATCCTTTTCCCTTTTCCAAAATATTATTATAATTTAAGGTAAAATTATAATATTATTTTTATAATATGATAGATCTGGACCTTTGAGATCTTAATCTAACGGTGAAAAAAGGAAAAGGATGGGAAGGGGTAAAGAAGAAAAGCCAAACCAGCCCAAGAATATATAATTACAAAAGGGACCATACTGATATCAAGTTCCTTATATTCATTATATCAAGTTCTCTAATCATAAATAATCATATGACTTATTTTATTCATATTGGTTTTTAGTTAAATAATAAAAATTCAAAAATAGGACATATATTCCTATATAATGAGAGAGAGAACTTGACCAGATGGATAGACTTGACCTTATTTTCCTTACAAAAGTATGTACGAACTTTAGTGTGAATTGTCTTCTTTTCAACGCCAACTTGCAAAAGGCAGGTCAATGATCAAAGTTGACGATTCATTGGCTCTGTGGCTATAATGTGTACAGGTCATGAGAACTACCCTAATGGTGAATGCAATCACTGTCACATGCTCCCATAACAAAATTTTGTAAGTGGATGAAGTGTATTTAAAGTGGGAGAGCATCCTAAGTTCAAACAAATCACATGATGGTCCTATCCATTTACAACAGTGACATGTAAGCGAGGTGGAAAATTACCAGTGTTTAGGTCCTCCATGTGGCAATTGTATCAAACTCAGTTGAGAACCAGGTTTCGCTTTTCTCCTCCACCCCTTCCCATCCTTTTCCCTCATTTTCCTTTTTCCACAGTTAGATTAAGATTTTAATGGTCCAGATTTATCATATTATAAAAATATTATTATAATTTTACCTTAAAGATATAAAAATAATTTTTTTTGATACTAGATGCAAAATAAATTTAAATTGTTAAAATTATTTTTGTATTTTTAAGGTAAAGTTATAATAATATTTTTATAATATGATAAAGATGGACCGTTGAAATTTTAATCTAATGGTGGACAGGGGAAAAGGAGGGAAAAGGATGTGAATGGGTAGAGGAAAGAAGCCAAGTCGTGAGAAACCAGCCCAAAAACATATAATTACAAAAGGGACCATAGTTACATCAAGTTTCTTATATCTGTTTCATTAAGTTTTCAATCACGCATAACAATATATCTTATTTTATTCATATGGGTTTTTAGTTAAATAATAAAAATTTAAAAATAGGACAATGGATAAACTTGACCTTATTTTCCTTGCAAAAGTATGTGTGAACTTTAGTGTGAATTGTCTTCTTTTCAACGCCAACTGGCACATTGCAGGTCAATTATCAAAGTTGACCAATCAATATTATTATATATTTGAATGTCACAGTCACATGGGTCCTACCTTGTTAATTATTAGTCTATAAAATACAAAGCACTCTTCATTAATTAGATTTTTCTGTGGAACAAAATACTCAATTTTACTGCTATCAGTGTGTGTGTGTATTGGTCAAACTTATTCCGTATACACACAAAGTTCCAAAACAGGAAGTGCAGTTATTCCTAACATTGCAAAACATCACATATATAACTTTTCTTGCATAATAAACAAAGAAAAGAAAATTGTCTCACAAAAGTTCATGACTATAAGATATTATAAGTAAATAAACTATATTGAGATGCCGCCACTGTAAAGGGTAACATTAGTGGTAGGTTGGTAGCACCACAAGCATAGGGTTTTATGTCTCATCAAAAACAAGAAAAACATAATAATTAGATTGATAAATTATAAGTTCAAATAAATGCATAGGTTAAACAAACAAACAAAGACAAAAGGTAATAAACACAATATGATTTAATTACAATTTCACTTATCCTTCCTCAAATCTAAGTAAATATTATGTTACAAATCAAGAAGTCATACCCACTTGTGTAATATTCTATATATACTTATATAGAAAAGGAAGATTCACGGACCAACACAAGTTCTCAAACTTTAGAAATAACTTTTCTTTCATACTAAGTAACTAAAAATTGAAGTGTACATCAAGCCCATTTAGCTAAAAAAGACATTAAACCAGCACCTAAAAGCAAAGATATATTTGATCCAACTTGAAGACGAGTACTATTTTGCATTCTATCAGTCATAAAATCTGCAGCTAGAAGATCAACAAGTGCCATATAGATCAAAATTCCTGCTGATGCTGCATTGAATATTCCTTCAACGATCAAAGCATTCTGACTATTCTCATCATATCCATTTGTAATTCCTATTCCAATCGCTATTCCCACGGGAGTCGTAAGAGCAAAAAACAACGCCATCACCGCAATAGTTTTGTTCTTGAATTTCGCCTGCAATGATATCATAAAAAAGAAAACCTCTCAATTACTTTAATTTCATCATCGTTTTGAATTTAATTTTCTGCACAAGGGATAAAAAGAAGAACAATTGTAAGTAAAGATGGGACTTTATAGTTGATTTTTAAAAATAATAAAAATAAAGATATTTTATTTGAGGATATAACAATAGTTATAATCAAAATGAAAATAAAATAAAGCTAATTGATTCATTTCAATTCAGCTAAATAACAGATGAGCTCTAACCACAGGAACACGTCAATTCGGAATATTTCAGTGTGTTTGAGCAAAAAAAAAAAAAAAAAAAAAGGGAATATTTCTGTGTGCGGTTAATATATATCCTTTTGCATTCTTCTTTTTCCACAAAGAGATTTAGAACCGTGTGCCGTGCTATTTTTCTATGGTTAAAAAGAACAGTGCTCTTGTTGGCCAAAAACAAAAAAAGAACAGTGCTCTTTTTGACTTTTTCAAAGGGTAACATACCTGAGTGATACAACTTCCAAGCCCCATGCCTTCAAAAAATTGATGAAAAGTCAAGGCAGCGACTAAAGGCCTTATAGTTTTGGGACTCTCAGATGCTCCCAAAGAAACCCCTATAATCACTGAGTGCACTATTATCCCCAGCTCCAATACCTTCATTCAAATAAAAATTCAATATTCACTATAAATATTCTTTACAAAAATAAAGAAACAATAATTATAATCTCTTTTATTATATAATATAAATATATACCTGTGATATGACCCTGTGACGAAGGAGCTGAGATGAACCAGAATCAGATGTTCCATGAGCATGACCATGTGTGGCGTGGGTGTGAAGATGAAGATGATCTTCGTGTCCTGAGTTCTTCTCTTCATCGCCTTTAATATCGGAGTCAATCTGGCCATAGTTCGTAATATGACGTTTCTTAAAATACACGGTGGCGAAAGCGTCCACCATTAGCGTCCCCATGGCCGTACACATAGCTACAAAACCAGTGAAGGGAAAGTCTCCCCATGGGTGATCGCTCAAGCAAGGAGACGTCAAGTTCTCGAACGCGTCGGGAAGGACGTGAATGAATCCGGTGGCTAATATCACGCCGGCGGCGAAGGCCTTGATCACGAAGAAGATGTCCTTCTCGGGACTTAAAGCCGGTATAAACTTTCCAAGGGCCGGAATCAGAACTCCGATGGCACTCGCAAATAGTATTGAGGCTAAGGCTCCTATTTTGTACCTGAGAGCCTTGGGTCTGTCACGATCTTCTTCTTCAGCTTCACATGTACACTCTGAAACAACCAAAGCTGGAAGCACAAGTAGGATGAAGACGAAGAAGACGAAGGTTTTGGAGCTTCCTCTCATGGCGTTTGGAAAGATAGAAACTGAAAAAGCACGTAAAGTGGGGTAGTATGAGAAAGAATTTTGTGGGTTTAAAGGGTAGCAATTAGCATATTATGAGCATTGAATTATTGATGAAGAAATATGGTAACTACTGAATGGCTTTAAAGGGAAGAGAGATTATACAGTAGGAGTGTCGTTAAATGTCGACATGTTTAAAAAAACTTGGTTGATTTATTGATATCAAAGGTATTTAAAAATTACCTAAGAGCGAAATTTTATTGTTTTGTTATTTATATAATACAAAATAAAGTTAACTTAAATAAAAGTAATTAAATGTTGATAAAAAAAGTCGCATATATTTTTTATCTTAATAAATAAGCCATTCTACTAGTTGTTATATTTAGTACTAGATAGGTGTAATATATATAAGGGAGAACCCTATTTAAATCTCGCTAAAATACTAAAATTAAAATTCAGGTCTACACTTTTAATAAATTCTAAATCAAGTTAAGGTTTTGTTAAAAGTGTAAGTTTAAATTTATATTTTAGTATTTCACCTGAATTTAAATAACATTCTCTCCATATACAAATGCGTGTATTAAGAAATTAACCGCATTTATGCGTATTAATTAATTTAATAAGGCCAATAATTTTTTGGTGGCTAATCTCATCACCTTTTCCCCTTACTGTTTGCTTCTATCACAAGAGTGGGGAATATTGTATAAATGAAAAAAAAAAAGACGAAGATAAAGAAGGAAATGGAGATTCCATATCCCATGGAGACGTACAAATAGAAGAAGCTTTTTCTTTGTTTTTTTTTTTTTTTTTATTTCAAGTGGAACCAAGATTTATTCTTCGATGTTTCTGTTCATGTTCAGACGCAAATTATTATAATCACAAGTGAACGGCTAAACAGAATCATGAACGGCTACGAGATATGAGAAATCTGAATTAATGTCATCAGCATATCCTTACTGTTAATGTTTAGACGCAATCACGTGTGAACTTCTCTACTTCTAAAGTTTTTGGTTTGGCTACTATATACAAGAGAGTCAGAATATGTGTCTGTTAAGAGATTCGATTCTTGGTTGGTCAAGATATTTTCTGGCTATTTTGAATTGAAATTTAACAATTTATTGGTCTCAAACAATTTATATTTAGGTGATAATATGGTGGATATTTAGCTTGTATATTTAGAAGTATAG
The DNA here is from genome assembly GCA_963855925.1 of Inga laurina. Classification (NCBI taxonomy): domain Eukaryota; kingdom Viridiplantae; phylum Streptophyta; class Magnoliopsida; order Fabales; family Fabaceae; genus Inga; species Inga laurina. The sequence goes on along the minus strand of OY979706.1, from coordinate 6,703,818 downwards.
ATAACTTCTTTACTAGTTCTCACATTTAAGTATGCATAAAGTGTAATATATACAAATGTCAGTATATGCAGCCAAAGTAATTAGCGTCATTGTGCTTTAATTAATTAATTTTAAATTAAAAAACCCAATAGTTTCATGCGGGCTAATCTCACCACCTGTGGCCCTCTCTGTTTGCATCCACGCGCGAGAGTGGACATACTGTATAAAAAATCAAAGAAAAAAACAAAGGTGAAGAAGGATGATTTGATCGTATAAGAGTTAAATACAAAATATTTAATCTATAAATTATAATATAATGCAATACTCGAGTTGTCTTACATAAAGACTTTTTTATTTTGAGTTCTTAAATAAAACTAACTGCTAAGAAAAATTAGTTAAGAAAAAGAGTTTTTGAAAATAAATTCTTTTTTTAAAATTCATAAAAATAAAACTAAATTAATTTTTTTTTGAAATATATATAAGCAAAATTTAATCAAACAAATTAAATCGACATGTTATACAAATAATAATCAAACTTAAAATAAAATATATGAATGAGGCACAAAATTAGATTAAACACTCCCCTGTGTAATCTGTTGAATTCAAACACAAATCTCTGAAGAAACAACTAGCCAAAATTATCCACTGAATAATCCAACAAAAACTGCAAAATAAACTTGCCGGAAAACTGGAAATTCTTTGCCGGAATCTGGAAAAATTCGCTGTAAAACTCATGAACTCGCCGGAAAACGGGGGCCAGAAAGAGTGAGTTGAGAAGGAGACGACGATGATGGTGGTGCGTAATGGTTGGAGAAGGGAAGGAGCTAGTGGTAATGGAATGAAAGAGAGCAGGGTTAGTGGCGGTGTGAAAAACAGAGGAAGGTCACCGGAAATAATGGAAGAAGGCTGACGGTGATGAATGACGGTGGTTCCAGTGTGTGAAGGCCTCTCTTCCCAGAAGTATTAACGGCAGTGGTGAGCTCTGGAGACGATGATGATGGGAAGAGAATGAACGGTGGAGGTGTTGTGGTTCACTGGTGGGCGACGGTGAAGACGCGCGGTGGTGAGGAAAAAGAAGCCGGCAGTGGTAGTTGGTCGGTGCTGGAGTGTAGGGGACACAGAGAGAGAGGCAGGGGAGTCACCGTTGGTGGTGAGGGAAAAGTGACGGCGGTGCTCTGTTTCTGATCTCTTCTCTGCTGCCAAGAATACAGCTCTTCGGTCGGTGGTGGTGTGTTCAGAGAAGGTAGCCGACGGTGGTGGTTTTGGAAGGAGGTGCGTTGGTCTCCCTCTCCTCTCAAGCTCTCTCTCTCCTCTGCGGTAATGGCTTGTTGGTATAAGACAGAGAGATAGGCAGGAGAGACGCCGGCGGCAATGGTGGCAATGGTGAAGGCCGCCGTGACGCGAAGAAGAAGAAGAAGGTGATGACAGTCGGTGATGATCAGATGGGTTTTTAAAGAAGGAAAAGATGAATTTAATGATGATTGATGAAGGTGATACAGCTCCCAATATCATTTGTCTCTGCTTTCGGTTCTTAATCATGAAAAATATAATGCTCTCTGGTCCCAAATCGGCAGGACGAAGAAGAAGCTTGGTGCTTTTGGACCAGGAACCTTTGTACAAATGTCAGAAGTTTATGAGAATGGTCGAAACTGCCAATTTTTGAAACTTTTGTAGGGCATAATTAAATTTCAAAACATTTTGCGTATGTCTGTAATTTTTTTGGCCCTTGTCCGCATGTACTTGTACTTTTCATAAATTCTGGGGACTTTTCTGCAAGTGCCCCAATTTTTAAAATATTAATTCTGATCCTCTAAAATTTTCAATTTTTTCCAAAACATCTACAAATTACAATGCAAAATTAAATATAAGTTAGCATCAAAAGTCTAAGAAACAATTGCATAAAATAATTAATAAATTATGACCATTTTGCCCCTAATTGCAATTAATTCAATATTATTATCCCTAACTAAAATTAGTGCTTAATCATATAATAATATTCCAGAAAATGCATCAAATTCCCAATTTAATTATAAATATCATATATGAAAATATGGTTCAGTCAAATGACCATTTCCAATGGAGACAAATAGAGCAAGCATTTTTTTTTTAAAAAAAGGAACTTGTTATGAATAATATATTAAATATATTAAATGGATTTCCACCTCCCTAATATCTCTCCCATCTTCCTATTATCTCTTCCTATTTGTTTTCCTACGATTATGTGATTTCAGTTTTCTAGGTTACAAGGTTATACCTATAAATAGGAGGTATATGTGATGTATTGTACATACATTAAGAAGTGAATAAGAATTACTCTCCTCCTCCTTCTCTTCTCATATTCTCTCTTTATTTAAAATATGTTATTAGCACGAAGCTCTAGTTAAGGTATGATATTTTTAATATCTCCTTATTTAGATTCTTCTCCCCTGTTCCTTTTACCCCCTTATTTAGATTCTTCTCCCCTATTCCTTTTTTTTCCCCTTCTACTCCCAAGTGATCTGAAGTCATCGTTTTTCAATAAAACCTGAAGTTTCAATCGATATCTTATCTTTTTTTTTTTCCTCTCATGATGACCTGATGTCACCATATTTATAGCCTCCCTGAAGGATTACCTCATATCTATACCTTATATTTTATTTATTTATTCATTTACATTATTGTACTACTAGGTTAAGGGATAGAAGGAGAATACATTTTTTTTCTCCAATAACCTATCACCTACTTCATTTATTTTCTTTTCTTTTCGTACGTTTCTATTTTTATTTTGATATTATATGGCCAGAAGTCATATAAATTTTATTTCTTTTATCTTATTTTTATTTCTTATTTTATATGGCTAGAATTTAGTGTAAATTACAACCAATGCCCAAGCAGACCAAAACCAAGAAAGGCCCATACATACCCTCATGATAAGTAATTACCTCCACCAGATTTTAGTTAATTCCTTGGGGACCAACCCACGCAAACTGACACTAAAACTGTTAAAAGAAGTCACTTCCTGGTACAACCTTTGAAAAGCTCATTCGTGGCATCGGACTTTGCAGACTCAGAGATACCACTGGGTTTAAGATATGGTTTCTGGCATTTTATCTTCAAGATAAATAAAATTATATGTCTTATGACCTTTTATCTTCAGGATAAATAAAATATTATGGCTCCTGGCCTTTTATCTTCAAGATGAACAATATTATATGGCTTTTGGCCTTTTAACTTTTAGATAAATAAGATTAATGGCTTCTGGCATTTTATATCAAAATAAGAAATAAAAATAATATGTTTTCTGGCCATTAAATAAGATAAAAAAAATAAAAGTTATATGACTTCTGGCCATATAATATCAAAATAAGAAATAAATATAATATGGCTTCTGGCCATTAAATAATATAAAAGAAATAAGAGTAATATGACTTCTGGTCATATAAAATCAGAAATAAATATATTATGGCTTTTGACCATTAAATAAGATAAAAGAAATAAAAGTTATATGACTTCTGCTCATTAAATAAGGTCAAAGAAATAAAAGTTATATGGTTTTTGGCTATATCATATCAAAATAAGAAATAAATATAATATAAAAGAAATAAGAGTTATATAGCTTTCTGACCATATAAAATAAGAAATAAAAATAAGATAAAAGAAACAAAAGTTATATGGCTTCTGGTCATACAATATCAAAATAAAAAAATAAAAAAAATATAAAAGAAATAAAATTTATATGACTTCTGGTCATATGAAGGAACGAAAAACCAGACCGAGCAATGAACCGGTCACAGCACAGGTTCAAGGGTTAATGGGTCAACCGGGGTCTAACCGGTAGTTGAACCGGTCATATTAAAATATTATAATTTATTAGTGATAATATATATTAATATATTTTTAAACTTCTATAGATAAAAATAAAGATTTTTAGAAAAAAAAATGTTTAAAATCTATTAGTATTAGTTATAATACCTATACTTATGCAAATATATCTCATTTCCTATAATTATTATATCTTTTTAAATAATTTTTTTCATTTTTTTAGATTTGTTCTTTCTTTATCTATTTTTCTCTTCATTTTAGTCTTCAACTTTCCATTTTGCCCTCAAAAAACACAAAATAAAAATTTAGAAATTTTTTTTTTAAAAAAAAAGGAGGAAGGAACTGGGTCAACCGGTTGGACCACCGGTTTTACCGATTTTAGCCGGTTCTGGCCGGTCCAACCGGTTCTGACCGGTTGAACCGGTTTGACCGGTTTCCTGATCAAACCGGACCGGACCAGGGACCGGTTCCCGGTTTGACCGGTCGAACCGGCTGGTCCGTTCTGGTTTTTTGTACTCTGGGTCATATAATATCAAATAAAAAAAATATGGCTTCTGGCCATAAAAAAATTAGAGGATGTAAGTTATATGACTTCTGGCCAAGTAACTCAAAATCTAAAATCAAGATTATATGGCTTCTGGCCGTTTAATAAAAGATAAAGCTATATGGCTTCTGGCCATATAATCTCAAAAAATAAAATAAAAGCATACGAAAAGAAAAGAAAATAAATGAAATAGATGATAGGTCATTGGAGAAAAAAATGTATTCTCCTATCCTTAACCCAATAGTATAATAATGTAAATGAATAAAAAAAAAAAAAGGTATAGATATGAGGTAATTTTTCAAGGAGACCATAAATATGATGGCATCAGGTTATCATGAGAGGAAAAAAAAAAAAAAGGATATCGATTGAAACTTCAGGTTTCATTGAAAAACGAGGAAAATCTCCTCATGGGTGATCGCTCAAGCAAGGAGACGTCAAGTTCTCAAACGCGTCGGGAAGGACGTGAATGAATCCGGTGGCTAATATCACGCCGGCGGCGAAGGCCTTGATCATGAAGAAGATGTCCTTCTCGGGACTTAAAGCCGGTATAAACTTTCCAAGGGCTGGAATCAGAACTCCGATGGCACTCGCAAATAGTATTGAGGCAAAGGCTCCTATTTTGTACCTGAGAGCCTTGGGTCTGTCACGATCTTCTTCTTCAGCGTCACATGTACACTCTGAAACAACCAAAGCTGGAAGCACAAGTAGGATGAAGACGAAGAAGACGAAGGTTTTGGAGCTTCCTTTCATGGCGTTTGGAAAGATTAGAAACTGAAAAAGCACGTAAAGTGGAGTGTGAGAGAGAATTTTGTGGGTTTTATGGGAGAAATAATGACGACATATGACTATATGAGGGTTATTTGATTGATTTAGCAATTAACAAATTATGAGCAATGAATTATTGATAAAAACTTTGAGCAAAAAAAAATATTTATAAAGAAATATGGAAACTATTTTTTTTTGGTACAAAAATATGTAAACTATTGAATGACTTTAAGGGTGTGTTTAGTTTGAGGGGAGGGGAGGGGATGAGGGTTAAATTACTTTTTTGAGTTGAAGATATTTAAATTTTGAATGGGAACCCAACATTTAAAAGGAATAAGAGGGTAAATTTTAGACTGAAATATAAAATTTAAAAGAATGAGAGGGTGAATTTTAGGTTTCTCCATTTTAAAATTGTAATTTACCCCCTCCCCTCATACCCCTCAAATCAAATACACCCTAAATGGAAGAAAAAGGATATAACATGAGTGTCGTTATATGTCGACATGTTCGGGTTTGACAATCAATAAAATATTGAACTAACTCTGTGGTCAACGGGATCACACGGAGACTTAATCTATTATGTCGAAATGTTTTGAAATTTTTGGCAAATAATAATAATAATAATAATAATTCCCTTGTTCCAATTTTGCACATGAGAGCATAATTGAGGCCAAGACTTCTGCCGATTCATTTCGAGCCCTAAATGCTGATCCATCTTAAGGACCGAAGGTAAAAATAAGTAGCACCTTTTGGGAATGTCAGTGGGGACAACCGTATATAAGCAATACTTAACAAAGAAGGCATACTTTACTTTACACTATTCCGAAAGGTGTTTGCCTAATTCGCAGGAATTCAATTAGTGTAATTAAAAAAAAGAATAGAGTTATATGGCCCCTACCTAATTATTGGTCGACAGAATGTAAAATACTACTATATACTTGGATAAGGTTTTTCTTTTGAACAAAATAGTAAATTTTTTTAATAATAACAAAATATCATTAATTAGGTATTGGCGTATGTAATCATGGATGTTATTCGGTCATCTTCATGGGGAACACTTTGTTAGTTATGATTCTTTAATAAGTATATTTGTAGTGAATAAAGAGATTAGAAGAAATTAAATGAGAAAGATTATGAACTAATTAAGAGTAATATTTAAAATATGGGACATTAATAATAAGAACAACTAGTAAATTTAACAAAACTTATTGATTTCAGAAAATTAAACAGGATAAGGTGGGAAATGAATCCCGTTTTTGTTTGGTATAACAAAGGAGCTGGGGAGGACCGTTTGAATTGCAGGTAGTGGTATATTATAACAACAACAACAACAACAACAACAATATTCACAATTTTACTTATATCAATAAATTCTGTGGGAAAGCATCTCCATTACTCCAATTTAGGAAATTATATTAATTAATTCAGCTAATTTCCCTTGATGGGCAATTCGAAGTTCGAACCATGCCCTTGTTGGGCATTATTAATTAATTGCTCTCCCTTGGTTTATTATTTCTTTTTTTTAATTAAATCTATCATAAAAAATTAAAATTTTAACATACGTCTTTAGAGATATAATTGTTGCGATTTTTCCTTAAAGGTTTCTGTTAACCTCTATAATTTCATGTCATTTCTTCACATTTTTCTTGAGTTTTACACAATCTTTGATACGGAGTATGTTTGTTTATGTAAGAATAATTGGGCGTACCTGAAGTGCGACCGTTTCTCTCTTATACCCACGCTAATCGAATCACAATATCGGAAGCGATTATGACGCACAGCAAATACACCACGATAGGAAGAAGAAAAGAGAAATATAGTAGAGGGAATAGGGATTCACAATGGCAGAGTTTCTGTATGTTAATTCAAGTATCTTACAACTGAATCCTTTTACGCCTATTTATAGGGTTCTATGCACCCCTTCCTCTTCTACTAACATGTCCTTCCATCAGAGAGACAAGATATCCTTTAGATTGAGAGATATATTGTTTAAGTGAAACAATGCCACTTGAAGAGTCATATTGCATCGGACAAAAAACATGACTCATAACATTTTGGATAATATTACATATATCCACCCAAGCATTTATGTTATTTAACTTTGACCCCAATCCTATTGGGCTTGGGCCCAATTCACTAAGGGTGGACTAGGCTATTTTCCAACATCTCCCACTCACACTTGGTGGATTAGATATCTCTTTTTCTTCCTTCTTTCATACTAGGTGCTTTGCCGTGACCGCGTAGGCATGACATCTGCATATAGGTGTATGTACTAGAAATCTCTTTTACAGAGACCAGCACAAGACAACCTTCATTTATGTAGCTTGATTTTAATATTGTGCCTTAAATATCCTAGATTCACTTATATACACTTTCATATAGCTAATCTAATCCCTTTTGAGTTAGTATAAAACTCAAATCTCCTTTCTAGTATGCATAGTATCCGCATTTATGAAATTATTAAAAATAATACCATAAAAGGACATGTCTCAGACACTAGCATATTTGGTCAAGTGTTTTCCCAAGCCTTTAGGTATATGTTTGGGCTTTAATTAGCCTCCTAAAGGTCGTGAATGATAACCAACTTAAGTGTTTGAGAGTTAAGGAATTGGAAAAGGGATTAACCCTATGTCCTTGTTTGGTTATAGGATTTGGTGTTCGCCCTGATCGTGAGCAGCCTTAGCTGGAGCTTACGTGGAAAGAGTGTAGGGAACATATCTCTTCTGCTTGTATTTGATATATGTGTTAGTGTGTTGGTGCATGTCTTAGCTTTGCATGATTATGTGTAATTTGAAGCTATGTTTCAATTTATGCTATGGCCATTAGTATGTTGTTAGAAGCATTGAGCTTATAGATTTGTCATTGTGATAACATGAGTTATGTGATGCAAGCATGTCATGCATTAAACATTTATTATACATGCATATTGATATTGTTGTCCTACTGAGATTCTCTAGAATCTCACCCTCCCCTACTAACCTTTCAGACAAGGTAGTGGATCGAGGAATGAGCATGTAGCTAAGGGCGATGAAGACTTCCTTCGGTTGTCATTCTGGTAGTTGGTTATCATCCTAGCTGGGATATTTGTATTTGGATATGTATATATGTATGTGGATGAGGATTTGATTATGTGTATGAGTAAGATTTGTGTAATCCCCATATGAGGGCTTGCATGGGCGATTGTGCCCTATAAGGCTTGATTAATAAATGGAATCCAGAATTGCTGGAATTATTACATTGCGTACTCTGATATATTTAAATGTGATTTATCTTTGTGTAGTAATTATATTCAGAATGTGAATGTGAGACCAGGTTATGAATGATTTCGAAAGGTATTTGTGAAAACCCCGTCTGTTATATGGGTTTATAAATGTTATTTGATTCTTATTGATCTCTGTTTCACTTTAATTGCGTAATCCGAATATAATTACGGAAGGGGGTTAAATTTTGGTATCAGAGCTGCAGTTCTTGGCAAAGATGGATTTTGTTGGGATAGTAGCAGTAGTTGCTACCTTAAGTCATAGGAGATGACTTTGTTTGTTGTGGTATACACATTAAGGTCCCTGCCATTTGTGGATATGTGAGTTTAAGGGTCATGTGTATACATTATTTGGTTATCCTGAATTTGTGTGTTTAAAGGCCTTAAGACCTAGGGGACTGATATGCCTTAGGCTGGCGGAGATTTTTGAGTTTATGCTGGAGTGGATGATGCTCCGTGGATTTGAGGGAAGTGATTTCCCAGTTCAACTGAGGTTGAAGGTTTGAAAGATGAATTGTGATCCAAGGATCAGACTCAATAGTCAAGCTGGTCCTTAGGAGGTTGATATGACCAATATGGTCTGTGGTACTAGATTGGACTTGAAATGTATATCAGGTATCCTAAGGTTGCTAGTGTTCATCTAGCACAGGGAAAAGTGATTCTGCGGAGAATTTGAATTTGAAACTACGAATGCTTCTTCACGACAGCTTCCGTTTCACAATTCATTTCACATTGGGACGGTCTCTTCTAGACCACCCACACACAAACGACAATCCACAAATCCGATTCTCGTAAGAATCTCAAACAGTGAATGCAACTCAGTTGCCACACACTGCAATCAGCCCATTTCATGATTGCCACACAAACCCAATCACCATACATTTTGCCAAACAAATGCAATCGCTTCCACAACGATTGCCACAAAACCATCATCACATAACCACAATCATCGCAAGCCCCCTTAATTCATGAGTGGCTAGTGCATCTCGATATCTGGAGGCTCTAACTTATGAGCCATATCATAAGATCTTGGCAGTTGGGAAGCATAAGCCACCACCCTGCTTAACTCAATCTAGTGATTCCATCCTGGAATAACTCAACAACATCACAAACTCATTTCACAAACAACAGCCTCAGCCGTATACACAAGCACTTAAGCCTTCGTTGTATCCACTTTCACAGCATTACCCTCACCCGTACACCCACCAGTGGTAACCGGGACTTTTTGGGCAGGTAGCTCAAGTGGCAGTGGGAATGCATTAAGGCGCTACTTACCCCCAGGTAGTGGCTTCGATCCCCACGGAGGTGAAAAACCTCGCTTGGGGAGCGAGGGACTCTTGTGAGTCCACCGCCATCGGTGAGGGCCATGGTGGAGCCGTGTGTGTGGGCCGGAAGGGGTGTGACACCCAGCATCTAAACCCAAATTCTTCCTTTTTGCTCAGACGTCAATATTAAAGAATTTGTTATCTGGCTACAGGCATTATGGAAGTGGATATCCATAATTCGATCCATACTAATGTTCATGTTTATTGATCTCATCTTGACACACTACACTGTTGTCAAGGCGACATAGTTTATGTTTCTTCTCTACCATATCAGCATTCTAGCAGCTTTACCGGTGAACACAATTGTCTCATCTTTGCACACCCCTCCTGAGTGTCAAAGGCGGTTGCTCGTGTGAGAGAGACAACCTCACAAGCCTGTACGACATACTAGACATTGTATACTTTCACACAGACATTTATACTAATAATGATAAGTACTTCAATTAATCATAAATGTAATAAAGTCTAAAATTTTATATTTTACGTACACCAAGTGCCCTTACATATTTTTCAAATGTTTCCTTGGCAATTGGTTTGGTCAGGGGATCAGTGACCATACTCTTGGTCGAAATATGTTGTACAACAATAATTTTCTGTGCTATATAATCTCTTACAAATTGTACTTAATGTCTATATGCTTGGTCTTACTATGATACTTAGGATCTTTAGTATAGGCTATGGCTGCAGTGTTATCACAATGCATTAATACTTGATTGGTACTCTCATTGCCAAATCCAAGATGTTCAATGAACCTCTTCAACCATAATGCCTCTTGTGTAGTTGCAGTGCATGCTACAAACTCGGCTTCCATAGAATGTAAAGCAATACATGTATGCTTCTTGCTACTCCAACATATGGCGCCATTATTTAGTAAGAAAGTATAACCTGAGGTCGATCTTCGCTCTTCCTCATCTCCACCTAAATCAACATCGGAATATCCAACCAGGCGTAGATCACTTCCTTCGTAGCATAGTGCATAGTCAGAGGTGCCTTTTAAGTATCTCATGATCCTTTTTACTGCTTTTCAGTGACGCTCACCTGGGTTGGACTGGAACCTACTTACCAATCCTACCGCAAAGCAGATATCTGGCCTTGTACACATCATTGTGTACATTAAACTACCAACAACACTAGCATCATTTTCTTTTGATCAGACTCAGTTTTGGGACACATCTTATTGCTTAAGGTTACACCAAAAGCCACTGGGGTATCCAAGGAATTGCAGTTGCTCATGTTGAATCGTTCGAGAATCTTTTTAATGTAATTTTTCTTGTGAAAGATATAGGATTCTTTTTGAACGATCTCTTTGGATCTTAACTCCAAGTATATACTCTGCTTCACCCATGTCTTTCATTTCAAAATTCGATGAAAGCCATTCTTTAATAGCTATAATCGAGTTCAGATTATTTCCAGCCAATAGTATATCATCTACATATAAGGATAATATAACAAAATTACCCTCAAACCGTTTGATGTAGACACAGCGGTCCTCTTCAATCATTTAGAAATCATAAGAGGTTATAGCTTTATGAAACCTCAAATACCACTGTCTGGATGATTGTTTGAGTCTATAAATAGACCTTTTAAGTTTACAAACTTTGTTCTCTTTTCCTTTTTCAATGAAACCTAATGGTTGTTCTATATAGATTTCCTCATCCAGATCACCATTTAGAAATGCAGTTTTAACATCCATTTGATGTAATTCTAAGTCCAAACTGTTTACTATTGCTAGAATAATTCTTATAGAATTAAATCGTACCACAGGTGAGAAGGTATCTTCATAATCTATACCTTCTTGCTGTGTATACCCCTTTGCACCTAATCGTGCCTTATACTTATCAATTGACCCATCTACCTTTCTTTTAATTTTGAGAACCTATTTGTTCCCAATGGCTTTTCACCCTTTTGGTAGGTCAACCAATTCCCAAACTTTATTCTTTCTCATTGAGTTCATTTCTTCATCTATTGCCTTTTCCCATTCATCTTTAGCAAGACTGGATAAGGCCTCTAGTACCGAATGTGGTTCATCATCCCCATCAGGAGAAACAATAAGTGCTTTACTTTCTATTTAGAAGCATCTTTTAGGGATACTTTCCCTGTTACTCTTTCTTGTAGGAGCTTCTTGCCTTTGTCTTTTCTTTTATCTAGGTCTTTGTGTTGACCTTTCTAAGCTCCCACTTAGATCGACATTTTGGGATGATTCAGGCATACCAACAGGTTCTATACTTATTTGTTCTTGTGTCTCATAAAGAGATACAGTGCGGTCAATGTCTCCCATTTTAGGGAATTCATTTTCTAGAAATGTAACATCTCTAGATTCAATTTCAGTTACCGTTCCATCTTCATTTTCACCTATGAAGACATATCCTTTGGATTGTTCAGAGTACCTTATAAAGATACATTTCTTTCCTTTAGGACCTAACTTGCCATACTTATGAGAATTATCATGAATGTATGCAGCTGACCCCCACGGTCTAAGGATACTAAGATCCGGCTTGCGTTTTGTCCATAACTCATAAGGTGTCGAAGTAACTAATTTTGAGGGCACACGATTAAGTATGAAGGTAGCAGTCATTAAAGCATCACCCCAATATGAAATTGGTAGATTTGCTTGTGCTATCATTGACCTAACCATGTCTCGAAGCGTTCTATTTCTTCTTTCAGTAACTCCATTCTGTTGGGGAGTGCTGTTAACCTCACAAAATTCTTGCTAGAATTTCACATTTCATCTTGTTTTTACCTCACCTTGGGTATATTAGTGGGAGTTAGAGAGTGTTAAAGTTGATGAAATGTGCCTTTCTCATGTTGGGCACAGCAGAATGCAAATGTAGAGGACATTATTCACTAACTGCTATGAATGTTTAACTGTGTTTGTGAGTTCTTTGTGTGAATTGATACAGATTCAGTCATAGCTGGTCCAGAGAAAGCCAAATGCAATAAGAAGGAGGTGAAGGAAGTTGAAGCCATCAACCATGCCAAGGAAAGGCAAGCAGGGAGGAGAACAGAGCAGAAAAGAGAAGGAGATGAACTTTGGAAGGTGCCTGGCCGCGGCTAACCTACTCATGGGCCGCGGCTAACAGAAGAACAGAAAGTTAAGGGCCGCAGCTAAGAGGAGCCAAGAGGAGGTCAGAGCTCACTGGCCGCGGCCCACAGAGTGGCTGGCCACAGCCAACCCCCGCAAATGATGCTGTGCGTTCTGTCATTGGAGGCACTATAAAAGCGAAACTCAGAGGTTGAAGAGGGAGAGCCCCGATTTGGAAAGACCTAGGAGGTGGCTGTAAACGTCCTCAGAGCGTGGGCTTGCCTTAAATCAAGGAGAATCAAGTGGGATTGAAGATTGAAGGAGATTCCAATTCCATTTATCTTGATTTTTTTGTACTTATTCCCTTTTTCCATTGTGATTCTGATATGGCTACACGGAATGCTGATATCTGTGAATTGTTTTTGATCATGAGTATCTAGGTTTTTCATTCTAGGATTGTTCTAAACCTTTGTATGGATTAAACTTGACTCCCTCTTTCTTTCAGTAGCTAATGGTATATATGTGTTAATTCTCCCCTATTTTCACTGATATTCATGACTGGCCAGCACTATGGATAAGCTGTTCAATTAGATTAAGCTTGAGAAAGTTAGTTTAATTGTAGAACTTGGGTAGAATCATGCTAGACTTGAAGTTTAAGAATTAAATGGATGGTTTGTTAATAACATAGAGATATAGTTATTAACCTAGCATTGTCAAATTAAGGAGGCTATGTAATGATTATTTTCCCTTAACTATAGCAAGAGATTGTGTATGTTAATGGAGGATATAAATTTGGTTATGACTTGAGAGAGCTTAATCAATTGCTAGTGAACCTTAGACTGACATATATATATTCCATGAAAGTATTCGTGTAGAGGAAGGAAATTAAGTTTATGAAATACAAAGGGAACGAACAATCCTAGGTTTATTATAATTGATCGAATTCACAAGAATCATAGTTTTGTTCAGTAATTTTTAGTTGTTATCAAAATATCTTTTGAAATTCCTTTTTCCACACTCAACAATTTTTTTTGGTTCAACTTAATCAAACACATTAAGCCCATTGCTTGACTAATTTGTTACTCAAATCCTCGAGGGAACGATCTTACTTATCACTTTATTACTTGACACGATCCGTGCACTTGCGGTAGCGAACAAGTTTTTGGCGCCGTTGCCAGGGATTGGTTTAACAAATCTTTTAGTTGACCTTAGGCTTGTGTTAGTAGATTTCGCTTGGGTCTTTAGTTAAATTTATAATTTTTCTCTCACTGTTTTCTGCATTAAATTTTAGTTGTTTTAGCTTGATACTTGCTGGTTTGTGCCTTTTTGCAGGTATCAGATCAGTTCATGCAACATTTGCAAGGGGACGAATTGATAGTGGTACTTAACGGATTGCCGCGTATTGAAGAAGAAACTGAATCAGCAGTAGAATCGGAATTAGAGATAACTGAAACAAAATCTGAATTGGAGTCTGAACTGAAACTGAAGCTGAAACAATGGCGAATGAATATGATAGAGCCACTGTCAATGACTTCGCCAGCCGGAATATGAGAGGAACTCAATCTTGCATTCGCATGCCGAAGATGCAAGCAAACACTTTTGAGATCAAATCGGTGATGATCACAATGTTGCAAATGCATGGGTTGTACCATGGCCTTTATAATGAAGACGCTAATAAGCACTTGATGTACTTCTTTGAGGTGTGTGACTCCTTCAAACAGAATGGCGTCCCCCAAGATGTGCTGAGGTTGTGGCTATTCCCTCTCTCTCTACAAGGGAAAGCTAGAGATTGGTTCAACAATCTACCAGAAGGATCCATAACTTCTTGGGATGATCTTGAAGCTAAATTTAGAGCTCGATTTTTCTCTGATGATAAATCAGTGGAAGCAAGGGATGAGTTTCTAAGTTTTAGACAACAGCCGGATGAGCATTTGTATGCCGCTTAGGAAAGGTACAAGATGTTAATGAAACAATGCCCTAATCATGGGGTGGACAAGTGGGTAGTGATCCAAATTTTCTGCACACGCTTGAATCCTCAATCTAAGGCAATGGTGGACTCTATGACTAATGGAGGTTACCGGAATATGCCTGTCAATGAGGTGTTTAGACTCTTGGATCAATTATCTACAAACAACACCCAAGACAATGATAGGAGAACTAACCCAGCCCTACTCAACACAAAAGAAGACTCTTCATCACAAATTGCCATAATTTTATCCACACTGAACAAACGTTTTGATGTTTTAGAGTCTCAAATACATAAGGGCACTGCTCATGGTGTGCATTTTGTTCAATCCACTCCAATTGTGTGTGAGCAATGTAATGATGTCCACATGCCTGATAATTGCCCCCTCTACATGGGCATTGAATCTGTCAACTATATGGGCAAATTTCAACCTTCTCAAGGTAATCCATACTCACAGACTTACAACTGTGCTTGCAGAGCTCATCCCAACTTTTCTTGGAGTCAAGGTAACACCTTGAACCCTCCTCATGAGTCTACTTCTGGCACCAAGCCGGTTCCTCCACCGGGTTTTCCAATGCCATCAAGGCAAGCTCCTGTAAAAGAAAAAGAATCTAAGACGGACAAGATGTTGGCCCGTATCTTAACAGAAGTGGAATCTTCAAGGGGTGAGAGTAAGGCTACCTTTTCTCTTCATGAGTATGCTATTAAGAACCTTGAAGTTCAAGTGGGACAATTAGCAATACAAGTAAATGCCATGGCTTGAAATGATCTTCCAAGTGACACCATCCCTAATCCAAAGCGGGGTGGAAAAGAAGAATGCAAGGCCATTCATTTGAGAAGTGGTAAGGTGCTTCCAACCATGCCTAACTCGAGCATAACTGGACCAAAGCAAGATGAGCAAGTGGACATTGAGATTGAAGAGGAAGAATTCATGACTCAAGAAAATATGGTGGAAGACGAGGAAAGTAAGAAGAGAAAGCAAACTGAGGGCGGGTTGGATGATGTTAGCAAGAGTAAGAAGAGGGAACAAGAGCTGAATAATGAAAAGAAGATCAAACCAACCACCTCCACTATCATGCCTCCTCTGCCATTTCCTCAAAGATTCAAAAAGAAGGAGGAAGATGCACAATTCAAAAAGTTTGTAAATATGTTTAAGCAACTACATGTCAACATTCCATTTGCCGAAGCTTTAGAGGGTATGCCTAAATATGCCAAGTTCCTAAAGGATGTGTTGTCCAAGAAGAGGCGATTTAATGAATTTGAAACTGTGGCTTTAACTGAAGAATGTAGTGCCGTGATCCAAAGGAAGTTACCCACCAAGTTGAAAGATCCGGGGAGTTTCTATATTCGTTGCAATATTGGAACGAACTTCAATGGTAAAGCTATATATGACTTAGGTGCTAGCATCAACATGATGCCCTTAGCTGTTTTTAACCAATTGGGGTTAGGAGAGCCAGGGCCTACCATAATGACCCTTCTATTTGCTGATCGGAGTATTTCTAAACCTAGAGGAATCATTGAAGATGTCTTAGTGAAAGTAGACAAGTTCATCTTCCTAGCAGACTTCGTGGTGCTTGATTGTGAGGTTGATTGGAAGATCCCGCTCATTTTGGGCCATCCATTCTTAGCCACAGCAAGGACTCTTATTGATGTGGAAAAGGGCGAAATCACTTTAAGGGTGGACGATGAAAAAGTGATCTTTAACATGCCAAAAGCCTTGAAGTTCCATGATGATTTAGCTCAATGCTCATTTGTGGATATATTGGACTCACTCGTTCCTCAAGAGTCATATGCTCCTATGATCAAAGACCCTTTAGAGGCATTTCTAATTGGGGAGAAGAGTTTGGATGAATTTGATGAAGAAGCTATTGAAAACCTTTTTCATATGGAAGCATTCCCTCACTCACGACAAAGGAATTTTGAGCCACTTGAGGTGGCTGAGGCATTGAGTACTCCTTTGAAGCCCTCTATTGAAGTCCCACCATCTCTTGAGTTGAAGCCTTTACCATCTCATCTCAAGTATGCTTACTTGGGGGATGCAAACACTCTACCGGTGATTGTGTCTTCTGATCTTTCAAATTTGCAAGAAGAGAAGCTCCTCCGAGTTTTGAAAGAACACGAGCAGGCCATAGGTTGGACAATAGCGGACATTAAGGGAATCAGTCCTTTAATGTGTATGCACAAAATCTTGTTAGAAGATGATCATAAAACTTCTATTGAGCATCAAAGGCTATTGAATCCAATCATGAAAGAAGTGGTCAAGAAAGAAATCCTTAAATGGCTCTCCGCTGGAATTGTGTACCCCATCTCTGATAGTTCATGGGTGAGCCCAGTCCAATGTGTCCCTAAGAAGGGCGGCATGACTGTAGTGGCTAACACCCAAAATGAACTAATTCCCACTCGCACGGTGACTGGTTGGCGGGTGTGTATGGATTATCGAAAGCTCAACACTGCTATAAGAAAGGATCATTTTCCTTTGCCATTCATAGATCAAATGTTGGACAAGCTAGCAGGTCAGGAATTCTTTTGTTTCTTTGATGGATATTCCGGTTACAACCAAATTGCCATAGCCCCAGAAGACCAAGAGAAGACCACCTTTACTTGTCCGTATGGCACTTTTGCCTTCAGAAGAATGCCTTTTGGACTATGCAATGCACTAGCCACTTTTCAACGGTGCATGATGTCCATTTTTGCTGATATGATTGAGAAGACCATTGAAGTATTCTTGGACGACTTTTCTGTCTTTGGTCCATCTTTTGACTTGTGCTTGGAGAATTTAGATGTGGTGCTTAAAAGATGTGAAGAGGCAAACTTAATTCTCAATTGGGACAAATGTCACTTCATGGTGCAAGAAGGCATTGTACTTGGCCATAGAGTATCCAAGAACGGGTTGGAAGTAGATAGGGCTAAACATGTGTAGCTAGAGCTTCGATTCTTGAATTATGTTGAACCTTCATATGGATTAACTATTGATTACTCCTCTCTTTTTGTGATTAAAGATATATATGTGTTTATTTTACTCTTTGCCTAATACTTTTAAGTATTTGATCACTATTTAGATGTTGTGTTCATTTGAGTAATGCTTGAGAGGGCTAGCTTGACTAACCAACACAAGTTCTTAAAAATTAGAAAAAAAAATATTTCTTTCATATTAAGGAACTAAACATTATAAATAATGAATTGTACATCAAACCCATTTAACTAGAAGAGACATTAAACCAACATTGTTAACTCTCAAATATTGATAATATTCCAGCATTTTTTTTATTTTTAACTATTTTTTTGGATTCAAATTGAGTATAGGAAGAGTTAATAGAATAAAATGTGCATATCAGAGTAACAAGCTAAAGTTGAAGTAGAACAATATATTTGTGGGCTTTAGTTCAAAGGAAAAGTAAGAACTTATGCATCCTCTCTTTTACAGGAGGATAGAGACAAGTTGGGAAGCTTTTAAAGGATTGAAGAACAAGGGGGTGGAAGATGACAAGTCATAAAAGCTAGATCATAGGCTAGGAGGAAGTTGCTGTGTTGTTGGCTTTAGCCAACAATACATGTGCTGAAGCCAATGGACTTTCTAAACTTTTTGTGTAATATACATCAGCACTTGGCGCTTGGCTAAAGCCAACGAGGAGAAAAACTTACTGTGTCACATGCTTCAGCACACACCAATGTGCTGAAACACACGACAAAAAATGTAACCATGTGTTTTACTTGCTGAAACCCATGTGGAGGGTTTTTAAGCAAGGGATAGGCCGATATTAGGTCATTTTATAGTTTTCAAGTGTTTCAAGGAGCTTTGTGTGCTAGGGTTTTGGCTTCTTAAAGAATATTGAGCTTGTTTTGAAGTCTAGAAGAGATTTGGGCCTCAAATCCATGGTTTTTCTCATTCTTCTTCTGTTTCTTTGCTAAATTTCAGATATGGCTATAATTAGCTTAGATAGTTGTGGCTATTTTATGATTGTGTGTAGCTAAACTCTTTTTTTGGAACCCTTGTATGGATTAAGTACTTATTTTCCCCTTTATATTTGTGATTAATGATGAGATTATGCTGATTTCACTCTTTACTTAGTGCTTCTTGTTGATTTGCCACCAACAAGATTATTGGGTTCACTTGATTAATGCTTGAGAGAGCTAGATTGAGTGTAGAACTTGAGTTAAATCGTGTGAGAGCTTGAAATTTACTAATTAAATGTATAGTTTTGTTAATAAGGTAGAGATACACTCATTGACATCACATAACCAAATAGGATTCGTTATGAAAATCATGGTTTAATTAGTTAATTAAGAGATTAATGAATTAATTAAACTATGCACCTATTTGGAGACTTGAGAGAGCACTTATAGGTAATTTAGTATCCTTGGCTAGTATAATCGCACATTAAGTAGCATATATTGGGGGGATTTAAGTGAGTGCTTTTGAAATACAAGGGGGATAAACAATCCTAAGTTCCATTTAATACTTGAATTTTAAAGAATAATTTGCTTTCAGAATTTTTTGGTGTAAAAATAGTTTTAGATTCCTCTTTCACTTCAATATGTTTTGGCTCAACTTAATTGAATTCACTAAGTCCATTGCTTGACCAATTTGTTACTCAAATCCTCGTGGGAATGATATTTACTTATCACTTTATTACTTGACGCGATCTGTGCACTTGTCGTAGCAAAAACATTTTTGGCGCCGTTGCTGGGGATTGGTTTAACAAATTCTTTAGTCAACCTTAGGCTTATATTAGTAAATTTCGCTTGGGCCCTTAGTTAGGTTTACAATTTTTCTTTCCCTCTTTTCTTAATTTTTTTTGTTTTAGTTTGATACTTGTTGTTTGTTTCTCTTGTAGGTACCATCTTGGTAATGCAACACTTGCATCCGGACGGATTGATAGTAGTACTTAAAGTATTGCCTCGTATTGATAAAGAAACTGACTCTACTTCTGAAACTATGGCGGAAATTTGCAAGGTCATACTTTTGAGATCAAGCCAGTCATGATTACAATGCTTTAAATGCATAGGTTGTACCATGGTCTCTATAATGAAGATGCCAACAAGCACTTAATGTACTTCTTGGAGGTGTGTGATTCTTTCAAGCAAAATGGAGTGCCTCATGATGTGTTGAGGCTATATCTATTCCCTCTCTCTCTATAAGGGAAGGCTAGAGATTGGTTCAACAATCTCTCTGAAGGATCTATAAATTCCTGGGATGATCTTAAGGCTAAGTTTAGAGCTCGATTTTTCTTTGATGATAAATTTGTGGAAGCTAGGGATGAATTTTTGAGCTTTAGACAACATTCGGATGAGCATCTTTATGCCGCTTAGGAGAGATAAAAAATGTTGATGAAGCAATGCCCTAATCGTGGGGCGGACAAGTGGGTGGTAATCCAAATCTTCTGTACTCGCCTTAATCCTCAATCTAAGGCAATAGTTTACTCTATGACCAATGGAGGTTGCTGGAATGTTCCTGTCAATAAGGTGTTTAGGCTCTTGGATCAACTATATGCAAACAACACTTAAGGCAATGATAGAAGGATTACCCAAGCCATACCTACTACAAAAGAAGACTCTTCATCACAAATTGTAACAATCTTATCTGCTTTGAACAAGCGTTTAAATGCACTGGAATCTCAAATGCAAAAGAGCACTTCTCACGGTGTGCATCTGTTCATGCCACTCCTATAGTATGTGATTAATGTAATGATGTCCACATGCCTGACTATTACCCACTTTACATAGCTTCAGAATATGTCAACTACATGGGCAAGTTTCAACCTTCTCAAGGGAACCCGTATTCACAAACTTACAATTGTGCTTGGAGAGCTCATCCCAACTTCTCTTGGAGCCAAGGTAATACTTTGAATCCACCATATGAGTTTACTCGGTATAAAGCCTATTCCTCCACCGGGTTTTCAAATGCAACAAAGGCAAATTCCTATTAAGGAAGAAGAGTCTAAGATAGACAAGATGCTAGCTCAAATATTTTCCAATATAGAATCTTCAAGAGCTAAAAACAAGGCCACTTTCTCTCTTTATGAAATGGAGATTAAGAACCTTGAAGTGCAAATGGGGCCATTAGCATCACAAGTAAATGCCATGTCAAGAAGGACTCTCCCTAGTGATACCATTCTTAATCCAAAAAGGAAGGGAAAAGAGGAATGTGAGACTATTAACTTAAGAAGTGGCAAAGTGATATCGGATGTGCCTAGCCAAGTAAGACTAGTCCGAAGCACGACAAGCAAATAGATGTTGAGGTTGATGATGAAGAAGCTATGAATCAGGAAAGTGTAGTGGAAGAGGATGACACTAGGAAGAGAAAACAAACTAAGAAGGTGGAATAGGAGATGATATTGTCAAGAGTAAGAAGGTGGAATAAGAGATGAATAATGAGAAGAAGAGAAAGCCAACCACATATAATATTGTGCCACCACTTCCTTTTCCTCAACGATTCAAGAAGAAAGAGGAAGATGCTCAATTTAAAAAGTTTGTAAACATGTTCAAGCAACTCCATGTGAACATTCCTTTTGCCACTAGATTAACATCTTCAATCGAAAACTTTCACAACGTCCCAAGTTGTATGCCCAAAAACAATATATGACACATTATTAACAACTCATCTTCTTTGTTAATGACTACGCTTCGTCCATTAACATCTTAAGAGTAACAAGTTGTGAATGTCATAATGTAGATGGGAAAACACATCTCTCCCTATGTTAACATCATCTTCATTGTTAACGACTCTGTTTCCTCTATTAACATCTTGTGACGAGTAATTTGGGAAGGCCCTAATCTAGATGGGAAAACACATGTCACCCTCGATTAACACCATTAGCTCTATCATTAACGACTACATTTCATCCATTATCATCTTGTAAGGAATAAGTTGGGAATATCCTAATATAGATACTTGGGAGACTCCTCCAATTTGTTGACATTGAATCCCTTTGGTGGAGTAGTGATCTCTGCTACTTTGGTTTTCTTAGAAGGTTGTCCCTTCTTCATTTTGTCAATGATTCTAGCCATAGCACTAGCCACTTTCTTGTCATACTTTGGCTTTTTGAGTGGCTTAGGAGTGAACGAAGGGGTAGAGGAATCCGAAGGAGGAGGTGAAGGGGATTTGGTACTCTTCCCTTTCCCAGTTGAAATGCTCTTTTTAGATTGAGCCCTTGTAGCAATTGGCTCATTGATAACCACTCCTTTGACTTTCGGTTGTGGTTGAAGAGGGATTTTTGCTTTTGGTCTCGGGGTTAACTTTCTTCTCTTTTTGAGAGGAGAAGAAAGAGGATGAGAATGTTGTTGGGATTCAGAGGAATCTATGGGAGTAAGATTTTTGGTTCTCATTTTTCAGAAAGATTGAAAATTGAGATTTTCTGAAAAATGGAGACACTTAGCGCGAAATAGGGCAAAGAGATTCTGAGCAAAATAGAGAGTTTTTAGACTTGAAATCAGTTGGGTTTTGACCGAAATGGATCAAGGAATCACTTGAGAAAAATTTCTGTGAGAGGAAATAGTGATTTACTCGAGGAGATTTTGTGGAAATGACCGAGTTTGCGACAGATAAAGACCTAGAACCCGACTTTACTCGAGGCCGTACTCGAGTAAACTTCATCTTTACTCGAGGCCTTCCTCGGGTGTTCATGCAGAAAAATTCTAAAATAATTTATTTAAATTGCGTACCTGGCATGAATAATATTGTAATTATCCATGAATGTTCCCTCGATCATTTATAATCCATTTGGGTCAGATTTGAGTCATTAATCAAGACTTTGAGAATTTGAACTCCGACATTACTCGAGGTCTTCCTCGGGTAATCTTCAAGTTTACTCGAGTCCTACCTCGGGTAAACAGTTTTTCAACTTCTGACTCTTCATTTCTTTGAAAACAGAACCGTTATGTTTGAAAATCAAGTAACTTGATCCGTTACTTCCAGTTTTGAAGTCCATTACTCGAGTACATACTCGAGTAAAGTGCTTCTTTACTTCAAGTTGTTCCTCGGGTATTATTTTTCTGTCACACATTACTTCAAGTTGGTACTCCAGTAAAGGTGTCCTCTGATCACCTCTGTTTTTGTTTCACAAAACAGAGTTTCAACCTTCCTGCAAAACAAATTTCTATATACTCCGATGCTTAAGTTAGTAATCATCAAAACAACATTAAGTGACTTCATCTAATATTATGAAAAGCTGAAATAACTTATAACTCGTTAGGATTTACCATTCCCAATTCTCTTCTAATGTAAAGAAATTGATCTTTTGCAAGGGGTTTTGTAAAAATATCAGCTAGTTGAAGATGAATAGGGATGAATATCACTTTTACATCTTTCTTTTGGATATGGTCTCTGATGAAATGATGTCTGACATCAATATGCTTGGTTCTAGAATGTTGAACTGGATTCTTGGCCAAGCTTATTGTACTTGTATTATCACAGTAGATTGGTATTTCTTTGAGATAAATACCAAGATCTTGTAGTTATTGTTTTAACCATATTACTTGTGCACAACAACTTGAGACTGCAACGTATTCGGCTTCCGTTGACGAA
This sequence comes from Inga laurina, assembly GCA_963855925.1. NCBI lineage: Eukaryota > Viridiplantae > Streptophyta > Magnoliopsida > Fabales > Fabaceae > Inga > Inga laurina. Next base: position 6,680,633 of record OY979706.1, on the reverse strand, counting down.
AGAGACACAGTATTTTGTTTCTTGCTAAACCATGAAACAAGAGATCCTCCAAGAAATTGTCCTTGTCCACTGGTGCTCTTTCTGTCTGTCTTGTATCCTCCATGATCAGAATCTGAATATGCAACAAGATATTCACTTCTTCCTTTAGGATACCATAGACCCAATTCAGGTGTGTCAGCAAGATATCTAAAAATCCGTTTGACCGTTTCAGCATGTGATTCTTTTGGTGCTGATTGATATCTTGCACATATGCCAACACTAAATTGGATATCCGGTCTACTTGCCATGAGATAGAGTAATGATCCAATCATTCCTCTATATTTTGTTATGTTGTAGTCTTTTCCTTTGACATCAGCATCAAGCAACGTAGTTGAACTCATAGGCGTGTCCGTGCCATTTGCTTCATCCATTCCATACTTCTTTAATAGCTCTTTTAAGTACTTTGTTTGAGATATGAAGATTCCATTCTTTCTTTGTTTGATTTGTAAACCAAGAAAGAAATTCAGTTCTCCCATCATTGACATCTCAAATTCTCCCTGCATTATCTCAGAAAATTCCTTACACAGAGATTCATTAGTAGCTCCGAAAACAATATCATCAACATATATTTGAACAATTAAAATATCATTGAGTTTTCGTTTTATAAAGAGTGTTGTATCCACTTTTCCCCGTACAAAACCTTGATCAATGAGAAACTTACTGAGCCTCTCATACCAGGCTCTAGGAGCTTGTTTTAAACCATATAAAGCCTTTTTAAGTTTGAAAACATGGTCAGGTTTGGTAACATCCTCAAAACCTGGAGGTTGTTCTACATATACTTCTTCCATGATGTAACTATTTAGAAAAGCACTCTTTACATCCATTTGATAGAGTTTGAATCCTTTGATGCATGCAAAGGCTAAGAGTACACGTATAGCTTCCAATCTAGCCACTGGAGCATACGTTTCCTCATAATCAATTCCTTCTTCCTGATTATATCCTTTGGCCACCAATCTTGCCTTGTTTCTGACAATAATTGCGGATTCATTGAGTTTGTTCTTGAATACCCATTTAGTACCAATGATCGGATGATCTTTGGGTCGGGGCACCAAATCCCAAACTTGATTTCTCTCAAATTGATTTAGCTCTTCTTGCATTGCTATAACCTAATCATTGTCTGATAGGGCTTCATCAATGTTAGAAGGTTCAATTTCTGAAATGAATGCAGAAAAACTTACTTCATTGAAAATCCTATTTCTAGTTTTGATCCGTTCATTCACATCTCCTATGACTTGATCTAAGGGATGACTTTTGTTGTATTTCCAAGCTTTAGGTTGTCCTAGGGATTGTTCTTCTTCCTTGGTTTCATCAACCTCTGGAATAAGAGATTTAAAAATAGATTGACCATTTTCTTGATTTAAACCAACTTCCTGTTCTTCATCAATGGTTTTGTCAGAGGATTCAAATTCATCAAATACAATATGAATTGATTCTTCAATAATACATGTTCTTTTATTGTAAACTCTATATGCTTTACTTCGATTAGAATATCCTAGGAAAATTCCTTCATCTGTTTTAGAATCAAATTTTCCTAAGTTATCTTTACCATTATTATGAATGAAACACTTACAACCGAAGATGTGTAGATGAGCAATGTTTGGCTTTCGTCCCTTGTATAATTCGTATGGTGTCTTTCCAAGTTTTGTTCTGATATATGCTCTATTTGAAATGTAGCATGCTGTACTCATAGCATCAGCCCAGAACACTTGAGATACATTCTTTTCATTCAACATTGCTCTAGCCATTTCTGTGAGCACTCTATTCTTTCGTTCCACGACCCCATTTTGTTGAGGCGTTCTTGGAGCAGAAAAATTGTGATCAATACCATTAGTATCACAATATTCTTCAAAAGCTTGATTCTAAAATTCTCCACCATGATCGGTCCTAATTCCTGCAATGGACATACCTTTCTCATTTTGCACCTTCTTGGCAAAAACAATAAATTCTTCAAAGGTCTCATCCTTTGATGATAGAAAAATAACCCATGTAAATCTAGAGAAATCATCAACAATGACTAATGAATATAGATTTCCACCAAGACTTTTTACTCTTTCTGGACCAACCAAATCCATATACAATAATTGTAATGGTCTATTTGTTGAAATCTCATTTTTTAATTTGAAAGATGATTTAGTTTGTTTACCCTTTTGACATGCATCACATATCAAGTCATTTTTGAAATTTACTTTGGGTAATCCAAGCACTAAATCCTTTTTGAGTAATTTGCCTAGTTGATGCATATTGACATGAGCCAATCTCTTATGCCATAGCCAACTTTCATCGGCATTACTTAGAAAACAGTTTTCAGATTTATTTCTATTAATATCTAGAGTATAACAGTTACCTTCCCTTTTTGCTCTGAGCTTAGTCTTGATATTCTTCTTATCAAGCTGTAAGTCACTCTTGTTGATAATTAAACATTCTTCTGAATCAAATATTACCCAGTTGTTTTTATCTGCACTCTGACTTACGCTCAGCAAATTATGACACAATCCTTCAACATAATATACATCTTTAACTTGTATTCCTTTGCCATTTCTGATTTCACCAATTCCTGCTATCCTTCCGGATTGATTTCCTCCAAATTTTACCTCTCCACCTTCTTTAGGTTGCAATTTGGTAAAACTATCGAAATCACCGGTCATATGTCTAGGGCATCCACTATCAATGTACCACTTGCTATTTTTGGATGCTTTAAGACATTCCTGCAATCAAACGACTAGGTCTTAGGTACCCACATCTTTCTGGGTCCTTTTGGGTTAGTACAAATAATTTTCTAAATATATGAACCTTTAGGTACCCATTTGTAGGTTCCTATCATTCCTTTCTTCTTATGAATGCATGAAGAAGTATAATGACCCTTTCTATTACAGTAATTACAAAATGCAAAAGGATTTGATGTATGTACAGAATGCTGGAAATAATTCAAATATGACTTACCTCCTGCTTTCTTTCTACCTTTCCTTTTATCGGACTTTGGATCATATCCAATTCCAGATCGTCATTTACAAATCGTTGAGCTTTTAGAATAACATTTAGCATCTCACTTCCTTGTGTAAATTTTTCAAGAGTTTTTGTGAGATCAATGTTTTTCTTTTTCAAAGATGAACAATCTTCACAATTCTTTTCTTTAAGTTCAGTTTCAAGAACTTTGTTTTTCTTTTTGAAAACAATCAATTCTTTAACTACTTTGATGAATTCAGAATGTAAAGCATTATATTCGGAAAGTAATTCATCATAGGTAGGTTCAGAATCATTTACCTCTTTTTCTGTTTCTTCTTGAGCTACGAGACATATGTTAGCTACTTCTTCCTCATCACTTTCTTCGTCAGAGGAGCTATCACCCCATATAGCAGATACAAAGGCTTTCTTTTTGTTGAAGAATTTGCCTTTTTTTTTTCTTTGCTCTTTTGATTCAGTTCTGGACATTCTGATTTGATATGTCCTGGTTTTCCACATTCGTAGCAAATGATATGATCTTTGCTGCTAGTTCCACCTTTTTGAAAGTGTTTGAATCCTTGTCCTTTCTTGTAGAACTTTCTGAATCGTTTTATGATTAAGCCCATTTCATCAACGTCAAACTCCTCGTCCTCATCTTGATTCTCTTCTTTTACCTTTAGTGCAAGACCTTTCTTTTTCTTGTCACCAATGTCATCTAGTTCTCGTTTGAACTTTAGTTTGCTCTCATGTTCAGAAAGACTTCCAAATAGAGAAGCAACTGATCTCATTGATTCTCCTTTTGCTTCTTCTATCGCAGTGACTTTGGCCTCCCACTCTTTAGAGAGAATATTCAAAATCTTTCGTACTTGGGTATGTTGATCATAAGATTTCCCAAGTGCTGCAAGTTGATTAACAAGATGAGTATATCTAAGTTCAAATTCAGAAATTGATTCACCTGATTTCATTCGAAGTAGATCAAATTCAGTGACTAAGGTGTTGATTCGATTCTCCTTTATTCCCGAAGTTCCTTCATGAGCTATTTCCAGAGCTTCCCACATTTCCTTTACTGTTGGAAGTGTGCAAATTCTGAAATACTCACTTTGACTCAAGGCACTTTGTAACATCAGAATTGCCTTGCTGTTGAGAGTGATAAGCTTCTTGTCATTCTCATCATATTCCGCTGGCGTCTTGGGAATTTTCTGAGAATCTACAGTTTTTGTAGGTTGATAATTTCCACTCTCAATCACATCCCACAGTCCATATTCGGTAGCCATCACGAACACTCTGAATTTTGCTTTCCAAAAGGAAAAGTGTTCTCCACTGAATCTAGGAGGTCTAGTGATGGATGCTCCGTCGGGAAGAATTCCTTCGCCCATGCTTGCCATTGGATCCTTCTTAGGTTGTTATACCTTAACAAGAAGACCTACGCTCTGATACCAAATGTTAGAGCAAGCGTTTCACCCAAGAGGGGGGTGAATTGGGTGATCTTAAAAATTTCGTTGCAAATATAAAATTTGACGTTGAAATTAAAACATGAAAGAGTAAGGAGAAATATCACCGAAGTGTACACCGGGAGTTATACTGGTTCGGCCACAACCACTTTGACCTACGTCCAGTCCTCAGAGCTTCGCTGAGAGTTTCACTATATCTTCCAAGATTCAGTGGGTTCTTGGCACCTCAGTACAAGCAAGTTCCTACACCTGGACACTCGCTCCCCCTTACAAGTTGTAATTCAATCCCAACTCAAGGTTCCATAACCTTAAGTTACCTCAATAACAAATATTGAGTTTGAATGAAATATCTCTCTTCACAGAGTAAATAAGAATCACTGAAGCATAGAAACACAAGTATAAAAATAGAGTAATGAACTTGATAATACGTTCGTAAGTGTGTTCTTGTATCTTCTCTGTTCAGATGTTCACATATATATAGATACATTGGTAATGATTGCTGGAACGTATTTCTTCATGTCCGTTGGAGCGTGCGCAGCCATTATTGACTTTTCTAGTTTTTGAAAAACATACGTTGTGGTAGGTGACGGTCGGTGACATTTGAACGTTTCATTTGACTTCCACTACTTGATATGATATCTTCATTGTTCATCTGTAAATAGGCTAAGAATACTAACACAATGAAAGATTAATCATATAGAAAACAAAATATTCATCGTTTGAAAGATTTCTGGATTTCTGGGTTCGCTTACTCGAGTAGCTACTCGAGTATCACATGAAGTTTACTCGAGTACCTAATCGAGTAACATCGAGAAATCTTTGTCAAACTGCAAGTCAATCAATAAATACACGATTACTCGGGTAGTGCATGGAGTAAACTAAATTTGAAACCTTTGTAAATAGTTCTTTACTCGGGTACCTACTCGAGTAATGCACTCACAACTTTATGAGTTACTCGAGTACCAACTCGAGTAAACCTTTATAAAAACTTTTGGTTACTCGATGCTTTACTCCAGTAATGTTGCAGGATTTAGATGCTGAGAGCACTTACCTCATTACTCGGGTACGGACTCGAGTAATGCATTCATTTTTACATAGGTTACTCGGGTACCACCTCGAGTAACTATACTTTCTGTGCTTCACTTACCCGGGTAATGACTTGAGGTTTACCTTGAAGTTATCTCTTCATACTCGGGTACCTACTCGAGGAATCCACTTAAAAGAGATTATTGACTACTTGCATATCAGAGTAAGGACTCGAGGAAATCATTTAAAAATAAATCAAGTTACTCGGATACCACCTTCAAGTTTTTCACTCACTTTAGTGCTTTACTCGAGTACCTACTCGAGTAATGTTGCAGTGGTACAAAATGCCGAGAGCATCAATTTTCACAAACAAAGTTACTCGAGGAGCTCCTCGAGTATCTTTGGAAACCTGAAGGCAACTGGAAGTTTTAAACATGTTTACTTGAGTAGCGCCTCAAGTAACATTGGCAGGCCGAGAGCAACTTAAAAATACTTACACTATTACTCGAGTAGTGCCTCGAGTAACGTTGGCAGGTTACTGGAAGTTGTCTCTGATTACTTCAAGTTTTGTCTCATTACTCGAGTAGCGCCTCGAGTAATGACTTAGAAAACTTGCTTCTGATCAAGTTTCTCAGCTTTTTCTCTTGGCCTTTCTTCATTACTTCAATGCTTACTTCAAGTGATACTTGTTCCTGTCATTACTTTGTTCAAACTTGTTTATTAATCATTGCCTTTTCAAACCATTCTTTTGTTATCATCAAAACATGAGATCTAACAAACATCTCTCATACTATTAATAACATCATCTTCTTTATTAACAACTTGGCTTTCTCTATTAACATCTTCGAAGGAACAAGTTAGGAATGTCGTAATGTACATAGGAATACACAACATCTCTCTCCATATTAACATCATTATCTTTGCTGTTAATGACTCGGCTTCCTCCATTAATATCTTTGAAGAAATAAGTTAGGAATGCCGTAATGTAGAAGGGAAAACACAATATCTTTCCTTATATTAACATCATTATCTTTGCTGTTAACAACTCAGCTTCCTCCATTAACATGTTTGAAGGAACAAGTTAGAAACATCATAATGTAGATAGGAAAACATAACATCTCTCCACATATTAACATCATTATCTTCGTTGTTAACGACTCAGCTTCCTCCATTAACATCTTATGAGGAACAAATTGGGAATATCCTAATGTAGATAGGAAAACACAACATCTCCCATCTCCCCATATTAACAAAATAATCTTCTTCGTTAATGACTCTGATTCCTCTATTAACATCTTGTGAGGAATAACTTGGGAAGATCGAAATGTAAATAGGAAAATACAACATCTCTCCCCTTATTACCAATATCAGATTCATTATTAACTTGACTTCCTCTATTGACATGAGTAACATGTTGGGATGGTCCTAAAGTAGATAGGGAAAAATAACACATTAGTCATAATTAACAACATAATTTTCTTTATTAACAACTCAACTTCCTTCATTAACTTCTTCAAAGGAATGAAGTTGCCAAATCACAAGTTTGATGCCTGAAGCAACACCGCACCCACAGTTAACAAGATCATATTCATTATTAACGACATTATTTCGTTGATCAACATCTGGCCAATAAGAACTGGGAAAGTTTTAGCATCAATGCCTAAACACAACACCTTTCACATCTTTCACTCACAGACAACAAAAGACGTGTGAAGGACAAAGTTTGCAAAATGAGATGTTCCATGGGTAATAGCACCACGTCACTCTATATTAACAATATGACTCTGTTGGTTTAACACCTTGATATATTTATCAGATGCTGTAAGATCACAATCTGCGTAATTACATTCACCAATCATATCAAGCCCAAAAAAAAGTTACACACTGCCCCTTGTACACATTCACATATTTCATGATAAGGGAATATTAACACTGCAGTAGTACATAATGTTTCCTTATTGCAAACATTGAATTACATCAAACACTAAATACAGTAACTACCTACTAGAGTACACATATGACAGCAACCTATCTTCCAAAATAACTATAAGTAGGTTGATAATAACTTTACAAAAACATAAACAAAAAATTTCACTTCACAATATTGCAAGTCCTTCATGTTGCCAAAAGTGTTACTTCAAAACATAACATCATCTAATATTAGCTTGGCTTTGGATTTTTGCATGCCCTTCCAGTGTGACCGGCTTCATGGCAACTTGCACAGTGGTATATCTTCTTGTTCTAGAATTGTGATTCACGCCTTTTAGTTCTTGGCCTACCTGAAGGTAGGCTAGTCCTTGGGGGCATCAAAAAAGTTTGACCTGCAAAATTTCCAACATATAGTTGTTTGTGTCAGGTTTATTGATTGTTACATTTGAAACCATGCTACGACTATAAATCTTTTGTTGGGATGTGATTTTGTAGAATTCTTCCACGTACTCATACACATTGCCATAGACATGCTTTATGGCTGCACAAGCATGTGCACAAGGGATCCCTAACATTTGCCAAGCTTCACAACTGTAAAGACGCAAACGAAGATCAACACTTAAGGATCCATATTTGGTATGAACATAAAGGCTACCCTTACTATAATTTTCAGGGGACATATGTTTAGCATGAGCAACATTTTCCTTTAGCATTGACTCTATGTTGGGGCCTATCCCATTTTTCCACTTACTTATTGCCATACTAGATGTGTACATCATCTTGGCAACCTTCTCACGATGTTCATGGATAAGTTGGCCAACATTGTGTTTCCTCTCCTTCACCACCATGCGTTAAATGATTCAACAATGTTAGTAGTTATCTTATCCCATCTTCAGAAGGGGAACTTGCTCAATATCCACTTATCAATATCTCCTTGATGATTTAACCACTCAAATATCTCTGGATAGGAATTTCACATATAGTCCATTTCCTTATTGAAATCTACATCCAACCTTGCATATGCAACATTATCGAGCAACCATAATGCATCTTCCTTTGAACACCCACTAGTCTTCCTCTTGCCTCTATTTACTTTCAGCAATTCTGAACTAAAATTCTCCTTCACATGCCTATAACAATAAGCATGCCTTCCCCCCCCCCAAAATTGTCCTCACCGCCCCTTTAATTGCAATATGACGGTCAGGCACGATTATTAATTCAATTGACCTAACTATTTATTTTATCTTGTGTAAAAACCATGACCAATCCTCTAATGTCTCTCCCATAATAGTGATTGCAAAGGGCAACATTTCATCATCTGTATCATAGGCAGAAGCTGAAAGTATTGTTCCCTTATATAGCTCGGACAAGTGGGTTCCATCAATGTATAGCACATGTCTAGCACCAGTCATGAATCCCTTAATACAGCAACCATATGCGATAAATACTAGCTCAAATATGTTATTCACGCTTGCTTCCCATTCAGCAATAGTTCTCTCATCTGATTCCTTCAAACGGTAACAAATCTAAGGTATCAACATATATGAATCTTGTGGTCTTCCTTGTATGTCTTCCATGGCTTTTTCCTTCACCCTATATGCTTGCTTGTATGTAAGAGTTACACCATATTCTGTTTGCAACATCTTTCTTATTTTATTTGGATGTTTGTCAATGAGATTTCTCACCTCATCAACTATAATTGAAGATGTCAAGTTAGATCTTCCACTATGACTAACCTAAAGATTGTCTTGGGCACTATGAAAATGTTTATCTTTGAATGTCGTTACTCGTAGTAATGGGGTCATCTTACTGATAGCATTTGCCGTTACCCTCCAAGGACATCTAAAAATCTTATATTTAACTGAAATGTTGTGCTTGCTATTTCTCACATATTCAAACTCAAACTTTTGTGTTATGCTGTGCTTGTACAATGCCTTCTTAAAAGCATCTACATGTGGAAAACTTTGCACCACTCCTGAAAATAATCCCCTCCATTTCGTATAGTTCAACTCCGGCATTGGTGTAAGTGCACTCTCTACTCTATATGGCAATTATTACATCCTCCACCAGTTTCAGCCATCAAACAAGTAGCAACACTTTCAAAACTGACTAGTTCATAATCATTTTCCATAATTCTTGGACACAGAATGGATCTTTATTGTGGCAATCCCAATAAATCTTCAACCTTGTAGTGAATAACAACTGCAGTTACTTAATAACTAACAACAGCTTCATAAATAACAACTATGAAACCTAAAAATATTTACACTTACATGTCTGCCTCAACAGATATATCTGACACATTATCATTCCCTTTTTGTGCTATATACACATACCCACTCCTATCATTATAGTCAAACAAGTTCTCAACTTCACCATCATCATTTAAATCTATTAGTCTCTTCTCATCAAAGCTCATTATATATTTCATCTCACATATGTTACAATCAATACCAAGCCATGATGATATCATCAACCTCAAATCTGTCAGTATTATCAGCTGTTTTAGCCACTTCACCTTTACATAACTACCAATATATTGAATTTTACCTTCATCATTACACACTAATTTACCTCCAACATGAAATAACAAAATAGTTCTTTCAAAGATGATGACCCTTCATTACAGTCATTTTGCATGCTTACCTGAAAAAAAACTTTACACCACTCTTTATAATCTCACTCCAGTAAGCTTGTCTTGTAACAAATTGATTATTAAACCGAGTAACTTCCCCTACCATCACCTACTACCTACAATTGACAACAACACTATATGTTTTAACATCTCCATCTTCACTATTAACAACACCCACAAATCATCACCCTGCATCTCCTATTAACAAAAACATAATGTACTTTAACATCTCGATATTTACTGTTAACAACACTCACAAATAATCACCCTGCATCTCCTATTAATAACAACATAATGTACTCTAACATCTCCATATTCACAAATAACAACACTCTTCTGTTGTTGTCACTCTGCCTCTATTATTAACACCCAACAATAGCTCTTCACATCTCTATATTCACTAATAACACCACTCTCCCCCAACCTTACTATCCACCTCCAGCCCACCTTTCACCTGATGTAAAACCCATCCGTAATCAGTCATGGTGAACAAAACAGGCACAAGCTTCATCAATAACTCAGCCAAACACAATTGTTACAATTGTAAATGGTCTATTAGAAAGTACAATTCTACACTGTCATAATCAAGTAATACAGAAGTGAGTAGAGTATCGTTCCCACGAGGATTGATCACTAAGTACCAAAATGGGTAATTTTAATTCTATTTAGTCGATCAATTAGATGATGATTGAGAGTATGAAATAAAAGATGATTAAATATGAGTGCAAATGATATGAAAGCAACTATGAGAAAAAGTCCTGGGTTCAAATTTCACTTAACAAATTCCGGATTAAATCACTTTTCTATTCTAGCCTAATTTATTCCACATGATTAATAGTCAAGTTTCCCTAATTTAATTACTAGCCTCTTTCAAGGTCAAGCAATTCTATAATTAATTGCTAATCCAATATATTCCTATATGAATTTAAACAATTAATTATGCATTAAGATTTATAGAACTCAGTAAGACTATACAACTCATATGAATATATTTCTATTTCATATGCAAATCATGGTTTTAATTATAGGATCTATACACATGCATCTCCTTTTGGTCTCAACATACATATTGGAATCATTCAAAAGGTGGCCAATCAATTGAGAGTATTAAGAACAATAATTAAAACTCAATCATAAAGGAGAAATTTAAACTAGATTTAATAAGTTAAGATTCAATCCGTCATTAGTAAGCTACATCATCGCCCTAGAAAAATGGAAGTTTAGCATATGATGAAATTAAAAACAAAAAGAAAATAAATTGAAAACTACATAAACATTGCAATAAACTTAATTATAAAATTCTAAAACATAAAAATTACAACCACAAGATGGATGAAAATAGAAAAATTTAGTCTTCCATATAGGAGGCATGGAAGAAACAAATACAATGCATGAAATTAATGCTAAAATGATGGTGTAAGTAGAGAAGAGAGGAGAGTAATGGATATGAAATGGTGTGTAAGTAAGAAGAGAGGAAAGTAATAGATATGAAAAATGGTTGTGTAAAATGTGAAGGAGAGGATGGCTATATATAGGGAAAAATGGAGTAGGGTAGATTAAATGGTAGATAAAATATGGTAGATGAAGTAGTAGATGAAAATGAAGATGAAGTGGTAGATGGAATGTGGTAGATGAAAAGGAAGATGAAGTGGTAGATGGAATGGTTGGTGAAATGGTAGATGATTCTCGTTTTCAACTTCCAAGCAAAATTCGAAACCCTTGAAGATAGAAATGGGTTTTGGTCTCAACATAAAAGTTGTAGAGCTCTTTCTTAACTTTTTATCCATATATAGAATGTCCCAATATGATATCTAGAGCTCCAGATATTACCTAAAAACTGAAAGAGGGTCTAATTTAGTATTTTTTTCAAGAAATTCTATTTTATACCAAAATCATTATTTATTTATTAATTACACACAAATTCATTAAATTGAGCTCAAATATTATCCACAAAATCATCATATAAGGGAAAATAAATATACAAATATTTTACTTATCAAATTCCCCCACACTTAGCTCTTGGATGTCCTCGGACAAGGAGTGACTAATTAGTTCTAACAAAATTAGAAGTGTCAAGTCATAAGCAAGAAAACAATTGAAAAATAAAGAGATCATAGTATTCATGATTCAACAAAAATATAAACTGATAATTTTATTTGAAAATGAAAAACCTGAGTTCGTAATTGTGAATCATTCTCCAAATATCTCAAGTGTTTAAGGGTAAGTGTTTCGCTCGAATTCAACAGAAAAAATTGTACTATCATAGGCTTGCTAAAAATCTCAATCTCCACTACCTAATTCAAATCAAAAGGACTTATTAAGGGTTGTAATGGGGTTAAGGTAAAAGGAATGTAAAACGTGATATGAAGGGCTAAATTTAAAAAAATTAATAGAACAATTGAAAATGGGTCAGCTTCTGAATAAATCTATTTCATCACAACAACTTATAATTCGAATACTCAAATTTTTTTTTCTTTTTTTATACTTTTTTTTTGCAACTCTAAAGTTGATGATATATACACCCCCACACTTGTTAAAAGCCCATTTCATAAAAATTTCAAATGCTCTGCTATTCTACCAAATTAAGTAAAAGCACTTGATATATCATTAAAGCACATGTTAATGGGTTGAGAACAAAGAAACAATCAATTAGGCTCAAAGGGTCTTATCAACGGTATAATTGCAAGGTTGGCTATTTGGTTCTGGCTAAACAAAATGAATGTCTTTATCATTTTTGAATGTGCATGTGAGATGTAATTTCAACCAGATTTAAAGTAAGTTCTATAGTGACAACTTAATAGGCGAATATCACACACAAGCGAAATAATCATTATATGCTCAAAAGCTCACAGTTAAAGGCATTCAAACTCAGCTTATTTAATCTAAAAATTCATCACCAATTGCAACAATAAGTTGTTCATTCATGCTATGAAATATCTAAATTCAATTAATCTATACTCAAAACTTATATACTTCTTAAGATCATTACAAAGCACTTAAATAGGATGAATTTTCCCCATTTTTACTCTTTTTTTAGAAGGAATAAAAACATGCAACTAATAAAATGCGTCTCAGGAGTTAAGAATAACTCCTTACTTTGCCATTTTTTTCCACACCCCATGCATCTAATGGTTTTACTAACTAACTAAATATTTTTTTCTCCTCCCCCAACCTAAATAAGACATTGTCCCCCAATGTCTTCTAGAGCTTAGAGAAAGTTTTTTTTTAAAAAAAAATAAACACACAATAAAGTAAAATCAAAATTCCAAGAGTAAAACCAAGAGATCAGATTAAGGAATGTTACAACCGAAGAGTGGTATTTGGATCCTGCTTCTGACTACTATCTGAAGATTGTCTACCTATTTGCTTGACTAGTATATCGGGTTTAGGTTCATAGGTTTGTAATTGATTGAGCAACTAATTAGTAGTTGGGGTAGAAATTATGGAATGGCAAGTCGCTTGAGGTATGAATCCTGTTTCCACAACATGATAAAAAAACAACAGATCATCATAAAAACCATTAACATTTAACAATCCTAATGGCTTTTTGTGAAAGTTTAACTTAGCTCAATATGCGATGCTGGAAATCCCATCCAACATTTTCAAACCACCAGGTAGAGCGATAAAAGCTTCAGCCCTGTAGAATATACGTCCCATACGTTCCGGCAAGTTAGAAACCTGTAACTCTTGTCCTAAGTAAAAGATGTGACCATCTAACTCCTTTACCTTTACACTCAAAACCTTGCTTCCATTAATGGTTGCAGCAATGACCACACTTCCCCTTAGGCCCTGGATGCCTCCCTTGTATACAAAATTGATCTTTCGAATAGTTAATGCATTTCCTAGTTATTGTGCTACATTTAGAAACTCTCCATTCTTTCCCTTATTAGTTTCACCAAAAATGTAGATAGATTTAAAACTACATTTTAGTATGATACCTTTTTTCTCTTCTTTTCTCTCGGACCATTTATTCTTACAAGTGGAAGACTGCATATTTACAAGTGGAAGAGTGCATATATATAATACTAAAACAACGACAACAAGATCATGCAAATCAGGAATTTTTCAAAGAAGTTTGAAAAATTTCAAACACGAATGACCAGCATAATTTGTGTAAAGAAATTAACAAAAACAGGAAAGAAAGTCGAAAGTTATTGAAAAGATAAAATAGATTAGACAAAAGCTATTGAAAAGATAAGACAAATTAGATAAAAGCATGATTATGTACAATAGTTGTGATTTTGGCTCACATCTTCCTCTGGTTTCACGTTCAGTAACGGCTTAAAATGATTTCTATAAATCAAGGATTTGCTTCCCATCCAGTTTTCTTTTAAACTAGCAAATAGGGCCTTTTAACGTCAAATTCTCCAAACAGTAGCGCCATTTTTCTTGGTTGAATACGTGCACTAAATCAAGAAGAATACAATGAATATCACCACTCGGATGTGTCTCAAGAGTTTGAATGATATCATCCAGGGACTCCTTACTCAGTTCATCCTTTATAAATTTAATTTTATCTTCTTGATTTATAGAAACCATACATTTGCTCCAATAGCAGACATTCATTCTTTTAGCTCTTCTCTTTTTAGAGTAAGAACTACTTCACATTCCTGATAAAGGTTTAACAACTAATTTATTAAACTCACTTGCTAAATGTACCTTAGCTTCAATGATCTAGCGTATGTCCTCAAGAAGGCCCAAACACTTTAATATCTTTATCCTGATAGCTATAGAGCTTCCTAAGCACATCTTTGGGAAGAGTAAGGAACTTGTTCTTAAGCTTTGCAAGAAATTCCTCCATATTAACTTGTAATGAAAGAGATGAAAACTAAAATCTCTGACGTAGTGCAGTGTGTTTCGGTGAGTAGGAAAGAAAAATGAGAGAGTAGGAAGGAAAAATAAGGGAGTAGGACAGAAGTTTTGGGTTACCTCCCAAATAGCCACCCTTCTTTAATGTCTTTAGCTAGACAAAGACCAAACCACTTAACTATTTTTTAATTATTTTTTTATCATTTTATTATTATTATTATTATTATTATTATTTATTTTTTATTTTTTAGAATTTTATGAGAAGGAGGACTTACCTGTTGGTTCCCTAAACGTGATGACAGTTTTTAAAGTGTTGAGTGCACCGTCATTATACTTTTTGAATGTTCTTGTCATCAGGGGCTATTAGAAGTCCTATAAAATCACAACAAAACATCTAACCAAACCTTGGGTTGCCTCCCAAGCAGCGCTAAATTTATAGTCTTCAGCTAGACTTCCCAAAACAAACTACTAATCAAAAGTATCAAACACCATGATTACCTTATCTTCATTTCTTTTCAAGCAACAATGTTTCAGACATCAACAATGATCATTCAAGGTAATTAATTGTACTTCTTCAATTATAGACAATTTTAGAGTACAATTATTTACTGAATTCAAATAATGCACAACATGCATATATTCGCAAACTGATTTAGGAATTTCTAAAAATTTAGAGCATCCCACAATATCCACTTGACTCTCATCAGTAAAAGTCAACACTTCAATAGGAGAGACATGAACATTAGCTGTTGGAACATCCACATTTGTTTCAACATCAAAATGATAGGAATTAGGTTCCACAACCGGAACCTTTTCTAGACTACACCCACTATCCTCTCCAAAAGTGATTTCAAGTTCCTTATCACATTCCACAAGAGCTAAAGTTTCATTCAATTCCACATCCTCAACTTTCTCACAATAATCATCATTAACACAAGAAGTGGTAATCATGCTTAAAGAATTATCCTGCCTCATAATCTCAAGTGACGAGATAATTCGACTCACATATATTCCCATATTTTGGACACTTGACTCAATACTAGTGACAAGTTCCTTTTGCTCTCTACTTAACTCCTCACATAATCTTTCTAAGCTAGACTTTTCCTTATACTTAAGAGTGTGTTCTTCAATATATAGATAAGAGTAGAAAGGGGGATTAGGACAATACATACCTGATATATCGCTCCAAAGACTCTTGTTGCTCTAAAATTCCATAAGGATAAAAGGAATTATCAAAACAAGTTTGGTTCATATTGAAATCATCTCCCACATAATGATTGGAAGTGTTATATGGACAATGCTCATAAGAATGACATTCTACACAATAAGCACAAGAAAAATAGTTATAAGGAGAAGAATTTTCAATCCAACCAGCATTTATATTTTCTTTCTCATTTCATCCACATGCATTCCAAAAAAAGAACCAAGATATGACAATTTATCACTGATTAAATCAAATGAATGCTGTGAATAATCCATTTTTTTAATTTTTAATTTTTAATTTTTTTTTGAGATTTTAACATGAAGACTAAATTAGCATTAAAATTACTTGGTATTGATATTAATGACAACAATCCCTGGCAACGGCGCCAAAAACTTGTTACGAGTGTAAATGTTCTATTAGAAAGTGCAAGTGTACACTGTCGTAATCAAATAATAGAAAGTGAGTAGAGTATCATTCCCACAAGGATTGATCACTAAGTACCAAAATGGGTAATTTTAATTCTATTTAGTCAATCGATTAGATGGTGATTGAGAGTATGAAATAAAAGATGATTAAATATGAGTGCAAATGATATGAAAGCAACTATGAGAAAAAGTCGTAGGCGTCAGATTTCACTTAACAAATTCCGGATTGAATCACTTTTCTATTCTAGCCCAATTTATTCCACATGATTGATAGTCGAATTTCCCTAATTTAATCACTAGCCTCTTCCAAGGTCAAGAAATTCTATAATTAATTGCTAATCCAACATATTCCTATATGGATTTAAGCAATTAATTATGCATTAAGATTTATGGAACTCAATAAGACTACACAACCTGTATGAATATATTCCTATTTCATATGCAAATCATGGTTTTAATTACACGATCTATACACATGCATCTCCTTCTAGTCTCAACATACATATTGGAATCATTCAAAAGGTGGCCAATCAATTGAAAGCATTAAAAACAATAATTAAAACTCAATCATGAAGGAGAAATTCAAACTAGATTTAATCCGTCATTAGTAAGCTACGTCATCATCCTAGGAAAATGGAAGTTCAGCACATGATGAAATTAAAAAAAATAAAATAAATTGAGAACTTCATAAACATTGCAATAAACTTAATTATAAAATTCTAACACATAAAAATTACAACAACAAGATGCATGAAAATAGAAAAATCTAGCCTTCCATGTAGGAGGTAAAACCTTCCATGTCGTAGGAGGCATGCAAGAAACAAATACAATGTATGAAATTTATTCTAAGATGATGGTGCAAGTGGAGAAGAGAGGAGAGTAATGGATATGAAATGGTGTGTAAGTGGAGAAGAGAGAAAAGTAATGGATATGAAAAATGGCTGTGTAAAATGTGAAGGAGGATGGTTATATATAGGGGAAAATGGAGTATGGTAAATGAAGTGGTAGATAAAATGTGGTAGATAAAGTAGTAGATGGAAAGAAAGATGAAGTGGTAGATGGAATGGTTGGTGGGATGGTGGATAATTACCGTTTTCAACTTTCAAGCAAAATTCAAAACCCTTGGAAAAAGAACTGGGTTTTGGTCTCAACATTAAAGTTGTAGAGCACTCTTTTAGGTTTTTATCCATATATAGAACATCTCAATCCAACATTTAGAGCCTAGATATGGCTTGAAAACTGAAAGAGGGTCTAATTTAGTATTTTTTCAAGAAATTCTATTTTATACCAAAATCATTATTTATTTATTAATTACACATAAATTCATTAAATTGAGCCCAAATATCATTCATAAAATTATCATATAAGGGAAAATAAATATTCAAATATTTTACTTATCAGCAATTGAATCCATCGCACAACTATCAATATTGTCCTATTACCTTAAAGCCACTACCTTTTCTGTCCGATCATCTAACACTCCCCTTACCCATAATGCAAAAGTTCCGATTTCATAAACCCCAACCATAAACCACAAAACAATTTTCCATTAACATTCAAGAAACATAGCACAAAGATCATTTCTCTCTCAAATTTACTTACCCATGGCTTGCCTCTGGTTTCTTTCACATTTTCTCTTGTTTCGTCACTTTTTGGCTCCACAAATCTCCACTCATCAGCTGCTATCTTTTTCCTTTTTGGCTCTCACTTACAAGCGTATTTAGGTAATTGTATTAAGATTTCATATTCCAGATTTCTACAACCTCACTGATTTGGGAAATGAGAATTTCACTGCACCTTTCTGTCCTTTTATAATTCCCACTGTATTTTTTTGGAATTTTCCCACATGTATTTTTATGAAATTTGTTATTTTTTAATTAATATTTAATTTATTTTTTAATTATTATTTTATAATTTCTAAAATATTTTTAATTTTCAATCATGGGTTTTGGTCCTTGTAGTGGCAAAATGGTCATATAAAAATTTATTTATAAAAAAATAAAATTTTTTAGTTAGTACAAAATATTAGTTAATAATTATTTATTAGCTATTAATTAATTTTAATAAAAAATTAATTTTAAAAATTAGAAAAAAATATAGTCATATGAAATTTATTTAAGATGTAAATTTTTTTTTTGATTTGAAGTTAATTTATATTAAAAATTATAAGAATATATAAAATTATTTTATATTACTATTACAATTATATATAAGAAACAAATATATATTTATAAATAATTGATTATGTATAATAAGATAATATATATATAATTGTGTAATAATAGAACGCCAAAGTAGTTGAGTCCATCCAGTAAGGCATCACGTGCATACAAATGAGGTCGTGGTTTCGAACCAAAGGAGGGGCAAGTTGAGTTGTATTTCCAGGAATAAAGAGGTTGCGGCATATGGCAAAGCGAGGTTGTGACACGTGGCGGATCTAGGCGCCGGCGACAAGGTGGATGCCGCCGGCTATAAGGGGGCAGTCGTCGAAGTTTCCACGTGGCTTTTTAAAGTTTAAAAAATAAAAAATAAGTTTGAGAACGAATTTCCGACCGAATTGAATTCCGTCAGAAGTTACGAGGGAATTTCTGACGGAATAGTCAGTCGGAAATTGTGAATTCTATTGGAAATTGCGATGGAAATAAATTCCATAAGAAATTCTGTCAGAAATTTCCGACAGAATCTGAATTCCGTTGGAAATTTGTTTGTCACACTATTATTACCGACAGAAACTCTAAGTTCTGTCCAAAATTCCGTCAGAAATTCAGTGTTCTTTTGTAGTGTGGGTGGATTCATAGGAAGAGGTTGGGGGCTGGGTGGGACCCACAAGGTCACCTTAATTAAGTTTTTCTTCTTCTACTTAAAAATGTTAAATACTAACCACCATGCACTTGGTTCAGCTAATAAGGGGTTGTATCAGATTAACCAGAGATCTGGAGTTCAAGACCCCCTTCTCACAACTAATCTGGAGTTCGAGAGGTGAACTGGGAAATCACTTCCCTCAAATCCACGGAGCATCATCCACTCCTATACAAATCCAGATATCTCTGCCAGCCTAAGGCACACTGGTCCCCTAGGTCTTAAGGCCTTTACACTCACAAACTCTGTATGACGTTACTACATGTAACATCATACCGCCTAGGGTTTCTCACCCAATATCTAGGTTAGTCCTGATACCTAGAACATCTATATCAAACACCTCGGAAACCATTTTTCCTCGGTTTCAAATCAGATGATGGGTTGTCAGACCCAACTCCCCTGTGGTTTACACCTCAAATTCTCGGACGAATCACTATATCTTTCGATTACACAATGATTCGCCACTCTAGCATAACCAGTATTGTATACACATATTCCACAAATCTCTTATGTCCACAATGACAAACCACACATGTGTATACATAATCACTATCACAAGACATCATCTACCACCAAGGTAGAGATCTAAGAGAGCTATCCTAGCAAATTCCCATGTTTGCCAGGAACTGCAGCTCTGATACCAAAAATGTAACCCCCTGCCGTAATTAATATCCGGATTACGTAATTAACGTGAAATAGAGACCATTAAGACAAAACAACCTTTATAATCCCATCAACCAGACGGGGTTTTCACAAATACATTTCGAAATCATTCTAACACACGGTCTCATATTTACACTCCGAATATAATTACTATGCGAAGATAAATTACATTTATATAATTATCAGAGTACGCAATATAAATTCCCGGCAATCCCGGGATCATATCTTCGCTCAACAATCATAGGGCACATTAGCCCATACAACTCAACCAATAGGGATTACACAACCTACTCAAATACATATTCTCAATTACACCATGATAACCAACAACCAAGCTCTCACCCAGAAACGAGTCCTCTTCGTCCTTGGATGCTTGCTTCATCCTCAATCTTCCTTCCCTGTCTAAAATGTTGATAGGGGAGGGTGAGATTTTGGGGGAATCTCAGTAGGAAACAAATACCAATATGCATGCAAGATAAGTATTTAATGCATGACATGCTTGCATCACAATAACTCATGTTCACATCATGATATATCCGCATGCTCAATGTTTCACAACATACTCATGGCCATAGCATAACTAGAAACAGAGCTACAATCATTCATACATGTTTCACATAATCACGCAAAGCAATAACATGCATCAATACACAAATACAATTATCACTACATGCAGGAGAGGTAAGTTCCCTACACTTATTCCACGTAAGCTCCAGCTCCGGCCGCTCACGATCAGGGTAATCATCAAGTCCTATAACCAAAATCAAGGACATAGGATTAATCCCTTTTCCAATTCCTTAACTTTTAGACACTCAAGTTGGTTATCATTACTGCCCTTTAAGTGCCCTCAAACACCTCAATCCATAGCTCTAAAGGGTTGGAAGACTATCCCCAAAGATCCCCTTTTGAACACTTAAACTTGATATTTTTCACTGCCTCACTCGAGCACAGATGCTCTCACTCGAGCACAAGTACGGACATCACTCGAGCACAAATGCTCTCACTCGAGCATTGGTACGGACAGTACTCGAGCACCAGAGAGTGAAGAAAGAAAGCACATGCCCGCGAGCACAACCCTCACCTGAGGCACAAGCTCACTCGAGCACACCGACCTCACTCGAGCACAAGGCCAAATGCCTTACTCGAGCACCCGCGAGCACAACGCCGCGAGTGACAACCCGAGAGCACCACTCTCACCCGAGGCACAGGCTCACTCGAGCACAGCCATATGTGCTCGAGCATATACCCCACACCCGCGAGTGAGAAAACACACTCGCGTCTCTTTCCCGCGAGTATCCACCCGAGAGCAACAACTCACACCAGAAGCACAAGCTCACTCGAGCACGACCCTCAGTGCTCGAGTGAAACGGCTATGCCCGCGAGTGTCAGAGCACACTCTTGGCATCAACCAGCGAGTGAGGACCCGAAAGCAACCTCAACTCCGGACTCACACCTTCACTCGAGCAGAACCATGCTCACTCGAGCATGTTCTTCGCTCACTCGAGCACAAGGCGATGCTCTCGAGCACAACCCATAAAACCCAGATAACTCGAAGCACAACAGGGGAAAACTCTCATATCACTCGAGCAGGATCTCCCTCACTCGAGCAATGTTCTTCCTTCACTCGAGCACACCCATGTCTGCTCGAGTGAATCCATCAGATTCCAGAAAACGCAGCAAACATACCACATTTTCCTAACTCTTGCCCAATTGATCCAAATGGACCCAAAACCTCTACCAAAGCTATTCCCACACGAAATCACTCACTGAATTCAATGGAATCAACAGAATTACCCAATTCCCATTCCATTAACATGCTTTGGTCTAGGGCATCATAATCATCAATTTTCCAAAATCATCAACTTCAATCATTTCAATCCCAAATCCATTCTATCTATTCAAAACTCATACCCACATACCATTTCCATAACCATATCATGCCAAACTACCCATTGACCCATATTTTCGAAATTAGGGCAATAATTCCAGAAATTCCAAACTTAATCATTTGGCATGAAACATAGATAGAAAGATTGGGTTCACATACCTTAACAACTTTCTCAAAGACCCTCTTTGATTCTCCACACCTCATATTTTCGTGATCTTCTAATCACCACCAATGGAGAAGCTACAACCAACAAATTGGAGCTCTCAACTCAAGGATTAACATTGGAGAAGAGAGTTTGAGTTAAAGAGGTCATTTGCTTACCTCACAATTCAGTTTTTCCTTTCTCTTTCCCAAGCATAACCAGCGAAAATGGGGGAAGGAAGAGAGAGAAAACGAGAGAGAGAGAAGAGAGGAGATGGAGGTGATGATGATGTGTCTCACATCACTTATGCCTCATCCAAGGGTCCACACTTTGCCACTTGTCACCATCTCACTTCAACTCCCATGGGCTCACATGCACACACATACACATGATTATGCCCCATACTCAACTTCACAAATCAATCCTAGCCATTGATCTTGAAGCTACCAATGAGTTTCCTCCTCGGTAACCGATCAACTGGTCGGTAACTTTACCGTTTTGCCCCTGATTATGGCAATTCATCTTAAACCACCATCAACACATTTTTCATATTTCTTAATCACAATTTGGACTCTTGCTAAACCAGGGCTTAGCAGTCCACTAATTTCAGGCTTAATCCCTAAGCTCAAGTATCAAAATTCGGGATATTACACATAGGCCTTCTATGCTCCGGGCAAATATCAAATCCTAAAGTCATAATTAAGGATGATACATTATCACTTATTCCAATACTCAAATAACTTCTCAACACTTAAATTTGGTTATCATTGATCTCCCTTAAGAAGCCTAAAATGCCTCTAACCAAAGCCCTAAAGGGTTGGAAGAACTATCCCAAAGATCCCCTTTAGAAGCACAAGAACTGATTTTCCTACTGTTGCACTTGAGTAAAGATGGCCTCACTCGAGTGATGATGCACTTTGCACTCGAGCATAAAGCTTAACACTCGAGTGATAGCCAAATGCTCACTCGAGTTCTAGGAAGTGAAGCACAGAAAATGTTAACCCGAGAGTAATGGAAACTTTCAAAGAAGAGGAGCACTTGAGTGAAGACCCCTGTCACTCGAGTGACAGCTTAACACTAGTAAGTGTTAAGGCACACTCTTGAAACTTCGTAGCGAGTGACAACCCGAGAAGAGAGTTTAAGGTGTTAAATACACCTGCACTTGAGTGAGAGGAGGCTCACTCAAGTGAGAACCCACAACACTTGCAAGTGAGGCAACACTCTTGCCTTTCGCCCGGAAGTGCAACATGAAAGTTGAAGGCAGAAAGGAAAAATACACTACCGCACTCGAGTGGACCCATCCTCACTCGAGTGATGCTCATCCCGTATTCGAGTGGACCCTAGATCACTCGAGTGATATCTATCAGAAACCAGAAAACGTAGAAAAGCTGACAACACTTCCATATTTTACCCAAGTGTTTCCCAATGGACCAAAAAACCAAACCAAAGCTATTCCCACATAAAATTGCTCAAGGAATCCAATGGAAGTGTCAAAACTACCAAAATCCTACTCCATTATCATGCTTTGGTCTTAGGCCACAATTAATGCCAAAATTCCAAAATCTCCAAACATGCCATTTCATTCTCAAATCAATATATCTATCCAAAACACATACTAAAACACCCA
This sequence comes from Inga laurina, assembly GCA_963855925.1. NCBI lineage: Eukaryota > Viridiplantae > Streptophyta > Magnoliopsida > Fabales > Fabaceae > Inga > Inga laurina. The sequence continues at coordinate 6,656,996 of OY979706.1, read as the reverse complement.
TTTCTATGCCCATAGCATACCAAACTCCCAATGACTCTCATTTTTGAATTTAAGGTCAAAAATCCCAGAAATTCAAAGTTAAATCAAATGCCACAAGACTTATATAGAAGTATTTCTCTTACTCACCTCTATAACTTTTCCAAAGGAATTTCTTGATCCTTCAAACTTCACAATTCCTTGAGAGCTCAAATCAATGCCAATGGCAAATCTACCACCATGAAAATGAATCTCTTAACTCAAGGAACAACTTTATAGAAGAGAGTTTTGACATTAGGAGTCATTAGCTTACCTTAAATCAAGTTTTCTTCTTCCCTTTTTCTTCAACAATGGCGTAGGAAAAATGAGAGAGAAGAGAGAGATGAGATGAGCTTGAAGAAGAAGGAAAATGATGATACTTCCTTCCCCATACCAGCTCCAGCCGAAAACAAGGAGAGAAGGAGAGAGAGAGAGATGATAAAAATATTAGGATGTTGACTTTTCTCATACTCTCTCACTTCACCAATTTGCCACAAGTTAGATTTCCATTGGCTCTCATAAAATAAACCACCAATTAGTCACTCTAACCTCTCCATTAGGCATTTAATCACGCTTCTTATTTTTCTCTTAGTTAGTAATTAATTCCTCCCTTAATCACTAACTTATGGCCAATAATTCCATTCTTTTAATTTTTTCCCACCAATTATGGCATATTAATTAAAATTACCACAAAACACATAATAATTCCAATTTAAATTCACAAATATCCATAATAATCCACATTAGCCCCTAATCAAAAATTGGGGCATTACAATAACAACCCAGAAAAGCTAGATTAATGGCTATCAACATATAGTAGAAACTTCCCTTGTCGCTCATGCTAATGACATAAACTCATAACGTGTTGCCTGCAAAATGCTCACTACGTCTCATAAATAAACCCCATCTCTTTTTATCGAACTCGTGACTTGCTATTATTCAAACTCATTCATCAACCATATATATACAGACACTTTACTAACTTTTGTATAACTGAAATCCTTCTAAGTAAGGCCATTTTATTTCATTTAATTACTAAATATCCTCATCTAAAAATAACAACCCCAAGGCATCTTAACCTAACTTTGTTGTCAATATCATTGTTGGTCCTACAGTTTGATTGAATTTTGATTTTAGTTTCTGTAATTTTAAATCATTAGTTTTTGTTCTTATAGTTTCATAAGAGCTTGGTCATGTCAGAGTTTCAGTGAGGTGACTAAAATAAAAAATCATTAAAATTATGTATAGGGACCCATCTTTAAACTCATACCAAATTTTTATGAAACTAACACGGAGTAAAACAAAAATTCGATCAAATTATAAGAACTAACAAGGATATTATCCTATAAATTCATCTCATATAGTAAGTTAATCCAATTAATAAAATAAGAGTAGGGGCGCGAGCGCGCGCGCGAACAGACACACAAATCCACATTCCTTGCTCATCCAAAAGATGAGCATGGACTGCTCAACCCCAAATTAAGAGGTTTTTTCAAAAAATATTTTATTAATTTTTTATTTCTTTAAGTTATGCTATATTTAACAGTCTGAAGTATTTTTTTAGTAATACCTAGTATCTTTAAATTAGTTACCTTTTAGTGCATCCAACACCATGAAATATTTTTTTTCTAAATAAATTAATTTTTAGTGCATCCAACACCATGGAATATTTTTTCTAAAATACTCCATAGTGCTTGATGCACTAATAATTTGAGATACTGGGTGCTACTAAAAAAAATATTTCAGAATATTGAGTGCTAATGGAAAAATATTTTAGGATACTAGCTGTTATAGGAAAATATTTCTGGATGCTGGATATAATAGAAATTAATTAATTTAAGATACCGGGTGCCAAAAATATTTCAGGTGCAACATACCATTTAATCCAAATAAATAAGAATACAAAAAAATAATAAAAAAAGCTGCTTCTTCACCCAAAATTGGGGGATGAATAGAGTCGGGAAATCGGGCCAGGCTTATGATTTAGAGCCACCAAAAGGTGTCAGGCCTAAAAGGGCTAGCCCTGTATGGCTGCGAGCTTACTGGCCCCTTTTAGGGCCGTTTAATTTTTAAAAAATAAATTAATATACGTAATATCATTATATCAAATTATCAATATAAGAAACACCTAACTTCTTAATAGAGTATTAGTAATAGGCTAACATTTATTAAATAGTTTGATTTATTTGGTTTTCTACAATGGTTTATTGATTTAAATTTTTTTAAAAAAAGGTTAATTTGGACAGTAGATAATTATTTTAACTAGAAATTTGTGAGTTTTAAAAATAATGTATCTCAATTTAAAGTAAAATAATAACTAAATTGTAAAACTTAAAAATAAATTTTATTTAAATTAAAATGAATTTAGGCCTGAGTTCGTGAAGGGCCAGCCCTTATTCCCGGCTATAGGGATGAACATGCCATGTTCATAGATGCAATGAGCATGGCATGCGGACCTATATATACTCACACGTTGTTGGACCCACTGTCCACCTCTTTTTCTCATAAATTGTTTTAGTTCAAAATATAAGTCCAATTATATTCAATAATATCTAGAGTATTTAATATACTTTTCATCTATATGCATTCGTTTGAACTTATAATTTGACAAACTAATTGAGTTTTTATTGTTGTAGATGAGACATAAAAACATGTGCTACCAACCTCTACCGATAATGTTTCCTTCACAATCGCTGCAGCTCAATGTAGTTTATTTAAATATCTTATAATCATTAACTTTTAGAAGACAATTGTCTTGTTTTTTATTTTCTTTGTTTGAAGAAAAGTTAAAAGTGTAATGCTTCGCAACGCTAGTTAGGAATAACCGTATAAGTGATGTACACGTGCAATATGTGAGTGCATCCGTGGGGTATATATGGAATCTTCTTTTTGTGTGAATAGTACAGATTCTCTGAAATTTGACTAGCCTGGGTCACGTAATGTGGCATTGCGTGTTGGTCACTCAACAAACTATAGAGAATGTTTGGATTAGCGTTGGAGGAGCACGTTCACGTAAGTCAAAACAAAATTTATGTCACATACTTATCTTATATGTTGTAAATTACGTCAGAAAAACAACTTCTACCACCAACCAAACAGGCACTAAATGATATTAAAAAAGATGAATCATCAACATCAATGTTTTGATCATATATTGCATTTTAAAACGTACTCCAATAACTTTATAATTTCTTTTAAATTGCAATTTTGCTTGGAAATAACCACCCAAGAGTGTTAGGTATTTGGAATTTTTTTTAGGAATTTTGCCTTGAAAATAATCAAAATGTAACAATTTTGCCGTTGTCATTACAAACTTTAACGGTTAACATTAATGGATTTGCTCCCTTTTTGACACTTTCGGGAAAAATTACTTCTTGAAAAAACTTTCAGATACCCAATGCTCCTTAGTTGCTACTTCCGGAGTAAAATTACACCTTAACCCTTCTTTTAATACTTCATATCACACTTCTACTCAGCTTGCCAACTCATCATGCCTCATAAGCGAAATAAACAGTGTTAATTAGTGCCCTTAAAGCCAAATTAACAGTGTTGACCTCAAGCCCAGGCCTTTTTGAAATTACAAGGACCAAACTTATAAATCGAATAAAACTTGAAGGACTAAAATCTATAATTTAAAATTATAGGAACTTAAACTAAAATGAGAATAAACTATAAGGACCAAACATATTATATTGACCCTTATTTATTTATAATATCTTATATATATAGTCATGTACTTTTAGAAGACAATTTTATTTTCTTTATTTTTTCCTTTGTTTGTTTGAAGAAAAGTTATTAAATGGCTTCACAATGCTAGTTAGGAATAAGTTGTGCGTGTACAAACAAATGTGATGTATATGCATGGATTTTTCCTTTGTCTAATTAATAATTCATAAAATGACCATACTTATGTATGTATGTATGGAAAAAATGAACATACTTATGTCGGTTATTTTTTGTCTTATTTGACAGTTATTTCTGCCATATAGTACTATATATGATTAGTTCAATAATATGTTTATTAAGAAAAGCATGAATTAATTGAGATAAACCAAATACTTTGATTTGCCCACTGAAAAGAGAGGGTTGTTTGTCAGTATACTATATAAATTTTGAAGAAAAGAAAAAGAAAAAGCATACGATTCAAAGCTTATAGATGATAAGCCTTACTACTATTTATTAGAATCCATGCTGTATATATAGTGGATGGATTTTGTATATTTGAAATCGGAAATTTCGGTGAGCGTCATCTTATTTGGTGAGCATGTGATCATATTATTCCCTGGCCCGTTGGAGTGAAGATGACGATGTTGTCGGTGTCTTCTTCTCTCAGCCTCTCTTCCAATAATCCCCTTACCATTATTATCATTTTTTATAATTAAGATTAACAACCGAGAAAAGTTATATAAATGCCCATCAACATATAGTAACTTTCCTTATCCTTCATGCCAATGACATAAACTCATAGAGTGTTGCTAGCAAAATGCTTTCTCCTTTTATTTATCCAACTCGTGACTTAATTACTATTCAAACTTCAATTCACCAACCACATATATGCACTTGCGTATAACTGAAATAATCCTTCAAAGTAAGGCCCTTTTATTTTATTTACATTTTACCAGACGATTGTTTTGAATTTAAAGTTAGCAAAATTATAAGCTTATATAAGTGATTTTAAAATATATACGCGCACATATTGTTATGTGTGTGTGTGTGAGTACTTATGAACAGTTGGTTGTTAGAACTTTTTATATTTACATTGATATATATATATTCATAATTTTGCTGTGGGTGAATCCATACACGATCAAATGTCACTTTTTTCATGTTCTTGTAACTCCTTACTGTTATTATGCCTAGATGAGCAATGGTCCGAACAAATTATATATTATGAAATTTGCAATGTATGAATATACACTGAGTGCATATGAAGACAATGGTTTATGGAAGATCGAGTTAATCTCTGTTAGAATCTTAACCATTGTTTTGTGGTTACTTTTGATGTACCACAGAATGAATGGCTGGGTATTATCCCATCTCCTTTAAGTAATATACTTGCTCGTGACAAATATAAAGGCAAAATTTGATACAGGTATTGGTTGACATGTATGTAATAAATCATATTATAGAATAGTATAATAGTGTAACCTTCGGGTGTTAGTGTCTTCTTTTTAATTAAAAAAAAAATAGTATAACTGTTTTTATGAGAGAGAGAGAGAGAGAGAGAGAGAGAGAGAGAGAGAGATAGAGAGTTTGTTATGGTAGGTCTTTTTTCTAGTATTTGTTGGGCTTTGGCCAGTGGTATATTGTAAACTACTTTCTCTTATCTTTAATATAGAGCACATTTGAGGAGTTAATTTTGATTGTAAATATAAGAAATATTTTTCATATTTATCATTTTCCCCTAATTTACTGTACATCTACCACTACAAAAAAAATGTGATTTAGTAGCGTTTAAAAATGAGTATTAGTAGCGGTTTTAACTGCTACAAACAACATTAGTAGCGGTTAGCGAAACCGCTACTAAATCGTATGTTGCAAACGATTTTGTAGCGGTTATAAAAAACCGCTACGCAAGGAACATAACTGCTACATATTTTGTAGCGGTTACAAGTAACCACTACAACATCCCCATGAACGAAATTTTTTTCAGAGATATTTGTAGCGGTTATATAACCGCTACAAATATAAAAAAAATTGAAATTTTCAAGGCGGGAAAAGAAAAATGACATTTTTTCAATTTCGTAGCGGTTAAGAAACCGCTACCAATTTTAAATTTTTATGAAATTTGTAGCGGTTATATAACCGCTACTAATTTCATGAAATTCAAATTTAACGCCAAAAAATTTAATTTGAGTTTAAAAATGCGTGTTTGTTAGTAGCGGTTTAATAACTGCTACAAATATTTAAAAAATTTTTTAAAAAATATACAATCATTTTTTTGTTCTTTTAATATTAAATTAATTAGTTTCTTTTTTTTATTAGTTTATCTAATTTAATTAGCTTATTAATAAATTAAAAGGATAAATTTAATTTAATTGGATTAGTATAAAAATTATATTAATAATATTATTAAGGATATGTAGGCAATAAGGAATTATTATGTTGTCTAATATAATGTAATTGTGCATGAAAAATAGATGAAAATGAGATACAGTCCTAATATATCTGGAAAAAAAAATGGTGGGAATAAATTTTATGTAAAGGAAAGAAGTATTGTAAAAAAAATAAAAAAACTTGTTACCATATGTGATCGTATTATTCAGCTCCTCTACTCATACAAAAGAAGTTCTAAATGAGAGAAAATGAAAGAAATGTAAGGTGAAAAGAAATTGGAGAGTGTTTGAAATGAGTTGTGGTAAGGGTACTTATAGAGATCCACGTACTATTTGTAGCGGTTAATTTGTCGATTTTGTAGCAGTTACAAATATTATTTTATTTTTTTTAAAATTTTATTTTAAAATTTTTTTCCAGTTTTTTTTAAAGAGAAAAGCATAATTTGAATTTGATCACTCATCGTCGCCATCCCTACAGAAATTATGTAGAAAAATTATTGTTATGGATGTTTTATTAAATTTAAAAAATTTAATTTAAATGACGTGGACTTAAAAAAACTCACCGCAGTAAAGGTAAATTGTCATCGCCTTCAGGGAAGTAGTTTTCAAAAGCGGCTAGCTGAAATGGTTCACTCTCGTAGGCGATGTTATCGCCTTCACCCATGTCATAAATGTCTCGTGGCTTTAGATGAACGACCATGTGCCAATCCCTATGCCTCTCGTCCTCGACATAATAAACCTGATGTGCCTCTAAAGCTAGAATATACGGCTCATCATCTTGAGAAATACCAATATGAATCGGACGTGAAAAATTGACTGATGTGATCCCTAAGTCGTCAGTTGTTAGTCCCCGAGAAGTGGTGGTATTTGCCCACAAACACTTGAACAATGTAATGGTGAAACGGCCTTGATAATTAGGTTCGACCACATCAAGAAGCTTGCCATAGTAAGGGACGGCTCCAAACTGCATGTTGGCGTCACTGCTGCTCGCATAACTCCTTGTCCCAAATGTGCCATAAACACCTAAATTCTGAGTTTGCAATCCTTGATCCCGTGAAACTGTGAAAAACTTAAAACCATTGACATTGTATGCTGTAAACCTTTTTGCATAATCAAGAGGGCTGATTGTTAGAGCTCTGAAATCTGGTGAGTGTGGGTTGTGGTCATTTAGTATTCTGCGTGCAAACCGGCTCGGGAATTCTCTGTGGACCCTCCTATCAACTTCCGAGGATGTCTGTGTACGGATCCTGAGTTGACGCTTCACATGACTTCTGAATTCCCTGCAATTAATAATAGAAAGACGATAGTGAAAAGAAAGTGAGAAATGTTATGAAAGATATAGATTGAATAACATGTGAGTGTACAATTCTTACCGTATGAAAGGTTCAACTTGAGTGCAATTAATCAAGACATGTCTATGTGCTTGGAACTTCTCAGTTGTCGTTAGTTTGAAGTTCTCAGTTGCTCCAACTGGTTTACCAACATGAGGGATAAATTCTCCTGATGTCGGTGCAGGATCAGGACAATCGTCAACACGAGGTGGGCGGTTGAAAGCCGTCTTAAGATCATCAAAGTACCTTGAGCAAAAATATAGCACCTCATCCCCTATACAACCTTCAGCTATAGAACCTTCTGGCCACGCCTTATTCTTTACGTAAGATTTTAATTTCCCAAGGAACCTACGAAGTACAAATGAGAAAATTGATATAAAATGATGAAAAGGACGACTAGCAAACATTAAATACGGAGAATAAAGCACATATTTAAAATGAGTACCTCTCAATCTGATACATCCAACGATATTGTACTGGTCAGCGTGCTTTGTTTCATGAATGAAGGTGATCTTTTGTCTTGTCGGGTTCATTAAGTAGTGTATACAGCACATTATCGCAAACATTCTTTTCAATGTGTATTACATCAAGACTGTGGTGAAGTAAATTAGATCTCCAATATGGAAGAGTGAATAAAATACTTATCTTCTTCTACTGCTGAGGCGCTGAAGTCCTGCGCGTCTTTTGGCGAGTTTGTGCTGAATCGTCGCATTTTTCAAAATCGAAGTCAACATGCTCAAGCTGCTGTAAGATATCTGTACCGGACAAAGTCTGAGGAGGTCCTCTTTTTTTTGGTTTTCCATTGAAGCGATTCCGTTGCAATCTGAACTTATGCGTTCCATCGAGAAACCTCCGATGCCCCATAAAGCACCACTTTTGGCTGTGGGGAAGGCGCACTGCGTCAGAGTCAAAATTGCAAGCTGGACACGCCGATCCAGTATGCACATTCCAACCAGATAATGTGCCAAGGCCAGGAAAGTCACTAATCGTCCACATCAAGGCTGCACGCAAGTTGAACAAAGTTTTGCCGTAAGCGTCGTACGTCTCTAAGCCGACATTCTACAGGTCAAGCAATTCCACAATAAGCGGTTGGAGATACACATCGATGTCATTGCCCGGTGCCTTTTTGCCTGGAATGATCATAGACATAATGAAAGAGCTTTGTTTCATACACATCCAGGGGGTAAGTTGTAAGGAACTAAGACTACCGGCCAAATACTGTAACTTGTGCTAAGATTCCCGAAAGGATTGAAACTATCGGTCGCCAACGCAAACCAAACATTTCTGGGGTCAGTCGCAAAATATGGAAAGTCGTTGTCAAACGTTTTCCAAGCAGCTGCATCCCGGGGATGTCTTAATTTACCGTCTTCGTTGTTATCAACGGCATGCCACCTTATGTGCTCCGCAGTTTTAGACGACATAAATAATCTTTGTAGACGAGGTTTCAAAGGGAAGTACCCGAGAATCTTTGCAGGTTTCTTCTTCTGCTTTTTTCCCTTCCGAATTGTCTTGTACCTCAATGTGTGACATCTCTTACAAGTCTCCCTACTGGAATCGTCTCCCTAATACAGCATACAATCATTTGGGCATGCATCAATCTTTTGATAATTCAACCTCAACCTGTTGATAATCTTCTTGGCCTCGGAGAACGTTGCGGGAATCTCAGCGTCGGGGAATGCATCTTGTAATAAGTCGATCAACATCGACATTCCCTTATCTGTGATCCCACACAAGCACTTGATATGATACAATTTGATCAAGAAAGATAATTTAGAATATTTGCGACAACCTTGATATAAAGGACGATCTGCTTCATCCATCAAGCTGAAAACATCCTGAGCTGCTTCATTCCTCATAAAAACCGGCTCAGAGCTGTGCACCTCTTCGTTGAAGTTGTCGCCTTGAAATCCAAATGCATCACGCATAGCATCATTCACAGGATTATCTTTATCTACTTGAATGCCTACTTGAGAACTTCGAGGAAGAGCATCGTCATATCTAATGCCGGCCTTCTCACCATGAATTGCCCAGAACGTATAGTCCTCAGGGAAAGGCTTCACAAGCAAATGTTCCTTCATAACATTTCGTGCATGCCACTTCTTGAACTTGTATTTCCGACACGGACAGACGATCTTGCCATTACAACTGGCGTGAGTGAATGTGAAATCCAAGAAACTGTTTAAACAGTACAAATATTCAGGAGAATTGGGTGGCAACCTGATCCATGATTTATCCATAGCTACAAGTGAGAGAGAAGAAAGTATAGAGAAGAAGATGAGTGAGAAGAGAATGACGAATGCCTAGAACCTTATATTTTGAAATGCCAATGTTTATAATTTTGTAGCGGTTCTAAAACCAGTACACTAACCGCTACAGTTATAAAATATTAGTAGCGGTTATATATATAAAACCACTACTAATTTTCAAGCCGTTAGACATTGGTGGGAAATTCAAAGTATACATGTTGAGTATTTGTAGCGGTTATATGTATAAAACCGCTACTAACATTAAAGCCGTTGGATAGCAAATTTAAAAATAATTTTTAATTTGTAGCGGTTACACATAGCATAACCGCTACAAATGTGCACAAAGGCAGTAAATTTCAAAATTCAAATGATGAGTATTTGTAGCGGTTCTTATTGTATAACCGCTACAACCATATACATATTTGTAGCGGTTTCTATTGTAGAACCGCTACAAATATGTATATTGTTGTAGCGGTTTTTATTGTAGAACCGCTACAACGGTATATAGTTGTAGCGATTTTTCTTGTAGAACCTCTACAACTATATATATATATATATTTGTAGCGGTTTTTATTTAAAACCGCTACAAATATATATATGCTTTATTTTTTTTAATTTAGAAATATAAATAATATTGTTGCAATTAATTCATAAATTCAACAACGCGATCTAGTAATATAAATGTAATTATATTAAACACAATAAGAATTTAAGTTCTGAAATACAAACTCATATATATATATATATTTACAAATGTTTCAACAACAAATAAAAAAAAGATGTCCTAAACTAAGTAGCTGGGGGCTGATCATCTGGTGCTCCCTCAGGTGGGGCTCCCTCAGGTGCTGCTGGATCGGGCCGCTGTGCAGAGTGAACCGCACCATCATCATCAGCAGGAGCAAGAGCAGGAGCAGGAGGAGTAGTACTCTGGACGACGTACAGAGGGACAAGCGGAACCTGTGGATGCTGCTCGTCCTGGAATAGGCGACTCCATGACCGCTCGAGCATGTTATTCGTGATATCATGCCACTGCGTCTGCTGAGCATAGATCATATCAGCTTGCAGTTGCATCTGCTGCATATGCTGCAGATGCAGCTGGTGCATTTGCTGCTGCATCTGCTACTGCTGCTGCTGTGCCATCTGCTACTCTAAATCTGACCGCAGCTAGTCAATAGACTCGTCCCTTGGATGTTTGACCCCTCTAGAGCTGCCAGCCTTAGAGGCAGCGCTCCTGCCGTAGACCATACTAGGTTTGGCGCCTATCCCCAACCCCCGCATGCGTCCGGGGTGCTCAGCCTGAGCCAGACCCGCCTTTAAAGGAGCCGTTGGGTCCACTGACCCCTCTGACTCCTCAAGCTGGGTTTGTCGCAGCTCAGCCTGCGACTACTGCATCCGCTCCTGCCATTTTATGAAACAATTACTAATTAGCATTTTTCATTATTAAGTTGGTTTTATAAAAATTATAATAATAAAATTACTTACAATGGCCACCTCTGCCTGCTGAGAGGTCGTAGTCCCGTCACGGTGTCTGTGTGTGATGGCGTACAACTCCCCATAGTCCGTCTGATGGTTCTCCTGCTGTGCCTTCGTCTCCTGAAACAATTACAAAATTCAATTAGTATTATGAAATAACCAGCTAAAAGTCAGTGATATTTTGAAAAGTTACTAGCTCGCTATAGGTCACAGCAAAGGTCTTCGATCCTACTGTGTGGTGGATCGTCTGCTGCGCACGGATCTTGGTGTTCCTCTGAGAAAGCTCCTGGAAAAAAAACAATATTAAATGTATTAAATAATTAAAAATTACAAATTTATATATAAAAAATCTAATAAATACATTACCTGCCCCTCAGGGCTCCTCTTGAACTGGACGAAACTCGCCTAGCCGTTCAGCGGCACGCCGTCCGGGACACTCTCGATCAGCTGCTCTAGAGGCATCGTCCCGTCCTTGTTCACCTTGTGGAAGAGACGGTTCCTCCTGTTTCTCCAGGCGTCACCCATCGTCACGAGGGCGTACCTCTTCCGGTTGGCCCAGACGGCAAACCGCAGCTGAAAAAAAATTATTTAAATATCAATAATTACAAAAAACATAATTTAAAAAATATTAATTAAATAGAATTAATTACAAAAAATATTAATTAAATAATTTTAATTACCTGAACTACCTCCTCCCAAGCCTGGTCCTTCGGCCCACTCGGAACGTGCCTCCACGTCTTGAAGTGAACGGGGAACCGCATCCAATTCAATCCTAGGTTGTTCAAGAAGCGGTTGAGCAGGTGACCCCCATTGTTGATGGGCTGGTCAGTGCCCTTATTCCATGGCACTATAACTCGTAGGGTCCGGTCCATGCTATTCACACAGGCCACATATAGCCTCTTCGTCAAAACGTTGCCCTGCTCATCTGCACAGTTTACCGCATGTTAGATAAATTGTAATTCAAAGTTAACATTTCGAATTTAAATAAATAATTTACTAAATTAAAAAATTTATTTACCTTGGACCTCACCTCAAACCCAGTGGACCGCGAAGACGACCCTCGTGGGTTGTTCTGCTCCCGAGCCTCCTCCTCATCGAGGAACTGCTCCATCTCCCTGATCCCAATCGGGATCTCGAACTCCTCCTCGTCGTAGTCCTCGACGCTGATATCTGGCCCCCCAAACTCAGGCATCTCTGGTGCGGTCGTCTCCTGTGGGATAGTCTGCGGTGCCTGTGGTAGGGCCGACTCCTGTGGGGGGATGGGCTGAAATGCCGCGGTCACCCTGCCTCCGTGCTGCCCCCTCCCTCAGCCCCCAGCTCGGCTGCTGCCACCCCGTAAAATCGGTCTGGGGACCTCAGGGGCCTTCTCCTTATCCTGTCTTGAAGCCATATCAACTGTAAAAATAAAAAAAAAATTTAGTCACATTATTATGGAAAAATCTAATAAAAATACAAATACAAATAAAATACATGTTATATACGTACCTCAAGAGCAAATACTGAGAAATACTATAGAAAAAACTCCTACACAGACTCCTGAACGCTCAAATCTTGAAGAAACCACTCAGAGAAACCCCAGGAAACAAAATGAGCAAACGGACAAATGAGAGAGGCGCATGGTTAAATAGGCCAGACATTTGTAGCGGTTATTCCAATAACCGCTACCATAACCGCAACAAATCACCCAGGGCGCCTGAAATTTGTAGCGGTTCTATAATAACCGCTACAAATTACAAGAACCTTTGAAATTCTGTAGCGGTTATTGCCCATAACCGCTACAAAAGTGGAGACTCCTGAAATTATGTAGCGGTTATATCCCTATAACCGCTATAAATACCTGACGTTTGGTATTTTGTAGCGGTTTTGTTGCTGTAACCGCTACAAATAACCGCTACACTGTTGGCGGGACTTGGTCGCGCCATGTGGCGGGAATATTGTAGCGGTTTCTGTGTATTAACCGCTACAAGTTTTGGCGGGATTTTCGCGCCAAATTTCTAGCGGTTTTGTCTACCCAACCGCTACAAAAAACGCTGCCAATCTGTCGTGCCACTTGGCGCGTAGCTTGCCGCTACAAATTTGTAGCGGTTTAGGTTAAAACCTCTACAAATACTATAATTTGTAGCGGTTTATTATAACCGCTACAATGCCACTGCTACAAAATACCCTTTTTTTTGTAGTGTACTGATACCCCTTCAACAATAATCCAATAAGATAAAGATGGATGGGATTAAGGAAAAAGACTAGCTAGGATATTTTAGAAAATACATATTATATTAACTAACTTAACTAACTTCCTTTATCTAACCAAATTAGGTAAATATGTATTATATTAAGGACATGAGGGAGTTCTTTTTTATATTAACAAATTATAGTCGAATATCTAGTTACAATATGAAGAGGAGGGCAGCGTCTAGTAACTTTATTAGTTATTAATTTATTATGTATATACTGTATGTTTGTTATTTTGGTTGTATAATGAAATACTTTTAAAATTAGTTTTTTAATTAAAATTTTTTTTATAATTAAAATGTGAATATTTTTACACATGTTAAGTAAATCATAATATGTTAATTATCACTGGTCTGACTCCAATTTGACCCTGATCTAACTTACTGACCCTTAAACCACTGTCATGCCCTATTCATTGACCGTTACGGATTTTAATATCTTGATAAATACCAAAGCTAGCTCTGATATCATTTCATAAACCATCTTTGATACCATGTTTGATAAAACTTCAAGAAGAAAGTGGTTGAATTAAACAATGTTGGAATAAATACCGGAGCTAGCTCTGATATCATTCCATAAGTTTTCTTTGATACCATATTGTGGCTTTGGTACCAAACAAATTGGCCTACAAATAATGAAGGGAAACTTTTTTCATGGATGTTTATTTTTATTAATGCAACTGTCAATTTTATAACTTGATGTTTGTATTTATTTTTATTTATACCCTGATTTCTATCTTATTCGAATTATAGGCTATTTCACTGATGCAATAGGTAAAATAGAACGGAGGACAACTGCAGGTTCATGTGTCCACTCAGGGTGTAACAGAGTCAGACTGCTGTAGAAAGTATGAAATTATATATAATTAACACAATCACTTAAACCAAATTGCCACGTGATCTTGCATCCCTTATTGAAAAGTATTCATAGATTGCCCACCAACAAAATTTTTATTTTGGTGGGATTTGAACCCACAATCTTATGGTTGTGAGCCAACCTCTTTACCAACTAGACCAACCTTTATTGATCCATATGCCATTATTTTAATTGATGAAAAGTAAAATAATATGACAACCATGCTTGTGCTAAGTGAAAGGGCCGGACTCAATTCTCACGTTGAATAAACTATTTTTAATTGGGCCTAATAACGTTCAAATATAATATAGGTTAAATTATACTTTTAATCCTTTAAATTTTACTTGAGCTATCCTATTGGTCCCCTAACTTTATAAAGTATACTTTGGTCCTATATTTTTAACACCGTTAATATTACTAACGGAAAATATTGACACAGCAAACTCAAGTGATGATTGTCCAGCTGGAAAACCATATTTAAGTTTTAATTTTTTTCATATCATATAATTAGATTATTATTAAACTAAAATAAATCAACAAATCATTGCAAATGACATCGAGGTTTTGATAGTTGGATTATTAAACTAAACTTTTTTAATACAATCGAGGTTTTAATATTGATTGCTTCATTAGGTTTTTAGATATTTTTCAATTTACAAATATTTCAAATTTAAGATTAATAGCATTTAATTACATAACTTAAGCTTACACAGTTATCATTTGAGTTTGCTCCGTCAACATTTTCTATTAACAACATTAATGATGTTGAAATTATAGGACAAAAAGTATACTTTATAAAATTAATGGACCAAAAGTATACCTTATATAAACTTAAAGGACTAAAATATACTTTAGCCTATAATATAATAGTATCAAATAGTTGTATAACAAAAGTTAAAACAATACTTTCCCTACTCCTTCCTATATTTGAGTCACTCATATCTAATTTTTCTATCAATAAATTTGGTTAAATTTACTTGTCCTTAAACTTATCCTATATTTTCATTAATATTACCCTTAATTTTCTCATTTCTTCTAATCCATTTATTGTCCACATTAAATATACTTATCAATGTGATAACTAATTAGGCGCTCCATGGAGATAGCCACATAACACCTATGGTTACATACTCCAACACCTAATTAATTATATTTTGCTATTATTGAAATTGAATATTTTGTTCAAAAGAAAAACTTTATTAATTAATGAATAGTACTTTGCATTCTGTGGATCAATAATTAGGTATTAGCCATATGACTACCAGGAAATAGGAACGGTGTCGTTTAGTTAAATGATAAGCAGACTACATACCCAAACTATGACATTCAACCATCGATCATCAGCATCAATGTCTTGATCCTTGTAACTATCGGACGGGTCTGATAGGAAGCAATGCACTGGTAATTTCCTACCCACCAACTTACTTAAGGTTCGATGTATAACGTCGGAGCTGGAATTGTTAATTATTATTTTTATTGCTAATTTTAAGGAAGCTCTTTCAAAAAAAGTCAAATGGCTCTTATATTAAGAACCGGATCTTAGTATAAGGACTGGATGAAATATGTCTTATATTTAGGACTAATATCAACTCCCCAAATAAGTCTTACATTAAGCACAGGAGGGAGTAATTTAAATACTTTTTGACTCAAACGATCAAAATGGATATTGTATACGACCACACAAGTGACCCCCTACGTATATCTAACATATAGTACTAAGTAGTATCCAGATGTTTACAGCTTTGTGTGTGTGTGTGTGTGGATCACGGGTGCACACAAGTGCACTTGTATATGTATCATCGCATTTCGCTCGCGAACCAGTCTCACAATTCTCTCTCATTTTCTTTTCAGATGGCATCTACTCCCATCCTCAACACTATCTTCCTTTATTACCTTCTTCTTCAATTCCTTTACTCAGTCTGCTCCTCTCAAGCTTAATATTTCTCTACCTTAGGTTCTGGTTTAACGTCGGTTTTCACTTATTATTGTCCATGACTTTAAACCAGCACCTAAAAGTAGATAAATATTTGCTATTTTGCATTCCATTGTTCATGAAATAGAAGTGCCATATAGATTAGGATTCCTACTGATTCATGCAGTATTAAATATTCCTTAACATTAAGAGCTTCTTGACTATTCTCTATGTAGTCACCGCTAATCGCCATGCCAATTTTTATTTCACAGCAAAGAACAATACTTATAATTGCTACATCATTATTCTTGAATTTTGCCTCCAATTATATTCAACATCTTTTAAAATTTTTCCTGCTGTATACTGGTATAAAATGAGGATGGATTAATATATTTTGTTTGTTTGTTTTGGATGCCGTCTTCCAAATGCCTTCAATTTCTTCACGCCATCAAAAAGACAAAACAAATTATTTTGTAGAAATAGCCCGTACTTCACATGTTATATTATGAAAATAAAAATAAATGTATTTTATGAAGATAAAATATTTATTAAATTTTATAGTAAATATTACTACTCTTGCCCCCAATTAATTGCAAGCAAACAAATTAAAAAAATATGAAATAATTTTAATTGTTATAATAATATTTGAACTCCATATACCATTATTTTAATTAATTGATAAAAAGTAAAATAATATTGCAAGAATGGTTTTTCTTTTTCCGAAAAGAGTGAACTTTATTGTTTTTTTTATACATAAATTGGCTAAGCTAGCTTGGATAGTTCATACAACAAAACACATTACATATTAAAAGATTGTACATAGTCATTCTGCATGATGGGAATACACCCTGAATGGGGAACCGGTAAGATAATCAGACGTTGAACTAAGTTCTGAGCGTCCTTTGTCAAGTAATTAGCACACTGGATTGTATCCTTTGGTGTATAGCGAAGTTCAACATCCCATTCAGAGTAAAGCAAATCCCGAACTCTATTAATCTCCAATCTTAGTGGATGATGTAGACCACTATCTTGCATAACCAAATGGTACGCCTTGAGAGAATCTGTGTAAACAACAACTCTCTGGAATCCATATTGTTTACATAGTTAGAGGCCGTGGGATAAGGCCATAAGCTCAGCAGCAGTTGGTGGGACAAATCCAAGTCTACTCTGAAAGCCGAGCACCCACCTGCCTCTATAATCCCGAACAAGTCCTCCGCATGCTGCATTGAGGTGAACATCAACTGAGCCATCTGTATCTAGACGATATAATTTGTTAATTACATTGGGTGAAGATGGATAAATAGGATCGTGGGAGAATGTGAAATATAATATTACATATTATGCGTAAAAAAGAGATCATGTGATCTATCTAAGCAAAGCATCGAAAAATGGGAAGAAAATTTGTTTCAAGTCTACAAGCAAGAACTAACAGCTCACCATGTCATGTCATAAGAAGCAGTCACCCTTTTCTTCCTTTTGAGCATTTTGAATCTCTGCACTCGGCATTCTCTATTTTTCGATCACCCTTTTTCTTCTGTCTCGCACATCTCCTTCTTTCATGCTTAGTAGTTTATCTCTAACAAGTTTCTTCCTCACTTTTTACCATGATTTTGCTGGAGTTCTTGCAAGTTTTATTATGATACCTCCTCTTTTTCTGTTTTTCCGCTCTTCTTTTGTTTTTTTTCAGAAATTTTATTCTTATTCTCTGAGCACGGTGTTTTAAGGCAAGTAAACAAGTGACCCAGGTAGCCCGTGTTGGCCATGGTTTACCCGAGAGAATTACACCAGTTTACACAGGCTACCCCGGATAACTTCCCCCTCCGATTTTGACCATTAACCGGACTGAACAAATTACCAGGTCGCTGATTTCCAGCCCAACTCGGCCAGTCTGGCCCAAGTTTTAATACCACAGTATTTATTCCAACACTACCTAATTCAATCACTTTCTTCTTGAAATGGTATCAAACATGATATCAGAGATGGCTTATGAAGTGGTATCAGAGTTAACCTTAATATATATTTATTCCAATGTTGTCTAATAACCATTTTCTTCATTATTTGTAAGCCAATTTGTTTTGTATCAAAGCCAAAACATGGTATTAGAGATAACAATAATGAATAACTTGGCCTTGCTACCATGTTAAATTGACTCTGATACTATCTTGACAAGATGAAAAATATATATTCAAAAATACAATAAAATATGGTTTTAACATTAGTACTGGAAATAATATATTATAACATGAAATTAACTTCGCAAAAATAAATTTACAAAACTTACATGTCAATGTCTTTGGTATCAGTCTTTGACTTCCCACACAAGGAATCAAAGTAGTAAATACTACATTCGATCCTAAATATAATACCTATTTACTTTTTTTAGAGAGATTAAATAAGCTACTTAATCATATCATATAATGTGTATGATGAAATTATATATCAGTTTATAAGTCAGACAAATTAGTTTGGAGAAAAAAATGATAAATATAAATACTTTAAAGTAATTAAATTAACTTCTTAGTTTTCTCAAAAAAGTTATCTGGGTCTTATACCGGAGGTAGTAGTATTTTTGGAGTGTCTATAACAACAAGTGTTCAATGATATCTACAAGATATATATTCATGTGCTGCACTCTATGTGGACACATGAAGCTATATTTGTCCCCATTCCATTTTTCACCTTGAATTGGTGGAATAGCCTGAAGTTAAAATGAGACAGAAATCCGTGCATAAAGAGAAATGCATATGAATATAAAATTATAAGATTGACAGTTGCATAAATAATAATAAATATCCATGACAAAAGTGTTCTTTCATCAGTTTGAGTCCAACTTGTTTGGTATCAGAACTAGCTCTAGTATTTATGTTTATACACTCTTTAGAACTCTAGTATCATGAAGTTGTTTTAGATGGTACCTGCCAAGAAGTAAAACATCAAGATAACTAAATTAAGGCTCTCATAGAAAAAATAATAGTCTTATCTTCTTACTCTCTAGGATATATAATTTTAAAAAATATTTTAACACACATCACTTATTGCTCATGGGAGAGAATCACATGATGACCCATCAAAGTTCCTGACAAATCAAAACAAATGGGAGAGAATCCTAACAACCCTATCCTTATATATTATTAAATTATGCAGATCATACTATTGATTTCCTATCTGAGAATTGAGAAACTAGTCCCTCAATTACAAAAGTATGCGTGAAGTCTAGTGCAAATTGTCTTCATTTCTATGCCAACTTGCAAATTGCAGCCAAGGGTCAAAGTTGGCGATTTCATATAGCTGAATGTCATAATCACATGGTTCAACCGAATTATTGGCCCATAGAATGCAAAGTAGTATCATTTTTTTTATCTTTTTGAACCAAGTAGTCGCTTCGGTAGTTATCAAAATATAGTTTATTAGGTATAGGGTATGTAATTTTAGATGTTATATGTGTGATGGATTTCCATGAATGGAACGCCTTATTCTTAAAATTTGATAAAAAAATTGTCATAATTCTTGAAAGAATTAAATATATATTTAGTCAAACTTAGATCCATATATAGGCCTAATTTTTCTTTAAGTTATATTGCTTTCACACCTCACCATAATAGTTTGGTCTTATTATGGTGTTTTGATTTTCAATCTCAATTGTTGACCAATTATTAGTATTATCATTTATCAGGAAGTCATCATTCCTTAGGTACTAGCAGGATAAGTTTAGCTAACTCTCATTCATAATGGCAAAAAGTAAAAGGTACAATTATGAGCATTTGAATTACTCTTTTCTTAGCATGTGATCAAACCTCAGAATGAATTCCTCAAAAGGCCTAAGCATGAAAGTTTTCAATTTAATGCCAAATTCACATCATTCATCTCAAAGCCATGCTGAAATAATCATCCCTGAACAGATGTCATGGCTTATTTTATCATCCAAAACCCTCAGTCGCTCTTTCTTTCTTGAATCTACCCCACAGCCCTTAAACCATCAAACATTGGCTTTACAGGTGCAGTTCAAAGCACCCAAGAAGCAGCTATTTGGATCCTTAATTACCAATGAGTGCTTGCAAAATGCCCTCAATTCCACCATCTTCACGCTTTCATAAATCTTAAATTTGATCCCATTCTAGTAGACCTTAATCAGTAGTTCTAATCAGATTCCACATCAGTGTTTCTTTCCTCCTAAAGGCTTGTGCATTTAAGAAAGGAAGAAAGAAACAGAACCATTTCCTAAACTAGAAGCCAAACATACATAACACTTAATGTAAAAACAGTAAGCTCCAGAATTTTTCAAGTAATTACCCGTAAATCATAAAAATCAATCATGAAACTCCATTGTGATAGAAGCCTAAGCATATGATAAATAGATAATATTAAAGAGTTGAGAAACTCGCATATACAAGAAATTTTTTATATTAAAAATTGACAAAGAAATTTTTTATATTATGTTACCAACAAATTATGTAATAATATTTAATATTAAAGAGTTGAGAAACTCCCACACAGACGGATGAAATTATCACTTGTTCATGATAATTGGTTAGATCCATACTTTTTCACAGATCAAACATCCACCCAGTTTGCAAAAATCGAAGAAAATAATTAAGCAAGAAAATAATCAAAGCAAAAAATCGAAGACAATAAAATCGCATAAATTTCATCCGCACGATCTTAACTAACAAGTGGACGAACCTAGGAAGTACCGGTGGTATTATTATAATAACGATAATAATATTTACAATTTTACTTCAAACACTTTTATCATGATGATGAGAGAGAGAGAGCAGGTTGGTTTCAGTGTTTCAGACATTTTCATCATTATTCGTATTCCCTTTCACTTGTATACTGTCCTCCCACAACTACCTTCCTTTTAATCAGGATCAACTTCTCTCCTTTCTTGCCACAAAAACGCTGCGCTTTAATACTTTTCTCTTTGAATCAAATAGGACAGGGTGTGAGTGCTAAGGCCGAAGGGGGGAAAAGACCAGAAACAGGCCTCTTGAGTAGTCATGATGAAGAGAAATTGCTGGTTTGGGAAGAGTTGTAAAGGGGAAGATGATTCATGAAACTGAATAAATGATCTGAATTGGTAACTCTCTATTTAGACTATATTAATTTTTTTTTTGATGTGGGTGTTACAATTCAAAACATTTTTTAAAACTATAATGACCATATGGTAGTGAATAGTATAATAGATTAAGATGTTATATACACCGATTGTGGAACCAAAATTGGAAATTTGCATTTGTAGTTCTAAAGTGCTGCACAAAGAATTTGAATGGCTTATACATGTGTACATATGGGTGTTATCTGTTGCTGTCCAAAAATTATATGGGTATTTGGTTGTTTATGAGTTAATGAAGATATTTATATTTCCAGATGAACATCACCCATACACAAAATGTTGAAGGCTCATGTATATGGACACATGAAGCTATATCTGCCCGCATTTCATTTTTCACGTTTAATTAATTGGTGGAATAGCTAGTTAAAATGAGACAGAAATCCGTGTATAAATAGAAATACATATGAATATAAACTTATAAGATTGACAGTTGCATAAATAATAATAAATATCCATGGCAAAAATTTTCTCTCACCAATTCGAATCTAACTAGTTTGGTATCAAAGCTAGCTCTAGTATTTATGTTTATACACTCTTTAGAACTCTAGTATCATGAAGTTATTTCAGATGGTACATGCCAAGAAGTAAAACATCAAGATAACTAAATTAAGGCTCTCATAGACAAAATAATAGTCATATCCTTTTACTTTCTAGGATATATAATTTCAAAAAAAAATATTTCAACACACATGACATATTGCTCATGGGATAGAATCACATGACGACCCATCAAAATTCCTAACAAGTCAAAACAAATGGGAACGAATCCTAACAACCCTATCCTTATATATATTAGGAAATTATGCAGATCATACTATTGATTTCCTATCTGAGAATTAAAAAACTAGTCCCTCAATTACAAAAGTATGTGTCAAGTCTAGTGCAAATTGTCTTCATTTCTTTGCCAACTTGCAAATTGCGGCCAAGGGTCAAAGTTGACAATTTCATATAGTTGAATGTCGTTTTACCTAATTATTGGCCCATAGAATGGAAAGCAGTGTCAAGTTTTAATCTTTTTGAACAAAGAAGTCGATTCTGTAGTTATCAAAATATAATTAATTAGGTATAGGGTATGAATGTAATTTTAGATGTTATATGTGGGGATCGATCTCCATGAATGGAACGCCTTAATTATTCTTAAAATTTGATAAAAAATTTTTTTGTCATAATTCTTAAAAGACTTTAAATATATATTTGGTCAAACTTAGATCCATATATATGCCTAATTTTTCTTTAAGGTGAAGTTACGGCACAGAAAGTCCAGTTCTTCCTCGCATTGCAAAGCATCACACCTACATTTAACTTTCTTCAAACAAACAAGAAAAGAAGATACTAGTGAAAGAAAATTGTTGACGCAAAAAAAAAAAAAAAAAAAAAATGTCGCTAAAGAAAAGTAAAAGAAAATTGTCTTCTAAAAGTGATCATTGTTGGAATATTTTAAAATGAAGATATGTGTTTTTGGTAAAATCATATCCTTATAAATTACTCCCCCGGTCCTAATTATAGGACATAGTTACCTAATTTTGGAGAAATTAAGGATATTAGTTAAATTAGTTAATCATATTTAATTTCCTAAAATGCCCTTATCTAAAATTTAAAATGAGATCAATTACATTATTGTACCTTTGTTTTTCATCGAACCTGTCCTGCCTCTCAAATTTTTCTACCAAGAGGATGCCTATTTAATTGGGCATAATACAAATGCAAGGTTTTTTTTAGCCAAGGGAAAAAGATAATGAAATTAATTAATATTTTATTAGGTTATTTTTAGGGAAAAAATCAATCACTTCGGACGGATAGTTATAGAAACATATTTTTAAAGAAATTTTAAAATTATTTCATTTAAAAATAAAAAAAGAAAGTAGAATCTCTCACTTGATAGAATATAAGCGTGTTATTAAATTAATTATTGTGTTTAATTATTATTCTGAAAGTATCAATAAGGGGTAGTTTGGGAATAAATTGACAAAAATTAGAACTTTGTCATATAATTAGGACCAATATCAACTCGCAAATGTTGTCCTATAATTAGGACCGGAGGGAGTAAGAAATTTATGTGAAGGGTTGTATAGGGAGTTATAATACAAAAGGTCACCAAGCTAAAGTTATGTCTGTTTAGTTTCTAAAGATGTCTATAAAAAGGTGTGGTAACTACTACTTGGTAAAGGTTGTATTGGTTTTTAAGAAAACTCTACTTAATATAAATGTGTAACTCTTCATGGAAGAGTTGTTTTAAATAATCATTAGTTATTTAAGTTATGCTGGTTCATGAATATAACATATAAGTATGACTTTTAATTGAGAAGGTGTTACTACAAAGAGGTACCACTTTAAGCAAGACATCACTTTATAGTTTATAAATATCATGTACCACCACTTCATTGATGACACACAACACAATATCATAAATCACACAAAACTTATTTATTTTTGTCCTTATGTGCACACAAAGATAAAGTCAAATTATCAATTTGTAAAAGCCATTATTGTGTTGCTTGAGTATTGAAAGTGCAATCCATATTCAAGAATCTTTATTGTATGCTACAGGAAATTCACCCGTAAATCCAAATTTCATCTTATAAGATAGGTATGAGTGGAGGCAAATTAAGCCTAAAGGAAAGTGTTCCCTACGCTTTGAAGATATTGTGCATTACTTTCTTCTTCATATCTTATTCTTGTACTCTTGAGAGATCCAGCCCCTCCAACAATCATAACCGTAAGATATTATATATAAATACATGACATAGGTTTAAAATGTAATACATTGCATAATTATAAGTTCAAACAAATGCATAGGTTTAAAATGTAATACTAATATATGACATAATTTTTTTCTTTTTTTTTTATTTCGCTTTGACGATTTGTTCCTTCTAGCTTATCAAATCCCCTGTGTCGTAGTATAACTCCTTAAAGAAGTATACTGAAATGTGAAAAACCCATATAATCTTAGATTGATTTTCAATATCATACTGATCGATAGTGTCATGTTAAATTTTGTCAGTGTTTGGTAATTTTTGTAAGGAAAAATTGGATTAGCATTATTTTATATAATTTAAGTTAATGAGAAATTTGCAGTAAACAAACACAGACAAAAGGGCAATACACACAATTATAAGATTTAATTACAATTTTGCTTATCCTTTTGTTCCCGAATTTCCTCAATCCAAACAAACATGTTACGTATTAAAAAGTTATTTTCAACTGCAAACAAATATTTGACTGTCTATTGTACCAAAACAAAAAATTGACTGACTAACACGAATTCTTAAAAATTAAAAATAACATTTTTTCATACTAAGTAACTAAAATTACAAATAATGGAGTGTAGATCAAGAACATTTAATTAAAAAACGGCATTTTGGTCAAATAAAAAATAAATTAAAAAAGGCATTAAACCAACACCTAAAAGTAAAGAAAAATTTGATCCAAGCTGAAGACAAATATTTTTTTGCATTCAACGCTTGCATTGAAACAGATGGCTGGTTATGAGTTTCAGCTTCAACGGTTGCCTTTTGTTATGGCATTGAGGAAGATGGTGAGCATAATGTGACTGGAAGTCTGAAATTAAACGAAGGAGGACAGAATCGCAAAGCCATAATAACTTTCTGTCCTAGAAATTCTTCTTCTTGTTTTCTCAAATATTAATTAAAATAATATCTATATATTCTATAATATAAATTCCATTTGGTTTTTATGTTCATTCGTAATTGAATTTGGTTTTATTCCCATAATCAATGAGTTATCATAATTTAAAATTGGAAAAATACTTAGATCAATTTCCTTATATCCATTTTGTCAAATTTTTGAATTATATATGACTATATGTCTTATTTTTGAATTGCTATCATTTACTTATAAACCTATATGAAAAGAATAGGACATATGATCATGTGTGATTGCAGAACTTAATGTAATGGATATAATAAACTTGATCTAAATATAATCTTTTAAAATTATAATTTTTTTCCAAAAAAAAATTATAAATACTAGGGGATTTAGTTTGAATGGATTAATCAATAAATATAATTTATTTATTGATGATTATTTTTTGATTTCTTTTTTATTACTTTATAATTGAATTTTTTATATAAAAAAGACATATACAAGTGTCCACACTTGTACCCAACTTCATATAACCTAATTAAGACATCACATAGATATAAATTTCCAAATGCAACGCACACGGGCACCCATTCTTGTTCCTTTTAATAGGGAAAAAAGTATGAAATATCTACTAGCCAAAAAAAGTACGAAATATCTAGAGAGATATGCAGGGGTTGCGTGTGAGTTTATTTACTTTGGACCTGTAGCTGGGATAATTTAGGCCTGCACATGGAATTGCAACGACGTCGTTTGGGCTGTGCTTGAGTTGGAAATTTAACCTCTGTGCCTTGTGAATTGAATCAGTGAATATATACATACAATGTTCTTGTCATCCCTGCTCAGTTTAACTTATAGTACCTTCTATATAAATTAGAAGATGTTTCTAAGGTATCAATAAAACTAGTTAAAAGCAATAAATTTATTATAAAATTTAATTAATTTTCAAAAAATATCATTTTAAACTACACTAAACTCCAATATCAGATTAGTTTCTTCTTTCTTTTAATTACAAAATAAACTAAATCATGCTACGTCTTGGGCAAGAGATGCCCATCATATTCCTATGCAATCAGCTTTCCAAATGTTCAGGAGGTTCTGACAGCACAAAAAGAAGCACTAACAACTATTAGAGCATTTTTTGATTAAGGTGAAAGTGAGGGAAATGGGTCCAGTGAGTGCATGAACTGAGAGGCCGTGTAGAAAATTTGAGCATCATGGAGGGAAATGGGTCCAGTAATTTGTTTCATAGTTTTGACCTCCGTCAAATCCAAAATTAAAGCACCAAAGATTTCACATTCTCTTGTCTTCCTTGCAGTACTGGAAGTTTTAGCTTTAGTTGTTTCAGATTGTACATGCAAAGAAAAAAACATTAAGATGACATAAATTAAGGTTCCTATGTAAAAAAATAGTTGTCATATCTTCCTACTAGATCTTTAAGTAGGATTACTTAAAAAATATCTTAACAAACAAATTACGTATCGGCGAAACGAGAGAATCATAAGACGACTCTATCTTAAGTTCCTAACAAATTATCCAATGAGGGAATCCTAACAGCCTTATCCATATAAACGTAAGTAGGAAATTACACAATTATTGTAACTGAGAAAACACCAAACTCCTCCAAAACACCTTGTTTCACAAAGTATATTAAGATAAATGAAGGATACATATATCCTAAATTGGGACCATCATAAAAAAAATTTAGAGCAAAACAATCCAAGAAAAAGGGCCCAGACTAGGTAGTTTAGAGGCATATAAAATAGGGGAAAGACAAAAATAGAATTTTAAAATTATAAAATTTTAAATCAGATTTGTTATTGATTGTTGATAAGAAAATGATGAAACTTAATAAGTAATTCACAAAATATTTTTTAAGAAATATATTATTTAAAATTTTACAAATTCAAAATTTTTTTTTTCTATCCTTTTCCTTGTAAAATAACCGAAAGAGATAACAAAGCAGATTGCAATTGTGAGCTACGCCAGTCCAGAGTTAAAGGTATGGGCCCATAGCCCACCCAAGTCATAATTTTTTTTGCCAACGTTTCGAATCATAAACCTTTCAATATTCTAAAATATTAATTTTTTTGTTAATTTCTTTTGGTCTTCAATAATGTAGCCGTTGCTACACTTTGCAATCACTAGTGTACTTTTCTACTGTTTTAAGATTTTTGTAGGAACTCTCGTTTGGACCCTAATGTTACATATGTTATAGTGCTCTGTTCACTTTCTTTGAAGTTTCGTCGACCACAGAAAAAAAGAAAGAAATAAAGTAAATGATGTGTTTTCCTGATATTCTTTGAAAAATTTAACAAACACTTTAACGTACGAGATAGGATGCTTTGCAAAATTACCGATTCCAAATCAATAAAAGTCATCCACAAATTTTAACAAGGAGCCGTGAGCATCCATATCCGTCATGGATTCTAATAAATAATTAATATTCATAACTCATCTTCGAAAAATTTAAGGAACACTCTAACCTGCGAAAGATGCTCTGCAAAATTACCGATTCCAAATCAATAAAAGCCATCCACAAATTGTAACCAATAGCCGTGGTCCTCCATATATGTCAATAAGTCACATCAAAATTTATAACTTATCTACGAAAAATCTAAGGAACACTTTACCAAACGAAATAAGATGTTCTGCAAAATTACCGACTCCAAATCAATAACCTGCACTACTCTTATAGCTTGTGTCATACATGAGTCTCACGTCTTGACTAAATGCATTAATCTTCAATGGCTATGCATGAATTGTTAATATACTTCCTCTCCTTAAACCCTTGATATAAAACTGACTTGCCTTTTTATTTTTGGAGAAATTAAAAAAGTTGGATAAACTATACAATCATAGTATATATTATGAATCATTAGATTATTATATTTATTTTTGGAGAAATTAAAAAAGTTAGATAAACTATACAATCATAGTATATATTATGAATCATAGATTATTATATGTCAGTTTTTAAGTCATACAAATTAGTTTAAAGATAAATTATAAATATAAATATTTTAATGTAATTTAATTAGTTTCCTTATTTTTTCTAAAAAAGTCATTTGACTTTTATATTAAAGACTGGAGAGAGTAGGAATGGAAATAAGCTCGGTTAGGCTTTACCTAAATAGACCTAAGCCTATAACAGAGATTCAAAAATTGGGCCTAAGCTTGACCCTGTATTTAAGCTTTTTTTAAGTCTGAGTCCGGGTCTTTAAAAGGCCTAACAATTATTGAAGCATTGTTTAAAGGCCTACTTAAAATGTAGGCCTTTAAATAGCATTTAAAGCCTATACTTCCAAATTCATATATATTCACGCTTATTTAGAATTCTACATTATGTCTTAAAAAGTTTGACATACATTTTCTTCGTATTATTAAGGCCTAGTAAAGAAAAGAATGTCTATTGACAATAATTATCCGAGTAGACAGGAATAAGAAAAACTAATCGTTGGTTCACTAATGAGATATATTTTCTAAAATCGACCAAGCATAACAAGTAGAAAGTAAAATTAGATTTTATCTCTTTTACTCTTCCAACATAAATTGGGACAAACTTCTCCTATTGATATTATAATATTTCACTTGGCACTAAAATAAACTCATAGTAATTATTATTGTTTGGTGGATGAGGCAAATCAGTGGAGAGGGAGTGAGTTAGCATTGTTATCTTGAGCAATCGAAGAGAAGAGAAATATGGGTGAATGATTCATGCAAAAGCAAGAGTTAAGTATAATGTTGATGGGATGTAAAATTTAGAATTAAGATTAAGTTGGTAAGTTTATTAATAATTTATAAAATTATTTAGATGATATTATACTTATATAATAGTATAAATTAAAAAGTTAAATAGGTCAGGTCTGTAGGCTTGTAGGCTAAATCTTACAAAAATAGGTCCGATATGTTTATCTTAAAAGGCCTAGCATAGGCTTGAGCATAAATCTAACCTATTTACTAAATAGGTTAGGTTAGGTCATATGCCCCTATTAGGGGGCCAGACCTATTTCCATCTCATATGAGGAGTATTAGTTTAGTTTTAGTGAGGCAGAATAAAATAAAATAAACTAAACAATTTTGGATATCAAAATATCTTTTAATTATTAAATAATTCTTAATGATTCATAGGGTTAAGTAGCAAATTTCCCTCGGAAGTATGGATT
Source organism: Inga laurina (assembly GCA_963855925.1). Classification (NCBI taxonomy): domain Eukaryota; kingdom Viridiplantae; phylum Streptophyta; class Magnoliopsida; order Fabales; family Fabaceae; genus Inga; species Inga laurina. The sequence continues at coordinate 6,628,000 of OY979706.1, read as the reverse complement.
CAGAAGCAATTTTGAGTTGAAAATTTTTTGGGGATCAATTTCTCCCCAAAAGTTTAAAAACATAGTAATGTTGCCATTTTCAGTTAAAAAATTAATAGTTAATGTCAATTTTTTAATATTCAACGTTTGTTATTTAATAGAAAAGGGCAACATTGCTATGTTTGAAACTTTCGGGGTGAAATTAATCCCCAAAAAGTTTTTAAGACAAAATTACTCTAAGACCCATACCTCCAAAACAAATCTACTTCTTAACCCATTATTCACAGGTCAAACTTTAACGCTGCTCCAAAGCCGCAAACTTTTTCACTGGTCCTGTTTTTAAAATAAAAATATCGCTTCGGCTATTGATAAGTTACAATTCAGAGCCTCAAAATCCTATTATAATTGTAATAAAAAAAAAAATCCTATTATAATTAGCTGAAATAACACATTAAATTCTGATGTTCCAAACTTCCTTTTAAGTTCTCAGCTTAATTTGGAGAAAATGAGAATTCGATCTTCAATTTAAATAAATTGAAATCTATTTTAAATTTTGAAAAAAATATATACTTTCTTTTTAAATTAATAATTGAAAAATTATATATCTTTTGCTTTGTTTTATATTTGACAAAAATGAAATATCAAGTTTTAAGCTAATTAAAATATACAATATAATTTCAATATTGTTAATCCCAACTTTCAACCCTCAAAAGTCAAAATTCATGTTTATAGCGAATAATTGAACAACAAATTTGATAAGCAAAACAATTCATGAAAATAAATTAAAACATCATGACACCCGGTCCAAAATAACTAGATGGGCTTTTTTATTCTAGTTAACAGAAAGTTTGTTCCAGTATTAATGCTTGATACATACATCTTCCACACGGTCAAGTTTTTAACCACCATAGTCATAATAACATCCACGACAAAAGTTTCCCTTCATTGGCTATGATGTGTACAGGTCATGACTGGCAAAAAAAAAAAAAAAAAAGTACAGGTCATGAGAACTACCCTAATGGTGAATGCAACCACTATCACATGCTCCCATAACAAAATTTTGTTAGTGGGTGAAGCGTATTTTTCTTTGTTTTATATTTTACAAAAATGAAATAACAAGTTTTAAACTAATTAAAATATACCCTATAATTTCAATATTCTTAATCCCAACTTTCAAGCCTCAAATCACATGACGGCCCTAAACAATGACACGCAAGCGATGTGGCAGTTGTATCAAACTCAGTTGAGAAACCAGATTTAGCTTTTCTCCTCTGCCCCTTCCCATCATTTTCCCTCTTTTTTCCTTTTCTACTGTTAGATTAAGGTTTTAACGGTCCAGATTTATCATATTATAAAAATATTATTATAATTTTATCTTAAAGATACAAAAATAATTTTTTGATACCAGATGCAAAGTAAATTTGAACTATTAAAATTATTTTTGTATGTTTAAGGTAAAATTATAATAATATTTTTATAATATGTTAAATTTGGATTATTGAAACCTTAGTCTAATGGTGGAAAAGGGAAAAGAGGGAAAAGCATGGAAAGTGGTAGAGGAGAGAAGCTAAGTCCGCAAAAAGAAATAAAAACTTGTTAAACGTGTTTTCACAACATATTGAGTCATTTTTTCATATTTTAACTTTTCGTAGGGACTTTATTGTGATTTTGTTTGGTCTTTGGGACCTCTATGTCATTCTCCCTATTTTATTCATATGGGTTTATAGTTAAATGATAAAAATTCAAAAGTAAGACATAAGTCACATAATTAAAGAATTTGATGAAATGGATATAAGAAACTTGAACTAATAATAACGATTTTCCTTCTAATAATAAGTATTTTCCTTACAAAAGTATGTATGAACTTTAGTGTGAATTGTCTTCTTTTCAACGCCAACTTGCAAATTGCAGGTCAATGATCAAAGTTGACGATTCAATAGTATTATATATTTGTATGTCATAGTCACATGGGTCCTACCTTGTTAATTACTAGTCTCTAAAAATACAAAGTACTATTCATTTATTAGGTTTTTATACCGAACAAAATACTCAATTTTACTACTATCCGTGTGTGTATACATATTGGCCAAACTTAGTTCCATATATATACACAAAGTTCCAAAACAGGAAGTGCAAGTACTCCTAACATTGCAAAACACCACATATATATAACTTTTCTTGCATAATAAACAAAGAAAAGAAAATTGTCTCCCAAAAGTTCATGACTATAAGATATTATAAATAAATAAACTATATTGAGATGCCGCGACTGGAAGGCTCTGTTTGGTTCGACAAAGGGGAGGGGAGGGATTTTAATATTACCTCATTTGGATTGATCAGAAAGAAGAGGAGGAGAGTGATTTTAATGTTACCTTATTTGGTTTAAGAGTGGAGGGGAGGGAAATTATTTTCATATGGACAGCTTTGTCTTTATTTTATTTAAGTGTTTTTTTTTAAACGTTTTTAATAAAATAAAATTGTAAATAATATTTAGTGTAGGAATTATAATTTTACAATTATCTAGGTTAAAAAAAATAATTTTATAATTATCAAAATTGAATAAATACAATTACAACAACACTTATATATACTATAATTATAATCTAAATACAATACCGAAATAAAATTTAATTTTTTGAAAAAAAGAAAAGAAAAGAAAAGAAAAGTGCCTTCAACACTATGGATTAGAAGAATAGCGTGAGATGAAGCTTCGTCCCCACCCATGTGATAGAAGTCTGGACCATGAGCCTTTAGATGGCTGCAATGGAAGTCTGGAGCGTGAGATAAATATATGAACGATGATCCACAATGATTATGGAAACCAGATGCGAGGACGGTGAAGTTGGGCTGTTGGGTGATGGAAGCGATGACGGTGTGGAAAGAGGAGGGAAAGTAGCGTTTGGGGAAGAAGGGTAGGTAGGGAATATTAAAAATCAACATGGGTATTCTAGGCATCACGAGCAAGAATATTGCTCCTCCCCTCCAAATCCCTCAATTTGAGGGGCCGGGGGGTTTTGAGAGGAGAGGAGGGACAATTTTTTAAATTTTGTTGTTAAATAAGGGGAGGGGGGCAAAATCCCTCCCTTCCCCTTAAATCAAATAGACTCATTGGGGTGTGTTTGGTTTAAGGGAGGGGAGGGGAGGGGCGGCAAATTATTTTTTTGGATTGAAGGTATTTAAATTTTAGGTTCTCACCTAAAATTTAAAAGGAATGAGAGGATAAATTTTGAACGGGAATCCAAAATTTAAAAGAATGAGAAGATAAATTTTAGGCTTCTCCCATCTAAAATTGTAATTTGTCACCCCTCTCCTTCCCGCCCCTCCCTCCCTCCCTCCCCTCCTCTCCTCCCAAACCAAACACACCCTATAACATTAGTGGTAGGTTGGTAGCACTACAAGCATAGGGTATTATGTCTCATCAACAAGAAGAAAAACATAATAATTAGATTGACAAATTATAAGTTCAAATAAATGCATAGGTTTAAAGACAAAAGGTAATAAACACAATATGATTTAATTACGATTTCACTTATCCTTCTTCAATCTAAATAAATATTATGTTACAAATGAAGAAGTCATACCCACTTCTGTAATATTCTATATATGGAAAAGGAAGATTCACGGCCAACACAAGTTCCCAAACATTAGAAATAACTAAAAATTGAAGTGCACATCAAGCCCATTTAGCTAAAAGAGACATTAAACCAGCACCTAAAAGCAAAGATATATTTGATCCAACTTGAAGACGAATACTATTTTGCATTCTATCAGTCATAAAATCTGCAGCTAGGAGATCAACAAGGGCCATATAGATCAAAATTCCTGCTGATGCTGCATTGAATATTCCTTCAACGATCAAAGCTTTCGGACTATTCTCATCATACCCATTCGTAATTCCTATTCCAATCGCTATTCCGACGGGAGTCGTAAGAGCAAAAAACAACGCCATCACCGCAATAGTTTTGTTCTTGAATTTGGCCTGCCATGATATCATCAAAAATAAAACCTCTCAAAAGAAAAACAATTGTAAATAAAGATGGGACTTAATAGTTGATTTTTTAAAAATAATAAAAATAAAGATATTTTATTTGAGGATATAACAATAGTTATAATCAAAATGAAAACAAAATAAAGCTAATTAATTCATTTCAATTCAGCTAAATAACAGATGAGCTGTAACCACAAGAATACGTCAATTCGGAATATTTCTGTGTGTGGTTAATATCCTTTTGCATTCTTCTTTTTCCACAAAGATATTCTATGGTTAAACAAAACTGTGCTCTTTTTGACTTTTTCAAAGGGTAACGTACCTGTGTGATACAACTTCCAAGTCCCATGCCTTCAAAAAATTGATGAAAAGTCAAGGCAGCTACTAAAGGCCTTATAGTTTTGGGACTCTCAGATGCTCCCAAAGAAATCCCTATAATCACTGAGTGCACTATTATCCCCAGCTCCAATACCTTCATTCAATTAAAAATTCAATATTCACTATAAATATTCTTTACAAAATAAATTAACAATAATTATCATCGCTTTTATTATATAATATAAATATATACCTGTGATATGACCCTGTGACGAAGGAGCTGAGAACCAGAATCAGATGATCCATGAGCATGACCATGTGTGGCGTGGGTGTGAAGATGAAGATGACCTTCGTGTCCTGAGTTCTTCTCTTCATCTTCATTAATATCGGCCTCAATCTGGCCATTGTTCATCATATGACGTTTCTTAAAATACATGGTGGCGAAAGCGTCCACCATTAGCGTCCCCATGGCCGTACACATAGCTACAAAACCAGTGAAGGGAAAGTCTCCCCATGGATGATCTTTCAAGCAAGGAGACGTCAAGTTCTCGAACGCGTCGGGAAGGACGTGAATGAATCCGGTGGCTAATATCACGCCGGCGGCGAAGGCCTTGATCACGAAGAAGATGTCCTTCTCCGGACTTAAAGCCGGGATAAACTTTCCGAGGACCGGAATCAGAACTCCGATGGCACTCGCAAATAGTATAGAAGTTAAGGCTCCTATTTTGTACCTGAGAGCCTTGGGTCTGTCACGAACCTCTTCTTCAGCTTCACATGTACACTCTGAAACAACCAAAGCTGGAAGCACAATTAGGATGAAGACGAAGAAGACGAAGGTTGTGGAGCTTCCTCTCATGGCGTTTGGAAAGATAGAAACTGAAAAAGCGCGTAAAGTGGGGTGTGAGAGAGAATTTTGTGGGTTTTATGGGAGAAATAATGACGACATAACAATTACAAATTATAAGGAATGAATTATTGATGAAGAAATATGGAAACTATTGAATGACTTTTTTTTTTGATACATAACTATTGAATGACTTTAAAGGGAAGAGAGATTATATAGCAGGAGTGTCGTTAAATGTCGACATGTTTGGGTTTGACAACCAATAAAATATTGAGTTTGCTCTATAGTCAACGGGAACACACGGAGACTTACTATATTATGTCGAAATGTTTTGAAATTTTAGGCAAATAATAATAATAATAATAATAATAATAATAATAATAATAATAATAATAATAATAATTCCCTCGTTCCAGTTTTGCACATGAGAGAATAATTGAGGCCCAGACTTCTGCCGGTCCACCGCCCACTGGACGCTGGCAAGTTAGAAAATGAAAAATAATGAAGTGTGAAGCATTTTTTGAAATAAAACATGATGCTTATTTAGTTTAATAAAAATATAATGAATTAATTTTATTTATTTTGGGGAGAAAATAAATCCTAATAACATATCTAAAACATGATGCTTATTTAGTCATCTAGATGCCCAGAGAATGAAGTCAATGGGGTTCCTTTCATTGCGTTAGATCCAGAGCAGCCAGGAGGCAGCAAGATGTGCAGGGAAGTTTCTTCTTCTATCTCTCCTAAGTTTGCTTGCTCCTACAAAGATTCCCTCACAGGTTTTAGGGGAGTAGAGTTTAATGGTATCTCTCATGGCACCCCTAATGTGGAAGACGATGTCTTTTTTTCTGACACCTTGGACCAGTCCTGGGAGCTCCCCCAACCCTCAGATGAGATAAAAAACCTCATGGATGTCTACCCCTCGATGGAGATGTCTCAGGATGAATACAATCGATGGGCTAAACCTTGGAATAATGCTCTCATTGTCACTGTCTTGGGCGCAAAATTCAGATTCTTCAGGCTTAAGGATCATCTCTGTAAAATTTGGCAGACAGTAAATTTTGATCTTATTGATCTCCCCAACAACTACTATGTTGTGAAATTAAAAGAACAGGATGACTGGAAGCAACTCTATGCGAAGATCCTCTTTAGAGGACCTTGGTCGATAGCTCAACATTCAATCCTGGTGCAGAGGTGGTCTCCATACTTCAATCCCTTTCACAATCCTCTGAGAAGGGTAGCAACTTGGATCCGTATTCCCCACGTGCCACTTCTGTGTTTCAATAAGGAGTGCATGTGGAGGCTCGGAGATACGGTTGGGAGGACTCTTAAAGTGGACATGAATTCCATTGAGAACCTGGAGCAGGATGACGCTGTAATTCGCAGGGGACGCTATGCTAGGATATGTGTTGAATTGGATCTGCAGAAAAAACTGGTTCCTCGTGTTATTTCTGCTTCAGAGCTCTTCAACATTGAATATGAAGGCCTGAACCTTATTTGTTTCTCATGCGGCAGATACGGTCACAAGCAGGAACAATGTCCTTGGAAAGTTTTACCTGAAGGCACTGTAAGTCAGGCGAAGGTCTCTTCTGCCTCTGTTAGTCAGGCAGTTACACCTCCACTGGAGCAATCGTCGGGAACCTCTCTGCCGGCCAAAGATGACGTGTTTGGCCCGTGGATGTTCGTGCGAAAGCCTGTCAAAGCGCGATCTTTGAGAAGCAAGGAAGGTAGGATCAGAGTGGGTGGAGGCACTTCTGCAGAACGTAGGACCAACTCGGCTTGCACAGAATTTTTGGGTATGGGTAATGGATCAAGATTCAGCACGCTCGCTAGTGCCCATGATTTTGAAAGTGAAATGGGAAAAGGGAATGAGTTAGGCAGAGAGGTGGATGAGGCAAGGATGACTAAAGGGAAAGATATTCCCGACATTCCTCTGCAGATTCTAGAAAAGGTTAGGCATGTGCTTCCTAAAAAGAATAGGCTAAGAGAGGAGCCTAATTTAATGCCTACCAAGAAGGGGATCCACGTGGGGCAGATTCTCGAAAATGATAGCCATGTGCTTTCCAAAAAGAATATGCTAAGAAAGGAGGCTAATTTATTCAAGAAGGGGCTTCACGTGGGGCAAAAATGCTGGACTAAAGTGCAGTCAAAGAGAGCTGTTGACAAGCCAAAACAATTTGAAAATAAAGAAGGACCCAATGTTTCGGTCACGGGCTCCACCGAGGTAGCGGTCCAGGGAGGCTCTTCGCACGTTAAGCCCATGAAAAGTGTGACCCATAGAACTCACAAACTGGTTAGAGGCAATTTACAAAACGGTGGACCCCTCCATGTCGGTTTGATGGCGGAAAAATGCTCAGCAAGTAGTGCTTTGACCACGTTGGAGCCCACTTATCCTCACGGCCAAGGAAAGGAGGACGCTGTACGTGTTGGTGTCTCCACTTCCATTGCTGCTGGGGCCGACACGCACAAGTTAATTATAGAAGACCCCAACGTGCCTCAACCAGGTGATATTCCCATGAAGGTTGCTTTATCTCCGGATCTTTCGAGTATGGAGGTGGAATCAAGATCCAATCATGGGCTCAATGATCAAGGCTCTAACTTGCTCCCTATTTCCCAACTGGAAGTTGTTGTAATGATGGAAGGAGACCCGCCGGACAAGTAAGTCCTGCTCTTTTTCCTTGCCTTTTATTTATTTAATTATGATTATATCTTCTTGGAATTGCCGAGGTGCGGGAGGTAGTGCATTTCCTCGGATTTTAAAAGATGTGGTCAAAAAATATGGAATTTCTGTTATGTGCTTAATTGAGCCTAGAATCAGTGGTGCTAGAGCGGATAAAGTTGTGAGAAAATTGGGTTTCAATGACTGGTTGAGAATCGAAGCCACTGGATTCGCGGGCGGTATCTGGGTATTATGGAATAATTGTGAGCTTCATCTTGAATATGTTTCCTCCACCACCCAGCTTCGTCACTGTAATATCTCTGCAAATAATAGTCTGTGCCCCACTCTTGTCACTTTTGTTTACGGTGATACCAGTTCTGCGAAGAGAAAGGACCTATGGTTGTCTTTGTCGGCTATCCACCACACGGTCTCCACTCCATGGTTGGTTCTTGGTGATTTCAACGCCATCCTCAGCCCAAATGATAAACTTGGAGGAGTTGATCCCATTCTCAGCTCTATGAATGACTTCCAAAATTGTATTGATTACTGCAATCTCATAGAAGTCCCTATCGTGGGGGATAGATTCACCTGGGAGAAAACTGGGGTAAGGGAAAGATTGGACTGGGTCTTCTGCAACTTTGATTGGGAAATTCAAAACCCCCAGGCTAAAGCATATCACAACCTCAAATTCAAGTCCGACCATCGTGTGATTGTGGTTTCTGATTCAAATAATAATGCTCCCGGCAAAAAGGATTATCGCTTTCTTTACCAGGCAGCTTGGTGTATCGAAGATGGGTTCAGTGAGTTGGTCAAAGCAGCTTGGCAGGGTAAGAATTGGCTCCAGGGTCATCAAAAGTTTGTATCTGAGGCCTCAGCATGGAGCGCTAGCGTGGTTGGGAATGTATCAAAAAAAAAGAGAGAAATCATTTGTAGATTGGAAGGAATTGACCGAGCCAGGGGTAAACAAGGAGGTCAAAATGGCCTTTTTAAGATTGAAAAGCAACTGTGGAGCTTGTATCAAAAAATCGCTTTTCAAGAAGAATTGATTTGGTTCCAGAAATCTAGATGTAAATGGATGTGTGGTGGTGACCGAAACACGAGATTCTTTCATGCCAATGTTCAGTCTAGGAGGAAAAGATGTAAAATTGAAGCTCTACAAGACAATAGTGGCCACTGGGTTTCTGATGAAGCACAATTGAGAGGTATGGCAATTGACTATTTCCAGAACCTCTACTCGGCGGATAACTTACAATCCCCTTTTTCTCCCTGGACGGCAAGGTTCCCAACTTTAGATGATCAACAGCTCCACCTCCTTCAAAGACCCGTTTCTCCAGTAGAAATAAAAAATGCAGCGTTTGAGATGGGAGCTTTTAAATCCCCAGGTCCTGATGGCTTACACCCCCATTTTTTCCAAACCCAATGGGACAAGGTGGGTCAACATATATGTGATTTGGTGGCCGGTATCTTTGCAAACCCAGAGGACATTCATGGAATTAATCAAACAAACATAGTTCTCATCCCAAAGATTGATAGACCTACATCTATGCAAGACTTTAGACCTATTTCTTTGTGCAATGTGAGCTACAAAATTGTTAGCAAAGTAATTGCTAATCGCTTCAAAAGTGTCATGAGCCATCTTGTTGCAGAGAACCAGTGTAGCTTTATCACAGGCAGGCAGGCCGTGGACAACATCATCTTAGCTCAAGAGGCGATCCACTCCATGAGAACTAAGAGGGGAAAAAAGGGGTATTTAGCGGTGAAAATTGATATGGAAAAGGCGTTTGACAGGCTCGACTGGCGTTTCTTGGAGTTCACCCTCCACAGCTTAGGGCTAAGAGCTGATTTTGTTAAGCTACTTATGTCCTGCGTCGCATCCACTTCAATGAGCATAATCTGGAATGGAGTAAAATCAGATACTTTCACTCCTACACGAGGGGTGCGGCAAGGAGACCCTCTAAGCCCCTACCTGTTTGTCCTATGCATGGAATTACTCGTTCAACTAATTCATCAAGAAGTTGAAATGGGGAACTGGCGGCCTTTACGACTGAACGCTACAAGCCCCCAGATTTCGCACCTATTCTTTGCTGATGATTTGATTCTTTTCAGTGAGGCATCAATTGAGCAAGTGGAGGAGATTCGGAATGTCATGGAGCTGTTTTGCCGGGTATCTGGCCACAGGATCAATTTGCACAAATCTAAAATGTTTGTTTCTCGAAACGTTCACTTCAACCGAGCTTATGAGCTTAGTCAAACTATGGGAATTGGTCTAACTGCTGACCTAGGGAAATATTTGGGAGTTCCTATCCTTCATAAACGAATGGTAAACACGACCTTTGCACCGCTTCTCCAAAAGGTTCGCTCAAAATTGACTAGCTGGAAGGGGAGATATCTAAGTATGGCAGGGCGGACGGTCCTCATCAATTCGGTTCTTTCTGCAATTCCGCAATATCAGATGCAATCTATCCTAGTTCCGAAGGGAGTGCTTTCTACCATTGAAAAATTGAGCCGTGATTTCTTCTGGAACCAGCATGATGAATCTAAGAAAATGCATCTGTTAGCATGGGATGTTCTGAAGAGGAGGAAGTGTGAGGGAGGCCTGGGGATAAAAGATCTGCATTGCCAAAACAAAGCTTTCCTTATGAAACTGTGCTGGGGTCTAATTACTAAACCTGATGCCTTATGGGCGAGGTGTCTCCGTGCGAAGTACTCATGTGGAATGGATTCGTTTCCGAAGGTTCAGAGATCACGAAATCAATCGGCTGTGTGGAGTGGCATAGTTGCAGTATGGAAGGATTTCGAGAATGGCCTTGGCAAAATTATCAGAAATGGAAGAAACACCTATGCATGGCAGGACTGCTGGAGCCCGGTCGATAGTCCTCTAAAATACTTCGTTGACAGGAACATGCACCTTCTTGATATTAATGCTCGCGTTTGCTCCTTCACAACTCAGACGGGTCAATGGGATAGAGCCAAATGGGAATCTTTCCTTCCCACTTGGGTGGTAGATAAGATTATGATTGTGGCACCCCCAACAACAAATGGGGATGATGTGATTTGCTGGAGAAATGCCCCCGACGGTAACTTTAGTGTGAAGTCCGCGTATGAAAGGATCTATCACCAGCAAAACCTCAATTCCCAACCCCACTGGAGGCACTTATGGCACTGGGGTATTCCGGAAAGAGTCAAATTCTTTATGTGGCAAGTATTCCATGAGAGGCTTCCAACAAATGACACAAGAGCGAGACATATCCCAAATGTTCTAAACACTTGTCCTTTTCAGTGTGAGAGTGAGGAGAGCATCCTCCATGTTTTGAGAGATTGTGAGCAAGCCCAGAGGGTGTGGTCCTCTTTAACTGACACCATATATTATTCTATGTTTTTTAGTGGCTGCTTGCAGGAATGGCTACGTTGGAACATGCAGCACTCACCAGGCAATAGGAGAACCTCTGGAAGGTCATGGCAACGAGTTTTCAGCACAACGTGCTGGCTACTTTAGAAGAACAGATGCAGTCAAGCATTCGAAGGGATAGCTGAGAAGCCACAGGAGATAGTACATAGATGCCTGTTTCACCTCTCGGAAGGAGTGGAGAGCGGCCGATTGCATAGGCAGATATTTCATGCTCCAGAGAGAGGGGTAGCCCACTGGGAACCTCCGGATCCGGATTTTGTCCGTATAGACGTTGACGGATCCGTACTCAATGGAGGTTAGGCCGCCTGCGGAGGTGTTATTCGTGATCAACATGGCACATGGATACGTGGATTTCAACAAAAGTTAGGACTCTCATTTCCAACTGCTGCAGAAATTCATGCAATCTACAGTGGCCTCCACATATGTAAACAGATGGGTCTATCCAAAATCAGACTGTTCACTGATTCCCTCCAAGCTATCCACCTATTACGGTCTACTTGCCCAACTTCCCACCCCTTATACGATGTTATCCTAGCAACTAGATCCATTATTTTTTCCGACTGGGATTTGCAGATCTCCCACTCTTATAGGGAATCTATTCGTTGTGCTGATTATTTAGCAGGTCAGGCTCACGGAAACAGCGACGACTTCGTCGATCTAGGGTCTTCTCCTCTCGTTTGTACTCTTATTTTTTCCCAGGATTGTGGTCCACCGCCACAGGACCACTCTGTACGGTCTGATCTATAGACCCTGACACCTACAAGCTTTGCTTGCCTTTGTAATTCAAAAAAAAAAAAAGTATTTAAATATTGTACGGTCAACCTTACCCATGCCCCAACCCAACAAACTTATCATCTAAGAGGGAAATTTGATTGTTTTATTATGTATATAATACAATAAATTGAGCTCAAATAAAGGTAATTAAATGTTGATAAAAAAGTATCTTTTTTATACCCTGAAAATGAAGTTGATAAAAAAGTTATTTATTGCCATTCTACTAGTTGTTATATTTAGTACTAGGCAGGTGTAATATACACAAATGCGGAGAAATACTTGCATGCTTCGGGAACACCACCTCATTTATATTTTGGCTAATTAAAATACAACAAATCATCTTATTTTAATCCCACATGGCTAATGAGTTATTTGGAGAAATTCAAATTTTATAACTTTAAAAAACATTAACTTAATAATTTATTTAGAAAAACAAAAAACGCAATTTCCTCCCTCGAGTTTTTATTTTTTAAAATCATAAAATTTGAATTTATCCAAATGACTCATTAACTATGTGGAATTAAAATAAGATGAATTGTTATATTTTAATTAGTTAGAGTATCGGTGAGATGATGCTCCTGGAATATGTAGATATTCTTTACAAATGCTTGTATTAAGTAACACATTAATTAATTTAAGAAGGCCAATAATTTTATGGTGGCTAATCTCATCACTTTTTCCCCTCACTGTTTGCTTCCGCCACAACTGTGGGGAATATTGTATATCCTTACTGTTGATGTTTAGACGCAATCACGTGTGAACTACTCTACTTCTAAAGTTTTTGGTTTGGCTACTATATATATAAGAGAGTTAGAATTTGTCTGTTAAGAGATTTGGTTATTGGTTGGTTATTGGTTGGTTAAGGTATTTTCTGGTTATTTTGAATTGAAATTTAACAATTTATTGGTCTCAAAAATTTTATATTTAGGTAATAATAAAGAGCATATTGAGATTTTATATTTAGAAGCAAAGATAACTTCTTTACTAGTTCTCACATTTAAGACAGGATAAAGGGTAATATATAGTAATGTATGTGTAGCCAAAGTAATTAACGTTATTGTGCTTTAATTAATTAATTTAAAAAACCCAATAGTTTCATGGTGGCTAATCTCACCACCTTTTCCCCTCATTATTTGCATCCACAAGGGTGAGAATACGGTATAAGTAATCAAAGAAAAAACACAAAGATGAAGAAGGACCATATCGAATGGAGACAAATAGAGGAAGCCATATATATATATGGAACTAGGATTCTTTCTTCAATGTTTCTGTTCATATTTAGACGCAACTTAATAGCATAACAAGTGAACATTTCTAACCCTTTTTTTTTTGCTACAGTATTATATATAGAGTAGTGGCATCTCTCTCACTATGCTCACTCAAAGAAACAAAGGTGAATCATGAGTGTTCCAACTTATGACACGTCAGCCACAAAAAATAATGGGGGAGAACACAGTTTGAGGCCAATAGAATAATTTCAATTTATTATTTTGTACTAAAAGCCTTGTGTCTGTTACAATCTTCATCTTCTTCATTGATCTTCATATGTAATTGTAACTCCTTACATTTATACCCCTATTCTCCGTGTTAGAAGTCAAAATGCCTTTCAGTAGAAGACCTTCATTAGCATGACATTATTGACTTTCACTCTTCTATTTGCTTCTTTGTCTCTCCGCTAATCTCTCTGATTTCTTACTTTGTTTTTCCTATATATACCGAATGTAATCTCTCATTTTATACAATGAATGTAAATATATAGTTTCAAGTTTATTTAACTTTACAATACGTATACTGAAACATTAATGTTCTTGTTATGGCTTTGGAAAAACATTAATTAAAAATTCCAGCAAAAGAACTTACACAATTATTTTTGGGCCATTGTTTACTTTGTAAAAATTTCACTTATTATTCTCAACTTATCTTAACTTCAAAAGTTTGTAACCCACATATGGATGACATATCTAATGACATCATTCCACTTGGCATGTTTATACAAATAAACACATCACATGATAGTTTATACATAAAACTTATATGTATCAGACTTCAAATCTCCATCACATTGCGTCTTGATCATCTTCAAGCATTCCACCTGTGTACTCCACATACTTATATGGTTGGTGAGGGAGGATGAGATTTGAGAGAATCTCAGTAGCAAACATTACCAATAATACATGTAAGATGAATGCTAGTGCATGACATGTTTGCCTTACATAGGCTCATGATCACATAATGATATATCTGCATGCTCAATGTTTCATGCAACTCACCTATGGTTACAATATAAATAGAAACAGAGTTTCAACTATTCATAAATACTTCACATAATCAAGCAAAGCAATCATACATATCAATACACAACATCAAATACATGCAAATAGGTAAGTTCACTACCTTTTATCTTTATGTCCTCAAGGAAAATAACCGCTACTTACTTTGTAGCGGTTAAACCCAACCGCTACAACATCCCCATAACCCGTAAATTTTTTCTGAGATATTTGTAGCGGCTATATAACGGCTACAAATATAAAAAATTGAAATTTTCAAGGCGGGAAAAGAAAAATCAAATTTTTTTTTTCTATTTTGTAGCGGTTAATAAACCGCTACTAATTTGAATTTTTTTTTTTTTTGAAATTTGTAGCGGTTATATAATTGCTACTAATTTCATGAAAAGTAAAAAATGGAGCGAAAAAATTAACTTCAGTTTAAAGAGGCGCTTTAATTAGTAGCTGTTTAATAACCGCTACAAAAATAAAGAAAATTTAAAAAAAAATATGATCATTTGTTTCTACTTTTTTAATATTAAATCAAATAGTTTATTTTTTTAGTAGTTTATCTAATTTAATTAGCTTATTATTCAATAGTTTAACTCATTTATAAATTAAAAGGAATAATTTAATTTAGTTGGATAAGTATAAAAATTGCATTGATAATATTATTAAGGATACTTAGGTAATAAGGAACTATTATGTTGTTTACTACAATGTAATTGTGTATGAAGTTCGCAAAAAAAAAAAAATTGTGTATGAAAAAAAGATGAAAATGAGATAAAGCTCTGAAATATCTCAAAAAATATGGTGAGAATAAATTTATGTGAAGGAAAGAAGTATTGAAAAAAAAATTAAAAATTTGTTACCATATTTGATCGTATTGTTCAGCTCCGCAACTCATACAAAAAAAAATTCTAAATGAGAGAAAATGAAAGAAGGGTAAGGTGAAAAGAAATGGGAGAGTGTTTGAAATGAGTTGTAGTAAGAGTATTTATAGGGATCCACATACCATTTTGTAGCAGTTAATGTATCCATTTTATAGCATTTTTTATTTAGTAGTGGTTATTTTTATTTTTGTAGCGATTTTAATTAGTAGCGGTTATTTTTATTTTTTGTAGCGGTTTAATAACCGCTACAAATATTATTTTATTTTATTTTTTAAAATTGCTTTTCCATTTTTTTAAGACAAAAACATAATTTGAATTTGATTACTCATCCTCGTCATCCCTACAGAAATTATGTAGAAAAATTATTGTTAGGGATGTATTATTAAATTGTAAAAATTTAATTTAAATGATGTGGACGTAAAAAAAAACTCACCGCATTAGAGGTAAATTGTCATCGCCTTCAGGGAAGTAGTTTTCAAAATCAGCTGGCTGAAATGACTCACTCTCATAGGCGATGTTATCGCCTTCACCTATGTCGTAAAGGTCTCGTGGCTTTAAATGAACGACCATGTTCCAATCCCTATGCCTTTCGTTCTCAACATAATAAACCTGATGTGCCTCTGAAGTAAGAATATACGGCTCATCATCTTGAGAAATACCACTATGAATTGGCCGTGAGAAATTGACTGATGTGATCCCTAAGTCGTCAATTGTCAGTCCCCGAGAAGTAGTGGTATTTTCCCACATACATTTGAACAGCAACATGGTGAAATGGCCTTGATAATTAAGTTCGACCACATCAAGAAGCTTGCCATAGTAAGGGATGCCTCCGAACTACATGCTGATGTCACTACTGCTCGCATAACTCCTTGTCCCAAATGTGCCATAAAGACTCGAATTTTGAGTTTGTAATCCTTGATCCCGTGAAACCGTGCAAAACTTAAAACCATTGATATTGTATGCTTAAACCTTTTTGCATGTTCAAGAAGGCTGATTGCGAGAGCTCTGAAATCTGGTAAGTATGGGTTATGGTCATTTAGTATTCTGCGAGCAAACCAACTCGAGAATTCTCTGTTGACCCTTTTGTCAACTTTCGAGGATATTTGTGTACGGATCCTGAGTAGACGCTTAACATGACTTCTGAATTCTCTGCAATTAATAATAGAAAGGCGATAGTGAAATGAAAGTGAAAAATGTTACGAAAGATATAGAATAACATGTGAATGTACAATTCTTACTGTATGAAAGGTTCAACATGAGTGCAATTAATCAAGACATGTCTATGTGCTTGCAACTTCTCAATTGCCGTTAGTTTGAAGTTCTTAGTTCCTCCAACTGGTTTACCAACATGAGGGATAAATTCTCCTGATGTTGGCGCAGGTTCAGGACAATCGTTAACACGAGGTGAGCGGTTGAAAGCTGTCTCAAGGTCATCAAAGTACCTTGAACAAAAGCACAGTACCTCATCCCCTATATATCCTTCTGCTATAGAACCTTTTGGCCATACTTTATTCCTTACGTAAGATTTTAATTTCCCAAGGAACCTACGAAGTAAAGAAGAGAAAATTGATACTAAATGCTGAAAAGGACGACTAGCAAACATTAAATACAGAGAATAAAGCACATATTTAAAATTCTGTACATCTCAATCGGATACATCCATCGATATTGTACTGGTTCAGCGAGCTTTGTTTCATGAACGAGGTAGACTATAAGGTGATCCATCATAGTAAAAAAGGATGGAGGAAAGATCATCTCTAAATGACAAAGCGTAGGAATGATTTTTGATTGCGGCTAATTGAGCTCCTCAACGATCAAAACCTTAGAACACAACTTCCAAAAGAAAGAACAAAATTCCACCAAAACGATGGAAACATCGGGAGGAAGTGCATTCTTTATAGCCAGAGGGAGTAACTGCTGCATAAGAACATATGAGTCATGACTCTTCAAGCTAGCAACCTTTCGAGCCTGCAAGTCAACACATCGAGAAATGTTGCTTGAATACCCATAAGGAACTTTTAATTTCAACGTCACGAGGAAGACTTCCTTGTTCGGTTCAGTCTGGACGACGAACCAAGGGACAAGCGGAACTTGTGGAACCTGTGGATACTACTCGTCTGGGAATAGGCTACTCCATCCGCGCTCGAGCATGTTGTTCGTGATATCACGCCACTATGTCTACTGAGCGTAGATCAAATCAGCATATTGCTGCATCTGCTGAGCCACGACAGCCTGTGTCTTGGGTCTCTCATAGCTCAACATGCGACTGTTGCATCCGCTCTTGTCATTTTATGAAACAATTACTTATAAGAATTTTTAATTATTAAGTTGGTTTTATAAAAATTATAATAATGAAATCACTTACAATGGCCGCCTCTGCCTGGTAAGAGGTTGGAGTCCCGTCACGGTGTCTGTGTGTGATCGCATACAACTCCCTATAGTCCATCTGACGATTCTCTTGCTGTGCCTTCCTCTCCTAAAACAATTAGAAAATTCAATTAGTATTATGAAATAACCATTTAAAAGTCAGTGATATTATGAAAAGTTACCAGCTCGCTGTATGTGACAGCAAAGGTCTTCGATTCTGCTGTGTAGTGGATCGTCTACTACCCACGATACCTGGTGTTCCTCTGAGAAAGCGCCTGAAAAAAGAACAATATTAAATATATTAAAACAATATAAAACATTTAAAATTAATATATTTCAAATTAAAATTAATTAAATTTAAATTATAAGTTAATAATTAACAATTACAAAATTATATATAAATAATCTAATAAATACATTACCTGCCCCTCAGCGCTCCTCTTGAACTAGACGAAACTCGCCTAGTCCTTCGGCAGGACGCCGTCTGGGACCCTCTCGATAACCTGCTCCAGAGGCATCGTCCCGTCCTTATCCACGCTGTGGAAGAGACGGTTCCTCCTGTTCCTCCAGCCGTCACCCATCTTCATCAGGGTGTACCTCTTCTGGTTGTCCCGGACAGCAAACCGCAACTGCAAAAAAATTATTTAAATATCAATAATTACAAAAATCCTATTAAAAAATATTAATTAAATACTATTAATTACCTGCTCCACATCCTCCCAAGCCAGGTCCTTCAGCCCTTCGAAACGTGCCTCCACGTCCTGAAGTAAAGGGGGAACCATATCCAATTCGAGCCCAGCACATTCAGGAAGCGGTTGAACAGGCGACCCCTATTTAGAGCCGGTAATTTGGGTCGCCAGCCCGCCTTTCTTAAACGGTTTCGGCGGCCCGTTCAAAAACAGGCTGAGCCCATTTAGCCCGTGGGTTGCCAGGCTGGCCCGCCCACCCGCTTAATTTTTTTTTTATTTTTTTTCTCAAATATCTTTGATCCCTTATCTCATTTCTTTTGATGATGTCTTTAATTAATTCCTTATACTTTTTAGTTGACACTTATTTTCATATTATATTTATTTATTATACTATTATTAAATTTAAAAGAAATATGTTTATATAGTTTTGTGATGTAAATAGATGAAAAAAAGGAAAGTAAGAATGAAATTGATTTCATAACACAAATGTATAAAAGAAAAGAAGTGTGATATGAGCAGGTGAGAGAAAAAGAGTAAAAATTTAAAAAAAATTTGGCGGGCTCCAACAAAGAACTAGCCTGCCTCGCCACAACCCGCGGCCTACGCGAGTTGGCCCGCAACCCTCGGGCCAGCCCGTTTTACCACTCCTACCCCCATTGTCAATGGGTTGGTCCGTGCCCTCATTCCATGGCACTATAACTCGCAATGTCCGGTCCATGCTGTTCAGACCGGCCACGTCCAGCCTCCTCATCGACACGTTTCCCTGCTCATCTGCACAATTTATCGCACGTTAGATAAATTGTAATTCAAATTTAAATAAAAAAATGTATTTACCTTAGACTTGCACCTCAAACTTAGTGGACCGTGAAGACGACCCACGTTGGTTGTTCTGCTCCCGAGCCTTTTCCTTATTGAGGAATTGCTCCATCTCTTTGAGCCCAATCGGGATGTCGAAGTCCTCCACCTCATAGTCCTTGACGTTGATATCTGCCTCCCCCAAATCAGGCACCTTTAGTGCGGTCTTCCCCTGTGGGATCGTCTGCGGTGCCTGTGGTAGGACTGACTCCAGTAGGGGAATGGGCTGCAATGCGGCGGTCGCCCTCACTCCGTGCTGCCCCCTCCCTCTGCCCCCTGCTCTGCTACTGCCACCCCGTAAAATCAGTCTCGGGACCTCAGGCACCTTCCCCCTATCCTCTCTTGAAGCCATATCAACTGTAAAAATTCAGAAAAAAAAATTTTTAGTCACATTATTATGGAAAAAATAATAAAAATACAAATACAAATAAAGTATGTCTTATCTTCGTCTAAACACAGCAAAAACTCTTTCACAGACGTCTGAACGCTCAATCTAAAAGAAAACACTCAGAGAAACTTCAGAAAACCAAATGAGCAAACAGAAGAATGGTGAAGGCGGCATGCATTATATAGGCCACAAATTTGTAACGGTTATTGTAATAACCACTACATAGACCGCTACAAAGCACCTAGGGCGGCTAAAATTTGTAGCGGTTTTACAATAACTACTACAAAGTACAAAAATCTTTGAAGTTCTGTAGCTGTTATAGTATAGAACCACTACAAATTTGGAGACCTCTAAAATTCTGTAGTGGTTAGAACCTTATAACAGGTACAAATACGCGACGTTTGGCATTTTGTAGCGGTTTTGTTGGTCAAAACCGCTACAAATAACTGCTACACTGTTGGCGCGTCTTGGTCACGCCATGTGGCAGGAATATTCTAGCGGTTTTTATTTATTAACCACTACAAGTTTTGGTGGGATATTCGCGCCATATTTGTAGCGATTTTTTCTACCTAACCGCTATAAAAAACACTACAATGTGTCGCGCCACTTGGCGCGTAGCTTGCGCTACAAATTTGTAGCGGTTTTTGTTAAAACCGCTACAAATATTAAAATTTGTAGCAGTTATTTAAAACCGCTACAATTCTACCGCTACAAAATGCCATTTTTTTGTAGTATTACAGATTAAAATGAAGCTAGATGGCAATGCAATTATTTATTAAAAATCTTAAATAGACAAAATTAAAATGCGTATCCTTGAACAATCGGTGCTAGATAACAACGATAGTTGTTCTCTCCCATTGTGAAGCCCATATAGTGAGTCCTTTTTTACACTGTATTCTTATCCCTTGTCGTATTTGTAGGACACAAAAATCCATATAAATCAACTCTTTGCATGTCAATGCATATACGACGGAAGGAGCTATAATAGAATTAAAATGATGAATGTATTAGCTAGTGAATATATGAAACTAAAAAACCACTTCACTAAATTAAGGAAAAAATGGGAAATAAAAAACTCACAGGATTGCAAATTTGACCCATCCTACATCTATCTCCTCCAACTTAATGAATTGTTTAAGGTCTTCTTTATCAATTATGAAGGGATACTTTAATTTCTGGCCTACAATCCATGTAGGCATATGCAAATCAATATGCTTAATGCCTTTATAGATCTTCTGCAGTTGTGCTAGGAAGGGCCATTTTCCTGCTTCCTGCTTGTTCTTTTAGAACATAAAAAAACATATTGTTAGTAGGATGCCAACAGATCTCAAGTAAAAGTGAGGTAGCTCCTACCATTGGAGGTGTTGCCACTGATCCAATAAGATTTAAAGGCTAAAGGATGAAAGATCCTCTTGCCTGAGCTATCGTGACAACCTCATCATCAGGAATAGGGATGGTTGTACCTTCTTCCCCCTCTCGAACACACGTCACAGTCACCCTACATAAATGCTGTGGAATTTGCTGATGATGGTGGGTGGTAGCTTGTTTATGAACGATAGCATCTGTAACGGAACGCAGCTGTGGGGCATCTAAATAGAGGATGGAAGGTTTTCCTGGTGCTGGAGTATGAGAAGGGTCACTAAGTGGTTCCTCCACCAGGTTGTAACTTCCTTTGGTGCTGTGGAAGGTCGAGGATGAAGGGGTTCTACGCTCGGTAGTTGCCATCTACGATTCAAACATCTTCATCATTTCAGCTCATAGCTCAGGCAACAGCTCAAGACGTAGCTCTGGCAACAGCTCTGTCGGAGCTTGTCGCGAAGGTTCACCTCAAGCTCTTGTGAGACTTCCTGGCAAATCTTGGCCACAAGCTCCCTACTGGGTTTAGCTTGTGACGAATAAAAATGTGAGGCTCGGCCAAAATACTTCATGACACGAACTCCTCCTGCCTCCCCTCTAATATGACCGGGGTGATCTACCTTCCCAATATTCATTGACAAGATGTCCATTTGTCCACTTGGAGTGAACAAATCTTGACTACTATGATCTTCCAGTTCATCTTACAGCATAAAAGTTATCGTAAATGAAAATTAAGCACTGCCAATATGAAAAAAACTTTGTACTTATGCTCAACTACTTACAATCCTCAAGGCAACCACAGCAAACAGTCAGATTTACATACTTCCCACCCTTAATCCTCCTTGCTTTCCATTTTTTGTGACGTGGAGGAGGTGGCGGGGCCTAGACCACAACGCTAGGATCTGATGTGGCTACTTCCTTCATTTTCTCCAACTCTTCTGCCATCATCTTTTGCTCAAGCTTCTGATAACCACCACGAGACATGCAATGCTGATACTTATTAGCTACTTGCCTCTCTGCATTTACTACACTTAATGCCTGTGAAAGGAAAACAATGAAAATCGAATCAATAATGTCAACGGTGTTCAAATAAAACACTATGATGAAATAAATTTTACCAAAAAGTTGGGATCTTCTCATGATGCCATAAACAACCTCTAGTCCTCTGGAGACAAATATTCATGATGTTGACATGGATCTTGACCCCTTAAGTCCCCTCAAATGTACTTTTTTGTAAGCTTGTTCTTGAAATCTTTCCATCGTAAATGAACCTCCCTCATCCATTCCTTGTACATTATCGTGGTGTTAGGGACATCGTAGGTTTGCTGCAAGGTAAAAACATAAGATTATTATATTTGAAGCAATAGTAATAAAGCTATAAATACAGATGTATCGAAACTTATACACCAAAATTTGTTGCCAAATCACATCTTTCATTTTTGGCAAAACCAACTTCCAATTGTCATAGATAATGCAAACTTTGCTTCGACCCAAATAACCTAAATAGCTAATGAAATGGTCTTCCTCCAGACCAATTGGTTGCATATTGTCATCAAAGTCAATATGCAACCTCTCCTGTTTATGTTGATGACGTGCAACCAATGCTCCCATTTGTGTGCTGCGTCTAGTCCTTCTTCTCGCAATGGTTCAGGTCTATCCATTTCATTGTCCCTATCACTTTTTGAGTCAGTAGAATTGTCCATATTCCTGTAAGCACAAAAATAAAAATCATTATCAGATAGGAACATAAATTGCAATAAATATAACCTACTCTTAGGAGGAGTAAAATAAAAAACACAGTTATATTTTATAAGTTAGGCTCTTACTCTATATTTTTTCCCATATTCCTTCACTATCATCATTTCTTACATCATATTATTCATCATCTACCAATTCTACTTCACTTGTTGTAGGTGGATTAATTGTGAAAGGTGGTGTGTCGTTAAGGTTGAAGGTTAGATCACTATGCTTCTGTTTTTTACTTTGAAGTACAATGAAAATTTTTTTATTTAAAGGATCTGTGACATAAAACACTTGTTTCTCCTGACTTGCTAAAATGAAGGGCTCATCCCTTAACCTACTCTTTCAAGATCAACTGAGACAAATCTAAATTGTTGATATATTACCACAGCATTATTGCTAACCCACTTATATTTGAATAAAGCAACTTTGAACTTGTTGTAAGTAAGTAATTTCCCATATTTCTTCTATCACTCCATAATAGGCCATGGATGTTTTTGTCTTTCGAACTGGAAAAGTGCATGGCTTTAGCTTCTACCATCACCCCACTATTTTGCATAGTACTTTTGTTATCTTGTTCTTTTATGTAGAAAGAATACCCGTTTATATCATAACCGCTCCATTTGAAACGAAGGCCCCCAAGTAGCCACTCTATTATCTCAGACACACCGGTCTCATGCAAAACCTTTTCTTGAAACCACTCTATGAATGTCTTGTTTTGCTCAATAGCAATCTGCCTGTTATTCTTCATTGGATTCATGTTCTTCAATCTCTTTTTGTGTTTATCTATGTATGGTTGAACTTCTGCCATGTTATTCAGGATATACAAGTGTGCTTGCAACACCTCTTCATGAGGCATAGTCTTTACTTTCAGTCCTCGTGTTCCCTTGCTTCTCCCCTCTTCATGTCGAGATTGTTCCTTCTTCTCTGATAGATAATCACTGTAGAAGTCCATAGCCTTTTCAACTACATATCTTTCAACTATTGAGACTTCTGGTCAATAGAGATTTTTAGAGTACCCTTTTGAGATCTTCATGTATAACTCAAAAAGGTACATCTACCTCAAGTAAACTGGACTGCAGAGTCTTACCTCCCTTACCAAATGAACTATCAAATGCACAATTGTATCAAAAAATGAAGAAGGAAAGTGCATCTCTAATTGGGACAATATAATATAACCCTCAGCTTCCAGTCCATCCAGATTTTCAGTGTCAATGAATTTGTTACAGATAGCATTAAAGAAAACACACAATCTTGTTATAGTGGTTCGAACTTCATCTTTCATAATGCCTCTAATAGCTACTGGTAATAGTTATTACATCAACATATGATAATCATGGGACATCATTCCCACTAACTTCAAATTGTCCATTGACACGCACCTTCTCACATTAGAAGAATACCCTTATGGTACCTTAATTTCATGCAAACACCCACACAAACTTCTTTTCTCTGCTTTTGATAGTGTATGCACTGTTGGCTCCATGTATGCCCTCCTACCATCATCTCTTAGATGTGGATGTAACCGTTCTCTTATTCCCATATCAATAAGATTTAGTCTTGCATTAATCCCATCCTTAGTCTTCCCTGGTATGTGCAAAAGCATATTGACAAGGCTATCACAGACATTTTTCTCCACATACATCACATCAATATTGTGTCTTACGTTAAGACTATGCCAATATGGAAGATCAAAGAAAATTGATCTCTTCTTCCATATATTCTTCTCATTCGTAGTTTTCTGATTCGTACCAAATAAGACATTGATACGTTCAACCTGACTGTAAACTTCCTCTCTGGTTAATACCTTTGGAGCCATTCCATACTCTGGCAAGCCGTTAAAATGCTTTCTTAACCTACGATACGGGTATAACCTAGGAAGGAACCTCCTATGACCAAGGTAGACTATTTTTCTTCCATGTTTAAGTTGGTGGAAGTGAGTGCCTGCTTCACAGATTGGACATGATTTATACCCCTTCACATTGTACTCTGACAGGTTTCCGTACGCAGGGAAGTCATTTATCATAGTGAAAATCATTACACATAGCTTGCAGGACTTATTCTTATATGCATCAAACATATATATGCCTTCCTCCCATAACTTTTTCAAGTCCTCAATCAAAGGCACCAGGTAATTATCGATATCATTTCCTGGCTGTTTTGGTCCAGAAATCATCATAGAAAGCGTCACATACTTGTGTTTCATATAAAGCCGGGAGGTAAGTTGTATATTACAAGGAGTACAGGCTACCCACTGTGTGCGCTATTAAAAGTTCCATACGGATTGATGCCATATGTACAAAGCCCAAGCTGAAGGTTTCTCGGCTTGTTGCCAAATTCAGGGAACATTTCATTTATTTTCTTCCACTGTGGAGAGTCAGCCGGGTGCCTCAGATATTTTCCATAAGATATTCTATCATCTGAATGTCATCTCAACTTCTTCGCTTTTTTTGCAGTCCCAAACAAATGCTTAA
Source organism: Inga laurina (assembly GCA_963855925.1). Lineage (NCBI taxonomy): Eukaryota > Viridiplantae > Streptophyta > Magnoliopsida > Fabales > Fabaceae > Inga > Inga laurina. The sequence continues at coordinate 6,603,003 of OY979706.1, read as the reverse complement.
AGCGTGGCATTATTGGAAGATACCATAAAACCTTTAAAGGTTGCCTTTTAGTTGTCCCATTACCACAATCACCATCTTTCTTCACTTTAGATCTTGCAGTTTGATACTTAGGGCACTCACTCAGACCTTCATACTCCTTTCTATACAGTATGCAGTCATTAGGGCAAGCGTGTATCTATTTATACTCCATACCCATCGTAGATAGGATTTTCTTGGCCTTATATATACGATTTGGAAATACATTATTGTTTTGGAAACATATCACACAACAGTTCAAGTAGCAATGTGAAACTACTATCAATCCACCCACAAGTTGCTTTTAAGTTAACCAAATGTAATGTTCCTGTCAGCCGTGTGTACTTACTCCCAGGGAATAACAGTGTCTCTGCATCACTCCGTAGGCTGTCATATTCATGCGACTACGCAAAGGATTCTACCTCAACATCGTGAATCATTCTCTCCATTCTATCTTCATCTATGACATCCACAACTTCCTCTTTGTGCGACAGACAATTAGTTACTTCCTCACCATGCCATATCCACCTTATGTATCGAAGATTTATTCCATCACAAAGTAGGTGATCCCTTATAACTTCAACATCTCATTTTCTCTCATTTAAATAATTGACACAAGGACAAATAATACATCCCATTTTTGGCTGGAGTGTTCCTTCTAGCAAATTCAATAAACTCTTCAACCCCATTCTCATATTCTTCACTTGTTCTCAAAACATTCATCTAACTATGATCCATTTTATTACCACTTACGCCATTTCCATTAACACTCAAGGTTAGAATAATTATCAACATTGGGAATTGCCTTTTACTATTTTGTTTTTCAAAATTTTGGCAGCATTTCCCCTTAAAAGTGAGACATCCCAAAATCAAAATAACAAACCATCTCAGCTTAATTTAAACAAAACTAAACTAATTAAGGCAATTCATATTCAGGATAATGTCAGCATGTCAAATCCAATAATTTCAGTTGCAACACCACTCATTCATGTATTCAAATCATGCAAATTCACAAGTAATGTCATGAAAGTTCACACTCCATAAGTATATGTTCAATCAAGAAATTGTATAGATGGCCATAGCATATTGTCAACCAATGATTCCAGCAAAATATGTAAGCAAATTTAGTGCATGCTCATGGCAAAATGAATGTCTAACTATATTGAACTAACGAAATTCAAATGACATGGGTGGAAAGAGTTGCTACCTTGGATTTTCTAAGCTTTACAACCTTCTGTGCTCACTTGATTCCAGTGGAACTTTGCATATATAAATCCTAGTTCACATGCACCATAACTAAAATTATTCCAAGGTAAAAAAGGGATAAAAGTAGAAATACAGGGACACTCTTGTCTCTATATTCTACTCTCTTTTTTTTGTTAAAACTTGTGTATGTAATTTATATATCCAAATAGTAAAATTAGATTGCAAATATACTTATGGAAACATCCCAACAAACAAACAGGAAAAAAAAGAAAGTGTATATAATTTCCCAACCAAAGTTTGAGTCAGAATTGTAGCAATGCAAGTCAGCAACAATGATCATTTATTTGCAAAGAGTAGATGCAAAGAAAAATTATTTGCTCAAAAAATTTAAGCACTGCATCTATGGAAATTTAAAAATAAAAAAAAATAAACAAAGGTGTGGTTGGAACTTGGAAGCAAACCTGTAGAGGATACTTTACAAGGAGACAACCCATGGTGGTGAGAGGAGGACGACGGTGGCCACAATGTCAACAAACCGATGGTGCAATCCCCGCAGTAACGACGATGACGAGTTGAGGCAGAGAAGAGAGAAGAATGGAGGACCAAGAACAGAGAATGTGCGGAGGAGTAAGAAGAGAGGAGGTGAAAGTTAAGGAAGAGTGATCGAGGGTGCTTTGTTGTCTTCACAAGACTTACTCACAAGACTCTTAGCTTGTTGCTCACAAGACTCGCTTGATGTTGGGTTCTGAACTGATACTGGGTTCTGAACTGATGAAAGCTTGCTACTCTGTTTTGAAGAACTTTAGGCGTCCCCAGTCAAATTGGGGATGCCTAAAAGGCATTTAGGCCTCCCTAAAATGGCTGGGGACGCCTAAATGCCTGACATATTCACATGTACTGGTTATGTCAAACCAATGCATGTGCACATTTTAACCAGGCTTTTAATAAAAAAATTTTGAAGCCTTTAGGCATCCCCAGTCAAAGTGGGGAAGCCTAAATGTTAGTTTTAGTGCATTTTAGAGAGAATTTTAAAGTTTTAGATGTTTTAGGCGTCCCTTTCTAAACAGGGGATGTCCTTTAAGGTAGTAATATGTATTTCCTATAGTAGTGTGACTGGCTTTCAAAGATGTCTATTTTGATAGTCTAAGTTTAAAAATCAAGAACTCATTCACTTTCACTCTAAATGGAACTCTTCTTGAATCTATTACCTACTATATATCCTAAGCTTTCCATAAAGAACTAGACAAAAACTCAACCTATAACCTCTATTTAAGTTTCTGCAACTTTCTGCCAAAAACTCTGTTTTCCAACGAACAGAACAGGGTGAAGAAAAACTCACATGCAACCATGGATTTGCCCTCTAATCTCAAAGATTTTGACTCTACATACTCCTACATATGTGCCCTGTGTTTGGTGACACATTTCCAACACCAAAGAAACCAGAAATCCCACCCAAAATTGACATACACACTTTGGTTTAAAACTTATCGATTGAAAGAATTTTTCTTGTGACTTTTCTCACTTCCAACAATCAAACAGCCCAGAAAACTACTCTGATACTATGAGAAAACCAAGCTCAAGGTAAAGGAGACTCACCTAAACACATTTATAGTGTTGCACATGAGGTTTGGAGCTTCCTTCTTCCTTTTCTCTGGCGTCAATTTCCTGACTCCTCACCACCGACTTTCCTTCGCTCAACCTCTATTTCTCTCTTTTGTATTTTTCTGTTTCTCTTGCTCTCTCTTCTTTGGCCGTCTTGCATGAATGGAGAGGTAAGGAAATATTTAATTAATAGGTGACCTGTGTGGTGTTTGGTCAAGTGGATTCCAAATGGCAAGAGTGTGTGAGTTTGTCTAAAGGAAGTTGTAAGTGTGTGTTTGTGAATGAACCGTGCATTTTCTAATGATGGAAGCAAATTATATCCAAGGTGGGAGCTGTTGATGTGCTCTTTCAAAATGTCAAGTGTGGTTGTGCGCGTCAGTTTTTGGGGGGGGGTGTGTGTTTGTATATACAAATAGGTAGATTTTTATCCTATTAATTTTTTTTGCCGTATTTTTATCCTATTAATTACACACTCTTGGCCCTAATTTTTCCCTTGTCTAATTTAAAATTCCTTAAATTTCTTAGGTTCCATAATTTTACTTATTATATAAATCCATAAATTTATCCTTAATAACCTTTAAGGATTTTCTTCCTTTATTAACTTCATAGAGCCTTAAAATAATGTCTCAGAAATTTCCAAGCAGAGTTATGAACTTATTGAATACCTTATTTTGTCCGGTCCCCACTCAAAGAAAATAAATAATAAAAAAATAAAAGAAAATCCTCTCATTGATGATGATTGGTGTCTAAATTAACAATCAACATTAAAGGGGAAAAAAGAGAAATAAGAAAATCCTCTCATTGATGATAATCGGTGTCCAAATAGGCAATCATCATTAAAATGAAAAATAAATAATAATAATAATAATACTAAGAAAATCCCCCTATTGATGATGATTGGTGTTCAAATTGGCAATCATCACTAAAAGAAAAAAAAATGAAAAAAAAAAGAAATATCTCATTGATGGTGATTAGGTCAAGTTAGGAAGTTTTATTACAAAATTTCCAAAAAAATAAAAAAAAACAAAAATTAAAAAAATCTCCTATTGTTGGTGATTCGGTCAAGTTAGGTTTTTATTAACATAAAATACAAAAAAAAATTAAAAATGAAAATTCATAAAAAGAAGGAGCATTTATGAAGAAAATCATATCTTGAAACTATAAATAGGGGAGCAAGGGTTGAAGCAAGACACACAAAAATTTTGGGAGAAAGAGGGAGGCAAGGTAGAGAATTAATTTTATTTTCTCATTCCATTGCGGATACATAATCCTCATGGGGAAGGGTAGTTAACATAAGAAGCCATCTTATTTTGCTCACTGCTCTTTAATTGTGATTAATTTGGCATGCTCATTCTTTTATTTGTGATAATGTTCAGCCATATGTGCAAACGATGTATTTGACTAACGCTCCCCACCACTGTGCTCTTTTATGACTTTATACTTGTCTTTCTGTTTATCTCAATGACTCAACACTGCATGAATCATCTACTCTAATATATATTGGCCTTGCTGGACGTTTCAAATATGGGATCAAGAGCTATGCGGACTTGCTTTCCATTGTCTTATGTATTGTTGATGGATGTGTGACATTTGGATCAAGAGGTATGTGCTGCCTTGTCTTCTTATGGTGCTAGGTGTCATGCTTAATAGATATAGGTAATGTTATTGTAATTGTCTCTTATTTATTATGTGGTTTTATCACCCTATCTCTTGTTGTAGTGGGACTCAAAGCATTAAAGGCACATACTCTCACCATTTCTTTATGAGAAGAATGCAATTCCTTGTTAGCTTAATGAATTTTTGTTTTTCCTTTTGCAAATAAAAAAATTTCAAAATAAAAAAAGAGATTTTCTTTTCTTAAAATAAATGAATTTGGTTTCATATGAGAGAATAAAAAAATGATTTATTTTTTTTTAAAAAAAATAAAAAATACAAACAAAAAAAGTATTTTTTTAAATAAATTAAATAAAATTTTTCTGAAAAATACCAACCAAGTGACACGTTTTTCTACCCATCAAACTACGTGGACTTTGATCCCTCTAAAGGATACGTGGCCCTAGCCTCTCTTCCGAGGTCAAGTCCAATTTTATATATAAATATTTTATTATTTTATTTTTGTAAATAAATGTTCATTTTTTTCCTTTAGTTTTCATTTCATTTATTTGTGTAAATATTCTCTTTTTTATTTGGGTAACTATCATAAGATTAAAGGCCATAATATTTTTAAATAATTAATTTATGATAACCATTCTTATGAATGGGTGTTGTGGGGTGCCTAACACCTTCCCCACACACAATCGACTCTCGAACTCTGCCTGGTTTTCACTTTCAAAAAAAGGTTTCCAAAATAATCCCTTTTTTAAAATTTTGGTGGCGGCTCTATATCTTTTAAATTTTGGGCGCTATAGCTTGGCGACACCATTGGGGATAGTTTGAGAGTCAAGCCCATTTAAGTTAAGTATTTAAAATAATATGGCATTAATTTTAATTTAATTACCCTTTTTCTTTTTCTTTTTTTTGAATATTTATTTTTATTTATTAAATTCTTTATTCATCTATTTGTTTATTCTTTTTTTTTTCTTCTATATATCTTGTAATTTGCTTAATAGATGAGGGTTGGGTAGAACCTAGGCCCATAGGTTGGTATTTTTCCACACACATTGAACACATACACTATTTTCCTCACACACATTTTGGGCTCTATACCCAGATTTGTGAGTTCTTTAGGTGAGCGGAAATTTCTAGCAGTCTCCCTATGGGGTTTTTAGAACCCCCTGAGGTTAGTGTGAAGACTTCATCAGCTAACTGTTACTCCATTAGTCAGGTTGATCCCTGTGGAGTTTTTAGAACCCCCTGAAGGTCAATTTTGTTAGATGGGGTCTTCATCTTTATGATGGGGGCAGTGTTAACTCATAGAAATCAAGAGTATTCTAGCACATTTTCTTCTCTTTTCACTTATTTTTGGGTTCAAATTGTGCATATAAAGAGATTATAGAAGAAAATATGATAGGACATAAGATAAATCAAAATTTTGTTGAATCATGAGTTAAATGCACATAGTTTTAATTATTTATGAAAGTTAAAAGAGCTTATGAATCCCTCCTCCTTGTAGGTGGAGGATGACAAGTTGTAAAAGCTCACAAAGATCATGGGAAGATGTGAAAGGAAGGGAAGAATGCAAGAGGAAGAGGAAAATAAACATTATGGAGAAGCTTGCACTTGCTATGGAATCTGCTGTAGCCAAAGTCATAGCGAAATCACTTGAAAAAGCACTGCTTCTGTCTGGTTCTGTATGACAATTCGCTATGGCATTCGCTGTAGCGAACCCACGGCGAACGCGCGAAACTGATGCTGTGCGTTTTGAAAAATGAAGCATAAAAATCAGTATAAAGGCATGGGCTAGGTCGAAAATGAGAGGAGGTTGGACTTCTTGAACATAGTGGCTGCTAGGGTTTGGCATTTTGGAGAGCTTGGAGCTTGGGATTGGATTAAGAAAGGATTTGGAGCCTCAATTCTTGAGTTTTTCTTGTTCTTCTCTCCTTTTTCTCTATTTTGCTGATATGGATTATGATTATGTGCTGAGATATTGGCTTTTACAGACCATGAGTAGCTAGAACCATCAATTAGGATTACTTTTACCCATTGTATGGATTGAAACTATTGGATTATCTTGCTTTTGTTGGTTAATGAGTATTATATGTTGATTTTTCTTTGAGCTTAATGCTATCTTGTGCTTGATCACTACATGATTAGAGTTGTTCAATTGGAAGATGCTTGAGAGAGCTATTTTGATTGTAGAACTTAAGAAAAATCATGCTAGACTTGAAGTTTAGGGATTAAATGGATGGTTTGTTGTTAGAATAGAGATATATCTAACAACCTAGCATAGTCATGTGAAGGCTTGCTTTGGAAAGATGATTTTCATTAATTGTAAACAAGAGATTGAATATTTTTAATAAAGATTAAAAATCAATCTTGACTTGAGAGAGCTTGGTTGATGATTTTAAGATCTTCGACTAACATATAGACTCATTTAACTAGCATAAGTGAATATTTGCATAGTTTCATGAAATACAATGGGGAAGAAGTAATCCTAAGTTTATATCTCTTGAAGTTAAACCCAATTTCTAAATTTTCCACTGTTTTTCTTTGTTATTTTCATCAAACTTCTTTATTTAACTTGATCAATTTCAAATGATTCCATTCAACCTAATTAAGAACATGGTTAAATTAGTTAACTCGCGTTTGTCATAGTCCTCGTGAGAACGATCTTGACTTATCACTTTATTACTTGCGACCTGTGCGCTTGCGGAAGCTAAACGGCGAACATGCAGTTAGAAGACCATTATTATGAGAATTAGAACCACCTTGACACTATTGCACCTATTAGTAGAAATTATCAACCTACCTAGTTAATTAGTACCTACCTTTCTTAAGAGAGATACCCCCAACCTAGGGTTATTCCTAAAATAGGACATTGGAGGGCATATATTTATTTATTGTTGGTAGTCTTTATTGTCATCCATGCATAATCAATGAAACCCCTAGGATCAAGTGACTAACTGTTGCTTTACCTGAGTATGTATCTAGCATCACTCCACATAAAGATACATCACAAGGACAATGTATGCGTTAGATAGCTAACCTTAGTCTTAGGGTCTATGACCCTAAAAGACCATGAGTTGATCACATTAAACATGTTAGAAAATATCTCAATGAGAGATAACCCTTTAGGACTCATGAGGTATCATTACATCATTCAAAAGCATTTTAGCTTCATTTTGATATAGGCTTTAGACATAAAATCATTTTAAAAACCCTTAGCCACATGATGGCCTGGGCCATTCGCAGGTTAATGGACACTTCATTCTCCCTACAAGGTAATGGATCTCTTGAGGAGGTGGAGTTCTTTATCTCAATATCCATCACCTATATTAAAACTTGAAGTACAAGTCAACACTCTTTTATGTCTCATAGGGCATCTTTACATCATTCATTGGCATTTAGCTTTATTTGATATGGGCCTTGGATATAATAATCATTTTTAAAACCCTTAGCCGCGTGATGGCCTGGGCTATTCACAGGTTAATGGGCACTTTATTCTCCCTATGAGGTAATAGATCTCTTGAGGAGGTGGAGTTCTTTTTCTCAATGTCCATGACCCATATCAAAACTAGAAGTACAAATCATCACTCTTTTATGTCTCATGAGGCATCCTTACATCATTCATTGGCATTTAGCTTAATTTGATATGAACCATGAATAAAGAATGATATACGTATAAAATTCACTTATTTATATCCATTTTTCCTTTTTTTGTCCTCTCTATTTATTCGTTGTTCATTTTTCGCCCTCCACGCATTCTATTACTTCCTCTAAGTCCCTAAATGATGATTCGCTTGTTGCCATTGATATGCATATTACAAGTGTGATGATGATGAGATCATTCAAGTATACAAAAAAAATCCTTGAATCTGATGACAATAGAATGCATCCACATGAAGATATAATTGAAGTAATAAACATGGTCATAGAGAAAGAAAAGATAGAAATGAAGATAGTAGATAACCCTGAAAGTGAACAAATGGTTGAACACTTTAAAGAATTCATGGATGTGTTGGTATGGTTCTATCAAGATATGCTAGGCTTTGATCCAGGGATTGCCTCACACAAGATTCCCTTCTTCCCAAACACCAAGCCCAAAAAGCATAAATTGAGGAGGCTCACTTCTGACATGTCCTTTATGGTTCGAGATGAGGTGATGAAGCAATTAGAAGCGGGTTTCCTAGAAGTAGCTAAATACCCACAATGGATAGCAAATGTTGTTCTTGTCCCAAAAAAGGACGATAGAATTGAAATGTGTGTTGATTATTGAGATTTGAACAAAGCTAGCCCAAAAGACGATTTTCCATTGCCTTATATTGATGTCCTAGTTGATAATACGGCTCGTAGCTATAGATACTCATTCATGGATGGGTACTCAGGGTATAACCAAATCCCTATGGATGAAGAGGACAAAGAAAAACCACATTTATTATGCAATGGGGCACTTATTGTTACCGCGTTATGCCATTTGGGCTAAAGAATGCAGGGGTAACTTATCAGCATGCCATGATGGCGCTTTTCCATGATATGATGCATAAAGAACTTGAAGTATACGTGGATGATATGGTAGCTAAATCTTCTGAGGAAGAAAGCCATGTTGCGGTGTTAAGGAAGCTATATGAAAGGCTACACAAGTACAAGCTATGACTAAATCCTAACAAGTGTGTCTTTAGGGCTCTATCTGGGAAATTGTGAGGGTTTATTATAAGTCAAAAAGGGATTACAGTAGATCCTAACAAAGTAAAAGCAATATGGGAAATGCTCCCTTCTCAAACAGAAAAGGAAGTTTGAAGCTTTTTAGGGCAGTTGAATTATATCTCACGATTCATTACCAACCTAACTGCAACTTGTGAGCCAATATTTAAGCTTTTAAAGAAGAACTGCACAAAGAAGTTGGATGAATATTGCCAGTGAGCATTTGATAGAATCAAGGATTATTTGCTAAGTTCGCCAATTTTAGTTCCTCCTACACCAGGTCGACCTTTAATTTTGTATTTGATAATATGACCCAACTCCATGGGGGCCATACTGGGGCAAGAAGATGCATCTAAGCGAAAAGAACAAGTGATCTATTACTTGAGCAAGAAGTTTAATGACTATGAGTCACATTACCAGATGAGCGAGCGAAATTTTTATGGTTTAGTCTGGGCTACAAGAAAGTTGAGGCAATACATGCTTTATTACACCACTTGGTTAATTTCTAAAGTGGACCCACTCAAATACATCTTTGAAAACTCACATGTAGCTGAAGAGTCTCTACGTGATAGGTAAATGAGGTAATGTTGTCTAAATATGATATAAGGTATGTCACTAAAAAATCCATCAAGGGTGGTAATCAAGAGTGGTATGATAGCTGATCACTTGGCAAAAACCCCATAGATGAATGCCAACCACTAGATTTCAAATTTTCAGATGAAGACATGTGTGCTACAGAGGATCCAAATAAGGATAAAAAATCAAAGGAGTGGGATATGTATTTTGATGGTGCAGCAAATATGCATGATAGTGGTGTAAGGGCAGTGATAATATCCCCATACAAAAAGCAATTCCCGATTGCTATAAAGCTAGGGTTTGACTGCACCAAGAATATGGCAAAATAGAAGCTTGTATTAATGGTCTCCAAGCCATCATAGATCTTGGACTTAAAAACCTAAAAGTTTATGGTAACTCAGCTCTTATAATTTATCAAGTGATTGGTGAATAGAGAACCAAAGACCCAAAGTTGATCCCTTATTAGGCATACCTGATAGAGTTGATTAAAAATTTTGAAGTGATCAATTTCTATCATATGGCCAGATAAAAGAATCGCTTCGATGACGCTTTAGCTACTCTAGAAGCTATGACCTAACTTTATTGTGGGGTTCGAGTTAAGCCAATAGAGATTGAGACTAGAAGATCACAAGCATTTTTCTTCAATATTGGAAAAGAAAATGACGAGCAACCTTGGTACCATAGTATTAAGATGTATATGGAATATGGCACTTACCCTCCAGATGCAACACAAAATGAAAAGAAGACCATCCAGTGAATGGCCATGGGCTTTTTTATTAGTAATGACATCTTGTATAAGAGGAGATTTGATGGGACATTGTAGTGTACATATAAGAGAGGCGCGCAAGATTATGGCAGGGATGCATGAAGACATATGTGGTACACATGCAAATGGCTACTCATTAACTAAACAAGCTCAAAGATCCGGCTACCACTGGATAACTATGGAGAAGGATTGTATCAATTATATTATAAAGTGTCATAAGTGTCAGATATACGCCAATAAAGCTAATGCTCCTCTAACTCTAATGCATAGTCTTATATCTCTATAGCCATTTTCCATGTGGGGGATTGATGTCATCGGGCCGATTGACCAAAAAGCTTCGAGTGGCTATTGTTTCATCTTTGTTGCTATTGACTATTTCACTAAGTGGGTGGAAGCCAATTCTTTTGCTAGTATTACTCAAAAGGCCTTCATCAAATTCTTAAAGCCTAATATCATTTGTAGATATAGGGATCATAACTGACAGTACATCAAACCTTAACGGGGCAGCAGTTAAAGAATTATGTTGTTAGTTCAAGATCAAGCATCATAATTCTGCACCATATAGGCCATAGATGAATGTTGCAGTTGATGCAGCCAATAAAAACATTAAGAAGATCATAGGCAAAATGACAGTGACCTATAAGGATTAGCATGAAATGCTTCTATATGCATTACAGGGATATCATACGATAATGTGTACTTCAACTGGGGCAACCACTTACTCTTTAGTTTATTGCATGGAGGCTGTCACTCTAATCGAAGTGGAAATACCATCCCTAAGAATCTTGGCTAAATCAGACCTAGATGAAAGTAAATGGATACGATCTTGATTTGAACAATTAAATATGATTGAAGAAAAGAGACTCATAGTAATATGTCATGGGTAGTTACATCAGTCATGAGTGGCAAGGGCCTTTAATAAAAAATTGCAACCCAGGGGATTTAAAGTAGGAGACCTGGTTCTCAAGGAGATCCTACCAAATCAAGAAGACGACAGAGGTAAATGGGTTCCTAATTATGAAGGCCTATATGTTGTTAAGCAGGCTTTCTCTAGAGGGGCATTGATATTGACAGTCATGAATGGCCAAGATTTACCAAGAACAATCAATTTAAATGCTGTAAAGAAATACTATGCATAAAAAAAAGCTCACTAAGTTGAAAACACGAAAGTGCGTCTTAGGCAAAAGTTAGAGCAAAAAAAAGCTCACTAAGTTGAAAACCCGAAAGGGCTACTTAGGCAGAAGTTAGAGCCAAAACAAAAAAGAAAAAAAGAAGAAAAGAAAAAAGCTCGCTAAGTTGAAAAATCAAAAGGGTGACTTAGGCAAAACTTAAAACACAAAATTGGGAGCTTGCTGGGTCAAAAACCCGAAAGGGCGGGTTAAACAAATGTTGAAGAAGGTTATCAGTCCTAGCCTTATGAATCTCTTTACTTTTTTGATTTAGATGACTTTGTTATCACTCGACAGAAAATTCCTATCTCTGGCAATTAAGCAAGGCACCAGTATGGGGACTATACGGAACTGAAAGCAAAGGACCTCCTAATAGCATCAGATCTACACCGATATATGGTCATCATTATGCACCACTTGAATATTGGAAGATCATTTTTTCAAATGAATCTTCATCCTTAGTATATCTTTCCCTTCTATTAAATCGCATGTCAAACTTTGTGTCATGATTTACATAAGGGTACATCTTTTTAATAAAAGTACAACTTTTTTATGGATAAACACTCACGATGATATATATGGTATCCTCTACTTCCAATTAACTTGTGTAATTTCAGGATCATTAGTGAAGGTCCCAACTGGAGTTTCTGTTATGGGTCAAACAGTTGACGAATGGATACAATCTAAACTGAGGATCTTAGGTTGTGGCATCTATACACATCTTCATGCATCTTACAAGATTGTGCAAGTAAGGGGGTTCTGGTTAAGCACTTGGACAAAGAAGGAGCAATATCACCTACCAGGCTATTCCTTAACACTACCATTATTGCACTCATCCTTATTAGTATTTCATCTTCTTCATTATCAATATTACCATTAACATCATCATTATCATATGGGGGTGACGCAAGTGTCATCATCATCTTCATCTACGATATCATCATTAGCACTTCATCATTAGTGTCATCATCTTCATTGGTATTATCATAAGCACTACTCTAAGGCATCTCACATGTTCATGACGTCCCTTTTCAAGCACCCCAAAGCCCGGTAATGGTTGGCATCCTTTTCAAAACCCTGTACCAGTAGGCACCCTTAAAGCCCAATACCGGCTGGCACCCTTTTTTCAAAGCCCTGTACTGAAAGGCACCCTTAAAGCCCAGTAACGGCTGGCACCCTTTTAAAGCCCTATACAGGCAAGCACTCTCAAAGTCCAGTAACAGCTGACACCCTTCCAAAGCCCAGTAACGATAGGCACCCTCTCAAAGCTTAGTAACGGCTTTCACCCTTTCAAAGCCTATACCGACAGGCACCCTCAAAGCCCAATGCTGGCATAATTCTTTTAACGCCCAATAACGCTTGGCATAGTTCTTTTAAAGCCATGTAATGGTAGGCACTATTCTTTCAAAGCCCTATATCAGTAGGCACCCTCAAAGCCCAATAACAGCTGGCACAATTCTTTTAAAGCCTTGTGACGGCAAGCACTATTCTTTCAAAGCCCCGTATCAGCAGGCACCTTCTAAGCCTAGTACCGGTTGTCATCCTTCTAAAGTCCTGTATCAGCAGGCACCCTTTAAACTCAATAATGGCTAGCATAATTCTTTTAAAGTCCTGTAATGGCAGGCACTATTCTTTCAAAGTCCTGTTTCAGTAGGCATTCTTAAAGCCTAGTAACGGCTGGCACAATTCTTTTACGCCCTACCAAAGTCCTATATAACTAGGCGCTTCACTTCCACTCAAGGCAATCATCTAGCTCCGTCAATGTTCTTCTCCCCTACGAACCAAGTAAAGAGGGGCATAGGCACTATATTTTGTCCACACCCTCTTTAATTCCAAGGGGGCACCTTGTTATTTTGGCCGGACAAATACGTATTCTTATATCACTACAAAACAAAAGTGATTTAGTAGCGGTTAAAAATGGTTATTAGTAGCGGTTTTAACCGCTACAAGAAATATTAGTAGTGGTTTATAAAACCGCTGCTAAATCGTATGTTGTAGCGGTTTTATATAACCGCTACTCAAGCAAAATAACCGCTACTTTATTTGTAGTGGTTCAATCCCACCGCTACAACATTGCCAATAGAACTAAAATTTTTATGGGATATTTGTAGCGGTTATATAACCGCTACAAATATCAAAAATAAAAATTTCAAAGCGGGAAAAGAAAATTGAATTCTTTTTGCTCATTTGTAGTAGTTTATGAACCGCTACTAATATCAATTTCCTATAATTAGTAGCGGTTATAGAACCGCTACTAATTTCATCAAAATTCAATATTCGCGTAAAAAAATTAATTTCAGTTTGAAAAGGGCACTTTAATTAGTAGCGGTTTAATAACCGCTACAAAAATTAATAAAATTAAAAAAAATACAATCATTTGTTTCAGTTTTTTGATATTAAATTAAATAGTTTATTTTTTTAGTAGTTTAGCTCATTTAATTAGCTTATTATTCAATAGTTTAGCTCATTTATAAATTAAAAGGAATAATTTAATTTAGTTGGATAAGTATAAAAACTGTATTGATAATATTATTAAGGATACGTGGGTAATAAGAAACTATTATATTGTCTACTACAATGTAATTGTGTATGAAAAATAGATGAAAATGAGATAAAGCTCTGAAATATCTGGAAAAAAATGCTGAGAATAAATTTTATGCAAAGAAAAGAAGCATTGAAATAAAAAATTAAAAAAATTGTTACCATATTTGATCATATTGTTAAGCTCCTCAACTCATACAAAAAAATTTGTAAATGAGAGAAAATGAATGAAGGGTAAGGTGAAAAGAAATAGGGGAGTGTTTGAAATGAGTTGTGGTAGGGGTATTTATAGGGATCCACGTAGCATTTGTAGCAGTTAATGCATCCATTTTGTAGCAGTTAAAAAACCGCTACGAATATTATTTTATTTTTTTTAAATATTTTTTTCTAGCTTTTTTTTTTAAAGACAAAAACATAATTTGAATTTCATTACTCATCCTTGCCATCCCTACAGAAATTATGTAGAAAAATTAGTGTTAGTGATGTATTATTAAATTTAAACAATTTAATTTAAATGATGTGGACTTAAAAAAATGCACCGCAATAGAGGTAAATTGTCATCGCCTTCAGGGAAGTAGTTTTCACAGTATGTACATTCAAACAAGATAATGTGCCAAGGCAGGAAAGTCAGTAATCGTCCACATCAAGGCTGCATGCAAGTTGAACAAAGTCTTCCCGTAAGCATCGTACGTCTCTATACCGACATTCCATAGGTCAAGCAATTCCGGAATAAGCGGTTGGAGATACACATCGATGTCATTACCCGATGCCTTTTTGCCTGGAATAATCATAGACATAATAAAGGAGCTTTATTTCAAACACATCCAGGGCGGCAAGTTGTAGGGAATCAAGACTACCGGCCAAATACTGTAACTTGTGCTAAGATTCCTGAAAGGATTGAAACCGTAAGTCATCAACGGAAGCTGAACATTTCTGGGGTTAGTCGTGAAATCTGGAAAGTTGTTGTCAAACGTTTTCCAAGCATCTACATCCTAGGGATGTCATAATTCAACGTCTTCATTCTTATCAACGGCATGCCACCTCATATGCTCCATAGTTTTTGACAACATATCAACTACAGAAATTCAAAAAAAAACATTTTAGTCACATTATTATGCAAAAATATAATAAAAATACAAATACAAATAAAATACATTTTGTCTCTATACCTCAAGTACAAATAATAAGAAATACTATAGTAGAAACTCTTCCACAAATGTCTGAACGCTCAAATCTAAAAGAAAACACTCAGAGAAACTTCAGGAAACAAAATGGCTAAACGGAAGAGTGAACGGGGGCAGCGGCCTTATATAGGCACGAAATTTGTTGCGGTTCTTCAAATAACCGCTACAAATAAGCTAGGGTCGCTAAATTTTGTAGCGGTTCTATATTAACCGCTACAAATTACAAAAACGTTTGAAATTTTGTAGCGGTTATGGTATAAAACTGCTACAAATTTTGAGACCTCTGAAATTCTGTAGCGGTTATAACTTTATAACCGCTACAAATAGGTTACTTTTTGCATTTTGTAGCGGTTTAACCAATTAAACGCTACAAATAACTACTACACTGTTGGCACGTTTTGGTCGAGCTAAGTGGCGGCAACTTTGTAGCAGTTATTATTTATTAACCGCTACAATTTTACTGCTACAAGTTTTGGCAGGAATTGCGCGCCATATTTATAGTGGTTTTTTATACTTAACCGCTACAAAAAACGTTGCTAATCTGTCATGCCACTTGGCGCGTAGCTTGCCGCTACAAATTTGTTGCGGTTTAGGTTTTAACCACTACAAATGTGAATATTTGTAGCGGTTAATTGTAACCGCTATAAAATGCCATTTTTTTGTAGTGTATTTATTTGCTGCATAGACGAGAATCTCACTTTTATCAGCAATGAAACAAGTAAAGAGGGGCAACTGTCAACACCCTATTTTGTCTGGTCCCCACTCAAAAAAAATAAATAATTAAAAAAATAAAATAAAATCCTCTCATTGATGATGATTGGTGTCTAAATTGACAATCAGCATTAAAGGGGAAAAAAGTGAAATAAGAAAATCCTCTCATTCACTACTGGAAAAATCACTTTTAAGACCAGTTAAAAAGACATTTTAGACCAGTTCTGGATCCAATCTTGATACAGCTCGTCTAAAAAGTCTGCTATTTTTTAGACCGATTATGGAACCGGTCTTAAAAAAAAGTTTTAAGGCCGGTTATCATAAAACCGGTCTAAAAATAAATATTTTTAGACTAGTTATCAGAGGAACCGGTCTAAAAGTTTAAAATTTTAGACGGTTTTCTGAAAAACCGGTCTAAAAAGTTGAAATATTAAGACTGGTTTTCTTCAAAACCGGTCTAAAAAGTATTACTTAATACTTTTTAGACCGGTTTTGAAGAAAACTAGTCTAAAATTCAACTTTTTAGATCGATTATCTCCAAAACCGGTCTTAAATGTATTTTCCAGATCGGTTTTGGAGAGAACCGATCTTAAAAGTTGAATATTTAAAAAAAAATTTTGTTTAAAAGATATACCCAGCAAGCCATTTTCCTTGTTAAAACATTTCACTCAGCAAGCAGTAGCCAGTTCAACGACATTCAAATAAATCATCTCTTACAGAATATATAACTAACATCTTAATGACATGTGAGAGACTCAAAACTCATTGGAACATATTAAATCTCAATTCCCTTGTGCTTAAACAGTGCTAGCCGAAACAGAAGCAAGGAAAATAACCATGAATAATAAACTGACAGTCATAGACAGAATCATAATACAAGGAAATCATACAACCATGACAATGTTGTTTTGACCAAGTTCCTTATCTTTTCACTTACATACATACATCAAAGATTAAATTACATTTATTCATTAGGGCCAAAATACTTTATACACACTCTTCTTAGGCTGATGATCACTAGCTGGCCTGGCTTCGGAGAATCTACACTAAGATGTACACCTCATATCCTTCATTTTCTTGTGACGACAACAAAAAAAGTAGTTATATATATACACCAATAACAACATACATAATTCAAATATAGTTCATGATAATTATTTTAGCTAACTAACCTTCAATGTAGTTTTATAAAGGGATATCCTCCCATATCCCTGCATGATGATCGTTTCTTGTGCCGTGTTCATTGTCTGCTTCATCTTCTTCGTTTAATTCTGGTAAACCCCTAGAAAAAGAAGAAGTCTCAAACATATCATTCATTGAATGACTTTCCTGATTAATATCAATGACCCTTTTTCCTTGGAGAGCTATAGACCACATTTTATTTGCCTGATCAATAACATAGAACACTTGTTTCGCTTGATATGCCATAATAAAGGGTTCATCTCTAAAACTTCTACTAGTCAAATCAACCAATAAATATCCCAACTGATCAATCATCACACCATTGTTGACATCAACCCACTTGTATTTGAAAATGGGAAGTTTAACTTTAACATAATCAACCACCCAAATCTCTTCAATCACCGCATAATAAGGTATTGCTGCCAATCTAGGATTCTTATCTTTTGAACTAGAGAAGTGCATAGATTCAGCCACTAACATAACCCCACTGTTCTGGACAGTGCTCCTATCATCAAGAGACTTCGTGTAAAACGTATAACCATTGATCACAAATGAAGTCCAACTTATGACATCAGCCTTAGGACCACGTGCTAACCATTTAATTGTATCAGAAACACATTCTTCACCGTTAACCTTTTGTTTCAACTAATATGCAAAAGTTTTGTTATGCTCCCTAATTAACCTTTGTTCAGTCATTTGACTATTTCCTTTCTGTACAATTTCTTTATGAGCATTAATGTAATCTTGAACTTCATCAACATTATTCAAGATGTACAAGTTGACTTGTTGCAATTAATCAGGATCCATGCTCTTTACTTAAGCCCCACTTCTATCGCCTTCTTTGTCATGACGTTTAGGAAGTCTAATGTGTCCTACATTTGACAAGTAATCTTGACAAAACTCCATGGCTTGTTCAGAAACATATTTCTGAACAATAGATGCTTCAGGTCGGTTAGGGTTCTTCACATAACCTTTTAGGATTTTCATAGTTCTTTCAATTAGGTACATCTATCATAAATAGATAGGGCCACACAACTTGATCTCCCTGACTAGATGAACAATTAGATGTACCATGATGTCAAAAAAAGAAGGAAGAAAAAGCTTCTCAAGCTGGCACAAGATCAGATATCCTTAGTTTTTTAGTTCATCCATTTTTTTTTGTCTCAATGACTTTACTACAAATAGCATTGAAGAAGAAACAAAGTCTAGTCAAAATATGTTGAAAATCATATTCGGCAATGCCTTGAATAGCTACTGGGAGCAGTTGTTGCAATAAGACATGACAATCATGAGACTTTAGCCCCACTAACTTCAAGTCTTTCATCGACACAAGCTTCCTAACATTTGACAAATACCCTGAAGGAACTTTGATGCCATGTAAACACTGACAAAAGCTTCTTTTCTCATCGTTAGACAAAGTATGAGCAGCTGGAGGACAAAAAGTTATTTTACCATATGATTTTGGATGCAAGTCTTCTCGTATCCTCATTTTTTGCAAATCTAATCTTGCCTTCACACCATCCTTAGAACTACCTTATATGTTAAGCAGTGTCCCAACAATACTATCACAAAATTTTTTCTCCACATGCATGAAATCAATACAGTGTCTCACATCAAGCTTCGACCAATATGGAAGATTGAAGAAGATATACCTCTTTTCCATTTACTTTTCTCATTACTATTCTTTCTAGTCTTACCAAAGATAACATTCATTTTTTTTCACCTTTTCATAAACTTGTTCGCCAGACAATGCCTTCGGAGCATCTTCAAACTCTTATCCACCAAAAAAGCTTTCTTTAATCTGTGATACGGGTGGCCTTGTCTAAGAAATCTCCTATGGACAAAATAAACTGTCTTTCTTCCATGTTGTTGATGGTAGCATGTTCTTTCTTCACAAATTGGACATGCTTTATGGCCTTTAATACTATAGCCTGACAAATTTCCATATGTAAGGAAGTCATTTATAGTACAAAAGATCATGGCTCGTATTTTAAAAACCTCCTTCTTGTTCACATAAAAAAACATCAACACCTTCATCCCACAACTCTTTCAAGTCTTCGATCAAGGGCTCCAGGTAAACATCTATATCATTTCCAGGTTGTTTTGGTCACAAAATCAACATAGATAACATGATATACTTTTATTTCATGCATAACAGAGGAGATAAGTTGTAAATTATCAACAGAATAGGCCATAAACTATGTATACTGCTCAGGTTACCAAAAGGATTCATGCCATCCGTGCTAAGCCCAAGCCTAAGGTTCCTAGGCTCTTCACCGAAGGTAGGAAATAATTGTTCGATTTTCTTCCATTGAGAAGAATCAGTCAGATGTTGAAGCTTTCCATCGGATATCCTCTCATCTACATACCATCTCAAATTTCTTGCATCATTTTCATTAGCAAACAAGCGCTTAAACCTTGGTATGATTGGAAGGTACCACAATACTTTTGCAGGAGCGTTATTTGATTTGTACCTCAGGATTTCACATATTGGACACTGTTGTTCTTCTTCATGCTCTTTTCTATACAATATACAAGCATTAGGGAATGCATGGATCTTTTTATACTTCATCCCTAGAGGACAAAATATTTTCTTAGCATCATAGTATTGAGAAGGCAACACATTATCATATGGAAGTATGTCCTTAAAAGCCTCAAACGTTTCTGAAAAACTCTTGTCGCTCCATCTATGCCATGCTTTCAAGCTTACCAATTTCAATACTGCTTTCAACAATTGGTACTTTTTACACCCTGAGTACAACGGCGTCTCAACATCACTACATATATTATCATATATATGTGATTGCTCAAAAGTCTCTTCTCCTACATCACGAATAATATCCTCTATCCGATCATCTGTATCCGTGTCATTATCATCAAAGTTCACTCCCCCCTGTTGAGATGAACTTGGCATTTCTAATTCTTCACCATGCCATACCCACACTATATAACTCTGACAAAATCCTTCACAAATTAAATATGTGTATATATTTGCAGTACTTAGTCGCTTCTCATTCAAACATACTACACAAGGTCAATAAAACTTCCCACCACCATCATCGGTATTTCTACTAGTGAAGTCTAAAAAACCCCTCACCCCATTATCATATTCAACACTCGTTCGTTTAGCATTTATCCAACTATGATACATATATATCTCAACACTTCTAACACCCTATATCCAACAACAAAAGGATAGGCAATAAACAACAACAATAGAGTTTTGGATATTTCAATGAAATTAATAGGCACCATTTGAAACTAGTATTGTTTTAACAAACCAATAACACTGACAATAATCAAATAATCGCACTAAATTAAAACAGAATATAGAGTGGTATTAATCCAAGCCAAATATCACAGGGATGTAATTAAAAGTCAGAGCATATATCTAACAAGAATGTGCAGATTTAATTTTTTCCAGATTACATTTAAGTGCTCAAAGCAACAACAAGAACCATTTTTTCATAGAACATTATTAATTATTGAACAACGTACATCTAAATAACAGATCGAACACTAACCTGATCGAAGACCAAGGAGTGAGCTTCGACCCAAAGTCACAGTGGCGTTGACTGAGGTTAAAATGAAGTCCTCAAATTCATGGCACTGACAAAGGGAAGTCAAGTCAGAGGAGAATGGTCACTGCAGAGATTAGAGGTGGCGGCGGAGAAGACTGACGATAATCAAAGAATAGCGACAATGAACACAGCAACGGCAGCGGTAATGACATAGGAGAGTTGAGCAAATGAGGGACGGGACGCCATGGATGAGTTCAGAACAAGCACGGACAAAGCTCACAAAGAAATGGCAAAAAGAGAAGAAATGGTTCATAGAGCGCGCAATCTGGGCGCGAAAGTAAAAATAAGTGAGAAAAATCTTACCTATTAAAAACCGGTCTTAAAAGAGTGAAATTCACATTTAAGACCGGTTTTTGTACAAACCGGTCTTAAAATGTTAAAATTTTTTGAATCTAAAATGTTTTAACATTTAAGACAGATTTACATATTAAAACCTGTCTTAAGTATTTTACTTTTAAGATCGGTTTATATGTAAACCGGTCTTAAATGTTAAAACATTTTAAATTCATAAAAATTTTAACATTTTAAAACCGGTTTTATTTATAACTAGTCTAAATAAATTTTTTAAGACCGGTTTTTTTAAGAACCGGTCTTAGAAGTTCAATATAATTACAAAACTGCCACCGCACAAATTTTTCAGACCTTATCCGCCAAAACCGGTCTAAATGTGGCGGTCTAAAAAGGGTTTTTTCCAGTAGTGATTGAGGATGATCGGTGTCCAAATAGGCAATCATCATTAAAAGAAAAAAATAAAAAAAATGATAATAAAAAAATCCTCCTATTGATGATGATTGGTGTTCAAATTGGCAATCATCATTAAAAGAAAACAAAATGAAAATAAAAGAAAACAATCCTTTCATAGGTTTAAATTAGGAAATTACTTGTGGGAAAAATTAAAAAAAATGAAAATAACAAAAAAGAAATCTCTCATTGATGGTGATTAGGTCAAGTTAGGAAGTTTTATTAACAGAAAATACCAAAAAAATTAAAAAATATTAAAAAAATCTCCTATTGATGGTGATTTTTTCAAGTTAGGTTTTTATTAACATAAAATAAAAAAAAATAAAAAATGAAAATTCAAAAAAAGAAGGAGCATTTATGAAGAAAACCTTATCTTGAAACTACAAAGAGGGGAGCAAGGGTTGAAGCAAGACACAAAAATTTTGGGAGAAAGAGGGAGGCAAGGTAGAGAGTTAATTTTATTTTCTCATTTCATTGCTCATACATAATCCTCATGGGGAAGGGTAGTTAACATAAGAAGCCATCTTATTTTGCTCAGTGCTCTTTGATTGTGATTAAATTCACATGCTCATTCTTTTATTTGTGATAATGTTTAGCCATATGTGTAAACGATGTATTTGACTAACTCTCCCCTCCACTGTGCTCTTTTATGATTTTGTACTTGTCTTTGTGTTTATCACAATGACTCAACACTGCATGAATCATCTACTCTAATATATGTTGGCCTTGCTAGACGTTTCAAATCTAGGATCAAGAGCTATGTGGACTTGCTTTCCATTGTCTCATTGAATTGTCTTATGTATTGTTGCTGGACGTTTGACATTTGGATCAAGAGGTATGTGCTGCCTTGTCTTCTTATGGTGCTAGGTGTCATGCTTCATAGACATAGGTAATGTTATTGTAATTGCCTCTTATTTATTATGTGGTTCTATCACCCTATTTCTTGTTGTAGTAGGATTCAAAGCATTAAAGGTACACACTCTTACCATTTTTTTATGAGAAGAATGTAATTCCTTGTTAGCTTGATGAATTTTTGTTTTTCCTTTTGCAAATAAAAAAAATTTCAAAATAAAAAAAAAAAAGAAGAAGTTCTTTTCTTAAAATAAATGAATTTGGTTTCACATGAGATAATAAAAAAATGCTTTTTAAAAAAAATAAAAAATACAAACCAAGAAAAAAAATATTTTCTTAAATAAATTAAATAAAATTATTCTAAAAATTACCAACCAAGTGACACGCTTTTTTGTCATCTGAACTACGTGAGCTTTAATCCGTCTAAAGGGTATATAAGCCTTAGCTCTCTTCCTAGGTCAAGTCCAACTTTGTAAATATTTTTTTTATTTTCTTTTTGTAAATAAATTTTCATTTTTTTCTTTAGTTTTCATTTCATTAATTTTTGTAAATATTCTCTTTTTTATTTGGGTAATTATCATAAGATTAAAGGCCATAATATTTTTAAATAATTAACTTAGGGTAACAATTCTTATGAATGGGTGTTGTGGGGTGCTTAACACATTCCCCACACATAATTGACTCTCAAACCCTGTCTGGTTTTCATTTTCAAAAAAAGGTTTCCAAAATTATCCCTTTTTTAAAATTTTGGTGACGGTTCCACATCTTTTAAATTTCGGGCGCTACAAACTGTAACTATTTTCCCTCAAATTTTTGGAAAAATAGGCCTTTGAATCCCAAAATTAACTTTAACACCATGTAAATTTTCTTTTAAAAAAATTTAACCTTTTATTAAATTTCAGGATATTACAGTAATAGTCCTATGGACTTCATTATTGATGGCCTTTTAAACCCACAAACTTCAAATAGCCAAAGCCGAAGATGTACGTTGTGGTTGTTAAGATACAGCGAGATACGTGAGCCCACACTCTTATTGGATGTACATATATGTACTACGATTTGAGAAATCCGAATGTAATAAGCATATCCCTTAGAGATTATTAGATGGTCCAAAGTCACAAAAACTGAGAATCCTAACAAGTTTGTGTCCACAACATAAAATCCTAGGATGTCGTCATTGGATTATTATATTAGGATCCTTGAAACCACTTTTCTATGTATATATATGTCATCAAAGCCGAACACAAGAGTGAAGCAGTGAGTGAGAAGGAGGCAAAGCAGAAACAGCGATGATGACGAGAGCTGGAATATATAAATGAGATTAAAAGACGAAGATGAAGAAGAAAATGCAGATTCCATGTCCAAAACATGATGAATAATGCTTCTTAGAGCCTTCGGAGTAGGGATGAATGGAAACGAATAAAGGAAGTCTTTTTTATACATGGAACCAATATTCCTTTCTTTTTCTTTTTCTTTTATTTGGTTTCACTGGCCCACAAAAAGTAGACAGTTCAGTTTTAGACGCAGCTTACTATGAAATCACGAGTGAACTTTTGTACGTTTTCTTGTTTGGCTGCTCTAAGAGTTAGAGTTTGCAGCAGAGCATGTTAAAATTTTCATTTTTTTAAAAAAGTTAAGGTTAAAGTACACATTTAATCCTCTAAGCTTATATCAAGTTTTTATTTAATCTCTTAAATTTATTAAAGTCTATTTTAGCATTACATATAGTGGTTAACAACCGTTAAATATTATTATTTAGCGCTAATATATTTAACAATTATAAATTGTTATGTATATGTAAAAATAACTATAAAATATAGGTAAATTTGTAGTAGTAAACCTACTCAAAACGTTTGGCAAAAAAAAAAAAAAACCCTACTCAAAACGCGTTTCTAGCTCCATGGGGTGTGATGCCAATCAGCTAGAGCCAAAAAAAATTAAGAAAGCGCATTTATATTGATGACGACAGCCGAAGTGTAAAATTTATATTCTTAATAAATTATTGTTGTAAAATCATATATATGTAATATTTTGATTAGAGAACTTGGTGGTGTGAACATGGTGATGTGAACGATAAAGGTGTCTATTATTTTGTTTTCTATAGGAGTAATAACTTGGAGCGCAGATGTTTATAAAATAATTGAAGAATTGTAGTTATATCTTCTTCTTTCTTTGCGTTTTTTCTTCTAAACACAAATATCCTCTTATTTGAGACAATTTTGTTTGACACTACTACAGAAATCACAATATATGACGGTTATTAACTGTCATACATACATCATAGTTTCGAACTGTCATATATACGGGTGCTATAAAAGCTTGGCGTAGATATATTAAGGTTTTGAATTGTTATTTATTCCAAAACTATTATAACAGTTATAATATAACACCAATTATATATTGAAGTTTGATTAGGCCATGATCTACCCATTGATGTGATAATAATTAACGGGCACATGTAAACAGCCGTCATAATATATTGTAATGCTTGCATAATATATAATGTTCTTATTTTACAATTGTTTTTTATTCAATAACATACATAACGGTTTGTATATAAGAATTATGACTTTTTAATAAAATTTAGCAATGGTTTCACTAGACAACCATTATGTATTAAGTACATAAATAACGGTTTTTAAATAAGAATTGTGAACATTTATAATACATGATGGTTTTTATATAATAACTATGATGTATGGATTTAAGACTCTTTAAGTGAGAGTTTCTGAGCTAATTGACCTCCTTTGTATATATAATAGAACATTAGTACCTTCCACTTCGAGTTTCTATGCAATTTGGGTTACGTGGGATCAAGACATTTTTAGCTTTGTGGGTAGAATCAATCACATCTATTGACGTATATAAGTGATAATGTAACTATTGACCTATATATAATTGTGTCTTTTAACATGAATTAGCCCTGGAAATCAAAGGACTCCGGAGAAAAACCATATACCCCTATCAAAAAGGGTAGAGGAGGGGATATGCAAATAGTTGAGTTCAAGGGTTTGCATAACCCCTACACCCTTTCTGATAGGAATCTTTGTTTTATTTTCCCCCATCTTTCTTTGCTTTCTAGACTTAATTGCTCAAGAGAAGGTATAGGTAAACACTTACATTATTATATATATAGATCAGGAGTGCGATTGATCCTAGGCACAAAGCCCAAAAAAATTTGATCCATCCAAATTGCATTGCTACTCAATGTGGGAAGTGCTATTCTATTATATATATACAGATGAGACCAAGTAGCTCAAAAACTCTCACATTGAAAAGTCTAAGACAAATCACAATATTGAATTTCATAGTGGTTAATTTGGTGCCACTTGCTCAATAGAAAGACATGAGACGATCCTTTAGTTAGAGCCATAATGGAATGTCCAAAATAAAAAACATAACTTCACAACAATAAATTTAATATGTAACCTGAATGAGTTTATTCATAGACCTTGTTCGTGTATGACTTTTAATACATCTGAACTAGTTTATTTACATAAATTGTTCATGTATGACTCTCTTCGGTACACATGAACTAGTTTATTCGTCATCCCTATTGAACTTTTTGAAGTAACTTTCGGAGATATGGATACTTCCAAAAAAGATGTATTTTCCTTAGAGATAATATCTCCAAAAGTTACTTCAAAAGAGATCAATAAAGTAGGAACCTTTAGTCAAAGCAATGGGTTGACAACTTCTTGTAACAGGACATGAACATTAGATTAGAGCAATAATAGGTTTTCCTAAAAAACATAACTTCACAAAAGCAAGTTAAGTCATCTTGAATACTTTATTGCGTCCTAACTTCACAAAGGCGCCTCAATCAAATAAGAAGAACAGAGCATCAAAGGAATGCGACCTAGCTAGGGCTCACGAATGACAAAAACACAAGTAAGGGCAAGCGAAAGCAACTCTCGCTTGACAGGTGCTGGGACAAGTGTGAAGGTAATAACTAGTGCAGCTTTCGCTGATAAGTAAGATGAAGGTTTTTTATAGTGGGGCTCGATTGAAAAAGATTCTCGACGGCCAAAAAAGACAACGTGAGTACTAGTGTTACGATGTTGGAAGGTTTTGTTCAAATAGACCAAGTGTCAAGTGTGTTCTGTTTTAAAAACTTAAATAGACAATGAAGGGTAGGGTTTTTCGGGTTGTCGTACCGAAGACTTTACATAATAGTTGTATCAACAAAACTGTTATTTATTTTTTTATATTTATTACAGTTCTTTGTTAATAACTGTGAGTTATATTATTTTTTTAACATATACATATATCACGGTTATAAGTTAATAATAATGACATATGTTATTATTATTTTTTTAAAAAAATTGGGCAGCTATTTCCCAGATAATTATATTTTTATACTTTATACAAACAAAACCAAAAGATATCACCCTTCGATGACAAGTTGCTTGATAGATGATCTAAGGTCTACTACGAATTTAAGACCTTTTGTTTCATTCAATTTAAATGAATCCAAAGCTCCATAAATTTGTAGCAAACCACACATCATCATGCTATTAGTCACCAGAGAAGTGGCCTCAATCGTTTGGGAGTATGCCAAGGTCATGGTGGCCAATCCAATACTCATCATGAATAAGATTGGCCTTCCTATTAATACTCAACAAATATCTGGCAAACCTCCTTACTACATGGTCAATTCATTCTGCAAGCCGCATCATTGCCTCCACTTGAGGCGGAGGTGGAGGTTATGGAGGAGGAGAAGGGGGAGAAGAAGGTGATGGAGGTTGTAGAGGAGAGGAAGTGTAATACCCTGAATTTTGAGATTGGAGGCTTGGGAATAAGCTTAAATTAAGTGGACTGCTAAGCCCCGGTTTAGCAGGTATCCCAAATATATTCTCTAATGTTTCTTATATCTTTGGAGTATTAAGAAAGTAAAATGGTGAATTTTGGAGAATATAATTACAATTTTGGTGAAATCGCTTATGAGGTAGTGAGCTTGTCATGTGATTTTGAATGATCAAATGATGAGCAAAAATTATGATATTTTACAGGATGAAATTAGACATCCTAAGCTTTAATTTGATAGGTGATATGAATCAATTAGAGCTATACACAAAAAGATATGAATTTTTGAAGTTAGCCAAGAAAAACTGGAAATTTTGTGGAACAACATGCAAAGATTGAAATTCTGGGAATTTTGTGATTCCATTCAGCAAAATTCTATATTTTTCCTTAAAAATAGACTCAATAAGGGTTCTATAGGCTTTAGAATCACTCCAATTCAATTTTTCTAGAATTAGTTATGATTTTTCAAAGTTAGGGCAGAAAATCTGCCAGAAATTGCTGAAATCCGAAAATGGGAATTATGACATCATCATAATTAAAGATGACATAAGCTAAATGTTATAAAATCATCATCCTCTTCCTCCATCAGCCAAAAACTTTGCAGCACCATGGAGAAAGAGAGAGAGAGAGGGAGTTTTAGATAGAGAAGAGGAGAAAACTCACAAGATAGGTCGATTTCTTCGGTGAATTCGTACCTAACGTGTATTCTCCTTCTTCTAAGCTTATCTTCTATGTTGTTTGAGGTGTTTGAGGCAAGATTTTTGGAGTTGGGAAGGCTAGGGTTTCAGCCAAGAAAAGGAAAAGCCAGAGGGAGCTTGAGGTAACTTCCAAACTCTTGTATATTTACTATTCTGGCTATTGTGGACAATTTAATCGATGAAATCTTGCCGGATTGTCCTTTGTTTCAATTTATGGAAATAGGTTGGCCTAGGTGTTAAGCTGCCCAAATTGATACTAAATGGTAGTTGTAACCTAATGGAATAGTCAATAAAGTGGTTAGGAGTAGAAAAGAACGTGTTTACGCAGCCGAAACCGAAAAACCCCAATTTTTCGTAAATTCCTATAAGTTTCAGCCATCTCTAGAAATGGGCCTTAGAGTTAGATTTTCAATGATTTGATGATTCCATTGAGTTTAGGAGGGAAAATTAGGTGGGGTTACAGTTGGGCACTTTTTAGGAAAAGGACGAGAAAGCATAATTACGAAAATGCCCCTAGAACACTGAAATAAGAGATGCCAAGGGCAGTTTCATCTTTTGGCGGTGAATTTGGTAATTCTGAGTCCGGAAATGGATTCCTTAGGTGAAAATATGTTAGGATAGCCCAGGTTAGAATTTTGAGAAAAGTACAACCGGACTGGGTACTTGGGGCCGGGTCCTAAGGGTATTTTAGTAATTTTTCAAGATAGGCTCATATAACCCCCAAAAACACTATAGAAGTGTCTAAATAGTACATTTGATATTGTAGGATCGAATATGGAGCCTCGAGCTGTTTGCATGTAGATCGAGGCACGCGTTTTGAGGCGGAAAAAGGTTAAGGTAGGGGACTTGCCTTATTTGCATGTATTTGATATCTCTGCTTGTGTGGTGACATATGTGATTTCTTTACTTGATTGTGTATAGCATATTTGAATAAATGAAGCTCTGTTTCTATTTTCACTGTGGCCATAATCTTGTTGCATGAAACATTGAGCATGCAAAAATGTCATTATGGAGCATACATCTAGTTAAAGCTATCATGTCATACACATAGCATCTATCATGCATGCATTATGGTACCTGTTTCCTACTGAGATTCTCTCGAATCTCACCCTCCCCTACCAACAATTTAGACAGGAGAAGACAAAAGATATGTTGAGAGCAAATAAGAGAACTACACGAGAGGATTGCAGTGCGGAACAAAGTCAGGAATATATCTCCGTTTCACTGGGGTGAGTTTTGACACCCAAGTAGCCCTGTGCGGCTACACTAATTGTAATTATCAGGTACGAATCCCTGAGGGGAATTTCCATAATCATGTACATATTATCAGTATAGTTATGTTATTCCTGTGTTGCCTATCGAACCGCATGTCGTTTTCTGCGAATACTCTGGTAAAGGTGAACTTAAAATAAGGGCATGATAGGAAGGAGGTCGAGGAGGAGGATGACGCCATGGATTTTCTAGCAAGTTTTCAGCATAGCATTTCATCTTGGCGATTGAAAGAATAGAGGAGGATAATAAGTATAAGGAAATTGGGAGTTTATATAGATTGGAAGTGACAGATTCGGACCATCATTACATACGTTGAAAGTTAAAGAGGAACAACCATGTTCATTGATGGGTAATGAAAAATTACTTGGTTCTCACGCTGATCATCGATGAACGAAGAAGAGCAAAGTACTCTCATCATGAGTGTGGGGAAGGGGAAAGATTTAGACTGTTTAGTTAACGGTTATTTAAGAGAAACTATTATGTTGTTTTTCTTATATGAAGTTGAAAAAAAATAATCGTTTGTTTATTCATCTAATATTTCGTGATGGTTTTATCGTAAGAACCATCATTCTTATGAGATAATATATGACGGTTATAAAGTACAACCGTTATATATTTACATAGTATTCTAATTAATAAGTGACAGTTATTACTTAATAAATATAATATATATACTTTTTTTTTTTTGAAAATTTTGGTGGTTGACTATGCAACCACTAAAAGATATCAGTTAGGATCTTATGGGATAACTCATGTTCTCTCTCTCTCGGCTTCTCTCTCTACTCCAATCCCTCCCTCTCATCTCTCTAGCTTCCTGAATAACCTCGTTGGAGATTACTCACACTCGTCAGAGACCATTGCAGTGGGCAGCAGGCAAAGATCTCAGTTTTCTCAAAAAGCCCAAGAGAGAGGTTCTCCCTCTAACTTTTCTCTCTCGTCGTAAACTTTAGAAAACAATTTTCTTTTATTTATTTTTCCCTTCGTTTGTTTGAAGAAAAGTTATAAGTGTGACGTTTTGCCATGCTAGTTAGGAATAAGTGATGTTGCGTGGGTGAGTGTACACGTGAGATATACATGGAATCTTCTGTTGTTTGAATAGTACAGATTCTCTAAAATTTGCCTAGCTTGTGTCATGTACAGATGTACTATAGCATTGCGTATTAGTCACTCAACAAACTAAATGACATTCAAAAAGATGGATCACCAACATCAATGTTCTGATCATATATTGCATTTTAAAACATATTCCTATCACTTTATAATTTCTTTTAAAGCGTAATTTTGCTTGGTAAATAACCACTAGAATATTGGATATCTAAAAGTTTTTTGATGAGCAATTTCATCTTAAAAGTAATCAAACGTAACAATTTTGCCCATTGTCATTAAAAAAGTTAATAATTAACATCAATTTTTTTAATGATTAACGTTAGTTTATACAATTAGGGTTAATTTACTGCCATTTTAACACTTTTCAAGACAAAATTGCTCGTTAAAAACTTTCAAATACCCAATGGTCCTCAATTGTTACTTTTGGGGCAAATTGATCCTTAACCCTTCTTTTAATACATCATATTATATTCCTACTCAGCCTGCCCAATCATCATGCCTCATAAGTGAAATTAATGCTGATAGTGCCCTAAAAGCAAAATTAACGATGTTGACCCCAAGCCCAAATCCTTTTTGAATTACAAGGACCAACGTCATAAACTAAACAAAACTTGAAGGATTAAAATCTATAAATTAAAAGTATAGGAACCAAAACTAAACTAAGCATAAACTATAAGGACCAAATATATTGTATTAACCCTTTATTTATTTATTTATTTATTTATAATATCTTATATATATATATATATAGTCATGAACTTTTTAGAAGACAATTTTATTGTCTTTATTTATTTTCCTTTGTTTATTTGAAGAAAAGTTAAATGGCTTTGCAATGCTAGTTAGGAATAAGTTGTGCGTGTACAAATGGGAAGGGATCCTCTTCTGTACCCTTCCCCCCCCTTTTCCCTCCATTACCCTCCTTTACTCTTCTCAAAAAGTCCAATGGTCTAAATTTAATATTCTCTAAAAAAATATATTATTATAATTATTATTTCAGATAAAAAAATAAATTTAAATCGTTAAAATTCCATCTGAAGTGTTAATGTGAAAAAATTGAAAAAAAAAATTTATAATAATAGTCTATACTTTACTAGTTTAAATTTATTTATCTATTTTTCTCTAAAATTATAATAATATCTATTTTCATTAAATGTTAAATCTAGACTATTGAATTTTTTATCAAAGCGTGATGAAAGGGTGATGAAGGGTAGAGGAGGGTAATGGTGGGGAAAAGGAGGGAAAGGGTAGAGGAGAGTACCCTTTACTGTGTACCAATTAAACAAATGTGATGTATATGCATGGCCTTTTCCTGTCTGATTAATAATAATACAGAAAATGACCATAATTATGTCGGTTACTTTTTTTTGTCTTATTTGACAGTTATTTCTGCCATATAGTACCATATATGATTAGTTCAATAATATGTTTATTAAGAAAAGCATGAATTAATTGAGATAAACCAAATACTTTGATTTGTCTACTGAAAAGAGAGGGTTGTTTGTCAGTATACTATAAAAAAAAAAATAAATAAAGGGCATACGATTCAAAACTTATAGATGATAAGCCTTAATTACTACTATTTATTAGAATCCATGCTATATATAGTGGATGGATTTTGTAGATTTGGAGTCGGAAATTTTGGTTAGCATCATCTTATTTGGTGAGCATGTCATCACATTATTCCCAGGCCCATTGGAGTGAAGATGACGATGTTATTAACTAGTGTCTATTTTTCTGAGTCTATTTTCCAATCTCCTTTCCATTATTATCATATTTGATAATTAAGAATAACAACCGAGAAAATTTATATAAATGCCTATCAACATATAGTAACTTTCCTTATCCTTCATGCCAATGACATAAACTCATAGAGTGTTGCCAGCAAAATGCTCAGTACGTCTTCAAATCCATCATCTCCTTTTATCCAACTCGTCACTTAATTACTATTCAAACTCGAATTCACCAACCACATATATGCACTTGTGTATTACTGAAATAATCCTTCAAAGTAATGCCATTTTATTTGCTTACATTTTACCAGACAATTCTTTTGAAATTAAAGTTAGCAAAACTGTAAACTTATGTAAGTGATTTTAAAATACATACGCACACATATATATTCCACGTATTGCATGAATTTTAATATTTATGTGTGTGCGTGTGTGTGAGTGAGTACTTATGAACCGTTGGTTGTTAGAACTTTTTATATTTTACATTGATATATATATATATATATTCATAATTTTGCTATAGGTGAATCCATACACGATCAAATGTCACTTTTTTTTCATGTTCTTGTAACTCCTTACTGTCATTATTCCAACATGAGAAATGGTGCGAACAAATTATATATTATGGAATATGTAATGTATGAATGTATACTGAGTGCATATGAATATAATGGTTGAAAATATGGAAGATTGAATTAATTTCTGTTAGAATATTACCTATTGTTTTGTGGTTACTTTTGATGTACCACATAATGAACGGTTGGGTATTATCCCGTCTCCTTTAAGTAATATACTGGCTCGTGACTAACAGACAAAATTTGATCAAGAAGGTACTGGTTGAGAATAGTATTACAGAATAGTATAATAGTGTAATAAATCATATTATAGAATAGTATAATAGTGTAACCTCATGGTGTTGGTGTGTGCTTTTTAATTAAGGAAAAAAAAAAAGAGAATATTATAACTGCTTCTGAGAGAGGGGAGGGGGAGGTGTGTAGTTTGTAATGGTAGGTATTTTTTCTAGTGTTTTTTGGGCTTTGGCAAGTGGGATATTGTAAACTATTAAGTTTCTTCCTGCCCTTAATATATAACATATTTGGGGAGTTAATTTTGATCTTAAATATAAAAAATATTTTTTCCTATTTGTCATTTCCCCCTAATTTACTGTACATCTACCGATACTTCCTCAACAATAATATATTAAGATACAGATGAATGAAATTAAGGAAGAAGACTAGATATTTTAGAAAATATATATTATATTAACTAACTTAACAAACTTCTTTAATCTAATCAAATTAGGTAAACATGTCTTATATTAAGGACATAATGGAGTATTCTTTTATATTAATAAAGTTCACTCTTTTCACAAAAAAGAAAAACCATCGTTGCAATGTTATTTTACTTTTCATCAATGAATTAAAATAATGGTATATGGAGTTCAAATATTATTATAAAAATTTAAATAATTTCATAGTTTTTTAATTTGTTTGCATGCAATTACTGTGAGGCAAGAGTAGTAATATTTACTATAAAATTGAATAAATATTTTATTTTCATAAAATACATTTTTTTATTTTCATAACATAAAATGTGAAGTACGGGCTATTTCTACAAAATAATTTGTTTTATCTTTTTGATCGTGTGAAGGAATTGAAGGAATTTTGAAAGCGGCGTCCAAAACGAAAAATATATTAATCCATCCTCATTTTATACCAGTATACATCAGGCAAAATTTTATAAGAT
Source organism: Inga laurina (assembly GCA_963855925.1). Classification (NCBI taxonomy): domain Eukaryota; kingdom Viridiplantae; phylum Streptophyta; class Magnoliopsida; order Fabales; family Fabaceae; genus Inga; species Inga laurina. Next base: position 6,569,218 of record OY979706.1, on the reverse strand, counting down.
GTTAAATATAATTGGAGGCAAAATTCAAGAATAATGATATAGCAATTATGAGATTGTTCTTTGCTGTGAAATAAAAATTGGCATGGCGATTATCGGTGAATACATAGAGAATAGTCAAGAAGCTGTTAATGTTAAGGAATATTTAATACTGCATGAATCAGTAGGAATCCTAATCTATATGCCACTCGTTGTCTGCTAACTGTCTATTTTATGAACAATGGAATGCAAAATAGCAAATATTTATCTACTTTTAGGTGCTGGTTTAAAGTCAAGCCCAATAATAAATTAAAACCGACGTCAAACCAGAACCTAAGGTAGATAAATATTAAGCTTAAGAGGAGCAGATTGAGTGAAGGAAGAGGAAGAAGAAGATAATAAAGGAAGATAGTGTTGAGGATGGGAGTAGATGCCATCTGAAAAGAAAAGAAGAGAGAATTGTGAGACTGATTCGTGAGGGAAATAAATGGGGGGATACATATATAAGTGCACCTGTGTGCACTCGTGATCCATACTTACATACATACACACATATATATACATAATTACACACACATATATAAAGTTGTAAACATCTGGATACTACTCAGTACTATATGTTAGGTATACGTAGGGGGTCACTTTGTGTGCTCGTATACAATAATCCATTTTGATCGTTTGAGTCAGAAAGTATTTAAATCACTCCCCCTATCCTTAATGTAAAACTTATTTGGGGAGTTGATCTTGGTCCTAAATATAAAGCGTACTCCATCCAATCCTTAATACTAAACTCTAGTCCTTAATACTAAACTCTGGTCCTTAATATAAGAGTCATTTGACTTTTTTTAAAAGATTAAGAAAGCTAATCTTCAACATTAAATTATATTAATGCTCCCTAAACAATAATCAATTAAGGACAGGGAAGGATAAAATTAAAGATGATTAGGGTATTTTAGAAAATTATGTCATATTAACTAACTTAACTAACTTCCTTAATCTAATCAAATTAGATAAATATAATTTATTTTAAACATCGGAAGGAGTACAAAATTAGCAATAAAAATAATAAGTAACCATTCCAGCCCCCACTTATGCATGGAACCTTAATAAGTAGGTGGGTAGAAAATTACCAGTGCATTGCTTCCTATCAGACCTGTCCGACAGTTACAAGGACCAAAAACCAATCCATTTATTCTGAGGAATCATGTTCTGAGGAGTCATGGGCTAACCCTACACCTGAAATAGATAATGAAAGAGTAAATATTCGCCCGCGAAAATTTGGATTTTATTGGATTTCTAAATAGGGGCCAATCCGATATGGTAATAAAAGGAAAAACAAAATAAAGATTCGTTAGAACCTTATAACATAAGAAAACAACATTATCTATTTATACCTAGATAACAAGAATTGTCTATAAAAAAGAATATTTGTAACAAAGAATACTTGTTTAGTTATATATCAAAACAAGATATACAAATTTTCAATAAACCAATAGATTAGATGAAATCTCAAAAAGTCCCACCCCGATTCGATATATTATTCATGAAATCCATGTATATTTACATTCTATTTTAATCGTTTCATTCGCGAGGAGCCGTATGAGGTGAAAATCTCATGTACGGTTCTGTAGTAGAGATGGAATTGAGAAAAAACCATCAACTATTGATGTTGATGGTTGATGGTTGATGGTTGATGGTTGATGGTTGCATGTCATGGTTTGTGTGTAGTCTGCTGATCACTTAACTAAACGACACCGTTCCTATTTCCTGGTAGTTATATGGCTAATACCTAATTATCGGTCCACAGAATGCAAAGTATTCATTAATTAATAAAGTTTTTCTTTTGAACAAAATAGTCAATTTCAATAATACCAAATTAAAATATACTTAATTAGGTGTCAGAGTATGTAACCATAGATGTTAGGGGGCTATCTCCATGGAGCGCCTTATTAGTTATCGCATTGATAATAAGTATATTTATTGTCGACAATAAATGGATTAGAAGAAATGAGAAAATTAAGGGTAATATTAATGAAAATATAGGATAAGTTTAAGGATAAGTAAATTTAACAAAATTTATTGATAGAAAAATTAGATATGAGAGACTCAAATATAGGAAGGAGTAGGGAAATTATTGTTTTAACTTTTGTTGTATAACTATTTGATACTATTTATTATGTTTGAACATTATTAGGCCCAATTAAAAATAGTTTATTCAACGTGACAATTGAGTCCAGCCCTTTCACTTAGCTTAAGCATGGTTGTCATATTATTTTACTTTTCATCAATTCAAATACTAACATACGTACCAACAAAGATCAGTCTTATTGATAAAAGGCCGGATTGGGTCATGATCATTAAGTTGTAGATTTAAATCCCATTGATACGAAGATTTTGTTGGTGAGCAACCTATAAGCACCTTTCAATAAGGGTTGCAGGATCACATGACACTTTGGTTTAACTGACTGTTAATTATATATAATTTCATACTTTCAACAGCAGTCTGACTTTGCTGCACGCTAAGCAGACACAATAAGCCGTAGTTGTTCTCCGTGCTATTTTACCTGTTGCATCAGTGAAATGGACTATAATTAGTACAAGATAGAAATTTGGGTATAAATAAAAAAAATACGAATATAAAGTTTTAAAATTGACAGTTGCATTAATAAAAATGGACATCCATGAAAAAGGTTTCCCTTCATTATTTGTAAGCCAATTTGTTTGATACCATAGCTACAATGTGGTATCAAAGATAACTTATGAAGTGGTATTAGACCTAACTCCGGTATTTTTTTCAACATTGTTTAATTCAACCACTTTCTTGTTAAAGTGGTATCAAACATGGTATCAAAGGTGGCTTATGAAATTATATCAAGGCTAGTTCTGGTATTTGTCAAGGTATTAAAATCGGGACCGATCAAGAAACCAGGCATAACAGTGGTTTAAGAGTTAGTGGGTCAGAGCAAGGGCAAACTGAAGCCAAACCAGTGATAATCATTGTAATATAATTTACTTAAAATGTGTAAAAATATTCACATTTTAATTATAAAAATATTTAAACAGAACTAATTTTTAAAAGTATTTCATTATACAACCAAATAATAAACATACAGTATATATCATAATAAATTAATAACTAATAAAGTAACTAGACGCTCCCCTGCTCTTCATATTGTAACTAGATATTCATCTATAATTCGTTAATTACATTAGGTGATGATGAATAAATGGGATCATGGCAGAATGTGAAATATTATCTTGCATATTATGTGTAAAAAGGAGATCACATGATCTATCTGAGCAAAGCTTCGAAAATTGGGAAGAATTTTTTTTTTCTTCCAAATCTACAAGCAAGAACTAACAGCTCACCATGTCATACCATAAGAAGGAGTAGCCCTTTTCTTCTTTCTGATGAGCATTTTGAATCTCTGAACTCAGCATTCTCTATTTTTCAATCACCCTTTTCTTCCATCTTGCACATCTCCTTCTTTCATGCTTAGTAGTTTATGCTCTAACAAGTTTCTTCCCCACTCTTCATCATGAGTTTTTTAGAATTTGAAATAGCCCTATAGTCGTCTCGGGGTTATCAAGGATAAAATCGAATTAATACAATACAGTACAACACTTGGGTCATTTCACTTTCAGGAGCCGATATGAAACTAATTCCTAGTAAACTAAGCATCAAAATTGACTAAAAAAATGGAGAAAATGGTTTGATCTTTTATCTATGAAAAATTACTTTTGCAAATAGAATTAAAATGGTCCTAAGTTACATCTTTTTTGAATTTTTCATGAAAATATGAAATGAAATGATGATGGAGTTAATGAAATGAAAATTGTAGGAAAAAAATATTCAACTAATAAGGAGATTAGGCGTACCTGGACGAATCCATGTTCGGATCCGGGTCAAAGCTCCAATACTTCATACTTGTGCCCACACAATTATTAGACTACTAGAGCCTAATTGTGATTTGCACAGCAGATCACCAGAACCAGAAAGATGGTAGGAGAGAAGGGAATTGCCAGAAAACTCAATGGCGGGGCGAATTGCAATTGAGGAGGCACACCCTATTTATAGTGGTTTATGGAGGCCACTAATTAGGAAACGTGTGCACTCCTTCTTGCCCTCCAAGACAGGAATTAATTGTCTCTCAATTAATTCCCTAATTATGGTGATTTGTTCCTCTTTTAACAAATCCATAATTATTGCTAAATATTCCCAAATCTGCATCTTATGCTGATTTTATTCTTATTTGATTAGGCTACTTATTTCCTAATCAAATGTCCGGCCCATCAAGGGCGGACTTGGACCCAAAAGTCCAACAAAAATTAACAAGTGATAACAATAAGATGATAATCCTCTAGCACAATGGTTCAAGCTATCCTTGCTTCAATTAATTTGGGAGTGTGCTAGTTTGACAAATTTGCTCAAAAGACCATTTGAGCTAGCTTGAGTTAGGTGAATTAATTTCTCCACACCGGGTAGAAATTAATCCCTCTAACCGAAACCCAATTTAAACACTAGCAATTTGAATCAATGAAATGCAATGACATAAGTAACTAAGAACTTTTGCATTACAATCACAATTAAATATTCATAATAACTTCATGCAAAAGCTATATTAAGTCAAGTACATAAAATTGTTACTAATGAAATCCAAAGTGTCAACTGCACACAATTAAATCCAAATACACATTTAATCTTATAGATTGCATGGAACCCCAATGCAAAATCTCAATCCAATAATTAATTAAACTTTAAACCTAGAATTCAACTAATACAAAGGATTCAAGATAAAAATTAAATGGTAAGACCCTCCCCTTTAAAGCTCCAAGCTCAAGCCATCACCACTGCCCTAGAGGATTTGAGAATCAGCCACTGCAATTTGTCATCACAAATTCACCCAACTATATTCACAGTTTCAGCATATAACACCTGGAATTAAATCTGAAATCTCCTCAGAAGCACATAATCAGAGTAAGCCACGGTTAGAGACAAGAGAGAAGCCAAAGACGAGAATTAAATTTTTCTCAGAGTTGACCAATGACAGTCTCGGCCACTCCTAAGCTACTCTATCTCTCTCTGTGTAGAAACTCGTCGACAAAGAGAAGAAGACCAACGAAGGTGATCTCTCAGTCCAGAAAAGCTTGATTCTGATGCTGGTCTGTCTGTGGTGGTCACTAAAATGCAATGGAAGATGTTGGTTAGGCAATGGTGAATGGCTACCGCTGGCGGTGGAGGAATGATGAAGATGATGAGGGGTGGTGAGAGAATTCACAGTCGCGGCTAGTTCTCCTCAATCCCGACTCTCAGCTTCTCATTCTATTCCCAGCTCTCAACTCGCAGCCTCTCGTCTTTGGATGATGCTCGCCGGCGGCTGTGGTGGATGATGATGCCGCCGGCGAGAGAGGAAGAAAACGATAGTGGGAAGGTGATGAAGATGATCCAAGATTGAGGCTCTGATTTCTCTTTTTCTTGTCGCCGCTCTCTGCTTCTGACATATCCTGAAACTCATTCACAATCTGACCTAAGTGGGCTGTCAAAACGATGAGTTTTTGCTAGACTGAATTAGCATTTCGCAATTTTATAATACCAAACTGTCATTTTGAAAATTCAAACCCCAAATTGCCAGTTTCAGATTTAATCCAAATTTTTCAAATATTTTCAATCGAAAACAATTTAACCAATATGAAATATTCTCAGAAAAATCAATGGTTAAGAGTAATTAAAATTATTTTGACAATTTTGCCCTTTTTAGTTTCAATTTAATATATTTACTTTTAACCTCAATTAAGCACAAATAAGGCATTTTAAGCTAAATTATTATGACAGAATCCTCAAATAAAATATGAAAATATATAATAAAATAGGGATTTGTCAATTCCACCACACTTAAACTTTTATACTCCTAGGCAAAACACTAATCAATTCAAAACTAAACACAAATGAAAACTTCAAATGCTCAAAATTGAAGTCAATGAATTAATGAATGATCACAAATCAAGCTAGCACAAGTTTTAGCATGGAATAATGCAAATGGACCAAATTAATGCATAATTAATCGTAGAAATGTACACAAGAGAACACTCAAGGATGTTTAACTCCTCTCACAGGTATAAGAAATTTCACTCAATACCACTTAGACTAGGTCCTACCATAGGCTTGTAGAAATTCTACTCTCTCCGCCACTATGTAGCACCTAGACTCATGAATCAAGGGGACTTTTAAAAGGGTTCCAATGATGGAAATGGTCCCATGGAAGGGATAATGATGAAACAAGTACTATGCATGCACAAATGTATACGATGGCATTCACTTTTTTTTTCTTTGTTCTTTTTTAAACTTTATGTTCAAATAACCACATCTCCTTGCCAATCAAAACAAATGCCTTATTTATTTTTCTTCTTTATTTCTTCTTTTCCCTCCTTTTTTTTCTTCTATGTTTTTTCTTTTTCTTTTTTGTTTTTTCCTTCTAGTTCTTGTTTTTTTTATAATGTATGTAAATGGAATTTCTTCATACCAACAATATTAATGGCAATTCAATGACCTTTGGATGCCAATCTAATGCAAATAGGATGCATACATAGTGCTTGTTAATAAATGATAGATTTTGGAATGTGAGGGGCTCAAAAGGGGTTAACAATGGATTAGTGTATAGGGTTTGTGTTTGAGATAAAGGGTGATGAAATGAATGCCCTTATCATATTCATTAATCTAAATGCAAATGTGATTTTCAAAAAGAATTTAAACAAGTTCTAGATGTACACTAGAATAGTTGGCAAACACACATTAATGAATGAAACTTAAGCTCAAAATCCTTCCAACAAAGGTTTTCTTCTCAAATGCACATTTACAAAGATTAATTGAACATTAGCCTAATCAAAATACATTAACTCAACTAATCCAAATGCTAACTCTAAGCAATAATCAATAAATTCATTAAAAATCAATCAAGAGCATAAGCAATTACCAAAAGTTTTTAGACAAATTTCCAAAACAAGAAGTGACAAAATTTAAGAGTGTGGTTTGGATCAAGAACTTTCTGATTTTTTTAAATGACACATTTTTTAAATTAAGCACAATGAAGCACACAATATTCAAATCCTAATCCCTCCCCCACACTTAAATCTTGCATTGTCCTCAATGCAAAACCTAAGGGTAAAGGAATGATAAGAGCTCAAAGCCTAAGGGGGTGGAGAACAAAAAGAAATCTACTTTTTACTACTGGATTATGTCTCTCTCCCACACTTATCTTCATAATACAACAACTAAGCTCAAAGAATCATAAAAATTAGGAAGAAAACAAGTGAGGAAAGAGACAACCTTTGTTAGAATCTTTTAAGGCATTTGAAAGAGAAGTTCTCATCCAATATGAGAAACATGACGGTCTTCATAGTGAAGACTTCTTTTTGCTTGATTTTCTCAGGTGGAGGCAGTTCGGGATCAATAAGAAGAGGTTCAAGAATCTAGGGTGGAGGTTGGTACCGCAAAAGACCCTTCCAAATGTATGCCTGCAAAGAAGACAAGCCAGAAGTAGTACTGAATCCAAAAATATAAACATGGAGAGATTTAAAGTATTGTGTAGACATATTAAGAACAAAACTCTCCAAGTAGGAATCACACCCAAGAAAATCAATTTGGTTCCCTTTAGTAGGAATCAAACTAGTAGTCTGAGTTTCAAAATTCTCTTAGGTTTGCAATAGGGGAAATGCGGAATCCAACTTAGTGTTGGAGTGCATTACATCACTTTTGCAATCACAGGAGTTGGGAGGTAAAAGAGTGGAAGAAGAAAGAGAATTGATCAAGCTATTACTACCTAAAAATTCAGAACATGTATTTTCATTTTCTATATCAGGTGGCAAATTGCAAGAAAGAACTAAATGGAAAGATTCATTTTCATCTACAAATTTATCATTCAAAACCATTGAATCTTTCCTTATTGAACTACCTAAAACATGCAATTCAAAGGAGTCAAAAGGTGCACAATAATCAAGGCTTTTATCAAGTGTAGCATGCATTTTAATGTTATCAATTAAACTAGATAAAGAATCAATGCCATGTGAAGAAGAAAGCCAATTATCAATTTCCAAACAATCAACACATGTCATTTCCCTTTCATATGAACAAACAAATGAAGAGTCTAAAGAAGGGGGGAAATGAATTCTTCATCAAGTTCAATAGCATTATAAAATTCTAAATCATGCTTACTAACACTTGAAAGAGAAGAATATGCATCATCAACAAAGATAGTACAAGTAACATCATCAACTACACAACTACTAGTGGACACATCATAGTGAGCATTATCAATATTAAGCATTTGAGGGGATTCAACTACAATTTCTTCATTCACCTCATCATCACTCAAATTATCAAGAATAGTAGCAAGAGGAGAGGCAACTTTTTCAAAAAGAAGAGGAATATTACTATTGTCTGAATACGACTCCTCTAGTAGTTGAAAATGCACTTGCATCATCTCTACATCTTGTATGGGTATAGGCACTTGAAGATTGAAATCTTCCACTTGAGAGTTGGCATTTGACTCTTGAGCTTGGACTCCTTGTTCCTCTTCTTGTGGGTCATGAGGCCAAGGGTTTCCATTCGCACCTCTCGTCTTTACCCATAGCATATGATCATAGTATGCCTTGAAAAACTCATCAATGTCTTCTAATTGTTGTTCTATCTCCCTAGAGCTTCCAATTGTTCCTTGATGCAAGAGTAATTGAAGGTGTTGCTCTTGGAGTGTTTTGTACTTCCTTGTCAAGGCACTTGTTAGGGAATCCATGTTGTGGGATGAGAAGAGGGTATCCAATCCACTACGTTGTGTGTTATGAATATGAGGTAGAGGTTCAAAGTAGGGTGAAGGAGAAGGTGTATGAAGTGGTGGGTGACTCGATTCGAATGAAGGATGGTATGGGAGGTGAGAGGGTTGATGATATGTTTGAAATGGAGGTGGGTGGTATGGTTCATGTTTGTATAGTGGAGAGGAAAATGAAGGTTCAAAGGGTGGTTCATATGGGGGTAATCAACAGAATTAGTTGTATAAATACTAGAGAAGGGATTGTGTATGTAATGGTTTTGGGGATTTTCAAAACAAGGCCTCTCATCCTCAAACATATGTAAACACTCTTGTGTATGAGGTATAGAAGGTTCCACTCTAGCATTGTGCACTTGGGAATCCAAAATCCTTCTAACATTTTCCACCTGAAACTGAATAAAATCCAAGTTTTGTTCCAATGTTTGAAGTCTTTGAGAAGATGCCTCCTCCATCTAAGTATATGCCCTCAAATGCAGTAAATTGGGATATAAATTTCACCTTCTAGTCACGATGATACCAGTGCAAATGCACTGCATAATCAATTAAGCTCATGTAAAGAACATTGCCAACTATCAAGTGCAAACAACGAGACACCAAATTGAGAAATTCAAGAAAAATCACATAAAAGCACTCTTAGGGAAAATTGAGAAAATTGACACCTGACAAAACAAGATTCTAATTTTTTTAATTTTTTTTATATGTAAACACAAGAATAAAGGAAAATCAAGATATTTATTAGTATTTCTTCAATAGTTTCTATGAAAAATGTAAAATGCTATGAAAAACATGCAAAACTACATAAACTAACTAAAATGCAACCTAAACTATGACTAAGTATGAAAATACTAAAATGGAAAAATCCTAAAGGCTCACCCCGGTTAAAAGTACTTGACACTTAGTTACTAGGAAACCAATTTCTTAGCTCCCCAGCAATGTCGCCACTTGAAATAACCCTTTAGTTGCCTCGGGGTTATCAAGAATAAAACCAAATTAATGCAATACAGTGCAACACTCGGGTCATTTCACTTTGAGGAGCCAATTATGAAACTAATTCCTAGTAAACTAAGCATCAAAATTGACTAAAAAAATGGAGAAAATGGTTTGATCTTTTATCTATGAAAAATTACTTTTGCAAATAGAATTAAAATGGTCCTAAGTTACATCTTTTTTGAATTTTTCATGAAAATATAAAATGAAATGATGATGGAGTTAATGAGATGAAAATTAACAAGTGATAACAATAAGATGATAATCCTCTAGCACAATGGTTCAAGCTATCCTTGCTTCAATTAATTTGGGAGTGTGCTAGTTTGACAAATTTGCTCAAAAGACCCTTTGAGCTAGCTTGAGTTAGGTGAATTAATTTCTCCACACCGGGTAGAAATTAATCCCTCTAACCGAAACCCAATTTAAACACTAGCAATTTGAATCAATGAAATGCAATGACACAAGTAACCAATAACCCTTGCATTACAATCACAATTAAATATTCATAACAACTTCATGCAAAAGCTATACCAAGTCAAGTACATAAAATTGTTACTAATGAAATCCAAAATGTCAAATGCACACAGTTAAATCCAAATACACATTTAATCTCATAGATTGCATGGAACCCCAATGCAAAATCTCAATCCAATAATTAATTAAACTTTAAACCTAGAATTCAACTAATACAAAGGATTCAAGATAAAAATTAAATGGTAAGACCCTCCCCTTTGAATCTCCAAGCTCAAGCCATCACCACTGCCCTAGAGGATTTGAGAATCAGCCACTGCAATTTGTCATCACAAATTCACCCAACTATATTCACAGTTTCAGCATATAACACCTAGAATTAAATCTGAAATCTCCTCAGAAGCACATAATCAGAGTAAGCCACGGTTAGAGACAAGAGAGAAGCCAGAGACGAGAATTAAATTTTGCTCAGAGGTGACCAATGACAGTCTCAGCCACTCCTAAGCTACTCTATCTCTCTCTGTGTAGAAACTCATCGGCAAAGAGAAGAAGACCAACGAAGGTGATCTCTCAGTCTAGAAAAGCTTGATTCTGATGCTTCTCTATCTGTGGTGGTCGCTGAAATGCGGTGGAAGATGTTGGTGAGGTAATGGTGAATGGCTACCGCCGGCGGTGGAGGAATGATGAGGATGATGAGGGATGGTGAGAGAATTCACAGTCACGGCTAGTTCTCCTCAATCCTGATTCTTAGCTTCTCATTTTGTTCCCACCTCCAGCTCCCTTCCTTCAGCTCTCAACTCGCAACCTCTCGTCTTTAGATAATGCTCGCCGGTGGCTGTGGTGGATTATGATACCTCTTCTTTTTTTTTCCTTCTTCTTTTTTCTATTTTTCTCAAAAATTTTCTTCTTCTCCTCTGAGCATGGTGTCAGTTTTAATAAGTTGTCAGGCCAACTGGCCTAACCTAGCCAGTCTGGTCTGAGTTTTAATACCATGGTATTTATTCCAGTATTATCTAATTCAATCACTTTCTTCTTGAAGTGGTATCAGACATGATATCAGATATGGCTTATGAATTGAAGTAGCATTAGAATTAGCCTTAGTATTTATTCCAACATGGTCTAATAACCACTTTCTTCATTATTTGTATGCCAATTTGTTTTGTATCAAAGCTAAAACATGATATTACATATGACAATAATGAATAACGTGGCCTTAATACCATGTTAAACTGGCTCTATCTTTACAAGATGAAATATATATATATATATTCATCAATACAGTAAAAAACAGTTTTAACATTAGTACTAGAAATAATATATTATAACATGAAATTAACTTCACAAAAATAAATTTACAAAACTTAGATGTCAATGTCTTTGGTATCATTCCTTGGTTTTTCACACAAGGAATCAAAGTAGTAAATACTACCTTTGATCCTAAATATAAGACCTAGTTGACTATTTTTGGAGAGATTAAGGAAGCTAAATAAGTTGCTTAATCTTATCATATGTTGTGTATGATAAAATTATATATCAGTTTATAAGTCACACAAATTAGTTTAGAAAAAAAACAATAAATATAAATACTTTAAAATAATTTAATTAGCTTTCTTAGTTCTCCCAAAAAAATTTAATTGGGTATTATATTTAAAATTAGAGGTAGTAGTAGTTTTAGAGTGGTTATAACGACAAGTACGCGTCCATTGATAGCTGGAAGATACATATTCATGTGCTACACTCTAATTGGTGGAATAGCCTGTAGTTAAAAAAAGACAAAAATTCATGGATAAATAGAAATACATGTGAATATAAAATTATAAGATTGGCAGTTGCATAAATGATAATAAATATTCATGGCAAAAGTTTTCTTTCATCGGTTCAAGCCCAACTTGTTTGGTTTCAGAACTGGCTCTAGTATTTATGTTTATACACTCTTTAGAACTCTAGTATCATGAAATTGTTTCAAATCACTACTACAAGATATAGATTTTACTACCCCAAAGGACGTTTGTTTTTCAAAAAGACAAATAAAAAATAAACGTGGTGGCATTTTTGTAATTCTATGTGTTAGTTTAGCATATTAGGTGTCCCAATTTAAAAAACGAATGCTAAAGGTACTTGGTGTATGATTTAACCATATTTTTATATGATTTTTCATGATTAATTCGGAAATTTTAATGCATTTCCCAGCACATTGTCGCATGATTAACCCCTAATTTGAGATAAGGACGTTTGTATTGAATTAATTGTAATTAGGGAAAAAATGGTCATAATTTGTTAATTATTCATACAAATGATTTCTTGGAATTTTGATACTATATGGTGCTTAATCTTGCATTGCAAGTGTTTTAGAAAGAATTAGGTGATTTTGGCAGGTCAGAATTAATATTTTGAGAACTGGGAAAAAATTACAGAGAAGTCCCTAAAATTTATGGAAATTACAAGTGAATAAAGAACAGGACCAAGAAAATTACAGAAGAGTACCCAAAACTTTTGAAAATTTTAGTTCACCTATAGACATTTCAAAACTTTTCACTTTAGTCCCTTCATAAACCTTTTTAAAGTTTCATATTGGTCCCTGGTCAAAACTTGCGTTTTGATCAGGAACCAATCAATTTTTCCTTATTCATGCAGACACATTCCCAATGGATTTAATGGAGGAGTGGAGAAAAGAGAAGGAAAAGAAAGATCCAAGGCAAGACATTGGAGCATCAACAAGGGAACATTTCTTTCTCTTTCAGCTAATAATGATGGAGCTAGGGCCAATTTTGTTTCTTTTTGAAAATTAAAAGAGAAGATCACAGGAGAGCAGGCATCATTATAAATCATTATCATCATTCGAGCATCATGACTGACATCTTAACCTTCCTTCCTTCACCTTCCTCCTTTTCTTTGTGTCGCCGACGGCCTTCCGTCATCACCACCATCGTCGCCACCACCACCATCACCAGCAACCTCCCTTTATCCTCACTATTATATTCTTCATCAACAATTACCACCACTGCTGCTTCTATTTCCAACGACTCCCACCATTCAGAGAATCTTGAAACACAAAGCTTAGAGTTGTAGAGCCGTGAGCTCCTTTGAGACATACCAGACCTTGAGTTTGGGAGAGCATTGGTGCTTGGATTTGGAGAAAGGGATCCAACTGGTGAGAGAGGAGGAAGAAAACCACCACTATAAGTCATTATAGAACCATGAGAAAGGAGAGAAGGGAGACAACCGCCTTCAGCTAAATCTTTTATCTATCGTCACCACTATTAATCTTGGAAGAACCAGAGAGTTTTAAGTGCGGCAGGAGGAGGAGGAAGACCACACTGTGTGATATTTTAATTATAATAATATAATTTATTAGTTATTAATTAGGTTATTAATTAAAATATCCTGAGTGTGGCCTGTAAGTCAGATCCAGGCCCAAGTACATGATTAGGGTAACAAGTAGACATGCTATTTATGTATTATTTCTTATGGTGAAATATGCAATTAAGTTTACAACTGTCTAAATAGAGCATACGAGAAAAACCTAGTTGCTCTTTGAGGTTTCTTGACTGGCGATGGCTCTCACACCAATTGCCATCATTGTGCCTTGCAGTCAGTCAGAAGAGTGATCTGACAACCTATCTTCTGACATTTTCCGTTGTGTAATTTTATCTTCAGTGTTTGTGAACTATCTCAAATTAGAGATAAGATATAGCAAGAGGTGTTTATTGTAGTCTGCCGATGTAGTTGTAGAATATTTTGTGTTGCAATTATGATGTAATTTGTGTAAAGCATGATTTATTCTAACATGTGGTATTAAAACCTCACACTCTAATCCTTTGCCTTCTTTTCTTTGATCAGGGACAATTTAAGTATGGAATTTAATTAGTCTACTATAGTAATTTTTACACCAGTTCCATATCTTAAATCAGAAATCACCGTTTATAAATCATTATTGCCTTCACTGAATTTTTAAGGGGTCCAATTCTCACTATTTCTGAAAAATGTTGAACAAACCTAAATCATCGAATACATGATTCATCAATGGCTTTAAGAATATCTGATTAATAAATCTGGGTTTTAGAAATTTTGCTTTTCAATTTTGGGTTTGGTGAATTTCTTATTTTATGTGTTAAATCTATTTGGCATCTTTGTTATTGTATTGCAATCGAAACTGTGAATCCTTGTTCTTAGTAAAAGTTTTGGAATCAATTTCAATTTCATTATGATTTATGGTTCTTTCCATCAGATTATTTGAATATCATGGTTCTGTATAAAGTTTACTGTGATTATCACCGCTAATGCCGTCAGAACCTCTGATTTTTTTTTTTCAAATATGGGAATGATTTGATTCAAATCTTGTGTTTAATCGATAATTTGTTGCACAAATTATGTTTCTGGATGAATTTCTGCCACAGCCATTGGTGAATCGCCATTTTTGAGCCTCTAATCGGCTGAAAGGAGCACCTAAGGTTGCAGGTCATAGCAACCCTTTCCGGTTGCTCTCAGGTTGGCGGGTCGGGTAAGGTTACTTAAAATGGGTGGGGGAGACGATCCAAACGACAACGTTTTGACTTGCACAAAATGTTGTAGTTTTGAGTCATCCAGAAAGGCCTTCTCCCACACGCAAGACGATGTCGTTTCAGCATTTAGTGAAACCATACGTTTCACTTATCTAGATAAAAGGTTGAGGCGTTTTAGGAAGTGTTTAACACTCTAGGCCAACTTTTTTTTTTTACTGCCAATTGCTTGATGATGCGCCATTGGGCCTGAATGACTAGGCTTATGTATTCCCCCCCCCCCCCCATTAATTGCGTTTTTGGGCCGAATCCAGTTTGGACTGTTTATATTTTTTTTAACTGAACAGTGACATTTTTTGTGAAATTGTAGACCCTGTTTTGTTTTTTGTTCGTCTGGGCTATGGACTTTGAAATTTCCAGAAACAATTATTAGGCTTATTAAACATGTTTACTTTACTTTTTAAATTATATTAACTCCTGTTTTATGTATACCATTTTATTAATGACATTGAATTGTTTTAAATTACGGAAAATGATTAATGTTGGCAATTTCACATATTGGAAAATTTGTAAAATTGTTTTCATGGGTTAATCAATTGTCTGCAATTTTGAAAATTGGCTTTAGACAATTATTTAACAATTCAAAATTTTGCAAATATGCAATTTGATTTGAAAGGTGCCAAAATTAATTCTCTAAACAATTTTGAATACATAAAATAGTGGGAGGGCTTTAACTGATTATTTACTGGATTTATTAAATTAATTAATCTCTCAATTAAGACATGCATATTTTGATTTAAATGGACTTAAATGATATTTGTGACTAGCATGCTACTTTTCCCAAAGAATAGCCACAACATCCTTTCTTTTTGCATGAAACATAATCACATATGGAACTTATAAAATATCTAATTGTAATTAAATATAGAATTATAATTGATCTTTACCCATAAGTAGACAATGCAAGTAGACAGTTATGATTATATATTTAATTAGGGTGGGATAGTTTGGTCTTATATTTTCTAAGTTGTCCAAAAGTATTAGGATATATAAATAATATGCTCTAGGCCCACCAATTTGAGATAAATGCATGCAATGCTAGGTCCTTTGCCTATAGTTAGAATTTAGTGATACACATTTATATATATTGCATGCTTCTATTGGTGCATAACATGCATTCACAAGGCACAAAATTCGTGATTGTCTCAAAAATTTATCTCGTGAGCTAACTCAAATCTCTAAATTGCAACACCTACTACTTTCCCTAAACTTTTTGCTGATAATATCGGTAAAATTGTGATGGATGGTACCAATTACCCTAAGTGGTAGGGATACACCTAGGGCAGCTCATTTGGTTGAAAGTTCCAACAAGAATGGCGCTAGGGGAAAAAGAAGAGAAAATTCCTACTATTCTATCCATCAAGAAAGATGAAGCTATTTGTGTCTTCTGCAAGAAGAAAGGGCACATGAAGGATGAGTGCTTGAAGAGGAAGGCATGGTTGGAGCATAAAGGTATGTATTTTTTCAGGTTTAGCTTTAGAATCCCATCATATTAGTATTATTAATGATACTTAGTGGATCGATACGGGTGCAATGATCCATATTTCTACTACTATGCAGGGGTTTCTAAACACCAAGCCTATACTTCCCAATGAAGCTCGAGTCATTTCAGGAAGTGAGAAAGGAGATCCAATTAAAGCAGTTGGAACTTTTAGAATCGTTTTCCCAAATAAACCATACTGGATCTCTGCAATTGTTTTTTCATTCCTAGTTATAGAAGAAATTTGATTTCCATGTCAAAACTTATTCCTTTGAACTATGGTATTTATTTGTAAAAGGATTTGATGTATTGATAAAGACTATGTTCCAATTGTAAGGGTTATTATGATTAACGATTTGTTTAAAATAATCCTTGAACCACCTAAAATCTTTTCTATTACACATGGTATTAGAAAAAGTATCATTGATGAAAATTCTATTAGCTTGTGGCATAGGAGATTAGGACAAATCTCCATTAACAGGATCAATAGGTTAACTAAAGATGGGATCCTTCCATCTTTAGACCATTCAGAATTTGATACCTGTGTGGACTGCATAAGAGGAAAGAAAACCAATAAGTCATAAAAGGGAGCTAAAAGAAGTTCTGACATACTTGAAATTATACATACCGATATTTGCTGTCTTGATTTATCAGCAAACAGTCAAAAAAACTTATCACTTTCATTAATATATACGTATGTCTACTTGCTTGATAATAAAAGTGTGGCACTAGATGCCTTTAAAGAATATAAAACTGAAGTAGAAAAATAGGTTGGGAAACCAATTAAGATTTTGAGATCCAATAGAGGTGGTGAGTATTACGGTAGGTACAAAGTGGAGGACAAGTACTAGGTCCTTTTGTAGATTTTCTTTGGGAGAATGGTATAGTTGCACAATATATCATGCCTGGCTCACCTGATATGAATAGTGTAGCAGAAAGAAGAAATAGGACCTTGGTGGACATGATTAGGAGTATGATGAGTAGCTCCAAACTTCCAACATCCTTGTTAAAGGAGGCACTTAAGACAGTTGTGTACTTACTAAACAAGGTTACAACAAAGGCAGTGCCAAAAACACCCTTTAAAATATGGAAATGATGGAAACCTAGTTTAAGACACCTTGGGGTATGGGGCTGTCCTACGAAAGTAAGAGTATACAATCCACAAGAAAAGAAATTAGATCCTAAGACCATTAGAGCTTACTTTCTAGGCTATCCATGTATGACTAAAGATTATAGGTTCTATTGTCCTCTACCTTTTTCATATTTTATAGACTCTAGGAATGCTGTCTTTTTTAAGAATGATGTGATTAGTAGGAGTGATCAAACAAACAATAATAATATGGAAGTAACCCCTGATTTACGTAATAAAGGATTTGTTTAGATTTATCCACCTCCCACATATGAAGAATGAAGACAAGTTGTGGTGGAGGATGTCCCTGATGAATAGTTTGAACCAACCTAAGAAGTTGAATTAAGAAGATCAACAAGAGAAAGAATACCAGCATTGCCTAGTGACTACATGGTGTACTCTGTTGAGATTGACTATGACATTGGTATTGAAAATGATCCATTAATGTTTACTTAGGCTGTTAAGATTGAGAACTCTAAGTTATGGCATAATGCTATGACTGATGAAATGAATTCCATGGCAAACAATAATGTATGGGACCTTATGGAGTTGCCAAGTGGGTCTAAAGCCATTGGCTGTAAATACGTTTACAAAACCAAAAGAGATTCACAAGGTAACATTGATTGATACAAGACTAGGTTGGTTGCCAAGGGCTTCACACAAGTAGAAGGAGTCGACTACAGGGAAACATTTTCTTCTATATCAATGAAGATTCTTTTCACATAATCATGGCATTGGTTGTACATTTTGATTTAAAGTTGCACCAAATGAATGTCAAGACTACTTTCCTCAATGGGGTTCTTGAGGAAGAAGTCTACATGAAGCAACCTGAGGGATTCGTTGCAAAAGATAAGGAACATATGGTATGTAAGGTAAAGAAATTGATCTATGGCTTGAAGCAAGCCTCACGACAGTAGTACTTAAAGTTCAATGAAGTAATCACATTATTTGGTTTTGATGCAAATATCATAGATGAATGCATATACCACAAGGTTAGTGGGACCAAGATCATATTTCTAGTTTTGTATGTCGATGACATACTACTTGTAACCAGTGATCTAGGACTATTACCGGAAGTGAAACAGTTTTTGTTCAAGAACTTTGATATGAAGGATATGGGCAAGGCATCCTATATCATTGGCATCAAGATCCATAGGGATAAAGCTCAAGGCATTTTCAGCTTGTCTCAATAAACCTATATCAACAAAATTCTTGAATGATTCAAGATGCAAAATTGTTCAGCTAACGTAGCTCCTCTTGAGAAAGGGGACAAATTTAGTCTAGATTAATGTCCCTAAAATGATCTTAAAAGAAAGCAAATGGAAAGGGTCCTATATACATCAATAGTAAGAAGCTTGATGTATGCAAAGGTCTGCATAAGACCTAATATAGCTTTCACTATTGGCATGTTGGGAAGGTACCAAAGTGATCTAAGGGAAGCATATTGGACAACTGTAAAGAAGGTGTTTAGGTATCTACAAGGTACTAAGCACTACATGCTCACATATAGAAAAATAGATGACCTAGAAGTGGTTTGTTACTTAGCGTGCGTTCGGCATAAGGAAAAAAAAGCGATTATAAGGTCAAACCATGGTTTTAGCGTGGTACCAGCCGAACACACGAATTTTTCAAATAATCCCGTTTTTGAAGAAAATCCCGTTTTTCATAAAAAAAAGCTATTAATCTCAGAAGCTATTTCTCTTCACTTTTTGAACACTGATTATTACCGTTGGGATAATAATTATCACAGTTACCCTGTACTTTTTCTCTTCCCTCTTTTCCTTTTCGCGTGGAAACTTTCATTCTCTCGTCTTCTCCATTTTTTGAAACAGCTCTGTTTCCTTCTCCGTTTCCCCGGTCGGTGTTCTCATCTTCGAACTGTGTGTGTGTGGATCACAGCTGCACCTTGGCGTTCCCATTCTCTTTCCGTTTCGCGTCGAGCTTCATTCTCGTCTTCTCCGTTTTCTCGATCGGCATTTCCGTTTCCTTCTCTGATTCCCTGACCGATCGGCGTTCTCGTCTTCGAATTTCGGCCGTCAACAGATCCCAGCTGCACCTTGTTCCCATTCTCTTTCAGATCGGAAAAGCTTCGCTTCACGGCTTCGATCTGAAACGCATTCGCTTCTCTCACGATGAACGGAAAGCGGTGAACGGAAGGCTTCGATCTGAAACGCATTCCCTTCTCCAGGTACGCATGTGGTCTGCTTTTGGTGATGATGCTCTGGTTTTGGTTTTCGTTTTGGTTATGGTGTTGTTCTGTGCTCATGGTGCTTCTGTCTGTGATTTTCTTCTGTTTTGCTTCTGTTCGCAGTACCTTACGTCATTAGCTCCTAAAAACTCAAGGCTTCATTGTTAATTGTATGCTGAATTGGCTATTGGCAGTTTTTGTGATAAACTATTGTTTGGTGATTTTTGTTTTTCTTATTTACGGGGTCTTCCCGTGGTGCATCGAGTAAACTTGTAGTGTTGTAAGTTTCAAATGCATGGTAAAGGCTGTTGTTTTGCTTCTTTTTATGCTGGGGATTGTCTGTCAAGACACTAGATTATGAGCCCTTGTAGTGGTTCACCTTTTGTTACTATGGAGAAAGGATTGTCTGGGAAAGGCTGTTGTTTTGCTTCTTTTATTTATTACTGTGCTTGTTTCTTATTGTCTACCAAACTTGGTGTTTTGTTTTCTATCAACTTCAATTTTGTTGTCCTTGTCTTAGGGTTGACCTTAAAAATTAATATCTTTTCAATGAGCAGAATGGTAGCCTTTGGTTTTTCGCTTCATATACCTAATCTTTAAGAGTTGACATATATGAAATGGTACGTGATCCAGTATCTGTTATTGCGTAACATCTAAAATTAATGTAGCCGTTGCGTTGTCTATCTTGCCAACAATGCATTACCTGCTCAATGGCCATTTTACTTGGTTGATCAGTGCATATACAGTGGGCTTAATGTTAACTCAGCTTTAAAGAGTTGATTCAAAGCTAGAGACTACCAGTCCTTGTTCGTAGTTTCCACTATGTGTACGATAACTGCTTTGTTTAGTGTTTGTGATAGGGAGGCTTGATAGCCTTGTAGCCTATTTCTTTTTATTTAAATAAACACACTTGAAACATACAGTAATCATCATCCAAAAGGCCAAATGCTGACCACTTCATGTGCATCTGCTTGCTTGTTCTTAGTATGTGTTCTGTGTGTGCTGTTACTGTTATATGTAGTGTCTGTGGTAGGAAGGTTGATAGCCCTGTAGCATATTCCTTCAAATGTCAAGCCTTTTGACCGTTTCTAGTGTGTTTATTTATAAGTCTGAAGAAGAGAAGATCAGCATTGGTTATGGCGTATTATTTCTTTTGGTCTTGAAATTCTATTTCAGTTCCAATAAGATGAAACTATCTTCAAACTGAAGTATCTAACGTGATGCTCTTTTATAGAAGATCTTGGGTTTGATTTTCTTTTCTGAATATCCACCAATATTCCATGGCTGTGGAGTTTGTTAAATAGTCTATGAAAGAACAATCAGTGATTCATTATATACATGAGTTATTATTTCTCTTGCTTCTGTTTTTTCACTATACATGTGACAATGTTGATTGATATGGTGTTTTTGATCTATAATGAAGTGGCTAAAAGATACTTGACTCTTGGTCTACCGTCCTGATTGAGTCTTTAAGCAATCATCCCTTTAGTATTTTGCTTTACTATTTCTGCTTCCTTGTCCATTTCATGTATTAGTTGTGAACTTAACAGCATAATGAGTAAGGTGAAAGCATCGTGGGATGTAAAAAGCACGAAAATTTTCATTGACTTGTGCATAGAACAAGTTGAGAAAGGAACAAGAAAAAACACTAGCTTCGAAAAGAAGGGGTGGAAAGAGATATCTGAAGGCTTTATTGCAAGGACAGGCAGATTATACGACAAGGGGCAGTTCAAAAACAAATACGATGCCCTTCGAAAGGAGTGGCAACTGTGGGATCGGTTGTTAAATGAAACAGGAGTTGGATGGGACGATCAGAAGAAGACTATTGTGGCTGACGATGATTGGTGGGAGAAGAAGCTATTGGTTAGTGATTCACTTATGCGAACGGCCATTTTTATTTCTATAACATCGTGCTTTTATGAACTTGTGTAATGAATTTGGTGATTCACGTACAGGAAGTTCCCGGTTACAATAAATTCAGAAATAATGGCCTCCAATTCCAAGAGGAATTAACCCGCCTGTTTTCATCTGTGGCGGCCACGGGAACAAATAATTGGGCACCTTCCTCCATGTCTCTCCCAAACCCTACCGAGACCACCCCTGATGTCGAAATGGAAGAAGGGTCAGGAGACAGTGATGAGGTGTTAGGGACAGCGACTGGATTGAGTAGGGAGTTCAATGCAATCAATTTCAATAACACCAGTGGAGGCAGCGGAGGGAATAATGACAGAGGAAAGGGAATAAGTGGTGGAGAGAAAACAAGTAGTGGTAGCAGACCGACAAGCTCACTGGGGGTGAGGAAGAGGGGTGCCCCAATGAAAAAGAAAGGGCCTGCATCGAGTAAAATTGCCGATGCCCTGACTAGGATAGCTGATGCCACTGACATTGATGTGGAACTTGCAGGAAGGATGGAAGCAGAGGCCCATGCAGCAAGGATGGCTGCAGAAGCCCGGGCGAACGAGTTTTCAATATTAGGAGTCATGAATCATCTAAATCAAGTCACTGAAATAACCAATGATGAAGACTTCTATATGCGTTGTGCACACCTCCTTATGAGGGATCCTTGTGCAAGGGAAATGTACGTGGCAATGAAGGAAATGAAGGATACACTTGTTAAGTTTCTTGGGAATGAATGCTATGGACATTATTGATGTGTATTAAGAACGTTGTTGCTATGTGCTTAATGACTGTTATATTTACGTTTCTATGGATCAAGTCACTTTATACGTAATGTAATGTTATTTATTCATCAATGACATGTGTGTGCATCTTATTAATGTATAGTTGTGGTCGTTTTTGTTTTATATAAGTTGATGTATGTGTGCACAGGTAAAGGCAGATATGGAGAATACTATGAAATTTATTGCAAAGAATAGAAAACGGCGATTACGGAGAATCCAAAAAAGTGGCCGCATATGTTGGAGCATATGCTCAACAATTTTTATGTAAACAACTGCGGCACACCAGTGAGTTTACAGGTGCCGTATGGGTGCGTGATGTGTTACGCGGCAATTCTGCCCGTTGTTATGATATGTTTAGAATGGAACTGAATGTATTTCATGAATTCTGTGCTGAAATGCAACGACATGGTCTGAGGGAAACTCGAAATGTGGGTATACATGAAATGGTGGCGATTTTTTTGCACACAGTTGGACATGCGGCATCGAGTAGACTGGTACAAGAAAGATTTATGCGCTCTGGAGATACAATTCATAGGGCGATGCATGCCGTCTTACAGGCATGTTGTAGTCTAGCAATGTCTAACATCAAACCGCTGGATCCTACATTTCAGAGCGTTCACAGTAAGATAAGCCAAAGTAATAGATACTGGCGTTTTTTTTAAAATGCGATTGGTGCAATTGATGGCACACACATTCCATGTAAGGTCAGAGCAAGGGACAAAACAAAATATATTGGAAGAAAAGGATTTCCATCACAAAATGTGATGGCGGTTTGTGATTGGGACATGTGTTTTATCTTTGTACTGGCTGGATGGGAAGGTACGGCACATGATTCTCGCATATTTCATCATGCCCTTACAACTCCGTCAATGAATTTTCCACATCCGCCTACAGGTATTCTTATATTTTTTAACAATGTAATTATTTTTATACAGGTATTCTCGCATATGATTCTCTCATATTTCATCATCCCCTGACAACTCCGACACAGAATGTATTGGTATTAAACTCATTCTTTCATGCAGATAAATATTATTTGGTGGATGTCGGCTACCCTACCCCAACTGGATATCTGGGTCCATATAGACGCGAGCGTTACCATCTCCCTGACTTTCAGAGGCCATCTAGGCTTGAAAATGACAATGAAAGGTTCAATTACTTGCATTCAAGCCTCAGGTGCACAATAGAAAGAACATTTGGGGTTTGGAAGAACAAGTTCCAAATCTTACAGACAATGCGTAGCTATAGTTTTCCCACACAGGTTAAAATTGTTTGTGCGACAATGGCCATACACAATTTCATCAGAAGAACTTCTATTTCTGATCCTGACTTCCGCCACCATGAACAAGAGGATAGTTTGTTTGATGTCGATGGCCCTGACGCTATAGACTCTTCAACAATGCCTTCATTACTTGCATCTTCATCTGACATGGCTTCTCTTCGTGATTCGATAAGAGATCAGATCATTTATTATACGCAAGAGCATTAGTCATGTGAATGTTTTCGTATTTGTTCGTACTCTCTTTTTGACAATATGTGAAATGGTATTTTATCCATATTTTCACTTACTCTGTTATTGACATTTACTCGGAATTTGTACTTTGGTGTTATGTAGAAAAGATTTCTGATTTTAGCAAATTTTTAATATACTTATATATATATATATCTTTAGAGACTAGGCAGGAGTGGTAAAAAAACAGAAATTAAAGACACGGACACACTTACAAAAATCAAAACCATTCCAAACAATTTAATGAAGAATAATATATATATCTTTAGAGACTAGGCAGGAGTGGTAAAAAAACAGAAATTAAAGACACGGACACACTTGCAAAAATCAAAACCATTCCAAACAATATGAAAAATAATACAGTGGGTTTGGCAAGAGATAACCCAGGTTGTGAAAGGAGATGAAAATTAATATAGTGTACGCCTTCAATATGTACGTTTGATCTAATTTTTTAATTTACTACATAATTGACTAATGTTATAATTTTATAATTTTTGCATCTATTTTTTTATATTACATAATTGACAAATGTTATAATTAAAAAAATTTTGGACAAATTTATTTCATTTATTGTAATTATTATGTAATTTAATGTCAAATAATACTTAAAATATAATCTTATCCTTTATATGTAATTATCATAAAAGTTAATGTCCTTTTTAGTCATTTGACCATGAAAAAAGCTATTCTGATAAAATCATCCAAACACTCTCATTTTATCAAAATCACTTTTTCCCATAATCTATTTTCTTATAATCTATTCTCCAAAAGCTATTCTCTCCAGAATCTATTCTCCAAAAGCTAATAAGAACACACCCTTAGACTCTGATCTAGGAGGATGTTTAGACACAAACAAGTCTACTACCAGTTACATCTTCCTACTAGTAGATAAAGCTATATCATGGAAAAGTTCAAAACAAACACTTTTGATGCTGAGTACATAGCATGTTTTAAGGTAAGTTCACACGTAATCTGGATAAGGAATTTCATTGTTGGGCTTAAGATTTTGGATTCAATCTCTAGACCAATCAAGATGTACTATGATAACACAACCACAGTGGCCATTGCAAATAACAAAATGAGTACAAGTCAAAGATGATGGGTCGAACTGAAATTCCTAAGTTTAAAAGAGAGAATTGCAAATGGCGAAATTTCAGTTGATAATATCAATACAAAGGGCATGCTAGCTGATCCTTTGACTAAGGGATTGAAACCGAATGCATTTGTGTTACACGTTCCTCATATGGGAGTTAGAACTTCATTCATATAGAAAAGGTATGTAGTGAAATTAATTATGTGGTTTATTATCTCTATCATTATCTGTATACATTTTGTTGATGGGAATAAGAGACACTAAGTCTGGAACCGAATGAACATTGACGTTTTTTCATAAAGTTATACCTATTAAGTAAGGGTGTTGCATGTAATACTTAGAAGATAATACTTTGCCTAAAAGGACTTATTGCCAGGATTCTTGCAGCATAGCCTTAATTCAATTTGGAAAGGGAACCTAACATTTAGATATAGACCAAGTGGGAGAATATGAGATATTTTAATTATTATAATATAATTTATTAGATATTAATTAGATTATTAATTAAAATATCTTGTGTGTGGCCCGTAAGTTAGATCAAGGCCTAACTATAGGATTAGGGTAACTAGTAGACAAGCTATTTATGTATTATTTCCTATGGTGAAATATACAATTAAGTTTATAGCTATCTAAATAGAGCGTACGAGAAAAACCTAGCTGCTCTTTGATGTTCCCTGACTAGCGATAGCTCTCACACCAGTTGCCATCACTGTGCCTTGCAGTTAGTTAGAGAGTAACCTGACAACCTATCTTTTGACATATTCTATTTTGTAGTTTTATCTTCAGTGTTTGCATTGCAGATTAGAGATAAGTTATGGCAAGAGGTATTTATTGAAGTTTTCTACTATAGTTG
This sequence comes from Inga laurina, assembly GCA_963855925.1. Classification (NCBI taxonomy): domain Eukaryota; kingdom Viridiplantae; phylum Streptophyta; class Magnoliopsida; order Fabales; family Fabaceae; genus Inga; species Inga laurina. Next base: position 6,543,472 of record OY979706.1, on the reverse strand, counting down.
TAGAGTATTGTGTGTTATAATTGTGATGTAATTTGTTTAAAGCAAGATTTATTCTAACATACCACACAATTGTTCATTCTCCTTTAGCACAATACCGTTTGGCCGTCTAACCACTATCGTTGCCAGCTTATTCTACTATCATTGTCTCCAGAATTGTCCCTTCAGAATTCATCACCATCATCGAAAGTTTCTCTCTCTTCACCTTCATTGTTTCTTTGTCTCTTACTCTAACACCATAGCCTCTACTGTAACCCCCTTCTGTAATTATATCCAAAATATGCAATTAAAGTGAAATAGAGACCAATAATAAACAAACCCATTTTAAAATCCCATCTTCACTATAGGGTTTTCAAAAATATCTTTACAAATACGATTTACATGGTCTTATGTTCACATTTTGAATACAATCACTTCATGATGATAATTACATTCAATAGATAAATCAGAGTGCACAATATAATAATCCCGACAATCCCGGGTTCACATCTTTACAAAAGGGTTTACAAAGGGCAATACGCCCGTATATAAGTTCTCATACGGGGATTACACAAATCTCACCTCAAATACACATAATTAAATCCTCATCCACATATACAAATATCCAATACACAATACTCCCAACTATGATACCAACTATCAGAATGACAAACTGAAGGAGTCCTCATCGCCCTTGGCTACTTGCTCTATCCTCAATCCACCTATCCTGTCTAAAATGTTAGTAGGGGAGGGTGAGATTCGAGAGAATCTCAGTGGGGAAACATATAGCAATATACATGCAAGATAAGTGTTTAATGCATGACATGCTTGCATCACAATAACACATGCTCACATAATGACATATCTACGTGCTCAATGTTTCAACAACATACTCATGGCTACAGCATAAATAGAAACAAAGCTACAATCATTCATACATGTTTCACATAATCAAGCAAAGCAATACATGCATCAATACACAAACACAAATATCAAAGCATGCAAGAAAGGTAAGTTCTCTACACTTTTTCTTTCCACATATGCTCCAGTATCGGCTACTCATGATCAAGGCGAATATCAAACCCTATAACCAAAGCAAGGACATCGGGTTATTCGATATTCCAAATCTTTACTTTCATATCAATTAAAGTTGGTTACCATTCATACCCTTTAGGTGGCTATAATAAGCTCAATGAAAGCCTACAGGATTGAGAAGTACTAGGTTGGGAATCACCTTTCAAAATCACAAAATGCTGAAAGATGGGGGTTGGCTGCAGCCAAGAATCCTCTGGCTATAGTCAAAATGCGCACAGAAGGTTTTTGGCTGCAGCCAAGAATTTCTGGTTGTGGCCAAAACGCACACAAAAACTTTTGCGCTGCAGCCAAGGCAACTTTGAAAATTCATAATTAATTATAGAAAAATCGAAACGAGGTGATCTTAAAGCCAAATGAAAGCTTAAGTCCTATTCATAGGAAAAATATGGATCAAGGCTATAAAAAACCACAGAAATACATAATTACACAAATATCCACACTGCTCCATAATCGAACCCAGTTTCGACCTCAAATTTTGGGCAAACATAAATCCCAGTTCACAAAACAAAATGACATAAATTATATGTTCATTTTGAAGCTTAAAAAGGTGAAATTCAAGACTGGAAAGTTTCAGAATTTTTAGAGGACATTTCCTCATTCAAAACATTTGTGCAAACTGACTGCCCAGAATAGACTTTCAATGGCAGCATTTCCAATTTTGGCATATTTGCTTCCAATGATCCCAATTTCATACCAAACTCCATTCCCACACAAATTTTCACAAGGAATCCATTGGAAACACCAAAACAACCAAATTCACATTATATTAACATGTTTTACCAACAATCTCAACATGTCACATAATTTCACATCTCAAACTCTAACATTGCAACTTTTCCATTTCTAATGCCAAACCAATTCCAATGATCAAATTACACAACAAATCACCATTTTCAACACAAATCAACATGCAATTCTCCCAGTTACATGCCACACAAAAATACCACAAAAATAAGGGCAAAATTCACGATTCACAAAACACAATCAATGGCCACAATATAGAGATCAAAATGAAGCAAATACTCACCTCTTCTTCTTTCCCAAACAAATTCCTTAATTCTTCATCTTTCCACTTTTGCTCAAGCAAAAAAACACCTCCTCTCACAAATCTAAAACCATAGAGATGAAGCTCTTATCACTAGGAACAATATTAAAGAAGGGTATTTGAGCTAAAGAGGACCACAAATAAGCCAAAACCTCACCTTTCAATTTCTCTTTCCTCTTCTTCATGGACGGACACTACTACAGAATATATATTTTACGTCCCTAAAGTACATCTCTTTTTGAAAAGGGGAAGTAAAAAAATAAAGGCGGTAGCACTTTTGTAATTATGGTTGAGAACTGAATAGCTTTACATGTCCCCAATTTAAATAGGGACGTCTAAAGTGTGACTTTACAGATTTTAAACGTCCCTATTTGAATTAGGGATGTCTAAAGTTAAAAAAAAATTACTTTAGACATCCCCAATTCGAATTGGGGACATCTAAAGTTTAAAATAAAAAAAAATTTAAATGATGGACAACCTTTGGCGTCCCTCATATATATATATATAGGGACGCCAAAACATCAGGGACGCTCTTTGGTGTCCCTATGTATATGAGGGACGCCAAAGGGTGTCCCTCATTTAAAAAAATTTTTAAACTTTAGACGTCCCCAATGTATATGGGGACATCTAAAGTGTGACTTTAGACATCCCTAATACGAATTAGGGACGTCTAAAGTAAAAAGAATTAAAAAAATAACTAGACAACTTTAGGCATCCCTAAATTAAATTGGGGATGCTAAAATTTTTACTGACAGTCTTTATTTGTCAGTTTTATACTACTTTTGTCTTTTACGCTCATCTTTCTCTTCTCATCGCCGCAAACACAAGAAGAGCCATTACCACCGTGCCTTTTAACTCTTGCTTCTTCTTCTTTATATGCTCCTTTTAATCTTTCTTCTTCCTTTCTCTCTCTTTTTTTCGATCACCTCCAGATCTGTTATGCTTTCTTGCCTTTTTTTATTATTTTATCCTCTTTCTCTTTTCTCTTTGGGTTTTCCTTCTATTTTATCTTCTGACTCGTGTTGTTATGGTTTGTAGATTAGGACTCTGAAACATGCTTCATGGCTACATTCCTGCTGAGAAAATGAGGTTCATCTCTCCCTGTCGCTCTTCTCTATTCATTATTACAATAAAATGAATTTCAATAATAGAAGGAGATAAGTTTTTTGCAACTAATTCCTCTTATTATTTCCATCTTCTCCCTATGAGATTTCAACTTTGGAGTTATTATTGTGTAGATTTGGATTTCAGATACTAGATCTGTAATTTTATTGACGATGATCTGTAATTTTTGATTTTAAATACTATTTAGTCCAGATCTGTAATATAAACGATTTTTTTTTAAAAAAAAAAAGCACTTTAGACATCCCCATTTTAAAATGGGGACGTCTAAAGTCCAGACTTTAGACGTCCTTTTATTTACGCACGCTATTACCATTTTTTACTACATCGCTCATATAGATATCCCCTTGTTTTCAGACGTTAAAAGACCTAAAAAAAAAGGACGTTAAACACGTTTTTTGTAGTAGTGGGAAATGGAGAAACAAGAGAGAGAAGGATTATATGAGGATGATGATATGATTTTGGCACTTAAAAGCTCATTTGGCCGTCTAGAAAAAGAGAGGAGAGAGGGAGAGTGAGTTGAAAATGTTGACCCAATCTAAGGGTCTACAATTTGCCACTTGTCACACACTTGCTCCATCTATCATGAGCTCACATACACACACATACACTTGATTCCACCCCTTGATCTCTTGCACAAATCAATCATAACCATTGATCTTGAAGTTACCAATAAGTTTCCTCTTCGGTAACTGACCAATTGGTCGGTAACTTTACCATTTTGCCCCTAATTACGGCAATTCCTCTTGAATTACCACCAAACACACCATATCATTCCTTTCCTTCCACAATGCGCCCTCCCCTCTATTTTAAGTCAATTTAGATGTTAATCCATAATTGAACTAAAATACAAGGTTTCGACGCTACTCACAACACATTCCGATTCCAAATCACATCATAGTCTCTAAAAGGGTCCATTTATCACTAATGACATCCACTTTTTGAGTCATTAACCCTTAATCACAATTTGGGATCTTGCTAAACTAGGGCTTAGCAATCCACTAATCTCAGGCTTATTCTCTAGCCTCAAGTCTCAAAATTCGGGGTATTACATCTACCATCTTCACCTTCGTTAGAGTTCATTCATTCTTATTTTCTTCCTCCACGCCATCTCCGTCCATAAACTTTCACTACCACCATCATTCCTCTGCTCTTCATCACACCACCATCTTTCTTTTATCTATTCTAGATTCATCTCTTCCTTCTTCCACTACTACAAAAAAGGCAACAGTGGCGTGTATTTTTAAAGTAACTGTAGCACTTAGAAAGGGCTACATATCCCATTGCCACTAAAAGAAGCTATGGCGTTTGGAAGCACCATAATATATATATATATATTTAAAAAAACACTTCCTGTGGTGTTTCCATCTCAAGGAAGCGCCACAGGAAGTCTATATATATGTATATATATATATATATCTTTTTTTTAATTTTTTTCTTATTATGGCACTTTTTTAAGGAAGTGCCACAAGAATTATTATATTTTAAAATAATAATTTTTTCGTGCTTTCCATTTTGAACCCTATGATTATAGTTGATAACACGCTTTAAACACATTTTCATATCTACAACAAAATAAAGAAAAGCAAACCACAATCAAATAACTCCAAAATTATATAAATTAACAAATAACTAATTATCAAAATCACTACTAAGTATATACAAGTGTTAAAAATAAATAATTATTTTACTTATGCAACTCATCAATGTTAACAATTATTGCAACAACTAAAAATTATATCTACTGCATATCTTCACATACAACATATATATAATAATATTTAATTTTATCTCATTTATTTTTCAATATATAAAAATGAGAATAATTTTTTTCAGATGTCATAATAAATTAAATATAAAAGATATCAAGCAAATTAAACTATTAACTACTAATAAAATTAGATTTGTAAGCTCAAAAATTTAAAAAAACAACTTACAAAGTATTGGAACCTTGAATAGAGTGAGTTGAAACCTCAAGCACAACACCTGGAAAAAAATTAATAAAGAAAAAATAGAAAGGCAAAGTTACATGATGTTTAAAAAAAGGTGGTTAAGAAGACAATGTATTGTACGTAGCTTTAAAATATTTTTTTAAAAAAAAAAGGAAAAACAAGTGGGTAAAACTTATAGGATGAAATGAAAATATAAGGATGATAAAATAGGACCAAAAGGGAGAAGGAATGAGGTCAGTTTGGTGCTAGAAATGGGATAAAAGAAATGAAGAGGGAGTGCCAAAAATAAAAAGAGGAGGAGGAGGAAATGTGAGAAGTGATGGAACAAAGGAATGAGGGGGAAGTGCAGATCGAATTGGGGACGGTAATGAGTGACAAAAAGAGGATAAGGAGTGATAACACATGTTGGATGAAGACTGGAGACTATGAGAATAAAGGTGATAAAAAAAAGGATTGAACTCCTCCGGTCTCGGAGCTTTGAGTGATCCCATATTGAATAAAGCTCGTTTAATCTCCATGCCATCAACCTGTCTTCCCAAAGCGCATCCATTCATTGCATCAATCTCAAGGTAGATACACCCAAATACCAAGGGCCCCCGGTATATGCTAGTGTCCATATATAGCTCTTCAAAATATTTACTACCAATATCTCGTATTTCCTTCTCATCATACGACCCTTCCCAGATTTGCTTTTAATAGCTAATATACAGTTCTGTCTTCTTCGAGCATTTGCCTTTGAGTGAAAATACCAAGTAGCATATGACAGCTTGCAAATTGTAGCCAAGAGTCAAAGTTGACGACTTCATATAGTTGCATTGCCCCATAGAATGCAAAGTATTGTAATTTTTTTTAATCTTTTTGAATAAAGTAGTCTATTCTGTTGTTATCAAAATATAATTAATTAGGTATAGGGTATGCAATTTTAGATGTTATATGTGGGCGATCGATCTCCATGAAGTTTCTCTTATCCATGTCATCAATTGCTTGAATTATAGATGACTATATGTCTTATTTTTGAATTATTATCATTTAATTATAAAATCATATGAAAAAAATAGGACATATAGTCATGTGTGATTGAAGAACTTGATATAATAGATATAAAGAATTGGATATAAGTATGGTCCTTTAAAATTATTTTTTTTTTTTTTTGCCAAAAAACATTATAAATATTAGGGGATTTAGTTTGGATGCATGAATCAATAAATATAATTTATTGATAATTATTTTTTAATTTCTTTTTTATTCAGTTATAGTTGATTTTATATATATATATATATATAAGGCATATACAAGTGCCTACACCCGTAACCGACTTCATATAATTTAATTGAAACATCACATAAATATAAACTTCCTCATGCAACGCACCAGGCACCAATTCTTATTTCTTTTAATAGGAAAAAGTACGAAATATCTATTGACCAAAAAAGTACGAGATATTTAGAGAGGTATGAAGTGGTTGCGTGAGTTTATTTACTTTGGACCCGTAATCGGGATATTTTAGGCCTGCACATGGGATTGCAATGGCGTCGTTTAGGATGTGTTTGGGTTAATTTAACCTCGGGGCCTTGTGAATCAGTGAATTTATACATACAATGTCCTTATCATCTGTACCCAATTTTAACTCATAGTACCTGCCGTATAAATTAAAAGACATTTCTAACGTGTCAATAAAACTAATTAAAAGCAATAAAATTATTATAAATTTAAGTAATTTTCAAAAATATCCTTCTAAACTACACTAAACTCCAATATCATATTATTATTATTATTATTATTTATAACAAATGAGGCATGAACCCCAACAAAATAAACTAAGAGCCCGTTTAGTTCAACCGCATTGCATGTCTGCAATGATAATCATGATTGTATTATGAAGATAAGAGTATTTAGTTGCTCTTTAGTATGGTAATAAGGTTTACCATACTAATGATTATTACAAAAAAAATTAATAATTCTCATTCATAACTCTCCCCCCTATGAATATTCATTACTACCACATTACATGACTGGAAAAGTCCAATTTATCATTTAGTTTCATTTGTCTTTGTTTCATTTGTCTCTATTTCATTTGTCTCATTTCACCTGTCACACAATGCCACAACCGTCGCCACCGCTACCTCCACCCCCTCCTCCACCATCATCGTTGACACCCCCTGCCATCGTCACCACCTCCACCATTGTGGCTGCCGCCACTACCTCTTCCTCCTCCACAACCCTCACCACCGCCACAAGTCACCGCAACCACCCCACATCACCATCGTCACTTCCACCATTGTGGCCGCTGCCACTACCTCCTCCTCCACCTCCACCATTGTGGCCGCTACCAGTAACTCTTCCTCCTCCACTGCCGTCGTCACCGCCCCAACTCACCGCCGCCACCCCACGGCACCATCGTTACTTCCACCATTGTGGCCGCCGCCACTACCTCCTCCTCTCTCACTGCCGTCGTTGCCACCCCTACTCCGCCGCCATTTCTACCGTTGCCGCTACCGTAACCTCCACTGTTGTTGCCATTGCCACCACTACCTCATCCTCCTTCTCCTCCACAATCACCCCACCATTGTCACCGCCACTACTACCTCAACCTCCTCCACCGCTGCAGTCATCACCACCCCTGCTGCTGCCACCTCCACCTCCACTATTGACTCCATGTCACCACTACATCCTCCTCCACCATCGTCCCTACCACCCCCCGTCGTCACCACCTCCACCATTGCCATTGTCGCCAACATTACCTCCTCCTCCACCTCCATCGTTGCCGCCATCGCCACCACTTCCTCCTCCTCCAATGTTGTAGCTATTACCACCTACTGCCGCAACATTATTGGTACTACCGCCTCCACCACCACAACCATCAATATTGGATGAGTCTCGGCAAGATAGCATGATGGTTATTTTGAGGCAACGCAACGACTTTTAACTCTTTTTTCTACAAAGATTATATTAAAGATAAAATAGACTTTATGTGATATATTAATTTTAAATAATTATTGAAAAAATAACTCGTTGCACCTTACCTAAAAATCAAACCAAATACTAGTCCTGTAATTAATATTGTATTGCATTACCATTGCATCGCGTTGCACTGCAATGCAGGGTATAATGGGATCGAACCAAACGGCCCTAAATCATGCTACATCTTGGGCAAGAGATGCCCATTGTATCCCTATGCAATCAGCTTTCCAAATCTTCCGGAGGCTTTGACCGCCCAAAAAGAAGCACTAACAACTAATCATTAGAGAATGTTTGGATTAAGGCGAAAGTGAGGGAAATGGGTCCAGTGAGTGCATGAACTGAGAGATCGTGTCGAAAATTTGAGCATCATGGAGGGTTAATTTGTTTCATAGTTTTTACCTTTGTCGAATCCAAAATTAAAGGACCAAACCAAAGATTTCACATTCCGTCTTCCTTGCAGTACTGGAAGTTTTAGCTTTAGTTGTTTCAGATTGTACATGACAAGAAGAAAAACATTAAGATGACATAAATTAAGGTTCCTAGGTAAAAAAGTAGTTGTCATATCTTCCTACTCGATCTTTAATTAGGACTACTTTTTAAAAAAATATTTTAGCAAAAAAATTACGTGTTGTCGAAACGAGAGAATCACATGGCGACTGCTCTATCCTAAGTTCCTAACAAATTATCAAATCAAAGCACATATGAGAAGGAATCCTAACAACCTTATCTATATAAACGTAAGTAGAAAATTACACAAGTATTGTACTGAGAAAACACCTAACTCATCCAAAACTCACAAACCTTCCAATATTCTAAAATATAATTTTTTTTATTAATTTCTTCTGGTCCGTCTACACTTTAAAGCCACAAGTGTACTTTTGTTTAAAGATGACTTTATATAGTGCTCTGTTCACTTTCTTTGAAGTTTCCTCGACCGCCAGAAAGAAATAAATAAATAAACTAAATGATGTGTTTTCCTACTACTCTTTGAAAAATTTAACAAACACTTTAACGTACGAGATAAGATGCTTTGCAAAATTACTGACTCAAAATCAATAAAGTCATCCACAAATTTTAACAAGTAGCCGTAAGCATCCATATACGTCATGGATTCTAATAAATAATTAATATTTATAACTCATCTTCGAAAAATTTAAGGAACACTTTAACCTACGAAATAATATGCTCTGCAAAATTACCAATTCCAAATCGATAAAAGCTATCCATAAATTTTAACCAATAGCCGTAGTCCTCCATATACGTCATGGATTTTAATAAATAGGACACATCGATATTTATAACTCATTTACGAAAAATTTAAGAAACACTTTTAACTACCACAAATCTAAGAAACACTTTAACATACGAAATACTACCTCCGGTCCTAATTATAAGATAAAGTTGATTTTTCTTTGGAGAAATTAAGGAATCTAAATAAGTTACTTAATCATATCATATGTTATGTATCCTTAGATTATGTATCAATTTATTAGTCAAACTAATTAATTTGAAGAAAAAAATAAAAATAAAAATACTCTAAGGTAATTTAATTAGCTTCCTTAATTTCTCCAAAAAAGTCAACTTTATCTTATAATTAAGACCGGAGGGAGTAAGATGTTCTACAAAATTACCGATTCCAAATCAATATCCTACACGACTCTTGTGTCATACTTGAGTCTCACGTCTTTACTGAATGTATTAATCTTCAATGGCTATGTATAATTCCTAGCATACTTCCTCTGATCTTTAATATATGGGTTAGTTAACTTTTATTTTTTTTGGAGAAATTAAGAAAACTAAAAAAGCTACATACTTAGTATATGTTGTGATTTATTAGATTATATATCAATTTTTAAGTTATGAAAATTAGTTTAAAAAAGAATTATGGAAATAAATATATCACTTAATTAGTTTCTTTATTCTCTTTAAAAAAAAAAAAAACAAGCCAACGACTCTTATATTAAGGATAAGATGTAATATTAGTTTAGTTTTAGTGAGGTAGAATAAAATAAAATAAATAATTTTGCAAACCTTGAAGCTGCTCAAAAGCTGCAAACTTTAATGCTTCTTCACTGGTCCTGTTTTCGAAATATTACTTCGGCCATTGATAAGTTACAATTCAGAGACTCAAAATCCTATTATTATTAGCTAAAATAGCACATTCGATTCTGATGTTCCAAACTTCCATTTAAGTTATCAACTTAATTTCGAGAAAATGAGAATATGATCTTCAATTTAAATAAACTAAATATTATTTCGAAGTTTGCAAAAAAAAAAATACAATTTCTTTTCAAATTCAAAAGTTATATATATATATATATATATATTCTTTGTTTTAGATTTTTCAGAAATGAAATATTAAGTTTTAAACTAATTAAAATATGCAATTTCAATCTTCTTAATCCCAACTTTCAAGCCTCAAAAGTCAAAATTCAAGTATCAATGGAGTCACATGATTATAGCGAATAATTGAACAACAAATTTGATAAACCAAACAATGAAAATAAAGAAAAACATCAAGCTTGACAAAGACAAGTCGCTCTGGTACAAAATAACAACCATAGCTTCCACCCTCTTTGCAAGTATTGTGATCGGTGTTTTGATTCTGGTTATCACAAAGTTTGTTTCATATTAAGTCCTGATACAGACATCTTCATGATCAAGTCCTTTTGCCGCTCGCCGTCAATGTCATGTTGTCCACTAGATTCATTCACATCCTTCCCCGTCGCGTTGGAGAGCTAGACGTCTCTTTTCTCAGAGGGAACATCCATGACGAAGTTTCCCTTCATTAGCTTTCATTACAAAAAAGACACTTAATTTCTTATGGAATTAGCCACAGAATTTGGTCAGAATTCCAACGGAATTTTTTCCACGGATAATTTTCTGTGGTGATGAAGTGGCAACCATTTGAGATGACATTTGTCAGCGTCATTAAAATTTAAAAAAAAAATAATTGTGCGAAATTAGCGAAAGAATTCAATGAGAAATTTGTGATAAAATTAGAATTCTATCGTAAATGGAATTTGCCATGGTCCAATCAGCAAGGTAATGATTTCTTTCAGAAATCAGTTTACATCACAAATCGATCAGAAATTCAATGTCTTTTTTTAGTGTTTGTAGCTATGATGCGTACGGTCATGAGAATCCTAATGGTGAATGCCGTCACTATCACATGCTGCCATAACAAAACTTTGTAAGTGGGTGCATTGTATTTAAAGTGGGAGACCATCCTAAATTCCTAACAAATCACATGATGGTCCTATCCATATACAACAGTGACATGTAAGCGTGTCGTGAAATTAGTGTTTAGGTCCTCCATGTGGCAATTGTATCAAACTCAGTTGAGAAACCAGTCCGAGAATATATAATTACAGAAGTGTATGGACTTCAGTGCAAAGTGTCTTCCTTTCAACGCCAACTTGCAAATTGCAGCTCCAGGGTCAAATTTGACGATTCAATATCATTATATAGTTGAATGTCATAGCCACATGGGTCCTACCTTGTAATTATTAGTCTATAAAATGCAAAGCACTATTCATTAAGTAGGTTTTCTATTGAACAAAATTCTCAATTTTACTACTATCAGTGTGTGCGCGTGTGTTGGTAAAACTTAGTTCCCCATAGACACAAAGTTGCAAAACAGAAAGTGCAATTATTCCTAACATTGCAAAACATCACATATTTAGCTTATCTTCAAATAAACAAAGAAAAGAAAATTGTCTTCCGAAAGTTCATGACTATAAGATATTATAAATAAATAGACTCTATTGACATGCGGCCACTGTGAAGGGAAACATTAGTGGTAGGTAGGTTGGTAGCACTATAAGCATGCGTGGGGTTTTGTGTCTCATCAGCAACAAGAAAAACATAATAGTTAGATTGACAAATTATAAGTTCAAACAAATGCATAGTTTAAACAAACAAATAAAGACAATAGGTAATAAAAACAATATGATTTAATTACAATTTCACTTATCCTTCCTCAATCTAAGTAAATATTATGTTACAAATCAAGAAGTCATACCCACTTGTGTAATATTCTATATATACTTATATAGAAAAGGAAGATTCACGGACCAACACAAGTTCTCAAACTTTAGAAATAACTTTTCTTTCATACTAAGTAACTAAAAATTGAAGAGTACATCAAGCCCATTTAGCTAAAAGAGACATTAAACCAGCACCTAAAAGCAAAGATATATTTGATCCAACTTGAAGACGAGTACTATTTTGCATTCTATCAGTCATAAAATCTGCAGCTAGAAGATCAACAAGTGCCATATAGATCAAAATTCCTGCTGATGCTGCATTGAATATTCCTTCCACGATCAAAGCATTCTGACTATTCTCATCATATCCATTTGTAATTCCTATTCCAATCGCTATTCCAACGGGAGTCGTAAGAGCAAAGAACAACGCCATCACCGCAATAGTTTTATTCTTGAATTTGGCCTGCAATGATATCATCAAAAATAAAATCTCTCAATTATTTTAATTTCATCATCGCTTTGAATTCAATTTTCTGCACAAGGGATAAAAAGAAGAACAATTGTAAATAAAGATGGGACTTTATAGTTGATTTTTAAAAATGATAAAAATAAAGATATTTTATTTGAGGATATAACAATAGTCATAATCAAAATGAAAATAAAATAAAGCTAATTGATTCATTTCAATTCAGCTAAATAACAGATGAGCTGTAACCACAGGAACACGTCAATTCGGAATATTTCTGTGTTTGAGCAAAAAAAAAAAAAAGGAATATTTCTGTGTGCGGTTAATATATATCCTTTTGCATTCTTCTTTTTCCACAAAGATATTTAGAAACGTGTGCCGTGCTATTTTTCTATGGTTAAAAAGAACAGTGCTCTTGTTGGCCAAAAACAAAAAAAGAACAGTGCTCTTTTTGACTTTTTCAAAGGGTAACATACCTGAGTGATACAACTTCCAAGCCCCATGCCTTCAAAAAATTGATGAAAAGTCAAGGCAGCGACTAAAGGCCTTATAGTTTTGGGACTCTCAGATGCTCCCAAAGAAATCCCTATAATCACTGAGTGCACTATTATCCCCAGCTCCAATACCTTCATTCAAATAAAAATTCAATATTCACTATAAATATTCTTTACAAAAATAAAGAAACAATAATTATAATCGCTTTTATTATATAATATAAATATATACCTGTGATATGACCCTGTGACGAAGGAGCTGAGATGAACCAGAATCAGATGATCCATGAGCATGACCATGTGTGGCGTGGGTGTGAAGATGAAGATGACTTTCGTGTCCGGAGTTCTTCTCTTCATCGCCATTAATATCGGATTCAATCTGGCCATTGTTCGTAATATGACGTTTCTTAAAATACACGGTGGCCAAAGCGTCCACCATTAGCGTCCCCATGGCCGTACACATAGCTACAAAACCAGTGAAGGGAAAGTCTCCCCATGGATGATCGCTCAAGCAAGGAGACGTCAAGTTCTCGAACGCGTCGGGAAGGACGTGAATGAATCCGGTGGCTAATATCACGCCGGCGGCGAAGGCCTTGATCACGAAGAAGATGTCCTTCTCGGGACTTAAAGCCGGTATAAACTTTCCAAGGGCCGGAATCAGAACTCCGATGGCACTCGCAAATAGTATAGAAGCTAAAGCTCCTATTTTGTACCTGAGAGCCTTGGGTCTGTCACGATCTTCTTCTTCAGCTTCACATGTACACTCTGAAACAACCAAAGCTGGAAGCACAAGTAGGATGAAGACGAAGAAGACGAAGGTTTTGGAGCTTCCTCTCATGGTGTTTGGAAAGATAGAAACTGAAAAAGCACGTAAAGTGGGGTAGTATAAGAAAGAATTTTGTGGGTTTAAAGGGTAGCAATTAGCATATTATGAGCATTGAATTATTGATGAAGAAATATGGTAACTACTGAATGGCTTTAAAGGGAAGAGAGATTACATAGCAGGAGTGTCGTTAAATGTCGACATGTTTGGGTTTGACAACCAATAAAGTATCATCGAGTTGACTCTAGTCAACGGCAGCACACGGAGATTTCCTCGGTCCAATTTTGCGTGTAATAATAATTCCCTGGGTCCCATTTTGCACATAAGAGAATAATTGAGGCCAAGACTTCTGCCGATCCCACGCCCATTGTAAGCTGGCAAGTGAGAAAATGAAAAATAATGAAGTGTGCAGTATTTTTTGAAATAAAACACGATGCCTATTAGTTTAATAAAAATATAATGAATTACTTTTATTTTATGGGAGAAAATAAATCCTAATCACATATTTAAAAAAATTGGTTGATTTCTTGATATCAAAGGCATTTAAAAATTACCTAAGAGGGAAATTTTATTGTTTTATTATTTATATAATACAATATAAATTTAACTTAAATAAAAGTAATTAAATGTTGATAACAAAGTCACATATATTTTTTTTTATCGTAATAAATAAGCCATTCTACTAGCTGTTATATTTAGTACTAGACAAGGTGTAATACATATAAGGGAAAACCCTATTTAAATCCCGCTAAAATATCAAAATCAAAATTCAGGCCTATACTTTTAACAAATTCTGAATTAAGTTAAGGATTTATTAAAAGTGTAGGTCTAAATTTATATTTTAGTATTTCAAATAAATTTAAATAACATTCTCTCCATATACAAATGCATGTATTAAGTAATTAACCGCATTTATGCGCATTAATTAATTTAATAAGGCCAATAATTTTATGGTGGCTAATCTCATAACCCTTTCCCCTTACTGTTTGCTTCTATCACAAGAGTGGGGAATATTGTATAAATGAAAACAAAAAAAAAAAAGACGAAGATAAAGAAGGAAATGGAGATTCCATATCCCATGGAGACGTACAAATAGAAGAAGCTTTTTCTTTGTTTTTTTTTTTTAATTTCAAGTGGAACCAAGATTTATTCTTCGATGTTTCTGTTCATGTTCAGACGCAACGTATTATAATCACAAGTGAACGGCTAAACAGAATCATGAACGGCTACGAGATATGAGAAATCTGAATTAATGTCATCAGCATATCCTTACTGTTAATGTTTAGACGCAATCACGTGTGAACTTCTCTGCTTCTAAAGTTTTTGGTTTGGCTACTATATACAAGAGAGTCAGAATATGTGTCTGTTAAGAGATTTGATTCTTGGTTGGTTAAGATATTTTCTGGCTATTTTGAATTGAAATTTAACAATTTATTGGTCTCAAACAATTCATATTTAGGTGATAATATAGTGGATATTTAGATTTTATATTTAGAAGTATAGATAACTTCTTTACTAGTCTCAAAATACAAATTACTACTGAGAAATCCTCACATTTAATGCTTGGATTGGATGGTGTTTCAAATAAGATTATCTAATACATGTGCCAAAATAAAGGGTCTTCTAACTCAAATAGACTTTGCAGTAAACTTAAAGTATATTATTTGAGAGTTTTATTTGGTAGGTTAAAATGTAACAACATGTCCTCCAATCCAATTCACAGCGAATATTAGGTTCGTGATTAAGTGGGCCTAATTAAACCACAATGATAATAGCTTTGTTACAAGCAAAAATCGCCCATTTCAGAAGTATTAAAGCACAATGATTATCCAGGAGCAACTAAGGCTAGTGGAGAAAATAATTGATTCCCACAGTTGAAACTCACAGGGCGTGTGTAACACATGAAAAATAAATTTAAAGAAAGAAAAAAAATGAGAGAAAATGAAATTTTTTTTATTGTGTTTAATAAATGACAAAATCACCTTAACGAAAATTTCTCATGTTTTTTGCGAAAGAACTTTTTCATTCCTATTTTCATCTTATACCAAACAGACCTCTAAGACCTAATGTTAAAAAAAAAAAATACCACATAGCCCCTTGCCTTCATTCTTCCAATAATTATAAAATTATAATTTTATATATTAAATGTCATTTATAATTACATTTTATTAAACATTTTAAATAAAATAAGGATAAAGTTATCCATTAAAAAAATATTTTTCCTTCCATTCCCTCCCATCCAAAATCAAACAAAGACAAGGTAACATGAAAATCTCCCTCCCCTCCATTTTTATCTCTTTAAACAAGATAATATTAAAATTCTTTTTTTTAGGGAAAATCCCTCAAAAAGAACTTTTAAATTAGTAAAAGACGCAAAGGTGTTCCGAAATTCCATATTTCCACAAAAGTGCAAGTGCCTGATCTGGGATATTGAAATTGTAGACAAAATGACGAGCGTAACCCTGGAAGCTTTAAAATTGAAAAACATTGACGAAATAAGAAGGGCGAAATTGCACGAAAACTCTGTCGGGACTCTTCATCTTCTTCCGGCGTCGGCATTGTCGTTGGTGGAGCCTAGTTCCGTGGCATAGAGAGAGGATAGTAGCAGCGACATTGTGCGGTGAATTTGGGGTGGATTTGAGGAGGAGTGAAGGCGATAAGAGGTTGTGGTGAAAGGCATTGGACAGTTGCAGAGGTACCAGTTTGGGGCTACGAATTTGAGCTTCGGTGTTGAAGTTGGGTAAGTGGTTGTGTTTAAAATTGTATTTCATTTTAACTTATCCAGTTGATTAGAATGGGGGTTCAATATGGTTGGGTTAAAATTAGTTTGGGAAATGTGGATAAAACCTATGAAGTGGTGTGGGCAGTGCTTAATTTGGAACCTCGTTAGTGAAGTTGGGAATCGTTGAGGGGAAGTTGTGAAAATAAGTTGTTAAGTTGGGAAGTTTGAATTGCAACTTTTGAAATATCTAAACCGTTGAAACAGCATATGAACGCGTCAATTTGTGAAGTTGTGACACGGTGTTGAGATGTAGGGAATTGTGATTTTATTGTTGTGAGAATGTTATACATACAGTTGCGAATGGCTTAAGTGAAGTTGTGAAACAAAACCTCTGAAAACCGCATGTTAAGTTGTGAACACAAAAGAAGAATATGTGAAAACGATAATTACACATTGGTAACTTGTGAAACAGCATATGAAGTTGTGGATGTGAGTAGAAGTTATGAAAGGGTGTGTAGATATAAGAATCGCCGATTTCACAGTAGTGAAAATGTTATGGATAGTGTGGATTGTTTTAAGTGAAGTGCTGAATCCCTAAGATAACATGTGAAAATCGAATGTTATCCTATGAAAACATTATCGGAGTTTGTGAAAGCGTAATGAAAAGTTGGTAAATATATGTAGAGGTCAATTTAGGTGAGGAAATTGTGAAATTCATAGACGAACTTGTGAATCCTTATGCAGAACTTGTGAATTTTTCTCCATAAGTTGTGAGACCTTATTTAACTCTGGGGAAATAGATATTTCCAATAGTTGTGGTTGTGATGGGAAGGTTGTAAAATGGTATAAGAAGTTGCGATGACGTAGCTTAGATGTGTTAACTTGTCATGTACGAATAAAAATGTTATTAAATATGCTGAAATCGATAGTTGATGAGTGTAAACTGAATTTTGTGCAGGTAAAAGGAGATGGCGGGACATAAAGTTGAGACATCAAAGGCAGAACAAGTAAAGGCAAAAAGTGTCAAGAGTAGAGCAGTAAAGGGTGATGGTGAACAGAGTAAACCAGTAATGAGTGGGTTTATGGTGTTTAGAAACGAGTATGTGGCCAAGTTAGGGGAAAAGAAGAAAAGGATGGCAGATGAAAGTAGGTCGGCAAGGAAGGCATGGCGTGAGTTGCCAGAGGCGAAGAAGAAGGAGTATAATGATAAAGCTATGGAAGGACGGCCGAAAAGGAAGATGAAGAAAAGGGAACTGCCATTTCATACCCGCTGCTCACTGGGAGGATTTACATCGTTGGTGCAGTTTGTGAACGGTAATGAACATTTGAAGGAGAGGGTTAAGAGAATAGGATTTGGAAATTTATTGAAGGTGCAATTGGACAGACTCCCCCGTGACCTGATTGTGTCCATACTGAGAGCATATGACCCAATAATACATCAATTCAGGATTAGGGGGAAGACAAAAGAAATAGAAGCATCAGATGTGCACAAGTTGCTCGATATACCTGATTCAGGGGAGGAGGTGAGGGTGGATGTGGAGGATTCGGATACAACATATCAATGGTTGAAGAGGGAGTATGGGAACAAAAGATATACGGACATTCTCAACCACATAAAATCTGGGTCAGCTGGCGATAAATTTGAGTTTATGTTTGTGCTGTACAGTTTAGGGACTTTGTTATGCCCTACCTCTAGTGGGCTCATAAGTGATCGGATGTTGAGAGTTATGTTCTGCACAATAGACCGTTTTGAACATTATGACTGGGCAACATACATGATGAAAGACTTGTGGAAGGAAATGAGTGATTATGTGAAAGAGTACAGGGAGAAGAAGAAAAGGGAAGGGAGCAGCAACGTGGGTGGTTGCTTGTACTGACTCCTGGTATGTCACTGTTTACATTAAATGTGTAGCTATTATTCAAGCTGAAAATAATGATCCATATATTTTCTATGGTGCAGTTGTTCTTTGGGGAAAATTTCCCTTTGAAACAAAGTGTTCGCCAACAGTCCACCACAACGATTGAATTCTGGACAAAGGAAAAGATCAACGAAATGGTGAAGATTGAGAGGACGAGTAATATGGGCATTTTGTATCAAGGGAAAGGCTCTAAAGTTAGGGCAGGGAATGAGGACACAGATAATGTACCATATTTAGACCCGGTATTTGTCTGTGGAAGCTACTTTAAAATGCAAAAATGATTTAATCATGTAATTGACAAATTAAGTTGTGTTGTCACTGCAGGAATTGAAGGAGGTCTATGCGTGGTTGGTGAAAGTTATCGATGAAAATTGAAACAGACTTGTAAACGTGGTGGTGCAGGAGTTACTCAATGTCCAGTTGGGACGAGAGGCCAGGGATAAAGTACAACAAGACGGCCCTGGTGTGACAGTAGATGAGGAACATACAGATGAGGATGATGATGATGCGACAGATGCTTCTCACGACTCAGATTCTGATGATACAGACCCAGAACGTGATCATGTTGATGATGATGAAGATGATGATGCAGAGGGAACTCGGGTGGTGGAAAAAGTCCCCACAGATGACCATGCAATTCAGAGGCCTCAACAGCTGCGAAGATCAAAGAGGCAGCCACTGCAAGCGATGACATGTCCATTTATACAGTTGGATGGGAGTCAAAAAAGGAAGACGCCAACGCATGATCAAAAAACATTGTTCATCATAGTTTTCACAATGGCCAGAGGTGTTGAGGCTGAAGTATAAGTATATATGTCATGTGATTGAATGACTGTTATGTAGTTAGTAGATTACCACAACACGGGAAGCGATGAACTAACTACCATTGCATTTGAAATATTTTTGTAGGCCGTTGGTTCAGATTTTGGATGAAGAACTGTGTCGAGACCAGTTGTATACACTAGGGGGAATTCAAAGACTAAGTAATACGGTATGTATGGATAACGGCTTACATGGAGAATGGTTTCATTAAGTTATGGTGAATTTTATTTGTAGTTGATGCAATGGTTTCTTTGCTGCTGTAGGTGATGTCGGTTGTGTCTAAGGCTTTAATGTATCACTTCAACCTAGAGGCAGGATAGCCAAAGCGCCATATTTTTTATGCATGGTTCATGGTAATTACTTATTTGTTGTGTAGTGGAACAACATTTTATTTGACTATATTATGTGCACATTACTCAGTACTATGTGTTTTTATGCAGACAAAGTTGGTAGGTAACCCAATAGGGTGGAAAGTGTCTTCCGCGAGTATAGAATTCTCTCCCAAAACTGTCGGTTACAATATAGGCGACTGTCAGTTGATAATAGGTCCGGCACTTGTCCATGTCCACTGGTTCTGTGTTGCGTTAGAGACAATGACTATGACCTTCTACGTGCTGGACTCAATGAAGCCTGATCTAGGCAGAAAGAAGACTACGAGGAAGGGTGGCGTGACAAATGATTACATATTTGTGTTAAACTTAATTGTAAGTACACCTGACTCCACTGCTGTAGTTGAGGTGGTTTACTTTAGTTGACCCACATCGTAAGACGCATAAATGTTGTTTTTTCAGAGAGATAGGTTCGTTGACATCATACACATTGTTAAACCTCATCTGGCTGGGAAGAAGAAGATGTCAGATATTGTGTGGCCTCCTGTTGTGCAACAGAATAATCTGTAAGGTTCTTGACATCTCCCTCTTACAATTTAGCTTGCATTGTTTCGTTAAGTAAAACAATGTTTTCATGTGGGTGAGAGTACAGGAGGGACTGTGGTGTTCATGTTATTATTTGGTTGAGCCAGTGGACCCCGGAAGGTGATTTCCATTATGAAAATGTAAGTGGTCCAGATTTCCCTCTGTACGCATTCTTATTTACTTGTGATTTCCATTATGGTTTCCATTGAACCTGACACTGTGGGAATTACTTATTTGCAAGAATAAATTCAGCAATTGCGGAGCGACATTATGTGGTAGTTAGTTAATAATCCGCTGAATTTAAAGCGGAACACAGCTCTAGCCCTCATTCCCTCTGGAGAAAAGTCCAACAAAAGACGTGCTTAGGTTATGTTCCCAAGATATAGTAATGTCAACACTTGTCCATGTAAAGTATTGTTAATGTCATAGAGTCATGTATGGTACAGTACACTGACAAAGTTATGCACTTTAAGGTACATTAATGACATATATGTTGCAATTGTGGGATGCAATGTTTCCCAGTTGACTCCTCTATCATGACCTTCTAAAACGTACTTGTATCCCACCAACAATATATGTGTTCCTCTGTCGCAATGTAACTATGTCCTTGGCATGAGAGGCAGTGTAAAAATTTTTTTAAGAGAACTAATATCCCTAACACAAAAGGGCTGATGTAATGAGGCACAACGAATAATATGCTATTTAGGGTTGAATGATGCACACATTACATAAGGATACTACGCACGTGCGCCACTTCCATTTCCAACTGCCAATAATTTGATCAGTACTGCTAACAATCCATAGTCAACAATAATGATGCACACATTACATAATGATTGTGTCCAGTCAATACACCCTGCTAAGCAAGTGCGACACTTCCATTTCCAACTGCCATTACTCTGATTAATACTGGCGGCAACAAATCCATAGGCATATACACTATAGCCCGGTCATAAATTGATGTTACCTAGACAGTGCTTTGGTGTGTCAGTCAATATGGCCATTGAGCAGTCAAGTTGATATCAGCACTGGACGGTAACAAGCCAGTTATTGTTTAGAGCCTTGCGTTGCTTTCCGCATCTACACTCGACTTGAGGATTACAACTCGAGTTACTTGCATAATTGGACGGTTTCCAGACAGTGCTTTTGTCAAGACTTACGAGTGCGGACTCGAGTTGTCCGATTATCAACTCGAGTTGTCGTCATCACTGGAGGATAACCCGACAGTGATTGTGAGAAGCGTCACCAAACTCAAGTTGTGTAGAAGGTCACTCGACGATGTTCTTGGATTAGTTACGAAGCTCATTCGAGTTGTCCAATTATCAACTCGAATTGTCGTCATCACTGGAAGGTAACCTGATGGTGATTGTGAGAAGCAGCACCAAACTCGAGTTGTGTAGAAGGTCACTCGACGGCGTTCTTGGATGACTTACAAAGCTTACTCGAGTTGTCCGATTATCAACTCGAGTTGTCGTCATCACTAGAGGGTAACCCGATAGTGATTGTGTTTGTTGTTGTTAAATGTGCACAAGTCAAGTGGAAAAAGCAACACGTATTTCGTGATACTTGGAGTCCGTATCCAAAAAAAGAAAAACCATGTGCACCTTAAACCTAACGCATGGACCAAGTCTGTGAAACATTGACTTTAAAATTAATTCTTTGCTGAATTGCATGTTACAAAAATTAATAAAAAAACGGTAGAACTATCGTCGTCTAAGCATCTGGATTGACGTCTTCATCGTTGTCGATTGCCTCATTCATTTCTTGGTCCTCCCATCCGTCAATTCCTTCAATCGCCTGTGGTAAAACATTCGGTCCTTCTGGTTCGTTCATTTTGTGGTACAGCCAACTTACTTCTGTGTCGTATATGCAATTTTTGCATCCGGCCTAGCATGGTTGGTTCTCACAGAAACTGAATTTGGGACGGTCGAATATGTTCCTGTTCAGTCCCCAGTTCATTGTTGTAGGTGTCGTGTCAGTCGCTATTTAATTGAAGATATTTGGCCTGGGTCGATAATGGCTTCAAATCTTTCTATTGCTTCGTTCCCTTCTGGTGTGTCCTTAAACTTACTCCATTTTGCAAGCACTAATATGGAAAATGAGAAACTTGCATCACAGTTGTTTAGGACTGCAGCATCCCGTATTTGTGACAGTCCTTTTTCTCCTGGATCTGCTGTTCTGGTGTAGTATTTAAGCCCTCTAATGAATAGACTAAATGGATTACCCTTATGGAAACATGTCAGCAGAAAATGAATCTCTTGCTCACTTCTTGTCCATCCTAGATGATCATACTTATCCAGTGGCACGTTCTTAAAGAATTCTGTTGAATTTCCTGCTATTCTTAGGATGTCCCATGAATTCTTGAAGTGATAATAGTCTTTCAAACTTGATGATGCTATGTTGTACATCAGTTCTATTAATATTGTTTGTGGAAGCTTCAAAAGTTGTGACTCATCCTTGGTGGTCATTGTTCTATGTCTGTATTGGTGTGGTGGGACGTCAGCCATGTTCCTGCGTGTTTGTTCCTGGAAGATTGTTTTGTTACCTGCGCCCTCAATAATTGGGTGTGTGCAATATTTGTAGTTTTTAGTGCACGACCAACCGTAGCCGTTTTATTTGATCGTGTGTTTTTCTTTTTTTGGTGGTGGTGGGTAGAACGTTGCGGTTGTGGTGATTGGTTGAATGTGTTGTACGGATTTTGATGTCGTGGTTTCATTGGCGGTTACCAGAGTGCTTCTTTTTTGTGTTTCATCTATGTTTTGTTTTACAATTGAATGTGTTTGTGATGGCCACACGTATCTATTCACCATTACATATATTTTGTAATCACTAATTTATGCACATTAATGAACTGAAGGTCATATTATATCCAGAGAGTCATTGTGTCAAGATGCACCGACCCTGAGTTTAAAGTAGTCATATAATGAGAGGTAGAACATGCAATTACATGAACCCAATAACATCTGGTGCTGACATAAGGAGAGGAAGTGCGGGACGAAATGCAACCCACTTGCCTCTGCTATCATGACCTTCTAAGACATACTTGACCACAGCACCTATGCCACCAACAAGATATGTGATCATGACCTTCTAAGACATACTTGACCACAGCACCTATGCCACCAAATTGCCTCTACTATCATGACCTTCTAAGACATACTTGACCATAGCACCTATGCCACCAACAAGATCTGTGATCATGACCTTCTAAGACATACTTGACCACAGCACCTATGCCACCAACAAGATCTGTGTTCATATAACCCAATGTAAGTAGACATTGAACTCGTGATTAATGAAGTGGTTATATATGATGTTTAGCAAATGATAGTTCTTGCTGATATTCATATAGCCTTAGTGAAGTATGTTCTTTATGCATCAATGTACCCTGCTTGAGACAATCCGTTCCACAAGTGGAGGTTGGGGTGACAATGGTGTTTTTATTTACACAACTTTAAATCACATCAAATTTCGTCTTGGAAACGAAGATAATGTCATAATAACAACACTTGATGTCCCAATTCATATTTCAAATACTTGTGGGAATACAATCTGCTGTTTGGATGGGGATGGGAAAACCAGGGCCATGCCTATTGATCCTACCGACTGTTTATTCAAACTTTCTTTACTGAGGAAAAGGTATTATCTTGTTATGAATATGATAATTGTCTTGTGTACACAATCTGTCGTTTGGATGGGGATGGAAAAACCAGGGCCATGCCTATTGATCCTACTGACTGTTTATTCAAACTTTCTTTACTGAGGAAAAGGTATGATCTTGTTATGAATATGATAACAATCTGAGCTAATGATGTAGAAACAAGATCCTGTTAAACCATACATGTAACTCGAGTGTGATAGAATTTATACTCGAGTTTTCCTAAGCACTAGAGGGTAACCGAAGAGTGATCGTATGAAGTCACATCAAACTCAAAGTGTTCAGAAGCTACCTCCAGTGCGTACATCGATTACTTCCGAATGACAACTCGAGTTGGCCCATATATCACTCGAGTTATAAACTTCACTGGAGGGTAACCAAAGAGTTAGGGTGTGTAGGATAATAGAACTCGAGTTATACAAAACTCACTCCAGTGCGATACTGTGTTCACTCCACGTGTGGACTCGAGTTGGCATATATATCACTCGAGTTATAAACTTTACTAGAAGGTAACCAAAGAGTTAGGGTGTACAGGAGAACAGAACTCGAGTTGTATAAAACTCACTCCAGTGTGATACTATGTTCACTCCACGTGTGGACTCGAGTTGGCCCATATATCACTCGAGTTATAAACTTCACTGGAGGGTAACCGAAGAGTTATCGTGTATAGGAGAACAGAACACAAGTTGTACAAAACTCACTCGAGTGCGATACTGTGTTCACCCCACGTGTGGACTCGAGTTGGTTATATATCACTCGAGTTGTACACATCACTGGAGGGTAACCAAGCAGTTATCCTATCAACATACACAGAACTCGAGTTGAAGAAAACTCACTCCAGTTACCACGTGCTGTCAATCCACGATTCGACTCGAGTTAACCACTTACAACTCGAGTTAATATGATCACTAGAGGGTAACTGGAAAGTCAGGAACAAAAAGGGGAAGACTAACTCGAGTGGATAAACTATAACTCAAGTTAATCAAGCTTGCACGCTTTAAATCCCTCAATCCCCAAACATTTCTGTTCACTCCACTCGACCTCTGACTTCTATAGCCCTCGAGTTAACTGAGAAACGTATTATTAGTCAGTTGAGTTCTATGTAACCGTAGATACCGTTCAAACAACCGTGCTGTAAAAGCTTTATTCCCCGTAACCCTGAGTGAATCGACAAGCAGAGTTTGGACTAGCCCTAGCATCGCACTTTATCATTCTTGCATCTGGTGCAATGGTGCGTACCAAGGGCTCCGACAGTGGTAAGAAAGAATCTCGTGATTCACAGAAGTTGCCATCGAAAGGGAGTAAGTCGTTGAAACAACCGAGGAAGCCTCGGCCAAAAGTTCAGGAGTGACTTCCACCAAAACAACTGACCAGGTCACAGGGGGTTGTGATAGTAGAATCACAGCAGAAACGGCCAAAAGTAGCCTCTCCCATTTCGAAGGAACTAGTCGTGTCAGTGCCTACAGAACATTTGGCCTCAACCTCCACAGATAAAATAGAAGAAAACTTAAAACGGAAGATAACGAAGATTGTGACTCAATTGGTTGATCAGACATTGCATGCACCCACAAAATCCAGATATGGGGGTGCATCAACTTCAAATAAAAAAGCAAAGTGTAATGTACCTCCTGAACTGGAGGATGAGCTTCTGGGACCACTACCAGATTTCAATTCAGAGTCACTAGAGGCTAATGATAAGAGTAGGTATGATGATGATTTCGCTCATAGATTATTCTGTCCTGTTGTTTATCTGGATCTACAACATATTAAGGAAATACTCGTTTTAGATCTGTTCACTTGGTTTCAGTACTATGAACCTTGGTTAACCATCAAAACGTCATATAGTCTCTCTGTGGTGAGGCACTTCTACTGTAACTTGGAGGTGGTTGAGGTTTGTGATGAGGTGGGCGAACTGATAGAAGAAAGATTAGAGTCAACTGTTAGGGGCCAAAAGATTCAACTATCTCTTGCATTGATTAATACTTACCTTGGCATAGACAATCCTCCAACAGGGCCTGTTAAAGAATTCAGTGATGTAGAAATATGTCAGATTATGAAGCCAATGGGTGGAAGTAAAACTTTAACTTTCAAACCTAGCTCGTTGAGTGATGTACATCGAATTGTGTGGTACATATACTCACAATCTATGGTCAACAAGTCCAACAATTTCACTCACTTTGTGGGACAAGATTACCAGCTGATGGCCTCAATTCTGTCTAAAGAATAGAGGAACATAGGGTAACACATTTATAATGAAATAAACAAATACAGGAAGTCTTCCACAAGGAGTACCCTTCTACCATTTCCCCAAATGATCTCTCTCTTTCTGATGCTACACAATATCTGGTACCTCGAACCTAATGAGCAAATTGTTCGTATTCTAAGGTTTGACAGCATTCACCTGAGCAGAATGAATATTAAGCTCCCAGTGGGTGCTTCTATAAGTATAACATCAAAGAAAAGGAAGGAAATGGAATCTGAGAGACCCAAAGTGGATGAGGGACAATCATCAAGAGCTGGGTCTCCTGGACCCTCATTCATGGCAACCACAATTCAGAACTACATCCAGGATGCAATGACGACAACCACAGACCACATAAAGGTCTCAAATGCCTATCTAGTCGAAATGGTTGACCATTAAGTTAAACGTCTGGTTATTGGCATTAATGAGAACTTCGAGAGGCTATTTCAAATGCAAGATGCTCATACTCAGCAGTTGAGGGAATTTAATCATCGCCTTGATACTTATGAAGCTGTCCTCAGAGATCACTTCAAGTTTCCTCCTTCTGATATGCCATCACAATGTAATGCTACACCTATTCCATCTGCACCATCATCTACAACTCCTGTAAACTTACTCAAAATACTCCATGTGCTCCTTCGTCAACCCATGTTATGTTGACACTCCCGGATCCTACCACACTCTCTAAGCTTCCCATCCCTCAGAACCCAGAAGCTATTCCACAATCCAGTTCTGAGCCCTCAGGTACCAATCCCGTACAAGACCCCCCCTCGTACATGCTCTGGCTCCCATGATCAAACCTCTGCCCCCATTGAACCTGTCACTGTAGTTACACCCTATACACCACCTTGTTTTACCACTTACACAGACCCTATTCCACCAATAGCTCCTCTTCGCATTCCACCCTCTTCTTCTGCAACCTTCAATTTATGTACGACCTTTACCCTTCCAGGTGACGACAACAAAGGGGAGACATAACCGTGAGACATATTCATAGT
Source organism: Inga laurina (assembly GCA_963855925.1). Taxonomy (NCBI): domain Eukaryota; kingdom Viridiplantae; phylum Streptophyta; class Magnoliopsida; order Fabales; family Fabaceae; genus Inga; species Inga laurina. The sequence continues at coordinate 6,516,274 of OY979706.1, read as the reverse complement.
ATGAGCCTAAGTAGAGAGCATTGCTTCTCTGTATAATGTATTCTTCATGGTTCATGTGTTATTGATAGTCATGTTGTATGCTACATAATGATTATGGTGTTATGGCCTATAATTGCAATGACAGTGTTTATTCTGTTTCGTGGCTTAATGTGTTCCATGGTGCCTGATGAATATATTTCTGGTTTGATCATCTGTAATTAAGTAACACAAACCTTAGTCTGTCGAAATTGTGTAAGTTTTGTCATCATGAACATGGGGGACAATATTAGAGTATGTGTTTTAATCAATACTACTCCCAAAAGAAACTCGACGCGATCGCTCCCCACTGATGTAGTCGGTTTTATTTGAGGGAACAGTTTTAATCAATAACTCGAGTTCTATTACACCACTCGAGTTAGGAACACAAGCTTCGCAAGTTACTACATGAAGTGGCCAGTTTTTCATAACGGAGTACTCTAGTCTCACTTGTGTCACTTGAGTTAGGTACAAAATTGGACAAATAACGTCCTACTTACTAGTTACAATGAACATGGGTTACTATCATTGCATACGAGATGTTAATTTACTAGTTTCTATGCTTGGTTTCCAAATTCCCCGCTAATATACCATTTTCAGAAGCTGCATGTTATACATTATCAATCTACTATTACTATTACAGTTTCTTAATATCACATAAAACTTGTTCATATTCATTCCTACACAACATCAGCATTCCAACAAACTATATTGATAAAAAGTAGAGAACATACAGCAGTCCAACAAACTATATACATATGTATTTGCATATTGATTCAAAGTACATAATTAGTTGCCAAAATATACGTAATCAACGATATAGTTTAGTATAAAATAGTGATTAGGTAAATAAACTTTCAATGACAATAGGACATAGTCAGGATGTTTTTTTGCCACTGACATGACACTGCATACATTACATAAAAAAATACTCCATGTTCATATTCATTCCTACATAGCAACAACATTCCAACAAACTATATTGATAAAAACTAGATAACACACAACATTCTAATAAACTATACATTTGTATTTCCATATTGATTACAACTTGAGAAATAGTTGTCAAACTATACATAATCAATACTATAGTTGTGTACAAAAGCAGTGGATAGGTACATAAACTTTCAGTGACAACAGGACATTAAGATCTTACTGCTTCTTAATGTTTTTTTGTCACTGACATGACACCACACTGCATACATTACATATAAAAACTGCTTCCCATACACCCCATCCCTTCATTCCAAAAACCATTAAAGGGTCAAACCAAAACATATATACAACAAAAAAGATGAAGTATCAAAGATGATCATTAGAGTTCAACATGGGTTGGGATTTTTGCACGTCCTTCTTGTGTGTCCTGCTTCATGGCACCGTGTACAATGGTAGATCTTTCTATTTTGGAACTGTGATTCTTGCCTCCTTACTCTTGGTCTTCCAGGAGGTCGACTTGTGATTGGAGGGTGGAGGAACATAGCTTCAGTCATGTTTTCCATGTTATAATGCCTATAATCATTGACGTTGGGCATGTCTATTGTCACAACCGGAATCATGCTATGCTAGTAGATTTGTTGCTGAGCTTCTATCTTAAAACAATCATCAACATAGTTGTAGATGTTGCCGTGCACAACCTTGACAGCTGCACACGCATGTGTGCATGGAATCCCACTCATCTGCCATGCCCCACAACTACATTGCTGTGATCGCAAGTCAACCCCATGGTCTCCACGTCCTGTATGCACACTAAATCTACCCTGCCCATAATCTTCACACCCCATATGCTCACATCCACTCACATTTGCCATTACCTTTGCATCTATATTTGGCCCAACACAATTCTTCCACTTTGTCATTGCCACATAAGAGGCATGCATCTTCTTTGCTACTTTCTCACGATGTGCATGAATTAGTTGGGCTACACTATACTTCCTCTCCTACACCATCCATGCATTGAATGACTCGACGATATTGATTGTTATGTTATCCCATCGTTTGTATGGGAACTTGCTAAGAGCCCACCTATCAATATCACCATGATTGTTAATCCATTCATATAACTCTTGACAGTGCTCCCGCATCTTTTCCATTGCTTTATCAAAGTCATCCACACGCCTTGCATATGCAATCTTGTCAAGAAGCATCAGTGCATCCTCCTTTGACTGGGTACTAGTCTTTCTCTTGCCCCTGTTTACTTTCAATATCTATGCACTGAAGTTCTCCTTAACATGTCTATAATAGAATGCATGACGATGCCCTCCAAATATTGCTACCACAGTACCTATTATGCCATTGTGATGATCTGACACAATTGTCAACTCCATGGAGCCAACAATCCTTTTAATCATATGCATGAACCAAGTCCAATCGTCCAGTGTCTCTCCCTTCACAATTGCTATGGCAAACGGCAACAATTCATTATCCACATCATAGGCTGAAGCTGCAAGTAGAATCCCCTTATAAGGCCCACTTAAATGAGTTCCATAAACATATAGGATATGTCTTGCACCCCCCCCCATGAAACCCTGTATACATGACCCATATGCAATGAACACTCTTTCAAACCTGCAACCATGTGCTACCCATTCAGCAACTGTATTAGCATCATTTTCCTTCAACCTTTGGCATATCCATGGGATTAACATGTATGATCGTTTCGGTCTTCCATGTATGTCTTCCATTACCCTTTCCTTTGCCCTATATGCCTATTTATATGTTAGCTTCAGGCCAACTCCCTTTGCAGTGTCTTTATAATCTCAGTTGGATGCTTCTCGGTATGATTCCTAATCTCGTCGATTATTATGGATGATGTCAAAGTAGATCTTGCACCTTGGCCCCTCACTTGCAAATGATCTTGAGCTGAATGAACATGATCTTTTATGAATTTTGTCACACATAGTATTCCAGAACTCCTGCCCACTACAGAAGCACATAATTTCCAAGGACAACCCTCTACTTTACACTTTACATACATCTTGTCCTTGCTATTCCTATCATATTTATACATAAACTTGTGGGCAATACTATACTTGTACAAGGCTTCTCTTAATGCATCGGCATGAGGAAAATGCTGCTCGACCCCGGAAATTACTCCTAACCATTTCAAATAGCTTGCGTCACTCATATTTGTCTGTTCTGTCTCATAAGTTATACACCCACCACCAATTTCAAATGACATAGCCTCAAGATCAATGCCATGTGTCATGGGAGATACCTCTGCTTCCGGTGACCATTCCAATAATCTGTGGCTCCTGCATACAACAATTACAACACTTTATAACTTATTATCAGCTTGGGAATGAACAAAATATTACGAACTTACAGATGTGCATCATTCATTGGCAAGGATTCATTCCCATTCTCTATATGGGCTACAAACACATGCGTACTGCTTTCATTGAACCGAAATAGGTTTTCAATTTCATCATTTTCAAGATCAATTAATGTCCTCTCATCAAACATTACTGTGTATTTAATGTCACAACTGCTCCCTTCGTGATTTGTCAATCTTGATATAATTTCTCTTAAATCTTCCACTCTTATCCCATCTTTTAGTACCTTTACCCTCACACTGCCTCTGATATATTTAACTTCACCGTCATTATTACGTTCAAATTTCCCCCTACATGAAAATAACAAAACAACTCCTTTGCACAGCTTGAACCAATATTACCATCCATTTTTTTACGCATCATGCAACAAATAAATAACACACTATTAGTTCACAAAAACAAAACTAAATGGGTACCTCAATCTTTCACAAATCTATATTAGGGTTTTTCAACTTCATATTAATCGTTTCTTACAAAATCCACCCATTTATTCTCTTCAACCACAACCCTGAAACTGCCCGTCATTAACCACCCCAACCTCCTCCCCGCTTCAGGCAGCTTCTACATTTTTCCCCATACCACTCATCAACATTCACGTCCTTTAAACCCAAATACCCCGCAAAGTTTCCCACCCAAATGCATACGAAAATGGTTTTGCTTTAGCTCGACCACGCGGGGAAGAACATTGTCGACTGAATAAAGTACATACCTCACTCCTCTTTGTATCGCTCCACTTATGTTCCCGCGTGATGACGCTCACCCTGTATCGCGTCACCTTCTTTTGTCATCAACTTGTTTTCTTTGATCAGAGGGCCAAATCTGTCATTTTACATTCAATTATAATATTCCAATTGACGTAATCGCACTGATCTGGGATATTATATTTCCGCGCACCTTTATGTCTTTTGCTAATTTAAAAGTTCTTTTTGAGGGATTTTTCCTTTTTTTAAAATTCATAAAAATAAAATTCAATTGATTTTTTTTTTGAAATATATATATATAAGCAAAATTTAATCACACAAATTAAATCGACATATTATACAAATAATAATCAAACTTAAAATAAAATATATGAATGAGGTACAAAATTAGATTAAACACTCCCCTGTGTAATCTGTTGAATTCAAACACAAATCTCTGAAGAAACAACTGGCCAAAATTATCCACTGAATAATCCAACAAAAACTACAAAATAAACTTGCCGGAAAACTGGAAATTCTTCGCCAGAATCTGGAAAAATTCGACGTAAAACTCATGAACTCGGCGGAAAACGGGGGCCAGAAAGAGTGAGTTGAGAAGGAGATGACGGTGATGGTGGTGCGTAATGGTTGGAGAAGGGAAGGAGCTAGTGGTAATGGAATTCAAGAGAGAATGGTTAGTGGCGGTGTGAACAACAGAGGAAGGTCGCCGGAAATAATGGAAGAAGGCTGACGGTGATGAATGACGGTGGTTCCAGTATGTGAATCTCCTCTCTTCCCAGAAGTATTAACGGCAGTGGTGAGATCTGGAGACGATGATGATGGGAACAGAATGAACGGTGGAGGTGTGGTGGTTCACTGGTGGGCAACGGTGAAGACGCGCGGTGGTGAGGAAAATGACGCCGACAGTGGTGGTTGGTCCGTGTTGGAGTGTGGGGGACAGAGAGAGAGGCAGGGGAGTCACCGTTGGTGGTGAGGGGAAGGTGACGGTGGTGCTCTGTTTCTGATCTCTTCTCTGCTGCCAAGAATACAGGTCCTCGGTGCTGTGGTTAAAGTCGACCGTGGTGGTGTGTTCAGAGAAGGTAGCCCACGGTGATGGTTATGGAAGGAGGTGCGGTGGTCTCCCTCTCCTCTCAAGCTCTCTCTCTCCTCTGCGGTAATGGCTTGGTGGTATAAGACAGAGAGATAGGCAGGGGAGTCGCCGGCGGCGATGGTGGCAATGGTTAAGGCCGCCGTGACGCCAAGAAGAAGAAGAAGGTGATGACAGTCGGTGATGATCAGATGGGTTTTTAAAGAAGGAAAAAATGAATTTAAAGATGATTGATGAAGGTGATACAGCTCTTTGTCTCTGTTTTCGGTTCTTAATCATGAAAAATATAATGCTCTCTGGTCCCAAGTCGGCAGGAAGAAGAAGAAGCTTGGTGCTTTTGGACCAGGGACCTTTGTACAAATGTCAAAAGTTTATGAGAAGGGACCACAGTGCCAATTTTTGAAACTTTTGTAGGGCATAATTAATTTCAAAATATTATGAGTGTGTCTGTAATTTTTGTGGCCCTTGTCTACATGTACTTGAAATTTCCATAAATTCTGGGGCTTTTTATGCAATTTCCCCAATTTCTAAAATATTAATTCTGACCTTCCAAAATTTCCAATTTTTTCCAAAACACCTGCAGTATAAAATTAAGCACAAGTTAGCATTAAAATTCTAAGAAACAATTGTACAAAAAAATTAATAAATTATGAACATTTTTTGTCCTTAATTGCAATTAATTTAATACAATTGTCCCTAACTAAAAGTAGTATTTAATTATGTAATAATATTCCAGAAAATGCATCAAATTCCCAATTTAATTATGACAATCATATATAAAAATATAGTTCAATCAAATGACCATATCCAATGGAGACAAATAGAGGAAGCATTTTTTTTTTTGAAAAAGTAACTTGTTATGAATAATATATTAAATATATTAAATGGATGTCTACCTCCCTAATATCTCTCCCATCTTCCTATTTTCTCTCCCCATTTGTTTTTCTACAATTATGTAATTTCAGTTTTCTAGGTTACAGGGTTATGCCTATAAATATAAGGTATATATGATGTATTGTACATATATTAAGAAGTGAATAAAAATTACTCTCCCTTTCCTCCTCTTCTAGAGTCGGAAAATCGAGCCGAGCCTGTTTAGACCCAAGCCCTTCAAGGGCTGGCCTTATGATTTAGAGGCTAAAAAAGGAAACGGGCCTAAAAGGGTCGGCCCGAAAGGGCCGCAAGCCCTGTAGGGCCAGCCCTTTTATACTCATTTAATATTTTTTAAAAATAAATTAATATATATAATATCATTATATCAAATTATCAATATAAGGGACACCTAAGTACGTAATAGAGTATTAGTAACAAGCAAACACTTATTAAATGATTTGATTTATTTTATTTTCTACAATGGTTTATTCATTTAAACTTTAAAAAAGAGGCTAATTTGGACATTAGATGATTATTTTAACTAAAAATTTATGAGTTTTAAAAATAATGTATCTCAATTTAAAGTAAAATAATAAATAAATTGTAAAGGTTGAAAGAGATTTTTTTTTTTAATTAAAATGAGTTCAGGCCCGTTTAAGCCCGAGCCTGTGAAGGACCAGCTCTGTAGGGCTGCGGGCTTCAAAAATTGGGGGCTTTTTAGGAAGTGAGCCTAAATGAGTCAGCCCGTTCAAGCCTGAGCCCGTGAAGGGCCAGCCCGTATTCCTAACACTATCCTCTTCTCATATTCTCTCTTTATTTATAACACATTATTAGCACAAAGTTCTAGTCAAGGTATGATATTTTTAATATCTCCTTATTTAGATTCTTCTTCATTGTTCCTTTTACCTCCTTATTTAGATTCTTCTCCACTATTCCTTTTTTTCCCTTCTACTCTCATGTGACCTGAAGTCACCGTTTTTCAATAAAACCTGAAATTTCAATCGATATCTTATCTTTTTTTTCCTCTCATGATGACCTGATGTCACCATATTTACACTTTCCCTGAAGGATTATCTCATATCTATACCTTATATTTTATTTATTTATTCATTTACATTATTGTACTATTGAGTTAAGGTATAGAAGGAGAATACTTTTTTTTCTCCAATGACCAATCACCTACTTCATTTATTTTCTTTTCTTTTCGTACGTTTTTATTTTTATTTTGATATTATATGACCATAAGTCATATAACTTTTATTTATTTTATATTATTTTTATTTTTTTATTTGATATTATATGGTCATAAGTCATATAACTTCTATTTCTTTTATCTTATTTTTATTTCTTATTTTATATGGCTAGAAATTAGCATAAATTACAACCAATGCCCAAGCTGACCAAAACCAAGAAAGGCCCATACATACCCTCATGATAAGTAATTACCTCCACCAAGATTTTAGTTAATTCCTTGGGGACCAACCCAATCAAACCGGCACTGAAATTGCTAAAAGAAGTCACTTCCTGGTATAACCTTTGAAAAGCTCATTTGTGGCCCTCGGAGATACCACTGGGTTTAAGATATGGTTTATGGCGTTTTATCTTCAGGATAAATAAAATTATATGGCTTATGACCTTTTATCTTCAAGATAAATAAAATTTTATGGCTCTTGGCCTTTTATCTTCAAGATGAATAATATTATATGACTTTTGGCCTTTTAACTTTTGGATAAATAAGATTAATGGCTTCTGGCATTTTATATCAAAATAAGAAATAAAAATAATATGTTTTATGGCCATTAAATAAGATAAAAAAAATAAAAGTTATATAACTTATGGCCATATAATATCAAAATAAGAAATAAATATAATATGACTTCTGGCTATTAAATAATATAAAAGAAATAAGAGTTATATGACTTCTGGTCATATAAAATCAGAAATAAATATATTATGGCTTTTGGCCATTAAATAAGATAAAAGAAATAAAAGTTATATAGCTTTTGGCCATTCAATAAGGTAAAAGAAATAAAAGTTATATTGCTTCTAGCCATATAATATCAAAATAAGAAATAAATATAATATAAAAAAAAAATAAGAGTTATATGGCTTTTGGCCATATAAAATAAGAAATAAAAATAAGATACAAAAAATAAAAGTTATATGGCTCCTGGCCATATAATATCAAAATAAAAAAATAAAAAAATATTTAAAAATAAAAGTTATATGGCTTCTGGCCATATAATAAAAAATAAAAAAAATAATATAAAAAAATAAAAGTCATATAGCTTCTGGCCATATAATATCAAAATGAAAAAAATATGGCTTCTAGCCATAAAAAAAATTAGAAGATGTAAGTTATATGGCTTCTAGCTAAATAACTCAAAATCTAAAATCAAAATTATGTGGCTTCTAACCATTTAATAAAAGATAAAGCTATATAGCTGCTGGTCATATAATCTCAAAATATAAAATAAAAGCGTACGAAAAAAAATAAATGAAATAGGTGATAGGTCATTGGAGAAAAAAAATGTATTATCTTTCTATCCCTTAACCCAATAGTACAATAATATAAATGAATAAATAAAAAAATATAAGGTATAGATATGAGATAATCCTTCGGGGAGATCGTAAATATAATGATATCAGGTCACATGGGAGTAGAAAAGGAAAAAGAAATAGTGGAGAAGAATCTAAATAAGGAGAGATATTAAAAGTATCATACCTTACCCTAGGGGTGAGCAACGGGCAGGCGGGTCTGACCCGTTGGTCAACCCGTGACCCGCCCGTTTAAGTTTCACGGGTACGGGTTAGCCCGTACCCGTGCCTAAACCTGTATAACCCGTATCTAAACGGGTTCTGGTTAAATGGGTCCAGGGAACCTATTTAACCACAAAAAACTTTTTTTTTGGGCCTCCAGAATAGGGAGCCCGTTCACAGCCCAGTTCTTTTTTTTTTTTTTTTTGCCCTCTAGAAAGGGAGCACATTTGATAGCCCAGTTTTGGTTTTTTTTTGGCCCTCGAGAATGATAGAATTTATTGGAACGCAAATGTCCATATTTTTTGGACTTCCAAAATATTGAGAATTTGAGATATTGCCCCTTTTTTTTGCTAATGATATTGCCCTTTAGACGGTTAGACCTGCTAAAATGTCATAAAAACTAGTATACTACATAAGCATACCTTGAGTCTTTAAATACTAGTATACTACATAAAATGTCAATAGTTTTAGACCTGCTGAAATGCATAAATACTAGTATAACATGCTAAATTGCTAATGCTAATATGCTATGAAGTTTAAATTTCAATGATCACAAATTCACAAGCTACAAAACAATAGCAATATAACATGGTAAATTGCTAATGCTAATATGCTATAGTGAGGACTGAGGACCCTGTTTGCAAATCTTCATTTTTTTGTCAATTCACCTCCTCCCTCTGCTTTTGCATCTTCCTCTACAAAATAAACAAAAATAAATCATATATCATATTAATCAATGTGTATTAATATTAACTAATAAGAAGATGAAATGAAACGTTAATTATTGAAAATAGAGAATGCAAATTAAGATACCGATAACAATAGCTGCAGTCTCATCAAAATTATCAACATCAAAGTCATTCAAGTTGGGTGATTTCACTGATAGCCAATTTTGTGCACATATGAGTGCCTCAGCCATCCTTGAGGATTAAGAGCTCCTGAAAGCATCTAATACTCTACCACTCGTACTAAAGGCAGCTTCTGAAGAAACTGTAGAAACTGGGATAGCTAACAAATCACGTGCCATCAAGCTTAACACTTTATACTTACAAGCATTCCCTTTCCACCATGACAAGATGTCAAATTTTGCATCGCGATAACCAACCAATTCAACTCGAAGGTATTCATCCACTTCTGAAAGTTTCTCTACACTACTCTCTGCATCTGCCTTGGCTAAAAACTTTTGATATGTAGCATCAACAGATGACAAGGCCACTTCAACTTCTAACTCTAGTAATGGAACATTATTCCCACCACTACCACTATTATCCCCTTGTTCCATTAATGGTTGAGATCCAGAAGTTTCACCAAGATGAACACTAGCTAAATAATGGTCATGTAAACGATACATCACACCCATAATCTTCCTCATTATAGCTTCACACTTTGTTGGTTCATGGAAAAGGTCAGCAAAAGCGACTTTGACATATGTCAATTTATATCTAGGGTCTAATATCAAGGCCACAACCAAAAGTGGATTCATTTTCTCAGCCGCTCCCTAGTATTTGTTAAATTTAGATAACATTCTTATTGACATGTCATGTTGCAACTATGTGTTGAAAACAGGTGTTACTTGTAACATAGTTTGATCCAGAAAACTTCAATGTCATGTTGTAGAACAACTTTAAGAAGCCAAGAAACTCACTCGCAGTGCTCCAATCATATGCACTATGAGGCAAAATGGTAGGTTATATTGTCCTTCTTCTAATTGCATCATTAGATACATCATCAAAACCTTCAAGATAATCAATCAAGGCATAAGTATCTCGACTGGACCCTACCTTAACCTTTTTCTTGAAGTATTCTTTGTAATCTTCATCCTCCTCTTCCATCCGAGTAAAAACTTTGACAAACTTAACAGCACTCTCAAGCATAAGTATGTTGAATTCCACCTAATCACAACATAGAAATGAAAAACAATTGCACATCAATTATCAATACATAATAATAGATTCATATCAAAGCTCATTCAAACTAATTATAAATAAACTACCTCGTAGGACAATCCAAGGTAAGTAGACTTTTTGATTCAACTCGCTCCCTTTTAGCTAGTATTATGAACTTACACTTCCTTGATGGAGAAGATTTAACAAATTGTACTGCATGTTGGATGAGCTCAATGGACTTGTTCATTGCTTTGAGACCTTCATAAACAACCAAATTTAATATGTGAGCAACACACCGCATTTGCAAAAAGTCTCCATCACAAATCAAACCATCCCAACTCCTGAAACGCTTTTTCAAAATTGCAATTGTAGAATCATTGGCAGAAGCATTGTCAACTGTGATTGCAAACACTTTGTCAATACCCCAATGAAATAAGCAATCCTCAATTTGTTTGGCAATTGACTCCCCTCTATGATTTGTAATCTCACAAAAATTAAGAATGCGTTTCTGTAAAATCCAATCCTCATCAATCCAATATGCAGTCAAACACATATAGTTGTTTTGTTGTTTAGATGTCCAACAATCAGTGGTGAAGGACACACGGACTTTCGAAGTCTTGAAGTATTTTCTCAAGATATCTGCTTGTTCTCGATATATGTTGTAGCAATCTCTAGCGGCTGTCCACCTTGAAGGCATTTGAAATTTGGGTTGAAACTCTTGCAACAGTTCTGTAAAATCCTCCTTTTCCACAGTTCAGAAAGGCACCTCATCCTTTATGATATACTTAGCAATAGCCTTTCTGCCTCGTTCTTGACTGAACAAGTGATGAGTCAATGTTTGATTTGTTGTAGCCGTGAACAAGCTCTGGCCCTTGCTTGATTTGTTAGGATTCCTTGGACACTTTTCAAAATGTCTCCATAATTGTTTAGTGCCATCTTGCGAAGGATGACTTGCATAAGTTAATCCACAATAGTTGCACTTGGACCTATGTTTTCGTTTGGTTTCTGCTAATGGCAGCCTTGTAAAATGGATCCATATATCATATGAGTCCTTCCTTTTTTTCCTAGGTCGTGTTTCTGCTGTTTTCCCCTCATCGTTGTTTTGACTCTTAACATTAGTGTTATCTTGTGTTATTCTTGCTATTGTTAGTCCAGTCGCAGGTTCATCATCCACATTTTCAAGTGCAATTGGTGGTTGTGCCATGCTATTTGACCTTCTCAAACAAATCAACAACTTGAAGATAAAAACCGACTATTGAAAAGTTTGGCAAACAAAAAATTGAAATATGAAATCTGAAAACAAAAAACAAAAAACTGAAAACTACACAACTTGAATGACTTTAAAACATAATAGTCCTTGTGTGGCAAACTGAAAACTAAAAACTAGATATGCTTTTAATGATCCTCAATGGAAATAAGAACATTATTTGTCATAACATATACTCATCAACTCAATTACAAGTATGTATCAATCAAAACATGAGAGTCATCAAAGATTTCATAATCAATCCAAATGAACTATCAGAAATTCAGAACACATCACAGGATTTAGCCTAGAGTCCATCATCTAAGATCAACATAACATGGTTAACCCACACGATATTGATTCAACTGAAACATGAGAAGTTAAAACAATGTCTTTTCCCAAAAAAATTGAAGATCGAAACACCACAAGACAGGAGAAAGGAATTAGCTATAGCCTATATTACTCTATAGATTAAAACACCACACTACCATAGATTGAAAACAATGTCTTTATCTGTTGTATTCTGAATCTATTAAAAATCAGAAGATAAAAAACAATGCTACCAAAGATTAACAGATTCACAATGCTACCAAAGCAGATCAAAAACACAATGCTACCAAAGAAGATCGAAACACAAAAGAACAAAATCAGAAATCAAAGAGAGAGAGAAGTGTAAATCCTACCGAAGAAGCATATCCAAATAGGAGACTCACGACTCAAGACTTGAATCTTGAAGGCTGCTGAAGCAGAGGAATTCAGAGAGGGAGAGAAATAGGCGAGTTGCGGCTTCCACCGTCGAGACTCCTCAGTCAGACAAGCAACGACGGTGAGACCTTAATGAGCGACGACACTCCTCTCCTCTCCTCCATCGGCAGCAGGCCTTGACGAGCGACGATAAGGACGAGCCGAGGACAGCGATCGAGGTTTAGGGGGACTAGGGTCTGCGGGACTAGCCGACGACTCGACGAGGCGTGGGCCGAGGAGAGTGATATGACTGAGAGACGAGAGTGAGTACTGAGTAGTGAAGTGAGAGTGTTGTGACTGTGAGAGTAGAGTCAGTGTTCAGTGACAGTGAGTCACGGCCTCACGGGATCAGAGAGTGGAAAAGAAAATCTGCCCTAAATAAAACTAACGGGTATTAAACGGGTAACGGGTAACCCGTTGGTTAACCCATTACCCGCCCATTTTTAATAAACGGGTACGGGTAACCCGTACCCGTTACGGGCCCAATTCTAGGCGGGCCTAAACGGGGAAAATTAGCCGGGGTGCGGGCAGACGGGCGGGTTGCGGGTGCTTTACTCAGCCCTACCTTACCCTACGAAGTGTAGGGATAATGTGTTATAAATAAAGAGAGAATATGAGAATAGGAGGAGGATAAAGGTGATTCTTATTCGCTTCTCAAGATATGTACAATATATCACATATGCCTCTTATTTATAGGTATAATCTTATAACCTAAAAAACTAAAATTATATAATCGTAGGAAAATAAATGGAGAGAAATAATAGGATGATAGAAGAGATATTAGGGATATGAACAACCGTTTAATATATTTAATATATTATTTATAACAGAACTAAGATTCTTTCTTCAAGTTTTTTGTTCATAGAGGCAACTTATTATAATCACAAGTGAACACTTCTACTTTTTCTTTTATTTTGGCTACAATATTCTATGCAGGGTTCTGGCTGTTGTTAGATATTTTATTATTTATGCATGATTACACATTTTATTATTTGATGCAAATTATATCTAGATATTATCTTATCATTTTTTTGAATAAAATATCTACTGATTGTGGCCTTTATATGATTTAGATAGAGATTTGATTTATGGTTACCCACCTGGCTAGTAAGCTGTTACAAACCTTGATGAGATGATATAAATAGCGCAAGCTAGGTCTTAAAGTAGTAACGTGGAAAACCCATTTATTTGCTCTTTAGGGGTTTTCTGAAGGATGACGGCTATTGTATTTTGCTGCTCTAATTCTGACTCTTTCTTATTCTCTACAGTTTTTATGTTTGAAAAATGATATAATAATTAATTGCCAAGCATGTTCATGTGATTTTTTCCATTATTCATCCTTGATCATGGTTTCCTGCCTATTAATTTTTATATGATGCATTGAGTATATATTTTCACTTTCTATTCGAAGATTGATATATTTGGGAAAAATTTATAAGAAGCATCATATGTTGTTGTTGATCTGCTTTGTTTTCCATCTAAATATATGTTCGGGACGAGAGTAGACTCTTTTTACGTTGTCAGCATCTTCATTCTAAAGTGGAGTTCCTGAATTCATTGTTTCTATTTTTGGCCCCCAAAAAAAAAAAAAAATTTCATTGTTTCTATTTGGCTTTAACATCAGATGTTTGGATATGATTTTCTTCACCTCCCTCATGTTAATAATTATCCATATATTAATTGTTTAAAAAAATGATGATTGGATGAATCTTACCTGTTTGAAGCATACATGGAAGCTACATTTAATAACTTCGTATGAAGGGAGTATGTCGATGATGGCAAGCATCGCAGTTTTTTTTTTTTTTTTTCTGCTGCATCAGAAGGGAATAGAGGGTTATCCCTAACCGACGTTATATTCCAGCATCTCTTCCATGATCACTTACGCGGTCGAGATTGCTGGACAGCGACGGCTAAATCACCTGAAATATGCTGCCTGGAACTGCAGCTGCACCCTGCACGGGTCCTTAAGATTTGCATCCGGGTCGCGGTGGAGAAGTCTGGCCGGTTAGAGATCCGGCTGAAGGTTGGAGATGGGACAGAAAACGAAGTCGCTTAGCTCATTAGTGAACGCTGCGTTTCACGTATCAAGGAAGGTGGGTGGATGCGTTATGGACCTAGTCATTTTTTTAAGACTATTTTTTTCTTTTAAGTTATGGGCTGACTGCTGATGCATTTAAAGTGGGGTTGCGTATATTTATTTCATTTATATTTTGGTTATTTTCCGGTGAGTTGGGCCTTGCTCCTTTGTTTTCCTAAAATTTGTTTCAAGATTATTTCAAAATTGGACTCGCGTTTTAGGCCATTGGTTTTGGTTCTGTACTTGAATTACTTTCTGTTTTGGGCCGAGACTATTATTTTGGGCTCATTTAATTTTGTTTGCATTTAACTGATTAAAACATCTGGTACCGCTTCAGATATCAAGCGGCTTGGTGTCTTGAAGAGGATTTCCCCGATCTTGTAAATTCTGCTTGGCACAATAATGATTGGTTTTCTGGTTGCAATGATTTCCAGAATAAGGCCTCCTGGTGGAACAAAAATGTGATAGGCATCCTTCCCAAAAAGAAGAGGACATTGATCAAGCGCTTGGAGGGGGTAGACCGAGAAATCTCTGCTCGGCCTCATGCGGGTTTATTTAAGCTTGAAACGAAGCTATGGAAGGAGTACATCAAGGTTGTGAATCAAGAAGAACTCATTTGGTACCAAAAGTCAAGATGCAAGTGGCTCAAGTGTGGAGATAAGAATACAAGTTTTTTTTCACTCTTTTACGATGATTAGAAGAAAGAATAGCAAAATCGACTCTCTTCAAGATGCCCAGGGGAATTGGATTACCGACCAAGAGGAGCTAAAGACATCAGCCCTTAACTACTTCCAAGATCTTTACTCGGCTGATCATGAGGTGCAGAATGTATCAGAATGGCCAATTGATTTCCTCTCCTTGGATGATTCTTAGCTTTCAAATATTCAAAAGGATGTGTCTGCGATGGAAATAAAAAACGTAGCCTTTGAGATGGGAGCTTTCAAGGCTTCTGGCCCTGATGGTTTTCAACCTCATTTCTTCCAGACCCAATGGAACATAATGGGCCCAAAGATCTGCGATCTTATTTTCTCTATTTTCAGAGATCCTAGCAGGGTCAAAGATATTAACTAGACTCACATCACGTTGATTCCTAAGGTAGACAACCCTGCCTCGATTAAGAAGTTCTGGCCCATATCCCTATGTAATGTGAGTTACAAAATTCTTAGCAAAGTTCTTGCTAACAGAATGAGAGCTGTGTTGGACTTCCTAATCCACCCCACTCAGTGTAGTTTCATCAGGGGTAGGCAAAGTTGCGATAACATAATTCTGGCACAAGAAGCGATCCACACAATGAGAACGATCAGAAAGAAGAAAGGATATGTTGCCATTAAGGTGGATAAGGAAAAATCTTTTGATAGGCTTGACTGGAACTTCCTGCAATTCAATCTTCGCAGTCTGGGTTTAAGCGATCACTTTGTGAAGCTATTGATGATGTGTGTCTCCTCGCCTACTATGAGAATGGTCTAGAATGAATCCCTTTCAACCTCTTCTCAGCCTTCAAGAGGTGTGAGACAAGGCGATCCTTTGAGTCCTTATCTTTTCATTCTATGTATGGAAAGACTGAGCCAATTGATAAACCAGGCAGTGGTTGAGAGAAGGTGGAAGCCTTTAAGGCTTAGTCAATCGGGCCCGAATCTCTCCCACCTCTTCTTTGCAGACGACCTCCTTATCTTCTGTGAGGCTTCCACAAATTAGATGGAGATTATTAGAAACCTGATGACATACTTCTGTAAAGTATCTGGTCACCGGGTCAGTCTTCAGAAGTCAAAAATCTTTGTCTCTCGGAATGTTTAGTTTCACAGAGCTCAGCAGTTGGGCCAAACCTTGGGAATCAATATATCAGGGGATATAGACAAATACTTTGGTGTTCCACTGCTTCATAAGAGAGCTACCAAACTGGCATTCGCTCCTTTGGTTTCCAAAGTTCACAAGAAGCTTTCCACTTGGAAAGGAAAATTCTTGAATATGGCCGGGAGAACCGTCCTGATAAATTATGTCCTCTCTACTCTGCCGTTTTACTAGATACAAACTACCCTGCTTCCTAAAGGTGTTTTGCATGATCTTGAGAAATTAAATAGAAATTTCTTCTGGAGTCAGGGGCAGGATAGAAAGAAAATGCATCTCATCGCTTGGGAGAAAATAAAGTTAGATAAAAAAGAGGGTGGCCGGGGTATCAAAGATCTTTCTAGCCAAAACGAATCTCTTATCATGAAGTTGTGCTGGAACCTTATCACTAAACCCGATGCCTTATGGGTGAAAGTTCTCAAATCAAACTGTGATTGCGGGGATAGCAAAATCCCAAGAGTTGAGAGGAAAATGAACCAGTCTGCTGTCTGGAATGCAATTACAACTGTTTGGGATTCATTTAGGAAAGCAGTGGGATGAAAGCTTAGAAGCGGGCAGTCTACAAATGCTTGGTGAGATTTATGGACAAGTCTTGATCAACCCCTCATTTACTATGTTGATAAAAACCAAGACTTAATAAATCCTGAGGAAGAGGTCAAAAAATTTGTCGGCCCTGATGGGGAATGGGATCTCCAGAGATGGAGTATGTTCTTGCCGCGGTGGGTGATTGAAAGGATCAAACAAGTCTCTCCTCCTTCTCAAACGGGTGATGATTTATTTTGGTGGAGGAAATCTTCTGATGGAAATTTTAGCGTCAAATCCGCTTATTCCATGATTTATTCATCGCTCTCGGAATCCTCAGATTCGTTCTGGCAACATATCTGGAGATGGCCTGTTCCAGAGAAAGTCAAATTCTTTATGTGGCAATTGTTCCAAAAGAGAGTCCCTACGAATTCAATTCGTGCTGTGAGAGATGCGAGGATAAACCCTGAGTGTCCATTTGAGTGTAACTGTGAGGAATCAGCGATTCATACACTGAGAGACTGTGAGTTTGCAAGTTCTGTGTGGCTTTCTTGTACTAACCCCATTTATCACTCTGCTTTTTTTTTTTCTGGCAATCTACAGGTTTGGATCAAATGGAACATGCAACACTCACCAGGAAATTATAAGATGTCCCAGTGGCCCTGGCTGAGAGTTTTCGGTTCACTATGCTGGCTAATTTAGAAGAACAGATGTAAAAGAATGTTTGAAGGAACCTCTGAACTTCCTCAACAACTACTCCACAGAGGGCTTCATTTTCTCCATGAAGGCATAGAAGAGGGTCGGTTTAAACACAAGATATTTAGAGTCCCAGACAGATACACAGAAGGTTGGAGTGCTCCACCAGAAGGCTATGTTCGAATCGATGTGGACGCTGCGGTAGATGAACACAAAAACTTTGTTGTTGGAGGAGTGGTACGAGACAACTCAGGAGCTTGGATTTAGGGTTTCCAACAAAACACAGGTTTCAATTTCGGCTCAACTGCTTCCGAGATTCAAGCTATCAGCATTGGCCTACAATTTTGCAAATTCCAGAAATTTCAGAAGGATCAAGTTATATACTGACTCATTTGAAGCAATTCAATTGTTATTCCAGACAGGTGATTATTATCATCCGCTTTAGTACGAGGTAGAGGAAGTCAGGAAATTAATCTACAGGGATTGGGATTTAGAGATTCATCACTGTCACAGAGAAGCCCTTAAATATGCCGATGTTTTGGCAAAACGGGCCCTAGATTCGAACAACGATATATATCTCTTGCAGTTCCCACCAGATTTTTGTTCGGCCCAACTGTTAGCTGATCTCAGCTGAGTTTTGGGCTCAGTAGTTTTCTATCTTTGGTTTTCTTGGTGTCTGTATTTTGACCCAGTGTGGCCTCAAGAGTTTTCTTCTCTTGTCATTGTAACTCAAAAAAAAAAAAAAAAAAAAAACATCTGGGCTGAAGGAGCATTTGGGTTTTATGTCAGCATTATTTATTTGTTTCATTTGGTGTGGCATCTCGAACCTTTGTATTATTATTTCTTATTTCTGAAAGTTTGAAATATCTTCGTCATCTGGGCCGGGGAATTTTCTTAATTGTCTGAATTATTTCTTGTTGCTATTCGGCCTTATGTTATTCGGGTTGTTCTTTTTTAATTTTCTGAGCAAATGTTTTATTTTTATATTTCTGGGCCTTTTAGTGTTCTATGTTTTTTCTGAAAATTTTTCTTATGGGCTCTACTATGTTTTCAATCATTTGGGATTAAGTTGATAAAAATAGGGGTAAAATATCTTTTTCCAATCATGTTTTAATGAACGTTTTGATCCAAACATTTGTTTACTTTAATTTTGGACAATGGTTATTGTTTAATATATTGGATTATTGATACTGAAGCTTTCAAGTTTGATTTCTAGGTATTATTTTGGCTCAATTAAGTTTTTTTAACTTTATTTTGTGCTCAATTCTTTGGCAATTTTCCTTTTCTTCAAAGAATTAAACATTTTCATTAATTGTTTGGGTTTGATTTCTATCTTATCCCATAAATGGTTTATCACAATATTTAAATGATGATTTATTTGTATGTGTCATTTTAATTCTTTCAATATGGGAAAATTAACTTATAGCTATTTTCACATTATGGTAATTTTCAAAATTTTGTTTTGATATATCACATAATTGCCTTAATATGTATGTAATTAGTTGCGGACATCAAATTTTTGAATTTTGGAAAATTATAATTGAGTTGAAATATGCTGAAATTGATTTCTTAAACAATTTTATGATGGATAAAATAGTGAGAGGGTTATTAATTTAATTTTTGGTTGATTAACTTAATTTGTTATTAGTTCCTCCATTGAGATGTGCATATATTAGATTTAATTTGGATGCACAAAATAGTGGGGAATTTCTCTATGATGATAATTTAGTCATTAAACTAATCAATTAAATTCTCATTAAATATTTGTTCATATTTGAAATTTAAATGCACATAGTTGATATTTGCGATTAGCATGCATCTCGGGGGATAGCCACAACATCCTCAATGTTGCATGTGTAGATAATTGCTTATGGATTTTTTAAAACATTAACTCCAATAAGTGATTAATTAATTTAATCAAAGTGGAAGAATTTTAGTTGTTTAGTCACTCTTGTTGATCAAATTAATAGTTTAAATTCTCATTAGGTTCTTGGTGCATATTTATGTTTTAAATGCACATGATATTCATGATTAGCATGCTTGTTTCCTGGGGAGTACCCAAACATCCTCAATCTTGTTGCATGCATATTTTTAATCACATATTGCATTGAAGAATATCCATTGTAATTAAATATATGATTATAATTAGTCTTTGCCCACATGTAGATAATTATAATCGGATATTTAATTAAGATAGAATAGAATTGCATTATATTTTCTTAAGTAGCCCATAGGTATTGAAAAATATAACTGCATTCTATATTCATCAATTCGAAATAAATTCATGCTATGTTAATGTCTTTACTCACAAGTAGACCTTAGTGATACGAAGTTATAATTGTATAATTTACTTTGGTAAACATACACTTGTTCGTGATTATTTTTTTTGTCTCTTATAGTTGTTTGGTAAGCATGATTAGGCTTTCCGTTGACCTTGTAGCATGATTTTCATATTTAATTGTTTAGTTTGATAAAATTTGTTAGAGATAATTGTTGAGCCTAGAAGGAGATAAAATGTAACTTCTTCATCAAACTTGGCATCAACAAAGTTATAGTACTAAATAATACTATCATGAGATATGAGGCAACATTATGAGATGTAATTATATCATTAAATTATTCTCAATTAATAACTTTTCATCACGGGCACATAAGATAGAGCTAAGTCAAGAGTTTCATATAGGCTAAAGAACGAATTTAGAAAGTCTCATAACTGTTATTATATTGTGTGTTGACTATAAAGTAATTCTTCATATTATGGCATAAGATGTCTCCATAATTTTGGTGGAATGGACCTTCAATTCATTATCTCATTAACATGAGTCATTATACCTTCTTCATTGATATTGAATATCCATTAAAACTATGTATATAAATGTTTGACTCAAATTTTGAAAAAGAATGAAATTCTAAATGAGGCTATCAAGCTATCAACCTTAAAGTTAGCCATAAAGTAATAGGCATATAAAGTTTAACTTGTCTATAGTTAAAAGGTATAATTGGAGGCAACGATGGATATCCACTTGCCTTGATTATGTTCTAATTGGTGAAGTAATTCATCTCTTCTTATAGTTGACCTTTTACAGTACCAAAATTCTATTTGGTTTATAATTGAAGAGTGTCATTTGATGCATTTGGAGTATATTGAGCAAAATTGGGTGATTAATATGATAAACAGATTAATATAGTGAAATTACATGGAAGATATGGGCGACATGATAAGTATATCATTAATAGACTGAAACTTAGTTTATACGTAATGTTTTGCATACTTGAACTCATCAAATATAGGTGTAATTGTTGCGAGGACAAACATAATATTAATAGACATTTTGCATGATATAGTTTTCCTCTTAAAGGACATACTAAAGACAATAATGTATATTTTAAATGAGATTCAAACAAAGTTTATGTTTAAATCACCTTGAAACTTTAAAGCTTAGAAGCCCGTTTTAAAATATACTCTTGCATAGAATTATCTTGTAAAAGAAAGAGTGTAGAAGGAAAATATCTTGAGAGATTGAGAGAGCATATTTTAGTGAAAATACAGAGATGTCTTTAGAATTTAAATGAGCTGTCCATTTTATTTTATAGTTTGTGTAGTGTTTTGAAATGTCAAATCACTTAAGAATGCCTAAATTAGTAGGAGTGATCAAGTTCATTGAGAGTGATCACATATGGAGGATTATTACCACCTCTAATTTTTGTATAACGTTGGTTTTACATGAGAATCACCTTGTTGAGCTTCAATCTATTAAATGATTGAGTCGAGACCAATGGTAATTAAAATTTGGCAATTTATGACAACTACGTGATGTGCTTCAAGAAATTAGACTAGAACATAAATATTGAGAGTGACCATAAATTCCAAATGAAATCATTAATTCATGAGAGAAGTAAGTTAAGCAACAACATAAATTTATTTGTAAAGTTGCTAGTATGTAACATTAAGTAATATGAATAAAGTTGTTTGATCTAACTTCCCTATGAAGAGGGAATTGATTTAGTGAGGTATTTCCTCCTATATTCATGTATAATTCCTTCCATATTTTCATGGTAGTTAAATGTATATCTTGAGTTTGGATGTTATTTGTATATAGGAGAGATATATATGTAAATTATTAGATATGATCACATAAATAATAAAGAGAATTTAGGCAGCAAAATTAGGAGTTCATTTTGTCATGAGTAAGTCTCACAATAGTGATAGTTAAGGTATCATGATGTGATTACATACAGGATTATGTTGAAAACATTATAAATTTTATTTATATCACTAGATTAGTGGGAGTTGAGTCATCTATATTATATAAAAGGATTATTCATTTATAACTTGTGCATTTTGACTTAAGGTGTTACAAATAACTAAGTCACAATTGTTCAAAGTTGTGATATGACTAAGTTAAGTGTGATATTCTTTTAGAATATATAAATAAGATATTATTCTCAAAATATTTGAGAGTATCATAAGTTGAATATAATCACAAGCATTTGAACATTCATGGATAATGGTGGCTGTTGTGAGTAACATCTATTATGAGAATGTGGTTAGACTATTTATATGTCTCTAATATCATCTTATTCCTCATAATTTAATTTCTACGGTGTATGCTTGCTTAAATGCAAGCACAAATGGACAGTGCCATTACAAAGAAATTTTAGGAGGATTCTCAAACATATTTTTACTTAAATAATAAAGAAAAAGCTACAAGTCACATGTTACATAATGTACATCAATGTGATCCATGAATTAATTCTTTAAAGTGAGCGGTAATCAATGAATGAGCTCACTTTTCAACACATGCATGGTTCAATTAAAGAGCTATGCAGAAGGCACATGCATGGTTCAACACAAGCATGTGCTTGGAGCAAAACTTAATTCCCATGTTCCTTCCTATACATTCTACTAGCACCTTTGGTGCTTAATATCACACTCAATTAATATTATTTGGAGAGATTAAGGAAGCTAAATAAATTATTTTAAAGTATTTTTATTTATAATTTTTGTGCTGAACCAATTTGGTTAATTTATAAATTGATATATATCAAATGATACACGAGATATGTCATAATTAACTAATTTCGGATCTGTTTGGCCTAATAATAGGCCCTCTTGGTATTGCAATGGATTGCATTGCAATGAATATTACTATTAACATGTTTGGCTTGTTACTAACAAGATGGGGATAAATTATTTTTTATGTTTAATTGTATTTAAAAAGTACAAAATGTCCCTGAAACAAAAGCATCCCCATCGTCTTCTTCCTCGGCCAAAATTCCCAGAATTAGTGTCAAGCATCTTCTTAGCAAGATCCACACATCCTCAACGAAGCAAAACTGAGAATGACCATAACAACAAGGAAACATGTGAAAATTGAAAAGAATGACTCAAGAATTGTTACTGCTTGAGGGGAAGGGGGAGATTCATCAATAATTGATAATTTCTAAGGTGTTGGCAACATTAATGGTTTAGAATTTAGAGGCAAAATCCTGAAATTTAATATGCACAGAATCTTTATTAAAAAAATTGAATTTGCATCCCTTTCTGAAGGTTTGGCCATCGTGGTTTTTTCACAGATTAAACACCCATCCAATGCACAAAAATCGAAGAAAATAATCAAAGCAAAAAATCAAAGACAACAAAATCACATAAATTTAATCTGCGCGAGTAACAAAAGTAGATCCAGAGGAAGCGCATGATTTTACAAAAAGATGGTTTGATTGCACCATTTGTTTATTGAGGGAAAATCTTGTTTTTTTAATTATATTATTGAGGTTAAAGTTGAAACTTCATAAGGATTGTAGGCCAGTAATGAGTATTCATAGGGTCCCATAAATATACATTACCAAATAATGTACAATCTGTTTTACCATTGCAATATGTATTACCGTCAATAAGCCCAACCAAATAAGCGACATATGGTAATGTGATAAAGATTATCATCGTAGGTATGTAATGCAATCCAACCAAATGAACCCTTATTTAACTTTCTCAATCTCTCAAAAACATCAACTAGGTCTAATACTAAGACCCGCAGGTAGCACCTTGTTATTATGTCAAGAAAAAACACACCACGCCATCCTGCTTGAGGAAGAAGAAGATATAGGTAGAAGAAGAGGTGAAAAGGGGTTCAGTTTCTCTTTTATGCTGCTCTGCTTCGCTGCCACAAAAACGACAGCATTTTAATATTTTTCCCTTTGAATCAAATACAAGAGCGTGAGAGCTAAGGACAAAGGAGAAAAAGACTGAAAAGCAGCATTTTGAGTAATCATGAAGAAAAATACAAATAATTTTGTAAATTAAAAATATTTCTTTTTTCAGTGGAAAGATTAGTTTTCCATATTGTTAAAAGCAAGATATTCATTTTATATAAAACATCACCTATATTATAAATATAATACTTGTGTGGATATCATACCTCCCCATTATCTGTATTATCCCACATTTTCCTCTATTATCATTTAATGTGCAGATATTGATATAATTTATTGATATTGTAAAGTTAAGAATTATTTTCTCTTGTTCTCATATTCCTTCAATTTTTAATTTGGTATCTGTCTATTTTCTCTTAATTAATACTGCCCCATTCCTTAATATAAAAATATATGACTTTTTTTTTGTAGAGATTAATAAAGCTAAATAAATTACATTAAAATATTTATATTTATTATTTTTAAAAAAATTAATTTGCATTGAACATATACAATAATTGATTAATTTATTTAGCCTCCTTAATCTCTCTCAAAAAAAAAATTCAATTGTCTCTTATTAATTATTATATTATAGAATATTTTAGAATCAAATACAATCTTTAACTAGCTCTTATATTAAGTCAAAAAATAGTATTTTCTATAAAATGAATATCTTACTTTTAAAAAATATAAAAAACTGAAAAATAATTTCCCTTTGCGAATTTTCTTGAAATTTAAAATTAATAATATGTCTTATTAATTATATAATAATAATAATAATAATAATAATAATAATAATAATAATAATAATAATAATAATAATAATAAGAGAAAATAACTCTATCTAAAAGAAGCTTTAAGTGATATTTTATATAAAATAATATCTTTTTAAAAAAAAGTATAAAAACTCATTTCTCACTAAAAATACTATATTTTTTTAATTTATAAAATTATTTATAATCTTCATGACTACTTTACAAATTAAAGCCTGTTTTCTGGTCTTTTCCTCCTCCGGCCTTACCGCTCACACCCTGGCCTATCTGAGAAAAGCATTACAGCGCCGTTGCTTTTGTGGCGGCAAAGGGGAGCCGGTGAAAAGGGAGGTAGTTGTGGGAGGAGAGTAAACGAGTGAAAGGGAATACGAGTAATGATGAGTCTGTTACCGGACGGTCTGTTTCTACTCAGCTTCAAGTGCACGCCGATGAGCTTCCCAGTTCGTTATTCACGAAAGAGTAAGGTAACTCTCCTGAGAAATTGTTTTTAGCCAAATTCAGCAACTTAAGCACCGACATGTCCCACTTTCTATCATCTATCCTCCCGGAAAGTTTATTGCAAGACATGCCTGGCAAGTATATCTGTGGAAGTGTGGTGAATTCTCACGGTGATTGGCCGGATAGCTTGTTGTTCTGGAAACGTACACGGCGTAGGCTTGTGCAAGTGCTTTAAACTGGGCGGGATTCGACCTTCAAGAGAGATGGAGAGAAGAATAAGCTTGTAAGAATTCCTGGAATCACATAAGCCACGTGGGGTCTCTCCGGCTGGTGATTTTGTAGAATTGAGAGAGAGAGAGAGAGTGACGGGTGTTTGAAGAATGTCGGAGAGAGGGGAGCGGGAGGATTAGGGGAGTTTTTTAATCATCTAAAAATAATGTGTGGGCTACCTAGGGGGATGGCTCAAGTAAGTAATCAGGATTATACTATCTTAGAGACACCCCCGTTGGAGTGCGTAAATCTCTTCAAGATGGAATGTGGGCACATGCCGCAGGAGCAAGCACTATTGTCTGCATGTTAGATCTTTTTAATCACTGTTTGTATAAGACAATGAAGGTAGTATTTTTACCCTATTTTATAAGGAAATTTTATATCTAAAAAAGTATATGGTGTTAAATGTACATTTAAGAAAAATATATAAATATTTTTGTCCTTCAAAGATTCAACCTTATTTAAAACATGGGACAATAATTTTAAGAACGACTAGTAAATTTAACAAAAGTTATTGATTTCAAAAATTTAAACAGGATAATAAGGTGGGAAATGAAATCACGTTTTTGTTTGGTATAACAAAGGAGCTGGGGAAGACCGTTGGAATTGCAGGTAGTGGCGTGGCGCTTAACTAACAAGTGGACGAACCTAGGAAGGATTTACAATTTTACTTTAAACACTTTTATCATGATGATGACGAGAGAGAGCAACAGGTTGGTTTCTGTGTTTCAGACATTTTCATCATTACTCGTATTCCCTTTCACTTGTTTACTCTCCTCTCACAACTAGCTCCCTTCTCACTGGGATCAGCTTCTCTCTTTTGCTGCCACAAAAACGACTGCGCTTTAATTCTTTTCTCTTTGAATCAAATGGGCCAGGGTGTGCATGCTAGGGCCGAAGGGGGAAAAGACCGGAAACAGGCCTTTTGAGTAGTCATGATGAAGAGAAATTACTGGTTTGGGAAGAGTTGTAAATGGGAAGATGATTCATGAAACTGAATAAGTGATCTGAATTGGTAACTCTCTATTTAGGCTATATTAATTGTTTCTTGATGTGGGTGTTACAATTCGAAACATCTTTTAAGATTATAATGACCATATGGTAGTGAATATGAAGTATAGTAGATATAAAATGTTCTATACGGATTGTGGAACCTGAATTGGAAATTTGCATTTGTAGTTCTAAAGGGCTGTGCAAAGAATTTGAATGGCTTACACATGTGTACATATGGGTGTTATATGTTGCTGTCTGAAAATTATAGGGGTGTTTGGGTGTTTATGAGTTAATGAAGATATAAATATTTCCCGATGAAAAGCACTCATAAACAAAATGTTGGAGGATCATATATATATATATATATATATATAATGTGTTAGGAGCAATGAGATTGAATTTTTGTATTGTTCCCTTCATGCTCTTTTCGGCCAACTGCAAGTCGAGCAAGAAGGAATTGAATTTAAATAAATTTAAGTGCTTCAATAAGTGTACAAGGAACAATCACTACAAAAAAAAACGTGATTTAGTAGCGGTTAAAAATGGGTATTAGTAGCGGTTTTAACTGCTACAAATAACATTAGTAGCGGTTACTAGAACCGCTACTAAATCGTATGTTGCAAGCAGTTTTGTAACGGTTATATAAAACCGCTACTCAATCAAAAATAACCACTACATCCTTTGTAGCGGTTCAGCCCAACTGCTACAACACCCTCATGAACGAAATTTTTTTCAGAGATATTTGTAGGGGTTATATAACCGCTACAAATATAAAAAATTGAAATTTTGAAGGCGGGAAAAAATGACATTTTTTTATTTTGTAGCGATTAATAAACCGCTACTAATTTTGAATTTCATGAAATTTGTAGCGGTTATTAAAACCGCTACTAATTTCATGAAATTCAAAATTAGCGCCAAAAAATTGAATTTGAGCTTTAAAAAGGCGCGTTATTTAGTAGCGGTTTAATAACCGCTAGAAATATTTAAAAATTTTTTTAAAAATATATGATCATTTGTTTCTGTTTTTTTAATATTAAATTAAATAGTTTATTTTGTTATTATGTTATCTATTTTAATTAGCTTATTATTCAATAGTTTAACTTATTAATAAATTAAAAGGAAAAATGTAATTTAATTGGATTAGTATAAAATTTATATTAATAATATTATTAAGAATAGGTAGGTAATAAGGAATTATTATGTTGTCTAATATAATGTAATTGTGTATGAAAAATAGATGAAAATGATATACAGCTCTGAAATATTTGGAAAAAAATTGTTCGAATAAATTTTATAGAAAGGAAAGAAGTATTGTAAAAAACATTAAAAATCTTATTACCATATTTGATTGTATTATTCAACTCCTCTACTTATACGAAAGAAGTTGTAAATGAGAGAAAGTGAAAGAAAGGTAAGGTGAAAAGAAATTGGGGAGTGTTTGAAATGAGTTGTGGTAAGGGTATTTATAGGGATCCACGTACTATTTGTAGCGGTTAATATATCCATTTTGTAGCGGTTATTTGCATTTTTGTAGCGGTTTAATATTTATAGGGATCCACGTACTCTTTGTAGCGGTTAATGTATCCATTTTGTAGCAGTTTAACAACCGCTACAAATATTATTTTATTTTTTTAAAATTTTTTTACATTTTATTTTAAAAATTTTTTTGCATTTTTTTAAAGACAAAAGCATAAGTTGAATTTGATCACTTATCGTCGCCATCCCTACAGAAATTTTGTAGAAAAATTATTGTTGTGGATGTATTATTAAATTTAAAAAATTTAATTCAAATGACGTGGACTTAAAAAAACTCATCGCAGTAGAGGTAAATTGTCATCGCCTTCAGGGAAGTAGTTTTCAAAATCAGCTGGCTGAAATGACTCACTCTCGTAGGTGATGTTATCGCCTTCACCCATGTCGTAAAGGTCTCTTGGCTTTAAATGAACGACCATGTGCCAATCCCTATGCCTCTCGTCCTCGACATAATAAACCTGATGTGCCTTTGAAGCTATAATATATGGCTCATCATCTTGAGAAATACTAGTATGAATCGGCCGTGAGAAATTGACTGCTGTGATCCCTAAGTTGTCAGTTGTCAGTCCCTGAGAAGTAGTGGTATTTGCCCACAAACACTTGAACAACGTCACAGTGAAACGGCCTTGATAATTAAGTTCGACCACATCAAGAAGCTTGCCATAGTAAGGGACGGCTCCAAACTTCATGTTGGCGTCACTGCTGCTCGCATAACTCCTTGTCCCAAATGTGCCATAAACACCCAAATTCTGTGTTTGCAATCCTTGATCCCGTAAAACAGTGCAAAACTTAAAACCATTGACATTGTATGCTGTAAACCGTTTTGCATGATCAAGAGGGCCGAGTGCGAGAGATCTGAAATCTGGTGAGTGTGGGTTGTGGTCATTTAGTATTCTGCCCGCAAACCAGCTCAGGAATTCTCTGTGGACCCTCCTATCAACTTCTGAGGATGTCTGTGTACGGATCCTGAGTTGACGCTTAACATGACTTTTGAATTCCCTGCAATTAATAATGGAAAGGCGTTAGTGAAATGAAAGTGAGAAATGTTACGAAAGATATAGATTGAATAACATGTGAGTGTACAATTCTTACCGTATGAAAGGTTTAACTTAAGTGCAATTAATCAAAACATGTCTATGTGCTTGAAACTTCTCAGTTGCCGTTAGTTTGAAGTTCTCAGTTGCTCTAACTGGTTTACCAACACGAGGGATAAATTCTCCTGATGTCGGCGCAGGTTCAGGACAATCGTCAACACGAGGTGGGTGGTTGAAAGCCGTCTCAAGATCATCAAAGTACCTTGAGCAAAAATATAGCACCTCATCCCCTATATAGCCTTCAGCTATAGAACCTTCTGGCCACGCCTTATTCCTCACGTAAGATTTTAATTTCCCAAGGAACCTACGAAGTACAAAAGAGAAAATTGATATAAAATGCTGAAAAGGATGGCTAGCAAACATTAAATACGCAGAATAAATTAAAGCACATATTTAAAATGAGTACCTCTCAATCGGATACATCTAACAATATTGTACTAGTCCAGCGAGCTTTGTTTCATGAACAAGGTGGACTGTGAGGTGAACCATCACAGTAAAAAAGGATGGAGGAAAGATCATCTCCAAATGGCAAAGGGTAAGAATGATTTTCGACTGCAGCTGATCGAGCTCCTCAACGATCAAAACCTTAGAACACAACTTCCGAAAGAAAGAACAAAGTTCCGCCAAAATGATGGAAACATCGGGAGGAAGTGTATTCTTTATAGCCAGAGGTAGTAACTGCTGCATAAGAACATGTGAGTCATGACTCTTCAGGCCAGCAACCTTTCGAGCCTGCAAGTCAACACATCGAGAAATATTGCTTGAATACCCATCAGGAACTTTTAATTTCTTTAACGTCACGAGGAAGACTTCCTTGTTCGGTTTTGTGAGGGTAAACTTTGCCGGTTAAAATTTGTCATGCTCATCTGGCCAAACGTCTTCACGAACTCCCATGTCGCGTAAATCTTTCCTCGTTTGAAGGTGATCTTTTGTCTTGCCGGGTTCGTTAAACAGTGTATACAGCACATTGTCGCAAACATTTTTTTCAATGTGCATTACATCAAGACTGTGGCGAAGTAAATTAGATCTCCAATATGGAAGCATAAATAAAATACTTATCTTCTTCCACTGCTGAGGCACCGAAGTCCTGCTTGTCCTTTGGCGAGTTTGTGCTGAATCGTCGCTTTTTCTAAACTCGAAGTCAACATGCTCAAGCTGCTATAAGATATCTGTACCGGACAAATTTTGAGGTGGTCCTCTTTTTTTTGGTTTCCCATTGAAGCGATTCCGTTGCAATTTGAACTTATGCGTTCCATTGAGAAACCTCCGATGCCCTATAAAGCACCACTTTTGGCTGTGGGGAAGGCACATTGCGTCAGAGTCAAAATTGTAAGTTGGACACGCCGACCCAGTATGCACATTCCAACCAGATAATTTGCCAAGGCCAGGAAAGTCACTAATCGTCCACATCAAGGCTGCACGCATGTTGAACAAAGTCTTGCCGTAAGCGTCGTATGTCTCCAAGCCGACATTCCACAGGTCAAGCAATTCCGCAATAAGCGGTTGGAGATACACATCGATGTCATTACCCGGTGCCTTTTTGCCTGGAATGATCATAGACATAATGAAAGAGCTTTGTTTCATACACATCTAGGGGGTAAGTTGTAGGGAACTAAGACTACCGGCCAAATACTGTAACTTGTGCTAAGATTCCTGAAAGGATTGAAACCGTCGGCCCCCTACTCAAGCCGAACATTTCTGGGGTCAGTCGCAAAATCTGGAAAGTCGTTGTCAAACGTTTTCCAAGCAGCTGCATCCCGCGGATGTCTTAATTTACCGTCTTCGTTTTTATCAACGGCATGCCACCTCATGTGCTCCGCAGTTTTATATAACATAAATAATCTTTGTAGACGAGGTTTCAAAGGGAAGTACCTGAGAATCTTTGCAGGTTTCTTCTTCTACTTTTTCCCCTTTCGAATTGTCTTGTACCTCGATGTGTGACATCTCTTACAAGTCTCCCTGCTGGAATCGTCTCCCCAATACAGCATAAAATCCTTTGGGCATGCATCAATCTTTTGATAATTCAACCCCAACCTGTTGATAATCTTCTTGGCCTCGTAGAACGTTGTAGGAATCTCAGCGTCAGGGAATGCATCTTGTAATAAGTCGAGCAACATCGACATTCCCTTATATGTGATCCCACACAAGCACTTGATATGGTACAATTTGATCAAGAAAGATAATTTAGAATATTTGCTTCATCCATCAAGCTGAAAAAATCCTGAGATGCTTCATTCCCCATAAAACCAACTCAGAGTCGTGCACTTCTTCGTTGAAGTTGTCACCTTGATATAAAGGATGATCTGCTTCATCCATCAAGCTAAAAAAATCCTGAGATGCTTCATTCCCCATAAAACCAACTCAGAGTCGTGCACTTCTTCGTTGAAGTTGTCACCTTGAAATCCAAACGTATCACGCATAGCATCATTCACAGGATCATCTTCATCTACTTGAACGCCTACTTGAGAACTTTGAGGAAGAGCATCGTCATATCTAATGTCGGCCTTCTCACCATGAACTGCCCAGAACGTATAGTCCTCAGGGAAAGGCTTCATAAGCAAATGTTTCTTCACAACATTTCGTGCATGCCACTTCTTGAACTTGCATTTCCAACACAGACAGACGATCTTGTTGTTACAGCTGTCGTGAGTGAATGCGAAATCTAAGAAACTGTTTAATCCATACAAATATTCAGGAGAATTGCGCGGCAACCTGATCCATAATTTATCCATAGCTACAACTGAGAAAGAAGAAAGTATAGAGAAGAAGATGAGTGAGAAGAGAATGACGAATGTCAAGAACCATATATTCTGAAATTCCAACATTTATAATTTTGTAGCGGTTCTAAAACCGCTACACTAACCGCTACAGTTATAAAATATTAGTAGCGGTTATATACATAAAACCGCTACTAATTTTCAAGCCGTTACACATTGGTGGGAAATTCAAAATATACACGTTGAGTATTTGTAGCGGTTATGTGTATAAAACCGCTACTAACATTAAAGCCGTTGGACAGCAAATTTAAAAATAATTTTTAATTTGTAGCGGTTATACATAAAATAACCGCTACAAATGTAAACAAAGGCGGCAAATTTCAAAATTCAAATGCTGGGTATTTGTAGCGGTTTTTATTGTAAAACTGCTACAACTATATACATATTTGTAGCGGTTTCTATTGTAGAACCGCTACTAATATATATAGTTGTAGCGGTTCCTCTGAGAAAGCTCCTGGAAAAGAAATAATATTAAATGTATTAAAACAATAAAAAAACATTTAAAATTAAAAAATTTCAAATTAAATACAATTAAATTGAAATTATAATTTAATAATTAAAAATTACAAAATTATATATAAAAAATCTAATAAATACATTACCTGCCCCTCAGGGCTCCTCCTGAACTGGACGAAACTCGCCTAGTCGTTCGGCGGCATGCCGTTCGGGACACTCTCGATCAGCTGCTCCAGAGGCATTGTCCCATCCTTATCCACCTTGTGGAAGAGACGGTTCCTCCTGTTCCTCCAGGCGTCACCCATCTTCATGAGGACGTACCTCTTCCGGTTGGCCCGGACGGCAAACCGCAGCTGAAAAAAAAATTATTTAAATACCAATAATTACAAAAAACATAATTTAAAAAATATTATTTAAATAGAATTAATTACAAAAAATATTAATTAAATAATTTTAATTACCTGAACCACCTCCTCCCAAGCCTGGTCCTTCGGCCCCCTCGGAACGTGCCTCCACGTCTTGAAGTGAAGGGGGAACCGCATCCAATTCGCGCCCAGGTCGTTCAGGAAGCGGTTGAGCAGGTGACCCCCATTGTTGATGGGCTGATCAGTGCCCTCATTCCACGGCACTATAACTCGCAGGGTCCGGTCCATGTTGTTCACACCGGCCACGTCTAGCCTCCTCGTCGAAACGTTCCCCTGCTCATCTGCATAGTTTACCGCACGTTAGATAAATTGTAATTCAAAGTTAAAATTTTGAATTTAAATAAATAATTTATTAAATTAAAAAATTAATTTACCTTGGACCTGCACCTCAAACCCAGTGGACCGTGAAGATGACCCTCATGGGTTGTTCTGCTCCCGAGCCTCCCCTCATCAAGGAACTGCTCCATCTCTCTAATCGCAATCGGGATCTCAAACTCCTCCTCGTCGTAATCCTCGACGCTGATATCTAGCCCCCCAAACTCAGGCACCTATGGTGCGGTCGTCTCCTGTGGGATCGTCTGCGGCGCCTGTGGTAGGGCCGACTCCTGTGGGGGGCTGGGCTGAAATTCCGCGATCACCCTGCCTCCGCGCTGCCCCTTCCCTCTGCCCCCTGCTCTGCTGCTGCCACCCCGTAAAATCGGTCTGGGGACCTCAGGGGCCTTCCCCTTATCCTCTCTTGAAGCCATATCAACTGTAAAAATAAATAAAAAAAATTTAGTCACATTATTATGCAAAAATCTAATAAAAATACAAATACAAATAAAATAAGTGTTATATATGTACCTCAAGTGCAAATACTGAGAAATACTGTAGCAAAAACTCCTACACAGACGTCTAAACGCTCAAATCTTGAAGAAACCACTTAGAGAAACCCCAAGAAACAAAATGAGCAAACAGAGAAATGGGGGAGGTGGAGGTTTAAATAGTTCAGATATTTGTAGTGGTTATTCCAATAACCGCTACCATAACCGCTACAAATCACCCACGGCCCTAAAAATTTGTAGCGATTCTACAATAACCGCTACAAATTACAAGAACCTTTGAAATTCTGTAGCGGTTATTGCCCAGAACCGCTACAAAAGTGGAGACTCCTGAAATTCTGTAGCGGTTATATCCCTATAACCGCTACAAATACTTGACGTTTGGTATTTTGTAGCGGTTTTGTTGCTTTAACCGCTACAAATAACCGCTACACTGTTGGCGGGACTTGGTCGCGCCATGTGGCGGGAATATTGTAGCGGTTTCTGTGTATTAACCGCTACAAAATAACCGCTACAAGTTTTGGCGAGAATTTCGTGCCAAATTTCTAGCGGTTTTGTCTACCCAACCGCTACAAAAAACACGGCTAATCTGGCTCGCCACTTGGCGCGTAGCTTACCGCTACAAATTTGTAGCGGTTTAGGTTAAAACCGCTACAAATACTATAATTTGTAGCGGTTTCATTTAACCACTACAATTGCACCGCTACAAAATACCATTTTTTTTTGTAGTGAATGGTATAAGTAAAAGCTCTAAGTTGAGCTTGAAATCTAAGAAAAAGGATCAAGTTAAGAGTTAAATCAAAAGTAAGAGTGTGGGGCTTTGGGAAAGATTAATTAGACAAAATTACTATATATCATAATGTGTATGAATTAATCAATCCCTGGTGAATAATTTATAGGATTCGTTATTTGCTATGAAATTGAAGGAGGAAGCAAAGTCTTAGAGATGCAAGGAAGAGGAAGAGAGTTAGAAGTTGGTACAAAAGGTACCGTTATCATTAATGTCGTACATTTTCTTTTAATTACATGTTTATTTATACCGTTATTGATGCAATTAAGCATGAGAACATTTAAACTCCTTACTCATGTTATTGCCATGGCCAATTGTAGTAGTAGTTTCAGTTATTCAGTTTTACAGGTATTCAGTTATTTTAAGGTATTGTTCTCTGTGGCTTGTTTTGCATACTCAATTATTTACCATGCATTGTATGCAGAAATATGATTACTGCTACTGAGATTCTCCAATCTCATCCCTCTCTCTATGTATTAACCATAGGAGCAAGTACATCCAAGGGAAAGAAGAAGTTGTTGGAAGCTAAGGGTGGACAAGATGAAACATGTTGCATTTTGATTGCATGTAGTTTTCATCATTATGGCATGGAAACATGTGTTGTTTTTGGTTTGTAAGTTTATCTCCATAATAATTAAAGGATAAATAGTGACTCCTAGGGTTTGTTTGGTGTGAGGGATTTGGAGGGGAAGGGAGAGTAGGGAAAATTTTTATGAGTTGAATTTTAAAAGATTGAAAAAGTGGGGTAATAAAATTTTAATAAAGAGAATATATAAGATAAAAGAGTAAGAAAAATTAATTGAAATTTTTTAACCCCACTTCTCTAATTTTTTTAAATTCAACTTAAAAAAATTTTCCCTCCACCCACTTTCTCTCCCCTTCCCTCAGACCAAACAAGCCCCTAAGGAGAGTAGGAGCTATGACTCTAAATACGGTAGAAGGTTCAGATATAACAAAACTGCATATACATGCTGGAATGTTCTTTTTGCGTTTGGCTTTATGCAGGGAGAACATTTGAGTTATTTCCTAAGATTGGGTAGGATAATAGTACACATCCTAAACTTTAAAACAAATATTAATTTGCAAGTTTTGAATGTGTAGATAAAAAGTATCAATTTTCTAATTTGGGTCAGAATTCTAGAATTTTCAGCTAAAATTCCTATGAATAGTTCGAGTTTCAAGTAAATTATGGACCCAATGAGACTCTATTGAGCCCGAGTCATTATTGTATCATGAAAGGCAATAAGGAGCTTAAATTTGAGCTTTGAAGTTTGAGCCACTATTTTAGAGTTATAATGAATCAATTATACATTTATAAAGTTATTAGAAAATCCCTTTCCAAACAATAAGTGTTAGAACTTGAAATTTTTGAGAAAAAGTTCTTAATTGTTGGTGATTTTTGGGATTTCTAAAGAATATTAGTGGTTTATTCTCAACTAGATAGCTCTATTAAATGATCCTAGAGTAACGTATGACAAGCTACATGGGCAAAATTGATAAATAAGTATTAATTATCTTCAAGTAACTTGTAAAGTGGACCAAGACATTCTTCTAAAAATGACTATATTGTGGACTGGAAGGAGTATTTGTTTTCGGTTGTAACTTGAAAGAGACACTCAGCATTTATGGTAATAAATAGTAATGATGAAAATGTCTGAAACACTGAGACCAATATCCTCTATCTCATCATCATCATAGTAAAAATGTTTGTAATTAGGATTAAGCAGAAAAAATGACCATGTACGTTTCTCAAATGTGCATTTAGCACCATGTACTTTTTTTGAGTGTAAAATTGCCTATATACTATACAAAATGGAGCAAAAATATCACCTCCATTATCTTGTGCAAACCGTAGTTACCTTTTGTGTTAATGGGCCTCACATTATTTTTAAATGAGTTAGTGAATTTGTAGAGAGAGAGTGAGACAGGGTGCTTGAAGAATGGAAGAGTGAGAGGGCACGAGGATGAGTGGAATTTTTTAATTATTTAAAAATAATGTGTGGGCCCACTAATTCAAAAGTAGTGACCACCGTTTGTATAAGATAACGGCGGTGATATTTTTATCCCATTTTATAAAATTTATAAACAATTTTACACTTAAAAAAAAGTATATGATGCTGAATGCACATTAAAAAAAAGTAAACGATCATTTTTACCTCTTAATCAATGTAATTATTCCCTTTCACTTTTATACTCTCGTACAACTACCTCCGTTTTCATGGGATCAGCTTCTCTCCTTTGCTGGCACAAAAATGATTGCGCTTAGATACTTTTCTCTTTGAATCAAATAGGCTAGGGTGTAAGCTCTAAGGCCGAAAAACGCCAGAAAACAAGGGAACCGGTTTTGATAATTCATCTTATTTAATTTTTTTAAAATAATTATTTTTTAATAAAAAAATATTTTTTTGAGAAAATATCATTTAAGAGATTATCTTTATTTTAGATTCTATATCCATTAAAATAATTTTTTTTAAAAAATAAAAAGTAAAAAAAATAAAATCTGGGCCGTTTAGATCCCAGATGAGACGAGCTTTGGACAAGCAGGGAAGCTCATTTCAAAAACAAGCCTTTTGAGTAGTCATGATGAAGATTATAAATAATTTTATAAATTAAAAAACTATAATTTTTTTGAGTGAGAAATGACTCTTGTTAAAAGTAAGATATTCATTTTATATAAAATATCACTTAAAGCTTCGTTCAGATAGACTTATTTCTTCTTCTTCTTCTTCTTCTTCTTCTTATTATTATTATTATTATTATTATTATTATTATTATTATTATAAAATTTTATAATATAATACTTAATAAGACATATTATTAATTTTAAATTTCAAGAAAATTAGCAAAGGGAAATTATTTTTCATTTTTTTATATTTTTTAAAAGTAAGATATTCATTTTATAGAAAATACTATCTTCCGACTTAATATAAAAGCTAGTTAAGGGGTTGGATTTGATTATAAAATATTTTATAATATAATAAATAATAAGAGACAATTGAATTATTTTTTGAGAGAGAATAAATAGGCTAAATAAATTAATCAATCATTTTATAGGTTCTAGGAAAATTATTTTTTTAAAAAAATGATAAATATAAACATTTTAATGTAGTTTATGTATATTTATTAATCTCTTTCATCTAATTCTTATATTAAGGAATGGTGGGAGTATTAATTAAGAGAAAATAGACTTATACCAAAGTAAAAAGGGAAAATTCTATTAAACAATAATTGAACTGCCAAATTCTAATTTGGGTCAGTAAACTTAACAAATTATGAATTAGGTTATATGGTGCATATAGGCATATAGAAATTGGGTCAAATTATCTCGATGCCTTAGTCCCAAATCTGTCCACATTTTTAATGTTTTAATCATTTTCATAAATAAATTACTTTGAATCATCCATTTATTATCGTATGTATATTCAATAAAAGAATTAAGGGGAGAAAAGCATCAGCACAGGCTTTTTCCTTTCATTAATCATGTCCTTTTCCCCCATTTCTTTATCTTTCAACATCTTTTGTCGTCTTGTGTGTTTTTCGCTTTTTTTTTTTTTTTTCCTTTTAAAAAAGTCTGCACCTTTCTCGCCGATTCTGGTTAACTCCTACATCAAAAAATTGTTCTTTCACCTCATGCAACACTCCACTTGATTTACTTGATTTGAGGCCCGAAAAAAAAAAAAAAAAAAAACTCCACTTGATATATTAATTTTAAGAAATACCCACCTCGCCCCTTTGTGCCACACGCCCCTTGATATATTAATATTTAAGAAACACCCATTTTACGCATGCTTTCTTTATTCATGAGACCTGACATGTACTCTAGAATTTTCATTTTCAAGGATTTTTTTAGGGACAAAAGATCCAAAAGAAAAACTTTACTATAAACATTTAATTGAGCGTGATTCCTTCAGATTATATTCTGCAAACTGATTTTCTTTGTTGTTTCTTAAAGAACAACGAAAGTTTGGATCCTGAATGTCACAAGATATTATTTCCCCCCCTCAATTTTTATTGAATACGCATACGACAATTAATTGATGATTGAAAGTAATTTACTTATGAAAAGGATTAAATTTAAACGTGGAAAGGTTAGGGACTAAGGGGCTTGAATGTAATTTCATCCAATTTCTTAACCCCTCTATACTCCATATGACCTAATTAATGATTTGTTAAGTTTAGTGATCCAAATTAAAATTTGGATAGTTCAACCATCTTTTGATAGGATTTTTTCAATTAAAAATTGAAGGAATATGAGATCAAGAGAAAATAATTCTTAACTTTACAATATCAATCAACTATATCAATATCAACATATTAAATGATAATAGGGAAAAATGTGGGATAATATAGATAATGGGAAGGTATAGATATTATAATATAGGTGATGTTTTATATAAAATAAATATCTTGCTTTTAACAATATAAAAAACTAATTTTTCCATTGAAAAAAATATATTTTTTAATTTATAAAATTATTTATATTTTTCATCATGATTACTTAAAACCAGAGTACAAAAAACCGGACCGGACTGGCCGGTTCGACTGGTTGAATCAGGAACCGGTCCCTGGTCCGGTCCCGTTTGATCAGTAAACCGGTCAGAACCGGTGGTCCAACCGGTTGACCCGGTTTCTTTCTTTCTTTTTTTAATTTTCCAAATTTTTATTTTGTGTTTTTTGAGGGCAAAATGGAAAGTTGAAAACTAAAATGAAGAGAAAAATAGATAAAAAAAAGAACAAATCTAAAAAAATGAAGAAAATAATGAAAAAAAATTATTTAAAAAGATATAATAATTATAGGAAATGAGATATCTTTGCATAAATATAGGTATTATAACTAATACTAATAGATTTTAAACATTTTTTTCTAAAAATCTTTATTTTTATTTATAGAAGTTTAAAAATATATTAATATATATTATCACTAATAAATTATAATATTTTAATATGACCGGTTCAACTACCGGTTAGACCCCGGTTGACCCATTAAACCTTGAACCTGTGCTGTGACCAGTTCATTGCCCGGTCTAGTTTTTCGTTCCTTGCTTAAAACACCGGTTTTTTTGGTCTTTTTCCATTTGTTCTTGGCACTCATGCTCTGGCCAACTTGATTCAAAGAGAAAGACATTAGAACTAACGCTATCGTTTTTGTGGTAGCGGAGCAGAGCACCATAGAAGAGAAGCTGAACCCCTTTTCAACCATTCTTCCTATATCTTCTTCCTCAAGCAGGATGATGTGGTGTGTTTTTTCTTGACATAATAACAAGGTACTACTTCGGTACTTAGTATTAGATCTAGTTGATTTTTTTTAAGAGATTAGGGAAGTTAAATAAGTTAGTTAATCATGATACAGGAACTGAATCTCCTTATGAACTCTAAGACTCAATCGAAGATGGCTACAGATTTTACCATGTCAAGGTCATCTCTCGGCATTCTTCAGCCATACCAACCACATTATGACCTCAATCTATAGATACCTAGACTAAACCACATAATTCATAATGAAACTTGATCAAAGGATCATGTCAGATTCATTCTGATACACATGATCCTTTTTAAGAGGTAAATGTAGAGCATGCTAGAATCTCTAGAGAGATAAAAGAGAAGTTATAGAAAGATAGAGCTTTCAGAATATAAGAGACTTAGAGAGAATTTATTGTAAAACACTCTTCTATTGATGAAAGAGATGACAAACTTTCAATGATCCT
The DNA here is from genome assembly GCA_963855925.1 of Inga laurina. Classification (NCBI taxonomy): domain Eukaryota; kingdom Viridiplantae; phylum Streptophyta; class Magnoliopsida; order Fabales; family Fabaceae; genus Inga; species Inga laurina. The sequence goes on along the minus strand of OY979706.1, from coordinate 6,476,223 downwards.
TTGAGACTAGGAGCACCGTTTATATAGAAACTCAAGCTTACAACAAGACAAAGTAAATTATTACAAACTAGCTGTAAAGTAGGACAGTTAAGCACACCTGTAAAAAACACCCTTATAAAAGCAAGACCACGTGAAAGAAGCTTCAAAAACTAAAAGCAGTCACAGACATGAATTTGATAGATCAACACCCTGTCTTGTATATAGGTTCATGTAAAGGTGATAAGTTCAAGTAGTCTTTATCATCATCATATCATGTGTCATGGGTAGGATTGTCCATATTTATTAGGGTGTTGTCCTCTTGTGTCAACACTTGAGAGTAGTGTTGTGGATATTATGAATATGGGTCATCAGAAAAGGGGCCTCCCCATGGGTCTTGGGAGAATGGAGACAAAGGTCTTTGTCTAGATTCCTATGAGCTAGACTAATATTGAAAGCCAGTAAGAAACAACTGGAGCTCTTTGGAGAGAGACTGTTCTTTCTTGGAATTAAGATAGGCCAAAGTGTCTAGTTCAAGCACTTGTGCTCAAGGCCTTTTGTACCATTTGTGAGGATCAACAGGAACAAAAGGTTCATTATGAATAGGACCAAGTGAGGTACATGATAAACTTGGATTTCCTTCTGGATAATTATTTAAATTGCTGATAAAAAGTTTTAAGGGGTCTATAACCTGTTCCTTGTATTTTGGCCAATTAATATTGACATGCCACAGATAAGCTTGGTTGGTAGTGTAAAGTCTAAGTTGTAAGGCTCATAGAGTGCAAAGAAGCATTGGGTAGTTTGGCATTCTTCTGGAATGTTCCAAAGTCCATGATCTTGAATGATCTTGTTGAGTCGTTTCCTCCAAATTGGAAGAGGAGAGAACCATTGAAGTATGGTCCATAAGTGGGAATCTTTATTTTGACTGTCAAGAAGATAGTGATAGACAGGAAGAGGTTCTAGGGATATGCAGCAGGCATAAAGAGCTGAGAGGGACCAGAAGTACCATTTCATTATTTCTTCAAGGATAGATCCTTTGATAAAAGGAATGGTGAAGTCTGGTTTTTCTAGGTTAAAAAACTCTAAAGATGGTGGAACATGGTTGGTGGTAATGAAGTATACAAGGGTCACCACCAAGCCCTTTATTCCAGCAACAGAAGTTACCCCACAAGGAACCTATAAGCCAATCACTCCAACAGAAGAAGTGCTGAATTGGTAGACCTAGAATTCCGTTAGTCAAAACGAGGTCCTATGTGGGGTAACTTCCAGTGATAAATGACATTATGTTGACTTGTCTACTATTGCTATGGTAGAACAAGCTGAATCTTCTCACAAGCCTCTTGTAGTTGAAGATCCATCTTCAGAAGAAGAACAAACAGGAGAATCTAGGTCTTCTGGCAACCCTTGACAAGTTGTGTGAACAAAAGAAGCTTTTCAAGTCTATGCTCAAAGGAGTATCTAAGCTCAAGCCTGCTTGTAGTAAATCAGATGCAAAGACAAGCATGCATGTCATTGTCCTACCAAGAAAAAGTCTCACTTCCATGAATATAATCCTATAAAGAGTCATAGGAGAATGAGAAGACCAAGGCCAAGGTTTAGATACTTCAAACAAAGATCTCATAATACCCGAAAAACCAATAGATGTTTCCTTTATGGAGCAAAAGGACATTTTGCGAAAGCCTACTCCAAGAAGAAGAAGAGTAAAGATGTTGCAATCTTTCAACAATGCACTATCCATAAATGAAGAAGAAGACATAGAATCCGTCCTTGAAGAACAGTCAGAACAGGATGAAAAAACTCAATACATCATGACCATTTCTGAATCCAATTTAAATGAGTCTTTAGATGAGGAATATAGCACCTACCATCCACATAGGCCAATCTACTCCCTTAACCTAGTTACCAAAGAACCTACTAAGGTCCTTGGGTCATTAGGATCCTTGGGCATGGCCCAAACTGACAAAAATCCTTGGGCATGGCCTATAGCAAATATAGACATCGAATCTTATGCTGCCATTCTTAAATTCCATGTTCTTCCTAAAAAATCTTGGGCTCCTTTCCATCATCCCTTCACAGTAGTTAATAGGAAAATCTTTAAGATAGAACTTATTTCAAAGAAAAATATTAGAGTACAATTCTTTCCAGGCTGCATTGTATGGATCAGAGTTCTAGGAAGTTATCTTCCTAAAAGAGATATTCTCTTTGGGTTTGATGCCTTTTATAGAACTAAACACCTTTACATTACCCCACAAGGTCTCAAGTTCAAGAAATTCTTCAATCTTATATACCAACCCCCAGCATTCTAGAAATTAATCAGCCTTCGATTGGCTATTCAGACATTCAAGATAAGCTACTCAAACTATGTGCAGATAGCCATGACCAATTTAGATGTCACCACTTGCCGCCACCACATTATTGTTACTATCATTGCCTCCACCACCACAACCATCAATATTGGATGATTCTCGGCAAGATAGCATGATTGTTATTTTGAGGCAATGCAATAACTCTTAACTATTTTTCCTACAAAGATTATATTAAGGATAAAATAGACTTTGTGTGATCTTTTAATTTTAAATAATTATTAAAAAAATAACTCATTGCACCTTACTTAAAAATCAAATAAAATATTAGCCCTATAATTAATATTGTATTGCACTACAATGTAGGGTATAATGAGATCGAACCAAACGGGCCCTAAATCATGATACGTCTTGGGCAGGAGATGCCCATTGTATCCCTATGCAATCAGCTTTCCAAATCTTCCGGAGGCTCTGACCGCCCAAAAAGAAGCACTAACAACTAATCATTAGAGCATGTTTGGATTAAGGCGAAAGTGAGGGAAATGGGTCCAGTCAGTACATGAACTGAGAGACCGTGTTGAAAATTTGAGCATCATGGAGGCTTAATTTGTTTCATAGTTTTCACCTCTGTCGAATCCAAAATTAAAGCACCAAACCAAAGATTTCACATTCTCTTGTCTTCCTTGCAGTACTGGATGTTTTAGCTTTAGTTGTTTCAGATTGTACATGCCAAGAACAAAAACATTAAGATGACATAAATTAAGGTTCGTAGGTAAAAAAGTAGTTGTCATATCTTCCTACTCGATCTTTAATTAGGACTACTTTTTAAAAAAATATTTTAGCAAAAAAATTACGTGTTGTCGAAACGAGAGAATTACATGAAGACTGCTCTATCGTAAGTTCCTAACAAATTATCAAATCAAAGCACATATGGGAGCGAATCCTATCAACCTTATCTATATAAACGTGAGTAGGAAATTACGTAAGTATTGTAACTGAGAAAACACCAAACTCATCCAAAACAACTTGTTTTCAATCACAAACCTTCCAATATTCTAAAATATATTTTTTTTATCAGTTTCTTCTGGTCCTGCTGCACTTTAAAGCCACAAGTGTACTTTTCTACTGTTTAAAGATGACTTTATATAGTGCTCTGTTTACTTTCTTTGAAGTTTCCTCGACCCCGGAAAGAAATAAATAAATAAGTAAATGATGTGTTTTCCTGCTATTCTTTGAAAAATTTAACAAACACTTTAACGTACGAGATAAGATGCTTTGCAAAATTACCGATTCAAAATCAATAAAAGTCATCCACAAATTTTACCAAGTAGCCGCGAGCATCCATATACGTCATGGATTCTAATAAATAATTAATATTTATAACTCATCTTCGAAAAATTTAAGGAACACTTTAACCTACGAAATAAGATGCTCTGCAAAATTACCGATTCCAAATCGATAAAAGCCATCCATAAATTTTAAACAATAGCCGCGGTCCTCCATATACGTCATGGATTTTAATAAATAGGTCACATCGATATTTATAACTCATCTACGAAAAATTTAAGAAACACTTTTAACTACCACAAATCTAAGGAAAACTTTAACATACGAAATAAGATGTTCTACAAAATTACCGATTCCAAATCAATATCCTGCACTACTCTTGTGTCATACTTGTGTCTCACGTCTTTACTGAATGTATTAATCTTCAATGGCTATGTATGAATTCTTAGCATATATACTTCCTTTAGTATTTAATATAAGAGTTAGTTAAATTTTTTCTTTTTTGAGAGAATAAGAAAACTAAAAAAGCTACATACTCAGTATATGCTGTGATCTATTAGATTATATATTAATTTTTAAGTCATGCAAATTATTTTAAAGAAGAATGATAAATATAAATATATAATTTAATTAGTTTCTTTATTCTCTTTAAAAAAAACAAGTCAACTACTCTTATATTAAGGACCACAAGTAACATTAGTTTAGTTTTAATGAGGTAGAATAAAATAAAATAAATAATTTTGCATATCAAAATATCTTTTAATCATTAAATAACTCTTAATTATTCATCAGTCAAACCTTAAAGCTGCAAACTTTAATGCTGCTTCACTAGTCCTGTTTTCGAAATATTGCTTCGGCCATTGATAAGTTACAATTCAGAGACTTAAAATCCTATTATTATTAGCTAAAATAGCACATTAAATTCTGATGTTCCAGACTTCCATTTAAGTTTTGGAGAAAATGAGAATATGGTCTTCAATTTAAATAAACCAAATATTATTTCCAAGTCTGCAAAAAAAAAAAAAAAAATCTTTTCAAATTCAAAATTATATATATATATTTATTTTTTCTTTGTTTTAGATTTTTCAGAAATGAAATATTAAGTTTTAAACTAATTAAAAAATGCAATTTCAATCTTTCTAATCCCAACTTTCAAGCCTTAAAAGTCAAAATTCGAGTATCAAATGGAGTCGCATGATTATAGCAAATAATTGAATAACAAATTTGATAAACAAAACAATGAAAATAAAGAAAAACATCAAGCAAGACAAAGACAAGTCGCTCTGGTACAAAATAACAACCATAGCTTCCAATTTCGGAAATTCCCTCGTAATTTCAGACGGAATTAATTCCGTCGGAAATTCTGTCGCAAACTTATTTTTTATGTTTTCAATTTTAAAAAGCCAAGTGACAACTCCAGCGGTAGCCACCTCATTGCCGCCGCTAGCGCGTGGCGCTCTGGCAGCCTACACCTTGTCGCAGACACCCAGATCTACCACGTGTTGCATCCTCCTTCCACCATGTGTCGCATCCTTCCTCCGCCATGTGTCACAGCCTCTTTTTTCCTTGAAATGCAACTCAACTTGACCTCTTTTGGTTCGAACTCATGACCTCGTTCATACTCACACGATGCCTTACCGAATGAGGTAGACTACTTTAGCGTTATATTATTACACAATTATATATATATAATCTTATTATACATAATCAATTATTTATAAATATATATATTTTTTTCTTATATATAAATGTAATAATTTTATATATTCTTATAATTTTTAATATAAATTAACTTCAAATTAAAAAATTTTATATCTTAAATAAATTTCATATGACTATATTTTTGTCTAATTTCTAAAATTAATCAGCACGAAGCTCTAATGAAGGTACGTTTCTTTAAAGATTTCATATACCTTGTTTTATTTGATAGATCTAGGATAATCTGAGCCACTATATGGAATTAGAGAGATACTTTTACTGATTGTTATATAACATCAGGTTTCATGGCTAAGATTGGAGATCGTTATTGTATATATCATTTACAAGTTTTTTTATATTATTATTATTATGACCAGAAGCCATACACATCTGGTTCTTGAAATTATATGACTAGAAGTCTTTTTTTTTTTTATTTCTTATGATATGATATGGCTAGAAGCCATATCCCTTTGATTTCCTATTATATGGTCAAAAGCTATATACATTTTTCATCTTTTATCTTATTGTACGGCCAGAAGTCATGTACAATTTTTATTTATCCAGAAGATAAATAAAATAATCTCTCATTTTGAGATTAATTAGCCTGAAGCCATGAGATTAAAAGGCTCGAAGCCAATTTAAATTTTCTTATCTTGCCTTGAAAACTATTTATTGTCTTTACGATCAATTTACGGTTATTTTTGTTTAAGATATTATATTGCATTTTTATATTTCATATTTTAATTATTCTCGCTTATTTCTTTAATTAGTCTCAACCATGTTAAACCTCCCAAAACTTGAATTTGTGGCTCTTGATATTACTGGAAAGAATTATTTATCTTGGATGCTGAATGTGGAAATCCACTTGAACGCCTATGATCTAGAAGACACAATTAAAGAAGAGAATCAGGCATCCAACCAAGACAAAGCCAGATCCATGATTTTTTTTCGCCGCCATTTGCATGAAGGTTTTAAAATTGAAAATTTGACCATAAAAGATCCATTTATTCTTTGAAACACACTAGTATAGAAAAGGGCTTTTAGACTGTCACATTTAGACCGGTTATATCAGATAAGGTCTTAAAAATATGACCGGTGGTATTTTTGTAATTATAATCAACTTTTAAGACCGATTATATTGAAATAAGGTCTTAAAAATATTTTTTAGACCGGTTCCAAAAACAACCGGTCTTAAAATATAAATAATTAAAAAAATAAATATATGTAATACATTTTCTAGACCGGTTCTAAATATAACAGGTTTAATATATTATCTAAATTAAAGGCAACTAAAAAAATAATATGTTTATTATTTTTAAGACCAGTTGTAAGGAAAAATTGGCCTCAAATATTAAAACTTTAAGACTGGTTGTTAATAAGAACTGGTCTTAAAAAGTTTCATTTTTTCAAAACCGGTTATTTTGTAAAAACCGGTCTAAAATATTACTTTTAAGACAGGTTTTGTAGGACAACCGGTCTTAAAACGGACCTAAATTTCAGCTCGGGCCTAATTTCAACTCTGAAATCTGATACTCAAGCACATCTTACAAAGCCTTCCCTCGGTTCGCTGCAGCTCCTCCTTTCCACTTCTCTCCTCCATTCTTAACCTTCACCGCCGTCGACACAGATGCACAGTTGAATACGTTCCCGTAAGGCTTATCGTTTGTTCCCTTCTATTGGTTTCTTTCTCAACCTCGTTTTCTTGGTTAAATCTCTTCTTCCCACGTCTCTCCTCCATTCTTTACTAATGTCATCGGTTGATCACTACTACAAAAAGGGGTTTTAACGTCCCTATTTTGGCACTTCTAACATACAAAATCTGGGGAACGTCTATGTGAGGGGCGTAGTATATTTTAAGAAAAGACGTTCCAAAAAAATGAGACGTCTAAAGTCCTCCATGAGGGGACTTTGGATGTCCCAAATTGAGATTTAGGACGTCCAAAGTCCCCCCGTGGAGGACTTTAGACGTCCTAAATTGAGATTTGGGATGTCTAAAGTCCTCCACAGGGGGACTTTAGACATCCGAATTATTAATTTGGGATGTTGAAATGTTTGATTTTTTTTAAAATGATTATTTACATCTGTATTACCTAACGAATTCAAACTGCAAAAACATAATAGAAAATGGATTCATAAACCACAATGTCCGTTACAAAATGGTAAGAATATCCAACACTATAATCTTTACTATATATACATACAATAACAACTCATACAACTAACTACTATATATATGTACAATAACAACCAGAAAGTGTCAAAACGCTGTCATCACACAACTACAAACTGATATAAATAAAAAGTTTACTGCTCTATATGTTGAAGAAGATGTCCAGCCAAAAGGTCTCTGATCAAATTAAGGTCTTCACGTAGGTAGGCATCTCCATTATCAAAAATATGAAAATTAGAAAATAAGTTTTGATGAAATGAATCAAGCAAATGAATTAATTAGCATTTCAATTAGAACACCAAAAATATCATCATTTGAGAATGAAGAAGCGATTACCTTTTTAAAATCGTTAGTAATTCCACTTTGAGTGATGTTATACATATAAAGTATAACATAATATCCGCATTCAGTGTTACCAGGTTGTCGAGGGCACTTTAAATCAAAGCCAATTGGTTGTTAAAATCAATAAAGGTATGTCTAAAACGACCATCAATGAAACAATTAGAATCGAAACTACTTACTATAGGATAAAACCACTTTGGGTTTTTAACAACTGTACCCTTGCTGACCCGCCTAGGACTCTATATGTTTGACAAGCACTGTCATCAAAATCAAAATCAACAGAAATTAGAACTATTCATTTTTCAAGAGTCAATAAAATACAAACAGAATAACTTACGTGTCAAAGACGGATTTTGTATCTTTGTCTGGACTTTTACATAAGGGATCAAACCAATAGACTACGTTGCGGCGATGACATATAACACACAAACTCCAGTGGTAACTATAACAACATGTACAGATTAAAATGAAGTTAGATGACAAGGCAATTATTTATTAAACAACTTAAATTGACAAAATGAAAATACAAACCGTTGAACAATGGGTGCTAGATAACAACGAAGTTTAGTCTCTCCCATTGTGTAGCCGACATAGTGAGTCCTATACGCCACAGTATTGGTATCCCCTATCATATTCGCAGGGCATAAGAATCCATACCAATCACGATTTTACATGTTTGTTCAGAGGCCGTGGAAGATGCTATAATAGAATTAAAATAAGAAATGAATTATTGAATGTATGAAATCAAAAAACCACTAAATGAATTCTATGGGTAAATTGAAAAAAAAACTTACCGGATTGCAAATTTCACCCATCCTGTATCTATCTCCTCCAACCTGATAAACTGCTTAAGATTTGTATTGTCAATCGTGTAGGGATACTCTAATGTAAGGCCCACAATCCCTTGAGGCATCTTCAAGTCAACCTGTTTAATGCCCTTGTAGATCTGTTGCAGCCGTACTAAGTAGGGCCATTTCCTCGCATCTTCGTCATCCTTTTAGAACATCAAAAAACAAATTGTTATTAGGATGCCAACAGATTTTTAGTAATAGTAAGGTAATACCTACCATTGGAGGTGTTGCATCTGAACCAATAAGATTGTGAGGCCAAAGGATGAAAGATCCTATCGCCTGACCTAACGTGCCAACCTCTGGATCAGGAACAGGGATGGTTGTACCTTCTTCCCCCTTTCTAACACTCGTAACATTCACCCTACAAAAATCTTGCGGAATTTGCTGATGATGGTGGGTGGTAGCACGTGTGTGAATGAGAGCATCGACAACAACACGCAACAGTGGATCATCTATATAGAGGGTGGAAGGGTCTCCCGACGCTGGAGTGGGAGAAGGGTCACCAAGTGGTTCCTCCAGAGGGTGTAACTTCCTTTGGTGCTATTGAAGGCTGGGGATTCCTGAGTTCTATGCTCGTCCCTTGCCCTTTGTGCTTTGAACATCTTTGCCATTTCAAGTTGAAGCTCTGGCAATAGCTCTTTTCGAAGCTTGTCATGAAGGTTGGCCTCGAGCTCTTGTTTGAGGTCCTCTCGAATCTTGGCCACAAGGTACCTACTAGGTCTAGCTTGTGACGAATAACGTGAGTCTCATCCAAAATACCTCACGGCACTAACTCCCCGTGTCTCTCCTCGAACATGACCAAGGTCATCTGCCTTCCTAATAGCCGTTGAAAAGATGTCCATCCGTCTACTTGGATTGAATGAACCTTGGCTACTATGATCTTCCAGTTCATCCTGTAGCATACAGTTTATCATAAATGTATCAAAACCACTCTCAATATGTAAAAAATTAGGTACTTATGGTATAACTACTTACAATCCTTGCAGCAAAGTATCCATCCAGTGCCTTTCCATTGTAGACGAACCTCATCCATCCAGTGCCTGTACATCTCCCTGGTGTCTGGGACATCGTATGTTTGTTGCAAGGTAAAATATAAGATAATTATATTTGAAACAACAAGAATAAAGCTACAATTATCATAGATGTATCAAAACTTATATACCAAAAGTTGCTGCCAAATCATGTCTTTCATTTTTCGGGGAACCAATCTCCCATTATCGTAGGTAATGTGCACTTTGCTTCAACCCAAAAACCCTATGTAGCTAATGAAATGGTCTTCTTCAGGATCAACTGGATTCAGATTGGCATCAAAGTCTATATGCAACCTCTCTTGTTGATGTTCATGACGTGCAACCAATGCTCCCATCTTTGTATAGCCTCTAACCCTCCTTCTTGCAACAGGTTCATCTCTAGGCCTTTCGTCATCGCTAGGGCTTTCGTCATCCCCAACACTTTGATTTGAGTCACTAGAGTTGTCCATATTCCTGTTAACACAAAAAGCATCATCAGATACGTAAAAATTGCAACAAAAATAAAATAAACTAAGCAGGAGTAAAACAAAAACAACACATAGTTCTCTTTTATAAATTAAGGTCTCACTACTACAAAAAGAACTTTTAACATCACTAATTAACATCCGTTTTTAAAAAACAGCAGTTGAAAAGGAGGTAGTGGAATTTTTGAAATTTTGACTTGTCTTTTAATGATTGTTTTTTGAAAACAGTCGTTAAAAGTCACTTTCAATGACCGTTTTTGAAAAACGGTCGTCGAAAGTGTACACTTTCAACGACCGTTTTTTAAAAACAGTCATTAAAAGTGTCTCAGATCTGTTTTAATCCCAATTGTATCTCCTTTACTAGTTGCGCCTTCTCAAATCCACCTCTGAGCCCTAGTCCAACCTCCAATCACATCATCTGGCCCCTCTCCGACCCCAGATGCAACCTCTAGCCTATTCTTCGACCCAATCGTGACCTTCACCTTCCTCTTTGCTAGCGTTTTTGTGAACCCTCTCCTCCTCGGCCTCATTTCGATAATCAAGAACATGCTTAGTCCATTCTTAAGAGTATAATATGCGTGGATCTTTTAGCAAAGTAGCAACATTTGCTTGGGTGTTAATGAGGTTGTAATGACAACCCATAAGATTAAGTATTTCCCTGAGGTTGAGAGTGTTTACAAAGCACTTGAGGTTGTTCTCCTTGCCTTTATATATATATATATATATATTTTATCATTTTTTGAAGTTGAATTGCAATTATATTTGGGATTTACTTCTTGAAACGAAAAGTAAATCACAATATACAATGAATGTTGCTCGTTGTAAGTTTTGTTTGAATGTAGCTCGTTAGAAATTTCTATTCCAAAACTTGAGTTCTGTACAAGAATTTTGTTTTAAAAAAAATAGAGGGATACAATAACCATTTTTGCAAAAATAGTCGTTGTAAGTCATAATATACAACGAATGTTTTTGCAAAAACAGCCGTTGTAAGTCTCTTACAACGACTGTTTTAAAACGGTCGTCTATTTTAAAACTTTCAATGACACTCACATATACGTCCCTCTAAAAACAATCATCTAAAGGGCATAAAAACGGACGTTAAAAGTCCCTTCTGTAGTAGTGTCTTACTTTATATTGTTTCCCATATTTCTTCACCATGGTCATTTCTTACAGCATATTCGTCATCATCTACCAATTCTACTTCATTTGTTTAAGGTGGAGTTGTTGTGAAAGATGGTGTGTCGTCAAGGTTGAAGGTCGGATCACCATACTTCTATTTTTTACTTTTAAGGATAATGGACATGTTTTTGCACTCAGGATCTATGACATAAAACACTTGTTTCACCTGGCTTGCTAGAATGAAGGGCTCATATCTATAGCCAACTCTTCGAAGATCGACTGAGACAAATCCAAATTATTTATCTATTACCACAGCATTATTGCTAACCTACTTACATTTGAATAACGCAACTTTGAACTTGTTATATGTAATCTCCCATATTTCTTCTATAACTCCATAATAGGCCATAGACGTTAATATGGGATTTTTATCTCTCGAACTAGAAAAGTGCATGGCTTCAGCTTCTACCATGACCCCATTATTTTGCATGGTACTTTTGTCATCTTGCTCTTTTATATAGAAAGAATAGCCGTTTATATCATAACCGGTCCAAGTAATGACCTGAAACGAAGGCCCCCAAGCTAGCCACTCGATTGTCTCAGACACATTAGTCTGTACGAAACCTTTTCCTTAAACCACTCTATGAATATCTTGTTTTGCTCAATATTAATTTACATGTCATTCTTCCTTGGATTCTTGTTCTTCAAAGTCTTTTTGTGTTCATCTATGTAAGGTTGAACTTCTTCCATATTATTCAGGATATACAAGTAGGCTTGCAACACCTTTTCACGAGGAACATTCTTCACTTTCAGTCCTCGTGTTCCCTTGCTTCTTCCCTCTTCATGCTAATATTGTTCCTTCTTCCCTGACATATAATCTTTACAAAACTCCATAGCCTCCTCAACTACATATCTTTCTACTATTGAGGCTTCTGGTCGATAAGGATTTTTAGAATACCCTTTTAAGATCTTCATGTATCGCTCGAAAAGGTACATCCACCTCAGGTAAACTGGACCGCAGAGCCTTACCTCCCTTACCAAATGAACTATCAAATACACCATTATATCGAAAAATAAAGGAGGAAAATGCATCTCTAGTTGTGACAAAATAATGTAACCCTCATTTTCCAGTTCATCCAATTTCAGTGTCAATGACTTGTGTTACATATAGCATTGAATAAAACGCACAATCTTGTTACAATAGTTCGTACTTCATCTTTCATTATGCCTCTAATAGCTACCGGGAATAGTTGTTGCATCAACACATGATAATCATAGGACTTCATTCCCACTAACTTCAAATTGTCCATTGAGACACATCTTCTCACATTCGAGGAATACCCTTACGAAACCTTAATTTCATGCAAACACCCACACAAACTTCTTTTCTCTGCTTTTGATAGTGTATGAGATGCTGGCTCCATATATGCCCTGCTACCATCATCTCTTAGTTGTGGATGTAACCGTTCTCTTATTCCCATATCAACAAGGTCTAATCTCACACTAATCACATCCTTAGTCTTCCCTGGTATGTACAAAAGCTATTGATAAGGCTATCACAAACATTCTTCTCCACATGCATCACATCAATACTGTGTCTCACGTCAAGCGAAAGCCAATATGGAATATCAAAGAAAATGGATCTCTTCTTCCATATGTTCTTCTCACCTGCAGTCCTCTGATTCTTTCCAAAAGTGACATTGATACGTTCCACTTGACTATAAACTTCCTCTCTGGTTAATGCCTTTAGAGCCATTCCATGCTCCTGTAAGCCGTTAAAACACTTTCTTAGCCTACAATACAGGTGGAACCAATGAAGAAACCTCTTGTGGCCAAGGTAGACAATTTTTCTTCTATGCTTTAGTTTATGGAAGTGTGTGTCTGCTTCACATATCGGGCATGTTTTATGGCCCTTCACGTTGTACCCTGACAAGTTTCCGTATGCGGGGAAGTCATTTATCATTGTGAAAATCATTGCATGCAGCTTGAAGGACTCCTTCTTATAAGCATCAAACACATCTATGCCTTCCTTCCACAACTTCTTCAAGTCCTCAATCAAAGGCGCCAAGTAGACATCAATATCGTTCCCTGGCTGTTTTGGTCCCTAAATTATCATAGAAAGCATTATATACTTGTGTTTCATACATAGCCAAGGAGACAAGTTGTATATTACAAGGAGAACCGGCCACTTACTATGTGTGCTAGTAAGAGTTCCATACGGATTGATGCCGTCTGTACAAAGCTCAAGTCGAAGGTTTCTCGGCTTGCTACCAAATTAAGGGAACATTTCATCTATTTGTTGCCATTGTGGAGAGTCAGCTGGGTGCCAAAGATATTTCCCATCAGATATTCTCTCATTAAAGTGTCATCTCAACTTCTTCGCTTTTGTTGCAGTCGTAAACAAATGTTTAAAACGTGGTATTATTAGAAGATATCACAAAACCTTTAAAGGTTGCCTTTTAGTTGTCACATCACCACAACCACCATCTTTTTTCACTTTGTATCGTGCAGTTTTACACTTAGGACACTCACTAAGATCTCCATACTCATTTCTGTATAGTACGCAGTCATTAGGGCAAGCATGTATCTTTTTATACTCTATACCCATGGTAGACAGGAATTTCTTGGCCTCATACATACGATTTGGAAGTACATTATCCTTTAGAAACATATCACACAATAGTTCAAGCAGCAATGTGAAGCTACTATCGGTCCACCTACAAGTTGTCTTTAAGTTAACCAAATGCAATGTTCCTATTAGCCGCGTGTACTTACTCCCAGGGTACAACGGTGTCTCTGCATCACTCTGCAGGCTGTCATACTCCTACGACTACGCAAAGGATTCTACCTCAACATCGTGAATCATTTTATCCATTCTATCTTCATCCATGACATCCACATCTCCCTTCTTGTGCAACGGACAATCCATTACTTCCTCACCATGCCATATCCACCTTGTGTATTACAGATTTATTCCATCACAAAGGAGGTGATCCTTTATGACATCAACATCCCGTCGACTCTCATTCAAACAATTGACACAAGAATATTACCCATTTGGATGTTGCTGATTTCTTAATTTAATTTGAACTGCTATGTTTTAGTGTATTTAAAGTTGCTTCTATCATATGTATTAATTTTAATTATGTTTTTATGTTTCTTTTATTGAAGAATGAATCTTATTGGTATCAATTCTAAAGATTTATCTCTTATTGATAGTGCAACAACCCACACCATCTCAGAAATGATAAATATTTTTCTTCCTCGGTAATGCAAGAAGCCAACATTCAAACTATATCTGGTAGTATATATTTGATAAAAGGCTCCGAAAAGAGCTAATATTTTGTTACCTGAAGGAACAAAATTATGTATTGATAATGCATTTATTCTACCAAGTCTAAAATAAATGTATTGAGTTTCAAAGATATCTGCAGAAATGGATATCATATAGAAACAACAACTAAAAATAATCACGAATGTCTTGCTATCACAAATATAGTTTCTGGAAGAAAATGCATATTAGAAAGTTTTCCTGTATTTTCTTCTGGATTGTATTATACATTTATAAACACAATTGAAACACATATTATTGAGAATCAAAAGTTCATCAATGCAAACCAGAAGTCTACCAATGTAAACCAGAAGTTTACTAATGAATTTAACGTTTAGCATGACCGATTAGGCCATCCTAGGTCAATTATAATGAGACAAATAATTGGGAATTCATGTAGATATACCCTGAAATGTAAACAAATACCACAATCCCATGATTTCTCATGTGCTGCATGTTCGAAGGAAAAGTTAATTATTTTCCCCTCACCAAACAAAATAGAAAGTGATTCTCTCACATTTCTAGAACGGATACAAGGAGATATTTGTGGGTCAATACACCCACCATGCACACCATTTAAATACTATATGGTTTTAATTGATGCATCAACTAAATGGTTGCATGTTTACTTATTATCTTCTTGCAACCTAGCGTTTGCAAGATTACTTGCTCAATTGATTAGATTAAGAGCACATTACCCTGATTATCCTATCAAGAAAATACGTCTTGATAATGCTAGTAAATTTACTTAACAAGCTTTTAATGAATATTGTATGTCCCTTAGAATTGATGTTAAACATCCTGTAGCTAATGTTAATGCGTAAAATGGACTTGTAGAATCATTGGTTAAAAGGTTTCAACTAATTGTAAGGCCTATACTTACACTACTAGAAAAATCACTTTTAAGACCGGTTAAAAAAGACATTTTAGACCGGTTCTGGATCTGGTCTTGATACAGCCGATCTAAAAAGTCTGCTACTTTTTAGACCGGTTATGGAACTGGTCTTAAAAAATGTTTTAAGACCGGTTATTATAAAATCGGTCTAAAAATAAATATTTTTAGATTGGTTATCAGAGGAACCGGTCTAAAAGGTTAAAATTTTAGACCGGTTTTATGAAAAACCGGTCTAAAAATTCAACCTTTTAGATTGGTTTTCTCCAAAATCAGTCTTAAATGTACTTTTCAAACCGGTTTTAGAGAAAACCGGTCTTAAAAGTTGAATTTTTTTAAAATTTTTGTTTAAAAGATATACCCAACAAGTCATTTCCCCTGTTAAAACATTTCACTCAGCAAGCAGCAGCCAATTCAACGACATTCAAATAAATCTTCTCTTACAGATTATATAACTAACATCTTAATGACATGTGAGATACTCAAAACTCATTGGAACATATTAAAACTCAACTCCCTTGTGCTTAAACAGTGCTGGCCGAAACAGAAGCAAGAAAAACAACCATGAATAATAAACTCACAATCACAGAAAAAATCATAATGCAAGGAAATCATACAACCATGACAATGTTGTTTTGACCAAGTTCCTTATCTTTTCACTTACATACATACATCAAAGATTAAATTACATTAATGACAATGCTATTATAGCCAAAATACTTTATACACACTCTTCTCAAGCTGATGATCACTAGCTAGCTTGGCTTCAGATAATCTACACTAAGACGTACACCTTATATCCTTCATTTTCCTGTGACGACAACAAAAAAAGTAGTTATATATATACACCAATAACTATATACATAATTCAAATATAGTTCATGATAATTATTTTAGCCAACTAACCTTCAATGCAGTATTATAAAGGGATATCCTCCCATATCCCTTCATGATGATCGTTTCTTGTGCCGTGTTCATTGTTTGCTTCATCTTCTTCGTTCAATTCTGGTAAACCCTTAGAAAAAGAAGGAGTCTTAAGCAGATCATTCATTGAATAACTTTCCTGATTAATATCAATTACCCTTTTTCCTTGGAGAGCTACAGACCACATTTTGTTTGCCTGATTAGTAACATAGAACACTGTTTCGCTTGATATGCCATAATAAAAGGTTCATCTCTAAAACTTCTACTATTCAAATCAATCAATGTAAATCCCAATTGATCAATCATCACACCATTGTTGACATCAACCCACTTGCATTTGAAAATGGGAAGTTTAACTTTAACATAATCAACCACCCAAATCTCTTCAATCACCCCATAATAAGGTATTGCAGCCAATATAGGATTCTTATCTTTTGAACTAGAGAAGTGCATAGATTCAACCACTAACATAACCCCACAGTTCTGGACGGTGCTCCTATTATCAAGGGACTTCGTGTAAAACGTATAACCATTGATCACAAATGAAGTCCAACTTATGACATCAGCCACAGGACCATGTGCTAACCATTTAATTGTATTAGAAACACATTCTTTGCCATCAACCTTTTGTTTGAACCAATGTGCAAAAGTTTTGTTATTTTCCCTAATTAACCTTTATTCAGTTATTCAACTATTTCCTTTCCATAAAATTTATTTATGAGCATTAATGTAATCTTGAACTTCATCAACATTATTCAAGATGTATAAGTGGACTTGTTGTAATTCATCAAGATCCATACTTTTTACTGAAGCCCCGCGTCTACCGCTTCATCATCATAACGTTCAGGAAGTTCAATGTGTCCTACATTTGACAAGTAATCTTGATAAAACTACATGGCTTCTTCATAAACATATTTCTAAACAATAGATGCTTCAGGCCGATTGGGGTTCTTCACATACCCTTTTAGGATTTTCATAGTTCTTTCAATTGGGTACATCCATCATAAATAGATAGGGCCACACAACTTGATCTCCCTGACTAGATGAACAATTAGATGTACCATGATGTCAAAAAAAGAAGGAAGAAAAAGCTTCTCAAGCTGGCACAAGATCATATATGCTTCATTTTCCAGTTCATCCAATTTTTTTGTCTCAATAACTTTACTACAAATAGCATTAAAGAAGAAACAAAGTCTAGTCAAAATATGTTGAAGATCATATTCGGTAATGCCTTGAATGGCTACTGGGAGCAGTTGTTGCATTAAGACATGACAATCATGAGACTTTAGCCCCACTAGCTTCAAGTCTTTCATCGACACAAGCTTCCTAACATTTGAAGAATACCCTGAAGGAACTTTGATGCCATGTAAGCATTGACAAAAGCTTCTTTTCTCATCCTTAGACAAAGTATGAGCAGCTGGAGGATAAAAAGTTCTCTTACCATATGGCTTTGGATGCAAGTCTTCTCGTATCCCCATTTCTTGCAAATCTAATCTTGTCTTCACACCATCCTTAGAACTACCTTGTATGTTAAGCAGTGTCCCAACAATACTATCACACACGTTTTTCTCCACATACATGAAATCAATACAGTGTCTTACATCAAGCTTCGACCAATATGGAAGATTGAAGAAGACAAACCTCTTTTTCCATTTACTTTTCTCATTACTATTCTTTGTAGTCTTACCAAAGATAACATTCATATTTTTCACTTTTCCATAAACTTACTCCCCAGTCAATGCCTTTGAAGCATCTTCAAACTCTTGTCCACCAAAAAAAGCTTTCTTTAATCTACGATACGGGTGGCCTCGTCTAAGAAATCTCCTATGGTCAAGATAAACAATCTTTCTTCCATGTTGAAGTTGTTGGTAGCATGTTCCTTCTTCACAAATTGGACATGCTTTATGGCCTTTAACACTATAGCTTGACAAGTTTTCATATGCAGGGAAGTCATTTATAGTACAAAAGATGATGGCTCTCATTATAAAAACCTCCTTCTTTTTCAGGTCAAAAACATCAACACCTTCATCCCACAACTCTTTCAAGTCTTCGATCAAGGGCTCCAGGTAAACATCTATATCATTTCCGGGTTGTTTTGGTCCCGAAATCAACATAGATAACATGATGTACTTTCGTTTCATGCATAACAGAGGAGATAAGTTGTAAATTACCAACAGAACAGACCATGAACTATGTATACTGCTCAGGCTACCAAAAGGATTCATGCCATCCATGCTAAGCCCAAGCCTAAGGTTCCTAGGCTCTTCACCGAAGGCAGGAAATAATTGATCGATTTTCTTCCATTGAGAAGAATCAGCCAGATGTCGAAGCTTTCCATCGAATATCCTCTCATCTACATGCCATCTCAAATTTCTTGCATCATTTTCATTAGCAAATAAGTGCTTGAACCTTGGTATGATTGGAA
Source organism: Inga laurina (assembly GCA_963855925.1). NCBI lineage: Eukaryota > Viridiplantae > Streptophyta > Magnoliopsida > Fabales > Fabaceae > Inga > Inga laurina. The sequence goes on along the minus strand of OY979706.1, from coordinate 6,457,410 downwards.
GGTACCACAATACTTTTGCAGGAGTGTTATTTGATTTGTACCTCTGGGTTTCACATATTGGACATTGTTGTTCCTCTTCATGCTCTTTTCTATAGAATATACAATCATTAGGGCATGCATGGATCTCTTTATACTTCATCCCTAGTGAACACAATATTCTCTTAGGATCATAGTATTGAGAAGGCAACACATTATCATCTGGAAGCATGTCCTTAAAAGCCTCAAGCATTTCTGAAAAACTCTTGTCACTCCATCCATGTCGTGCTTTCAAGCTTACCAATTTCAATACTGCTTTCAACAATTGGTACTTTTTACACCCTGGGTACAACGGTGTCTCAGCATCACTACACATATTAACATATGCATGTGATTTCTCAAAAGTCTCTTCTCCTACATCACGAATAATATCCTCTATCCAATCATCTGTATCCGTGTCATTATCATCAAAGTTCACTCGCCCCTGTTGAGATGAACTTGGTGTTTCTAATTCTTCACCATATCATACCCACACATATAACTCTTACAGAATCCTTCACAAATTAAATGTGTATATATATCTGCAGTACTTAGTCGCTTCTCATTCAAACATACTACACAAGGGCAATAAAACTTCCCACTACCATCATCGGCATTTCTAATAGCGAAGTCTAAAAAACCCCTCACCCCATTATCATATTCAACACTTGTTCGTTTAGCGTTTATCCAACTATGATCCGTATATATCTCAACACTTCTAGCACCCTATATCCAACAACAAAAGGATAGACAAAAAAACAACAACAATAGAGTTTTAGATATTTCAACGAAATTAACAGGCACCATGTGAAACTGGTATTGTTTTAACAAACCAATAACACTGACAATAATCAAACAACCGCACTAAATTAAAAAAAAAAAATAGAGTGGTATTAATCCAAGCCAAATATCACAAGGATATAATTAAAAGTCAGAGCATATATCTAACAAGAATGTGCAGATTTAATTTTTTCCAGATTACATTTAAGTGCTCAAAGCGACAACAAGAACCATTTTTTCATAGAACATTATTAATTATTGAATAATGTACAACTAAATAACAGATCAAACACTAACATGATTGAAGACCAAGGAGTGAGTTTCAACCCAAAGTCACGGTGGCGTCGACTGAGGTTAAATGAAGTCCTCAAATTCACGGCACTGACAAAGGGAAGTCAAGTCAGAGGAGAATGGTCACTGCGGAGATTAGAGGTAGCGGTGGAGAAGACTAATGATAATCAAAGAACAGCGACGACAAACACAGCAACGGCAACGGTAATGACAGAGGAGAGTTGAGCAAATGAGGGATGGGACTCCATGGACGAGTTCAGAACAAGCATGGACAGAGCTCACAGAGAAATGACAAAAAGAGAAGAAAGGGTTCACAGAGCGCGCGATCTAGGCGCGGGAGGAAAAATAAGGGTGAAAAATCTTACCTTTAAGACCGGTTTTTAAAAAGGAAAATTTCACATTTAAGACCGGTTTTTACAAAAACCGGTCTTAAATGTGTTACATTTAAGACCTGTTTTTGTAAAACCGGTCTTAAAATGTTATCTCATTTTCAATTTAAAATGTTTTAACATTTAAGACCAGTTTATATGTAAACCGATCTTAAATGTTAAAACATTTTAAATTCATAAAATTTTAACACTTTAAGACCGGTTTTATTTATAATCGGTCTAAATAAATTTTTTAAGACCATTTTTTTAAGAATCGGTCTTAGAAGTTCAATATAATTACAAAACTGCCACCGCACAAATTTTTAAGACCTTATTTGCCAAAACCAGTCTAAATGTGGCAATCTAAAAACAGTTTTTTCCAATAGTGTTATGAGATCAAATCTCCCAATTTCTACTTGGGGCCATGTTATTTTGCATACTGTAATGTTGATTCGCATTAGGCCAACAAGTTACCTAAAGGTTTCCTCCTTACAAATGGATTTTAGTTAGGAACCTAATATTTCCCATATAAGGATTTTTGGGTGTGCAGTATATGCACCAGTAGCACCACCACGATGCACCAAAATGGGTCCTTCAATCATAAAATATTTAGGACAACCTACAAGAGATTTATTTACGGCACGATTTTCTGATTGTCATTTTGATGAATCACTTTTCCCAACATTAAGGAGAGAAAACAAATAGTTTGGTAAAAAAAATTAGCTAGAATGAATTATCGTTAGCTCATTTTAATTATCGTACAAAATAGTGTGAAGTGGAAGTTCAAAAGATAATTCATTTGTAGAATTTAGCTAATCAAATGCCAGAAGCATTTACTAACCCAAAGAAAGTAACAAAGTCACCTAGCTGCTAATGCTTCTATTAAATTTGATGTCCTTGAAGGAGAACCTACAATGAATGAATTTAAAGCAAGCCTGAAGTGTGGTAGGCCCATCAGTTCTAAAGATAAAAATCCTTAAAAGCGAAAACGACCAAAAAATACATATGGTCAAGTTGAGGATAATCAAGAAAAGTTAGTAGCTCTAGAAGAGCCATCTCCTGAAGAGTTATTATCTCCAATAGAGATATCTCCAGAAGATAATGTTGTAGTCCCAAAAGAGACTCAGGTACCTAATATATGTGAAAATAATGAGATCTCAATAAATTATGTTATGAATGGAATCCGATGGGATCAAAATGAAGTCAACGTTGACGACATCATTGCTTATAATATAGCATATGATGTAATGAATGATAATGAGGATCATGAGCCAAAATCCATTAGTAAGTGCCAACAAAGAAATGATTGGCCCCATGGAAATATGTCATTAATGCATAATTAAAATCATTGGCTAAACAAAAAAGTATTTGGACCTGTAGTCCTTACACCTAAAGATGTAAAGCTAGTTGGATGTAAATATGTCTTTGTACAAAAGAGAAATGAAAAGGGTGAAATAACAAGATATAAGGCACGTCTTGTAGCCCAGTGCTTTACACAAAGACCTGGTATTGATTTTGAAGAAACGTATTCACCAGTAGAGGATGCGACTACTTTTCGTTATTTAATTAACCTAGCAGTAAATGCAGGACTTGATTTGCATCTAATGGATGTCATGACTGCCTATTTATACGGCTTACTTGATAATGATGTTTATATGAAAGTCCCTGAAGGACTAAAAGTGCCAGAAGCATCCAATTCAAGTTCTCAAGAACAATACTTAATTAAGTTAAATAAGTCCCTGTATGGCTTGAAGCAATCAGGGCGCATGTGATATAATAGTCTTAATGAATATTTGTTGAAAGAAAGATACAAGAATGATTCGATATGCCCATGCATCTTTATGAAAAGATCTAAAAGTGAGTTTGTTATAATTGCTGTTTATGTTGATGATATCAATATCATTGGAATTCCTAAAGAGCTTCAAAAGACAATTAATTGTTTGAAGAAAGAATTTGAAATGAAGGACTTGGGAATAATAAACTTCTATCTTGGATTACAAATTGAGTACCTCAAAAATGGGATCTTTATATATCAAGAAACTTATACAAAGAAGGTCCTAGAGTGATTTTACATGGATAAATCCCATCCATTATGTACCCCAATGGTTAGAAGATCTTTGAACATGGATAAAGACCTATTCCGACCTCGAGAAATTAGTGAAGAAGGGGATAAAGAACTACTTAGTCCAGAAGTACCATATCTTAGTGCTATTAGAACACTAATGTATCTTGTTAATCATACACATCCTGATGTATCATTTGCTGTTAATTAATTTATTAGCAAGATATAGTTCTTTACCAACACGAAGGCATTGGAATGGTGTCAAACACATTCTTCGTTACCTCAGAGGCACTATGGACATGGGGTTATACTACTCAAATATATCCAAGCATGAATTGGTTGGTTATGCAGATGCTGAATTTTTATCTGATTCACATGATGGTAAATCACAAACGGGCTATCTGTTTATATGTGGAGGTGTAGCTATTTCATGGAGATCTATGAAACAGACTATATCAGCCACATCATCTAACCATGCAAAAATTCTAGCAATACATGAAGCAAGTCAAGAATGTGTATGGTTGAGGTCAGTGACATATCACATATCTTGTCATTGATCTTCCAACAAAATGATCCCAACAGTCCTATATGAGGATAATGCTGCATGAATTGTCCAACTTAAAGAAGGCTCTATCAAGGGTGATAGAACGAAGCATATATCACCAAAATTCTTCTTCACTTGAGACCTTCAAAAGGATGGTGAAATAGATATCCAACAAATCTGTTCAAGTGAAAATCTAGCAGATTTATTCACCAAGTTACTTCCAGGTACAATTTTGAAAAACTTGTTCATGAAATTGGTCTTCGGAGACTCAAAGACCTCAATTGATGTTTTCAAGACGGGGAGTTGATACACGCTGTGCTCTTTTTTTCTTATCTATGTTTTATCCCACTGGGTTTTCTTAGAAAGGTTTTTAATGAGGTAGCATTGGACAGTGTATCAATAAATGATGTACTCTTTTATTTGGTTAGGTTTTTATTCCACTGGATTTTTCCTAGTTAAAGTTTTCAATGAGGCACATTCATAATAGACATCTAAGGGGGAGTGTTATGAATATTAATTATGTATATGTCTATTAACTTAAAGAAAAAAAGACTTGACTTAAAGAAAATGGAGAAAAGGACACAAAGTAAAAGTAAAAGAAGACAAAGACATAAAGAAGATATAAAGTAACCATAGTTTGTATAAAGTAACAATGGTCATGTAACCAGGGCTAGGTATGTCTGACTCTATATAAAGCCTTGTAATCAATTGTTTCAAACGAAGTGAATGAGAATTTTTCTCTAACTTCTCTCTAGAAATTCTCTTTTAGCTTTTGCTCTCTTAACACACATACTTTTATAACAAATATGATTTAATTACAATTTCACTTATCCTTCCTCAATCTAAATAAAAATTATGTTACAAATCAAGAAGTCATACACACTTGTGAAATATTCTATATATAGAAAAGGAAGATTCACGGACCAACACAAGTCCTCAAACTTTAGAAATAACTTTTCTTTCAAGAAGTCATACACACTTGTCTTATTTTTGAATTATTATCATTAAATTATAAAATCATATAAAAAAATAGGACATATAGTCATGTGTGATTGAAGAACTTGATATAATAGATATAAGGAATTGGATATAAGTATGGTCCTTTAAATTTTTTTTTTTTTTTTGCCAAAAAACATTTTAAATATTAGGGGATTTAGTTTGGATGCATGAATCAATAAATATAATTTATTGATAATTATTTTTTAATTTCTTTTTTATTCATTTATAGTTGATTTATATATATATATATATATATATATATATAAAGGCATATTCAAGTGCCTACACCTATAACCGACTTCATGTAGTCTAATTGAAACATCACATAGATATAAACTTCCTCATGCAACCCACCAGGCACCGATTCTTATTTCTTTGAATAGGAAAAAGTACAAAATATCTATTGGCCAAAAAAAGTACGAAATATCTAGAGAGGTATGAAGTGGTTGCATGAGTTTATTTACTTTGGACCCGTAATCGGGATATTTTAGGCCTGCACATGGGATTGCAACAGCATCGTTTAGGATGTGTTTGGGTTAATTTAACCTCGGGGCCTTGTGAATCAGTGAATTTATACATACAATGTCCTTATCTTCTGTACCCAATTTTAACTCATAGTACCTGCCGTATGAATTAAAAGACATTTCTAACGTGTCAATAAAAATAATTAAAAGCAATAAAATTATTATAAATTTAAGTAATTTTCAAAAATATCCTTTTAAACTACACTAAACTCCAATATCATATTATTATTATTATTATTTATAACAAATGAGGCATGAACCCCCAACAAAATAAACTAAGAGCCCATTTGGTTCAACCGCATGGCATACCTGTGATGATAATCATGATTATATTATGAAGATAAGAGTGTTTGGTTGCTCTTTAGCATGGTAATAAGGTTTACCATAGTAATAATGATTACCAAAAAATTAGTAATCCTCATTCATAACTTTCCCCCTATGAATATTCATTACTACCGCATTACATGATTGGAAAAGTCCAATTTATCATTTAGTTTCATTTGTTTTTGTTTCATTTGTCTCATTTCACCTGTCACACCATGCCACAACCGTCGCCACCGCTACCTCCACCTCCTCCTCTACCATCATCGTTGACACCCCCTGCTGTAACCCCCTCACTGTAATTACATCCGGATTACGAAATTTAAGTGAAATGGAGACCAATAAAATGAAATTAACAATTTATAATTTCCCCCAACGTGGGATGAGGTATTTCAAAATCAATTCAAAATATAAATAATCTTGGTCTCACATTCACGTACGGATATAATTACTTGAGAAATCAAATCACATAATAAATACCAGAGTGCGGAAACTAAAATCCCGGTAAACCCCAGGTTACTTACATATATAACATGGGTTTAAGGGGTCCCAAAATGGGGATTACATGTCCAAAATATTCATTTACATCTCATATACACTTGGTAATCCCAAAACCAAAACAAAGATAACCAACAACCACTAAAGTCTTAGAGTAATACTAACTACTACTGGTTGTCCGCTTCCCTTTCGAGCCACTCGCCCTGTCTGAAAAGGTTAGTCATTTGGAAAGAGTGAGATTCTAAAGAATCCCAGTAGTAACAACTTATTCATACCATACGTAATCACATAGCACGTAAAAAAATCATCTCATAATAGCAGCAACACAAATCACACTCCACCCTCATCCCCTTTTATCACCGGGAAGGCACACCGTCCTAACCCGAACCGTTGTTAGCGACTCAAGGACTATTGGTGTGGCAATGTATACGAATAGCCTTACGGCTTACATATAGTCTTTCGGCTTTCACAATTGGCCCGTCGACCTTTACAAATAGACTTTCGGTTCACAAAATCACATATAACACACCCTAACCTCATCCATTTTACTACCGGGAAGGCACACAGCCCTTACCCAAACCGTTGTTAGCGACTCAGGGACTGTTGGTATAGCGGTGGTTCACACAATTTTCGCAAAACTTGCAGCATACGAAATCCATCCCATCACAATGATATAGCACACATACAATGTATCACATAAGGTATAAAGCAAGAGTCACTACCTATATCTTTCCTGACTGGCTCCGGTACCGCAGTCTCACGAGGGCGACAGATATCAAATCCTATACCAAATTCGGGACAACGGATCAATCTCTTTTAAAAGTTCTTAATTTCATAATACACTTAGTTGGTTATCATTTAGGACTCTTTAGATGACCACTAGAGGCCTAAACATATGCCTAAAGGGTTGGAAGACACTACCCCAAAGACCCCTTCTTCGAAGGCACAACACTAATTTCTGACCACCTCACTCGAGTGAAGACGACCTCACTCGAGTGATAAGAGACTTGTGCTCGGGTGAGGACAACTCTTACCCGCGAGTGCATGACAGAGAGCAACCTCCACGGCCAGGAAGTGCTCACATAACTCGAGCACCAAGCTCTGCACTCAGGTAATAACCCAAATTATGCTCGAGTCCCCGAAAGAGCTATACCATGAGTGACAACCCGAGAGCACTAACCACACCAGAGGCAATAGCTCACTCGAGCATACCCTCAGTGCTCGGGTGAGACGACTGTGCTCGCGAGTGTCAGAGCACACTCTTGGCATCAACCAGCGAGTAAGGACCCGAGAACAACCTCAACATTGGACTCACTAACACTCGAGCAAACCCAAGCTCACTCGAGCATGATCTTCCCTCACCCGAGAACAAAGAAGTGCACTCGAGTCTCATTCAAAGAATCCAATCAAAACTCAACGCAGAAAAAGGGAAAATGCACACAGTACTCGAGCACGATCTTCCTCTGCTCGAGTGTTATACATCAGAGACCAGAAACATAGAAGACATCAAGAAATACCAGATGGTCAAATTCATACCCAATGGTTCCCAAACTCTACTAAAAGCTCATACATACTTAGCACTAACTAGGGAACACATTTGCCACTTCAAAAACACTCCCAAAACCAATTTGACCACAATCATATCCTTAGGTCTCTATAACACAACAAAGGTCCAATTTCCCTTAACACATTTCCAACATTCCAAACTAAATCCAATACTCAAATATCTTCACAATAGATTATCTCCAATCATCAAATACAATGAAATCCATATGTTCAACATTTGGCCTAACTAGGGCAAATTTCCAGATTTTCACAAACTTATCCAAAAATCACAAATAATACTTCAAAATGCACTAAATTCCCTCCTCTTCACTTTGCCAAATCCAGAATCTTGATTCTCCCACTTTCAAATTTTGACCCACACACAAATCACCACTTTTCAAGATTCTACAACCACCACAATGGAGCTCTCAATAAAATACACAACATTAGGGAAGAGGATTTAAGCAAAGGAGGATCATTACTTACCCAAAATCAAAGCTTTATCCTTCTCTTTCTTGCTTGATCTAGTGAAAATGAAGAGAGAGAGAGAGAAGTGAGAGAAAATATGAGATATGGAGGAGATGATGATGATGATGTCCTTTGGTCCATACTCCCTCCCTTAACCGAACAAGAGAGAAAAGAGAGAGGAAAGTGATATTTTGTCCTCTAGTGCCTCATCCAATGGCTCACCAAATGCCACTTGTCACCATCTACTCACTCTCTCAAAGAGCTCACATAAGCTTAATACACCGGATTCTGACCCATAGCCAAGGAATCTCAACCCTTGATCTTAAATACCACACACATTTATACCAAATTCACATTACATAAATTCCAAAAGTTCTTAATTACACTAATTACAATAATTATCAGAGGCATTAGCCCCTTAATCCTGAATTGGGATATTACACCTGCCATCATCACCACCTCTACCATTGTGGCCGCCGCCACTAACTCTTCCTCCTACACTACCCTCACCACCACCACAACTCACCGCCACTACCCCACGTCACCATCGTTACTTCCACCATTGTGGCCGCCGCCACTACCTCCTCCTCCACCTCCACCTCCACCATTATGGCCGCCGCCAGTAATTGTTCCTCCTCCACTGCCGTCATCACCACCCCAACTCCCCACTGCCACCCCACAGCACCATCGTTACTTCCACCATTGTGGCCGCCGCCACTACCTCCTCTTCTCTCACTACTGTCGTTACCACCCTTACTCCGCCGCCCCTTCTACCGTTGCCACTATCGAAACCTCCATCGTTGTTGCCATTACCACCACTACCTCATCCTACTTCTCCTCCATAATCACCCTATCATTGTCACCACCGCTACTACCTCAACCTCCTCCACCGCTGCAATCGTCACCACCCCTGCTGCTGCCACGTCCACCTCCACTTTTGACTCCCCCGTCGCCACTACATCCTCCTCCACCGTTGCTATTGTCGCCAACATTACCTCCTCCTCCACCTCCATCATTGCCGCTGCTACCTTCATCATTGCCGCCATCGCCACCACTACCTCCTCCCTCAATGTTGTAGCTATCACCACCTAATGCCGCCACATTATTGTTACTATAGCCTCCACCACCACAACCATCGATATTGGATGATTCTCGATGAGATAGCATGATGGTTATTTTGAGGCAACGCAACGAGTCTTAACTATTTTTTCTACAAAGATTATATTAAGGATAAAATAGACTTTATGTGATATATTAATTTTAAATAATTATTAAAAAAATAACTCATTGCACCTTACCTAAAAATCAAACCAAATACTAGCCCTATAATTAATATTGCATTGTATTACTATTGCATCGCATTGCACTGCAATGCAGGGTATAATAGGATCGAACCAAACTGCCCTAAATCATGCTACGTCTTGGGTAGGAGATGCCCATTGTATCCCTATGCAATCAACTTTCCAAATCTTCCGGAGGCTCTGACCGCCCAAAAAGAAGCACCAACAACTAATCATTAGAGAATGTTTGGATTAAGGCGAAAGTGAGGGAAATGGGTCCAGTGAGTGCATGAACTGAGAGATCATGTCGAAAATTTGAGCATCATGGAGGGTTAATGCAATGCATAGTTTTTACCTTTGTTGAATCCAAAGTTAAAGCACCAAACCAAAGATTTCACATTCTCGTCTTCCTTGCAGTACTGGAAGTTTTAGCTTTAGTTGTTTCAGATTGTACATGCCAAGAAGAAAAACATTAAGATGACATAAATTAAGGTTCCTAGGTAAAAAAGTAGTTGTCATATCTTCCTACTCGATCTTTAATTAGGACTACTTTTAAAACAAATATTTTAGCAAAAAAATTACGTGTTGTCGAAACGAGAGAATCACATGACGACTGCTCTATCCTAAGTTCCTAACAAATTATCAAATCAAAGCACATATGGGAAGGAATCCTAACAACCTTATCTATATAAACGTAAGTAGAAAATTACACAAGTATTGTAACTGAGAAAACGCCAAACTCATCCAAAACAACTTGTTTCCAATCACAAACCTTCCAATATTCTAAAATATAACTTTTTTTATTAATTTCTTCTGGTCCTTCTACACTTTAAAGCCACAAGTGTACTTTTCTACTGTTTAAAGATGGCTTTATATAGTGCTCTGTTCACTTTCTTTGAAGTTTCCTCGACCCCCAGAAAGAAATAAATAAACAAAGTAAATGCTTTGTTTTCCCACTATTCTTTGAAAAATTTAACAAGCACTTTAACGTACGAGATAAGATTCTTCGCAAAATTACCGACTCAAAATCAATAAAAGTCATCCACAAATTTTAACAAGTAGCCGTAAGCATCCATATACGTCATGGATTCTAATAAATCATTAATATTTATAACTCATCTTCGAAAAATTTAAGGAACACTTTAACCTACGAAATAAGATGCTCTGCAAAATTACCGATTGCAAATCGATAAAAGCCATCCATAAATTTTAACCAATAGCCGTGGACCTCCATATAAGTCATGAATTTTAATAAATAGGACACATCGATATTTATAACTCATCTACGAAAAATTTAAGAAACACTTTTAACTACCACAAATCTAAGAAACACTTTAACATACGAAATACTGCCTCCGGTCCTAATTATAAGATAAAGTTAACTTTTCTTTGGAGAAATTAAGGAAGCTAAATAAGTTACTTAATCATATCATATGTTATGTATCCTTAGATTATGTATCAATTTATTAGTCAAACTAATTAGTTTGAAGAAAAAAATATAAATATAAATACTCTAAAGTAATTTAATTAACTTCCTTAATTTCTCCAAAAAAAGTCAACTTTGTCTTATAATTAGGACCGGAGGGAGTAAGATGTTCTTCAAAATTACCGATTCCAAATCAATATCCTACACAACTCTTGTGTCATACTTGAGTCTCACGTCTTTACTGAATGTATTAATCTTCAATGGCTATGTATGAATTCCTAGCATACTTCCTCTGATCTTTAATATACAAGTTAGTTAACTTTTATTTTTTTGAGAGATTAAGAAAACTAAAAAAGCTTCATACTTAGTATATGTTGTGATTTATTAGATTATATATCAATTTTTAAGTTATGCAAATTAGTTTAAAAAAGAATGATGAATATAAATATATCACTTAATTAGTTTCTTTATTCTCTTTAAAAAAAACAAGCCAACAACTCTTATACTAAGGACCAGATGTAATATTAGTTTAGTTTTAGTGAGGTAGAATAAAATAAAATAAATAATTTTGAAAACCTTAAAGCTGCTCAAAAGCTGCTGCAAACTTTAATGCTTCTTCACTGGTCCTGTTTTCGAAATATTACTTCGGCCATTGATAAGTTACAATTCAGAGACTCAAAATCCTATCATTATTAGCTAAAATAGCACATTAGATTCTGATGTTCCAAACTTCCATTTAAGTTCCCAACTTAATTTCGAGAAAATGAGAATATGATCTTCAATTTTGTTACTGGAATAGTTTGGTAAAATGGAATTCTGTATTATTCATTGATAATCTAGTGTTTATATACATGAGATATGATGTAATTATCATAATTACAGAATAACAAAGTGTAACAGAATGTAGTTACAATAAAACCGAATATACAATTGAAATTATAATAAAACTAATTATACACTTGACATTCCCCACAAGCTGGAGCATGAATATTTTGCATGCTCAGCTTGGAAATGAGCTGATGAAAGCGAGCTGCTTGTAATGGTTTAGTGAAGACATCGGTAAGCTGATCAGTGGAGCGGACAGGAAGCAAATGTATGACTTTGGATTGAAGCTTCTCATGAACTAGATGACAATCCAACTCAATGTGTTTAATACGCTCATGAAATGTAGGATTGGTAGCAACCTGAATTGCAGAGCGATTATCATGGTAGATAAGGGCTTGATCAAGATGAGAAATATTAAAATCATTCAGTAGGTAAATGAGCCATTGAACTTCACAAGGGTGACACCTAAGGCTCTATATTCTGCTTCTGAAGAAGATTTGGAAACAGTGGCCTACTTCTTTGCCTTCCAAGAAATCAAGGATGAACCAAGGAAAATAGCAAAACCAATCATAGATCTCCTAGAATCTATGCAACCAGCCTAATCTGAATCGCTAAAACTATGCAACTTAAGATTAGATTTAGAGGAGAGAAATATACCATCACCTGGAGATGGTTTAAGATACCGTAAAATTCTGTGTGCGGCCTGTAAGTGATTGTCTCTAGGATTGGACATGAACTGACTTAGTTGTTGAGTGGTAAAACTTAAGTCAGGCCATGTGGTTGTAAGGTACTGTAATCGGCCTATAAGTGTGCAATAGACCTGAGGATTGGAAAGAGGTTTACCTTGATGCTAAGATAGTTTAAGGTAAGGGTCAATAGGAGAGGATGCAAGTTTACAAGCTAAATATCCTGTGTCCTCAAGGAGCTCAAGGGCAAACTTCCGCTGAGATAGAAAAATTCCTTCTTTAGACCTGGCAAGTTCTAAACCAAGAACGTAACGCAAGTCACCAAGATCCTTAATAGTAAAAGCATTGTGTAATTGCTGCTTGACAAAATTTATCTCAGACAGATTGTTACCAGCCAAAAGCACTTCATCAATATAGACCAAAATAACAGTAAAGGAAGAGGATGTAGCCTTGAAGAACAAGGAGTGATCAAAGGCTGACTGATGATAACCATAAGACAAAAGAGCAGCAGAAAGCTTTGAGTACCACTGTCTACTAGCTTGCTTGAGACCATAAAGCGATTTTGTGAGTTTACAAACAAGATTTGGTTGAGAGGGAGGAAAACTGGGAGGAAGATCCATGTAAACTTCCTCATGTAAATCCCCATGTAAAAAGGCATTATTAACATCTAATTGATGTAAAAACCAATTCTTAGCAGCAGCAATACCCATTTGCAACCAATGGTTCTTTCACCTGGAGGTAAAGAAGTGAGCACCTAAGTATGATTTTGCTTAAGACCATTTATTTCTGCAGTCATGGCATCTCTCCAAATAGAGTGTTTAACAGCTTGGTGGTATGTCTTAGGATCAGGATTAGAGGTAACAGCAGAAATAAATTGCTTATAAGATGGAAAAAGAGAAGAATAAGATAAAACTGAAGAAAGGGGATACCGAGGAAGAACTTTAGCCGATGAGTGGTCAGTGTTAGAGAGGAGGGCACAATGAAAAGCCTACAGATATGAAGGTGGGTGATGGGGCTGAGAAGAACAACGAGGTAAAGGTGCAGGGGAAGGGTGAGTAGAAGAGAGGTCAGAAGGTGGAGGTGATGAGGGAGGAATGGAATTGGGAGTGGGTAAAGATGAAGGTAGAAGGTCATCATCAAGAAAAGCGGGAAAAGATTGAATAGAAGGGTCAGGGGTAGTAAGTAGAGGAGAAGTGATACTGTCTGTGCTAAAGGGAAAAATAAGTTCATAGAAGAAAACATCATGAGAAAGAAAGATTTGATGTGAAAATAAATCCAGCAATGTGTAAGCTTTAGAACCAGAGGGAATGCCTAAGAAAACACATTTTCTAGCATGAGAATCAAATTTGGATCGGTTGTGTGATATAGTAGATGCAAAGCATAGAGAACCAAAGACTTTTAAATAAGAATAAGAAGGTGCAACAGTATGTAATTTTTCAAAAGGTGTGAGATTCTGAATAATTGGAGAGGGTAAACAATTAATGATATAAGTAGCATGCAAAACAGCAAAAGACCAATATGGAAGGGGAATGTGAGATTGAAAAAGTAAAGCCCTTGCAACATTCAAAATGTGTTGGTGTTTTATTTCAACCAATCCATTTTGTTGAGGAGTCTCAACACAAGAGGTTTCGTGAATAATACCCTTAGAAGAATAAAAATCAGGCATGGAGAATTCAATACCGTTGTCAGAATGAAGGGCCTTTAAAGAAGTGGAAAATTGAGTTTCAATAAGGGCAATAAAATTCTTTAGGTGAAGGCGTTCTTCAGATTTGTTATGCAACAAAAAAATCCAAGTGAATCGAGAGAAATCATCTACTATAGTTAAAAAGTAACGATGGCCTTGAATAGAAGGCAGAGAAAACGGACCCCAAATAGCAACATGAATCAATTCAAAAATTTTATTGATGGAAGTTGTGCTTACAGGAAATGAAATTCATTTTTTCCTAGCAAAATGACAAGTATTACAGGGAAGGGAATGAGGTGTACAAGTAATATCTGGTATTTGCTTATGTAAAATCATAAAAGTGGAATCAGAAATGTGACCTAGGCGATGATGCCATAAAGTGAAAGGTGATACAGGGGAAGTATGAGCAGTATGTATTTGAGGTGAAAGGCGAGGCATATTTGCATTCAGAACATATAGCCCTCCAATGAGTTTAGCTGAACCAATCATCTGCAAAGGTTGAAGTGAGTGAATCTGGCAAGAATCACAGGAAAAAGTTAGTGAGCAATGAAAAGAGGCGGTCAAGCGAGAGACAGACAGTATATTGAAAGAGAAATTGGGTAGATAAAGCACATTATGCAAGGAAAGAGAAGGAGAAATATCAATTGTGCTAGAAACACAAGCGATGGCAGTAGAACTTGTAGGAAGACTTATAGAGAGTGGAGACATAGAGTGATATGAAGAAAAAAAAGCCAAAAAAGAGCAGACATGGTCCGTCACGCTTGAATCAATGATCCAGGTGGCAGAACAATTAGAAGAAATAGAATTATAGTTACCTGTACCAGGAGCGACAGTGGACAAATGGTTAACGGAGGGTGTGAAGGTTGGAGGAGAACTCAGAAGAGTAATGAGTCTCCGGTATTGATCCGCAGACAATTGAGGCAAAATAGAGGCCGGTGAAGGTTTGGGAGAGACCAGTGCAGGAGATTGAACTTGAGCATTACCAGAATCTTGAGTGTTCACATGATTTATCAAGGAAGAAGAGCCAGAGGAACGAAACTTGAAGCCTGGTGGGAATCTGTGCTTGCGATAACAAGTGGCCTCCGTGTGACAAGGCTTGCCACAATACGTACACTGCTTCGAAGTGGATTGATGAGGGCGGGATTCTCATTTGGATGTATGTAGAAAGGGCTAGAGTGATCGGTGATGGTGTCGGTAGCAATTGAAAGGGAAAGGAGAAGCTCAGAAGAAGATGACAAAGGGAAAGAAACGAAAAAGGGAAAAAGGGAAAGAGAGTGGAGAGAGAGAGAAACGAAAAGGGAAAGGTGTCAGAGAGGGTTGAAAAAAAAATAGAGAGAATTTAAAAGGCTCTAGATACCATGTTATTGGAATAGTTTGGTAAAATGGAATTCTGTATTATTCATTGATAATCTAGTGTTTATATACATGAGGTATGAAGTAACTATCATAATTACAGAATAACAAAGTGTAATAGAATGTATTTACAATAAAACAGAATATACGATTGAAATTATAATAAAACTAATTATACACTTGACAAATTTAAATAAACTAAATATTATTTTGAAGTTTGCAAAAAAAAAAAAATACAATTTCTTTTCAAATTCAAAAGTTATATATATATATTGCTTTGTTTCAGATTTTTCAGAAATGAAATATTAAGTTTTAAACTAATTAAAATATGCAATTTCAATCTTCTTAATCCCAACTTTCAAGCCTCAATAGTCAAAATTCAAGTATCAATGGAGTCACATGATTATAGCGAATAATTGAACAACAAATTTCATAAACCAAACAACGAAAATAAAGAAAAACATCAAGCATGACAAAGACAAGTCGCTCTGGTACAAAATAACAACCATAGCTTCCACACTCTTTGCAAGTTTTGTGATCGGTGTTTTGATTCTGGTTATCAGAAAGTTTGTTTCATACTAAGTCCTGATACAGACACCTTCATGATCAAGTCCTTTTGCCGCTCGCCGTCAATGTCATGTTGTCCACTAGATTCATTCACATCCTTCCCCGTCGCGTTGGAGAGCTCGACGTCTCTTTTCCCAGAGGGAACATCCATGACAGAAGTTTTCCTTCATTAGCTTTAATTACAAAAAAGACACTTAATTTCTTATGGAATTAGCCACAGAATTTGGTCAGAATTCCAAAGGAATTTTTTCCGCGGATAATTTTCTGTGGTGATGAAGTGGCAACCATTTGAGATGACATGCGTCGGCGTCGGCGATGATGTGGCCTCCTACAAAGATGACATGTGACTTCTTTTGAGAATATCTATGTGGAATTTTAAAATTTAAAAAAAAATAAATGTGCGAAATTAGCGATAGAATTCAATGAGAAATTTGTGATAAAATTAGAATTCTATCGTAAATGGAATTTGCCATGGTCCAATCAGCAAGGTAATGATTTCTTTCAGAAATCAGTTTCCATCACAAATCGATGAGAAATTCGATGTCTTGTTTTAGTGTTTGTCGCTATGATGTGTACGGTCATGAGAACCCTAATGGTGAATGCCGTCACTATCACATGCTGACATAACAAAATTTTTTAAGTGGGTGAAGTGTATTTAAAGTGGGAGACCATCCTAAATTCCTAACACATCACATGATGGTCCTATCCATATAAAACAGTGACATGGAAGCGAGTCGTGAAATTAACAGTGTTTAAGTCCTCCATGGGGCATTTGTATCAAACTCAGTTGAGAAACCAGTCCGAGAATATATAATTACAGAAGCATGTATGGACTTTAGTGCAAATTGTCTTCCTTTCAACGCCAACTTGCAAATTACTGTTCAAGGGTCAAATTTGCGATTCAATATCGTTATATAGTTGAATATCATAGCCGCATGGGTCCTACCTTGTTAATTTTTTTTTTTTTTTTTTTTTGGTAAAAATTGGGCATTATGCCATCTATTTCATATATCAACCAAAACAACCTCGTGGGTAAACAACACCCACCTGATCACTGTACAGAAAAGGCACCACCTCAAGTGGTGGGCTATCATAATATACTACATTGTTCTCACAGTTGTAACTATGATTAGCTAACCAATCCGCTACTGCATTACCTTCCCTAAGTGTATGAGAGAAACAAACCTGCATATTTCTTCTTCTCCGTCTTAAATACGAGCTAAGAATCCTGTTATTTGACTTTCCTTGAATCCAAGCCTCCTGTATTAAGTGTATTGCTGATGTCGAATCTCCCTCTACTACAATTCTGGGGATGCCCAACTCCTGTGCCAACATCAAGCCATGAAACGCTCCCCAGAGTTCAGCTGTAATCGCATCGCAGATGCCTAGCTGTACACTATAACCGCTCAGCCAACTACCATCAGCCTTCCTCAACACCCCACCACATCCTGCCGCTCCTGGACAACCCTTTGCAGCTCCATCAAAATTCAACTTCACCCAACCTTCACTTGGAAAACCCCATTTCACTTCTTTCGGGTATTTTCTTAACCCCAACTCGTCATACTTTCTATTGGATGCTAGACACTCATCAACATATTTATGAATATAGAGTTCAGGACGGTTAGGTATGGTAAACCCCTCCTCAAATAACAATCTATTACGCCAATTCCAAATCATCCAACAACATATAGCGAACATGGTGGCCCACTCCGCTCTACTATTTAGATTATTCAAAAACCAAACTGAAATAGGCATAGAAAAGAACTGAGGGCATACCTTTCTTGCACCTAGCGCCTCCCATATCACACGAGATTCAGGACAGCTTCTCAAGACATGGTCATAGTCTTCAACCCCAACTCTGCACCTACCACAATTTGGCTCTCCCCCGAGGATTCTGGATCTGCGTAAGGCTGTCAATAACCTGTCCTGCACTGCCAACCATAAGAAGACTTGGATTCTTCTGGTGACCTTTACCTTCCACACATGTTTCCAAATTTCTTCCCTGACCCCATCTACAACCCCTCGCCTTCTTTGATACAATTGGGCTACTGAAAACTCATTCCCTCTACTTCCTTTCCATAATACTCTATCCTGTCCATCCTCAGCACAAGGAGGCGGAACTGCTTTAATTAATTGCAAGATATCATGCGGAAGCTTTCCTTCCAACCAGGGCCAATCCCACTCTCCATCCCTACCCACAATCTGTTGCACCATCAGTTCCTCATCAATAACATGTTCAGAATCCACACAATGCTCTACTAATCTCCCATTGCTTCCTAACCACTTATCCATCCAGAATTTGGTATTTTCTCCATTTCGCACCTCCCATCCCACCTCTCTGGTAATGTCAGGCCAAATCTCTGCTACATTCTTCCAGAGCAAGGAGTCATGATTCTTAACTCTACATTCTACAAACAAATCGGCTCCTCTTCCATATTTTGCTTTTAGAACTCTAGCACATAACCCTTCAGGCTTGGCCAACATATTCCAACTAATTTTGCTCAACAATGCTGCATTCATTTCCTTCATTCTACCTTGTTAATTATTAGTCTATAAAATGCAAAGCACTATTCATTAATCAGGTTTTCTATTGAACAAAATTCTCAATTTTACTACTATCAGTGTGTGTGTGTGAATTACTGCAATTATTCCTAACATTGCAAAACATCACATATTTAGCTTATCTTCAAATAAACAAAGAAAAGAAAGACAATAGGTAATAAACACAATATGATATAATTACAATTTCACTTATCCTTCCTCAATCTAAGTAAATATTATGTTACAAATCAAGAAGTCATACCCACTTGTGTAATATTCTATATGTACTTATATAGAAAAGGAAGATTCACGGACCAACACAAGTTCTCAAACTTTAGAAATAACTTTTCTTTCATACTAAGTAACTAAAAATTGAAGTGTACATCAAGCCCATTTAGCTAAAAAAGACATTAAACCAGCACCTAAAAGCAAAGATATAATTGATCCAACTTGAAGACGAGTACTATTTTGCATTCTATCAGTCATAAAATCTGCAGCTAGAAGATCAACAAGTGCCATATAGATCAAAATTCCTGCTGATGCTGCATTGAATATTCCTTCAACGATCAAAGCATTCTGACTATTCTCATCATATCCATTCGTAATTCCTATTCCAATCGCTATTCCCACGGGAGTCGTAAGAGCAAAAAACAACGCCATCACCGCAATAGTTTTGTTCTTGAATTTCGCCTGCAATGATATCATAAAAAATAAAACCTCTCAATTACTTTAATTTCATCATCGTTTTGAATTTAATTTTCTGCACAAGGGATAAAAAGAAGAACAATTGTAAATAAAGATGGGACTTTATAGTTGATTTTTAAAAATAATAAAAATAAAGATATTTTATTTGAGGATATAACAATAGTTATAATCAAAATGAAAATAAAATAAAGCTAATTGATTCATTTCAATTCAGCTAAATAACAGATGAGCTGTAACCACAGGAACACGTCAATTCGGAATATTTCAGTGTGTTGGAGCAAAAAAAAAAAAAAAAAGGAATATTTCTGTGTGCGGTTAATATATATCCTTTTGCATTCTTCTTTTTCCACAAAGATATTTAGAAACGTGTGCCGTGCTATTTTTCTATGGTTAAAAAGAACAGTGCTCTTGTTGGCCTAAAACAAAAAAAGAACAGTGCTCTTTTTGACTTTTTCAAAGGGTAACATACCTGAGTGATACAACTTCCAAGCCCCATGCCTTCAAAAAATTGATGAAAAGTCAAGGCAGCAACTAAAGGCCTTATAGTTTTGGGACTCTCAGATGCTCCCAAAGAAATCCCTATAATCACTGAGTGCACTATTATCCCCAGCTCCAATACCTTCATTCAAATAAAAATTCAATATTCACTATAAATATTCTTTACAAAAATAAAGAAACAATAATTATAATCTCTTTTATTATATAATATAAATATATACCTGTGATATGACCCTGTGACGAAGGAGCTGAGATGAACCAGAATCAGATGTTCCATGAGCATGACCATGTGTGGCGTGGGTGTGAAGATGAAGATGACCTTCGTCTCCTGAGTTCTTCTCTTCATCGCCTTTAATATCGGAGTCAATCTGGCCATAGTTCGTAATATGACGTTTCTTAAAATACACGGTGGCGAAAGCGTCCACCATTAGCGTCCCCATGGCCGTACACATAGCTACAAAACCAGTGAAGGGAAAGTCTCCCCATGGATGATCGCTCAAGCAAGGAGACGTCAAGTTCTCAAACGCGTCGGGAAGGACGTGAATGAATCCGGTGGCTAATATCACGCCGGCGGCGAAGGCCTTGATCACGAAGAAGATGTCCTTCTCGGGACTTAAAGCCGGTATAAACTTTCCAAGGGCCGGAATCAGAACTCCGATGGTACTCGCAAATAGTATTGAGGCTAAGGCTCCTATTTTGTACCTGAGAGCCTTAGGTCTGTCACGATCTTCTTCTTCAGTTTCACATGTACACTCTGAAACAACCAAAGCTGGAAGCACAAGTAGGATGAAGACGAAGAAGACGAAGGTTTTGGAGCTTCCTCTCATGGCGTTTGGAAAGATAGAAACTGAAAAAGCACGTAAAGTGGGGTAGTATGAGAAAGAATTTTGTGGGTTTAAAGGGTAGCAATTAGCATATTATGAGCATTGAATTATTGAAGAAATATGGTAACTACTGAATGGCTTTAAAGGGAAGAGAGATTATACAGTAGGAGTGTCGTTAAATGTCGACATGTTTAAAAAAAAGGGAGATTTACACTTAGGTCCCATAGAAGAAAAAAAATGAAAAAATGGTCCCTGTAGATTGCAAAATGAAAAAATAGTCCCATTAACAACTCCATGAGCCTGTATTGACAACTCGTTAACAACTTCAGGAGCCTGTATTAACAACTCCATGGGATCATTTTTTCATTTTGCAATCTATAGGGACCATTTCTTCATTTTTCCTATTCCTTGGGACCTGAATGTAATTTTCCCTTAAAAAAACTTGGTTGATTTCTTGATATCAAAGGTATTTAAAAATTACCTAAGAGCGAAATTTTATTGTTTTATTATTTATTTAATACAAAATAAATTTAACTTAAATAAAAGTAATTAAATGTTGATAACAAAGTCGCATATATTTTTTATCGTAATAAATAAGCCATTCTACTAGTTGTTATATTTAGTACTAGATAGGTATAATATATACAAGGGAGAACCCTATTTAAATCCCACTAAAATACTAAAATAAAAATTCAGGTCTATACTTTTAATAAATTCTAAATCAAGTTAAGGTTTTGTTAAAAGTGTAGGTCTAAATTTATATTTTAGTATTTCACCTGAATTTAAATAACATTCTCTCCATATACAAATGCGTGTATTAAGTAATTAACCGCATTTATGCGTATTAATTAATTTAATAAGGCCAATAATTTTTTGGCGGTTAATCTCATCACCTTTTCCCCTTACTGTTTGCTTCTATCACAAGAGTGGGGAATATTGTATAAATGAAAAAAAAAAAAAAAAAGATAAAGAAGGAAATGGAGATTCCATATCCCATGGAGACGTACAAATAGAAGCTTTTTCTTTGTTTTTTTTTTTTTTTAATTTCAAGTGGAACCAAGATTTTTTCTTCGATGTTTCTGTTCATGTTCAGACGCAACTTATTATAATCACAAGTGAACGGCTAAACAGAATCATGAACGGCTACGAGATATGAGAAATCTGAATTAATGTCATCAGCATATCCTTCCTGTTAATGTTTAGACGCAATCACGTGTGAACTTCTCTACTTCTAAAGTTTTTGGTTTGGCTACTATACACAAGAGAGTCAGAATATGTGTCTGTTAAGAGATTCGATTCTTGGTTGGTTAAGATATTTTCTGGCTATTTTGCATTGAAATTTAACAATTTATTGGTCTCAAACAATTTATATTTAAGTGATAATATAGTGGATATTTAGATTTTATATTGAAAAGTATAGATAACTTCTTTACGAGTTCTCACATTTAAGTTTTCACTTTCCACATGTTGGGAAATCCCTAACCCTAATCCGCAAATGCGGGCCAAGCCCCAACCTGCACTTTTTTTTTTTTTGTTAGGTTTTGACATACAAAAGTTTGGATCCAACAAAAAAAAACAGAACCTCTCAAAGTCTAAATCCAAAAAAGAAACCAACAAACTAGTAAGGAATATCCTAAAGTCCAAATTTTTTTTTTTAAAAAAAAAACTATCCCCCCAAACCCATACCCCAGCTATTAGAGCCTAACACGGTATCCATGTAAAAAAAAAAAAAAAAATCTAGCCCGTCAAAGTCTAAGCAAAGCATCCATGTAAAAATATATATATATATATATATATATATATATATATATATATATATATATATATATATATATATATATATATATATATATATATATATATATATATATATATAATGGACAAAACTTATATCAAGTTACTTCGGTCAAGTATATCAAGTTTCCCAATCAAATTAGGCTAGCTGTATTAATTTTACACATCATCATTTAATCACAAAAACAACTCGTAAACGCCGTTAAACAAGTCTGGAAAAGGGTTTCTGTTTTAAACACCATCAAATTTCTTCTATACGTAAGCATTTGCAATTGCAGTCACTGATTCATACTTTCTACTCTTTCTTACGAGAAGGAGCGACAAAGGAATGGCGCTTCCTTTTTTTTTCAAATTTTATTTCTACGGCTTAATAAACTTCATGGTGAGGGTGCATGACTGATTCTATCAATATAAAATCAAACTAACAGAAAATTCAGAACATATTCAACAGAACTATCAAAAACACCTTATTTGCAAGCTACTAGCTAATCTAAAGGAAATCTGACTATAACGGATGAAATCTCTTCTAGTCAAAAAGCAATCTCTAGCCCAGATAGTGCGTCCTCTCCTTTGCCGATTGTGAAGCCGTCAGTTTGAGCCACCATCCTTGGCCACCAATCCTCTTCTCTATCCTATGTATTAATGGCCACTTGCAAGCCCTTGCTACGCTGTCCTTGGTCGTTATGTGCTCTTCACAATCGAAACCTGCTTTCTTCCCGATCACACTAAAGCTCTATCTTTTATTTTTAAAGAAAAAACCTTCTTCTCAGACTTTGTTATAACGGTGTTTAATAGTTCTTTTGGATTAAATGATGATGTGTAAAATTAATACAGTTGGCCTAATTTAATTGGGTAACTTGACATACTTGACCTAAGTAACTTAATATAAGTTTGGTACTATATATATACGGGCCAGCGCGCCAACCCCCGGGTTAAATAGTTCGGGCCTGTGCGGCCCGCATTTTTACGGGCCAAAAAAACCCCAACCCTAACCTTGTCCCAACCCGTGGGCCCTCAAGTTGGTCCTATTTTGCCGGCTCTAATCTGCATGTACTTGTAATTTCCATAAACTGTGGGAAATTTTCTGCAATTTCCCCAATTTTTAAAATATTAATTCTGACCATTAAAAATTTTTAATTTTTCCAAAGCACCTACAATACAAAATTAAGCATAAGTTAGCATCAAAAGTCTAAGAAACAATTGCACAAAATAATTGATAAATTATGACCATTTTGCCCCTAATTGCAATTAATTGTATACAGTTGTCCTTAACTAAAATTAGTGCTTAATCATGTAATAATATTCAAAAAATGCATTAAATCCCCAATTTAATTATGAAAATCATATATGAAAATATGGTTGAATCAAATGACCATATCCGATGGAGACAAATAGAGGAAGCATTTTTTTTAAAAAAAAAACGGGAACTTGTTATGAATAATATATTAAATGAATGTCCACCTCCCTATTATCTCTCCCATCCTCCTAGTATCCCTCCCCATTTGTTTTCCTACGATTATGTAGTTTCAGTTTTCTAGGTTACAAGGTTATGCCTATAAATAGGAGGCATATGTGATATATTGGTTGTTAATCAAGAATCTGGAGTTGTTAATAACAAGACCGATGTTGTTATTATGAAAGTAAAAAGATGAAACTGGAGTTGTTAATCAAGAGTATGAAGTTGTTAATCAAGAGGAGCGTGTTGTTATTCTGAAGTCACTACAAAAAAAAACGTCATTTAGTAGCGGTTAAAAATGGGTATTAGTAGCGGTTCTAACCGCTACAAACAAGGTTAGTAGCGGTTACAAGAATCGCTACTAAATCGTATGTTGCAAGCAATTTTGTAGCGGTTATTTAAAACCGCTACTCAATCAAAAATAACCGCTACATCATTTGTAGCGGTTCAACCTCACCGCTACAACACCCAGAAATATTTGTAGCGGTTATATAACCTCTATAAATATAAAAAATTGAAATTTTGAGAGCCAAAAAAATGACTTTTTTTTTTTGCAGCGGTTACAAACCGTTACAAATATAAAAAATTGAAATTTTGTTGGAAAAAAAAAATGACATTTTTTTATTTTGTAGCGGTTCAGAAACCGCTACTAAGTTTGAATTTTTTGAAATTAGTAGCGGTTTTAAAAACCGCTACTAATGTCATGAAATTCAAATTTGGCGCAAAAAAAAAATTAATTTTAGTTGTAAAAAGGCGCGTTATTTAGTAGCGGTTTAATAACCGCTACAAATATTTAAGAAATTTTTATAAAATATACAATTATTTGTTTCTGTTTTTTCAATATTAAATTAAATAATTTATTTTGTTATTATTTTATCTATTTCAATTAGGTTATTATTTAATAGTTTAACTTATTAATAAATAAAAAGGAAAAATGTAATTGAATTGGATTAGTATAAAATTTATATTAATAATATTATTAAGGATAGGTAGGTAATAAGGAACTATTATGTTATCTATTATAATGTAATTGTGTATGAAAAATAGATGAAAATGAGATACAGTTATGATATATCTAGAAAAAAAATGGTTAGAATAAATTTTATAGAAAGGAAAGAAGTATTGTAAAAAAAATTAAAAATCTTGTTACCATATTTCATCGTATTATTCAGCTCCTCCACTCATACGAAAGAAGTTGTAAATGAGAGAAAATGAAAGAAAGGTAAGGTGAGAAGAAATTGGGGAGTGTTTGAAATGAGTTGTGGTAAGGGTATTTATAGGGATCCACGTACTATTTGTAGCGGTTAATGTAGCGGTCAGTGTAGCGGTCAGTGTAGCAGTTATTTTGTAGTAGTGGTTATTTGTATTTTTGTAGCGGTTTAATATTTATAATGCTATTTGTAGCGGTTATATCCATTTTGTAGCGGTTATTCATTTAGTAGCAGTTTCGTTTTTATTTGTAGCGGTTTAATAACCGCTACAAATATTATTTTAATTTTTTTTAAAATATCTTTTTACATTTGATTTTAAATTTTTTTTTGCATTTTTTGTAAAGACAAAAGAGATCACTTATCGTCGCCATCCCTACAGAAATTTTGTAGAAAAATTATTGTTATTGATGTATTATTAATTTTAAAAAATTTGATTCAAATGACGTGGACTTAAAAAAACTCACCGCAGTAGAGGTTAATTGTCATCGCCTTCAGGGAAGTAGTTTTCAAAATCAGCTGGCTGAAATGGCTCACTCTCATAGGCGATGTTATCGCCTTCACCCATGTCGTAAAGGTCTCTTGGCTTTAAATGAACGACCATGTGCCAATCCCTATGCCTCTCGTCCTCGACATAATAAACCTGATGTGCCTCTGAAGCTAGAATATACGGCTCATCATCTTGAGAAATACCGGTATGAATCGGCCGTGAGAAATTGACTGATGTGATCCCTAGGTCGTCAATTGTCAGTCCCCGAGAAGTAGTGGTATTTTCCCACAAACACTTGAACAGCGTCACCGTGAAACGGCCTTGGTAATTAAGCTCGACCACATCAAGAAGCTTGCCATAATAAGGGATGCCTCCGAACTGCATGTTGGCGTCACTGCTGCTCGCATAACTCCTTGTCCCAAATGTGCCATAAATACCCGAATTCTGTGTTTGCAATCCTTGATCCCGTGAAACCGTGCAAAACTTAAAACCATTGACATTGTATGCTGTAAACCGTTTTGCATGATCAAGAGGGCCGATTGCGAGAGCTCTGAAATCTGGTGAGTGTGGGTTGTGGTCATTTAGTATTCTGCGTGCAAACCAGCTCGGGAATTCTCTGTGGACCCTCCTATCAACTTCCGAGGATGTCTGTGTACGGATCCTGAGTTGACGCTTAACATGACTTCTGAATTCACTGCAATTAATAATGGAAAGGCGTTAGTGAAATGAAAGTGAGAAATGTTACGAAAGATGTAGATCGAATAACATATGAGTGTACAATTCTTACCGTATGAAAGGTTCAACTTGAGTGCAATTAATCAAGATATGTTTATGTGCTTGCAACTTCTCAGTTGCCGTTAGTTTGAAGTTCTTAGTTGCTCCAACTGGTTTACCAACACGAGGGATAAATTCTCCTGATGTCGGCGCAGGTTCAGGACAATCGTTAACATGAGGCGGGCGGTTGAAAGCCGTCTCAAGATCATCAAAGTACCTTGAGCAAAAATATAGCACCTCATCCCCTATATAGCCTTCAGCTATAGAACCGTCTGGCCACGCCTTATTCCTCATGTAAGATTTTAATTTCCCAAGGAACCTACGAAGTACAGAAGAGAAAATTGATATAAAATGATGAAAATGACGAATAGCAAACATTAAATACGGATAATAAATTAAAGCACGTATTTAAAATGAGTACCTCTCAATCGGATACATCCAACGATATTGTACTGGTCCAGCGAGCTTTGTTTCATGAACGAGGGGACTGTGAGGTGAACCATCACAGTAAAAAAGGACGGAGGAAAGATCATCTCCAAATGACAAAGCGTAAGAATGATTTTCGACTACAACTGATCGAGCTCCTCAACGAATAAAAACCTTATAACACAACTTCCGAAAGAAAGAACAAAGTTCCACCAGAACGATGGAAACATCGGGAGGAAGTGTATTCTTTATAGCCAGAGGGAGTAACTGCTGCATAAGAACATGTGAGTCATGACTCTTCAGGCCAGCAACCTTTCGAGCCTGCAAGTCGACACATCGAGAAAAGTTGCTTGAATACCCATCAGGAACTTTTAATTTCTTCAACGTCGCGAGGAACACTTCCTTGTTCAGTTTTGTGAGGGTAAACTTTGCCGGTGGAAATCTGTCATGCTCATCTGGCCAAGCGTCTTCACGAACTCCTATGTCGCGTAAATCTTTCCTCACTTGAAGGTGATCTTTTGTCTTGCCGGGTTCGTTAAGCAGCGTATACAGCACATTGTCACAAACATTTTTTTTCAATGTGCATTACATCAATACTGTGGCGAAGTAAATTAGATCTCCAATATAGAAGTGTGAAGAAAATACTTATCTTCTTCCACTGCTGAGGCGCCAAAGTCCTGTGCGTCTTTTGGCGAGTTTGTGCTGAATCGTCGCTTTTTCCAAACTCGAAGTCAACATGCTCAAGCTGCTGTAAGATATCTGTATCGGACAAAGTTTGATGTGGTCCTCTTTTTTCTGGTTTCCCATTGAAGCGATTCCGTTGCAATCTGAACTTATGTGTTCCATCGAGAAACCTCCGATGCCCCATAAAGCACCACTTTCGGCTGTGGTGAAGGCGCAATGCGTCAGAGTCAAAATTGCAAGCTGGACACGCTGACCCAGTATGCACATTCCAACCAAATAATGTGCCAAGGCCAGGAAAGTCACTAATCGTCCACATCAAGGTTGCAAGCATGTTGAACAAAGTCTTGTTGTAAGCGTCGTACGTCTCCAAGCCGACATTCCACAGGTCAAGCAATTCCGCAATAAGCGGTTGGAGATACACATCGATGTCATTGCCTGGTGCCTTTTTGCCTGGAATGATCATAGACATAATGAAAGAGCTTTATTTCATACATATCCAGGGGGTAAGTTGTAGGGCACTAAGACTACCGGCCAAATACTGTAACTTGTGCTAAGATTCCCGAAAGGATTGAAACCGTCGGTCGCCAACGCAAGCCGAACATTTCTGGGGTCAGTCGCAAAATCTGGAAAGTCGTTGTCAAACGTTTTCCAAGCAGCTGCATCCCACGGATGTCTTAATTTACCGTCTTCGTTTTTATTAACGGCATGCCACCTCATGTGCTCAGCAGTTTTAGACGACATAAATAATCGTTGTAGATGAGGTTTTAAAGGGAAGTACCTGAGAATCTTTGCAGGTTTCTTCTTCTGCTTTTTCCCCTTCCGAATTGTCTTGTACCTCGATGTGTGACATCTCTTACACGTCTCCTTGCTGGAATCGTCTCCCCAATATAGCATACAATCATTTGGGCATGCATCAATCTTTTGATAATTCAACCCCAACATGTTGATAATCTTCTTGGCCTCGTAGAACGTTGTGGGAATTTTGGCGTCGGGGAATGCATCTTGTAATAAGTCGAGCAACATCGACATTCCCTTATCTGTGATCCCACACAAGCACTTGATATGATACAATTTGATCAAGAAAGATAATTTAGAATATTTGCGACAACCTTAATATAAAGGATGATCTGCTTCATCCATCAAGCTGAAAAAATCCTGAGCTGTTTCATTCCCCATAAAAACCGGCTCAGAGCCGTGCACTTCTTCGTTGAAGTTGTCGCCTTGAAATCCAAACGCATCAAGCACAACATCATTCACAGGATCATCTTCATATACTTGAACGCCTACTTGAGAACTTCGAGAAAGAGCATCGTCATATCTAATGCCGGCCTTCTCACCATGAATTGCCCAGAACGTATAGTCCTCAGGGAAAGGCTTCACAAGCAAATGTTCCTTCACAACATTTCGTGCATGCCACTTCTTGAACTTGCATTTCTGACACGGACAGACGATCTTGCCGTTACAGCTGGCGTGAGTGAATGCGAAATCCAAGAAACTGTATAATCCGTACAAATATTCAGGAGAATTGTGCGGCAACCTGATCCATGATTTATCCATAGCTACAAGTGAGAGAGAAGAAAGTATAGAGAAGAAGATGAGTGAGAAGATAATGACGAATGCCAAGAATCTTATATTCTGAAATTCCAACGTTTATAAATTTGTAGCGGTTCTAAAACCGCTACACTAACCGCTACAGTTATAAAATATTAGTAGCGGTTATATATAAAAAACCGCTACTAAGTTTCAAGCTGTACACATTGGTGGGAAATTCAAAATTTATATGTTGAGTATTTGTAGCGGTTATGTATTAAAAACCGCTACTAATTTTCAAGCCGTTAATATTTGGTGGGAAATTCAAAATTTACTTGTTTACTATTTGTAGCGGTTATATATATAAAACCACTACTAACATTAAAGCCGTTGGACAGAAAATTAAAAAATAAATTTTAATTTGTAGCGGTTATACATAACATAACCACTACAAAAGTGCACAAAGGCGGCAAAATTCAAAATTCAGATGATGAGTATTTGTAGCGGTTTTTATTGTAAAACCGCTACTAAGATATATATAGTTGTAGCGGTTTCACAAGAGAAACCGCTACAGCTTGATAGATATTAGTAGCGGTTTCTATTTGAGAACCGCTACTAATATGTATATATTTGTAGCGGTTTGAAGTTAAAACCGCTACAAATATATATATTTGTAGCGGTTTTAACTAAAAAACCGCTACAAATATATATGCTTTATTTTTTTTTTTATTTAGAAATATAAATAATTATTGCAATTAATTCATAAATTAAACAACGCGATTTAATAATATAAATATAATTATATTAAACACAGTAAGAAAGTTCTGAAATACAAACTTATATATATATATATATTTACAAATGTTTCAACAAAAAAAATGTCCTAAACTAAGTAGCTGGGGGCTGATCATCTGGTGCTCCCTCAGGTCCTGCTGGATCAGGCCGCTACGCAGAGTGAACTGCACCATCGTCATCAGCAGGAGGAGGAGGAGGAGGAGGAGTAGTACTCGGGACAACGTAGCGAGGGACAGGGGGAACCGCTGGATACTGCTCGTTCGGGAACATGCGACTCCATGCCCCCTCGACCATGTTGTTCGCGATCTCACGCCACTGCATCTGCTGAGTGTATACCATATCAGCGTGCAGCTGCATCTGCTACATATGCTGCACCTGTATCTGCTGCATCCGCTGCTCCTGCTGCGCCATCTGCTGCTCTAAATTTGACCGCAGCTGGTCAATAGACTCGTCCCTCGGACGTCTGACCCCTCTAGAGTTGCCAGCCTCAGAGGCGGCGCTCCTGCCGTAGACCATGTTGGGTCTGGCGCCTATCCCCATCCCCCGCATGCGTCCGGGGTGCTCAGCCTGAGCCAGACCCGCCTTCAAAGGAGCCGTCGGGTCCACTGACCTCTGTGACTCCTAAGGCTGGGTCTGTCGCAGCTCAGCCTGCGACTGCTGCATCCGCTCCTGTCATTTTATGAAACAATGATTAATTAGCATTTTTCATTATTAACTTGGTTTTATAAAAAATATAATAATAAAATTACTTACAATGGCCGCCTCTGCCTGCTGAGAGGTCGCAGTCCCGTCACGGTGTCTGTGTGTAATGGCGTACAACTCCCCGTAGTCCGTCTGATAGTTCTCTTGCTGTGCCTTTGTCTCCTGAAACAATTACACAAATCAATTAGTATTATGAAATAATCAGCTAAAAGTAAGTGATATTTTGAAAAGTTACCAGCTCGCTATAGGTCACAGCAAAGGTCTTCGATCCTGCTGTGTGGTGGATCGTCTGCTGCGCCTGGATCTCGGCGTTCCTCTGAGCAAGCTCCTGGAAAAAAAATTAAATGTATTATAATTTAAATTTAAATACAAATTAAATTGAAATTATAATTTAATATTTAGCAATTATAAAATTATATATAAAAAATCTAATAAATACATTACCTGCGCCTCAGGGCTCCTCCTGAACTGGACGAAACTCGCCCAGTCGTTCGGCGGCACACCGTCCGGGACGCTCTCGATCAGCTGCTCCAGAGGCATCGTCCCGTCCAGATCCACCTTGTGGAAGAGACGGTTCCTTCTGTTCCTCCAGGCGTCACCCATCTTCATGAGGGCGTACCTCTTCCGGTTGGCCCGGACTGCAAACTGCAGCTAAAAAACGATTATTTAAATATTAATAATTACAAAAAACATAATAAATAAAATATTAATTAAATATAATTAATTACAAAAAATATTAATTAAATAATTTTATTTACCTGAACCAACTCCTCCCAAGCCAGGTCCTTCGGCCCATTCGGAACGTGCCTCCACGTCCTGAAGTGAACGGGGAACCGCATCCAGTTCGAGCCCAGATCGTTCAGGAAGCGGTTGAGCAGGTGACCCCCATTGTGGATGGGCTGGTCAGTGCCCTCATTCCACGGCACTATAACTCGCAGGCTCCGGTCCAACCTGTTCACACTGGTCACGTCTAGCCTCATCGTCGAAACGTACCCCTGCTCGTCTGCACAGTTTACCGCACGTTAGATAAATTGAATTCAAAGTTAACATTTCTAATTTAAATAAATAATTTACTAAATTAAAAAACTAATTTACCTTCGACCTACACCTCAAACCCAGTGGACCGCGAAGACGACCCTCGTGGGTTGTTCTGGTCCCGAGCGTCCTCCTCATCGAGGAACTGCTCCATCTCCCTGAACCCCATCGGGATCTCGAAATCCTCCTCGTTGAGGAAGTCCTCAACGCTAATATCTGGCCCCCCAACCTCAGGCACCTCTGGTGCGGTCGTCTCTTGTGGGATCGTCTGCGGTGCCTGTGGTGGGGCCGACTCTTGTGGGGGGATGGGCTGAGATGCCGCGGTCGCCCTGCCTCCGCGCTGCCCCCTCCCTCTGCCCCCTGCCCGGCTGTTGCCACCCAGTAAAATCGGTTTGGGGACCTCAGGGGCCTTCCCCTTATCCTGTCCTGAAGCCATATCAACTGTAAAAATTCAAAAAATAAATTAGTCACATTATTATGCAAAAATATAATGAAAATACAAATATAAATAAAATACGTGTTATATACGTACCTCAGGTGCAAATACTGAGAAATACTGTAGTAAAAACTCCTGCACAGACGTCTGAACGCTCAAATCTTAGCGAAATCACTCAGAGAAGCTCCAGGAATCAAAATGAGCAAAAGGATGAATAAGGGAGGCGGAGGCCTTAAATAGGCCAGATTTTAGTAGCGGTTATTCAAATAACCGCTACTCTAACCGCTACAAATAATTAAATTTGTAGCGGTTTAACAATAACCGCTACAAATTATGACAACATTTGAAATTCTGTAGCGGTTATTGCCCAGAACCGCTACAAATTTCAAGACTCTTGAAATTCTGTAGCGGTTATAGGGGTATAACCGCTACAAAATGCTGACCTTTGGTATTTTGTAGCGGTTCTCTTGCTGTAACTACTACAAATAACCGCTACACTGTTGGCGCGCCAAGTGGCGGGAATATTGTAGCGGTTTCTGTGCATTAACCGCTACAAAATCACCGCTACAAGTTTTGGCGGGAATTTTGCGCCAAATTTGTAGCGGTGTTTTGTACACAACTGCTACAAAAAAAGCTTGCCGCTACAAATTTGTAGCGGTTTAAGTAAAAACCGCTACAAATACGATAATTTGTAGTGGTTTAGTCTAACCGCTACAACTTCACCGCTACAAAATACCTTTTTTTTGTAGTGAGTGGCGAGAATGAAGACTGAAGAGCAAAATCGTCTTTTGGCGCCCCGCACTGTTCATCCGTACTGACAGCGGATTGATCCGGATTTTTGGAATTCGCAGTACTGATTAGGGATTTTCCTATTTCGAATGTCTTTTTCTGGAATTTTCCCTAGAAACAATGAATTCAGGAACTCCACTTTACAATGAAGGTGGTGACGCCGTAAAAAGAGTCTACTCTCGTCCCGAACATATATTTAGATGGAAAACAAAGCAGATCAACAATAACATATGATGCTGATTATAAATTTTTCCCAAAAATAGCAATCTTCAAATAGAAAGTGAAAACATATACTCAATGCATCCTATAAAAAGTAATAGGCAGGAAACCATGATCAAGGATGAATAATGGAAAAAATCACATGAACATGCTTCGCAATTAATTATTATATTATTTTTCAAAGCTGAAAAATAACATAACATAACATACAAAAAAAACTAGGCAAATTGGAATAAAAAAAACCTGCTATGATGCCATATATTGGAATAATCTAACAATATTGCATAATTTTATAAGAAAGTAACAGCGAAAAACTTGATGATTCTGCATGTAGTATCTCACAACCTGAAAACTATAAAGAGCAAAAAAGACTTAGAATTAGAGCAGCAGAAGATAATAGCCGTCATCCGTCAAAGAACCCCTAAAGAGCAAGTAAATGGGTTTTCCACATTACTGCTCTAAGACTTAGCTTACGCTATTTATATCATCTCATCAAGGCTAGTAACATCTTACTAACCAAGAAGGTAACCATGAATTAAATCTCTATCTAAATCATATGTAGGCCACAATCAACAGATATTTTATTCAAAACAATAATAAGATAATATCTAGATATTAACTGCATCAAATAATAAAATATGTAATCATGCATAAATAATAAAATATCTAACAACAGCCACTACTCTACATAGAATATTGTAGCCAAACAAAAGAAAAAGTAAAAGTGTTCACTTGTGATTATAATAAGTTGCGTCTAAATATGAACAGAAAACTTGAACAAAGAATCTTAGTTCTGTTATGAATAATATATTAAATATATTAAATGGATGTTCACATCTCTAATATCTCTTCCATTATCCTATATATTATCTCTTTCCGTTTTCTTTCATACAATTATGTAATTTCGGTTTTCTAGGTTATAGGGTTATGCCTATAAATAGGAGGAATATGTGATGTATTGTACAAATTTTGAGAAGTGAATAAGAATTACTCTCCTCCTCCTTTTCTCATATTCTCTCTTTATTTATAACACGTTATCAGCACGAAGCGTAAAGTAAGGTATAATATTTTTAATATCTCCTTATTTAGATTCTTCTCCACTATTTCTTTTTTCTCTTCTACTCCCATGTGACTTGTAGTCACCGTTTTTCAAAGAAACCTGAAGTTTCAATCGATATCCTTTTTTCCCCTCTCATGGTGACCTCATGTCATCATATTTATGATCTCCCTAAAGGATTACCTCATATTTATACCTTATATTTTTTTATTTATTCATTTACATTATTGTACTATTGGGTTAAAGGATAGAAGGAGAATACATTTTTTTCCTCCAATGACCTATCATCTATTTCATTTATTTTCTTTTCTTTTCGTACGCTTTTATTTTATATTTTGATATTATATGGTTAGAAGCCATATATCTTTATCTTTTATTAAATGGTCAGAAGCCATATAATTTTGATTTTAGATTTTGAGTTATTTGGTCAGAAGCCATATAACTTACATCTTCTAATTTTTTTATGGCTAGAAGCCATATTTGTTTATTTTAATATTATATGGCCATAAGCCATATAACTTTTATTTCTTTTTATCTTATTTTTATTTTTTATTTTATATTGCCAGAAGCCACATAACTATTATTTCTTATTTTGATATTATATGGTCAGAAGTCATATAACTTTTATTTCTTTTATCTTATTTAATGGCCAGAAAATATATTATTTTTTTTCTTATTTTGATATAAAATGCCAGAAGCCATTAATCTTATTTATCCAAAAGTTAAAAGGCCAAAAGCCATATAATATTATTCATTTTGAAGATAAAAGGTCAAGAGCCATAAAATTTTATTTATCCTGAAGATAAAAGGTCATAAGCATATAATTTTGTTTATCTTGAAGATAAAACGCCAGAAACTATATCTTAAACCCAGTGGTATCTCTAAGTCTATAAAGTCCGATGCCACGAATGAGCTTTTTAAAGGTTGTACCAGGAAGTGACTTCTTTTAGTAGTTTCGGTGCCGGTTTGTGTGGGTTGGTCCCCAAGGAATTAACTAAAATCTTGGTGGAGGTAATTACTTATCACGAGGGTATGTATGGGCCTTTCTTGGTTTTGGTATGCTTGGGCATTGGTTGTAATTTACGCTATTTACGCTAACTTCTACCCATATAAAATAAGAAATAAAAGTTATATGGCTTCTGGCCATATGATATCAAAAAAAAAAATAAAAGAAATAAAAGTTATATGACTTTTGGCCATATAATATCAAAATAAAAATGAAAACGTACGAAAAGAAAACAAAATAAATGAAGTATGTGATAGGTCATTGGAGGAAAAAAAGGTATACTAGTACAAAATTTCCTTTTTAGACTGCCATATTTAGACTGGTTATAGCAGATAAAGTCTAAAAAATTTGATCGGTGACAGTTTTGTAATTATATAGAACTTCTAAGACCAGTTCTCAAAAAAACCAGTCTTAAAAAATTATTTAGACCGGTTATAAATAAAACCCGTCTAAAAATATCAAAATATTTAAAAAATAAAAAATTTTAAACTTTTAATACCGGTTATTAATAATAACCGGTCTTAAATATCAAACATTTAAGATCGGTTTTAATAAAAACCAGTCTTAAATATGAAAATTTTAAAAATTATTTTTTTTTCCATGCTTTTAAGACCGGTGTTATATATACCCAGTCTAAAAAATCGACTCTAAAATTTTGAACTCCTCTTTGTCGCGACTAAATTTCACTCTCTAAATTTGAAACCTCTCTTCTTGGTACGATTACTCTGTGAGCTCGGTCATCTTCGCTCGATCTCATTCTCATATTTGTTGATGCGGTGCTCTCACCCTTGCACTGAATGAGTTTGTCGCCGCCACAACCTCACTTGCTCTGATCTCCTTCATCGCGACTTTTCTCTTTCCCCATGACATCCATCCCCCATCGCAACCTACCTTGACAGCCTCACTTCTTTGCTGCCATGAGATGCTTGCTCCTTTGCTTTGACCCAGAGATGTGTGAAGAAGATGCAACTGATATTATGAGGTTTAAATAAACTTTCCTTTTAAACGCTTAATTAATTTGTAAACTAATTTTTGAGTATCTACTGCAAGGTGGCGATAGATGAAAGAGGAAGAAGAAGGTGCAGAGTGAAGCGCCTCACTTAAAACTATAGTTCCTTGTCTTTTTTCTTTACCAAAGGAATAAGGGTTACGAAGAGAAGAGAGATCCTATTTGGATTTTTGTTTTTTTGAGGGTTTTATTGTAGGTGTAAATGGTATACATACTGATATATACCAAGTTGAGTGTGTGGTCAGTCTCTGGGGGATCCTATATGTGAAATTGCTCTGTTTGCTTTTTTTAATTTCATCTCTAGTTTTCTTCTTCCTTATGGCTGTGCCAAAATAGTTTCATAGTTTCAACTAAGAAACTGAATATGAATACAAAGTTAAACTTATGGGTGTGCCTGAATTTTATTACAAGAGCTGTTCATTATCTTTCTACATTGTTTAATGTTCTTAGTGAACGATACAGGAATTCAGGTTTTCAGAAGTTTTAGTAGCGGGATTCACAAGGAATGTGCTTTTGTGAAATATGATGGTGGTAATTTGCTTGGAAGTATCCGCAATCAATTTTTCACCATAATCCCTTCTACTCATCTATATGTTTGACTCAAGGTAATTAAACCTGAACCGATCATTGAACCGGCCGAGGTACTGGGTCAAGGGTTAATGGGTTAGACCGGAGTCAGCCCAGAGTCAACCCGAACCTAAACCGGTGAGGAGTAACAAATTGAAAAATATTGTAATTTCTCATCACACCATCTAAATTATGAATAGTATATATCCAGAATCAAAATGCTAACAAAATAACATGATTGCATCATATATATATCACCTAATAACAGCTGTTATAACTTGTAATCCCAAAATATTTATCATAAGTTCATAACACAATATCAAAACATGTTTTTGATAACAAAAGTAGTAAACTAATAATTAATCAATCATCATCATTAAAATAAGCATCAACTATATCATTCAACTCTCTAGGTACTGAGACATTAGGAGGTGGAGCTGTAGGAGGAAGAGTAAAGGCACTAGAAGCAACAGAGTCAACATTTAATGATGGAGCCCCAACAACATCGTCATCACCTATATATCAAATGAATAAAATTAGTACTAGTTATGCTAAAAATATGGTTATATTCTTTTGTGTAAGAAATAAGAATATAATATTAGATAATTAAAAAGATGGTTAAAAACCTCCATAGTCTTTCGCCATTTGTTGAAATTGAAGATCTGTCGCTTCTACATTTTCAAATTCAGGAGTTAGATCTTCGTCAAGAACCCAAAAGTCTAATCTATCAATTGATTTATAATCAATGGGATCGTAATTGTCTTTCTTCTTCTTCAATTGATTCCTATAATGCCAACACAATAGAAGATCATTATTTAATAAAACTATATAACAACCATTATTCAGTCATGACTTTTTATATTACCTAAACTTTAACT
This sequence comes from Inga laurina, assembly GCA_963855925.1. Taxonomy (NCBI): domain Eukaryota; kingdom Viridiplantae; phylum Streptophyta; class Magnoliopsida; order Fabales; family Fabaceae; genus Inga; species Inga laurina. The sequence goes on along the minus strand of OY979706.1, from coordinate 6,419,751 downwards.
TCAAATTGTAGTTTGTGAAAACCAAATCATTAAGCCTTTGATGCTCCAATTTGTTTCTTCTTTTAGTATGAATACGTTCAAATTAGCTCCAATTTCTTTCACAGCCAGAAGAAGAAGTTTGACTAAGAACACGTATAGCAATTTGTTGCAATTCTGGTACCAAACCCCCATAATACAACCACTACTCATCTTCAAGATAAAATAAAAAACATTTAGTATGTAGTAATAAACATATAATGTGTGCTTTCAAATATAAAACTTAATATACTTATGAGGGACTAGCTTTTTGGCTATTTTTTCGCATGAAACTTTATCAAACGAATCTTTACGGTCACGATAGACACTGATTTGTTGCATCATTGCAACAAAATGATCATCATTGTCAAGTGAGAGTGCCTCAAACAAATTGATCACAGCATCCATCAGTCTATGCTTTCCAACAAAGTTAGGATTGTACAAGAATGCAAGATTCAAGAGATATGCCGCTGCATGTAGGTCATTTTTCAAATGCTTATCCCAGTGACTTTGAATGATATCTGTATATAGCTTGTCTAGTTCCTTCTTCATTTGAAACATTTCCTTCATTCCATTTTTTGCTCTCTGCATGCCTTCATAGAGGTAAGGCATTGAAGGTTTTCCATCTGAATCCACAATCCTCAACAACCTTATCAAAGGAGACACAAGTCTCACAATTTCAAAGCAATCGTCCCAAAACTGATAATTTAGAACAATTGCACTAAAAATTTTCCCAGGTTCAATGCTAGATAATTTGTGCTGCACAAAATGATGATCAACAACTAAAGATTGTAAATCTTGTCTATGCGAATATATGCTATGAAGGGTGATGAATGTGGTGGCAAATCTCGTTGCACCATAACGTACAATTTCCTTCCAACCTGGTCTATTCCTCAACCATGACAAGAAGACTATATGATTATATGCAAATACAGTGATTTTAGATGCATTCTTGGAAAGTTCTAACACATGAGGCATGGCTGCAATGTCTTTTAAAATAAGATTCAAGCAATGAGCTGCACACGGTGACCAATAAATAGTTTTGTATTTTTTTTATCAATCTACCACATGCTACATAATTTGCTACATTGTCAGTCACCACATGGACTACATTTTGAGGACCAACCCACTCAATTACTTCCGTGAATAGTGAGAATAAATCGTTAGCATCTTTAACAATATTCGAAGCATCAACTGATTTAACAAATACCATGCCATGTAATGAATAAACTAAGAAATTAATCAAAGTTCACTGTCTAACATCTGTCCAACCATCAACCATGAGTGTGCAACCATTTTCCTTCCATTTAACTCGATGGCTATCAATCAGCAGTTGAAGTTCCTTTTTGCAATCTCTCAACATGGTAACTCTATACTCATGAAAACTAGAGACCTTAAACCTAGGCCTAATTGCAGCAGCAACATCAAAAGCTCTTTGAAATAATGGACAAGTCATTGCATTAAAGGGAATACAATTCACATAAGCCCAATGAGCAAATGCCATTTTTGCATTATATTGGGCTTCTTGACTTACCCATGCACTCTTAATACTTGGTTGGCTACCAGGAGTTGTCCTAGATGGAAAATAACTATCAACCTTCCCAACTATAGGAGCTTTCCTCTTTGAAGAAGCAAGTGGTTCCTCAACCTCTCTAATTTCATTGTCCTCAACAATTGGTTTTTTCTTTGCATCTTCTAACAAAGATTCTTTCATTTTAGCATATACATCATAAGAAACCTTTTTGCAAGAACTCACTTGACCACTCACACCAGCTAAATGTTGTTTCAACCTATTTATCCCACCTCCCCTATAACTTGAAGCACATAAGAGGCAAGTAAAAACATTTATTTTTCCCTCTTTCTTAACATAAACATATTGCCAAGCTGGGTCAGTTTTTTTTAAAGTCCCTGATGTCTGTGGAGGGGGTAAACTACTGGTAGGAGGATTGGTAGTGTCGAGATTGGGGGTGGCAGCAGTATTCTTAGGTGCTTCATTAATTCCCTCCATTAATAAACCAAAACCAAAGCAAACAGCATATAAACTCTTTCAATTCGCAAACCACAAGCACCCAGTTGATTAATAATCACTATCAGAGCTACAATGAAACAAAAATCCAACTAAGCCGGCAAGAAAAAAAAGTAAAGCATCAACCATAGTTTATCAGCAACATCAATACAATGAAATCAATACAACATTGCAACCAGCCAATCAAAATAAAGACATAGGAATATAAAAATCAAACTAAAATTTAAAGAACAGGGCAAGGAACACCGACTTTCATCAGCAACATCACATATAAACCCTTCCAATGCACAAACCACAAGCACCCAGATGATTAATAATCACTATCAGAGCTATAATGAAACAAAAACCCAACCAAGCCAGCAAGAAAAAAAAATAGAGCATCAGCGATGGTTCTCGGCAACATCAATACAATGAAACAAATGCAACATTGCAACTAGCCAACAAAGATAAAGGCATAGGAATAAAAAAGCAAACTGAAAATTTGAAGTACAGAGCAAGGAATGCGGACCTTCATCAGCAACATCACCGACGAGGAAGCAATAAATGTCCAACAATCAGTCGACTGCAACAAAACCAATAAAACGCTAACAATTGAACCCAAAGCTCCCACCTTTCAAGTAATCCGTTGTGGAAGCAACCATTTTAAGCCTCAGAGAGCCAGAAACGACAATGAACTCACGTCGCTACAATGCTCGATTTCAACAACAGAGTGTTGCCACCTTGCCACTGAACTCCAATTTCGCTAAACCTAAAGGTCCGACTTGCAAGCTCCATCGCCGGCGAGGGGAGAAGGAGAGGTTAGAGGGAATTACAACGTCGAAGATAAAGAACGAAGAAGATGACGAGAAGGGAGAAAGAGTGAAGGCAAAGAAGCTGAAGCTAACCCCAAACCTCCTGCTTGCAAGCATCGTCGCCGACGAGGGGAGAGGGAGAGGTCAGAGCAAACGACGATATTGAAGAGGAAGACCAAAGAAGATGATGAAGTAGAGAACTTCAGAACTCAGAATTGAGAGAAGGATGATGATGATCGCGTGTGTCAGCTGAGCCTTACCGAAGAAGCTTGAATCAGAATGCATTTTTGACTTTTTTTAAAATAAACTGAACAAAACGGCGTCGTTTCTCATTGTAGGAAGGCAAATTTTTTAACTCGGTCTACTTGCTGACCAGGGCGAGTCGATCGAGTTTTGTCCAGGTCACGCTGAGTAGGCCGAGTCATATGACCCAGGGTTAGACTCCAAACCGGACCGGTTAAGGTCCCAAGCCGGTCCGGTTCAGAGAACCATGGTTTGACTACAAAAAAAGGCCCTATTTATTTATTTTTTAAAATATCACTTTTAAGACCGGTTATTATAAAAATCGGTTTTAAAAGTCATACTTTTAAGACCGTTTATTGTCTTGAAAAAAAGGTTTTTAGACTGGTTTTTAAACAACCGGTCTAAAAAGTTTGGACTTTTTAGATTTGGTCTTCGAGCAACTAGTCTAAAAAAGTGATTTTTAAGACTGGTTTCGTTAACCTATCTAAAAAATAGCAGACTTTTAAGACCGGCTGTATCAAGATTGGATCCAAAACCAATCTAAAATGTTGTTTTTAACCGGTCTTAAAAGTAATTTTTCCACTAGTGGTATTCTCATTCTATCCCTTCACTACTACAAAAAAGCAAAGCTGTGGCGCTTATAATTGTATTAGCTGTGGCGTTAGAGAAGTGCTACAAATCTGGACGCCACTAAAAAAAGCTGTGGCGCTTGGAAGTGCCACAACATTTTAAATTTTTTTTTTAAAAAAAATACCCTCATGTGGCGCTTGTTGGAGGAAGTGCCATAGGAGGGGGTCTCCTGTGGCACTTGCTGATGCAAGTGCCACATGAGGTAGGGTCCTACCTTTTTTTTTGTCTTTTTTTATCTTTTTTTTTTTGGAAATACAAAAATTGGAATCAAAATTAATTATAAAAATAAAAAATATATAAGAAAATGCACTAACGGAATTTATGGAAAAATATGAGAGAATAAAAAAGTATCACACCAAATTTGTCCTATTTTTACTTAATCTCTATTAATGACTGTACTTGTAATCTTGATGCTTTTTGAAGTAGTTATTTAGAATGATCAATGCGCATCTATATTTAGGACCAGGTGTGTTTCTAACTTTGTTTGACTCATTTATGAATTTAACTGTTCATCATGTGAAGGATGAAGAACATCTTTTCAATACATCATCTTTTATCAACACGCTAAAGGCATCACAAGACATTGTCCACTTTTGGTTTTTTTTCTTTTCTTTTGAAATATTATTTTTTTGGATAACTTCTTTTGAAATATTATATATATTCTCCACTATTTAAACACAGATTAAAACATAGATATCAATTTGAAATAAAAAATTGCAGAAATTATATGCCAATTAAAAAAAAGAGAGGAAGAAGCACATTGAATTTACAAGCTTAATTGATCAGTGCAGTGGAGTGGGGGACCATGTTGCCCGTTGGTGACCCAATCTTGAGTGAGGAGGAGGAAGAAATTTGAGCAGTTAGGACCAACTGGAGTGGGGACAAAAAGTGGAAGACGATACAAAGAAAAGGGGGATGGCAGTTGAAATAAAACAAAAAAGTAGATTCGATGATGAAGACGTGTGCGCGTGTGGGTATGTTTTTAAGTGTGAAGATGATAGGAAATGGAGGGAGGGGGCGACGGTTGTCTACTGCAAGAAGATGTAGTGTAGATGAAAAGGGAAAGTGAGGGAGGAGGGAATAATTAAAGTGGGATGAGTCAAAATAAATTAAAAGAGAAGGAGCGGGGCCACTGCGCGGGAAGGGGAAAAAAGATAAGGTGGGAGTGGGGGGGATTATGATTGGTGGGAAGTGGATAGTGTAATCCAATAAAAATATCAAAATTTTTTTATATAAGCTGAACATTTAACAATTTTTTAAATTTATTATAGAACCAGCTGGTAAATTTTCTTTTTTATATATAACCAGCTGGTCCAATTTTTTTTTTAATATAGAAGAAGCTGTGGCGCCTGGTTTTCCAGGCGCCACAGCTGGTAATTTTTTATTATTTATTTATTTATTATACAACCAGCTGTGGCGCCTGGTTTTCTAGGTGCCACAGCTGGTAGGATGTGCCCAACTATGGCGTTTGCCTTGGCAGGCGCCACAGTTAGGCCTACCAGTTGTGGCATCTGGTCCACCAGGCACCATAGTTGGTACCCAAAATTTAAAAAAAAAAAATAAAATAGAAAAAGAAAAAGAAAAAAAAGGCAGCTGAAGAAGTGCCACAAAATGTGCATCACTTTTCAACCTTTTTGTAGTAGTGCTTAACTCAATAGTACAATAATGTAAATAAATAAATAAATAAAATATAAGGTATAGCTATGAGGTAATCCTTCACGGAGACCGTAAATATGGTGACATGAGGTCATTATGAGAGGAAAAAAAGATAAGATATCAATTGAAACTTCAGGTTTAATTGAAAAACGGCGACTTCAGGTAACATGGGAGTAGAAGGGGGAAAAAGGAATAGTGGAGAAGAATCTAAATAAGGAGGTAAAAGGAACAGTGGATAAGAATCTAAATAAGGAGATATTAAAAATATCATACCTTGACTAGAGCTTCGTGCTGATAACGTGTTATAAATAAAGAGAGAATATGAGAAGAGGAGGAGGAGGAGAGTAATTATTATTCACTTCTTAATATATGTACAATATATCACATATGCCTCCTATTTATAGGCATAACCCTGTAACCTAGAAAACTGAAATTATATAATCGTAGGAAAACAAATGGGGAGGGATAATAGGAAGATGGGAGAGATAATAGGGAGGTGGACATCCATTTAATATATTATTCATAACAACTTCCCTTTTTCTTAAAAAATGCTTCCTCTATTTGTCTCCATCGGATATGGTCATTTGATTGAACCATATTTTCATATATGATTTTCATAATTAAATTGGGGATTTAATGCATTTTTTTTTTGAATATTATTGTATGATTAAGCACTAATTTTAGTTAGGGACAATTGTATACAATTAATTACAATTAGGGGCAAAATGGTCATAATTTATCAATTATTTTGTGCAATTGTTTCTTAGATTTTTTATCCTAACTTGTGCTTAATTTTGTATTGTAGGTGCTTTGGAAAAATTAAAAATTTTGGATGGTCAGAATTAATATTTTAAAAATCGGGGAAATTGCAGAAAATTTCCCACAATTTATGGAAATTACAAGTACATGCAGACTAGAGCCGGCAAAACAAGACCAACTTGCGGGCCCGCAGGTTGGGACGAGGTTAGGGTCGGGGTTTTTTCGGCCCGTAAAAATGAGGGCCGCACAGGCCCGGACTGTTTAACCCGGAGGTTGGCGCGCTGGCCCGCATATATATATATAGTACTCCCTCCAGTCCTAATTATAAGATAAAGTTGACTTTTATGGAGAAATTAAGGAAGCCAATTAAATTACTTTAGAGTGTTTATATTTTTAGTATCTTTAGATTATATATTAGTTTATTAGTCAAATTAATTAGTTTGGAGAAAAACATAAAATTATAAATACTCTAAAGTAATTTAATTGGCTTCCTTAATTTCTCCAAAAAAGTCAACTTTATCTTATAATTAGGACCGGAGGGAGTACCAAACTTATATTAAGTTACTTAGGTCAAGTATGTCAAGTTACCCAATTAAATTAGGCCAGCTGTATTAATTTTACACATCATCATTTAATCCAAAAGAACTATTAAACACCGTTATAACAAAGTCTGGGAAGAAGGTTTTTTCTTTAAAAATAAAAGATAGAGCTTTAGTGTGATCGGGAAGAAAGCAGGCTTCGATTGTGAAGAGCACATAACGACCAAGGACAGCGTAGCAAGGGGTTGCAGTGGCCATTAATACATAGGATAGAGAAGAGGATTGGTGGCCAAGGATGGTGGCTCAAACTGACGGCTTCACAATCGGCAAAGGAGAGGACGCACTATCTGGGCTAGAGATTGCTTTTTGACTAGAAGAGATTTCATCCGTTATAGTCAGATTTCCTTTAGATTAGCTAGTAGCTTGCAAATAAGGTGTTTTTGATAGTTCTGTTGAATATGTTCTGAATTTTCTGTTAGTTTGATTTTATACTGATAGAATCAGTCATGCACCCTCACCATGAAGTTTATTAAGCCGTAGAAATAAAATTGGAAAAAAAAGGAAGCGCCATTCCTTTGTCGCTCCTTCTCGTAAGAAAGAGTAGAAAGTATGAATCAGTGACTGCAATTGCAAATGCTTAAGTATAGAAGAAATTTGATGGTGTTTAAAAGAGAAACCCTTTTCCAGACTTGTTTAACGGCGTTTACGAGTTGTTTTTGTGATTAAATGATGATGTGTAAAATTAATACAGCTAGCCTAATTTGATTGGGAAACTTGACATACTTGACCGGAGTAACTTGATATAAGTTTTGTCCATTATATATATATATTTTTACATGGATGCCTTGTTTAGACTTTGACGGGTTGGACTTTTTTTTTAACATGGATACCGTGTAAGGCTCTAATAGCTGGGGTTTGGACTTAGGGGGTTAGTGGTTTTTTTTTTTTTTTTTTTTTTTTTTTTTAATTTGGACTTTGGGATATTCTTTACTAGGTTGTAGGTTTCTTTTTTGGATTTAGACTTTGAGAGGTTCTGTTTTTTTTTTGTTGGATCCAAACTTTTGTATGTCAAAACCTAACAAAAAAGTTAAAAAAAAAAAAAGTGCAGGTTGGGGCTTGGCCCGCATCTGCAGGTTAGGGTTAGGGATTTCCCAACATGTGGAAAGTGCGGTTACGGGCTGGCCCATTTTGCTGGCTCTAAATTGTACACAAGGGCCATAAAAATCATCCTTCTTCAGCTTTGTTTTCTTCTTTGATTATTTATACAGTATTTCCACTCTTGTGGATGCAAACAGTGAGGGCCACAGGTGGTGAGATTAGCCCGCATGAAACTATTGGGTTTTTTAATTTAAAATTAATTAATTAAAGCATAATGACGCTAATTACTTTGGCTGCACATACTGACATTTGTATATATTACACTTTATGCATACTTAAATGTGAGAATTAGTAAAGAAGTTATCTATACTTCTAAATATAAAAGCTAAATATCCACCATATTATCACCTAAATATAAATTGTTTGAGACCAATAAATTGTTAAATTTCAATTCAAAATAGCCAGAAAATATCTTAACCAACCAAGAATCGAATCTCTTAACAGACACATATTCTGACTCTCTTGTATATAGTAGCCAAACCAAAAACTTTAGAAGTAGAGAAGTTCACACGTGATTGCGTCTAAACATTAACAGTAAGGATATGCTGATGACATTAATTCAGATTTCTCATATCTCGTAGCCGTTCATGATTCTGTTCAGCCGTTCACTTGTGATTATAATATGTTGCGTCTGAACATGAACAGAAACATCGAAGAATAAATCTTGGTTCCACTTGAAATAAAGAAAAAAAAAAAAAACAAAGAAAAAGCTTCTTCTATTTGTACGTCTCCATGGGATATGGAATCTCCATTTCCTTCTTTATCTTCGTCTTTTTCTTTTTCTTTTTCATTTATACAATATTCCCCACTCTTGTGATAGAAGCAAACAGTAAGGGGAAAAGGTGATGAGATTATCCACCAAAAAATTATTGGCCTTATTAAATTAATTAATACGCATAAATGCGGTTAATTACTTAATACACGCATTTGTATATGGAGAGAATGTTATTTAAATTCAGGTGAAATACTAAAATATAAATTTAGACTTGCACTTTTATCAAAACCTTAACTTGATTTAGAATTTATTAAAAGTGTAGGCCTGAATTTTGATTTTAGTATTTTAGCGGGATTTAAATAGGGTTGTCCCTTGTATATATTACACCTATCTAGTACTAAATATAACAACTAGTAGAATGGCTTATTTATTAAGATAAAAAATATATGCGACTTTGTTATCAACATTTAATTACTTTTATTTAACTTAACTTTATTTTGTATTATATAAATAATAAAAGAATAAAATTTCGCTCTTAGGTAATTTTTAAATACCTTTGATATCAAGAAATCAACCAAGTTTTTTTAAACATGTCGACATTTAACGACACTCCTACTGTATAATCTCTCTTCCCTTTAAAGCCATTCAGTAGTTATCATATTTCTTCATCAATAATTCAATGCTCATAATATGCTAATTGCTACCCTTTAAACCCACAAAATTCTTTCTCATACTACCCCACTTTACGTGCTTTTTCAGTTTCTATCTTTCCAAACGCCATGAGAGGAAGCTCCAAAACCTTCGTCTTCATCCTACTTGTGCTTCCAGCTTTGGTTGTTTCAGAGTGTACATGTGAAACTGAAGAAGAAGATCGTGACAGACCCAAGGCTCTCAGGTACAAAATAGGAGCCTTAGCCTCAATACTATTTGCGAGTGCCATCGGAGTTCTGATTCCGGCCCTTGGAAAGTTTATACCGGCTTTAAGTCCCGAGAAGGACATCTTCTTCGTGATCAAGGCCTTCGCCGCCGGCGTGATATTAGCCACCGGATTCATTCACGTCCTTCCCGACGCGTTCGAGAACTTGACGTCTCCTTGCTTGAGCGATCACCCATGGGGAGACTTTCCCTTCACTGGTTTTGTAGCTATGTGTACGGCCATGGGGACGCTAATGGTGGACGCTTTCGCCACCGTGTATTTTAAGAAACGTCATATTACGAACTATGGCCAGATTGAATCCGATATTAAAGGCGATAAAGAGAAGAACTCAGGACACGAAGATCATCTTCATCTTCACACCCACGCCACACATGGTCATGCTCATGGAACATCTGATTCTGGTTCATCTCAGCTCCTTCGTCACAGGGTCATATCACAGGTATATATTTATATTATATAATAAAAGAGATTATAATTATTGTTTCTTTATTTTTGTAAAGAATATTTAGAGTGAATATTGAATTTTTATTTGAATGAAGGTATTGGAGCTGGGGATAATAGTGCACTCAGTGATTATAGGGATTTCTTTGGGAGCATCTGAGAGTCCCAAAACTATAAGGCCTTTAGTTGCTGCCTTGACTTTTCATCAATTTTTTGAAGGCATGGGGCTTGGAAGTTGTATCACTCAGGTATGTTACCCTTTGAAAAAGTCAAAAAGATCACTGTTCTTTTTTTGTTTTTGGCCAACAAGAGCACTGTTCTTTTAAACCATAGAAAAATAGCACGGCACACGGTTCTAAATATCTTTGTGGAAAAAGAAGAATGCAAAAGGATATATATTAACCGCACACAGAAATATTCCTTTTTTTTTTTTTGCTCAAACACACTGAAATATTCCGAATTGACGTGTTCCTGTGGTTACAGCTCATCTGTTATTTAGCTGAATTGAAATGAATCGATTAGCTTTATTTTATTTTCATTTTGATTATAACTATTGTTATATCCTCAAATAAAATATCTTTATTTTTATTATTTTTAAAAATCAACTATAAAGTCCCATCTTTATTTACAATTGTTCTTCTTTTTATCCCTTGTGCAGAAAATTAAATTCAAAACGATGATGAAATTAAAGTAATTGAGAGGTTTTATTTTTTATGATATCATTGCAGGCGAAATTCAAGAACAAAACTATTGCGGTGATGGCGTTGTCTTTTGCTCTTACGACTCCCGTGGGAATAGCGATTGGAATAGGAATTACGAATGGATATGATGAGAATAGTCAGAATGCTTTGATCGTGGAAGGAATATTCAATGCAGCATCAGCAGGAATTTTGATCTATATGGCACTTGTTGATCTTCTAGCTGCAGATTTTATGACTGATAGAATGCAAAATAGTACTCGTCTTCAAGTTGGATCAAATATATCTTTGCTTTTAGGGGCTGGTTTAATGTCTTTTTTAGCTAAATGGGCTTGATGTACACTTCAATTTTTAGTTACTTAGTATGAAAGAAAAGTTATTTCTAAAGTTTGAGAACTTGTGTTGGTCCGTGAATCTTCCTTTTCTATATAAGTACATATAGAATATTACACAAGTGGGTATGACTTCTTGATTTGTAACATAATATTTACTTAGATTGAGGAAGGATAAGTGAAATTGTAATTAAATCATATTGTGTTTATTACCTATTGTCTTTATTTGTTTGTTTAAACTACGCATTTGTTTGAACTTATAATTTGTCAATCTAACTATTATGTTTTTCTTGTTGCTGATGAGACAGACAACCCTACGCATGCTTATAGTGCTACCAACCTGCCTACCACTAATGTTTCCCTTCACAGTGGCGGCATGTCAATAGAGTCTTTTTATTTGTAATATCTTATAGTCATGAACTTTCGGGAGACAATTTTCTTTTCTTTGTTTATTTGAAGATAAGCTAAATATGTGATGTTTTGCAATGTTAGGAATAATTGCAGTAATTCACACACACACACTGATAGTAGTAAAATTGAGAATTTTGTTCAATAGAAAACCTGATTAATGAATAGTGCTTTGCATTTTATAGACTAATAATTAACAAGGTAGGACCCATGTGGCTATGATATTCAACTATATAACGATATTGAATCGCAAATTTGACCCTTGAGCTGCAATTTGCAAGTTGGCGTTGAAATGAAGACAATTTGCACTAAAGTCCATACATGCTTCTGTAATTATATATTCTCGGACTGGTTTCTCAACTGAGTTTGATACAAATGCCACATGGAGGACCTAAACACTGTTAATTTCACGACTCGCTTACATGTCACTGTTGTATATGGATAGGACCATCATGTGATGTGTTAGGAATTTAGGATGGTCTCCCACTTTAAATACACTTCACCCACTTAAAAAATTTTGTTATGGCAGCATGTGATAGTGACGGCATTCACCATTAGGGTTCTCATGACCGTACACATCATAGCGACAAACACTAAAACAAGACATTGAATTTCTCATCGATTTGTGATGGAAACTGATTTCTGAAAGAAATCATTACCTTTCTGATTGGACCATGGCAAATTCCATTTACGATAGAATTCTAATTTTATCACAAATTTCTCATTGAATTCTATCGCTAATTTCACACATTTAATTTATTTTTTAAGATTTTAAAATTCCACATAGATATTCTCAAAAGAAGTCACATGTCATCTTTGTAGGAGGCCACCTCATCGCTGACGCCGACGCATGTCATCTCAAATGGTTGCCACTTCATCACCACAGAAAATTATCCGTGGAAAAAATTCCATTGGAATTCTGACCAAATTCTGTGGCTAATTCCATAAGAAATTAAGTGTCTTTTTTGTAATTAAAGCTAATGAAGGAAAACTTCTGTCATGGATGTTCCCTCTGAGAAAAGAGACGTCGAGCTCTCCAACGCGACGGGGAAGGATGTGAATGAATCTAGTGGACAACATGACATTGACGGCGAGCGGCAAAAGGACTTGATCATGAAGGTGTCTGTATCAGGACTTACTATGAAACAAACTTTCTGATAACCAGAATCAAAACACCGATCACAAAACTTGCAAAGAGTGTGGAAGCTATGGTTGTTATTTTGTACCAGAGCGACTTGTCTTTGTCATGCTTGATGTTTTTCTTTATTTTCATTGTTTGGTTTATGAAACTTGTTGTTCAATTATTCGCTATAATCATGTGACTCCATTGATACTTGAATTTTGACTTTTGAGGCTTGAAAGTTGGGGTTAAGAAGATTGAAATTGCATATTTTAATTAGTTTAAAACTTAATATTTCATTTCTGAAAAATCTAAAACAAAGCAAAAAATATGTATATATATATATATAACTTTTGAATTTGAAAAGAAATTGAATTTTTTTTTGCAAACTTCGAAATAATATTTAGTTTATTTAAATTTTTCAAGTGTATAATTAGTTTTATTATAATTTCAATTGTATATTCTGTTTCATTGTAACTACATTCTATTACACTTTGTTATTCTATAATTATGATAGTTACTTCATACCTCATGTATATAAACACTAGATTATCAATGAATAATACAGAATTCCATTTTACCAAACTATTCCAATAACATGGTATCTAGAGCCTTCTAAATTCTCTCTGTTTCTTTTTCAACCCTCTCTGACACCTTTCCCTTTTCGTTTCTCTCTCTCTCTCCACTCTCTTTCCCTTTGTCATCTTCTTCTGAGCTTCTCCTTTCCCTTTCAATGGCTACCGACACCATCACCGATCACTCTAGCCCTTTCTACATACATTCAAATGAGAATCCCACCCTCATCAATCCACTTCGAAGCAGTGTACGTATTGTGGCAAGCCTCGTCACACGGAGGCCACTTGTTATCGCAAGCACGGATTCCCACCGGGCTTCAAGTTTCGTTCCTCTGGCTCTTCTTCCTCGATAAATCATGTGAACACTCAAGATTCTGGTAATGCTCAAGTTCAATGTCCTGCACCAGTCTCTCCCAAACCTTCACCGGCCTCTATTTTGCCTCAATTGTCTGCGGATCAATACCAGAGACTCATTACTGTTTTGAGTTCTCCTCCAACCTCCACACCCTATGTTAACCATTTGTCCACTGTCCCTCCTGCTACAGGTAACTATAATTCTATTTCTTCTAATTGTTCTGCCACCTGGATCATTGATTCAGGCGCGACGGACCATGTCTGATCTTTTTTGGCTTTGTTTTCTTCATATCACTCTATGTCTCCACTCTCTGTAAGTCTTCCTACAGGTTCTACTGCCATCGCTTGTGTTTCTGGCACAGTTGATATTTCTCCTTCTCTTTCCTTGCATAATGTGCTTTATCTACCCAATTTCTCTTTCAATATACTGTCTGTCTCTCGCTTGACTGCCTCTTTTCATTGCTTACTAACTTTTTCCTCTGATTCTTGCCAGATTCACTCACTTCAACCTTTGCAGATGATTGTTCAGCTATACTCATTGGAGGGCTATATGTTCTGAATGCAGATATGCCTCGCCTTTCACCTCAAATACATACTGCTCGTATTTCCCCTGTATCACCTTTCACTTTATGGCATCATCGCCTAGGTCACATTTCTGATTCCACTTTTATGATTTTACATAAGCAAATACCAGATATTACTTGTACACCTCATTCACTTCCCTGTGATACTTGTCATTTTGCTAGGCAAAAATGAATTTCATTTCCTGTAAGCACAACTTCCATCAATAAAATTTTTGAATTGATTCATGTTGACATTTGGGGTCCGTTTTCTCTGCCTTCTATTCAAGGCCATCGTTACTTTTTAACTATAGTAGATGATTTCTCTCGGTTCACTTGGATTTTTCTGTTGCATAACAAATTTGAAGGCCACCTTCACCTAAAGAATTTTATTGCCCTTATTGAAACTCAATTTTCCACTTCTTTAAAGACCCTTCGTTTTGACAACGGTATTGAATTCTCCATGCCTGATTTTTATGCTGCTAAGGGTATTATTCACCAAACCTCTTGTGTTGAGACTCCTCAACAAAATGGATTGGTTGAAAGAAAACACCAACACATTTTGAATGTTGCAAGGGCTTTACTTTTTCAATCTCACATTCCCCTTCCATATTGGTCTTTTGCTGTTTAACATGCTACTTATATCATTAATCATTTACCCTCTCCAATTATTCAGAATCTCACACCTTTTGAAAAATTACATACTGTTGCACCTTCTTATTCTTATTTAAAAGTCTTTGGTTCTCTATGCTTTGCATCTACTATATCACACAACTGATCCAAATTTGATTCTCGTGCTAGAAAATGTGTTTTCTTAGGCATTCCCTCTGGTTCTAAAGCTTACACATTGCTGGATTTATTTTCACATCAAATCTTTCTTTCTCGTGATGTTTTCTTCTATGAACTTATTTTTCCCTTTAGCACAGATAGTATCACTTCTCCTCTACTTACTACCCCTGACCCTTCTATTCAATCTTTTCCCTCTTTTCTTGATGATGACCTTCTACCTTCATCTTTACCCACTCCCAATTCCATTCCTCCCTCATCACCTCCACCTTCTGACCTCTCTTCTACTCACCCTTCCCTTACACCTTTACCTCGTTGTTCTTCTCGGCCCCATCACCCACCTTCATATTTGCAGGATTTTCATTGTGCCCTCATCTCTAACATTGACCACTCATCGGCTAAGGTTCTTCCTCGGTATACCCTTTCTTCAGTTTTATCTTATTCTTCTCTTTTTCCATCTTATAAGCAATTTATTTCTACTGTTACCTCTAATCCTGGTCCTAAGACATACCACCAAGATGTTAAACACTCTATTTGGAGAGATGCCATGACTGCAGAAATAAATGCTCTTGAGTAAAATCAGACTTGGGTGCTCACTTCTCTACCTCCAGGTAAAAGAACCATTGGTAGCAAATGGGTATTGCTGTTGCTAAGAATTGGTTTTTACATATATTAGATGTTAATAATGCCTTTTTACATGAGGAAGTTTACATGGATCTTCCTCCCGGTTTTTCTCCCTCTCAACCAAATCTTGTTTGTAAACTCACAAAATCGCTTTATGGTCTCAAGCAAGCTAGTAGACAGTGGTACTCAAAGCTTTCTGCTGCTCTTTTGTCTTATGGTTATCATCAGTCAGCCTCTGATCACTCCTTGTTCTTCAAGGCTACATCCTCTTCCTTTACTATTATTTTGGTCTATATTGATGATGTGGTTTTGGCTGGTAACAATCTATCTGAAATAAATTTTGTCAAGCAGCAATTACACAATGCTTTTACTATTAAGGATCTTGGTGACTTGCGTTACTTTCTTGGTTTAGAACTTGCCAGGTCTAAAGAAGGAATTTTTCTATCTCAGCGGAAGTTTGCCCTTGAGCTCCTTGAGGACACAGGATATTTAGCTTGTAAACCTGCATCCTCTCCTATGGACCCTTACCTTAAACTATCTCAGCATCAAGGTAAACCTCTTTCCAATCCTCAGGTCTATCGCACACTTATAGGCCAATTACAGTACCTTACAACCACACAGCCTGACTTAAGTTTTGCCACTCAACAACTAAGGGCCCGTTTGGTTTGATCCCATTACACCCTACGGTGCAGTGCAATGCGATGTAATGGTAATGCAATGCGATATTAATTACAAGGGTAGTGTTTGGTTTGATTTTTAAGCAATGTGCAAAGAGTTAATATTTTAACAATTATTTAAAATTAATATATTACACAAAGTCTATTTTACCCCTTAATATAATCTTTGTAGAAAAAATAGTTACAAGACGGCGACGGCGGGGATGGAGGAGGAGGAGGTAGTGGCGGTGGCAATGATAGGGGTGGCAATGGGCAGCGGGGGTGGAGGAGGAGGTGGTGGCAGTGGGCGGTAGGCCGGGGGTGGCGGCGGCGGGGGGTGGAGGAGGAGGTGTTGGCGGTAGGCGAGGGCGGCAACGGCGGAGGAAGTGGTGGTAGTGGCGGTGGGCGGTGGGCGGCGGGGTTAGAGGAGGTGGTGGTGGGCAATGGGCGGTGGGGGTGGAGGAGGTGGTGGTAGGCGATAGGCGATGGGTCGGTGGGGGCGGCGGGGGTGCGGGTGGCGGCGGCAATGGGCAGTGGGGGTGGAGGAGGAGGTGGCGGTAGAGGAGGAGGTGGTGGCGGTAGGCGAGGGTGGCGGAGGAGGAGGAGGTGGTAGTAGTGGCGGTGGGCGGTGGGGGTGGAGGAGGAGGTGGCGGCAGAGGAGGAGGTGGTGGCGGTAGGCGAGGGTGGCGGCGGAGGAGGAGGTGGTAGTAGTGGCAGTGGGCGGTGGGGGTGGAAGAGGTGGTGGTGGGCGATAGGCGGTGGGTCGGTGGGGGCGACAGGGGTGAGGGTGGCGGCGAAGGAGGAGGTGGTGGTGGTGGCGGCGGCAATAGGCGGTGGGGGTGGAGGAAGAGGTGGTAGGCTGTGGGTGGTGGGGGCGGCGGGGGTGAGGGTGGGGGTAGAAGAGGAGGTGGTAGTGGCGGCGGTGATGGAGAAAGACGTGGTGGCGGCGGCGGCGGGACGGTGGCGGCGGGCGGTAGGCCGGTGGAGGGGGCGGGGGGTGGTGGCGGGTGAAGGTGACGGCAGTGGAGGAATAGTGGTGGTGGGAGAAAGTGGAGGTAACGGTGGTGGAAGAGGTTGTAGCGGTGGCAGTTGTGACGTGATGTGGCAAGTGAAATGAGATAAGTGAAACAAAGACAAAGGAAACTAAAGGGTAAATTGAACTTTTTAAACTATGCAATGGGATGGTAATGAGGATTCATAGGGGGGAGGTATGAATGAGGATTACCAAGTTTTTGGTAATCTTCATTACCATGGTAAACCCTATTACCATGCTAAAGAGCTACCAAACACTCTTCTCTTGGTAATGCAATCATGATTACCATTGCAGGCATGCAATGGGGTTGAACCAAACGGGCTCTAAGTTAGTTCATGTCCAATCCTAGAGACACTCACTTATAGGCTGCACACAGAATTTTACGGTATCTTAAATCATCTCCAGGTGATGGTATATTTCTCTCCTCTAATTCTAATCTTAAGTTGCATAGTTTTAGTGATTCAGATTGGGCTGGTTGCAAGATTCTAGGAGATCTATGATTGGTTTTGCTATTTTCCTTGGTTCATCCTTGATTTCTTGGAAGGCAAAGAAACAGGCCACTGTTTCCAAATCTTCTTCAGAAGCAGAATATAGGGCCTAAGGTGTCACCCTTGTGAAGTTCAATGGCTCATTTACCTACTGAATGATTTTAATATTTCTCATCTTGATCAAGCCCTTATCTACTGTGATAATCGCTCTATAATTCAGATTGCTGCCAATCCTACATTTCATAAGCGTACTAAACACATTGAGTTGGATTGTCATCTAGTTCGTGAGAAGCTTCAATCCAAAGTCATACATTTGCTTCCTGTCTGCTCCTCTGATCAGCTTACCGATGTCTTCACTAAACCATTACAACCAGCTCGCTTTCATGAGCTCATTTCCAAGCTGGGCATGCAAAATATTCATGCTCCAGCTTGCGGGGGGTGTCAAGTGTATAATTAGTTTTATTAATTTCAATTGTATATTCGGTTTTATTGTAACTACATTCTGTTACAATTTGTTATTATGTAATTATGATAGTTACTTCATATCTCATGTTTATAAACACTAGATTATCAATGAATAATACAGAATTCCATTTTACCAAACTATTCCAGTAACAAAATTGAAGATCATATTCTCATTTTCTCTAAATTAAGTTGGGAACTTAAATGGAAGTTTGGAACATCAGAATCTAATGTGCTATTTTAGCTAATAATAATAGGATTTTGAGTCTCTGAATTGTAACTTATCAATGGCCGAAGTAATATTTCAAAAACAGGACCAGTGAAGAAGCATTAAAGTTTGCGGCAGCTTTTGAGCAGCTTTAAGGTTTGCAAAATTATTTATTTTATTTTATTCTACCTCACTAAAACTAAACTAATATTACATCTTGTCCTTAGTATAAGAGTTGTTGGCTTGTTTTTTTTAAAGAGAATAAAGAAACTAATTAAGTGATATATTTATATTCATCATTCTTTTTTAAACTAATTTGCATAACTTAAAAATTGATATATAATCTAATAAATCACAACATATACTAAGTATGTAGCTTTTTTAGTTTTCTTAATCTCTCAAAAAAATAAAAGTTAACTAACTCATATATTAAAGATCAGAGGAAGTATGCTAGGAATTCATACATAGCCATTGAAGATTAATACATTCTGTACAAACGTGAGACTCAAGTATGACACAAGAGTCGTGTAGGATATTGATTTGGAATCGGTAATTTTGAAGAACATCTTACTCCCTCCAGTCCTAATTCTAAGACAAAGTTGACTTTTTTGGAGAAATTAAGGAAGCTAATTAAATTACTTTAGAGTATTTATATTTTTATTTTTTTTCTTCAAACTAATTAGTTTGACTAATAAATTGATACATAATCTAAGGATACATAACATATGATATGATTAAGTAACTTATTTAGCTTCCTTAATTTCTCCAAAGAAAAGTTAACTTTATCTTATAATTAGGACCAGAGGTAGTATTTCGTATGTCTAAGTCTATTAAGTCCGATGCCGCGAATGAGCTTGTTAAAGGTTGTACTAGGAAGTAACTTCTTTTAGCAGTTTTGGTGCCGGTTTGTGTGGGTTGGTCCCCAAGGAATTAACTAAAATCTTGGTGGAGGTAATTACTTATCATGAGGGTATGTATGGGCCTTTCTTGGTTTTGGTCTGCTTGGGCATTGGTTGTAATTTACGCTATTTACGCTAACTTCTACCCATGTGAAATAAGAAATAAAAGTTATATGGCTTCTGGCCATATGATATCAAAACAAAAAAATAAAAATAATATAAAAGAAATAAAAGTTATATGACTTCTGGCCATATAATATCAAAATAAAAATGAAAACGTATGAAAAGAAAACAAAATAAATGAAGTATGTGATAGGTCATTGGAGGAAAAAAAGATGCACTAGTACAAAATTTCCTTTTTAGACTGCAATATTTAGATTGGTTATAGCAGATAAAGTCTAAAAAATTTGACTGGTGGCAGTTTTGTAATTATATAGAACTTCTAAGACCAGTTCTCAAAAAAACCGGTCTTAAAAAAATTATTTAGACCGGTTATAAATAAAACTGATCTAAAAATATCAAAAAGTTTTAAAAATTAAAAATTCCACCCTTTTAAGACCAATTTTATATATACTTGGTCTAAAAAATCGACTTTAAATTTTTGAATCTCCTCTTTGTCGTGACTAAATTTTGCTCTCTAGATTTGAAACCTCTCTTCTTGGTACGATTACTCTGTGAGCTCGGTTATCTTCGCTTGATCTCATTCTCATGTTTGTTGCTGCGGTGCTCTCACCCTTGTACTGAATGAGTTTTTCGCCGCCACAACCTCACTTGCTCTGATCTCCTTCGTCGCGACTTTTCTCTTTCCTCATGACATCCATCCTTTATCGCAACCTACCTTGGAAGCCTCACTTCTTTGCTGCCATGAGATTCTTGCTCCTTTGCTTTGACCTAGAGATGAGTGAAGAAGATGCAACTAATGTTATGAGGTTTAAATAAACTTTCCTTTTAAACGCTTAATTAATTTGTAAACTAATTTTTGAGTATCTAATGCAAGGTGGCGATAGATGAAAGAAGAAGAAGGTGCAGAGCGAAGCGCCTCACTTAAAACTATAGTTCCTCATCTGCTTTCTTTACCAGAGGAATGAGGGTCACAAAGAGAAGAGAGATCCTATTTGGATTTTTATTTTTTTAGGGTTTTATTGTAGGTGTAAATGGTATACATACTGATATATACCGAGTTGAGTGTGTGGTTAGTCTTTGGGGGATCCTATCTGTGAAATTGCTCTGTTTGTTTTTTTTAATTTCGTCTCTGGTTTTCTTCTTCCTTATGGTTGTGCCAAAATAGTTTCATAGTTTCAACTAAGAAACTGAATATGAATACAAAGTTAAACTTATGGGTGTGCCTGAATTTTGTTACAAGAGCTGTTCATTATCTTTCTACGTTGTTTGATGTTCTTAGTGAACGATACAAGAATTCAGGTTTTCAGAAATTTTAGTAGCGGGATTCACAGGGAAGGTGCTTTTATGAAATCTGATGGTGGTAATTTGCTTGGAAGTATCTGCAATCAATTTTTCACTGTAATCCCTTTTACTCATCTATATGTTTGACTCAAGGTAAATAAACCCGAACCGGTCAGTGAACCGGCCGGGGTATTGGGTCAAGGGTCAGTGGGTTAGACCGGAGTCAGCCCAGAGTCAACCCAGACCTAAACCGGTGAGGAGTAAAAAATTGAAAAATATTGTAATTTCTCATCACACCATCCAAATTATGAATAGTATATATCCAGAATCAAAATGCTAACAAAATAACATGATTGCATGATATATATATCACCTAATGACAGCTGTTATAACTTGTAATCCCAAAATATTTATCATAAGTTCATAACACAATATCAAAACATGTTTTTGATAACAAAAGTAGTAAACTAATAATTAATCAATCATCATCGTTAAAATAAGCATCAGTTATATCATTCAACTCTCTAGGTACTGAGACATTAGGAGGTGGAGCTGTAAGAGGAAGAGTAAAGGCACTAGGAGCAACAGAGTCAACATTTAATGATGGAGCCCCAACAACATCGTCATCACCTATATATCAAATGAATAAAATTAGTACTAGTTATGCTAAAAATATGGTTATATTCTTTTGTGTAAGAAATAAGAATATAATCTTAGATAATTAAAAAGATGGTTAGAAACCTCCATAGTCTTTCACCATTTGTTGAAATTGAAGATCTGTCGCTTCTACATTTTCAAATTCAGGAGTTAGATCTTCGTCAAGAACCCAAAAGTCTAGTATATCAATTGATTTATAATCAATGGGATCGTAATTGTCTTTCTTCTTCTTCAATTGATTCCTATAATGCCAACACAATGAAGATCATTATTTAATAAAACTATATAACAACCATTACTTAGTCATGACTTTTTAGATTACCTAAACTTTAACTTCAGATTGTAGTTTTTGAAAACCAAATCATTAAGACTTTGATACTCCAATCTGTTTCTTCTTTTAGTATGAATATGTTCAAATTAGCTCAAATTTTTTTCGCAGCCAGAAGAAGAAGAAGTTTGACTAAGAACACGTATAACAATTAGTTGCAATTCTAATACTGAACCCCCATAATACAACCACCACTCATCCTCAAGATAAAATAAAAAACATTTAGTATGTAGTAATAAACATATAATGTGTGCTTTCAAATATAAAACTTAATATACTTATGTGGGACTAGCTTTTGGGCTGTTTTTTCGCATGAAACTTTATCAAACGAATCTTTACGGTCACGGTAGACACTGATTTGTTGCATCATTGTAACAAAATGATCATCATTGTCAAGTGAGAGTGCTTCAAACAAATTGATCACAGCATCCATCAGTCTATGCTTTCGAACAAAGTCAGGACTGTACAAGAATGCAGGATTCAAGAGATATGCCACTGCAAGTAGGTCATTTTTCAAATGCTTATCCCAGTGACTTTGAATGATATCTGTATATGGCTTGTACAGTTCCTTCTTCATTTGAAACATTTCCTTCATTCCATTTTTTGCTCTCTACATACCTTCATAGACGTACGGCATTGAAGGTTTTCCATCTGAATCCACAATCCTTAACAACCTTATCAAAGGAGACACAAGTCTCACAATTTCAAAGCAATCGTCCCAAAACTGATTATTTAGAACAATTGCACTAAAAATTTTCCCAGGTTCAGTGCTAGATAATCTATGCTGCACAAAATGATGGTCAACAACTAAAGCATGTAAATCATGTTTATGCGAATATATGCTATGAAAGGTGATGAATGTGGTGGCAAATCTCGTTGCACCAGGATGTACAATTTCCTTACAGCCTGGTTTATTCCTCAACCATGACAAGAAGACTATATGATTATATGCAAATACAGTGATTTTAGATGCATTCTTGGAAAGTTCTAACACATGAGGCATGGCTGCAATGTCTTTTAAAATAAGATTCAAGCAGTGAGCTACACACAGTGACCAATAAATAGTTTTGTATTTCTTTTTATCAATCTACCACATGCTACATAATTTTCTATATTGTCAGTCACCACATGGACTACATTTTGAGGATCAACCCACTCAATAACTTCCGTGAATAGTGACAATAAAGCGTTAGCATCTTTAACAATATCTGAAGCATCAACTAATTTAACAAATACCCTGCCATGTAATGAATAAACTAAGAAATTAATCAAAGTTCACTGTCTAACATCTGTCCAACCATCAACCATGAGTGTGCAACCATTTTCCTTCCATTTCACTCGATGGCTATCAATCAGTAGTTGAAGTTAGCTTTTTGCAATCTCTCAACATGTTAACTCTATACTCATGAAAACTAGAGACCTTAAACCTAGGCCTAATTGCAGCAGCAACATCAAAAGTTTTTTGAAATAATGGACAAGTCATTGCATTAAAGGGAATACAATTCTCATAGGCCCAATGAGAAAATGCCATTTTTGCATTATATTGGGCTTCTTGACTTGCCCATGCACTCTTAATACTTGGTTGGCTACCAGGAGTTGTCCTAGATGGAAAATAACTATCAACCTTCCTAACTATTGGAGCTTTCCTCTTTGAAGAAGCAAGTGGTTCCTCAACCTCTTTAACTTCATTGTCCTCAACAATTGGTTTTTTCTTTGCACCTTCTAACAAAGATTCTTTCATTTTAGCACGTACATCATGAGAAACCTTTTTGCAAGAACTCACTTGACCACTCACACCAGCTAAATGTTGTTTCAACCTATTTATCCCACCTCCCCTATAACTTGAAGCACATAAAAGGCAAGTAAAAACATTTATTTTTCCCTCTTTCTTAACAGAAACATATTGCCAAGTTGGGTCAGTTTTTTTTAAAGTCCCTGATGTCTGTGGAGGGGTAAACTACTGGTAGGGGGATTGGTAGTGTCGAGATTGGGGGTGGCAGCAGTATTCTTAGGTGCTTCATTAATTCCCTCCATTAATAAACCAAAACCAAAGCAAACAGCATATAAACTCTTTCAATTCGCAAACCACAAGCACCCAGTTGATTAATAATCACTATCAGAGCTACAATGAAACAAAAATCCAACTAAGCCAGCAAGAAAAAAAAGCAGAGCATTAGCCATAGTTCATCAGCAACATCAATACAATGAAATAAATGCAACATTGCAACCAGCCAATCAAAATAAAGACATAGGAATATAAAAATCAAACTAAAAATTTGAAGAACAGGGCAAGGAACACCGACCTTCATCAGCAACATCACATATAAACCCTTCCAATACACAAACCACAAGCACCCAGATGATTAATAATCACTATCAGAGCTACAATGAAACAAAAACCCAACCAAGCCAGCAAGGAAAAAAAATAGAGCATCAGCGATGGTTCTCGGCAACATCAATACAATGAAACAAATGCAACATTGCAACCAGCTAACAAAGATAAAGGCATAGGAATAAAAAAGCAAACTGAAAATTTGAAGTACAGAGCAAGGAATGCGGACCTTAATTAGCAACATCATCGGCGAGGAAGCAACAAACATCCAACAATCAATCGACTGTAACCAAACCACTAAAACACTAACAATCGAACCCAAAGCTCCCACCTTTCAAGTAATTAGTTGAGGAAGCAACCATTTTAAGCCTCAGAGAGCCAGAAATGATGGTGAACAAACGTTACTACAGTGCTCGGTCTCAACAACAGAGTGTCGCCACCTCGCCGTTGAACTCCAACTTCGCTAAACCTAAAGGTCCGACTTGAAAGCTCCATCGCTGGCAAGGGGAGAAGGAGAGGTTAGAGGGAATGACGATGTCAAAGATGAAGAACGAAGAAGATGACGGGAAGGGAGAAAGAGTGAAGGCAGAGAAGATGAAGCTAACCCCAAACCTCTGGCTTGCAAGCATCGTCGCCTATGAGGGGAGAGGGAGAGATCAGAGTGAACGATGACATTGAAGAGGAAAACCGAAGAAGATGATGAAGTAGAGAACTTTATAACTGAGAGAAGGATGATGATGATTGCGTGTGTCAGCTGAGCCATACCGAAAAAGCTTGAATCAGAATGCATTTTTGACTTTTTTTTTTAAAAATAAACTGAACAAAACGGCGTTTGAGCAGCCAAATTTTTTTAACTTGGTCGACTTGCTGACCAGGCCGAGTCGACTGAGTTTTGTTCGGGTCACGCCGAGTCATGGCCGAGTCGCGTGACTCGGGGTTAGACTCCAAATCAGATCGGTTATGGTCCCGAGCCGGTCCGGTTCTGAGAACCATTGTTTGACTACAAAAAAGGCCCTATTTATTTTTTTAAAAAAATATCACTTTTAAGACCGGTTATTATAAAAACCGGTCTAAAAAGTCATACTTTTAAGACCGTTTATTGTCTTGAAAAAAAAGGTTTTTAGACTGGTTTTTAAACAACCGGTCTAAAAAGTTTGGGCTTTTTAGACCTGGTCTTCAAGCAACCAGTCTAAAAAAGTGATTTTTAAGACTGGTTTCGTTAACCGGTCTAAAAAATAGCAGACTTTTAAGACCGGCTGTATCAAGACTGGATACAAAACCGATCTAAAATGTTTTTTTTAACTGGTCTTAAAAGTGATTTTTCCACTAGTGGTATTCTTATTCTATCCCTTCACTACTATAAAAAAGCAAAGCTGTGGCGCTTATAATTGTATTAGATGTGGCGTTAGAGAAGTGCCACAAATCTAAACGCCACTAAAAAACGCTGTGGCGCTTGGAAGTGCCACAACATTTTAATTTTTTTTTTAAAAAATACCCTCCTATGGCGCTTGTTGGAGGAAGTACCACAGGAGTGGGGGTCTCCTATGGTACTTGCTGATGCAAGCGCCACAGGAGGCCTGGCCTCCTGTGGCGCTTGGGTGGAGGTAGGGTCCTACCTTTTTTTTTCTTTTTTTTTGGAAATACAAAAATTGGAATCAAAATTAATTATAAAAATAAAAATATATAAGAAAATGCACTAACGGAATTTATGGAAAAATATGAGAGAATAAAAAAGTATCACACCAAATTTGTCCTATTTTTACTTAATCTCTATTAATGACTGTACTTGTAATCTTGATGCTTTTTGAAGTAGTTATTTAGAATGGTCAATGCGCATCTTTATTTAGGACCAGGTGTGTTTATAACTTTGTTTGACTCATTTATGAATTTAACTGTTCATCATGCGAAGGATGAAGAAAATCTTTTCAATACACCATCTTTTATCAACACGCTAAAGGCATCACGAGACATGGTCCACTTTTGTTTTTCTTTTCTTTTCTTTTGAAATATTATTTTTTGGATAAATTCTTTTGAAATATTATATATATTCTCCACTTTTTAAACACATTAGAACATAGATATCAATTTGAAATAAAAAATTGTAGAAATTATATGTTAATTAAAAAAAAAGAGGAAGAAGCACATTGAACTTACAAGCTTAATTGATCAGTGCAGTGAAGTGGGGGACCACGTTGCCCATTGGTGACACAATCTTGAGTGAGGAGGAGGAGGAAATTTGAGCAGTTGGGACCAACTGGAGTGGGGACCAAAAGTGGAAGACAATACAAAGAAAAGAGAACAATTGGGACAGGAGTGGGGATGGCAGTTGAAATAAAAAAAAAAGAAGTAGATTCGATGATGAAAACGTGTGCGCGTGTGGGTATGTTTTTAAGTGTGAAGATGATAGGAAATGGAGGGAGGGGGGCAACAGTCGTCCATTGCAAGAAGTTGTAGTGTAGATGAAAAAGGAAAGTGAGAGAGGAGGGAATAATTAAAGTGGGATGAGTCAAAATAAATTAAAAGAGAAGGAGGGGGACCACTGCGCCGGAAGGGGAAAAAAGATAAGGTTGGGAGCGTGTGATTGGTGGGAAGTGGATAGTGTATTCCACTAAAAATGTCAATTTTTTTTATATAAGCTGAACATTTGACAAAAATTTTTTCTATTTAATATAGAACCAGCTGTATCCAGGCGCCACAACTAGTAAATATTTTTTTATTTATATATAACTAGCTAGTCACATGGTGGCCAGCTGGTCCAATTTTTTTTAATATAGAAGAAGCTATGCCGCCTGGTTTTCCAGGTGCCACAGTTGGTAATTATTTATTTATTTATTTATTATACAACCAGCTATGGCGCCTGGTAACAGCAGGTAGGATGTGCCCAACTGTGGCGTCTGCGTTGGCAGGCTCCACAGTTGGGCCTACCAACTGTGACATTTGGTCCACCAGGCGCCACAGTTGGTACCCGAAATTTTAAAAAAATAAAATAGAAAAAGAAAAAGAAAAAGAAAAAAAAAAAGGCAGCTGTGACACTTCTTTAAAGAAGTGCCACAAAATGTGCGCCACCTTTCAAACTTTTTGTAGCAGTGCTTAACTCAATAGTACAATAATGTAAATGAATAAATAAATAAAATATAAGGTATAAATATGAGGTAATCCTTCAGGGAGATCGTAAATATGGTGACATGAGGTCATCATGAGAGGATAAAAAAGATAAGATATCAATTGAAACTTCAGGTTTAATTGAAAAACGGTGACTTCAGGTAACATGGGAGTAGAAGGGGGAAAGGAATAGTGGAGAAGAATCTAAATAAGGAGGTAAAAGTAATAGTGGATAAGAATCTAAATAAGGAGATATTAAAAATATCATACCTTGACTAGAGCTTCGTGTTGATAAGGTGTTATAGATAAAGAGAGAATATGAGAAGAGGAGGAGGAGGAGAGTAATTCTTATTCACTTCTTAATATATGTACTCCGCTTTATTCTTCTACATATTCGCATCTAAAAATATAGTGTTGTTAATGTAAAATACGGTGTTGTTAATAAAGAAAGAAGTGTTGTTATTGGCCATAAAACTTAAATTACGAAGTTGTGAAACAAGAAATGAGAGTTGTTAATGTAGAATATGGTGTTGTTAATAATAAGACCGGTGTTGTTATTGTGAAAGTAAAAAGATAAAACTGGAGTTGTTAATCAAGAATACAGAGTTGTTAATTAAGAATCCGAAGTTGTTAATTTAGAGCCGCGTGTTGTTAATAAAGAAAGAGGTGTTGTTATTGGCCCGAAACTTAAATTATGAAGTTGTGAAACAAGAAATGAGATTTGTTAATCAAGAATCTGGAGTTGTTAATTAAGAACAGCATATTGTTATCCTGAAGTGGCGAGAATGAGGACTGAAGGGCAAAATCATCTTTTGACACTCCGCACTGTTCATCCGTACTGACAGCGTACTGATCCGAAATTTTGAAATTCACAGCATTAATTAAGAATTTTCCTATTTCGGATATATTTTTCTGAAATTTTCCATTGTTTTTACTTGCCTTTCATTAAGATCAAATGTTTGGATATGATTTTCTTCACCTCTCTCAGTCTCAGGTTAATAATTATCCATATATTAATTGTTTAAAAAAAATGATGATTGGATGGATTTTACCTGTTTGAAGCATACATGGAAGCTACATTTAATAACTTCATATGTAGGGAGGGCACTATGCAATGTTATGAGACCCGGACCGGACCGGCCGGTCCGGCCCGGGACCCGGCGAACCGGCCGGGAAACCGGTCCGGTTCCCGGTCCGGTCCGGGTCACTTATAAAAAAAAAAAAAAAAATTTTTTACTTTTTCCTTTAGAATTTCATACTATAAGTCTAAAATTTTCAATTTCTCACCGGTTTGGTCCCGGTTTAGCTCCGGTTTGGTCCCGGTTTGACCCACTGACCCTTAACCCAGTACCCCGACCGGTTCAATGCCCGGTCCGGGTTTTAATACCTTGGCACTATGTCGATGATGGCGAGCATCGCAGTTTTTTTTTTTTTTTTTGCTGCATCAGAAGGGAATAGAGGGTTTTCCCTAACCGACGTTATATTCCAGCATCTCTTCTATGTTCACTTACGCGGTCGAAATCGCTGGACAACGGCGGCTAAATCACCTGAAATATGCTGCCTGGAACTGCAGCTGCAGCGGTCCTTAAGATCTGCATCCGGGTCGCGGTGGAGAGGTCAGGCCGGTTAGGGATCCGGCTGAAGGTAGAAGATGGGACAGAAAACGAAGTCGCTTAGCTCATTAGTGAACGCTGCGTTTCACGTATCAAGGAAGGTGGGCTGATGCGTTTTGGGCCTAGTCATTTTTTTAAGATTATTTATTTCTTTTAAGTTTTGGGCTGACTGCTGATGCATTTAAAGTGGGGTAGAGTATATTTATTTATTCTTTTTATTTTTTGTATTTTGGTTATTTTCCGGTGAGTTTGGCCTTACGAATTGAGCCTTTGTTTTCCCAAAATTTGTTTCAATATTATTTCAAAACTGGACTCGCATTTTGGGCCATTGGTTTTGGGTCTGTACTTGAATTACTTTCTATTTTGGGTGGAGACTATTATTTTGGGCTCATTTAATTTTTTTTTATGCATTTAACTGATTAAAACATCTGGGCTGAAGGAGCATTTGGGTTTATGTTAGAATTATTTAGTTAGTTCATTTGGTGTGGCATCTCGAACCTTTGTATAATTTTTTTTAGGTTAATATAATTTTTGGTCCCTGAAGTTTGATCCAATTTTGGTTTTGGTCCCTCAAGTTTAAAATCGGTGGTTTAGGTCCCTGAAGTTTCACCCAATTTTGGTTTTAGTCCCTCAAGTTTGAAATCGGTGGTTTTGGTCCCTCAAGTTTGAAAAAGACTTGGCGACCCCTTTTTGAAACCCGACCCGACCCGGGAAAAAAAAACCAAGTCCTTTTCAAACTTAAGGGACCAAAACCAAAATTGGGTGAAACTTCAGGGACCAAAACCACCGATTTCAAACTTGAGGGATTAAAACCAAAATTGGATGAAACTTCAGGGACCAAAACCACCGATTTCAAACTTGAGGGACCAAAACCAAAATTGGATCAAACTTCAGGGACCAAAAGTTACATTAACCCTTTTTTGTTAATTTCTGAAAGTTTGAAATATCCTTGTCACCTGGGCCTGGGAATTTTCGTACTTGTCTGAATTATTTCTTGTTCGGCCCTATGTTAGTCGGGTTGCTCTTTTTTAACTTTCTGAGCAAGTGTTTTATTGTTATGGTTCTATTTTTTTTCTGAAAAGTTGTCTTATGGGCTCTATTATGTTTTCAATCATTTGGGGCATTAAGTTGATAAAAATAGGGGTAAGATATATTTTTCCAATCATGTTTTAATGAACATTTTGAGCCAAACATGTGTTTACTTTAATTTTGGACAATGGTTGTTGTTCAATATAATGATTATTGATATTGAGGTTTTCAAGTTTAATTTCTAGATATTATTTTAGCCGAATCAAGTTTCTTTAAGTTCATTTTGTGCTCAATTCTTTGGCAATTTTCCTTTTCTTCAAAGAATTAAACATTTCATTAATTGTTTGGGTTTGATTTCTATTTTATCCCATAAATGGTTTATCACAATATTTAAATGATGATTTATTTGTATGTGTCATTTTAATTCTTTCAATATGGGAAAATTAACTTTAGCTATTTTCGCAATATGGTAATTTGCAAAATTTTGTTTTGGTATATCACATAATTACCTTAATATGTATGTAATTAATCGTGGACAATTTTTCAAATTTTTGAATTTTGGAAAATTATAATTGAGTTGAAATATTCTGAAATTGATTTCTTAAACACTTTTATGATGGATAAAATAGTGAGAGGATTATTAATTTAATTTTTGGTTGATTAAATTAATTTGTTAGTTCCTCCATTGAGATGTGCATATATTAGATTTAATTTGGATGCACAAAATGGTGGGGAATTTCTCTATGATGATCATTTAGTCATTAAATTAATCAATTAAATTCTCATTAACTATTTATGCATATTTGAAATTTAAATGTACATAGTTGATATTTGCAATTAACATGCATCTCGAGGAGTAGCCACAGCATCCTCAATATTGCATATGTAAATAGTTGCTTATGGATTTTTTAAAACATTAACTCCAATAAGTGATTAATTAATTTAATCAAAGTGGAAGAATTTCAGTTGTTTAGTCACTCTTGTTGATCAAATTAATAGTTTAAATTCTCATTAGGTTCTTGGTACATATTTATGTTTTAAATGCATATGATATTCGTGATTAGCATGCTTATTTCCTGGGGAGTAGCCACAACATCCTCAATCTTGTTGCGAGCATATTTTTAATCACATATTGCATTAAAGAATAGCCATTGTAATTAAATATATGATTATAATTCGTCTTTGCCCATATATAGATAATTATAATCGGATATTTAATTAAGATGGAATAGAATTTTATTATATTTTCTTAAGTAGCCCATAGGTATTAAAAAATATAACTGTGTTCTATATTCATCAATTCGAGATAAATTCTTACCATGCTAATGTCTTTACCCATAAGTAGACTTTAGTGATATGAATTTATAATTATATGATTTACATTGGTAAACATACACTTGTTTGTGATGGTTTTTTCTTTGCCTCTTATAGTTGTTTTGTAAGCATGATTAGGCTTTACGTTGACCTTATGGCATGATTTTCATATTTAATTGTTTAGTTTGATAGAATTTGTTAGAGATAATTGTTGAGCCTAGAAGGAGATAAAATTTAACTTCTTCATCAAACTTGACATCAACAAAGTTATAGTACTAAATGATACTATCATGAGATATGAGATAACATTATGGGATATAATTATATCATTAAATTATTCTCAATTAATAACTTTTCATCACGGGCACATAAGGATAGAGCTAAGTCAAGAGTTGCATATAGACTAAAGGTCGAATTTAGAAAGTCTCATAACTGTTATTACATTGTGTGTTGACTATAACGTAATTCTTCATATTATGCCATAAGATGACTCCATTAATTTTGGTGGAATGGACCTTCAATTTATTTTCTCATTAACATGAATCATTGTACCTTCTTCATTGATAGTGAATATTGATATGAAAAATATTTGCATATTTATTTTCCCTTATATGATAATTTTATGGACAATATTTGAGCTTAATGTAATTAATTTGGTTGTAATTGATAAATATTTCCTTACTTTTCTTTTGATAGCCACATACACCATGTTAAGGAGAAAAGAGAAGAAAGGAGACCTAAAAACAGACCCACAAGATTGTAATAAGACAAAGAGGCACAGCTGGAAAAAATGATAAGGTACTGCAGTAGTGGCACTATTCACAATCGTCACTGTTCATGTTCACAATTCATGACGGAATCACTGTATCAGATGGAGGTGACCATAGTGGATGGAAGAGCTTTAGCAGGCAATAGCTACTGTAGCAAGCAACAGTTAATGTTCACTATTCACATAAAGTTACTATTCATCCGAAGAAAAAGCATACGTCTGCCGACAAGATACTGTGGCATCAAGGAAAAAATGACATGACACTATTCGCTCAGTGCCTATATATAGGAGCATCAGGCGCTGAGATTGAGGGCATGGAGTTATTCCTCTGAAAATTTTCAATCCTTTGTTTGAGAATTCTGAATACTTTGTTTCATATTTTATATTTAATTTTATACATTGTATTATTTCTTGTACGCGTCCATTTTGGAAGGCTTAGAACTGTATTACAGTTTGCATGCCTCTATCTTGAAATGCTTAGGATTGTATTACATTTGTGCATGCCTCCTATATGAAAGGTTTTACCTCCTACATGGGAAGGCTAGATTTTTCTATTCATCTTGTGGTTGTATTTTTATTTAATAATTAATTTTATTGCAATATTTATGAAGTTCTCAATTTATTTTACTTTTGTCTTTAATTCCATCATGTGCTAAATTTTTATTTTCCTAGAGATGTAGCTTATTAATAACGAATTGAATCTTAACTTATTAAATCTAGTTTGAATTTCTCCTTCATGATTGAGTTTTAATTATTATTCTTAATGCTTTTGATTGATTGACCATCTTTTGAATGATTTCAATATACATGTTGAGATCGGAAGGAGATGCATGTATGTAGATCCTATAATTAAAATCATGACTTGCATATGAAATAAGAATATATTCATATGAGTTGTGTGGTCTTACTGAGTTTCATAAATCTTAATGCATAATTAATTGCTTAAATTCATATAGGAATATATTGGATTAACAATTAATTATAGAATTGCTTGATCTTGGAAGAGGCTAGCAATTAAATTAGGGAAACTTGACTATCAATCATGTGGAATAAATTGGGCTAGAATAGACAAGTGATTCAATCCAGAATTTGTTAAGTGAAATTTAACCCCTAGGGCTTTTTCTCATAGTTGCTTGTCATATTATTTGCACTCATATTTAATCATCTTTTATTTTGTACTCTCAATCACCAACTAATTGATTGACAAAATAAAATTAAAATTACCCATTTTGGTATTTAGTGATTAATCCTCGTGGGACCGATACTCTACTTATTCCTCATAATTTAATTTCTAAGGCGTATGCTTGCTTAAATGCATGCACAAATGGGCAGTGCCATTACAAAGAAATTTTAGGAGGATTATCAAACATATTTTTACTCAAATAATAAAGAAAAAGCTACAAGTCAAATGATACATAATGTACAAGTCAAATGATACATAATGTACATCAATGTGATCCATGAATTAATTCTTTAAAGAGAGTGGTAATCAATGAATGGGCTCACTTTTCAACACATGCATGGTTCAATTAAGGAGCTATGCAGAAGGCACATGCCAGGATGTGCTTCGAGCAAAACTTAATTCCCATGTTCCTTCCTATACATTCTAACACCTCTAGTGCTTAATATCACACAATTAATTTTGTTTGGAGAGATTAAGGAAGCTAAATAAATTATTTTAAAATATTTTTATTTATAATTTTTATGCTGAACTAGTTTGACTAGTTTATAAACTGATATATATCAAATGATACATGAGATATGTCATAATTAACTAATTTCGGATCTGTTTGGTCTAATAATAGGCCCTCTTGCTATTGCGATGGATTGCAATCAATGAATATTACTATTAACATGTTTGGTTTGTTACTAACAAGATGGGGATACATTTTTTTTTATGTTTAATTGAATTTAAAAAATCCAAAATGTCCCTGAAACAAAAAACATCCACATCGTCTTCTTCCTCGGCCACAATTCCCAGAATTAGTGTCAATCATCTTCTTATCAAGATCCACACATCCTCAACAAAGCAAAACCGATAATCACCACAACAACAAGGAAACACGTGAAAATTGAAAAGAATGACTCAAGAATTGTTACTGCTTGAGGGGAAGGGGGAGATTCATCAATAATTGATAATTACTAAGGCGTTGGCAACATTAATGGCTTAGAATTTAGACAAAATCCTGAAATTTAATATGCACAGAATCTTTATTAAAAAAGTTGAATTTGCATCCCTTTCTCAAGGTTTGGCCATCGTGGTTTTTTCACGGATCAAACACCCATCCATTGCACAAAAATCAAAGAAAATAATCAAAGCAAAAAATCAAAGACATCAAAATCACATAAATTTCATCTGCGCGAGTAACTAAAGTAGATCCAGAGGAAGAAGATGATTTTACAAAAAGATGGTTTGATTGCACCATTTGTTTATTGAGGGCAAATCTTGTTTTTTTAATTATATTATTGAGGTTAAAGTTGAAACTTCATAAGGATTGTAGGTCAGTAATGAGTATTCATAGGTCCCCCATAAATATACGTTACCAAATAATGTACAATATGTTTTATCATTTTAATATGTATTACCATCAATAAGCCCAACCAAACAAGCCACATATGGTAATGTGATAAAGATTATCATTGCAGGCATATAATGCGATCCAATCAAATAAGCCCTTATTTAGTTTCCTCAATCTCTTAAAAGCATTAACTAGATCTAATACTAAGATCCGGAGGTAGCACCGTTATTACGTCAAGAAGAAACACACCACGCCATCCTGCTTGATGAAGTAGAATATAGACAGAAGAAGAGGTGAAAAGGGGTTCAGTTTCTCTTTTATGCTGCTCTGCTCCTTCGCTGCCACATAAACGACAGCATTTTAATATTTTTCCCTTCGAATCAAATACAAGAGCTTGAGCGCTAAGGACAAAGGAGAAAAAGACTGAAAAGCAGCATTTTAAGTAATCATGATGAAAAATACAAATAAATTTGTAAATTAAAAAATATATTTTGTTCAGTGGAAAAATTAGTTTTTCATATTGTTAAAAGCAAGATATTCATTTTATATAAAACATCACCTATATTATTAAAATAATACTTGTGTGGATATCATACCTCCCATTATCCCTATTATTCCACATTTTCCTCTATTATCATTTAATATGCAGATATTGATATAGTTGATTGATATTGTAAAGTTAAGCATTATTTCTCTTGTTCTCATATTCCTTCAATTTTTAATTTGGTATCTGTCTATTTTCTCTTAATTAATACTCCCTCATCGCTTTGCAAAGTTGCATTTGCATCATAAGATTCATCAAGGGTGAGAAGGCAAGTGGTTCTTCCTCATATCATTTCGCTAAGTTCCATTCCATTAAGTGGCTGGAGCATTATAGAAAAAAACCGTTTAGGAAGATCTGTGTTATGTTGCTCTACTCGCATATTTGTTATCATGACCAATCAGTTCAAGCTCTACAATGGAAGACAAATCGACCAGTGATGAATTGTGCTCACATGGGACTACGATCTGCTCTCCTTTGGATTACTGAATGTCCTATCTTTAGCAATACAATGACAGAGAAACTGCCCATTTTTTGCAGGAAGAAGAAATGGTTCCTTAATGTGGAACAATGACACTCTGTTGTAGATATTGTTTTCCAGGATATAGCAAGTCTTTTAAATTATTTTGCATTAGATAAAATAGTAATTGTATCTAGTATAGATATTAACATCCTTAATTCTTTGCAATCATGCCCTAAGATGATTGTAGAGGTCTGATGTAACTCATTTGATATTTTTAATGAAAATTGTCTTTTATCAAAAAAATATATAATACTCCCTCATTCCTTAATATAAAAATATATGACTTGTTTTTGGAGAGAATAATAAAGCTAAATAAATTACATTAAAATATTTATAAATTATTTTTAAAAAAAATAATTTGCATAGAACATATACAATGATTGATTAATTTATTTAGCTTCCTTAATCTCTCTCAAAAAAAAAAAAAACAAAATCAATTGTCTCTTATTAATTATTATATTACAAAATATTTTAGAATCAAATACAACCCCTAACTAGCTCTTATATTAAGTCAGCAAATAGTATTTTCCATAAAATGAATATTTTACTTTTAAAAAAATAAAAACCTGAAAAATAATTTCCCTTAGCTAATTTTCTTAAATTTAAAATTAATAATATGTCTTATTAATTATTATATTATAAAATTTTATAATTATAATAATAAGCACGTAAAAAGAGAAAATAACTCTATCTAAAAGAAGCTTTAAGTGATACTTTATATAAAATAATATCTTTTAAAAAAGTATAAAAACTCATTTCTCACTAAAAATACTATATTTTTTTTAATTTATAAAATTATTCATAATCTTCATGACTACTTACAAAGCCTGTTTTCTGGTCTTACCCCCCTTCGGCCTTACCGTTCACGCCCTGGACTACCTGAGAAAAGCATCAAAGCGCAGTTGTTTTTGTGGCGGCAAAGGAGAGCCGGTGAAAAGGGAGGTAATTGTGGGAGGAGAGTAAACAAGTGAAAGGGAGTACGAGTAATGATGAGTCTGTTACCGGACAGTCTGCTTCTATTCAGCTTCAACTGCACGCCGATAAGCTTCCCATGCTCTGTGGAATATAACCTGAAAACTGGTTCTCCGATAAGACAAGATTCTCCAGTTCGTTATTCACGAAAGAGTCAGGTAACTCTCCTGAGAAATTGTTTTTAGCCAAACTCAGCAACTTAAGCAACGACATGTCCCACTTTCTATCATCTATCCTCCCGGAAAGTTTATTGTCAGACATGCCTGGCAAGTATATCTGTGGAAGTTTGGTGAATTCTGACGGTGATTGGCCGGATAGCTTGTTGTTCTGGAAACTTACACGGCGTAGGCTTGTGCAAGTGCTTTAAACTGTGCGGGATTCGACCTTCAAGAGAGATGGAGAAAAGAATAAGCTTGTAAGAATTCCTGGAATCACATAAGCCACGTGGGGTCTCTCCGGCTGGTGATTTTGTAGAGTTTGAGAGAGAGAGAGAGAGAGTGACGGGTGTTTGAAGAATGTCGGAGAGACGGGAGCGGGAGGATTAGGGGAGTTTTTTAATCATCTAAAAATAATGTGTGGGCTACCTAGGGGATGGCTCAAGTAAGTAATCAGTATTATACTATGTAGACGATCACGAACAACTGGACGAACAGATGAACAACAATCTGTAAAGATCGAAACAGATTATCTGATCGTGTCTGAAGACACTGTCCTATAGAGTTATTCCGCGATCACCGGCAAAGAGTTGATAAATCACAATTTTAATATATTTTATCCCACCTTATTCATTTATTTTGGAGATTATTTTAGGCTAATTTGGATTTATTAGATAATATTTGGATTATTAGCCAATTATAAGAAATAATATAAATTTGAATGGATTATGATATTTTTGAGCTTAAATTATTATTATTTTGATTGTTATATTATGATTGGAAAATATTTCTAATTATATGATAAATCACGATTTTATTATATCTTGCAGGATAAGGAAAAGCAGATTGAGAGATTCTACGATGCAGAAATTTTCTGAAAAGCTAAAAGAATATCCAACGGTTGAATTTTATTTGGGCTTCTTAAATTTTAATGGGCTCAAGTTGATACCCAAAAAGCTCTCTTTTCCTCCCTTTTAAATTTTAATTACCCTAGCCGTCACATATGCGAGGGGGGATACACGGACTGACGCTGGAGCGGGAGACGGAGAGACACAGCCGCTGGACACTCACAGACGCATATACGCAGACGCAGACGCAGACGCAGCCGCTGGAGTTCTTGACCAAAAGACGTTAACTTGAAGGGATTGAACCAATGTTTTAAAAGCCGGACCGGATATCGAGCCGGAAAGATTAGCGGGTCATGGTTCCACCGGTCGGACCGGTCGAACCGTTGGTCGGACCGGAGGCATGATAATCAAATAAAAAATAATATAATACATACACATATATAGGAATATAAGTAAGAAAATAAAATATCAAATTTAATTTTGTTAGATAATTTGAGAAAATAATTAAATAGTTTAATTTCATGATCTTAGAAGCAATTCAACCTTGATAATTAATTAGCTTACATAATAATATTAATAAACTCAGGAAAACAAATAAAAGCAAATGCCATTCTTTAATTTTTTTATAATAAATGTGTGTTATGACAAAATAAAAGGACGAGAGATTAATATAAAATCTAAAAATATAAAAAGAAAGATTAAATTTCCAAAACCTCGTAATAATGTATAAATTCAGTTTTAATTTTGTCCAGCAAAAGTACTAGTACTAATTTACCTTTTTTTTCAAATTATTAATCAATAGTTTTTAAAATAGAAAATTTTAAAAAAATAATACACGGTCAACGAGGAGAAAGCCACGTGAATTGAACTGAGTTACTGACATTAAAAACTTTTCATTCTTTTATCTTATGGGTATTAAAGAAGCCATCAACTCAATGCACCTTTTTATCCATCGGTTAGTAGACATATATTTTATTGAAATATCTTTCACCTTCCTCCCGCGTCTTCTCACTTCTCACACTGATAGTTACCTTCCCCGTCCAGCATCTCCAGTTCCAGTCCGACAGAGCGCTTAATATTTTTTTTTTCGCAAACAAAAGATCATATCATTAAACTAAAGCATGAAATAACATCAGTCCGGTAAGCACTTTAAATCTACCTATTCCTTCCTTCATTTTGCTCTTCTTTGGTTCTTTCTTCATCTTCTTTCTCCTTTTTGTTCCGGTGAACTTTGAGCCGTCCTTTCTTCATCTTCCTTCTCCTTTTTTTCCAACGAACTTTGAGCCGTTCGGTTATTGAAAATCCGCTCCGGTTTGCGGGTTAATAGCGGATCCCGGCTTAATGACCGGCTTGAAACGGACCAAAACGGGTAAATGCTTAAAACGGCTAAATACCTTGAAACGGACCGACATGTCCTCCGGCTGACGGTTAGACCGGCCGGACCGTCCGGTCCGGTCCGGCTTTCCAAACATTGGATTGAACATCTATTCCCAACGTTTTCTCCATACGCGGGTCCCACGGCATTAATCAATCATCAATTCATTCCTTCAATCTCCCTTTCCATTCACGCAGAGCAAGAGTCCAAGCATCATATCAATTAATTCTCAAATTCTTTGGAAGATGCCCATGACTTGCTTGAAGCGTGAAGAAGAAAAAAGTTTCATGGAGGCTTGAGCTATTTGGGGAGGCAATTTGGGAGGAGCATGGAGGAAGCTAGAGCCTAGGAGCTTACACTTGAAGACTACAAGGGAGTGTCTTTCTTTTATCTTTTTGATTCAAGACTTGAGATTATTTAGTTTTAAATGATTTTTGAGTTGTAATAATTGAGAACAATCTAGTTTTAGATTGTAGACTTATTTTTTATTTGGATTAAATTGATATTTTGGATTTGCTTTGTTCTTAAATGATTATTGGGATTTTTGTTTGCAAACCTTTGATTGTCAATTAAATTATTAATCAAGTTTTCATTATTAATTTAATTGTCAATTTGGGTTTAATCTCTTGATTGTTTAATTAGGTGATTAATTGTCGAATTGTTTAATTAGGCAATTGTGAACATAATTTCCAAAATTATCTTAAGCAATTGTGATTGGTTTTTAATGGATTTAATTAACCACCATTTTTTCCATTATGAGTTTTCTAGTGGATTAGGTGTTATTGAGCATGAGGGTTTCCCATGTCTTGATTAGGTGATTAAATTTATTAATTCCAATTTTTCATGAATCTCCCTTTGGTCTAATAAATTAAATAGCTAAGAAAGCTAAATCCATGTGAATCCTAAGTTATCCCCTTCATCATCATAATTGAATTAAACCTTTGTTATTTGTCTCACTTTTTCTTGATCTTTTTTATTAGCATCTTAATTCCTTTTTCATAAAAAACCCCAAAGATTGCATTCCAATTCATTTAGGTTAGTTTCATTCTCATATAGATTTTAGAGTCATTTGCATTTAGGTAGTGGAGTCTTGCATTTTAGTTTAGGTTCATTCCATTGCATTTTTTATCACCTAAATTCAATTCTAGAGAAAACCCACATATTGCTCCTTGGGAGAATGACTTAGGTTGCCACTATATTGCATTAGTAGGTTGTCCTAGTTATTAATTGATTGCTTTAGCGACAGAAGCACGCATCAAGGAAGCGGCACCCCCAGGATTAAACAGACCCTTCTTGATATAATCAAGGCAACAAAACTGGTGGAAGGTAATGGCAACGACAGTCAGAAAATATTGAACAGAGGAGAGGAGAATATGTTGTACTGAGCATCCCGCCAGTGTCTCTTTTATAGGGGTTTTCATGGAAGGTCATTGGTCACGAAGGAACCCGGACAATATGTCCGCTGAGATCGGATAGCCACCACTGAACAGACAAGCCTGTGCGTTTCCAACGGAAAGGTCGCCTGACGAAGTGCCGGACAGCCAGCTACTTTTAGTCACGGAGGGTCATGAATTTCAAACCCCAAAATATAACGACTTTTCGGCAAGCCAAAGTAAATATTATTTTTATTATCTAAAAAAATTATTTCCAGTGAGCAAAAAATATTTTACAAAAAGTGCCAATATCACGTATTTATTCACGTGTGGGGGGGGGGGGATCGCCAGATTTCAACTGCGTTTGCCTTCCGGTGGCCTGTTGTTGTGCCACCAACGAACATACAAGCATGTGCGTTTCCAACGGAAAGGGCACTCGACGAAGCGCCTAGTCACGGAGGGTCATGAATTTCAAACCCCAAAATATAACGACTTTTCGGCAAGCCAAAGTAAATATTATTTTTATTATCTAAAAAAATTATTTCCAGTGAGCAAAAAATATTTTACAAAAAGTGCCAATATCACGTATTTATTCACGTGTGGGGGGGGGATCGCTAGATTTCAACTACGTTTGCCTTCCGGTGGCCTGTTGTTATGCCACCAACGAACATACAAGCATGTGCGTTTCCAACGAAAAGGGCACTCGACGAAGCGCCTAGTCATGGAGGGTCATGAATTTCAAACCCCAAAATATAGCGACTTTTCGGCAAGCTAAAATAAATATTATTTTTATTATCTAAAAAAAATATTTTACAAAAAGTGCCAATATCACGTATTTATTCACGCTCAAAGGGGGGATCGCTGGATTTCAACTACGTTTGCCTTCTGGTGGCCCATTATTGTGCGCGCAAGCCCACCACTCCTCTAGGCCTCTTTACAAGCCCAATAGGGTATAGTGATATATATAGGCTAGTGACCTTTTTTTCCCAAGCAATGTGGGACTAGCTTCTTTGACACCCACTCAAACCCTTATATTTTACAACATAGAAGAACACAAAGGTGAAGGTTTTAGAAATTCAGAAACTAAGAAGGAGAGAGAGAATAATGGGAATGATGAAAAAGTTGATGAAGAGCTTTTGAGAGAGGAAAGAGGTGCGGGTGCTTATGAGTTATGATGAAGGGAGAGAGGTTCATGTTTTTATAGAGCCCACTCCCTCGCATGTATGTATGTGTATATATATACATGTGATTGTGATGTAGTCCGTACTACGATATGAGAAATCTGAATGTCATAAGCTTATAACCCTTGAAGAATCATACTAAGTTTGCGTCCACAAAATATTTACAAGGATTTTGTCACTGGAGCACTATATAAGGATCCTTGAAACAGATAATATACCCACTTTTGTATGCAAGCTTTATTTACTAACATTCTTTCTTAATGTTTCGGTTGATCCACACTGCACAGGAAAGAAGATTGTTAGTGCATAGATGCAATCACGTCAACTTTTCTGCTTTTGAAGTTTTTATTGGCACGGTAGAAGAGTCCGTGATGTATAAAAAACAAACAAAAAAAGAGGAGTTCGCGTCTGTTAAGATTAGGTTCTTGATTTTTTTTTTTTTGGCCAATATTAGGTTCTTGATTTGTTACAATATTTTCTGGTTACAGATATTTGCAGTTAGTTAGGATATTTTCTGGTTATTTTGAGTTAAAATTTAACTATTTGTTGGTCTTGAATGAAATTCAGTTGTGTAGTGGTCTCAAGGTGTCATTTTGCCCGCATAATAGCATGTTAAAAAAAATGGAAAAATAACCGAAAAATACCATTTGAATATTATACACGTTGCAGACCATGAACCAAAGATGTTAGTGCAATTAGATGCATGACTTAAGTATGGGTTCTTCCTTTGTTGTGACTCCCCGTCGCATACTCGAGTAATTTTAGTTCAAACTCATCATATCATCAGATTTTACAAATGTAAGAGACCAAAATTTTTTCTGGCAGGTGCAATAAAG
This sequence comes from Inga laurina, assembly GCA_963855925.1. Classification (NCBI taxonomy): domain Eukaryota; kingdom Viridiplantae; phylum Streptophyta; class Magnoliopsida; order Fabales; family Fabaceae; genus Inga; species Inga laurina. Next base: position 6,377,767 of record OY979706.1, on the reverse strand, counting down.
TAACGTGACAACATTATCACCCACTAGATTCACTAAATCTGCATATAACTCAGGATTCACTTGGAAATCAAGAGGTATCAAACTGAAGCCATCATTCCATTTACCCCAGACAAATTTGCATAGATGTTTAAAGAAAAAAGGTAGTTAAGAAGACAATGTGTTGTAGTAATAGCCCTAAGAAGAAATAAAATATTTATATCTTAACAAAAATAATTTAATGGATATAAAATGGGATAGAAATTTCATTTTAATTATGTTTTATTAGTTATTCTATATAAAGATGCCTCAAGAAAAATGTGGAAACAAGTGAAATTAGTTTAACGTTTTGTTTCTAATGTGGTGTTGGGTTCAAACTTGCAGTAGGAAATATTTTATAATTATCATCGATTATTTTGTCTTAAAAAGTTTTTTTTTACACCGAACATGGGCATTAAGCCTAAATAAGATATTTTAAATTATATTATTATTTTATTGGTTTCCTAATATCTCTAAATCATGGCAAATTTGTTTCTATTTTCAAATATTATTGATTTGTTTTGATTTCCTTATTTATGATGTAGTTTGGCCAAATTCTAGGACCAACAAAATAATCTAGGATATGCTCTTATAAATATTTGTTTTATTGACTGAATAAAGTAAGCTTTTGAGGCAAGGAATTGCTCCTTTTAGAAAAAAAATATATTCATGTAATGAATGACCTAGAACTTTAAATAAGATAATTATGTTATGAATATGAAAATATGATATTAATGAGAGGCAAATAGGTTTCTTATCTTCTATATTAAATATAAAATTCTTGTTGGTGATCTAACAAAGGAAGCTTGAAGACAGATGAAAATTAAATAGGTGTGAAATATGAGGTTTTGGGTTCAAATTCTTGCTATTTATTTGTCTTATCATGGTAAAATTACCATAGTGCCCTCCTCTTAAAAAATAAAAACACACCATCAGATTTTTCTTCCCTTCTTTTACTTGTCCCTTCCCATCGTCAAATGCAGTAGATGCAGAGGGAGAAAAGTTTCTGGAGACTTCTCAGACACGTCCGATCATCCTCCCCATCCTCTTGTTTCGCTTCTTCTTCGGCAGGTGTGCGTTTATGACTTCCAATGGGTAGAATTCAGACCTTACTCTGTTTCATTAAGTCTTCATCTTCCTCTCCTATTTTTGTGTCATGGGTTGGTGCATATGGTTGCGATTCTCTTTCTTCTCTAATCGGTGTGCCATCATTTTGAGATGGAGCTACTGAGTTTTCAAGGGATGGTTGTTTGGCATCACTAGGTTCATCCTCTTCCTCCCCTGTTCAAGTCGATAAGTGGGCATGTAGAGTAAGTTTAGCCATCACTTTTTCTCCGGCCTCTATTTCCGTTGTGCGTGTGAAGTGAGGAAAGATTTGAAGTTCTAATTTTGCAAAAAATGGAAACATGGGGAAGTAATGTTGGATTGGTGTTTTTTTTTTTTTTTGGAAAACTTTGGTTGTTGAGAGGGATCCAGAACGTTGGTTGCCTTTTATTAAAGGTTAAATCTTGTTAATGGATTGAATTTAAGATACTTTGTGATTCTATTTTGATGTTGAAACTGTTTGGTTAACCATATGAGATGACAAATATTGTTTAATAACTTGATCTTTAAGAATGCACACAAGGTGTTTGTTAAGATGTTTGAGAGGAAATCATAACCAAGTGTGTAGTTAATGGTGATTAAAGATACAAGGAATAATAAAGTGTATAAATTTTATATGATTTTTATTTTTTATTATAGGGAAGAGGGGAGTTCTTTCTTCATAGTTGTATTCAAGATAATTATGGACTAAGAATCATATATGAAGTTTAAGTGTATTTCAAAAGAGAGTGGTAATATGGATTGGGTTGGGTTGTTTTTTCGGGTGATAAAGTATTAGTTTGAGGTGGTAAATGAAATGGAAGTGGAATTTATGTGTTTGATGATTGCTTGACTTTTTAATTTAAATTTTGTGATGAGATGAAATATGGAAATCTTGTAACTTCATTAATATGAATATGGTTTCATTGATTGAATTTGAAGGTATTTTCAAATAGAAGCTTTAAGTTAAAGTCTTTCTCCATATTTTTCTAAACCGTAGGGATTTTGGATTTTGCTTGTATTTGTTTGGTTGTTGGATATTGATGTTAAGAAGTCTATAGAAGTGGCTAAGGTTTGTTAACAAGGACTATTATGAGTGGATGCCATCAACTGCCATAGAGGATTTTTTTTATTTAGATGAATTTTATTAAATCTATGTAGTTTATGAAAAAAAAAAAAAGGAATAACAACAGTGTTGCTTGGCCATTAGGGAATTAAAGAGAAAAAGAGGCTAAGGGGGAGTAAGCTAGATACATTTGAGAGTACAGCAGGTAAGTGAATAACGTCTCAATTAAATTATGAATAAAATTTTCGTTTATCTCAATATATTGTTTTAAGTGTATTTACATGTATTTTAGTATAATTCTAGTAATCCTAATTATTGTATCATTTGAAGTATTCCCGTTATTATAGTTCATTTGAAAGGAAGTTAAATTTATTCTATAATTGATATTCCTTATATTTTAAACTTAATTATAATGTTTGAATCTATGACCTGGCTAGTGAAGTATTTAATCAATGATTTTATGATGAAGATGGTGAAAAGATTTCTCGAATGGAAAGTATGACAGATTTTGTTGAAAAGAAATGATTAGTTATGTATGGGGAATTAGAAAAGAATAGTTTTTGAGATATTACTTTAAAACCTTCATGCTGGGATCTTCTATTGCAAAAAATTTTCAATGAGCTTTCATATTTGGAAGAACTTATGGGTTTGTTAATGGCATACCGATCCCATGCATGTTTGGAAATGTTTGAGAGGACTGAATTCAATACGCTGGTTACTAACAGTAACACTGTTAGTCCTTGGAGCACCATGGTTAATTGAGATCGCTTGATATTCATGGGTAGAGTATTCATGCTTGATATTCGTGGGATTTGTTCTCATGCTTGTTTTCGTGGGTCTTGTACCTGCGCTTGTTCTATGGCTTTGAGTTGCGCTTGGTTACTTTACCCCATGAACTTTGTGTCCACACTTGTCTTTATGGTCTCGGCCACGCTTGTTTAGTTAGTTACCTTTGTGGATTGTGTGTCCATGCTTGATACCTGTTCTGATGAAGTACTACGGAAGAAAATGAGACTTGAGATTTACTATTTTAATTTGGATCTATAAAACGAATTGTTTTATCACATACTTGGTGTTATACAATTAAGGATATATATAGATCTTAAATGTGCTACAACAGTATATTTTTGAAGTTGTGTTTGAGCGTCTCACAATTTATATATATATATATATATGTATATGTATAGGTGGTATAAATGTTTCATGAAATTATTTCGGATTATGAAGTTTGCGTTTTTTGTTATTTTATGTTAGTTTGTAACTATAATATTATTTCCCTTTCATTGATTTCTTTAAAATAGAATTGGAGCGTTATATTCACTGGAAAATATGTTTTTGTCTCAGATATCATAGCTGTACTTGTACTCCTGCTCATCATTGAGGGGCTTTTGTGCTAAATTGGATTTGAAGCGTGGTCCTGAATAATTCTCTATTCAATGTAAAAATTTAAACTTGTGTATTACATTTTGCAAAACATGTTCTAGGAGCATGTAAACTATAGTTAGGGTTCTTACCTTCAGTATATGTTATATATATGTTATTATGGAGCGGAGTTCCTTTCGTTGATCCATTGATGAATGTTGTTACAATGTGATTGTGGAAATTGCAGAGGTCCCATTTACAGTGTAGACTACCAAAATTTCTACAAGAAGCTTATTATTTTTGTGAAGGTAAATCTCTATATGCTATATTGAATTTGTAGGCTATGGTAGAAATTTTAGAAAGTCCGACGTACAAAAGAGACTCTACCAAATCTCTACAAATTGCTTAATATTTTGATTGTAAGAAATATGTTATATATGAACTAAAAGTAATGTATTCTCATTCAATATTATTGTAATTATTAGGTGAGGCTCTTGCTTATATGATTTTTAAGGTATTAGGAATGTAACTCCTCTCACATTCTGTGTGGATTACCGCTAAATTTTCAGGGTGTGACATGTATGTAGCTTTAAAATATTAAAAAAAAAGGAAAAATGAGTGAGCATGACCTACAGGACAAAATGAAACTATAAGGAGGATAAAATAGGACCAAAAGGGAGGATGAGTAAGGTCAGTTTGGTGCAAGCAATGGGACAAAAGAAATAAAAAGGGAGTGCCGAAAATAAAAAGAGGAGAAGGAGGAAATGTGAGAAGTGATGAAATAAAAAATTAGTTTTCGTCTGTAGAATAAACACGAGTCAGTGTAGCCAAATACAAATATGTTCAAAAAGCACAAAAGGCACTAACTATCATCTAGCTGAGAATCAAATCCATGATGAAATAAATGTGAACTTACTGTGTATGACAGTATGCTGAAGTATATGTGAACTTACTGTGTATGACAGTATGCTGAAGTATATGATAAATAGTACAGCCATGCGTTTTACTTACTGAAATGCATGTGGAGGGTTTTTAAGGAAGTGTTAGGCCGAAAATAGGTCATTCTGCATTTCTCAAGTGTTCTTTGGAGCTTTAGGTGCTAGGGTTTTGGCTTCTTGAAGAATATTGAGCTTGGGGTTGAAATCTAGAAAAGATTTGGGGTTCCAATCCTTGGTTTTTCTCATTCTTCTTCCCTTTCTTTGCTAAATTCTTGATATAGTTGTAATTATTTTAGATAGTTGTAGCTATTTAATGAACATGTGTAGTTAGAGCTTTGATTTTAGGATTGTTTTGAACCCTTATATGGATTAAATACTCATTTCCCCTTATATTTGTGATTAATGATGAGATTTTGCTGATTTTACTCTTTGCTTAATGCTTCTTATTGATTGAGCACCAATGAGATTGTTGGGTTCACTTGATTGATGTTTGAGAGGATTAGATTAAGTGTAGAACTTGAGTTTAATCGTGTAAGAAATAAGAATTTGTGAATTGAATGGATAGTTTTGTTAATGAGGTAGCGATGCACTCATTAATTTCACATAACCATATAGGATTTGCAAATGAAAATTGGGGTTTAATTAGCTAATTAAGATATTATTGAATTGATTAAACTATACATCTATTTGAAGACTTGAAAGAGCACTTATAGGTACTATAGTATCCTTAACTAGCATAATCTTTCATTAAGAAACACATATTGTGGGGATTTGATTGAGTACTTTTGAAATACAAGGGGGATAAATGATCCTAAATGCCATTTAATCCTTGAAGCCAAAGAATTTTTGCCTTTATAAATTTCTAGCCTTAGAAGTAGTTTTTAAAAGTTCTCTTCCCATATCAAAAACTTGTTTTTTGCTCAACTTAATTGGATCCCTAAGCCTCTTACTTAATCATTTGTTAATCAAATCTTCACAGGAACGATATTTACTTATCACTCTATTATTTAGCGTGACTTGTGCATTTGCGATAGCGAACAGTAAGAGAGAAATAGAATAAATATAAGTATCAACAACATTTTAACTAATGTAATGCATATAAATAATGAGGTGCAAAAATGAAAAATACTAATTAAATATTCAAACAATTTTTGTCAAGTTCTTATTAAAAAAAACCCAAGCAATTTAATTTTGAACTCTTATTAAAAGGACCGGAGGGAGTAATTTTTATGGGTCAAAATAATTCCATCTAACATTAACATAAGTTTAACTTTGATTGTTAAAAACTTAAAATGCCAATAAGAAAACCTTTATCCAGAAATTATTCGAGTGGCATCTGGGTAAGGCCGTTTACGTGGCAAGCTGAGTAGGAGATTCTATGGCATTACCGTAGTGATCATCGTGATTGCTTCTGAGAGGATTATAGGGTTGTTTAGTTTCAGCGGATCAAATGCGCCATAGATTCATTAACAATTGGAAAAAAAATGTAGGATTGGGAGAAAATTGATTTTACTTGGCAGAAGCCAGACCCATCAAATGACAAATTTGATGAAGAAGACGCTTAGACGAGGATACATATATAACTTGCTATGGCTTCAAATAAGAGGAGGATGGGTTGGGGCTATAAGACAAGGAGAACTGATAAAGAAGACACTCAAGGCTGTGCTAAGCGTTGGATTGTGCTAGGCTTTGTTAAGTGCGTGTAGCATTCACTTATTAATGTTGGCAGCAGCACCTAAATGCTCATGCAGTCCAGTGAATCTTCAAACTTCTCCCTAATGCTATACAAATCTTATTGGTAACAACACCTGCAAAGAAAATAAATAATTCGAGTTGTGTCTGAGGACACTGTCCTTAACAGTTATTCCGTAACTACCGATAGTGGGATAAAATGAATCCTTCCTGTAAGAACAGGGTGAACAAAATAATAAAATATAATAGAACTTAATAAGCATAAGATATATAAAAGGAGAAAGAGAAGTGATCGAAAGCTCAAGAGTAGTGTGTCAAAAACCTTGACTAAAGCACTTTACATATGCCTCACCAATATGTACGTTGGCAGCCCCCTAAGTCACCATAATTGGGCAGTTTTATAGATATAAAATGCCATAAGAACATTTGAATGAGACGGTGCTGCATATTGGGCATAAAAGCCATTTAAAGGTTATTAATATTTGTAGACATTAGGCATTCAAAGGAATTGAAGAAATCCATTTTAATATTTGAATGAAAACTTCAACGGACAATACTTAGTAGGACTATAGAAATTCGTTTTTAATGTCTGAATAAAATTCAACGTCCAAAATTCAATATTAGGTTTAGCAAAATTCCATTTCTTGTAAAGGCACATTATTCCAAAACTTAAATTTCGGATTTCACAAAATAGCTTAGTAAAAGTGCTTAGTCCACATTTTAACTCGCTCAGGAAACTGATGGATTTCCATTGTGTTTGCCTTGGACGAGCCCATTCCTCCTCTTAACCCATTTGCTTGTCCAAGCTCACATGTTATATAATACACACACTTGGGCTTTCATACTCTCAAATAGAGTGGGACTTCTTCCCTTTGGTAGACCCACATTTATATTATATAATTCCAACAATAAATTGTGTTTGTTTTTTTCTCGAAAACTTATCAAGTGTTGGCAGATCAGATGAAGGTTTTTTGTGTATTTTTTTTTTAATTTTTTATGAGATTTGGCATACGCACATGCATTGAAAAGATTCCATAAAACTAAAGCTTATCACTGCCTAAAAGAAAGATTTTGATGAGAATATTAAGTGGAAGAAAACCAAACTCTAGTGTTGAATTGTGATGAGCTCTCACTTTTACTGATGAGAAAGCTTGAAGGAAAAGAATGATTCAAATTGTAATAAGAGAGACCACACAGAGATTGAGAGAAATTAGAGAGAACACAAGAAAGCTCAATCATCAATTAACTCTGGAAATTTGTAAAGACCCAGAAATTTAGTAAGTCAATTACGTTAGTAATATGAAAATATGACACCAAAGAAAGGTAGTATTAGTTCTAAAAATTAATGAAATATTTAAGGGTTAATATGACTTTTGGTCCCTGAAGTTTGATCCAATTTTGGTTTTGGTCCCTTAAGTTTGAAATCGGTGGTTTTGGTCCCTGAAGTTTCACCTAATTTTGGTTTTGGTCCCTCAAGTTTGAAATCGGTGGTTTTGGTCCCTCAAGTTTGAAAAGGACTTGGTTTTTTCTGGGTCGGGTCAGGTTTCAAAAACGGGTCGCCAAGTCCTTTTCAAACTTGAGGGACCAAAACCAAAATCAGGTAAAACTTCAGGGACCAAAACCACCAATTTCAAACTTGAGGGACCAAAACCAAAATAAGGTGAAACTTCAGGAACCAAAACCACCGATTTCAAATTTGAGGGACTAAAACCAAAATTGGATCAAATTTCAGGGACCAAAAATTATATTAACCCTAAGTCAAATTATGGAGCCTACAAAATGTAAAGAATCTTAAATTAGATAAAGGGAAAAAATTAAGACCTAGTGTGTGTAATCAATAGGATAAAAATATGCGTGCGCATATATATATATATATATATATATATATGTATTAAAAACAAACCGACACACACATCCAACATCTTCACTTTTATTTTGGAACCTCCGTAGGCTAACGCTTCATCTCCTCTCCCATCATTTAATAGACACTTGTTTCACACGCGCTCACACATACACATTCACGTACAAACACTCAACACCACACACCCATGCAATCATCTCCTTACACATACACACACATCTATTAAATAAAATCACATTAGCCTCCTCCAACTCCCATTCGCGTCTGTAGCCAATAAATAGAATAGAGAAAGAGGGAGAACTTTAGAAGAAGAAAAAAACAGAATAGAGAAAGAGAGAGACGTTGGAGAAGAGGAAGAAGGAAGCTACAAATCACATATGCAACTCCATATTCTTGTGTAGGTGAGTCTCTTACATCTTTAGCTTGCTTATACCATTTGGTTTGAGTAGATCTGTGGTTGTTGTTTTGGTGGTTTTGTGGCTGGAACAAGAGAATATTTGTCAGAAAATTTCTGTCACCAAAAATTTGTAAACCAGTGATTGTGTGACCATTTTGGAGTGAATTTTGGGGTTCTTTAGTTCTGAAATTTGATCATTAACCTTAGGACATATGTGTGGGAGAGTATAGAGTTAAAATTCGTGAGCCTTAAAGTATAAATTCATGACTATATGTTAGTTTTCTCTACTTTGTTTTGCCGTTCAAAAAACAGTTTTAACTTGAAAGTTTCAGAAGCTTAAACATAAGTTTAAACTGTTCGAAAAACAGTCTTTTTTTATAGATAGTTTGGAATGTGTAGTTGATGATAAAATCAAGAAGAGTATAATTTGAAGTGAATTAAATGAATGAGTTCTTGATTTTTGAAGTTCGACTGTCAAAACTGACATTTTTGGAAGGAAGTCTGATTCATGTTGCGTTTTGCCCAGACAAACCTTATTCAATATCTATAAAACTTTTACAAGAATATAGTAGACATTCATAGCTTTAAAATGCATCCAAGAATGCATCATTTCGATATCTATAGAGAGAGTTATGATTTTTGAAATTTAGGTAAAAAAACAAGAGAAATTCTAGATGTCCGGGTTCTGGCAGTAGGTTGTGTGATGTTTTTGAGTAGTATAATCTTGTTCAAAAATCATGAAACTTTTTGGAACAAAAGTATACATGCTAAGCTTTAATTTGATATATAACATGTGTTATTTAGATTAATATATTAAGATATATGAATTTTTGAAGTTAGGCATTGAATCTGGAACGTTTTTTGGACTAGTTATGTTTTTTGATGATTCTGGGAAATTTAACTCTATAATTGGAAGTAGTTAGTATTTTTTCCTTAAAGTAGACTTAATGAGGGTCACATAGAACTTTGAATCACTGCAATTCAATTTTTCTAGATTTAGTTATGATTTTTGAAAGTTGTGCTTTGTTTCTGGAATGTAATCTGCAACAGGGGAAGTCTTGCGAAATTCTGGGAACAATCTATTATTATTGGCTAGCTTTGGGTATTTTTCCATGAAAATAAATAAAGAGATTCATTTAGGCTTTGCAATCAGTCAATTTGGAATTTTCTAGAATTAGTTATGATTTTTCAAAGTTGACTGAAAATCTGTCAGTTTTCTGCAATTGCACTGTGTAGAATTACACTGTGCGGAAATTGTGATAACTACATTAGATAACCAGTAGAATTGGATTTAAAGGCAGAAATAGTTTAAGTAATAACCAATTACTTGTAACTTTAATTTATAGGAATCAGTAATTACTAGATCCGAATTCAAATTATTTGACAAACAGTGAAACTGAGAAAGGGTTCGATGAGTAACTTTTTCTTGCATATACTATATGATTATTATATGTTTGGGTATGCCATGCACTGTAACATAAGCATAGTGTCTTGGACCGCACATTTGCCTAGTTGTGGTCTGGGACCCAACGGAGGCACAGAGTTCAGCCAGGGTTGCAAATAGTCGTTTGGCCTTGGATATTGTGCACACAACACTAGTTAGTTTCTTAAATGACATGGTGTGTTGCATATTTATTTTCACATTTTATATATTAGAAAAGCATGTTATTACTGAGATTCGCTCAAATCTCACTCTTTTACTACACTTGAAAACATTCCAGCAAAAGCTAGTGGGTCGAAGGGAAAGACAGGGGCTACGGGTGTGTAAAGTTCTAGTGAATATCAAAACTACTATGGTTATCTATATTTATACTTTTGCTTTCTTTTGAATGGTCTATACATTTGTATATATTTTTTAAACCCTACGGGAATTCTCCTATATTGTAAATAAGTACCTAATGTTAGTATGTTTCCGCTATTTCTGTATGCCTTACGAAATTGTGCGCTTAATACTCTACGAATATCAAAATGTTAAGGAGTTTGACATATGGCGTTAATTTTAATAAGGATATAGCTCAGTGGTATTTTTTAACTTGCTGGACTCATCATTTAGAATTGGAAGTTGGACCCACCATTACTATCTTTTACTATGTTTATTCTGGTTTCATTCCATTCATGACCCACCACTGTAGCTCATATTCCTAGGGTGATGAATATGTTGAGGCCAAAGTATTCTTGTTCCTTATGCTTACTGTCACAAACCAGCTTTTGGGAATTTTATTACATGGTGCATTTTTGCTGTTCCATCAATTTACTTGAGCTTTTTGATTTGAATGATAAAACCACATAAATTTCCCAATATGTTTTCATAACTCATATCAGTGTTTAGCCCTAGAATTTCTGTAAGAGCTTGGTGCTTAGATGAAGCTGGTGCTTATTATCATTTTCCATGTTGGGATAGTGGCTTGGCGAATGGCCTTCTTCAATGAAATTGATAAAAGAATGCACATCTACTTTGACATTTGGGCATTCTATAATTTGTACAAGTATTAAGTGTGGGCATGAAGTGTTTGAACCAAAGGACTAAAAGGGATGTAACGTTCGTGTCTGAGAAGATGGACACATGTGTAGACACTAGAGATGTGGTTTCCATAGGGAAACTCTTTGATGGATTGCCAACTATAGATATGGTAGCATGTCCAGCTACACCTAATGACTATTCACAATATACAAGGTCACATGCTTGTCACAATGAGAAGAAGCTGCACGATTTGGAAGGCGACAACTCAATATATAATAAGGACAAATACAGTTAGGGAGGCGTGGATGATTTGTGTGTGATTTTCTCTCTGGTCCCATGCTTGGGAATTTTCTCTTTCTTTGTGGCTTTTCTTTCCCTTTCTAGAATTCTGCTACTCTATTCCTTTTCTTGTGAAACTCCTTTGGTACTGCAAATTATGATGTGACTGAGCATTATAGTGCCAGATTATATATCAAATTCTCGTTTCCATCCATTATATTTATGAGTTATTTTATGATCATTACACAAAACTAAAAGGATGAAAAGATTGATTTTCCCAAGAATTTCTTCGTTTAAGATGAACACAAGATGAATACTGATGCCAGAGAGCTCTGCATTATATGTGGTTGGGAATTAAAAATATAATGAGACATATACAGGGACTGACAAATTTCTTTCATTCTTTCTATTTTGTGATTGTCGAAGTGATGAAATTAGCTTAGCTTCGAGAGAAAAAGAGAAACAAGAAGAAACGTACTGTCAAATCAATTAAGAGAAGCAAACCAATATCATGATTTTATCTTCAAATTCAACAAAAGTAACATGTTTCACCCCTTGCAACTGAAATTTGAACGCAGGAAGAAACAAAAGCACTATAGAGAAATAGAGTCTCTCCAATAGCTTTACAGGCACCTCTTTTGACCATAAAATTTAGAAGGAAAAGAAATTTATTTTTTTAATCATACAAAGCGTACAAGATTGACTTAGGTAATCCAATCTAATTATAAACATAAGCATGTTAAGCATAATTTTCTGCAGGAAATATCGTTGACATGTTTCTATGAATTTGATCTAATAGCGTCTTATAAACAAGGCTACTTAAAAATTTTTTAGTGGCTGGATATAAATACACTTGATATGTTAATGACTAATCTAAAAGCAGTGCTGAACAGATTTGGTAAATGTTGCTTTAAATGGTGCAAGATATGTGCCACCGCAAGCTCAAACTTCAGCAGAAGAATTTGCCATCAATCTCTTTGATAAAGGTTACTCAACTACCATAGTCCTTGTCCTTCAAGTACTTTCTACCACATGATTTTAACAATAATATCATATTATATTTAATCATATCAAAATATTTTTTTTATCCTTTGATTATGTATGAAATTTTACTTTTAAAACCTCAACTTTTATTTGTTATGATTGTTACTTTAATCCTTAAAAATGTCAAAACTATGGTCAGAGAAATAGAATTCTAAGTACAATCAGGGCCCGTTTGGATCGCGGAATTTGTTAGAATGGAAAGGAATGTAAACACAAGCCCATACACTTTTGAGTGATGAGAGACATACACATATCCTTGGTGAGGGATTTCTAGCTTAGATATTCCTTTGTCAAGTAAATTGCCATGAAGTTTGTTTTCTTGAGTCATGAGAAAATCACTTGGATAAAAGAAGTGTTGAAATGCTTTTGTTTACTTTTTACTTGTGATTGGAACATTCACTCTTAAAGTTTTGTTTTATTTTGTCTTGTTATACTCCCTTAGTCTTTATTTGTTTTGCCCAGGAGTGCAAATGATAAGTGTGGGGGAGTTGATAAATCAAAATTTTAATATATTTTATCCCACCTTTTCATTTATTTTGGAGATTATTTTAGGCTAATTTGGATTTATTAGATAATATTTGGATTATTAGCCAATTATAGGGAATAATATAAATTTGAATGGATTATGATATTTTTGGGCTTAAATTGATAATATTTTAATTGTTATATTATGATTGGGAAATATTTCTAATTATATGATAAATCACGATTTTATTATATCTTGCAGGATAAGGAAAAGCAGATTGAAAGATCCTACGGTGCAGAAATTTTCAGGAAAGCTAAAAGAATATCTAATGGTTGAATTTTATTTGGACTTCTTAAATTTTAATGGGCTCAAGTTGATACCCAAAAAGCTCTCTTTTCTCCCTTTTAATTACCCTAGCCGTCACAGAACGCTGAGGGGAGATACACGCATATACGCACAGAGACGGATTGAATACGCTGAGACGAGGGACGAACTGACGCTACAAGCAGAAACAAGGCGGAGACGCGGAGGCTAGGAGGCAGATATTGATTCATCCAAGTTTTGCTTCTCCACGCGGGTCCCACGGCATTAATCAATCATCAATTCATAGTTCACAAAGCAAATTTCATGGCTGTGTGCCGCTTGGGGCGTGAAGGTGAAAGAACTGATATCATGGAGGCTTAAGTCTCTTGGGAGGTAACTTGGGAGGAGCATGGAGGAAGTTAGAGCCTAGGAGTTTACACTTGAAGACTATAAGGGAGTGTCTTTCTTTTATCTTTTTGATTCAAGACTTGAGATTGTTTAGTTTTAAATGATTTTGGGTTGTGTTAATTGAGAACAATCTAGTTTTAGATTGTAGACTTATTTTTGATTTGGATTAAATTGATATTTTGGATTTGATTTATTCTTAATTGATTATTGGGATTTTTGTTTGCAAACCTTTGATTGTCAATTAGATTATTAATCGAGTTTTCATTATTAATTTAATTGTCGATTTTGGTTTAATCTCTTGATTGTTTAATTAGGTGATTAATTGTCGAATTATTTAATTAGGCAATTGTAAACATAATTTCCAAAATATCTTAAGCAATTGTGATTGGTTTTTAATGGATTTAATTAACCAACATTTTTTCCATTATGAGTTTTCTAGTGGATTAGGTGTTATTGAGCATGAGGGTTTCCCATGTCTTGATTAGGTGATTAAATTTATTGACTCCAATTTTTCATGAATCTCCCTTTGATCTAATAAATTGAATGGCTAAGAAAGCTAAATCCATGTGAATCCTGAGTTGTCCCCTTCATCATCATAATTGAATTAAACCTTTGTTATTTGTCTCACTTTTTCTTGATCTTTTTGATTGGCATCTTAATTCCTTTTCATAAAAAACCCCCCAAAGATTGCATTCCAATTCATTTAGGTTAGTTTCATTCTCATATAGATTTTAGAGTCATTCACATTTAGGTAGTAGAGTCTTGCATTTTAGTTTAGGTTCATTCCATTGCAATTTTTATCACCTAAATTCAATTCTAGAGAAACCCACATATTGCTCCTTGGGAGAATGACCTAGGTTGCCACTATATTGCATTAGTAGGTTGTCCTAGTTATTAATTGATTGCTTTAGCGACAGAAGCACGCATCAATTTTAGCAAAATGGTTTCTGATGCCAAAATCTTTTCCTGGAGAAATGGCATGCCAAACGACCGTCGCCAGTAGAAAATACAAATATTTCGTTTTTTACCCTCAATTTTCCCCGATCCAAACTGGCCCTTGTAGCAAAATTTTCTCAGAACAAAGATTGCTTAGAGCGCCATCAGTCTCTTGAGTATGTTAGAGCAATAGAATGAGTTATAGTGTTTTCGGAAAACCACATGTGCCACCATCACTCATTTTGCTAAGAAATCACAAGTTTTTGTCCAATTTTAAATCCGAAAACTTGGCAAAAATTGATTATTTTCTTCGAAGGAAAAAGCCAATGAAGGAGCTACTAATTTGCCAAATATCTTAATGGCACTGTATCTGATATTTTAAAAGTTTATATTTTTTTCAGTTTGGTCTCATAGTTGTGAGTTGTGGCTACAACAAGATGACCAAATGGAAAATTTCAATTGCAACTTAGCTTGCAAAAGGGATCCTATCAGCATTAAGATATTTGAAATCCTCATAAATCTCATCCTCTCCCATAGAATTATGCTCTTAATCAGTGGGGTTTAGGTAAATAAGATGCCCCTCATGCCTCATGGCACATGTTTAGAAATTGGATCTCAGGAAAGCGATGCATCTCCCACAATTCTTTAGTAGCATATACATTCATCATCCCAACTTAATTTATGTCGTTGAGTTGTTTAGACGGAGAATATTCCTGAGGTGGTTTTATTGTTTATAATTAGAAACATGAACTGTAGAAACCACATGCGAGAAGGCAAAGCTTAATTCCCACATATATTCCTTCCTCCACATTCTACCTCCTTATCATGTCAAGAAAAAACAAACCACACCATCCAGTTTTCTCTTCCTTGTCCCATCACAACAGCATTTTTGTGTGTAATAGTCTTAATCATCCGGACCAGTGGTGAACTTTCGGTGTCCAAAATCTACATGCATGATTGGGACGATCAAGGAAATAACAAATTTACAAAAAAAAAAAAAAAATCAGATCTGATTAAAAAAATTAAATTTTAAATTAAAAAAAATTATATCTGATTGAAAAAATATATAAACTTTTAAATTAAACAAATCAGGTCTGATTGGAAAAAAAATTTAAACTTTTAAAAAAAAAATTAGACCAAAGTGAAAAAAATATAAACTTTTAAATTAAACAATTCAGATATGATAGAAGAAAGTATAAACTCTTAAAAAAACAAACAAATCAGATCTAATTGAAAACGGAGGAAGTGTCGTTGTCGTGTTCAATGGTGGTGAGACGGCGGTGAGCTGTAGGAAAAAATCTAGAGGGAAGAAAGAGAGGCTTTCACGTGGTTTCTTTTTAAAAGTTTATATTTTTTTCAATCAGATGTGATTTGTTTTTTTTAAGGAGGCAAGTGGCATAAAATAAATGTAATGAAGACAGACGACAGAACTGGGGGTATATTTCACTATTTTGTCTTTAGTAGTACCATTCATTATTATAAATGGAGAATTCCTCATCAAGTGGTTTTATTGCTTATAATTAGAAACATGAATGTGATCCTCTTGAATTAATTCTTTAAAGTGAGTGGTAATTAATGAATGGACTCACTTTTCAACACAGTTCATTTAAAGAGCTGTAGAAAGCACATGCGAGAAGCATGTGCTTCGGGCAAAGCTTAATTCCCATATACATTCCCTCCTCCACATTCTACAAACACACCATCCTGCTTTCTCTTCCTTGTTCCATCACAACAACATTAGTGTGTGTAATAATCTTAATCATCAGGACCAATGGTGAACTTTCAATGTCCAAAATCTACATGCATGATTGGGACGATCAAGGATATAACAAATCAGATTTGAATGATTCAGATCTGATTAGCTCTCCCTGCTAAACAATTTCTTAGTAGTGAAAACCGGTCCCTTTAAAATGCAGGTGCAGTTATGTTGTGATTGCTGCTATGGCAAGTGTTGTAGACGTTATAATGTGGGTTGTGGTCACTTCAACCATCATATTTTTTAAGTTACTCAAAATATCAAAAATTATATAATGGTTATAAGCTTCCTAGTCCTAAAATTAATTTAACAAAAACATACTGAAAAACAATTATATTTAAGTGTATTACGGATACAATTTGAAGTTTGAAAAATTAATAAAATTATTTTTCTATATATAATTCATATTAAATCTAATGTCTATTCATATTAATTCTATAAAAATTTTATATAAATAACAGGTACCCACTTTGTATCTAATATAGTCCCGCAAGAGAGTCGAGCACAAGGCAGATGGCGCAAAAAGAAAGGGACTTGACTTATCTCCTTTTCTTTTACCATTCATTCTTATCTTTTACCCCCTTCATGACTATTATATCAAGATCTAATAGTCCACATTTAATATTGTCTTGCCATCCTTTTCTCCATTCCCTTCCCATCCTTCTCTCCATTGTAATAATATTTTTATAAAATATTAAATGTGAACCATTAGATCTTGATCCAATAATCATGAAGGAGTAAAGAATAGGAGCGGATGGGAAAAGGAAAGGAGAGAAGCTAGTACCAGGGTGTTATAATTTGAATGATATGAAAACAAATAAGCTTTCAAAAGGAATTTCACAAACCAATTTATTTTAGGAGTCGCCACTAAAAATTTTTATAAAAAAATTGGAAAACCATTTTGAAACAAAAAGAAATGAAAAGGTGGTCTGCGTAACTATATATGGGTTCAAGAGTTTGATTGAGCATGGGAAAGATATTACGCACTCCATAACGCCCGTCCATAGGGATGGTTACCCCAAACTAATCAAGTGAAATTAATGTAATATGACCTTAATCTTAGTCTTGTTGAAACACGAGAAAATGGAAAGAGAAAGCATAACAGAAATAATGAAAAGAAAATAAGTACAAGACAATAAATAGATATTTACAAAGGGCAACTTGACCTAAGATGAAAGCCTAAAGCCTACGTACCTAGTGATAGGAATTTGGCTATTAGTGGGTGTTTTTTAATTATTCTTTTTTTAAAATGAGCAAGACAGCGGAAATTGGTTTGATTTTCGTAAACAAAACGAATTGAGATTTGGTTGGCGTGTTTTAAATTTACAACATCAATAAGGACATGAGCATAAGCTCCAAAATTTGCGAGCTCAGCGTCAATTATATTGTTAAATACGTTGAGTTATTTTCAAGCTGTGTGTTAGGTATTTCAAAATTCAAATTAAAAACCTAATCATATATATCCTGACAATCATCTCAATTATGGCTTCCCTAACATTTCTTTTCTTATAGTATAGATACAGAAATGGCCTTGTGACAAACATGGTGAATTAATTTATTGCAAGTTGATTATTCTATTGCAAATTGGTGGCCCTAGGACATACCTACTCCAAAGTGTATCAGACAAAGACATTATTTTGTTGGCTGCAGATCTATTATCCCAAGTCCATTATGCAGGCGAAAGTAGAAGAAAATTGGCAGCATTAAAGATGGATTTTTCAAAAGCTTTTGAATCTCTTGGCCTTTTATTGCTGCGGTAATTACTAGAATATGTTTCCCTCAAAAATGGATCAATTTAATGTAATACGACCTTAGTTTTATTTTGAATACCCTCATTGAAACAAGAGAAAATGGAAAAGAAAACATAACAGAAATAAAGAAAAGAAAATAAATAGATATTTACAAAGGGCGGACTTGACCTAAGATGAAAGTCTAGAGCCTATGTACTGAACTATAGGAATCAAAGTCCATGTATTTTGACATAAAAATGTGTGGCAATTAGTGGGTGTCTTTTATTTATTTATTTTGAAATGAGCAATACAGCGGAAATTGATTTTATTTTTTCAAACAAAACGAATTGAGATTTGCTTGGCGTGTTTTAAATTTACAAAATCAATAAGGACATGAGCATAAGCTCCAATGTTAACTCATAGAAATTGATAATATTCTAGCACATTTTCTTATTTGTTCACTTACTTTTAAGTATAAATTGTGCATATATAGAGGAAAATGTGATAGAACAAAAGAAAAATTCAAATCATGAGTTAAATGCATATAAGTAGGATTATCCATTCAAGTTAGAGCTTATGAAGTGTCTCTTGTAGGTAAGTATGACAAATGTTAAAGCTTTCAAAGACCAAGGAACAGCTCCATACACCAGGAGGGAAGCTGCTGTGTTGTTGGCTTCAGCCAACAATACATGTGCTGAAGCCAATGGGAAACTGCATTCACTGTGTCATATGCTTCAGCCAACAGCATATGTGCTGAAGCAGACGAGGTCGGAACTTACTGTGTCATATGCTTCAACACCCAATCCTTGGCTGAAGCCAACCAGGACAAGAACTTACTGTGTCATATGCTTCAACACACACGTATGTGCCGAAGCATACGACAGACTATGCAACCATGTGTTTTACTTACTGAAATGCATGTGGAGGGTATTTAAGCAAGTGATAGGCCGAAATTAGGTCATTCTTCAGTTTTCAAGTATTCTTAAGAGCTAGGTGTGATAGGGTTTTAGCCCCTTGAAGAGTATTGAGCTTGGGTTGAAGTCTAGAAGCAATTTGGGGCTCAAATCCTTGGTTTTTCTTATTCCTCTTCTCTTTGTTAAGTTTCTATAATGGCTGTAATTATTCTACATAATTGTAGCTTTTTTATGACTTTGTGTAGCTAAACACCTCATTTTAGGGTTGTTTTGAACCCTTGTATGCATTAAGCACTCATTTCCCCTTATATTTGCGATTAATGATGAGATTATTCTGATTTACTCTTTGCTTAATGCTTCTTATTGATTGGCCACCAATAAGGTTGTTGGGTTCACTTGATTAATGCTTGAGAGGGCTAGATTGGGTGTAGAACTTGAGTCTAATCGTGTGATAACTTGAAATTTGTGAATTGAATGAATAGTTTTGCGAATGAGGTAGAGATACACTCATGAGCCTCACATAGCCTAATAGAATTTGTAATAGAAA
Organism: Inga laurina; assembly: GCA_963855925.1. Classification (NCBI taxonomy): domain Eukaryota; kingdom Viridiplantae; phylum Streptophyta; class Magnoliopsida; order Fabales; family Fabaceae; genus Inga; species Inga laurina. The sequence goes on along the minus strand of OY979706.1, from coordinate 6,358,509 downwards.
TCAGGGTTTAATTAGTTAATTAAGAGATTAATGAATTAATTGAATTAAACACTTATCTGGAGACTTGAGAGAGCACTTATAGATAAATTAGTATCCTTGGCTAGCATAATCTTTCATTAAGTAGCACATATGGGGGGATTTAGTGAATGCTTTTGAAATACAAGGGGGGTAAACAATCCTAAGTTTCATCCAATACTTGAATTCAAAGAATCATTTGCTTTTATAAATTTTCGGTTGAAAAGTAGTTTTAAATTTCTTTTTAACCCAACCAACATGTTTTGTTCCAACTTGATCAATTTCAAATGAATCTATTCAACCTAATTGGACACATGATTACATTCGTTAGTTCACTTTCGTCGTAGTCCTCATGGAAATGATCTTTACTCATCACTTTATTACTTGCGACTCGTATGCTTGCGGAAGCTAAACGGCGAACATCCAAAATTTGCCAGCTTAACGTCAATTATATTGTTAAATATGTTGAGTTATTCGCAAGCTGCGTGTTAGGTTTTTCAAAAGTCAAATTAAAAACCTAACCATATCTCAATTATGGCTTCCCTTGTATGGATTAAGCACTCATTTCCCCTTATATTTGTGATTAATGATAAGATTATGCTGATTTACTCTTTGCTTAATGCTTCTTATTGATTGGCCACCAATAAGGTTGTTGGGTTCACTTGATTAATGCTTGAGAGGGCTAGATTGGGTGTAGAACTTGAGTCTAATCGTGTGATAACTTGAAATTTGTGAATTGAATGAATAGTTTTGCGAATGAGGTAGAGATACACTCATGAGCCTCACATAGCCTAATAGAATTTGTAATAGATATCAGGGTTTAATTAGTTAATTAAGAGATTAATGAATTAATTGAATTAAACACTTATCTGGAGACTTGAGAGAGCACTTATAGATAAATTAGTATCCTTGGCTAGCATAATCTTTCATTAAGTAGCACATATGGGGGGATTTAGTGAATGCTTTTGAAATACAAGGGGGGTAAACAATCCTAAGTTTCATCCAATACTTGAATTCAAAGAATCATTTGCTTTTATAAATTTTCGGTTGAAAAGTAGTTTTAAATTTCTTTTTCACCCAACCAACATGTTTTGTTCCAACTTGATCAATTTCAAATGAATCTATTCAACCTAATTGGACACATGATTACATTCGCTAGTTCGCTTTCGTCGTAGTCCTCGTGGGAACGATCTTTACTCATCACTTTATTACTTGCGACTCGTATGTTTGCGGAAGCTAAACGGCGAACATCCAAAATTTGCCAGCTTAACGTCAATTATATTGTTAAATATGTTGAGTTATTCGCAAGCTGCGTGTTAGGTTTTTCAAAAGTCAAATTGAAAACCTAACCATATCTCAATTATGGCTTCCCTAACATTTCTTTTTTTATAGTATAGATACAGAAATGGCCTTGGGACAATCATTGTGAATTAGTTTATTGCAAATTGATTATTCTATTGCAAATTGGTGGACCTTTGATATATCTACTTTGACAAAGTGTATTAATGGCAACAACAACAAAAAGCCAAAGTGTATAAGACAATATTATGTTGGCTGCAGGTCTATGATGACAAGTCCATTCTACAGACAAAAGCAGAAGGAAATTGGCAGCATTAAAGGTGGATTTTTCAAAAGCTTTTGACAAACTCTCTTGACCTTTTATTGCTGCGGTAATGACTAGATCAATGTGTTTCCCTCAAAAGTGAATCAATTTAATCCAACAATGTATATTATCCATGGTGCAATATCAGACCTAATTCAATAGACAACTCACCTATGTTGTTCATCCTTCTCGAGGCATATGTCAAGGAGAACCGCTTTCTCCACACTTATATATTTTGGCTGCAAATGTGATATCATATCATGCATCATTTCATCCCTAGAAGCTTCTAATTCTTGAAGGGGCATCAAAATTTGTAATGCTGCCAGATCAATCTCTCATTCATTGAATTCCATTTGGTGCAATAAAGGACATGGGCATAACCTTCAATTTAACGTTAATTGTTAAATATGTTGAGATATTTGCAAGTTGTGTGTTAGGTTTTTGAAAATTCAAATTAAAAACCTTACCATATCCTGATCATATCTCAATTATGGCTTCCCTAACATTTCTTTACTTATAATATAGACGTAGAAATGGCCTGGCGACAATCATGGTCAGTTAATTTATTGAAAATTGATTATTCTAGTGCAAACTGGTGGCCCTTTGACATCTACTTTGACTTTAACTAGCTTATGTATACTTTGGCCCTAGATTTTCTCAAGGGTTACGCACTCATCCAACATGGATATAAAATACAAACACACATACTAATTGTTTTAAGCTGGAAAGAGAATGGAATAAAGGTATAAAACTGATACTTCAGTCTTTAATATAATGCCCAATTGATTTTTATGAAGAAATTAAAAAAGTTAAATAAGTTACTTTAGAGAATTTATGTTTATCTTTTTTATATCAAATTAATTTGTTTGACTTATAAATTGATATATAATCAAATGATACATAACATATGTTATAATTAACTAACCTATTTAGCTTCACTAACATCTCTAAAAAAAAAAATCAATTAAGTCTTATATTAAGGATTGGAGAGAGTATCTACTAGTGATTTGAGCAAAGTATATGGTTTTCCAAATATGTCACAACACGTGTACGGTATTATTGCATATAACTGTATAAATTTCAAATTAAATTGTACACTTTTCCTCTACATTATTATTAGTTAACCATAACAGACACTTGTTATGTGTTAATTGGAAAACCTGATAACAATGATATGTAAAACTGTCTCTAAGTCTAATACAATAATTGAAACAAAACACACTCCTTTCTGATTAAAACATATTTATTTTACTGCAAATTAATGATGGAACTATGGTAACATTTGAAAAGATTAGAGACTGACTCATGACTAAATTCTTATTCCATTTGATGAAAGCAAACGTACATAGACGGTGCATTACAATTGCCTAATTGAAACAAAATATATTCAAACACAGCTCGGAATCAACTTCATGAACACTGCGAGGACCCGGAAAACTACCATGACAACGAGAGCCACGACGACCACTACCACTGCACCCATGACCAGTAGAAGAAACGATCTCATCAGCAATATCAAGAGCTTCTTCAATACTTGCCTTATTGAAACAGAATATATTCAAACACCTACAAACTTGATCTAACACTTGTTATTTTTTTAACTGGAAAAAATCCTACCGCAGGCATGACAGCATCCATAAACTCAGGGTCTTTTCCTAGGGCCTCCATTATCTCGTAAGGAAGGTTAACTTCCGCATAAACATCACCTTTCTCTGGTCCTGCAAACACAGTGATTGTCCCATTCGATTTGTCGCCAGGGCCACTCCGGACCGCCACCGGCTTCCCCCATCCCAAGTCAACCCCATACACATTAAACGTGGGCGAACCACCCATATCCACAGCATCACCAAACATCTCACTTATTGTAAGTAGCCTACGGTCTTCCAACCAAGACTTCAAGTGGCTCACTATCGTCTCGTCCGTAAATGAAGCAACCACCTTGTTCATCTCCGAAGCAGCCTTACCAAGTCCCTCTTGGTGTAGCAGTTCCCCTGCGGTCATCCTCACGGTACCATCATCAAGTGCGTTTCCAAAATAATTAGGAGGCAACGGTGGATTCAACCTCGGCCTAATATCTACCACCAACTTGAAGTTGACCTCTTCTTTTGGGTCAATACCTTGGTTTCGAACTATAGCCCTCCAAATATGTGCCATAAGTGCTTGCAGAGAAGATATTTTATGATTCGAACTTAACGTTGCGTTAGCTTTTGCTTTAAGTTCTGCTATTTTTTCCTTTGAGAAATGAAACACCCTCTCTGGCGGAGGTGGGAGCGGTGATTTGAGCCTTTCCTTCTCCTTCTCATTGTCCTTCGGGAAACGAATGCTCATAGGGCGATCAATATCACCGGGAAACCAACGTTCGAGCGTGGGAGGCTTGGACAACAAGCCCACACCGCTTGCGATTTCAGACCAGCAAGTTAAGAAATGCATAATCGACTTGCCGTCCCCAAGGGCATGGTTGATGGTGACACCTATGAACATGCCATCTACGAGCTCCGTGACTTGCACTGCAAGCAATGGCTTGTGCGTGCATTCGTAGTTTTTAGCGTCGGTAAGCGGATAAAAGGACCTGACAATGGGAGGAAGGTAATCGGGTCGAAGGATGTCTGAGATGGTCAAGCCTTCTGCTATGGCGTGGATAAATAGTGCACCGGAGTTGTTGCAGTGAATGAAAACGGAGGAGGTGCCCTCGTCATCGTGTTCAATGACAGTGAGACGGCCAGCGAGTTGTGGGAAGTAATCTAGGGTGGAAGAAATAGAGGCTTTCAGGTGTTGGATCACTGTGTCTTTATTTGCATTGGGGTGGTTGTGGTAAACAAAGCCTACTTGGATGAGATCCAATACAAGGACTTGAAGATCCCATGGACCTAACTCGATCTTCCGAGTTGAATCGCTGTTTTGAGACGCTAGGTGTATATTGCTCATAGAGATGACTCGGATCGAGCTTGCCATGGCAACAGTTAATGTTATGCCAATAATGCTATACCTTCACTTGCTTGGGACGTAGGAATAAGATGATGGCTATATATATATATAAGCCCGCTTAATATAATAATGTATGTTAGGAGATATATGCACTTCTGGCAAAAAAAAAAAAGGAGATATATGCACACAAATAAATCATGATTAGTTTAACTTAATTTCCGCAAACCATGTATCCAGTTCATATAGGCATGGAAGTTGGGTGATCTTTCACCTTTATCCCGCATGGTTTTAAGACCAAAACTAGTTTCCCTATTAAGTAAAGTGCTTGACTGAGAAAGTTAATCTGGTACAAGGAACAAAAAACCAGACCGGTCAATGAACCGGTCACGGAACAGATTCAAGGGTTAATGGTTCAACCGGGGTTGAACCGGTGATCAAACCGGTAGTCGAACCGGTCATATTAAAATATTACAATTTATTAGTAACAATATATATATTAATATATTCTTAAATTTCTATAGATAAAATCAATTGATTATATTAGATTTGATTACTTTTATCATATAAAATTACTTGACTAAAATATTATATATTATATGTAATTATGTATATAATATATAATATTTTTTCTTTTATTCTTTTTATTTTTTAAATTTTTGTAGCCTTGAAATTAAAATTTGTTCTTATAATTTAGTAAAATATTATAGATTGTATGTATATTGGTCTAAATCTATGGTTTTCTTTGTTTTTTAGCTTTTTTTTAACCAAATATCTCATTTTTCAAAAAAAAAAAAAAAAAAAAGAGCAAACCGGTTGAACCAGTGACCCACCGGTTTTGGACCGGTTCGACTGGTTTCCACCGGTTCGACCTCCCCCCTCTCTAAAACAGCAAACCGGGCTGGACTGAGGACCGGTTCACGGGTTTTCCGGTCGGACCGGCCGGTCCGGCCCGGTTTTTCACTCCATGATCTGGTATGACTTTGTACAGTCCAGATTTAAGTTTTTTTTTTTTAAAAAAAAAGATGATTTAATGAGGACAGAAGACAGTAGTGGGGTGTGTTTTGTCTTTCGTAGTACCATTTATTATGTCAAGAAAAAACACATGCCACACCATCCTGCTTGAGGAAGAAGAAGATATAGTCAGAAGAAGAGGTGAAAAGGGGTTGAGCTTCTCTTCTATTCTGCTCTGCTCCGCTGCCACAAAAACGATAGCGTTTTAATGTTTTTCTCTTTGAATCAAATTGGCAAGAGCGCGTGTGTTAAGGACAAGGGGAAAAAGACTGAAAAGCCGGCGTTTTAAGTAATCATGATGAAAAATATAAATGATTTTGTAAATTTCAAAAAAAAAATCAATGGAAAAATCAGTTTTTTAAATTGTTAAACACAAGATATTCATTTTAAATAAAACATCACCTATATTATAAATACAATACTTGTGTGGATATCCATATCTCCCCATTATCTCATTGTATCTCCTATTATTTGTAGGACTCGTTTGGTTTGCGGAAAATAGAGGGAACGGAAAGGAAAATGTGAATTTGCCAGTGATGGCGGCTGTTTGGTTCGAAATTTCCATCGGAAAATTTTTTCCCGCCAATCAAATTTTCAACAGCATAAATGAAATGTGGTTGACATTCCAGCAACGGGGAATTTGAACAAAAGTTCCATTTGCCCCTGATGTGACATTGAGGTAGTACAAATAGTCAGAGGAGCAGAGTAAAATGGGCACGGAGCTGGAAAAATAGAGGGTGGTGACGGTCGGAGAGGGCGAGTGGCATTTTGCGGGTGATGGTAGTGCATCCTGAACAATATGTGGGTTCCTTCTTCTCCATCGATGTCACTTGTGTGTTAGCTTTTTTCATTTAATTTTATACACCCATAGTCCCTAGTTTTCGGTGTTGAACTAAGCAAAGAGGCCATTGCTCAAGCGAGTTGTTTCAAAATAGGTGGAGGTAGTGTGAACTCCATGCCTTCAACAATTGATGGTCGACCACAGCTTGAGAATGAAGTATCCATGTCGTGAACATCATTTAGTTTGTGATATTCCATGCAATGGAAGCAATCTTGAGCTGATGCAGTTAGTGGATGCGCAACGGTTGAAAGTGATGCCAGGTAACTGTCTCGTAACCATGACGTAACCATGAGTTAAATTATACCAGGCAAAATGCATTTTCCCGTTATTTTAAGAATTTGATTATGTAATGCATAGTTTTATATGTAAGTTAACTCCCCATGGTTACGATCGACTCCCATTAGTAAAAGTTATTCACTCTGATAATGGCGTTGTTAAGATGCTTCTCAGGAACCGTTTTCATTTTAAATTACCATAACCATGGGTTGCATATGGGTACCGAGTGGTTACGCGAAACAAATTTAACTTCAAAACGTAAAAAACAACGTCGTGTATGCACCCTATGCATGCCATGGGTATGCAGTGGGTACAAAGGACTGACACAACACATTATCTTTAGTTGAGTGCCTTAGAGCCAAATTAGTTGAGATGGAGTGAAACTTTCAAGCTGCATGCGTTTGATATATTTATGTATGTATGGTGGAAGAGTTAAAGGAAACAAAAGTGAAAATTGGATAAAAATAAAGGAGGAAGTGAAAATAAGACTAAATTTCAAAATATATTTTATTGAAGTAATAATCATTTAACACACGTATATGAAAGGTACTTCCTTTATTTTAAGGAAAATTAATCTTTTAGTTTTGATCTATAGCTTTAGCTTATTTATAACTTGCTCCTTAAATTTTAATTTGGTGCACCTTATTAGTCTCAATAACTTTAATTTAGTGTATTTAGAATATAACCCAGTACAACTTATAATATCTATAATTTTAACCGTTTACAACTTTTTGGTCCTTTAGACTTGTAATATGCAAACAACCTCCATGAAATATTCAAATTTCACTGCCTTAATTTTATTATTCCTTGTAGGTGGACCCAAATATATAATATAGACAGGTGAAGAAATATGAATAAATCTCCCATTTATCATTCTATGTGACGTTAGATAACCATGAGTCACCCATCACATACATGTGATTAAATTTGTTCATTCATTCATCTATAACCACAAGTTACTGATGGCATCTCATGGTTATTGCTCTGTTACTTTATCATGAAATAGGGTCAAACTGAACACTAACTTTTTATTAGCTCCACTCATTAAAACTTGAAACAAAGGGTTATTTGTTCAAAAGTTCTAAATGGAAGTGAAGAGAGGAAGTTCCAAATAGGCTATTTCATTAAATATCCTCAACCTACTTCTTTTTCTAGCTCATACTTCACCCCAATATTCTTTGCTTATCCAAAGCTCTTGTCCATAGTGTGAGACAATGGAAGCTCACTACTCCATCCTCTCTCATTTATTTTCATCTCCTTACCAAAGCATTGCCCAATTCTCCCTAACTTTTGAATCTCTCCCTGTGCTTGCGCTGGAGTTTATATTAGTGTATATTTAAATTAAATTTAAAATATACACATACATATATTTCTGCGTAAAAAATAAGGTCAAAGAGGAACATATTTTTCTCGAACTATATATAAGTCTTGATTTTCATTGATATAATTGCATTTGCGACGAGCTCCTATGGATCAGCAAGTGTTGATGTTCCCTGTCATCGCTTCTACAGATTGGAGTGATGGTATTGGTCCATGGAGATGACAAAGGCCTTCTGCTGCCAGCTAAATTCCTGTGCTTTATACAGATGCTGATGTTAAAGGTATATCAAATGGCTGTGATGCTACTGTAAGTTCAAATATACACACATACATGGATGTGATCAGAAAGCTTAAACACCCCAATATTATCAAACTCAATTTTCTGACGACAACGCTGTATCCCGAAGAATAGGTGAGTTGCTTTTTCTCCATCTTTTTTATTATTCTCTTTTTGTTTGCTTTGAATGTGATGGCCGAGCATCCCTATTTTTTTGTGTTAAGTGACATTGCATATAAGGGAAGCGGGCTTGCCCATATGTGTTTGGTGAGTGCGCAATGGTTAGAAATATAGTGGATGAGCAACAGTGTAGAGGTGCGTGGGTCTTGTAGCCTTTAAAATAATGTTTTTAATATAGGAGCAAAATGGTCTTCTGGTCATTTTCCTATCTCATGTTCTTCCAACCAAACAAAAATTTTCTTATCAACCCATTTTCTTTTCCAATACGAATCAAACACATCGGTGGCAAAATATTTTCCCTTCCTTTCCTTTTTTTTTTTTTTTTTTTTTTTGTATTTTCCTTTCCATTCCTACCTCCTCTTTGAACCAAATGGGCCCTATTATCCCACATTTTCCTCTATTATCATTTAATATGCAGATATTGATATAGTTTATTGATATTGTAAAGTCAAGAATTATTTTCTCTTGTTCTCATATTCCTTCAATTTGTAATTTGGTATATGTCTATTTTCTCTTAATTAATACTCCTTCCATTCCTTAATATAAGAATTAGATGGCTTTTTGGAGAGATTAATAAAACTAAATAAATTACATTAAAATGTTTATATTTATCAATTTAAAAAAAAACTAATTTTCCTGGAACATATATAAGAATTGACTAATTTATTTAACTTTCTTAATCTCTCTCAAAAAATTCAATTGTCTCTTATTAATCATTATATTATAAAATATTTTAGAATCAAATCCAATCCCCTAACTAGCTCTTATACTAAGTCGGAAGATAGTATTTTTCTATAAAATGAATATCTTACTTTTAACAAATATAAAAAAAATGAAAAATAATTTCCCTTTGCTAATTTTCTTGAAATTTAAAATTAATAATATTTATTATTAATTATTATATTATAAATTTATTGTTGTTGTTGTTGTTGTTAGCACATAAAAAGAGAAAATAAGTCTATCCAAAAGAAGCTTTAAGTGATATTTTATATAAAATGAATATCTTACTTTTAACAAGAGTATAAAAAACTCATTTCTCACTAAAAATATTATACTTTCTTAATTTATAAAATTATTTAGAATCTTCATCGTGACTACTCAAAGGCCTGTTTTCTGGTCTTTTCCCCCTTCGGCCTTAGCGCTCACACCCTGGCCTATTTGATTCAAAGAGAAAAGTATTCAAGCACAGTCGTTTTTCACTACTACAAGGACTGAGCAATACAAAGAATATAAAACCTTCAGGCGCACAAGACTTGTTCTTAGTCTTAGCAAATGGATTACGTATATATAATATAAGCTAGTTAAAGACAAAGTATATCTCAAAGGGCCACCAACTCGCAATAGAATAATCAATTTGCAATAAATTAATTGACCATGATTGTCACCAGGCCATTTCTGTGTCTGTATTATAAGTAAAGAATAAATGTTAGGGAAGCCATAATTGAGATATGATCAGGATATGGTAAGGTTTTTAATTTGAATTTTGAAAAACCAAACACACAACTTGCAAACATCTCAACAAATTTAACAATTGACGTTAAGCTGGCAAATTTTGGAGCTTATGCTCATGTCCTTATTGATTTTGTAAATTTAAAACACGCCAACCAAATCTCAATTCGTTTTGTTTACGAAAATCAAACCAATTTCCGCTGTCTTGCTCATTTTTTTAAAAAAAGAAAGACACTCACTAATTGCCATACAATATTATTCATTTTGAGGAGTTCTCGATATTATCTCTTTGGAAGCCCTCACGGCTTTAAAAGCCGTTGAGAGGGGAAGGTATTCAGACCCTTGTAAGGTGTCTTTGTCTTCGTAACTCTTTATCCAGACCCTTATAAGGCATCTTCTTTGGGCTCAACATCCTCGCTGGCTGATAACTCCCAATTTTTAATATATTTGAGATAAATTTTGATATATTTGGGGAGTTATCAATGCTAATTTAAGATGATTTTCTTGAGATTTTATAAGATATCAAGTTGGTGCATTATTTGGGGATTTTATTTTAAATATTATAGTTTTCAACATTTTGAAAATAAAAAGAAAAAAAGAAAAGGTGTTGGTTATCCTTATTTTGTTTTGTTTTTTATTTTCTACTCTTACTTCTATTATATCATATCAGGTGATGTCGCTTTTGGGAGGAGGATGTTTCAACCCATTAGAATTCTCAAATCAAAGAAATGGGCCGACATGTTTGGGAATTGGAAAATAAAATAAAATAAAATAATGAAAAGAGGCCTAAAGCTACGGATTGGAAAAGGGGAATTCACCATGACGTTGTTAAAGCAAAGGCCCCTAATGTTCTATTCCAAGAAAGAACAGGGATAAAGAGGAAGAATGTGATTTTCGGTGGATGAAGAAGAAAACGTAGTGACATCCATGGCTCTGATGAACGTTGGAACTAACGCAGACGGTGGAGGGGGGATCACAGAGGAAGAGGAAGATTTGTTGGGAAGGAGTATCAAAAAAATGCCAACAAAAGCGACAGGGGATGTAGGAAAGGGCTCAAGCAAAGGAGAAATGAATCATGCAGATGTAGAAATGGAAGAAAGGAATGCTCAAGGTACAGAAATAACGCAAGCAAGGAAAGTTCTAAGCTCAGGGAATCAGTCAAAACACCAGATATCTTACAAATCCAAACTTATTGGAGAGGAAGAAAAGAGATTGGACATGAGCTTTGATGAATAAATGCAGGAGTGGCTTAAGGAGGAAGAGGAACTGGCCCCTGTCTTAACGGAGGAGCAGAGACAGTCTCTAGGCGCAATTCCATCGTTGATTATACCAAATGAAAAATTGAAAGCTCTGTGTAAACCTTGGAAGGATGCACTCATACTGACAGTTTTGGGGAAGAACTCAAATCTCCACATGATGAAAGATAGAATTAAAGGGCTGCTAAGATCAGAAAATTTTGAATTGATTGATGACCTTCCTAATAACTACTTTGTGTTTAGGACAGGTGATCAGTCCCTCTGTTCCAGACTCTTGTTTGATGGCCCTTGGATGATTCAGGGACATTACTTGGCAGTTCAGAAATGGGGACCAAATTTTAACCCATACTGCAATAAGGTCAGGAAGGTTGCAGTCTGGATTCACGTTCCCACACTCCCATTACACATGTATTCAGAAGAGTGCATGTTTGAAATTGGTAATCTCGTAGGAAGGACATTAAAGGTGGATATGAACACTCTAGCAAATCAGGGGAATAACAAGCATGCTGTGGAAAGGGGAAAGTTTGCAAGAGTAAGTGTAGAGGTGGATTTGAATAAGAAATTACAATCCAGATTCAAGATCAAAAATCATATATACCCAGTAGAATATGAAGGCTTAAATGCTATTTGCTTCAAATGTGGCCTATATGGGCACACAAAAGAGACGTGTTCGGTGGAAATGAAGGGGATGATTTTAACGATGGATCAAAATATTCCGATGAACCATCAGGCGACCATGGACGACAGCAGAGATAAACATAAATTACCTATATCTTCCGTGCCAGGTGTCAATGTGGAGGAGGAGTACGGTTCTTGGATGCAGGTGAAATCTAAAGGAAAGACGTGCTAGAATCCTGCTGAAACGGATAGGAGATCACAGCTGAGAACGTCACTCTCTGACCGAACCAGCGACAAGGAAAATGATAGAGGGTATGGCTCAAGGTTCAAGGCGCTGCAACAGTATGAGCCAGAAGTCTTTCCCAAGGAAAATCTGACCTCCATTAAGAAGAAGGGACAGGAAGCTCAATGGAGGAGGAAAGAAGCTAGGAATCTAGCCATAAAGGGCGGCGACGTGAAGAGCAAGCAACGGCTAGAAATCAGAGCATCATGTATCGAGAAGGGAGAGATGAGCAGCACGAAGAGTATGCCAGGGGAGAGGGGTTCGAGATTGAATGGGACAAGTGACACCAGATCAAGGAAGACGGGAAAGTCGGTGGAAGGTGCAGGCCGATTTGACATGGAGCTGGAGAATGGAAAATATATGAAGGTCTGCGAAACAAAAGATGAGCAAGAGGGACTTAATCATGTGGGTCCGATGGGCAAGGGATGTGGGCCGGTTAAAAATACAAACTGAGCCCAATATTAAACATAATAAAAACAAAAAAGAGTGTTAAATCCAATGGGTCAAAGAGAGCATTGATAAACTCAACGAACAAAAGGCCTAGCAAGGGAAGGGCCCATAAAGTAGTATTTGGATCTACAAATACTAATGGGTCAGTCGAACTAGACAGAAGATGGGAAGAGATGATCAACATGGGGAATCAAATTATCTTGGATCCAAAGGCAACTGGTGAACCGAATGGTGTGCATATGTTATCGGAACAGAATATTCAAACCAACGGAGAGTGTTTTAACAAACTCATCCAGCACAATCCACAGGAGCTGGGAATGCAGAAGGTCTTCTTGGATATTGAGAATCAAGTATCAGAAATAACTATGGTTGTTGAGACCCAAATGCAGGAGATATCTATGGTGGCAGAAACCCAAATGAATGGAATAATCAAGGAAGCAAAAATGGGTAGTAACCAATGCATGCCGGGAAATGTAGAGGCAGGAGATAACCTTGAAAGTAAAGGAGCATTTCAAGATATGGATGCAAAGGAGGTCACAAAACTATCTATCGAAGGAAGATAACCCATTGGGTTGCAGGTTCGTTCTCTTTTCTTACATTATGTTATTTTATGATTAACATAAATATTGTTGCTTGGAACTGTAGGGGAGCAGGTTCTAAACATTTCCCCAGGAGGGTTCGTGATATGATTTATCAAAAAGACGTTAAAATTCTGATTCTTACTGAGACACGGATTAGTGGAAACAGGGCAGACAGGATAATCAAAAATCTGGGTTTCAATACTTGGCTCCGTCTTGAAGCAACTGGTTACTCCGGTGGAATATGGATTTTGTGGAATAGTGAGGAGTTAAATTTAGAATATATATCTTCCTCTACTCAAGCTATTCATGTGAAGGTGATGGTGGGAAATCAAGTTCATCAATTTGTCCTTTCATGCATTTATGCTGAACCTTCTGGTATTCTTAGCCAAAATCTGTGGGAGGAAATTTCAGGAATGAGTTCTGGAATTAATCTCCCTTGGTTGGTGGTAGGTGATTTTAATGCCTATCTTTATAGTGAAAATAAAAGAGGGGGGTCGATTCCAAATTTTAGATCAATGAGGCAGTTTCAGAATTGTATTTCGGGTTCACAACTCATTGAAACGGAAACTGTGGGTGATCGATTCACTTGGGAACAGGGTTTATTAAAAGAAAAGATTGATTGGGCATTCATGAACAATGATTGGAGTTGCTTATATCCATTAACAAAGACTTATCATCTTAGTAGATTTGGTTCTAATCATAGGCCAATTCTGGTCCAAGCTTACCCTTCTCAGAATTCTAATCGGACGAAAGCTCCTTTTCGTTCCAGGCGGCCTGGTTTCTTGAAGAGGGTTTTGGTGATCTTGTTAAACAAGCTTGGAATAGGGGAGCATGAAATGAGAAAATTAGCAATTTTTCTAAAAAGGCTTGCGAATGGAATAAGAAGAAGGTGGGGAACCTGAGTGGTAAGAAGAAGAGAATACTTCAACGGATAGAAGGCATTGAGAGATCAAGGGCTAGACGTGACAACCAGTACTTAGTACAAACAGAGAAGGAACTCTAGAAAGAGTATAACAAAGTGCTTGCTCAGGAAGAACTCTTGTGGTACCAAAAATCCAGGTGTAATTGGTTGAAGTAGAGGGATAAGAATACTAAGTTCTTTCATGGTGCTGCAATGATAAAAAGGAGGCAAAACAGAATTGATAGCCTCAGGAATGATAAGGGAGAATGGATTTTTGATCAAATCTCTTTAAAGAATATGGCTCTGGATTACTACAAAAGTCTATTTCGTAGTGAAATGACTAATTTCCAACCTATTGCTACACAAGATACTTTCCCCACTCTTACTTCAGCTGAGCTTGATATGATTAATGCAGTGGTTACGAAGGAAGAAATCAAACAGGCGATTTTTTATATTGGGTCTTTTAAGGCTCCAGGGCCGGATGGCATACAAGCAATTTTCTACCAGGAATACTGGCCTACCCTTGAAGATCATGTTAGTGATTTGGTGTGCGATGTGTTTCGTGAACCTGAGCGGATTCGAGAAATTAATAAAACCAATATATGCCTAATTCCAAAGTTGCAAAACCCAGAGACAATGAGGGATTTCAGGCCGATATCTCTTTGTAATGTGAGCTATAAAGTCATAACGAAAATTCTAAGTCGCCATCTTCGTGATATCATGCCTAAAGTGGTTGGAGATCATCAATATAGCTTCATCGCCGGTTGCCAGAGTTGTGATAATGTAATTGTGGCCCAAGAAGTCATTCATTCCATAAAGATAAAGGCTGGGAAAAAGGGATTCATGGCAGTCAAGCTGGACCTTGAGAAGGCTTATGATCGTCTTGAATGCCCTTTCATATATGATACTTTGAAAACTGTGGGTTTTGGGGATCAGATTTGTGAGATTATTATGGAATGCATTACTAGTCCGGTGTTCCAAGTTTTATGGAATGGGGAAGCTACTGCCAGTTTTAAATCATCACGTGGAATTAGACAGGGTGATCCTCTATCTCCCTATATATTTTCATTGTGCATGGAGTGTCTCAACCATATCATCCAAGATGCCATTGAGGAAGGCATATGGGTTCCGGTTAAACTCAGTAGAAATGGCCCGAAGATATCCCATCTATTCTTTGCGGAGGATCTCATCTTGTTTGGGGAGGCCTCTGACACTCAAGTTGAGGTTATGTTGACCTGTCTTCAGAAGTTCTGTGATATTTCAGGTCAAAAGATAAACAAGAATAAGACGAGAGTATGTTTTTCAAGGAAGCTACACTTCTCTAAGGCTTATGACATGAGTCAGAAAATGGGAGTTCGCCTTACTGGAGATTTAGAAAAGTATCTTGGCATTTCGCTAATTCACAAAAGAATCTCCAAGATCACTTTCATGCCCCTTTTGGATAGAACTTTCCAAAAGATCTCAAGATAGAAAAAAGGATGTCTAAACTTGGCAGGAAAGGCCACTCTTATAAAGGCAGTCTTAGCTGCTTTGCCTTCTTACCAGATGCAGACTTTATTACTTCCAAAAGGGATTGTGAAGGAACTTGAACGAAGAAGTAAAAGCTTTCTATGGGCTGATATGGAAGACCAAAAAAAAATTCACCTTATCTCCTGGGAGCAAGTTACAAGAGATAAGAGCGAAGGTGGATTGGGAATTCGAGATGTGGGTAAACAAAATGAAGCCTTCATGATGAAGTTATGCTGGCAAATGTTAAATAATATAGAGAAGTTGTAGCTTCGAGTTTTGAAAGGAAAATACCGGTGGGACCAGATAGAAGGACCTATGGCTCATAGGAACATTTCTTCCACTTGGAGAGGCATTTGTTCGGTTTGGGACAAATTTCAGAAAGGGGTGGGAGTAAGGATTGGGAATGGTGTTTCATCTTCTTTATGGTATGATAACTGGTCAGAGGCAAATCAACCCTTGATTGATCTTATTCCAGGATGGGAGGGGTTTTTGGACAGGAAGGAAAAAGTGTGCGATTATGTTAATCCCCGTGGGGAATGGGATATTACCAGAATGAGCACATGGCTTGATTACCAGACTATTCAAAAAGTTATAAAGGCCCATCCTCCATGTGAGGAAAAGGGAACAGATAAGTTTTATTGGAAGTTTTTGAATGATGGTTGTTTCTCTGTTAGTTCTGCTTATCATGTCCTTAATGCAGGTACTATTAGTATAAATACATCATTCTAGAAATTGCTATGGAGGTGCAAAATTCCTGAGAAGATCAAATTCCTTATGTGGCTTGTGGCTCATTGAAGGGTTCATACGGCATAATTCAGACAGAGGAGGGGATTATCTGAGTCCACAATATGCCTATTCCAATGTGTTCAGGATGAGGATGTGATGCACCTCTTGAGGGATTGCACTAACACCCGTGAGAGGTGGATTTCGATAATTAAACCTATTATGTGGAATAATTTTCTCAATTTGCAGGGGATGGAGTGGATCGAATGGAACCTGAAGCATGAAGCTTGCAGGGACTTCACTAAGAAAACAAGATGGGCAACCCTGTTCGCTTACGTGTGCTGGGATATTTGGGTGGATAGGTGCAAGAAGCTATTTGGAGAACAAGTAGGGGAGGATCATCAAAGTGGACACTCTAGCCTATTTCAAGCGAGCTGGGACATGGACTTAAGCGCCAATTGTTCTTTTTATGATCAGGGTGCAAGTGGACGCGGAGAGCAAATTGTCAGGAGACCGGGTTTTCATACTTTAGAAACTGATGGTTCGGTTCTTCAGTCCGGTCATAGTGCAAGTGTGGGGATCATCAGAGGTGCAGATGGAGCACGGATGTGTGGTTACATGTGCAAACTTACACATGTTCTACCGGTGATAGTGGAAATCATAGCGATCATCCAGGGCCTGCAAATCTGTTGTCATAGGAATATAGTAAACATTATGATTTTCACGGACTGTACTAAGGCTGTTAATTTAATAACTAGGGGATGTCATTACATGCATCCTTTTAGGGAGGTCATTGAAAAGGCCAGATTATGGATGTCTAGAGATTGGTGTGTCCTTATGAATTACATCTCTAGAGAGCAGAACGGTCAAGCGGATCACCTGGCAAAGTTAGCCTATAGTAGTACTAATACCTTTGCTATCCTTGATCATCCATCACCTGCGCTTGTTGCAGGCAGTAGTTGATGAGGGAGTTTTTTGTCGTCTTTACCTTGGCTGGGGGAGTTGTTGTATTTAATCTTCTGATAGATTAATGAAATCCAGTATTTTACTCAAAAAAAAAAAGAAAAGGGGAATTCATGTCTTGAGTTATGAAGAGGGAATGACAGCGTTTTGTTGAATGAAGAATTGGAAGACCTAAGAAAAGCCACAACCCACAGAAAGCTAAAGATTTTGAAAAAAAATAGAGAGCAGTAGGAGGAAGAGGATTGCGAGCTGGGTGGCGGCTACTTGGTTCGCCGTATCTATCATCTGTATTGTCTTCACCTATTAAGAGAGTCAGAGATCGAGAGCTGGGTATTGGAGAGCTGTAAGAGCGATTTGGAGAAGCAGAGCAGCTGCCTGGAGACAGAGCAAATGATTACAAATCAATCATCATCACAGCGGGAGAGCTAAGAACCGGTGACTGGGCTAAGTCGAAGAGAGCTGGAAGGTGATCTGAGGCTAAGAATCACACGGTCACTCTGGTGCCATAATCTCAGAGGGAGCTCGCGAACTAGAAGGACCCAGCAGCCACAAGAGAGAGCCAAAAGGGGTGCAGTCGGTGGCAACTATTCCTCTTCTCCGACGAGGTGGGGACACCAATTGAAGGAGATGGTTGAAGTAGAGAAATTGTTGTGGCAGTTCTTTTATTCTTCAACTGGGATGTGAATGATTTCAAATTGACAGCAAGGCCGAAATCAAATGGTTCAGTGGACATTATTTTGCTAATCTGGTTCTTGCTTAATTTTTCCCTTTTAATCTTCGGGATGGATTTTTATGTCAAATTGTATGTTGCTGAGCTAACTGGAATTAGAGCCATGTGTGGCTAGTTGTTTTTGAACCTAGAGTAGCTATGAACTAATTTGAGAATTTGAGCATGTATGAATCATTTAATTGTGCTTAGTGTTAATTTTTGTTTACTTAATCTTGTATTATTTTATCTACTTAGTGTTTGATCACCACTAAATATGAATTCGAGGAATTTAGATTAGCCTTGGAAGAGGGATCTTAATTGGACCATAGGATTAAGTAATGTGGGATTAGAATTTATTCTAATTTGCCAATAGGATAGGAATATACCTATTGGACCCATATAATCATATTAGAGTGAATTTGAACATTTATTGCCTCTTGAGTAAATTAGTTATGAATAACAATTTTAACTTGAGAGAGGAGTATAAGTGATTGGAAGATACTTATATTCATTTAAACTCTAGATTAACAATTTAATATTAAGTACTTTTAATTGGGTAAATACATGCTCTAAAACTTAAATAAGGGATTAGCCACTCTAGGTTGTTTTTATCATTTGAAATATTTAAATCATTAGATTTGTTTCTTTTGTATTTGTTTAAATTGTCTTTCAATCTCTTTCTTTGATTTGCTCAACTTAAATGAAAATGGGAATTTTAATGCCAATTATCTATTACCTTGAATCTCTGTCGGACGACCTTGATTTGCTATTATACTATTTCTACCGCCCATACACTTGCGGTGCATATTTAAAATTTAGTGGCATCACTGGCACATGTAACATTCCAATGCCTCTCCCTCAATAATGTCCACTTTCGGGCCCTCGTTGCTCCTCATAGCTTTAAAACGTATCGAGAAAGGGAAGTATCTAGACCCTTATAAGGCATTTTTTGTTCCCCTCCCTAACCGATGTAGAACATTGCACCTAGTTACCCAAGTTAGGTAATACTAA
Organism: Inga laurina; assembly: GCA_963855925.1. NCBI lineage: Eukaryota > Viridiplantae > Streptophyta > Magnoliopsida > Fabales > Fabaceae > Inga > Inga laurina. The sequence continues at coordinate 6,339,608 of OY979706.1, read as the reverse complement.
TGTCACGTTTTTTGTCTATGTGGCCTTGCCTATTGTTAAGTCTCTATTTTTTTCTTTGCCTAGCTTTTCCTATATATAAGGGTCAACTGCAATACTCTATAAGGAGGTAAACACATGAATTCAAACTCCACTAATTATAACACTCCTAATATGACAATATGAATAAAAATCTATGACAAAGTCAATCATATCAAAGTACATTAAATCTTTCAATAATAGATCACTTCCTAATAGTTTGAATGTTTTATGCATCTACTTATCATATTCACATCTTTAACTAGCAAGATACTATTATGAGTTTATCAAGCTATTATATACAATTGCCCTACACTATAAAAAAAAGGTGATTTAGTAGCGATTAAAAATGGGTATTAGTAAACCGCTACAAACAACATTAATAGCGGTTAGGAAAACCGCTACTAAATCGTATGTTGCAAGCGGTTTTGTAGCAGTTATATAAAGCCACTACTCACGGAAAATAACAGCTACATCCTTTGTAGCGGTTACAAAAAACCGCTACAACATCCCCATGAACGAAATTTGTTTCGGAGATATTTGTAGCGGTTAATATAAAAAATTGAAATTTTGAAGGCGGGAAAAGAAAAATGATATTTTTTTAATTTTGTAGCGGTTAATAAACCACTACTAATTTTATAAAAATTCAAAATTAGTAGCGGTTATAAAACCGCTACTAATTTCATGAAATTCAAATTTAGCGCAAAAAAATTTAATTTGAGTTTAAAAAGGCGCGTTTATTAGTAGTGGTTTAATAACCACTACAAATATTTTAAAAAAAATTAAAAATATACGATCATTTGTTTCTGTTCTTTTAATATTAAATTAAATAATTTATTTTTTTATTAGTTTATCTAATTTAATTAGCTTATTAATAAATTAAAAGGAAAAATTTAATTTAATTGGATTAGTATAAAAATTATATTAATAATATTATTAAGGATACGTAGGTAATAAGGAATTATTATGTTGTCTAATATAATGTAATTGTGTATGAAAAATAGATGAAAATGAGATAAGTAGCTCTAAAATATCTGGAAAAAAATGGTGAGAATAAATTTTATATAAAGGAAAGAAGTATTGTAAAAAAATAAAAATAAAAACTTGTTATCATATTTAATCGTATTATTCAGCTCCTCTATTCATTCAAAAGAAGTTGTAAATGAGAGAAAATGAAAGAAAGGTAAGGTGAAAAGAAATTGGAGAGTGTTTGAAATGAGTTGTGGTAAGGGTATTTATAAGAATCCACGTACTATTTACAGCGGTTAATGTATCGATTTTGTAGCGGTTTTTATTTAGTAGTGGTTATTTTTACTTTTGTAGCGGTTTAATAACTGTTACAAATATTATTTTATTTTATTTTTTAAATTTTGTTTTTTAAATTTTATTTTAAAATTTTTTTTCCAGTTTTTTTTAAAGACAAAAGCATAATTTGAATTTGATCACTCATCGTCGCCATCCCTACAGAAATTATATAGAAAAATTATTGTTAGGGATGTTTTATTAAATTTAAAAAATTTAATTTAAATGACGCGGACTTAAAAAAACTTACCGCAGTAGAGGTAAATTGTCATCGCCTTCAGGGAAGTAGTTTTCAAAATCGGCTGGCTGAAATGGCTCACTCTCGTAAGCGATGTTATCGCCTTCACCTATGTCGTAAAGGTCTTGTGGCTTTAAATGAACGACCATGTGCCAATCCTTGTGCCTCTCATCCTCGACATAATAAACTTGATATACCTCTAAAGCTAGAATATACGGCTCATCATCTTGAGAAATACCAGTATGAATCGGTCATGAGAAATTAACTGATGTGATCCCTAAGTCGTCAGTTTTCAGTCCCCGAGAAGTAGTGGTATTTGCCCACAAACACTTGAACAGCGTCACAGTGAAATGGCCTTGATAATTAAGTTCGACCACATCAAGAAGCTTGCCATAGTAAGGGACGCCTCCGAACTGCAAGTTGGCATCACTGCTGCTTGCATAACTCCTTGTCCCAAATGTGCCATAAACACCCGAATTCTGAGTTTGAAATCCTTGATCCCGTGAAACCGTGTAAAACTTAAAACCATTGACATTGTACGCTGTAAACCTTTTTGCATGATCAAGAGGGTCGATTGCGAGAGCTCTGAAACCTGGTGAGTGTGGGTTATGGTCATTTAGTATTCTGCGCGCAAACCAGCTCAAGAATTCTCTATGGACCCTCCTATCAACTTCCGAGGATGTCTGTGTACGGATCCTAAGTTGACGCTTAACATTACTTCTGAATTCCCTACAATTAATAATGGAAAGGCGATAGTGAAATGAAAGTGAGAAATGTTACGAAAGATATAGATCAAATAACATGTGAGTGTACAATTCTTACCGTATGAAATGTTCAACTTAAGTGCAATTAATCAAGACATGTCTATGTGCTTGCAACTTCTTAGTTGCCGTTAATTTGAAGTTCTCAGTTGCTCCAACTGGTTTACCAACAAGAGGGATAAATTCTCCTGATGTCGGCGCAGGTTCAGGACAATCGTCAACACGAGGTGGGCGGTTAAAAGCCGTCTCAAGATCATCAAAGTACCTTGAGCAAAAATATAGCACCTCATCCCCTATATAGCCTTCAGCTATAGAACCTTCTGGCCACGCCTTATTCCTTACGTAAGATTTTAATTTTCCAAGGAACCTACGAAGTACAGAAGAGAAAATTGATATAAAATGCTAAAAAGGACGACTAGCAAACATTAAATACGAAGAATAAAGTACATATTTAAAATGAGTACCTCTCAATTAGATAATCCAACGATATTGTACTGGTCCAGCTAGCTTTGTTTCATGAACGAGGTGGACTATAAGGTGAACCATCACAGTAAAAAAGGACGGAGGAAAGATCATCTCCAAATGACAAAGCGTAAGAATGATTTTGGACTGCAGCTGATCGAGCTCCTCAACGATTAAAACCTTAGAACACAACTTCCGAAAGAAAGAACAAAGTTCCACCAAAACGATGGAAACATCGGGAGGAAGTGCATTCTTTATAGTCAGAGGGAGTAACTACTGCATAAGAACATGTGAGTCATGACTCTTCAGGCCAGCAACCTTTCGAGCCTGCAAGTCAACACATCAAGAAATGTTGCTTGAATACCCATCAGGAACTTTTAATTTCTTCAACGTCGCGAGGAAGACTTCTTTGTTAGGTTTTGTGATGGTAAACTTTGCCGGCTGAAATTTGTTATGCTCATCTGGCCAAGCGTCTTCACGAACTCCCATGTCGTGTAAATCTTTCCTTACTTAAAGGTGATCTTTTGTCTTGCCGGGTTCGTTAAGCAGCAGCGTATACAGCACATTGTCAAAAACATTCTTTTCAATGTGCATTACATCAAGACTGTGGCGAAGTAAATTAGATCTCCAATATGGAAGAGTGAATAAAATACTTATCTTCTTCCACTGCTGAGGCACCGAAGTCCTGCACGTCTTTTGGTGAGTTTGTGCTGAATCGTTGCTTTTTCCAAACTCGAAGTCAACATGCTCAAGCTGTTGTAAGATATCTGTACCGAACAAAGTCTGAGATGGTCCTCTTTTTTCTGGTTTCCCATTGAAGCGATTCCGTTGCAATATGAACTTATGCCTTCCATCAAGAAACCTCCGATGCCCCATAAAGCACCACTTTCGGCTGTGGGGAATGCGCACTGCATCAGAGTCAAAATTGCAAGCTAGACACACCGACCCAGTATGCACATTCCAACCAGATAATGTGCCAAGGCCAGGAAAGTCACTGATCGTCCACATCAAGGCTGCACGCAAGTTGAACAAAGTCTTGCCGTAAGCTTCATACGTCTCCAAGCCAACATTCCACAGGTCAAGCAATTCCGTAATAAGCGGTTGGAGATACACATCGATGTCATTGCCCGATGCCTTTTTGCCTGGAATGATCATAGACATAATGAAAGAGCTTTGTTTCATACACATCCAGGGGGTAAGTTGTAGGGAACTAAGACTACCGGCCAAATACTGTAACTTGTGCTAAGATTCCGGAAAGGATTGAAACCGTCGGTCGCCAACGCAAGCCGAACATTTCTGGGGTCAGTCACGAAATCTGGAAAGTCGTTGTCAAACGTTTCCAAGCATCTGCATCCCGGGAATGTCTTAATTTACCGTCTTCATTGTTATCAACGGCATGCCACCTCATGTGCTCCGCAGTTTTAGACAACATAAATAATCTTTGTAGGTGAGGTTTCAAAGGAAAGTACCTAAGAATCTTTGCAGGTTTCTTCTTCTGCTTTTTCCCCTTCCGAATTGTCTTGTACCTTGATGTGTGACATCTCTTACAAGTCTCCCTGCTGGAATCGTCTCCCCAATACAGCATACAATCATTTGAGCATGCATCAATCTTTTGATAGTTCAACCCCAACCTGTTGATAATCTTCTTGACCTCGTAGAACATTATGGGAATCTCAGTGTCAGGGAATTCATCTTGTAATAATTCGAGCAACATCGACATTCCCTTATCTGTGATCCCACACAAGCACTTGATATGATACAATTTGATTAAGAAAGATAATTTAGAATATTTGCGACAACCTTGATATAAAGGATGATCTGCTTCATCCATCAAGCTGAAAAAATCCCGAGCTGCTTCATTCCTCATAAAAACCGGCTCAGAACCGTGCACTTCTTCCTTGAAGTTATCGCCTTGAAATCCAAACGCATCACGCACAACATCATTCATAGGATCATCTTCATCTACTTGAACGCCTACTTGAGAACTTCGAGGAAGAGCATCGTCATATCTAATGCCAGCCTTCTCACCATGAACTGCCCAGAACGTATAGTCCTCAGGGAAAGGCTTCACAAGCAAATGTTCCTTCACAACATTTCGTGCATGCCACCTCTTGAACTTGCATCTCCGACACGGACAGACGATCTTGCCGTTACAGCTGGCGTGAGTGAATGCGAAATCCAAGAAACTGTTTAATCCGTACAAATATTCTGGAGAATTGCGCGGCAACCTAATCCATGATTTATCCATAGCTACTAGTGAGAGAGAAGAAAGTATAGAGAAGAAGATGAGTGAGTAGAGAATGACGAATGCCAAGAACCTTATATTCTGAAATTCCAACGTTTAAAATTTTGTAGCGGTTTAAAAACCACTACACTAACCGCTACATTTCTAAAATATTTGTAGCGGTTATATGTATAAAATCGCTACTAATTTTCAAGCCGTTGGAATTTTGCACACATTGGTGGGAAATTCAAATTTTAAAAGTTGAGTATTTGTAGCGGTTATATGTATACAACCGCTACTAATATTAAAGCCGTTGGACAACAAATTAAAAAATTATTTTTAATTTGTAGCGGTTATACATAAAATAACCGCTACAAATGTGCACAAAGGCGGCAAACTTCAAAATTCAAATGTTGAGTATTTGTAGCGGTTTTTATTGTAAAATCGCTACAACCATATATATATTTGTAGCGGTTTCTATTGTAGAACCGCTACAGCCATATATATGTTTGTAGCGGTTTTTATTGTGGAACCGCTACAGCCATATATATGGGTGTAGCGGTTGTTATTATAAAACCGCTACAAATATATATATATATATATATATATATATATGCTTTTTTTTATTTTAGAAATATAAATAATATTGTTGCAATTAATTCACAAATTCAACAACGCGGTCTAATAATATAAATATAATTATGGTAAACACAATAAGAATTTAAGTTCTGAAATACAAACTGATATATATATTTACAAATGTTTCAACAACAAATAAAAAAAAAGATGTCCTAAACTAAGTAGCTGGGGGCTGATCATCTGGTGCTCCCTCAGGTGGTGCTCCCTCAGGTGCTGTTGGATCGGACCGCTGGGCAGAGTGAACCGTACCATCATCATCAGCAAGAGGAGGAGGAGGAGTAGTAGTAGTAGTAGTCTGGACGACGTACCGAGGGACAGCGGGAACCTGTGGATGTGGCTCGTCCAGGAACAGGCGACTCCATGACCGCTCGAGCATGTTGTTCGCGATATCACGCCACTGCGTCTGCTGAGCGTAGATCATATCAGCCTGCAGATGCAACTTGTGCATCTACTGCTGCTGTTGTGCCATCTGCAGCTCCAAATCTGACCGCAGCTGGTCAATAGACTCGTCCCTCAGACATCTGACCCCTCTAAAGCTGCCAGCCTCAGAGGCGGCGCTCCTTCCGTAAACCATGCTAGGTTTGGCGCCTATCCCCATCCCCCCACGCGTCTGGGGTGCTCAGCCTGACCCAGACCCGGCTTCAAATGAGCCGTCAGGTCCACTGACCTCTGTGACTCCTCGGCCTGGGTCTGTCGCAGCTCAGTCTGCGACTGCTGCATCCGCTCCTGCCATTTTATGAAACAATTACTAATTAGTATTTTTCATTATTAAGTTGGTTTTATAAAAATTATAATAATAAAATTACTTACAATGGCCACCTCTGCCTGCTGAGAGGTTGCAGTCCTGTCACGATGTCTGTGTGTGATGGCGTACAACTCCCCATAGTCCGTCTGACGGTTCTCCTGCTGTGCCTTCTTCTCCTAAAATAATTACAAAATTCAATTAATTAGTATTATGAAATAACCAGCTAAAAGTCAGTGACATTTTGAAAAGTTACCAGCTCGCTGTAGGTGATAGCAAAGGTCTTTGATCCTGCTATGTGGTGGATCATTTGCTGTGCACGGATCCTGGTATTCCTCTGAGAAAGCTCCTGGAAAAAAAAACAATATTAAACGTATTAAAACAATAAAAACATTTAAAATTAATAAAGTTCAAATTAAAAATAATTAAATTGAAATTATAATTTAATAATTAACAATTAAAAAAAGTATATAAATAATTTAATAAATACATTACTTGCCCCTCAGAGCTCCTCCTGAACTGGACAAAACCCGCCCAGTCGTTCGGCGGCACGCCGTCCGGGACGCTCTCGATCAGCTGCTCCAGAGGCATCATCCCGTCCTTATCCACCCTGCGGAAGAGACAGTTCCTCCTGTTCCTCTAGCCATCACCCATCTTCACGAGGGTGTACCTCTTCTGGTTGTCCCGGACGGCAAACCGCAACTGCAAAAAAATTATTTAAATATCAATAATTACAACAATCCTATTAAAAATATTAATTAAATAGAATTAATTACAAAAAAAATATTAATTAAATACTATTAATTACCTGAACCACCTCCTCCCAAGCCTGATCCTTTGACCCCTTCGGAACGTGCCTCCACGTCTTGAAGTGAAGGGGGAACCACATCCAATTCACGCTCATATCGTTCAGGAAGCGGTTGAACAGGTGGCCCCCATTGTCGATGGGCTGGTCAGTGCCCTCATTCCACGGCACTATAACTCACAGGGTCTGGTCCATGCTGTTCAGACTAGCCACGTCCAGCCTCCTCGTTGACACGTTCCCCTGCTCATCTGCACAGTTTACTGCACGTTAGATAAATTGTAATTCAAATTTAACATTTCAAATTTAAATAAATAATTTATTAAATTAAAAAATTTATTTACCTTGGACCTGCACCTCAAACCTTGTGGACCGCGAAGACGACCCTCGTGGGTTGTTCTGCTCCCGAGCCTCCTCCTCATCAAGGAACTGCTCCATCTCCCTGAGCCCAATCGGGATCTCGAAGTCCTCCTCGTTGTAGTCCTCGACGCTGATATCTTCCCCCCCAAACTCAGGAACCTTGGTGCGGTCGTCTCCTGTAGGATCGTCTGCGGTGCCTCTGCCCCCTGCCTGGCTGCTGCCACCCCGCAAAATTGGTCTGGGGACCTCAGGGGCCTTCCCCCTATCCTTTCTTGAAGCCATATCAACTGTAAAAATCCAAAAAAAATATTTTAGTCACATTATTATGCAAAAATCTAATAAAAATACAAATACAAATAAAATACGTGTTATCTACGTACCTCAAGTGCAAATACTAAGAAATACTGCAGCAAAAACTCCTTTACAGACGTCTAAACACTCAAATCTAAAAGAAAACACTCAGAGAAACTTCAGAAAACAAAATGAGCAAACGGAAAAAAGGAGGGAGGCGGGCCTTAAATAGGCCAGAAATTTGTAGCGGTTATTCTATGTTAACTGCTACAAATCACCCAAGGCAGCTTAAATTTGTAGCGGTTTTTTAATAACCGCTATAAAGTACAAGAACCTTTGAAATTCTGTAGCGGTTATGGCCCAGAACCGATACAAACTTGGAGACTCCTAAAATTCTGTAGCGGTTATATCCCTATAACAGCTACAAATACCTGACGTTTGGCATTTTGTAGCGGTTTTGTTGCTATAACCGCTACAAATAACCGCTACACTATTGGCGGGTCTTGGTCGCGCCAAGTGGCGGGAATATTGTAGCGGTTTTTGTTTATTAACCGCTACAACTGAACCACTACAAGTTTTGGCGGGAATTACGCGCCAAATTTGTAGCGGTTTTGTCTACCTAACCGCTACAAAAAACGCTGCTAATCTGTCACGCCACTCGGCGCGTAGCTTGCCGCTACAAATTTATAGCGGTTTAGATTAAAACCGCTACAAATACTATAATTTGTAGCGGTTTGATATAACCGCTACAATACCACCGCTACATAATACCATTTTTTTTGTAGTGCTAGGAAGACTCGCTTTAGCTACGACTCCAGTGGGTTCCCTTAACCAAGCCACCGCGTAAGTCGCCGGCTCATTCTTCAACAAGCAAGCAGTTAGAGCTAGGGGTGTTCGGGATCGGGATCGGGATCGGGAAATGCCATTCCCGATCCCGATCCCGAGAAGGGTTCGGGAATGATTTTCATTCCCGATCCCGATCCCGATCCCGAAAATTTCCCGATCCCGAAAATCGGGAAATTTCGGGATCGGGATCGGGAAATTCCCGATCCCGAATTTGCTTTTTTTTAAAAAAAAAAAAATCTTTATATTAAATTTTTTGTTGTATTTCCTTTAGTCTAGTATAAATATATAATTTTTTTAATATTATATTGTATCAAATAAGTCTAATATAAATATATAATTAGTCCAATACATGCTTAAAGTTGTCGATTCAGCTGCAAAAAGAATAAAAACAAGAACAAAAAATTAGAACTATTTAATAAATAATAAATAAAATTAACTAAATAAACTAAAAGAATAGATATTATCTTAGGGATGTTAGGGATTTTCACATTTTATTTTACATTTAGTCTTATTTTCTTAAATATTTTTAAAAAATATATATTTGTATAAATATATTTTCGGGATCGGGAAAAAGTCGGGATCGGGAAATCCCATTCCCGATCCCGATCCCGATCCCGAATTTTTCCCGATCCCGAAATTACATTCCCGATCCCGAAATTTTCGGGACGGGAAAATCCCGTCCCGATTTGCTCGGGATCGGGACGGGAAGGTCGGGACGGGAAATTGATGAACACCCCTAGTTAGAGCCCCAAGCTCCTCCCACCACTTGGGAGATTACGGTTTCATGTTCTATTTCACTCCCCGATGGGGTTCTTTTCTCCTCAAGCTCAATTAATTGAAAAGGATATCACTTTCACAAAATCATACACAGATGGCATCACAACATTGTCATGAAGATGTCTTACTGCACATACACATATTCCTTTTTTTTAAATTAAAAGTAAAATATTACAAATAGAAATCCAATCATGCAAACACCATAGTCCACAATCAATCAATATAATTATTTTTAGGGGATTAATACTCAATGTGTAGAGTTTAACAAAATAGTTGTTCCAACAAATAGAATTGATGGCATTTTCTTTTATTGATTTAAGAATATACTTAACAAAGTATTCATATTTTAAATTATAAAGATATCCCTCTACATTTGATGACAAAAAAAGAATCAATCTTATTTATGCCTCACAAAATATGCATGTCTAACGCTACCAACCATGAAAATTGACGTAAAAAGTTTGATGCTACCACAACAAGAGGATCCATCACCTACCACAGCATACAACATTACAAGAATAATAAACTTTGCCTATCTAAAGCTCTACATGGTATGAGAGTGACAAGGATATATAAGTTTTTACTTAGCTCAATATAGATGGTGAAAAATTTGGAATCCCTCAAGTAAACACATGGAATTGACCGAGTACTCTGAGATTGTCATAATTGGCACCTTTCCATAAACTATATGATATAGGGTCATAAAATCTAATTTTTTTTTAAGGGATTTGGTTGACAAATCAAATGACAATCTTAACACATCTCAATATTTAATTGGAATTCCTGATTTTGATGTCAATCTTGTAGATATTTGCATTAAAATCCTATATTTCCATTAAAGTCCTATGTTTTCTTCTTACTATTCCATTTTGCTTAGGGTGCAGGGACAAGTTATCTCATGCACAATTCCTTTCTCTCCAAAGTAATTTCTAAACTCATAATATGTGAATTCATTGCCTTTATAATTCCTTACTTTTTTAACATGAAGAGAGAATTGGGTTAGAATATAAGTTATGAAAAGCTTTAATTTTATGTTTGATAGTTTCAGATTTGTTTCTCATTAAAAACAACTATGTAGCTCTCGAATAATCATTAACTAGTAAGAAAGTGTTGATGTCCTAGATGTGTAGGCAACCTATAGGATCCTCACCCACATATAGGCAACAACTCAAAGCACATGTGACTTTTATTCATGTTTTTCATATTTAAAATAAAGCAATTCAAAGCAAAAAATTGATCCAGAGAAACACAAATAGACAAACCAAATCGTCTAAATATGAACTAGGATGCAAGATTCCATGACGTGGATTTGGTAGTAGAAGCTTCCTGCATGTAATTTATGCTGGCCAGAGACACAATTACAAACAAGATTCTTACTACTCACTCATCCAATGACTACTATGACTGAACCACAACCTAACTCTGATACCACTTTGTCATGACCAAAATCCGAGTTGTGATCGGCACATAGGCTAAGCCAAATAATTCCACTTAGCCTAGCAAGCCTTAAACAAAATACATCGACTCTCACACAAGCATTTACATAATAATAACAATGCTTATTGAAGTTTTATATCAAAATCACAATAAGAGAACAAATCTACAACAATTGACTTTAGGGATGCACGTGCTATCCCATTTATAACATAACACATTAATAACTCGGACACCATCATAGTAGTCATGATATCACGGAATTCCCTGAAGCTCACCAATACATTACAATATCTCCATAAGTTTATGAAGCATATTGATCACAATCAACCTTACTCGTTGCTTAATCTGGAAAAAAATATAGAGAGAAATGAGTCTATCACTGACTTAGTGAGAACATAAATAAAAAAGTGTGCGGAAGGGAAGCAAAGGCACACACAGTTTTTTGAAATATTTTTTTGAAAGGGAACTTTGAACAAAATCAAAATCATATAATTTCATATGCCACAAATCACAAGACATTCACTACACCTATATATATATATATATATATTAATGCCATACACTATATACCATATCATTCTCAGTGGGGAATAAACGTCCCGTTATATATACACTTATACATCTCATATATATATATATATATAATATAGATTTGGCGAATAGCCGTCCCATTATATACAACTTATAATTTCAAGGGGAAATTTTCCTTTTTCAAAAAAGAATAAATCAACTTATGTATTTTGAAAAGAAATAAGAAGTTTTGGAAATCAAATTAACTAAAAAGAGAGATTGAACAAAAGTAAATAATAGTTGAGAAAAAAAGTTAATTTAAGAAAATCATTTTTTCTTTTTAAAAAATAAATCAATTTAATATTTTGAAAACAAGCAAATAAACAAGACAAAAGTAAAAAAATATATATAAGCAAAAATTTATTATAGAAGTAACATAAAAGTATGAATTAAAATATCCACACTAACAAATACCATCACGATATTTATGTCCAATAAAACATAAAATTATCAAACAAAACGAATATGAAAGATGTATTTAGAAGAATTTAGGAGTAATAAAGGATTTGGATTTGCTTCTCAAGGAACTGGAATAAAAACAAGGAAAAGATATTTAAAACTGAAAATATAGCAAAGGTGAAACAAATGGTGCAACATTGTTGTTCATGCTCTCACCTGATAGGACCGGTACTATAGATCCCTATTTAACCGTATTAGGTCCAGAATTGAATACTTTTGTAAGGCGTCTTCACAAGTATATATCACCTTACGCACGTTCGGATCGCATTGTCTGTTTGGTTCGACAAAGAGGAAGGGATGGAAGGGATTTTGATGGAGGCGAAGGGAAGGGAGGGGATAAGAGGGATTTTAATATTATCTTATTTGGATTGATCAAGAGGAAGGGGAGGAGAGAGATTTTAACGTAGAGATTGGGAGTTTTGCCTTGAATATATTTCTTCAAATACCCAGCTTCTTCATTGCAAGATTTCCCCTTTGAATAATCCCATCTCTACGTTAGTGACTTTTGTTTATGGGGATACTAGTATTCAGAAGAGGAGGGAGCTTTGGGAGTCATTACATGTGATCAAGCAAACTGTTAACTCCTCCTGGCTGGTTTTAGGTGACTTCAATACTTTTCTTAGTCCCAGTAATAAAAAAGGTGGGGTGAGCCCTGTTCTCAACTCCATGAAGGACTTTCAAAATTGTATTGACTGTTGTAATCTCATTGAGGTTCCGGTTGTGGGGGACAATTTTACCTGGGAGAAAATCGGAGTAAAGGAAAGGCTTGACTGGGTGTTTTGCAATTTTGATTGGGATATGCTTAATCCTCACACCAAAGCTTATCATCATCTCAGATCCAAATCTGATCATCGGGTGATTGTTGTTGCGGACAGTCATAATAAGGCTGGCTACAAAAGGGGTGGGAAGTTCCGGTATCAAGCAGCGTGGTGTATTGAAGATGGCTTTGGCGAGGTGGTCAAAGAAGCATGGCAGGGGAAGAACTGGATCCAAGGTCAGGAGCAATTCACAAAGGCGGCCTTGGAGTGGAATTCTATAGTTGTGGGAAATGTGGTCAAAAAGAAAAAAGAAATCATTCGACGCCTGGAAGGGATTGATCGGGCCAGGAGTAAAGGGGGAGGGGCTAATGGTCTTTTCAAGATTGAAAAGCAACTCTGGGATATGTATCAAAAAATCGCTTTTCAAGAGGAATTGATTTGGTTTCAGAAATCAAGATGCAAGTGGATTTGTGATGGGGACAGAAATACAAAATTCTTTCATGCAAGCGTTTCTACTAAGAGGAAAAGAAGTAGAATTGAAGCTCTGCAAGACGATAGCGGGAACTGGGTGTCAAACGAGTCTCTTTTAAGGAGCATGGCTCACGACTATTTCCAAAACCTCTTCTCGGCCGAGAACTCGCAACCTTTTTCCCCTTGGCCGGCTAGATTCCCGCCCCTTGATGACCTTCAATTAGACCTTCTCCAAAGAATGGTATCCCCTACTGAGATAAAAAATGCGGCCTTTGAGATGGGTGCGTTTAAAGCTCCAGGCCCAGATGGTTTGAATCCTCATTTCTTCCAATCCCAGTGGAGCCTTATTGGTCAAAAGGTTTGTGAGCTAGTGATCAGGATCTTTGAGGACCCGAAGATCATTCAAAGTATTAATCATGTGAACATCACTCTTATCCCTAAGATTGATCACCCATCATCTTTAAAGGATTTCAGACCTATATCTTTATGCAATGTGAGCTACAAAATTGTTAGCAAAGTTATTGCCAACCGTTTCAAAAGAGTCATGCACCACCTGGTTGCTGAAAACTAATGTAGTTTTATTGCAGGAAGACAGGGGGTGGATAATATCATTATTGCCCAGGAGGCAATTCATTCCATGAGAAATAGGAAAGGGAAAAAGGGTTATGTTGCAATAAAAGTGGATATGGAAAAAGCTTTTGACAGGCTGGACTGGCGATTTCTCGAATACACTCTCCACAGCCTGGGTCTGGGTGCTAGCTTCGTTAAGTTGATTATGTCCTGTGTTTCATCCACCTCTATGAGCATTATTTGGAATGGCATAGCTTCCGATCAATTCCATCCATCGAGAGGGGTGAGACAGGGTGACCCTCTGAGTCCATATCTGTTTGTCCTGTGCATGGAGCTACTCGGCCAACTCATTCACCAAGAAGTGGAATTGGGAAACTGGCATCCCCTAAAACTGAGCTCCTCTGGCCCTAATATTTCTCACCTGTTCTTTGCCGATGATCTTGTCCTTTTTGGTGAGGCTATAAATGAGTAGATGGTGGAGATTCGTAATGTCATGGCCCTTTTCTATCGTGTTTCTGGTCATAGCATTAATCTTAACAAGTCTAAGATGTTTGTTTCTAAAAACGTCCACTTCAACAGGGCTTACGAGATGAGCCAAATTGTTGGAGTTGGATTGGCTGCTGACCTTGGGAAATACTTGGGTGTTCCGCTCCTGCACAAAAGGATGGTTAAAAGGACTTTTTCTCCATTAATCCAGAAGGTGAGATTGAAATTGGCAAATTGGAAAGGTAATTACCTGAGTATGGCGGGCCGTGCAACTCTCATCAAGTTGGTTCTATCGGCGATTCCTCAAAATCAGATGCAATCTACTCTTGTTCCGAAAGGGGTACTATCAACTATTGAGAAGCTCAGTCGTGACTTCTTTTGGAACCATCATGATGACTCCAAAAAATTGCATTTGCTATCTTGGGACATTCTAAAGCGAAGAAAGTGTGAAGGCGGTTTGGGGATAAAGGACTTGCACTGCCAAAACAAAGCTTTCCTCATGAAGCTGTGCTGGTGCCTAATCAAAAAACCGGACACCTTGTGGGTGAAATGTTTACGAACTAAATACTCATGTGGTTCGACTGCTAATCCCATTATCCAGAGGAGGCGGAATCAATCAGCTATTTGGAGTGGAATCGTGGCTGTCTGGGATGACTTTAAAAGAGGACTCGGCAAACGTCTGAAAAGCGGTGGGAATACGCTAGCCTGGAAGGAGTGCTGGTCCCCGGTGGATGAGCCGCTTGAATTCCATATTGATAAGAACATGCACTTAGTTGATATGAACGCCAATGTGCGTTCTTTTCGGACGCAATCGGGTCAGTGGGATAGAGCAAAATGGGAATTCTTCCTTCCTAAATGGGTGGTCGATAAAATTATGTCAATCTCTCCACCTGTGGGTATTGGTGATGATGTGCTCTGTTGGAGGAATGCTTCAGATGGGAACTTCAGTGTAAAGTCTGCTTACGACGCTATCTATCATCAGCAACGTTCTAGGAACCAACCTCACTGGCAGTCTCTATGGCACCAGGGAATTCCTGAAAGAGTCAAATTCTTCTTGTGGCAAGTATTCCATGAACGGCTTCCTACTAATGAGCTTAGAGCGAGACACAATTTGAGCGTCCTAAATACCTGCCCTTTTTAGTGCGATAGTGTGGAGAGTATCCTTCATATTTTGAGAGATTGTGAGCAAGCGCAGAGAGTGTGGGCAGCTTTAACTAACCCTCTATATTATAGTATGTTTTTTTCTGATAATTTGCAAGATTGGCTCAATTGGAACACACACCATTCACCAGGGAACCATAAGATGACGAGAAGGTCATGGCGAAAAGTTTTCAGTTCCACATGCTGGCTCCTATGGAAGAATCGATGCACTCAAGCCTTTGAAGGATCATCTGATAGTCCTAAAGAGCTAGTTCAAAGATGTATTTACCATCTCTCGGAAGGTGTGGAGAACGGCAGGTTTCGGCATCAAATATTTCAAGTCCCTGAACGAGGGCTCTCCCGCTGGGAGCATCCAGAGCTAGGGTTTCATCGTCTCGACGTAGATGGTTCGGTGGTTAGAGATGGTCAGGCTGCTTGTGGAGGTGTCATCAGGGATCACCAAGGTAATTGGATACGTGGATTTCGGCAGAAGTTAGGACATTCTTTCCCAACTGCTGCTGAAATCCATGCAATCCATCGAGGCCTTCTTCTGTGTAAACAGCTGGGTTTCAAGAAAATCAAGTTGTTTACGGACTCTATTCAGGCAATACACCTCCTATCTTCTCATTGCGATTCTGATCATCCTTTGTACGATGTGATATCGGATACCAGATCTCTTATCTATAGTGACTGGGAGGTCCAGATTTCCTACACCCACAGGGAAAGTGTTCGTTGTGCAGACTTTCTGGCAGGAACGGTGCATAGGCTTCCGTATGATTACGAGGAATTAGAATTGCCTCCTTCTCAATGTACTCATTTATTTGCTTTGGAATGTGGCTTGTTACCACAGGATCATCCTGTTGGTCCTAGTCTATAGTTTTATCCCATTCAAGTTTCGCTTGCCTTTGTAACCATAAAAAAAGAAGGGGAGGAGAAGGAAATTATTTTCACATAAAAGACTTTACCCTTATGTTATAAGTGATTTTTTCCAAACTCTATTAAATGTATAATTAAGTTTAATTATAAATAACATTTTTATGCCCTCAATTATAAATAACATTTAATTATATTTTATACTTATAGTTATATATATATATATATAAATGCTCAATGAAAATCAATGCAAGACAATATATATATATCCACTGTTTATAATTTTATATCCACTCATCATATAATGATATTTATCTAATACAATGAAGTCTTTTTTATAATGATAATGTGATACTCATCTCTCGCGCGGGCACATATACATATATATATATATATATCCACTTTTTATAATTTTACACACACATATCAAAATTTCATGTGATGCTTGCATTGCAGCAGCCTTCATTGGTCAGATTCTATATAATGTATACAATGTAGACCCAAAATTATAATCTATAATACACACACAATCATAAGATAATGAAATGCAAGACAATAAAACCAAACACCATGTCATTTATCAAAATAAGGAGTTCATCATATTATAATCTTACTAATGTAAGACATCAAGTGCCAATCACATGACATCCCAAAAAATACATGGCATGGCATTAAAGGCTACCAAATGCCATCATATGGAAAACCAAAATATCAATGGTGGCATCAAATGCCATCACAATGCAAAATAAAATATCTAAGATGGCATCAAAAGCCATCAAATGCCATCATAGGGCAAAACAAAATACCTTCAAAAGTATTTTCAAAGTAACAACATCCTAATCTAACCACCAAAAACCATTTTCATAATAACTTGCTTGTGCATTAGAGGGGGCATTGAATCACTACCCTAAGTTTGATAATATCATACATGGGGAAGCACTAAATGTCAGAGACCTTATCTTCATCACATCCATTCTCTTGAATCAGCTTAAAAGTGTCCTCCCCTAAAATTTGTGGCGCACATCTCTTTCTAAAAACTTGATTTACTTCCCTCATGGTACTTATTATAGCTTGCATTTACTTTGCAATTAGACCTCCATTAAAAGTGACTCTATTCTTGTTTGCAGCAACTCTTCTAGTCCTCTTAGAGCTCTCATTTTGTGTTCCATGAGACAGGCCATCAAATTCAATATTGTCCAAATTGACAAAAAAATACTGAAAATTCACATTATTTTGGGATAGAAGTTGATCAACCTCAAGCTCAACTGGTGGTAGAGGACTTGACTATGTTGCGGGAGGACTTGAGCGACGCCTTTTCTTCATATTTGAAGGAGTGTCGCTAACATCTCCATTGGTACTTTTGGGTTATCACAAAAATCTATGGGCAATTTAGTCAAATGAGGGACAAATTTTTAGCCTCCCGTCCAAATCCCCCTTATTTGGAGGGGAATGGTTTTGAGGGGAGGGAGGAGAAAATTTAAAAAAATTTCCCCTCCCCTCCCAAAATTTTTGGTATTGCTAGTCCAAGGGAGGGGAGCCCAATCCCTCCCCTTCCTCCCATGCCTTTCCCCTCTCGTCAAACCAAACAGAGCCTAAAGAATTGATTAAAGCAGTGCCATATGTATGAGGGAATGAGGAGGTCAAATCAGCATAGAGGTAGAGGAAGAAATAACAGAAGTAAAAGAGGAAGAGTGAAAGAAGAAGCGATGTATAGGAGAAAGAAGAAACTGTAAAGTCATTTGCAAAGTAGAGGCTTTTTGGCAGCCGTGTGAATGAGGACGATTGAGGAGTAGTCCCGATTAGATTTAGGGATTATGGAGATAGAGATCTAGTATAAATTCAAATAATACTTCCTCCGGTCATTTTTATAAACAATTTTTTCTCTCTGGGAATAAGTCCTTTTTATAAGCAACTTTCTCTTTGTGTTTCAAAATTTAAACCACTTTTCCTTTTTTACTCATATTAAATACATATTTTTATATTAATTATGCCCACTCACCACTATTTCTCTTTTATTTACTAATTTATTATGCATTCTCTTTCAAATTTTATACCATATTTTTTCATATTTGTTACTCATTCTCTCTCCTATGCTCATTTCATAAATAGGGGCATATTTAGAAGAAACATGATATTTTTTACACATATATCATCTTTAACTAATCTTAACCATTAGTTTATAGTAATAGGGGCATATGGCAATTCAAAGTCCCCCCCCCCCAACGTGAAATAAACTATTGATTCGTAGTATTTAGTAAAAGTTGGGAAGTTAGCCAAATAGTTTGGAGTTTACTCGAAGTTTGCATAATCACACCATGGATTGGTTGTCAAAATATGAAATTAAGAAAAAATATTTTAACGAGCCTGCACTGGGAGCACAATCTCATTTATTTAAAGCACCGACGCTTTATGGCTATTTAAAGTCCTATTTCCTATTTTATGGCATGTAAACTTATGCTGTTTTTGGTTTGTAAATATATCCCCATAATAATTGAAGGCTAAGTAGTGACTCCTAAGGAGAGTAGAAGCTATGACTCTAAAATAAGGTAGAAGTTTCAGATATAAGGAAACTGCATAAACATGCTGGAACGTTCTTTTTGCGTTTAACTTTATCCAGGGGGAACATTTGAGTTATTTCATAAGATTTGGTAAGATAGTAGTATACATCCTAAGCTTTGAAACAAGTATTAATTTGTAATTTTTGAAAGTGTAAATAAAAGAGATGGATTTTCTAAGTTGGGTTAGAATTCTGAAATTTTCAGCGAAAATTCCTATGAACATTCTGAGTTTCAAGTAAATTATGGATCCAATGGGATTCTGTTGAGCCTAGGTCTTGATTTTATTATGAAATGCATTGAAGGAGGCTCAATTTGAGCTTTGAACCACTATTTTAGAGTTATAATGAATTAGTTATGCATTTCTAAATTTATTAGAAAATCTCTTTCCAACAATAAGTGTTAGAACTTGACGTATTTGAGAAAAAGTTTTTAATCGTCGGTGATTTTTGGAATTTCTAAAGAATATTAGTGGTTCATCCTTAATTAGATAGCTCTATTAAATTACCCTAGAATAAGGCATGACAAACTATATAAGTAAAATTGATAAATAAGTATTAATTATTCTGTAAATGACTTATAACATTTGTTTTAGCGATCAGATTATTTATAAGCTGTTTTTCATGTAGATCGAGACACAACCCCCCTCATACACTTATCTTATATACCGTAAATTATGATTAAAAAATTATTTTTAAATATTCTAATCGTTCATCCAAACGATCATCAAGTCATTCTTCCAAAAATGGTTTATATTATGAACTGGAACGAGTATTTTCTTTGTTGCACGAGACTCTGAGCATTTATGGGAATAAAAAGTAATGATGAAAATGACTGAAACACGGAAACCAACCTACTCTCTCTCATCATCGTCATAATAAAAGTGTTTCAGTGTTTGTAATTATTCCTTTTCACTTGTTTACTCTCCTCCCACAACTACAACCCTTTTCACGGGGAACAGCTTCTCTCCTTTGGTGCCACAAAAATGACTGCACTTTACTTCTCACTTTGAATCAAATAGGCCAGGGTGCGAGCGTTAAGGCTGAAAGGCGAAAAGACCAAAAAATAGGTCTTTTGAGTAGTCATGATGAAAATTATAAAATATTTTATAAATTAAAAAAATATAGCATTTTTAGTGAGAAATGAGTTTTTTATACTCTTGTTAAAAAGTAAGATATTGATTTTATTTAAAATATTACTTAAAACTTCTTTTAGATAGGCTTATTTTCTCTTTTTATGTGATGGTGGTGGTGGTGTTCTTATTATTAATTTTAAATTTCAAGAAAATCAGAAAAAGGGAAATTATTTTTCATTTTTTATATATTTGTTAAAAGATATTCATTTTATAGAAAAATACTATCTTCTGACTTAGTATAAGAGTTAGTTAGGGAGTTGGATTTGATTCTAAAATATTTTATAATATAATAATTAATCAGAGACAATTGAATTTTTTTATAGACACTAAGGAAACTAAATAAATTAATCAATCATTGTATATGTTCTAAGAAAATTAGTTTTTTTAAAAAAAAATGATAAATATAAACATTTTAATGTAATTTATTTAGATTTATTAATCTCTCCAAAAAAACAAACTAATTCTTATATTAAGGAATGGAAGAGGTATTAATTAAGAGAAAATAGACAAATTCCAAATTAAAAATTGAAGGAATATGGGAACAAGAGAAAATAATTCTTAACTTTACAATATCAATCAATTACATCAATATCTACATATTAAATGATAATAGAATAAAATGTGAGATAATAGAGATAATGGGAGATACAATGAGATACTCGGGAGGTATGGATATCCACACAAGTATTATATTTAGAGTAAAATACTATGACCACCCTCTAGTTTTGTCTTAATTACACAAACATCCCCTCTATTTTGAAAACATACATTTAAGTCCAAACAATTAACTCTATTAAGAATATTCTAAAAAGATTCCAAAAATATATTTTTTAAATTCAATTTATTTTTTCTTGCACATTTTGACTAAAGTTGTTTTAAAGAATTTAAGATTTTTTTTTTCTATTCCTTAATTTCTATTTTTATCTTTACAAGTAGTTATATGTTTTATGATTTTAGCATTGGTTAATATAAATGTCACAAACGTTGAATATTCAAGTAAGATTTTAAATAAAAATATGATTGATCAAATGTGTTTATAAATATTTTTGGAAAAAAATATTAAATTATAAATTTAAATTACACATACAATCTCATACTTATATAGTTTATTATATTTGATAAACATTTGTTTAATATATATTATAAGTCAAAATTAATTTATAATATCAAAATTAATAAATTTTTTAACATTTTAGAAAGTTAGAGAATCTAATAGAATAAAGTTATGGTCGTATAAATTTTTATTAGCCCCTATATATATATATAATTCTAATACTAAAGAAGAGCATCTTGGTTAAAAAAAGTTTAAAAGTTAAACTTAACGGTCAACTAACGATTTGGGTGGATGAAAATAGAATCTCAAAATATAAGGGAAGTTTGTGTAACATATATTTTAGTTTTAAGGGAGGTTTATATGAGTTTCCAAAATAAAGGGGAGGTCTGTGTAATTAAGGCAAAACAGAGGAGAGGTTAGAGTATTTTACTCTTATATTTATAATATAGGTGATATTTTATATAAAATGAATATCTTGCTTTTACCAATATCAAAAAACTAATTTTTCTACTGAAAAAGATATTTTTAATTGGAAAAATATTTTTTAATTTACAAAATTATTTATATTTTTCATATGATTACCCCGGCTTTTCAGTCTTTTTCCCCTTTTTCCTTAGCGTTCACGCTCTTGCCAATTTGATTCAAAGAGAAAACATTAAAACGCTATCGTTTTTGTGGCAGCGGAGCAGAGCAGCATAGAAGAGAAGCTCAACCCCTTTTCACCTCTTCTTCCTCAAGCAGGATGGTGTGGTGTGTTTTTTCTTGACATAATAACAAGGTACTACCTCGGGTTCTTAGTATTAGATAGTTAATTTTTGTTAGACATCAATGAAGGTAAATAAGTTAGTTAATCATAATATATGTCGTATATCACTTGATATATATTAATTTATAAGTTAGACAAACTAGTTTGGTATATAAAATATAAATAAAATTATTTTAAAATAATTTATTTAACTTTCTTAATATCTCAAAAAAATTAATTGAGTCTTATATTAAACACCAAAACCAAAAGTGTTAGAATGTATAGGAAGGAATATGGGAATTAAGCTTTGCCAAGAGCACATGCTGACATGTGCGTTGCATAGCTCTTTAAATGAACCATGCATGTGTTGAAAAGTGAGCCCATTCATTAATTTCCACTAAAGAATTAATTCAAGGATCACATTCATGTTTCTAATTATGAACAATAAAACCACCTGAGGAATTCTCCATTTGTACAACTTAATAGGGATGATGACTCTATAGCTAGTAAAGAATTGTTTATAGATATACTACCACTCTACCATTTTGATCTTATTTATAAGTTCATTTTAACTAAATCTCACATACCAAAAAGAGATAGTTAATTCAATGAGAGATAATTAACTCAATGATTATGGGGTAAATTTCTAATTATACCCTCATTTATGAATGTGTACTTTTCAACTCTTTCTTCTCTATCTATCTTTAAATTATTTTTTCATTGATATAATAAATAAGGGCAAAGTTGTCACAATCTTATTTACTATATTGAAACTGGACTTATAAATAGAACCAAATTTTTTTTGTCAAAAAAGACTTATAAATAGAACCTGACTTGTGTGTTCTTTTTTTTTTTTTTTAATATTTTTCTAAGCATGTGTCATGAGGCATGAGGGGCATCTAATTTGTCCTTTGAAAACGATCCATGTACAATAATTGAATAAAAATTATGATCCACAAGATGGTTTTTACAATAATTTTATTTTGATGATTTTCGTGCTGTATTTGATTCGGGGTTCATGATTGTCTCTTCTAATATAGGTGTCTCTTCTAGCTAGGATTTGAACTTAAGACTCATAGAGATCTAGCGGGGCCTTACACCACTATAATAACTATGTGTTTGTTTTTTTTATAATAATAAATGGTACTACAAAAGACAAAACACACCTCACTACTGTCTTCTGTCCTCATTAAATCATCTTTTTAAAAAAATAAATAAATCTGTACCGTTCAAAATCAGATCCGATTAACTTTCTTCCAAACACTTTACTTACTAGGGAAACTAGTTCTGGTCTTAAAAACATGCTGGATAAAGGTGAAAGATCACCCAACTTCCATTCCTATATGAATTCGATACATAGTTTGAGGAAATTAAGTTAAACTAATCATGATTTATTTGTGTGCATATATATCTCCTTTTTAGTTTTTTGCCAGAAGTGCATATATCTCCTAACATACATTATTATATTAAGCGGGCTTTTATATATATATATATATATAGCCATCATCTTATTCCTACGTCCCAAGCTTGTAGGTGTTTGAATATATTCTTTTTCAACAAGGCAAGTATTGAAGAAGCTCTTGATATTGCTGATGAGATCGTTTCTTCTGCTGGTCATGGGTGGTGGTCGTGGTCGTGGCTCTCGTTGTCATGGTAGTTTTCCCTGTCCTCGCTGTGTTCATGAAGTTGATTCCGAGCTGTGTTTGAATCTATTTTGTTTCAATAAGGCAATTGTAATGCACCGTCTATGTACGTTTGCTTTAATCAAATGGAATAAGAATTTAGTCATGCTTCCGGCTCTAATCTTTTCAAATGTTAACATATTTCCATCATTAATTTGCAGTAAAATAAATATGTTTAATCAGAAAGGAGTGTGTTTTGTTTCAATTAATATATTAGACTTGGAGACAGTTTTTCATATCATTGTCATCAGGTTTTCCAATTGACACGTAACAAGTGCATGTTATGGTTAACTAATAATAATATATAGGAAAAGTGTATAATTTAATTTGAAATTTATACAGTTGTCGGAGAGAGGCGACAATGGAAGGATCTAAACCACGGCCAGGGGAGGGGATTGGTGGCGGCCATATCATGTTCTGGTGATATATATATATATATGGCTCATATCACTCACAATGGAAGACTTGAAGGCACGGAAGAACACCACGGTGAAGGTTTTAGAAATTCAGAAACTAAGGAGAGAGAGAATAATGGGAATGATGAAAAAGTTGATGACGAGCTTTAGAGAGAGAAAAGAGGCGCGGGTGCTTATGAGTTATGATGAAGGGAGAGAGGTTCATGTTTTTATAGAGCCCACTCCCTCGCATGCATGTATGTGTGTATATACATGTGATTGTGATGTACTCCGTACTACGATATGAGAAATCTGAATGTCATAAGCTTATATCCCTTGAAGAATCATACTACGTTTGCGTCCACAACATATTTACAAGGATTTTGTCACTGGAGCATTATATAAGGATCCTTGAAACAGATAATATAACCACTTTTGTATGCAAGCTTTATTTAATAACATTCTTTCTTAAATGTTTCTTTTTTTTTTATAGTACATGAAAAAACTACAAACACCTCAGAAGCTATCCTCCTGAGTCAACATACGGTCTCAACCTATTTTCATCAGTAAGCACTACAAAAAAACAGGAAATTAGAGACGGAAATTAGCGACGGAATTAATTCCGTCGCTATTCCGTCTCTAAACCGTCAATAAATCCGTCACTAATTTTAGAGACGGAATCAGAGACGGATTAGCGACGGAATTTAGAGACGGAATAATTCCGTCGCTAATTTCCGTCTCTAAAAATTTAGAGACGGAATCAGAGACGGATTAGAGACGGAAATTAGCGACGGAATAATTCCGTCGCTAATTTCCGTCTCTAAAAATTTAGAGACGGAATCAGAGACGGATTAGAGACGGAAATTAGCGACGGAATTATTCCGTCTCTAAATTCCGTCTCTAAAATTTTAGAGACGGAATTAGAGACGGATTAGAGACGGAAATTAGCGACGGAATTATTCCGTCTCTAAATTCCGTCTCTAAAATTTTAGAGACGGAAATCCGAGACGGATTAGAGACGGAATTTAGAGACGGAATAATTCCGTCGCTAATTTCCGTCTCTAAAAATTTAGAGACGGAATCAGAGACGGATTAGAGACGGAAATTAGCGACGGAATTATTCCGTCTCTAAATTCCGTCTCTAAAAAATGAAATAATATATAAACTACTCTCTTTGAGAAATTAACATAATAAATGAAGAAAGAATAATTGTAGTGCTAATTTCTTGAAATTAATTAAAGTGCTAATCAATTTATTCGTACACTTATTTATCAGTGTTACCAATATGATTTCTTTAACAAAATTAAAATACAATAGTTGTTTTGGAAGCTATATATAGTTAAGAAATATGTAGATAAAAATTAAAAAAAATACAAACAAAGAACACTAATATATAAAAGTTAAAATTCATAACAACTCATGATATAATTTACAAAGTATAGACGTCACGACTTGTTTCTTTGAGTTTTATGCAGAGCATAGGATTTTATTTATAAAATATTGAATTTGTGACAAATTGAAATAATGTATTCTACCATTTCAAATAATAAATAAAAACATGTAAATAATTACTACTACATATATTATATGAATGTGTAATTAAATACTCATTTGATTGACAGTATAAGTTCAATCTTGCAATTGTATCGAAAAAAAGTTCAATCTTGCAACTTGGCCAATCTATTTCAAAATATAAGTCTAGTCTAAAATTTAGAAATTGTAATTTTTTTTCTTATGTTGTTCTTCTAGAAAGTTTTTTAATATACCAACTAATATTTAAGAGGTGCAAATTAGCTCATGAATTGTTGTATTTTAATTGGTTATGCTATAAATAACATGACGGACCAGATTGATACAATAACTTCTAGGGTGGACATAAAAAATTGTACATTCCCTTCATTTATAAGACTAAAAAAATTTCCCCTCCAAATTGTTGCAAATTCCCTCCATATTTGAGCGTTTTTTTGGCCAAATCTCACTTCTCCTTAATTTCTAGAGCACTCTCGTTCTATCACAGATCTGGCATCTCCGGTTCTTCCTCCTAGTCACTTGTTCAGCCTCACAAAGTCACCACCTTCTCCTCTCTTCATCGGCAGTCCCAGCTCTCCTCTCTCTCGGAATCATTGAGTCAGCGTCTTCTCCCTTTTCCGTCAGCCATTGCAGCTCTCCTCTCTCAAAGTCTCTCTTCCTCATCGGGTTTGTTTGGTTCAATATTAAATACTCATTTGATTTGTTAATTGAGACTAATAAGTAGGATTAGAGTGGTAGTCAATAGGCCAAAGTAAATAATTAGTCAGAGTACAATTTGAAGATTCACTATAATGAGTTGTTGTATTTTAGACTAAGACTCTCAATATTTAAGTTATACAATTTAAAAATTCACTATAATTTAGAAAAATAAAGTAAAATATATTTAATTAGTCAAAAATTAAAATTAGAACCATAGTTCTAACCACTTTGATTTTGAATTGATAGCTTCATTATTATGTGCTTCACATTATTTTTCTTAAATTTATTGGAGTTATATTATTAAAGTTGTGGCTTTGTATTTGACCGGGGCGCAAAAACATTTCATATTCCCTCCATTTACAAAAATATTTTCATTTGTCTACATATTTCCCCTCCAAAAATTCTGCCAAACCCTCCATTTCCCTGCTGATAACCTCTTCCTCTTCATTCGGTCATTCTTGCGGCACTGGCGGCACCACAGGTCTCCTCTTTCCGGCATCGCATCTTGCACAAGCGCACAGTATAGCTCTCCGCTCCCCGTCTCCGTCCGTCGTCGACAGTCGTCACTCGTCACTCGACCTCGGTCCTTCCCACAGCCGTCCTCTCCGTCGTCTCTTCGTCAAGCAGTGCTATCTCCGCTGTCACACCGTCGTCTCTCCGTCAGTCCCTCCTCTCTCCGTCGTCTCTTCGTCAAGTAAGTATATGGTTTCTAACTTCGATTTGCTTCTGGTTTTTCTCTATTTTCTGGATGCGTCAGTCCTTTTCTCTGCTATTTTCTTATTCTGCGATTTGCTTCTCATTTTCTGCGATTTGTTTCTGTGGGTCTTTTGTGTACTTACTTGTTTGATTAGGATGGTTTTTCTGCGATTTACTTCTCAAGTAAGTATTTGTTCGTTTAGGCTCCAATGCTTCTCAAGTGATTAGGCTGGTTTTTCTGCGATTTGCTTCTGTGGGTCTTTTGTGTATCTCTGCTCACATTGGATCCTGCATACCGAGGCACTGCATCTAAAGCCCTTCAAAATCAGGTGAGTCCTTTCAAGCAAGAAATCTTTATTAGTAGTTTTGATCTTTGCAAACAAATAATGATAACTTATTTTAACTAGAAAAAAATAGTTTCTGGTTAATATTGAGAATTTGATAGCACCATTACTAGATCATCATTTGGGTTCGGCTATGTGACATCTGGAACTTGCTGTTGTTCTTGGTAGTGAAGCTGAATCTGAGTTGCTTAAGTGAGATTGTGAGAGCATTGGTGTCATTATTGAGGATTCACTGCTATAATTCTGCCTGTGATTGATTAAAAAAAAAAAAATTGAGAAGTATAGTTGCTGAAACTTCAAAATTCTGCTGAGATTTGTGTGAAACAGATCACTCTTGCCATATAATTGCTTGGTGTCACATACTTGTGTAATTAACATTTATGTGCAATTAGTTGTTGTTACACCGTGGGTAATAATTACTGTCATAACTCAAGTGTAATTGATGTTGTTGGGGGTATGGCCCTTGTTCATTGGTGTTACATTTTCAAACCTTTGGCTGCTGCTATGAGTTGAAATTTAAGTGTGTCAGAGTGCTAATTAAACTTAAGCTTCTTGAGTTGCACTCAGTGAATTGTTTCCTTGGGATTTCCTTAAAAAAAAAATAAATTTGGCATTTCTTATGTGAATTCTAACCACACATTACTGTTCTTCATTGTTTCTTTAAGTGTGTTAGAGTGCTAATTAAACTCTTGACTTGTCAGGAGCTTACTTGTGCATAGCATACTTCTCCAACTTGGTTTTCAACTTGCAAAAGAATTTCTTGAGTGATTAGCATTGTCATTGAAGCCTCAATTCACTGTCAACAATTGCTTACACTGCTGATCTATATTGAAATTTGTGGTCATTCACACAGCACTCAAGTGACGTTGTTAATTAAATAATCAGGGCATCCCCAGTGCCTTTTTATTTTTTAAGTCTCAAAGTGGCTTAGAGCAGTTTTAACGAATCACGAGTCCCTTTGAAATTTTCATTAATTTCTGTTCTTATATATTATTATTAAAAACAAGAAAAATTAAATTGTGTTTGGAACAAGTTCTACTCTTTATATTATATTGATTTTGATAGTTCACTTTAAGTGCTAAAAACTAAAAAGGACGTTACTTGTGTTCGTTGAAAGCATTTCTAGGCATGTCAATTATTAGTGATATATTCAAAATTTTCCATCTTTTTACAACACCAAACAAATTCTACGTTAGTGATTATACCCTCGATATTTACTGACAAAAACCTGTTCTGATGCATGAATGTATATTCATCAATACATATGCTTATATAGAGGAGTCAAAGTGGTTGTGCCTACCTGTTGTATGCTTATCCTACTCATGCATAGACTAATTGCTTGTTGGAAGCTTCCTGAAGCAATCTTTCACTGTGTCTCCAAATTTTGGTTGTAGACTATTATTAGGTCCATGATTCCTGTCTTGAGGCTTAGGGCATGGTTTTCTTTTGGGTTTCTGGTGGCTGAAACTAGGCATAATTTATTTGCACGGATGCTTTAGAGGGACCGAATAATTTACAAGTTTGTTGTAAATTCCTCATTTAAAAGATACGAGTCACTTATGAATGGTTGCTCTAGTCATGACCTGTCTCATAAATATTACTTGTGGGCTTCCCATGGTAGAATCATGCATATATAGCAAGATTTTTTTTGTGGTGGCATATTATATTGCCCTACCTCTTGTTAACTTTTTCTACATTGGATATGCTTTGATCTTTCTCTGCATTAAATATATTTCATAAAATAAAATCTATCACCTGTTGGCTGTTGGATTATCTGTTGAATATGCCTTCCTGATTGCCATAGTGATAGAGCTACTGAGTTTGCTAAGACATATAGGAGCAAAGGAAGAAAAGGTTAGAAGGGGCTAATACTGCTGGTTTTGAGAACTAATTTCATTATATTATAATTTCAGGAATTCATATTTGATTTGATGCTATAATTCTTTGTGTTAAATAAATGTCATTGCTCTTAGACCTGTTGAAATCTGAGTCGAATGTAAGTTGCTTTTGTCAAATAGCATATCCATGGTAAATGATTCTTTGTTCTACTCTTTCAATTTTTTTTCCGATTCCTGTCATAATCTTTCTTCTAGAGTTTTCTGAATCTTTTCGACTTTTTCTTCTAAGGTCTTTATATTTTTATTTTCTTTTTCTTGCTCTATTAGCTTATTCATAATTCTTTGTTGATTTTCAAAAAGTGTTTTATATTGTATGCCCGTTGGGATTTTACCTTTGGATTCGGCTCATTGTGGTCATTAAGGAGAAGAATCGAAGCTTACTGCTCTTACTCTTATAGTCATAGATAATACAAGGCCTTTGAATTTACTCATGTTCTTGGCCTACGTTTCAGTCAAAATAGAGTTATTAGCATATGTACCCAATTAGCGTGTTTGAAGGGCTTTTCAGTATCATCAATATCTTTGCATATTTAAATCCTGTCTTATAATAAATGCACAAAATGAGCAATAGAAAGGTGCCATAAATACCTATGTCTTTAGTGTCCAGTACTCTTGTTGTCTGTACACAGTGAACAAGCAAACGGTCAGAGGAATAAAGGGTAAAACATAATGTGCATTTTAATTTTTGACAAGTAAAGTTCAGAAGAAGTCATCAAAAGAACATAGTGATTTGAATGCTGTGTACAGCTTGTTTGCTTTTGTTTAGGGGAATGTATTGGACTATTGAAGATTCACTTTTGATAGTCCTTTTCTATCAGTAAATATTAGAGG
The DNA here is from genome assembly GCA_963855925.1 of Inga laurina. Lineage (NCBI taxonomy): Eukaryota > Viridiplantae > Streptophyta > Magnoliopsida > Fabales > Fabaceae > Inga > Inga laurina. The sequence continues at coordinate 6,309,821 of OY979706.1, read as the reverse complement.
GAAAAACTTAACGTGTTTTCTTTTTGTTTTTTGGTTGTCTGGAATTCAATGAATTATATTTCCAACATGATGCTATGATAGAATGTTATTTATCCTCCACTTGTATGTCGGAGCTTTGATATTGTTAGAATATTAGGAAATAAATTAGGATCTGTTGATTATTGCTCCTTGATTTTAGGATCTTGATTATAATAGGGACATTATTATCTTCATATTAGTGGTTGCATACCATCCTTTATTTTTATATATTTATTCATATCTATTGACTTTTTTTACTCATTATTTTCTTTAATAGGATCATTACATGAGGATCAAGACATCTAGAAGTTCCAATACAAATTCTCCAAGTGATGTGCAATCAAATCAGCTAGATGAAGAAGAAATGAATCTATATTTAGAGGCTGTAGGTGGTAAGAACAAGAAGGGTCGCATATTTGGCTTAGGATATGAGACAAAAAATGTTGATTCCTCATGTTATTCTTATGGGTCTTCTCCTCCTTCCATCAACACAGTGCACCAACCTGATATTGAAAATGTTGTCACAGAGCTTAGATAGCAGAATGACAATCTGAAGCAACAGAATGACTACATTAAATATTTGTGTGGTTTGTTTGATACATTATATACATTTTCATACTTTTGTTGCTTTGTATTTTGCTAATTTGCTATCATTTTAGAATTTGGTTTGAACTTGATTTTATTTGCAATCAATTTAATTCCATTTTCAGTTCTTTAATCATTATAAGTCAATGGTTAAATTCAAAATAACAAAAAAAAAAAAATATTGCATAAAAATTTAAAAATAATTCTGGAAATTTATTCACAAAATTAATTTTTTTTAAAAAAATTAACGGTTAAATTCAAAATAACAAAAAAAAAAAAATATTGCACAAAAATTAAAAAATAATTCTAAAAATTTATTCACAAAATTAAATTTATTGTTTTAAAAAAATTTTAATTTGTGACGGATTAGCGACGGAATTTCCGTCGCTAATCTTGACAATTTCCGTTGCACATTAGCAAAAGAACATAAAAATCCGTCTCAGCTTTAGCGACGGAAATTCCGTCTCTAATCCGTGTCAAAAATTAGAGACGGAAATTCCGTCCCTAATCCGTGTCAAAAATTAGCGACGGAAATTCCGTCCCTAATCCGTGTCAAAAATTTGCGACGGAAATTCCGTCTCTAATCCGTGTCAAAAATTAGCGACAGAATTTCCGTCTCTAATCCGTCTCAAAAAATTAGCGACGGAATTTCAATTTAGAGACGGAATTTCCGTCTCAGATTAGAGACGGAATTTCCGTCGCTAATCCGTCTCTAAATTAGCGACGGAATTCAGAATTCCGTCGCTAACAGAATTAGTAACGCCCTTTTTAGAGACGGAACTTTTTCCGTCGCAAATCCGTCGCTAACATATTAGAGACGGAATTAGCGACGGAAATTCCGTCGCTAATATTATTAGCGACGGAATTTCCGTCGCTAAATTCCGTCTCTAATATCCTGTTTTTTTGTAGTGAAGTAATAAGTTCATAATAACTTCAGATGGCGAATCAGTGATATGGTAATCCATCACCATCTTCCCAGCTTCCTTTGCCATTGTGTCTGCAACCATTTGATATCTCGAGTACAATGTAACATTTTCACTTTCCAATCTTAATCCATCAACATACGAACCTCCACGATAAGATGAAAATCTTGGTGTTCCTAAGACACCGTGGCTTGAATTAGTTCTATGACTTCACTTCAATCACACTCAATTAAGATTTGTCTGTATCCTCTATCCCAAGCAAGTTTAAGACCCTACAATGCACCCAAACTTCAGCAGAGACCATCATCCCTTGGTCAATCTGATACATAAACCCCAACAAAAACTCACCATTGTGATCTTGCAGTACCCCTCCACAAAAAAGTGCACGTTCCTGAGTTGTCACTCCTGGATCCGTCAGTATTAATCTTCACCCACCCAGGTGGAGGTGGCTTCCAATGTGGATGACTCTCTTCCTCTTTATGGTTTTTAAGCAGGCTTGTATTACCCCATGCTAAGCATGCACGAGCAAGAGATAAAATTGCCTTTGTACTCCAAGTATTGTTGTTAAAGCATTGGTCATTACGAGCTAACTAGATATATTGGCATAAGACTGTAAACCAAAGATGAAACTCGAATCCTTGTACTCCATCCTTTCTCTCCGTACACCATGCAAGCCAGTCATTCCTATCTAATATGCCAAAAAATAGATCACGCCAAGCCGGCAGCAAGAAACTATTCCAGAATTCAAAAATGACCGGGCAATCCTATAGATCATGGAGTATTGACTCGCGTGTATTATGACATATTTCACAAGTACCCGTGGGGTGACCACCACAATGGAACCACACCATGTTTGTCATTAAGCGGCCATGAAAGCATAGCCACAAAAAAGTACGGTACCTATAAGGGACCTTCATTTGCCAAACACATCTCTACCAGTATTTAGTGTGAGTCCGTGGGGAATCTACCAAGTATTTGTAAGCAGAGCTTAGGGAGAAAATTCCATCTGATGATCATCTCCATGCCGAGAAATCTTCCCCATTAAGCTGATGGATATTGGCTCGTCTGATAGTTGTACATACATGTCCTAGGAGTAGGTAATCAAACTTACACATATCCCACTGTCCGAAGGGAGTGATACAGCCAGCTACTCTCCATTCAATAACATCTCTAGGCAATGCTCGGGTTGCCAAACTCTGAAGATTGTCCAAGTGTGGCACCCACACATCATTATAGAAAGAAGTATTATTTCCATTGGTGACTCTTCATGTTATACTATTAGTGACCTTTTCCCAACTATTATGGATACCCCTCCATATACTTGACTCCGAACGGCGCTTTCTCAACTTCAGGAATAATATCATTGCCGGCTTTATACTTTTCTCGCAAAAACCTAACCCAAAGCCAGTCTCGTCTATTAATCATACTCTATCCAAGTTTCATCATGAATGCTTGGTTCTAGAAACGAGCCTTCCTAAGACCAAGGCCTCCATTTTCCTTACGTGCACACACCAAATCCCAGGAAATTAGATGCGATTTTCTGCTTACTGGCGTACTACCCCAAAGGAAGTTACGACATCATTTGTCAATTTTATCACAAGTTTCCAAAGGAAGAGGCACTATCTGCATAGTATAAGATGGCATAGCCGATATTACAGAAGACACCAGAGTATACCTAGCCATCATAGATAACATGTTGGTCTTCCAATTGGACAGACGACCATCCATCTTAGTCAGGGGAAATTATATGTTGCCTTTGAGCTCCGTTCATGTAATATAGGCATTCCTAGGTATTTCCCCAGATTCGACATCGGAGTAAAATTCAAGAAATCGCCGATATCTTTGCACTTGATGTGATTCACGTTTCTTGAAAAGTAAATTCTTGATTTTCTAGCATTCACCTTCTAGCCTGAAATGTTGCATAAGTCATCTAGGATGGCCTTGACAACCCCTGCTTGGTCAAGATCTGCTTCTGCAAACAAAATGAGATCATCAGCAAAAAAAAAGACACTACTACAAAAAGGGGCTTTAGTGGCGTAGATCCTGTGGCATTTGTTTAAAGAAGCGCCAAAAATAGTTATTTATTTATTTAAAATCAAAAATATTTGAAAGCTTTGGCGCTTACAATTATAAACGTCATAATTGACGTTAACTTTGAATGACGTTTCTCTGAACAAGCGCCAAACAAGGCCTTTAGTTTTTTGTTTTTGAAAAAACAATAGGAAGCTTTGGCGTTTTATGTGGAAACGCCAAAGCTTCCTATATTTTGTTTTTTTAAGAAAAAGAAAATATAATATGGGAAGATCTGGGAAGCTTTGGCGTTTTATAATTAAACGCCAAAGCTTCCACATATATAATAAAAAAACGAAAGATATGAATCATATGATCATTGCAGATTTTTTTTGGATCAAGATGCATGAGAAGATTTGTTTAGGGAAAAAAATATGGGGAAGCTTTGGCGTTTTTTAACAAAACGCCAAAGCTTCCATTAGAAAAAAAAAGAAGGGGAAGCTTTGGCGTTTTTTAACAAAACGCCAAAGCTTCCATTACAACATGAAGCACGTAGGGTACATGTAGATGGATGGGAAGCTTTATGTAGAAAAAAAAATATGGGGAAGCTTTGGCATTTTTTAACAAAACTCCAAAGCTTCCATTAGAAAAAAAAAAAAAAGAAGAAGAAGGGGAAGCTTTGGCGTTTTTTAACAAAACGCCAAAGCTTCCATTACAACATAGGTACATGTACATGGATGAATATGGGGAAGCTTTGTTTAGAAAAAAAAATATGGGGAAGCTTTGGCGTTTTTTAACAAAACGCCAAAGCTTCCACAATTATTAAAAAATGAAGGATTTGGTTCAGAGAAGAGCTTTTCATTCACCGAAGGGAGAAGAATTATTGAATCACGTGAAAGCTAGCTTTGACATTTACTAAAAAGGTAAGTCAAAAAAGAATGGAGAATCACGTGAAAGCTTCCATTGACAAGGCAAGTCATATTTGTTTTTATCTTTGGCCATCCGATAGCTCGCTCCTTGAAGATCAGGTTGGACATATAAATCACTTTTTGTATTTGCGCATTGAAGAAGTTGTCATATTTGCATCTGCGCATTGAAGAAGATACTCACGCTCTTAATCTTCCTTGCCCTCACGTCCTTAGCTCCCTCGACCGTTGAAAGCCATCGTCAGAGCTCGCTATTGGGAAAGAATCACAGGTTGGCCATTTACTTGATGAGAATCATGACTTCTTTTACAATATGCCTTTATACTTGGTGGATCACGCAATGGTTTTTTTTTTTAATTACAACTATATTATGATGGTTGGCAATTGGCATTTCTGAAGTATTCAAAACTGCTTGCTTTGATTCCCTGTACACACAGCCCCACCATTAATTAGTTCCCTCTGATTCCCACTTTGATCCATGTTAGTGATATGAACTTCGTATTAATTGAAGTGACCAACAGGAAGCCAAATGCGGCAGCAGGGCTCCTTATAAATGCACATGTACAAAATGCCTAGGACATGTTGTTAAAAAAATTATAATAGAAAAAAAAATTCAGTCAGCTTTAATTTAGTTTTTTTTTAATATTTTTTAAAAGAATTTTTGGCGCTTTCTAAGGAAACCCCAAAGGATTCAGTTTTGTTTTATAACATTAATGGCGCTTATATAAAAAGTGCCATAGATACTCACACCTTTTTTGGCACTTTTTATATAAGCGCTATAAAAGGTAATATAAATGTTAAAAATTTTTAACACCCGCCATTGTTGCCGCCACTATCGCTTTCCTGCTTTTCTTTTCTATTTGTCCCCACCCCTTTGCTCTGTTTGACCTAGCGACAAGTAGAAGCTTCTTTGGTCCTCCACTTGCTATTTCTTTTTGTCTCCTCCTCGTGCAAATATTTGTAAACATTTGCTCGCCACTTTCATTACAGCATAGAGCTTCGTTGCGGTACAAAGCTTCCTCCCACACGTGTTCTTTTTCTCTTTGGCTGGTTGCAGTATAAAGCTTCCTCCCTCGTGTTCTTTTTCTTTTTGGCGTTTTTAGTGAAAACGCCAAAGGAGGGGTACCCCTCCTTTAGCGCTTTCCTCCCGAAACGCTACATATAATTAATATATTTATTTAATTGAATAAAGTAACGTATGGTGTTTCTGTAAATTGAAAAACGCCACAGGAATTTTTAATGGCGTCAAAAGCTTTGGCGTTTCTTAAACGCCAAAGTATTTTATAAAATAAGCGTCATTACACTACTTTTTTGTAGTAGTGAGATATGAGAAACAAGAGTACCTCATTTGGAGAGCCTAAAAGGTTGTCAATCACCCTCTTCCACTGCCATTTGGATGAGATGTCCTAACTTTTCCATCATGATAACAAAAAGATACGGTAATATTGGAACTCCTTGTCAAACCCCATGAGGAGGGGAAACAATATTAGCAAATTCTTCATTCCAAAGCAGTTGCATTTGAGACGTTGAAATACAAGCTTCAATGACTCTAAGAAGATAGCCAGGGATCTTGAGTTCTCTTAAACAATCAGAGATAAAACTCCATCTCACCCGGTCATAAGCTTTCCCCATATAAATCTTAATGTTTCGGTTGATCCACACTGCACAGGAAAGAAGATTGCTAGTGTTTAGACGCAATCATGTCAACTTTTCTGCTTTTGAAGTTTTTTTTGGCACAGTAGGAGAAAAGAGTCCGTGATGTATCCAAAAAAACAAGAGTTCGCGTCTGTTAAGATTAAGTTCTTGATTTATTATGATATTTTCTGGTCATAGATATTTGCAGCTAGTTAGGATATTTTGCGGTTAGTTTGAATTAAAATTTAGCAATTTGTTGGTCTTAAATGAAACCCAGTTGTGTAGTGGTCTCAAGGTGTCATTCTGCCCACATAATAGCATGTTAAAAAATATAGAAAAACGATAGAAAAATACCACTTGAATATTATACATGTTGCAGACCATGAACCAAAGATGTTAGGGCAATTAGATGCATGACTTAAGCATGGGTTATTCCTTTGTTGTGACTCCTCGTCACATACTCGAGTAATTTTAGTTCAAACTCATCATATCATCAGATTTTACAAATATAAGAGAACAAAATTTTTTCTGGCAGGTGCAATAAAGTAACGTGACGACATTATCACCCACTAGATTCACTAAATCTGCATAGAACTCAGGATTCACTTGGAAATCAAGAGGTATCAAACTGAAGCCATCATTCCATTTACCCCAGACATCATCTGCTGAGAGCATGAAATATATACCAACATCAGGCGTCCCGACAGGGCATGCTAATCGAATATCTTCTCCAATTCTTGCGAGTTCATATATCTTAGCTCTATTTCCGGGAAGATACAAGCTCACGTATATCTTACTCAACTTCTTTGATGATTCTTCTCGTCCGCAATGGCTTTGTTTTGATGCTACCTGGGGCACTGTGAGCTTTTCTTCTCTCGTCTTTTCTTTTCCTAGCGTCAGCCATAACACGCATGAGGCTTGTCGCTTTGAATATTGGTTTTGGCAGGTGCCGATGCCTATTGAGAGGGAAAAAAAGAAAGAAAGAAATAAGAACGGTTCAAAATAATATAATGCATGACATGATTGTTACTCAACAATGCAGTTCACTAGAATGGTTGTTTGATTTGATCATATCTTACCTCACAATACGTCTCACTTCAGGGAGGTGCTTGTAGCGATTCTTTAGGGCTTCATGATAATCATGCTTCTTCCGTTCCCTTGGGAGAACCTGTAGCACAGCAGTCACAATAAATGAAATCATTTTTTCAACAAATTATCATATAAAATATTATAAATAAGCATGATAATCCAATATACTAGCTCCAAGGAAATGCATATATACTCAACGAAGGACAAAATGCATTAATAATTAATAATTTGCGTTAAGGATCCGTAATGAAATATTTGAGGGTAAGGAAGACATCTTACAACTCCAAGTTGTTCTGATGCCCTAGCCTTCCAAAGCCTGAGATTCGTGTCATCACTTCCGGAAATCACGTAACTTGCATCACAGCTGAATTTGACACAGAATACCCTGCACAGCAAGGAAATCTCTCAGTTCAAGTGTTTAATTGTCATGCAAATAAACAAACAAAAGGGAACCCTATTAGTGCAAGATATAAAAACCAAGTGAACCTTTGCATTCTCTTAGTATGATAAATCTCCCTGCTGTGGCCGCCATTATACTGGAAAATTCTTACCTAAAACGACAAAATGGCAATAAGCAAAACGAAAATTTGTAAACAATAGATTAATAGGTTAAACCGTTAAAGCAGATCCAAAGGAACTAACTGTTCTATCATATGATCCAGTGACAAATTCCCGGCCAGTTGGTGAGTAGTCAATATCCATGCTGTAAAATGAAATAAATATTAATATCGGAATTAAATGCAGTTGATCCAAATAAATATCAATAAACATATTAGAAGAACGTTCATCTCACACAGCAGAAACATGATCTTTGTGAACACATTTGGCTTCATCAAGTTTCCTAGCGTCATAGCTATAGCAATTACCATCTTCATTTGCCTGGATATCAAAAGAATTTGTGGATCAGAAAACATAACTAAATATCCCAACTAAATATGCATAAATACGAGTATGTTTATCAGGTGCAATACAATGTCTTATACAACAAATTTTAAACTTTCAAGATACATGTACAGGAGGTATACATGTATAATTATGTATATCTTCAATAAATTAACACATGCAAAATTAACAACATAAAAAGATGAGTTTTCAACAAACATTTTTCAAGTAATATAAAAATATTAATAACAAGCAATTGACTTTTGAGTAAGTTTTTAAAATTATTTTGGAATATTTCAAAGTAAAACTAATAATAAAAATATTAAATTAAGTTACGTGCAATGTAAAGTACGGTACATGTATCGTATCAGATGCCTATAAAAAATGAGCATGTATAAGCAGCTGATGAACTTACAGCAGTGAAGTTTATTGGCTCCCTTGGGTTCCAGGATAAGGAATTAGTTTTCGTCTGTAGAATGAAGCACAGGTCAGTGTAGCCAAGTACAAATATATTCAAAAAGCGCAAAAGGCACCAACACAAAAAAAAAGATTGAAAGTATCATCTAGCTGAGAATCAAATCCATGATGAAATAAATGTGAAATACATGTTTTACAAAAAAAGAACTTAACCATACAAAAACGCCTGCCATGTAGAAATTGGAACACAAGTATACTTAGACTTATGTAGTTAATTGCCAGAAAGAAAGCAGATCCGAAACATTAACCCGGGAACACAAGTAAATTTGTGATCATTACCATCATTATGATTTTCCTGACAGGGGAAGACAGACGCAAATCATATAGTGTTATGCTCCGGTCACTACAGAAAGAAAGCAGATCAAAAAAATTAACCCGGGAACACAAGTAAATTATTCTGATCATCATTTTTCTAACTGCATTCGTTAAGGAGCTTAAAGAAATGGCTTGAAATTTGAATGAGCAACTCATGTTAAATGCTAAATGAAGGAAACCAAATCCTTAATCATATTCCACTTTTGAAATGAGATTTTTGGCATATTTTTCTCTATAACTTTTGGTCATTTCACTCTTTATCAAATGGATTAGTTTACATAAATATCAGCATACCTAGCAGATGTAGCCAAGAGATCTGGTTCTCCAGGATTAAACCGGACAGATATTACTGAATCTGACCCCCATTCGAAACTCTGTATTGGCTGAGACCTGTACAAGGGAAGAGCATCATCAGAAAACAAATAAATAATTAATTCAGACACAGCTTAAGGAAAGTACACTAATCAGAAACTGAAATCAAAACCTGTTGTGGTTCCATATATCTACTTGAGCACCAACAGTAGCAAACCGCTCACCACCCCACTCGTGATCAACACCCCTAAATTAAAAATAAAAGCCTTACAAGAAGCACTGGCTCTAATATCTTAGTGATATATGTTATAATTCACTACAATACTTACCAAAATGCATTCTTCCAAACATAAACACTAATGGGCTGCAATAGCGGATTAAAAATTGTCAGCAAGAATATGTTTTGAAAAATCATGTCTAGCACAAAATTAATGATTAATAACGCATGAGAATGCACTACCTCAGCAGAATTCTCAGTTGAGACACCTAACTCCATAGGTGCAGCAACAGGAACATTCCAAAGTCTGACACTGAACCAAGAAAGACCAGTTTTGATCATAAAAATTAGCTACTAAAGCCCAAAACCCAATGATAAGAAAGCTTGATGACAGGGAAAGAGATTCCTTAATGGGGGAAAAAGTGATCCTTACGAGCAATCAGTTCCACATGATACAAGAATTCGTCCATCTGTAGATACTGCTAGGCCTCGTACAGCACCTTGATGACCAGGAAATTGACAAACTGTACGCCTTTATATTTCCAAAAACAAGAAATAAATTCTACTTACATAGGGACACCAAAAACAGATACATTTGCCAAAAAAGTTGCAGCATAAAAAGTATGGATCTCGTGTCTAAAACTCTCCAAGAGAAAATATCTTACATAAAGGATACCACATGTCCATGATCAAACACAAGACAAACATTCATATTATATAATATTTGACTGCATGACCATAATAGATAAGTAATATTTTTAAAATCAAGCAAAACAAAATTTTCTACCTTGAAGATATATCCCACAGCCGAATATCTGCAAACACAGCAATCAATGTTACAAGCTGACAAACACTTAGGCAATCCAACATATTAAGCCTAAATTGATAAAGCTGTAAAACAGAGTCATAAAATAGAAGACAGACTGATAACAAATACATAGCAAAGTCACAAATTCCGTATATAATGAAAATAATGTAAGTGTGAAGTTACAATTCAGAAACCCAAAGCAGGACAGGACAGGACAGGTAACTTGAGATAGGAGACATTTCCTACAAAAATAATTGCTATAAATTTAGAACAAAACAAAAATAAAATAAACTTGCTCGAAGTTAGGAGGAAGTCATGCAAGGTATGAGTAAGTTTTAATTGGGTATATTTCATAACTGGATACATTTCTGATATTGAAATTGGATTCTCTAAACTTTAAGGAGGCTGAAACTAATAATTTTATTAGATTGAACAAATTCGAGTTTCAAACAACAAACATGGGTGTCCTAAATCCCAATTATTTTATGTCCACGTTAAGAAAAATAGAGAGATATTAGTCAATTTGGAAAAAAAATGTCCTATTCTCTCACTACGTATCTCATTCCTCAAGCAGGAGCTGAACAGTAATATTTGATTCGTTATGTGCACAACTTATCTATCCTATCCACTCAATGCTGAAGCTAACTATCACCCTGAACCATGCAGAATTTGTGCTGCATGAAATATTCCTAAAATATGAGCGCATACGTTAAGTCATGCCAATATAACGAATAGAATATCAAAACAAGAGAAAAGTACCTCCATCCATTGAACCTGAGAAAATCCCTTTCAAATGATTAGGGTTCTTCGCCATACACGAAACAGCGTCTATATGCCCATCCATTGCTCCTATAAACGGTCTTGCAAAAATCTAAATTTTCCAAATTAGAAACTTCAAAAGAAAAAAAACAAATTTCTTAAGCTAAGAAAATCAGTTTTACCTTGTCCAACTTAGCCGCATTAAGAGCGCGCACATACTCTACCGCCTTCTCCTGACTACGAATACTCGGGTCATAATTGTGGAATACCCTCTTTTCCAATTCCAATGAACAGAACACAAATTCAGATAGAGGAAGGGGAAAAAGAAGTAACTAGGCGATTCAGAAGAAACCAAAAAGACAATAGAAGCAGAGCATGCCTTACCTGAAGATCATTACTGCGTTCTCGAGTGAACTCATCAGCAGAGCGTGATATAACCTTAACCTTCATTGTGTCCAAGGAATGAAATATTCGCGCCGTATCTCACAACACTGCCAATATCTTTTAATCACACAAGTTACCCAAAAGACCTAACTCTAGTGCAACGTCTGATAGAGTGAAATAACGGTCCAAACTCCGAAGGCTGGGTAGCCTGAACTCCCTTGTTGAGCAGCAGCTTTGAACAGTGAGTGCAATGGAATGAAGGCAAACTGCAAATGACAACCCTAGCGCCAAAATGATCGAGACGTGGTGCAAGGGTTAAAAAGTAAATACACATGTTCCCGAATCTTTTATAAAAAAATAAAATTATGACTAAAGTTTAGTTATTTAAGTTTTAGGGTTAAGGTGTAAATTTATCAATGAAGTTTTATTCGAGAAGCGTCTGGTACAAATATCTTTTAAAAGTGGTAAAAATATCAATGAACAATTAAGAAAAGGCAAAAATACCAATGAACAATTAAAAAGGGGCATCCACAACAAAAACCGTTAAATCCGTACTAACGCCGTTAAGGGTTTTCTTCTCTTATAATTTAACGCCGTTAGTACGGATTAACGGTTTTTGTGGTGGATGCCCCTTTTTAATTGTTCATTGGTATTTTTGCCCCTTCTAAAAGATATTTGTGTCCGACGCTCCTCGAACAAGATTTCGTTAATAAATTTGCACTTTAACCCTTAAGTTTTATATGAGATATAGAATGTGTTTGGGATAACAGTAAAAAAAAGGGAAAATCCCAGATAAATACCTTTTGAATTAGCAAAACCCCCAAAAGTCTATTAACACTTTAAAAAGACTTAAAGGTACCAAGTACAAAATTGGGTTTTTCAAGTTTTGACACATTTACCATTTTACCACTCAAATTTTTTTTTTAAAATAACAGTGGTGCCCCCGCCGGAGCACCACCGCCGCCCCGGTGGCCGGCCGACCAGGACCCCCGACGGCTGGAGCTCCGGCCAGTGGAAGCTTTTTTGGTGGGGAGGGGGGTTTTTTTTTTTAGAAAAAAAGTTTCATGAAATGGCAAGGGGTGGGATCGAACCCATCCCACCCCTTTACAAGGCAAGCATGGTGGCCCAAGCTTCTTTGTTATATATATGCATTATTAAATATGTATAATATAATTAAACGTGTAGTAGCTTTGACAAAGTCAGTAATGGCGTTGACAAATTCAATAATGGAAATAACAAGATTCGTAATGGTATTGACAAAACCGTTTACTGTTGCATGTTTTCATCAGTATTTTTGCACAAAACGTTTTTGTCAAAACCATTACCATTCTTGTCAAAATCATTACTAAACTTGTCAATCTCATTACTAAATTTGTTAAAATCATTTTATTTATATTATGAATGTTTTCATAATGGAATTGTCAAAACCATTACAATTCTTGTCAATCTCATTACTAAACTTGTCAATCTCATTACTGAATCTGTTAAAATCCTTTTATTTATATTAACAAGTTTAGTAATGAAATTTACAAGAATTGTAATGATTTTGACAATCTCATTATGAGATTCCATTATGAAAACATTCATAATATAAATAAAATGATTTTAACAAATTCAGTAATGAGATTGACAAGTTTAGTAATGAGATTGACAAGAATGGTAATGGTTTTGACAATTCCATTATGAAAATATTCATAATATAAATAAAAAGGATTTTAACAAATTCAGTAATGAGATTGACAAGTTTAGTAATGAGATTGATAAGAATTGTAATGGTTTTGATAATTCCATTATGAAAACATTCATAATACAAATAAAATGATTTTAACAAATTCAGTAATGAGATTGACAAGAATGGTAATGGTTTTGACAATTCCATTATGAAAATATTCATAATATAAATAAAAAGGATTTTAACAAATTCAGTAATGAGATTGACAAGTTTAGTAATGAGATTGACAAGAATTGTAATAGTTTTGACAATTCCATTATGAAAACATTCATAATATAAATAAAATGATTTTAACAAATTTAGTAATAAGATTGACAAGTTTAGTAATGATTTTGACAAGAATGGTAATGGTTTTGACAAAAATGTTTTGTGCAAAAATGCTGATGAAAACATGCAACAGCAAACGGTTTTGTCAATACCATTACGAATCTTGTTATTTCCATTATTGAATTTGTCAACGCCATTACTGACTTTGTCAAAGCTACTACACGTTTAATTATATTATATATATTTAATAATGCATATATATAATAAAGAAGCTTTGGTGGCCCGGTGGCCACCATGCTTGCCTTGTAAAGGGGTGGGATGGGTTCGATCCCACCCCTTGCCATTTCATGAAACTTTTTTTCTAAAAAAAAAAACCCCCCTCCCCACCAAAAAAGCTTCCACCGGCCGGAGCTCCTACCACCGGCGACCGGAGCTCCAACCGTCGGGGGTCCTGGTCGGCCGGCCACTGGGGCGGCGGCGGCCGGCCGGCGGTGTTGCTCCGGCGGGGGCACCACTATTATTTTAAAAAAAAAAATTTGAGGGGTAAAATGGTAAATGTGTTAAAACTTGAAAAACCCAATTTGGTACTTGGTACCTTTAAGTCTTTTTAAAGTGTTAATAGACTTTTGGGGGTTTTGCTAATTCAAAAGGTATTTATCTGGGATTTTCCCTAAAAAAATTACTTATTTTAAATTTGACTTATAAAAAATGACTTTATAAAAAAAATATTTTTTATAAGATGATTTATATATTTGGATGAACGATTGAATAAATATTTTTTCATAAGTCAAAATTTATTTAGATTGGTGATTGTATAAGTGTTTTTGTATTAATAATAAGAAAAAAGATATTTAATATTATAAACAAGTGAAAAAATTGAACTGAGAAGATATAGTGTCAAGATATATAATTTAATAAAAAAATATGATATAATTAATTTGATCACGTGTTTCAAATTTTTCCCATTTCATTTATTATTATATTTATGAATTAATGTACCCCTCCCAAAAATATTCAAGAAAGAGTAATGTTGGCATGAAAATTTTTTTTTTCTCAAAAATATCATATCAGAAGACTCAAAAGAAGCAATGTCGCCTTTTTTAAACACCATTACCATTAATTTTGACCATGAAATGCAGCCATGCCCATTCTGAATTTTGAATTTTCCACTCATCATACCTCTTCCTTCCTTCTTTTCTCTTTCCCACCCTCATTGGCTTTCTGGAAAAAAATAAGATTAAAGAATCGATCAGCCACAGCCATGAAGATGAAATCCATCCTTGCCGTTATTCTCACCATCTCTTCCCTCACTATTGTAGTGGCCAAATCTGAGGCTCTAAATCTGGATCTCCCCCTTTCTCTCTCCCTCTCATTCATCGACCATCTTCATCATCTTCCTTCACAGCGTCCCACTCTCCCCCTAGTCCTAGCATTGCTCAAATGAGGCGGTGGCAAACCAGATCCCTTCATCACCTTGTGTGTTTAGGGGAGCGTTGGAGCCCCACAAACGCTCAATTGATGAGCAAAAGCCAATAGGCAATTTGAGGAAAAAAAAAAAAAGTGAGTGTTTGGTGATGTAAGTGATCAATTGAGCTTTTTCTGATTTTAATAGTTTTTGTCATAAGCTCTATTTCTCAGCTTTTCCTGATTTAGCGTTTGAGGAAAGTGTGAATGATTAAAATATTTTTTCAGTTGTGTCCAGTGTGTTATCAAACTGATTGTAATTTTACCCTTAATGTACTTTTTCGGCTACAAAAATTAATGTAAACTATGTTTTGGTGTTTTTAACCCTTAAAATATTTTTTCAACTGTACCTAGTGTGTTATCAGATTGATTACAATTTTATCCTTAATGTACTTTTTTAGTTCCAAAAATTATTTTAAAATATTTTTTGGTGTTTTTAACCCTTTAAAATATTTTTACACCCACTTTCTCTTACTATTATCACAAAAGTCATTTGTGCTTAAGTCAATCTAAACAAGTTTTACTTTTACAAAAGTCATTTATACAATTGTTGTTCCAAACATAAATCACATTACACAATCGAGTTTTTACTAAAAATAAAATTACTAAAACTAAATTGAGAAACTCTATTTTTCCAAACTAAATTGAAAAACTCTAGTGACAGAGCCCCAATGTAGGAGCCAAAAGCGGTAGCTCCGCTAGAAGGTCCGCTTCTCTAATTTTCTTTGTTTTTAATTTTTTTCCTACTTCATTCGATGAACTTATGAGTAAGGTTATGGATTTTAGAGATTCGATCTCGACACTATATTAGATCTTGTGACAGTGATCATAGAGCAGAAAAATCGAGAAAGACAAAGACAAAAGGTGAGTCGGAGAAGAGAAGGGAAGAGAGAGAAATACAAAAATGTTGTTGGACAGCATAATGCAATAATGGTAAACAAATCCCAAAAGTTTTAAGTTAAAAGCTTGACTTAAGAGCTTTTTCAATAAGCTCATTACTTACGTAATGCAATTCAGCAAAAACCCAACCAAACACAAATCAAAAGTGACATCTTATTAAATCGGGCTTTTACATGCTGAATCGGGCTTATATCGGTGCCTAACGCCATGTCAAACACACACAATTTATTTAAGTTATGACGTGATACGACGCGAGCATCAAGACTCCTTTTTAAAACTAACATACAATATATCATAACGGGGGTGAAGCTGTTACTGTTCCTCTTGATTCAGATTTATTATATATTGATATTTTGTTCATTTGGGATAGCTTATTTTTTATTTATAAATACTTATAAATCTTGATTTACGATATTCAAGATAAATATGTGATATGGGTTTTATCTTAACTTACATAATAAAAACTTATTGTCCAAAAATAAATGATGTCATTGATTGATATAGTGATGCTGATGATTGATAATTTGATATATTAATTGATTTTCTCAAAATAAGTATATAAGAAATAAAAACTTAAAGAGAGATAAAAAGTACGAAATATTGGTGACAGAGGTTGCACAAAAGCTTCGTCAAACCCATTGTTCTTTTGACCTAATTCTCGTGAGATGAAGTCCAAGCGAAAATCTTTGCTCTCTCACTTTGGAAAATTGCAGCATTAAGGTAAAACCAAAGCTATTTTCAAACCTCTCAATCATATATTGCATATTTCTATATGTGAGAACAATATAGAGCTTCTCCACTGCCCAAAGTGAAAAGAGCTAAAGGGAAGATAAAGATAATGAAACACAGTCAAAACTAATTATTATTAAGAAGCACTTTAGCCATGGCACAGAGAACAACAGAATATAAAAGCCTTCTTTAGCTTTAGCCACTTCAAATGAATGGGGATGGGACTAAACTCTTTCTTCTTCGATTTATTCATTCTCTTTGGCAGCAAAAGAAAGGGGAGAGCATCGAAACTTAAAACATACCTGCGGTGGCCGGTGAGTAATAGCCCGACAGAGAGAGAGTCTGAGAGATTGTAGGCGGAGACGAGAGTGAGCCCCGACCAGTCGACCACGACCCACGAGTGATGAGATGAGAGAGAGAGACCGGAAAGGGGGAGACTGATACGGCAATGGAGTTTAGAGGGAGAGGAAAGTCGCCCGCCAGCCGCCCGCCGTAGAGGATCAGAGCGAGAGGTGAAGGCGAGCAACAAGCGTGGCGACTAGAGAAACAGCGGGCATGAATGAGGGGTAACTGACACGGGCTAACGGGTAGGGGTTTTTTTTTTGGGCTAAGGGTAAAAATGTCTCAAAAGTTTTTATTAGGGGCATTAGGTGTCTGAAATTTTTTTACGGGTATTTTTATCCCCGGAAATTGTAAAAAGAGACCACTTTTACCCCGTTACGTTTTCGAGGAATGTTTGCACGTGACACCACTTGCGGTGTTAAATGCCATTGATTGCTAAAAAACGTAATAGGGTAAATGTGGCTTCTTTTTTCAACTTTCAAGGTAAAAAAGTCTTCTTGAAAACTTCCAGACATCCAATATCTCGGAGTACCCAATGTCTCGGAGTGAAAACTTCCGAGGCATTTTTGCTCTTTAAACCTTTTTTTTAAGGTTAAATTATGCAAAAGCCTATGATGTTTAAGTGACTTACATGTAACTTTTGATATTTTAATATTTAAATTTAACTCCCCTAACCTTTTATTTTTTTAATTATTAATCTCATGCCTTAATGAACTGTTATTTTTTTAATAAAAATTATCACGTGAGATTAACAGATGACTTATAGAATCCTATATAAATTATTAGTTTTCATAAAACCCTCTGAATCTTGATTAGTTAGTAACCCCTGAACTTTGATTAATTATAAATAATCCCAGGATATTTCAAAATTTCAGTTCAACTCCTTTAAAATTTTGATTTAAAATATTAAACCCAACACACTTATCCCTCCCCACTCCTCAAAAACCTCAAAACAAACAACGCCTACAAACAGAACCTTACGATTTTATTTAATTTTTTTTTTCTTCTATCTATATTAAAATTATTATATTTCCTAATTTTTTGGGTCTAAAAACATGTTACCCCGCCTATGTGATATAGTAATTAGAAGGTGACAACTAAAACATGCTTCCTCTTTAAATATGACAAAATTAAAAAATTTAGTTTAAAAAAACGAAGGAGCCAAAACCCCAACCATATAATACCACCATTGATGCATCAGGAAAAAAAATACTAAGGCCATGTTTGGTATGCAGCATTGGGAGGTAGGGACTGGGATTGGGTCAGGGATTGAGCTAAGTTGTATTGTTTGATATGAGGGACTGGAGATAACCCGAGATTAGAAGTATCATAAAAGTGGGATTGCTGCAAAACCACCTCCCCCCCTGATATTGCATTTTCAACCCTGGGATTACAAATGTTAGAAACAAAAATATCCCCGTTTATAATATTTTCAGAACAAAAATGCCCACTATCAATATTAATAATCATGATATTTTAGTCTTTTCATAATTTATGAAGGATTATAAAATAAAATCAATTCAAGTATTCCATCTAAATATTACCCCATACCAAACGTAATTTTAAACCTTTAACCCCAATCCCAATACATGTCCTTATCTCAATCCCAGTCTCAATCCCAATCCATCAAAATCAATGTCTCGTACCAAATAGGGTCTAACAGTATCATTATGATTATACATATTATATATCTCCTATAAGAGTTAAATAATTAAATTTTGAAAATTAAAAAATAGTTAAGTTAATTATTATTTATAATAAATATGTATTAATTTTCCTAGAATACATCTTTAAAGGTGAGTATTAAAATTACTCTTGATAGAAATCCCTTTCATATGAACAATTAATACGGATACTTGAAAAAAAAAAATTATAAATTTGAGTGACATGAAATGAGGTCTTATGTTCAAGAGTGAACCCTTTTCTAGCAGAAGACAATAGTAAAGATTATTATTACATAGATAATGAAAAAATAGTAATACCAAAATCTGATAAGTCAATGATGAATCATATAATTCACCAAATAAATAAGTACAATGAAAAAGAAAAAAGACAATTAAGAATAGTATATAATAATCAACCACAAGATTTTGTAGAAGCCTATAATGCAGTAGTAAACAATATGATGAACAGAAATGATATCAAGAAAGAATTAAAGGAAAGATTAAAAGTATTATCTAGGTCTTAAATGGATAGAAAGATAACATTATATGATGACAATAATTGGTATTATTTTAAGAATAATGAAGGAATAAGAATACCCAAAGTAGCAAGAGAATTAATGAAAAGTTTTATTAATAAACTAAGACAATGGGATGAAATAGAAGAACAAGCATTAAATTTAGCGTTACAAGATATAGATAATAGAGAAGTAAGAGTAAGATTAATACAATATCAAATAAATAGAAGGTATCATAGAAATGAAGTAGAAAATGAGTTTAAGAAACAATTAAACCTAGGCAACATGCATTTTTTGTGCGGAATAAAATAAAAATATAAACAGTGCGGAATAAAATAAAAATATAAACAGGGACACATTTGCAAAATCAAAGTCTGTACAGATATTTACTAAGAAGATTTAATAAATAAAACTAAGATGAGGTTTGACCGAAAATGATCCGGGTTATAGAAGGAACCATGTCCTCTTTCATACATGAACCATTTACAGAGAATTCCTTTTGAATCTCTCACAGAGCATTCATAATTTGGAATCTCGACCTTCTCCCTTCATACCATAACAGCACAGCCTTCCTTCGTTTCCTACTGGAGGCGTATTCATCTTACTTTCATTTATCTCATCCTAAAATTAAAAAAGACTTTTTTTTTTTTACATATTGCCCAGTAACATAATCTATAATACTTCCCTTATGATCGAATAAAATTTCCCTCTTAGATCCCTAAAGGAGTTTAGCCCCTCATACCTGGTTATTCTTCAATAAAAGTTGATTAAAGATAATATTTGTTGCAGCTACCACGGAGAACTTTTCACACAACTCACAAACACAAGAGAGAGAATTTCTGGAAGGAGTACTTTGCATTCAAAAGTGATTGCAATGTATTACAAGAGTGGTGCCTTACTGAGAGGCTTACATGGCTTTTTATAGAGTCGAAGTCTCAACCCTGATTACATAATGTTTACTTCAGTTACCCTACCTTGGTTTCTTTTACAAATATCATTACAAGAGGACAATACATCTTTACAGATAATCTTATGAAGGACGATAAGATTCTTTGCTTTTCTGAGTGCTCTGTAATTGTCGGCCATCCTTGTCTATCATCTTCTTTTCTAATCTTCGTCTGCTTCTGCCGACAATTTATATTTGTATTCTTCTGCCGACACTTCATAATAGGCTTGGATCCATATTGATATTTGGGTTTCTATCTTTTCCTCGGACTTCTTGGCAGTATTCACACTCGTGATTTGGATATTCTCCTATTATTTGACAAATTCTTCTTTTTGTATCAGGAGTATTTTCCATCTTATTCTTTTTTATTTGGTCATACCATAACCCAAATTGCTTGTCGTTCTTTGGCTTCTTTCCAAGAGAATACATACAAGTCTTATCTGTACAATAACATATATATATCTTTTCTTCTTTGTCTGGATTTATAGTCATATTCGCCACCTTTATACGATTCATCTCCTGGAATATTATATGGTAATCTTGAGCCCTTATATTTGATACACGAAACTGAAAATCATCATCATCTGTTATATCTTCTTTTATTTCTGGTTCGTATACCAAAGGCTTCTTGGTGGTTCCAAGTCTGATAAGATTTATAGGCATGTAAAATTGATCTGGAGTAATTTCAGCTACAGTTGAATAACACCTTATGAATACTTGATGTTGAGTTACTATATCATAGTAATCTCCTACAGCTTTTATAAACTTTTCGGGTACTTCGGCTATTTCAGATAAATTCCTGGAAGGGTATATACTTTGGATTAATCCATACTGGTATAAGGTTCTGACAATACCTGGAGGAGTTCCTGGATATATAATAGCTTTATTAAATGCATAGTGGGACACGTATTTAATGGTCTTATGGGACAAAGAAAGATGATTCAACTTTTTGATGATTACTTTATAGAAATTATAAAGCTTTGGAATTTCAAAAATATCAGTATTATTGGAAGGTTCTTTTGGAGGAGGAGAATTATTGGAAGGTTTCTCTCTTTCTTTTTGTTTTTCTTGGGTTGTCATTATCTGAGAAAAAGTTAAAGTTTCTGGAGATGGTTGGCTTATAGGAGTGGAAGTTAATAATGAATTAGAGGTTAGGAGAGATTCAAGTCCAAATGACTCGATTATACTTTGGGTATTGTGAGTAGATGACTCACCTGGAGTGAATGACTCCATTATAGGTAGACTTGGCTTATAAGCTTCAACTTCTTTTCCTTTATTCGTAGTTTGGACTTCTGTCCTTATAAGTGGGTTGGCATCAGCCTTTTGGACATCTGTCCTTACAAGTGGATTGGCATCAGCCTTACAGATCTTCAAATTCTCAAGCTGAATATAGATGTCATTAAGAGAGTCATTAATACCAGATATTGAGCTTGTTAACCCTTGTATACTGGTACTAACTTGACTACTTAATAGACTCATATTCATTTCAAGAATATTCATCTTCATTATAAGTTGGTTCATCAAAGGGGAAGATTCTTCTTCCTTATTCGTCTGATTTACAAGACTTTTTCTGCCAAGTCGGCTTGCTGACTCCATCTGCTTAAATAATCAGCAATTAAGTTATTCTTTCCTTTAATATATTCGACTTCATAATCATAATAAGATAAATCTGCTTGCCATTTAATCAACATTTTACTACTTAGTTTATTTTGTTTTATTCCTCTAGATAAACAATGTTTAACTTGCGTATTATCTGTCCTTATTACAAATCTATTATTTACTACAAATAATTCCAATTTTTCTATAGCTTTTACAACAGCTAATAATTCTTTCCAATTTGAATGATATCTACTTTGGGAATCATTGAACTTTCCACTTGTATATCTAGTTATTTTTTCAATTCCATCTTCATCTTCATAGTATAAAGCTGCTCCCCGATAATTATCAGAGGCATCTGTATATATAATCCATTTTATATTTTCTTTTAAAGGTATGGTCAACTTTGGCAATTCTTTACATAAAACTTTTATATTTTCTACTATTTTTTCTATATTATTATCACATTTCCATATAGTCTTTTCTCCTGCTAATTTAGATATTTTTGAGGTTAATGCCGATAAATTAGGAATATAGTTTCTAGCCTGGTTTACTAGTCCTAAAAAAGATTGTAAATCTTTCTTATTATTTATTTTCTTAAATTGTAATATTTTCTGACTTATATGATCTTGTAATTCTATCACATCTTTGGTTAATATTTGTCCTAGAAAATTTACTTTTTCTTTTCTTAGTTCTATTTTTTATGGTGATATATTTAGTCCTTTTTCTTCTATAATATTTACAAATTGTTCCAAATGAATTTCATGTTCTCTTTCATCTTTTGAAAATATTAATATGTCATCAATATAAATTACAGCAAAATCTCTTATTGGTAATAACATTTTTGACACGTATTCCTGAAATATACTAGGGCTATTATGATAACCCATTGGTAATACATTCCATTCATATAGTCCTTCTGAAGTACTGAATGCTGTATATTTTTTACCATCTTCTTCAAGTTTTACTTGGAAAAATCCTGATTTACAGTCAAATTTACTAAATATAATTTTTCCTCTTATTAGATTGAATAATAAATCCATTTTAGGTATTGGATATCTATTTCTTATAGCTAGGATATCTATTTCTTATAGCTAATTCATTTAATTTTTGGTAATTTATAACCATTCTAGTTTTTCCTCTTTTTTCTTCACTATGTTTGACACAATTATAGCTGGTGATGAATATTCTGATCTACTTTCTCTTATAAGATTATGTTTTTTCATTTCTTCTATATGCATTATAAATTCTTTCCTATCTTCTTTTGTCCATACATAAGGTTTACAATTTATCTCTTTACTATAATCTTTTAATTCTATTTTAGCCATAGGTTTAGACTTTTCCCAATGTATCAAGGGATTTTCACTATAGTTATCTATAATTCTTTGTTCTATAGTTTTTATCTCTATGATATTCAAGGTTGCTAACATATGTTGAATTTCTACTGGATTATTATTTTGTAAGAATTGGACCTCATGTTCATTATTCTTTTTCTGAAATTTTTCATCTTTTCTTCTATATGGTCTAGTTATTCTTATACCCCCAAGCTTCATGTCTACAAGGTGTTGTTAATATTAAGGCTTTACTAATCATATGTATAGGAAAATATTGTTCTAAGAAATATAATCCTAAAATTACATCACAAGAGGGTTCATTATATTGATTTAATTCTTTTATTACTAATTCATAGTTTCCTATTTGAACTTTTACATCTTTTGCTTCTAATTCTAACATATGGATTTCTTTTCCTGCACTTTCCATTCTTAGCATTTTATTTTTTCTTTTCCATAATTCTGGTGGTAATACATTATATTTTGCTACAGTTAAGTTTGCTCCAGTGTCAACCAAAGCATGATATTTTCTAGATCTATACTTTGCATATATGAATTTTATAAGTATATAGTATAATGGTCTACTCATATCCTAGATAATACTTCTAAACGTTCTTTTAATGTTTTCTTTATTTCTTTTCTATCTTGTCTTTCTTTCATTACTCTAGCATATTCTTCTTCATACAATAAATAATGATTATCATATATAAAATTTAGTCTTCTATTTTCCCATTTATAGGTTTTACTCAATCTCTTAATTATCATTCTTAAAAAACTCTTATCATTTTTTGGTATCTTTGTTATATATTCTCTTTTTTTATATGCCCAAAATTCCCCATCTATTATTAGTCTACTTTTGTTTCTTAATTCTTCATTTAACATATGAATGTCTCCCATATTAAACTCTAGATAATAAGTCTAATTGTTTCTTTAATTCTTTTTTTATACTTCTTCTTTGTCTTTTCCTAGTTATGACTTCATTTACTAACTGTATGTACATTTGATCATTATGTTGAACTATTTCTAACAATTGGCTTATAACTATATGTTCTATTTTATCTGTTTTGTTTGTTTTATTTATTAAGTACCTTAATAATCCTATATTACTTTTAGGTATTCTTATATCATTATTTTCTTTATTGTAATACCAATTATTTTTATCATAAAGTGTGATTCTTCTATCCATTAAGCTCTAGATAACAAATTTAATTGTTTCTTAAACTCATTTTCTACTTCATTTCTATGATACCTTCTATTTATTTGATATTGTATTAATCTTACTCTTACTTCTCTATTATCTATATCTTGTAACGCTAAATTTAATGCTTGTTCTTCTATTTCATCCCATTGTCTTAGTTTATTAATAAAACTTTTCATTAATTCTCTTGCTACTTTGGGTATTCTTATTCCTTCATTATTCTTAAAATAATACCAATTATTGTCATCATATAATGTTATCTTTCTATCCATTTAAGACCTAGATAATACTTTTAATCTTTCCTTTAATTCTTTCTTGATATCATTTCTGTTCATCATATTGTTTACTACTGCATTATAGGCTTCTACAAAATCTTGTGGTTGATTATTATATACTATTCTTAATTGTCTTTTTTCTTTTTCATTGCACTTATTTATTTGGTGAATTATATGATTCATCATTGACTTATCAGATTTTGGTATTACTATTTTTTCATTATCTATGTAATAATAATCTTTACTATTGTCTTCTGCTAATATTATTCTTATTATTTTTGCTATGTAATGTGTATTTATCATCATATTAATTTCTGGATTATAATTGTCTGATGATTTATGTTAAAGATTATTCTATCTTTTTGATTTCTATAAGGTCTTACTCTTTCTAAAAGTCTTTTCCTAAGGTTACTTTATATGATCTATTCGAATCTTGTTCTACCCATAAAGTTAATTGTATTACATCTCTTTTATTAAATCTCAATATTATATTTGTTTTTATACCTTCATCTGTCTCTTCATAGTCATTTTCTATATATCCTATTTCTAGCTTACTTTTTTCTATATTTTCATCTACTAATGTTATTATTTCTTGCCAAATTCCATTCTTTTTAATTTCCATTAGAATTTTACTCTGTTCATTTTCTTTAGTTATATCTAAACTTGTTATTTTTTGGTTTATTTCAATTAGTTCTGTATTTATAGGGTTTAATAGGGACATTTCAGCTAATCTACTACTACTTGCTATATCAATACTTTTTCTTGGATTCATTATATTTATGTGTAAAGGTTCATTTAATGTATTTATTCTTAATGATCTATTACCTAAATTATTATTTGCAATTAACCTTTTTCCTCTTTTATCATTGATACTTATAGTTTTGTCTAATTCTATTTCCAGTATTTCCGGTAAGGTTATATTTATAGGATCTGTTTTTACTTCTTTTAATATAGGCATAAACTGTTTTTCTATACTTACTCTACCTATTGATTTATTATATATTTTATGTTCATTTGTAAATACTAATCCTACCATTGCTGTTATACTTATTGTTTTAGCACCTTTTAATAATTTTATTCCTTTTAATTTATGATATACCATTATTGATTGATCTATATGTTCATCATTTCCAGATATTGCAAAATTAGTATTCAAAGTAAATTTTAATTTTTTGATATATTAAATTGCCTGTTAACATTCCTAATACACTATCTTGTACACTACTTATTATTCTTCCATCTGTTATTAATAATTCTATAGGTGAATCTATTCCTTCTTTAAAATAAGTTTTTACTAATAACTGTATTCCTGCAATATAAATTTCAGTGACTTCTTCTTTAAAAGGTAGTTTAGATATTTCATTTTCTATTAATCCTTTACTTATTAATGGTATTCTTAATATTCCTTCTGTTAGAGTTGATTCTATAGGATGTTTCTTTTGTAATATTACACATTGACTTTTAATATCTTTTTTCGATTTTATTATTCTATTAACTCTACTCATAAAATTTTCATTAACTATTTGGTCTGGTTTTAAATTTAATTTCATATCTTTTATTTTTTCATATTGTTTAGCATTAAATGTTAACCTTTTTTCTATACTTCCTTCTTATGTATTTCTATATTCTTCATAAGTTTCATATTCATCTTCTTCTTTTACTTCTTCTATTTCTTTACTTTTCATCATATATAATTTAAATTCTTCTTCTGAACTATCTAAATATTCTATTTCTAATTCTGATTCTTCTTATTCTGATTCTTCCTCTTCATTTTCACTTATTACTTTTATTTTATATATTTCTATCTCAGGGTTTTCTATATCACTATATATATATATATATGTAATATATCATGTCTTTCTCCGAGAGAAAAGAAGACTTAACTTCCTCCAAAAAAAAAAAAGGGGGAAGAAAGAAAGAAAAGGAATTAATATCACCCTGATCAATATCATCACACTGGCAAGTAGGGGTGTGCATGGGTAGGGTTGGACAGGGCGAGACCCCTGCCCGATGCCCAGTCCGAAGGATAAAAGGGCTACATTTTTCACCCCGATGCCCTGTCTTGCCCCGCATGCTAAAAGCCCTAACCATTTTGGGCTGGGTAAGGGTGGACTGGGCAAGGTGGGCTTCCCTGCCCAAGTGATAACGCCTTGTCTTGTCCACATATGAAAAAAATAATTCCATATAAATTTTATGAATATTCCTGTAGTTACCAATACCATATGTCTTAACTTCGCCATACATAATATAAACTTCAAATATATTTGATGCTTCCACATCTTGAGATATTTCAAAATAAGTCTATAACTTCAGTCTTAAAATTTAAAAACTACCATATGTCTTAACAAATATCCATACTTTAAAAATTAAACAACATCCATAATCCATTATAAATAAGAAAACAAAATGATTGTAATTAAAGCCGTGAAGTCAAAGTAGTTTGCATCAATTCAATGTCCCAAAAGTTGATCAAATAATGAAGCATCTAGAAAAAAAAAAATAAAAGCAACTATAGTTTAATACATCACAAAGTAAAGAAGGAAGGAAGAAATCTACTTGTAAATAGTGTTTAGTGACTAGGGCAAAAAAGAGATGACCAGAAGAGTATTATACAATAGACAATATATATTTTAAATAAATATATATATATGAAATAATATTTAATTGATATGAAATTTTATATTTTAAATAAATGAACATAATTTTTAGGGCAGGGCCAAATGGGCAGGGCAGCACCCCTTACCCGATGCCCGGCCCTGCCCGGTTATTAGCCCGCCCAAAACTGTCCAAAATTTTTTCGGGCCAATTTTTTAGGGCTGGGTTGGGCTGGTCTTTCTGCGCATGAATTCGGGAATCAATCATTTTATTCCCCCTTAAATGTTCATGGAGAACACAGGCAACAAAACTTTGAAGCTATTTGGAAGCAAGTAATAATAGATAACCAGGGCTCTGATCTAGCCACCATTAATCGTATGGGTTATAGCAGACTCTGGTCTTTTTTAACAAGCTACATTTGGTTAATTTTACATGCCTATCTATCCCTCGAAAGAAAATCCCTCTGGCATGTTACTACAAGCTCGAATTGTATTGCTGGCCACATCAAGAAGCTGCAAATATTCATCAGCACCATCGACAAGGCACTGCAAATACACAAGCAATAAAATTAGAGATGTGCCCCACAGGCCTTGAGCAAACTTGTTGAAGATTTTTAAAAGCCAATTAAAAGATGTCGAAGCCCCAATCCAGGAGCAAGCTAAACTACAGTTTTCAAGTACAAAGCATGATGGTCAAAACCTCTGACAAATAAAGGGATCACAAAGTACCTTATCTGCTTCACCCAATTTCTTGGATATTCTAGCCTTCTGTTCATCTGATATATCATCTGCCTCGACAATGGCCTCAAATAACTGGGTTTTTTTAAAAAAAAAAAAAGTCAATGCATCCTTCGTTAAGAACTGATTCCGCAATTATTGGCAAAAAGGATTCCTCAAACTGGCAAAAACAAACCTGAGTTAGGAACTGCGAGACCGGATATCCTTCTGCAATGAAATCATTGACTTCCTTGTTTGCTGAATCAAAATTACCACTTTTGCATGTTTCAAGAAATGCTTGCACAACCCCTTTTGGAATGACCTGATACATTGAGAGATTTTAGGAAGGCAGGAAATGACAGGGTGAAAATGACTAAAGAATTTTAATAAAAGTGTCCCCAGTGAAAACAACGAAATCACAAATGGTGTCAGACATAAATACATGACTGAATTACCGATCTATTTCTCATTCTAAACATTGCCAATAAATCGGTTTCATGGCAAGAATAGAAGAATTCTTATAGGAAGCCACTTCGAACAATAATTATCATCCTTAAACACAAAATAGCATATTATTATTTACTACGAATTGAACTTCTATATCAAGACGCACAACAAACATTTGTAAACCAGTTTGAGTGAGTGGGGGAAATTATTGTGTCTGCGTGTGTGTGTGAGTGAGAGAGAGAATTGAAATTCAAACCCTTCAACCCTTTTAGATTATAAAATAACCAGTTTTTACTAACATTATGCCAATCATGACTCCAACAAATTTTTAATGCATACCATATTTTAACTTTTCTAAGAACTTGACAAGACAAAGGAAACTTAGTACCAAGACCTACCCCAGAGACAGAAATCAGGTCCTTTGAAGAAATCGAAGATCCAAATAAGCGGGCAGCTGACTGTAATGTCAATATGTTAGTTCAAATGACAAACGGCAAAAGTAACTATGCATAGATGCTTGATACTATGCACTAAAGCATGGTCATTGCTGCTGTCAGAGAAGAGATTAAGCTACCAAAAACAGCAAAGATGAAGTTGAAATCTATGTCGTAAATAATCAAAAAAGAAACTTCATCCCTTTGCATTATGAAAGACTGCTTCAATAAAAGAACAATACGAGATCATAAAGTGTTCTCAATGAAGGGAACATAAACAATTAATAAAGCAACGCCTCTTGGCAGTACCACTAAGTTTTAAACCAACTATTGTACACAAGAGAATCAGAATTTTTTCCCATAGACTAGCTTTACACATAAGGTGAAAGCAAGCATAGCAGACCAACTATCAAACGAACTTGGAAAACTGCCAAAAACACTTTAATTTGGTAGATATTCCCCGTTTTCTAGAGCGCAGCACCATCAGCATAAAGGAATTTGCCAGGTTGTTTGGTGGTATTGAGCAGAACAGGTTGGAATCATACCCATTAACACACGCACACTAACATTCGCAGGTTGTTTCAGCACAGTTTACAAAGTTCTGACCCACTAAGATTACAGGACCATCGTGTGAAATCACAAGATCAGAAGTACTATAACCCACATCTTTGAAGAGCAAAATTATAATATCAAAGAATGTATCTCACCTGTAAGTATGTAATAGCCCTACGGAGATCTCCTTGAGAAATGGAACTAAGGGTTGAAAGACCCTATGGAGATAAAAACGCATTAAATATGTCTATAAAAGCACCATAGACACAGTATATATATATATATATATATATAATATTGTAAACGACAATATTACTATACAAGCTCTAATCTCTAGGCTTCCAACCTCAGAATCAAGATTAAGCCCTTCTTCTCTACAAATATACAGTATCCGACTGCTCATGATTTCCTCTGACAGCGGCTTAAACCTGAATTTTGCACACCTTGAAGCAAGTGGTTCTATAATCCTACAAAAATTCATAACCCTTATGTTAAAACCCAAGGCGCATCTCTCCTTGATCAAAACATTGACATGAATAGAAGGATAAAATAATATTTAAGTGAACTCCGTAGCTTCATCATTTTCTGAGGACTATTCAAGGAACTCTAATAATATTCAAGGGTATTATCTGTATGGTTGTTACCCAAGAATGATCCTTAATGTAATTTGCAAACTTGAAAAAGTTGTCAGCAATTAAAATAACAGTAAATATCAGAGAACATCCTTTGGGACAGGGTCTAGGTTGATCAAATCTTTTAGCTGTTGAAACATAGAATATACAGGAGAACTAATAGGAATCAGGTTTATCATGGCATTCAAAAGGGTATGAAAAAACAATGGAGAAGAAACAAGTAGCTAGTCCTATGTAGCTTTTTTTAAAACGTGACAGTACTAATGCTAAGGATAGTAATTTGTAAGTTATAATATGACAGATAAGATACCTGCTAATGTAATTGCATATAAAAAAGAACCTTGTAACCCTAGAGTGAGTTTCCATTGTACGACGCAAAGCATTCTGTACAAAAGAATATAATAGGTAAGAGATCATGGAACTTCACAACAACCAAAGTTAGAAATACTGAATGTAAACAAGCATGCCTGAGCATCTTCGGTCATTGAATCTGCCTCATCTAGAACAATAATCTTATATGGCGGGCATGGATAACCACTGAATTTGATAACACCAAAATAATGAGAGAAAAGCAGAAAAAATATATGGACAAAACAGATAAAGAAAACCAATCACAAAAGAGGATTAGATATTACAATATAACATACCTCTTGCGCTGATTGGTACTAACAGCCACAGCAGCGAAATCCTTAATCTTTGTCCGCACAACATTAATCCCACGATCATCACTTGCATTCAGTTCCAGCACCCTAGACTTGTAAAGCTCAGGTCTGCAAGACAAGACGGTTGCCAATCGTCAAGATGACAGCAAAGCTGATCAATGAATTAAAGATGCTAGAACCCACTGGTGCATATCAGCTTACAAGGTTGGGTTAATGGAGACAGCCACAGCATACTAGTTACCGATGACTACCAAGTAAAATAACCAAAAAAAAAAATCAACATTTTAACAATTGAGTACTCACAATGCTCCTCTAAACTCACGAATCTATCTCATTCTTTCCACTTTTTCAAACATGACTATTTCAGGTAATTTATTGCAATAAGCTGCTGTGCATGATGTCCAAGTTTCTTTCTCCATAGTCCACGGATCTTTATGACTACAAGTAACTGACTTAATTTGTTTTATAATGAGAAATCTTCCATTTGATATACGTATTCAATGGATAAGTTTACCAACAAAGTTTCAATTTTCTATTTATGCGGGTGTACACCAAAATATGTGCCTTTCGCGTTAATCATACAAAAAAATACCCGAAGAGCTGATGGGCGATCGCTAGTGCAGTCGTGGTCTTTCCGGTGCCGGGTGGACCATAGAAGAGCATGTGTGGGCACTGTAATATACAGTATTGAAGCAATTACATCGGATACTAAAAATTTAAGAAAGGAACTTTGATGCAAGCAAAATAGGCTCAGATAAATGCGAAAGAAAGGGAAATTAGTAATTACACTTCCGGTTTCGAGGGTGTTTGTGAGTACTCGAACCACTTCATCCTGGTGGGCTACATCTTTTACTTGCTTGGGCCGACTGGGGTCATTCGCAGAGAGAAATATAAGCAAAATAAAGCAGAATATTGATTATATAATGAGGAGGAGGAAGAAATTCTCACTATTTCTCCACCCATGGCTGGGAGCTCTGAACGATTGGCGCCATCTCTTGCTTCCAACTTTAGAATTTCTTCTTGAGTTCTTTCTGCTATGCCCAGTTGCTATTGCTGACTTGCTGTAGGGCTTTTTCCCGCTCTTTCGAACGCGCCGTTTCGTCTCTTGCGTAAGTTTTTTCTGGGGCCCAACGAATCACACGGGACTGAGTTAATGAGTTTATATTCGGATTAAAATAAAATTATGCAGCCCACTTATGATATTATTTGCAGGAGCAAAGTAAAACCGAAGCTATTTCCAAACCTCTCAATCAGATGTCCCATTTTTCTATATATGAGAACAATACAGAGCTTCTCCATTGCCCAAAGTGAACAGAGCTAAGGGGAAGAGAAAGACAATGAAACACAGTCAAAACTAATTATTATTAAGGAGCACTTTAGCCATGGCAGAGTCAACAACAGAATATCAAAGCCCTCTTTAGCCACTTCAAATGAATGTGGATGCACCTAAGGGTTTGTTTGGGTTATTTTTGGAGAAGTACGTTCACGCAATTTTAAAATTTCTCTCACATACTTACCTCTTATATTGTAAATCATGTTAGAAAAATAGTTTCTACTGCCAACTCAAACAGACACTAAACTCTTTCTTCTTCAGCTTATTCATTCTCTTTGGCTGCAAAAAAAAAGGAGAGAGCATCAAAACTTAAGACATACCTGCAATGGCCGGTGAGTAATAGCCCGATAGAGTGAGAGTCTAAGAGATTGCAAGTGCAAACGAGAGTGAGCCCCGACCAATAGTCCACGACCCATGAGTGATGAGATGAGAGAGAGAGAGAGAAACCGGAGATACATTGACGGAGTTGAGAGGGAGAGGAGAGTGGCTGGCCGCCGGGCATAGAGACTGAGAGCGAAATAGGAAGGCGAGCGACCAACGTAGACACTAGGGGTGCATTTGGTTTAAGGGAGGGGGGAGTTAGTTATGCGAGGTTTGTTGAAGATAGGTCAGGAAAGGTTATGAACTTTGTCTGGTTCAAGAAGAGGGAAAGAGATGTTTGGTTTTTTATTTGGTTTAGAAGGGTATGTGAGGAAAGTTAATTATAAGTGGATAAATATACCCTTGTCTCTTTATATATATATTTTCCTTCTTTTTTTATAATTTTTTTACTAAGAATTATAATTTCTTAAATTATTAATAAAATTCTAACTCATCTATCATGAAAAATAGAACTGGCACAAATTTAATAAACCTACTTGTATTGAGAATCATAGTCATGACCAAATTTATTGCTTTCATTTTCTATAGAAGAGAACTTATTGCTCCAATTTTTTGCATTTTGAGATATTGGATAACAGAAAATAATTGTCTTTGCATTAGACTGAATTCTTTCTTACTTCATTATCAAAAATCCAAAGTCTAATAGATTTTTTTTTGATACATGATGAAAGAAAACTACAGAAGCAAATAAATGGGAAGCTATTAAGAGACACCCCTATCCTGAAGCAGGTCATTAGTGGATTCCTCAGAAAGAATCTATAATCCCAACCCCATGTTGAGGGCCCTTTTGGTGAAAAAATCCACTAGACCATTATCCCTTGGATTAATAATAACCAAGTTAACTTCCCAGTCCCTGTGCAACAATTGCTGCAGTTCTAGGATCAAGGTCCTATCCTCATGAAGATCTACCTCTTGACTAACAACCAATACCTTAACATCATGTGAGTCGCAACACATATTAACCCAACGGAATCCATTGTCCCAAGCACGGTGAAGTCCCCAAACACAACCCCTCAGCTTCGCAGCTAAACAGTTATTTTCTTCAACCCTACACATAAAGGATTCCACAGTAGTACCATTATGCCGTTTAATAATCCCTCTGCAACCTGCTATTGGAGGTACCCAAGAAAAAGCACCACCTACATATACGTCTAATCCAGTTTGACTCCTTATTCGACTTGTTACCAGGGTACATAGACACCCCTTCATTTGACTTCTCGATCCTCTGGTTCAATCTACATGCTCGTATTAAGCAATTGATTACTCCTTTAATCTCGGCCAAGCCCTCATGTAAGCTTGGAGTGGTGCCTTGATGAACATGCTCATTCCACTGATGCCATATCAACCAGCAAATCACACTAAAGACGTCGTTCCAACACCCAAAACTTGTTTCATGGAAATCGTTTAAGTTCATGCGTAACCAATCCTTGTCCCAAAAATTCCCATTTAGTTGAGAAACTCCCAACTTCAACCAAAGGTTCCTAGTGAATTCACAATCTCTTGTCGCATGCAGCACCGATTCTACCTGGTTTGGGCACGAACTACCGAACCCGGTAGGGTGTAAACCTCGTTTAAGCAAGGCTTCATTCGAGAGGATTCTATTGTGCATCAGAATGCACATATGGGTTTTGCATCTTTGTGGAACCTGGAGCTTCCATACTTTCACCCACCCGGAGTTTCTTGTCTCCTGCTCTTCCAAAGTCTAATAGATAATTATATATTTTGCACATCAACTTACGTCATTATCACAAAACAATACATAATAGGCAAACAATACATAATAGGCCACATCATTACATAAAATCAAAAAGTTTCCATATGGTTAACAAACTAAACAGGTTCCATATTTCTAATTCTTTCAAAATGTCCTTATGGTTAACAAGTGATTAGCAAAAATCATTGCTAATTATTTCCCATACAAAATGACCATACTACTTTTCAAAGGCGACAAACTTCCTATACAAGTCTTCACCCTTCCCTTGGGAATATGATCGAGGGCAAATGTATAAGCATACCTTGCACGCTCCGTTTCTTTACAACTTTCCTCAAACTCAGCAAATGCAAGAAAAAGTTGTTATGCTTCCTCATCATTAGCTAGCTTCTCCATTTCCCTTTCATAAACATTTCTTGCTTTTGCTACCTCTCCATTCTTCATCTCAAACTTGGCAAATTGTATCCAAGCGCAAACCTTTAGGTGGCACTGTACAACAGTACAGATCATTCAAATATCCCTATAGCTCGCTCAATTTCATTATATTTGAGCTCAAACTTGATGTTGGAGAGCCATCCTTGCTAGTCAGGCATCCAAATCATCCACCTCTCAAAAATCTTGTTCTTCATCTCTACCTTGACATATTTGTGCCACCATGTGTGGTTCTTTGTAATCCATACTGCTGAAGGAGGCAATAAGCTTGGAGGAGCAAGCAACGATGGCTTGAGGAGCAAGCGGTGGCGGTAGCAACTGGAGGAACAGCTGGAGACAATGCTAGAGGAGAAGACGACCGAAGGAGACGCCAAGTGACGAGATGAGCTACAAGAGGAGACCACCGAAGGAGACGCCGAGTGTGAAGCAACGTTGGAACGATTGGATCGGACGAATGGCAAGGAAAAAGGGTTTTTAGGTGGTGAGGGTAGTCTTAGAATATTCAAAATTTGTCATGGGCAATTTAGTCATAATGAAACACAAATTTTCTCTCCCTTAAAAAAAACCCCTAATCTGGATGGTTGAGAAAGGAGGGAAGGTGAGCACTATATGACAAAATTTTCCCCACCCCTCATCTCCCCTCCTTCCAACCAAACGACAATGAGTTTAATATTATAAATCAAAATCTTAAGGGAATTAAATTTAACTTTAGAAATGTAAGAGGATATTTGTAACTGATAAAAATTCGGGGGTTATCTATAATTGGTTAAGTTCAAGGAGTTTTATGAAATTATTAATTTACATAGGATGCCATATAAGATACCACTCGTTATCTATTAATTTGACGTAACAATTGCTATTGAAAGGATAACAATTACCTAATGATAGGATGTTAATAATTAAAAAAATAAAAGGTTAAGGGGTTTTGTATAATTAAGCCTTTTTTTCCCAATCCTAACTCTTCCCTCTCAGCAAATAATTTCCGAGCACTGAAAAGAAAATAATGGGTTAAGGCACTAGAAGAGTAGGAGACCAGCAGCCAGAAGTGAAATTGGAAAAAACAAGAATAATAACAAGATTAATCAGCAATTTCTACACTGAAGCCTGAAAAGCAAATTGAACATAATTGCAGACGAGATCAAGTTTGCCTCAGCAACAATATGAATTCAAGATTGGGAGAAATTAATTTTCCATTCTTGTCCCAAAGTATTTCTTCTTTTGAAGTTTAGAGCACAAAGCATTTTTACTTTTTCCAACAAGTGTGTTTTTGGAAATTTCACTTCTTCTAACAAATGTTTTTCTCAAGATTTAAATTTGTGTTCTCCTTCCTTATTCCTTATAGATAGGGGTGAGCATAGTGCCCAGTGGCCCGGTGCACCCACCCTGGCCCTACAAAAAATTGCCCAACCCAGCCCTAAAAAAGTGGCCCGAAAAAATTTTGGGCAGCTTTGGGTGGGCTAATAACCGGGCTGGGCTGGGCATCGAGCAAGGGGTGATGCCCTGCCCATTTGGCCCTACCTGGAAAATTATTTTCATTTATTTAAAATATAAAATTTCATATCAATTAAATATTATTTCATATATATTTTTGTTTAAAATATATATTGTCTATTATATAATACTTTTCTG
This sequence comes from Inga laurina, assembly GCA_963855925.1. Classification (NCBI taxonomy): domain Eukaryota; kingdom Viridiplantae; phylum Streptophyta; class Magnoliopsida; order Fabales; family Fabaceae; genus Inga; species Inga laurina. The sequence goes on along the minus strand of OY979706.1, from coordinate 6,273,998 downwards.
GTCCTCTCTTTTTTGTCCTAATCACTAAATACTATTTACAAGTAGATTTCGTCCTTTCTTCTTTTCTTTGTGATGTATTAAATTATAGTTGCTTTTGATTTTTTTTTTCCAGATGCTTCATCATTTGATCAACTTTTGGGACATTGAATTGATACAAACTACTTTGACTTCACGGCTTTAATTACAATCGTTTTATTTCCTTATTTATAATAGATTATAGATACTGTTTAATTTTTAAAGTATGGATATTTGTTAAGACATATGGTAGTTTTTAAATTTCAAGACTCAAGTTGTAGACTTATTTTGAAATATCCTAAGATGTGGAATCACGAATGTATTTAAAGTTCATATTACTTAGGGCAAAGTTAAAACATATGGCATTGGTAATTATAGAAATATTTATGAAATTTACACGGAATTTTTTTTTCATATGTTGACAAAATAAGACGTTATCACTTGGGCAGGGAAACCCATCCTGCCCAGCCCACCCTTACCCAACCCAAAATAGTTAGGGCTTTTAGCGGGCATGGCCGGGCATCGGGCTGCATTGCAGCCCGTTCATCCTTCTGGCAGGAGTCTCAACCTGCCCAATCCTACCCATACTCACCCCTACTTACAGGAGTGAGTATAACAATATAATAATTTGTCGGAGTAATTTTTAGTACAAATTGTAATCATGTTCAATAGTAATGTTAAAAAAAATAGGAAAACCACTGTGAGATTCTAATTAATATATTCCCTCGTATCTTTAATATAATATATATTTATCTAATTTACTTAGATTAACGATATAAATTAATTAATATAACGTGTATTTTCTAAAACACTCTAATAATATTTCTTACTTCCCTCATTCTTTTTCTTCCTTGATTATTATTGAGAGAACATCAATAAGGGTAAATTAAGAAAATGTTGACAAATATGAAAAATTTGTATTATATTTAAGATCAAGATCAACTCATCAAATGTCTTATATTAAAAGTAAGAGGAGTATATAATTTATTAAAAAATCCTACGAGTGAGAGCATGTAATAACAACTTTTGATGCATGAAATAACAATAGGCTTGTGTTATTCACTTGTGAAACTTCTTACTAATCACATTCTTTTTTTGGCGTTCTCATTGTGATAAGCATAGAAACCTCATCACTACTGTGAGATCTACACCTTCCAAATACGATTTCTATGCTGTAAATCTAAAACTTTTAACTAATTGCTTTGAAATGGGGAAAAAAAAAATTCTTTGGAAAAATGATAGTAAAGATATTGTCTTTATTTCAAATTTTGTACATATTAAAGTAAGTTTTTTTAAAAAAATAAAAATAAAAAACATTAAATCTGAATCATCCAAATTAAATTAATTTCAACTTTAATAATACTCATCAAAGATGACGAGAAGTGAACAGGATTCCTTTCATAGGGGCCACGGTGATTTTTTCAATAAAATAAAATATCCTCCAGTTCTCTTACATTGAAAAAAATATAAATATAAATCATTGCATGGAGGGTAACACAGAACTCGAATATGTTGCAGATTTCATTTCTGATAAATGACTCAGATCTTCTCTCTCGTAAGGATTCCTTTGAAGGGGAAAATGAAAATCTATCCATAAGGAAAAGAAATAGCAGAAGATCGACAATTAATCTGTCCCAAACGTACGTTAAACAAATTCCATTTAAAACCAATATTCAAAGTCTGAGTGTTCCGGAGCCAACTGGGCCATCAGCAATAGAAATCTCAGCAGCATATACATAATAGAAATTGAAGGCCAACCAGAAGAGAAGAGGGAACCCAGGTAAAGAAATTCAAAATTCAACTCAAAACAGCAAGATCTGACATTGGACCCTATCGTTTTAGCAAGAAATTGTGTCATTGAAATATCCCTCACTTGGTGGCCTGTGCAATTATGTTGCTCAACGAACTGGCTTCCTCCTTTGCAGTCTCCACCAATGCATCCTGAAAACCAAAACATTAAATGATGAGTTCTTAGAGGTTTACAGAAAGAAAAAGCTCTCCAAATAAATTCACAAAGACAGTAAGTTATATCTCATACCTGTGCAGCTATCAACCGTGCAACTGTTTTTTTGCTCGACTCTTGGAGCTCACCAGCAATTAGAAGTTCGTCGAGTATGTAGTAGGCCTTCCATGATAAACAAACCAAACAAATCAGACAGGACCTTACTTATCAATCAAAGGAATAGGTTATATTTTGTGTTTTGGCCCCTTGAATTTATTTATTTGTCTATTAACTAGGCAGACAAAAACCAAGTTTCAGAATACATATGGTACCAATTAGAAACTAGAAAACCAATTGAGCACGAGGCAAACTTAAGGGACAACATTAATCTAACCTAAAAAATAAATATACTAAATTAACATTTAGAGTTGACTTATCTTGAAAGAATCACCAATAAAAGTAACAGACTAACAGGTGATAAGTGCACAAACCTTGTGGAAATTGAATATTAAGTCCAACTCACATACCTGCAAAAGGTGAAGTAATAATAATTATATTTAATATTAAAATATGGAAGGCATACAAAATTCTTGGATCCTTTCCAAAAAGAATGGGAAATATTTCCGAGTCATCCGATCAGTGCCCTTATAAAGTGAAAGCTTAAAAAAGAACTCACACTGCCAAAATATCGATCAAGGATCTCAACGTAATGATGAATTATTTCAAGTACTTCTAATTCGTTGTCATCCTGGTCAATACACATGCAAAAGTATAGGCTAGCATATCTGCACAGGACATCCATTATATAATCAATTAATCATCATCAAGATAACCAGAACAAAGCTTTTCAAAGGAGTAGTAATATATGATAAAAGGCCATGGTTTCTTGTTAAAATACCTTTTATAAACAACTTTATATCCTCTCCAATCTACAAAATTGCAAAGCTTGGGAGCACGAGAAAGAATCACTCCGCTGAGCTCACGGATAACCTTTCCAAAACAGATTTTATACCGAGAGATGGATCATGAAGAAATACAATGAATTCAACATGGAGTGATATTAAGTTGACATCATTACTTATGCAAGATCAATTAAAGCTAAAATGTGAGGAGGCTAGCAATGTTTGGAAAATGAAACAGAAAACACAGCCGCTGGAATTACCTTATTTCTTTCTTTTTGTGAGTATGGTGAATACCATTTTGTAAGTCTCACCTTCCCTTGACGGCTAATAAGCAGCACAAAGTGAATCTACAAGTACCCAAGAAACAAAGTATGATGATATTGGAAACAAATCAAGAATGTTAATTGAATAACATGATGCAGAGTTGCTGGCATAAAATAATATTGCCCATTCTGTCATCTCCATAATAAATATTACCAGTTAATAAGATCAAAGGAGTCTACCTAAAAAGTTTAAGTGTTCTAAGCTCAAGTATCAGATTATCCTCGTTATAGGGGAGGACTTCCTATCCTATTATCATAAAGTCATATGCATTTTAATATGATGAGAACAAATAGTGGATGCCATCTTCACAAGTGGACTCCCTCTTAACATCAATTAATGAAATCAATTTTGCAGAGAGAAAGATGTAACAGTGCAGCATTCACACACATTGAAAGTCCTCATTTAAGTGGAGTTCACCACTCAACTGGGTACACACACACATATTGTCTCTATTTCTCCCTGAAACTGATAAAGTCAACTTTTTATTTAAAAAATGAGGGGATCCAAATCTAAACATAGTAAGGTTTTGTGGCAAAACCTGCATGCAATAATCAGCCAAGCTCCCTAATAAAGGAAGGGTTAGTACTAAATATCAAATAGGAAAGGGGGCCAACCATGAAGCTCTAGAGAAAATCTGAATCCACATTAAACGTAATTCAGGGGAAACTTTAGATCAAGCTGTAGGAAAATTTTTGAGAATGCCTAAGGTTGTATGGATTATCTGATTTGCCCACTTTATTACTCCATATCTCAAAAGCACCACAGAAAGGTGGAGGAAGAACAAAAAAAATTGTTGGACGTATGTTCATTGCTTCACCAGGCATATGTAGTTTTTTCTATTTCCTCTTGATCTAAACATTGCGTTAAGCTATTAGTGATTAGATCATGAAAGAGGTGTACAAGGGGAAACCACTGATCTAATGACATGTCGCCCAATTCACTAGTCAATAACAAAGGAGACGAAGCTTGGCATCAGGGTATAACTGATTCTTCACCATTTCTACTCCTTTGGAGATGCAAACCCTCTCTCCATTAAAAATCTAGACGTACGGAAGTTGAAAAGCATTGAAATAATTAGAAGGGTCGATGTACCAAATCCACCCGGGCACTCAGATCTCGAAATTAGCGGGATCCAAAGAGCGGATCGCGATTGTAACGCATATGTGTTTGGAAGGGAAATAAATTATCGTGAAAATGTTCGGCAACACAAAGAACATAGATTTCATTCGGATGCTAAATCAGAACCAGAAGAAATGACTTCCGCAAGGCATAAAACTAAAAATTCTCGAGTTAGTCAAAGGGTTCCTACTCATCACCAGAAGAGGAGGAGACCAGCAGGAAGAAGTGAAATTAAGGGGGGGGGGGGGGAGAACATAACAACAAGATTAAACACCAATTTCAACACTGAAATCTGAAAATCAAATAGAGCATAATTGCGGGCGAGATCCAATTTCTCTCATCAACAACATGAATTCAAGATTGAAAGGAAGTTACCATTTGCCTGTGTGGCTAAGGACAAAAACCTCAAAGAATCGCTAGCCCAAACTCGAGCTATAGGAGAGAATCAAAGCGCACTCTGTTCTTCAGCGGCGAAGTCTCAACAATTCTCAACTACGGACTTCGGGAAAAAAACGAATAAATACCTCAACTGAATATTGAAGCAAAAGTCAGCAACTCAGGATCAATAGTTCAATAAAAATTCAGCGATGGTAATAGATATTTTTAGCGAATGGTACTAGTAGTATTTCTTATAATAATAATCACAATATTTATATCCATAAATTTAGTTGCACAAAATTGCATTAACAATAGAAACTAAAGATATTTTTCTGAATTTTCTAATCAATATAATCATTTTTTCTTTTTCTCAACTATTTTTAGATGAAATTGTCAAAATGAATGCGTTATATACTTTTTTTTTTTTTTGCCGGAGAAATACATTATATACAGTTTTTTATATTTTTATCAGTAGGCATATGATTTAAGGAAAATGACATAAAAAAAAGTTTGAAGTTGCAAAATCCATAAAGAAATGACGAAATTTGTTAAACAATTTATAACCCATTTTATAAGAAATTCTTAATTTAAGATTTTACAATTTCAATTTTTTTTTATCATTCTTCCTGTGATTTAATACTCATGTGGCTGATTGGCAAAAAAAAAAAAAAAAACCCATGAGGCTGTAAAATTCATATTCTTTTTCTCTGCCAGAGTGTAAAAATCCATATTCTTAATAAATTATTATTGTAAATCCCTACATATGTGGTATTATGATTAAACAATTTTATTGTAAATTCATACGTATGTGATATTATGATTAGACAATTTGGTTATGAGAATGATAAAGGTGTCTATAAATTTTTTTTCTATAGGAGATAATAATAATTTGGAGCAAAAAAAATATATCTTGTTTTATTGAACAAATATAGACCCAAACCCCAAAAAAAAAAAAAAAACGGGACAAGGGTTTGGGCATCAAAATGGATAATTTCACACGCATTAAAATTGAACAAATATATCTTGTTTGGTGTGAGGGATTTGGAGGGGACAAAGGGAAAATTTGTATGAGTTGAATTTTAAAAAATTGAAGAAGTGGGGTAATAAAATTTTAGTAAAGAGCATATATAAGATAAAAGAGTCAGAAAAATTAATTGAAAATTTTTAACCCCACTTCTCTAATTTTTTAAAATCCAACTCAAAAAAATTTTCTCTCCACCCACTTTTCCTCCCCTCCCCTCATACCAAACAAGCCCTAAAGAGGAAAATGCCACAGCTAAACTGAATTGTTTAGAAAATTTGCAGATAATCAGAAGATGGAATTAGTTGTTACAGAGGTTCAACTATTGTTGATAGCCAATGAGATGTGTGAAACAATAGTGAGACTTAGTCAATACTACAAAATTAACATCAATATTCAATACCATACATATCCATTCATACACAGTAGTGAAACTAAAACTTGTACTATATCAGAAATACTTAGGCAGCATCACATGAGCCGTTGGATCTTTCTTCATCTTCCTCCTCTTGAACTGTTTCGAAGCAGCTTTCAACACTTTCGCCCATCCCTGTACAGTATCAACAATTTATATCATAAATTATTCTGTAGGTGTTTAATATAAAACATATTTACCTAATTTAAATAGATTAAGGTAATTAGTTGAGGTTTTTTTTTTCGCTAGATAGTTGAGTTTATTAATATAACATGCATTTTCTAAAATCTTCTAGCCATATTCTGTAACTTTCTCATACTTCGTAACAAGTTAGAAAAAGAATGATAAACATGAAAACTATGCCTTATATTTAAGATTAAGATTAATTATTTAAATATGTCTTTATTTTAAGGATGAGAGGAGTAACCAGTTACTAACTTAAAATTCCTAAATTATTAACAATTTAGTGTGTGTTCTTATATCCTCAAAATCATGGTTTCAGAAGCACTTTTCCATAAATCGAGATAAAACTTCTCTCACATACTTACCTCATAGACTATAAAAACTATTCTCCAAAAATTAATCAGAACAAATGGCAAGCAACCACATTTAATCAACATTTCTCATCCATATATAATTAAGAACAGCCACTGCAACAACTAAATCAACCAGACCACAAATTTTCTTCACATTTCATCAATCAATAACTCTATAACTAGAACTGGAACATAAACAGAATTAAGAATTTAATTTTACCTTCATAACGATGGGATTACAGCTAGTCTTCATCCTTGCTGGTGTTGGAGACAAATCAGAAGGCACAATCTTGTTCTTGTTCTTCTTGTTCATCTTCATCTTCTTGCTCTTGAGCGCATCGAGATTGAGATGAAACGCTGCGGTGGAGAACTTCTTCCTTAGCTTAGATCCCACTTTCTTCTTGGCACTGCTTTTATTATGAGCACTTAATTGCAAATCGATCTCATTGTTGTTATCGAAAGAGAGATTCGTGAAGGGAGTGAAGGAATCCAAATCCATGGGAGTGAAAGGTCGAGAGATCAAAGGAGACCAGATTGAGCTCTTAGAGTAATCGAAGTCATAAGCTGAGTTATCTGGGAACTTGCCCAGAAGCTCTATCGACATTAATGGCTCCAAATACTCAATCACTTTCACTGTTCTTCCCAGAATCAGACTCTGTTCTTCTTCTTTTTCTTCTTCTCCGTGTACAGCCATCAATGAATGAGCGAATGATTAGCGTGTTAGATTCTGAAAAGGCTATTGGTGTTTGCTTTGTTCTGTGTCGGTTTTTGTTTCCGTTGGGTGGAGCCGCTTTTTGATTTTTGTAAAGCAAAGTAGTGAGATTGCGAAAGTGACCGTTACTCTGTCTCTACTATGTGTTTCCGCTTTTGTCCTTGTGTAATTTTGAAATCTCAATCAGATCCTATAGTGGGCCTAGAGGCACTGGGCTAAACCATCTGTATTGTAGACAGGACCTTCCAAATACAATTGTGGGCCTTACAAAGGAAACTAAAAATTACCGTTCTAATGCTTCAATTCAAATGATGAATTTTTTGGATTACTTGACTAAACTCTCTCATGAGATAGTAAAAATTTTTGCTTCTTTGATCAACAACCGCTTCTTAATCAGAAGGTAGTCATTGATAAAAGGAATTAGCCTCTCTGATTCTTTTGTTCTTGCCCAAGCGGCAATAGAATCCGATCTTATTCAAAAAAAAAAAATGAATTTTTTGAATTCAAATTTAAATCTCTGTACCAATGGGATTGAGTGTAGTGTGTTAGGGGTTTACCCCTTATAAGAAACTTGTATTTTTTCATTTTTTTTAGGTTGAATAAGGAACTTATGTGTTTCATTTGATCTGTGTAATTCCTTTTGAAAGAAATTTTGGCCCTTTTCAATAAATATGTTTTCCGAAATTTGAATTTATATTATCTTTTTTTAATGGCAAGACTGCTTTTCACATCAACCAACTATTTTTTAGGTTAAAAAATCATTAAATAATGACAATTTACTTGACAAAAAATGATTATTTAAAATGAAATAAAGAAGTACAAACTATGATTTGATCAAATGGAAGCAAGTTACTTCTTTCCCGAAGTGACAAGCACTATGATGAATAAATCATAAAATAAAATATTTTAATCTCCTTTACGTTTTGATTTAATTACATGAACCTTCTCTCTATTTTAAAACATAGACTTAAATATAAACCATTAACTCCGTTAAAGATTTTTATTTCTTAATTAAAAATTATATTATAATAAATTTTATTTACTGATTTACCCTTCATTATTACGAATTCCCTAATTTTGGCTAAAATTTTTTGAGTAATTTAAGAGTTTTTATTTTTCTTAATTTATTTTTTTTACTTTTGCAAATAGTTATCTGTTAATTTTGTTTTCATATTGAGACAAAGACTTAATTAATGCAGACATAAAAAATTTAATTAAAAATATGATTAATTCTTTTTTATAATAAAAAAGTTTATATGAGTTGGGTCCTAAGAACTTATTAGGGCTAGGGCAAATCTGCTTTCAACCTCAACTAACCATATAGTGGCTTAAAAAATCATTAAATAATGATAATTTATTAACTATTAAAAAAGAATTGAATCACCACCAAGCTCTTGGTGGACCGGCGGTAAGTGGCTCCAATTCAAGCACAATACTCCTTATTAAACACACAAAATATACCTGGAAAGAGCAATTACACATAACACAACATATATAGAGACAACATAAAGTCATAAAGGGTTAATATAATCTTTAGTCTCTTAAATTTGTGATTATTTTAGTTTGATTCATCAAGTTTCAAGTCATAGGTTTTGATCCCACATGTTTTATTTTGTTTAAAATATTGGTCCCTATAACTTAATAAAAACTTGGACCATTTTGTACCTACAGGGATCAAAACTTAAATGTGGACAAATTTAAAACAACAATATAGTATTAACACAATCATAAACTAAAGCCTTACTTAATTGGGAGAAGCCAAGAGATCTTGTGATTGCTTCTCATAGCGAAAACCATTAGCCTTAGAATCATCAGCAGACCAAACGAAAATACCATGAAGCTGGTTTTCACTCTTTAGCTTTTGACACGCTGTGAAGAATCCACCTTCAGGACTTAGCCCCAAATCACTCCCATCAGTTATAAAACTCACCAAAACCTTCCCTCCTTCATAATTCTTACTCTGTCTATTAAAGTAATCAATGAACTGAGACACCGTCGTGCCTTTTGCGTACGCATAGAATTGAAAGTTGACGTAATCTATGAGGTTCCCATACTTTTTCCACAATGCCAAGTAATGGCTCTGAACTTGGGGATCGTCGAACGGAGCGATTGAAGCGAACTTGACGACGCCGTTTGATTTTAGGGTCTTGATTAAGAGTCCGATGCATTCAGTGAAGGTGTTTGGATCTGAGTTGAAGTGTTCGTAGTCGATGTCGATTCCGTCGAGGTTGTACTGTTTGATTATGTCTGTGAGTGATGAAACTGCGTTTGAAACCCATGAATCAATGGAAGATGGGCTAAAGTTGGCTGGCTTGCCTTGCACACTATCGCCTCCTAGACTTAAGGCTACCTGAAACAAATCATATTTCATTCTAATTAGAGCTGTCTACAATCTTAGGTTTGTTATGAGTAATTGAGTATGTGTATAAGAGTTTCCAAATGCTCTGTTTTTGTGCGTGTACAAGAGTTTCCAAATAAGTGATTGCACACTATATAAGTAAAATTCGTTTCACTTATTTACTTCATACAATATAAAATCACTTAAAATAAACTCATGCAAACAAGCACTATTGTATGGAGATAGTGGTTCTATCTAAATGGTGAGTCTAGACAAATCTTTCTCATATGAAGTCTTTGTCTCTCTGAATAGTGATTTTGATTGATTCATCTTAATTAGAAGTTTCCACATATATGCTCTGTTTTTGTGTGTATTGAAATGGTGGCTTTCAGTTGATTAATAGGTATGGAATCATTTCAAATAAGTGATTTTACACTTCTCTTGTTAAAATTCTTTTTACATATTTATCTCAAACAATGTAACATTACTTAAAGTAAGTTTATCTAAACAAGCACCAATCAGTGTCCAAATTATATATGGAGATCGATAGTGAGATCTATCTAACTTGAGAAATAATGAATCACAAAAACATATGCTCTGTATTTGTGTGTGTTGAATGATGGGTTTTGAGTGATTCATCATGGGTTTGAGATCACTTAAATTACAAGTAAAATTCTTATCATATATTTATCTAAACAAAATCTCTTAAAATATACTATTTGTTTGTTCAAAATTTGGACACTTTCTGTGCAAATTTGTTTGTCCATATCATCCATGAGACTTGTTCAAAGAGGCAACACATCCAACAAAATAGCTTTAGCTAGCATATATAGCAAACTACTCCGTCGGTCCTTAATAGAAAACATCTTTAAGAAGTTGATTTTGATTTTAAATATAAGACATAGTTTTCATACTTTTCAATCTTTTCATAATTTACCCTATTGATACCCCTTCAAACATAACCAAGGAGGAGAGGGGATGAGGGAGTTAAGGAAGGTGATTATGGTGCTTTAGAAAATATATGTCATATTCACTAACTTAACTAACTTTCTTGATCTTATCAAATTAGATAAATATGTCTTATATTAAGGACCAGAGGAATATTTATTCATTGTGAGTCCTAAATAGTGGAACTTACTTTCAGGTTTTGTACAATATGAGAACTCACAGATTCAAGTCAAAAACAAATAAATCACAATTCACAATCAATTGAGCTGGCATGTTCTTAAGATGATAAAAGAATGAGAGATATGTTAGTATATAATGATGAAATTGTTGAAGACAAAAAAAGATATTCAACTATATATGAAGAACTTGGCACCTTGACATTGGAGTGTTGGGTTTTGATGGTAGAAACTTGGGAGGGGCTAAGATTCTGAGAATCCCAGAAAACGTTGAACTTTCCATTGGTGGGAGAAGGAGAAGCGGAGGAATCATAATCAATAGCGAAGGAGAGAATGAAGTGAAACTGGACATTTGGGTTGACAGGGACATCAGAGAATTTGACATTCTTAAACTCAGCTCCTATGTATTCTACAAATATGCCTGATGGAGATTTTTGTGCTGATCCCATGATAAACAAGAAGAAGAAGAAGAAGAAGAAGAAGAAGAAGAAGAGAGAAGCTTGAATGATGCAGAACTTGGGAACCTCCATGCCTTTCAATAATTGGAAGCTGTTGATTTCAGAGACTCCTCCCAATAATTATAGGCACAACTAATGTGCGCCTAGGCAATAATATACATCAATAGAGAGAGAGAGAGAGAGATAGGTAACCACCAAACGTTGATTTTTCATTTGTTATTGAAAAGTAAAAGATTGGCATTTTTTTTTTTTTGTCAAATAAAGATTGGCATTTCGATCACCATTATGGATCCACCTTCCTTTTGACCAAACAGAATTGTTCAACTCTGCCCCAGTTTGGTGGTAATCATTAATACAACAGGCGAGATATTCAAAGCTGACTCACCTCCTAATATTGATTTTCAACATGTTTCATAGGTTAAAGAAAATTTTAAATTTCATTAACTTTACTTTAAAATTTAAGAAATTTTCAACTTCATCCTACATATACTGTATTAAAAAAATCAATATAATAAATAAATAAAGATAAAATTATATATTTATATAAAAAATTTTAATAAAATGACTCATAAATAGAACAAAAAATTCTTTTATTTTCTCTATAAGTAAGACTAGAAAAGTAATTATGTTCTTTGTTTGCTTTATCTAAATTAATCTAAACAAATCCATGATCTTTCAATAATAAGAAGCTACACATGTAATATATATATATATATATATATATATATATATATATATATATATATATATATATATATATATATATATATATATATATATATATATAATATTATACATATCCCGATTTGTAAGGGAGAGGTTGCTTTCAAAAGAAGTAAATGTTAGCATTATTGTGTAGAGAATAATTAGCCATCCCATTCCCACGCATGTCTATATATCCCAATAGTGGGTTTAGTCAATAAAGATATTTTATGAACAAGACAACCTAAGCACCAATAATGTCTGCCTCTCACATATCGCATACGACACCAAATATCTCCCACTCGTGATTATTAGACAAATCCCAAAAATCATGCGAAGGAAAGAGGGTCGGGGGAGTTTTATAATGAGAGAGGGATGATGAGGGTAGATGGAGTTTAATATTATATCTGGTCCTAAATATAAGACATAATTGATTTTTTGGAGAGATTAAAAGAATTAATTAAGTTACTTTAAATTATTTATATTTTTAATTTTTTCTCCAAATCATTTAGCTAACTTATAAATTGATATATAATCTAATGATATACACAACATATGATATAAATAAGTAATTCATTTAGTTTCTTTGATCTTTCTAAAAAAACCATCTAGATTTTATATATATTTAAAACTAAAGGGAGCACTTGTTTGTCTGTGAGAAATAATGAGTTGATGGCTTCCATCCAATCAGAAAAAATATCGATTTTACAAAGACCAACAAAGCTCTAGCTAGTCCAATCCAATGCATGCAGTCCCGTTTGAAAATACTGTTTTTAAAATTTGCTCCTTCTATTTTTTAATATAAAATATATTTATCAAATTAAATTAAAAAATTTAATTAAGTTAGTTAATATAACATAAATGTTCTAAAACGTCTAGTCATCTTTCTTAATTCTCTCGTTCCCTCTCTTCCGTAGTTATTATTGGGAGAGTATCGATATAGGTATATTAGAAAAAAAAATTGACAAATATGAAAACTATATCTTATATATATTTAGAACTAAAATCAGCTCACTAAATTAAATAAGTTTTATATTTACAACAGAAGGATGTATCATGCTGCGCAATATAAATATAAAACTCAACAAGAGAGTTCAATATGGGAGGGAGAGAAGAACTCATAAACTCAAGAGTTTGGCGCGCTCTAAACTTCCATCATACCATTCTAATCATATTTATAAGTCTAAATTAATTAACTCTCATATACTAAAGAAAGTTAGTTAACTTATTAATTATGGACTAAATTTTCAATTTTATCCTTATCTATGATCGGTTCCAAACGTCAACATAAATAAATTATTTTTATTTATTGCAATTAATAGTGGGCAAAAAAGTTAAAAAAGACGTTTAGTACTTTAAAATTGGACTCATAATAAGAATAAATTATTTTCATATGGAGATAAAAACTTAATTAATTTAATTAATGCAGACATAGAAAATTTAATTAAGAATATGATTAATTCTTTTTTCATAATAAAAAAGTTTAGGTGAACTGGATTCTATACGCCAAGGAACAAAAAACCGGACCGGTCAATGAACCGGTTGCGATACAGGTTCAAGGGTTAATAGGTCAACCGGGGTCGAACTGGTCATATTAAAATATTATAGTTTACTAAAAATAATGTAATTTAATTAACATGAATAAAAATATTCATACTTTAATTATAAAAGATAATATTTTTAAATATACCTCATATTTTACAAAGTATTTATGCCTATAAAATTTTTTTCTAACTTTATTTTACTTCATTTTCCCTTCTTTCTTATATTTCTCCCTTTTAATGAATTATTACTTTCTTTGTTTTTTTTTTCCTTTTTCTATTCTCCTTTCTTCTCTCCCACGTGAAGCTTCCTTCTCTCTTTCCAAAATCAATATGCATGTGATTTTGATAAGACAATTCTCTCTTTCATCTCTTTCTTGAACACACGGGGTTGGGAGGCTGAGGTGCTCAAATGTTTGAAAACTCTCAACTATCCATGGTGAACATCAAACCAGAGCAATGAGCTTTACAGAATCAGGGACATCCATTTTGAGCTTTATAGAGCAAACACTAACCGATGAACACCAAAACCAGACCGTTAAGGACAGAGGTTGTCTCTTTCTCACTGTTGAAAATGGCGACAAAGGAGGTATTGCCCACGACTTTCGATGGTGGAGGCTTGCGAATCGCTTACACTGTTCATCTTCTTCTCCACCTTTCTGATCGTTTTTCTGGTGGCTTGTTTCGTTTTCCATTTTTTTTCATTTTTCCAACAAGATTCATAAATGATTTAAACTTCTCTTCTCATTCGGTCGTTCGAGGCTTCTTGTTGAATGGGGAAAAAAGTGAAAAACCGTTCAGATCACCGAACCCAGTGGTTTTCCCGGTTAAGGCCGGTTCATACCAGTTTAGTCCGGTTCATACCGGGTCACTCAACCTCCGGTTCTACCACCAAACCAGACCCGACAAGTTGCCGGTTCACCGGTTTAAAAATATTATACCATGCTATACGCTCACCAAAATCAGGTAAGGCTGTTTTCCACCTTAACCAACTATTTATTGGCTTAAAAAATCATTAAATAATGATAATTTATTAACTATTAAAAAAGAATAGAATCGCCACCAGGCTCTTGGATACACTAGCTGTAAGTGGTTCCAACTCAAGCACAACACTCCTCTTATTAAACACACAAAATATACCTGGAAAGAGCAATTACACATAACACAACATATATAGAGGCGCCACAAAGTCATAAACTAAAGCCTTACTAATTGGGAGAAGCTAAGAGAGCTTGTGATTGCTTCTCATAGCGAAAACCATTAGCCTTGGAATTTTCAGCAGACCAAACAAAAATACCATGAAGCTTGTTTTCACTCTTTAGCTTTTGACACGCAGTGAAGAATCCACCTTCAGGACTTAACCCTCCACTTCCATTACTTCCAAAACTCACCAAAACCTTCCCTCCTTCATAATTCTTACTCTGTCTATTAAAGTGATCAATGAACTGAGACACCGTCGTGCCTTTTGCGTACGCATAGAATTGAAAGTTGACATAATCTATGAGGTTCCCATACTTTTTCCACAATGCTAAGTAATGGCTCTGAACTTGGGGATTGTCGAACGGAGCGATGGAAGCGAACTTGACGACGCCGTTTGATTTTAGGGTCTTGATTAGGCGTCCAATGCATTCAGTGAAGGTGTTTGGATCTGAGTTGAAGTGTTCGTAGTCGATGTCGATTCCGTCGAGGTTGTACTGTTTGATTATGCTTGTGAGTGATGTAACTGCGTTGGAAACCCATGATTCAATGGAAGATGGGCTAAAGTTGGCTGGCTTGTCTTGCACACTGTCGCCTCCTAAACTTAAGGCCACCTGAAACAAATCAAATTTCATTCTAATTAGAGCTGTCTACAATCCTTGGTTTATTATGTTTAATTTAGTATGTGCACAAGAGTTTTCAAATGCTCTGTTTTTGTGTGAAGCTATGTTTGGAATAGTATTTTTTTTGGAAAATAAATAAGTCGAGATAAAACTCCTCTCACATATTTATCTCGTATACCGTAAATCATGATTTATAAACACTTATAATCAAAAATAAGTTATCCCAAACGGGCACTTTAAGTTTCCAAATAAGTGATTTTACACTTTCATGAGATAGTGGTTCTATACCTAAATGATGAGTCTAGACAAATCTGACTCATTTGTAGTCTTTGTTTGTCTGAACGGTGGATTTCGATTGCTTCATCATTATTAGAAGTTTCCACACACATGCTCTGTTTTTGTGTGAGTTGCATGATGGGTTTCGATTGATTCATCATGGGTTTGAGATCACTAAAAAATAAGTGATTACAAGTAAAACCCTTTTCATATATTTACCTACGGAAAATCACTTAAAATATAGTATTTGTTTGTTAAAAATTTGGACACTTTCTGTGCAAATTTGTTTGTCCATATCATCCATGAGACTTGTTCAAAGGGGCAACACATCCAACAAAATAGCTTTAGCTAGCACACATACCAAACTATGAAGACCAAAGGAGTACTTAATCATTGTGAGTACTAAATAGTGGAACTTATTTTCAGGCATTGTACAATATGAGAACCCACAGATATAATTAAAAAACAAATGAATCACAATTCACAATCAATTGAGATGGCATGTTCTTAAGATGATAAAAGATGAGAGAAATGTTAGTATATAATGATGAAATTGTTGAAGACAGAAAAAGATATTCGACAATATGAAGAACTTGGCACCTTGACATTGGAGTGTTGGGTTTTGATGGAAGAAACTTGGGAGGGGCTAAGATTCTGAGAATCCCAGAAAATGTTGAACTTTCCATTGGTGGGAGAAGGAGAAGCAGAGGAATCATAGTCAATAGCGAAGGAGAGAATGAAGTGAAACTGGACGTTTGGGTTGATAGGGACATCGGCGAATTTGACATTCTTAAACTGGGCTCCTATGTATTCTCCGAAGATGCCTGAGGGAGATTTTTGTGCTGATCCCATAATAAACAAGAAGAAGAAGAGAGAAGCATGAAGGATGCAGAACTTGGGGACCTCCATGCCTTTCAATAATTGAAAGCTGTCGACTTCAAGAAACTCCTACCACTAATTATAGGCACAACTAAAATGCGCCGATGCAATAAGATAAAGAGAGAGAGAGAGATTGGTAACCATCAAAGGCTGACTTTTCATTTGTTATTGAAAAGTAAAAGATTGAATTTGTCCTAAACTGGAAGAAAATTACAACTTTACCCGTATGAAGTAAAGTTTTAAACGAGAGGAAAGTACAATAACTTATATTATGCATTAAACTATTCTTCTATAAATGATGACAAGAGGAAATATATATATATATATATATAGATATATATAGAGAGAGATTAGTATCACCAAAAGTTGTGGATAATAATTAGGTGTAGGTTTGATCAAAAAAAAAAAAAAATTAGGTGTAGGACAAAATTTATGGAATACAAAATAAATCATAAATTATAGTATATGAATTTTCCTATATCAATAACGGAAGATTTGTAAGAATTACCCCCGACTATTATTAAGATTTGATCAGATAGAGAACTTATAAATCTTGATAAAAAAGAGCTGCAAAAAAAAAAAAGGACAAAAATAATTGTCAAGTCTCTTAAATTGAACCTGGATATGCCTTACGGGTCACACTCAGATATTTTAATTAATTACCTAAATAATAACTAAAAATAATTATAATATATTAATAAAATATCTTAAATCAGGATCCCACAAGGCCCCAACTAGAGTGATATGTGCGTTTGATTTTTCTTTTGTTGTTGAAAAGTAAAAGATTGGTATTTCATCACTATTGGTCAACTTTCCTGCCCCAAGTTGGTGGTGATCGATTCATCAATACAATACAACGGGCGAGATATATATATTAGATATATAAAGTTGGACCTACCTCCTAAAAGGAGTAATTGTGTTCCTCCTTTTCTTTTCTTTAAATGTATTAATCAATTTATATAAGTTTTAACATTCACATAAAAAATATTAAATTTGATCCCTTCAAGTTTATTTCAACATTTCAGAGTCGGACGATAATTAAGGGGGGAAGAAATTTGTGCGAGGACATAGCCGAACCAAACCACTGGACAAAATTCAACAAATACAGCTATATATATGAATTATCAAAGGGTGACCTCTGGAAGGACATAAAGTCTGACTTCTTTGTTTTCTTTTCCCTTTGCATTTAATATCTATAGAACTACTAATATCATCGACTTATAATCCAGATCAAGACTATAGCTTAGTGGTTATATAAAATCTTACGTAAAGTTAAGGAAGTAAGTAAGAAAAGTTTGCCATTTAAAGGGATCGATTTCCTCATCCCACATGATGTGCTGAACTTTTTAATTAGAGTATATGAAAACATTTGTTTTATTATAACTGGGGGTAAAACAACTACTACATTTGGTCCTAATTATAAAACTTAATTAACTTTTTTTAGAGAGAGTAAAGAAGTTAAATAAGTTATTTAATCATATCATCTATTATGTATGATTAAATTATATATCAGTTTATAAATCAGATAAATTAGTTTAGAGAAAAAAAATGATAAATATAAACATTTTAAAGTAATTTAACTAATTTCCTTAATATTTTTAGAAAAATCAACTAGATCTTATATTTAAGACCGGGGTTGTACCATTCATTAGCTGTCATTCAAAGGATTGCCCAATATGGGATGGAGATGGAGACACAGAGGTGTGAGTAGTGAAAAGAAAAAGAGGTGAATGATGAAGTGAAATTGATGACTCGGGTTTCATGCTCATCCTGAAATTAAGATCCTATGTATTCTAAGATGCATGCAAGGATAAGCAAATGTTGATACCTTGAGAAAGAAGGGACAAAAACTTGGATGAAGCAAAACTTGAGAACCACAATCTCTGGAGCTTGTCTAGGATAGCGATCGAGTTGTGGCCCCAAGCTAGTTTTCAACGTTTAAACTATTTTGGTTTTAAATGTATGATCTATCTTATACATACTCCAAATTAAATTACCCTACAAAATAAGTCATACATTTTGAATAGAGGTAGCACTAAATATTATGGATGTGTTTGGGATGGCGTCGCCCCACTTTAAAAGTATGTCTAAAGGCTGGTTCAAAACTTTGGACTTTTCCAACTTTCTAAAACTGACTTTTAATTTTAATATACTATCCAAATAAATTTAGGAAAAAAGATAGAAAAATAATTTTGAATTTACAAAATTTTAAATCAGATATTTTTTAAAAAATGAGTTGTGAATTGCTTATCAAGTTTCGTCATTCCCTTATCAACTCTTAGTAACAAACCTGATCTGAGATTTTACAATTTCAAAGTTCTTTTTCTATCTTTTTCCTAAACATTTATGTCAAGCTGATTTTTTTATAAAAAAACGCAGTTATCCAAACATAGATCGCATTATCCATTATCTTTCAATAATGAGAAGCCACACATGTAATATATATATATATATATATAATACTATACATATCCCGATTCGTAAGGGAGAGGTTGCTTTCAAAAGGAGTGAATGTTAGCATTATTGTGTAAGAAATAATTAGCCATCCCACGCATTCTATATATCCCAATAGTGGGCTTAGTAAATAAAGATATTTTATGAACAAGACAACCTAAGCACCAATAATGTGTAAGAAATAATTAGCCATCCCACGCATTCTATATATCCCAATAGTGGGCTTAGTAAATAAAGATATTTTATGAACAAGACAACCTAAGCACCAATAATGTCTGCCTCTCACATGTCGCATACGACACCAAACATCTCCCGGCCCACTCGTGATTATTGGACAAATCCCAAAAAGCATACAAAGGAAAGAGGGTCGGGGGAGATGGAGTTTAATACTGCGTCCATTCTTAAAATATATAAGACATAGTTGATTTTTTAGAGAGATTAAAAATAATAATTAAATTACTTTAAAGTACTTATATCTTTAATTTTTTCTCCAAACTATTTTTTTGACTTCTAAATTAATGTATAATCTAATAATATATATATGATATGAATAAGTAATTTATTTAGCTTTCTTAATCTTTCTAAAAAAAGTCAATTAGATCTTATATTTAAGACTAATGAGAGCACTTATTTGTCTCTGAGAAATAATGAGTTGATGGCTTCCAATGAATCATAAAAAAATATCCATTTTAGAAAGACCAACAAACCTCTAGCTAGTCCAACCCCATGCATGCAGTCCCGTTCGACAACACTGTTTTTAAAAGTTACTTCCTCCGATTCTTAATATAAGGCATATTTATCTAATTTGCTTAAATTAAAAAAGTTAGTTAATATGACATGCATTTTTTAAAACACCTAGTCATCTTCCTTAACGTTAGTGCAGACGTTTCACCCAAGAGGGGGCATAAATTGGGTGAAAATAAAAATTTTAACTTAAATTAACAATTAATAGAATTTAAACTAGAGCTAAGAGTTAGGAAGATATCACTGAAGTGTACACAGGAGATTATAGTGATTCGGTCACAACTTCTTTAACCTACGTCCAGTCCTCAGAGCGCTTATGAGATTTTCACTATAGTTTCTAAGATTCAGTAGATTCTTGGCACCTAGTTCCTACCGGACACTCTCCCCCCCTTACACAATGTAAATTAATACCCAACTCAAGGTTCCATAACTTTAAATTATCTCAATAAAGTGTATTGAGTTTTTGATATAGCTCTCTCAAAGAATAAATATATGATCACTGAAGTAATGGGTACAAAGAGAGTAATATTGCATGGCAACAGAGTACTTAAAGCAAAATTGAATGTTTCACAGTTCAGTAGATGCCCCGCTTTGAATGCTTCCATATTTATATTTGGAATGTAACAAATGACCATTGTGAGCATTCTATTTGTCCGTTAGAGTGCCGTTGCTTCTCTAAACATTCTTTGCGTATAAGAAAATAGCTGTTGGAGCAGAGAGAATGTCTCAATTGAAATTCTGCTTTTATTTAATGCTTCTGACACAAAATTATTTTTTCTTCTTTTCGTATAATTTCCTTCATTATTCATCTGGAAAATACTCTATATACCAATTCAATGAAGTATAAGAATGAAGAGAAGTAAAATTATTGAATTGTATAATCAATCAATGATTTTGAGGATTAGAAGATGTTGCTCTGTTTTTCTGGGATACTTGGTTATTCGAATATGGTCATCTATATTCGAATATCTCTGTTGACTTTGAAATGTACTTAGATATCCTTTGTTGTATTCGAATAAAAGAGCTTATTTTCTGTTAAGGTATATTTGAATACACTTTTCTTTATTCAAATAATATTTAGACTAATAATTGGAATAAATTGTATTGGAATAACATGGGATTATTCAAATAGGCTTTGACATAACCAAGTGACCTTGTTTGAATACAGCTATTTGTATTCAAATAAGCTCCTTTGATTCTTGAATGATCATATTTGAATACACCAGCTTCTATTGGAATAACCTTTCAAAAATTGAAGCGTATTTGGATAATCAGTTCCTTATTCAAATACAAACTTTAGGATTTAAATGGCTTCTTATTCAAGTAAACAAGTCCTTATTCGAATATGATATGTAAAAAACTGAATATCTATTTAAATAAGTCTTCTCTTATTTGAATAAGTTTTAACTTGTAAAGTAATCATATTTGAATAACACTTCTTATAAAAAAAAAAATTAAAATATCAGAAGTCATATCTTATTCGAGTAACTAATGTTCTATTCAAATAAGCCTTGCCAATATGTCAAAATTGAAAAACTAGGCAAGACTACCTTATTCGAATAGTGGCTTGAGTATTCGAATAAGCTTATGTTTGTGTGGGTTTTTTTAAAAAAATAAGTGTGACCTTATTCGAATAAGAATACTCTTATTCGAATAAGCGACAATATTTTGATAAAACCAGAAGCCTTTATATACTAGTAATTCGCATAAGCTAAGAGTTATTTGTATAATTTTTGACTGAAAATGAACTCCTTTATTCGAGTAATGGAATACCTATTTGAATAAACCTAAGGTTTGTTATCATCAAAACTCTGAATCTAACACTTAATTCCCTCTCTTTCTTGATTATTGTTGAGAGAGCATCAATAGAGGTAAATTAAGAAAAAATTAATAAATATAAAAATCGTGTATTATATGTAGAACCAAGATCAACTCATTAAATTAAATAAGTTTTATATTAATGACATGAGGGAGTATCATGTCGCGCGATATAAATATAAAACTCAACAAAAGAGTTTATATGAGAGGGAGAGAAGAACTCATAAACTCGAGTTTGGTGTGCTCTAAACTTTCATTACACCACTCTGATATTATTTATAAATCCAAATTAACTAACTCTCCTATATTAAAGAAAGTTAGTTAACTCATTAATTATGAGCTAAAATTTTAATTTTACCCTTATTTATGATTGGTTATAAAAGTCAACATAAATAAATTCTTTTTGTTTATTGCAATTAATAAGATAAAAAAGTAAAAAACACATTTTTTATCCTAAAACTGGAATTATAAAAAAAAAAAAAACTAAACTTTTTTATTAAAATATACTTATAAATAACATTAGTGTTGCACAATCAATTGACTCCCTTGAGCATATGTGTTGCTTTCCTTTGACACAACCTAGAACATAAATACAACAAATTCATGCTGGAAATTTCTATTTTTTTTAGTTCTTCAATTAATTTCATTGAAAACAGAGCCATGTCTACGTCAATTCTAAACAGCAATGTTTGCAACTTTCCCTCTTCTAGATGACAACTTGCTACCAACTTTGTGGACAACGGTACGTAAGAGAAAGTAGCCCTTTGTGTCTCTGTGCGAGTATTAATCAAGGTATTAAAATTCGGACCGGTCATTGAACCGGTCGGGGTACTGGGTTAAGGGTCAGTGGGTCAAACCGGGACCAAACCGGAGCTAAACCGGGATCAAACCGGTGAGAAATTGAAGATTTTAGACTTATAGTATGAAATTCTAAAGGAAAAATTTTTTTAAAAAAAAAATTTTTTTTTTTTAAAAATGAAAACTGGACCGGCCAACCGGCCGGTTCGCCGGTTACCGGGCCGGACCGGCCGGTCCGGTCCGGTTTTCATAACCCTGGTATTAATTGCTCTTGCATGAATGAGAAGATCTGGCTCTATATACCTATATATACTCCATTGCTATGCTGAAATGAAAATTCTTGGGGCATAAGGCTTTGGATTTAGATAAAAACTTGCATATTTAAAGAGTACTACGTCATCTTAACTTTATTTAATAAAAATATAATAATTCAGATCATTTTAATTCTAGTTGGTTGATAAATCATATGAAAAAATTTGAATTTTGTTTTGTTTTTAAGATTAATAAACATACTAATTCATAAAAAAAAACTAAAACAAAATGATTAACCAATATTATTCTTAAAAAAACAAAATTCAAATTTTTTCATGTCAGCCACCAATCAACTAGAACTAAAATGATCTGAATTATTGTGTTTTCATTGAATAGAGTTCAGATAACATGACACTCCTACAGTATGTTAGTTTTTCCTTTGGATTTAATTATTCTCATTTCTTCATTTGATGCTTCATCAAACAAGATCATATCATATAAATATTTGTAGAATATTTAAAAAGAGTCCAATGCCCAATAATATAACTCCTTATTAAACATAAATAGTTAATAACAGTAAGGTACAAATACACACTCATATATATGCAAGATATTGCTAGTGGGTAGCATCAGCACAAACATAATACATACGATAAACTATACTAGGGGTGTCCAAAGTATCCCGGTCCCGGTCCCAGAATTTTGATCCCGGGAATTTCCCATCCCGGCCGGGACCGGGACCGGGAAAACCGGGACCGGGATCTAAGGGACCCGGGACCGGTCACATGCCTTGTGATCCCGGTCCTGGTCCCGGTTTTTTTATTTTTTATTTTAAAATTTTTTTCTTAAAAACTAAGTTATTGTTTTATTTTTGTATTTTTTATCCCATAATTTAAGTTATCATTTGATAAAATGTGTATCACATATTTAGTTGGAGTTAAACTATATATATTGTGATACTAATCCTACTATATAATATATAAAAATAATAATAAAAATGATGAAGGTGATCATAATAATAATAATAAAATGTTATTCTTCAATTCTAGATCAATTTGTGTGATTATTATGGTCTTATTAGATGTTAAATAATTACTTTAAACACTAGATTATAGAAAATTTAACTAAAATAATAATATTTTTTAAATTTAATTTTTTTAAAAAAAATCGGGATTTCCCGGTTTGATCCCGGTCCCGCCCGGGATTACCGGGACCGGGATGCAATTTGCATCCCGGCCAAAAACCGGGACCAGGACCGGGAGTGGTGAATCCCGGTCCCGGTCCCGATTTTGGACACCCCTAAACTACACACTCAACAATTTGTTATTAACTTTGTGGATGAGGTGAGAGAAAGTAGCCTTATATATTAATTGCTCTTGTAGGATGAGAAGATCTGGCTATATATACTTTGGAACCAGTTTGGATAGGCACTTTGGATAGGCACCAAGGCCTTGTTTGGTACGAAGCACTCAATTTTGAGGGATTGAGATTGGGAGAGGGATTAGGATTGGGATTGAAACTGTGAATGAGATTGAGATTTTTTTAATTATGTTTGGTATATAATAATATTGAGAGGGACAAAATAAAATAATTTTATTTCATAATTGTTAGATCTCATGTTTTGATGATAACAAAAGAATGGTTTGAAAAGGAAATGTTTAATAATCAAGCTTGAACTAAGTAATGACAGGAATAAGCTTTACTTGAGGAAAGCATGGAAGTAATGAAGAAAGGCCAAGAGATAAAGCTGAGAAACTTGATCAGAAGCAAGTTTTCTAAGGCATTACTCGAGGCGGTACTCGAGTAATGAGACAAAACTTGAAGTAATCAACGACAACTTCCAGTAACCAGGCAACGTTACTCGAGGAGCTACTCGAGTAACAGTGTAAAAGTTTTCAGGATGCCATTGATACTCGAGGAGCTACTCGAGTAACCCTGTTTCTAAAAATGTGCAGCTCTCGGCATTTAGTACTACTGCAACATTACTCGAGGAGCTACTCGAGTAACCATGTAAAAAACTTCCAGTTGCCTTCAGGTTGCCAACGATACTCGAGGCGCTACTCGAGTAACTCTGTTTCTGAAAAGATGGAGCTCTCGGCAATTTTTACCACTGCAACATTACTCGAGTAGGTACTCGAGTAACGCACAAAGGTAAGCAAAAACTTGAAGGTGGTACCCGATTAACTTGCTCTCTCTTCATTTCATGTTCCTCGAGTCCTTACTCCAGTATGCATATATTTAAGTAGATTCCTCGAGTAAGTACCCGAGTATGCAGAATATTTTCAAAGACAACTTCAAGTCTTTACCCGGGTAAGTCATTGACAAAAAGCACAGTTACTCGAGGTGGTACCCGAGTAACCTATGGAACAATGAGTGCATTACTCGAGGAGATACTCGAGTAATGAGGTAAGTGCTCTCGGCATTGAAATCCTGCAACATTACCCGAGTAGAGCATCGAGTAACCAAAAGTTTATTTCAAGTTTTACTCGAGTTGGTACTCGAGTAACTCATAAAGTTGTGAGTGCATTACTCGAGTAGGTACCCGAGTAAACATGTATTTCCAAAGGTTTGAAAATTGGTTATTCCAGGCACTACCCGAGTAATCTTATGTTTATTCATTAACCTGCAATTGATCAAAGATTTCCCGAGGTTACTCGAGTAGGTACTCGAGTAACATTCAAGCAATACTCGAGGAGATACTCGAGTAAGCTTACCCAGAAATTTTGAAATCATTCAAACGTTCATAGATTTGTTTCCTATATGATTAATCTTTCATTGTATTAGCATTCTTAGTCTATTTACAGATAAACAATGAAGAAAACACTTCAAGAGATTGAAGTCAAAAGAAACGTTCAAATGCCAACCACCGCCAACGGATATTTTTCAAAAACTTGAAAAGTCAACAGTGGCTGCGCACTCTCCAACGGACGAAAGAAAATGTTCCAACGGTCATCACCAACATATCTATATATATGGGAACAATCCAAACAGAGAAATAACAACAAGCACACACACAAACGTATTATCAAATTTATTGCTCTGTTTTCACGTTGAAATTATATTTCTATGCTTCAGTGATTCTTATTCACTCTGTAAGAGAGATATTTCATTCAAACTCAATATTTGTTATTGAGGTAACTTAAGGTTGTGGAACCTTGAGTTGGGATTGAATTGCAACTTGTAAGGGGGAGCGAGTGTCCAGGTATAGGAACTTGCTTGTACTGAGGTGCCAAGAACCCACTGAATCTTGGAAGTTATAGTGAAACTCTCAGAGAAGATCTGAGGACTGGACGTAGGTCAAAGTGGTTGTGACCGAACCAGTATAACTCCCGGTGCACACTTCGGTGATATTTCTCCTTACTCATTACTGTTTTTAATTCCTCTGCTAAAGTTTTATATTTCCGACGAAATTTTAGTATCACCCAATTCACCCCCCTCTTGGGTGAAACGCTTGTTCTAACATTTGGTATCAGAGAGTAGGTCTTCTCGTTAAGGTATAACAACCTAAGAAGGATCCAATGGCAAGCATGGGTGAAGGAATTCTTCCCGACGGAGCATCCATCACTAGACCTCCCGGTTTCAGTGGAGAACACTTTTCATTTTGGAAAGCAAAATTCAGAGTGTTCGTGATGGCTACCGAATATGGGCTATGGGATGTAATTGAGAGTGGAAATTATCAACCTACAAAGATTGTAGATTCTCAGAAAATTCCAAAGACACCAGCGGAATATGATGAGAATGACAAGAAACTTATCACTCTCAACAGCAAGGCAATTCTGATGTTACAAAGTGCCTTAAGCCAAAGTGAATACTTCAGAATCTGCACACTTCCAACAGCAAAGGAAATGTGGGAAGCTCTGGAAATAGCTCATGAAGGAACTTTGGGAATAAAGGAGAATCGCATCAACACCTTGGTCACTGAATTCGATCTACTTCGAATGAAATCAGGTGAATCAATTTCTGAATTTGAACTTAGATATACTTATCTTGTTAATCAACTTGCAGCACTTGGGAAATCTTATGATCAACATACCCAAGTACGAAAGATTTTGAATATTCTTTCTAAAGAGTGGGAGGCCAAAGTCACTGCGATAGAAGAAGCAAAAGGAGAATCAATGAGATCAGTTGCTTCTCTATTTGGAAGTCTTTCTGAATATGAAAGCAAACTAAAGTTCAAACGGGAACTAGATGACATTGGTGACAAGAAAAAGAAAGGTCTAGCACTAAAAGCAAAAGAAGAAAATCAAGATGAGAATGAAGAGTTCGACGATGACGAAATGGGTCTAATCATAAAATGATTCAGAAAGTTCTACAAGAAAGGACAAGGATTCAAACACTTTCAAAAAGGTGGAACTAGCAACAAAGATCACATCATTTGCTACGAATGTGGAAAACCAGGACATATCAAATCAGAATGTCCAGAACTGAATCAAAAGAGCAAAGAAAAGAGAAAAGGCAAATTCTTCAACAAAAAGAAGGCCTTCGTATATGCTATATGGGGTGATAGCTCTTCTGACGAAGAAAGTGATGAGGAAGAAGTAGCTAACATATGCCTCGTTGCTCAAGAAGAAACAGAAAGAGAGGTAAATGATTCTGAACCTACCTATGATGAATTACTTTCCGAATATAATGCTTTGCATTCTGAATTCATCAAAGTAGTTAAAGAATTGATTGTTTACAAAAAGAAAAACAAAGCTCTTGAAACTGAACTTAAAGAAAAGAATTGTGAAAATTGTTCATCTCTGAAAAAGAAAAACATTGATCTTACAAAAACTCTTGAAAAATTTACACAAGGTAGTGAGATGCTAAATGTTATTTTAAAAGCTCAACGATTTGTAAATGATCGATCTGGAATTGGATACGATCCAAAGTCAGATAAAAGGAAAGGTAGAAAGAAAGCAGGGGATAAGTCATATTTGAATTATTTCCAGCATTCTGTGCATACATCAAATCCTTTTGCATTTTGTAACTACTGTAATAGAAAAGGCCATTATACTTCTTCATGCATTCATAAGAAGAAAGGAACGATAGGAACCTACAAATGGGTACCTAAAGGTTCATATATCCAGAAAATTATTTGTACTAATCCAAAAGGACCCAAAAAGATGTGGGTACCTAAGACCTAGTCATTCGATTGCAGGAATGTCTCAAAGCATCCAAAAATAACAAGTGGTACATTGATAGTGGATGCTCTAGACATATGACCGGTGATTTCGAAAGTTTTACCAAATTGCAACCTAAAGAAGGTGGAGAGGTAAAATTTGGAGGAAATCAAACCGGAAGAATAGCAGGAATTGGTGAAATCAAAAATGACAAAGGAATACAAGTCAAAGATGTATATTATGTTGAAGGCTTGTGTCATAATTTGCTGAGCGTAAGTCAAAGTGCAGATAAAGACAACTGGGTAATATTTGACTCAGAAGAATGCTTAATTATCAACAAGAATGACTTACAACTTAATAAGAAGAATATCAAGGCTAAGCTCAGAGCAAAAAGGGAAGGTAACTGCTATACTCTAGATATTAGTAGAAATGAATCTGAAAATTGTTTCCTGAGTAATACTGATGAAAGTTGGTTATGGCATAAGAGATTGGCTCATGTTAATATGCATCAATTAGGCAAACTACTCAAAAAGGATTTAGTTCTTGGATTGCCCAAAGTGACTTTCAAAAATGATTTGATTTGTGATGCATGTCAAAAGGGTAAACAAACTAAATCATCTTTTAAATTGAAAAATGAGATTTCGACAAATAGACCACTACAACTATTGCATATGGATTTAGTTGGTCCAGCAAGAGTAAAGAGTCTTAGTGGCAACTTATATTCATTGGTCATTGTTGATGATTTCTCTAGATTTACATGGGTTATCTTTCTATCATCAAAAGATGAAACTTTTGAAGAATTTATTGTTTTTGCTAAGAAAGTGCAAAATGAGAAAGGTATGTCCATTGCAGGTATTAAGACCGACCATGGCGGAGAATTTGAAAATCAAGCATTTGAAGAGTATTGTGACACTAATGGGATTGATCACAATTTCTCTGCTCCAAGGACGCCTCAACAAAATGGAGTTGTAGAACGCAAGAATAGAGTACTTACAGAAATGGCTAGAGCAATGTTGAATGAAAAGAACGTGTCTCAAGTTTTTTGGGCTGATGCTATGTGTACAGCATGCTACATTTCAAATAGAGCCTATATCAGAGCAAAACTTGGTAAGACACCATACAAGTTGTACAAAGGAAGAAAGCCAAACATTGCTCATCTACACATCTTCGGTTGTAAGTGTTTCATTCATAATAATGGTAAAGATAACTTAGGAAAATTTGATTCTAAAACTGATGAAGGAATTTTCCTAGGTTACTCTAACCGAAGTAAAGCATATAGAGTTTTCAATAAACGAACATGTGTTGTTGAAGAATCAATTCATATTGTATTTGATGAATTTGAATCCTCTGACAAAACCATTGATGAAGAACAGGAAGTTGGTTTAAATCAAGAAAATGGTCAATCTATCTCTAAATCTCTTATTCCAGAGGTTGATGAAACTAAGGAAGAAGAGCAATCCCTAGGACAACCTAGAGCTTGGAAATACAATAAAAGTCATCCCCTAGATCAAGTCATAGGAGATGTGAATGAAGGGATCAAAACTAGAAATAGAATTTTCAATGAAGTAAGTTTTTCTGCATTCATTTCTGAGATTGAACCTTCTAACATTGATGAAGCCTTATCAGACAATGATTGGGTTATAGCAATGCAAGAAGAACTAAATCAATTTGAGAGAAATCAAGTTTGGGATTTGGTGCCCCGACCCAAAGATCATCCGATCATTGGTACTAAATGGGTATTCAAGAACAAACTTGATGAATCTGCAATTATTGTCAGAAACAAGGCAAGATTGGTGGCCAAAGGCTATAATCAGGAAGAAGGGATTGATTATGAGGAAACGTATGCTCCAGTGGCTAGATTGGAAGCTATACGTGTACTCTTAGCCTTTGCATGCATCAAAGGATTCAAACTCTATCAAATGGATGTAAAGAGTGCTTTTCTAAATGGTTACATCATGGAAGAAGTGTATGTAGAACAACCTCCAGGATTTGAGGATGTTACTAAACCTGACCATGTTTTCAAACTCAAAAAGGCTTTATACGGTTTAAAACAAGCCCCTAGAGCATGGTATGAAAGGCTAAGTAAGTTTCTCATCGATTAAGGTTTTGTACGAGGAAAAGTTGATACAACACTCTTTATAAAACGAAAACACAATGATATTTTAATTGTTCAAATATATGTTGATGACATCGTTTTCGGTGCTACTAATGAATCTCTATGTAAGGAATTTTCTGAGATAATGCAGGGAGAATTTGAGATGTCAATGATGGGAGAATTGAATTTCTTTCTTGGTCTACAAATCAAACAAAGAAAGAATGGAATCTTCATATCTCAAACAAAGTATTTAAAAGAGCTATTGAAGAAGTATGGAATGGATGAAGCAAATGGGACAGATACGCCTATGAGTTCAACTACATTGCTTGATGCTGATGTCAAAGGTAAAGACTACAACATAACAAAGTATAGAGGAATGATTGGATCATTACTCTACCTCACGGCAAGTAGACCAGACATCCAATTTAATGTTGGCATATGTGCAAGATATCAATCAGCACCAAAAGAATCACATGCTGAAACGGTCAAACGAATCTTTAGATACCTTGCTGACACACCCGAATTGGGTCTGTGGTATCCCAAAGGAAGAAGTGAATATCTTGTTGCATATTCAGATTCAGATCATGGAGGATACAAAACAGACAGAAAGAGCACCAGTGGACAAGGACAATTTCTTGGAGGATCTCTTGTATCATGGTTCAGCAAGAAACAAAATACAGTGTCTCTTTCGTCAACGGAAGCCGAATATGTTGCAGTCTCAAGTTGTTGTGCACAAGTGATATGGTTAAAACAACAACTACAAGATCTTGGTATTTATCTCAAGGAAATACCAATCTATTGTGACAATACAAGTACGATAAGCTTGGCAAAGAATCCAGTTCAACACTCTAGAACCAAGCATATCGATGTCAGGCATCACTTCATCAGAGACCATGTACAGAAGAAAGATGTGAAAGTGATATTCATTCCTACTCATCTTCAACTAGCAGATATCTTCACAAAACCCCTTGCAAAAGATCAATTTCTATACATTAGAAGAGAATTGGGAATGGTAAATCCCAATGAGTTATAAGTAATTTCAGCATTTCATAATATTAGATGAAGTCACTTGTTAAAGTTTTGATGATTACTAACTTAAGCATCGGAGTATATAGAAATTTGTTTTGCAGGAAGGTTGAAACTCTGTTTTGTGAAATAAAAACAGAGGTGATCAGAGGACATATTTACTGGAGTACCAACTTGAAGTTTTGGCTATCTGAGAAACATTACCCGAGGAGTAACTTGAGGTAAAGTAGCATATTACTCGAGTATGTACTCGAGTAATGGACACCAAAACTGGAAGTAACGGATCAAGTTACTTGATTTTCAAACATAACGGCTCAGGTTTCGAAGAAATGAAGAGTCAGAAGTTAAAAAGATGGTTACCCGAGGCGTGCCTCGAGTAAACTTGAATATTACTCGAGTAAGGCCTCGAGTAAAGTCGGAGTCCAGATTTTCAAATTGATGAAGAATGACTCAAATCTGATCAGAATGTGTTATAAATGATCGAGGGAACATCCATGGATAATTACTATATTATTCATGCCAGGTACACAATTTAAATGAATTATTTTTGAATTTTTCTGTATGATCACTCGAGGAAGGCCTCGAGTAACCTTGAATGTTACTCGAGTACGGCCTCGAGTAATGTCGGGTGTTAGGTCTTTATCTTGCGCAAACTCGGTCATTTTCACAAAATCTCCTCGAGTAAATCACTATACACCCTTTCAAAAACTTTTCCCGATCGATTCCTTGCCTCATTTCCGTCAAAACCCAACCGATTTCAAGTCCAAAAACTTTCTACTTTGTTCAAAATCCTTCTGCCCTAAACTCGCGACAGTTACCCTATTTTTCTGTGATTCTTGATTTTCTGAGTCTCAAGAAGATGAGAACCAAGAATCTTACTCCCATAGACTCTTCTAAACATTCTGATCCTCTTTCTTCTCCTCCCAAAAAGAGAAGAAAGTTAACTCCGAGACCAAAAGCAAAAATCCCTCTTCAATCTCAACCAAAAGCCAAAGGGATTGTTATTCAGGAGCCTATTGTGACTAGAGCTCAGTCTAAAAAAGGCACATCTACTGGAAGAAGCAAAGGAACCAAAACTCCCTCACCTTCTCATTCTGATTCATCTACACCCTCTTTCACTCCTAAGCCTCTCAAGAAGCCAAAGTATGACAAAAATGTGGCTAAGGCAATGGCTCGGATCATTGACCAAATGGAGAAGGGTCAATCTTCCAAGAAGTCCAAGATTCCAGAAGCAGAAATCACTTCCCCTCCAAAGGGATTTAATGTGGGCAAACTGGAGGAGTCTCCCAAGTACTTAACTCAATTCTCCAGAAGGAAAGTGTGCAAGACACACTATGTGGATCTCAAGCTACTTCAAGAGGTAGTGAAGCACGATCTTAGTCCTTATCTAGATCCTTTTATGCCTTGGTTGTCAATTAGATTACCTTTTTGCACAAAGATAGTCACTCATTTCTATTGCAACCTAGAGATAATAGATGAACCTAACCGAACTTCAGTAGAGGAAGAGATGACCACAACTGTGAGAGGTAAAAAAATTTTGATTTCACCTTCCAAAATCAACTTGTGGTTAGGAATAGAGGACCCCCTGATGATATATATCCTGAGCTTGAACCAAATCAGATTTTTACTATCCTAAAGCCCGGTGAGTTAGTTGGCCCCCTAAACTTTAAACCGAGTGATATGTGTGATCACCATAGGGTCCTTTGGTACATATACTCTAGGTCCCTAGTAAACAAAGCCAACAACTATACCCACTTCTCGGATAGGGACTTTAGGTGGTTTGCTTCACTGCTTCTGAAGGAGCAAAAAGATCTGGGTGAATACATTTTCTCGGAGATGAAGAGGTACAAGGTGGAAGGGAAGGCTACTACTCCAATGCCATATCCCCAAATTGTGTCTCTTATCTTAAAAGAGAACAAAATATGGTACTTGGATAGTAAGGAACCAATTGAGAGGATGATCCCAGTGGGGAGGAACCAGATTGGTAAACTAAACATCGACATCCCTCTTAAAGGCCCACTGGAGTCTGGGTCCAAGAAGAAGCGAAAGACTACTGAGGCAGAGACTAGTAGAATGGATGACACTCAATCATCGGCTCCAGCTGCTACCACTTCTTCACCATCCTTCCTAAATGCCACTCTCCAGCACTTTATGGAGAATATGCTCAGAGGTTTCCATGTGGATATCGCCAATACAAACGCCGAGTTGATCACCAACACTAACTTCAAGATGGAGGAGTTGGTTGAAAGAATCGACAAGAGGCATGAGGAATTGGTTGAGAGAATGGACAGAAGACATGAGGAGTTGCTAGTAGAGCAACGTGCCCAGGGAGAGACACTGAGATTGATATTGGCACGCTTGGACTCTTTGGGTCCCGGACCTTCAGCCGGTCCCTCCTCTTCTGCACCACCACCTCCTCCTGTAGACCCTCCTTCTGACACTCCTATCCCTGAGGATGAACCATCTACCCCTCTGGGTTCAGATCCACTTGAGCCCCAAGGCAAAGAAATTCTATTCACAGTGGATGATCCTGAAACCCATGAGACCACTCACATCACCATTGATGATTCACCTCCCAAACCTCAACCAGAAACTGCTCCTAAACCAACTCTATCACCTGCTCCCACAGAGGAAATCTCTCCTTCCTCATCCTCCTCTGAACATCTTACTCCCACGGCTGAGACCACCCCTGAGAATCAGACCACTCCAGGAGGAGATACATCTACCATGGTTGTCTTCCAACCCTCTCCTCCAGGCGATGACATCCAAGTCCCTCCAGTTCATCTACCTGACCCTGTCCCATCTAGTTCTTTTGACTCTTTGAGCTCAGATGGTTCTCCGGTTCTTCCAGTAACACCCATTTCCGTGGTCAAACCTCCTAGCCCTCCACTTCATTGATGACGCCAAAAAGGGGGAGAAGAGCTTGAAGTGATTTTGTGAACATGTCCTAGTTTAATTTGGGATATTTGGTTGTATATGGGCTCAAGGGTGCATTTTGTTATTAGCCTTCTTGAATTTATCTTGTAATTTGAAACTTTTTAAGAATAATGCAAGTGTGTTATGATTTCATTTTAAGTTCATTTTTAACTTTGAATTATAATACATGTTTTGGACTAATGAAGTTATTATGTATGCAAGGTATATGATATGAATTCAAACTTAATATGACATATTTATAATTGAAAATTCAATTTGAAAAACCATGTTCAAAATCACCAAGTTTTGACATCATCAAAAAGGGGGAGAATGTTAGATCTCATGTTTTGATGATAACAAAAGAATGGTTTGAAAAGGAAATGTTTAATAATCAAGCTTGAACTAAGTAATGACAGGAATAAGCTTTACTTGAGGAAAGCATGGAAGTAATGAAGAAAGGCCAAGAGATAAAGCTGAGAAACTTGATCAGAAGCAAGTTTTCTAAGGCATTACTCGAGGCGGTACTCGAGTAATGAGACAAAACTTGAAGTAATCAACGACAACTTCCAGTAACCAGGCAACGTTACTCGAGGAGCTACTCGAGTAACAGTGTAAAAGTTTTCAGGATGCCATTGATACTCGAGGAGCTACTCGAGTAACCCTGTTTCTAAAAATGTGCAGCTCTCGGCATTTAGTACTACTGCAACATTACTCGAGGAGCTACTCGAGTAACCATGTAAAAAACTTCCAGTTGCCTTCAGGTTGCCAACGATACTCGAGGCGCTACTCGAGTAACTCTGTTTCTGAAAAGATGGAGCTCTCGGCAATTTTTACCACTGCAACATTACTCGAGTAGGTACTCGAGTAACGCACAAAGGTAAGCAAAAACTTGAAGGTGGTACCCGATTAACTTGCTCTCTCTTCATTTCATGTTCCTCGAGTCCTTACTCCAGTATGCATATATTTAAGTAGATTCCTCGAGTAAGTACCCGAGTATGCAGAATATTTTCAAAGACAACTTCAAGTCTTTACCCGGGTAAGTCATTGACAAAAAGCACAGTTACTCGAGGTGGTACCCGAGTAACCTATGGAACAATGAGTGCATTACTCGAGGAGATACTCGAGTAATGAGGTAAGTGCTCTCGGCATTGAAATCCTGCAACATTACCCGAGTAGAGCATCGAGTAACCAAAAGTTTATTTCAAGTTTTACTCGAGTTGGTACTCGAGTAACTCATAAAGTTGTGAGTGCATTACTCGAGTAGGTACCCGAGTAAACATGTATTTCCAAAGGTTTGAAAATTGGTTATTCCAGGCACTACCCGAGTAATCTTATGTTTATTCATTAACCTGCAATTGATCAAAGATTTCCCGAGGTTACTCGAGTAGGTACTCGAGTAACATTCAAGCAATACTCGAGGAGATACTCGAGTAAGCTTACCCAGAAATTTTGAAATCATTCAAACGTTCATAGATTTGTTTCCTATATGATTAATCTTTCATTGTATTAGCATTCTTAGTCTATTTACAGATAAACAATGAAGAAAACACTTCAAGAGATTGAAGTCAAAAGAAACGTTCAAATGCCAACCACCGCCAACGGATATTTTTCAAAAACTTGAAAAGTCAACAGTGGCTGCGCACTCTCCAACGGACGAAAGAAAATGTTCCAACGGTCATCACCAACATATCTATATATATGGGAACAATCCAAACAGAGAAATAACAACAAGCACACACACAAACGTATTATCAAATTTATTGCTCTGTTTTCACGTTGAAATTATATTTCTATGCTTCAGTGATTCTTATTCACTCTGTAAGAGAGATATTTCATTCAAACTCAATATTTGTTATTGAGGTAACTTAAGGTTGTGGAACCTTGAGTTGGGATTGAATTGCAACTTGTAAGGGGGAGCGAGTGTCCAGGTATAGGAACTTGCTTGTACTGAGGTGCCAAGAACCCACTGAATCTTGGAAGTTATAGTGAAACTCTCAGAGAAGATCTGAGGACTGGACGTAGGTCAAAGTGGTTGTGACCGAACCAGTATAACTCCCGGTGCACACTTCGGTGATATTTCTCCTTACTCATTACTGTTTTTAATTCCTCTGCTAAAGTTTTATATTTCCGACGAAATTTTAGTATCACCCAATTCACCCCCCTCTTGGGTGAAACGCTTGTTCTAACAATAATTATGCATAAATTTTAGGAAGACTATAATACCCTTAACTATAAATTAAAAAAATATTAAAACAAAGTATATTTTGGCTTCTGTAGCTTCTTCGCCTATCTTCCTCTCCATCGCTTCTTCCTACAGAACTCAACATTGGAAAAAGAATTAATGGTTGCTCGCAACATGGCGAACTCCAGAAGTTCTGTTCTGCAAACTGTTAATGGTGTTAACCGTAAGTACAATGACCCAAGATCTGGTAGGAAGGGAAGGATTTCAAGCCATCCTAATGATATGTCAGGAGCTGCCCTAGACGACTTTGATTCATGGAGTTTAGATGCAGTTGACTTGAAGATAGAACTATAGGCTAGCTAGGAAACAACGAGAGGCATCTCTAGAGGCAACGTGCTCGTTTGGATGAGCGATTAGAATACTTAAAAGCAGTTTTTCAATCATAATTTACGGTATATGAGGTAAGTATGTGAGAGGAGTTGTGTCTCGATCTACGTGGAAAGCAGCTTATAAGCAATCTAATAGCTAAAACAAACATGCCCACAGTGTTAACTGAGAAGGAATTTGTGGAAGAGGAGTTCAGGAGAAAAATTGACGAGGCTCAGAAAAGGGAAGAAGCTTTGGAGAATGACCTAGCAAATATGTGGGTTCTTGTTGCAAAGTTAAAGAAAGAAGGGGAATGGCGGAATTAAACACTTGTGAGAGCGATGAAATAAAGTGATGAATTATAATTTAAGGCAAAATTGATAGAGGGTATTTTTGTCAAAAAAATATTATGAATATGGATATTTTTATCTCTAAAATTTGCAATCCCAGAATTGATTGAAAATGCAATACCAGGAGGGAGGTGGCTCTACAGCAATCCCGCTTTCATGGTACTCCCAATCCCTCGTTATTCGTAGTCTCTCAAACCAAACGATATCTTCTGGTTCAATCCCTGATCTGATCTAATCCCAGTCTCTACCTGTAATACCCCGAATTTTGAGACTCGAGGCTAGAGAATAAGCCTGAGATTAATGGATTGCTAAGCCCCAATTTAGCAAGATTCCAAATTGTGATTAAGGGTTAATGACTTCAAAAGTGGATGTGGTTAGTGATAAATAACCCTTTTGGAGAATATGATGTGATTTGGCACTCGAATGTGATTCGTGTGTGTTGTGAGCAGCGCTGAAACCCTGTATTTGAGTTCAATTGCGGATTAACATCCAAATTGACTTAGAATAGAGGGAAGAATTGAATGGGGTATTGTGTTGGAAATGGTGTCATAGTGTGTTTTGATGTCATTGAAATTGGTTTGGAACTTTGGAATGGAAAAGTTGCAATGTTAGGTTTTGAAATGTGAATTGTGTTGACATGTTGAGATTGTTGTGAAAACATGTCAATGAGATGTGAATTTGATTGATTTGGTGTTTCCAATGGATTCCTTGTGAAAATTTATGTGGGAATGATGTTTGGTATGAAAATAGAACCATTGGAAGCAAAGATGCAAAATCTGAAATTCTGTCCAGTGAAACTCTATTCTGGGCAGTCAGTTTGTGTGAACATTTTGAATGACCAGATTATGTCTAAAAATTCTGAAACTTTCTAGTCTTAAAGTTCACATCCCAAGCTTCAAAATGAACATATAATTTGTATCATTTCGTTTTGGGAACTGGGAGATATATCTGTCCAAAGTTTGGGATCAAAACTAAACTCTGTTTTGGAGCAGTGTTGAGTTCTGTGTAATTCTGTATTTGTGTGGTGATTTCTAGTAATCGTCCATATCTGTCCTATAAATATGACTTAAATATCTTTCATTTGGCTTTAGGATCACCTCATTTCAAATTTTCTAGAATTAGTTATGATTTTTCAAAGTTTGGGCAGAAAATCCGAAAATGGGAATTATGACATCAGCATGGAATTAAAAGCAATTCCTCCATCTTCATCAGCCATTTCCTGACGCCATTTCAGAAAAAAAAAAACGTGAGAGAGAGCTTGGAGAAAATAGGGAGAAGGAAGGAGAAATCTCATAAGGTAGGTCGATTTCTTCGGTGAATTCGTACCTAACGTGTATAATCCTTCCCCTAAGTTATTCCTCTATGTGAATTAAGGTCTTGAAGCAAGGAATTTCATTGTTTAAAGAGGCTAGGGTTCAGCCATAAGAAGGATAAGCCAAAAGGAGCTTAAGGTAACCTCCGAAACTTCAATCTTTGATTGTTCTGGCTGCTGTGGTTGATTTAATCGGTGAAATTTCACCGGATTGTCTTTATTTGTAAATTTGGAAAATGGGTTGGCCTAGGTGTTATTCTGCCCAAATTGATACTAAATGATAGTTCTAACCCAATGTAATGGTTAATAAAGTGGTTAGGAGTAGAAAGAAACACGTCTGCGGAGCCAAAACCGAAAAACCCCAATATTTCTCAGGGAATTGAGAATTTTGGCCAAGGCTAGTTTGGAGGGGTTAGAGATGAATTTTCAATGATTTGATGATTCCATTGAGTTCAGGAGCAAAAATTAGGTGGGGTTACAATTGGTCACTTTTTTCGGAAAAGGCCGAAAAAGCATAATTACGAAAACGCCCCTGAAACCTTTAAAGTAGGGCTGCCAAGGGTAAATTTATAAGTTGACATTTAATTTGATAATTCTGAGTCCGGAAATGGATTTCTTGGGCAAAAATATGTCAGAATAGCCCATGTCAAAATTTCAAGAAAAGTATAGCCGGGCCGGGTACGGCGGGGCCGGGCCAGGCCGGGCCCGCGGGGGTATTTTAGTAAATTTTTAATATAACCTCATATAACCCCTAGAAACACTATGGAAGTTTCTAAATAGTACATTTGACATTGTCGGATCGAATGTGAAGCCCCGAGTTGCTATCACGCAAATCGAGGAGAAAAGACTGGAGGTAGGGGGCTTACCCTACTTGCATGTATTTGATATCTTTGCTTGTGTAGTGATGTATGTGATTTATTTACTTGATTGTGTAGAGCATATTTGAATAAATGAAGCTCTGTTTCTGTTTTGTTGTGGCCATAGTTTTGTTACATGAAATATTGAGCATGCAGAAATGTCATTATGGGGCATGCATCTAGATAAAGCTAACATGTCATACACATAGCATCTATCATGCATGCATTATGGTATCTGTTTCCTACTGAGATTCTCTCGAATCTCACCCTCCCCTGCCAATAATTTAGACAGGGCAAATGGCTCGTGGAGGGAGCGGCTAGGACTCTTTCGAGATGAGAGTTGGTAGTTGATTACCAATGAGTTGTGAAAACTGTATATGATTCGATTGAATATATGATTATGAATTTGAGATGAGATTGTGTAATCCCCATTTGAAGAATTGTAATGGGCAATTGTGCCCTGTGTATCTTTAACGAAGGTATGTACCCGGGATTGCCAGGATGATTATGTTGTGCACTCTGATATTTATATGAATATGATTTATCTTCGTGTAGTAATTGTATTTGAAATGTGAATATGAGACCAAGTTAATTAGATTTTAAAAGGTATTTTTGAAAACCCTATCTCAATGATGGGATTTTAAATGAGTTTTGATAATTATTGGTCTTTATTTCATTTTAATAGCGTATTTCGGATGTAATTACGGAGGGGGTTACACTACCCCCACTACAAAAAATTTGTGATTTAGTAGCGGTTAAAAATGTGTATTCGTAACGGTTTTAACCGCTACAAATGACATTAGTAGCGGTTAGAAAAACCGCTACAAAATATACTGTTGCAAACGTATTTGTAGCGGTTTACAATAACCGCTACTCACGTAACACAACCGCTACAAATTTAGTAGCAGTTACTAAACCGCTACAAATATTGGCACCACAATTTCGTGTGGCAGAAAATGAAAAATGAAAATTTTGCTCCAATTTTGTAACGATTGGAAAACCGCTACTAAATTCAAATGAAAATTTTAAAAGTAGTGCCAAAAATTTAATACTATTTTGAGTTTAAATTTGTAGCAGTTCTAAAACAGCTACAACATTTTGGGAATTTTTTTAAAAAAGTTATACAATTATTTGAGTCAATTGTTATAATATTGTGTTGAATAGTTTATTATTTATATAACTTAAATTATAGTAGTTATTATTTATAAAGAATGATTAAATTAAGTTAGATAAGTATAAACTTTATATAGGTAATATTATTGAGAATAAGCAAATAATGAATATAAATATTATATAAGAGGGGAAAAAATGTTGAAATCAAAGAATTGAAATTTTTTTTACTATATTTGATCACCTTACTCAGCTCTTTGGCTCTTAAAAAAATTTCAGATGAGAGAAAACGAAAGAGAAGAAGGGTTGAAAGAAATGGATGAGTGTTTGAAATAAGGTGTGCTGGGCGTATTTATAGGGATCTGCGTAGTGCTTGTAGCGGTTAATGTGACAAGTTTTGTAGCAGTTGATATTTGTAGTGGTTTATGTGACATTATTTGTACCGGTTTCACATTTGTAGCGGTTTCATAATCCCTACAAATATTTGTCTGAATTTTTTTTTATAAAAATATTTCACACTTGTAGCGGTTTTATTTGATTTTGTAGCGGTTTCATAACCCCTACAAATATTTGTCTGAATTTTTTTTATAAAAATATTTTAAATTTCAAATGTTCAATTTGTAACGGTTTTGTTTATAAAACCTCTACAAATATTTATATTTTGTAGCGGTTTATATAAAAACCGCTACAAATTCATTTTTTTATTTACTTTTTTTATAAATATTTATTTCAAATGCATTCTGTAGCGGTTATACGATAAAAACCGCTATAAATTTTCACCACCGTTGATAGGATTTGAAATTCAAATTTTCAATGTGCAAAACTTTGTAGCGGTTATGTCAAAAACACCGCTACAAATGCTTATGATTGTTGGCAGGAATTAAAATATTCAAATTTTAAATGAATAATTTCTAGCGATTAGTATTAAGAAACCGCTACAAATATTCATTAACGTTGGCGGGAATTAAAATTTTTCAAATTTCAAATGTTCAATTTGTAGTAGTTTTGTTTGTCAAACCGCTACAAAGTTACGTATCATTTTGTAGCGGTTTCATCTATTTAACCACTACAAATATTTATATTTTATGCCGGTTTTTATATATAAACCGCTATAAATGTTTTATTTATTTTTTTAATAAATATTTATTTCAAATGCATTCTGTAGTGGTTTTACACTA
Organism: Inga laurina; assembly: GCA_963855925.1. Lineage (NCBI taxonomy): Eukaryota > Viridiplantae > Streptophyta > Magnoliopsida > Fabales > Fabaceae > Inga > Inga laurina. Next base: position 6,232,936 of record OY979706.1, on the reverse strand, counting down.
TAACTGCTACAAATATAAGTTAAATTTTGTAGCGGTTCTCTGTAACCGCCACAAAAAGGCAGCCATCTAAATTCTGTAGCGGTTACTATTATAAAAACCGCTATAAAATAACCACCACAATAGTCAAGCTAGTTTCGCGCCAAGCTGACGCTACATTTAAAGCAGTTAATATAGACTAATCACTACAAAATAACCACGACAAATTTGGCGCGAGTTTGGCACCAAAGTTTGTAGCGGTTATGTCTTGTGAACCGCTACAAAGCGCGTTCCCTAACCCACTCGCCACTTGGCGCGAAGCATACCGTTGCAAATTTGTAGCGGTGTTGCTAAAAACCGCTACAAATCCTGATATTTGTAGCTGTTTGTTTTAACCGTTACAAATGCACCGCTACGAATTATCATTTTTTTGTAGTGCCCCCAGTGCCTCATACCAAACAGGGCCTAAGAGCTTGTCTCATCTAGACCATCTAGATCCAGATTTAATTCTTTAATTTTTATTTTTTAAAAAATATTTTATTTGATAGAAAATCTAAAATAAAGATAATTTATTAACCATCAGTTTTTCAAAAAAAAAAATGTCAATTCAAAAATATCAAATATGAATTATTTATATCTCATCTAGACGATCCAGATGAGACGAGCTCATGATATCTATCCTAATTGGTTCCTTTATACTCTATTGGTCTGCTGAAATGAAAACTCTTGATTTTACAAAGACTCATAAACCTCTATTCCAATCTCACACGATTCCATTTTGAGAACTATGTCCTTAAAACTTATTGGTCGCGCAACATAAAAATATAAAACGCAACAAAAGATTGTTGATGAGAGGGAGAGAAGAACTCAAAACCTCATGAGTTTGGTGTGCTTTTTAGACTAGCACTATGCCATATCTTTTATATATAGGTTTAATTCACTTAGAGCCTGTTTGGATTAGTGGTAGCAGAAATAGTTTTTTTTCAATATGACTTTTACAAACTTAAGATGGGATAAAATTCATATTGTAAATGTGATTTCTGTTTGGATTAACAGTAACAGAAGCGACTTTTTTTCAAAAAGTCAAACTTTTAAACTTCTTCTCATAAGCTACTTTGGGGGGACCTCAATTGCTAAAACAGGAACCCAGACACCTTAACATGACACCATCAGGCTTTTTTTTTTAAAAAGCCACTTTTGGAATGACAAAACGCTATCTCAAATAGGCTCTTAAACTTCCTTAAACACAAACGACGTGGAACTTTTACTAGCACACGCTTGCTTTCACATGTTAAATACAACGGCTTAGTGACATGAGACTTTTTTTTGGCACAACTCATAACATAAATACAACTAGTTTGTGTTTGAATTTTCCATTTTATATGTCTTCGATTAATTTCATTGGAAACAGAGCCATCATCAACGTCAATTCTAACCAGCAATGTTTAGAAATTTCCCTCTCCAAGATGACAACTTGTTATTAACTTTGTGGATGACGTGAGAAAAAAGTAGCCTTATATTTTAATTGTTCTTGTATGGATGAGAAGATCTAGCTATGTATGCTTCATAACCAGTTTGGATAGACATCAAGAACGTACTATTGTCTCATTTGGTCCTTTCAGATCCATATTTAATTATTTTACTTTTTATTTTTTTAAAAAAATTATTTTAATGGTTAGAGGATTTAAAATAAAAATAATCTCTTAATCAATATTTTTTTTTAAAAATGATTTTTATTTAAAAATTATCAGTTAAAAAATATTAAATATGGACTATCCATATCTCATCTGGACTGTCCAAATAAGACGAGCTCATACAGGTTCATATCCTAACTAGTTCCTATATACTCTATTGCTCTGCTGAAATGAAAATTACTGGAGCACAAACTAAGATTTAGATTTAATGATTCCCATTTCTTCATGTGATGCTTCATCAGCAAACAAGATCATATCATAAATATTTATAGAATATAAAAAGAGCCCAATGCCCAATAATATAACTCCTTATTAATCATAAATAGTTAATCATAGAAAGTTACATATACAAACACACATATACATAATATAGCTACTACGTAGCAGCACATACATATGTAATACATTATGATAACCACACACACACATAGTCACACACACACACAACAAAACCCTCTTAGTGTGAAGCGGCTAAAAGGGCTTGTGACTGCTTCTCATAACGAAAACCGTTAGCCATGGAATCATCAGCAGACCAAACAAAAATACCATGAAGCTTTTGTTCACTCCTAAGCCTATGACAAGCTGCGAAGAATCCACCTCCCGGACTTAACCCTCCACTTCCATCACTTGTAAAGCTCACCAAAACCTTCCCTCCTTCATAATTCTTACTCTGTGTATTAAAGTAATCAATGAACTGAGACACACTTGTTCCTTTGTCGTACGCATAGAATTGAAAGTTGACGTAGTCTATGATGTCCCCATACTTGTTCCATAATGCCTTGTAATGGCTCTGAACTTGGGGATCATCAAAAGGAGCGATTGAAGCGAACTTGATGACGCCGTTGCTCTTTAGGGTTTTGATTAAGCGTCCTATGCACTCCGAGAAGGTGTCTGGATCGGTTTTGAAGTGTTCGTAGTCGATGTCGATTCCGTCGAGGTTGTATTGTTTGATTATGTCTGTGAGTGATGAAACTGCGTTGGAAACCCATGAATCAATGGAAGATGGGTTGAAGTATGCATCACCACTTGCCACGCTGTCTCCTCCCAGACTCAGAGCCACCTGAAGTAAATCAATATATTGTTATGAACACAAGTTAAAGGTAAAGGTAAAGGTCAAATTGAAAAATGCACTAATTTTATATAATATATAATCATTAAAACAAAAAGGGAAAAAATATTTAGAAAGTTGAGGTATTACAAATGGTATTACTGAGAGACACATTTAGAGGCCCCCAAATCCCCAAAAGACAAGCTGATCCGGCTCTTTATTGAGACTCTTATGAAAACATGCACATTATTATGAATACAAATATACAAGCTCAAAGAGAGAGCACAATCTCAAAAAATACAAGCATATTGGGAGAGAAACCATGCTTTCTTTGTTAGGCTTGCCCACGTGGCACTCATAACATGCACACACCAAATTTGATTTGATACACATATTTATTAGTGATATACATTGAAGTAATGTTTGTGTGATGTTAGGTACGTACCTTGACATTAGAATTCTGGCTTTTAATGGAAGAAACTTGGGAGGGGCTAAGATTCTGAGTGTCCCAGAAAACGTTGAATTTGCCGTTGGTGGGAGAAGGAGAAGACGAGGTATCATAGTCAATAGCGAAAGAGAGAATGAAGTGAAACTCGACATTTGCGTTGATAGGAACATCGGAGAATTTGACGTTGTTGAACTCAGCTCCTATGTATTCTCGAAAGATGCTTGAAGGAGAAGCTTGAGTTGATGCAATGAGAAAGAAGAAGAAGAAAGCTTGAAGGAAGCAGAACTTGGAAACCTCCATGTCTTTCAGCAATGGAAGACCCACTGAGATTTCAGAAACTGCTTTATGCTGGTACGAGTAGTGGAGCAAGGTGGATATGTACTTATATAGATACGTAGGACTCGCAAAAAACGATTAATATAATAATCAAATGATGGATTACTCAGCCATTATTATTGTGTCTACATTGAATTTTCTTTTGGTATTTCTTGACAAAGGAACAGACAAAATTATTAACATTCACGGATTCGACGATCAATTGCCGTTTCGTTGCAGAACTGTGTGATGAGGATGTATATATATTCGGTATGTTTCTTCTTTTCCCAAACATTTAAATATTTTATAAAATTGTTGTACTTTTTTAATAAAATAATAAATAATATTTTAAAGTTTGCTTTGATTTTAAATATAAAACTTCAATCCACTTTATTACTTAAATTTATAAAAAAAATTACATTATTATTCCTGTTAATTGCATATATCAAAAAGGGTTTTTATCCCGAGGAGATATTTTAAAGAATCAACAAATGTTTAGTATAAATAGTTAATTTTCTTAATACCTATAAATTAATTATCTAAATCTTATATTTAAGAAGAGAATGAGTATATAATTACAATTTTAATGAAATATATGAGAAGGCTCACAAGTTTCATTTTTTTCACCCATATTATTATATATTAAAGATCAGATCATATGTCCATTAGTGTATGAGTTTAAGGTCAAACAGATAGAATTGATTTGGTTGAAACGGTACTTCTTGTTTTGGTAGGCACATCATCTATAATGTTTACACTATTTTATAAAATACAAAGATTTTGATCAAGAATAATAATTTGGACGAGTACATCTTTAGTGAAAACTAAAAAAATGGACCTGTAATTAAAAAGAAAATTAAAAAAATGGGCCGGTTTGACTCTAACCCCAAGGCTATGTGGACCGAACCCAAATTAAGTGGGCCAACCACAAAGTCAGGCCCATGTTCTCAACGCTTCACAATGCTAATGTTGTTCTTTCTATTCAGTTTGGATAAAGTAAAGGGAAAAAAACAGTTAAATACCATCTGAATTTCCAAAACCCCAATAAGGCTGTTAAGAAATGAAAAGGATAGAAAAGCGAATGGGAGGAGTCTGAAATATCAAAGTTTAAAGGAAAAGACTTAGATACTCTGCTCTCTAATTCACTTGTCTTCACCCTCTCACTCTCTTTCTCTTTCTCTTCGTCTCTCCCACCCTCCACTTCCTTCCAAATCTGAGATGCAGATCTGAGAACATAATTTTCGTTCTCTTCCAAACCATCTGATGTCAAAAATGCATAGCTCATTGTCATCCAATTTGGCGCTAAGAGGTTCTGGTTCCTTCTCCACCCTTCATCTATCGCCTTCATCCTTCCTTCCTTTCTTCAATGGAGGTTGTAGTGGCATTCTGGGAGATGGAGAAGCTCTGTAGCTTTATCATCAATAGAGGCATCTGTTAGTGAAAGCGTTTCACCCAAGAGGGGGGTGAATTAGGTGACTCCAAAAATTTCGTTGCATATAAGAAAATATAAGGAATATTAAAAACAGTTAAAAGCAAGGAAAAATATCACCATAGTGTACACCGTGATTTATACTGGTTCAGCCACAACCACTTTGACCTACGTCCAGTCCTCAGAGTATCTCTGAGAGTTTCACTATGTTCTCCAAGATTCAGTGGGTTCTTGGCAACTTAGTACACAACAAGTTCCTACACCTGGACACTCGCTCCCCCTTACATGTTGTAATCAAATCCCCAACTCAAGGTTCCACTACCTTAAGTTGTCTCAATAACAAATATTGAGTTTGTAATGAAAAACTCTCTCACAGAGCAAATATATATTCACTAAAGTACAAATGAATGAGTATATGAAAACAAAGCACTAAGTGTATTGATCGATGTGTGATCTCAGTTCGTATCTGCTTGTTTTCTTCTCTTTGAATGCTCCATATATATAGATGATTTGTAGTGTCCGTTGGAAGCAATTTCAAACTTGTCTGTTAGAGTCGCGCAGCAACGGTTGACTTTTCTTCGTATTTGAAAGCTATTCGTTGGCGGTAGGTAGAGTTAGGTGAACGTTTGGACTTTTATTTGAATTCTCAAATCTGTCATACTCTTTCATTGTTTCTCTGCAAATGTACTTAGAATACTAATATAATGAAGAGTTAATCATATAGATAACAAATCAAGAGACATTAGATGATAATATAATTTCTGAACTGCCTTACTCGAGTGGCTACTCGAGTGATCAAGTTTATTACTCGAGTGGTCCCTCGAGTAAACATGTCAAAAATATGGCAGTGAGCAAATCAACATTTTGCATCAAGGATTACTCGGGTAAGACATGGAGTGATATATTACAAACCTTGAAAATACCTGTTTACTCGAGTAGTTACTCGAGTGACCATGTCTTTACCTTCATTGGTTACTGGGGTGATCAATGTGGTAAACTGCTTACTCGAGTGGCTACTCGAGTGGGCTTCATCTGGCTTCACACCTTACTTGGGTGGTCCCTTGAGTTGCTTTCAAATAGCCCGGCAGATTACTCGATTTACTCCCTCGAGTAATGACATCAAATTCTTGGCTGAGAGTTTACTATCTGATTACTCGAGTGGCTACTCGAGTGATGCCTGTGAAAATCTTGTTACTCGAGTGGCTACTCGAGTAATTGTCTATATAACTTTGCAGATTACCCGAGTGGTTCCTCGAGTAACTTGTTTCAAAATTTGGCAGTGCCTCACTGGATGAAATTCTGTTTGCTTACTCGAGTGGCTACTCGAGTAATGGCTTTTGTTACCCAAGTGGCTACTCGAGTAAGCCTTCTTAAAAATTGTTGATTACTTCCAGTGCTGACTCCAAGTGATATTGATTACTTCCAGTGCTGACTCCAAGTGATGCTATGCTACTTTGTTCAAATCCATTTGTTTGTTATCAAATCCTTTCATATTATTAATTCAATTTTTGTTATCATCAAAACATATGGGATCTAATAGCATCTTGATGCCCATGGATGGTAGCTCTAGTATGGGGATAAAAGTCAACATAGCATTTAATTAGAAGAGTTAGGATTTTTATTCATGATTTTGACTTCTCTTTCTTTGGCCTACAAAGTCATGCTTTTGATTGGAAGGATATGGTTATTAGTTGTAGTTTTTGGCTTAATCTCCTATGTTGATAATAGCTTTGACAAATTTCCTAATGAGAATGACAAAGTTAGTAATGGTTTTGACGATTTTGCTAATGACAATAACAACTAATGCAATACATACTCAGCAAGTGTGTGAAAGTGTTGGCCAAGAGGGGGCCTCTGACTAATTCACTAATGGGAATAACAAATTAATTAATTGTTTTGACGAGATTGATAATGGGAATGCCAACTAATGCATGACGTCATGAGTTGCATGTGTGAAAGTGTTTGCCAAGAGGAGGGACTCTGATAAATTGACTAATGGAAATGACATGTTGTTTTTTAACGAATATTGTGTGTTAAAAGTGTTGACCCAAAAGGGGAGGACACTGACAAGTTCAATAATGGGATTGATAAGGTTAGTAATGGCTTTGACGAGAACGGTAATAGGATTGACAACTTAGGCTAATCAACTTTGTGAGTAGAAGTGTTTCCCCATAAAGAAATGACACTGACAAGTTTAATAATGGGAATGATAAGTCTTTTAATGGTTTTGACGAGAATGGTAATGAGAATAACAAATTAGTCTAACCAACTTTGTCAATGAAAGTGTTTCCCCAAAAGGAGAGGACGCTAACAAGTTCAATAATGGGAATGACAAGTCTTTTAATGGTTTTGACGAGAATGGTAATGAGAATGACAAATTAGTCTAACCAACTTTGTCAATGAAAGTGTTTCCCCAAAAGGAGAGGACGCTGACAAGTTCAATAATGGGAATGACAAGTCTTTTAATGGTTTTGACGAGAATGATAATGAGAATGACAAATTAGTCTAACCAACTTTGTCAATGAAAGTGTTTCCTCAAAAGGAGAGGACGCTGACAAGTCCAATAATGGGAATGACAAGTCTTTTAATGGTTTTGACAAGAATAGTAATGGGAATACTAAATTAGTCTAACCAAACATTGTGTGTTTCTTTCCCAAAATAGGAGACCGCTGACAAATTCAGTAATGTAAATGACAAAGTTCGTAATGATTTTGACGAGAATGGTGATGGGGATAACAACTTTTACTAACCAAACATTATGTATTAAAGTGTTGGGATAAATGGGTTGGCCTCTGACAAGTTTAATAATGGGAATGACAAGGCTTTTAATGGTTTTGTCGAGAACGGTAATGAGAATGAGAAGTTAATCTCACCAAACATTATGTGCGGACGTTTTTGCTCTCTGTGTAATTGGCCCCAGCAAGTTGGCAAACTTGCTGTGGCAAGTACTCATTGTATGCTCTCTGTGTAACTGGCCACAACAAGTTGACAGACTTGCTATAGCAAGTAAAGAATTTGAAGAAAATTACTCTGTGTAACTAGCTACGGCAAGTTGACAAGCTTAACGTAGCAAGTCTTGAAAATGACAAAGTTCGTAATACCTTTGATGCGAGTGGTAATGGGAATGACAAATTAGTCTAATAAACTTTGTGAGTGTTGGCCCAAAAGGCCTGGCCTATGATAAATTCACAAAGGGAAATTACAGTTTTTTTGTTTTAACAATAATGGTAATGTGAATGACAAGTTTAATAATGGTAATAACAAGTTATGTTCTGACGTTGACAAAAACTACAAATGTTCATAATAGGAACTATTAAGTAAGGCATCAAAATGACAATTTAACATTACTCATTTCACCTACACCCAATGCATACAAGTAATGAACCCAAAAGAAGATGTCCCTTCATGTAAAATTTAATTACAATAAGTTGTCATCATTAACAAGAGTAGTAATGGGAATGACAAGTGCAATAATGGAATTTACAAAACACCAGATTCTTACTGACAGCAACTACCATATGCATTGTCAAATAAAAATTTAACATTACTCATTTCACCTACACCCAATGCATAGAAGTCATTAACACAAACGAAGGTGTTCCTTCATGTATACTTTAATTACATCAACTGTCACCCTTAACAACAGTTTTAATTTAATGGAAATGACAAGTTCAATAATGGAATTTACAAAACACTTGATTCTTCATGACAACAACTACCATATATGTTGTCTAATGACAAGTGAACATTACGATTCCACCAGCACCTAATGTTTTCTTGTCATTCCCATGGTATAACTTATTGTGTAACCCAAAAACAGTACTTATATAAAGGACATCATATATGCCCATCTACACCAAACAATTCTCCTATCATTACCCTCAATTCTTCAATTGTCATCTCTTCCTTCATTGATTTTACCTTCACTCTCCCACCACTATATTTAACTTCACCTTCAACATTACTTACAAACTCTCCCCGATATGGAAAAAGCATATAAGTGACTTTGAAAAATGTGTTGCTTAAATATTTGATGTCATCTTGCATGATAACCTGCAAAAAAAAATTCAGATTTCATGACATTGTTAGTCTTATACCAATGAAAATTCATCACTAAAGAAATTCCCCACAACACACCTTCGACCATTGACTACTTTATCTATATGTTTGATAATATCACTTTATTCCCAATTAATAACAAAGTTAAGCCTTTACTAAGTACTTAACCTCCAACTCCATACCCATGTCATGACATCATACATTTCTCAACTATTTCACTAACTTACTGCTTCTCTTAACAGAATTCGTTTTGGGATTCACAACAATAGTAAAGGTGTTGACAAAGTCTGTAATGGATTTGACAAGAATCACTAACTTATAACAACATATGCCAAATGATTGAGCAATAGTTTTTCCTTATCATCAATTAAGTTATGCGAGTTATTGCCTGGCAAAATAAGTTATTGCCTTCACTATTATTATTAACGCTAATGACAAATTTAGTAATGGTAATGACAAATCCTGTAATGGCATTGACAACAAACCACCAGATGTGGTAATGACAGCAACTATCATGCATGTACAGATATGCTTATGACATCTTCATTACAGATTATTCATTCATTCCACTTACACCTACTCAACGGTTAGTCATCACATCAACTCAATGCTATCTATTTCAAATCAATAACCTCTTCATTATGCTCCCTCTCACAGCTAACATGACCCAAGACATAAATAACCCACACCACACCGTCAATGCCCTCGTAGGTACGTAAAGTCTAAACCTTTAATCCCGCTCAACCTATAAACCCACTTACCCACAACCAAAACTGTCATAAATAACCTATAATCACAGCACCATCGTCATTTCATAGCCCTAATTGACAACCCCAAATAAGTTAGCTTCCTTACACCACATGATTGCCCATCTATTTACTATTCATGTATCCTCTGAGCCACCGAATCACACCCAATAACCTCCAATATGAACAATGACGATAAGATGGATATAGTTCAATTCATCTAAAAAAGATTATATTTCTTAGAAAATTACTTACACTTGTCAAATTCAACCATGATCGATTCCTCGTTCTTCACCTTCAACGTTGCTCCACACACCCCACCGTTCGACTATGTTTTTTTTTCTTTAGCCTTTTTTCCACAGTAGCCACCTCATATGTGAAACAAATGTAAAAAGGGGCATTTTGGTCTTTAGCCTTAAACTTTAATATCCCTGAAACATCCCAGATCACTTTTTTGTCTTTTAGATGTTATAAAAAACTTTTGTGGGTTTTGCTAATTGAAATGGTATTTATATGGGATTTTCCCTAAAGTAAACTAGCATATAGAATTCATTTTGACAAAAAAATAAGAAAATACCATTAAACTTTAAAATTACAAATCAATTTTGTTATCTACAAGAGTGTAGGTATTAACTATACTTGAATAAATTGACAACTCATTTTAGTAAGAAATCACTTATTTAAGACATTAAAGTTCAAACAATATTTTCTTATCTTTTTTTCATGATATTATTTTTCAATTGCATTTAGCATTCTAATTATGTTTGTGCTACAATTTCAATCTTGATATTTTAAATTTAGATTAATCTCACCCATACTTAAACACACACAAACTAACCTCGTATGTGTCAAAGTCTTTGTTAGTTGAGCTAAGATGAACTTTCAGTTTTTAAAATCAAGATTCATCTTTTTAGTCATCTCCTCCTTTGGCAACTAATTGATGATACTCCTTAATTATTGCTTTCAACACACATAATGATTCTTTTTTTTTTTTTAAGAATACTTTGGATTAAACTACTAATACCCAATAATTATACATGTTTCTGGAAGCTGGTGGAATCGCCACAGTAATTAGATTAATTACAGTTGATGGTGTGTGTCTAGATCTAGTTCTTTGAGTGGCATACAAGCAAAATAAAAAGTGTAAACATATCATAACGAACATATTCCAGCAGGCAACTTAAAGGAATTAAATCACTTCACTTTTATACTTTCTAGACTGAAACACACACTTTTGCTACACACTGTTATTTGCTTGTCTCAAGCTATAAGAATCAGACAGGCATCAAAGTTAAAGTGAGAATAAATAATCATCTTTACGAATTAGGAATAGCTTCTCACTTTATTGCACCTATTTATGTATGTGCCCTTTAAGTTCACTTCTCTGCTAAGCGTCTTTGCTTCATAGGAGAGGAACCGAAGCTTGCTTGCTTGTACTTGAACTACAAATTCGTGAGGTTCATTTCGATAATACTCAAAATTATTTTGGGTTATATTGATAATAATGCGATAATGGATTCATCAAGAGATCATAATTCCCTGAGATTCAGACTCAGCATTGCAATTCTATGCTTCTTCCTTGTCGCTTCCTCCATTCTCCTTCTATGTGGTAAGTTATATTTTCGCCGCTGTTTAATTTTCTCTATTTTTTTTTATCAGTTGTTAGGTAAAGTAATCACCCCCAACATTTTTCCTTTCCATCATACCATTTTGTTTGTTTAGTTCCTGAAATTTTACTTACATGTAATATAAAATTAAGTAATTGCCCTTTATTATGCCGGTTTGATATGCTGGAATTAGAGTTAAGAAAATCGAAATGGAAATGGAAATGGAAATGAATCCCATGATGTAAGCATGTTTGGTACACTTCAATAAGCATAAAATTAGCTTCTATGAAAATCAATTCCATCAAAATTGAGAGAATTGGCCTCCATCGCAAAAACTCAATTTGTTAGCTCTTGTTGCGTGTTTCATTGTTCATGTCATAATTCAAATTAAAGTGTATAGAGAAAAGTAGAAAGAAGATACTTTATTAGATTAAAACAAATATATAGGGAAAAAAGGAACATATTAGATTAAAAATGAAAAATTCCTAAACTAACATAAATCTCTACATCTCTATATCTATGTAATGTTTAACATTCTATTAATTCTTATATGTCTCGATTCACAGATACAAGAAGCCATGGACGAATATTTCAGAAACTGATCAACAAGATTTCTGTCACTGGAATTTGAGTAGCTCAGGAAAATTTACGATCCAATCAGCATATGAATCCATTAAAAGTGAGGAGTGGAACGAGCTGAATCCTAAGTGGGATCTAGCATGACACTGGCCCGGCCCCCAACGAATTCAAACCTTTCTCTGGCTCACTCTACACAATAAGCTTCTTACCAATAAGGAAAGAGCTAGGAGAAACATGACTCCTAGTGAGCACTACCCAATTGTGGGTGTGATACAGAGGATCTTAATCACGTCTTCAGGAGATGCAAACTAGCCAAGGCCTGCTGGGAATTGATCTTACCAAACCAGGTACAAGCACAATTTTTCAGGATGTGATGAGCTCTGCAAGTATACGAGTCGTGCTAAGTAATAAAGTGATAAGTAGAGTATCATCCTACGAAAAATCAATCAATTAATTTTTAGGTATTAAAATCATAATTTCTTTTAAGTTAAACGAATCTAGCTATGAGAAAATTCAAAAGAAATTAATTAACGAAAACTATCAATGTCAAACACAACCTAGAGTCATTAATCCCTCACTAGCACCCCAAATCTTAAATCCATTTAATTAGTTAATCTCAAATATTAATTTTGTTAATCTCAAATATAAATAGTTATAAGTGTCTATCGGTTCACTCACTATCCTCTCTTAAGTATAATTGTTATGTTTAACCAAATTACTCAAGAGGCAAGATAATTCAAATACACTCTTCAACAATTATATGAGGCTATTAGGTATATGTCTATCCTAATCACAAATTAAATCGTGATTTAATTCTATATTACTTAATCTCAGAGCCTAATTAAAATCTCTTTCGTCAAGGTAAATCCTAATACTCAAATTTACATCTAATGATGGTCAATCATCAAACAAACATAATAAAACAAGATTAAGTAACCAAAATTAACATAAATCATAACTAATAAATCATGAAAATAAAATCTAGTTCACTAGTGAGTTCATAGTTTCCCTAGGTCTAAAAAGAAAATTAATCACTTATGGTTAAAATAAAATCCATAATGAAACAAAGAAATTCAGATTCAAAGAATAAAGAAAAAGAAGGGGAGAAATCAAATCTGTTGAATTTCACTGCTGTCTCCTTTAATTCTTTGTTCCTCTTTCCGCTCAATCTCCACTACTGACTTTCTTATTCTGCTTTGATGTGTGCTCTATTCACTGCCCTCTCCCTCTTTTTATAGATCTTGGGCAAGTGCGGTTTTTGTTTTTATTTATTTTTTATCCAAATCTGATATCCTTTTCCCGTTCATACGAATACACCATATCTTCTGCCACCTCCATGTGCAGATCATATCTTTGTTTGCTCGAATGTGCAGATCTTTATCTGGGCAACATTTTTTTTTTATCTTTTCTCAAAGTTGTGGACCCCACACATTTATTTATTTACAACAATATTAAATGCTCTTTTGGAATAGTTTATTTTTGGGCAATAAGTGCTTATAAATCGTGATTCACAGTATACAAGATAAGTATGTGAGAGGAGTTTTATCTCGGCTTGCGTAATAAGGATTTGTTTATCTCCAAAACGTGTTTCCAAACACAGCCTCTGCAGCACCCTTTGTTATATTTTTTTTTCCTTTTTTATATCCTTCTTCATATAATATCTCCTGTATACTAAAATAGAATATGAATAGATTTTATATTAAAATTTCTTTTTATCCTGAATTTAATTAAAAGATAAAAAATATATAAAGATAATTAAATAAATCTAATTAATTATATCATAAAATCTATACCCATTTAATTATAAAATATATATTTATCAGGATGCCTTATGAAAGATGGCTTAAGGAAAATTTAACCCTCGTCCCAAGAGTTCCTCCTGGAACATCACGTTCGGTACTCTGTGCTGGAAATTATGGGAAGCAAGGAATAATCAGATATTTAACAATGAAACCACAGAGCCACATCGTGTCGTGAATGAAGTGCTTCCCCTCTCTAGCCACACAAGCCAAGCAAAGGAAGCTCTAACTGCTATGAATCCTCACTGATTTTGTCTCCTTTCTTTCCAATTTAATCTGTACTACGTCTTTAACCAGACCCTGCTATGTTTTGGGCTACTAATGTATATATTGTCTTATCAATAAAATTGCCGTTCCCATTCAAAAAAAATAATAATAAGGGTGAAATCAGTTATAAATCGTGTAGATGATTTTAAACTTGCTCTCTCTTGTGCCTTCTCTCTCTCTGGCTATAGTCACAACGTTTATGGATTTTCTTCATTTCCTTCCTTTGGACCATCTTCTATCACCTTCTATTTCCCTTTTTTGATATATTTCTACTTGTACTAGAGCAGTGCTATGATTTCCTTGTGTTTATAAGCATTGTGCATGACTGCACTATATTACTCATTCGAATCTATATTTGAGGATATTATTCCATTGTTTTTCCCATTTGTTGGTGATCTACATTTTTTTTTCAAAAAATCAAATTTTTGAGTTTCTTTTCATAAGCTATTTTTGAAAAAAAAAATTCAATTGTTAAAACAGGAACTCAAACACCTTAAATTGACACCATCGGACTTTTTTTAAAAAAAAAAAGCCACTTTTGGGGTGGCGTTCGGCTCTTAGACTTCCTTAAACACAAATGACGTGGAACTTTTACTAGCACATGCTCACTCTCACATGTTAAATACCACGGCTTAGTGATATGAGACTTTTTTTTGACACAACTCACAACATAAATACAACTCCTTTGTGTTTGAATTTTCCATTTTATATGTCTTCGATTAATTTCATTGGAAACAGAGCCATCATCAACGTCAATTCTAACCAGCAATGTTTAGAAATTTCCCTCTCCAAGATGACAACTTGTTATTAACTTTGTGGATGACGTGAGAAAAAAGTAGCCTTATATTTTAATTGCTCTTGTATGGATGAAAAGATCTGGCTATGTATGCTTCATAACCAGTTTGGATAGACATCAAGAACTATTGTCTCATTTGGTCCTTTCAGATCCATATTTAATTATTTTACTTTTTATTTTTTTAAAAAAATTATTTTAATGGTTAGAGAATTTAAAATAAAAATAATCTCTTAATCAATATTTTTTAAAAAAATGATTTTTTGTTTAAAAATTATCAGTTAAAAAATATTAAATATGGACCATCTATATCTCATATGGACTGTCCAAATAAGACGAGCTCATGCAGGTTCATATCCTAACTAGTTCCTATATACTCTATTGCTCTGCTGAAATGAAAATTACTGGAGCACACTAAGATTTAGATTTAATGATTCCCATTTCTTCATGTGATGCTTCATCAGCAAACAAGATCATATCATAAATATTTATAGAATATAAAAAGAGCCCAATGCCCAATAATATAACTCCTTATTAATCATAAATAGTTAATCATAGAAAGTTACATATACAAACACACATACATACAAGATATAGCTACTATGTAGCAGCACATACATATGTAATACATTTAGATAACCACACACACACACAACAAAACCCTCTTAGCGTGAAGCGGCTAAAAGGGCTTGTGACTGCTTCTCATAACGAAAACCGTTAGCCATGGAATCATCAGCAGACCAAACAAAAATACCATGAAGCTTTTGTTCACTCCTAAGCCTATGACAAGCTGCGAAGAATCCACCTCCCGGACTTAACCCTCCACTTCCATCACTTGTAAAGCTCACCAAAACCTTCCCTCCTTCATAATTCTTACTCTGTGTATTAAAGTAATCAATGAACTGAGACACACTTGTTCCTTTGTCGTACGCATAGAATTGAAAGTTGACGTAGTCTATGATGTCCCCATACTTGTTCCATAATGCCTTGTAATGGCTCTGAACTTGGGGATCATCAAAAGGAGCGATTGATGCGAACTTGATGACGCCGTTGTTCTTTAGGGTTTTGATTAAGCGTCCTATGCACTCCGAGAAGGTGTCTGGATCGGATTTGAAGTGTTCGTAGTCGATGTCGATTCCGTCGAGGTTGTATTGTTTGATTATGTCTGTGAGTGATGAAACTGCGTTGGAAACCCATGAATCAATGGAAGATGGGTTGAAGTATGCATCACCACTTGCCACGCTGTCTCCTCCCAGACTCAGAGCCACCTGAAGTAAATCAATATATTGTTATGAAAACAAGTTAAAGGTAAAGGTAAAGGTCAAATTGAAAAATGCACTAATTTTATATAATATATAATCATTAAAACAAAAAGGGAAAAAATATTTAGAAAGTTGAGGTATTACAAATGGTATTACTGAGAGACACATTTAGAGGCCCCCAAATCCCCAAAAGACTAGCTGATCCGGCTCTTTATTGAGACTCTTATGAAAACATGCACATTATTATGAATACAAATATACAAGCTCAAAGAGAGAGCACAATCTCAAAAAATACAAGCATATTGGGAGAGAAACCATGCTTTCTTTGTTAGGCTTGCCCACGTGGCACTCATAACATGCACACACCAAATTTGATTTGATACACATATTTATTAGTGATATACATTAAAGTAATGTTTGTGTGATGTTAGGTACGTACCTTGACATTAGAATTCTGGCTTTTAATGGAAGAAACTTGGGAGGGGCTAAGATTCTGAGTGTCCCAGAAAACGTTGAATTTGCCGTTGGTGGGAGAAGGAGAAGACGAGGTATCATAGTCAATAGCGAAAGAGAGAATGAAGTGAAACTCGACATTTGCGTTGATAGGAACATCGGAGAATTTGACGTTGTTGAACTCAGCTCCTATGTATTCTCGAAAGATGCTTGAAGGAGAAGCTTGAGTTGATGCAATGAGAAAGAAGAAGAAGAAAGCTTGAAGGAAGCAGAACTTGGAAACCTCCATGTCTTTCAGCAATGGAAGACCCACTGAGATTTCAGAAACTGCTTTATGCTGGTACGAGTAGTGGAGCAAGGTGGATATGTACTTATATAGATACGTAGGACTCGCAAAAAACGATTCATATAATAATCAAATGATGGATTACTCAGCCATTATTATTGTGTCTACATTGAATTTTCTTTTGGTTTTTCTTGGCAAAGGGACAGACAAAATCATTAACATTCACGGATTCGACAATCAATTGCCGTTTCGTTGCAGAACTGTGTGATGAGGATGTATATGTATTCGGTATGTTTCTTCTTTTCCCAAAAAATTAAATATTTTATAAAATTGTTGTACTTAATATTTTAAAATTTTCTTTATTTTTAAATATAAAACTTCAATCCACTTTCTTACTTAAATTTATAAAAAAAAAATTCACATTATTATTCCTGTTAATTGCATATATCAAAAAGGGTTTTTATCCGAGGAGATATTTTAAAGAATCAACAAATGTTTAGTATAAATAGTTAATTTTCTTAATACCTATAAATTAATTATATAAATCTTATATTTAAGAAGAGAATGAGTATATAATTAAAATTTTAATGAAATATATGAGAAGGCTCACAAGTTTCATTTGTTTCACCTTTATTATTATATATTAAAGATCAGATCATATGTCCATTAGTGTATGAGTTTAAGGTCAAACAGATAGAATTGATTTGGTTGAAACGGTACTTCTTGTTTTGGTAGGCACATCATCTATAATGTTTACACCATTTTATAAAATACAAAGATTTTGATCAAGAATAATAATTTGGACGAGTACATCTTTAGTGAAAACTGAAAAAATGGACCTGTAATTAAAAAGAAAATTAAAAAAAAATGGGCCAGTTTGACTCTAACCCAAGGCTATGTGGACCGAACCCAAATTAAGTGGGCTAACCACAAAGTTAGGCCCATTTTATCAACGCTTCACAATGCTAATGATGTTCTGTCTATTCATTTATTGGATAAAGTAAACCAGCATATAGAATTCATTTTGACAAAATATACAAGAAAATACCATTAAATTTTAAAATTACAAATTAATATTGTTATCTACAAAAGTGTAGGTATTAACTATACTTGAATAATAATTGACAACTCATTTTAATAAGAAATCACTGATTTAAGAATTTAAAGTTTAAAAGGTATTTTTTTAATCTTTTTTTCATGATATTATTTTTCAATTGCATTAGCATTCTAATGTTTGTGCTACAATTTCAATCTTGATATTTTAAATTTAGATTAATTTCACCCATACTTAAACACACACAAACTAACCTCGTATGTGTCAAAGTCTTTGCTAGTTGAGCTAAGATGAACTTTCAATTTTTAAAATAAAGATTCGTCTTTTTAGTCATCTCTTTTGGCAACTAATTGATGATACTACTCAATTATTGCTTTCAACATACATAATGATTCATCTTTTTTTTTATTTTAAGGATACTTTGGATTAAACTACTAATACCCAATAATTATACGTGTTTCTGGAAGCTGGTGGAATCGCCACAGTAATTAGATTAATTACAGTTGATGGTGTGTGTCTAGATCTAGTTCTTTGAGTGGCATACAAGCAAAATAAAAAGTGTAAATATATCATAACGAACATATTCCAGCAGGCAACTTAAAGGAATTAAATCACTTCAATTTTGTACTTTCTAGACTGAAACACACACTTTTGCTACACACTGTTATTTGCTTGTCTCAAGCTATAAGAATCAGACAGGCATCAAAATTAAAGTGAGAATAAATAATCATCTTTACGAATTAGGAATAGCTTCTCACTTTATTGCACCGATTTATGTATGTGCCCTTTAAGTTCACTTCTCTGCTAAGCGTCTTTGCTTCATAGGAGAAGAACCGAAGCTTGCTTGCTTGTACTTGAACTACAAATTCGTGAGGTTAATTTCAATAATACTCAAAATTATTTTGGGTTATATTGATAATAATGCAATAATGGATTCATCAAGAGATCATTCCCTGAGATTCAGACTCAGCATTGCAATTCTATGCTTCTTCCTTGTCGCTTCCTCCATTCTCCTTCTATGTGGTAAGTTATATTTTCGCCGCTGTTTAATTTTCTCTCTCTCTCTCTCTCTCTCTCTCTTTTTTATCAGTTGTTAGGCAAAGTAATCACCCCCAACATTTTTCCTTTCCATCATACCATTTTGTTTGTTTAGTTCCTGAAATTTTACTTACATGTAATATAAAATTAAGTAATTGCCCTTTATTATGCCAGTTTGATATGCTGGAATTAGAGTTAAGAAAATCGAAATGGAAATGGAAATGAATCCCATGATGTAAACATGTTTGGTACACTTCAATAAGCATAAAATTGGCTTCTATGAAAATCAATTCCATCAAAATTGAGAGAATTGGCCTCCATCGCAAAAACTCAATTTGTTAGCTCTTGTTGCGTGTTTCATTGTTCATGTCATAATTCAAATTAAAGTGTATAGAGAAAAGTAGAAAGAAGATATGAAGAGAATTGGACTACTGAATTAATTGTATTAAACTGAGAGGATTTACATGGTATTTATAGGAAAAAATATAGACAAAGTAAGAGTGATTAGTGGGAACAAATCAAAGAGTAGTTGAGGAATAGTCAACAAAATGCACCACCGACTTGCTTCTTCAACTATCTCATGCCACTGTATTAGTCTGTGTTCACAACACTCCCCCTCAAGTTGGACTGTAGATATCAATCAAGTTCAACTTGCCAATCAGATAATCAAACCTATCCTTGGGCAATCCTTTAGTGAGGATGTCTGCGGTCTATTCTCTAGAAGGAATATACCTTAGATCAACAATTCCCTCATCAACTTTTTCCCTTATAAAATGTCTGTCTATCTCAACATGTTTAGTTTTGTCATGTTGAACTGGATTATGAGCAATGTTGATTGCAGCCATGTTATCGCAATAGACCTTGATTGGTAGATTTATAGACTTCCTCAAGTCTTCAAGAACACGCTTTATCCATATGTCTTCACAGATTCCCAGTGCTACGGCCCTGTATTCAGCTTCAGCACTGCTTCTCGCAACTACACTTTGCTTTTTTACTTCTCCATGTGACCAGGT
Organism: Inga laurina; assembly: GCA_963855925.1. NCBI lineage: Eukaryota > Viridiplantae > Streptophyta > Magnoliopsida > Fabales > Fabaceae > Inga > Inga laurina. Next base: position 6,213,070 of record OY979706.1, on the reverse strand, counting down.
TACCCCACACATACATACAATATCCAGATGTGGATTTCCTGTCATCTCGATCACCCGCCCAATCAGCATCTGTAAATAACTCTACAATCCGTTTGTCAGTTTTCTTAAATAACAAGCCATGTCCTGGAGATCCCTTCAAGTAACGAAGGATCCTGTAGACTTCATTCAAATATTTCTATTTAGGATCATGAGAATGCTGGCTGACCACACCTACTGCAAATGCAATGTCTGGTCTAGTATGAGACATGTATATTAGTTTGCCTACCATCCGTTGATACTTCCCTAAGTCCACTGCCTTACCGAGATCTGCATGTTCATCTATTTTATCTACCCGTATAGGTGTGTCACTTGGCCTGCAACCTATCATCTCTGTTTCCTTTAGAAGGTCGAGCACATACTTCCTTTGGGAGATATAAATGCCTTTCTTAGATCGGGCAACTTCCATTCCATGAAAGTACTTCATTTCTCCAAGATTTTTAATCTGGAATTCTCGTGCCAGGGCTGTCTTGATTTGATTGATTTCCACCTTGTCATCTCCTGTAAGAATTATATCATCAACGTATACAGCCAGAACAGCCATCTTACCCTCATGATGTTTGAAAAAACAAAGTATGGTCACTCTGCCCTTGAGTATACCCATGTCTCTTCAGAACCCGGGTAAATCTGTCAAACCAAGCACGTGGAGATTGCTTTAACCCATATAACGACCTCTTTAACTTGCAGACTTGGTCACCTTTTTTTCCTGCGAACCCTGGAGGTAACTTCATGTACACTTCTTCCTTGAGTTCTCCGTTGAGGAAGGCATTTTTTACATCGAGTTGGTGTAGATTCCAATCTAAATTCACTGCAATAGATAATAGAATCCTGATGGTATTCAGTTTGGCTACTGGGGAAAAAGTTTCTGTGTAATCTTCCCCATATTTTTGTGTAAAACCTTATGCAACCAGTCTAGCTTTATATTTCTCGAGTGTTCCATCTGCTCTATACTTAGGAGTGAATACCCATTTGCATCCAACGACCTTTTTTCCTTGAGGTAGATTTCGCTTGAGAGCCTCCATCTCTTCTAAAACAGCTTGTCTCCACTCAGGTATAGCCATAGCCTCATCAATCGTGTCTGGTATCCTGATTCTATCAAGATGGGAGACAAATGTACTGTACGTAGATGAAAGCGCCTTATAAGAGACAAATTTCTCTATAGGATATCTGGTGCTTGATCTGGGTTGTCTAGGTTGTTTTCGCATTGCAATGGGAAGATTAAGATCAGAACCTTCTATTTCTCTTGGATCTGCCTCTGGTACTGACTCCTAGTGAGTGCTAATAGGTTGTGGTTCATTACCTCTTTTGTGTCGTCGCATGTAGGTATTACCCCACATATTTGTGTCTCCCCTTGGAATTGGCACATTATCAGAGGTATCAAGGTTATTAGGAATCTCAAAGTTGTTATCAGGTGTATCAAAGGTATCAGGAGTTGATTCTGTGTGGGTAGGTATATAAATTGTGAATGTCTGGTCATCCTTTGGTGTTTCATTTGTCTGAAATTCACCAGTTCTCTCCCCCTGAATTGCAGACAAGGCATAAAAAGGTGTATTTTCAAGGAAGGTGACATCACAGGTGACAAATTGTTGGTGTGATGGAGATGAACGTATGATGTACAGCCAAATACCCGGAGTGGCAAAGTGTTTTCAAGGTATGGGAGGTTATAGTATTGGTGGAGAAGTTGAAGTGGCGTTTTGTAAGACAGTGGTCGGCTTGGCATTCGATTAATGAGAAATGTGGCAGTTAGGACAACATCATCCCAATGATATTTAGGAACAGTACTACTAAACATAATGACTCTGGCAGTCTCAAGAATATGGCGATTCTTTCATTTAGCAATACCATTCTGCTGAGGTGTATCGGGACAAGTACTTTTGTAAACAATGTCATTTTCAGCCAGGAAGGTAGAGAGGGCCTGATTGAAATATTCAGTCTTATTATCGGTGTGCAGGATCTGGATTTGGGTTTGGAATTGAGTTTGGATCATGTAGTGGAAGTTAAGGAACGTTTGATACACCTCTGTTTTATCTTTCAACAAGTAGACCCAACTGACACGTGTATGGTCATCAATGAATGTGATGAACCATTTTGTTTGTGATCGGTTTGGTGTGCAGGATGGTCCCCATCAGTCACTGTGAATTGTGGAAAAAGGTTTTGAGGCTTGGTATGGGATTTTTGGGAATGAAGTACGATGATACTTAGCCTTTTCACATGAATCACAATGAAAATCAGATGTGCTTTTATTAGAAAAAAGGGATGGAAACATTTGAGACATGTAAATTAAATTAGGATGACCTAAACGTTTGTGCAATAACTCCAGGTTACTAGTGCTAGGGAGAGACACTTTATTACAAGATTTAGTTTGAGAACGATCACTTTCATTAAGGTAATAAAGACCATCAAGCTCTTTAGCACTCCCAATCGTCGTCCCCGTCAGCAGATCCTGAAAAATACAGTAGGTATCAAAAAAGTTAGCTTGACATTGTTCATCATTAGCCAATTTGCTTACGGATAGTAAATTATACTTCAACTTTGGAACATGTAATACGGAGTGAAGAGTAAGTGCAGCTGAGATTTTTATGGAACCAATTCCAGTAACAACAGGTTCAGAATCATTAGCAATTCGTACAGTTACACCCTTGGTGATAGGAGTATAGGATGAGAAGAGAGCCTTATTATCAGTCATATGATCTGAGGCACCTGACTCAACAATCCAACAATTCCCTGTACATTGTTCTTTTATCACAGCCAAAGCTTGAAAGGAATTATCTCTCTTAACTACTGTGGGAGTAGGCTTTGTCGTAGTCTGTAGTGTGGCTAGCATTTTCATGATTTTGTGTAGAGGATCACTTTGGGATGATTCCTTGGAAGTTTCAGCCACGTAACATCTTCCTTTTCCTTTCTTCGGCTTCCAGTCAGCGGGTTTACCATGGAGGTTCCAGCAAGTGTCCTCAGTATGCCCCTGTTTCTTACAATGATCATAGAATAGGCGACCTTTAGAACCTTTTGGTTCCATGGATCGAACAGCAAGTGCTGAGGCCTCAGAAGTAGCAGCAGAATTATTCAAATTTTGAAGCATTGATTTTTGTCTATCCTCTTCATTTTGTAAGAAAGTATAGACTTCACGCACAGATGGTAAGGGTTCTTGACTAAGAATCCTAGCCCGAACATCATCATAAATCACATTAAGACCAGCAAGCAACTCATATACTCTGTCTGCTTCTTTTGCTTTGCGATCTTCTTGAGCATCTGCCCCACAATGATAAGTTTGATTCTGCAAGGCATCAAGCTCTTGCTAAAGTGAGGATTTTTCTAAATAATAATCACCAAGTGGTATGTGGTCCTGTTTTAGCTGCCATATCTTTTTCTTGACATTAAATATGCGGGACGTATTTCCCACAGGACTGTATGTTTCACGAAGAGCTTCCCAAATTTCTTAAGCTGAGGGAATGTGCATAAAACTCTTCTTAATTGAGGATGACATCGTATCGATTAACTAAGAGGATACCAATGCATTTTCGGACTTCCATTTGCGAAATTCCTTGGTTTCTGAGGTTGGAGGTCTTTTTACCTCACCAGTTATATATTCAAGTTTGTCCCTTCCATCGAGAGCGAGAATCATGGATTGAGACCATTCTTGATAATTGTCACTGGTAAGTTTCTCAGAAATAAGGAGGACCGTGGATAGATCATTAGAACTAGATCTAGGCACAGAGGAAGAGGCATATGAAACTGTAGACATAATAACTGGAAAAAATAACGACAGAGTGGTTCTTAAAAATCAGAAATACCAATTTAGTCCTTCGAATATTAGAAATGACAGATTGGTCCTCTGAATTTCCAAAATGACAGAATGGTCTTCTGAATATTGGAAATGACAGATTGGTCCTCTGAATTTCCAAAATGAAAGAATGGTCTTCCAATCAATTAAATAATTGAGATGGACAAACTCGTGTCTGCTCCCTCTGTTTTGTGAATCTCAGCTTTCGGCCTCCACCTTCGTGTCTCTGCCTGGTCCGTGTGTCTCTGGGCTAGCTAGAAAGGAAAATTGGCCCCTCCTCCCATTCAGGATCTGAGTCTGTGAGTCCCTGAGTCGAGCCCCTTGGATCTCGACTTAGAATTGGGGCAACCACGACTGGATTGCTCTCCTGTGAGTGCTGCTTCTGGCGATTTCGGCTGCGATCTTTTAAGGCTCAAGCTCGCCGGCAGAGATAGGCTCTCGTGGCTTCCGGTGACTGGGAAAGAGAAATGAGATGAGGTGCTGCGGACGATGGTGAGGGCACCTAAGGTGCTGTCGGACGAGGGTGAGGGCGCTGAAGTTCAGTGGTGGACTGTGGTAGACCGACGATGAGATTGGAAATCACAGTGGGTCAATGTTGGAACACACTGAGACAACACTGGACGGAGTTGAGCTGATACTGATTTAATCAGAGGGCTTCTGGTATGAATTCTAATCCTATTCTCTCCCTTAGCTCTGATACCATGAAGAGAATTGGACTACTGAATTGATTGTATTAAACTGAGAGGATTTACATGGTATTTATAAGAAAAAATATAGACAAAGTAAGAGTGATTAGTGGGAACAAATCAAAGAGTAGTTAAGGAATAGTCAACAAAATGCACCACCAACTTGCTTCTTCAACTATCTCATGCCACTGTATTAGTCTGTGTTCACAACAAGATACTTTATTAGATTAAAACAAATATATAGGGAAAAAAGGAACATATTAGATTAAAAATGAAAAATTCCTAAACTAACATAAATCTCTACATCTCTATATCTATGTAATGTTTAACATTCTATTAATTCTTATATGTCTCGATTCACAGGTACAAGAAGCCATGGACAAATATTTCAGAAACTGATCAACAAGATTTCTGTCACTGGAATTTGAGTTGCTCAGGAAAATTTACGATCCAATCAGCATATGAATCCATTAAAAGTGAGGAGTGGAACGAGTTGAATCCTAAGTGGGATCTAGCATGACACTAGCCCGGCCCCCAACGAATTCAAACCTTTCTCTGGCTCACTCTACTCAATAAGCTTCTTACCAATAAGGAAAGAGCTAGGAGAAACATGACTGCTAGTGAGCACTACCCAATTGTGGGTGTGATACAGAGGATCTTAATCACGTCTTCAGGAGATGCAAACTAGCCAAGGCCTACTGGGAATTGATCTTACCAAACCAGGTACAAGCACAATTTTCAGGATGTGATGAGCTCCACAAGTATACGAGTCGTGCCAAGTAATAAAGTGATAAGTAGAGTATCGTCCCACGATGAATCAATCAATTAATTTTTAGGTATTAAAATCATAATTTCTTTTAAGTTAAACGAATCTAGCCATGAGAAAATTCAAAAGAAATTAATTAACGAAAACTATCAATGTCAAACACAACCTAGAGTCACTAATCCCCCACTAGCACCCCAAATCTTAAATCCATTTAATTAGTTAATCTCAAATATTAATTTTGTTAATATCAAATATAAATAGTTATAAGTGTTTGTCGGTTCACTCACTATCCTCTCTTAAGTATAATTGTTATGTTTAACTAAATTACTCAAGAGGCAAGATAATTCAAATACACTCTTCAACAATTATATGAGGCTATTAGGTATATGTCTATCCTAATCACAAATTAAATCATGATTTAATCCCATATTACTTAATCTCATAGCCTAATTAAAATTCCTTTCGTTAAGGTAAATCCTATTACTCAAATTTACATCTAATGATGGCCAATCATCAAACGGACATAATAAAACAAGATTAAGTAACAAAAAATAACAGAAATCATAACTAATAAATCATGGAAATAAAATCTAGTTCACTAGTGAGTTCATAGTTTCCCTAGGTCTAAAAAGAAAATTAACCACTCATGGTTAAAATAAAATACATAATGAAACAAAGAAATTCATATTCAAAGAATAAAGAAAAAGAAGGGGAGAAATCAAATCTGTTGAATTCCACTGCTGTCTCCTTTAATTCTTCGTTCCTCTTTCCGCTCAATCTCCACTACTGACTTTCTTGTTCTGCTTTGATGTGTGCTCTATTCGCTGCCCTCTCCCTCTTTTTATAGATCTTTGGATGTGCAAGTGCGGTTTTTGTTTTTATTTATTTTTTATCTAAATCTGATATCTTTTTTCCGTTCATACGAATACACCGTATCTTCTGCCACCTCCATGTGCAGATCATATCTTTGTTTGCTCCAATGTGCAGATCTTTATCTGGGCAACGATTTTTTTTTTTTAATCTTTTCTCAAAGTAGTGGACCCCACGCATTTATTTATTTACAACAATATTAGATCAGGTTGCACGTTGCTTTTCCTTCAATTGTTGAATATCTCTTATATACTAAAATAGGATATGAATAGATTTTATATTAAAATTTCTTTTTATCCTGAATTTAATTAAAAGATAAAAAATATATAAAGATAATTAAATAAATTTAATTAATTATATCATAAAATCTATACCCATTTAATTATAAAATATATATTTATCAGGATACCTTATGAAAGATGGCTTAAGGAAAACCTTAAACCTGGTCCCAAGAGTTCCTCCTGGAACATCACGTTCGGTATTCTGTGCTGGAAATTATGGGAAGCAAGGAATAATCAGATATTTAACAATGAAACCACAGAGCCACATCGTGTCGTGAATGAAGTGCTTCCCCTCTCTAGCCACACAAGCCAAGCAAAGGAAGCTCTAACTGCTATGAATCCTCACTGATTTTGTCTCCTTTCTTTCCAATTTAATCTGTACTACGTCTTTAACCAGACCCTGCTATGTTTTGGGCTACTAATGTATATATTGTCTTATCAATAAAATTGCCGTTCCCATTCAAAAAAAATAATAATAAGGGTGAAATCAGTTATAAATCGTGTAGATGATTTTAAACTTGCTCTCTCTTGTGCCTTCTCTCTCTCTGGCTGTAGTCACAACGTTTATGGATTTTCTTCATTTCCTTCCTTTGGACCATCTTCTATCACCTTCTATTTCCCTTTTTTGATATATTTCTACTTGTACTAGAGCAGTGCTATGATTTTCTTGTGTTTATAAGCATTGTGAGTGCACTATATTACTCATTCGAATCTATATTTGAGGATATTATTCCATTGTTTTTCTCATTTGTTGGTGATCTACATTTTTTTTCAAAAAATCAAATTTTTGAGTTTCTTTTCATAAGCTATTTTTGAAAGAAAAAAAAATTCAATTGTTAAAACAGGAACTCAAACACCTTAAATTGACACCATCGGACTTTTTTTTTAAAAAAAAAAACGCCACTTTTGGGGTGGCGTTCGGCTCTTAGACTTCCTTAAACACAAATGACGTGGAACTTTTACTAGCACATGCTCACTCTCACATGTTAAATACCACGGCTTAGTGATATGAGACTTTTTTTTGACACAACTCACAACATAAATACAACTCCTTTGTGTTTGAATTTTCCATTTTATATGTCTTCGATTAATTTCATTGGAAACAGAGCCATCATCAACGTCAATTCTAACCAGCAATGTTTAGAAATTTCCCTCTCCAAGATGACAACTTGTTATTAACTTTGTGGATGACGTGAGAAAAAAGTAGCCTTATATTTTTTTTTTTTTGATACAATAAAGTAGCCTTATATTTTAATTGCTCTTGTATGGATGAAAAGATCTGGCTATGTATGCTTCATAACCAGTTTGGATAGACATCAAGAACTATTGTCTCATTTGGTCCTTTCAGATCCATATTTAATTATTTTACTTTTTATTTTAAAAAAAAAACTATTTTAATGGTTAGAGAATTTAAAATAAAAATAATCTCTTAATCAACATTTTTAAAAAAATGATTTTTTGTTTAAAAATTATCAGATAAAAAATATTAAATATGGACTATCCATACCTTATCTGGATTGTCTAGATAAAACGAGCTCATAGTGCATATCCTAACTAGTTCCAATATACTCTATTGCTCCGCTGAAATGAAAATTATTGGAGCACAAAGCTTTAGATTTAATGATTCCCATTTCTTCATGTGATGCTTCATCAGCAAACAAGATCATATCATAAATATTTATAGAATATAAAAAGAGCCCAATGCCCAATAATATAACTCCTTATTAATCATAAATAGTTAATCATAGAAAGTTACATATACAAACACACATATACATACAAGATATAGCTACTATGTAGCAGCACATACATATGTAATACATTATGATAACCACACACACACACACACACACACACACACACACAACAAAACCCTCTTAGTGTGAAGCGGCTAAAAGGGCTTGTGACTGCTTCTCATAACGAAAACCGTTAGCCATGGAATCATCAGCAGACCAAACAAAAATACCATGAAGCTTTTGTTCACTCCTAAGCCTATGACAAGCTGTGAAGAATCCACCTCCCGGACTTAACCCTCCACTTCCATCACTTATAAAGCTCACCAAAACCTTCCCTCCTTCATAATTCTTACTCTGTGTATTAAAGTAATCAATGAACTGAGACACACTTGTTCCTTTGTCGTACGCATAGAATTGAAAGTTGACGTAGTCTATGATGTCCCCATACTTGTTCCATAATGCCTTGTAATGGCTCTGAACTTGGGGATCATCAAAAGGAGCGATTGAAGCGAACTTGATGACGCCGTTGCTCTTTAGGGTTTTGATTAAGCGTCCTATGCACTCCGAGAAGGTGTCTGGATCGGATTTGAAGTGTTCGTAGTCGATGTCGATTCCGTCGAGGTTGTATTGTTTGATTATGTCTGTGAGTGATGAAACTGCGTTGGAGACCCATGAATCAATGGAAGATGGGTTGAAGTATGCATCACCACTTGCCACGCTGTCTCCTCCCAGACTCAGAGCCACCTGAAGTAAATCAATATATTGTTATGAACACAAGTTAAAGGTAAAGGTAAAGGTCAAATTGAAAAATGCACTAATTTTATATAGCATATAATCATTAAAACAAACAGGGAAAAAATATTTAGAAAGTTGAGGTATTACAAATGGTATTACTGAGAGACACATTTAGAGGCCCCCAAATCCCCAAAAGACTAGCTGATCCGGCTCTTTATTGAGACTCTTATGAAAACATGCACATTATTATGAATACAAATATACAAGCTCAAAGAGAGAGCACAATCTCAAAAAATACAAGCATATTGGGAGAGAAACCATGCTTTCTATGTTAGGATTGCCCACGTGGCACTCATAACATGCACACACCAAATTTGATTTGATACACATATTTATTAGTGACATACATTAAAGTAATGTTTGTGTGATGTTAGGTACGTACCTTGACATTAGAATTCTGGCTTTTAATGGAAGAAACTTGGGAGGGGCTAAGATTCTGAGTGTCCCAGAAAACGTTGAATTTGCCGTTGGTGGGAGAAGGAGAAGACGAGGTATCATAGTCAATAGCGAAAGAGAGAATGAAGTGAAACTCGACATTTGCGTTGATAGGAACATCGGAGAATTTGACGTTGTTGAACTCAGCTCCTATGTATTCTCGAAAGATGCTTGAAGGAGAAGCTTGAGTTGATGCAATGAGAAAGAAGAAGAAGAAAGCTTGAAGGAAGCAGAACTTGGAAACCTCCATGTCTTTCAGCAATGGAAGACCCACTGAGATTTCAGAAACTGCTTTATGCTGGTACGAGTAGTGGAGCAAGGTGGATATGTACTTATATAGATACGTAGGACTCGCAAAAAACGATTCATATAATAATCAAATGATGGATTACTCAGCCATTATTATTGTGTCTACATTGAATTTTCTTTTGGTTTTTCTTGGCAAAGGGACAGACAAAATCATTAACATTCACGGATTCGACAATCAATTGCCGTTTCGTTGCAGAACTGTGTGATGAGGATGTATATGTATTCGGTATGTTTCTTCTTTTCCCAAAAAATTAAATATTTTATAAAATTGTTGTACTTAATATTTTAAAATTTTCTTTATTTTTAAATATAAAACTTCAATCCACTTTCTTACTTAAATTTATAAAAAAAAAATTCACATTATTATTCCTGTTAATTGCATATATCAAAAAGGGTTTTTATCCGAGGAGATATTTTAAAGAATCAACAAATGTTTAGTATAAATAGTTAATTTTCTTAATACCTATAAATTAATTATATAAATCTTATATTTAAGAAGAGAATGAGTATATAATTAAAATTTTAATGAAATATATGAGAAGGCTCACAAGTTTCATTTGTTTCACCTTTATTATTATATATTAAAGATCAGATCATATATGTCCCTTAGTGTATGAGTTTAAGGTCAAACAGATAGAATTGATTTGGTTGAAACGGTACTTCTTGTTTTGGTAGGCACATCATCGATAATGTTTACACTATTTTATAAAATACAAAGATTTTGATCAAGAATAATAATTTGGACGAGTACATCTTTAGTGAAAACTAAAAAAATGGACCTGTAATTAAAAAGAAAATTAAAAAAATGGGCCGGTTTGACTCTAACCCCAAGGCTATGTGGACCGAACCCAAATTAAGTGGGCCAACCACAAAGTCAGGCCCATGTTCTCAACGCTTCACAATGCTAATGATGTTCTTTCTATTCAGTTTGGATAAAGTAAAGTAGCATATAGAATTCATTTGGACAAAAAACAAGAAAATACCATTAAACTTTAAAATTGTAAATCAATCTTGTTATCTATAAGAGTGTAGGTATTAACTACACTTGAATAGCAATTGACAACTCATTTTAGTAAGAAATCACTAATTTAAAATTTTAAAGTTCAAACGGTATTTTCTTATCTTTTTTTCATGATATCATTTTCCAATTACATTAGCATTCTAATTTTGTTTGTGCTACAATTTCAATCTTGATATTTTAAATTTAGATTAATTTCACCCATACTTAAACACACACAAACTAACCTCGTATGTGTCAAAGTCTTTGCTAGTTGAGCTAAGATGAACTTTCAATTTTTAAAATAAAGATTGGTCTTTTTAGTCATCTCCTTTGGCAACTAATTGATGATACTACTTAATTATTGCTTTCAACATACATAATGATTCATCTTTTTTTTTTATTTTAAGGATACTTTGGATTAAACTACTAATACCCAATAATTATACATGTTTCTGGAAGCTGGTGGAATCGCCACAGTAATTAGATTAATTACTGTTGATGGTGTGTGTCTAGATCTAGTTCTTTGAGTGGCATACAAGCAAAATAAAAAGTGTAAATATATCATAACGAACATATTCCAGCAGGCAACTTAAAGGAATTAAATCACTTCACTTTTATACTTTCTAGACTGAAACACACACTTTTGCTACGCACTGTTATTTGCTTGTCTCAAGCTATAAGAATCAGACAGGCATCAAAATTAAAGTGAGAATAAATAATCATCTTTACGAATAGGAATGGCTTCTCACTTTATTGCACCGATTTATGTATGTGCCCTTTAAGTTCACTTCTCTGCTAAGCGTCTTTGCTTCATAGGAGAAGAACCGAAGCTTGCTTGCTTGTACTTGAACTACAAATTCGTGTGGTTAATTTCAATAATACTCAAAATTATTTTGGGTTATATTGATAATAATGCAATAATGGATTCATCAAGAGATCATTCCCTGAGATTCAGACTCAGCATTGCAATTCTATGCTTCTTCCTTGTCGCTTCCTCCATTCTCCTTCTATGTGGTAAGTTATATTTTCGCCGCTGTTTAATTTTCTCTATTTTGTTTTATCAGTTGTTAGCCAAAGTAATCACCCCCAATATTTTTCCTTATCATCAAACCATTTTGTTTGTTTAGTTCCTGAAATTTTACTTACATGTAATATAAAATTGAGTAATTGCCCTTTATTATGCCGGAATTAGAGCTAAAAAAATGAAAATGGAAATAGAAATGAATCTCATAATGTAAGCATGTTTGGTACATTTCAATGAGTATAAAATTGGCTTCTATGGAAATCAATTCCATCAAAATTGAGAGAATTGGCCTCGATCGCAAAAACTCAATTTGTTAGCTCTTGTTGCGTGTTTCATTGTTCATGTCATAATTCAAATTAAAGTGTATAGAGAAAAGTAGAAAGAAGATACTTTATTAGATTAAAACAAATATATGGGGAAAAAAGGAACATATTATATTAAAAATGAAAAATTCCTAAACTAACATAAATCTCTACATCTCTATATCTATGTAATGTTTAATATGTCTTGATTCACAGATACAAGAAGCCATGGACAAATATTTCAGAGTATCAAATTAAACACCAGAATCTCCTCCTCCAACAGGCCATGGAAGAACCTGAAATCTCTGAAACACTTCTTAGACACCAGAAACAACTTTGACTCACCATTATTCAGCTTCCCAGACTTGGATGATTCATATGGCTCTCCTTCTCCTTCTTCCTCTTCATTACCTCCTTCCAGTTCCCAAGCTCCTCAGCCGTCGCCATCGTCATCTTCTTCTTCTTCTCCATATCCTCCAATATTGATACCTCCAAACCTCCCTGAACATTCCCCCATTAATCATTACCCACCTCCCCCTCCAAAACTCACTCAAAGCCCAAGCCCAATTCAAAGCCCACCATCACAGCATGGCCCGAGCCCGCCAGCGGCTTATTTGCCGCCGCCTAACGTATACCCACCACCGCGGTCTGTGGCAACTGGGTCGACTCCTCCTCCCCCACCACATAATAAAAGGCCACAGTCTACAGGTCATTGGTGTGTTGCGAAGCCCACGGTGCCAGATGCGATAATCAAACAGGCCATGGACTATGCATGCGGGTCAGGTGCAGAATGTAAGGAGATTCAGAATAATGGGCCGTGCTATGAGCCCAATTCGATGTTGGCCCATGCTTCGTATGCCTTCAATAGCTATTGGCAGAACAGGAAGGCCGCTGGGGGCACTTGTGATTTTGGAGGCACTGCTATGCTTGTCACTGTTGATCCAAGTAAGTTTTTTATTCCTTTTTTTTTAAATAAAAAACATTAGGGAGAATCCCAGAAAAAGAATTTAGAAATTAGGAAATGACGGATTAAGTATTTCCCAAGAAAAAATTTAGGAATTATTTATTACATTTCAATATTTTTTAATCAACTCTTAGTAAAAAAACTGATACTCCCTCCGGTCCTAATTATAAGATAAATTTGACTTTTTTAGAGAAATTAAGGAAGCCAATTAAATCACTTTAGAATATTTATATTTATATTTTTTTCTTCAAACTAATTAATTTGACTAATAAACTGGTATATAATCTAAAGATATTAAAAATATAAATATTCTAAAGTGATTTAATTGACTTCCTTAATTTCTCCAAAAAATTCAACTTTATCTTATAATTAAGATCGGAGAGAGTATGTCATTTCCCAATTTCTAAATTCTTTTTCAAGGATTCTCCCAAAAAAATTAAAAAATGCATTTATTTCTGGTACCGTCTGAGATCATTTATTGATTTCACTTGTGTTGAGCCTAATATAATAATGACTCTTTGTTGGTATTATTTTCCTGAAATTAATAATGAATGAATGTGATCTAAAATATCTAATAGTGATTCATTTATATACGTTGGCGCAGGCTTTGGGAAATGCCACTTCACGATGAACTAGCGACCTCAAGGCCTTTTCAATGAGACTTGTGGGACTTAAATAAATAAATTTCCTATTTATTATTTGCGCATATATATATATATTGAAATTTTTCGTGTAATTTTTCAGTGCGGTATTTTACGTACATGCCCAGCTATGTATTGCCTATTGGAGTATTGATTACTTTACCTATTTTATTTTATAAAGAATACTTTTTTTTTTCCTTCCTTTGACATGGGTATTTGCTATATATAGTTCGTTTATGAGGGGGAAAAAAAAATTTGCACAGATATACTCCCTCCGGTTCCATTTATAAGCAAATTTTTCTTTGATTCGGTATAATGAACTGGTAGTTAAAAGTAATAAGTACGTAAAAAATGCTATGTTTTTTTCCATATATGCCCATATTTATGAAAAGAATATAGGAGAGAGAATAGATAAAAAATATGAGAGATAATGAGTATTAGATATGAGAAAGAATGAGTATTTAATAAGGATAAAATAGGAAAAAGAAGCTTATATTTTCAGACAGAAAATGAAAATTGTTTATAAAAGAACTAATCTCAGGAAAGATAAAGTTACTCATAAATATAACTGGAGTAATTATCACCACTATAATATTATTTATTTTTTTACGGTAAAACCAACAATGTTATTGCATAACTAAAAGAATTTACAGCTCTAGTTTCGCGGAATCTACATTTAAAAAGACTGGTATTTCTTTGGTGTTTCGTACTTTGTTCAAGCTCAATTAACATTTTAGTTTTCAAACTCATGTTGATTTTTGAAGATGATGTTTTGTTTATTGTATTCTAAATTTTTTATTTGTTGATTTTTGTAGGGAAAGGTATTTGAAGTTTTAACAAATTAAATTAATCATATTAAGGTTCTTGAATTTATTATTTTTTAAAAAGTGGATTGCAAATATTAATTCAATAGGTGTAAACAAGAATTTCAGTTATAAATTGAGAAGTATGCCTTAATAATTAAATTTTTTAAATTTATACTTGTTGAATCCATATTTATTTATTTATTATACACTGTTGAATCGATATTTATAATTGTTATGGTTTTCCCATTTTTTTTATTTTTTTGAGAAAAATTATTGCGTTTATTGCTTCTAACGATGAAACAGAGAGTTATCATCCATCGCTTTCTCTTTTCCTCTTTAAACATAACTGACTAACTGAGCGTACCAATAATTTCTCAGGGTCAGCAATAATGGTAACGGAGCATACATTATTTTTTAAATTTAGTATTTTTTTTTCTTTGATAAATTTCGTGGTTGGAAATTTTGGATCATATATAAGGGAGAAAATACACCAATATAATGGATATAAATGTAATTGCCAATGAACGGAATTATTTCTTCAGAAGGTTTCTATCTCAATAATAAATATCTTGGCATAGTTACTTACAATTAGGGGGTGAAAATATATTAGACTTGATCTAAATAGGCCTGGTCTATAATAGAAATTTAAAGTCTAAACCTATATGTAGGTTTTTTTTTTAGGTTTGGGCCTTCAAAAAGCCTAAAACACATTTAAAGGCTTATTTGATATGCAAGCTTTTAAATAGTATTTAAAGTTTATACCTCCAAATTCGTATATAACCCTTCAAGCTTCTTTATAATCCTACATTATGTATTAAAAGCCTAATATTCATTCTCGTCATAATATAAGGGTTTAATAAGAAAAAGAAAAGAATGTTTAATGACAATAGTTGTTCAAGCAAGTAGCAATAAGAAAAATCAATCGTCTATTGACTAATGAGATGAATTTTCTAAAATTGACTAAGCATAATAAGCAATATGTAAAACCGGATTTTACCTCTTTTACTCTTCCCACATAAATTGGGACAAACTCCTTCTAGTAAAAGTATAATATTTCATTTTGCACCAAAATAAACTTATAACAATTATTGAGTTTCAGTGAACGACAAAAATCAAGGGAGAAGGAATGAGTTAACGTTATCATCTCGAGGGATCAAAAAGAAGAGAGGTAGGGGTGAATGAATGATGTGAATGCAGGGGTTGAATGTGTGAATGATGAAGCAATGTGAAACTTTTAATTTAGAATTAAGACTAGGTTGATAAATTTATAGATAATTTATAAAATTATTTAGGTAATATTATATGTACTTATATAATAGTATAAATTAAAAAAAGTTAAGGACAGGCTTTATAAAGATAGGATTAACATATTTATTTAAATACGTCTGACAATAGGCTCAAATCTGACCTAATTATTAAATAAGTTAGACAAAATTTTATGTAGGTTATGTCATTAGCCTTTATTAGAAGGTCTAGCCTATCACCCCCTCCTAACTATTATAGGTGTACAAAATTAGTACTCCTAGTAGCTAAAGCCAGGTTGGCATAATTGGATAAAGAGAATTTGGGACAAACATTTTCATTCTTATATTCAGGGGTTTAAACCTCTTCCTGGACTAATATCTCTGTCTAACTGCCCTCCTCTTTTAAAATTGTCAATATTATTTTTTTTTTGGCCAATAAAATTGTCAATATTATGTAGGGTTATTCTAAAGTTCACGGAAATATTATAAAGTCCAAAGAGAATGCAACATATATAAGGCCAAAATATATAGGAAAAAGGAAACAGAGAGAACATGACGTTAAGAAATATATTATTGCATGTCCTATAATTAGGATCGAAATGTGTATATTATTGGGTTCTTTTTATCCTATAATTAGGACTGAAAGGTGTATATTATTGGGTTCTCTTTCTCACCTTTCTCAAAAATGAAAAAGAAAATCCATACCTTTTTTATTCTAAAAAAAAAATTGCGAAGGTTTAAATATCTCGAAAATAATTCACAGAATTTCAGTTATATAAATCTTTATCAAGCACTTCCTTTTATATTCTTTTTATAAGATAGTAGATAGAAAACTTGATTAAAATTGATTAAGTGAGATATACGTGTAAACATGGGTGAGTGGATATATAATCTATACAGTGAAATTAACAAATACTTCCTCCGGTCCTAATTATATGACATATTTGACTAATTTTGGAGAAATTCAGACTAGTGGTTAAATTAGTTAATCTTATTTATTTTTCAAAAATACCCTTATTTAATAAGGGTGATTTAGGAATACTATATGAGTCTACCATGGTCATGGTGTGGGGTGTCTGAAAAGATGGCGAGAGAAAAGACGAAGAATACGCAACTGAAGTCTTCTTTATCAGCCTTTTTCCGCAGGGTCAAGTATTAATAATTCCATTGATTAACTGGAAAGTCATTATTATTATTTTTTCTTTACAACTTCAGAGACACACAAGCTTCATAACGCTGTTAAATTAATTATTGTGAAGGAAGTAATAGTAGGGGTGATTTAGGAAAAATGTGATAAAAATTGCTCAAAATTATTTTATTAAAAAAAGAAAAGAAACAGTAGAATTGAGGTGTATATGACATTAATGAGTTGTAAGTATTACTCACTTTATAGAATACATAGGTGTATTATAAAATTAATATTGTGTTTTATTATTATTGAGAAAGTATTAATGGGAGTATTTTAGGAAGAAATTGACAAAAATTAAAATTTTATCCTATAATTAAGACCAAGATCAACTCCCAAATGTTATCCTATAATTAGGATCGGAGGGAGTAATTATTAAAGGGATAAAGCCAGAAAAAAAAACTGATATTAAAATTTCAAACAAACTAATTAATAGTGTCTCATACAAATCCAAACATGTCATCCAAAGGCATACATTATATATCACTCCAATTCAATCTTTAATATAAGGACTGAATAAATATTAAAAAATTAGTTAAGTTAATTATGTATAATAAATAAATATTAGTTTCCCTAAAATATCTTTTTAATCATATGTATTATCTTTACTATGTGCATAAGAGATACAAAATTATAAATTTGAGACGGAATGACTTGAGATGATCTCACATTTGGAATCAAAACAAATTTCTTGTGTAATTCATATATGAACAGGACAGGAGTTAGTAACTCATACTTATTCTGATCCTTAATATAAAACTTAGTTAGTTTTTTTTTAAGAGATTAAGAAAGTTAAATAACTTATTTAATCATATCATATATTATGTATCATTAAATTATATATCAATTTATAAATAAGTCAAATTAATTTAAAGAATAATTATAAATATAAAAGCTTTAAAATAATTTATTTTATTTCTTTAATCTTTCATAAAAAAACTTCAATAAGGTCTTATCTTATCAAATTTCAAATAGAATGTTTATATTCACTCTCCACCACTCTTATTTTAAAGGCGCGTGCTAACTTCAAGATCTATATCTTAGATTAAAAACAGCCTATAAGGCTTATACTTTTCTTTTTTTTTTGGATTAGCGGGCCGGGATCGATCTTAGATGAGAAGGCACAAAGACCTCACACCGTGTCAAATGCACCACACTGCGCTGGCATTAGGCTTATGCAGTTTGTTTTTGATAGGCAGTAGGCTTATACATTTGAAGACAAACAAGAGCATATAGGCCGGAGATGATGATATTTTGAATGAAACCTACTGATGGCTGACGAGATCCTGAACATTACTATCAAACAGAAAAATTGATAATTATGTAGAAAAAGTTTGGATAGGAAAATATATGGGATAGTGACTAAATTCAGAGAAAATGACCTGTCATTCACTATGACAGATCTGATTTCTTGTCTTATTCCTATTATCTATTAATATCTAATGCCTCGAATCTCTGCCATAAGGGGTAAAGTAAGAGCACCACATGTGTAGCTGTGGGCATAATTACGGCTTTTCCGGTCCCTACCTCCTAGGCTCCTACCTCCAAACCCTCGTTCTTAAAAAAAAAAACATTAATTTATATATAATTTTCTAAATTTTAGATTATATGCACATAATGTTATTAATTTTTTTGTAACCCATGTATTAACTTTCACCATTATTTATAATATATTATTCTGGTCCTATTTATAAATCTTTTTTAACTAATTCTCACATAACAAAGAGGGTTAGTTAACTAATTAACTATGGACTAAATGTAGATGATCACGAACAATTGGACGAACAGACGAACAAACAAACAGAGGAAATCACGAGCAACCTGGAAGGATTGAAACATATGATCTGAGTCGTGTCCGAGGACACTGTCCTATAGAGTTATTCCATGACCACCGATAAAGAGGAAGCGGCACTCCCCAGGATTAAAAAGACCCTTCTTGATATAATCAAGGCAACAGAATTGGCGGAAGGTAA
The DNA here is from genome assembly GCA_963855925.1 of Inga laurina. Taxonomy (NCBI): domain Eukaryota; kingdom Viridiplantae; phylum Streptophyta; class Magnoliopsida; order Fabales; family Fabaceae; genus Inga; species Inga laurina. Next base: position 6,194,235 of record OY979706.1, on the reverse strand, counting down.
TGGTAACGATAGTCAGAAAATATCGAACAGAGGAGAGCACATGAGAATATAATGTACTGAGCACCCCGTCTGTATCCTTTTATAGGCGTTTTCATGAAGAGTCATCGGTTACAATGTAACCCGGACAATAAGTCCCTTAAGACTGGATAGTTACCACCAAATAGACAGGCCTGTACTTTGACAACGGAAAGGTCGCTTGGCGAAGCGTCTGACCGTCAACAATTTTTAGTCAAGAAGGGTCACGAATTTTAAATCCCAAAATATAATGACTTTTCGGCAAGCCCAAATAAATATTATTTTCAGATAACAAAAATAATATTTCCGGTGAGTAAAAATATTTTACAAAAAGTGCCGGTATCACGTATTTATTCACGCACAGGGGGAAAATCGCCGAATTTTAACTACGCTTGCTTTCCGATGGCCCGTTGTTGTGCGTGCGAGCCCACTACTCTTCTAGGCCGCTTTACAAGCCCAAGATAATATAGTGATACATATAGCTAGTGACCCCTTATTCCCAAGTAATGTGGGACTAACTTCTTTGATACACCCACTCAAACACTTATATTTTACAACAATCCCCCACATGTGTCAAAGAAATCTGCTGTATTACCCATAGGATATAACCATTGTACCTAGTGGTCCGATGGACTATGAACTAGACATAGACCAATAACACATGATACACAGAGATGTCAGTAGTCCTATAGACTATGAACTCACATTTCTTTAGTGCAAATCAAAGGCATTAAGAGTCAGATTATATCCTAATATTTCCGTTGTTAACAACGGTTTTGTGTGTTATGTCGGCCATGCGCTTGCCTGGTGTGTAATGAATACTCTAGAGATTTTGCCAATGTCTCATAGGAGCGGCCACACTCCACATTCATAGAGGTGATTTCATGTAAGTGTACCTACATTATGCACATTGTTTTGTTGGACTATAAAATCATTAAGAGCTTTGTTCAACCTACAATAATACAGTCTAGCATATTCAAAATGTCATAGGAAGAGACGTAAAATATTTGTGCTACTAAAAAATGACCAACGACTTATTCTTACCCAGTGAACCTTCTTTATGGGATCACCAATCACAAAGGGTTGCCATCGCTGTCAATCAGTAGTCGGCTTTAGTCCCATTCCTTTTGACGTTTCAACAATCATTTTCCTCCCAAGAGGTTTTGTTAACGGATCCGCCAAGTTCATTTCTGACTTTACATAATCGATTGAAATAACACCATTCTTTAGCAGCTGCCTTATAATATTATGTCTCAATCATATGTGTCTACTCTTACCATTAAAGGTTTTATTCTTAACTGTGGCTATCGCCACTTTATTATCACAGTGTAACGACACTGATGTTGTTGGTTTGTCACCTAGTAGGATATTTGCTAAGAAGTGATTCAACCACTCAGCCTCAGTACTAGCCAACTCCATAGCAACAAACTCAGAGTCCCTAGAGGACAGTGTTATAATGTTTTGCTTGGCTGACTTCTATGTGACTGCACCACCACCAAGAATAAAGATATAGCTACTAGTGGATTTTGTTTCATCTGAATCTAAAATCCAGTTAGCATCATTGTACCCTTCTAATACAAGGGGAAATCTATTATATTGTATACCATAGTTCATGGCACCTCTCAAGTATTGTAATAATCTTATGAGAGCCTCCCAATGCTTACTGCATGGGCAATAAGTATACCTGCTCAATTTACATATATCATATGCTATGTCAGACCTAATATAATTCATCAAATGCAACAAATTCCCAATGATTTGTGCATATTTAGATTGAGCTATTGGATTTCCTTCATGTTTTTTTCAAATGTATACTACCATCATAAGGAGTACTCAAAGGCTCTTCATCAAATTGTTCAAACCTTCTCAAAATATTCTCAACATAATGTTCTTGAGAAAGTTGAATACCATGTTCATTCCTTATGATTTTTACACCCAAGATTACATTTGCTTCTCCTATATCTTTCATATCAAAGTTTGAAGTAAAGAAACTTTTTGTTTCAAGCACAACCTTTAAAGTAGTACCAAAGATAAGCATATCATCCACATATAAGTAAATAATCACACAATCATTATTCACAGATTTTATATAAAAACATCTTTCTACTTCAATAGTAGAGAAACCACCACTTATTAAAACTTGATCTAATTTCTCATACCACTGTTTGGGTGCTTGCTTTAAACCATATAATGGCTTATTTAATTTGAAAATTTTATTTTCTTGCCTAGGAACAATGCATCCTTCAGGTTAAACCATATAAATTTCCTATTCTAAATCACCATTTAAAAACATCGTTTTGACATCCATTTGATGAATAACAAGATTATGAATTGATGCCAAGGCAATTAAAACTCTAACAGAGGAAATCCTTGTTACAGGCAAGAAAGTGTCAAAATAATCAATATTTTCTTTCTGGGTAAAGCCTTTGGCAACTAATCTAGCTTTATATTTATCTATAGACCCATCAGGAAAGTATTTTTTCCTAAACACTCACTTACAACCAATAGGCTTTGCTTCTATAGGTAAATCTACTAAAACCCAAGTTCTCTTTTGATTCAAAGAATCTATCTCAGCTTTAATAGCTTCCTTCCAAGAATTTGCATCCAAAGAGGAAACAACTTCATAACAATTCCTAGGTTCATTTTCTACTAGATATGTGTAAAAATCATCTCTAAAATATGTTTCTTTTCTTTATCTTTTACTTCTCCGTAAATTTTCAACTAAATCATTATTTAAATTTTGTTCAGAAAAATTTTCAACTCTTCTAGCAATTTGCTCAATTTTTAAAGGAAAAATATTCTCAAAGAATTCTGCATCTTTTGTTTCAATAATTGTATTACGCTTTAAAATATTACTTTTCAAAACTAGAAAACAATAAGCAGCATTTTATAAAGCATAACTAATAAATATGCAATCATCATTTTTTGAACCAATCCTTTTCCGTTTGGGATCGGGTAAAAGAATTTTTGCAAGACACCCCCACACTTTTAAATATTTCAAGTTAGGTGTATATCCTTTCCATAACTCATAAGGTGTTTTCTTGGTTTTTTTTATGAGGTATTCTGCTTTTTAGAAAATAGGCAGTTAATAAGGCTTCTCCCCATAAATTATCAGGTGCACCATAACTTATGAGTAAGGCATTCATCATTTCTTTCAGAGTTCTATTTTTCCTTTCTGCTATCCCATTAGACTCAGGTGAATATGGAGGAGTTATTTCATGAATTATGCCTTCTTTCTCACAAAAGTCATTTAATGGTAAATATTCTCCTCCTCTATCAAACCTAATTCTTTTGATTTTTCTATCTAACTGATTTTCTACCTCTGCCTTGTACAAAATAAATTTTTCAAAAGCTTCATCCTTGTTCCTTAATAGGTATACTTTAGTATATCTAGAAAATTCATCAATAAACGTTATATAATATCTTTTTCCACCTCTAGTCTTAGTTTATTTTAAATCTCCTAAATCAGTATGAATTAGTGATAATAACTCACTATCTCTTTGTATGGGGAAATGAGTTCTTTTAGACAATTTAGTTTCTGCACAAATTTCATATTTATTAACATTATTTATATTAATTCCAGAAACTATTCCAAGATTTTGCAATCGCTTTATATAAGATCTATGTATATGTCCTAGTCTAGCATGCCATAAATGAAAGGAATCAATCATATAAGCAGAACATGATGCATTATTATTATTATTTTCATCAACACTCAGTACAAAAAGATACTGATTACAATAACCCTTTCCTATCAGAACATTGTTCTTTGTCATAATGATCTTATCAGATTCAAATGACACCTTAATCCCAAATTTTCCTAATAGAGCCACATATATTAAATTTGCTCTAAGTTCAAGCACATACAAAACATCATTTAGTGCTAATGTTTTCCCAAATGTGAGTTTCAACACCACTTTTCCTTTCCCTTGAACTTTTACAGTTCGTGAATAAGCCAAATACATGTGATCTCCTCCTTCTTCAAAGGAGGCAAACATGTCCTTATTTGCACATATGTGCTTAGTGGCACCAGAGTCTACCACCCACTTCTTCACATCAGAGACTAATAAGGCTTGAGAGACTATCGCAACAATAACTTCATCATCATTGTTTTCATCTCCTTCAACCATATTTACTTTTGGCTTGGATTTTTGTCTCTTTTATGGTTTTCAATTTTTGCCTTTTTCCTACATTGTGTAGCAAAGTGACATGACTTTCCACAGAAATAACAATTTCCTTTCTTCTTGAAATTGGGGTTAGAATCATTGGGTTTGTAATTAGATTTCTTTTTGTGCTGATGTTTAGAACCACACCTCTTGTCGTGAGGCTTTCTTTTTACTAAGTTTGCTTTTACTGTTATTTGCCTTCCCTTTGCTGCTTGGGTTGCTTTTCTATTGGTATCTTCAATGATAATATGCGTAATCAGATCCGACAGTGACAACTGCTTCTGCTTATGCTTTAATTGTTGTTTGTAATCATTCCACGTTTCTGGCAATTTTTCAATTAAGACTCTTGCTACAAACTCATCCGGCATATTGATCTTTTCAGCCTGGAGTTCTTCAAGCAATTTATAATACTCATTGATTTGTAGTTTGATGTCTTTATCCTCGACCATTTCCCACTTGTAGAAATTCCCCACAACGAACTTTTGTTTCCCAGCATCCTCGACAGTGTATTTCAAGATAAGTGAATCCCAGATCTTTTGTACTTATTTGTAGACACAATAAACATCGAACAAATCATTAGAGAGAGCACTTATAAGGGTATACCTGCAAAACTTATTTACATATGTCCAAGAATCCTTCACGGCTTGGTTAGAATCTGATGAAGGTTCTGGTTGATCTAAAGCAGCAGCCACCCCATGCATATCGAGAATAGAATAAACATGTTCTTGCCAATGCCTGAAATTTTTCCCATAAAAAACATCAATCTTGGAGGTGTCGGGAAAAGGCCTCGGGAGCGGCATGGCAAAAGGCACCGCTGTTGCAATGGAATGAGTCTCAAGAACTGTTGCATCGGGATGAGTCTCAGGAACGTTGTTATCAGCGTTGTTCTCCATATCGGTAGTTACTCTATAGATTGTAGACGATCATGAACAATTGGACGAACAGACGAACAGTGGAAATCACGAGCAACATGAAAGGATTGAAACATACGATTTGAGTCGTGTCTGAGGACACTGTCCTATAAATTTATTCCGTGTCCACCGGCAGAGAGGAAGCGACACTCCCTAGGATTAAACAGACCCTTCTTGATATAATCAAGGCAACAGAACTGGCAGAAGGTAATGATAACGACAGTCAGAAAATATTGAACAAAGGAGAGGAGATGAGAATGTAATGTACTGAGCACCCAGCCTGTGTTTCTTTTATAGGCGTTTTCATGAAGAGTCATCGGTCATAATGCAACTCGGACAATACGTTCCCTGAGACCGGATAGTCACCACCGAACAGACAGGCCTGTACGTTGATAATGGAAAAGTTGCCTGGCGAAGTGTCTGACCGTCAGCAATTTTTAGTCACGAAGGGTCATGAATTGTAAACCCCAAAATATAGTAACTTTTCGGCAAGCCCAAATAAATATTACTTTCAGATAACAAAAATAATATTTCCGGTGAGTAAAAATATTTTACAAAAAGTGCTAGTACCACGTATTTATTCATGTGAAAGGGGGGAAATCACCGGATTTCAACTACGTTTGCCTTCCGATGACCCATTGTTGTGCGCGCGAGCCCACCACTCCTCTAGGCCTTTTATAAGCTCAAGATAGTATAGTGATATATATAGGTTAGTGACCTTTTATTTCCAAGTAACGTGGGACTAGCTTTTTTGACATACCCACTTAAACACTTATATTTTACAACACTAAATTTCCAATTTTTCCCTTATATATAATTGATTCCAAAAGTCAATATGAATAAATTATTTTTATTTATTGCAATTAATAGGGGTAAAAAAATATAAAACGCATTTACTACCCTGAAATTAGACGTATAAATATGACCAAACTTTTTGATAAAAAAAGACTTATAAATAGGATCAGAGTTGTAGTGTAACCATGGGTTTGCCTTTATAATATATAAAGTTTTAGAAGAATTACTCCCTCGCATTCTTAATATATATATATATATATATATATATATAATATTTTTGGGGAGTTGATTTATCTCATCCTAAATATAAGGTGCATATTTTTTATATTTGACAATCTTTTCTTAATTTAAGCTTATTGATGCACCCTTAGTCATAATTAATGAGGAGAAAAAAGAGAAAATCAAGGAAGATGACTAACATATTTTAAAAATTATATATTATATTAATTAATTAAACTAATTTTATTAATATAATCAAATTAAATAAATATATCCTTAAGAGAATTATTATTTTCCCCTCTCCTTCTTAAGCTCCTTGATAAGAAATTGAGTCCAAGGAGATGTCAGAGTTGAGGATGCTTGATGAGAAATTTGAGGTCCAAGGAGATGTCAGAGCTGAGGAGAATTATTTTGGTGTCTATGTAAAGAAAAAAAAAATATGGATATCTAAAAGTGTCCAATTATCGAGGCTTTGGCATATTAGGATGCCTTTCCTTCCTTGGGGGTCTTTTTTTTAATAAGGTGGAATTCAAACACACAGTTTGCTTACTTTGTGCTTTAACTGGTCCATCAGTAGACTAAATATCTTACTCAAGTGATGGGGTTATTTGTACGTGACTTGAAATTTAGAGGGATTTTGTTAATATAATTTTTTGGTTACTCAAGTTTGTTCTCATTTTATTTTTGATCCTTAAAATTTCAAACAAAAGATTTTAATCCTTTAAAAGACAAAATGATTTAGATTTTTATTTAATTATAAAGACAAATGCTTTAAACGGAATAAGATTTGAAGGATCAAAATCTCTGGTTTTAAACTTGAGGACCAAAATAACAATAAACTTGAGGGATAAAAAATTATATTAACCCTTTATATATTTGTGTTATATATATATATATATATATATATATATATATATATATATATATATATATATATATATATATATTCATGATACATCAGTTTTTTCTGTAGGAAAATCTTAAAAATATATCACTTGAACTTAAAATCTTAAATTAGTTTTGTTAACAATAAAAGTATTGATAAATAGAGTAATGAGATTCACAACTTAAGTTTTTGTCAAATAATTTATTTAGGATTTTGAAGTTTAAATGATATTTTCTTAAAATTTTCCCTTTTTCTTTCTTTCTTTGTATTTTTTTTCCTATAGGAATAGGAATAATTATATTTAGGTCCCGCATAAAAATAAAAAAAATGATCCTATTGATAAATTTAAAGGTTTCAATTGACTACACCAGAGATGTTATCGATAAATTCAACCATTTTTTTCTTCCCTTGTGCGAGACTGAACGTAATTCCCCCGTGGGAATATCCATAATGAGTCATTCACGGGTTGAATAGGAAAAAGACTACTAGTTGCCACTAGGCGTCAACAAATTCTGCAGCATAAACAATTAAACCGCGTTGTCCTATTTTCTATCTCTACAGTCCTTGGAATGCTGTGATCTTGGACTTTGCAGCTTCCTTCCGTCTATCTTTTTTAACTTTTAAGTTTAATTTTAACCTTTTCCGTGAATCCAAAACCCATCAAGATTGCCTCATTATAAAACATAATCTCTTTTAATTTTTGTTTTGGCCAGATGATTAATTATGTTTAATCTCGAATTCCTTGATCCACCAACTAATAATGAATTAATAAAGCATTTTACATATATCCGGAAAATTATTCTCAAACATGCACCAAATTCATATTTAAGCATTAAATTTATTACACCCTTTTTATTACCAGTAATAAAAAAATTTGGTGGGTACGTTGGTCATTGGATCTCAAAACTCGCCAAGCCTGGAGCCCAGTGACAGTTTTTAAATTCGAAGGAGTCTTAACATGGATGATTGAAATTAACGTACATTTTTTTCAACATGAGTCGCATCCTTACCAACTATAAACTAATATTCTTTGGGTTAGTTGTGCTTTGTTTAAGGCTCACATCCAATAAAAGCTTCATTCAAGAGGTTATGAACATTTTTCACTCAATGTGATTGTACTATATAGTTTCTATTAACAAGTTTCACAATTTACTAATTTAGTTAACACAAGTAGTCCATGATCCATGAAAGTAAGGAAAGCCTACAAACCAGGGGATCAAGCACGTATATATGTATATTGATTGTCACTAATTATTACAAAAACATGTACGTATTACACTGCCCTTAAAAATCTCTAGAATTATTTCCCTGAAATCAATGAATATCATCATATATAAAGATAACTTAAATTAATTGCAAGTAGCAGGACACAGGCTTTCTGAGATTTATAAAAAATTAAAAGTCTCTACCAGTCCGTGACTCTATTACCCCCAAGACTCACATATATAACTAGCCCTTCACCCTCTAGGGTTTTATAACAGTTCTCACTACTCAAGCGAGGTGGTGAGAGTGACTCAGTCCATCAATGGCGAATTGTTCTCTATCAACTCTCTTCATTTTGCTCTTGAACTTGAGTTCTTTACTTACTGCTCTCGCTTGCCCATATTGCCCTTACCCTTCTCCAAAATACCACCCTCCTAAAGTAGTCAAGAAGCCTCCTGTTCACCGTCCTCCGCCTCACGGCGGCAAGCCCAAAAATGAGCCCTGCCCTCCACCGTATTCCTCCCCAAAACCTCCTCATCAAGGCAAGCCTCCCGTGGTTAAACCACCATACAGCCCAAAACCACCACACCACGATGTCCCAAAACCTCCTCACCATTCTACACCACCTTATGCACCAAAACCACCAGTTGTAAAGCCACCACACGTCCCAAAACCACCTGTCCACCCACCGTATGTTCCAAAACCACCGGTTGTGAAACCACCTTATTCCCCAAAACCACCACTATACCCACCGTATGTCCCAAAACCGCCCGTGAACCCACCATACGTACCTCACCCACCGGTTGTGCTCCCACCATACGCACCTCATCCACCAGTTGTGAAGCCACCGTCAACACCACCGTATGTGCCTAACCCACCGGTGAACCCACCATACGTACCTCATCCACCAGCTGTGAAGCCACCGTCAACACCACCGTATGTGCCTAACCCACCGGTGAACCCACCATACGTACCTCATCCACCAGCTGTGAAGCCACCGTCAACACCACCGTATGTGCCTAACCCACCGGTGAACCCACCATACGTACCTCACCCACCGGTTGTGCTCCCACCATACGTACCTCATCCGCCAGTTGTGCAGCCACCGTCAACACCACCGTATGTGCCTAACCCACCAGTTGTGACGCCACCTATTGTAAAACCACCACCTTATGTGCCTCCGATCGTGACACCACCAACACCACCGTATGTGCCTAACCCACCAGTTGTGACGCCACCTATTGTAAAACCACCACCCTATGTGCCTCCGATCGTGACACCACCAACACCACCAGTAGTAATAAACCCACCACCTATAGTGACACCTCCATCTCCACCATCTCAAACACCATGTCCACCACCACCACCGCCGGCACAACCAACATGCCCGATCGACAGTTTGAAGCTAGGGGCTTGTGTTGATGTGCTCGGAGGTTTGATCCACATCGGAATCGGAGACAATGCTAAACAAGCATGTTGCCCTCTGCTTGGTGGGCTTCTGGATTTAGATGCAGCTGTGTGCCTCTGCACCACAATTAGGTTAAAGCTTCTGAACATCAATATCATTCTTCCTATCGCTCTTCAGGTTCTCATTGACTGTGGCAAAGTTCCTCCACAAGGGTTTCAGTGTTTGCCCAACTAATAATTAACAATGTATGTATCATCAAAACCCTAAGCCCTAAACCTTACCTTTACACTCCATTTTTGTTTCATGCTTTATGGTTTATCTATATAAAGGCTTATTTGTACTCTCATTCATTTGAGCATAATATATTCAGATGCTTTTATTTTGTCCCTCTACTTCAATCCTTGATATTCTCTCATTAATTTACTACTCCATTTTTGTTTTATGCGGTATGGTTTGTCTGTATAAAGAAAGGCTTATTTATATTCTCATTCATTCATTTAAGAATTCATAATATATTCGGATGCTCTTATGTTTTATCTCTACTTCAATCTTTCAAATTCTCACTGTCTCTTTACTTAGGCTAAACTTGATTTATAGAGTTAAAAGCAAGTCATATATATGACTGAAGACTGATGATAAATATTTGAGTTTGGCTGTGTTTTGCAGGGATTAGATCGCTTTCGCATGAAATAATTGAGGGATGTTTGAGATAGTTGCTGTTTGAAGAAACGGAGACTAGTGTTTTTAGCTTTCGTCGTCATTTAAGTTGTACATCAAATCGATGTTCTATTTGAGTCAGAGAGAGAGAAAAAAAAGTGTAGTACGTGAATGTGAAACATTGCGTTTCTCTGATGATGTTGCTTTTTATTACTACTGCTCATTAAAGTATTTTGTTCAACCATTGTGACGTGTGAGAATCATAAAAAGATTCTTTTCTATAAAGATGTTTTGTCTTGTAGCTTCTCTGAGGTTGTGCTGTGATTCGGTCAGTGCAGAGGGCAAACCCGTGAATGCTTTGGAGTTTGGAAGTTGCATGGAATCGTGAAATTAAGTAATTAACACTTTTTTTGAATTTCTAATACCAAATAAGAAAGAAACAAAAGTCTAAAGTCTCAAAATATTGTACTGTCTAGTTGGCCAAGAATATTTTTCAAATAAGCCAAGTCTAAGCATTTAAAAAGCTAAAAACTCAGTTCCAAAATTATCACTACGTTTTCTAAAATTATTATTCAAATTTTTTTATAATCTTAGGAAGTATGATAATTCTGATGAAAGATAATGGTGATGAATTGTTCCATGAAAAATATTTTGAAATAACCTCGAAATCAAATTTATAACGATATAATTTACAAATATACATTCATATCTTATAATCTACGTGTATATTCATTAATTGGATTATCATCAAATTAATAACGAACTATCCTCTTTATAATACACGTTCCGAATCCAAAGGAAAGAAAAGTTATGGGGACTCTTGTGTCCATGCATGTGGCCTTGCCTCCTTGGTGCATTGCTTTTGTTCACAAAAGCTATCCCAAACAAGCCATTAGCTGAGTTGATAATTTGACATTTAGGGTCGGATGAAGATTAATATCAATTCTAAAATAACTTAGGAATACCTTAGGCTTACACAAAAAAAGTGATGACAACAATTCACTTTTTCTAAAAGTACTTTATTATAAACACAAAATAAGTTTGGCGTCACACTCTTGCTTTGTTGTGCCTATCATATCATGTGGTTTGACATGAAGATGGTTCTTTCTTCATAACTTCTCTCGGTCAAAGCTTCTCTTTGTACATTTGGAGATGTTTTAGCCGTATGATGTTAACCATAGTCCTATATATGGTGATGTAGTCCATTTTACATCTTTCTATGTGTTTCAGTACATGTGTTACTTAGTTTATTCTACTGAGCGAATTACATACTCAACTTATCTATGAGCTTAAAAGCTCATCCCCAAAACGACATTGTTTTGTGAGATGAGCTTCTAAGCTCATAAATTCAACGAGCATATAATTTAGATCAAGGAATTAAAACTTGGATCGGGTATTAAACTGGTTGGGGTACTGGGGTTAAGGGTTTGTGGGTCAAACCGGGGCCAAACCGAAGTTAAATTGGGACCAAACCGGTGAGAAATTGAAAATTTTAAATTTATAGTATAAAATTCTAAAGAAAAAATTTAATTTTTTTTTAAATAGTAACCCGGACCGGACCGGTTTACCGGCCGGTCCGGTCCGGGTTACATAAACTTGATTTAGACCCATTTTCCCCTTCTTCTGTTGTTTTTGTTATGTATTTTTTTGTTTTGTTTTTATCCCAAATTCATCCTGCCTTTATATATGGGTTGGGTTTTAATGTGTGTAATTATTTTACTTTTTAATAAAGTTTGATGTTCTTTATAAAAACACACGCAATGATGACACAATAACTACCATTTCTACAACCCCAAAGCTACATAAAAGGGAAAATCTTAGAAAAAAACCTTCATAATTTTAAAATCCCAAATCAGATTCCTTTTCTACTATTGATAAAGAATTGATTACACTTAATAAAAAATTCACAATTTATTTTAACAGGAAATCACTTATTTAAATTTTTAAAATTTTCGAGGACATTTTTTTTTTTTTTAGATTTTCCCGACATAAGTGCATACTGCCAGTAATACATGTCAGGTATATGATTGATGCATTTGCACGTAACCAGCCTTGATCAGCATGCATGTGACTGGAATCAATCAGTATTGATAATAATTTTATAAACTGGTTATTCATAAGTTATAAATAGTATACCTCATTTATCAAATTTTGTATGATATATAAATGATGTTAATATTTTTTATACAAAATAATAAAGAGTCTTTTACTATATAGCATGAAAAGATATATAGAATAGTTTTACGATTTAATTCTTTCAGATATTTAATTATGAAGTCATTCTTCTTACTTCTAGATATAAAGTATATAAGGCCTGTTTATTTCAGTTTTTTAAATTAAAAATACCAATCTTTTTGGGGGAAACTCTAGAAATGAAACTAGATATTAATCGGTTTTATTTTATGTTTTTTTCCAAATAGTTTGGGCCCCAGAAGATGATGGATGGCCCAATAAGCTTCCACATGGGCTGCTTGAACCCAAAAAGAAAAAGCATAGGCCCAAATTCATTAACCCAACTGCACTTTCTTGGCGAAGAAGAAGCTGCGCCTTTTTGTTCAAGGAGGCAAGGAGCCTGGGTCTTCTCCATCGCGAAGCTAGCTGCCGAGTTCCTTAATTCACCGAGAAGAACATCAGGTAAGATCATCTTCTTTGCTTATATTTTCTTTATTTTCCTGTGTTTTCATCGTTCTCTTTCTGTTGGTAACGTGGATTGTATATTTTGCTTATAAATTCTGGGAATACAAATGGGCGATGATTGTTTTTTGAATTCTTTTTTTTTTATTACAACAAGCGGGTTCGAACCCGATAGGGGAGGGGGGAAGGGAGTGCCTAAGTGCACTCCAGTGACCATGCGGCCTAATGGCGCTGGTCTTTTTTGAATTTCTAATACCAAATAAGAAAGAACAAAAAGTTTAAAGTCTCAACATATTGTACTGTCCAGTTGGCCAAGAATATTTTTCAAATAAGCCAAGTCTAAGCATTTAAAAAGCTAAAAACTCAGTTCCAAAATTATCACTACGTTTTCTAAAATTATTATTCAAATTTTTTTATAACCTTAGGAAGTATGATAATTCTGATGAAAGATAATGGTGATGAATTGTTTCATGAAAAATATTTTGAAATAACCTCGAAATCAAATTTATAACGATATAATTTACAAATATACATTCATATCTTATAATCTACGTGTATATTCATTAATTGGATTATCATCAAATTAATAACGAACTATCCTCTTTATAATACACGTTCCGAATCCAAAGGAAAGAAAAGTTATGGGGACTCTTGTGTCCATGCATGTGGCCTTGCCTCCTTGGTGCATTGTTTTTGTTCACAAAAGCTATCCCAAACAAGCCATTAGCTGAGTTGATAATTTGACATTTAGGGTCGGATGAAGATTAATCTCAAGTCTAAAATAACTTAGAAATACCTTATGCTTACACAAAAAAAGATGATGACAACAATTCACTTTTTCTAAAAGTATTTTATTATAAATGTGAACACCCTATTTTGTCCGGGCCCCACTAAAAAAAATACAAAAATAATTGATAATGATTGGTGTCCAAATTGGCAATCATCATTGAAAGAAAAATAAAAAAAAAAAGAAAATAAGAAAAATAAGGAAATCCTCCTATTGATGATGATCGGTGTCTAAATAGGCAATCATCATTGAAAGGGAAAAAATAAAAAATAAAAAAAAACGAAAATTAAAATAAATCCACTCATTGATATGATTGGCATTGTCATTCATTAAGGGAAAATAATAAATAAAAAATAAAAAATAAAAAATCTCATTTATGTTGATAGGTTTAAATTAGGAAGTTACTTGTGGGGAGAATAATGAAAAAAAAACTAAAAACGAAAAAATCTCCACTAATGGTAATTAGGTCAAGTTAGGAAGTTTTATCAATAGAAAATACAAAAAAATAAAAAAACGAAAATTAAAAAAAAAATCTCCATTGATGGTGATTGGGTCAAGTTAGGTAGTTCTTAATATAGAATACAAAAAAAAAAAAAAAAAAAAAAAAATCAAAAAACGAAAATTAAAAAAAGAAAAAGAAAAATGGAGCATTTATGAAGAAAACCCTACCTTGAGACTATAAATAGGAGTGTAAGGGTTGAAGCAAAGGAGACAAGAATTTTGGGAGAGCAAGGAGATAAGGTCTGTGGCTGAGTTTTCATCCTTTTCTTTTATTTCACTTTGACATCTCGTTTTTTCTCTCTCATCTAATATCCCTTGGTTCATGCTTACCTCATCATGCCTCATGCTTACCTCATCATTCATGCACTATGACTTTATCCAATATGCATTACATTGCTTTACTTTGTACTATGATGTTGCTGGACGTGTTTTAGCTCATTGTGGTCTTGTGGATTTGCATTTTATTGTCCAACTGAATTATCTCATATATAGGCAAGATGTATGTGCTGTCTTATTTTCTTATGATACTAGGTGTTATGCTTAATAAATATAGATAATATGATTGTACTTGCCTCTTGTTTATTATGTGGTTCTATCACCCTATCTCTTATTATAGCGGGTTCAAAGAATAAAAGGTACGCATAAATTTCCTCACTTTTGACTTCTTTTTTGTTTAACTTGTGCTACTTTTCTTTTTTTTTCTTAATCGCTTTCTTAGGTCCTCTTTCAAAAAAAAGAAAGGAAAAATAATATTTTGACACATTTTGATAAATGAAAATAAAATGGAAAAACTCTCTTTTACAAGAAAATAAAAAAATGTTTTTTGAAAAAAAAACGTAAAAAACACAAACCCAACAAAAAAAAGATATTTTTCTCAAATAAATTAAATAAACATTTTTCTAAAAAACACCAACCAAGTGACACGCTTTTCTACCCCCCGAACTACGTGGGCTTTAATCCCTCTAAATGGTACGTAGGCCCTAGGTTTTCATCCTAGGTCAAGTCCAATTTTGTAAATAAATATATTGTTTCTTATTTTCTTATTGTAAATAAATATTCTTTTTTTAAATAAGTATATTTTTCCTTATTGTCAATAAGTGTTCTTTTTTTTCCTTCTATTTCTTTCATTTCATTTAGTTTTATAAATATTCTTTTTTTTTATTTGGGTAATTATAATAATGTTAAAGGCCATTTTTATTTTTAAATAATTAACTTAGGGTAACCATTCCCCACACACAATCGACTCCCGAACCCTAAATGGTTTTTGTAGACGAGTTTCCGTCACTACTACAGAATTGAGATATAACCACCCCCAAGGACGTCCCAAATTGAAAATTGGGTGGTTAAAAAGGGAGGCGGTGGCATTTTCATAATTATATATATGCAGGGGAACCTTTAGGCGTCCCAAATTTGAATTTGGGACGTCTAAAGTGCTTCCAGGCGCGAAATATAAATTTCGTAAATTTTTTTTAACGCCTGGAGCTGGGATTAGACGTCCCAAAATAATTTTGGGACGCATAAACCTAGACTTTAGGCGTCCCAAATGCCATTTGGGACGCTTAAAGGCGTCCCCTAGGCGCATGTCAGACACTTGTCTGACATGCGTCTTCTCACATGACCCATCTCCTCACATGTCTTCTCTCATCTAACTTTACTCTTCTTCAACCTCCCCCACCCACACCGTCGGCACTCTTGCTCTCTTCAACTCGTCCCTCCTCCTTTCTTCACTTCAACTCGTCCCTCCTCCCTTCTTCTTCGTCTTTGTTTCTTTGTATGGGACATTACCAAGTGTCTGTGTGGTTGTGGCAAGAAAGAAGCTGATTATATTCTTAATTTGGAAGAGAATTTGCAGTCACTGAAAGATAAATGGGAAGATCGATCTCCAAAGCATGAAAGAGGACTTGAAGACAAGAGTTGATGAAGTTGAGAACACAGAAGGGATGCAAACATTCAACAGGTATTGTGCATCTAAGCTATTCTTTCTTTTTAAAATTTTCGTATTAGTTAAATTTTCAAGTGTTTTTTACATTATGAGTAGTCGTCAATCAACGTGTGCAAAAAATTTCAGAAAGTATAGTATGGACATTAGAGAAAGGAAACAAGAAAAATAATAGAAGAAAATTATCTAGAAAACTTAGAGCAGCCCTGGAGTAAATTAAACTCATTCCTTAAAACTCTAAAATCCATTTGTATTCACATTACAACACAAGCTAAGGCTGCAAGAACATTCTTGCTAAAATATAAATGGGTTTTTTATGAATTTAATTTGATAAGGTAATAGGTTATTAACTCACTGTAATAATGCTCTTTTACGATTGTAGATTGACTATCATTTTACTTCTTTAATGAAAATTGTTACTTATCAATAAAAATAAAATAAAAACTAACTTTTGGTTGGATAGATGAAAATTGAACATCAAATATATGAGGAAGGTTTGCTTAACATATATTTTAATTTCAATTAAGATTTATATAGTACATTTTTAAAATAGAGGGAAGGTTACTATAATTTATGTAAAACGGAAGGTGGTAATTAACGTATTTATTCAATTTTTTAATGTTTAAACTCATATACAAAGAAACTAATGAGTTAGGAATTTAATAATAAAAGGGATAAATTGAACAATATAATTTGTTAATTTTTATTCTATATTTTTATTTTGTTTTAAAGTTAAGGTGTAATTTTAACAAGAAAGTTTTCACTATGACGTCTGATATAACTAAGTTTTGAATGGTGTAAAAGTAAACACAATATTTTAAAAATAAAGAACTTTTAGCAATTCCATTAAAATGACTCAAACATCCGTTATAAAGTTTAAGGGAGAACAAGTGGGTCCCACATAAAAAGAGAGACATAATTGCTAAAATTGCTCCTTTTTTAAAATATTGTGTCTACTTTCACACCTTCAAAACTTAATTGTACCATAAGCTTATAGCAAAAAACTTTATTACTAAAATTGCACCTTAACCTTATATTTTTAATATGATACTTGTAAACATATTTTTAAAATATTTTTATATCTATTTTTAAACAGTGTGTAGATTTTTGCTCTCCTCCACCTCCTTCCTTCCATTGTCGTGCACACCACCGTGGTTTTTTGCTTTCTCCACCTCCCCACCGTGCATACACCTCTAATCTCCAACGTCTTCTCTACCTCTCCAGCATACTAGTGGGCGCCCCCTGATCAGGTTAGTTTATTTTCTTCTTTTTTTTTTTTGTAACAGAATGGTATATTTTCTTTTTCATTCCTTAAAATTTACTTGAAATGGTTGAGATTGTGCTTATATATTGCTTATATTGAGATGGTTGAGATTATAGCCTGGTGTGTTTGGTGTGCTTATATTATTGCATGTATTCGGGAACTCCAGTG
This sequence comes from Inga laurina, assembly GCA_963855925.1. Taxonomy (NCBI): domain Eukaryota; kingdom Viridiplantae; phylum Streptophyta; class Magnoliopsida; order Fabales; family Fabaceae; genus Inga; species Inga laurina. The sequence continues at coordinate 6,176,682 of OY979706.1, read as the reverse complement.
CAATGGTCTATTTTCTTGTTTATATATAAATTTACTTGTGTATATTACCATTAATTAGTATATATAATAAAATAAAATATGATTTGTTTAAATTAAAGAAATTCTTGTATTCGAAACGAATTATGAATGTTATTGGGTTGATAACTTAATTAGGCAATCCCATCATATGTCGTTGACAATTGTACTAAACGTGTAAATGTTATTGGGAATGGCTTAGGTGGTAACAAAATGGATCATAGTTGGACGAATGCTTTGAGAACTAGTGAAGAATATGAGAAAGGGGTGGAAGAATTTATTGAATTCGCTAAAAAGAATGCTCCTGCAAAAAATGGGAAGTATTTTTGTCCTTGTGTCAATTGTTTGAATGAGAGTCGACGGGATGTTGATGTCATAAAGGATCACCTACTTTGTGATGGAATAAATCTGCGATACACAAGGTGGATATGGCATGGTGATGAAGTAACGGATTGTCCGTCGCACAAGAAGGAAGATGTGGATATCGTAGGTGAAGATAGAATGGAGAAAATGATTAACGATGTTGAGGCAAAATCCTTTGCGCAGTCACAGGAGTATGACAGCCTGCGGAGTGATGCAGAGACACCATTGTACAGTGGGAGTAAGTACACGTAGCTGACGGGAACATTACATTTGGTTAACTTAAAGGCAACTTGTGGGTGGACCAATAGTAGTTTCACATTGCTGCTTGAACTATTGTGTGATATGTTTCCAGAGGATAATGTACTTCCAAATCGTATGTATGAGGCCAAGAAAATCCTGTCTACGATGGGTATGGAGTATAAAAAGATACATGCTTGCCCTAATGACTGCGTACTGTACAGAAATGAGTATGGAGGTCTTAGTGAGTGTCCTAAGTGTAAAACTGCACGATACAAAGTGACAAAAGATGGTGGTTGTGGTGATGTGACAAGTAAAAGGCAATCTTTAAAGGTTATGTGGTATCTTCCAATAATATCACGTTTTAAACGTTTGTTTGCGACTGCAACAAAAGTGAAGAAGTTGAGATGGCACTTTGATGAGAGAATATCTGATGGGAAATATCTTCGGCACCCAGCTGACTCTCCACAATGGCAAAAAATAGATGAAATGTTCCCTCAATTTGGCAACGAGCCGAAAAACCTACGGCTTAGGCTTTATACAGACGGCATCAATCCGTATAGAACTCTTACTAGCACACATAGTGCGTGGCCGGTTCTCCTTGTAATATACAACTTGTCTCCCTAGCTATATATGAAACGTAAGTATATGATGCTATCTATGATGATTTCTGGACCAAAACAGCCAGGGAACAATATTGATGTCTATTTGGCGCCTTTGATTGAGGACTTGAAGAAGTTGTGGGAGGAAGGCGTAGATGTGTTTGATGCTTATAAGAAGGAGTCTTTCAAGCTACGTGCAATGATTTTCACAACGATAAACGACTTCCCTGCATACGGAAACTTGTTAGGGTACAGCGTGAAGGGTCACAAAGCATGCCCAATATGTGAAGCAGACACACACTTCCAACAACTAAAGCATGGAAGAAAAACTGTCTACCTTGGCCACAGGAGGTTTCTTCATCGGTTCCACCCGTATAGTAGGCTAAGAAAGCGGTTTAACGGCTTACCGGAGCATGGAATGGCTCCAAAGTCATTAACCGGAGAGGAAGTCTACAGTCGAGTGGAACATATCAATGTCACTTTTGGTAAGAATCAGAGGGTTGCGGGTGAGAAGAACATATGGAAGAAGAGATCCATTTTCTTTGATCTTCCATATTGGCGTTCGCTTGACGTGAGACACAGTATTGATGTGATGTATGTGGAGAAGAATGTTTGTGATAACCTTATCAATACGCTTTTGCACATACCAGGGAAGACGAAGGATGGGATTAATGCGAGATTAGACCTTGTCGATATGGGAATAAGAGAACGGTTACATCCACAACTAAGAGATGATGGTAGGAGGGCATCATGCAGCCAGCAGCGCATACACTATCAAAAGCAGATAAAAGAAGTTTATGTGGGTGTTTGCATGAAATTAAGGTGCCACAAGGGTATTCCTTGAATGTGAGAAGATGTGTCTCAATGGACAATTTGAAGTTAGTGGGAATGAAGTCCCATGATTATCATGTGTTGATGCAACAACTATTACCGGTAGCTATTAGAGGCATAATGAAAGATAAAGTATGAACCACCGTGACAAGATTGTGCGTTTTTTTCAATGCTATCTGTAACAAAGTCATTGACACTGAAAAGTTGGATGAACTAGAAAATGAGGGTTACATTATTTTGTCACAACTAAAGATGCATTTTCCTCCTTCATTTTTTGATATAATGGTGCATTTGGTAGTTCATTTGGTAAGGGAGGTAAGGCTATGCGGTCCAGTTTACCTGAGGTGGATGTACCCTTTCGAGCGATACATGAAGATCTTAAAAGGGTATTCTAAAAATCCTTATCGACCATAAGCCTCAATAGTAGAAAGATATGTAGTTGAGGAGGCTATGGAGTTTTGCAAAGATTATATGTCAGTGAAGAAGGAACAATCTCGGCATGAAGAAGGGAGAAGCAAGGGAACACGAGGACTGAAAGTGAAGAATGTTCCTTGTGAAGAGGTGTTGCAAGCCCACTTGTATATCCTGAATAATATGGAAGAAGTTCAACCTTGTATAGATGAACACAGAAAGACTTTGAAGAACAAGAATCCAAGGAAGAATGACATGCAGATTGCTATTGAGCAAAACAAGACATTCATGCAGTGGTTTGAGGAAAAGGTTTTGCACGAGATCGGTGTGTCTGAGACAATCGAGTGGCTAGCTTGGGGGCCTTCATTTCAGGTCATTACTTGGACCGGTTATGATATAAATGGCTATTCTTTCTATACGAAAGAGCAAGATGACAGAAGTGCCATGCAAAATAGTGGGGTCATGGTAGAAGCTGAATCTATGCACTTTTCCAGTTCTAGAGATAAAAACCTCATATTAGCCTCTATGGCCTATTATGGAGTTATAGAAGAAATATGGGAGATGATATACAACAAGTTCAAAGTTGCTCTATTCAAATGTAAGTGGGTTAGCAATAATGCCGTGGTAATAGATAAACAATTTGGATTTGTCTCAGTCGATCTTCAAAGAGTTGGCTATAGAGATGAGCCCTTCATTTTAGCAAGCCAGGTGAAACAAGTGTTTTATGTCACCGATCCTGCGAGCAAAAACATGTCCATTGTCCTTAAAAGTAAAAAACAGAAGTATGGTGATCCGACCTTCAACCTTGATGACACACCACCTTTCACAACAACTCCACCTCAAACAAATGAAGTAGAATTGGTAGATGATGATGAATATGCTGTAAGAAATGACCATGGTGAAGGACTATGGGAAACAATATAGAGTAAGACTTTAATTTATAAACGAGAACTGTGTGTTTTTTCTGTTTTACTTCCTGATTTGCTTATTTCGGTTTTATTGCAATTTATTTACGTTTCTGATGATGCTTTTTGTGTTAACAGGAATATGGACAACTCTAGTGATGACGAGAGGCGTAGAGATGACGAAAGCTCTAGCAATGACGAAAGGCCTAGAGATGAACCCCCTGCAAGAAGGAGGGTTAGAGGCTGTACAAAGATGGGAGCATTGGTTGCACGTCATGAACATCAACAGGAGAGGCTGCATATAGACTTCGATGACAATTTGAATCCAGTTGGTCCTGAGGAAGACCACTTCATTAGCTACGTAGGGTTTTTGGCTCAAAGCAAAGTGCGCATTACCTACGATAATTGGAGATTGGTTCCCCTAAAAACGAAAGACATGATTTGGCAGCAACTTTTGGTATGTAAGTTTTAATGCATTGTAGCTTTGTTCTTATTGTTTCAAATATAATAATCTTATGTTTTACCTTGCAGCAAACATACGATGTCCTAGACAACAGTCAAATGTATAAGTACTGGATGGATGAGGTTCGTGTACGATGGAAAGGTTTCAAGAACAAGCTAACAGCACGGTACATTTGAGGGGCCCTTAGGGGTAAGGATCCATGTACACAGTATACATATTTGTCTCCAGAGGACTGGAGGTTGTTTGCGGATCACGAGCAAATCCTGAGTTTTTGGCAAGATTTCTGTCATCATGATATAGAACTTGTAATTTTCATATACTTTATATCGTTGATTTATTTTTTGTTGTTTTTCATTCATAGAAATTAAGTGCAGCAAATGCACAGAGGCAAGCAGAAAATAAATATCAACATTTCATGTCTCGCGGTGGATATCGGAAGCTTGAGCGGCAATTGATGCAAGAAGAGTTAGGGAAAATGAAGAAAGCAGCGGAATCTGATCCTAGCATTGTTATTCAGGCCCCTGCACCTCCTCCACGTCACAAAAAATGGAAAGCAGGGAGGATTAAGGCTGGGAAGTACATAAATCCGATTATTGCTGAGGTTGCTGCGAGGATTGTAAGTAGTTATACCATAAGTACCTAATTTTTTACATTTCGTGAGTGGTTTCGATACATTTACGATAAATTGTATGCTACAGGATGAACTGGACGAGAAGAGTAGCCAAGGTTCATTCAATCCAAGTAGACGGATGGACATCTTGTCAACGGCTATTGGGAAGGCAAATGACCTTAGTCGTGTTTGAGGAGAGAGACGGGGAGTTAGTGCCGCGAGGTATTTTGGACGAGACCCACGTTATTCGTCACAAGCTGGACCTAGTAAGGACGTTGTGGCCAAGATTCGAGAGGACCTCAAACGAGAGATCGAGGCCAACCTTCGCGACAAGCTCCAACAAGAGCTTTTGCCAGAGCTTCAACTTGAAATGGCAAAGATGTTTGAAGCACAAAGGGCAAGGGACGAGCATGGAACTCAGGAATCCTCGGCCTTCAATAGCACCAAAGGAAGTTACAACCCTCTGGAGGAACCACTTGGTGACCCTTCTCCCACTCCAGTGTCGGGAGACCTTTGCACCCTCTATTTGGATGATCCACTGTTGCGTGTTGTTGCTGATGCTCTTGTTCACACACGTGCTACCACCCACCATCATCAGCAAATTTCGGAGGATTTTTGTAGGGTGAATGTGACGAGTGTTAGAAAGGGGGAAGAAGGTACAGCCATCCCTGTTCCTGATCCAGAGGTTGGCACGTTAGGTCAAGCGATAGGATCTTTCATCCTTTGGCCTCGCAATCTTATTGGTTCAGACGCAACACCTCCAATGGTAGGAATTACCTTACTGTTACTGAAAATCTGTTGGCATCCTAATAACAATTTGTTTTTTGATGTTCTAAAAGGATGACGAAGCTGTGAGCAAATGGCCCTACTTAGCACGGCTGTAACAGATCTACAAGGGCATTAAACAGATTGACTTGAAGATGCCTCCAGGGATTATGGGCCAAGTGGAGTATCCCTACATGATTGACAATACAGATCTCAAGCAGTTTATCAGGTTGGAGGAGATAGATGCAGGCTGGGTGAAATTTGCAGTCCGGTAAGTTTTTTTTCAATTTTCCCATAGAATTCATTTAGTGGTTTTTTGATTTCATACATTCAATAATTGATTCCTTATTTTAATTCTATTATAGCACCTTCCACGGTCTTTGCACAAACATGGAAAGACGTGATTGGTATGGATTCTTATGTCCTGTGAATACGACAGGGGATACTTGTACTGTGGCGCATAGGACTCACTATGTCGGCTACGCAATGGCACAGACCAAACTTCGTTGTTATCTAGCACCCATTGTCCAACGGTTCGTATTTACATTTTGTCAATTTAAGAAGTTTAATAAATAATTGTCTTCTCATCTAACTTCATTTTAATGTGTACATGTTGTTAAAGTTACCACTGGAGTTTGTGTGTTATATGTCCCCGCCGCAACGTAGTTTATTGGTTTGATCCCTTGAGTAAAAAGCCAGACAAAGATACAAAATCCGTCTTCGACACGTAAGTTATTCTGTTTGTATTTCATTGACTCTTAAAAAAAATAAATGGTTTTAATTTCTGTTCATTTTGCTTTTCATGATAGTGCTTGTCAAACATATAGAGTCTTAGGTGGGTCACGCGAGGGTACAGTTGTTAAAAAGCCAAAGTGGTTTTATCTGATAGTAAGTACATTCGATCCTACCTAATTGTTTCATTGACGGTCCTTTTAGACATACCTTTATTGATTTTAACAACCAATTGCATCCCTTTGATTTAAAGTGCCCTCGGCAACCTGGCATCACTGAATGCAGATATTATGTTATACTTTATATGTATAACATAACTCAAAGTGGAATTACTAGTGATTTTAAAAAGGTAATCGCTTCTTCATTCTCAAATGATAATATTTTTGGTGTTCTAATCGAAATGCTAATTAATTCATTTGCTTGAGATTCATTTCATCAAAGCTTACTTTCTAATTTTCAAATTTTTGATAATGAAGATGCCTACCTACATGAAGACCTTGATTTGATCAGAGATCTTTTGGCTGGACATCTTCTTCAACATATAGAGCAGTAAACTTTTTATTTTATATCAGTTTGTAGTTGTGTGATGACAGCGTTTTGACACTTTCTGGTTGTTTTTGTTGATATATGTAGTAGTAGGTTGTATAAAAGGTTATTGTATGTATATATAGTAAAGATTGTAGTGCTGGATGTCCTTACCAACTTGTAACGGATAGTGTGGTTTATGAATCCATCTTCTATTCTGTTTCTGCAATTTGAATTCGCTGGGTAATACAGAATGTAAATTATGGTATAAAAAAAACCTAACTTTTATACGTTCCAAATTAAGAATTGGGAGGTCTAAAGTCCCCCCGTGGGACTTTAGACGTCCCAAATGTAATTTGGGACGTCTAAAGTCTCCCTTTAGACATCCCTAATATTTGGGACGTCTTTTCTTACAACTTACTACGCCCCCAGTATATACATCCCCCCGTTTTGGGACGTTAAATGTGTCAAATTTGGGACGTTATAGCCCCTTTTTGTAGTAGTGCGTTTTTAAAAAGGTTTCCAAAATCATCATTTTTCTAAAATTTTGGTGGCGGCTCCATGTTTTTCCAAATTCCGAGCGCTACAATAAACACAAAATAAGTTTGACGTCACACTCTTGCTTTGTTGTGCCTATCATATCATGCGGTTTGACATGAAGATGGTTCTTCATAGCTTCTCTCGGTCAAAGCTTCTCTTTGTACATTTGGAGATGTTTTAGCCGTATGGTGTTAACCATAATCCTATATATGGTGATGTAGTCCATATTACATCTTTCTATGTCTTTCAGTACATGTTACTTAGTTTTTTCTGATCAGCGAATAACATGCTCAATTTATCTATAAGCTTAAAAGTTCATCCCCAAAACGACATCGTTTTGTGGGATGAGTTTCTAAGCTCATACATCCAATGAATACATAATTTATACCCATTTTCCCCTTGTTATGTTGTTTTTGTTATATATATTTTTTGTTTTGTTTTTATCCCAAATTCATCCTGCCTTTATATATGAGTTGTGTTTTAATGTGTGTAATTATTTTACTTTTTAATAAAGTTTGATGTTCTTTATAAAAACACACGCAATGATGACACAATAACTACTATTTCTACAACTCCCAAAGGTACATACATGGGAAAATCTTACAAAAAAACCTTCAAAATTTTAAAATCCCAAATCAGATTCATTTTCTACAATTGATAAAGAATTGATTACACTTAATAAAAAAATTCACAATTTAGTGTGTGTTTGGGATAGCGGTAGGAAAAATGACTTATTATGATTCTAACTTATTAAAAATGACTTAATAAAAAAGTCAGTTTTTATAATGTTATTTATGTTTGGATGAGTGATTGAATACATGATTTTCAATAAGTTAAAACTTGTTTGGATGAGCAATTGTATAAGTGTTTTTTAAAAGTCAAAACTTGTGTTAATTATTAGAAAACAAGATACTTAAAATTAAAAATAAATGGAAAAGTGAAGTTAGAAAATGTGATGCCAAAATGCATAATTTTACAAAAAAAATATTATATAACTAATTGGATCACATGTCTCGTATAAGTTGATCTCTTATCATGTTACGAATGCTATTCATACTTATCTAATTATCTTCTATATATTTTTCAGTCCTTTAATTAATTATAAGATAAAAGGATATTTTGATATAAAATCTATTCATATCCTATTTTATTTTGCTGGAATTATTATCATATTTAGGAGGTGAAAAATTAAAAGAATAAATAAACAAGGCGTGTGAAGATGAGAGAAGAATATAATATATATATATATATATATATATATATATATATATATATATATATATATATATATGTATGTATATATATATATGTGTGTGTGTATTATATGAAGAAAATTGCAAGGGATATATATATATATGAGATCTGAGAAGTAAGATGGCAACAAAAAAAAAAGAGATATGAGAAGTATGTGGAGCCCACAACATAGAGCCATTGAAAGTTTGCAATGTTGCAACTTTTGAACAAAAAAAAAAAAAGGGAAAATCCCTCAAAAATAACTTTAAAATTAGTAAAAAAATAAAAAGGTAATCCTAAATTGCATATTTCCAAAAAAGTGCGAGTGCCTGAACTGGGATATTAAATTTGAGACAAAAGGACATGCTTAACCTTGGAAGTTTTTAAATTGAAAAACGTTGAGGGAGCCGTGATAAGAAGGGAGAAATTGTGCAAAAACGTGGTCGGAACTCTTCATCTTCTTCTGGCGTCGTCGGTGCCGTTGGTCGACCTTGGTTCCATGGCATTGAGAGAGGATAGTGGCAGCAACACTGTGGGGCGAATTTGGGGTGGATTTGAGGAGGAGTGAAGGCGAGGAGAGGTTGTGGTGAAAGGCATTGGACAGTTGCAGAGGTACCGGTGTTCGGATGCGAATTTGAGCTTCGGTGCTAAAGTTTGGTAAGTGGTTGTGTTTAAAAATGTATTTTATTTTAACTTCTCCAGTTGATTAGAATGGTGGTTCAATGTGCATGGGTTAAAATAAGTTTGGAAAATGTGGATAAAATGTAAAAATTACAAAACCTATGAACTCTATTGTGAGAATGTGCATAAATCATGGAAGCATAGGGGAGGAGGAAACATGGGCATATAATAATTCACATGCACTTCAAACTATATCATTGTTGTTTTCGTTTGAATGATGAGGAAACATAGACACCCCATTTCCTTTCTGAAATAGACACCCCATTTCCCTTTTGAAAGCCTGAAACTTTTCTGAAGATATGAATATTTATTAATTCATGCCTCTTTCAAGGATTTCAAAATTGGCTAAACATTAACATGAAGTACTGTCTCTCACGTTTAAATATTAAAGGGACCAAAATTTTTAAACCAATAAAAAAGGGAACACAAATTTCATTGTCTATCATCTATAAAAACAATAAGACCAGAATCATTCATATTCCGAGCTGAATGATATAGTTCAAAAAGCAAGAAAGGGGAAGTTTGAATCAAAGAGGAGTATTCAAAGCTCATACTTGGTTCATCTCATCTCTTTCCCTTGATTCAAAGCTCAATCTACATCTTTCCCTGTGTATCCATATTCCTCATGATTCAAAGAAATTAAAAAGAAGATACTGCCCTTGGCAACTCAGTTTGTTTTCACATAAGCATTTTGCCAGCCAAATGACATCAATTTGTTCCCATCTCTCATTTACTCAATAACTTCCATCATTAGTCCTACCATTGGCGACTCAGTTCTCCAACCTTCCCTTTTAGATTTACGGTCAGACAACAACTTATCCACATATTGTTCTCCAAATGACAAGATCATCCACAAATTACTTAATATCATAGGGTTAGAGAAAAAATAAAGGGCATTGCAAAGTGTGCATTTGTAAAAAGTTATATGACCATGATTTCGTCAGCAATGATGATAAATGGGGAGAAAACTTCAAAGTTCAAATGAACACACCAATAATAGTAGGACAATTTTCTTAGTTAAAGAAAACACAAGTTACTAAGAAAAGTTGGGTAGGGAGCATTTCAAAGATAATAGCTACTGACCTATGGAGTATTTTAAAATCACAGCCGTTTGTAGTCCGATGTTGATAGTTCTGAGTGAAAGAGATTAAGGTTGCAACTGCTCACAACATGTCTCTAGGAATTGTTGGGTCTCATATTTGTTGTACATGCTTGCTTATTTCCAATGTTGTTACCTTTATGCATAAGGTTGGGGTAAATAATGGAAGGTAGTCTTTTAAAAGGCGGGCACGGAGGGCAAAAGTGGTACAAAAAATGGATAGGCACAGTATGGGAGATATGAGTCTTATTCTATGGCAAGATATTAGGCGAGAAGGTATGCACTTTTTCGAGTATTGGGGGCAAGTGGGAGATGATAGGACATGAATATATCAGTCTTGAAGAGGTCAGGGCCAACTGTTGGGAAAAAACATGTTAGAATGCGTCCTTGGTTAGATGAAATACCAGGTCTTATTGTATGCAAGAAGTAACAGTGAGCTTGATATGGTTGATCAAAGATACCAATCTAGATACAAGACATAAGCTATGCACATGGCCTGCACATTGACACTTACAGTAACCTATTAGAAAATGGGCACAACTCTATTATTTGTAATGCTATGTAAGTGGAATACAAGTTTTGCAGTGCAATAGGGAAAATATAGTCAGATTGGTAATCTTGGGATTACTGAATGAAGTAATAAGTCAACTTCCTATGTATTGAAATAGTTTTCTTAAACTTTTTGAAAATGGAAGTAAATCTATAGAATGCATGATCCAGTGAAACTAAGTAGTGCATATTAGAGTGTTATGTGCACATTAAATGATTAAATGAAACTGTATAGGTTGCAAGTCAAAGGCGAATTGGCAGTAGGTGTTAGGCATTTTAAAAATTGTAACAGTGGTATGAACTATTTACTAGTAAAAAATAAATGAATACTGATGTAACAAAAGATATAATGGTACTGTTGATACCTACTACAGCTGGAGCATATGCACCACCTACTTCCATAGCCTTAATGGTGAGACGGTACACCAAAATAGTAGATATTATAGCTTATGCTGCATTGGACACAAATCAAGAAAAAAAATCATGATCAGTACACATAGAATGATAGACATTAAAGAGCTGCTCAGTTAAACCATAAAGAATTACCTACTTCCCTGTACTTTCAGTAAAAATAACTAGCCTTCCTTCAATCCACTGTATCCTTGATATAGAAGGACCTACCTCAATAACTGAGCAAACAATAAGGATTGAAAAAAAGGGAACAAAATCTATAAGGACTTGATTCAAAATTGAGTAAAACTATCAAGACCAGCAGATCAAGTTTCCCTACAATAAAATAAAATTAAAAAATAAGTTTGTTATATCAAGTAAAAGTGGCCCCCTAAACCTATCAAGTTTAATGAGGTCTTATCTGAAATTAAATCTCTATGTATTGAGTTGAGTCCCCTAAACCTATATATCTTACCAACATCAAATCACATATTAAGATTTAAGAACCAAATAAACAAATTTATTTATTAAATGATTAAGTTAATTTCCGAAAGTTTCAAATTTTGCTCTGAATACTCCCTGCAACCATGATGAAAGAAGTGTTATATTATATCTAGAGCCGGGAATTTGGGCAGAGCTCGTCGAGCCGGTCTGTTTAGGCCCGAGCCCTTTAAGGGTCGGGCTTATGATTTAGAGGTTAAAAAAAGAAACGGGCCTAAAAGGGCGGGCCCTGCAACCCTGAGGGCCGACCCTTTTAGGCTCGTTTAATATGTTTTTGTAAATAAATTAATAAATATAATATCATTATATCAAATTATCAATATGAGAGACACCTAAGTACCTAATAGAGTATTAATAAAAGGCAAACACTTATTAATTGGTTTGATTTATTTTATTTTCTACAATGATTTATTAATTTAAACTTTAAAAAATAGACTAATTTAGACATTAGATGATTATTTTAACTAAAAATTTATGAGTTTTAAAAATAATGTATCTCAATTTAAAGCAAAATAATAAATAAATTGTAAAACTTGAAAAAGAAATTCTTTTTGAATTAAAATGAGTTTAAGCCCGTTTAGGCTTGTGTAATATCCCAAAAAGTGATTAAGGGCTAATGACTTTAAAAGTGGATATAATTATTGTTGAATAAATACTTTTGGAGAATGTGTGATGGGAATTTGGATATTTTAATGATTCCAATGGCTTCCTTGTGAAAATTCATGTGGGGAGAGTGTTTATTGTGAAATTGGAACCATTGGGAACAATCGTGCTAAAGTTGAAAACTCTGCCCATTGAAACTTTGTACAGGGCAGCCAATTTGTATGGACGTTTTAAATAGACAAATGGTGTCTAAAAATTCTGAAATTTTCCAGTATTAAATTTCACATGTCAAGCTTCAAAATGAACATATAATTTGTATCATTTTGATTTGTGACCTAAGAGTTTTGGATTTTTGAAGTTTGCCCAGCGAAATTAATTATTTTCTGGAACAGTATGCAAAGATTGAAATTCTGGGAATTTTGTGGTGATTTTCAGTAATGGCCAATATTTTTCCTATGAAGAGGACTTAAATATCTTTCATTTGGCTTTGGAATCACCTCATTTCTATTTTTCTAGAATTAGTTATGATTTTTCAAAGTTTGGGCAGAAAATCTGCCAGAAAATCCGAAAATGGGAATTATGACATCATCTCATTAAAAGATGATGTCAGCATGGATTATTAATCAAATTGCTCATCTTCTTCAGCCATGTCACGCCATTTCCAGCTGAAGATAGTGAGAGAAAGTTGAGAGCTCTTAGAGAGAGAAAGAGGAGAAATCTCGCAAGGTAAGCCGATTTCTCCGACGATCTAGCTCCTAACGCGTATAACCTTGTTCCTAAGCTTCTCTTCTATGTTATTTAAGGTGTTTGAGAAGACAATTTGGTGTTCAAGGGGCTAGGGTTTTCAGCCACTCTTGAGAAAAGCTAGAAGGAGCTTGAGGTAACTTCCAAACTTTCGTATATTGCTTATTCTGGCTGCTGTGGGCAATTTAATCGGTGAAATTTCGCCAGATTGCCATTGGTTTTAAAGTTTGGAAATGATGTGGCCTAGGGGTTATGCTGCCCAAATTGGGTCTTAATGTTAGTTGTAACCTAATGTAATGGTTAATAAAGTGGTTAGGAGTAGAAAGGAACGCGTTTACGGAGCCGAAATCGTAAAACCCCGATTTTCCCCGGAGAACTCATAAATTTCGGCCAGCTCTAGAAATGGGTCTTAGAGTTGGATTTTCAATGATTTGATGGTTCCATTGAGTTCAGGAGCGAAAATTAGGTGGGGTTACAGTTGGCCACTTTTTCGGAAAAGGCCAAAAAAGCATAATTACGAAAACGCCCCTGAAACCCTTGAAGTAGGGCTGCCAAGGGTAAATTTATAATTTTACATTGAATTTGATAATTCCGAGTCCGAAAATAGATTCCTTGGGCGGAAATATGTTAGGATAGCCCATATTAGAATTTCGGGAAAAGTGCAACCGGACCGGGTACGGCAGGCCCGGGCCGGGTCCCCGGGGGTAGTTTTGTAAATTTTCATTATAGACTCATATAACCCCAAGTAACACTATGGAAGTGTCTAAATGGTGCATTTGGAATTGTAGGATTCGATATTTGCCGCCCTCGGGAGCCCGCAGTGCCAAGAAACGTCGGGAAAGGATCAGGTAGTGACTCTCTCTCTTATACTATGTATAATGCTCTGTATGTGTGTGTTATCATTGTTATGTGATGATTCTTTGATGTTGCTGTGATTACAGCTGGTGATAGCTGTCGTTTACAGCGCAAGCTGTCGTTTACAGCGTAAGCTGTCGTTATTGTGATTACAGCGTAAGCTGTCGTGATTATTATTACAGCGAGAGCTGTCGTATTATGCATACAGCCGTGAGTGCTGTCGTTTGTGGTGAAAACCATGTATCTTTGAGATTGCTGCTGCTGTTGCTGGTTGTGATTTATATACATGCTTTGTGTTATGCATTGTGTGAGTGGTTTGTTACTACTGGGATTCGCTCGAATCTCATTCTTTCCTATGACTAACATTTCAGACAGGGCATGTGGCTCAAAGGAGAAGCGGCCAACCCGAAGCACTTAGGATCTTTAGTGATACTAAGGATTTTTGAGATGTTGGTTATCTACTTTAAACTCGGGATTACTGTATATCCTGAATCAGGAGCACTACATTCGATTTTGGTTGTGTAATCCCCTAGTAGATACTTGTAACCTCTAGATTATATATGTATAGGACCCGGGAGTTGCCGGGGATTTGGTTATACACTCTTTTATACATGAATGTAGATAAACTGCACAGGTAATTATATTCGAATTTTGAAATGGAGACCAGGAACAGGAAGAGATTTTGAATGTTTTGTGAAAACCCTACTACAAAGTAGGAGATTGAAATGATTTTAAGTTATCCGATGGTCTCTAATCTGAATTAAATGTGCATTATCGAATTATAATTACGTGATTAAAGGCAGGGTGTTACAGCTCGAGCCCGTGAAGGGCCAACCCTGTAGGGTCGAGGGCCTAAAAAATATTATACTTTTTAACAAATGGGCCTAAACGGGTCGGCCCTGTAGGGCCGGGCTGGCCTATATTCCCGGCTCTAATCATATCTATAGCTAGTAAACACTAGAATAGGATACAATAAATAAGACTTCAATTTCTAAAATACTTTTGTAGACATTAATGAAATAAAAAGAGGTGTAATCTAAAAATCCAGTAGTCTACCTTTAGTTGACCCAGAACAACCACCAGATGTGCCATATGAATCCCCACTACAACCATCAACAAGAGCTTGATTTAAACATTATAAAACCAAAAACCTTCGTTTTTCTAACTTTATTGAGAATGTGGTGGCTTCAAGTATCAGAGGAACCTGAAATTTGAAATTAAGCCAAAAATGAAGCTTGTTCAGATATAATGGAATGAAACAAAGTTAATAATTTTTTAATTAATTTTGGTCGATAACACTCCTCTCTGGTATTATCTAAACATACAAATGAACTTTTGAGAAAACATTTCATTAATGTGAGAACATAATCTCTAACCAAATGTGATGCAGAAAAACCCCATTGAAAATGTTTACTTGCTAACTGAGGACATTATATCTGATGAAGGGAAGGAATGTGAGACTATATATATTCAAAATTTTGTGAAGTATGACATTACTTTTGAAGTATTAAAACCACCATAGACTAAATTTATTTCCTGCCTATGGATAACACCCATGACTTCATATTTCATTATGTTGGAGGAAGAAACCGCACAGAAATATAAATGTAGCTTAATTGTTTTTGAAGCATCCTTTCCCTGATTGAGGGAGCACTATTAAGCTTTTCACCACAACAGAAAAAGTTTCTGATGTTGGACCTTTTCCGTTTTTTTATTTATTAATCTATTTTGCATATTGGGAGGAGTAAACAGATTTTTCAAGGATAGTGCTATGCTACAAATGATTTAATTGAGGTCATAGAAAACATGTATGTATATTTTGACAAAAAAGAAAAAAGAAAACACATGTATATCTATATATATAAGCTAAGATCCTTTAAGACATTACACTTTTACCAGCAATATCTCCATGAACTGTTTTGCCACTGAGCATTCATAAAATCTTGATCATTTAGGTTTTCTCTTGATTACCAAATTATTGGAGTAATGGCACATTTACAATTTTGCATTTTAGAGACCGATATAAACCGAAAACCGAAAACCATGCTTGTTATTGTAAAAATCCATAGACTTAAACATCAGGTAGCAAAGAAGAAGTTAGCAGAAGATATAAAATAATAACCATTCCCAAAAAAACTTGTTGATCTGATTGACATTTAACGTATTTTAGGCCATTCTCAGCCATAATAGACTCGAACATTTCGAAATTCCCCTCAGTACGTTCAATTGAAGCGAAAGAAAATTTTCTAGCTAATTTTCCCAGAGTAGAAGATAAACTTAGCAAGAACATTACCTGAAATAGAAATCCTTCCAACGTGCCAAATCTGACAAAAAAATATACCACCTTTAGCATGAACAACATCCATAATGGGTTTCCATGCTTCCACTTGCTCTTTTGTCCATATACCTGGTGTTCAAGGATATCTTTACATTGAAAAGGGGAAAAACACTTTGTTAGAATTCCTAGTAAAGGGGGATAAATTTAAAATAAAGAATTATAAAGTACACAAATTACCCTTGAGCAGTGTTAGAAACACCAATAGCTTCAGGTATGAGAAGACCCCCTTTGGAAGTTCGCTGAGAGTAATATAAGATAGCAAGCGGCTGAGGAACATTATTGTAAGATCTCTATCTAGTCAGTGGAGCCAAAACAACTCTATATGGCAAAAGACAATAAAATGTCAACTAAAAAATTACTGAACATTCAACTAATAGTTATAGTAGTCAAATATGACCAATCCCAGGGGCAATACGATTAACTGAGCCACATCTTCCAGCACACAACACTAATCATATATGCAAGTGATTTTTCATAGTGCACAATAGAATATAAGGACATGAGAAATATTATTTCTGGAAAAAATGTAATTACAAATTCCAAAATTTGTAATTTCAAAGTAAGATTTACATCATTGTCTGTAACACTGTTCAACTGGGATTGCTAACAAACACTTGACGCGCATGAGTTTACAGTAGAAAAATGGAAGGAATTAGTATAGAGTAGGAATACCTATGGGATAGATTGAAATTACCCATCTTGTTAGGCCTAAGAAGAGGAATAACTGGAGCCCCAACATCTATTTCTGCAAAAAACTACAAGTATAATTTTTCTTGGTAAAGTGATTGGAAATAATTAGACACGACTATTGGGAATAATTTTTCTAACAGTTATGAAATTAGCTTAGCATACAAAAGAGAAGAAGAGGAACCATGGGTATAGCTGAATAAAATGAAAATGATAAAAAACCAGAAAAGGATCATCAACGGCTTGTGAATCTGAAACTTCTGAGGTCTAGAGATACCTTGTAAGGCCTTAAAGCCATCTAATGAAACTTGAAAACCAAGTCCAAAAAAACTGTTCAAAAATTTGCCAATAAGTTATTTGCATCACTACTAAAAGGAAGATATCATATTAGCAATGATGCTATTTCTTCTCCCATAATCTAAGCATTTTGTACCATGATAAAACATTAAATCCACAACCCAAGTTTATAGACATATATCTCCCCATTCAGTTAGATGGAGGTAGCAGGGTAAGGGGGCAAAAGCCGAAATAATATCACAACTCCCATTGAAATAAACAAAAATCTATCATACTCCTTAACTACACATTCTTGGTCCTTATACCATAAGTTATCCCAAAAGCTTTTCATTTATTGTTTCATAGGGAACCTTTGTAGATGATGCAATGATTCATTAGAGGATATATTCATAATTTGTGTTCTTTTAGTGAACTTAAAAGTTACAAACTGGGCTAATGCTTTTTTGGCCAGTTAACTACTAAGTTCGCTACTCTACTTCTCAGGCTTGTTAGTTTCATCTGCAATTGTTTTCGGGAATCCTTTCTCTTTTTTAGATGACAGTTACCAGATAGACCTGCCCAAATTGAGAAAAACCAAAGCTCAATACCACCTAAGGTAATTGAAACTATGGTTAATCGTAGGCATATTTTTAACCTAACTGTTGTTCGATCAGCTTGGTTTTGACCTCAACTCTAACCATACCTAGACATTGTTGGCCCTATATAGCCAAGTGATGGAAGAAGGAAAATGGGCTTAATAGCTAAAGCTAAAAGAAGCAAATCATGTATGCCTTGCCAAACTTGGATGAGTAAAATTTTGAAAGGAAGAAAAAAAATCAGCATCATAAACACAGAATACAATGTTTTCACTTAATCACCTTTGATGTCTCGGCCACAAATTGCAACAGTCTAGCCATATCTTCTTTGCTGAAAGCTTTGACCACCTCCCAAAACCATTTGCCCTGAAGAGTACTGAACACAGTAAATGTGTGAGTGGAAATGGAACGATTCATTTTCCCTTTCTGCATATACCTCTTTGCAAAATGAAAACCTAAAGGAAAGATTAAACGCGCGGCGAGTGGAAATGACCTATTAAATGGCTGACAAAGGAAAAAGTATATATGAGAATACCTCTGAAGACTGATGCAGGGGCTCCTTTGCCCAATAGCGACTGCAATCTCTCGGTGGCATCTTCGAGCTCTTCGAATCGGAACTCCAACGACCCTTTGCAAGAAGAAATTCCATGTGGGGTTCTTTATTAAATCGGGGCTCCATAGATGAGACGAATTAGGATGGCTGACAAAGAAGAGCAAGAAGAGAATTTTTTTGAATGAATCAAAAGTTCTGTAAATTCGCATCGAACCTCACATCATCATGGTACTCGTTACTAGAGGAGTGGGTTGAATCATTTAAGAGTATGTTAGGATCATGGTCACTAATCTCATACTCATTAAGAATGAGGTTGGCCGTCCTGTTCATACTCAACAAATATCCAGCAAGCCTCCTCACAGCATGGTTAATGTGTTTTGCATGCTGCATCATTGCCTCCACTTAAGGACGAGGCGAAGACGGAGGCAGAGGTAGAGGTTGTGGAGGAGGAGAAGGAGGTGGTGGAGGTTGTGGAGGAGGAGGATGACGTCGTGGATTTTCTAGCAAGTCTTTAGCATAGCATTTCATATTGGCAATTGAAATAATAGAAGAGGACGATGAAGACATAGTATGATAAACATAAGGAAATAAGGAGTTTATATAGATTAGAGGTAACGGGTTTGAACCATCATTACATACATTAGAAGTTGAAGAGGAGTAGTCGCACGTAGTGGTGGGTAATGAAAATATACTTGGTTCTCGTGCTAATCATCAAAGAATGAAGAAGGACAAAGTATTATCATCATGAATGTGGGGAAGGGGAAAGGATTGGCCCGTTTAATTGATGGCTATTTAAGAGAAACTGTTATGTTGTTTTGATGATATGAAGTTGTAAGACAAATTGTTTGTTTGTTCATCTAATGTTTCATGTTGGTTTTACCATAAGAATCGTCATTCTTGTGACGGGTTGAAGAGGAGCAATCGCACACCGTGGTAGCTAATGAAAGGGTACTTGGTTATTGTGCTAATCCTCGAAGAACAAAGAAGTACATAGTATTCTCATCATGATGTAGGGAAGGGGAAACGTTTGGACCGTTTAGTTGACGGTTATTTAAGAAAAACTGTTATGTTGTTTTGCTGATATAAATTGGAAGACAAATCATTTATTTATTCATCTAACATTTCATAACAATTTTACCGCAAGAACAATCATTCTTGTGAGACATTATATGACGGTTACTGTAACATCCTCATTTTTTATTATTATTTTCATAATATAATTATAAATTAGAATTAATTAATTAAAATATATATATATATATATATATATAATATATATATATATATTAAAAAAAAGGGGGAGGGGGACAGACCACCGAAAGTATTCGGTGGAAAAGGTTGTCCTTTAAAAAAAACAAAGAAAGAAAAGAAAAAGAAAAGGTAATGATTGTGTCTTTTTTAAAAAAAATTAATTAATTAATTAATCAATAAAATAAAAGTGGCGCCAGTTTGGCGCCACATGAATAAAGAGGGGGTATTATAAATACCCCCTCAATCACCACTTCACGCCTTGCTTGAAGTCTTCCGGAAGGCGGAGGGTGCGGTTCTGGCAGGAGTAATTTTAGTTCTTCAAAGATTAATAAGGTACTCAAATTTTCTTTTATTCACAAAACTCTTTTTATGAAAAATGTTCTAAATAATTTTATCTTTCTTATGATAGTGATTTCTTACTGATTAGAGAATAATCTAGAATTAGAATTTTGGGCAAAAGATGGATAAAATGAGCATAAAGACTCTCAATGCCTTTATTTTAAATTGTGATATGCAATCTTCATCAAATCACATACAAGATACCGAAAAATCCCTCTAAGATCATATTTAGATTTTCCCCCCATTTTATATCAGCAATTCAGCAGCTAGAAAATCAGTTTCAGTGTAGGGAGACGGTGATTTTCGTAGTTTTAGACTAAACTGTCATTTTAGAACTTCAGGGTCATTTGTCGTAACTTCTGCTGATATATTCTTCAGTGAAGGACGGGGATTTCCCATTTTTAGACTAAAATGTCATTTTAAAGATTCAGGGTATTTTCCGTAATTTCTGCTGATATATGAAAGAAGGAAGTTTTCCGATTTTTGGATCAAACTGGAGTTTTTGAAATTCGGGGTAACTTTCCGTAATTTCTGCTGATATATGAAAGACCGTAGTTTTCGGATTTTTGGATCAAACTGGAGTTTTGAAAATTCGGGGTAATTTTATGTAATTTATGCTGATATGGTTTCATTAAAAGTAGGGGATAATATTACAGAACATGCCCCAAATTTCTATCACAATTACCATTACCCACATGCAGAATTTCATTTTCTTCTTTAATCCTTATGCTTCTTTACTTTTTGGTCCTTTATCCCCAATTTTCTAATATAATTCAAATAAATATTTTGTAATATATTTATTCAAAAATTCAACTTTTAAAGAGCAAGACTATAGGAATGTAGAGGATGATTAATAGTGAATTTTAATCGGTTTATATTTTTTTTTAGATGAAGATTTATAATTTAGTATTTTAGATCTTAAACTTAAAATTTGGGGATTTTCATGTATTGGAATGAAATTAACAATAATCAATTACTTAAATAGGTTATTTAAATTAAGAAAAATATTTAAATTTTATAATTGGAATTTTAGGAGTAATTAATTCAAAATTTAGAAATTTTAGAATTTAGTTAAATAAATTAATTTTTCCAATAACTCAAGGAGTTATTAATGTATAATAAATTAATTGTTGTAGATTGATTTTTGGCCTGTATTTGAGCTCTTGGATTAGGAGCTTGTGGTTATAATTTTGCTTTGGCGAGAGGTTGTTAGATATGAATAGTTTTGATGATGACAAATCCTTCAAGAAAAATATATATGAGTTATAAAAACTAAGTAAGAACAATATATTTTTCTTGCCTTTCTCTCCCCCTATTTGACATCAGCAAAAAGTTTGAAGTATAAAGAAGAAAGACTTGTAGAGAAGTAAATATGAAGTCAAATGAGAAATGTCATTCTCCCTATTAATCAAAATAAATGCATCAGAAAAACAAGTTTCTCTCCCCCGTTTTGAAAGTAGTTTCATTTATAATGTGATGTAAATGAAAAAAGGTTTTCATGAAAAAACACATTTGAAAGAATATAGAAAGGTTTTCAAGAAAAACTTTCATAATCAAGGATAGGCAAAGTAAGCTCAAAATATAAAGAGAGGGTTTAGAAATGCTCATGTAGTTTTTGGAAAATGATGAAGTGCTCCATGAAGTCCGTTGCTTCCTTTTCTTGTTGTGTAGATCTATGATGTTGTGTTCACCATACTTTTGAAGCGCAACTCTGATGAATAAAGTTCATAGGAGTGAACTATAGATGGCTCAGTGTAGACTTTGAAGTGTGCTCAATAGGAAGCTCAGGAATAGCCTTCCTTAGAATGCTACCAAAATCATCCTGATTTGTGCCTTTTGTTGCTTTGAGTGTTGCAGCCAATCATCTTTTCTCAAAGTTGATAGATTCTCCTTTTAGTGTGTTGAGGAATGATTTTGCATAGAGTCAATTCTCCTACTATAAAAGCATTCTTGCAAAGAGAATGGTTAGTGCAATCAAGTATCAAATTTATTGCATAAACCAAAGCCATCCTTTATATATGATACGTTAAAAATTAAGATCATGAAAGGAAAATATATGATTAACTCATCATCAAAACTAATTAAAACATAGTGAATTCAAATGAGTATGTTAAAAGGATTTTCTTTCAATAAATGAGATGAGCTTTAAAGATATAAAACACATGTGAATATGAAGCTCCCCCTTAATGAATGCATGGCTTTTAAAAAAAAATCATCATGAGCAATACAATTAATAACTCTCTTGAATTTTGTAAAATCATTGGAAATTTTGTAGAGAGAATGAGTATGAAAATATGAAGATTAGAGAAAAATCAAGTTGAAAATGATGATGCTATTCAGGATTTTAAGGTTGTAACCCTATATCCCTCGAGTAGTTACTCGAGTAATTCCACTCAACCATCACTCGAGTGCTCACCCGAGTGATGCAACTCAGAGAATTTTAATTAAGTAAGAATACAATACCTCACTCGAGTAATATCGTAATCACTCGAGCCATAATCCTCTGAAGTCCATTAATACATCATTGGCTAGTCATTGTCAAGATGATCTCGGAATAAGGCATTGAAGTTCCGGTTGATCAAATCACAGAGTCTTCTAATCTTGCCATTCACAGAAGTGATGAACTCAACATTGTTTGTAGCAAGCTTTGTATGATTGTTGAGCTCCTTTCTCGGAAAGCCTTAGACAGATGGACCAAAGAATGAAGGACCAGGAGACCAGCTCTAGCATAAAGTTGTATCTCATCTATTCTTGAAGTCCCAGCTCTCATCCTCTATGCTTCTTGTAAGTGAGATACATGTTAGAACAAGCGTTTCACCCAAGAGGGGGGGGTGAATTGGGTGATACTAAAATTTCGTCGGAAATATAAAACTTTAGCAGAGGAATTAAAAACAGTAATGAGTAAGGAGAAATATCACCGAAGTGTGCACCGGGAGTTATACTGGTTCGGTCACAACCACTTTGACCTACGTCCAGTCCTCAGATCTTCTCTGAGAGTTTCACTATAACTTCCAAGATTCAGTGGGTTCTTGGCACCTCAGTACAAGCAAGTTCCTATACCTGGACACTCGCTCCCCCTTACAAGTTGCAATTCAATCCCAACTCAAGGTTCCACAACCTTAAATTATCTCAATAACAAATATTGAGTTTGAATAAAATATCTCTCTTACAGAGTGAATAAGGATCACTGAAGCATAGAAATACAATTCCAATGTGAAAACAGAGCAATAAACTTGATAATACGTTTGTGTGTGTGCTTGTTGTTTTTTTTTTCTGTTTGGATGTTCCCATATATATAGATATGTTGGTGATGACCGTTGGAACATTTTCTTTCGTCCGTTGGAGAGTGCGCAGCCACTATTGACTTTTCAAGTTTTTGAAAAATATCCGTTGGCGGTGGTTGGCATCTGAACGTTTCTTTTGACTTCAATCTCTTGAAGTGTTTTCTTCATTGTTTATCTGTAAATAGACTAAGAATACTAATACAATGAAAGGTTAATTATATAGGAAACAAATCTATGAACGTTTGAATGATTTCAGAATTTCTGGGTAAGCTTACTCGAGTACCTCCTCGAGTATTGCTTGAATGTTACTCGAGTACCTACTCGAGTAACCTCGAAAAATCTTTGATCAATTGCAGGTTAATGAATAAACATAAGATTACTCGGGTAGTGCCTGGAATAACCAATTTTCAAACCTTTGGAAATACATGTTTACTCGGGTACCTACTCGAGTAATGCACTCACAACTTTATGAGTTACTCGGGTACCAACTCGAGTAAAACTTGAAATAAACTTTTGGTTACTCGATGCTCTACTCGGGTAATGTTGCAGGATTTCAATGCCGAGAGCACTTACCTCATTACTCGAGTACGTACTCGAGTAATGCACTCATTTTTCCATAGGTTACTCGGGTACCACCTCGAGTAACTGTGCTTTTTGTCAATGACTTACCCGGGTACTGACTTGAAGTTTATCTTGAAAACATTTTACATACTCGGGTACTTACTCGAGGAATCCACTTAAATATATATGCATACTGGAGTAAGAACTCGAGGAACATGAAATAAAGAGATATCAAGTTAATCGGGTACCACCTTGAAGTTTTTCACTTACCTTTATGCGTTACTCGAGTAGCTACTCGAGTAATGTTGCAGTGGTACAAAGTGCCGAGAGCTTCATCTTTTCAGAAACAGAGTTACTCGAGTAGTGCCTCGAGTATCGTTGGTAACCTGAAGGCAACTGGAAGTTTTCCACATGATTACTCGAGTACCGCCTCGAGTAATGTTGCAGTAGTATTAAATGCCGAGAGCTGCACATATTTAGAAACAGGGTTACTCGAGTAGCTCCTCGAGTATCAATGGCATCCTGAAAACTTTTACACTGTTACTCGAGTAGCTCCTCGAGTAACGTTGCCTGGTTACTGGAAGTTGTCTTCGATTACTTCAAGTTTTGTCTCATTACTCGAGTACCGCCTCGAGTAATGCCTTAAGAAACTTGCTTCTGATCAAGATTCTCAACTTTATCTTTTGGCCTCTCTTCATTACTTCCATACTTACCTCAAGTAAAGCTTATTCCTGTCATTTCTAGTTCAAGCTTGATTATTAAACATTTCCTTTTCAAACCATTCTTTTGTTATCATCAAAACATGGGATCTAACATTCTCCCCCTTTTTGATGATGACAAAACTTGGTGATTTTGAACATGGTTTTTCAAATTGAATTTTCAATTATAAATATGTCATATTAAGTTTGAATTCATATCATATACCTTGCATACATAATAACTTCATTAGTCCAAAACATGTATTATAATTCAAAGCTAAAAATGAACTTAAAATCATAACACACTTGCATTAATCTTAGAAACTTTCAAATTACAAGATAAAACAAAATGAAAACAAAATGCTCCCTAAAGTCCCATGTACACCCAAATATCATTTTGAACTAGGACACATTCACAAAATCACTTCAAGCTCTTCTCCCCCTTTTTGGCGTCATCAATGAGGTGGAGGGCTAGGAGGTTTGACCACGGAAATGGGTTTTACTGGGAAGACCAACCCACCACCATCTGAACTATCAAAAGAACTGGATGACACAGGTTCAGGAAGATTGAGAGGTGGGATAACAATGTCATCTCTAGGCTGGAGAGGAGAAGGTTGGAAGACAACCATAGTAGTTTCAGCTTCTGGAGTGGTCTGGTTCTCTGGGGTGGTCTCAGCCATGGGAGTAAGATGTTCAGAGGAGGATGTGGAAGATGAGATTTCCTCTGTGGGAGCAGGTGATGGAGTTGGTTTAGGATCAGTTTCTGGTTGAGGTTTGGGAGGTGAATCATCAATGGTAATGTGAGTGGTCTCATGGGTTTCAGGATCATCCACTGTGAATAGAATTTCTTTGCCTTGGGGCTCAAGTGGATCAGAACCCAGAGGGGTAGATGGTTCATCCTCAGGGATAGGAGTGTCAGAAGGAAGATCTACAGGAGGAGGTGGTGGTGCAGAAGAAGAGGGACCGGCTGAAGGTCCGGGACCCAAAGAGTCCAAGCGTGCCAATATCAATCTCAGTGTCTCTCCCTGGGCACGTTGCTCTGCTAGCAACTCCTCATGTCTTCTGTCCATTCTCTCAACCAATTCCTCATGCCTCTTGTCGATTCTTTCAACCAACTCCCCCATCTTGAAATTAGTGTTGGTGATCAACTCGGCGTTTGTATTGGAGATATCCACATGGAATCCTCTGAGCATATTCTCCATAAAGTGCTGGAGAGTGGCATTTAGGAAGGATGGTGAAGAAGTGGTAGCAGCTGGAGCCGATGACTGAGTGTCATCCATTCTACTGGTCTCTGCCTCAGTAGTCTTTCACTTCTTCTTGGACCCAGACTCCAGTGGGCCTTTAAGAGGGATGTCGATGTTTAATTTACCAATCTGGTTCCTCCCTACTGGGACCATCCTCTCAATTGGCTCCTTACTATCCAAGTACCATATTTTGTTCTCTTTTAAGATAAGAGACACAATTTGGGGATATGGCATTGGAGTAGTAGCCTTCCCTTCCACTTTGTACCTCTTCATCTCCGAGAAGATGTATTCACCCAGATCTTTTTGCTCTTTCAGAAGCAGTGAAGCAAACCACCTAAAGTCCCTATCCGAGAAGTGGGTGTAGTTGTTGGCTTTGTTTACTAGGGACCTAGAGTATATGTACCAAAGGACCCTATGGTGATCACACATATCACTCGGTTTAAAGTTTAGGGGGCCAACTAACTCACCAGGCTTTAGGATAGTGAAAATCTGATTTGGCTCAAGTTCAGAATATATATCATCAGGGGGGGTTCTCTATTCCTAACCACAAGTTGATTTTGGAAGGTGAAATCAAAATTTCTTGACCTCTCACAGTTGTGGTCATCTCTTCCTCTACTGAAGTTCGGTTAGGTTCATCTATTATCTCTAGGTTGCAATAGAAATGAGTGACTATCTTTGTGCAAAAAGGTAATCTAATTGACAACCAAGGCATAAAAGGATCTAGATAAGGACTAAGATCGTGCTTCACTACCTCTTGAAGTAGCTTGAGATCCACATAGTGTGTCTTGCACACTTTCCTTTTGGAGAATTGAGTTAAGTACTTGGGAGACTCCTCCAGTTTGCCCACATTAAATCCCTTTGGAGGGGAAGTGATTTCTGCTTCTGGAATCTTGGACTTCTTGGAAGATTGACCCTTCTCCATTTGGTCAATGATCCCAGCCATTGCCTTAGCCACATTTTTGTCATATTTTGGCTTCTTGAGTGGCTTAGGAGTGAAAGAGGGTGTAGAGGAATCAGAGTGAGGAGGTGAGGGGGATTTGGTACTCTTCCCTCTTCCGGTTGAGGCACTCTTCTTGGATTGAGCCCTAGTGACAATAGGCTCATTGAGTACAATCCCTTTTGCTTTCGGTGGTGATTGAGGTTTAAGAGGGGTTTTGGCTTTTGATCTTGGAATTAACTTCCTTCTCTTCGTTGGAGGAGGAGGAAGGGGATCGGGGTTTTGTTGTGAATCAGAGGAATCAGTGAAGTTGAGATTTTTGGTTCTAACCATCTTGAAACACAGAAAATCAAGAATCACAGAAAAACAGAGTGACTGACGCGAGTTTAGGGCAAAAGGATTTTGAACAAAATAGGAAGTTTTTGGACTTGAAATCAGTTAGGTTTTGACGGAAATGAGGCAAGGAATCAATTGGGAAAAGTTTTTGAAAGGGTGTATAGTGATTTACTCGAGGTGATTTTGTGAAAATGACCGAGTTCGCGCAAGATAAAGACCTAACACCCGACTTTACTCGAGGCCGTACTCGAGTAACATTCAAGGTTACTCGAGGCCTTCCTCGAGTGATCATACAGAAAAATTCAAAAATAATTCATTTAAATTGCGTACCTGGCATGAATAATATAGTAATTATCCATGGATGTTCCCTCGATCATTTATAACACATTCTGAATAGATTTGTGCCATTTTTCATCAATTTGAAAATCTGGACTCTGACTTTACTCGAGGCCTTACTCGAGTAATGTTCAAGTTTACTCGAGGCACGCCTCGGGTAACCATCTTTTTAACCTCTGACTCTTCATTTCTTCAAAACCTGAGCCGTTATGTTTGAAAATCAAGTAACTTGATCCGTTACTTCCAGTTTTGGTGTCCATTACTCGAGTACATACTCGAGTAACATGCTACTTTACCTCAAGTTACTCCTCGGGTAATGTTTCTCAGATAGCCAAAACTTCAAGTTGGTACTCCAGTAAATATGTCCTCTGATCACCTCTGTTTTTATTTCACAAAACAGAGTTTCAACCTTCCTGCAAAACAAATTTCTATATACTCCGATGCTTAAGTTAGTAATCATCAAAACTTTAACAAGTGACTTCATCTAATATTATGAAATGCTGAAATTACTTATAACTCATTGGGATTTACCATTCCCAATTCTCTTCTAATGTATAGAAATTGATCTTTTGCAAGGGGTTTTGTGAAGATATCTGCTAGTTGAAGATGAGTAGGAATGAATATTACTTTCACATCTTTCTTCTGTACATGGTCTCTGATGAAGTGATGCCTGACATCGATATGCTTGGTTCTAGAGTGTTGAACTGGATTCTTTGCCAAGCTTATCGTACTTGTATTGTCACAATAGATTGGTATTTCCTTGAGATAAATACCAAGATCTTGTAGTTGTTGTTTTAACCATATCACTTGTGCACAACAACTTGAGACTGCAACATATTCGGCTTCCGTTGACGAAAGAGACACTGTATTTTGTTTCTTGCTGAACCACGATACAAGAGATCCGCCAAGAAATTGTCCTTGTCCACTGGTGCTCTTCCTGTCTGTTTTGTATCCTCCATGATCCGAATCTGAATATGCAACAAGATATTCACTTCTTCCTTTGGGATACCACAGACCCAGTTCGGGTGTATCAGCAAGGTATCTAAAAATTCGTTTGACTGTTTCAGCATGTGATTCTTTTGGTGCTGATTGATATCTTGCGCATATGCCAACACTAAATTGGATGTCTGGTCTACTTGCCGTGAGGTAGAGTAATGATCCAATCATTCCTCTATACTTTGTTATGTTGTAGTCTTTACCTTTGACATCAGCATCAAGTAATGTAGTTGAACTCATAGGCGTATCTGTCCCATTTGCTTCATCCATTCCATATTTCTTCAATAGCTCTTTTAAATACTTTGTTTGAGATATGAAGATTCCATTCTTTCTTTGTTTGATTTGTAGACCAAGAAAGAAATTCAATTCTCCCATCATTGACATCTCAAATTCTCCCTGCATTATCTCAGAAAATTCCTTACATAGAGATTCATTAGTAGCACCGAAAACGATGTCATCAACATATATTTGAACAATTAAAATATCATTGTGTTTTCGTTTTATAAAAAGTGTTGTATCAACTTTTCCTCGTACAAAACCTTGATCGATGAGAAACTTACTAAGCCTTTCATACCATGCTCTAGGAGCTTGTTTTAAACCGTATAAAGCCTTTTTGAGTTTGAAAACATGGTCAGGTTTAGTAACATCCTCAAAGCCTGGAGGTTGTTCTACATATACTTCTTCCATGATGTAACCATTTAGAAAAGCACTCTTTACATCCATTTGATAAAGTTTGAATCCTTTGATGCATGCAAAAGCTAAGAGTACACGTATAGCTTCCAATCTAGCCACTGGAGCATACGTTTCCTCATAATCAATCCCTTCTTCCTGATTATATCCTTTGGCCACCAATCTTGCCTTGTTTCTGACAATAATTGCAGATTCATCAAGTTTGTTCTTGAATACCCATTTAGTACCAATGATCGAATGATCTTTGGGTCGGGGCACTAAATCCCAAACTTGATTTCTCTCAAATTGATTTAGTTCTTCTTGCATTGCTATAACCCAATCATTGTCTGATAAGGCTTCATCAATGTTAGAAGGTTCAATCTCAGAAATGAATGCAGAAAAACTTACTTCATTGAAAATTCTATTTCTAGTTTTGATCCCTTCATTCACATCTCCTATGACTTGATCTAGGGGATGACTTTTATTGTATTTCCAAGCTCTAGGTTGACCTAGGGATTGCTCTTCTTCCTTAGTTTCATCAACCTCTGGAATAAGAGACTTAGAAATAGATTGATCTTTTTCTTGATTTAAAACAATTTCCTGTTCTTCATCAAAGGTTTTGTCAGAGGATTCAAATTCATCAAATACAATATGAATTGATTCTTCAACAACACATGTTCGTTTATTGAAAACTCTATATGCTTTACTTCGGTTAGAGTATCCTAGGAAAATTCCTTCATCAGTTTTAGAATCAAATTTTCCTAAGTTATCTTTACCATTATTATGAATGAAACACTTACAGCCGAAGATGTGTAGATGAGCAATGTTTGGCTTTCTTCCTTTGTACAACTCATATGGTGTCTTACCAAGTTTTGTTCTGATATAGGCTCTATTTGAAATGTAGCATGCTGTACACATGGCATCAGCCCAAAATACTTGAGACACGTTCTTTTCATTCAACATTGCTCTAGCCATTTCTGTAAGCACTCTATTCTTGCGTTCTACAACTCCATTTTGTTGAGGCGTCCTTGGAGCAGAGAAATTGTGATCAATCCCATTAGTGTCACAATACTCTTCAAATGCTTGATTTTCAAATTCTCCGCCATGGTCTGTCCTAATACCTGCAATGGACATACCTTTCTCATTTTGCACTTTCTTAGCAAAAACAATAAATTCTTCAAACGTTTCATCTTTTGATGATAGAAAGATAACCCATGTAAATCTAGAGAAATCATCAACAATGACCAATGAATATAAGTTGCCACCAAGACTCTTTACTCTTGCTGGACCAACTAAATCCATATGCAATAGTTGTAGTGGTCTATTTGTTGAAATCTCATTTTTTAATTTAAAAGATGATTTAGTTTGTTTACCCTTTTGACATGCATCACAAATCAAATCATTTTTGAAAGTCACTTTGGGCAATCCAAGAACTACATCCTTTTTGAGTAGTTTGCCTAATTGATGCATATTAACATGAGCCAATCTCTTATGCCATAACCAACTTTCATTAGAATTACTCAGGAAACAATTTTCAGATTCATTTCTACTAATATCTAGAGTATAGCAGTTACCTTCCCTTTTTGCTCTGAGCTTAGCCTTGATATTCTTCTTATCGAGTTGTAAGTCATTCTTGTTGATAATTAAGCATTCTTCTGAGTCAAATATTACCCAGTTGTCTTTATCTGCACTTTGACTTACGCTCAGCAAATTATGACACAAGCCTTCAACATAATATACATCTTTGACTTGTATTCCTTTGTCATTTTTGATTTCACCAATTCCTGCTATTCTTCCGGTTTGATTTCCTCCAAATTTTACCTCTCCACCTTCTTTAGGTTGCAATTTGGTAAAACTTTCGAAATCACCGGTCATATGTCTAGAGCATCCACTATCAATATACCACTTGTTATTTTTGGATGCTTTGAGACATTCCTGCAATCGAATGACTAGGTCTTAGGTACCCACATCTTTTTGGGTCCTTTTGGATTAGTACAAATAATTTTCTGGATATATGAACCTTTAGGTACCCATTTGTAGGTTCCTATCGTTCCTTTCTTCTTATGAATGCATGAAGAAGTATAATGGCCTTTTCTATTACAGTAGTTACAAAATGCAAAAGGATTTGATGTATGCACAGAATGCTGGAAATAATTCAAATATGACTTATCCCCTGCTTTCTTTTTACCTTTCCTTTTATCTGACTTTGGATCGTATCCAATTCCAGATCGATCATTTACAAATCGTTGAGCTTTTAAAATAACATTTAGCATCTCACTACCTTGTGTAAATTTTTCAAGAGTTTTTGTAAGATCAATGTTTTTCTTTTTCAGAGATGAACAATTTTCACAAATCTTTTCTTTAAGTTCAGTTTCAAGAGCTTTGTTTTTCTTTTTGTAAACAATCAATTCTTTAACTACTTTGATGAATTCAGAATGCAAAGCATTATATTCGGAAAGTAATTCATCATAGGTAGGTTCAGAATCATTTACCTCTCTTTCTGTTTCTTCTTGAGCAACGAGACATATGTTAGCTACTTCTTCCTCATCACTTTCTTCGTCAGAAGAGCTATCACCCCATATAGCGGATACGAAGGCCTTCTTTTTGTTGAAGAATTTGCCTTTTCTCTTTTCTTTGCTCTTTTGATTCAGTTCTGGGCATTCTGATTTGATATGTCCTGGTTTTCCACATTCGTAGCAAATGATGTGATCTTTGTTGCTAGTTCCACCTTTTTGAAAGTGTTTGAATCCTTGTCCTTTCTTGTAGAACTTTCTGAATCGTTTTATGATTAGACCCATTTCGTCATCGTCGAACTCTTCATTCTCATCTTGATTTTCTTCTTTTGCTTTTAGTGCTAGACCTTTCTTTTTCTTGTCACCGATGTCATCTAGTTCCCTTTTGAACTTTAGTTTGCTTTCATATTCAGAAAGACTTCCAAATAGAGAAGCAACTGATCTCATTGATTCTCCTTTTGCTTCTTCTATCGCAGTGACTTTGGCCTCCCACTCTTTAGAAAGAATATTCAAAATCTTTCGTACTTGGGTATGTTGATCATAAGATTTCCCAAGTGCTGCAAGTTGATTAACAAGATGAGTATATCTAAGTTCAAATTCAGAAATTGATTCACCTGATTTCATTCGAAGTAGATCGAATTCAGTGACCAAGGTGTTGATGCGATTCTCCTTTATTCCCGAAGTTCCTTCATGAGCTATTTCCAGAGCTTCCCACATTTCCTTTGCTGTTGGAAGTGTGCAGATTCTGAAGTATTCACTTTGGCTTAAGGCACTTTGTAACATCAGAATTGCCTTGCTGTTGAGAGTGATAAGTTTCTTGTCATTCTCATCATATTCCGCTGGTGTCTTGGGAATTTTCTGAGAATCTACAATCTTTGTAGGTTGATAATTTCCACTCTCAATTACATCCCATAGCCCATATTCGGTAGCCATCACGAACACTCTGAATTTTGCTTTCCAAAATGAAAAGTGTTCTCCACTGAAACCGGGAGGTCTAGTGATGGATGCTCCGTCGGGAAGGATTCCTTCACCCATGCTTGCCATTGGATCCTTCTTAGGTTGTTATACCTTAACAAGAAGACCTACGCTCTGATACCAAATGTTAGAACAAGCGTTTCACCCAAGAGGGGGGGTGAATTGGGTGATACTAAAATTTCGTCGGAAATATAAAACTTTAGCAGAGGAATTAAAAACAGTAATGAGTAAGGAGAAATATCACCGAAGTGTGCACCGGGAGTTATACTGGTTCGGTCACAACCACTTTGACCTACGTCCAGTCCTCAGATCTTCTCTGAGAGTTTCACTATAACTTCCAAGATTCAGTGGGTTCTTGGCACCTCAGTACAAGCAAGTTCCTATACCTGGACACTCGCTCCCCCTTACAAGTTGCAATTCAATCCCAACTCAAGGTTCCACAACCTTAAATTATCTCAATAACAAATATTGAGTTTGAATAAAATATCTCTCTTACAGAGTGAATAAGGATCACTGAAGCATAGAAATACAATTCCAATGTGAAAACAGAGCAATAAACTTGATAATACGTTTGTGTGTGTGCTTGTTGTTTTTTTTTTCTGTTTGGATGTTCCCATATATATAGATATGTTGGTGATGACCGTTGGAACATTTTCTTTCGTCCGTTGGAGAGTGCGCAGCCACTATTGACTTTTCAAGTTTTTGAAAAATATCCGTTGGCGGTGGTTGGCATCTGAACGTTTCTTTTGACTTCAATCTCTTGAAGTGTTTTCTTCATTGTTTATCTGTAAATAGACTAAGAATACTAATACAATGAAAGGTTAATTATATAGGAAACAAATCTATGAACGTTTGAATGATTTCAGAATTTCTGGGTAAGCTTACTCGAGTACCTCCTCGAGTATTGCTTGAATGTTACTCGAGTACCTACTCGAGTAACCTCGAAAAATCTTTGATCAATTGCAGGTTAATGAATAAACATAAGATTACTCGGGTAGTGCCTGGAATAACCAATTTTCAAACCTTTGGAAATACATGTTTACTCGGGTACCTACTCGAGTAATGCACTCACAACTTTATGAGTTACTCGGGTACCAACTCGAGTAAAACTTGAAATAAACTTTTGGTTACTCGATGCTCTACTCGGGTAATGTTGCAGGATTTCAATGCCGAGAGCACTTACCTCATTACTCGAGTACGTACTCGAGTAATGCACTCATTTTTCCATAGGTTACTCGGGTACCACCTCGAGTAACTGTGCTTTTTGTCAATGACTTACCCGGGTACTGACTTGAAGTTTATCTTGAAAACATTTTACATACTCGGGTACTTACTCGAGGAATCCACTTAAATATATATGCATACTGGAGTAAGAACTCGAGGAACATGAAATAAAGAGATATCAAGTTAATCGGGTACCACCTTGAAGTTTTTCACTTACCTTTATGCGTTACTCGAGTAGCTACTCGAGTAATGTTGCAGTGGTACAAAGTGCCGAGAGCTTCATCTTTTCAGAAACAGAGTTACTCGAGTAGTGCCTCGAGTATCGTTGGTAACCTGAAGGCAACTGGAAGTTTTCCACATGATTACTCGAGTACCGCCTCGAGTAATGTTGCAGTAGTACTAAATGCCGAGAGCTGCACATATTTAGAAACAGGGTTACTCGAGTAGCTCCTCGAGTATCAATGGCATCCTGAAAACTTTTACACTGTTACTCGAGTAGCTCCTCGAGTAACGTTGCCTGGTTACTGGAAGTTGTCTTCGATTACTTCAAGTTTTGTCTCATTACTCGAGTACCGCCTCGAGTAATGCCTTAAGAAACTTGCTTCTGATCAAGATTCTCAACTTTATCTTTTGGCCTCTCTTCATTACTTCCATACTTACCTCAAGTAAAGCTTATTCCTGTCATTTCTAGTTCAAGCTTGATTATTAAACATTTCCTTTTCAAACCATTCTTTTGTTATCATCAAAACATGGGATCTAACAATTCAGACTTACTTGGAGTAATTGTGAATTACTTGAAGGTCTACTTGAAGTAATTGTCGATTACTTGAAGGTCCACTTGAAGTAATTGAAGATTACTTGAAGTAACTTCTGATTACTTGAAGTAAGTCCTGTAGAAGTATATATATATACCTCTTGTTCTCTGACAGACATGATCTTTCCAGTATTCTTCCCCTCCTTGCTTATAATCTAGGCTATTATGTGGTAATCCTCCTCAATGAAGTGATTAAATTGGCCTTGTTCGCCATAGCTCTAGTGTATGTATATCAGATAATGCAATAGAGATCACACATAAAGCTAAGGTTAAAGTTGATAACCCTCATTAGCTTTCATGATTTGATGATTCTGTACTTCTTAGGCTTATTGTACTCCTTGAGAGGTCTAGTAGGAGAGTATTGAAGCCCAAGCACTTATTAATCTTTGAAGCTAAGATGGTGACACTCTAATCTCTGACTGTTGTCTCCAATGTTTCCTCAATTATTGTGCCTTCTTCAAAACATAACTCAGCAGGATCCATATCGTGGAAGAGATGTCTAACTTCCTTTGGTAGTAGGGAAGATGAAGGAATAACCAAGGCTCATAATTGCGAGACTTGTTCTTGACCTTGAATTGAACATAGTCGAGGCTACTAAGAGATCTTCATCCTCTTTTTCTTTCTCTGACTACACCACTAGCTAGTTACTTGCTAGTGATGTGGTGTCGCTTGAGTGATACCACATATTTTGCTTCTGCTCACATTGCAATACTGTCAGTCATGCCTTCTCTGTTAGCCTTTGATCTTTGTATCCAAAATTAGAGTATTTTGATCAACACCTGTAAAAGTATAAATAAATGCTCTTTGGTACCCAACTTTCTCTTGGGTCCATATAATATTAGACATTATAACTCTTATGCTCTTATATAATTGAATCATATGATATTTGAGCAAAGAGTATAATAATCAACAAAGACCAGAATATAATTTTAACCCATTAAATAAATTCAAGCAATTGAATCATAAAGGGTAACGCACAAATAATACCAAGAATGATGATTTTAAAGATCAATGACAATTTGTAAATACATTCTAAAAGATATGTCATTGATAAGATTTTTATGCAAGGCATGTAAGTCAGATTAAAGAGAGTTGAAAATCTATTTATAATGACCAAGAAATGATAAATCATGAATGAAATCAAATTGTCCAAGAATGATCATGAGATATGCACATTGTTTCAAATCTCGGATGTAATTTCAAATCATAACAATGCATTGTATAATTGAGATTTTGAATATATGCAAAACTCATCTTTGAAATATGTTTATAATCAATGTTCATGTTGAAAATGGTGAAAGTCAACAGTTTAAATATACATATACCAGAAAGCTTCCTTTTTAGAGAACAACTAAGATAACATGTTATACATTGGAGTTTAACATGTTTGAGAATTTTCCCAAGAGCAAAAGTCATATTAAAAATGAATTAACCAAAAAGGCTTAGCTTCAAGGATGTATATGAACACAATGACTTTGCTATTGACCAAGAGATAAACTTGACTCTTAGAGATGTGCCTTGAAGAATAGGGATATTCAACTCAAGAATTTGAATAGAAGGATCTAGTTGCTCGAAGAATGGATGAAGACAAATGGTAATGCATTTGAGCAACAAGATGAGTATAAGAATTTATGGATGATGAGACACATACTCATTGATCCAAATGACTAGAATTCTAGAATATTATCCTGGTAAGCTATTCCACAATAATGGTTAATGCATTAAGATTCAATGCACCAATAAATATTCATAATGCTTGGAATAACATAGCCAACCAAAGATTTATGCATCAGGCATAAGGCTTTCACATATTGAATTCTTTTCTGGGAAATACACTTGAAACTCATAGATAGATAACTTGTTAGACATAAGGTTTAATTTGTTAGAAAATAATGGTTGAGGAGTTCAAGCAATAACAAGTTTAAAATCAAGAAATAATATGTGAATGATGGGGAAAACTCTAGTAGATGGATTTGAAGCATTTCTGACTTTTAGTATACATAAATATTAACTTCCAATTTTGAAACCAATTTAAATGCAAACAATATGTAAGTAATTTTCAAATAATGTGTATGCATTTTTATAAACAAGATGAATTGGAATCTAAGTATATTTTTGAAATGTACATTTCAAGACTCAAATACACAATTTCATTTTAAGTCAATTTAGCAATCTAAAAACAATTTGAAAACCATAAATGATTGATTGCTAATGGTATGCAATTTTATAACACATGATGGAATGAAACCAAAACACATTTTTGAATTGTGCACTTCAAAACATAAATTGATAGATAAACTATGCACAATTTCACTTATCGTTCATTTAGCAATCTATAAACAAATTAATAATCATGAAGGATTGATTGCTAAATGAATGCAATAATGGACAAATACTCATTACTCAAAATAAATAATTCATATAATCACAGTATAGAGTAAGGATTAGATATCACCGTAATTCCTCTTGTCCTTATGACAGCTTGCTTGATTTTGATGAAATAATATTGGTTTCTCTCCTTTGCACAATCAGCACCAAAATCCAAACTCTGAATTTCAGCATCATCAAGATGTGAATTTGTTTTCATGTGGTCATAGTCTTGAGAAGCTTTTTTCTTATTCTACAGAACTATATAAATTTCTTTTCTTCATGGTATCCAACATTGATTGGATCCATTTCTTGTTAGCTTGTAGGAATCAAGATAAAATTCACATGCTCTAAGAATATAATCAATTCGAGGAAATTGGGCATAATGAATTAAACATGTCTTTATGCATAAAAGAAATATTTTCTTTTCAAATCATTATATATGCATAAAGAATTATCCTGTTGAGCATTGCAATCCCTTTATAAATAAATCTATTAAGTGGCTTTTTAAAGGATGTGAAAACATAATTTCAAAATAGTTTACAATGCTCATTCCTAAGGTTCCAAAATATAAAATTTCAATAAATATTACAGACAATAGTATAGGAGGTTTTATCATTGTGTACATTTGCCTTATATACTTGGAGGATTGCTTTTGCTTACCTACTGCATCTTTTTAGGATGTTGATACTTTGAATATCTTGCTTTGGGTGCTGGCAATCGTCTCTCAAAATACATAGACTCCAGGAGTCTTTTACTTGATGCTTGAAAGATCCTCCTTTTCTTGTTCTCCTCAAGATAGTTGAGCGGTACTCTATGGTAGTCCATTCTTGAGGTAGAACGTACTCTTTTTTTCCATTGCATTTCTTTGTGATTAAACTTTGCATTTCTAGCAATGAGTGCTCCGAGAGTTCTTCTTTTCGATATAGATGGTATGAACCTCTTTCTTGGTGCATGAGAAACTCTTGGTTTCTTCTTCATCATCTCCGTACCCTTATGTCCATTCTTCTTATATTCAATCTGCATACATAAAGTACTAGAAGAACATTTTGGTACCCACATATACTTGGGTCCTTGATTGTTAGGATTAGACATTACTTGTCTTTTCGGAACCCAAACATATTTATTTCTCAAATTAGAATTTCTTCTAATATAGCATGTGTGAGAAATATGACCTGATTTACCACAATAATTGCAAATAATATGATGATATGTATTATGAGTTCTGTGCAAGTATTGTGTTGATCAAGAAAAGATGATTTCGAATGATCAGTTTGCCTAAGTTCTTTCTTCCCGCATGAATTTCCAGCATGATTGAAAATCTTTTTGCTTTTCTCAATAGAATCAATAATTGGTTGAAAAATAATTTTATGCAAGCTTTGAAAATCAGTTTTACGAAAATCACAAGAAGAATTGGAACATTTTACCTTAAGTTCATGTTGAGCTCCAGAGAGTGAATTTTCTTGTCCGTCCATAACGAGCTCTTTTCGGGAATCATTTTCCTCTTGTTCTTCTATGTTGACAAGATCATGGAAGTGTTCTATGATTTCTCCTTCTTCATTGTCAACTTCCACTTGTTTATGAATCATGGATATATAGCTTGTAGTCTCACATGAACTATCAACACTTTCAACTTCAACACACTTGTTAGAAGTATACAGAGAATCAAGAGTATCCCAAATATCTCTTGCAGTAGAGCAAAATCTAATTTTCTCAAAATCATTTTCAGTTAAAGTACTATACAAAATTTTCATTGCTCTAATGTTCAACGAAAACATTTTCTTTTCTCTTTCGGTCCAATCCTTTCTCGGTTTGAAATCAAAGACATTTGTAAAAACATCTCACATATCATAATCAAAGCATTTTATAAAAGATATCATTCTAGCTTTCCAAAACCAAAAATCAATATATTTCAGAATAGGTGGAATTGTATAGTCAAAACCTTCAGAAAGCATATAATACCCAAAATCAGCCATTATAAACTCTTGAGACGGTTAAGTCCTTTAAACAAGAGTCCAGCTCTGATACCAAATGTTAGAACCGGCTACACCCAAGAGGGGGGTGAATTGGGTGTAAGATAAAAAACTTAAGAATTTTGAAAATCTTTTCGCATCTTAGAGGAACCAATAAATATGAAAGTAATGAATCATAAATCACAGTTAGATATTTAAATGATATATGCTGGAAGTATAAGAGCTTAGGGAAGAGAATATGCAAACTGTGATTTATCCTGGTTCGGCCCAATCCACGATGACCTACGTCCAGTCCCCAGGCTCCTCCTGAGATTTTCAATCCACTATCTTCCTCAAGTTTAACCGGGTACTTGAGAACCACTACAATCTCACAAGTTTGATCCGGGCACTTGTGAAGCCTTTACAATTCTCGCACTGAGATTACTCCCCCTTACACACCGTAAGATTACAACAAAGTTATTCTCCTTACACACCCTGTAAGGATACAACTTTGATGATGAAAGATTACAGTCAATCTTCTCTCTCAGAAGTGAATAGATGAATACAGAAGAGCAATGAAAACAATCTCTCTCTCAAATATACATGATATAGAAAATGGGTAAGAACAGAGAGTAGTTGGGTTGGAGTCGATGATTCATGATCTTCGCATGTTTCTCGTTGGTGTTCTCGTTGGGTGTTCTGAACTCTAAATGCTCTTCTATTTATAGTTGATGAAGGTTGATGACCGTTTGAGCATTTCAATATATCCGTTGGAGTGTGGCTTCTTCAATTTGAAAACTAGCCGGATTGAACGTTGACGCTCCGCTTCCGTAAATTCACCTTTTGACTCTTCTCATCATATCTTCATTGTATTCCTGGAGAAATACATTAAACACTAATACAA
Source organism: Inga laurina (assembly GCA_963855925.1). NCBI lineage: Eukaryota > Viridiplantae > Streptophyta > Magnoliopsida > Fabales > Fabaceae > Inga > Inga laurina. The sequence continues at coordinate 6,137,178 of OY979706.1, read as the reverse complement.
TGAAGTGTTAGAGTGATTAGAAGTAAGAAGAATGAGTTATATGATCATTCCATTGATTTCCAGAATTTCCAGGACGTTGTTCTATTTTCCTGGGAAGCATTACTCGAGTGCTTACTCGAGTAAACATCAAGTTTCTTCACATGTTACTCGAGTGACTACTCGAGTGGCCTTCCATTTTCTGCATAGCTTACTCGGGTAGTGACTTGAAGTTCTCTTCTAAATAACTCTGCATACACAGTGCTTTACTCCAGTAGTGACTTGAAGTTCTCGTCTAAACAGTGCTTTACTCCAATAGTGACTTGAAGTTGTCGTCTAAACAGTGCTTTACTCCAGTAGTGACTTGAAGTTTTCATGCTTTACTCCAGTAGTAACTTGAAGTTTTCGTCTAAATAACTCTTTAAGTTTTGCTAGCACAGTGCTTTACTCGAGTAGCTACTCGAGTATTCATTAAAGGTTACTCGAGTACTTACTCGAGTATCATCGGAAAAACTTTGATCAACTTCAAGTTTTTGCTTACCATAGTGCGTTACTCGAGTAGCTACTCGAGTAATGTTGCAGTGGTACAAAATGCCGAGAGCAACTGCAAGTGATCTACATGGTTACTCGAGTACGTACTCGAGTAAAGTCTTTTGTTATCAACTAGTTATTCGAGTGGTGCCTTCAAGTAAATTCTTGATTTTGACTCGAAACATGGCAAATTATATATCATCGGAAAGCCCTCATTATCTACATTCCAATGCAATAAAAATCAGCTCCAAACTCGTTGTGTACAGAAAGTTATGATCCAAAGAGTATCTACTGTTCTTAGACAATCCTGAAATCACGAGCAGCAACTTCCAGAAGTCATAGCTCTTAGGATATAGCTTGAAATGTGAGAAATTATATATCCATGGAACGCTCTGTGAGTCTTCTTTCATATGGCACCAGTTTCGTCTCAATCCAATATGTATTTTGAGAGTTATGTCCAAAATACCGAAGCTATCCTGGAATATGACGGTGATTCATGCGTCAACTTCAACAGATCATATCTCCCTCATCTGAACTCCTTTGAATGTGATCTTGGTGTCAAAATTTTGTGTTGGAAGTCTAGTTTCATATGTCACCGGTTTCAGTTCGATCTGACATGTGGTTGGAGAGATATCATCAAAATACCGAACCTATGTTCTGACGCGCGAAAACAGAGTATCCATTACTTCAATTGCCGCCTCGAGTGATCCATCAAATAACCCGGCAGATTACTCGAGTAAGGCCTCGAGTAAACACCTCCAAAATCAGACAATGCCACATTACTTGAGTGATTACTCGGGTAATCATCCCCAAAGGTACCATAGCTTCCGTATACATCATTTTAGCTTCGTATTGACTCATTCCAACTTCCGTATGATCATAGAAACCTCCGGTATCACTTCTAATAGCTTATATTAATGGACTTCAGAGGATTATGGCTCGAGTGATTACGATATTACTCGAGTGAGGTATTGTATTCTTACTTAATTAAAATTCTCTGAGTTGCATCACTCGGGTGAGCACTCGAGTGATGGTTGAGTGGAATTACTCGAGTAACTACTCGAGGGATATAGGGTTACAACCTTAAAATCCTGAATAGCATCATCATTTTCAACTTGATTTTTCTCTAATCTTCATATTTTCATACTCATTCTCTCTACAAAATTTCCAATGATTTTACAAAATTCAAGAGAGTTATTAATTGTATTGCTCATGATGATTTTTTTTTAAAAGCCATGCATTCATTAAGGGGGAGCTTCATATTCACATGTGTTTTATATCTTTAAAGCTCATCTCATTTATTGAAAGAAAATCCTTTTAACATACTCATTTGAATTCACTATGTTTTAATTAGTTTTGATGATGAGTTAATCATATATTTTCCTTTCATGATCTTAATTTTTAACATATCATATATAAAGGATGGCTTTGGTTTATGCAATAAATTTGATACTTGATTGCACTAACCATTCTCTTTGCAAGAATGCTTTTATAGTAGGAGAATTGACTCTATGCAAAATCATTCCTCAACACACTAAAAGGAGAATCTATCAACTTTGAGGAAAGATGATTGGCTGCAACACTCAAAGCAACAAAAGGCACAAATCAGGATGATTTTGGTAGCATTCTAAGGAAGGCTATTCCTGAGCTTCCTATTGAGCACACTTCAAAGTCTACACTGAGCCATCTATAGTTCACTCCTATGAACTTTATTCATCAGAGTTGCGCTTCAAAAGTATGGTGAACACAACATCATAGATCTACACAACAAGAAAAGGAAGCAACGGACTTCATGGAGCACTTCATCATTTTCCAAAAACTACATGAGCATTTCTAAACCCTCTCTTTATATTTTGAGCTTACTTTGCCTATCCTTGATTATGAAAGTTTTTCTTGAAAACCTTTCTATATTCTTTCAAATGTGTTTTTTCATGAAAACCTTTTTTCATTTACATCACATTATAAATGAAACTACTTTCAAAACGGGGGAGAGAAACTTGTTTTTCTGATGCATTTATTTTGATTAATAGGGAGAATGACATTTCTCATTTGACTTCATATTTACTTCTCTACAAGTCTTTCTTCTTTATACTTCAAACTTTTTGCTGATGTCAAATAGGGGGAGAGAAAGGCAAGAAAAATATATTGTTCTTACTTAGTTTTTATAACTCATATATATTTTTCTTGAAGGATTTGTCATCATCAAAACTATTCATATCTAACAACCTCTCGCCAAAGCAAAATTATAACCACAAGCTCCTAATCCAAGAGCTCAAATACAGGCCAAAAATCAATCTACAACAATTAATTTATTATACATTAATAACTCCTTGAGTTATTGGAAAAATTAATTTATTTAACTAAATTCTAAAATTTCTAAATTTTGAATTAATTACTCCTAAAATTCCAATTATAAAATTTAAATATTTTTCTTAATTTAAATAACCTATTTAAGTAATTGATTATTGTTAATTTCATTCCAATACATGAAAATCCCCAAATTTTAAGTTTAAGATCTAAAATACTAAATTATAAATCTTCATCTAAAAAAAAAATATAAACCGATTAAAATTCACTATTAATCATCCTCTACATTCCTATAGTCTTGCTCTTTAAAAGTTGAATTTTTGAATAAATATATTACAAAATATTTATTTGAATTATATTAGAAAATTGGGGATAAAGGACCAAAAAGTAAAGAAGCATAAGGATTAAAGAAGAAAATGAAATTCTGCATGTGGGTAATGGTAATTGTGATAGAAATTTGGGGCATGTTCTGTAATATTATCCCCTACTTTTAATGAAACCATATCAGCATAAATTACATAAAATTACCCCGAATTTTCAAAACTCCAGTTTGATCCAAAAATCCGAAAACTACGGTCTTTCATATATCAGCAGAAATTACGGAAAGTTACCCCGAATTTCAAAAACTCCAGTTTGATCCAAAAATCGGAAAACTTCCTTCTTTCATATATCAGCAGAAATTACGGAAAATACCCTGAATCTTTAAAATGACATTTTAGTCTAAAAATGGGAAATCCCCGTCCTTCACTGAAGAATATATCAGCAGAATTTACGACAAATGACCCTGAAGTTCTAAAATGACAGTTTAGTCTAAAACTACGAAAATCACCGTCTCCCTACACTGAAACTGATTTTCTAGCTGCTGAATTGCTGATATAAAATGGGGGGAAAATCTAAATATGATCTTAGAGGGATTTTTCGGTATCTTGTATGTGATTTGATGAAGATTGCATATCACAATTTAAAATAAAGGCATTGAGAGTCTTTATGCTCATTTTATCCATCTTTTGCCCAAAATTCTAATTCTAGATTATTCTCTAATCAGTAAGAAATCACTATCATAAGAAAGATAAAATTATTTAGAACATTTTTCATAAAAAGAGTTTTGTGAATAAAAGAAAATTTGAGTACCTTATTAATCTCTGAAGAACTAAAATTACTCCTGCCAGAACCGCACCCTCCGCCTTCCGGAAGACTTCAAGCAAGGCGTGAAGTGGTGATTGAGGGGGTATTTATAATACCCCTCCTTATTCATGCGGCGCCAAACTGGCGCCACTTTTATTTTATTGATTAATTAATTAATTAATTTTTTTTAAAAAAAGACACAATCATTACCTTTTTTTTTCTTTTCTTTCTTTGTATTTGAGTTTTAACCAGTTCGACCGGTCTGACCGGTTTAATGATCAAATCGGACCGGACCAGTGACCGGTTTTCGGTTCGACCGGTCGAACAGGCCGATCCGGTCCGGTTTTTTGTACACATGTTAAACAATGTTATAGAGATACTGACCGCAAAGATTTGGGTAATTTACAATACTTTTTTCGCTCAATTGAAATTTAATTATAAAAACAACACATTTTTATTTCATTTACAATATGATTAAGGTGAAAAATAGATATGAACTTATGCTTAACGTGCAAAAATATAAAAAGTCTAAAAACTTTCTTGTGGTGGGACCCACTGTCTTTTTCTCTGGTTTTAATGATAATGTCATTTTTACTCTTATTTTAAAGTTGATGTGCATTTTTGTATCTGAAAAAAATTTAAGAGTATTTTTATACATTAGGTATAAGTTTATGGATATTTTTACAACTTAACTCTATATAATAAAGTGTAAAGGATGCAATTCCTGATTGTAATGATTTAGCTAATTCTTTATTATAATAAGCTAATTATGAAACGAATGATTTGGGAACTTCTAAGCATAATTAAACTTTATTATTTTATTATTATTTTTTCACTCAAAAAAAACAAAGAGGGCACATGAGGATGTGGGGTTAGGTGAATTGTGGATCCTGCTAACATAAAAAGGTGCATGCACTCACACATCCACACGCGCCCACTACACTTTACATATATTTTTTTTTGCCAATCACTACACCTTCCATATAACGACAATTCTATTTAGTGCATGAAATTCAACCCTACTATGCCACGTGTTGGCATGTGATTGGTCGGACCTTGCTTTGAGGCCTAAGCAACCGCCAATTTAATACTTCCTTGCTTTCCCTCTCAGTCCCTCCGTTTCATGACCCTCTTCGCCTTTTTTCCCCTTACTGTTAAATATTACTCTCAATTTCTTCTTCTATCATTTTCATCCCTCAGATCTGAGCTCTCCTCATTACTCAGCCATGGCTGAAAAGGTACACTTCCTTCTGATCTCTTCAATCCTCTCTCTGTTTTTACCCCCTTCGGTTTAATCATACATATATGAAATTATGAATCATATCAGATCGATCCTGATTCTGTTCCTTCCTGGTAATTACGTTAATTAGGTGACAATAATGAGGCTCAAGGTTGATCTACAGTGTGAGAAATGCTACAAGAAGGTCAAAAAGGTTCTCTGTAAATTCCCTCGTAAGTTTGATCTCTCAGGACTCTGTCTCTCTCTCACTCTCTTTTCTTTTTCTTTTTTCATTCTCTTCTGATATTTTAGAGTGATGTCAGTGATCAAAAGTTCGCATGCTTTTGATTCATTCAAAATCACAAAACTGAGTGCATCTTTTCGGCATTTGTGTGGTTTTTGTTATTTTGTGAACAAGAGAAATTCGAGACCAGGTGTTCGATGAGAAGCAAAACATTGTCACCATCAAAGTGGTGTGCTGTAGCCCAGAGAAGATACGGGATAAGCTTTGCCGTAAGGGTTGCGGTGCCATCAAGAGCATCGAAATCGTGGAACCGCCAAAGCCGAAGCCACCAAAGCCCGCTGAGCCTGAGAAGCCCAAGGCTGACAAACCCGAGAAACCCAAACCAGAAAAACCGAAGCCTCCATCTACATCTGACGAGCCGGAAACGACGACAGAGCCCAAAGCTCGGCTCGATAAGCATAAAGAGCCTGAAAAGCCCAAACCTCAACCTGCACTACCAAAGCCTCCAGGAATACTGCCGCCGGCACCGGTTCCAATTGGAGTGTTTTGTGTTCCATGCTATGAAGGAAGGCCCGGTGGGCCATGCTTTGAGGGATATGGTGGACCTCCACCATGTTACGAAGGGTATCATTATGGGAGGCCTGTTTATGATAGCTATGGGGGAGGACGACCGTACTATGTGAGCCGTTGTGATCAATACTTCAACGAAGATAACGCAACAGGGTGCACAATAATGTGAGCGAAAGGCTCGTTGATGTGGCCTTGTATGGAGACTAACCAATAATGTTACAGCTATATAGAGTCATATATATGCATAAAGTGGATCCTCATGAACGTAATCAAATTTATGTTCTTTGTTTTTTATAATAATAATAGTGCAATTGTTAACCGTACGTGTGTTCATATGAAATGGAAAGAACGGGCCACAAAAATAAGGGTTAATTGATTCGAGAGTTGTTTATTATGTTTCACATTTGTTTGAATATATAAAGCATTGGGATTTCATTTGAGATATGGAGGATATGCTGATATATTTTTCGTTTGTTTTATTTTTAAATTTATCAATTGTTATATGATGCTATTAACAGTCGACTAGTTTAATTGTGAAAATATAAACATATAATGGGGAAAACCTTATTAAATCCGAGTTATTATCAGGATTGCATACCAAAGTTTGAAGCCACATCTTCCAGCACACAACACTAATCATATATGCAAGTGATTTTTCATAGTGCACAATAGAATATAAGGACATGAGAAATATTATTTCTGGAAAAAAATGTAATTACAAATTCCAAAATTTGTAATTTCAAAATAAGATTTACATCATTGTCCATGACACTGTTCAACTGGGATTGCTAACAAACACTTGACGCGCATGAGTTTACAGCAGAAAAATGGAAGGAATTAGTATAGAGTATGAATACCTATGGGATATATTGAAATTGCCCATCTTGTTAGGCCTAAGAAGATGAATAACGGGAGCCCCAGCATCTATTTCTGCACAAAACTACAAGTATAATTTTTCTTGGTAAAGTTATTGGAAATAATTAGACACGACTACTGGGAATAATTTTTCTAACAATTATGAAATTAGCTTAGCATACAAAAGAGAAGAAGAGGAACCATGGGTATAGCTGAATAAAATGAAAATGATAAAAAAAACAGAAAAGGATCATCAACGGCTTGTGAATTTAAAACTTCTGAGGTCCAGAGATACCTTGCAAGGCCTTAAAGCCATCCAATGGAACTTGAAAACCAAGTCCAAAAAAACCATTCTAAAATTTGCCAATAAGTTATTTGCATCACTACTAAAAGGAAGATATCATATTAGCAATGATGCTATTTCTTCTCCCATAATCTGAGCATTCTGTACCATGATAGAACATTAAATCCACAACCCAAGTTGATAGACATATATCTCCCCATTCAGTTAGATGGAGGTAACAAGGTAAGGGGGCAAAAGCCGAAATAATATCACAACTCCCATTGAAATAAACAAAAATCTATCATACTCCTTAACTACACATTCTTGGTCCTTATACCATAAGTTATCCCAAAAGCTTTTCATTTATTATTTCATAGGGAACCTTTGTAGATGATGCAATGATTCATTGGAGGATATATTCATAATTTGTGTTCTTTTAGTGAACTTTAAAGTTACAAACTGGGCTAATGCTTTTTTGGCCAGTTAACTACTAAGTTCGCTACTCTGCTTCTCAGGCTTGTTAGTTTCATCTGCAATTATTTTCGAGAATCCTTTCTCTTTTTTAGATGACAGTTACCAGATAGACCTGCCCAAACTGAGAAAAACCAAAGCTCAATACCACCTAAGGTAACTGAAAATATGGTTAATCGTAGGCATATTTTTAACCTAACTGTTGTCTGATCAGCTTGATTTTGACCTCAACTCTAACCATACCTAGACATTGTTGGCCCTATATAGCCAAGTGATGGAAGAAGGAAAATGGGCTCAATATGTAAAGCTAAAAGAAGCAAATCATGTATGCCTTGCCAAACTTGGATGAGTAAAATTTTGAAAGGAAGAAAAAAATCAGCATCATAAACACAGAATACAATGTTTTCACTTAATCACCTTTGATGTTTCGGTCACAAATTGCAACAGTCTAGCCATATCTTCTTTGTTGAAAGCTTTGACCACCTCCCAAAACCATTTGCCTTGAAGAGTACTGAACACAGTAAATGCGTGAGTGGAAATGGAACGATTCATTTTCCCTTTCTGCATATACCTCTTTGCAAAATGAAAACCTAAAGGAAAGATTAAACGCGCGGCGAGTGGAAATGACCTATTAAATGGCTGACAAAGGAAAAAGCATATATGAGAATACCTCTGAAGACTGATGCAAGGGCTCCTTCGCCCAGTAGCGACTGCAATCTCTTAGTGGAGTCTTCGAGCTCTTCTAATCGAAACTCCAACAACCCTTTGGAAGAAGAAATTCCATGTGGGGTTCTTTATTAAATCGGGGCTCCATAGATGAGATGCATTAGGATGGCCGACAAAGAAGAGCAAGAAGAGAATTTTTTTTTTAAATGGCCAAGAAGAAGAGAATATTGAAGGATATAGAGTTTTTTTTTTGGCCTAATGAATGACACAGAGTTAGATGGAAAGTCATGAGTAGAAACCCATGTGCTGGGCACGGAGCCCGAGACAGAGTTGACGACTGTGAACCGGCTAAACGACTTATGAACAGTGGAATCTCCTCTCTACAAAAGGGATGGGAAATTTATTATATATTGATTTTGTATGATATATAAATTATATTAATATTTTTATACAAAATAATAAAGAGTCTTTTACTCTATGGCATGAAAAGATATATAGAATAGTTTTACGATTTAATTCTTTCAGATATTTACTTATGAAGTCATTCTTCTTACTTCTAGACATAAAGTATATAAGGCCTGTTTATTTCAGTTTTTTAAATTAAAAATACCAATCTTTTTGGGGGAAAACTCTAGAAATGAAACTAGATATTAATCCGTTTTATTTTATGTTTTTTTCCAAATAGTTTGGGCCCCAGAAGATGATGGTTGGCCCACCAAGCTTCCACATGGGCTGCTTGAACCCAAAAAGAAAAAGCATAGGCCCAAATTCTTTAACCCAACTGCACTTTCTTGGCGAAGAAGAAGCTGCGCCTTTTTGTTCAAGGAGCCTGGGTCTTCTCCATCGCGAAGCTAGCTGCCGAGTTCCTTAATTCACCGAGAAGAACATCAGGTAAGATCATCTTCTTTGCTTATATTTTCTTTATTTTCCTGTGTTTTCATCGTTCTCTTTCTGTTGGTAACGTGTATTGTATATTTTGCTTATAAATTCTGGGAATACAAATGTGCGACGATTGTTTTCAGTTTCTATTTTCTGGTGATTCTGGATATTGCTGTCTTTTCTATTTTGTTTAGGTTCGCTTTGTGAGTAAGGAAACCCGTTTGATCGATCTGGTTAATTGACGATGAAATGGCGCACTTAACATTTAGTGCAACGTCAGTTGACTGTTTTTTCCCATGAAATGTGGGCATTTTATGTTTGAGTTCCGTTTATGTGGGGGAAGGAGTCAAGTACTTGGCTTTTAGTCTTTCGTTTATGTGTGTTTTGTGCAATTGAGTAATCATTTTATAAATCATAGGCCTTCTTGCTTGGAGATATCTTCTGCGGAATTTCATTCTATTGGTATGTCAAGGGTTTTGTGATCTCTTTTCCTTTGTGTTAACCTTATTATACACACGAAAGTCCAAGTAAAATTGAGTTCATTCTTATTTGGAACTTCTAGGGTTGAAGTCTTAGTTCTGTTGCGGGAATTAGATTTTGAGTGCCCTGCATCCTAAATTCCTCACAGCCAATATTTGACTGATAAATTTTAGTAACTCAGTGGCAGAGCTATTTTTTCCCCCTTCAGTGTTCTCCTCTTTTGTTTCTTTCGGTTATTTTACTATGGCTTCAGTCCACAACAGCAGACCATTCCATTAGTGCATGCCGAGTGGCAACCATGAGATGACCCTATTCTTTTGGTTGCATTTTAGGAAACTGGTGATTTCTCCAGCTTCTTACTTCAACTGATTAGATCTCTGAACCAGCCTTCGTACTGTTTTTCCCCCCTAATTGAAGGCATTTAGATTCTTTTGGAGGTGTTTCTGTGCTCTGAGGTGCCAGTGCGTTGAAAAATGGTGCTTTAGAGCTATATTGGGCGGTTGATATTGCTGTTGACTGTTAGATTAATGTCTAACATTTGTTATTTGAGAGGTAGAAAAGGGGAAATGTTTTTGTCATTTTTTTTTTAAAAGTCTAAATATAAAGCTAGGTTTGAATAAAAGACTCTAGTTGTTGGGTATTAATTATTCCATGGAATGGTTCTGTTTTAAAAGCCTATTGGATCCCTAGGGACAGGATTTATGGAAAGAGATGGGTGTTCTGTAGTGTAAGTTTCAATAGATTGCGAACTTCAATTACCAATATGTGGGAGCTAGGTGATGGGTGTTCTGTAGAGTAAATTTCATCAAAACACGAGCTTCAATTATTTCTGTGTGGAAGAAAACAAGACCCTAGTTGTCGAGTATTATTTATTCTATGGCATGGTCCTGTGTTAAAAGCTTTTTGGATTTGGTGGCCCACAGACAGGATTTATGGAAGGAGATGGGTGTTCTGTAGTGTAAATTTCAATAAAGCACAAGTTTCAATTATTTCTACGCAGGAGCTAGGTGAATTTTTAACCTTGGGGAAGTCTCTCTTGTATTCCAACACCTTTGCAGATTGAATTGCACTGTAATATTGTGTCAAGAACAATCCCTTTTCCCTTGTTGGTGCAGTGGGAAATGTTAAAAATTTGAACATGTGATCTCTTCAAATCCATGCTCACCTAGCCACTTGATTCAAGCTCTAGGAATAAAAGACATGCCTGCTTGTTTATATCTGATTTTGACAATCTACTTTTAAATTTTATCTTTTTCCAAGAAGCATCTCCTCCTTCTGAATCACTAGTTGCAAAAACAAGGCTGACAACTTTGTGGTTTGAACCTTTGAGGATGTGAAATTTCTTGTTTTACGCTAGACCTATGCGAAGATTTAAGTTAATTGACATGAACTTTATTGTCAAAGTCCCTCGAACTCTTGTGTAAAGTGATGAACCTCTTTTTAATGGGTGGGAAATGGCTAAATGTGTTTAATTTTAAGTGCTAGTTTCACTCTATCAAAATTGGTGGCAAGTGGCAACCATCCACACTGTTAGATTCTCTCCACTGTACATGGATCATTAACTGTTTTAACTTCTAACTTAGGAAAGTAATATATTTCTGCTTTTCTTTTTTATTGGGTTATCTTGTTTTGTTTATTCTTAATGGAATTGTTCAAACCCAGTTTTTGAAACACATGACATGAATCGAAAATAAAAGAGTGGAAAGAAAGATCTGATTGAATGACTGATACCCACTTTTGCTATCATAAGATCTAATGCTTTCTTGGTTCTTAAACCAGGAAAATTTGATATCAAAATTATGTGCAAGCTAAAATATATCCTGGTGTATACTTGCAGCAACGAAGTCTAGTGCATCAATCATTGATATTCACCTAGTGATTATTAGACTTAGTACTGATTTTTTACCAGAAGGAGTGGGAGCCTTCCAATATGTATTGATAATTTATAGTATTTTTATGCAATAATGTGTTTTACTTTTTAATTTAGTTTATAGTTTACCCCTAAGATGATGGTATATCATGCAGGGATCAGTGTCTCTAATATTAAAGTAATTTGTTTTACTGAGCAATATTATTGACTTTTAATCCCTATGTTCCTTCCTTTTAGCTTTGAATTAATAGTCAAAGATCAATATGTCCCGAAGATATGATAGCCGTACAACAATCTTCTCTCCTGAAGGCCGTCTTTACCAAGTTGAGTATGCAATGGAGGCTATTGGAAATGCAGGTACTGCTATAGGTATCTTATCTAAAGATGGGGTTGTCTTGGTCGGTGAGAAGAAGGTAACATCCAAGCTTCTGCAAACTTCAACATCAACAGAGAAGATGTACAAGATTGATGACCATGTTGCTTGTGCTGTGGCTGGTATAATGTCTGATGCCAACATCTTGATCAACACAGCCAGGGTCCAAGCACAACGCTACACTTACGCTTACCAAGAGCCCATGCCAGTTGAACAGTTGGTTCAATCCCTCTGTGATACTAAGCAAGGTTACACACAATTTGGTGGTCTTAGGCCATTTGGAGTCTCATTCCTTTTTGCTGGCTGGGACAAAAATTATGGCTTTCAACTATACACGAGTGACCCTAGTGGAAATTATGGTGGTTGGAAAGCGGCAGCTATCGGTGCAAATAACCAGGCAGCACAGTCAATACTTAAGCAAGATTACAAGGATGATATCACAAGGGAGGAAGCTGTGCAGCTTGCACTCAAAGTTCTCAGTAAAACTATGGACAGCACAAGTTTGACCTCTGATAAACTCGAGCTCGCTGAGGTTTTCCTGTCACCTTCTGGAAAAGTGAAGTATCAAGTTTGCTCGCCCGAGACGCTGACTAAGCTGTTGGTGAAGCATGGGGTTACACAGCCAGCTACAGACACTGCCTAGTTAGTTGGTGGTTCCATGGTTGGTGCAGTTTAAATTACTCTCATTTACTTTGGACTTTGGATTGCCTCTACCTTTCTGCCTAGTTGGCTGGAGAGGATCTGTAAGGGAGAGATTGGGAAAGACGGTTGAGCTCAGTAGGTCTCCCTCCCTCCCTCCCTCCCTCTCCTGTATGGGCCTCACCTCTCATCTGTTGTCGCTCTTTTATCTTCTGTCGTAGAGATCCAAAACACTTGCTGTAATACTTCTATTCCGAATATGATTCAGAACTCTGAACTTGTAATTTGTTGGTGATGCTGATGGTTTTGGATTTCATGTTTCCCGTAAGCGTTTTGTTTGGATTAGCTTATTTAAGTATTTGAGATGAGTTGTCTCGGATTGCTTAAAGGAGCTTCTGGGCCTTCACAAACAACCATTCAGCTTTATTGGGTTCACTCATTTATTTGGGTGAGTTTCTTGAAATTTAGACTCTCCCATAAGGGAAACCTATTTTGGCTTGAAGCCCCCTCTGATAACGATATTTTTTATGCCAACAGAATGTCTTTTGTATTTTCTTGACTATCACTAAAATTTTGTTAATTGTTTTTCAAATGCAATTATATAAATTATTTTAAGACAGAGGGGGGGGGGCCTCTGTCTTATTAGCCAGCCCAACTCTTCCCCTTATCCTTGTCCAAAGAAGTATGCTCAAGAATGGCATGACTTTTTTAAATTATTATATCATATACAGATTTTTCTTAATCTTTTAATGTTTCAGGATTGTTTTTACTTTCGTTGGCAAAAAAAAGATTATGTTTTTCTTGGGTCACACAGTGTAATACTCCTCAATCCTTAATTTATGACCCAATTAGGGAGTTGATATTGGTGTTAATTATAAGAAATACTTTACATTTATCAAATTTTCCTAATTTAGATTTGATATTCCCTTAACGATAATTAAGTAGAAGAGGGAGAGAGGGAATTAAGGGAGATGATTAGGGTGCTTGAAAAAAAAAAATATCATATTAAATAATTTAACTAACTTCCTTAATTTAATTAAATTAGATAATTAGATATCATATTAAGCACTAGAGTAGTACCGAGATCCAATGTACAGCCCACTATAATGCCAAAACAGGATCTATGGGTCCATCGATCCTTTCCACACTTGTACCCCAACTCATGATAACAAATACTATGACTAAAGAATAGTTTATTTATCGATCAAAGAAATGATACTAATTTTATCCAATACTAAAAAAGAAATATAATATAGAAAACATTGATGTATGTAAAGGTGTTGGTCATCAATGTGGTTGGTCAACGGAAAAGAATCTTGGTCAAGCAATGGAAAAGTTTAGCAGCGTGCATAGGGATCTAAACGCAGAGAGTAAATAGAAAAGAGTGAAGATGGATTATAAAAGTGTGGGGAGAGTGTAATGATAATGTAAAGCACGTTGAGTGTTGTGTGTCAGATAAAATGGTCATACTGAGGTTTTTGGCGTACTCAGTGTTGCTTGTCATATGGGCAAAGAGTAAAGTGGAAGCATAATTCAGATTTAAGATTCAGTGTCTGCTTCAAACAAAACAAATGTGGAGTGTATTGGATTGGGGCCATGTGAGATGGCATCTATATACATCGTCCAATAGTTTCCAACATTAGATCATGAAATGCGCACTTTGTTTTTCGTTGGGAACCACTCAATCTCCACATATGACCTTCAATAATCAAATGCATCTTAAGTAGCAGAAAGATGCCCTATTCATAGATTTCCAACATGTAATTCATATTTTGTTTTAAATTACCATCAATATAAACTCATACAAACATGTTAGCGTTAAATTTGAGCCCGATACTTCATCCAAACATAACAGATAGCGTTGCCACAGAGGCAACTTGATATTGACACTGACCCATATAGTTCATGTTAGAATATACATAAATGCTGAGTCTACCCTAATTATGCTAATGGGATCATTTGCTCATCTTAATCAAGAAATTATTACATGATGGCTTGTGACTTAAGTGAGTAGACAAAATTTTAGCTGCTGGCAAAGTTTATCTTTGTTTATATACCATATTCTATCAGCATAGACTGACTTGGAATTGGCCAAGGCTTTTGAGAAGAAGAAGCATACATGGGAATTATTTATTTTGATATGATCAAGAGTTTCCTCTACGAGGCTTTAGAGGGTAAAGGTTCTTATCTCTCCCAACAAGTGCGATTTTTAGGATTTAAACTTATGTTTTCCTTTTTATGGGAGTGAAACCTCTTACCACCTCAATCAATAACTTGTTGCTATACGTAGGAACGACAGTGATAAATGCAGCAAATTGGTTTGGTGATGGGAGTGATATGTTTTTTGAGGGACCCACCCTCAGTTATAAGACCTCCTCATTCTGCATGACTCGTCCGTCTAGATCTTCTCCTTCAATTCGTTCATTCCTACTCTCAGTGTTCCTTTACTTCACCCTCTCCCACCGACACTTTCCCTAACATAACGGCTAACCTCTCCCTTAAAAGTTTAAACCCCCCACAAATAATTAAACACCCCCCAACAAATGAAATGATTTATGAAATTCTTGTGGAGGTAAGGTTTTTCCGCATAAATAGCTTTTATTATTGGGGGAAAATTATTGAAAAACCCTCCATTGCAAATCATCTTTAGAAGGTGCATCTTTTTTTTTTTAATAGCTAAGTAACATACTTTTAGCTATGTGTAAGTGGGTGTTTGGCAAATTTTCAAACATAGGTTTCAAACTTATGTTTGTATAACCTGAGACAAAACTCCTCTCACACACTTACCTCGTAAATCGTAAAAACTATTCTTAAAAGCTAATCAAACCACACACTAAATATCTTCTGTTTGGTCATAGTTGAGGATAAATTATATACAATTGAAAATAAATTGTACCCAATGAAGATAGGTATACTTTAGTCATTGAACAAATTTCAAGTGCCTTTGGAAATAGATTTTGCATTTGGGGTACTTTTCAACAATTTTCCCTGTTATCCATCACCAACTCCTCTCCCGTTCTTTATTATTTCAGGGAAAGTAATAGGGAGGGATATAATGTCACAAAGATCTCCATAAAATATGTGAATCCTGTGTCAGGAGCTGAAACGTTTTAATGTGAAATTTCTATGGACTGGCATTGGATACACTCTTTTTAAGAAAATTACACAAATGTCCTTAATTTGAAAAAAAAAAAAAAGGAATGACTTAATAACAACATTAACTTGCCAATGACAGCAACAATTAAGTTAGTGTCAACTAATTTCGTTGAAGACAATTAAGTTATTTTGAAAAAAAAAATAATTTCAAAATAATTGCTAAGAACTTTATAAAAATTTAATCATTTAAAAAAAAAATCACTTTTTAAAACTCTTGTAATTTTGTCATCCTTTCATCTTCGCCAAAACAATAGGGTTGAATTGTACTTGTCTTGTGAGCCATTGTTTATCATTTTCCTTACGTACAAAAAAATTGGACAGCTCTTTCCTTTCAAAACATAAAAAGCTCCACAGGATATTCATTTTTTCACCGAGTTTAATGAAATTGCCTTTATGACGTCTCATTTTCAAGTTGATAGATCCCTGTCACTTATGAATTTTTTTTTTGGTAAAAAAACTTATGAAAATTTGAAACCAATGTAAACTTGTTAACAAATCCGTGGACCTATTGACACTAAAGTGTGTTTATTAACTATTCATCTTTTTTTCTCAAAATTAAAACGATAAGCTTTAAAAAAGAAATGAGACACAAATCCAACACTCAACCCAAAGAAACGCAAGAAACCAAAGTACTGCCATGTCGTTTTGCAATCTTCGACCCTGGTCCCAGTACATGTTCTTTCGCCTTCTTTCAACTGTCACACACACTCCTTCCTCCTTTTATAGCTTCTCTGACCTCTTATTATTCTGCACCGCCATACTCGTATCTCATGCTCACATCACATTTCTGATTCCTCTGTCAAAATTCACAAAACCCTTTTTACACGCACTTTCTCACTCTGCATTTCCTCTGTTTCATGCTGGTTTTTTTTCATCTGCTTCCTTTTGTTCTGTAAATGGCTGCTCATCGTCTCTGTTTTTGCCTCTGTTTTTTTGGACTTCTCTTGTTCCTTCTTCCTTCTCTGTCACTTCAACAATCTCCAAAGCTTAATTTCTCAGATCTCAAAGTTCTTCTTGCCATCAAGAACTCTCTCACTTCCATTTATAACACTAGACATTCCTTCTTCTCCACCTGGGACTTCACCTCGCCGGACCCCTGTTCTTCCTTCTCTGGCGTCACTTGCTCTCTCTCACAACCACCTTCTTCCCTCCGAGTCACCATTCTCTCACTCGAAGACTCGCCGGGACTCGCCGGGTCTCTCCCCGCAGCCATCTCCGGTCTCACCGAGCTGACTCAATTCATCCTCTCCCCCGGCATTGTCTCCGGCTCAATCCCTCCCGAGATCGGGAAACTCACGAAGCTTCGAGTCATCTCCTTGCCCAGTAACCGCTTCACCGGCGGTATACCCGCCACATTCTCCGCCTTGAACAGCCTCCACACGCTCGATCTGAGCCATAACCAACTCACCGGTTCAGTCCCGCCGGGTCTTACTGAGTTACCGGAACTCAGAGTCCTCATATTAGCCTTCAACTCCATCTCCGGCGAGTTACCGTCAATCTCCTCTCAACTGCTGCATTTGGATTTGAAGAACAACGTCGTCGCCGGACCGTTACCGCCGTCGTTGCCGGCATCCCTCCGTTATCTTTCGCTGTCAAATAATCGCATGTGGGGTCCACTCAACGGCTTGGCATCACTCACTGAGTTAACGTTCCTTGACTTGAGCATGAATCAGTTTAGTGGACCCATACCGGGCCCACTATTCTTCTTCCCAACACTCTCTTCGCTTTTCTTGCAACGGAACAATCTATCGGGTGCGATCCCACAAACGGCTCAGGGACCGTTAATCTCGACGTCTCCATCGTACGGTCAGGGATCAATCGTTGACTTGAGCCACAATTTTTTGTCCGGCGAGTTATCAACGGTTCTGGATGGAGTTGAAAGTTTGTTCTTGAATAATAACCGTTTGATGGGAACGGTGCCTGAGGAGTATTTTAAGAGCGTGAGCCGTGGTAGCACCAAAACATTATACCTTCAACATAACTACTTCACCGGGCTGCCGCATGTCGATGGGTTTCCGGATACGGCGTCGTTGTGCTTATCTTACAATTGCATGGTGCCACCATTGTGGGGGGTGATGACGTGTCCGGCGAGCAGCGGTGGTCCGATGTCGAGGCCGACGGCTCAATGTTCAGTGTTAAAAAATAGCAGCTCAAAAGGTTGATAGAGTTTGGTGTGTCGTTCATAAGTTTGAATTTGCGCCTTATACCTTCCAATTGTATCATCGAAAGAAGTACATTAATTGAATAGTACATTTTTTTCATTAAGTTTCTTTCTGTTTTTTCCAGTTAAGTTGCTGATACATTTTTTTTTTTTAACTTTTCACAATATATATTTGTGTATAATTGCAAAACAGTATTGCTTGTAAACGCCCGCTCATATTTCAATGAAATTAATTTTGTTTTTGGGTTGAATTTCTATGAAATTAATCAAAAGCTAGTTTCAAGTTTGATCTGCGTCAAATGTAATACCTAGTTTCTTAAAATATGTCTGTTAACTTTTAATTTTTGAATTATATCATAATTTAATTTACATCAACCCGAATTCATCTTACTTTTCTATGTAAAATACAAAAGTCAAATTCATCCACATAAAAGTTAAAACACTTGATTTCTTTGCTTTTTCTTGAGATTTAGTAAAAATGTAATTCTTTTTAGGGTTAAGGGACAATACACACCCTGAACTATTTTTTAAAGTGTAATTAACACCCTGAAATATTTAGGATACAATTTCAACTCTAACATATTAAAAATGAAGTAATCTCACCTTACGTTAGAGCTACAAATGTCCGTTTAACATTTTTTTTTTCTTCTCTTCGTTGTATTCTTCTTTTTGCTAGGCGAGGAAAATGATGAACGATTGAAGGAGATGAAAAAGGAAGCATCGTCATCTGAGTTTGCCTCCTGCCGTCTGCGACTTCATCTCCGTCAAAATCCCTCGGCGGCTTCTACAATTTGAGGCTTACGACTTCTCTCTTCTCCCTCCGTCAAGTGCGACTCTGCAACCCCTTTCATCTTTTGTTTTTTGCCCTCTTCAGCCGCCTTCAAGCCTTTCCCATTTGAAAAAGCACCATAACGGGAAGTAGGCAAGTATATTTGGGAAGAGTGTGGGGAGATTATGAGATGAAGCCATGACGCAACTTGCAAGTTCCTTCATTCTTTCTAATTAATGAAAAACAATTTCTTAATTACTTTATGGCCTTCACCTACTCAATCTTAATTACTTTTTTATATCAATCAAAGTGCAACGCCCAACCTCAAAACTTCAATCTTTTTCAACATATTGTATAGCTTTGACCATAACAATTTGGGCTGTGTCCATACATGCCCCAAATCATGAAAGTAACTAGTATAAGTGGAATCACTCACAAAACAAGTTTAGGAAGTGAAGAAATATGAGCGTCAAAGAGTGGATCATCCGATAACAATTGTATGCCTTCTTTTGTAGCAGCCTCTGGCCTACTGTGACCCACTCTGATCGGAAATCGCCAAAATCTAACCCACCTTGCTGCCGGCTTAAGTCAGGACGAAAATACTTTTGGTGAAGGATTTCAAATTTTTGACGACAAGCTGTTCGGCAAAGGGAGTACTCCCGTCAGGCCAAAAGGCTTTTGAAAGAAAAGTTTGAGATGGGAAGCACAATCCTTGCCCTCAATGAGCTTGATGATGATAATCTCTAATGGGTTAATTTTGATGACAGAGAGGAATGAACTTGAGGAAGAAAAAGAGGAAAACGGATGTTTATAAGTCAGTTAGTTTAGGGGTGAGATTGCACCCATTTAAATACATCAGAGGAAAAATTTTATCCTAAAATAGAGCGCTCGAAAAATGCTTGTGGGTGCTCATTGCACTTTAACCCTTCTTTTTATGGCAGATATATGAGATGGCCAATCAAATGACTAAAATGAATGTTTTTTCCCCATCATTAACGCAGCTATCATATTTACAAGGGTTTTAAAACCCATAACATCACGCTTAAAATAGACTTAACTTATCAGGGGTTCGATTTTATTGGGCTATATTATAGTTGTTAAATATACTCCTTTTTTTTTTCTTTTTTTCCCCTTGAGATTTAGGAAAAAATGTTCATTACTTGTTGGCATTTTACATCATCGAGAGGACCAAATTATGATGAGAGTAGTAGATTGGTAAGCACATCCAAAAACAATAAGTTGTAGTTGTTCTTTCCCAAATTTTGATTTCTCAATCCAATATTTTATTTCATAATTTTATATATTTATTTCTAAAATGTTAAGTGCCAGATTTAACACCCCACCAAAAAAACTAAAATAATGAGGATTTAATGTTAAACTCTTGACTTCTATCCTATATCTTATCTCATTCTTATTAAATTTTTTATGTAATTTGCAATGGCACCTTTTCTATCTAAACTATACAGAACCGAATTCAATTGCATAAAACACTTGGGCATGTTTGTTTCTGCTTTCTGTGTTTTTCCCAAAACAGTTTTAGAAAATTGTTTTTAAAAATAATTTTTGAAAAGGGAAAATTTCAGAAAAATACATTTAAAAATGGGAAAAGACAAATTGATGCTGCGAATTTATATAATCTCATATCAGAACTGAAGTAGGAATCTGAGATTTCTAATTTTGATCAAATGACCAAATTGCCCTTAATTCAGTTGTGAAACATAAAAGTGAAATCGTTAATATAAAATATGATACTGTTGATATAGATACAAATATTGTTATTGACCCCTAAAATTTGTGCCCTCAAAATTATCCTTGGTTTTTAGGATATGGTGAAATATGAAAGGGAAGTCATCAATGTAAAATTTGATGTTGTTAATATAGATACAGATGTCGTTATTGACTCCTGAAACTTGTGCCTCAAAATTATCCCTAGTTTTTGGGATACGAATGTGTCAGACATGAAAGCAAAGTCGTTAATGTAAAATCTGATGTTGTTAATATAAATACAGATGTTATTGACATTTAAAACTTGTAAATTGAATTAAGGGCATTTTTTTCAGAATTGAAAATCCCAAATTCCTACTTCAGTTTTGACTTGGAATTTGATAAATTCGTAGTACAAATTTGTCTTTTTCCATTTTTAATTGTATTTTTCTGAAATTTTTCCTTTTGAAAACAATAAAAAAATGTTTTGATAGTTGTTTTTAAAAAATTATTTTTGAAATGCTGTAGTGGTAGCCGTTGGTAACGTGACGGTGGTTGTCACTAGTCATGTGGTGTTGATAGTGGATAGGTGATGGTGTCAAAAAAAAAAAAAAAAAACAAGAAAGCAACAAAAACTTTTTTTTTTTTTTTAAAAAAATAATATATTGAAAACAGTTTTCCAAACAAGTTTTTTAGTTTTTTTTTTAGAAACTGTTTTTAAAAATAAAATCAAACAAGTCCTAGTTCCTTCGGTTTTTCTTAAGATTGTTTTAAGGCGATCACTTTTTGTTAACATCTTATATTGCCTAGAGTGGTAGATTGTTACCTACGTACATCTATAAGCTATAAGTTGTGGTTTTTATATATCTTCCCCTAATTTCATAGTCTAATTCAACAAGTAATTCAGTTTCTATTGTAATCCTATAATTATTACAATGGCAAGGATGGCAAGCCCTTGTAAAACGAATGAAGAATAAGGTTCAAAAGATATATAATTAAAAATAAATGTGATGGCCAATCAACTAATGATCACATTTATCAACTTTTGGCCTATTGGTTTAACTTACATTAATTGATTAATTTTACATAAGGTTTTAAATTGTAAATACAACTCAATTCAGTTGCGAGTAAAACACGAGATTTCTCTACTTTTCCTCGAGATTCTGTAAAGAAATTTCTATCTATTGGCTCTTCATAACGTTACGGTAAAATATAATAATAGTAATTACAAGGGCCAATTAAATAAAAAGACTGGTCGGTTGGTGGGAACATTTAACGACTATAAATTGAGGCCTTCTTGCCTTAATCTACTATCACCACTACAACTACAACCTCATGGCAAGCTCAAAAGGTGTAGAATTGAGCAAACTCTGTCAATCCTGTGCAACAAAGAAGGCTACTATCATGTCGTCCTCATCTTCTTCCTCTGATGATCGGTGCATTGATCACAAATGTATGAACTTTCGTGCTCCTACAAATGGAGGTCGCGGCCGGGAATATTCTCCGGCCAATGAACTTTCAGAGTCACAACGTTTTGTGCTTGCTCATCTGCACCGTAATGAGAATAGAAAAACAAAGAAGCTGGAACAACTTTTGGAGGTTCCAACTTGGAATATGAATGAGGAGCAACGTTCTTTAACAAAGGAAGAACTTGGCAAGTTTCAGAAGGAAGTAAGCAAACTAATTGATGTGCTTTCAGAGACTCGTCGCATCACCAAAAACAATGAATAAGTTTCAGGCCAATTAACAAAAAGAGGTTATTAATGCATTATTATTAGTGTCAGTCTTCCTTATCTATGTGCTTGCTAGTCCTTATATTCCTGTGTTTGATCAAGTTCATGTTTGATTTTCATGTAATAATTGCATCAAGCTATCATGTCTTTCTCGTTATATATATATATATATATGCTAAATGAAAGCTGAATTGGGTAATCTCTTTAATTTCCTTTTGCCATTAATTTGATTCAATTTTGACACATTCAATTGGACAATTAAACCCGTTTTAAATATTACAACACGTTAAATATATGAAATTTGGGAAATTTTGGGACGAAATTGAAACTGGGTTCCAACCACAGAGATGGCAAACCGCGGTGAAAAGGAGTCAGGTTCAAGGGTTAAAAAAATAAATAAAATAATATTTGTGACAACCAATTAGCTGGTGCTCGCTCCCCCCCCCCCCCCCCCCAAAAAGCTAAAAAAATGGTGTCCGCGTTTATCAACTTATGGCCTATTGGTTTAACTTAATTACATTTATGTGGGCAAAAAAAAAAAAAAAACTTAATTACATTTATGCATATTCTCTCTTACAAACAGACTACCTAAATTAATGCATTTATTTTTAAATTATTACTATAAGAAACCAAATTGGAGAATAACAGAAAAATATCATTTGAATTTCAAAATCCTAAATTAGTCATTTGATAAAGGTTTGCGTTGTCACTCTCATTATTTTTCTTGTCAACGGGATTTTGAAGTTAAAATGACATTTTTCTATATAGCTGGGAAAACGGGCCGGCCCGTGACGGGCCCGGGCCTAAACGGGCTTGCCCGTTTAGACCCCCGAGTCCAAAATCGCACCCTTTTATAGCGGCCCGGCCCGTTTAAGTTTTGTTTGCCAAGCCTTTTTTGTTTTTTATTCTCCTAAAGACAAAAATACCTAATTTAAAATATAAATATTATCAACACTAATTTAAAACATAAATATTATCCAAGTTTAATAGAACACAAACACTAAAACATAAGTCCAAACCATAATTAATGTTCATAACCAATCAAATTAGTTCACAGTCACAATCAAACAAGCCTACAAGCTTCAAATGTCAGTAATAATAGAACACTTGATTTGGATTTTGGCGTACACATGCAAAAAAAGAAAAAAGAAAATCAAAGAATAGAAGCTTTAAATGAGGTTTGAGTCAGTGTGAGAGCATTTCTGACCTGAGGGTTATATTAGGTTAACTCTACTCTCTGATTAATGCTTGCTGCCCATTTTTAAAAAAAGTTAAACAGGCCTAAAAGGGCCGGCCCTATAAGGTCAGCCCTTTTATGCCTATTTCCATTTTCAGCCTCCAAAACATAGGACCTGCCTTTGACGGGCTCAGGCCTAAACGGGCTCTGTCAGAATTTCCGACTCTATTTTTCTGTCATTCTCCCAAAATAAATTCAATTGCACAATACAGCCGGGTACTATTTTTTTTGAAATTTTGTAAAGATGATCAACATTATGGCTTTGTAAGAGCAAATAGGATGGCAAGATTAGTCGGTTGTTAGACACATCTAACAAGTGTAATTAAATTGGAAACTTTCATTTCCAAATCTCTCAAACTATAGCTACAACCATGATATATATGCTCGAAAAATATAGAATTGAGCAAGCTTTGCCTATCTTGTGAAGCAAATTAAGATGGCTATCATCTCCTCATCTTCCTCCTTTGTTGAAGGAAAAATTTATAGGTGTATTGATACCAAATGCCTAAACTTAATGGCAGTATATATGTCGTCAAAAATTAATCAATAAAAGGTGACACTATTTTAATTAGAACACAAAAAAGGGGCAAATATTTATATGCAAACTCAGTCATAATCTAAGTTCATACATCTCATTTCTATTCACTATCTTTAAACCGATTAGACAGATCTATATGCCAGCTCTATGAAACATGCTCTATGAAACAATGTATTTGTTCAGGGAACCTAAAAGACTGGGCTTGTTTGATTTTTTCTTATAAAAACAGTTTTTTAAAAAACAAAAACAAAAAAAATTTCTGGAAAACTGTTTTTAATAATTTTTTTTAAAAAAATAAAAAACAAAACAGTTTTTATTTGTTTTTTTATTTTTTAAGGCCACCACCTATCCACTATCGACACCCCACCACTATCACTACACTAACAGCAGTCACGGCAGGCGACAGCCACCACTATATCACTTCAAAGGCAGCTTTTTTAAAATAATTATCCAAACATTTTTTTTCGTTTTTTTAATTTTCAAAACTTGTTTCCTAAAATAGTTTCATAAAACTGTATTTTAGGGGAAAAAACAAAGAATATAATCAAACTAAGCCCTAAATTGATGGATTAATCACAATACAAACCAGGTAGGCATAACAATAAATGCATATAATAGAAAAACATGTAAATGACGACGACAACGTTGGAGGGGAGTGACATTTAAAAACAGTTTTTTTTTTTTTTTTTGTTTTTAAAAAAAACGGTTTGAAAACCTATTTTCTATAAGTTGTTTTTTTTTAAAATAAAAATTTATTTTTAAAAACTAAAAAACAAAAATAATTTTTAGTTGTTTTTTTATTTTTATTTTTTTTATTTTTTAAGACCGTCACCTCTTCATTTTTGACAATACACTACAGTTGGCGATCACTGTCACATCATCATTGGTGATTACTACTGCCACTTCATTATAAAAACAGATATTTTTTAAAGCAACTATTCAAACACTTTTTTTTGTTTTGTTTTCAAGAACAGTTTTATAAAACTGTTTTGAGAATAAAAAGATAGAGAATAGAATCAAACAAGACCGAAAGCTCGCACGTATAAAAAAAAACTGAAACATCGCATGAGCTTGAAATTTAAATTTAAACCCCTACTGGTTATTTGCAAACAAGCAATAAATATAAGTGTGTTTGCCAGTCGTATGAAAAAATTGTCAAACATTAGCTTCAAATATTTGATGGTTGTTTAACCGACAAATATGAACGCCTTGTTTGATTTCATATTTCTAAAATAATATTTTAACAAAAAAATAATAAAACTTATTTGGTGGTTGATTTTTAGTTCAGTGTTTTGGAAAATAAAAATAAAATAATATGTTTTGAAAACAAAAAAATCAAGAACAACTTTTATATGTTTTTTTTTTTAAATTTTTTTATTATGTAAAAAAGGGCAATATATAATCGGAGACTTCAATACTCTTGCTTACTCTTGTCTCTAAAACTCAAATTCACCACTCCTGAGTCTGCACTGCATGCGTCTTCGCTCTCAAGTCTACTCGATGCTTGTCGAAGTTAATTTTAAGATAACAGGCATTTCAAACAAATTTTTATATTTTGAATTTTGAATTTTTTTAGAACAATCATCCATGCAATTTTTTATTTTATTTTTATATGTTCGAAATTTGTTTAACGAAAGCTTTTTTTATAAAATTGATTTGGAAAAAAATTGAAAACAATAACAAACAACACGTGGTGAAGGGACATGTGACTAGGTGGCAGTGACATGTGGAGGGACACATGGCGGCATCTTGGTGTGCCAAGTGGCTTTTTTTATTATTAAAAAAGAAATTAGCAATGGATTACCAATGAAATTTTTCGCCAGTAATTCATTGCTAATTTCTAGCATAAAATTTTTTGTCGGTAATTTGTGACAGAATTAAAATTATGTCAGTAAACCTATTTGCCATGTAAAATTTAGCGACGGAATAAATTCTATCGGTAATTTTGTCTTTGTCACTAATCCTCTGATAATTCTTTCAAAAAATTGCAATTCTGGTGGTAATTTACTATTTTCTTGTAATGATATACAAAATAAATGCAACGACAACCGATCAGCCGTGATCACATTTATCAAGCTACGACCTAATGGTTTAACTTAATTACATTTATCGATTCATCTTACACACATACTCCATAAATTAATGCACTTATTTTCAAATTACTAATAGCCAAATTCACTTGCATAAAACACGAGATTTACTTGTTTTTTCTTGAGATTGTGTAAGATAATCACTATGTATTGGCTCCTTATAATATTAAAGTAAAATATAATAATAGCTACAAGCGTCAATCAAATGACAACATTGGTCAGTTGGCGCATCTAAAGACACTATAAATTGAGACATTTATTTACCATGTTGCCCTTTCTTTCTTTCTTTCTTTCTTTTTAATAAAAAAAGTTCCATCCACCAACGGCCAACCCTAATGGCCACCGGAGCTTCAGTGCCATCAAATACATTTTTGGCAAAGGCTGGTTCAAGGGAATAACAACAACTCTTAACATTCACTTCAAATAAATGGCTATTAACAATAACAATTAAGGCATTAACAAGTTCTCTCTTATGTCACAAAATTTAACATCTCTAAAGTTAAGGTGAACAAAAACAACTTTTTTCAATTATCATTATAATTGCAAGCTGTATGCCAAACAGATATGAAAAGGATCAAGTCCATATAAAAAATAAATGCAATGACGACCAATTAGCTGGTGCTCACATTTATCAACTTATGGCTATTGGTTTAACTTAATTACATTCATGGATATTTATCTTACAAACATACACCATACATTAATATATTAATTTTCAAATTACTAGTAGCATTTCAGTTGCGTAAAACACGGGATTTGCAAGCTTTTTCTTGAGATTCTGTAAGATGATCACTATCTATTGGCTCTTTATAATATTAATTAAAGTAAAATATAATAATAGCTACAAACGCCAATCAAATGACAACGTCAATCGGTCGATTGGTGCATCTAATGACTATAGATTGAAACATTTATTTACCATCTTGCCTCTCTCTCTCTCTCTCTCAAAAAAAGTTCCACCTACCAGTGGCCAACCCTAACAACCACCGGAGTTTCGACGCCATTGAATACATTTTTGGCAAGGGTTGGTCCAAGGGAATAACAACAACTCTTAATATTCACTTTAAAGAAATGGCTATTAACAATAACAATTTAGGCATTAACAAGTTCTCCCTTCAATCACAAAATTTAACATCCCTAAATTTGAGATGAACAAAAACAACTTTTTTCGAATATCATTATAATTGCAAGCTGGATGCCAAACCGCTATGAAAAGAATCAAGTCCATATATAAAATAAATGCAATGACGACCAATCAGCTGGTGATCACATTTATCAACTTATGACTATTGGTTTAACTTAATTACATTTATGGATATTTATCTTACAAACATACTCTATAAATTAATGTATTGATTTTCAAATTACTAATAGCATTTCAGTTGCGTAAAACACGGGATTTGCAAGCTTTTTCTTGAGATTCTGTAAGATGATCACTATCGATTGACTCTTTATAATATTAAAGTAAAATATAATAATAGCTGTAAGCGCCAATCAAATGACAACATCAGTCAGTTAGTTGGCACATCTAATGGCTATAGACTGAGACATTTATTTACCATGTTGCCCTTTCTTTCTTTTTTTAACAAAAAAATTTCAACCACCAGCGGCCAACCCTAACAATCACCAGAGCTTTGGCCTCATTGAGTATATTTTTGGCAAGGGTTGGTCCAGGGGAATAATAAAAACTCTTAATATTCAACAACAATAAAGCCTTTATTCCACTAGGTGGAGTTAGGTGGAGTTAACTATATGGATCGCATGACGCCATTGTATTCTTTCAAAAATCATATCTTTAGGTATATTATTAATCCAAATATCTCTCTCTATGACCTCATTGAGCATTTACTTCGGCTTTCCTTGACCTCGTTTTACAGGACTCTATACTACTTGATTAACTCTCCCCATTAAAGCATTCAATGGCTTTTGTGGAAATGTCCAAACCACCTCAAACGACTTTCTACCATTTTTCCTTCAATAGAGGTCACTCCAACTCGTTCACGTAAATGAGTATTATGAATCTTGTCTTTTCTTGTATGACAACACATCAATCTCAACATCCTCATCTCAGCTACCCTCATTTTATTTTCATGTTGTCCCTTTAAAGTCCAACACTCACTACCATATAGCTTTACTGGTCTTATAGCAGTGCGATAAAACTTTCCTTTTACCTTATTAGGTACTTTCCAATCACAAATAACTCCAATAGTTTTTCTCTATTTATACCACCCAGCTTGAATTCTATGATTGATATTTCCATCAATTTCACCATCTTGTTGTATAATTGATCTCAAATATCTAAATTTTCTCATTTGAGGAAGACTTGCCCCCCAATTTAACTTCCACTTCACTTCGACCTTATTTCTTATCATAATTGTAATTCATATATTTAGTTTTGCTTCTATTCATATGAAAGCTCTTCGATTCCAAAGTCCGTATTCATATATCAAGTTTAGAATTAATTTCCTCGCCCTGGATTCAGCCAACAAATTCAAAAAAATTTAACATCCCTAAAGTTGAGATGAACAAAAACAACTCTTAATATTCACTTCAAAAAAATCACTATTAAACAATAACAAATAAGGCATTAACAAGTTCTCCCTTCTGTCACAAAAATTAACATCCCTAAAGTTGAGGTGAACAAAAACAACTTTTTTCGAATATCATTATAATTGCAAGCTGGATGCCAAACCGCTATGAAAAGGAATCAAGCCCAAATAAAAAATAAATGGAATGACGACCAATCAGCTGGTGATCACATTTATCAACTTATGACTATTTGTTTAACTTAATTACATTTATTTTTTTTTTGCCAGAAACTTAATTACATTTATGAATATTCATCTTACAAACATACTCCATAAATTAATATATTAATTTTCAAATTACTAGTAACATTTCAGTTGCGTAAAACATGGGATTTGCAAGCTTTTTCTTGAGATACTGTAAAGAGAATCACTATCTATTGGCTATTCATAATAGGGAAGTAAAGTATAATAATAATAATTGCGAAAGCCAATCAAATGAGAAAACCGGTTAGTCCGTGGGCACATCTAGCCACTATAAATTGAGACATTTCTTTCCCAAACCTCTCAAACTAATTCAGTTTCTATACAGTATCATCATTATAACTACAACCATGGCGACAGGCTCGAAAAGTGAGGAATCTCGCAAGTTTTGCGAACCATGCGAGGCAAAGATGGCTATCATCTTTCTCTCCCCATCTTCCCGCTACTCTGAGGACGACATTCATTGTGACGATCTGAAATGCCTTAACTGCGATTCTTCAAAAGAAGGTCGCAGCCATTGTACTCTTGATGAACTTGATGAGAATCAGCTTGTCATACTTGCTCGTGTGCACCTTCATGGGACTAAAGAAATGGAGAAGTTGAGGGATATTTTGGAAATTCCAGTTGCCAAGATGACTATGGAGCAGCGTTGGTATGCAAAGCAGGAAATTGGTAAGTTGATTGAGAAAATGGATAAGTATTGGGGAGAGAATGCAGAGACTTCAGGCTCCAGCAGCATCAATCTTAATATATAATGGTTACTAAATAGCTAAGTAAGGCCATTGATGCTTGCAGGCCAAGAAAGAAGTTAATGCTTTTGAATCAGTTTCTTAATTGTCCTCATATTGCCCTGTTTGAAGTTCAAGTTTTATGTTTTACCTTCATGTAATGTCGGCCGAATCAAGCTTGTGTCAAGCAATCATGTGTCTATCGTTTTTATATATGAATGCTACTTGGAAGTTGATGAATTCGGTGATCTCTTATAATTTGAAAGTAACTTTTGGTGGGAAAAAAGCATAACTATTCACGCTAAAACTGATAGATAATTACTCTATCTAGTCCTTATTATAAGGCACCAACTAGTAAGTATTCGTGGTCCCTTTTATAAGGCATTTGTAAGTTTTCAATGAGCATTTAATTTATCTTTCCATGTCTGCCCATATTTAATAAGGATAGTGAGAGAGAGTAATAATTAATATGATATTTGAGCTTAATATAGTTATTAAGACTTGAATTTTAGGATAACTTTAATGCTTTTAACTGTTTTTATTGGTTTGTGAGAATTGATAGTTGAGAAATAATAATGACCAGAGGGAGTACAGTCATAGAGAAACACTTATGCCATTCACTGGGGGTTGGTTTTGTAATACCCTAAAATTTGAAATTTGAGGCTTGGGAATAAGCCTAAATTAAGTGGACTGCTAAATCCCAATTTATCAGGAGCCCAAATTTATCCCTTAATGATTCTTATATCTTTGGGGTATTAAAAAAGTAAAATGGTGAACTTTGGAGAATATAATTATGTTTTTGGTGAAATAGCCTATGAGGTAGTGAGCTTGTCATATGATTTTGAATAACCAAATGATGAATAAAAATTATGAAATTTTACAGGATGAAAGTAGACATCCTAAGCTTCAATTTGATAGGTCATATGACTTAATTAGAGCTATATACAAAAAGATATGAATTTTTGAAGTTAGCCCAAAAAAACTATGAAATTTCTGGAACAGTATGCAAAGATTGAAATTCTGGGAATTTTGTGATTCCATTCAGCAAACATCTATAGTTTTCCTTGAAAATAGACTCAATAAGGGTTCTATAGGCTTTGGAATCACTTAAATTCGATTTTTTTAGAATTATTTATGATTTTTCAAAATTTAGGCATAATCTGCCAGAATTTTGTAAAAATCCGAAAATGGAAAAATAATTATTGGATAATTATAATATCTTATAAAATCCTATTTTATCATCTTCCTCCTCCCATTTTCGTCAGTTTTGCTGCAACAAGAGAGGAAGTGTGAGATTTTCTTAGAGAGAGAAAGGGAAGAAAAACTTACAAAGGCAAGTGATTTCTTCGGTAAATCGGTTCCTAATGCGTATAATTCCGCTCCTAAGTTATTCTTCTATGTGATTCAAGGGTTGGAAGCTCAAATTTTCTTGTTGAAGTGAGCTAGGGTTCAGCCAAGTCAAGGAAGATCAAGTGGGAGTTTGAGGTAACTTCCAAACCTTTGTATATTGACTACTCTGGCTGCTGTGGACAATTTAATCGGTGAAATTTCGCCGGATTGTCCTTTGTTTCAATTTATGGAAATGGGTTGGACCTAGGTGTTATGTTGCCCAAATTGATACTAAATGATAGTTGTAACCTAATGGAATAGTCAATAAAATAGTTAGGAGCAAAAAGGAACGCGTTATAGTTGACAAGTCCCTGATTTCCCCCTTAAAACCCATATATTTCGGCCAGCACTGTAAATGGGTCTTAGAGTTGGATTTTCAATTATTTGATGGTTCCATTGAGTTCAGGAGGGAAAATTAGATGGGGTTATAGTTGTGCACTTTTTCAGAAAAGGCCGAGAAAACATAATTATGGAAACGCCCCTAAACTCTAAAAGTAGGGCTGCCAAGGGCAATTTCGTAATTTGACATTAAATTTGATAATTACGAGTCCGGAAATGGATTCCTTGGGTGAAAATATATAAGAATAGCTCATGTCAAAATTTTGTGAAAAGTACAGCCGGATCGCGTACAGCGGGGCCGGGCCGGGTCCCTGGGGGTATTTTAGTAATTTTTCAAGATAGACTCATATAACCCCCAAAAACACTATGGAAGTGTCTAAATGGTATATTTGGAATTGTAAGACCGAGTTGAGAGCCTGAGTTGCTGGCACGCAAATCGAGGAAAAAAGCTGGAGGTAGGGGACTTGCCTTACTTGCATGTATTTGATATCTTTGCTTGTGTAGTGATGTATGTGATTGCTTTACTTGGTTGTGTAGAGCATATTTGAATAAATGAAGCTCTGATTCTGTTTATGCTGTGGCTATAGTCTTGTTGCATGAAACATTGAGCATGCAGAAATGTCATTATGGGGCAAACATCTAGTAAAGCTAACATGTCATGCACAGCATCTATCATGCATGCATTATGGTATCTGTTTCCTACTGAGATTCTCTCGAATCTCACCCTCCCCTACCAACAATTTAGACATGAGACGACAGAAGATATGCAAACAACAATACAGAGTACCGTACGAGAGGATTACAGTGGTGGAACAAAGACGAGAAGAAGTCTCCATTTCACTAGGATGAGTTTAGACACCCCAGTAGCCTTGTGCAGCTACCTTAATCGTAAGTATCATATACAAACCCTTATATGGAATTTATGTAATCATGCAGATATTATCAGTATATTCATGTTATTCCTGTGTTGCCTACCAAACCGCATATCATTTTCCGTAAATACTCTGAAAAATGTTGTAATTGAGATAAGGGTGTGACATGTTTTATTGGAAAGGACTAGTCTTCCATAACATACATGACAAACCAAAATTCAAATTTGACACATTTAATAATTATGTAAAGATGATCACTATCTAAAGGTAAAATATAATGATAACCGGGAGAGCCAACCTAATTTTACTCATGCTGCTTGAAGTAGATTGTAGTATTCTTTTATCCCTCAATTTGTCATAGGCTTTAATTTAGCTTTCCTTTTGAATAGTTGCGCATTTTAAATTTTTAGGCTTAGAACGCATAGGTTTTCACCTCTTCCTTTAAGTGTGTTTTTTAAGATTCGAATTTATTTTTTCATTTTTAAGAGGTGGGGCCGCTTACCACGTCAATCAACAAGTGTGCTCCTAATGATTCAAACTTATAAATGATGAAATAACAAAATAAATGTTACTGAAAAGCACACACAATTACATGCTAAAAGAAAGTAAAAATAATTTTATATAGGCTAAAGTATACTTTTAATTCTTTAAGTTTACATAAAGTATATATTCTTAGTCTTTTAACTTTATATAAAGTATATTCTTTTGGTCCTATAATTCTAACACTGTTAATATTGCTAACGGAAAAGATTGACTCATCAAACTCAAATGATGACGGTAAAACTTAAGTGACGACTATGTAATTAAATATTATTAATTTTAAATTTAAAATATGTGTAAATTAAAAAATATCCAAAATCCTAATAAAATAGTCAATATCGAAACCTTGATGGTATTAAAAAATTTTAATTTAATAATTTAAATACATTAGTTTAATAATGTAAACATCTAAAGCTTTATTTCATTTGCAGTGATTTGTCGATTTATTTTAGGATACCTTTAATTTCTTAATTTTATAAAGAATTTACTACCTCAACAACCACCGTTGATGATAAAAGAGCCACATGAGCAAATCAAATTACAAGAGTGACAAACTATTGTATTTATTTTTAAAATATAAAATGAAATTTTTATTAGATTTTTTATTTCATCATGTGCAAGGACATTTTTAAACTTTTTGATCAATGAGGAAATATTAAAAACTGTAAGGGCCAATAAATCACAAATGTAGATTTAATTAGTGAACCAAAATTTTTAATCTAGATTGATGAGTAGTTCAACTATGAATGTGCTCCATATATATTGTTAGGTTTTCATGGTCATTGGGCTTCTTAATTTTTATCTGGTTATTCATGTAAGAGGCCTATTAACTTGTGTATCATCTTGCTTGGTTTTTTTTTAGATACTTTCAACCGACTACTCAGTTTTAAAGTTCGTAACCTCCCCTCCCAACACTTGAGACGTGAACTCAAGACTCAGAGGGATCTAATGGAGTTTTATACCGTTAGATTAACTTTATATTGGTATCTTGCTTGGTTTTTAAATAAATTAGGCTTCACATGAAAAAGGGAGAAAGACAAATAAATACCCCATAAATCACCAAACTCAAGTTGATTCCTCCAATTAGATAAATTCCAAATCAGTCCAAAAGCAACATTTTGGGATTTCTGAATTTCATGATTTTACCATATTACCCGTACTTTTTAAAAAAACAAAGTTCCTCACAGCAGCCACCACTAGAGCTTCAGCGCCATTGAACACTTTTTAACGAAGGTTGGTCTAAGGGAATAGCAACTACTCTTTCGGTATTCAATACAATGTAATGACTATTAACAATCACAATTAAGACATTAGTTCTTTCCTTTTGTCACAAAATTTAACGTTCCCGAAGTTGAGAACTTTGTAACGGTCACCTGACACTCTTTTTGTTTAACCGACAAAATATGAAGCGTCTAGTAAGCCTAATTTGTTGGCCAAAAAAAAAAAGTAAGCCTAATTTTATAGCATCGATTCAAGTATCAATATAAGTGCAAGCTGGATACCAAACCGGAGTGAAAAGGAATCAAGTCCATATATAAAATAAATGCAATGACGACCAATCAACTGGCGATCACATTTATTAACGTATTACTATTGGTTTAACTTAATTACATTTATGGATATAAATCTTAAAAACAGACTCCATCAATTAGTGTATTTATTTTCAAATTACTAGTAGCCAAATTCAGAAACGTAAAACACGGGATTTGCTAGTTTTTCCTTGCAATTCTGTAAAAATGATCACTATCTATTGGCTATTTATAATATGAAAGTTAAATATAATGATAATTGCGATAGCCAATCAAATAGGACTGGTTGGTTGGTGGGCACATCTAATCACTATAAATTGAAACCCTTTTTTAGTAATCTCTCAAACTAATTCAATTTATATACTGTTATCCAGCATCGTCACTATAACTACAACCATGGCAAGCTCGAAAGGTGCAGAATTGAGCTAGTTTTGCCTATAAAATAAATGCAATGACGGTCCATCAGATGGTGATCACATTTACGGATATTTATTTTCAAATTACTAGTAGACAAATTCAGTTGCGTAAAACACAAAATTTGGGAGCATTTTCTTGATATTATGTAAAGATGATCGTTATTTATTGGTTATTTATAAGGGTTAAGGTGCATCTAACACCCCGAACTATTTTTTAGGGTGCAATGAGCACCCTAAAGTATTTTAGGGTGCAATTTTGACCTTAAAGTAATTAAATGGGAGCAATTTCAACCTTATACTAACAGATGTAAAAACGTCGTTTGCCTCCTGGACACATCAACATTTGTGTTTCTTTATAATGACACGTATTACCTAAAGTTCCACATGTGCATCAGGGAAAGAAGACCACTGCCATTAAAAATTGTAAATCGCACAAGCTAGTTTACCATGTGTGAAAACGCAGTCAAAAAGGGATAGGAAGTTTTGCATCGCCTCCTTCTACTCTCTCTAATTGTCAAACTAAGACAGCCCCTGTTTCTGCTTTTTATTTCACATTCCTTTTCTTATTTCGATTTCCTCTCTCTCTACCATATGTTCTCCTGTTAATTTCTAACATTATACTGGCGGCATTCCAAACTCATTTGTGCGAGGTTAGCTGATGCCATCATCGATGAACAATTCGTCGGAGTGGATGGTGACGACAATAACGACGCTGAATCTTGCAACCACGAGGGATCTAAGACTCGCAATCTGGATCTAGGTGATCAAGAGCTTGTAGAAGAACGGTAGTTGGAGGGGAGATAGAGTGCAAAGGTGTGAGGAGGTACTGTTTCTGTTGCTTGCTGGGTCCACGGTGGACGCATGGATAGAGTGAAGAACTCAGGTAGAAAGTGTGAAGAAGTTCCAAGTTGCAACAGAAAGGGTGGAGAAGAAGTTGAAAATGCTCCAACTTGCTTTGTTCTTGTCTTGTTTTTTCTTTACTCATTTTTTGTTGAAGAAAATATTGATGTAGATTTGCTCATGTGTGTACCGAGATTTGTAGTGAAAGTTGTATCAAATGGTTGCTTCTTTAACTTCTTTGATTTGTGTACTGAGATTATTGAGATTTGTAGCTCCCCTCTTTTTTTTCGTATTAGATATTTGTACCTTAAACCAGATGCTGTGATGCTGTATATCATTGAAAGCCTGTGGTAAATAACTGTGATGACAATAACCAAACAATTAAATGATGATACTGTGATAACAATAATTGATCAATAACAAATTGCTACCACAGAATACATCATCTTTCTACTGTCAATGTCAAATTCCAACATCGAAACTAATGACATAAGATCATCTCCAAAAGAATGCTCAATTCTAAATTGGACATAATATACTAATCTATTAATGTAATATAAGGTCATTTCCAAAAGGATGACATAATCCATGGACCAAAATCTCATTAAATGGTTTCCATGGTGCTAAAATATACAACTTTTATAAACCCAAAATAAGATATACATTGAACACACCAAAATATATATTGTTCCATCCAAAATATACAATAAATTGGTCTATATGCCAGCACTTCTTGAGTTTCCTTTCTGCAGATTGATCCTCCTTTGTCTTTCTGCTTGTAGTTGTGAATTAGTCAAGCATGGTTGTCCCATCCATCTTAGGCCTGGTGGTTTTAATGGAAGCTGAGTTGGAGTTGAGATTGTGACACCATCACCAATGAGTGCAATTCTCCTCTCTTGACCATTGGAAGTTTGGAAGTAGCTCTTCCTCACTTCCCTCTCATTTGGAATTGGAAAACATGTCTCAGGATCGGAATAATGTTCCATATACTCTTGACTAGTACCCTCTTCAATTATAGTCTCAGATTGCATTCCAGGCTAAAAAAAACCCAAAGGTGAAGAAAGTAGTCAAACATGATTAAACATTAATGTTTACTGAAAAAATTCTCATTACTAAATAAATTCAGATAGTTGGCTTTAATTATACACAAATAGTAGCAACTTAGAAACTTACATTTAACACCATTCGTCCAGTTTCTACATCAATAGTAATGCCCATTCCATGCACTGCTCTTTGGTTGTAGCAACTCCTTGTTGGAATCTTAGGTCTTAGTGATATTGGGTGAGAATGTGCTTCTTGAGTGATCTGACTTTGTTGAGCATCTTCACCAGCATTGGAACTACCTTTCTTAGGCCTTCCTCTTTTCTTCCCCGTTGTGCTTTTACTTATTGATGGACACTGCATGAAACACCAAATATGCATTATTGATTACAGTGGTTTAAAGACACCTCACAGGATAAACTAATTAATTGAGGACTAAGTTACCTCCTTACAAGTTGACTTGTTGTGCCCCTCTTGTCCACATACACTGCATTTAGTTCTAGAACCTAACTTGGTCAACTTTTCAGTTGTTGGTTGTGGCATTGTAACCTTATCAATTGAGACAATCTGCTGAGCAAAGCCTATCTTTTTTCTCCTGCTTTCTTCTTCTGTTCGTTTTCTTTTCTTCGGAGGTCTTCCAGGCAACTTACATAGCGGTGGGGGGTACATAGGCTGGAAATTTTGTAGTTTCCAAAATTTTTTACCCTTAACTGGCTGAAATTTAATGTTATAGCTCTCCAAATATGTGTTCTTATGATAATACTGTGATATGTGATTACTTGGTTCAATTTTGGCATAATACATAGCACAAATTGAATGTTGACATGGAATCCCAGTTAATTCCCAAGCTCTACAAGTACAAATCCTCCTATTGAGAAAGACATTATGTCTATCCAACCCCTCACTAACTTCATAGCCTTCATCCCCATTGAAAACTACTCGACAACCCATTGCTAATTGCCTATTGGACTCAAATAACTCAATACACTTTGGGCTAAAATCACAATTCCATTTCTGTACAATGTTGACACTATTGGCCCATTTAACCATCATTTTTTCTCTAATCCCTTCAAACATACGAATAACAGGAAGATACCTATATTCGTATATCCAAGCATTTAAACTTTCACTACAATTATTGTCCACAATCCATGAATGACACCTATTGCTAAAATTGGCTCTTACCCAGTATTTCGGATTATAGGACAAAACCGCCCCAGCTGCCTTCTTGTTCAACCCTTCTAGTTGTTTTAGGTTGTCATTAAATTGCTCTTGAAATGTGCTCCATGCACAAGAAAAGAATTTTTTCTGCAGCTCACATCCCCTCCACCTTTTACTCCAATTTGCATATATATGTCTAGCACAAAACCTGTGCTCACTTTTAGGCAGAACCTCTTCAACAGCCAAATGTAATCCCTACAAAATAAAATGCACAGTTTTTAGAATTATTACTGTGATAGAATGAAATATTGTGAAGTACTTGCCAATACCTTTTGCATATCAGACATTAATGTCATTGTTGCTCCATCCCCAAGATCTAATGACACTTTAAGCCATTCTAAGAACCATTTCCAATTTACTTTGTTCTCTTGTTGTGTCAATCTAAATGCAAGTGGATATAAAGAGTCATTGGCATCAATCCCTGTTGCAGTAAGGAGAATACCTCTTGCCTTTCCTTTCAAAAAGGTGCCATCCAACCCAATAAATGGCCTACATCCAGCCTTCCACCCAACCTAAGACTCATTGCAGTAAACAAACACTTAGTTCATACACACATATTTGAGGTATTAAAACAAATATTTCAAATATATAAAACATTATAGGACATCAATCTTACCTTACAAGCATTAAAACATACATACATTCTATTAAATACTCTTATCCCATTTTCTTCAAAAGCATCTTTGCTCACTTCGACACTAACATCCGAACCTGGATTTGAGGTTCTCAACTCATTGCAATAGGCTTCTAAATTTCTAAACTCATCCCTATAGCTTCCCTCTAGTTCCTCCATTATCAACTTCTTTGCTCTCTTGCATTTATGGATACTCACGTGCAGATTTAAGTCAACTTCTGCATCGTTTTGCATATCACTTATTTTGTAATGTGGCCTCTCTTGAATCTTGTTTTTAAAGTGTCCAGCTAACCACTTTGCACTAGCTCTTGGGTTCTTATAAATCCTAAGGCAACTATGCTCATGACATAATGTTTTCACTTTTAATCCAGGGTTTCCCCCCTCTTTTGAAGCATACAAAACAAAAGGACATCCTTGTTGACATTTAGCTCTAATTCTTGAGGGATCACTCTTGGATATTCTGACTTTAACCCCATTCGTTATTGCATATTGGTTAATTGCCCTCTTCAATTCTTCATGGTTGGCAAATGTCATGCCCAACGTAAAGTGCATTTGTTCATCCCCACTTTCAGATTCTTCATTTGTTGAATCTTCATTATCACTTTCAGATTCTTGTTCATTTCCTGACTCTTCCTCCTCACCTTCATGTTCTTTAGCTAGTGACCCTTCCTCCTCACTCTCAGCTTCTTCATCTACTAAATCTTCTTCCTCACCCTCAAGTTCTTCATTTAATGACTTTGTTGAACAAACAAAAACAATTGTAATATAATGGATAAATTTAGAGAACATAAATTATATAAGTTAGATATGGAACAATAACAAGATTCAAACCAAGTCAGTATGCCCCAACAATTCAGCAAGAAAAACATAATAAACAAGATCTATGTGAAAGGCAAAAAAAAAAATCACCACAGACGCAAAAAAAAAATCGCAAGTTGGAATGATGTATGTGTGTATCAGATTTTATGTAGTATTGATATATATATATATACAGAGGTCCTAAGCTAAAATAAAAAACAAGTTGGAATTTTGAAAATCACCAGTGACGCTGCTCTTCTTCATCTCCATCTGGCCTAGCAGCTCCACGTCACCTTCATCCACCTCCATATCATCTTCGCCCCAATCTACATCATCTCCCAGATTCGCATCTATCACCATTTTCTGTTTAAAAAAAAGAACCCCTATTTGGTAAAACTCACTCTCAATTGAGGGCTTCCATGAGATTTCACTATACTAAAGAAGGAAAAAACAAAATCAACAAAGGAATCTTACCTGACAATCGACACTTTTTCTCTCCACACACACCACCGTATTTGCCGATGGAGTTCTCCTCTGTCGCCTAGTGTTTGCTGTCAGATTTTCTACAAGTTGCACATGGGTTTCATTCATATATACAAAACCCTACACTTTGGGCTCTTCGATTCATTCAGAGGCTTGAGTTTTGTTTCTATTTCTTTTATTAAATAACAAGGTGTCAAACAAAATGATGATGTGTTGGCAAAAAAAAAACGAAATAATGATGTGGCAGGGCAGTAAACGGACGTTTGTTCTCTGTTATTAAAAGTCCATAATTGCTCCAATTTAATTACTTTAAGGTTAAAATTGCACCATAAAATACTTTAGGGTGCTAATTGCACCCTAAAAAATAGTTCGGGGTGCTGAATGCACCTTTACCCTATTTATAATGTGAAAGTAAAGTGTACTAATAATTAATTGTGAGAGCCAATCAAATATTACCAAAAAAAAAATACGAAATTACTAATGGAATTTTTTCTGTAACTATGGATTTTAGACTGAATGTCATACCCTCACTTATTTTGACTTGCAGTGGAATATTAATACATGGTTTAGTGGGCAGCACGGGAATAACATAATTATATTGATAATATGTGCATGATTATAAAGATAACAATTATAAATTATGTAGCTGCATAGGGCTACTAGGGTGTCAAAATTCGTTCCAGTGAAACGCAGACACCTTCCTATCTTTGTTCTACCACTGCATTCCCCACGTACGATTCTCTTCTTTGTTTTCAGTATACATTCTGTCTTCACCTGTTTAAATTGTGAGTAGGAAAGGGTGAAATTCGAGAGAATCTCAATAGGAAAACGGTATTAATATGCATATAAGATAAGTGCTTAACGCATGACATGCTTGCATTACATAACTCATGTTCACACAATGACATATCTACATGCTCAATGTTTCAAACAACATACTTATGACCGTAGCATAAATAGAAATAAAGCTTCAAACATTCATACATGTGAAACATAAACAAGCAAAGCAATAACATGCATCAATACACCAACACAAATATCAAATACATGCAGGAGAGGTAAGTTTCCTATCTTAATTGTCCTTCCCTGATCCTTAAATAAGCTCCTTGAACTTCATGTCGCCGCTTGGCTATCAATCGGGTCCTAAAATGTCAAATGTACAAGAATTAGGTTAAAACCCATTCATGTACCATTTTAGGAACTTCCATATATATATAAGCATATTTGAAATTTTACCAAAATGCCCCCGGGGGACCCAGCTCGGCTCTGCTGTACCCGGTTCAACAGTGCTTTTCCTGAAATTTTTGACTGGAGCTATTTTGACATATTTTCACTCAAAGAATCCATTTTTGGACTTAGAATTACAAATTCACTGTCAAAAGACAGATATGCCCTTGGCAGCCCGGCTTTTTGGGTTTCAGGGGCGTTTTCATAATTATGCTTTTTAGGGCTTTTCTGAAAAAGTGATCAACTGTAACCCCACCTAATTTTCCTTCCTGAAGTCAATGGAATCATCAAATCACTGAAAATCCAACTCTAAGTCCCATTTCTAGCTCTAGCCAAATTGAACCAAACTCTGAGAAAATTGGGGTTTTTCGATTTCGACTCTGCAGACGTATTCCTTTCTACTCCTAACCACTTTATGAACTATTTAATTATGTTATAACTACCATTTAGTCCCAATTTTGGCAGTATAACGCCTAGGCCACCTCTTTTCCAAAATTTAAAACTAAATATAATTCGACAAAATTTCACCAATTAAATTGTCCACAGTAGCCAAATCAATCAAAGATTGAAGTTTCAGAAGTTACCTTAAGCTCCCTTTGGCTTTTCCTAGTGTGGTCGAAACCCTACCAACACAAGAATTTGAGCTTCCAACACCTTGATTCATGTAAGAGAATAACTTAGGAGAAGGATTACGTAAGATAGAAGCTAATTCACTGAAAAAATCAAGCCTACCTAGTGAATTTTCTTCTCCTTCTCTCTAGAAATCTCAAAGTCACTCTCTCCCTCTATGTTGAGCTCGGATGTTGGAAATGGTAGGGAAATATGAAGGAGAAAGCTTTTTATAATTACGCTTATATCACTTTATATCTAGCTTATGTCATAATTTGCTAATTTCCAAAAATCAAATATTGACTTTTATATACATGTAACTTAATGTTATAGGTCCAAATAACATGTACATAATATTGTCACTTTTCTTGACCCATGCAAAAGACGTCCTAGGGTCCTTTAGATCAACCAAAATGACTTTTCCATTCATCTCATAATTTTAAAAATTGTCATCACAGTTTTATTCAATTTTTGAATTTAATGGCAATTCTAGCAGATTTTCTGCCTAAATTTGAAAAATTATAACAATTTTGTAAACATCGAATTGGAGTGATTCCAAAGACTATATAACCTTTATTGAGTCTAGTTTAAAGAAAAAAATATAGCCTTTATCCAACTAGAAGCTCACAATTCCCAAAATTTCAATATTTGCTTTTTGTTCCAGAAAATAATCAATTTCACTAGGTAAAATTAAAAAATAAATCAATTTTTGTATACAACTCCAAAAATTACCCATGACCTATCAAATTAAAGTTTAGGATGTTTATTTTCATCCAGTAAAATTTCACAATTTTTGAACATCATTTGCCTATTTAAAAATGTCTCACAACAAGACTACTACACAGAAAAACTTACTGGTAGCAAACATCAACTTGTACAATTTGTGTTCCCACATAATAATGTTGTGTCTGACCACTAATTGCCTTGATTTTTCATTCCATGTTCTCTTTAATTCACCATTTTTTCTCTTAAATATAAGGAATTTTGGTGATCGAAATTTGGGATGTTACACTGAACTTGCTGACGGAAAAATTGTGTCGGTAAAATTTGTAATTTTTCATTACTGTGTTATAATAATTTATATAGTATGATAAAATAATAAATAAGAAAAATATATAATGAATATATAAAAATATAAATATAAAATATTTTAATATAAGAAAATTCATATTTAACATATCATGTTGAATATATATTATATTAATAATAAATAGTTAAATGAAATAAGAAAATTAAATAATATGTAATAAAAAACGATATATATATATATATATATATTTAGAGTAAAATACTCTAACCTCCCTTGCGTTTCGCCTTAGTTACATGAACCTCTCCTCTATTTTGAAAACATACACTTAAGTCCAAACCGTTAACTCCATTAAGGATTTTTATTTTTAATTAAAATTTATATTAAAATAAATTTTATTTACTAATTTATCCTTCATTGTTACTAATTTCATAATTTTGACTAAAATTGTTTAAGTAATTTAAGAGTTTCTCTTTATTTTTCTTAACTTATTTTTTACTTTTGTAAATAATTATATGTTAAATTTTTTTCATATTAAGATAAAGGGATAGTTAATATGCAAGTCCTTATAATTTCAACCAATTTTTTATCAGATTCCTATAGTTTTTTTTTTTCCTTTTTATCAAGTCCTTATAATTTCATCTATTTTTAATCAGGTCCTTGTATTTTTTTTCCTTTTTATCAGTTCCTTATTGTTTCACCGAATTTTTAATTGGGTCCTTGCAAGTTTTTCTAGATTCTAATTTATTAATTTAATTGCAATTTAAATCAATGAATAATATTAAAATATAATTTAAGAATAATAAATTTAAATCAATAATTACATAATTTAAAAAATAATTAATTAGTAATTATTAATTAACTAATTATAATTCAATTCATTTTTTAGAAAAAAATTATTATTATTATTATTATTATAATTCAGATAATTTTAAAAATAAATAAAAATTAAAATAAATAATAAATAATATAAATATATGTTTAATTAAAAAATTATGAGGAATATTAAAATTTGAATTATAATAATAAATTTCTCTAAAAATAAAATAGAACTATAATTAATTCATTAATAATTACAAATTAACACTATTAATTATTTTTTGAATTTATTAATTACACTATAATTATTAATTTAAATTTATTGCTCATAAATTATATTTTAATACTATTTATTTATTTAAATTTCAATTAAAGTAAAAAATTAAAATTTTAAAAAATCTTTAAGGACCCAATTAAAAATCTGGTGAAATAATAAGGACCTGATAAAAAAAAATAACTATAAAGACCTGATTAAAAACAGGTGAAAGTATAAGGACTTGATAAAAGGAAAAAAAAAATTGTAGGGACCTAATTAAAAATTGTGTAAAACTATAAAGACCTGCAGATTAATTATCCCTAAGATAAATACTTAATTAATTTAATTAATGTAGACATAGAAAAATTAACTTAAAATATGATTAATCATATTAATAGATGCATACTAAAATAAACATGTTTATAAATGTTTGTGAAAAAAATGTATTTAAAAAATTAAAAATTAAAAATTAAAATTAATATAAGTCATATATTGTATTAAATTTACATTATTAATAACATATTGTGAATAAAATATATTTCTTTCTTTTTCTTTTTGCCTTTCATTTGAAAGGCATATTTTTTAGTTATTTAAAAGAATACTAAATAAATAAGTTTCAATAAATGTGATAAAAATTTAAAAAATTTATAATATATTAGAAATTTAGAACATACATGTATTAGAATTATTTTTTTATATAAAAATTTACTTTTAGGCAAATATAAATGTTTATTCATTTGTTGAAAAATGGATATTTTGGTCAAAGTAAATGTTTAGTAGTCAAATTTAACGGTCAACTAACGGTTGGGTGGATGGAAATGGAATATCAAATATGTAAGGAAGGTTTCTGTAACTTGCATTTTAATTTCAAGGGAGGTTTATATACGTTTTCAAAATAGAGAGGGATTTGTGTAATTTAGGTAAAACAGAGAGACAGTCAATGTATTCTACTCATATATTTAATAACACACACACACACACACACATATATGTATATGTGTAAATATTATATTTGTATTTTCATTGTTACATACATACATACATACATACATACATACATACATACATACATACATACATACATACATACATACATACATACATACATACATACATACATACATACATACATACATACATACATACATACATACATACATATATATACATATATGGGTGAAGGTGCAAAAAATACCCAAACTTATTTCAGAAGAGCAATTGGCACTCAAACTTTTTTTGGTACAAAAGTGCTTATGAACTTTTCTAAATAGGGGCAAAAATGCCATCACCTTTAGAAGAATGTAACCGTCGTTACTTTGTGGTTGAGTGGACCCCACGT
This sequence comes from Inga laurina, assembly GCA_963855925.1. NCBI lineage: Eukaryota > Viridiplantae > Streptophyta > Magnoliopsida > Fabales > Fabaceae > Inga > Inga laurina. The sequence goes on along the minus strand of OY979706.1, from coordinate 6,092,406 downwards.
ATTACTTTTTGGGTGCAAAAATACCCATTAACTTTTATCAAAATTGCATCCAATATCATATACCTTTTGAATATGTATATACATATGTAAACTGCCGGCATTTTTGTCTCTTAATGTGCAGGGGTGATGTCAACCTCATGGCATGCCACCAATGTGTCGTTAACGCAACTCAACGAATATCTTTTGAGTGCAGAGTTTTGAAGGAGGCAATAATCTGGTACAACGAGTACTTGCTTTGCTATTCTAATCATTCCATCTTCTCCACGAGGCTTGGAGTCACCCTATTGAACACCGAAAATGTCTCAAACCAGGCAAGCTTCATGAGAGCATTATACGATACTATGAACCAGACGGCAGATGAGGCGGCTAAACTTGTCGTGGGAAAAAGAAGTATACGATTAGAACATCCAATTTTCCAGTGCTTCAAATTGTGTATTCTTTAGCTTAGTGCATACCAGACCTTTCGCCGTTAGATTGCAGAAGTTGCATGAGTAGTACAACTGGGGGCCTTGGCCTGTGTTGTTATAGGAAGCCAGGAGGAAGAGTTATGTACAAGAGGAATCATGAAGGAGGTTTGGGTGGGGGGAGGTTTTTTATAGGGTTAAGGGACAAAAATACCAATAATTTATATATATATATATATATATATATATATATATATATATATGTATGTATGTATGTATGTATGTATGTATGTATGTATGTATGTATGTATGTATGTATATCCAAAAAATAAATGGTGTTGGACACATTTTTAATAAAAGCTAATGGATATTTTTGCATCCAAAAAGTAACATGTGGGGCCCACTCAGCCGAAAAGTAACGGCAATTATCTTCTTCTAACAGTGATGACATTTTTACCCTGATTTAGAAAAATTCATAGGCACTTTTACTCTAAAAAAAATTGCAAGTACTAGAAATTTATGTGCTCTTCTGAAATAAGTTTATGGATATTTTTACACATGTGGTAAAAGTATCGCGAAAAAATTCCATCAAAAAAGACCAACGAAATTTAACTATTTGTAAGTCCAATGTTTTGTTTTGTTTTTTGTTTTTGGTAGTGAAATGACAATACCGGTTGGTTGGTGAGCACATCAAACCACTATAAATATTGACATTTCATCCTCAAATCTCTCAAACTAACTCAATTTCTATATTGTGATCTAGTATCTCACTATAGCTACAACTATGGCAACTTCAAAAGATTTTTGCCTATCATGCGAGGCCAAAATGTCTGTCAGCTTTCTCTCCCCATCTTCCCAAGACATTCATTGTGACGATCCCAAATATCTTAACTGTGATTCTTGAAAAGAAGGTCGCAGCCATTGTTCTCTTGATGACACTTGATGAGGCACAGCTTGTCAAGCTTGCTTCACCTTCATGGGACTAAAGAAATGAAGAAGTTGAAAAATAATTTTGGAAATTCCAGTTGCTAGGATCACTGAGGAGCAGCGTTGTTATGCAAAGGAGGAAGTTGGCAAGCTTCTTCAGAAAATGAACAAGTATCATGAACAGAATTCAGAGAGTTCTGTCTCCAGCAACCACAATCATCGCGTTTCTAAATAGAAAGCTTAATAAGGCTATTAAATGCTTACATGCCAATTAAGAGTTTAACACTTTTGAGTCAGTTCCTTAATTACTTGTTATTGCATTCCCATGTTTGAAGTTCAAGTTTTATACTCCCTTCGATCCTAAATATAGGATAAAGTTTGTAGTGTAATAAATATAGGACAGTTTGTAGTGCAATTTGCACTACAAACTTTGTCCTATATTTAGGACCGGAGGTGGTAGAATATTTTATTTTCATGTAATGTCGGCCAAATCGAGCTTGTATCAAGCAATATAGGGTGTGTTCGGAACAGCGATAGATAATTGGGCTTGTTTCAATTGAACTTGTTGTAATATTATTTTTGGTAAAAGCCAAATTATGTAATGTGATTTATGTTTGGATTGGCGATTGTCAATTGAGCTTTTGCAAAAATAAAAACTTGTTTGGATTGACTTAAACATAAGGGCTTTTATGATAATGGTAAGAGAGAGTGGGTGGAAAAATATTTAAAAAATCAAGTAAATATTTAAAAATTACATTAAAATATTAGGTGCTACTAAAAAAATATTTTAGAGTGGGTGGTAATCAATAAATCAATATTATAAGTTTTGGGTGCTCTTTACTACTAAAAAAAAATACATTAAAGGTAAAATTGTAATCGATCTCCTAAGACTGAGTACAACTAAAAAAGTTATTTTAAAGAGTTAAAAGCACCAAAAAATATTTTAAAGTAAATTTTGGAGCTGAAAAAGTATATTAAAGGTAAAATTGTAATCAATCTGATAACACATTGGATACAGCTAAAAAAATATTTTAAGAGGTTAAAAACACTCAAAAAAATATTTTTTGAGTGGGTACAACTAGAAAGTGGGTAAAATTGCAATTAGTCTAATAGTAAACTAGGTAGTGGGTACAACTAGAAAAATATTTTAAGGGGTTAAAAATACTTAACAAATATTTTTTGATACTACATACTATTTAAAAAATATTTTATGGGAAAAATCAATATCATATAACTAATTTTCAGATAACCCAATCTAGCATAAAATGTCATTAGCTTTTAACAAAAACTCCATTTTCTAGCTTCTCCCAATTGAGCTTTCACCAATTGGGCTTTGACAAAAGCTCAATTGTCAATAGACCTCTCCAAACACTAAAAAAAAATGGGGCAATTACAATGAAGTCCCATACAAGAGAAAAAAATGAAGAAATAATCCCTGAAGTTGTCAGTGTAAGCTCCTCAACTTGTTAATGAACGCTCCTCGACTTGTCATTAACAACTTCAGGGACCATTTTTTCATTTTTTTTTTCTTGTGTAGGACTTCATTGTAATTGTCCCAAAAAAAATTACTGGCTACCAATTGGGCTTATTGGCCTCCCCAAACACACACATAATCAACTCTCCGTAGTTATATATAAAAGGGTTAAAGAGCAAATTTATCAATGAAGTTTTGTCCGAGGAGCGTCTGACACAAATATATTTTAGTAGAAGCAAAAATACCAATGAACAAATAAAAAGGGGCATCCAACACAAAAACCGTTAAATCCGTACTAACATCGTTAGGGTTTTCTTCTCTTATAATTTAACGTCGTTAGTACGGATTTAACGATTTTTGTGTTGGATACTCCTTTTTAATTATTCATTGGTATTTTTGCCCTTTCTAAAACATATTTGTACCAGACACTCATCGGACAAAACTTTATTGATAAATTTGCTCCTTAACCCTATATAAAATATAAATGCTATTTGGAAGTTAAATATTCGGTAATCTCTTATAATTTGATGATAATTTCTTGGCACAAATCATAATTATTCAAGATAAAAATGATAGATTTCTAATCTCTCCAGTCTAAAATATTGGGGGCATTTTAAAAGCAATTTTTGACCTATAATATAAGTTATCAGACAAGGAAGCTTTTATTTCACCAAGTTATAAGATCAATAGCATTCTTTTTAAACTCTATCTAATATAAGCTTGTCGTTTTTGAGGATTATTTTTTTAGTAGGCACCGCACACATGAATTTCTTAGTGGAGACAATTTTGTTTGTGAGACTGTTGGATACTAAATGTGAATATATCTCCCATCATGAATTCGAGCCTAAGTTTGTTAGGTTGTGAGGGGCTAACCTCTTTTACTAAATTCAAATCTGTTGGTGGCTTATGTGATTTATTAGATATGGGAGAGTGACAATTTGGCATCTTGGAAGACAATTTATTCCATTTTAGGATTTTAGATTGAAACAAGGGAAAATCGCTGGAAAATACCAAATAAGCAAATTAATTGCTCTTTGCCACCAACCCAACTGAGGTACCTATCTGTCATTAAAATTCAACTTGAAAAGACACAAAAGCCCCTGGTTTCACAACACGATTTTAGGCGGGACGGAGGAAGGAGCCCTTAGTTTCCAATATTCCTCACTCAAACAAGCCTTCCGTGGAGCGTCGAGCACTGTCCGCCGTCCAGCGTTGAGCACTGTCCGCCGTCGAGCGTCGAGCACTGTCCGCCGTCCAGCGTCGAGCTCTGTCCGCCATCGAGCGTCGAGCACAGTCTGCCGTCGAGCGTCGAGCACTGTCCGCCTAAGACCTTGTGTATGTTTTATTACCTCATTTGTGATTATTTGTTGAGAGTTTCAGGGATGATTGTCTTGAACCCTCTGCTAAACTACCCAATTTCCACTTATTTCGATGGTGCCCAAAAATTAACCTTAACTGATTCTGGCAACAATGGCGAACTTTGTATCGGCTGAACTTCTCAGTTTTATATTGTTTTCCCTTCTCTGTGAAAATCAGGCTTATATGAAAGATTTTCTTTCGGATTACTTAAATGCCCACTAGTGGTAAATAAGTCTTCTTATCCTGTTCAAACATTTCCATTTCAACGTTTGTGTGGAGGATGAATAGATAGGTGGGCTGAAAAATCTGAGGGCTCATTTATGTGAAATTTGGCAAGTTGCATGCGTGATAAATACAACAATGCATTGTCCAAATTAAAACGGTAAAGACAGAACAAATTTTATTCAATTTTAGTGTATGAATTAGCATAAATGTATGCATGCATCCGTTCCTAACATTCATAACGGCAAGTAGGTGTGTGTTGCAATGTGATCTAGTTTACGCACCTGTGACCATTCAAGCTGTGGAGCACTTTTCCTAGATCCACATCCCACAATATTATTGTAGAGTCGAAAGAGGCACTGCTTAAAAGAAAATAGTCCCAGCTATAAGATTCAGTTGGCTGTAAAACAGAGTATTCACAAGAAACTACTCACACACACACTCACCCTAATGCCAAGCTCATGTACTAGAATAGAAGCATATTTACCTTGCTAGAACTAATGGCTGATTGGGGTTGCTTGTACAAGGGCCAGTAGGACTCCATCGAATGGTATATATCTCCTAAAGGACCATAACTTTGTTGAGAATAGTTTTGAGAGGAAACATGAAAAAACTATATGCCTGCCAACATGTTTGCATACCTTAACATGTTCCTTCAAATCATGTAAATACTTGTCCTGCTTTAGACTCCAAATCTGCAGGGTAATTTCACTAGTCAATTACATCCATTAAAATCCTTGAAAGGACAATACCAGGTTTACACTTTCCCATGGACATTTTCATGATACCTAGTCATCACGACTTATGAAGGTACTCTCTCTCTCTCTCTCTCTCTCTCACACACACAAAAACTAAAACAAGCCTTATCCCACTAAGATACTATCAACGTGCACCCGTGCAATGTGCTCCAAAAACCTATGCTGATGAGATTATAATGGGAGTATATTTAGATGTCATGGACTGTTTGAACTCTACTGTACTCTGTTTTCCTTTTATGCTTTGTACATATGGTGCTTCTCTGTTGCAACTTAATATAGATTCTGAATAACCTATCTTTTCTGCAAAGCATGTCAATTCAAAACTTGTTGTTGGTATGTAACAGACATTTGGCAAGTGTTTCTGTTCTCCTTCTTGTTTGAACTCATTTTGGTGTTTGCTCATATGTTTCTGGGATCTTTGTATAACTATGTTGCATGATAGTTTCACAATTTCAGAAATATCATCGTCCACTTTTGGCCACTTTTTCTGACAGCATTGTCTTTCACTGATGCTTACACTTTTAAAGTTTTTTATGCTGGTTTTTAGGAAATTCTGCTGTTTGGGAATTACTGCATATTGCACATTAAAATAGATTGATAAGCAGATTTTTTGATGTAGGCATTTGTTGAGTGCTTTTTCAAGTTCATGTGTTTTGAGTTACCCCTGTCAATTTAAAAATCTGTACACAAGCATGGTGAAAAGAATAGTGGGGAAAGGAAGGAAGGGAGGGAAAGACGTGAAGCCAAGGTTGAATGGAGCACAAGTGTTTAAGCGAGAGTATTGGTCGGATAAAACGAGGAAAGGAAAACACAAGACAATGCAAGATGCAGATCAAGAAGTAAGGGAGGCCTGGAAAAAATTGTCAACAGAGGAAAAGAGTAAGTATGCCCAAAAGGCAAAGGAGGATAGAGATCGTATAGGATGTGCTCCTACAATCAAAGAAGGGGAGGTGCGAACACGAGCGTCACTAAAACAATTTGTGCAATTAGCAAAGTTTGTGAGAAGTGATGCAAGGTTGAGGGCCAAGGCTAAAAAAATTGGTTTTGAAAAATTATTACAAGTCACATGTACACAAATTCCTAATGCACTGTGCAGTCAATTGGTTAGAGCAATTGACCCCGCAACCTGTTCAATATGTATTAGAAACCTTAGGAGGCAAATAGTTGCAAAGGATGTACAAGATTTACTTGGCTTGCCTAATGAAGGGAGTGATATCATAGAGGTAGCTGATACAAGAAGTGAGCAATTTGTGAAGTTGAAGGAAAAATTTGCAAGAAAAAGGTTGTCAGACATAAAGGAATTGATAACTTCAAGGGAAGAAGAAGAAATGTTCGAGCCATTGTTGGTTTTGTACACGTTAGGGACGTTAATATCTCCTCCAAAAAATGGAGGCATTAGCAATCGATTGTTGAAAATTATTTGTGCTGATATGACAAGTTTGGGTGGTTACAATTGGTGTAAGTTTGTGCTCACAGACTTGATGAATGAGGTCAAAGAGTACAAGAATGCATTAAAAGAAGGGGTGAGAAGCAAATATATTGGAGGTTGCATTTATCTTGTTATGGTAGGTATTATAATGTTTTGACATTGTTTAAAATTGAATGCTTATGATGTGGATGTAAAATGACTTATGTTGCTGTAGATAATGTTTTTCCAAGTGTTTCCGTTGCTGGCCGAAGATGTGCCATTGCCTAACCATGCCATTCAGTTTTGGACCGATGCAAAGATCAAGGAAGTCGTGAAACGGGAGTATGAGAGTGAGCAAGGGATTTTATTCAAATGTGTGCCACCAGTCCTATATGACATAGGATCCAACTCAAATCATGAGGGCGACGCACCAAAACATGACACTGACTACACACTCCACCTTCCAGAAGTGACAATATTTAAAGAATCGGTGAGCTAACAATTGATATTCTGGTAGCATATTTGGCAGTTTTATATTATACTTGCTGATATGTGTTGTTGTTATAGATAACAAGACAAATGTATTGTAGAATTATGGGAAAGGTGGCTCAAACTGTTGCATCTGAGTTGTTACATATGGAAAAACAATTTGAGCAACATATTAGAAGGGATACCGACGAAGAGGTGAACATTGTTGGGGATGACAAAGAAAGTGACAACCATGTGGAAGTTGAAGAGGTTGATGTGCAAAGAAGGGACAGTGAGGATAAAAGTCAAGGGACAAAAGACAATGCAAGTTGCAGCCATGGCCAAGTTCAAGTTGCTGGTCATGAAGTTCCCGATGTAGGCTTCGATGATAGGGTGCCTCTGAGAAGGTCTCAAAGAATAATCAAACCCGCAATACATTCACCATTCTTGTCAGAAATAGGGAAGGCAGGAAGGCCTAATGAAAAAGAGCGATTGTATGACTACTGTACTCGTAAGACAAACCCCGTGGTTGGTCAAGAAATCTATGTAGAAATTAAAGACTTCTATCTACGAAAAACTGAATTGTTATGCCTTAACCGTTGGGGATGGATAAGCAAATGTGTAAGTTCGGATACTTGCTTTCATGTAATTACTGTATTAGTATTTAATTCAAAGCAGCGTTAACCCTATAGGCAACCTGTAACGAAATGTCATTGCAGGTAGTAACACTTATTGCGAATGTTTTGGTCGAAGAGCAGAAAGATTGTGATGGGGGACGTGTTAGACGTCATATATTCCAGCCGATTTTCATGGTGAGAATGTGTTATGTTTTCATTTCCTATGTTATTTGGTGGATGGGTAACATGTGACAATGTAAGTTACTGAAATTGGTTGTGGTTTTTTCCATAGGATCGCATGTTGACAGATCTTGAAAGTTGGAAGATCGACAATAATACAAAATTCATTGACTCTGACAAAGTGGGATATAATATCTCAGAGTGTGATTTTGTGTTTGCACCTGTGGTTCGGGATAATCATTGGTTTTGTTATGTGTTTGTGAAGAAGGAATTAACGGTATATTTACTTGATTCATTGCTGCCCAACTACAATGCTCCAGGTGGCGCTTCTGCACTACATGAGCTGCGCGATAAAGGACACAAAGTGGTATTGACACTTACATCTAATCAAAGTGTGCAATTGTTTTATTGTCATGCACAAACTTACTGTCTCTCAACTTTGCAATTTGTCAGAGCAAACATTTTTGTGATTTACTCGCACACCAGAATCATGATCTCTATGGACATAAGCCTGCATTTGATTTTAGATTTGGAGTTGTTCAACAGCAGAGCAATGTGTGAGTTACCGAAATTGTTGGATACTCTTGTATGTATATATGTATCCATTGTATGTTAATGTTTTGCTATTTATTTTTGTGTAGATGGGACTGTGGCATGTATGTGATATCGTGGCTGCAAATGTGGGAAAATATTACAAGGCCTGAGTGGAACAATTTCACAATGCCTGATGTGAGTTCATTTTTACTTTACATGTTACAATATGATTGGATCTAACTTATAACTTTTATGTTCAGGAAGACATGGATCAAAAGAGGGTGGATGTGGTGTGGTGGCTAGTTACCCATGCGAAGAACAAACATCGGGACTGGATAATGCGTACCATTGAAGTTTGGAGATATAAGAAGACGGCAAAGCGTCATTAATGCTTTAAGTGCTTTAACTAGGGACATTTGTATTTCATTTTGCAACAAACCAAACTGTCTGTATATATATGACTTTCTTAAACATTAGATCATCCAAATGTTGATAAAGTTTGACATACGTGCAAAACATGTTCCTTGTGCAATGATATTACATGTTGTGCAATTACTCTTCCATTATGTGCATTTGAGTTTCCGTTTTGTGCAATTACTCTCCCATGATGTGCAAAGTATGATCCATTGTGCCAATGATCTTCCATTGTCATATACTCTTTCACGATGTGCCAATGATCAGACGTTTTGTGCAATTGATCTTTCATTTTGTGCAACTAATCTTCCATGAAGTGCATTTGATCTTCCGTTTGTGCAATGGATCTGACTCATGTGTAAAGGATGATCCATTGTGCCAATGATCTTCCATTAGATGCAATTACTCTTCCATGATGTGAAACTGATCTTCCATGATATGCAATTGAACTTCTGTTTTGTGCAATTAGTCTCCCATGTGCAAAGGATGATCCATTGTGCCAATGATCTTCCGTTTTGTGCAATTGATCTTCCATTTTGTGCAATTACTCTTCCATAATGTGCAATTGATCTTCCGTTTTATGCAATTGATCTTCCATTACATGCAATCACTCTTCCATGATGTGCAACTGATCTTCCATGATGTGTCATTGAGCTTACGTTTTGTGCAAATACTCTCCCATGTGCAAAGGATGATCCATTGTGCCAATGATCTTCCGTTTTGTGCAATTGATCTTCCATTTTGATCAATTACTCTTCCATAATGTGCAATTGATCTTCCGTTTTATGCAATTGATCTTTTATTTTGTGCAATCACTCTTCCATTATGTGCAATTGATCTTCCATGATGTGCCATTGAGCTTACGTTTTGTGCAAATACTCTCCCATGATGTGCAATGGATGATCCATTGTGCCAATGATATTGCAGTCATATACTCTTCCATGATGTGCCAATGATCTTCCGTTTTGTGCAATTGATCTTCCATTTTGTGCAATTAATCTTCCATGAAGTGCAATTGATCTTTCGTTTGTGCAATGCATGTGATTCATGTGTAAAGGATGATCTATTGTGCCAATGATCTTCCATTATATGCAATTACTCTTCCATGATGTGCAATTCATCTCCCATTTTGTGGAAGGAATTTTTGCCATACGTGCCAAATGATCATATAATGCAAGTTAGCATAGTAATGGAACTGATGTTTACAACGTATGGTTGAAATATGAAGACATTCATATTATGTCATACAAAAAGTGAGCACAAGCTATGTTGCTACTATATATATATACAAGATTAATATTTACAATGACAACACAAAGTCATTGGTATACTTGAAGAACGCGAGGTCAATATGGATTCGGGTTCCTACACCTTCTTCGAGTATGCCCTTCCTGCCCGCACCTAGAACATGTATACACTTTTCTGTCCTGGAATTGAGACTCCCTTCTACTTGTTCGTGGTCTCCCGGGCCGACGGCTTGTCGTTGGGGGCCACAAGAATATTTCATTCTCATAATCACTAAATCGCAACTCATTTAACTTTGGCATGTCATGTGTATTAATTGGAGTCATTGTCATTAAATTTAACTATTTGTTCCACTCCTTCATCATCCTCAATGTCTATAATAGTGTTTTCATCTAATGTTGACAGTGTGCCCCTTAACTGTAATGTTTTGCCTTTAATACCAAGACATGAACATATTGTTCTTCTAAGCTCATTGAGCGACATTCCTTCTCTTACCATTCTTCCATTTGCTCTCCCACCCACATATTGAGTCCTCCCTTGATCAATGACAATCTTCCCACCTATGTGGAAGAAGCAATAAATTTCCTTTTGTACTCTATTCATCACATTAACTCTAGACCTGCAACAATATGGCTTTAATGTCAACTAATCTGAATTTTGCAATATGTTTGACCTATAATAAACTAGTCAATATGTAATTATACTTTCCCCTATAATAAACTAATATGCACTCAAACATGCACAGTCAAACTACTTCAATGAAGATTTTTTACCAAAACATTCAACATTGCAAAGATAATACTGCACGATGCCTTTGAACTTAATTTCATCAAAACCAGCAAGCAATATAACCCAAACTAATAAATAACTTTTTGGCAAATTAATTGCTGAATGCTACCATGGAAGATATGTTGCACATAACGGAAGATATTTTGCACACAACGGAAGATTGTTTGCACATTTATATGGAACATTTTTGCACAAATGGAACATGGTTTGCACAAAATGGAAGATCGCTTGCACACTTGGTAGCAATCAACAATTAATTTGCCTCAAAGGTATTTTTCGGCATTTCTCCCAACAAAGAAAAGAATTATTACTTCCAGCAACAATACCCAATACGGAAGATAATTACACATAATGGAAGATCATTGGCATATAATGGATCATCCTTTGCACATATCGTGGATGGCCATTGGACACGTATGGAAAAGATCCATTGCACAAAACGGGAGATCAATTGCATATAATGGCTATCACATGTGAATCTCCATTGCAGAATCATTTTCCAGCAACATTCAGGTAACAAAACCGATTACACGCAATACACGATACACAATACACAATATACAAACTCCCATCAACTAATATCAAAAACTTCACAATAATGGCCAAACTCATAATATCTAAGCAACCCCCAATTATATTTACTATTTCCTTACTCACACACACAGCAATGCACAATACTAAGTTCCACTAGCAATATAGAAATCATCACCTCCATCAAAAACTGAAATATGAAGAAGGGCTTCACAGTGATCTATCGACTCCACAGTGATGGACCTCCGGCGGACGCCACAGTGATCGACGGCAACAACAGAACACTCGCATCACCGCACTCGGCAAACAAGATAACTGAACAAGCCACTGTTATAACCTTTAGTCGTTTGCTTCTGCCTCGTGTGATCTTTCCAAACTAAACGAGGGGCTTTTGTGTCTTTTCAAGTTGAATTTTAATGACAGATAGGTACCTCAGTTGTGTTGGTGGCAAAGAGCAATTAATTTTCTTATTTGGTATTTTCCAGCGATTTTCCCTTGAAACAATACCATGTGATAATTGTCTTCACATTGGTTCAATTTAAATTTAAAAAAAAAAAACGAACCCATACTTCTCCCTATTCTCAGTAGAGTCCCAAGCTTGGGATCAAATATAATCCAAAATGAATGCAACAACCAATCAGCTGGAGCTGGATATCACATTGATCGATTTAGGGCCTATTAATTTTAACTTAATTACATTTATGGATTAATCTTGGAAACAGATTCCATAAAAATTTGATACATTTGTTTTCAAAATTGCAAGCAGCCAAGTTCAGCTGCACAAAACACGGGATTTACCTTTTGTTTTGTTTTTTTTAAGATTTTGTAAAGATGATCACTAAAGTGTTGCTGAACCCGGACCGGACCGGCAAACCCACCGGTAAACCGGTCCGGTCCGGGTTCACATTTAAATTTTTTTTTTATTTACATTTTTCCTTTAGAATTTTATACTATAAGTCTAAAATTTTCAATTTCTCACCAGTTTGGTCCCGGTTTGGCCCCGGTTTGACCCACTGACCCTTAACCCAATACCCCGACCGGTTCAATGCCCGATCTGAGTTTTAATACCTTGGATCACTACTATCTATTAACTCTTTATAACATTAAAGTAGTAGCAATAACTATGAGAGCTATTCCAATGATAAGATTGGTCGGTTGGTGGATACATCTAATGGGGAGAGGGGTGTCTTCATTGATTTTCCTCTCCATTTACTTTCCATTGAGTTTATCTACCATTAGATCAACTTTCAATGGTTGAGATTTATCATGGTGGATTTTTATTATAATGATATTCTTTACAGATTATTAAATCTCAACTATTAAAAGTTGATCTAATGGTAGATATAATTAATAGAGAGTAAATGGAGAAGGAAATCAACGGAAACACCCCTCTCCCCATCTAATGACTATAAATTGAGCATGACAATTAGGCATCTTGAAAGACAATTTATGCCATTTTAAAATTTTAGATTGGAAAAATACCATGTAATAATTGTGGTTACATTGGTTTGATTTAAAGAAAAAGGTTAAGGTATTAAAATAACTTTCAACTTTTATAAAAAATGCAACAGTAACCATAAAATATTTTTTGAAGCAAAAGTAACTATAAACTTTTAAAATTGAGCCAAAACCGTTAAACCAAGGTAACTTCGATCAATTATAATGAGAAAAATTAATCTTTTGATTTTTAAGGTTTTGACTTACTTATAACTCAACCCTTGAACTTATGACCTGCTTGCAACCCAAACCCTAATATTTATGACTCATATTATTTGGTAAAAAATGTTAAAATACTATTAAAAATTGCTTAGATGGATTTTACTTAAATTAAAAAATAAAAACAACATCCCCGTCCCCACCAGCTCACATTTCCCTCCACCTCTGTTTTTCAGAAACCTCAATGGGCATCCGTAGGTCCATGATAGATCATTTTGAAGCACTAGAGGGCAGCGAACGACTCAGATTGGAGAACAGATTGATACCACTTATGATGCTTTCCATTATGATAAAGCACCAAAATATGCAAGAAAAAGTCATTGTGGAAAAACATATTTCTCAACTTTTGAATGATAAATGGTGAATAGCGTTTGGAAGAGGATGAGATTAGAAAAAGTTGAAGCACACCCACTTCACAATATATATGGTGTACAATCTCTCATTTTAATTAATAATAAATGGAACTATAGATTCTTTATATGATGCTCATAATTTTGGAGACCCTTTAATGTAAGAAAATCAATCCCACCTTATATTTGAAAGGAGCTTCAGAAGGACATGGACACCATGAATGCCCAATGAGGTTTTTGGAAAATAGAGGCGGAGGGGGATACAAGTTGGTGGAAATGTGGAGGCTTTATATATATATATATATTATTTACATTACTTATATTGTATGGCATTTGTGGCACAATGGTCACCAACATTTTGTGCAAATAACTCCAAAGGGTATATTCCCATCAGAGCTCTAGTGGGGCCGGTCGGAGCTTTGGTGGCTGCTAGTGGGGATAATTTTTTTAAATGAAGAATATGTAAGAGCAAATGTGTCCTTTCCTTTTAATTTCAAAAAAGACAAATTGAGTCTAATATCTTTTTGTGATTATGAATATTCAAAACACATTTTTTATCTTTTAGCATTTTTAAAGTTCTTTATTAGGGATTTTTCCTTAATTAATATCTAGTATATCTAGCATCCAAAAATATTTTTCTTGTACTACCCAGTATCTTAAAATATTTTTTCAGTAGCACCCACCTAATATCTCAAATTATTAGTGCATTCAACATTATAGAGTATGTTTTTCATGCCGAATACACTAAAAATTAATTAATTTAGAATAAGAAAATACTTAGATTAAGTTTCTTATATTTATTTCGTCAAGTTCTTTAATCACATGTGACCATGTGTTCTATTTTTGAATCATTATCATTTAACTATACATCAAAATGAAAAAAAATATCAAACATAGCCATGTTTGATTGAAGAATTTGATGTAATAGATGTAAGGACCTTGATATAAGTATAATCCTTAAAATATTGAGTGTAACTTAAAAAAATACTTCAGATCATTAAATATAGCTTAATTCAAACAAATAAAAAAATTAATGTTTTTTTTTTTTAAGAAAAAACCTCTTAATTTGGGGATGAGCATTGGAATTTGGATTCGCATTTGGGGTGCCATGGAGATTTTAGCAATGCGATGCCATGGAGATTTTAGCAGAAGAGGCCCTGGACCTTGAGCTACAAGGATGACAATCACGCGCCGTCGCTTAGCTACTCTCACTCGCCGCTTTTCATCCTACTCCGCCGCCAGGAAAGTTCCTCTTCTCTTTAACTGTAACACAGACCCAAACACCCAAACTGAAGCTACAACAACTCTTCAGGTTCTCTCATGGGGCAGAGGCGCCTCTGGCCAACTCGGAGGTGGCTCTGAAGAAATCAGATTGTATCCTTCCCCTGTAGCCAACCTCCTTGTGCCAAAAACTTCATTCGTTCTCTCCCAAACACCAGGCAAACTTTCTAGAAAAGGCCTTGACGGAGAAAACATTGGCCATGGTGGAGAAAAGACAATTGAAGTTGGTATATCTTGTGGGCTTTTTCATTCGTCTTTGATTGTCGATGAGACTCTTTGGATTTGGGGAAAAGGCGATGGTGGACGGTTGGGTTTGGGGCATGAGAATTCGATGTTCGTCCCTACGTTAAACCCTCACATTGATTCTCTTTGGTGCATTGCTCTTGGTGGGCTGCATTCGGTTGCACTCACCTCGTCCGGTGATGTCTTTACATGGTCAGAGCCACTAAATCACTTCAAAATTTGCTTGTTTACATGTTTTTGTGAGAGATTGTTGCTATATACCGATTGGAATCATTTGGACTGAAATAACACTTTGGTCTTTTAGTTATTACTTATTAGGTCGACTTTAGCTATAATCCCCCCAATTATGTGATTGTCTAAGTAAGTTTTCCATACTAGGCAACTTGGCACGAAGTAGTCCTGCTGACATTTCTGAATTGCTTCAAAAAAAAAAAAAAAAAGAACCACTTTCTTATTTTAAACGAATGACTCATTCTTTCAGTCTCACCAACTTTTACTTGTTAATGCTAAATGAGTCTATCAATTCAGGGATCTAATTTTTAGTTTACTCAATCATATATCTTAGCACTCTACTTGTATCTTATGATTGACTTTCAACAATTTTGGTGATCATGGCCATTCTTTAAGAGAACTAGATATTTGTCGTTAGGAACTTAGAATATGTTGAGTTTTAGTGACTTTTAATTCTTATCAAACTTGTAGAGTTCAGATTTTAGTGGTTCACATAGGATTTAAATTACTAAAAAATTGCTGTATCTGTGATTTGTCCTGGCGCAAATATTTAATTGGATTGATATGTGGCAAAAGCCATGAAAAACACAATATCGCAAAATAGTATTTCATTCACACCCATTTTATAAGTTTTCTCCCCTATTTATCCTAAGTGCCTAAATGCCCTTGCCCATGTCATTACTATATGTCATGTATGCTTTAAACTAGGAAGGTTCTTGTCTTGGACATGCTTAACAGTCAGTGATGAGTGGATATATTGTTTCATCTTGTATATTCCGATCTGATGTGTGTGTATATGCTTTTCAACAAATGCTATGCCTGGAAACTACTTTAGATATACATGTGCGGTGAAAGACTTGAACGATTAAGAATGTTCTAATTGTAGCAAAAAAAAATTAGAATGCTATTTTATTGCATTATGTTCTCTTTGGAAGCACAGAAAATGCTACATGTAAAATGCTTTCACATTTTGAAGGGTCAAAATTGTATTTAGATTCTGGTAAAGTTTATATTTCCTATTTGTTCAACCTTTTATTGGGCTGAATACCGTGAAAAGTTCTTTATATTGATTTGGTTCAAGTTTGCAGGGGTTATGGTGGGTTTGGCGCCCTTGGACATTCAGTATATCATAGAGAACTACTCCCAAGATTGGTGACAGGCTCATGGGAGGGAACTATACAGCATATCGCTACCAGTGGAACACATACTGCTGCAGTCACTGAATCAGGTTCATTTATACCCCTTCCTGTAATCTTTGGCTCTTTAGTTTTATCACTTAATAATCATAGCATTATTTTCTTTCTCTAACCATATTGATAAGATGAGTTTGGAATTTTAGATTGATGAATTAAAATGGGAATTACATTGATTGAAAATTGGTCTAACTGCTCTACTTTTAAATCTTCTATTCTGTCAATTTTTTCTTCCACTATGTTTGTCCTAAATTGACTTTAAATATTATATGGCTTTGCTGCCATTCATGGTAAAAATGGATTTGATAAAAACTGGAAGCATCAGTTTTATTTTATGTTGATTATTGAAGCATGAGATAACTTTATGTTAATTGGTACAGGTATATTATGTTCTGTTTTTTTTAGTTATATTATGGACTCATTTCTTAACAAAATCAATATCTATAATTACACATGCAAACAATTTATAAATGTGTGTAGAATTTCTTAATATCAATGCGTGTGTGATTACTTAAATTTGAATAGCACTAATCAAAAGCAAATTATTTATTAAAACCCATAATTTACCATTCACCAATATTATATATAACAAATGTGACATAGTTCTTTTCCTTTGCTGTGTCAGCAATTTCCTGATTCCCTGAAGTAGCAGAGAGGAGTCATTGTGGTACTGTAGGTCACTCATGGTCTTGAATTGTGACTATAAGTTAGTATGGAATATGAAGCTTCTGATCATATATCCTCTGGGCTATGTCAAATTTGCTGGGGTAACATTTGGCATTTTCCGAAATTATTTTCCCTTTCAATGTGCAGGGGAGCTTTATATGTGGGGTCGAGATGAAGGGGATGGTCGATTGGGACTTGGTCCTGGCAGGGGCCCAGATCATGCAGGTGGACTTAGTATCCCTTCCAAAGTGAAAGAATTGCCTTTCCCCGTTGCTGCTGTTTGCTGTGGGGGATTTTTCACAATGGCATTGACAGGGGAAGGACGGCTGTGGAACTGGGGAGGTAATTCACCTTTTCAGGGCCTTGATATTTTTCCCTGGATTCTAGAACACTAGTACAATGCATTTATTCCAAGTTTGGTTTAGCGGTTCAGGAGAACTGACAATGTTAACCTCTTCTTGTCAGCCAATTCTAACTATGAACTTGGGAGAGGTGATAAGATTGGAGGTTGGAAGCCAAAACCAATACCCAGTCTTGAAAATGTTAAAGTGATTCAGATGGCAAGTGGTGGATATCACTCCCTTGCATTAACTGGTATCTTGATACGAAACTAGGATTACCATGCTGTTTCTTTGTTGTGCCCATTTTAGATTTATATCGTGTTGAATACTTAAATTTTAAAATTTTAATTTATATTTTAGATGATGGCAAAGTGCTTTCATGGGGCCATGGTGCACATGGTCAGTTAGGTCATGGGTCTCTCCAGAATGAGAAGACACCAAAAGTGATTGAGGCTTTAGCTCATGAACATATTATCCATATTTCTTGTGGGGGATCTTCGTCAGCAGCTGTGACAGGTAAGATAATTCATATTACCTGCTGTATTCTCATTGATCTATATAGTATTTGAATTAAATGCATAAATTCTTTTCTCTACCAAATTTTGGTCCTCCATGCATGCTTCAGTTTAATATCCTGGACAAGACATCCATAAATGGGAAAAAACTGCATGGAAATGCAAAAACTGGGCTATGCTGATAGGTGTAATAACTAACTAATAACAATATGCCCAAGAAATCCACAGTTCCTTGCCACTAACTTGCAGTGATCAGGGTATGCTGCCCTGTTAGCGTTTGGAAAACTAGATAAGAATAGATTATCACTTGATTTCAGTTTGTATTTGTGCGGCTTTCAATAGGTTGGGTAGAATGAAACTGAAACATGTTTCTACTCTCGAGCCTGTGTTTAAGGTTCTCCTCTAAAATTGGAACATTCAGGTAGGAGTTTTAAAATATAGAATTTTAATCAAAAGTGTAATACAGTGTTATGAGGGATTTATGAGGCTCAGCATGTTTTGGCATTACAGTCCATACATCATGGAAATAGATGGATTGCAAAAGTACTTGACACAGGATTCACCTTTAATCCCCATAGCTCGAGTATGCTGCGTTCACTGTTAACTAAAATGGCTTCAGGTCATATAGTCAGGAAATGACTTGTTCTTCACCAAAAAAAAAAAAAAGAAAAAAGAAAAAAAAAAAAAACTACTACAAGCACTACAAACTAGATTTTATATCAAGGACCAGAGGTAGTCATATTTTTCTCCCGTCAACATTATTCCAATCAATGTAGTCCAGGAGTTGACGGGCTGTTTTTGGTTGTGAGCAGATGAAGGTAAGTTGTACATGTGGGGAAATGCCGGCGACTCTCAGTTGGGAGTTCCTGGGCTGCCTGACGTACAACCATCCCCTATTGAAGTCAACTTCCTTATGGAGGATGATGGATTGGGGCCTCACAAGGTTCTGTCAGTGTCAATTGGTGCATCACATGCAATGTGTTTGGCCTTGAAGGAAAACCGATGATACGACATATCGACCAAACGGTTTTTCCTCTATCAATGAAGTGCAGTGACAAAAGCATTATGGATCTTCAACAACATGAAACAATTTGGAGTCGGAGAATACAGTTCGTATTGCGGAACACTGTCATTCCTGGAAGCAGTTAGAGGGGATAACATATGATTGCAGATGGTGTTTTGATGGATTTATGTATCGTTATCCCATTTTTTCTTGTCAGCACTGTGTCTACCTCAATTTTCAACTTTGATGTAGCAGATGAGCGTGTAGATTTGTACTGATAGGAATCACAATAAATTCGATGGCTTGATGCATTGAAATCATCAGCATAAGGTAGCATCAATGCAAATCAATGTTCCAATTTGGAGATCATATGTGACTGTTGAAATGTTTGCACCAGCTTGCTCTTTAAGGGGCTCCAACTGAAGATCTTCACCCATATTTGTTTAAGGGTGATAGTTTGTTTAGAACAAAAATGTGGTTGAAATTCAACATTGAGGAATACCTTTTTTAGGCAGGTCACTTGCTTTTCATTCAACAGTACTGGTTGTATAACTCCTAAAAAAATATACGTCACCACCTTTTCTTTTTCCTTGTCTTTTTTGGTTTGAATATGATTGCTTTTAATAGGAGGATACTTGTGTCTAGCGTAAAAAAAAAAAAAAAAAAAAAAAAAAAAAAAAAAAAATTCAAGGCCTTGTTTATATGTCATTGTTAATCAAGAGTGATAGATTTCAAGTAATTGTTTAATGGTTGATGCAAGAGGGAGGACTTGTATTAGCTGTAAATTATTAAAATTATAAACAAATATTATGATTTTTATAATTTTGTAATTACTTTAAACTTTGTTTACATTAATATATTCAGCATATATCTAGTCCGAGGATTTTTGTTTTTTTTAATTAACAAGATTTAGCCAAATTTATTTCATTCTTTAATTAATTTTTCTTTCCCCCCTTTCCATAAAGCATGTGTGCGTAAGGCAACGGCAAGCTGTTTTAAGTCATTATAGTCAAATTCACGAGTTAACTCTCTAAGTTTATTGTTTTTACGTTTTTAGCTTACAAAATCATTTCGAGTCACTCTTAAACCCATACTAGCTATAAGCTCAGTTAAACTCTCGAGTTCATTACCAAGTTTACCGTTTTTACGTTCTTAGCATACAAAGTTTTGTTAACTTACTCTTATACTTATGTTAACTTTTTTGATTTGATCATAGTTAATGGCTTTATATGTGAATTTTGTAGAATTTTTTTTTAGTATGATAAGTTATGAATATCGATGGATTTAATTTCAATTATTCTAATTTATAATATATATTTAAATAATTTTTTTTCCATTTTTTATATTTTAATTATTCAATTATACACTATTAATATCAATTTACTAATAAAAATAAACTTTTACGAGCTTACGATTCGAGTTCATGATATGAGTTTACATCACTGTCATATATTTACTTAAACTCATGAGTTTGACAACCTTGACTTCAGTATCAATGCTATCTACCATGCTTGGATGAAGTCTCGGATTTTAGTAAGAAAATAAAGCATATATAAAGATCCAAACATGACTGCTTGACATGAGCTTCACTGGTGGACATTACATGAAAATAAAACAAGAACTTCAAACACAGGAAATTGAGGACTACATATCAATAAACCGCTACTAAAGCATGAACCAATTTATTGGCCGGAAAGCATTGGCCTTATTTAGCTATTTAGTAACCACAGTTGTTGCTGGATGAGGTTGCAGTAATCTTTAGAAACTTTTGTTTTTGTTCTTGTTGTTGTTGTTGTTGGAGATTGGAGTTTCTTGTTTCTCTTCAATAAGCTTGTTCACTTCATTGATTAACTTATCAATTTCTTCACTTGCAGAAGCACGCTGATCATCATTCATCCTCTCAGGTGGAATCGCCAAAAGTTGCTTCAGCTTCTCTGTTTCATCCCTCTCATTAAGATGCAGATGAGCAAGTAGCACAAGCTGTGTCTCTGAAAGTTCATTTAGGGCAGAATATTGGCTGCTGCTACCTCCATTTGAAGACTTACAGAAGTTCTGGCAATTAGGATCTGAACAACCGTTAATGTATTGTTCAGCATATGGGGAAGCTGATGAGACCATGATGATGGCCGTCTTGGCTGCACAAGATTCACAAAGCTTGCTCAAGGCCATTGTTGTACCTGTAGTTGATGATGATATGGAAATTGAATTAGTTTGAGAGATTTGGGAAAGAAAGGTCTCAATTTATAGTGAGTTAGATGTGCCCACCAACCGACCAGTCTTGTCATTTGATTGGCGCTCGCAGTCATTATTATATTTTCTTTAATATTATAAAGAGCCAATAGATAGTGATCATCTTTATAGAATCTCAAGAAAAAGTAAGCAAATGCCGTGTTTTACGCTACTAAATATGGTTACTTATAATTTTAAAAACATATATATTACTTTATGGAATCTGTTTTTAAGATATATCCATAAATGCAATTAAGTTACACCAATAGCTATAAGTTCATAAATGTGATCACCAGCTGATTGGTTGTTGTATTTATTTTAATATTTCTCTTTGAGTTGATTGGACTTGATTTATTTTCAAGACGAATTGCCATCTTTATTGCTGTAAACACTAAAATGAAAAAAAAAAAAATGTATATGGGCAAATCTAAGATATCTGAGACACAATGCTACTATCATGCTGCACCTATGACCTAACATGAAATAATGAAGAGAAAGAGATTGGATCCATAACATCTAATCAGCTAAATGTGAGTAAAAAATGTTGGATTATACTTAATCCATAAGCCCAATATAAGAGGGCTCTAATGAGAATAAGGAGAAATATGGGTTATTTGAGGTAACTTTTCTTACCACATAAAACATAATATTAATACTTGTAATAACTATTTTTTCCCTGTGACCTGGTTTTAGGAAGTGATTTTAGGCCTCAATTCCCAATAAAATAGAGTCATATCAACATCTTAGTGACAATTTTTCTATATAAAAAAATTAAATTCATTTGAATAAAGCTGCAAGTCTAGTAATTTTTCATTATTCTATAATATGTACATTTTTTATAAAATAAGCATATGATAAACTAACAAGATTATGATCTGAAAGAAAATGAGAATTTCATGAACCACTGATTCATCATAGAATTTGCATGTCCATATTTTTTACAAGTGTGTGCATATCCTTCAATATATATATATTGAACTAATTAAAGTTAAGTGTTTATTTTGGACCAAAGAAATTAAGGGTTTATTTGATTCCGTTCTCTGTTTTTTTGTTCTCACAAAAAGTTTTAAAAATAGTTTTTGGAAAAAAAGTTTAAAAAAAAATCTATTTAGATAGATTGTTTTGAAAAATTTGCTTTTGAAGTGACATGACGGTTGTTGTCATTGATAGTATAGTATCAATAGTGAATAAGTGACATCTTCAAAAAATCAAAAATAGGAAAACAAAAACAAAAAAATAACTAAAAACTGTTTTTGTTTTTAAGTTTTTTAAAACAACTTTTTATTTTTTATTTTTAAAAAGAATTTTCTGAAAATAGTTTACCAAACAGGTTTTATTGTTTTATTTTTTATTTTTAAAAAAACAATGTTTAAAAACAAAATCAAACAGCCCCTAAAGCTTGAATCACATTCAAGGTGAAGGTACTTATAAATCGCTCACCAACAAGATCCTTATATAAGTGGGATTTAAACCCACAACCTTATAGTTATAAGCCAACTCTTTCACCAACTGGACCAACCTTGATTAGTGGCAGTTTTGTCTTTGCTAAAGCACGATTGATTTTTTTTTTTAAAAAAAAAGCAGAGATAAGCCCAAAACTAGCAGCTTTGTTTTGTTGCAAATTCAATTCCGAATAAAATTAAATTTATTTGAATAAAGTTTTGCAAGTCTAATACTTTTTTATGATCCTATAATATGTAGATTTAAAATAAAATAAGTTTTTTTATTTTTATAATTTATATAAATTTTAAATTATAAAATACAAAATAAGAACAAAAAAGTAGACATATATCCTTCACTCCAACATTTGGAAAATGAATTATATATATTGATGATTTGTAAAGTACAATTTTAGGGTCTATTTGGTATGACTTATGAGTGTACAACTTTAGTGTCCAATTTGAAGTAGATAGAAGAGGAAAGATAAAAGGGTTAAAAAAAAAAAAAAAACTAGTTAAATTTTAACCCCCTCAAAATTTTTTAATCTAACCCCAAAAAATTTCCCTCCACCCATTTTCCCCTCCCTGGTAGAGACTGCCAAATCGTCAACTTTAAATCCCATTGTGTGTGAGCTTGTGCGTGAGATAGAGCTACAGTGATTTCTCTCTCTCTTTTCATTTTGAATTAAAGCACCAGTATGCGCTATTTGTTAGAAGGATTCAGAACAATTTCTGAATATATATAATGCTTAAATCTGCACAAAATAGCACATATCTTCATTCAGTGTTTGAGAGTCATAAACTGCAAATCCCTCAAAAGTAAGTTGAGAAGTCGAAATTGATTAGAGATAGGACCAATACATCAAAGCTAAGTTGGGCTCATATTTAAAAACGATGGTTGGGCCAAGATTCTTGCTTTCTGGTTGCGTTTCTGATGAGTATGAAAACATTAATCCTTTGGAGGAGAAATACTCATGTACTCCCATAGTATCAGCTTGTTCATGCTCTATCCAATTAGAATGCCCCAACTCAGATATATATATATTTTTTTTGGATGAATACTGAATTACATCTACTCACTAATGGAGAAATACAAAGACAGGTTTATAACAACCTAAGGCTAAAACAATAACCTCAAAAGCCTATTCATGATCAACAACCGCCTCTTGATTGAAAGGTGGTGGGTGATCAAGAATAACAAAATTTCCTGTAAAAGTATGAGCTAAACTAGCAAGATAATCAGTTAAAAAGTTCTGATCTCTAGGAATATAAGTAATAATGACATTCCAATTCTTAGACATCCAGAGCCTGACATCATCAATGACCTCCCTAAACGGGTGAATAGTCTCTGAACCCCTGGATAGTAAATTGATAGCCTCCAGACAATCTATATAAATCAGGATACTCCTCAAGTTCTTGTTCCAGCAAATCTGAAGGCCCAAACTCAGATAATTTTAATCCCATATGTCACCCAACTATTTTATATTATTTTATTGTTTCAAAAATTAAAAATACCTAGGGTTTGATAAATTACTCAACTTCCACTCTTTTCCCCTTCCTTAGACTCTCTTCTCTATCCGTTTGGCTTGAGACCTTCTCTTCTTCTCCGTTCTTCGAAGGCCTTTCTTCAAGAATCACCGTTGAAGTGCTTCCTCAATCTCTCCACCATTTTGTTCTCGGGTGCTAATGATTGTGGTAGATAGGTCGATGACGTCTGAGAAAAATTACAAACGACGAGCCAAAATCTAAATGACGAAACGTTTGAGTTTTACCAATTCCATGGCGGTGGATGGGATTTCTCTTTATGAGGCCAAAGAGATCCTGATATTGATATTGTGCTTGTTTGGATTAACGATTGGAATATTTAAAAGTAACTTTTCAATCATGATTTACGATATACAAGGTAAGTATGTGAGAGAAGTTTTGTCTCGATTTACATAAAAAACAGCTTATAAGCAATCAGATCGTTAAAACAAGCATGCTCATTATCTATTCCGTATAGTATCATCGTTGGTCTTTCAAGGCGATAACTTGGACATCCTCAGGAAGTCCCATGGTAGATAGATAAAAAACAAACTAGGAAAAAAGCACCATCGAAGCCTATGGTGTCCTTCATCTCTCTTAATTTTCTTTTCAAATGTCGATGACGGTGGTGAAGATATTAACAGTGGCACCGGATAAGAAAGTACTTATCTCTACATTATTCTCATTCTTACTCTTCTAAGCGTCTTCCATGACAGTGTAAAGCTTGTGAAATGTGAATCTTTTTTTGGCATTCTGCAATCAAAGAGGAATCGAGGGGATTTCTTTCTCTAATACTCTCAATTACTAGAGATGTATGATTTGGGTAGATCCAGAAAAAGGTTCTAGTTTTGGGGATAAAGTATGGTTATCTTGATCATCATCAAAACCATATAATCTTTTCTCAATCTGAAGCAAATGTATAAAAATTGCTATCGATGTTTAACCTCTCTTCCATAGCCATCATTTGAGGTCGCACTCCGTTGGTGGTGCTTGAAGAAAGAAGCTCATCTCTGAACGATGAGAGGAGGGAAGTAGGGTGAAGGAAGAAAGAGAGGGGCAATTGAGTAATTTACCCAACTCAAGGTGTTTTTAATTTTTAAAGCAATAAAATAATATAAACTAATTGACTGACACATGAGGTTAAAATTATTTGAGTTGAAACATTCTGAGTAGAGCATAAATGAACTAGTATTCTGGAAGTACCCAAATATTTCTCCCTTTGGAGATGGGTTGTTGGTAGCCAAATTCTGTTTCTTTCCTCCTAATTCCTCTCTGATATACCATCTCATCGATCCCATCCATGTTTATGTGAGAGGACTGAAAAAAATGCCAACTTAAACCGTGAAAGGTATCCTTGTAGTCTCTATGGAGATTACTTTTGCCTTTACGAGTTACGGTGAGAAATTGTTCATATTTTGAACTCATTTGTAAATGTTTCAGCAGCCAAAGCATGCCACATATTTGTCCAAATACCTAATTTTTTTCTCTGTTATCTGGAAAGAAGTCCCTTGAATAGTCTGGAAGATTCTCAATGTACCAATCAAAGCTGTTACCAAATATGATAACATTTCTTAATAGGTTTGGTTCCCAATTTGCCTCTAAGAGGATGTTGTATAACCTTATATTATAATGCGGCATGAGGAACATAGTTGGTTGTAGGGTTTGCCTCTTTTCTTCTTTGTTGTGGTTTAAGACAGAACAACCAAGAGATTCCAAAACTTTGATTTCAGTACAAGAAAGGATAGGATCAAATACTTCTATCTCGCCAATTCAAATGAAATCTGTTTTCATTAATAGTGCAAGACTTAGCTGCAATACAGGAGATTTGTATTATGAAAGATTGCCAATACCATAAATTACGATGGGAATCTGACTCTAATCCCAAAACCGTTTGTATACGTTTACAAATTCGTGAACTTTGTACCTCCTTCCGAAAATCATGATACAACTGAGAGTTCTCAAGTTGATCTATAAACATTTCCACTCTGAGAATCAATGTTTTATAAAGTTATTATTATTATTATTATTATATTTTACAAAATAAAATTTATTTATGTTTTATAGATTGCAATTATGAATGGTATAGATTAGATTTTAAGAGTTTAAATTTACTTATTTTTGTTTATAGAAATGATTTTATACAAGATTAAATCTGAATCATATATTGTTTTAATCTAATGGTGGATATGATATTATGATTTGAAAATGAGAAAGGGAATAATGAGAGAAACCCAACCTAAAAATAAGAGAAACTTGAGATAAGAGATAGAGAATAAGAGCAAGAGAAAAGAAAATGGGAGAGAAAGAGGGGAGCAATTTTTCCATGGTAATTAGACCTGGACCGAAAATCACCAAACCGGCCTTTGGTCCGGTCCGTTCTGATGACCCGGTTCAGTCTGATTTTTTATTTTTGTAAAAAAAAAAATCAATTTTTTTCTTTAGAATTTCATATTAATAATCCTAAAATTTTCAATTTTTTACCAGTTTAGTCCCATATTAGCTCTAATTTGACTTTGCTCTGACCTACTGACCCTTAACACAGTACCCCCACCGGTTTTGTGACCGGTCCGGGTTTGATTACCTTGAATTTTTCATTCACTTTGTGTCTACAATGCTTGACCTAAGGTCTCAATTAATAGACCTTCACCATTAATAAAAAATTAAATAAATATCTAGGCAGAAGAAATAAACTTATAGGGCAAGTAAACTTGGAGAGAATTCACTTTGTGACTACAATGCTTGGCCCAAGTTCTCTATCTATAGACCTTCATCATTAATAAGAAATAAATAAATATATAGGCAAACTTAGAGAAGAAGTAAACTTGGAGGGCAAGTTTGAGTAGAGACTAAGTTTGCTTAGTGAGCAAGTTTACTTAGAGAGTAAGTTACCTTAGAGATTAAGTTGGCTTGAAGAGCAAATTGGCATGGATATGAGTCAATGGACAGTCACATAATTAATATCCATAACACTTATGAATATTAATTATGTGTGTGTAAGTGTTATGGATATTAATTATGTGAATGTCCATTGACTCATATCCATGCCAATTTGCTCTTCAAGCCAACTTGATCTCTAAGCAAACTTACTCTCTAAGTAAACTTGCTCACTATGCAAACTTGCCCTCCAAGTTTACTTCTTCTCTAAGTTTGCCTATATATTTATTTATTTCTTATTAATGGTGAAGGTTTATAAATAGAGATCTTGGGTCAAATATTGTAGACACACAAGTGAATGAAAAATTGCTCCCCGCTTTCTCTCTCATTTTCTCTTCTCTTGCTCTTATTCTCTATCTCTTATCTCAAATTTCTTTTATTTTTATAACATGTTATCAACACAAAAGCTCCAATAAAGATATGATATTCTCATCGTTTCTTTGATGATTTAATCTACCTTCTTGTAATGTATTTTATTTGATTTATCTGGGATAATCTAAGCCACTATATGAAATTAAAGAGATACGTTTACCAATTGTTATAAACATTGGGTTTCATGGCTACAATTGGAGATTGTTATTGTTTTTTTTACATCTTATACCTCATTTTACAAATTCTTTTATATTATTGTTGTTGTTTTAGTATGGCCAGAAGCCATATACCTTTTCATCCTCTATTATTTTATATGGCTAGAAGCCATGTACATTTTTAGTTATCCTAAAGATAAATAGTTTAATCCCTCATCGTGAGATTAATTGGTCTGAAGCTATGAGATTAAATGGCTCAAAGCTATAAAGTTTTAATTTTCTTATCTTGCATTATGAAGTATTTATTGTCTTTACAAGTTTACTGTTATTTTCATTTGTGTTATTATATTATGTTTTTACTTTTCATATTTTAATGATTCCCGTTCATTTTAATTAGTCTAAACCATGTCAAACCTTACAAAACTTGAATTTGTGGCTCTTGACATTATTGGAAGAAACTATTTATCTTGGATGTTGGATGCGAAAATTCATCTAAATGCCTATGGTATGGAAGATACAATTAAAGAAGGGAATCATGCATCTAACCAAGATTAAGTCAAATCCATGATTTTCTGCATTACTATTTGCATGAAGGTCTAAAATTTGAATATTTGACCATAAATGACCCACTTGTTCTTTGGAACAATTTTAAATAAACATATGACCACCAGAAGATAGTCATCCTCCCAAAAGCTCGTTATGATTGGATACATCTACCT
The DNA here is from genome assembly GCA_963855925.1 of Inga laurina. Lineage (NCBI taxonomy): Eukaryota > Viridiplantae > Streptophyta > Magnoliopsida > Fabales > Fabaceae > Inga > Inga laurina. The sequence goes on along the minus strand of OY979706.1, from coordinate 6,064,165 downwards.
TTGCAAGATTTTAAATATGTGAGCAAGTATAACTCAGTCATGTTTAGGATTACTTCTCAATTAAAATTACATGGAGAGAATGTTACTGATGAAGATATGTTAGAGACAACATCTCCATATTTCATGCATTCAATTTGCTCCTGCAGTAGCAATATCGTGAAAAGGGTTTCAAAAAATATGTTGAATTAATTTCTTTCCTCCTTGTGGTTGAACAGAGCAATGAGATTTTTGTTGAAAAATCATGAATCTCGTCCAACAGGCTCGACTCCATTCCTTAAAAACAAATGTAGTAATGAATGAATCTATTTGTGTCAGTGGACATGGGAGTAGACGTGGCTACAACCATGGCCGTAGTTGTGGTCGAAATCGTGATAGTTCAAATTCCCACCCGAAGTGGGGAAAGATTGATAAGAACCACAAAAAGGAAACTAATGGCATAATACACTTGCTGAAAATCCATGTTATCGATGTGGTTATAAGGGTCATTGGTCTTGTACCTGTTGTACAACAAGACACCTGGTTGAACTTTACCGAGAATCGCTTAAAAAAATTGGTAAATGATCAAAGGTTGAAGTAAATCATATTGATAAGACTGAGAATTCTCCATACTCAGAATTCTGAGTAAATCATGTTGATAAGACTGAGAATTCTCTATACTCACAATTCTGAGAATTCTGAGTATGGAGACATGGATATTACCCTTGACCTACTTGTAAAAATTGAATATGGAGAATTTATCAACATGGTTTACTTCAACTTTTGACCCTTTACCATTATTTTTGAGCGACTCTTGGTAAAGTTCAACCACGTGTCTTGGCATACGACAGGTACGAGACCAATGACCCTTGTAACCACAACGATAACATGATTTTCAACATGTGTATTATGCCCATTAGTTTCCCTTTTGTGGTTCTTATCAATCTTTCCCCACTTTAGGTGGGAATTTGAACCACCACGATTTTGACTATGACCATGGCCATGGCTGTAACCATGTTTACGCCTACATCCACAGCTACAAATAGATTCATTTGTTACTGCGTTTGCTTCTGGGAATGAAGTTGAGCTTGTTGGATGGGATTCATGATTTTTCAATAGAAACTCATTGTTCTGGTTAGCCACAAGGAGGCAAGAAATTAATTCAGCATATTTTTTTGAAACCCTTTTCATGATGTTGCTGCTGTAAGTGCAAATTGAATGCATGAAATGTGGAGAATGTTTTTTCTAACGTATCTTTATCAGTAACATTTTCTCTATATAATTTTAATTGAGAAATAATCCTAAACATAGTTGAGTTATACTCGCTCACATATTTAAAATCTTGCAAACGCAAATGTATCCAGTCATAATGAGCTTTTGAGAGGATGACCATCTTCTGATGGTCATACCTTTATTTTAAATTGTTCTAAAGAATAAGTTAGTCTTTTATGGTCAAATATTCAATTTTTAGACTTTTATGCAAACGACGACATAGAAAAATTGATGGATTTGACTTTAACTTGGTTGGATGCATGATTCTCTTTTTTAATTGTGTCTTCCAGACTATGAGCATTTAGATGGTTCCTCATCCAGCATCCGAGATAAATAATTTCTTCTAGTAATGTCAAGAGCCTCAATTTAAAGTTTTACAAGGTTTGAGATAGTTCATATTAATAAAAATGAACAAGAATCATTAAAATATGAAATGTAGAAACGCAATATAATAACACAAACGAAAATAACAGTAAATTTGTAAAGACAAGAAATAATTCATAAGGCAAGATAAGAAAGTTAAAATTTTATGGCTTCAGGCCATTTAATCTCATAGCTTTAGGCTAATTAATATCAAGATGAGAGATTAAACTATTTATCTTCAGGATAAATAAAGTACATATGGCTTCCGGCCATAAAAGACGAAAAGACATATGACTTTTGGCCATCTAATATGATCGAAGATAAAAAGGTATATGACTTCTAACCATATTAAAATAACAATAATAATATAAAAGAATTTGTAAAATAAGGATAAGATATAAAAACGATAACAATATCCAATCGCAGTCATGGAACCTGATGTTTATAACAATCGATAAACGTATCTCTTTAATTCTATATAGTGGCTCAAATTATCCCAGATAGATCAAATAAAATATGGTAAGAGAAGGTAGATGAAATCATCAAAGAAACGATGAGAAGATCATACCTTCGTTGGAGTTTTCGTGCTGATAACTTGTTATAAAAATAAGAGAAATTTGAGACGAGATAGAGAATAAGAGCAAGAGAAGAGAAAATGAGAGAGAGAGAAGGGAGCTTGTAAGTCTACAATGCTTGACCCAAGATCTCTATTTATATACCTTCACCATTAATAAGAAATAAATAAATATATAGGCAAACTTAGAGAAGAAGTAAACTTAGAGTGCAAGTAAACTTGGAGGGCAAGTTTGCTTAGAGATTAAGAGTGTGTTTAGATTAGCTTTTGGATAATAGCTTCTGAAGAAAAAGTGATAAAAATGCTTTTAGAAAATAGATTATGGGGAAAAAAGTGATTTTGATAAAATAAGAGTGTTTGGATATTGTTATCAGAATCACTTTTTTCATGGTCAAATTACTAAAAAGGACATTATCTTTTGTGATAATTACCACACTGGTTCTATTTATAAATCCTTTTTTATCAAAAAATTTGTCTTATTTATAAGTCTAGTTTCAATTTAATAAATGAGATTGTGACATTTTTACCTTTATTTATTGTACCAATAAAGAAATAATTTAAAGATAGATAGAGAAGAAAGAGTTGAAAAGTACTAATTCATAAATGAGGGCATAGTTGAAAATTTACCTCATAATCATGAGTTAACTATCTCTCTTTGGTATGTGAGATTTAGTTAAAAGGAACTTATAAATAGGATTAGAGTGATATATATATAAAGGATAAAAGGAAAGAGAAAAGGGGCAAGGGAGAGAGAGAAAGGGAAAGAGAAAATGGACAAGAGGGAGGGAGGGAGAGGGAGAGAGGACAAGAGAGAGAGAAAGGGAAAGAGAATCGAACAGGAAAGAGAGAAAAGGGACAGGAGAGAGAGAAGACACTGAGAAAGTGAGAGAGAAAAAGGACAAGAGAGAGAGAAGATGATGAGAAAGGATAGGGGGGAGAGAGAGGTCCAAAAGGGATAAAAAATAACTTATCTCAAAACCATAGTTTTGGTCCAAAACAGGATTATGCCCTTTTTTTAGTGTTTGGGTGTCATTTTTCAAAATCATGGTTTTAGTCTAGAAACATTTTTTTGTTTCATCCAAACGCACACTGAATTTGCTTAGTGAGCAAGTTTACTTACAGAGTAAGTTTGCTTAGAGATCAAGTTGGCTTGAAGAGCAAATTGGCCTGGATATGAATTAATAAACATACACATAATTAATATTCATAACAATAACAATATACCCAAGAAAGCCACAATTCCTTGCCACTAACTTGCAGTTATCAGGGTATGTGGAAAACTAGATAAGAATAGATTATCACTTGATTTCAGTCTTGTTATATTTGTGCTGCTTTCAATAGGGTGGGTAGAATGAAACTGAAACATTTTTCTACTCTCAAGCCTACGTTTAAGCTTCTTTTCGAAAGCTGAAACATTCCGATACAAGTTTTCAAGTATAGAATTTTAACCAAAAGTGTAATATAGTGTTATGTGGGATTTATGAGGCTCAGCATGCTTTGGTATTACACTCCATATATCATAGAAATAGCTGGATTACAAAATTACCCAACATAGGACCTCACAAGGTTCTGTCAGTGTCAATTGGTGCATCACATGCAATGTATTTGGTCTTGAAGGAAAACCAATGATACGACGCATAGACCAAAAAGTTTTCCCTCTTATCAATGGAGTCCAGTGACAAAAACATTATGGATCTTCAACAACATGAAATAGTTCATATTGCGGAACACATTGTCGTATCTGGAAGCAGTTAGAGGGGATAATATATGATTACAGATGGTTGTTTGATGGATATATGTATTGTTATCCCATTTTTTTCTTGTTAGCACTCTGTCTACCTCAATTTTCAACTTTGATGTAGCAAATAAGCTCGAAGATTTGTGCCGATAGGGATCACAATAAATTCGAAGGCTTGTGCATTGAAGCCATCCGCAGAAAGTAGCATGAATGCAAATCAATGTTCCAATTTGGAGATCATTCGTCATTGTTGAAATGTTTGCACCAGCTTGCCCTCCCAAGGGGTTCCAAGTGCCAACTGAATATTTTCTTCGCCCATATTTCTTTCACGGTGGCTGTTGTTTAGAACAATAATGTGATTGAAATTCAACATATAGAAATAGCTTTTGCAGGGTAGGTCACTTGCTCTTCATTTTTTTTTGGAGATACAAAGGCAAGCAAAGCTTAAAGGAATTACAAAGTCAAGGGTTGGACCCCAAAGATTGTTCATGTGGCTGCAAACTACGTTCTAACACAAAAAGACGAACACATTCCGCCGGTGGTGACCCAAATTCGGTATAAATCTGATGGTTATAGTGAGCCGATCGTGCAAGATAGTCCGCACAGCGAGTATTCTCCCTATGAGTGTGGGAAATCTTCAAGTCCCAGTCTGCATAGATAAGGGAATTGGTATCCAAGATGACGTCGTGCAAAGGATGATCATTCGCACATTGAGTTGACAATAAGTGTACGGCCTGAATAGAGTCAGTGAACAGTTTGATTTTCTTGAAACCCAACTGCTTACAAAGCTAAAGACCTCGGTGGATTGCGTGGATTTCCACAGCAGTTGGGAAAGAGAGTCCTAACTTCTGTTGAAATCCACAAATCCAGTTGCCTTGGTGATCACGGATGACTCCTCCATAGGTTGAATGACCATCACTAGCAGTCGAACCATCAACGTCGATTCTAATATAACCCTCTTCCGGGGGAAGCCAATAAAGAAGACCTCTCTCTGGAGCTTGAAAGATCTGGTGATGAAAGCGTCCCCTCTCCACACTTTCCGAAAGGTGAAATATGCATTTATGAACCAGCTCCTTTGGAGTAGCAGCTTTACCTTCAAATGCCTGACAACAACGGTTCTTCCAGAGGAGCTAGCATGTGGTACTGAAAACTTGTTGCCATGACCATCTAGCCATTCTTTTGTTTCCGGGGGAATGCTGTGAATTCCATTTAAGCCAATCCTGCAGATTACCAGAAGCAAACATAGTAGAGTATAATTGGTTAGTTAAAGAAAACCACACTCTCTGGGCCTGCTCACAGTCTCTCAGAATATGAAGGATGGATTCCTCACTCTCACACTGAAAGGGGCAAGTGTTTAAGGCGCTCGGATTAAATCTCGCTCTAATCTTACTAGTTGGGAGCCTCTCATGGAAAACTTGCCACATGAAGTGTTTGACTCTTTCAAGAACACCCCAGTGCCAAAGATGCCGCCAGGACGGGCGATGAGTTAGGGATTGTTGGTGGTAGATAACATCATAGGCAAATTTCACACTGAAATTACCATCAGGAGCATTGCGCCAACAAACAAAGTCATCAACAGTGCCCATAGGAGGGGGGAGCATCATGATTTTATCAACCACCCAATTAGAAAGGAAAGCCTCCTATTGCGCCCTATCCCAATGTCCAGAGGGGAAGGTGAAGGAGCAAACAAGAGCTTCCATATCTACAAGGTGCAAATTCCTATCCACAAAAAATTTCAAAGGCTTGTCCAATGGGGCCTAGCAGTCCTGCCAAGCATATGTGTTTCTACCACTTCTGAGCTTCTTGCCAAGACCCCTTTGGAAATCCTCCCAAACCGTTACAATTCCACTCCACACGGCCGATTGGCTACGCCACTTTTGCACATGAGGAACCAAGGATAAGCCATAAGAGTATTTGGCATGAAGGCATTTGACCCACAGAGCCTCCGGTTTTGTGACAAGGTTCCAGCACAATTTCATGAGTAAAGCTTTGTTCTGGCTGCGGAGATCCTTAATCCCAAGTCCTCCGTCATGCTTTCTCCTTTTGAGAACGTCCCAATCTATCAGATGCATTTTCCTGGATTCGTCATGTTGGTTCTAAAAAAAATCTCTGCTTAATTTCTCAATTGCAGAAAGGACTCCTTTCGGAACCAAGGTTGATTGCATCTGATACTGAGGAATGGCTGAAAGAACCAACTTGATGAGCACTGTCCGGCCTGCCATGCTCAGATATTTGCCCTTCCAGCTGGACAACCTAGATCTCACCTTTTGAAGAAGCAGGGCAAAGGTCATCTTGACCATGTGTTTATGAAGAAGGGGAACACCCAAATATTTTCCAAGGTCAGCAGTGAGCCCAACCCCCACAATTTGGCTCATCTCAAGAGCTCTATTAAAGTGGACATTCTTGGACACAAACATTTTAGACTTACTCAAATTAATCCTGTGTCCGGAAACCCTGCAAAACAATTCCATAATGTTTCTAATCTCCTCCATCTAGATATTTGAGGCTTCACCAAAAAGAAGAAGGTCGTCGGCGAAGAAAAGATGAGAAATACGGGGACCAGAGGCGCTTAGTTGAAGGGGTCTCCAGTTCCCCAAATCAACCTCGTGGTGGATAAGCTGGCTGAGAAGCTCCATACATAGGACAAAAAGATAAGGGCTCAGTGGATCACCCTGCCTCACACCTCTTGAAGGGATGAAGGGATCCGACGGAATTCCATTCCAGTTAATGCTCATGGAGGCAGAGGAAACACAGCTCATAATCAGCTTAACGAAGCCTGCACGCAAACCAAGGTTATGAAGGGTGAATTCTAAGAAACGCCAATCCAGCCTGTCGAAAGCCTTCTCCATGTCGACTTTCACAGCTATAAAGCCTTTTTTCCCTCTCTTATTCCTCATGGTATGAATAGCCTCTTGAGCAATGATGATATTGTCCACACTTTGTCTCCCGGAGCTAAAACTGCATTGGTTCTCAGCGACAAGGTAGTCCATGAAACCTTTGAAACGGTTGGCAATAACCTTGCTGACAATTTTGTAGCTTACGTTGCATAGAGAGATGGGTCTGAAATCTTTAAAGGAGACTGGATGATCAACTTTGGGGATAAGGACAATGTTAGTATGGTTGATTGCTTTCACCTCATCCGGGAAGTCGAAAATCCTGATAACCAAGTCACAAATCTTCTGCCCAATCGAATCCCAATGAGTTTGAAAGAAGTGGGGGTTCAAGCCATCAGGACCCAGAGCTTTGAAGGCACCCATCTCAAAAGCCGCATTCTTGATCTCAACCGGGGAGACCTGCCTGTGAAGAAGGTCAAGCTGATGATTGTCCAGAGATAGGAAACGAGCCAACCAAGGGGAGAAGGAAGAGGAGGCATTCTCGGCCGAGTAAAGCTTTTGGAAATGCTCACAAGCCATGTCTCTCAAACGATTCCCCTCAGAGACCCAATTACCATCATCATCTTGAAGAGCCCCACTTGCTCTTCATTTTGATTTTGCTATATCTCCCGGTCGCGTGTAACTCTTAAGTATACGTTGCCACCTTTTTTTCCCTGTTCTTTTTTGGAAGCAAATTATCAGGTATCCAAAGTCATATTAGATTTTGATTAATTTAAATCTGAGGTGGGCTGGGCCTAAAATAGGAGACAGTTGGGGTTAATGTGTACATCGATCTGAAAGTATTCGTGTACAAACAATGTTATTCTAGAAGGTTTTTTGTTTCTATGTTGTTCTGAAATTTAAAATGTAACAATGTCGTTTTCTTTTGTCCGTTATTTTTGTTAACCGTTAATTTTAACTAACATCCATTTTCATGGGAACGCATGTATGAGTGATGTTGAAAAATTTAGGAGAAACGTCTGTTAAAAGAGAGACGCCGTTATTGACAAAAAGTTTCTTTCCTCATCTTCTTCTTCCATCGTCACAGCCAGGAAGATGAAGTACGCCGCCGGCGAAAGCCAGTTTCGGCTTCGTTTCTGATTTCCTAATCGCCACATCATCTTTTCTATTTTCGGATCACTTCCTCCATCCTTTCCTCAACGAATCCCCTTCCACGATTGTCGGTGCCGATCTCGACACCATGACGTGGGTCGATAGTTCTTGATCTGTGTTCTGGATCTTAGATTCGTTTTTATATTTGGTTGAGATGGGAATATGTCGATCTCGACACGCTCGTTTTTTATTTTTGGGGAATTCTCGCCGGCAATTTGGATGACGACAATGGCTGAGTTGCCGGAATTGAATGGGAAAGTGGAGTCCAGCTTGGTGGAATCTTCGTAAACTGGGGAGAAGAAGGCATTGAAAAGAGCGTACAGAAACCAGGCAAGGACAACAGTGAACAAGGTTTAGCCTCAAAATTGATCTTCGTAGCAGTATTTGGACAGCGTGACAAACCGAAGAAGAAACTAAAGTAGGCATGATTGTTTTTTTTTTTGCAAATGAGTACTTTCAAAATATAAACAAATATTATGTTTTATATAATTTTGTAATTACTTTCAGCTTTCCTTTACACACGTGCATTATTCAGCTAGAGCCGGCAATACAGGTTTGATCTTGCGGGCCAACCCGCTAACCCGTAAAAACTTAGAGGGTTGGGTGTAAAAAAATGGATCCATTTTGACACAAGTCTTTTTTACCACAACCCATATAGCCAAAAGTCATGATGGTATTTTCTATATATATTCCCTATGAGGATTTTGGTTTTTTTAATTAACATGCTTTAGTCATTTATGTCATTATTTAATTAGCTTTTCTTTTTTCCCCTTCCATAAATCACATATTTATGTATGTATGTCTATGTGTCCTTGCGTGTGCGTATGTGTGTGAACAACAACCTGCCAACCTGTTCCAGTTTCAATACCACCCATCATGCTTGGAGGGAATTTCGGGTTTTAACAAGAAAATAAAGCATATATAAAGATCCAAACATGACCGCTTGACATGAGCTTCACTGGTGGACATTACAGGAAAATAAAACAAGAACCTCACACAGAGGAAATTGAGGACTACATATCAATAAACTGCTAGTAAAGCATGAACCTCTTTATTGGCCGGGAAGCATTGGCCTTATGTAACTCTTTAATCAGGAACCACAGTTTGTTGCCGGACGAGGTGGCAGTAATCTTTAGTAACTGTTGTTTTTGTTGTTGTTGTTGGAGATTGGAGTCTCTGCTTTGTCTTCCATAAGCTTGCTCACTTCATTGATTAACTTGTCAATTTCTTCACTTGTAGAAGCACGCTGATCATCATTCATCCTCTCCGGTGGAATCGCCAAAAGTTGCTTCAGCTTCTTTGTTTCATCCCTCTCATTAAGATGCAGATGAGCAAGTAGCACAAGCTGTGTCTCTGAAAGCTCATTTAGGGCAGAATATTGGCTGCTGCTACCTCCATTTGAAGGCTTACAGAAGTTCCGGCAATTAGGATCTGAACAACCATTAATGTATTGTTCAGCATATGGGGAAGCTGATGAGACCATGATGATGGCCGTCTTGGCTGCACAAGATTCACAAAGCTTTCTCAAGGCCATTGTTGTACCTGTAGTTGATGATGATATATAAATCGAATTAGTTTGAGAGATTTGATAAAGAAAGGTCTCAATTTATAGTGAGTTAGATATACCTACTAACCGATTAGTCTTGTCATTTGATTGGCGCTCGCAGTCATTATTATATTTTTCTTTAATATTGTAAAGAGCCAATAGATAGTGATCATCTTTATAGAATCTCAAGAAAAAGCAAGCAAATCCCTTGTTTTACGCTGCTAAATATGGTTATTTGTAATTTTAAAAACATATACATTTGTTTATGGAATATGTTTTTAAGATATATCCATAAATGTAATTAAGTTAAACCTATAGCCATAAGTTGATAAATGTGATCATCAGCTAATTGGTTGTTGCATTTATTTTTATATTTCTCTTTGAGGCCGATTGGATTTGATTTATTTTCATGATGAATTGCCTCCTTTATTGCCATAAATACTAAAATGAGAAAAAATGCATATGGGTAGATCTAAGACATCTGAGGCACAATTCTAATATCAACATGCATTGTAGGGTCATCTTGTTTAAATCCTTGAAAATGGGACTTCTAGTACAAATGCCCAAATCAAGACAGCATGCATATACAATCCAAACAAAACACCTAACATGAAAGAATAAAAGAAAGAGATTATACCTATAACATCTAATCTATCAAGTGTAGGTAGAAAATGTTAGATTATATCTAATCCTCAAGCCCAATACTAGTGGGCTCTTTTGACAATAAGGAGAAATATGAGTTATTAGAGGTAGCTTTTCTTACAATATGTGAAAAAGAGGCAGTTTTTTCGTTTTACGAGTTAATGAGCTAAAATAACTTTCAACTTTTATTAAAAGTGCAATAGTAACCATAAACTATTTTTTAGAATAAAAATAATAATGAAATTTCAAAATTGAGACAAAATCGTTAGACCCAAGCAACTTCCAACTATTACAATGGGGAAAATTAATTTTTTTTGCCCATAAAGTTTTGACTCACTTATAACTCAATTTTTGAACTTTTAACTCGCTTGCAACTCAGTCCTTGATGTTTCTAAGTGATTGTATGTGGCAAAAAATGATAAAATGTTGTTAAAAATTGTTTAGGTGGATTTTACATAAAATAAAAAAAACATATATATATCTATATATATATATTAACTTTTGATCATTAACTCAAACATATTAATAAATTCAGATAAGGAATTGGTAAGTATAAGAAATTCTCAACTTTCATTTTTTTTAAGTAAAAAATTCACTTACTCTCTCAAGCCATTCACAAATTCAGATAAAGAATTCATAAGTTTAGATAAGGAATTGACAAGTTTAGATAAGGAATTCACATATTTCTTTTAAGTAAAAAATTCACTTACTCTCTTAGGTCATTCACAAGTTTATTTTTAGATAAAGAATTCACAACTTTCGTTTTTTAAGTAAAATATTCACTTACCCTCCCAACTTGTGAATACAAATTTAGATAAGGAATTTACAAGTTCAGATAAAGATTGCAATTCAACGCTCGCATTCTAACTTGATTTGTAGGCCTAGCTATCATCCACAACTTTCCACACAATACTAAGCCGCACCAATTCCCAAATATAAACAACATAAAATCACTATATTTTTCAATATACAAAAAACCTTTAAATATATACCAGTATTCAGCATATATTTGTTTAAAGTAAAAGCCTACCATTAATCCACTTATTTCCTTTAGTGCAAACAGAAATAGCCGAATTCCTTGTATTTATTGCCTCCACTTATTAGATAAATTTTAGAAAAGACATGCAAGATAAATTTTGGAAAATATATACACAAAAAGTTAGAATGAAAAACAATTGTGGGCTTTGTGGCTGAACTGTTTACATAATTCGTGCCCTTTTTAGGGAAAAAAAAAAGGGACAATTATAATGAAGTCCCACATAAGAAAAAAAAATGAAAAAATGGTCCCTGAAGTTATTAATGGCAAGTCGAGGAGCGTCCATTAACAAGTTGAGAAGCTTACACTGACAACTTCAGGGACCATTTCTTCATTTTTTCTCTTGTATGGGACTTCATTGTAATTGTCCCAAAAAAAAATCACCTTATTTCTCTTTCAAATTAAATGCTCTTATCATTTTTAATATTTTAGATAATCAAAATAAAATCAGAATTTTGCCTTGTATTAAGTCGTTAACATATCTTTGCTTTTAAGATTTAAGGTTTTTTAAGTTGTGAATTCCTTATCTGAACTTGCGAATTTCTTATTTGAATTTGTAAATTCTCTATCTGAACTTGTAAATGGCCTAAAGGAGTGGGTGAATTTTTCACTTAAAAAACGAAAGTTGCGAATTTTTTATCTAAACGTGCGTATTCCTTATCTGAACTTATTAATAGGTTTGAGTTAAAGATTAAAGGTTAATATACATATTTTTGTTTGCATTATTTATATTGAATGCCAGTGGTGGCCCAATGGTCACCAACAATTTATGCAAATAAAGTGGTGAGGGTTGGGAATATTTGATTCCCAAAGGAATATTTCGGAGTATTCCCATTGGAGCTCTGGGGCCCGGCTGGCCGGCATAGCTCTAGCCCCTTGCTAGGTGAGCACCGATGGCCCTGGCCCGCTGCCGGAGCTTCGGTGGTAACAGCCGCCGTTGATGGGGGTAATTTTTTTTAAATAAAAAAATATGTAAAGGCAAATGTGTATTTTCCTTTTAATTTTAAAAAAGACAAATTGAGCCTAAAATTTTTTTAGAATTATAAATATTCGAACCACTTTTTATATATTGTAGCATTTTTAAAATTCTTTATTACGAGGTTCACTTCACATCGCCGAGAAAATTTCAAATACTTGGATATGATAAATAAATAAATACACTTTAAAATCGGGAAATCACGGTGACTAAAATGGATTTTTTTTTTTTATGATGACAAAGAAAAACAAATATAATAGACATATTTTCTTTGTCTGTAGTAATTTTACTTTTTCTGGCTAAATTTGTTATAAATTGGAATTTTAATTTAAAATATTCGTTATAAAATGCTAGGTGAAAATTGTTTTAGTTGGCCAGATATTGCATTTAGTTCCCATTTTAGCAGCAAATTTAGTTTGATATTCATTGACGTGAAGCTTAGTTGAAGGTTGGCATACAAGTCGTTCAGTTGGTAGAGGTGGGAAAACGGACCGGCATAGTCATGTAACACTGGGCCTTGGCAGGCTGAAGTCTGAAAATTTCATTTTTCCGAAAAACCCCATAAAATTAAAGCCCAGCCTTTGACAGTTGGGTTAGATATTTTTAACATTTGTTGGTAAAAAGCAAAGTTTTGAAACCCAGGTCGGCCGGTGGGGGTACTAGGTCAAGAGTCAGTAGATCAGACTGGAGTCAAACTAGAGCTAACCTAGGGTCAAACCGGTGAGAATTGAATATTTTAGACTTATTAATATTAAATTCTAAAAAAAATATAAAACAATTGATTTTTTTAAAAAAAATCCTGGACCGGACCAGTTTCCGGACTTGACTAGTTTACCAGCCAGTTGGTCAGTTCCCAGTCTGGGTTTAAGAACCTGGGTAAAAAGTAATTGAATATTTTTGCTTATTAATCTAAAATATCATTTTGTGATCTCTAGAGTAATCACATATCCAATATCCATCAATCTCCACACTTGCAAATTGGCTCCTCTAGAGACGATCTGGCTCAAGTGTTCAAATGTTCAATTGCATTGCCTACATTACATGCTGGTGGGCATACCCCTGTAAGCATCTCGACTTATCTATAATTTTTTTCACTTTGGGGGAAAAATCCATATTATTGATTAAACTAAAGAATCCGTGAATCTGTCCACAACAAAACCATTAAACATCCACAACCCAAAATAAATCAAAACATCAAACATGCAAAGGCAATTTGACAAAAGAAAAGTCAGCTCCATGCTTTGCAACTCCACACTGCAATGACCAATTACCTGAGAAACACACCATGAAAGTGGCTGGAAGAGGTGGTTCTCATGCAACTTGTTCCATTAAGCCCACACCCTTATGTGCCAAAGCTGTGCTTTCCCATTTGCAGTCTTAAAACACACTTTCAACAGAACATAGCATAACACAAAAGAAACAGAGCCAATTGCACCCATCTATGTTGTCCACACACAGCAAAAACTTCCCTCAGCCTCCTGTCCTCTAGAAATATAAAACAAGAGGCAATTAGGAAGGGAAGAAGGCAGAGACAATGATGAGATCAGAGAGAAACTATAACTCTCACTAAGGAGAGGGAGTGAGAGGGACCACGACGCTCTCACTGGGTTCATTATGGTCTCTTATAGGTAATGAAAAATCTTGAACAAGTTCTACGCTAATACATGAAGCTGATAATCTGACAATGTCTCATATATATGCACATCACACACCATGTTTTCTGATAATATGTTTTCTGATAAACACGAAAAACAGAATGAAGAATCAGCTGCAAAAATAGAAAAGACTCGGACTGATCTATCAAACATCACAGGAAGATGATGTCTCCCAACCCCTTTATTTCATGCTTCCAGGTTCCACGTGGAAGAGGTGGAAAGACAAATCCCTCAGGTCTCTGTTCGTTCATAGAAGAGCTTCCATGTCCCATTTCAATTGCATCAGTTGTTGACTTTAATTGTAAGTCCAGTTTTTCAATGAAGCTCCGATATTCTGATGTATAAGTTGGGCACACCCCACACTCTTTGATATCCAAGCATCCCTCTTGCCTGTTATGAACCTCCCCACTACCATAATGAACCCGGAAATTAAACGAAACCTTCACCTCACAAGTGTTGCTCTGATCATCCGCCACACTTTTTTTGAGTTTCTCACGTATTTCAGAACAAAAGCTTTCATCATAGCAAATAAAAACATGATCTGATGTGAAGTGGTCATACCTGGCGGAGAGTGAATAGTACTCGTGGGTCAAATCCCATTCACCATAACAAATTTCCAAGCAGGCTTCGCATTCAACTCGAATCCATTCAATTGATGGGGACTCGGGAACAATGACGCAATAGATGAAACCCCAATTCTCAGAACAATGCAGAGCAGAAGAGAGATCAATAGTAATGGGAGTTTGTGTTGTCCTATGTAGGAACCACTCTGGAACTCTGCTTCCTAGGTACATAACTTCAACCTTACCGTTCGAGAAACAGCATTTTTCTATGGCCGGAACAGATTTGATCGTCTCAGCCATAACATTCGGTCCAATAAGTTTGAATGAATGTTCATCCAACTTGGCACAGTTTTGGAAGTCAAAGCGTATCTTGTTTGCCTTCACTAGCTGACTGGTTGTTGAAGAGAAGTGAAGAGTCTCAAGTGATGGGCAGTCAACGGCTATTAATTGTTCTAATGGTGAAGGAAGATCCGGCAGAGACTGAAGTCTTTTGGATGAGTCAAAGCGAAGATATCGAAGCCTCAACAGGTGCTTGATGCTTGCAGGCAGGCTTCTAAGTTCGGTTCCAACAATTAATAAGACTTCTAATGAAGAAAACATGCTAGTCTCATGAGGCAAGGCTTCCAAAGATCTTAAGCCATCGTTTAAGAAACGCAAATTTGATACATCAAGGTGCATGTAATTATCCCCGTTATGTAACTTGCCTAGAGATATCAGATCACCTGAGTTGCTTCGAGTATCAAGTCTTCTACCTTCGACAAGGGAGAACGTTTCAAGTTTTCCTTGACTTGTAATAGATAATGGCAATTCATTCACTGCAGTCCCCGCTAGATTCAAATGCCTCAAATTCTCTGAGGTGACTGAAAATACCTTCAATCTTGAGCAGTCATAGAGGGAAAGATCACGAAGGGATCTTAGGGGGGTGTCACATCTAAGGCAAGTTAGGGCCTCACACCAATCCAATCGTAGAATCTCAAGCTTATGGAGCGATAAAATAGATGGATGAAGGTCATGCAAGCTTGTACAGTTGCGAAGATCTACTTCTTGAAGATTTAAGGCCTTTGAAAAATCTGGCAGCTCAATTAGATTATAGGACTCGGTGAGGTCAATTTTCCTCAAGTTCACAAGATTCTGTAAAGGTTAAAGAGAAAGAGAGATGTCACATCATATAGCCTCAAAAGAATATAAAAACATGGGTGCTCATATACTTACTTGCTTTCCATGCCAAAGCATCCTGACTTGGCTGTTTCGCATTTCAAACGAAACAAGTTTCTCCGCGGAGAATGTATATGGTAAGGACTTTGAAGGGAAGTTATCCCATTGAAGGAGTCTGAGTTCATTTGGTAAAGATTTAAGCTCTTGAGGAAGATACAATCTGATCTCTTCTGAATCAAAATTATAAAATATAAGAAACTTAAGCTTGCGCATTCTGGCAAAGACTTCAGGACTTAACGACAGGTCCTCAATTTTTGACATATCCAAAGCTATGCCTTTGATGGACTCAGTTCCCTGGCAAGAAAAATTAGAACATGAATAAAAAATAAAAGTTAAAACAAAGCCACTCATTGTTAAAAAGATTGAGTCAGACCAAAAACTCTTAAATTTGACCCTCACCGTATTATATTTCAATACTTCATAGACATCTTTAGAATCCCATATTCGGCTTCGTTTTCCAGGTTCTTCTTTTGATTCTTCTCGAACTATCTCCCATGCCATTTCTTGTATTAGATCATGCATTGATACCGACTTACCAATAATAGTTAGAAGAGCTTTGTCTTCAAGGGCTTTTAAACCAATGGTTGTTGCATAATCACAGGCATCTAAAAAATTTTTTATGTCCTCGACAAATCTGCCCTTGAAAAAGCATGCAATATCTAAAAAAATATTTTGCTGTTGAGAATCTAATCCTTCATAACTCAATTTCAACACATTTTGAATTTTCATGTCAGGCATTCTGTTGAGTTTTTCCAGTTGACTTTCCCACTCATTTTTACTTTTGCCATAAAGAAATGAACCCAAGATTTTCAGAGCTAATGGGGTCCCTTTTGCATAGTGAACCACCTTCCTTGATAATAAGCCAAACTCTTTGTCAATGACATTATTCTTAAAGGCATTCAAATTGAAAAGCTGAAGAGCTTCGCCAGAGTCCAAAGCTTTAACCACATACATATGATCCACTTGTTTACCAAACACTTGTTTATCTCTAGATGTTATAATGATTCTACTGCCTGGTCCAAACCAATCATGTGCTCCAGCTAAGATTTCAAGTTGATCCGAGTCACTGACGTCATCAAGAACAACAAGAACCTTTGTTCGTCTAAGCCTCTTCGTATCCAAAGGAGTTCCTCTATCAGGCATGCCATCTTGAGATTCTTTATCGTCTAATAATTTGGAAAGAAGTTTATTCTTCAAATTAGTGATGCCAAACTTCTCTGACTCTTCCCTTACATTGGCCATGAAACAAAACCCTTCATAATCACAGCAATGCTTCTTAAATACTGCAGCTGCAATAGTTGTCTTGCCAATTCCAGCCATGCCCCAAATTCCAATAAATCGAACATCTTTTGA
Organism: Inga laurina; assembly: GCA_963855925.1. Lineage (NCBI taxonomy): Eukaryota > Viridiplantae > Streptophyta > Magnoliopsida > Fabales > Fabaceae > Inga > Inga laurina. The sequence continues at coordinate 6,047,270 of OY979706.1, read as the reverse complement.
CTGCTTGCTGAAGAACAATTCTAAAGCCAGAATTCGTTCATGAATTCCAACAAGACCATCAAAATAATCAATTCGGTGAATACGCTCCAACTTCTTTAAAATACATTTGACAATTTCTACAATCAGCTCAGCTTCATTCCTGGACAACAGGAGAGAAAGTTATCATATGAAACTCAAAAATCCTTGTCTGTATCGTAACGATAAAACTAGACCCAAAATGAGCTTCTTTTTATGTAAATATTATAATTGTTGTTGTTGCATTGTTATTCTGCAAATGAATTCGTTTGCATACATGAATAAGGACTTAGCTTGCTTGAAATCGCATTGATCCTCAACAAATAACTTAGGGACCTTAATTTTCAAGGAAATTAGAATCAAAATAGGAAGTTAAAGAATCAGAAAGAAGAACTAAAGACAGATTCTAATATCTGATATATACCTAAAGGTACTAGAATCCCAGCCAGACAAATTAGCAGCTTGAGTGAGAGCACTCCTCCATTTTTGCACTTGCTCATTGTGATTCCCTTGCTCGTGTTTTATAAATGCTTCTCCGTAACTACCTCGTTGTTTCCGTACATGCGAAGGGTTTACCCTGTAGAAAACTGGAAGAACACGATTCACCTGATCCTTAGAGCAATCGAGTATAATTTTGGTGATCTCGTTCAAACACCAAGTAGAAGAAGCATAATTCTCAGAAAAAACGACCAGAAACAGGATCGAATCATCAATGGCTTGGACGAGTGATGGCCAAACCTCGCTTCCTTTCTCGAGTCTGTAATCGACGTAGGTGTCGATTTTGCTTCTACAGAGAGCGGCGTGAAGATGGCTGGTGAAACTTTCTCGTGTGTCTTCGCCTCTGAAGCTGATGAAGACATCGTATTTCTTTGAAGATTGAAAGGAAGAGGAAGAAGCCATTGTTTCGGTCTCTCGGCTTAGCGCGATAATACGCACTGTGTTAGCTTTTGTTCTCCAAAGAAAAGGTCGTGACCTCTGTGCAAAGTTATTGCAGAGATAGTGGCACTCGGTTCATGATTGGCGCGTGTTGCTGAATATTTGGCACCTATTTTTTTGGGAAAATTACATTAACCTCAAGGATAAGATTAAATACGATAATATTGTCCTTTAAAATCTTAAAGTTATATTTTATATCTGTAAAAATTTTTTTACAATAAATTCTAATTGTTAAACGCATATAGACTTGTCAATGGATATTCATGAATAGATGCCCCTAAACTTATCAATGGAATTTAAATTTATTGTAAAAATGACTCACGAGATTTAAATATAATTTTGAAATTTTAAGAAACTATTTTATGATATTTTCTCTTCTTCGTGGCCTAAATACGATTTTCCTTTTTTTTTTAGCAGTTGATTTTGATTGTGCGATAATACTACTCTACTAATTAAAAAGAGAGAGCGCGAATTACTTGTCTCCTGTTGAGAAGCTTAAAAAGTTGATGTATCCTGAATTCAGTTGATGTACACTGATCCTACAAAAGGAACAAAGTTGAGATGGAGATGGAAGAACACCTTTTGCGCTGAGTTTTAATAAAAAAAATGTAGAGACATGTTTTGAAAGTTAAGTGTAACTTGCCATTTTTTCGTATAAAGTGATAAATTGTTATGAGAAGTTATTGGTTTCAAATATGAAAGAAAATTGTGCATGATGAAAGATTTCTACACATAATGAAAGATGAATTGCTCACGTAAAAAATCATTTCAATGATTTATTGTGGAAGAAAGTTTCATATGGTGGAAGATTTCTATGCATGATGGAAAATAAATCGAAATAAAACTCCTCTCACATAATGGAGAAGCATGTCCATACAAGTCGAGGTAAAACTCCTCTCACATATTTATCTCATACTCCGTAAATTAGGTCAGAAAACCAACTTCTATTGTCAACCCAAACAGACACTTAGGATGTGTTTGGTTTGAGGGGAGGGGAGAGAAATTATAATCTTAGATAAAAAAACCCAAAATTTACCCTCTCATTTTTTTAAATTTTGGGTTCCTGCCTAAAATTTACTCTCTCATTCCTTTAAAATTTTGGGTAGGAAATCCAAAATTTAAATACCTTTAAACCAAAAAAGTAATTTACCCACCCTCCCCTCCCCTCAAACCGAACACACCCTTAGGGTGTGTTTGGTTCGAGGTGAGGAGAGGGGAGGGTAGAAAAATTACAATTTTGGAAAAAAAAAACTCAAAATTTACTCTCTCATTTTTTTAAATTTTGATTTCCACCCAAAATTTAAATACCTTCAACCCAAAAAGATAATTTATCCATCCTCACATTCCCTCCCCACCCTCCCCTCCCCTCAAACCAAACACACCCTTAGTGTTTGACTATTTCATATCTTTTTTTGGATAATACTCCTATAAATCAAAAAAAGAAAAAAGTGCTTATAAATCTGCCATTGGTAAGTTGATCACCCAAATCTCGAAATATATGTTTCAATCCTTGATTATGGTCGAAGTGGCTGTGGTGGTGTTATTAAAAATAGTAAGGGTGATTGTATTTGTGGTTATACATGCAAACTAATTAACGTTTCACCTGCTGTAGCAGAATTGATAAAAATAATTTAGGATTTAATTTTATACTGATCTAAAGGTTATAGACATATTTATCTCGTTTTCTACTTATACTACCACAATTAACATGTTAACTAAGGTCTACGACCACAGTTACCATTTAGAGATTTTGTAGATGAGACTAGATTACTTGTTTGAGATTTTGTAGGTTTGTAGATGAAGCCAGTTTCCTTGTTTGCAAATAATGACAGGTTGAAATAAGTAATGGTTTTCGAGAGAATATCCCCTAGCGAATCAGTTAGCCAAGTAAATTGGATTATAAAAAAAGTATTGCATCTTTAATTGCTGCCCATATTTTTATGGGAAAATGATAGAAAAGTGTTCTGGAAATTGGGAAATAATATAAGAGTTTTTTTTTTCAAAAATTAATTAAAAAATATTAAAACGGGATAAAGAATTTTTAACTTTGTCATTTACAAAATCACACGTCTGTTATTTCTCAATTTTCAGACCACTTTTTTGTCATTTTCCCTATTTTCATCCACCGAAGGTTGATAATAAAAAAGGCTAGTCTATTGTAGGTTTTTTTTAATGTATTGGTCAATAGTTTATTAATGGTATTCAGTTTTTCATTAAAATAAAGGAGAATCACTCCTAGGTTCCAAGCAAGGAACATATTATCAACAAGGTCCCTCAAGGTTGTAAAACACACTCAACAGGTTGTTAATATACGTAAAAGAGTTATAAATAGAGACATTTTTTGATAATATGTTTTTTACTTGGGATCTAAAAATGATTCTCCTTTAAAACAAAGGGTCACAGTTCAAGGAGGCAGTTCCTGCAAAGTGAATATTTTTTTTGCCAGCCCTGCAAATTGAATAAGGCGAAGTGTTAGACTTCCATTATAAATTATAGTTAAAATTAGGGCCCTTGTGTAATTCTCTGCCGCCATCACAATCTGAGATATTTCGACATAAAATACTCCTTAAGCTAACGTGTGGTGTTTGTTATTTGTACCCCACGTAGTCGTGTCACATCAGCCACCATGGTCAACTGCATGCCCAAATGCTAAATACGAGTAAATAATTGTGATTATCTGAAGTTGATAGTAGCTTTGTTAAGCATTCATTAAGTAAGTTTCGTACATTTACGTTATATTCAAGATGAACTTTTATATTAATTATCATTTATAAATATTATAAGTATGATTTTATCAAAAGGCTACCCTCTATATCTCCATCAGAATTTAATTTTTTAACAATAGTCCATCATAGTTATATTCTAGTAATTAATAAATTGATTGATTAAATATGATTAATTTTCTCCCAAAAACAACCCAAAGAAAGAAAGAAAAAAGTCCTCAACAATGAACCTTGACACTATTGTATTATGCTACTCCTCCGGTCCTAATTATAAGATAAAGTTGATTTTTTTGGAGAAATTAAGGAAGCCAATTAAATTACTTTAGAGTGTTTATATTTTTATTTTTTTCTCCAAACTAATTAATTTGACTAATAAACTAATATATAATCTAAAGATACTAAAAATATAAACACTCTAAAGTAATTTAATTGGCTTCCTTAATTTCCCTAAAAAAATCAACTCTCTATCTTATAATTAGGATCGGAGGGAGTACATCTTTTTTTGGTGGGGAATGTTGTTAGTAAAAATTTTCCGCTTTGTAAGTTGAGTAGTTGACCAAGTCCATTATTCTATCATCTAGTTTTTCATTTGACCAATCATAATTTTAGGATTTTTTTTGAAAAAATAAATCCAGTTTAAAATAAGGAAATCATGTTAACAAAAACAGATTTTTATGATGACAAAAACAATAATATATAGACAAAATTGTCTGTAGTGTTTTTTTGTGCTAATTTTATTACAAATTAGAATTTCATTTATAAAGTATTCGTCGTAACATGATCGGTGAATTTTTGTGACGTTAGATTTGGTTTCTTTTTTCAGCAGCAAATTTAGTTTGTTATTCATTCTAATTTTCTCTCGAGTTTTAAATTGAAGGTTACTGTATTATACAAGTTGGATCAGTTGTGTTAGCTTTTAAGATTTTTTTTAAGGTTTCTTCTATTATATATAAAAAAAAGAATATTTTTGCCTAGTAAGCAAGAACATCACTTTGTAATCTAAGTTCACACATCCAATGCCATACTTACATTTACATTTCGGCTCCTTTCGAGATCATCTGGTTCAAGTGTTCAATTGTATTGCGGATCCTAGGGGTGTTCAAATCTGAGACCGGGACCGGGATTCACCACTCCCGGTCCCGGTCCCGATTTTTGGCCGGGATGCAAATTGCATCCCGGTCCCGGTTTGGTCCCGGTCCCTGTAATCCCGGCCGGGACCGGGATCAAACCGGGAAATCCCGGTTTTTTAAAAAAAAAATTAAATTTTAAAAATATTATTATTTTAGTTAAATTTTCTATAATCTAGTGTTTAAAGTAATTATTTAACATCTAATAAGGCCATAATAATCACACAAATTGATCTAGAATTGAAGAATAACATTTTATTATTATTATTATTATCACCTTCATCAGTTTTGCTATTATTTTTATACATTATATAGTAGGATTAGTATCACGATATATACAATTTAACTCTAACTAAATATGTTATACACATTTTATCAAATGATAACTTAAATTATTGGATGAAAAATACAAAAATAAAACAATAACTTAGTTTTTAAGAAAAAAAGTAAAAAAAAAAAAAAACGGGACCGGGACCGGGATCACAAAGTGTGTGACCGGTCCCGGTCCCGGGTCCCTTAGATCCCGGTTCCGGTTTTCCCGGTCCCGGTCCCGGCCGGGACGGGAAATTCCCGGGATCAAAATTCCGGGACCGGGACCGGACAACCGGGACCGGGATATTTTGGACACCCCTAGCGGATCCTATAATCATCACAACTTACTATTTTTTTATTTTTTTTTTGGCGGAAAGAAATTCATACTCCCTCCGGTCCTAAATATAGGACATAGTTTGTAGAGCAATTTACACTACAAATTATGTCTTATATTTAGGACCGGAGTTAGTATTATCATTATTGAGGCATCTATAGTTTCCTATTCAGGCCAAAAAAGGTAGATATAGTTTCCTTTGATTTTTAATTTAGTATCTGTGTGTTTTTCTCTCCTTTTTAAATTTTACTTTGTTAGTACAATTAATTTTTAAACATGAGCTAGGAATATTAACAAAGTAAAGTTTCAAAAACAAACAGTACTAAAAGAGTAAAATTAAAAGATTTAATAAAGAAAAAGAACACACCAAATCAAGAATTGAAAGAAATTACAGTTCTTCAACAATGGATTTCCCTTTGTTACCGAAAATATGAGAACAACAAAACCATCTAAACATCCACAACCCATCAACCCAAACAGAAATAAAAAAGTAGTTAAGTCAAGAGAAACACTGCAATGACCAATTTCCAGTGAGAAACACGGATTGAAAATGGTTCATGCAACTTGATCCATCAAGCCCACAACCTTGTGTGCCAAAGCTGCTTTCCCATTTGCAGCCTTGAAACTCTCTTTCAACAAGAGACGATCAAACATTTTGAAGACCCTTGCAAACCCACAAAACACAGCATAACAAAGAAGAGGGCAGAGACGCTGATTTGATGGGAGAGAAACTAAAATTGTCACAAAGAACAGGGAGTGAGAGGAACGACGCTCTCACTGGGTTCATTATCGTCTCTTATAGGTGTTGAAAAATCTTGAACAAGTTCCCTGGCTCCCTGCTAATATATGAAGCTGATAATTTGACAATGTCTCTCTCTTTCTCTCTCTCTCTCACACACACAGCATGTTTTCTGATAAACTTGAAAGCTACAATGAAGAATCAGTTGCAGAAATAGCTCAGGTTCTTGGACTGATCTATCAAACATCATAGGAAGAGAATGTCTCCCAACCCCTTTCTTTCCTGCTTCCAGGTTCCACGTGGAAGAGGTGGAAAGCCAAATCCCTCAGGTTTCTGTTCGTTCTTAGAAGAGCTTCCATGTCCCATTTCAATTGCATCACTTTTTGACATTAGTTGCAAGTCCAGTTTTTCAATGAAGCTGCGATATTCTGATGAATATGTTGGGCACACCCCACACTCCTTGATATCCAAGCATCCCTCTTGCTTCTTATAAATGTCCCCGCCACCATAATGAACCCAGAAATTAAACGAAACCTTCGGTATACGAGTGTTGCTCTGATCATCAGCCACACTTTCTCCGAGTGTCTTTTGAATTTCAGAACAAAAGCTTTCGTCATAGCAAAGAAAAACATAATCCGATGTGAAGTTTTCATGCTTGGCAGAGAGTGAATAGTACTCGTGGGTCAAATCCCATTCACCATAACAAATTTCCAAGCAGGCTTCGCATTCAACTCGAATCCATTCAATTGAAGGGGACGCAGGAACAATGACGCAATAGATGAAACCCCAATTGTCAGAAAAATGCAGAGCAGAAGAGAGATCAATAGTAATGGGAGCTTGTGTTGTCCTATGTAGGAACCACTCTGGAACTCTGCTTCCTAGGTATATAACTTCAACCTTACCGTTCGAGAAACAGCATTTTTCTATGGCTGGAACAGATTTGATTGTCTCAGCCATAACACTCGATCCAATGAGTTTGAATGAATGTTCATCCAACTTGGCACAGTTTTGGAAGTCAAAGCATATCTTGTTTGCCTTCACTAGCTGACTAGTTGTTGAAGAGAAGTGAAGAGTCTCAAGTGATGGGCAGTCAATGGCTATTAATTGTTCTAATGATGAAGGAAGATCCGGTAGAGACTGAAGTCTTTTGGATGAGTCAAAACGAAGATATTGAAGCTTCAAAAGGTGCTTGATGCCTGCAGGCAGGCTTCTAAGTTCAGTTCCAACAATTAATAAGATTTCTAATGAAGAAAACATGCTAGCCTCATAAGGCAAGGCTTCCAAAGATCTTAAGCCATCGTTTAAGAAACGCAGATTTGATGCATCAAGGTGCATGTAGTTATCTCCGGTATGCAACTGGCCTAGAGATATCAGATCACCTGAGTTGCTTCGAGTATCAAGTCTTCTACCTTCGACAAGAGAGAACGTTTCAAGTTTTCCTTGACTTGTAATAGATGATGGCAGCTCACTCACCGCAGTCCCCGCCAGATTCAAATGCTTCATATTCTCTGAGGTGACTGAAAATACCTTCAATCTTGAGCAGTCATAGAGGGAAAGTTCACGAAGGGATCTTAGCGGGATGTCACATCTAAGGCTAGTAAGGGCCTCACACCAATCCAATCGTAGAATCTCAAGCTTATGCAGCGATAAAATAGATGGGTGAAGGTCACGCAAGCTTGCACAGTTGCTAAGATAAACTTCTCGAAGATTCAAGGCCTTTGAAAAATCTGGGAGCTCAATTAGATTATAGGACTCGGTAAGGTCAATTTTCCTCAAGTTCACAAGATTCTGGAAAGGTGAAAGAGAGAGAGATGTCAGATCATATAGCCTCAAAAGAAGATAAAAACATGGGTGCTTATATACTTACTTGCTTTCCATGCCAAAGTATTCTGACTTGGCTATTTCGCATTTCAAACGAAACAAGTTTCTCCGCAGAGAATGTCGATGGTAAGGACTTCAAAGGGAAGTTATCCCATTGAAGGAGTCTGAGTTCATTTGGTAAAGATTTAAGTTCATGAGGAAGATACAATCTGAATTCATCTGAACCATAATTATAAAATATAAGAAACTTAAGCTTGCGTATTCTGGCGAAAACTTCAGGACATAAGGGCAGATCCTCAATTTTTGACATATCCAAAGATATGCCTTTAATGGACTCAGTTCCCTAGCAAGCAAAATTAGGACACAAATAAATAAAAAAATAGTTAAAACAAAGCCACACACTGTTAAAAAGATTCAGTCAGTTCAAAAACTCTTAAATTTGACTCTTACCGTGTTATATTTCAATACTTCATAAACATCATTTGAATCCCATAGTCGGCTGCGTTTTCCAGGTTCTTCTTTTGATTCTCCTCGAACTATCTCCAATGCCATTTCTTGTATTAGATCATGCATAGATACCTTCTCATCAGTAATAGTTAGAAGAGCTTTGTCTTCAAGAGCTTTCAATCCAATGGTTGTTGCATAATCACAGGCATCCAACAAATTTTTTATGTCATCCACATCTCTGCCCTTGAAAAAGCATGCAATATCCAAAAAAATATTTTGCTGTTGAAAATCTAATCCTTCATAACTCAATTTCAACACATTTTGAATTTTCATGTCAGGCATGCTCTTGAGTTTTTCTAGTTGACTTTCCCACTCATTTTTACTTTTGTCATAAAGAAATGAACCCAAGATTTTCAGAGCTAATGGGGTCCCTTTTGCATAGTGAACCACCTTCCTTGATAATAAGCCAAACTCTTTGTCAATGACATTATTCTTAAAGGCATTCAAATTGAAAAGCTGAAGGGCTTCACCAAAGTCCAAAGCTTTAACCACATACATATGATCCACTTGTTTACCAAACACTTGTTTATCTCTAGATGTTATAATGATTCTACTGCCTGGTCCAAACCAATCATGTGCTCCAGCTAAGATTTCGAGTTGATCTGAGTCACTGACGTCATCAAGAACAACAAGAACCTTTGTTCGTCTAAGCCTCATCATATCCAAAGGAGTTCCTCTATCAGGCATGCCATCTTGATATTCTTTATCGTCTAATAATTTGGAAAGAAGTTTATTCTTCAAATTAGTGATGCCAAACTTCTCTGACTCTTCTCTTACATTGGTCATGAAACAAGAACCCTCATAATAACAGCAATGCTTCTTAAATACTGCAGCTGCAATAGTTGTCTTGCCAATTCCAGCCATGCCCCAAATTCCTATAAATCGAACATCTTTTGGCTGCTTGCTCAAGAACAATTCTAAAGCCAGAATTCGTTCACGAATTCCAACAAGACCATCAAAATAAACAATTCGGTGAATACGCTCCAACTTCTTTAAAATACATTTGACAATTTCTACAATCAGCTGAGCTTCATTCCTGGACCACAGGAGAGAAAGGTATCATATAAAACTCAAAAATCCTTGTCTGTATCGTAACAATAAAACTAGACCCAACATGAGCTTCTTTTTATGTAAATATTATAATTGTTGTTGTGGCATTGTTATTCTGCAAATGAATTCGTTTGCATACATGAATAAGGACTTGGCTTGCTTAAAATGGCATTGATCGACAACAAATAACGTAGGAACCTTAATTTTCAAGGAAATTAGAATCATAATAGGAAGTTAAACAATCAGAAAGAAGAACTAAAGACAGATTCGAATATCGGAAATATACCTAAAGGTACTAGAATCCCAGCCAGATAAATTAGCAGCTTGAGCGAGAGCACTCCTCCATTTTTGCACTTGCTCATTGTTATTGCCTTGCTCGTGTTTTAGAAATGCTTCTCCGTAACTACCTTGTTGTTTCCGTACATTTGAAGGGTTTACCCTGTAGAAAATTGGTAGAACACGATTCCCCTGATCCTTAGAGCAATCGAGTATAATTTTGGTGATCTCGTTCAAGCACCAAGTGGAAGAAGCATAATTCTCAGAAAAAACGACCAGAAATAGGACGGAATCATCAATGGCTTGGACGAGTGATGGCCAAACCTCGCTTCCTTTCTCGAGTCTGTAATCGACGTAGGTGTCGATTTTGCTTCTACGGAGAGCGGCGTGAAGATGGCTGGTGAAACTTTCGCGTGTGTCTTCGCCTCTGAAGCTGATGAAGACATCGTATTTCTTTGAAGAATGAAAGGAAGAGGAAGAAGCCATTGTTTTGGTCTCTTGGTTCAGCGCGACAATACGTCCTGTGTCAGCTTTTGTTATCCAAAGAAAAGGTGCTGACCTTTTTGCAAAGTCATTGCAGACAAAGTGCCACTGGGTTCATGATTGGCGCGTATTGTTGACTACTCTCTCCGATCCTAAATATAGGATGAAATTTATAGTGTAATTTACACTATAAACTTTATCCTATATTTATGATCGGAGGTAATATTTGGCAACTATTTTTTTAATGGCTTGATTTGACTGTGCTGTAATACTACTATATTAATTTAAAAAAATGGTAAAATCACTCCCAGATCCAAAAAAAAAAAAAAGATAATAATAGAGAAGTCTCTGAAAAATGTCAAAAAGACTTTTCTGTGATTATTTTTCAAAATCAAATAACAAAAATGTCCCCCAGAATTTAAAAAACTCTATTATTTCTTTATATCCTTTGTTCTGCATTGCTTCTGCCTCGTCTATTGCTCCTCCGAGTCCCAGCGTTGGTGCGTTCATCGGTCACTCCTCCACTACCCAAGCCTTCGTCGCTTCTCCGATGATCAAACCTTTGTTTCTCCTCTGTTGCGATGTGGCAAAGGTAGAACAACTAACTGATTTTTTTTTCTATGTGTATGTTGGTTAGATTGAGATTAAGGGATTAGTCAAAGGTTGGAGTTTGAACTCAATAATAGACTAAGTGGCAGAAGGTAGATAAATAATACTAAAATTTTACTAAAAATATTATCTTGACGATTAAAGTTGGGATTTTACTTTGGTTGGGTTGTGTGAATGCTATAGTGCTCTGTTTTTAGGAAAGGTTACAGAGGGAGTGCTGTGTTTTAATTTAAGTGAGAATGGTTGAATGTGATGGTGATTGTTGTCTGTGAAAATGCTGATATGAAAAAAAAAAGTGTTATTAATTTGTGCAGTTGTAGTTATTAATATGACTGTTATAATTGTTAATACAAAACCTGTACTCTGTTTTTGGGCAATATAATAGAGGCAATGCTTTGTTTTTGGGCAAAGTAACGGAGGGACGACTTTGTTTTAAGGGGGTATGATTGAATTTGATTGTGGTTTCTTTGATATCAAAATGCTAATATGATATTAAAAAATTGTTGTTAAAGTGTTGTTAATATGTGCATTTGTAGTTGTTAATATTATTGTGGTAATTGTTAATATGAAGTTCATGTTGCAGATTGTCATGAAAGATGGGAATTAGTTCGATGAAGAATCTATTCTGTTTCTTTCATGTGGAGGAAAGTTTTTAAAATGGTGAAGAAGATGAAATGCAATATGACGCATACTGTTGTAAATATGACTCATACACTTGTAAAACAAGGCAGAAAAAGTTGTTAAAAACCAATTCAGCTGTTGTGATACATCCTACGGGAATAACTTATGCAGTTGTAAAAGTTGGAGTTGTGCAACTTGACATTTCAGTTAAGCATGAAACAGTTGTAAAAATGGCTCATGATGTTATAAAAACAAGCATCACCAGTTGTTAAAAAAACAATTTTGTAGTTGTGAAAGTTGGAATTTTGAAACTTGTCATTTCAATCAGGCATGAAAAGTAGTTGTAAAAATGACCCAAAATGTTGTAAAAACATGCATTAGAAATTGTAAACTAAACAACTTGCAGTGTTAAACTTGGAGATACAAACAAAGGCAATTTCCTTCACACATGAGAAATAAGTTGTAAAAATGACTCAATATGTTGAAAAAACACGCTTAACCGGTTATAAACTAAGGATTTTTCAGTGCTGAACTTAGAGATGTGTAAAAAGGTAGTTTCATTCTTACACGAAAAAGAAATTGTTAAAATAATTCAACATATTATGAAAACACGGTAAACAAGTTGTAAATTAAGCAATTTGCAATGGAGAACAGTTGTTAAAAAGGTAATTTCATTATGACCTGAAAAATATATTGTAAAAAATACTAAACATATTGTAAACACAAGCATAACTAGTTGTTAAACAAAGCATATGCAATTGTCATATTTGAAGTTTTGGAAAAGGTCATTTCATTTAAGCAACAAAAAAGAATGTGAAAAAAATCACTCAAGCAGTTATTATAACATGCAATGACAGTTGTGAATGTAGAAACTTGACAAACTTGAAATTAACTCATTGCATAAAAACATGTTGTGAAAATGACTGATGAAGTTGTCAATTGTAAAATGACTTATGAACTAAGGGCAACTTTGTCATTTGACTTTGGGAAATAATCACAGAAAAGTCCCTAGAAATTTTTCTGATATTTGACTTTTTTCAGGGACTTTTCTGTTATTATCTTTATTTCTTAGGACCTGGGAATGATTTTCCCATTAAAAAGAGAGAGAAAATTCATTATAGGTCTCCTTGTGAAAAGTTTATAAACCTATTTGAATTAGTGGTGGCAGTAGTTGTTTTTTTTTTTTCAATCTGACTTTTGCAAATTTAAGATAGAATAAAAGTTAGATTGTAAATATGATTTATGTTTGAATTAGTGATGATAAAAGCTTATCTGCACTGTAAAAAGTAGGTTTTAATTACTTCTTCTTAAAAGTACTCCCTCTGGTCCTAATTATAAGACAAAATTGATTTTTTTGGAGAAATTAAGAAAGCTAATTAAATTACTTTAAAGTATTTTTATTTTTATTTTTTTTCCAAATTAATTAGTTTGACTAATAAACTGATATAAAATTTAAAGATACATAACATATGATATGACTAAGTAACTTATTTAGCTTCTTTAATCTCTCCAAAAAAAGTCAACTCTATCTTATATTTAGGACCGGAAGAAGTAGCTTTTAGCATAAAAGCCCATTTGAAAAAAAAATGTCAACCCAAACATCCCATTTTACTCTCACCATACTTTTTCAGCCCCCACTGCCTTCTCAAACAGGCCCTAATTCTAATGCCCCTGAATTTAGTTGATGTACCCTGATCCTATAGGAGGAATAAAGTTGAGATGGAAATGGAAGAACAAATTGCCCTTGGTATGTTGTAAATTTGTGAACACCTTTTGCGTTGAGTTTTTCTTAAAAATGTAGAGACATGTTTTGAAATATGTGCAACTTACTGTTTTTTCGGATAAAATGATAAACTGTCATGAAAAGTTATCGAATCCAAATATGAAAGAAAGATCGAATCCAAATATGAAAGAAAGTTGAGCATGATGAAAGATTTGTGCACATCGCATAAAAAATCAGTTCAATGATTTACCGTGGAAGAAAGTTTCATATGGTGGAAGATTTCTATGCATGATGGAAGATAAGTCACACTTGTTTTACATCAAAGTCTATAAAAGAAAAGTTGTACAGATTTTTTTTTTTTTTGGATCAAGGATATAATTTCTGTAGAAACTTAGAGCATAAAAAGTTTTCGTTTCTCCCAGTGTATTTTTCTGAATTTGAATTTGTATTCTCCTCTTTATAAGGGTAAAACTGTTTACCATTCCAACCAACAGCATATTGATAGTTGCACAATTTTAAATGAATGGCTATGGAAGAAAGTTATATATGACAGAAAATTCCACAAACAATGAAAGACAAGTTGCACAAGGTTTAAATCAGGCTATATAAGAAAGCCGCACATGATCGCATGTTGCACACATTTTAAATCATAATCTGGGGAAGAAAGTTATGGATAACAAAAAATATGTTGCACACAGCACAATAGAAGACAAGTTGTACACATAGAAGATATGTTAACCACGATTTTAAAAAATGGATAATGACAAAAAGTTACACATTACAGAAGATATATTGCACATGATAGAAGATAAGTTACACAAGTAAAAAATATGCTGCACACAGCATACGTAATAAATGACAATAACCATGGAAGAAATTTGCACATGAAAGAAAGGAACATAAAAGAAAGTGGCACATCACAAATATGTTTTAAAATTGAACTTCCATTATAAATTTTACTTTAAATTAGGACCCTTGCATGTAATTTTCTGTAGATGTCACGAGGTGAGATATTTTGACATAAAATAAGTCTTACGCTAAACTGATGTTTGTTATTAGCACCGCTCTTAGTTCTGTCACATCAAGCACCATTTGCATATAAGAATGCTAAATAAATAAGGGAAAATATCAGCTAGGTCCCAAGGTACAGAAATAATCTCAAAAAACTCCCTTTGCAAATTCCAAGGTCAGAAAAGTCCCTCTGACAGCAATTCCCTTTGAGCAATTACTAAAATAACCCCCACTCAAATAAGAAAAGAAAACGCACAAAGGAGAGGAGTTAAGCACGTTTATGTGATCAAGGCATTAAGGAAAAAGAGAAAAACGCACACGGACGAAGGGGCGTAGGAGGTGCAATATTGAAGGGATACAAAGTGGCGTTAATGTTCTTGGGAATCTCGTCTTCTTCATCGTCCACGTATGGGTTGCAAGGTATAGAAGCGAACTGAAATTTTTTTTTTCTGTGTGAAAATTAGTTAGATTGAGATTGAGGGGTTGGTTAAAGGTTGGATCTTGGGCTCAAAAATGGAGTAATTGGTAGGTGGTATACAAGAAATACTAAGAATTTGGTAGACAAATGAGCTTGATCATTGAAGTTAAGGTTTCACCTTGGGTGGATTGTGTTTATGTTAGAGTGCTCTGTTTTTATGGCATGGTAACAGAGGAGCTGATATATTTAAAGTGAGAATGGTGAATGTAATTGGTATTCTTTGCTGGAAAAATGCTGAAATGAACAAAAAAAAATTGTTGTAAATTTGTGCATATGAAGTTGTAAATATTGTTGTGGAAGTTGTTAATACGTACCGAACTTGTGCTCTATTTTTGAGGAAGCAAAGAGAGGTTTGACCTTGTTTTTAGTGTGTTTAGTGTTATTAGAAAAAGCACATGTGTAGGAAAAAAAAGTGTAGCTAACGTGTTGTTAATATGTGCATATAAAGTTGTAAATATTGCTGTGGAAGTTGTTAATACGTACCGTAGCTGTGCTCTGTTTTTGGGGAAGAAAACAGAGGTGTGAGTGTGGTTTGTGTTATTAGAAAATGCTGATATGATGAAAAAAAAATGTTGTTAACGTGTTGTAAATTTGTGCATATGTAGTTGTAAATATTGCTGTGGAAGTTGTTAATACGAAGTTTATCCCTGTGCTCTGTTTTTGGGGAAGCAAACAGAGGTGTAAGTGTGGTTTGTGTTATTAGAAGATGCTGATATGATGAAAAAAAGTGTTGTTAACGTGTTGTAAATTTGTGCAGATGAAGTTGTAATTATTGCTGTGGAAGTTGTTAATACGAAGTTTGTCCCTGTGCTCTGTTTTTGGGGAAGCAAATAGAGGTGTGAGTGTGGTTTGTGTTATGAGAAAATGCTGATATGATGAAAAAAAAATTGTTGTTAACGTGTTGTAAATTTGTACAGATATAGTTGTAAATATTGCTATGGAAGTTGTTAATACGTACAGAACCTGTGCTCTATTTTTGGAGAAGCAAACAAAGGGAATGCTCTATTTTTGGGGGAGCAAATAGAGATGTGCTATCCATTCTCACTGGCAACCAACAAATGAAGAGGAAGAAAGACATGTAGCATTTGAGATGTTATTTTGTAGTATAGGCTAGTTGTTGTGTACATTGGCAACACATTATGTATATGTTCACAACATATTTTTTGGTGGTTTAATTAGGTTATTTGACAGGTGAAAGGGCCAACGTATTTGACAACAAGGTCCCCAAATCGGTTTTTTTTTTTGTTTTTATGGTTTACCAGTGGATATGCATGTTTTCACAACAGTTGATGTCATTTTAACAATTGTTTGATGTTTTTATATTTTCACAAAGGTCATTGGATGCGTGCTTGTCCCACTAACTCTCAAAATCTCAAATAGCGTTTACAATATATTCAATTACTTTTACAAAATGTACACAACGTGGTATGCTATCATTGTTCACAACGTGGTATGCTGTATTTACAACATCATAAGTCATATTAACAACGTATTCAGTTACATTTACAGTATGTAAAAGGAATGCATGCTTGTGCAATGTTTACAACACATGTTGCTACGTTTACAACACGTTAAGTTATTTTTACAAGTCTTTAAGCTAATCTTACCACTATTTTCACCAGTGACACTAGGGCAGTAGCTTGTGCAAGAAGCTACAACATACACACCACTTTTTTGACACTTCTCTCATCGTTTACAATATGTTATGCTATATGTACAACATCATAAGTCATATTAACAACATATTAAGTTACGTTTACAACATGTAAGAAAAAAAGCGTGCATGTGCAATGTTTACAACATATTCTTCTACATTTACAACACTTAAAATCATTTTAACAAGTCTTTAAGCTATGTTTACAACTATTTCCTGCTATTGCACCAGGACAGTAGCTTGTGCAAGAAGTTACAACATACACACCATTTTTTTGGCACTTCTCTCATTGTTTACAACATACGCAACACTTTGGTGGCACTTCTGTGATTGTTGACAATATGTTATTCTATATTTACGCATACGTTGTGCCTTCCTTTACGCATCTTGTTCTTACTAAACCACCAACATATTGCATTTTTTCTTCTCCACCATTTAAAAACTCCCCCCACATGAAAGAAACAAAATAGATTCTTCCCTGAACAACTTCCCATCTTTCATGTCAATCTGTAACACAAACTTCGTATTAACAACTTCCAAAGCAATATTTACAACTTCATATGCACATATTAACAATACGTTAACTACACTTTTTATTCCTACATATGTGCTTTTTCTAATAACACCAAAAACAAGGCCAAACCTCTGTTTCCTTCCCTAAAAACAGAGCACAGCTACGGTACGTATTAACAACTTCCAAAGCAATATTTACAACTTCATATGCACATATTAACAACATGTTAACTACACTTTTTATTCCTACACATGTGCTTTTTCTAATAACACAAAACACACTAAAAACAAGGTCAAACCTCTGTTTACTTCCCTAAAAACAGAGCACAGCTACGGTACTTATTAATAACTTCCAAAGCAATATTTACAACTTCATCTGCACAAATTTACAACACGTTAACAACACTTTTTTTTCATCATATCAGCATCTTCTAATAACACAAACCACACTCACACCTCTATTTTCTTCCCCAAAAACATAGCACAGGGACAAACTTCGTATTAACAACTTCTACAGCAATATTTACAATTACATATGCACAAATTTACAACATGTTAACAACACTTTTTTTTCATCATATCAGTATTTTCTAATAACACAAACCATACTCACACCTCTGTTTTCTTCCCCAAAAACAGAGCACAGCTACGGTATGTATTAACAACTTCCACAGCAATATTTACAACTTTATATGCACATATTAACAACACATTAGCTATACTTTTTTTCCTACACATGTGCTTTTTTCTAGTAACACCAAACACACTAAAAACAAGGTCAAACCTCTGTTTGCTTCCTTAAAAACAGAGCACAAGTTTGGTACGTATTAACAACTTCCACAGCAATATTTACAACTTCATATGCACAAATTTACAACAATTTTTTGTGTTCATTTCAGCGTTTTTGCAGCAAAGAATACCAATTACATTCACCATTCTCACTTTAAATACATCAGCTCCTCTGTTACCATGCCATAAAAACAGAGCACTCTAAGATAAACACAATCCACCCAAGGTGAAACCTCAACTTCAATGATCAAGCTCATTTGTCTACCAAATTCTTAGTATTTCTTGTCTACCACCTACCAATTACTCCATTTTTGAGCCCAAGATTCAACCTTTAACCAACCCTTCAATCTCAATCTAGCTAATTTTCACACAGAAAAAAAAATTTCAGTTCGCTTCTGTACCTTGCAACCCATACATGGACGATGAAGAAAACAAGATTCCCAAGAACATTAACGCCACTTTGTATCCCTTCAATGTTGCACCTCCTACGCCCTTCGTCCATGTGCGTTTTTCTCTTTTTCCTTAATGCCTTGATCACAAAAACGTGCTTCACTCCTCTCCTCTATGCGTTTTCTTTTGGGAAAATACCAGCTAGGTCCCAAGCTACAGAATTAATCTCAAAAAACTCCCTTTGCAAATTCCAATGTCAGAAAAGTCCCTAGGGACTTTTCTGACAGCATTTTCCTTTGAGCAATTACTAAAATGGCCCCCACTCAAATAAGAAAAGAAAACGCACAGAGGAGAGAGGAGTGAAGCACGTATTACTATATTAGTGATCAAGGCATTAAGGAAAAACAGAAAAACGCACACGAATGAAGGGCGTAGGAGGTGCAACATTGAAGGGATATAAAGTGGCGTTAATGTTCTTGGGAATCTCATTTTCTTCATCGTCCAGGTAAGTGCAGCAACGTAGAGAAACGAACTGTGGAAAATTTTGTTTCTTTCTGTGTGAAAGTTGGTTAGATTGAGAGTGAGGATTTGGTGAAAGGTTGGATCTTGAGCTAAAAAATGGAGTAAGTGGTAGGTGGTAGACAAGAAAAGCTAAGAATTTGGTAGACAAATGAGCTTGATCATTGAAGTTGGGATTTCACCTTGGGTGGGTTGGGTTTATGTTAGAGTGCTCTGTTTTTGTGGCATGGTAACAGAGGAGCTATTGTGTTTAAAGTGAGAATGATGAATGTAATTGGTATTCTTTGCTGGAAAAACGTTGAAATGAACAAAAAAAATTGTTGTAAATTTTTTTGACAGAAAAGTCCCTAGGGACTTTTCTGACAGATTTTCCTTTGAGCAATTACTAAAATAGCCCCCACTCAAATAAGAAAAGAAACCGCACAGAGGAGAGAGGAGTGAAGCACGTATTACTATATTAGTGATCAAGGCATTAAGGAAAAACAGAAAAACGCACACGGACGAAGGGCGTAGGAGGTGCAACATTGAAGGGATACAAAGTGGCGTTAATGTTCTTGGGAATCTCATCTTCTTCATCGTCCAGGTAAGTGCAGCAACGTAGAGAAACGAACTGTGGAAAATTTTGTTTCTTTCTGTGTGAAAGTTGGTTAGATTGAGAGTGAGGATTTGGTGAAAGGTTGGATCTTGAGCTAAAAAATGGAGTAAGTGGTAGGTGGTAGACAAGAAAAGCTAAGAATTTGGTAGACAAATGAGCTTGATCATTGAAGTTGGGATTTCACCTTGGGTGGGTTGGGTTTATGTTAGGTGCTCTGTTTTTGTGGCATGGTAACAGAGGAGCTGTTGTGTTTAAAGTGAGAATGATGAATGTAATTGGTATTCTTTGCTGGAAAAACGTTGAAATGAACAAAAAAAAATTGTTGTAAATTTGTGCATATGAAGTTGTAAATATTGCTGTGGAAGTTGTTAATACGTACCGTAGCTGTGCTCTGTTTTTTGGGAAGAGAACAGAGGTTTCGCCTTATTTTTAGTGTGTTTGGTGTTATTAGAAAAAGCATATGTGTAGGAATAAAACGTGTAGTTAACTTGTTGTTAATATGTGCATATGAAGTTGTAAATATTATTGTGGAAGTTGTTAATACGTAACGTAGCTGTGCTCTATTTTTGGGAAGAGAACAGAGGTTTTGCCTTATTTTTAGTGTGTTTGGTGTTATTAGAAAAAGCATATGTGTAGGAATAAAATGTGTAGTTAACTTGTTGTTAATATGTGCATATGAAGTTGTAAATATTGCTGTGGAAGTTGTTAATACGTACCGTAGCTGTGCTCTATTTTTGGGGAAGAAAACAGAGGTTTGGCCTTGTTTTTAGTGTGTTTGGTGTTATTAAAAAAAGCATATGTGCAGGAATTAAACATGTAGTTAACGTGTTGTTAATATGTGCGTATGAAGTTGTAAATATTGCTTTAGAAGTTGATAATACGAAGTTTGTGTTGCAGATTGACATGAAAGATGGGAAGTTGTTCGGGGAAGAATTTATTTTGTTTCTTTCATGTGGGAGGAAGTTTTTAAATGGTGGAGAAGATGAAATGCAATATGTTGATGGTTTAGTAAGAACAAGATGCGTAAAGGAAGGCACAACATATGAGGAGTTGCGAAGAATCATATCATCCATAACGGGAAAAAAAAGGAATGAAATGCAAATGAAATCATATAGCTGAACATATTGTAAACGATGATAGAAGAAAGTGGTGTGTATGTTGTTTGGCTTGTTGTACAAGCTACTGCCCTGGTGTCCCTGGTGGGAGTAGTTGTAAACGTAGCTTAAACACTTGTAAAAAGAACTTAAGGTGTTGTAAACGTAGCAACATATGTTGTAAACATATCTTTAAGACTTTCTTTCTTGTAAGTTGTAAACGTCGCTTATTAAGTTGTTAATATCACTAACGATGTTGTAAATATAGCAGAACATATTGTAAATGATGATAGAAGAAAGTGGTGTCTAAGTTGTGGCTTGTTACACAAGTTACTGCCCTGGTGTCCCTGGTGGGAGTAGTTGTAAACGTAGCTTAAACACTTGTAAAAAGAACTGAAGGTGTTGTAAACTTAGCAACATCTGTTGTAAACATATCTTTCACACTTTCTTTCTTCCAAGCTGTAAACGTCGCTTATTAAGTTGTTAATATCACTGACGATGTTGTAAATATAGCAAAACATATTGTAAACAATGATAGAAGAAAGTGGTGTCTAAGTTGTGTCTTGTTGCACAAGTTACTGCCCTGGTGTCCCTGGTGGGAGTAGTTGTAAACGTAGCTTAAACACTTGTAAAAAGAATTGAAGGTGTTGTAAACGTAGCAACATCTGTTGTAAACATATCTTTAAGACTTTCTTTCTTGCAAGTTGTAAACGTCGCTTATTAAGTTGTTAATATCACTGACGATGTTGTAAATATAGCAGAACATATTGTAAACAATGATAGAAGAAAGTGGTGTCTAAGTTGTGGCTTGTTGCACAAGTTACTACCCTGGTGTCCCTGGTGAGAGTAGTTGTGAACGTAGCTTAAACACTTGTAAAAAGAACTGAAGGTGTTGTAAACGTAGCAACATCTGTTGTAAACTTATCTTTCACACTTTCTTTTTTGCAAGTTGTAAACATAAATATTTGAGATTTTGAGAGTTTGTGGGACAACTTCCACAACAATATTTACAACTACATATACACAAATTTACAACACATTAACAACACTTTTTTTATCATCATATTAACATTTTCAAATAACACAAACCAGCAAGAATGTACATCACACCTCTGTTTACTTGTCCAAAAACAAAGCACAGCAGAGGTTTTTGGTATTAACAACTTCCATAGCAATATTTACAACTACATATGCACAAATTTACAACACGTTAACAATACTTTTTTTATCATCATATTAGCATTTTCTAATAACACAAACCAGCGAGAATGTACATCACACCTCTGTTTACTTGTCCAAAAATAGAGCACAGCAGAGGTTTGGTATTAACAACTTCCACAGCAATATTTACAACTACATATGCACAAATTTACAACATGTTAACAACACTTTTTTTATCATCATATTAGCATTTTCTAATAACACAAACCAGCGAGAATGCACGTCACAACTCTGTTTACTTGTCCAAAAACAGAGCACAACAGAGGTTTTGTATTAACAACTTCCACAGCAGCATTTACAACTACATCTGCACAAATTTACAACAATTTTTTGTTTTTATTTTAGCGTTTTCACAGCAAGGAAGAACAATTACATTCATCATTTTCACTTAAAAATAGCAACTCCTCTGTAACTATGCCGCAAAAATAGAGCACTTTAAAATAAACATAACCCACATAAGGTTAAACCCCAATTTCAATGATCAAAATCATGTGTGGCAAATTCTTAGCATTTCTTGTCTATCACCTACCACTTACTCCATTTTTGAGCCCAAGATCCAACCTTTGACAACTCCTCAATCTCAATCCAACAACCTTTCACACAGAAAAAAAAAATTCCAGTTCGCTTATGTGCCTGCCTACCCGTACATGGACGATGAAGAAGAAGACGTTTCCAAACGACATTAACAGCACGTATCCCTTAAATGTTCCACCTCCTGCGCTCTTCGTCTGTGCATTTTTTCTCTATCTCCTTAATGGTTTAATCACAAAAACGTGTTGCCCTCCTCTCCTCTGTGCGTTTTCTTTAATTATTTCAGTGGGGGTTATTTTTGTAAATAGACATTAGGAATTCATGTCAGACATTGGAATTTGCAAAGGGAGTTTTTTGAGATTAATTTTGTAGCTTGGGACCTAGCTGGTATTTTTTCTTTTCTTTTCTTATTTGAGTGGGGGTTATTTTAGTAATTACTAAAAGGGAATTGCTGTCAGAAAAGTCCCTAGGGACTTTTCTGACCTTGGAATTTGTAAAGGGAGTTTTTTGAGATTATTTCTGTACCTTGGGACCTAGCTGGTATTTTCCCAATAAATAATTGTGGTTACTTGGGTTGATGGTAGCTTTATTATAAAATTGTTTTATTGTATATTTAATAAAAAATAAAAAAAATTGGAAAAAAGTCACTCATTCAAAATTTTATCGGTAAAAGGGAGTTGATAAATGATCTTTCTTATTAATAAAATTTTTAATGAGAGATTTCATTAATTTTTTTTTTAAAAATTACCGTTAAGCTATTTCAGCTTGGCTACGATTTCTTGTTCTTTCAAACACAATTTTCGTTCACAAAGAAACATTATTCATTAAGTTAAATAAGTGTATGTTTGGAACAACAATGAGAAAAATGGTTTTTTCTAATTTGACTTTTTGTAATCTTATTTTTGGTAAAAGTCAGATTATGTAATGTGATATATGTTTGGATTGGCGGTTATATAAATTACTTTTACAAAAGTAAAACTTGTTTTGATTTACTTAAACATAAATGACTTTTGTGATAATGATAAGAGAGAAATTAAATTTGAAATTAAAAAAAATTATAAAAGTTAAAGTTGGGAAATTTGGGAATTAAAATTAACATAATTTGATGAAATAATATTACAAAGTTATTTGATAATATGTCCAGTACAATTTGGTCTCTAATTAATTCACGAATATGATTCATTTGGGTGGAAAATCGTCTACCATAATTTGTGGTGAAAGGTTGTTCATCTATACACATTTTTTGTAACAATTCAAATCGATTCTTCCACACTCCAAAAATCCTTTCTATAGTTGACCTCAAACTAAAATGATAAAAATTAAAGGTTTCATTAGTATTTCTAAATCCGAATTGGTGGCTAAATTCTGACATATGATAATGCTCACATTTATAGGGACCAAGGTATGTCAAATAACCAATATCAACCAAATAATATTTCCCTAATAAATATCCAAAAAGCAGCTGAAAAACTCCAAAATTGAGCTTATATATTTCGTGCGTTTTATTATAACAAATCCCTAAAAGCCTAATTTCTCTATCACTCAACTAAACACTCCACTTTTAAACTGATAGACAATCGCACGAAAGCCAAAATTCATGCGTTTTTAGCCTATAAAATGCACAGCCAAACACACACTTAATAAGTTTCTTACATTTACGTGATATTCAAGTTTCAAGATGCATTTTGATATTTTATATCAATTTATTTAAAGTCTATACACTGTATCTCCATCAAATTTATTTTTTAAACACATTCCTTCATATTTATAATCTAGTAATTAATAAATTGATTGATCAGTCATAACTTAAGGATTATTTTTCAAAACAAGGCACACCCTCTGAACACCTAAATACTTGTATTTGGATAGCTAAATAAGAAAGAAATCTGGTTTGTTACTGGTGGTTTTTATAATCCTTTGTTGGTTGGTCATTCAAGACGTGTGGAAATACTTGACTTGGCTCCCGTTATTTCATTTTCTACTTTCTCTTTTTCTTTGCTTTTTTTTTTTTTTCCCGTCAAGTCTTATGAGTGGTATCCTGATTAAAAACATAAATAAATAATTATCGAATAAATAGAAATAGTAATTGGACTCTGACTTTTTTTCTTATCAGAATTTCATATCTACTTTTAGATTAAAAAATGGATGGTTTAAAATTATTATTATAAATATAAATAAATAAATTTAAATCATTAAAATCTAATCTACACACTTCATAATTGCAATAAAAATAAAATTAAAGATTAATTTATAAAAATACTATATTGATAACTTTATAAAATATAAAATTTGTTTCGGAAATAGGATTTGGAGAAGAAAATAAGAGAAGGCATTCTGACATGTAGAATAACGAGACAGGACTACAGGAATTCACCCGTTTACTTCTTTCGAAGCAGCTGGGTCGTTCAATGAGGAAATCACAGACTTTGCTTTTAGTTTCCTGTTCTGATTTTAATTTCATTTCTATAGGGAAATAAATAAATAAATAAAACACAGACAGGAAGTTGCGAACTAATCATAGGGAAGGGTAATTAAGAATGACTGGAGTAAATTATATATTTTCTCTTTGGTTTGTAGAAAACAGAGGCATTAACTTGAGCTTAATTAAAACCTCAGATGATTATTTTATTTATCCTCTCAGGGCATCACTCTCTAGATGTAGCCTTCTCAGTTATCATAACATGATCAACTAAACAATACACCCAAAAAAATCAGTAGTGGAAACAAGCTCTGGTATACTTGAAACATAGAAGGCAAAGTGAAGCTAGGGGGCAGCTAAAAAACAAGTTTCATTCCTTTGGGTTGATGCAAGCATCTGAAAGCTTCCATTCCTCGCTTCCTTTCTCAGGTTTCTGCACACAAAATGACACCCCCATTTCAGTAAGAGCCTTCAAATATCAAACTACTACCTCATTTCCATAATATAAGATCTTTTGTTCTTATATTAAGGACTGAAAGTTGTAAGATTTAATAATCCCACAAAGAATACCAAAACCTTACATGATCATATTCCCACCGAGTAGAAGTGGAAGAGAAACAAGAATACTCTCTCTCATCCCACCTGTTTTTAGCCCAAAAATTGCACCTCGATCATAAACCTGGCATTGAAAATTAAGAACAAGATGGTGATGTCTTGTTGGAAAATAAGGAACAGAACGATACATTTATTGTCCCGGAACTAGCTTTGATACCAAATTGAATTCAACATATCATGCCCTCCACAATTGTTGCCATACTTTGTGCTGATCCTCAAAAGCCGTATCCTTTATTTCCTCAAATGTGGGTATGTAAGCAGGAATAACTGAATTGGCGCATTCTGCACCATGGTTTAGGCAAGCATGAGACTGAAAGTTAGATGTCTGACTATTGAAAAGCATCAATTTTTGAATGCAACAACGCTGGCAATTACCGATGGCAAAGGAGAGTAGCATCTTCTGATCAAAGTTATTCACGCACACACACACACCATGTTTTCTGATAAACTCAAGCTGGAATGAAGAATCAGTTGCAGAACTAGCAAAGACTTGGATTGATCTATCAATCATCATAAGAAGAGGATGTCTCCCAATCCCTTTCCTTCATGCCTCCATGTTCCACTTGGGAGAGATGGAAAGACAAATCCCTCAGGTTTCTGTTCGTTCTTATTAGAGCTTCCATGTCCCATTTCAATTGCATCATATTTTGACTTTAATTGCAAGTCCAATTTTTCAATGAAGCTGCGATATTCTGATGCATATGTTGGGCACACTGTAGAAGCACCAAAGTCAAGATCCATAAATCAAGGCGAGGATTTGTTTCTCTGATTGTACAGTGTTATGCGTATTTTTTCCTTGATTGAACAGTACTATGTCTGATTTACTTCTGTATAAATATATGTAACATATTCGTATGAGAAATCAATTAATTCAGTATTCCTATTTCTCTTCATGGTATCAGAGCTCTGAAGAAGAAAATAATCGATACTGAATTAAACATACTCACCGTTGGTTCTCCGTTCCTGTCAGAACCAATATCGGTGCCTCTGTCTCAGGCGTTGTCGACGCATATTAGCGTCTCCGTCTCTGTCGACATTCCCTCTGCCGGCGATTGAATCCTCATCGGAGTGGCCAGAAATCCTTCTCAGAAATTTCTGACGTTCTTGGTCACATCCGATCGCCGACCCACATCATCCACCCATCAGTCTCAAAACTCAGTCATAGGTGCCGCTGCCATTGATTGAGCTGTGACTCTCAGTCTTGATCGGACCAACACAGAAGGGAGGAGACTCGGACTACCTCACCGTCGAGCACCACCATCTCTGAGCTTCTGAGCTGGAAATCGAATTCAGAAGCAATACGCAGATCACCGTGCGCTCGGCTCTCACTCACTCTGATTGAGCACATTATTTCTCCGTCGGACCTCCTCTCTCGCTCACTCCGACAAATCGGCGCTCTTCCTCCGGAGCCTCCACCGTTGTCCTCCGGAACTTTCACCGCTTGGAGTCGAATCTGACCCACGCTTAGCCTCCCTCACTCCGTCACCCTCATCCGCTGACGACGCAAAGCAGAAGCACAGACAGCCGCA
Organism: Inga laurina; assembly: GCA_963855925.1. Classification (NCBI taxonomy): domain Eukaryota; kingdom Viridiplantae; phylum Streptophyta; class Magnoliopsida; order Fabales; family Fabaceae; genus Inga; species Inga laurina. The sequence continues at coordinate 6,020,636 of OY979706.1, read as the reverse complement.
CTCTCGACTCTATCTCTCTCCACCGCTCCAGATCAGAACAGAAAACGATCGAGAAAGCGCACACGAGGTTGACCAGTTTTTGCTCGATTATTTAACTGAGTGAAAGACCATTCTGTCATTTTAGAAATTCGGAGTACCAATCTGTCATTTTCAATATTAGGAGGACCATTCCGTCATTTTGGAAATTCAGAGGACCAATCTGTCATTTCCAATATTCGAAGGACTAAATTGGTATTTCTGATTTTCAAGAACCACTCTGTCATTATTTTTTCCAGTTATTATGTCTACAGTTTCAAATGCCTCTTCCTCTGTGCTTAGATCTAGTTCTAATGATCTATCCACGGTCCTCCTTGTCTCTGAGAAACTTACTAGCGATAACTATCGGGAGTGGTCACAATCTATGATTCTTGCCCTTGATGGACGTGACAAACTCGAGTATATAACTGGTGAAGCAAAAAGGCCACCAACATCAGAAACCAAGGAATTCCGCAAATGGAAGTCTGAAAATGCATTGGTATCCTCTTGGTTAATCAATGCAATGACATCCTCAATTAAGAAGAGTTTTATGTATCTTCCATCAGCTCAAGAAATTTGGGAAGCTCTTCGTGAGACATACAGTCCTATCGGAAATAGGTCCCGCATATTTGATGTCAAGCAAAAGATATGGCAGCTGAAACAGGACCACATGCCACTTGATGATTATTATCTGGAAAAATCCTCACTTTGGCAAGAACTTGATGCCCTGCAAAATCAAACTTATCATTGTGGGGCAGATGCTTAAGAGGATCGCAAAGCAAAAGAAGCAGAGAGAGTATATGAGTTACTTGCTGGTCTTAATGTGGTCTATGATGATGTTCGGGCTAGAATTCTTAGTCAAGAACCCTTACCGTCTGTGCGTGAAGTCTATACTTTCTTGCGAAATGAAGAGGATAGACGTAAATCAATGCTTAAAAATCCAAATAATTCCGCTGCTACTTCTGAGGCCTCAGCACTTGCTGTTCGATCCACGGAACAAAAAGGTTCTAAAGGTCGCCCATTCTGTGATCATTGTAAGAAACAGGGGCACACTAAGGACACTTGCTGGAACCTCCATGGTAAACCTGCTGACTGGAAGCCGAAGAAAGGGAAAGGACGAGGTTACGTGGCTGAAACTTCTAAGGACCTATCTCAAAGTGACCAGCTGCATAAAATCATGGAAATGCTAGCCACAATGCAGACTACAACAATGCCTACTGCCACAGTGGTAAAGAGAGGTAATTTCTTTCAAGCGTTGGCTGTGATAAAAAAACTATGTACAGGAAATTGTTGGATTGTTGACTCAGGTGCCTCGGATCATATGACTGACAATAAGGCTCTCTTTTCATCATATACTCCTATCACTAAGGGAGTAACAGTGCGAATTGCTGATGACTCTGAATCTGTTGTCCTTGGAATTGGTTCCATTAAAATCTCAGCTGCACTTACTCTTCACTCCGTATTGCATGTTCCAAAGTTGAAGTGTAATTTACTATCTGTGAGCAAACTAGCTAATGATGAACGTTGTCAAGCTAACTTCTTTGCTACCTACTGTGTTTTTCAGGATCTGTTGACGGGAACGACGATTGGGAGTGCGAAAGAGCTTGATGGTCTCTATTACCTTGATGAAAGTGATAGTCCTCGAATTAAATCTTGTAATAAAGTGTCTCTCCATAGCACTAGTGATTTGGAATTATGGCACAAACGTTTAGGTCATCCGAATTTAAATTACATGTCTCAGCTATTTCCATCCCTTGTTTCTAATAAAATTCCCTCTGATTTTCATTGTGATTCATGTGAAAAGGCTAAGCATCATCGTACTTCATTTCCAAAAATCCCATACCAAGCCTCAAAACCTTTTTCCACAATTCACAGTGACTTATGGGGACCTTCCCGCACACCAAACCGATCAAAAACCAAATGGTTTATCACATTCATCGATGATCATACACGTGTCAGTTGGGTCTACTTGTTGAAGGATAAAACAGAGGTATATCAAACTTTCCTTAACTTTCACAATATGATCCAAACCCAATTCCAAACCTCAATCCAGATTCTGCACACAGATAATGGGACTGAATACTTCAATCAGGCCCTATCTATTTTTTTAACCGAAAATGGCATTATCCACAAAAGTACTTGTCCCAATACACCTCAGCAAAATGGTATTGCAGAACGAAAGAATCGCCATATTCTTGAGACTGCACGAGCCCTTATGTTTAGTGGTAATGTTCCTAAATATCATTGGGATGATGCTGTCCTTACTGCCACTTTCCTCATTAACAGAATGCCAAGCCGACCACTGTCTTACAAAACACCCCTTCAACTTCTCCATCAATACTATAACCTCCCGTACCTTGTAAACACTCTGCCTCTACGGGTGTTTGGCTGCACATCATACGTTCATCTCCATCACACCAACAAACTTGACCCTAAAGCCCTTCGGTGCATCTTCCTTGGCTATTCACATTCTCAAAAAGGATACAAGTGTTATGATCCTGTCTCTAAACGTTTATTTGTCACATGTGATGTAACCTTCCTTGAACATACACCTTTTTATGCCTTGTCTGCAATTCAGGGGGAGAGAACTGGTGAATTCCAGACAAATGAAACACCAAAAGATGACCAGACATTTACAATTTATGTACCTACCCACACAGATCTTACTCCTGATACCTCTAATACTCCTGATAACAACCTTGAGATTCCTGATCACCCTGAAAAACTTGATATCTCTGATAATGTGCCAATTACAAGGGGAGACACAAATATGTAGGGTAATACCTACATGCGACGACACAAAAGAGGTAATGAACCACAAGCTATTAGCACTCACCAAGAGTCAGTACCAGAGGCAGGTCCAAGAGAAATAGAAGGTTCTGATCTTAATCTTCCCATTGCGGTGCGAAAACAACCTAGACAACCCAGATCAAACACTAGATATCCTATGGAGAACTTTGTCTCTTATAAGGCTCTTTCATCTAAATACAATGCATTTGTCTCTCATCTTGATAAAATCAGGATACCGGACACGATTGATGAGGCTATGGCTATACCCGAGTGGAGACAAGCTGTCTTAGAGGAGATGGAAGCTCTCAAGCGAAATAAGACATGGGATGTAGTAAATCTACCTGAGAGGAAAAAGGCCGTTGGATGTAAATGGGTATTCACTCCCAAATATAGAGCAGATGGAACACTCGAGAAATACAAAGCTAGATTGGTTGCACAAGGTTTCACACAAAAATATGGGGAAGATTACACAGAAACATTTGCTCCGGTAGCCAAGTTGAATACCATCAGAATACTATTATCTATTGCAGTGAATTTAGATTGGAATCTGCACCAACTCGATGTCAAAAATGCCTTTCTCAACGGAGAACTCAAGGAAGAGGTTTATATGAAGTTACCTCCAGGGTTCCCAGGAAAAAAGGATGACCAAGTCTGCAAGTTAAAGAGGTCATTATATGGGTTAAAGCAATCTCCACGTGCTTGGTTTGACAGATTCACCAGGGTTCTGAAGAGACATGGATATACTCAAGGGCAGAGCGACCATACTTTGTTTGTCAAACATCATAAGGGTAAGATGGCTGTTCTGGCTGTATATGTTGATGATATAATCCTTACAGGAGATGACAGTGTGGAAATCAATCAAATTAAGACAGCCCTGGCACGAGAGTTTCAGATCAAAGATCTTGGAGAAATGAAGTATTTTCTTGGAATGGAAGTTGCCCGATCCAAGAAAGGAATTTATATTTCCCAAAGGAAGTATATTCTCGATCTTCTAAAAGAAACAGGGATGACAGGTTGTAGACCCAGTGATACACCTATACGGATTGATAAAATATATGAAGATGCAGATCTCGGTAAGGCAGTGGACTTAGGGAACTATCAACGGATGGTAGGCAAACTCATATACCTATCTCATACTAGACAGACATTGCATTTGCAGTAAGTATGGTTAGCCAGCATTCTCATGATCCTAAACAGAAACATTTGAATGAAGTTTACAGGATCCTTCGTTACTTGAAGGGATCTCCAGGACGTGGCTTGCTGTTTAAGAAAACTGACAAACGAATTGTAGAATTATTTACAGACGCTGATTGGGCAGGTGACCGAGAAGATAGGAAATCCACATCTGGATATTGCACATATGTGTGGGGTAACCTAGTCACATGGAGAAGCAAAAAGCAAAGTGTAGTTGCGAGAAGCAGTGCTGAAGCTGAATACAGGGCTGTAGCATTGGGAATCTGTGAGGGAATATGGATAAAACGTGTTCTTGAAGACTTGAGGAAGTCCATAAATCTACCAATCAAGGTCTATTGCGACAACATGGCTGCAATCAACATTGCTCATAATCCAGTTCAACATGATAGAACCAAGCATGTCGAGATAGACAGACATTTTATAAGAGAAAAAGTTGATAAAGGTATCGTTGATCTAAGATATATTCCTTCTAAAGAACAAACTGCAGACATCCTCACCAAAGGGCTGCCCAAGGACAGATTGGAGTATCTGATTGGCAAGTTAAACTTGATTGATATCTATAGTTCAACTTGAGGGGGAGTGTAGAAGCACCAAAGTCAAGATCCATAAATCAAGGCGAGGATTTGTTTCTCTGATTGTACAGTGTTATGCGTATTTTTTCCTTGATTGAACAGTACTATGTCTGATTTACTTCTGTATAAATATATGTAACATATTCGTATGAGAAATCAATTAATTCAGTATTCCTATTTCTCTTCACACACCCCACACTCTTTGATATCCAAGCATCCCTCTTGCCTGTTATGAACTTCCCCACTACCATAATGAACCCAGAAATTAAACGAAACCGTCGGTTTACGAGTGTTGCTCTGATCATCTGCCACATTTTCTTTGAGTATCTCACGTATTTCAGAACAGAAGCTGTCATCATAGCAAAGAAACACATGATCCGATGTGAAGTTGTCATGCTTGGCAGAGAGTGAACAATAAGTGTGTGTCTCTTCCCATTCACCATGACTAATTTCTAAGCAGACTCCACATTCAATTCGAATCCATTCAATTGATGGGGACTCAGGAACAATGACGCAAAAGATGAAACCCCAATGCTCAGAAAAATGCAGAGCAGAAGAGAGATCAATAGTAATGGAAGCTTGTGTTGTCCTATGCAGGAACCACTCTGGAACTCTGCTTCCGAGGCATAAAACTTCAACCTTACCGTTTGAGAAATTGCATTTTTCTATGGCTGGAACAGATTTGATTACCTCAGCCATAACTTTTGGTCCAATTAGTTTGAGTGACTGTTCATCCAACTTCGCACAGTTTTGGAAGCCAAAGCTTATCTTGTTCGCCTTCACTAATTGGCTGGTTGTTGAAGAGAAGTGAAGAGTCTCAAGTGATGGGCAGTCAATGGCTATTAATTGTTCTAATGAGGAAGGAAGATCCGGCAGAGACTGAAGTCTTTTGGATGAATCAAAGCGAATATATCGAAGCTTCAAAAGGTGCTTGATGCCTGCAGGGAGGCTTCTAAGCTCAGTTCCAACAATTAATAAGATTTCTAATGAAGAAAACATGCTAGTGTCATGAGGCAAGGCTTCCAAAGATCTTAACCCATCGTTTAAGAAACGATGATTTGATACATCGAGGTGAATGTAATCATCTCCAGAATGCAACTTGCCTACAGATAGCAGATCACCTGACTTGCTTTGAGTATCAAGTCTTCTACCATCAATAAGAGAGAACTTCTCAAGTCTTCGTTGACTTGTAATAGATAATGGCAATTCACTCACTGCAGTCCCCGCTAGATTCAAATGCCTCATATTCTGTGAGGCGACTGAAAATACCTTCAATCTTGAGCAGTCATAGAGGGAAAGATCACGAAGGGATCTTAGAGGGATGTCACATCTGAGGCTAGTAAGGGCCTCACACCAATCCAAACGTAGAATCTCAAGCTTATGGAGCGATAAGATAGATGGGTGAAGGTCACGCAAGCTTGTACAGTGGCCAAGATATACCTCTTGAAGATTTAAGGCCTTTGAAAAATCTGGGAGCTCAATTAGATTATAGGAATCGGTAAGGTCAAGTTTCCTCAAGTTCACTAGATTCTGTAAAGGTTAAAGAGAGAGAGATGTCACATCATATAGCCTCTACAAAAGATAAAACATGGGTGTTTATATACTTACTTGCTTTCCATGCCAAAGTATTCTGACTTGGCTGTTTCGCATTTCAAATGAAACAAGTTTCTCCGCCGAGAATGTCGGTGGTAAGGACTTCAAAGGGAAGTTATCCCATTGAAGGAGTCTGAGTTCATTTGGTAAAGATTTAAGCTCTTGAGGAAGATACAATCTGAACTCATCTGATCCAAAATTATAAAATATAAGAAACTTAAGCTTGCGCATTCTGGCGAAGACTTCAGGACTTAAGGGCAGATCCTCAATTTTTGACATATCCAAAGCTATGCCTTTAATGGACTCAGTTCCCTAGCAAGCAAAATTAGAACGCAAAATTAGAATACAAATTAAAAAAAAAATAGTGAAAACAAAGCCACAAACTGTTAAAAAGGTTAAGTTAGTCCAAAATCTCTTAAATATGACTTCTTACTGTGTTATATTTCAATACTTCATAAACATCATTTGAATCCCATAATCGGCTGCGTTTTCCAGGTTCTTCTTTGGATTCTCCTCGAACTATCTCCCATGCCATTTCTTGTATTAGATCATGCATAGATACCTTCTCATTTGTAATAGTTAGGAGAGCTTTGTCTTCAAGAGCTTTCAATCCAATGGTTGTTGCATAATCACAGGCATCTAACAAATTTTTTATGTCATCCACATCTCTGCCCTTGAAAAAGCATGCAACATCCAAAAAAATATTTTGCTGTTGAAAATCTAATCCTTCATAACTCAATTTCAACACATTTTGAATTTTCATGTCAGGTATTCTCTTGAGTTTTTCTAGTTGACTTTCCCACTCATTTTTACTTTTGCCATAAAGAAATGAACCCAAGATTTTCAGAGCTAATGGAATCCCTTTTGCATAGAGAACCACCTTCCTTGATAATAAGGCAAACTCCTTGTCAATGACATTATTTTTAAAGGCATTCAAATTGAAAAGCTGAAGGGCTTCACCAAAGTCCAAAGCTTTAACCACATACATATGATCCACTTGTTTAACAAGCACTTGTTTATCTTTAGATGTTATAATGATTCTACTGCCTGGTCCAAACCATTCATGTGCTCCAGCTAACATTTCGAGTTGATCCGAGTCACTGACGTCATCAAGAACAACAAGAACCTTTGTTCGTCTAAGCCTCTTCATATCCAAAGGAGTTCCTCGATCAGGCATACCAACTTGAGATTCTTTATCATCTAATAATTTAGAAAGAAGTATATTCTTCAAATTAGTGATCCCACACTTCTCTGACTCTTCTCTTACATTGGCCATGAAACAAAACCCTTCATAATCACAGCAATGTTTCTTAAATACTGCAGCTGCAATAGTTGTCTTGCCAATTCCAGCCATGCCCCAAATTCCAATAAATCGAACATCTTTTGACTGCTTGCTCAAGAACAATTCTAAAGGCAGAATTCGATCATGAATTCCAATGAGACCATCAAAATAAACAATTCGGTGAATACGCTCCAACTTCCTTAAAACGCATTTGACAATTTCTACAATCAGCTCAGCTTCATTCCTGGAACACAGGAGAGAAAGGTATCATATAAAAACTCAAAAATCCTTGTATGAATTCTAACGACAGAATTAGACCCAAAATGAGCTTCTTTTTTTGTAAATATTATAATTGTTGTTGTTGCGTTGTTATTCTGCAAATGAATACGTTTGCACACATGAATAAGGATTTAGCTTCCTTGAAATCGCATTGATCCTCAACAAATAACGTAGGGACCTTAATTTTCAAGGAAGTTAGAATCATAATAGGAAGTTAAAGAATCAGAAAGAAGAACTAAAGACAGATTCTAATATCTGATATATACCTAAAGTTACTAGAATCCCAGCCAGATAAATTAGCAGCTTGAGTGAAAGCACTCCTCCATTTTTGCACTTGCTCATTGTGATCCCCTTGCTCGTGTTTGATAAATGCTTCTCCGTAACTACCTTGTTGTTTCCGTACATGTGAAGGGTTTACCCTGTAGAAAACTGGAAGAACACGATTCTCTCGATCCTTAGAGCAATCGAGCATAATTTCGGTGATCTCCTTCAAGCACCAAGTAGAAGAAGCATAATTCTCCGAAAAAACGACCAGAAACAGGATCGAATCATCAATGGCTTGGACAAGTGATGGCCAAACCTCGCTTCCTTTCTCGAGTCTGTAATCGACGTAGGTGTCGATTTTGCTTCTACAGAGAGCGGCGTGAAGATGGCTGGTGAAACTTTCGCGTGTGTCTTCGCCTCTGAAGCTGATGAAGACATCATATTTCTTCGAAGAATGAGAGGAAGAGGAAGAAGCCATTGGTCTGGTCTCTTGGTTTAGCTTGAGAATACGTACTGTGTTCCTTCTTGTTCTCTGAATAAAAAGCAGTGGCCTTCTTTGCTCGCGAGGTCATTGCCGTAATAATGGCTCGCAGGTTCATGATTGACTTAGTGTTGACTATTTCATATACCTCCGGTCTTAATTATAGGATAAAATTTATAGTATAAATTACACTATAAACTTTGTCCTATATTTAGAACCGAAGGGAGTATATATTTTTTAAATGGCTAACTGAACTATTGGATAATACTCTCTCTTGTCCTAATTACTCCCATCCTAATTATAGGATAAAGTTGATTTTTTTGGAAAAATTAAAGAAGCCAATTAAATTCTCAAAACTAATTAATTTGACTAATAAACTAATATATAATCTAAGAATACTAAACATATAAACATTGTAAAGTAATTTAATTGGCTTCCTTAATTTCTCCAAAAAAGTCAATTTTGTCTTATAATTAGGAGGGAGGGAATATAAGATAAAGTTGACTTTTTTGGAGAAATTAAGGAAGCCAATTAAATCACTTTAGAATATTTTTATTTTTATTTTTTTCTTCAAACTAATTAATTTGACTAATAAACTGATATATAATCTAAGGATACTAAAAATATAAATACTCTAAAGTGATTTAATTAACTTCATTAATTTTTCCAAAAAATTCAACTTTGTCTTATACTCCCTCCGGTCCTAATTATAAGACAAAGTTGACTTTTTTCGAGAAATTAAGGAAGCCAATTAAATCACTTTAGAGTATTTATATTTTTAGTATCTTTGGATTATATATTAGTTTATTAATCAAATTACTTAGTTTGAAGAAAAAAATATAAATATAAATATAAATATTCTAAAGTAATTTAATTGGCTTCCTTAATTTTTCCAAAAAAATCAACTTTATCTTATAATTAGGACTGGAGGGAGTACTATACTGTATAAATAATAAAAAAAAAAGAGACAAAAGTGCTTATAAATCTGCCATTGGAAAGTTTATTCGTTTTGAGATGTTATAGATGAGGCTAGATTACTTGCTTGTAGAGAAAAACAAATTGAAATGGCCATACATTTCCACAGAATATCCCTGCTTGCCAAGTAAATAGGATTACAAGAAAATACTGCATCTTTAATTACTGTCCATCTTTTCCTGCAGAGATGATTGATAATGAAAGATATTTTAATTTTTCTTAACGTATTGGTTGATAGTTTATTAATAGCATTCAGTTTTTCACTTGATGGCAAAAAAAAAAATATATATATATATATATATATATTCAGTTTTTCACTTAAAAAAATGACACGGTTTAAGAGGCAGGGGCAAAATTTGAGAGTTCCATTATAAATTACCACTCTCATCCTATTTCTAAATTCCTTTTAATTAATTCTCACATACCAATGAGAGTTAGTTAACTCATTAACTATGGGTTAAATTTCCAGTTTCGCCCTTATCTATGATTAGTTCCAAAAATCTATATGAATAAATTCCTTTTGTTTGTTGTAATTAATAGGGGTAAAAAAGTACAAAATGTATTTACTACCCTAAAAATGGACTTATAAATAGGATCAAAATTTTTGGTCAAAGATGACTTATAAATAGAATTAGAGTGGTATATGTTTAAAATGAGGGCCCTAGTGTAATTCTATGCCGACATCACTGGGACATTTCAGCATAAATTAATTCTCAACATAACGTGGGGTCTTCGTTATTGGCACCCCTCCCAGTTCTGTCGCACCAAACGCTAAAGTCAAATTGCATGAAACAATACTATTTTTTTTTATCAGAATGCAACAATACTAAATAAATAATTGTGATTATTATAGTAACCTTACTATACATTCATTAAGTTAAATAAGCTTGTACATTTACGTGATATTCAAGATGAACTTTTATATTATTTATAATTCATAAATATTGCTAGTATGATTTTATCTAAAGTCCACCCTCTATATCTCATCTGAATTTAATTTTAACAAGGGAAAATTCTAAAAAAAATACTTTGAAAATTGGAAAAGGATGATTTAGTACTCCGAAAATTGGAAAAGCATAAATCAGTTCACAGACAGGAGGAGGAATATGGAATTTTGAAATCTTGGCGAAAAAACGAAAATGTCCTTCAACCCTCCCTCTCTCCACTTCGGAATAACAACACGAGCCTTTTAATTAACAACTCCGGATTCTATATTAACAGCTCCATTTTCTTCTTTCACAATTAACAAGTTTCAGGGCCAATAACAACACCTATCTCTTTATTAATAACACCGTATTCTACATTAACATCTCAACTTTCTTCTTTCACAGTTAACAAGTACGGACTCTTTTAGGGATTTTGGTGTTGTTAATATAGAATCCAGAGCTGTTAATTAAAAGACCCGTGTTGTTATTCCGAGGGAGGACTCAAGGGCATTTTCGTCTTTTCGCCGAGATTTTAAAATTCCAAATTTCTTCTTCTGCCTGACAGTGAACTAATTCGTCATTTCCCAATTTCAGAGCATTGAATCGTCTTTTCCCAATTTCTGAAGTATTTTTTTAGAATTTTCCCTTTTAACAATATTCCATCATATTTATATTCGCGTAATTATGATATTGATTGATTAAATATGATTAATTTTCACCCAAAAACAACAGAAAGAAAGAAGGCCCTCAACTATGAACTTTGACACTATCGTATTGTGCTACATCTTTTTTTGGGGGTGGGGAATGTTGCTAAAATTTTACGCCTCGTAAGTTGAGTAGTTGACCAAGACCATTATCCTAGCATAATAATTTTAGGATTTTTAGAAAAAAGAAAAAAGAAAAACAAGCCACCACCTATGATCGAACATAACTTGTATATTTTCTCTTTGGCTTGTAGAAAACAGAGGCATTAATTAAAACTTCATAAATGACTATGTGCTGGTTTGTTTTGATGTTTGTGCGTGATATCGGACTTGAACACTGTCAAAAACGGATTTGAATAGTTAAAAAGCTAAAATGGATATTTGGTTCAACGATGGAATTTGAGGTAAAAAAAGTCAGAAAAAGTAATAAGCCTCAAAATGAAGTTTATTGGAGCTTATGTGTGTATAAAATAATATTGATAGGAGTATTTCATATATTTGGGGATTAATGAGGTATTCAAAATCACTTCTAATCACAAAACTTCTTTTATGAAAAATATTCTAAATAATTTTCTCTTTCTTTGGATAATAATCTTCTACTAATTAGAGAATACTTTGAGATAAAAGTTTAGACAGCAAGTTTTGAGTTTTGTCAATATATGACTGTAAAAATGTAGAGAATAATTAATAATTAATTTAATCAGTTTAGATTTATTATTTAGTTGTTTTATGATTTTATAATCAATTTCTTTTATAAACATGTCATAAATTAGTTTCCATATGGTGTTTTTACCAATTAAATTTAGTTTAAATAATTTATTTGGATTATTGGAGGTATTATGAGGTTTTAATCGGTTATTTTGTTAGATTTTGAGCCATGTGAAAATATGAGTTAGGATTTAATATTTAAATTAGAGTTTGATATAATTTATAAAATTTAAGTTTGAGTTACACAATAGAAAAGACTTTTGAAGTGTACCAATTTAAATTAAAGTTTGATATAATTTTATTAAAATTGTATCATTGTCAAATTTTCAAAATTAATTTTTGAGAAAATTGTGAAAAAATGCCTCCGTCCGTAGATATCTTCTCAAGTCCCATTTGACAATTAAGTTACCAATGAGGACTTCTTTCACAATTATCCCTTCATTTTTTTTCTTTTTTCATAATTTTTGCAATTTTTTCTCTTAAATAATACAAAAACCACTTATGAAAAAGTCAAACCAAATATCATTCACTTTTACATATGTTACTTATCCAATCGCCAATCCAAACACTCATCATTTTACTCAATCTAACTTTTTTTCAATTTTAAGATTCCATAAGTCTAAGTAAAAATAAGTCACTTATTCAATTACCAATCCAAACACTGGCTATTTTATTTATCTTCTCAGGGTATCACTCTCTACGCATAACCTTCTCTACAATCCACCAGAAAAATCAGTAGTGGAAACAAGCTCTCGTATGGTTGAAACATAGAAGGCAAAGTGAAGCTTAGGGACAGATAAAAAACAAGTTCCATTCCTTTGGGTTGATGCAAGCATCTAAAAGCTTCCATTCCTCGCTTTCTTTCTCAGGTTTCTGCACACAAAATGACACCCCCATTTCAGTAAGAGCCTTCAAATATCAAACTAATACCTCATGTCCTTAATGTAAGTTGTAAGATTTAATAATCCCACAAAGAATACCAAAACCTTACATGATCATATTCCCACCGAGCAGAAGTGAAAGAGAAACAAGAATACTCACTATCATCCCACCTGTTTTTAGCCAAAAAATTGTACCTCGATCATAAACCTGGCATTGAAAATTAAGAACAAGATGGTCATGTCTTGTTGGAAAATAAGGAACAGAACGATGCATTTATTGTCCCGAAACTAGCTTTCATACCAAATTGAATTCAACGTATCATCCCCTCCGCTATTGTTGCCATGCTTTGTGCTGATCCTTAAAAGCCGTATCCTTTATTTTCTCTACTGTGGGTATGTAAGCAGGAATGACAGATTTGGCGCATTCTGCACCATGGTTTAGGCAAGCATGAGACTGAAAGTTAGATGTCTGACTAATGAGAAGCAACAATTTTTGAATGCAACAACGCTGGCAATTACCGATGGCAAAGGAGAGTAGCATCTTCTGATCAAAGTTATTCACACACACACATACCATGTTTTCTGATAAACTCAAGCTGGAATGAAGAATCAGTTGCAGAAATAGCAAAGACTTGGATTGATCTATCAATCATCATAAGAAGAGGATGTCTCGCAATCCCTTTCCTTCATGCCTCCATGTTCCACTTGGGAGAGATGGAAAGACAAATCCCTCAGGTTTCTGTTCGTTCTTATAAGAGCTTCCATGTCCCATTTCAATTGCATCATTTTATGACTTTAATTGCAAGTTCAATTTTTCAATGACGCTGCGATATTCTGATGCATATGTTGGGCACACCCCACACTCTTTGATATCCAAGCATCCCTCTTGCCTGTTATGGGCTTCCCCACTACCATAATGAACCCAGAAATTAAACGAAACCGTCGGTTTACGAGTGTTGCTCTGATCATCTGCCACATTTTTTTTTGAGTATCTCAAGTATTTCAGAACAGAAGCTGTCATCATAGCAAAGAAAAACATGATCCGATGTGAAGTTGTCATGCTTGGCGGAGAGTGAACAATACTGGTGTGTCTCTTCCCATTCACCATGACTAATTTCTAAGCCGACTGCACATTCAACTCGAATCCATTCAATTGATGGGGACTCAGGAACAATGACGCAAAAGATGAAACCCCAATTGTCAGAAAAATGCAGAGCAGAAGAGAGATCAATAGTAATGGAAGCTTGTGTTGACCTATGCAGGAACCACTCTGGAACTCTGCTTCCGAGGCATAAAACTTCAACCTTACCGTTTGAGAAATTGCATTTTTCTATGGCTGGAACGGATTTGATTATTTCAGCCATAACTTTTGGCCCAATTAGTTTGAGTGAATGTTCATCCAACTTCGCACAGTTTTGGAAGTCAAAGCATATCTTGTTTGCCTTCACTAGCAGACTAGTTGTTGAAGAGAAGTGAAGAGTCTCAAGAGAAGGGCAGTCAACGGCTATTAATTGTTGTAATGATGAAGGAAGATCCGGCAGAGACTGAAGTCTTTTGGATGAATCAAAGCGAAGATATCGAAGCTTCAAAAGGTGCTTGATGCCTGCAGGCAGGCTTCTAAGCTCAGTTCCAACAATTAACAAGATTTCTAATGAAGAAAACATGCTAGTGTCATGAGGCAAGGCTTCCAAAGATCTTAACCCATCGTTTAAGAAACGCAGATTTGATACATCAAGGTGAATGTAATCGTCTCCAGAATGTAACTTGCCTACAGATAGCAGATCACCTGACTTGCTTTGAGTATCAAGTCTTCTACCATCAATAAGAGAGAACTTCTCAAGTCTTCGTTGACTTGTAATAGATAATGGCAATTCACTCACTGCAGTCCCCGCTAGATTCAAATGCCTCATATTCTGTGACGTGACTGAAAATACCTTCAATCTTGAGCAGTCATAGAGGGAAAGATCACGGAGGGATCTTAGAGGGATGTCACATCAAAGGCTAGTAAGGGCCTCACACCAATCCAAACGTAGAATCTCAAGCTTATGTAGCGATAACATAGATGGGTGAAGGTCACGCAAGCTTGTACAGTGGCCAAGATATACCTCTTGAAGATTTAAGGCCTTTGAAAAATCAGGGAGCTCAATTAGATTATAGGAATCGGTAAGGTCAAGTTTCCTCAAGTTCATAAGATTCTGTAAAGGTGAGAAAGAGAGAGATATGTCACATCATATAGCCTCAACAAAAGATGAAACATGGGTGCTTATATACTTACTTGCTTTCCATGCCAAAGTATTCTGACTTGGCTATTTCGCATTTCAAACGAAACAAGTTTCTCCGCCGAGAATGTATTTGGTAAGGACTTCAAAGGAAAGTTATCCCATTGAAGAAGTCTAAGTTCATTTGGTAAAGATTTAAACTCTTGAGGAAGGTACAATCTGAACTCATCTGATCCAAAATTATAAAATATAAGAAACTTAAGCGTGCGCATTCTGGCGAAGACTTCAGGACTTAAGGGCAGATCCTCAATTTTTGACATATCCAAAGCTATGCCTTTAATGGACTCAGTTCCCTAGCAAGCAAAATTAGAACGTAAAATTAGAAACAAATTAAAAAAAAAAAAAAAGGTTAAAACAAAGCCGCACTGTTAAAAAGGTTAAATCAGTCCAAAAACTCTTAAATTTGACTCTTACCATGTTATATTTCATACTTCATAAACATCATTTGAATCCCCTAACCGGCTGCGTTTTCCAGGTTCTTCTTTTGATTCTCCTCGAACTATCTCCCATGCCATTTCTTGTATTAGATCATGCGTAGATACCTTCTCATCTGTAATAGTTAGAAGAGTTTTGTTTTCAAGAGCTTTCAACCCAATGATTGTTGCATAATCACAGGCATCTAACAAATTTTTTATGTCATCCACATCTTTACCCTTGAAAAAGCATGCAACATCCAAAAAGATATTTTGCTGTTGAAAATCTAATCCTTCATAACACAATTTCAACACATTTTGACAATTTCAACACATTCTGAATTTTCATGTCAGGCATACTCTTGAGTTTTTCTAGTTGACTTTCCCACTCATTTTTACTTTTGCCATAAAGAAATGAACCCAAGATTTGCAGAGCTAATGGGGTCCCTTTTGCATAGAGAACCACCTCCCTCGATAATAAGGCAAACTCTTTGTGAATGACATTATTTTTAAAGGCATTCAAATTGAAAAACTGAAGGGCTTCACCAAAGTCCAAAGCTTTAACCACATACATATGATCCACTTGTTTAACAAGCACTTGTTTATCTCTAGATGTTATAATGATTCTACTGCCTGGTCCAAACCATTCATGTGCTCCAGCTAAGATTTCGAGTTGATCCGAGTCACTGACATCATCAAGAACAACAAAAACTTTTGTTCGTCTAAGCCTCGTCATATCCAAAGGAATTCCTCTATCAGGCATGCCATCTTGAGATTCTTTATCGTCTAATAATTTGGAAAGAAGTTTATTCTTCAAATTAGTGATACCAAACTTCTCTGACTCTTCTCTTACATTGGCCATGAAACAAAACCCTTCATAATCACAGCAATGCTTCTTAAATACTGCAGCTGCAATAGTTGTCTTGCCAATTCTAGCCATGCCCCAAATTCCAATAAATCGAACATCTTTTGGCTGCTTGCTCAAGAACAATTCTAAAGGCAGAATTCGTTCATGAATTCCAACAACAACAACAACAACAACTACAACAAACCCTTCGTTCATGAATTCCAACAAGACCATCAAAATAAACAATTCGGTGAATACGCTCCAACTTCTTTAAAATACATTTGACAATTTCTACAATCAGCTCAGCTTCATTCCTGGACCACAGGAGAGAAAGGGATCATACAAAAACTCAAAAATCCTTGTATGAATTGTAACGATAAAACTAGACCCAAAATGAGCTTCTTTTCATGAATATATTATTATTGTTGCATTGTTATTCTGCAAATGAATACGTTTCGATACATAAATAATAACTTCGCTCGCTTGAAACCGCATTGATCCTCAATAAAATAACGCAGGGACCTTAATTTTCAAGGAAGCGAAAATCATGATAGCAAGAAAAGGAATCAGAAAGAGGAACAAAAAAAATGATTCCAATATCTAATATATACCTAAAAGTACTAGAATCCCAGCCAGATAAATTAGCAGCTTGAGTGAGAGCACTCCTCCATTTTTGCACTTGCTCATTGTGATTTCCTTGCTCGTGTTTTATAAATGCTTCTCCGTAACTACCTTGTTGTTTCCGTACATGTGAAGGGATTACACTGTAGAAAACTGGAAGAACACGATTCTCTCGATCCTTAGAGCAATCGAGTATAATTTTTGTGATCTCGTTCAAGCACCAAGTAGAAGAAGCGTAGTTCTCCGAAAAAACGACCAGAAACAGGATCGAATCATCAATGGCTTGGACAAGTGAAGGCCAAACCTCGCTTCCTTTCTCGAGTCTGTAATCGACGTAGGTGTCGATTTTGCTTCTACAGAGAGCGGCGTGAAGATGGCTGGTAAAACTTTCGCGCGTGTCTTCGCCTCTGAAGCTGATGAAGACATCGTATTTCTTTGAAGAATGAGAGGAAGAGGAAGAAGCCATTGTTCTGGTCTCTTGGTTTAGCTTGAGAATACGTACTATGTTACTTTTTGTTATCTGAATAAAAAGCAGTGGCCTTCTTTGCTCGCAAGGTCATTGCCGTAATAATGCACGCGGGTTCATGATTGACTTAGCGTTGACAATGTCATATATATATATATTAATAGTTGACTGAACTTTTGGATAATCTACTATACTGTATAAATCAAACGGTTTAATCCGGACATTGGCCCGGTCACTTTTTATTTTTTGTAAATTTAAAATCGATTTTTTTTTTTTAGTTTCTTTTAGAATTTCATATTAATAACTCTGAAATCTTCACTTTTTCATCTGTTCGGTCCTGAGTTAGATCCAGTTTGATTCCGATCTAATCAACTGATCCTTAACCTAGTATCCCGACTGATTCAATGATCAGACGGATTTAATTACCTTAAAAAAAGTGCTTATAAATCTGCCATTGGAAAGTTTATCATCCACCTGACCCAAGTCCCAGTTGTGGTGATTGTAGAGATGGTCGTAGTGGCTGATTGTATACGTACAAACCAATCAACATTCCGTCTGCTATTGCCAAGTTGATAGAAATAATTCATAGTTTACACCTGTACTGGTTTAGAGGGTTTGTGCATATTTATCTTATTCCAAATTGTATTAGGACAATTAACATACATGTTGACTAGGTTGCGACTCTAGTTATTCATTTTGAGATGTTGTAGATGAGGCTAGATTATTTGTTTGTAGAGAACAACAAAGTGAAATAAGCCATACATTTTCACAGAATATCCTGCTTGCCAAGTAAATAAGATTACAAGAAATTTTTGCATCTTTAATTATTGTCCATCTTTTCATGCAGAGATGATTGATAATGAAAGATATTTTAATTTTTCTTAACGTATTGGTTGATAGTTTATTAATAGCATTCAGTTTTTCACTTAAAAAAATGTCACGGTTTAAGAGGCAGGGGCAAAATGTTAGACTTCCATTATAAATTATAGGGAGAATTGTTAAAAAAGACTTTATTGGTAACTTATTTATCAAATGGGACTTGGGAAGATATCTGCACATGGAGGAAAGATTTCTGCATACATAGGAAAATTTTTTGCACATGTAGGGAAGAATTTTGCACACAGGCAAGATCATCTGCACACCAGGGAAGATATTCTACACACATAAAAAAAAATCTGCACGCAAAGGTCCTTTTTGACAAATAAGTTGTCAATGAAGGATTTTTAAACAATTTACCTTAAATTATATGTTTAAAATGAGGGCCCTAGTGTAATTCTATGCCGACTTCACAATCTGGGATATTTCAGCATAAATTAATTCTCAACCTAACCTGGGCTGTTTGTTGTTGGCAGTTGGCACCCGTCCCAGTTCCGTCGCATCAAACGCTATCGTCAAATTGCATGAAACAATACTATATTTTTTGGATCAGAATGCAACAATACTAAATAAATAATTGTGATTATTTGAGGTTGATAGTGACCTTGCCATACATTCATTAAGTTAAATAAGCTTGTACATTTACGTGATATTCAAGATGAACTTTTATATTATTTATAATTCATAAATATTGTTAGTATGATTTTATCTAAAGTCCACCCTCTATATCTCCATCAGAATTTAATTTTAACAAGTGAAAATTTCAAAAAAAAAATATTTTAGAAATTGGAAAAGGATGATTCAATACTCTGAAAATTGGAAAAGGACGAATTAGTTCTCTGTCAGACGGGAGGAGGAATCTGAGATTTTAAAATCTAGGCGAAAAAACAAAAATGCCCTTCTGCCCTCCCTCTCTCCACTTTAGAATAACAACACAGGCCTCTTAATTAACAACTCCGGATTCTACATTAACAACTCCATTTTCTTCTTTCACAATTAACAAGTTTTAGGGCCAATAACAACATCTATCTCTTTATTAACAACACCGTATTTTACATTAACAACTTCACCTTCTTCTTTCACAGTTAACAAGTTTCAGGGCCAATAACAACCCATTTCTCTTTATTAAAAACACCGTATTCTACATTAATAACTCCACTTTTTTCTTTTACAGTTAACAAGTACGGACTCTTTTGGGGGATTTTGATATTGTTAATATAAAATCCGGAGTTGTTAATTAAGAGACCCGGGTTGTTATTCCGAGGGAGGGCTCAAGGACATTTTTGTCTTTTCGCCGAAATTTTAACATCCCAAATTCCTTCTTCCGTTTGATAACGAATTGATTCGTCCTTTCCCAATTTCAAAGCACTGAATCATCCTTTCTTAATTTTCAAAGTGTTATGAAAATTGGGAAAATATAAGGGATGAGGGAAGAGGGAGATGAAGAAGATGAGAGAAAGTTGGAGAGAAAGTAAGGAAAAGTTCTTATTCACTTCATTGTTGTTGGTACCAATACATTATACATGGCCTCTATTTATAGGCCTCTAACTATTGAATTCTATACATATGGTTACAAAGAAATAAAGATGAGCATAATTGTATTAATCATAAGAAACTCCCAAAAGCCATTTATTGGGGAAGTTATAAGGTTATAACATTGAACACATGGAATTCTAAGAATGAGAGGTTATGGAGTGAAGGGCATATGAAAGGCCAAGAGTTGGATAGTTTATGGACATCCACATCATATAATATTCACAACACTCCCCCTTAGATGTCCATGAACAAATATTGTGCGTCATTAAAACCTTACTAGGAAAAACCCAATAGGACAAAAACCTAGTGAAAGAAAAAGAGTACATGATACATATTGAAGTTGCCTCATTAAAAACCTTACTAAGAAAACTCAGTGGGACAAAACCTTGGTTAAGGAAAAGAGTACAACATGATCTTTACTCCCCCTGATAGCAACATCACTCATTTTGATTAAATTGTTTTATTTCAAGACTATATACTGATTTCTCAATTGCAACTGTTATTAATGATTTTTTCAAGCAATTGATGTCCTTTTTATCTTAACTATGCATAATGCATTGTCATTAAATCATATGTTGAAACATAATTATTTACCATATCTTCTGGATATGTTAAATATTATATTCTCCACTTGTCTCTATGCATTGTGGAAATAATAAAAGAAAATTATCCTGAAAATCACCATGATATATCTTCTATCCACATGTTCAATTTGTTATAAAAAAAATGTACTTATAAAATAATTTCATAAAACTACTACACTAAATCTCAGTTTCATAGCATCCATAGTGTACCTGCAGCATCTTGATTTTACTAGAAAGAACATAATAACTACAATATTAACATGATGTAAATATTCATAAATATGTGATACTTATAAACCATTAAATTCAATAAATTTTTGTAAACAATCATCATAACAAAAATATATGATTTTGAAATCATTAAGGTTTTCAATAATTTGATATGTAAAATTATTCATTTTTCAATATATCTTTCAATCAATTATATATATACTCAAATCATTTTAATCCATGTGACATTTTATTTACTGAATACTTTTCTTAGACATGTTTTCAACATTTTGACCATTCAAGAATTCTCATGTAATATTCATTATCCATAGGCATATGCTATATATAATGATATCTAATAGACGCATTATTTCATTTGCATATACTGCCACACTAATAATATATGCAATAATTATTGTATCAACCACCAAATATTGTACCTCATCATAATCATCATTAAACCTTGTGAAAATCTTTATTTTCACATGAATATTCATATATCACAAATAATTTTATATTTCAAATGTTTTAGACTGCAGGTCCATAAATTTCACATATTAAAAGAACATTTTTTATCGCTTCTTATCCCATTTTTCAGTTGGTCAATCACCTTTTTTTTTATCTACTGACATATTTATGTATAAGATCCTCATTTGATCACATGATATTATTACTAAAACTGTTGTTGACAACTTTATCTTTTCAGTTCCATTTTTCTTGTTGTAACATAATTCATTGAGATCTCTTTCTTACTTTCAGGTACCTGAACCTCTTTTGAGGGTTTTGCAAGTAGTTATGTATTGACCTCTTCTAGAGTGTCTGCCTCCTTAATATTATCATATTGATTATTTGCTTCTTTCTCTTTTTCTTTTGGAACTGATTATTCTTTTATACTTTGGACATGTCTCACTTTCATTTATGCTTATTAGACCATTTATAGTTGGAATATGAGATTTAGTAATTCCCATTTAGGTCAGTAATTGCATCTGGAAGATTTTATGTAATATTTCATGAATGCAAAACCAAATGAACTTCTGGTTCATATTGTTATATTCGAGGATCTATACTTGATAGTAATAATGCATTCCTTTTGTTTTCTTTTCCAGCTATTTAATTTCTCCCCCTTATGTCAGGAAAACTTTGTCAAATGACAATCAACTAATCATGCAGTATAAGTCTCCTAAATCTATTTGTTTCCATTAGAAGCATCCTTTTGTTTCATTTAGAGACAAACAAGAAGAAGGAGATTCTTACCCAACATTTATCTCAATTTCCTTTAAATATCCATCTATGTGTGTTGTGGTGAATCAATAGGAATGCACATTCAAACCTTTTAAGATAGAATATACCTGGCTCCTGAGAAAAAACCAATTATATTGGGAGAATTTGGTTGGCTAATATAAGTGCTGCAATATGTAAGATCAAATATGTCAACACTGAAATATAAATTTTATTCTCATAAATATTAATCTAGCTATCTATGGAGGCTTCAATGAATGAATCGTATAATCTGCAAATTGCGCTTAACATAATAATTTATTCAAACATCCTTGCAAACTTTAAGTTGCAAGCTAATAATAGTATCACATATAACCATCTTATAAATGCATATATCAAATTTATTGAACATTGATATGGATTACATGATATTTGAATGGGCCCATACATAAGTTTATTTATTTCTAGAAATATAAAAATCCATTCCAAATCATAACTTGTGATACTCTCATAATCAAATTTCTTTGAGAACAAGCAGCACATGATAACTCTTGAATTATATAATATGTTGGTTATTTATGAAGAATCTTCTAGTTCTTCAATGGATGTCACACGTAATCTTTTATATATGACTCGAATGAATCAAACAAGTCATGCCAACAATATATTTGTTTGGATTAGTAAACTGCTGGTTTACTATGACATGTTGCTTAACCAACAACAAACCTTTTTAATTTCCATAAGTATTGATATAAAATGTCAATATAACATCTATTTTTCGTAGATCAATAGGTTTTGTGATGAAGTATATGAGTAGAACTTTTCAATATTAACTCACACTTATATTCTAACAATCTCCCCCTCAAGTATGAGTCATATAAACATACTTTCTTTATTTCTCTATTTTAAAGACAAATTTATATATAGCAAACTAATAATATATCTTTCATTTCAAAACTTAAAAGTACTTCATAACTCAACTAATCATGGATTTCAGTCAATTAGGCTATCATTTAAACCCTGTAATAGAGTAAAACTCTAATGTAAATTTATGGATTATAACTTTCCTTAATCAATCCTTCTTTTGCCCATAGAATTTAAAAAAAAAACTATATTAGTGCTTCAGGAACTATATCGACTTTGTTACATTTATGTTCTTCATGAACTAATATATATTATCACATATTTATATAATTTTTTTCTTCATCAGTAGTGGTGGTGGTGGTGGTATGCTTCAATCTGCCTCTTTTGATGCATATTCAAAATATAAAATGTTTAGAATTTACCACTACATAAAAGAAAAATATGAGGAGATCTATAATCAAAATACTAGCAGCAGCAGCAGCAGTAGTAGTATGCTTCAATCTGCCTCTTTTGATGCATATTCAAAATATGAAATGTTTAGAATTTACCACTACATAAAAGAAAAATATGAGGAGATCTATAATCAAAATACATAAAGATCTTATTGTAATGAATTCTGATGTTTATGGGCTAAAATTAATTTGAGAGAAATGTAAAAACAAATGTTTTATAATATAAATACTTATAATATACATAGTCTTCTTTCAAATATTCCTTACGGTTTGATCATCCATAAATTTGACTTGCACTATATATATAGTTCATGCACATTACAAAATTGATTTTGTCTAACAAATCATAAACTATTCATAATGAATTTTCTCATTAAGTTCTCATTCTTTTAATTCAAATATGATATAGGATTTTTCCCCCTTAAATGTCACGTAAAACCAATTTGATTCCAATATATGTCATATTATATATTATATCATAATTAATGTATGAAACTTGCACATATCATATAAGAATGTTAAGGAGTAGAAGAAATGTCAATACAATGAATTGGGAAAGGAGGCAATAAATTAGCAATATTAAAATAAAATACAAACTGAAGAGTATTTGTATGCCTTTCAATAACAAAAGTTTGGAACTAAGAAAAATTGCATATATATTTGTAAGGTAACATAATAGTTCTCAAGAGGAGAAGAGAGATGGAAGACAAAACTAAAATGAAAAATATGACTAATAATGAAAGAAAGTACCTTGATATTGAGGTATATGAGTTGAATGTTTGTTGGGAAATCTTTAGTGCAACAGAGAAATACAAGTCCCAAAAAGAAAATAGAGATGGTAAATTTCATTGATGTATATGAATAGTATTCACATACACAATATACTTAAAATTACAAATAAATTGTACAATTATACATAAAGAAGGTAATTAAACAACTTCATTGTATAATTAAAGATTATATGAATAAATACTGAAAACCATTTGATTTGGGAGTTATAGGGATTAACCATGAGGTAGTTAGCATCCTAAAAGACCATGAAATCAAAATATATCAATAATTACCAATAATATTTAAATTTGTAAATAAATTGGCACTATACTGAAATTTTAAAATGACCAATCATTACCTTTTTATCTATTTGATTTCATATATTATTCTTGTTGATATCACAATGTTAAATAATAATTTCTCTCTCACAAATTAATCACAATCATAATTATATAGCCTTCAAAACTTAAATTTAAATATAAAGAATCAAAATCATATAGCCTTCAAGGCTTACAATTATTTCTTAATCAAAATTATATAGCCTTCAGAACTTACAATTATTTCTTTTGGCTATACAAGTTGATCATCTTTCTCCGTAACTTATTGCTTTAAGCATCATAACTATTTTTTATATTTTTCACAATATTTCATGGTCTTTCTGGCTTCACAACCATTTTGATCTTTATTTTCAATAAATTGATACATATGAGTCTATATGACCTCTGGTCATATTATACCATTTTTTTCTATCCATATGACTTCCAATCATAGTATGATATTTGCTCATGATTTTAATCACCTTAGAAATATTATTATTTCCACGATTGTAGTTTAATAGTTAAGACAAAGTATTCTTAGCTTTCAACTATCAATTCCGCCAATGCAATGTAATCATGTTCATTTTCACTCCTACATGTGTTTTTTTTTCAATAGCATCATTAATTTCTCCAAATATTGGTCTTCAGGACCAGCAAAAACCTTGCAAAGCTATTTTTTTTATTTAGTTTGATATTTGAACATTTAGCCTTCAGGGTTTTGATATTTGTAACAATTAAATCATAAAGTGCCAAAATTTTTCTTGTCAATCTTGCAATTTAATGAAACCAATAGCGTTCTTTCTCATAAGAGCTATTACAAAAGTGATGTGACTTCTGGTCATCTGATCACGAAATTAAGAATATTATGGCTTCTGGTCTCTCGATAAAATCAAAATACTAGAAAATAAATTCAAATTCATAATCAAATATAAATAATAGATAAGTCCATGATCATATAGACCACATTACATGCTCATATATAATACTATTATATATTAATGTAATATAATAAACAAATGAAAATAAAAGATTGATATAATGATATAACAATAATGTATTAACATAAATAAATGAAATGTAAATAAAATAACAATAAAACAAGATGAAATAAATGACATAAAATAAAGAAACAAACAATAATATATAACATAAAATGTAAATAAAATAAAGAAATATAAATGTTAAATAAGTGTAAATAAAATGAATAACATAATATAATAACATAAAATGTAAAGAATACTAGAATATAAAATAAAAATATATATAAATTTTGCATAATAAGATTAACAGAAAATGATAAGTAAAAGTGACAGGAAAGAAAACTTGCGAAGGATAATATAATCTCAAATCTTAGCCATGGAACCCGATGTATAAAACAATCGGTAAAAAAATCTATTTAATTCTATATAATGGCTTAGATTATCCTAGATATATGTAAAAGGTAACAACATGATGGATAAAAATAGATAGCGTAAAATAAAAATAATATAGAACAATAGATTGATAATGTAAACTAGAAAGATAAAATAACAAAGATAATAAACAATATAAAACATAGTATGGAAATGAGAAAGTTAGAGAGTAGAAGAGATAGAAAACTAGACCATAGGCCTTCTGAGCGAATTCGTGCTGATAACGTGTTATGAAAATCCGGAAAATATAAGGGATGAGGGAAGAGGGAGATGAAGAAGATGAAAGAAAGTTGGGAAGAAAGTAAGGAGGAATTCTTATTCACTTCATTGTTGTTGGTACCAATACATTATACATGGCCTCTATTTATAGGCCTCTAACCATTGAATTCTATACATATGATTACAAAGAAATAAAGATGAGCATAATTGTATTAATCATAAGAAACTCCCAAAAGCCATTCATTGGGGAAGTTATAAGGTTATAGCATTGAACACATGGAATTCTAAGAGTGAGAGGTTATGGAGTGAAGGGCATATGAAAGGCCAAGAGTTGGATAATTTATGAACATCCATATCATATAATATTCACAACACAAAGTATTTTTTTGGAATTTTCCCTTTTAACAATATTCCATCATATTTAGGGTGTGTTTGGTTCAACTTATTGGGTAGAAATAAGCCCATTTTTGGGCAACAAAACCCAAATAAAAACTTGTTGCGTTTTTGTAATGTATGGTTCAACTTATTTTCTAATAAGTCACTTATTACGTAAGTCGAGATAAAACTCCTCCCACATATTTACCTCATATACCGTAAATCACAATTTATAAGCACTTATTGTCCAAAAATAAATCGTTCATCCAAACATATATTACATTACAAAAACTGACTTTTCTATTAAGTCATTTTTAATAAGTCATAATTATAAAAAGTTATTTTTTCTACCGTTATCCCAAACACACTTATATTCGCGTAATTACGATATTGATTGATTAAATATGATTAATTTTCACCCCAAAACAACAGAAAGAAAGAAGGCCCTCAACAATGAACTTTGACACTGTTGTATTGTGCCACATCTTTTTTTGGGGGTGGGGAATGTTGCTAAAATTTTTCGCCTTGTAAGTTGAGTAGTTGACCAAGACCATTATCCTAGCATCATAATTTTAGGATTTTTAGAGAGAGGAAAGAAAAAAACAAGCCACCACCTATGATCGAACATAACTTTTTATATTTTCTCTTTGGCTTGTAGAAAACAGAGGCATTAATTAAAACTTCATAAATGACTATTTTATTTATCTTCTCAGGGTATCACTCTCTACATATAACCTTCTCTACAATACACCATAAAAATCAACAGTGGGAACAAGCTCTCGTTTAGTTGAATCATAAAAGGCAAAGTGAGGCCAGGGGGACAGCTAAAAAATTAGATCCATTCCTTTGGATTGATGCAAGCATCCAAAAGCTTCCATTCCTCGCTTCCTTCCTCAGGTTTCTGCACACAAAATGACACCACCATTTCAGCAAGAGCCTCCGAAATCAAACTAATAGTTATGATCCCACAAAGAATACTAAAACCTTACATGATCGTATTCCCACCGAGCAGAAAGTGGAAGAGAAACAAGAATACTCTCTATCCTGCCTCCTGTTTTTAGTCCAAATGTTGTACCCCGATCATAAACCTGGCATTGAAAATTAAGAACA
Source organism: Inga laurina (assembly GCA_963855925.1). Taxonomy (NCBI): domain Eukaryota; kingdom Viridiplantae; phylum Streptophyta; class Magnoliopsida; order Fabales; family Fabaceae; genus Inga; species Inga laurina. The sequence goes on along the minus strand of OY979706.1, from coordinate 5,993,402 downwards.
AGATGGTCATGCCTAGTTGGAAAATAAAGAACAGAAAGACATATTTATCGTCCTAGAGCTGGGTTTGATACCAAATTGAATTCAACATATCGTCCCCTCCGCAATTGTTGCCATGCTTTGTGCTGATCTGTAAAAGCCGTATCCTTCCTTTTCTCTACTATGGGTATGTAAGCAGGAATAACAGAATTGGCACATTCTGCACCATGGTTTAGGCAAGCATGAGACTAAAGTCAGATGTCTGACAAATGAGAAGCATCAATTTATGAATGCAATAACGCTGGCAATTACCAGTGGCAAAGGAGAGCAGCATCTCCTGATCATAGTCATTCAGATCATCAAAAAATATTCCTCCAAGTCCTCTCCTCTCATTTCGATGCTGAATGCAGCATAAACAGCAGAAAAAGGTAAACAGTCACCATAAGTATTTGCCACACTTATAATTTGATAAACCAAACTATTTATAAAGAATCCATCACAACCTTCTGAAAGTGCAAACAGGCATCCATCTCAATTACGTTATAATTTTGAGAACTTGATGACAAAAAATACAAGAAATTGAATTAAGTTTTTACCATGATAAAAAACCTTGAACCTGACATTAAAAATGGCATTTGATGTGCATATTTTGCATATGTGGCATGTTCAAAGCAAATGCTTGACAGAAAATCTTGAGATTAAAAGTTGCAACAAATTTAAAATAGAAACCAGTAACAGTATAGACTAAATTAAACAAGGAAAGCAGCATAGTTCAACCCCTTAAGTTTCTTTTATGGGTGCATCTAGGGTGCAATCAAGCACATCTTTGGAGATAAGATAATAAATAAACTAGTTCAGTATACAGTTACAATAATGACCTACTTTATAACCTCTATCAACATCGATGTAAATGCTCTTCAGCAATCAATTATTGTTAGTAAGCTGTTAGTGCTCCTTTCTTTTTTTAAGTAGGCCCAAGGTATCCACCTCGGCAGCAAAGACTAATCCCCTCACACTGTAAACTTCCCAAAGGGGCTTTGGTCTTACTGCAGTAATATTTTTGTAGCATGCTTAATGCCACATTCAGTTCTGGGTGTAGAAAAGGAAAAACAAAAGAGATCAAATGACATTAATGTCTTACTGCTGATAGCATTCAGCAAATTATATAACCAAATATCAATGAAAACCACTAATTTCAGCTAACCATCGCTTTTGATCATTTTTTCATGCAGCTACCACCATTCATCCACATTACTCTGACCAACTTGACCAGGTACCACAAACAGCCATTATGCCACTACTACCAAGTGCCAAAAACTCCATCAGTATTTATCTCCTCAACAATCAACCACCATGAAATTCCGCCATCAACCTAGACATGAATACCACTGCTTCACAACCACTTATTTAGTTCTACTATCACTCTTTCATCTTAAGACACCCTGTTCCACCATTACCAATGCTGTTAAGTATCAATATTATCCTTCTAACACCAATCCTCCCTTGTCCCCTTACTTCTATATTTCATTATCACCCCCATCGACTTCATCAAGCATTAACAGCCACAGAATTCCCACAATCACCAAACTGTTTCTTGAAGATATATGAAGTTTTCCAAACTCTAAGATAGTATACAGTCTAAATAAACCATGCCATACGTATTCCTTTTCTAAAAGCTAAGTACCTGATTTCCATTGTTAAGTTTCTCATCATTAAACAAGATGTAAGACTATGGAGCATGAACAAATACTGCACTAAAAGCTAGAATCTGAAGGAAAATATTTTAGAGTTTTACCTTAATATAGAAGTAATCATCACACCATTTCTTGAATCGAGGATAGAATGTAGGATCAAACTTGTCACATGCACGTTTTTGAGTCTGCAATAGAAGCAGGATAGAGGTACAATAAGTTAAAGCTTAGCTTTTCATTGCATTGAAAGAATAAGAATAGTAAATCAATATTTTAAGGATACAGTTCTATTTTACTTAAAGAATGGTATAAAGTCACTATGTGTGATATAGCGGCAAGGGATTTGGGTAATCAGGATCCAGGGGGGTGAACCAGGAGAAGAGTTAATATGCTGCAGACTTGAACAAGAGGAGGAATTGTGGGGGGAGGGGGGTAAGCAGGGAATTCTATTCCCGTGTTTAAAATAATAATCAAGAAAAATAAATACTTTAATGACTTGCTCGAATAAATGTTAGACAGAAACTTTTTTTCAGGCATAAAATTAAACCTTGTGTTAAACATTTCACCTCCTCCCATTTTAAGAGAACCCAAGCTAATAAATTAAATGCTAAGAAAAAAATTCAGCTGAACCCTAAAAATACAATTCTATATTCAAATTACTCATTTAAGAACAAAGACGTCAAGGAGAAGCTATTTACACACACACAGAGTCAGAAACCAACAGTGTGTTGAACACATACCGAATGGAAATGCTTGACATCCTCCTCAAAAATGTAAGAAGGAGTCAAGTCAGTCCCACCACCAAACCACCATTGTCTAGGTGCTCCAGGAGCATCTACAAAAGGATGCAACAGTATGAATATTAGTGAAACCTAAATTTAGCAGTAATTCCAATGCACAAAAAAAACATTTTCATGCGCATACTTGAGGGCTACATCAAATTGAAAATTTCTTTTAAATTTTTATCAATCTTGGGAACCATTAAACAAGAGATTTTTAACTATATGGAGAACTCTCGCTCTCATCTTTCCTCCTAATTTTATAGTAAGAGAAATGGGGCACGGTTAGCCACACGCCAGGGGAGAACTAGAGGGACCCAAACGTACTCCTTTTCAGGTTGAGTTAGTCGATCATACATAGAGATTAGTCAATTTACATTGGACACTCATAAAATGTGTTGCTGCAACAACTAGTATCTCTCCAAGTCAATTTTCTCCCAAAATATTTGTAATAAAAAACAAAGAAAGAAAGAAAGGAAAATGTGTTTTGGAAGCCTCAAGCTTGCTAGTGGCTAAAGTGCCTGCGTCAATGCATGCAAACACTAATGGCCAAGTTAATGACACACAGTTAAACTAGTTTATTAACCAATGTTAAGGTATCGTAAAATGAAACTGAAAAGAAGAAGAAGAAGAAGAAGAAAACAGGGGCAGAACATACCTTTGGCAGCATCAGTTTCAAAATACCGATAATTCAAATGCACTGTTGGGGCAAATGGGTTTTTTGGGTGTAAAACCTGAATAGGACAGGGACAAAGAGCAGACTTACTAAACAAAAATCTGAGTTAACTCTGGATCCAATAACAGAAAAACAATCCACATCCATGGTACAAATGTCATTTAAAAAGCGCATTGCATCCAAGCATTTGCTACAATTAGGAGTTAGGGTTTATGTAATGTCAATTAAAAGCGTCCAACAATCGAATTCAAACTCACCGAGCTAATTCCAGCCGCGAAGAAAGGAACCGGACCGGGTTTCTGATCAGCTGGAGCAGCTTTAGCAGCACGATAAGCCTCAGGCGGCATCACACCATAAACAACGGATACATTAACCCCAGCCTTCTCAAAAACGGCTCCGTCTTGTAGAACCCTACTGATCCCTCCGCCACCACCAGGCCTAGACCAAACATCCTCCTTAAACTTAGCTCCACCATCCACAGCTTCAAGTGCACTGCACAAGCTGTCCTGAACCTCCCTTATCATCTTCTCAAAGCGAGCCCTGACAGAAGAAGAAGAAGCGGCGTGATCTTGACCATCAGATTCTCTGAGGAAAGTTGGAGGTCGTTCAGATTCAGGCGTCTCTTTCTCCATGGAAATAGCGGCTCTTACCACCAGTCCTACTCTACTGGGTGATCTCAGAGAAGAAGGCACAGTTTTCGTTTGAATTCGAGGTTTCAATCTCTGAGAAGAGGGAAATGCGGAGGAAGAAGTGAATCGTATGGGAGAGAAGACGGAGTGACCAGAAGGAACAATGCACGTAGAAGGCATTGCGATTGCGAGGGAATGAGATTGGATTGCAGAGTTGAAGAAGAGGAAAGGTGATTGACTGGCGAGTTACACCAAACGACAACGGAAGATAAAGAGATTTGAATGGCGATAAGGTGAAAGGGCGTGTATGAATATATTATGGGGTATTACAAAAGGCAAAATATTTTCATTTGACCAAAAAAAAAACTGTGTGTTTTTTTCTAGCAGCGCAAGCGGTTTTTGATTCTTCGGACAAAGCTGGCGGAAATAACTTTTTTTTAATAAAAGTATATTTTTAATTATTTTTTATGAACCTTCTCAGTAATTATAATATTAATCCCGGCACCCACGGAATTCTTTTTATACATGCATAGATCATAGGCATCTATCTCTGTTCAGGCCCAAAAAGGCATGCATCTCAATGGTAGGGTATTATACGAAATTTAAATTTAATATATATATATATATTAAAAAATAAAATATTTTTGTCAGAAAAAAAATTTATTTGTAATTTGTGAATAATACACGTTTTTTATTAGGTCAAGTTGCCTATATTTATTAGGTCAAATTCTCTTATTACACTTTGTGTTACTCCTATTATTAATAATGGCCCAACAAAATTTCGAAATTCGTAAATTTTAAGAAAGCTCTACGTAGCAAGATTTGATTGGGGAACTTATCATGATTCTCACAGTATTATTAATGATTATATTGATGTAACTTTTAGATGATTTCTAAACATGTAAATTATACTTTTTTGTGAAAGAAAATTTTAGTAAATTGAATAGGCAATGAGTTGAGTTTAAGAATACTCTCAGAGTCTAAGTGGGGAAGGGATTTATTCATTTCTCTTATCGTGTTATTATTGATTATATTGATGTAACTTTTGGATGATTTCTAAACATGTAAATTATACTTTTTTGTGAAAGAAAATTTTAGTAAATTGAATAGGCAATGATTTGTTGAGTTTAAGAATACTCAGAGTCTCAATGGGGAAAGGGGCTTCTTCATTTCTCTTGCCATCTACCTCCCTCCACTTCTATATTTACATTATTAAATCAATTTTGACTATTGAGATTTAATATCCTGTAAGAATATTATTATAATATTAAATTTAAAAAAAGTAAATAAATAAATTTAAAAAATTAAAATTTAATATAAATAGTTCATATATTTATACTTTTATTAAAGTATTCTATACTTTTTTTACTTTTTATAGGATATTAAATCTTAACTATCAGGGTTGATTTAATGGTGTAAATAAAGAAGTGCAGGGAAATCGAGAGACCCTTCCCACTCATGATGCTATTATAAAGTATAGAATCGATTCTACTGAATCAAATCAATTCTTGTTATTAAATTTCTCAACAATATTTAAAGGGAAAAGGACAATAAAGTATTACTTAAATTTCACAATTCTAAATCAGTGATTTCCTGTTAAAATAAGTTGGCAATTGTTATATTTTTATAATTAATATATATGTTCTTATAGGCAATAAGACTAATTTAAGATTTTAAAATTTAAATGGTGATTTCTTGGCTTTTCCCCAATATTCAATTATACTTGCATTACAAATTTTTTTTTTGTCCTTTGAAAATTATAAAATGTTTCTTTTATTATTATAAATAGCATGCATTAAAAATAATCTTTCCTTTTAGTAAATGTGCCATAAGTTGATGAATTTCAATTATTTCTATTGGAGTATATATTTTGAACAAATTTATATATATTGTCTAAGCAATCTATACTGTCTGTAATCTTATTATTAAAATTATATACATACATACATATATATATACAGACGTATACATATATATATATATATATATATATATTTAATATGGCGCAATCAAAACATCTTTGTCAACCAGTGTAAAGGGCAGAGGATGTTCTATACGTGTAAAATACACCCACAATATTTACTGAAACATTTTCGTGTTACTCTCATGTGAAAATGCATGAAATATTTTGTTTAATTTCTATAAATTAGTTATTTAGCTTTTATATTTAAGACAAGTGGGACTATAATCATAAAGACCAAAAACAAAAGTCATTAAAATCACAGGGTTTAAACCTAAAATTTGCTAAAAGTATCTGAATCATTCGTCAAATTCAAACCAAATCCTTATTAAACCATAAGGATAAAAACTAAAGATTGAATATTATAGGGACTAAAACCAAAATTCAATTAAACTATAAGAATCATCAATGGTAATAAGTATCAACCCTAAAAATAAATACGTGAATAATTTTTTAAAATATATATATATATCTAATGTTGTTTTAGCCTGTATTATAGAGTGATTAAAAATAGTAATTAATCATTAGACAACAACAAAAGAACCGTAGTTTCTTCTTTCATTTTTATATAGAGACTTCGGGTTTTCAACAAGCTTTAAAAAAGCACTCTGTTACAAGCCTATTCTTTAAGCTTGTAGTTAAATTTTCCAGAATGTCTTGTTTGTGGTTTCACTTTGTCTAATTAGGCATCTTTATCTTAGGTTCAAAACAAGAGATCTTTGATTAGATTACAAGAAACTAATCATCCAGCATGAATATATTTATGTGAATTAGTGATTTACAATTTGCATGGATCCTCTAGTTAATCAGGATCTCTTAAATGATTTTTTCTTGTTACACGTCCATATTCCAGTTTATATGTGTTTGTTTGGAACAGCGATAGGAATGTTTACAAGCAGCTTTTCAATCGTGATTTACGGTATATGAGGTAAGTATGTGAGAGGAGTTTTATATGAGAGGAGTCTTGTTACGCATCCATATTCCAGCTTATATGTGTGTATTTGGAACAGCGATATGAATGTTTAAAAGCAGCCTTTCAATCATAATTTACGGTATACGAGGTAAGTATGTGAGAGGAGTTTTATATCGATTTATGTGAAAAACAACTTAAGGCGTGTTTGGTATCACTTATTTTTAAACAATAAGTCCTTATTACGCTAGCCGAGATAAAATTCCTCTCACATACTTATCTCGTATACAATCACGATTTATAAGCACTTATTACCCAAAAATAAATTATTCCAAACGAGCACTTATAAGCTATCGTGACGCCAATCCAAACATGCACTGTATCTATATATCAGGCTAGGAGCAAGCCCAAGCCTATGATATCCTTATTCTAGTTAGTTTGGGTTGGATTTAGGTTTAAATATATAATTTAAATCCATTTGATCTCATATATTTATCATTTTTCTCTCAATTTATTTTTAAATTCATTTTATCTCTCATATTTATCATTTTTCTCCCAATTTATTTACATAACTTATCTTTTGATCCATTTTATAATACATCATGTAATTCATAATATAAGTCATTTTAACTAATTCATCGAAATGAAAAAAACGATAGTTTACTCATTAACTTTGTCTTATATTGATTTTTTTTTTTCAATTTTACCTATATTAATTGAGGTTTTGAAAGAGAAGAAAAAAATATAAAGATTCATAATTAAATATTAATTACCAAGGTAAAATTGACAAATAATCATTAATTGCTCTTCAAACTTATATTGTAAATCAAGTTAATCTTCTAGAAATGACTTATATTATGCACTAGATGAAATATATCTTCTAAAAGGTATTTTTGGTCCTTTTATAAGTTTTAATTTGTTATAGTTTCAGTGAGCATTAAGTATTTTTTTTTCACATACATTCTGCCAATATTTAATAAGTATAGTGAAAGAGTATAAATTAATATAATGTTAAAGTTTAGTTTGTTTAATTGGGGTGTTATTAAAAATCAGTTTAATGTTATTATTTGAATTGGAGGGAGTATATAACTTAGTGTTACACCGATATGATATAATTTGGGGAGATCATATCATATTTGTTATATGATTTACTAATTTATCTTATTTACTTAACCCTTATCTTGAGAATAAGGGAGTGACATTCCTCTTACTTATATTTATAAAAGGGTTAAGGTGCAAAAATGCACATGTGCTTTTTCTTAAAGTGCACCCAACAGCAAATATTTTTTTAAGTGCAAAAGTTGCTGTGTGGTTACATAATAAGTACAAAAGTCACAAGATCTATTAAAGGGAAAACGCTGATCATGAAAAACATGTTGTTGACTAACTGTGATGATGTGGCAGGTGACTTGGCAGATGAAGTTGCTAACTGGAAAATAAATATTGGGAGAAATAAAATAAAAAGGAATTTTCTAGGGTTGAGTATTTGAACTGAATGAACAAAAGCACCGAATCACCATCACGACTGTAAGGCATGGTTGAGAAACACAAAGATGAGAGGCAAATCGTGGACCTTGAGAAAGCAAATCAAAAGGGCAAGAAAGATGATACCGAAGGGGAGGTAAATGGCGGCATCTTCAACTTCGACTTCGACTACTGGGAGATGCAGACGAAGGGTTGCTTTGATGAGGCGGTTGAGTCGCAAGGAGGAGTATGAGGGTCCGACGAGATGTAACATCCTCATTTTTATTTATTTATTTTCATAATATAATAATAAATTAGAATTAATATATAATATATATATTAATAAAAAAAAAAAGGGAGGGGGGGACAAACCACCGAAAGTATTCGGTGGAAAAGTAAATGAAAGAAAAGAAAAGAAAGAGATAAGGGTGATGATTGTGTGTGTGTGTGTGTGTTTTTTTTTAAAATTAGTTAATTAATTAATAAAATAAAAGTGGCCCTTGGAGCCACATGAATGAATGAGGGGTATTATAAATACCCCCTCACTCACCACTTCACGCTCTGGCGTGAAGTCTTCAGGAACGCGGAGAGTGAGGTTCTGACAGGAGAAATTTAGTTCTTCAGAGATCAATAAGGTACTCAAATTTTCTTCTGATCACAAAATTCTTTTTAGGAAAAATGTTCTAAATAATTTTATCTTTCTTATGATGGTGATTTCTTACTGATTAGAGAATAATCTAGAATTAGAGTTTTGGGCAAACAATGGATAAAATGAACAAAAAGACTCTCAATGCCTTTATTTTAAATTGTGATATGTAATATTTAGATTTTCCCCCATTTTATATCAGCATTTCAGCAGTTAAGAAATCAGTTTCAGTGTAGGGAGACGGTGATTTTCGTAGTTTTAGACTAAGCTGGCATTTTAAAACTTCAGGGTCATTTGTTGTAAATTATGCTGAAATTTTCCTCAGTGAAGGGCGGTGATTTTCGGATTTGTAGATTAAACTGTCATTTTAAAACTTCAGGGTAATTTTTCATAATTTCTGCTGATATATTCCATAGTGAAAGACGGTAGTTTCGGATTTTTGGATCAAACTGGAGTTTTGGAAATTCGGGGTAATTTTCTGTAATTGCTGGGGATATGGTTTCACTGAAAGTAGGGGATAATATTACAGAAAAGGGCCCCAAATTTCTGTCACAATTACCATTACCCACATACAGAATTTCATTTTCTTCTTTAGTCCTTATGCTTCTTTACTTTTTAGTCCTTTATATCCAATTTTCCATATAATTCAAATAAATGTTTTGTAAAATATTTATTCAAAAATTCAACTTTTAAAGAGCAAGACTATAGGAATGTAGAGGTTGATTAATAGTGAATTTTAATCGGTTTAGATTTTTTTTTTTTAGATGAAGTTTTATAAATTAGTAATTTAGATCTTAAACTTAAAATTTGGGGATTTTCATGTATTGGAATGAAATTAACAATAATCAATTACTTGAATAGGTTATTTGAATTAATAAAAATATTTAAATTTTATAATTGGAATTTTAGGGGTAATTAATTCAAAATTTAGAAATTTTAGAATTTAGTTAAATAAATTAATTTTTCCAATAACTCAAAGAGTTATTAATGTATAATAAATTAATTGTTGTAGATTGATTTTTGGCGTGTATTTGAGCTCTTGGATTAGGAGCTTGTGGTTATAATTTTGCTTTGGCGAGAGGTAACCACTTTCCTCTTATTGTGCATATTTGTATGGTGTTTGTGAGTGATTTTTAATTACATAGAATTATAAATTTGGCTATTGATATATGATGTGGACTTTGAAAATATGTTGTTAATGAAATAGTCTTGTGGGACTTATTTTCGCTGAGAAAATGAGTAGTGATATTTATTATATGAATTGATATATATTTATGAGATTGAAAATATCCTTTTGATAATTGAGAATTGATAATGATTTGTTATAATCACACATATTAATATGAGAGGGGATGGTGGATGTTGATTTGACGGGTTGTTACTTAAAGAGGAAATAAGGGGGTGAACTTTTGTACAAAAGAGGTAATAAGGTGGTGGACTTCCAGGTGTACACTGGTTAGTCCTTTGGCCCAATTGTGTTCAGTAGGGCCTTGACACCCCACTAATATAATTAGAGGGGGAACCCATGGTCCGGTCTCGTGCTCTATGGATTTTGGCCGGTCCATATCACTTGATTGGTGAGCTTGTTAAGTTAAACTACCAGTTATATGGGTCAGTGCTAGCCCATGGGTTCAGTCAGAGGAAATAAGGCAGGAGAGGAAATAAGGGGGACAAAGAATAAATTATCGTATACTGATTCTTGTATGCTTGTGATAAATATGAGAACGAGATTATGATATGGTAAATTAATGTGTATATATACATGTGGACATGTGACATTTTAATATTGATATGATTTTAATAACTATCCCACTTGGCGCCTCATGGGCACTTACTTTTATGCCCAATGAGATGGATTGTTGGTTGCTGAGGCTTTTGTCTCACCCCGTTGATTTAACATTTTTCCAGGTGATAGTTGTTGTGTGGGTCCATCAGGGAAGACTCCGGAAGCTTAAACTACTTCTGCTAAAAGTAGTGCTTCTATCTTTATAATATATGTTGGATTATTGTATATTGCCACGTTAGGGCTCATTTTGCATACTCTGATTTATTTTGGAGATTTGATATTTTAACTATATATTTTTAATTACTCTTGCTGAGGTTAGATGGCTTGCGGGCCTTATGATGTGGTTTGAATTGATGGAACCATAATTTGGTTTGATATGGATATTTTAATATATGATGAGATATTATTTAGTTAAAGAGTTTTTAAATAGTTAGTTGAATTCTTTTCTACCATGGTAATCTTTTGGAAGATGAGTTGTAATCTTTTATTACCATGGTAGAGGTTGTATATGGTTAAAATAATGTTTTGTTTAAAAAAAAAAAAAAAATTTTATCAAGTCCATAGTTAATTATTGTGTATAAGGAAAGGATTTTACACGAGACGCTATCGTCACGGCTTCATTGTTCCGCAGTGGATGTCGTGGACGAAAGGCAACCCAGGCAAGAGGTTCTACGGCTGCTGGAATTACTACCAAGTGAAAATAAAGAAAAAAATTGATTCTTATACAGTTATTGTTTGTGTTAGGAATGGTTGTGATGTGGTTATCTTAATTCTTGTTATTGGCCTTCATTTACATCAGATTCCTTTGCCATTGTTGGAAGGTTTGTCTAAAAGCAAAGAAATTTTGAAACAGGACATGAATAGAAGTTGTTGAAACAGGATGCCTTCGTCTAGTTGTTGAAAGGTTACTTGGAAATTGGAAGTTGTCATATTCTTTGAAAGCTTTCTGTATATAATAGAATGTACTGATTGATTCTTCTTCAGTTTGTGTGAATTGTGTTATTCAACTTTCTTTAAATGTGCAGCTTTTTTAAACATAAAGTTGTTATGACTGAAATGTTATTGAATGTTAAACAGGATGGGGGCTGCGGTTTTTTTTGCCTGGCACGATGGTGAATTTGGGGAAAAGGCAAATGAAGTCATAAAAGATTTACTGAATGACATAGACGGGCTATATGATGAAAGAAGACAACGTCCAAGGGGGGATGATGCTGAGAAATTATATGAAGAGATTGTTACAATCCATGGTGAGGTGAGAAAGTTGAAAGCATTATATAGGATAGAGAAAGACACCTACAGAGCGTGGAGATGAAGTTCAAAGTTGCAATGGTTATATTGATTATAATTTGGGTGTGATTGGTTGTTTTGTATGCCCATTATATAGGGTGATTTGTGATCGAATGTGATGAAAGAAAGAATGTTATTTAGAAAGTCATATAAATGTTGTTTGCACAATTGAATCGTAGACTATATGTAAATGTTTAATGTAATTTATTATAAGGGTAAACATAACTTTTGGTCCCTCAAGTTTGGGCCAATTTTGGTTTTGGTCCCTGTAATTTAAAAGTGGTGGTTTTGGTCCCTCAACTTTGGAAGTCTAATTTCATATGTCACTGATTTCAATTTGTGGTTTGGGAGATATAACCAAAATACTGAACGTCGCACATGCTGAAAGAAACAGAGTCTGTTGCATTATTCGAATAGCCTTGCTTCTATTCGAATAAAATCAGCCTTTTTCAGTTATGGAATATTCGAATATCACTTCACTATTCGTATAGTATTTGATCATTTTGCATTAAGACTATTCTGATAGTTCCATTATTATCCTAATAGTCTTCTAGTATTCGAATAGTCATTTCACTATTCGAATAGTCTTTGATAATTTTGCATTGAGACTATTCTTATAGTTCAATTACTATATCCTGATAGTCTTGCATTATTCGAATAATCATTTCACTATTCGAATAGTATTTGATTATTTTGTACTGAGACTATTCTGATAGTTACATTACTATTCGAATAGTTTGAATAGTTTTATTACTATTCGAATAGTAATGTACAACTGTCACTGTCTCTATTTCATCCACCCTGATTACTTCTCTATCCCCGCCATCTAATGCCAACGATACTGCAATATGGGGAAAAAAAAAACGTTGGCTGAAGGGTTTTCATGTCATTTCACTATAGCCACGACAAAAAAACTAACATTTATGGGTCCCAATTAGTGCTTACCTGGGATTCCTTTTGTCTCTTCCCAAACTTTGAAACCCTATGATCTTCAACTCGTTCAGATAATGCTGACTCAAAACTGTAGTTCTAATTTCCCCACGTCATGTGTTCGCCCTCAGATCTGATTTCGCCTTCTTCCCCCTCCAATTCAATTTCCTCTTTGTCTGCCCTTTGATTTAATTTCATCGTCGGTGTTTCCTTCGACCTCCTTTTTCGTCCAACTCTGTTTCCGTTTTTTCCGATTCCTTTCGCCCTTAGCTCCGAGTGGGCATGTCTTAATTTTTTATTCTTCTGCCTAGCTTTTGCCTGCGTTTTACATGTGTGTGTTTTTAGTTTTTTTTAATCACTACAAAAATCCAGTCAGCAACTTCATCTGCCAAGTCACCTGCCACATCATCACAATTAGTCAACAAACATGTTTTTCACGGTCAACGTTTTCCCTTTAACAGATACTGTGACTTTTGCACTTATTATGTAACCACATAGCTACTTTTGCACCTAAAAAAATATTTGTTGTTGGGTGCACTTTGAGAAAAAACATATGTGCATTTTTGCACCTTAACCCTTTATAAAATGCATTTAATTTTATGAGTAATTTATGGATATGAATTAAGAAAATTTGTTGAAAATCGGAAAAGGAAAATTATTTTGCCTAAATGAAGCGGGAAAAAAGCCATAAACTATTTATTATTATTCACGACCCCCAAATGCCATGTAAAGTTTCTATTCCAGACTCCTCGTCTACCCGCCATTGCGAAATTTGTTCTTCTGCTAGCAAAGAAAGAGTCCCTCAAATCAAGATTGCCTCTCATTCTTTCTTCTTTCTACTCCACTACTCAGGTAACTTTCATCTCTCTTCTGCCTTCTCTCGTCTCTTCGATTTTCTTTTCAGATCAGCAAGTAGATCATGTATTTTCTCCTTCTGATTTCTTTTTATGGAACTTGAAAGTTATCGACTATTGTATTTGTGGGTTGGTTGGTTTAATCTTGGGATGTTTGGAGGGAATCAAATGTGAATGATAGTGAAAGAATGTGGGTTGTTATCAGTAGCGAGTGAAATTGGGGATTTCTTTCGCGACGAGGGAAGAGTGGTGAAAGAGTGTTCCTTTATTACGTGAACTTGTGTTAATTTTGTTTTCTGAAGCTCTTATCGTTCTTTTCTAGAATGTTGCCCGGCCAAGAAATTCCTATATCTCTCGTTAGCGTGATAGATGAAAACGTAACGCAGCTGAAGATGGTCAATGCTGTTGTTTTTTCTGTTCTTTACAGTGACAAATACTATGCCAATGTCCTTGCTTCTGGCCAACTCACAAAACTAGGTTCAGTCCTCTGCTTTTGACTGGTTTAAAATCAACAATTCTATTCTATTCTCATTTTTTCCCCCAATCAGCTCTAATGTAACACCCTGTATTGTTCTTTTTTAAGCTCTGGATTTTCATGAGAGAAGCAATTCTTGTTGCTGTTTTTGCTACTTCACTCTCAATTTGGTTTTGGCATTCAGCATGTGAATGATCTTCCTTGGTCACCTCTTTTTCATTTTTCTGTGTCATTACTGAAAGGGGATTTTGCTAATAGTTTCTCTGATAATTTTGGGATTTAGTTTCAATTCGTGGTCAGAAGTTTTTCAGCTAATCCTAAGATATTTGCTGGATTCCATTTCAAACGCCTAAGTGCATTTTTTTATTTCATTTATTGCCTTTACCCTTTATTATGCTAAATTGTAAGAAGGTTTCCTGTTGCTTTTTTTGAAACTATTGATTTGGGTCCTTCGACTATTGTCTACATTTGTATCCTTCCATTATACCATTAGAGGCGTTAAAGCTTGCACTTGAATGCTTGTTAAGCTTACATTATGGCTTATTTTGTGAACCTGGGTATTTATAACGCAGGATATCTTTTAAACACTTGTCTTTTAGACTATAGACGTTCCCTATTCTATTTTGAGGGTTGCCATCCATTTAAATTACATTCATGTGTTGCACAATGTCTCATATAAGTTTTGGTACACTATAGTTCTGTGCTTTCATGTGTCTAAAATCCTTATTCATGCTGATCGTTGCTTCACACTCATGATTAATACACATTCATAAGCATTAAGCTGTAACCCTTAAAGTGTTTTTTTTTTTTTTTTGCCAGAACCCTTAAAGTTAATTATCATGCTATTTTCTTTCAGCTTATTACAGAGATACTTGTGTTGGGGCAATTGCATGCCAGCGTGTGAAGAAGGAAGATGGCGCAACCATGGTCTACATCACGACTTTAGGTGTTTTAGCACCTTATCGCCGCCGTGGTATTGGTATGTGAGAACTTAAAAACTCTTATCCTATCAGCATTATTTACGATTTGGATCTTCTGGTAATCATTACAGTGATGGGAATCTATTACATCCATAAAGAAATAGATAAACAAAGTTAAGTGTAATGAAAAGTAGTTGATCCCAAACAGCCATGTGTTTGTTGTGTTCTTTTCTCTCCAAAAGGCAAATAAACGACTATATAATTACTGAAGATCCAACTTATATTTGCTTGTTGAATTGGGTTCCTAGGGTGCATATACTTGTCAGAAGACAGTGCTTCTAAAAATAGATAATTGGTGCATAGTTTTATAAGAAAACGTTGAAACATGCAGCAGCAGCAGCAACAAGCCAACAACAACAACAAAACCATTTCCCACTAGATGGGGTCAGTTATATGGAATACATGACGTCATTGTGCTCTATCGAAAAAACATTGGAACATACATATAACTTAATTCATCACCATGAATTTTTAAGCCTGGTTCCATCTGTGATTGATGTGAATATTGGGGTGTGTATGCAGGAACAAGGCTGATGAACCATGTTCTAGATTTGTCCTTCAAGGAGAAAATGTCTGAGGTTTATTTGCATGTGCTGAAGGACAATGAAGATGCCATGAAGTTTTATAAGAAATTTGGTTTTGAAATGATGGAAAGAGTCCCAAATTATTATAGGAATGCTATTGTTATAAGAGGCTGCTATGGTCTAACCAAGCGGTTGGTTGTTCTCACCAAGCAGGAGGTAGTGGAAGGGAAGGTTGTAAATACAGAACAGAAATAACATTTCTGGATAAGGGGTTTGTACATAAAATTCTTGGGGTATATTTTGGATAGGAGACAGTGGAAGGGAAAGGTTTTATTGTAACATTTCCCATGTATAGCAGTCACTATAGTAGAAAACGTAATGGAAGCTTTTCAGCTAGTTTTCCATAACCCAGAGAGATTTTGAAGGAAAAAGTTTCTTGGACATACCCTTTTAGGTAGATTCAATGTAAATGTTCTTCTTGATCTGTATAGCAGTGACTTTAGTGGAAAATGTAATGGAAGCTTTGCGGCTAGCTTTCCACAACTTTGAGAGATTTTGAAGGAAAAAGTCTCTTGGACATACCCTTGTAGGAAGATTCAATGTAAATGTTGTGAGTTTTTGTGTATAGCATTCCAGCTTTGTTCTTCTTGATCTTTTCCTTGCATGATATTGGGCCTGCAAGCACATTTAGGGCTTGTTTGGTCTAAAGGGAGGGGAGGGAAAGTGGGCGAAGAGAAAATTTTTTTGAATTGAATTTAAAAAAATTAGAGAAGTGAGGTTAAAAATTTTTAATTAATTTTTCTTACTCTTTTATCTTATATATTTTCTTTATTAAAATTTTATTACCCCACTTCTTCAATATTTTAAAATTCAACTTATAAAAATTTCCCCTCCAAATCCCTCACACCAAACAGACCATTAGTTATCACATTTTGTAATACATGTTAAATATATACGTACAGTAGCACATTTAGTTATCACATTTAGGAAGCCAAGAAAAGTAAATAAAGAGTAAGTGAAAAAAAAAAAAAGAATGTATTCTTACAGTAGCATCCTGTATCTTCTTTTGGGTTATTTAATCTTTAAATATATCATGCATTATATTATTGTTAAGGATTACAGTTCTCTTGTAATGAGTTATCATGAGAAAGTTCTCTTCTTGCTTTCCCCCTTTAATTTGTAGACTGCAATGGCCATAGCATAGAGGCCAAGAAAGAGGAAGCCAAGGTTCCGTTTTACCCAGATTGTGGGATGCGAAATTTCCCAATGAGGAATAATATAGATGATAAAATCTTTAATTGGTTGGCAAAAAAGTATAAAGAATTGATTGAAGGATATATTGTCTTGAAGAAAATTCAAATGTTGAAAAAAACATAAACGAGATAAAATTAAAAACAATACACGCGCAAAATTCAATATCAATTGTATTTTTTTTAAAATATCCTTTTTTTTATTTAAAGAGATATGCACTAACGGTTTGATGTTATCAAGTGAGATTCAACCCATTAACTTCCAGTCACAAAGCTCTCATGCCCCTGGTTACCAAAAATTAAAAAAAAAACCTCTCATGCCAATAGATTTTTTCTTGACCTGCTCATGCCACTAGATTGGCTGATTGGGTTTTTTTCCTTGTATTTTTTTTTTTTAAAAACGTAACCTCTCCGGTTGTCTTGATCTTTTTTATAAGATCTTATTTAGAGATGTTTGAACATTTAATATGTTTTTACTATTTTTGCTCATAATTAATTCTATTATCTCTCATAATCTTTTTTCATGTTATGTTCTTTTCATACTTTCTCTTGTTACCATTTGATTTTTCTTTTTTTACTTATCTCTTATAAATAAGGATATGCCCAAGGAAAAAGTTCATTTCTAACCTATCTATATGAGCATGTTTGTTTTGACGTTGAGATTGTTTATAAACTTTTTTCACGTAAATTGAGATAAAACTCTTCTTACATGCTTACCTCGTATACCGTAAATTACGATTAAAAAGCTATTTTTAAGCATTCCAATCGATGTTCTAAACGAGCACATTACTTTTAAATAATCTGTTAAACCACGTAAGCTATTATAGAAGTATGGGTCTACCAACAAGTTGTTGGTTGAAGTGGTAAGGAGTTTCACTCTATAAGGAGGGGAACATAAGTTCTAAAACCTTTTATCTTCTAAGCCTCGAGAAGAAACCTTGGTCTAATAAAAAAAAGAAGTATGGGTCTGTCATCCAAGGGTATGTTTTGGCGATTGGATAAGTAAGTTATTTTACTTAAACTTATGGAATCTTAAGATTGAAAAAAAGTTAGATTAGGTAAAATGATGAGTGTTTGGATTAGGATTGGATAAGTAACTTAAAGTAACTTATGTAAAAGTTAAGTGCTCGTTTGGAAGAGCTTATTTTTGGGCAATAAGTGCTTATAATTCGTGATTCACGGTATACGAGGTAAGTATGTGAGATGAGTTTTTTCTCGGCTTGCGTAATAAGAGCTTATTTTTCAAATTTAAGCTCTTCCAAACACACCTTAAGATGTTTGGTTTGACTTTTGCATAAGTGACTTTTGTATTAATTAAAAGAAAAAAATTGAAAAAATTATGAAAAATGAAAAAATGAAGAGATAATTGTGAAAAAAGTCCTCATTGGCAACTTAATTGACAATGAAAAATGGGAAGATATCTACATACGGAGGAATTTTTTCACAATTTTCTCAAAAATTAACTTTGAAAATTTGGTAATGGTACAATTTTAATAAAATTATATCAAACTCTAATTTAAATTAGTACACTCCAAAAATTTATTCTATTGTGCACCTCAAACTTAAATTTCATAAATTATATCAAACTCTGATTTAAATATTAAATCCTAACTCATATTTTCACATAGCTCAAAATCTAACAAAATAAAGTGATTAAAATCTCAATAATACCTCCGATAATTCAAATAAATTATTTAAATTAAATTTAATGGGTAAAAACACTATATAGAAACTTATTTATAACATGTTTATAAAAAAATGATTATAAAATCATAAAACGACTAAATAATAAATCTAAACTGATTAAAATTAATTATTAATTATTCTCTACATTTCTATAGTTATATATTAACAAAACTCAAAACTTGCCTAAACTCTTATCCTAAAGTATTCTCTAATTAGCAGAAGATTACTATCTAAAGAAAGAGAAAATTATTTAGAATATTTTTTATGAAAGAAGTTTTGTGATTAGAAGTGATTTTAAGTACCTCATTGATCCCCAAAAATATGAAAATACTCATATCAATATTTTTTTATACACACATGTACATAAGCTCCAATAAACTTCATTTTGAAGCTTATGACTTTTTTTACCTTAAAACCAATCACTGAATCAAACACATATTTTTTATCAAAACACTGTTTAAGTTCAATTAATCATTATTCAAGTGCGATTTTCCTACCAAATTTTCCAAACAAACACACGCCAAGTAAATCACTTCAGAATTTTAGTAAAAAAATTTTAAATTATATTAAATTAAACCTGAATCGTTGAAATTCAATCTTATGTGCTCCCGTAGAGTGGAGCTCACATGAGCAACAACAACGTAGCGCCCCAAGAGGCAGAGGAAAAAAAATCATATCCGTTATCCGATTCACCATGCCACGTGTACAATGTTCGTTGGAGAAGCAGATACAATCCTCATCTGAAGTTCCCAAAGTGGCCCACCTCTCTTCATTTTCCACCATGAGTTCGCTTCCAATGTTCCCGCAATGAAATCACGAGTAGTGGCTTATCTTCCTTCCATATCTTCCTCCCTTGGCTTATTGGTCCCTCAACCTCCATAGATATCATCATCTCAACTCCTTAACCCTTTACCACATTCTAAATCTACACCCACCAGAAACTCTCTCTCTCTCCCTCTCTCACTCTTGTAATAATGGCGACACATGCTTTGGTTTCTTCATCGTCTCTCACCTCGTCGGTGCAGGCTGCGAGGCAGATTCTGAGAGGGAGATCAACTCAGTATCCAAGTGGGTCTCGTAGAAAATCTTCTTTTGTAGTGAAGGCAGCTTCTACGCCTCCTGTTAAGGTCTATATATGTCTCTCACTTTCTTGCTCTCTATGTGTTTGTGTTTATGCGTGTGAGTAGTTTTGAGTTATTTATATATGTGGATTTGGATATTGAAATGGCCTTCTCTATTGTGGTGATTTGTTTTGTTTTTGATCAGCAAGGAGCAGATAGACCCTTGTGGTTTGCATCCAAACAGAGTCTTTCCTACTTGGATGGCAGGTAAAAACTTCATGCCAGTGTCTGAAATTATTTCAATTGATATTTTTCTGAGGGTAAAAGGCCTAACAACGCGAGTCTGAGTTCTGCTTTTTGCTATTGGTAAAAGAAACAAAAGAAACAGATAACAGGTAACTAGCTGAGCCATTAAGAGATTACTTGACCTCAGCAAATAAACACATATAAACCGATGATGTGGATCCACCACACACCTTCATGATTCAACTTAGACATTATGCTATTTCTATTAAATATATGTTATGAAGAGTTAACGTAAGAACAAGATGGAGCAAAACAAGTGCTTCTGGAAGGACTAAACTCTGGGAGATTAAACTTATATACCACTCTGGTCCTATTTATAAGTTCAAATTACTTAATCCTCATATATTAAGAAAGTTGGTTAGCTTAATAATTATATACTAAATTTCCAATTTCTCCCTCATTTTAAATAGGTATTTTTCACCTCTTTCTTCTTCTCTTCCTTTTATTACAATTAATATGGACAAAATTATAACACTTTCATTTATCATTTTGAAAATGAACTTACAATAAGACCAAAAAAATTTTTTAATTTGGATTTATAAATAGGAGTTGAGTAAAATCTTAAAAACTAGTTTCACAGTAGATATATATATGGCTGAAGTTGCTGGAATTGACTTGACTTTTGTTGGGCATGTATGTATGAATTTCAGTCTTCCAGGTGACTATGGATTTGACCCACTAGGACTCTCAGACCCAGAGGGAGTGGGAGGGTTCATGGAACCCGGATGGCTAGCATATGGTGAAGTCATCAATGGACGTTATGCAATGTTGGGTGCAGTAGGAGCCATAGCACCCGAAATCCTAGGCAAGGCTGGTCTAATCCCTCAAGAAACAGCACTTCCATGGTTCAAAACGGGAGTGATCCCACCAGCAGGAACCTACAACTATTGGGCTGACCCATACACCCTCTTTGTCTTTGAACTGGCTCTAATGGGCTTTGCTGAGCACAGAAGATTCCAAGATTGGGTTAAGCCTGGGTGCCTGGGGAAGCAGTACTTCTTGGGCCTAGAACCGTTCTTGGGTGGGTCCGGTGACCCGCCTTACCCGGGAGGCCCATTATTTAACCCTCTTGGGTTTGGGAAGGACGAGAAGTCACTGAAGGATTTGAAGCTGAAGGAAGTGAAGAATGGAAGGTTGGCTATGTTGGCTATCGTGGGATACTTTGTTCAAGCTCTTGTCACTGGTGTTGGACCTTACCAGAACCTTCTGGATCATTTGGCTGATCCTGTGCACAACAATCTCTTGACCAGCCTTAAGTTCCACTAAATATGTGTACTATAATGTTATAAAGTATTCTCTTGTGGATCATTTGTATCTTTCTTCACTCTTCTGGGACATAATGTGAACATCCTGTAATTCTCTTCTTCATCTTGTAGTGGCTCTTGGGCGAAAAACATGATAAGAACTGGGCAATATTTTTGACTACTTACTGCAACTTTTGTTTCCTGCTTGCAGCTTCCAGCACTAAGCCTCTTTGATATTCTTAGTTTAGCCGTTTTTGGGCTATCTATAGAACAAGCTCAGATTATCATGTAGTACTCCCTCCGGTCCTAATGTACTATAAACTATGTCCTATATTTAGGACCGGAAGGAGTATTTTTTAAGTAGAAACAGGGGGGCAAGGTTTAGTCTGGATCCCTTGCAAGTTCAAAATGCCATATCAGATTTATATAATCTGGCTCCTATCTAACTGTCTATGAAAACCAAAAAGCAAAAACAAAGTTATTACCTCTTGTCCTTAGTATAACAGTTAGATAAGTAATTAGTTAAATTAGACATTTGTAAGAAGTCTGGGTTGGTTTCACAAAATATTCTCCCCTGTCATGACTACTTTTTAATGAAAACTACTAATATGTGCAAATAATAGAGATAGTTTAAGAAAAAATTATAAATTTAGGAGATAAAATAGATTGAGATATTATATTTAAGATCAAATCTAACCCTCAGTTAACTCTTATATTAGGGACAAGAGATAGCATTAGTCTACATTATGGACTTTTGTCTCTTGTGAATTAAAATGTCCTGTTCCTTTAAAACTTGGATGGTATTTACCAATGTTTCCTGATTCAAAGCAACTTCTTATATTTTGTTTGCATGATACTGAAAGTATCTAATTTGTTTGGAATTCTATGGTTATTTAATAAATATTGTTGTGAATTTGTGCTTTTGTTTATCATAATGGTTCATTGAATGGCTTACTTTTATGAATAAATTTATGTTGCATTCATATATTATGTTTTTCTTAGGTCCACTCGTTTTATTGTAGACATCATAAGCACCATATGATATGAGGCTTCCAAATTTTGGGAAATATCACCGTCATCATCATTTGCATTTTTCTGGCTGATTTGTCTTTTAGTTATTATTGATATATTATATCTCCACATGGGCCCAGATCTAGCCTCCCTCCTGTGGTGATAGGTTTATTACTCCATATGTCTTAATTATAGGATAATATTTGAGAGTTGATTTTGATCTTAAATATAATATATAATTTATATATTTATTAATATTTTCTTAATTTATTTAAATTGATGCTCCCTCAACAATAATTAAGGAGGAGAGGATATGAGATAATTAAAGATCTAGCCTCCCTCCATGGCTGTGGTGATAGGTTTATTACTCCTCACGTCCTAATTATGGGATAATGTTTGATAGTTGATTTTGATCTTAAATATAATATATAGTTTATATATTTATTAATATTTTCTTAATTTATTTAAATTGATGCTCCCCCAACAATAATCAAAGAGGAGAGGAAATGAGAAAATTAAATAAGATGTTTAGGGTATTTTAGAAAATATATATCATATTAATTAACTCAACTAATTTTCTTAATCTAATCAAATTAGATAAATATGTTTTATATTAAGGACCGAAGGAGTAATATTTAGGAGAAATGAGACTTGGGTTCATAAAAAATTAATTTAATCCCAATTCAAATTTGAAACTTTTTGTTAAAAATAAGTTTCGGATGTTTATTCATGAAAATCTCAGTTATTAATCATAGGGCTGTCTTAAATGACTGATTTACTATTCCATATTTATAATTATATGAATTTATATTTGCAATTCACTTTTTTACATTTTAATCCAACTACTATTAAATAAAGAGTTAAGATCCAATTTTACTTTGGAAGTTGTGAAAAAAGAGCAATATTATCGTGAAAGTTTTTTAGGGGTGATGTCACCTTGAAAGTTTTCAGATTATAACAATTTTGCTTGGCCATTATCTATGTTAAATTTCACCAAATATGCTGAGCTTGTAGTCCACATTATTTTTTTCTTTGTTATAGGCGTGCATTTGCCCTGAAGTTTTCACTTAAGAGTGATGTTGCCTCGGAAGTTTTTAAATTATAGCAACTTTACCAAGGCTGTTATTCAAGTCAAATTTACCTATTAATTGGCTAAATACCTGCATGTCCTTGTATTATCAACTTCATTTTTTTTCAAGTTGAATTTGTAGAAAGCTAAATTTCGAAGGATTGGAGAGAATTAAAGAGATGAAGGCATCTTATATGATAAAGAGAACATCAAAGAGATATTTGTCTATCTCGGCATTGTTTGAGTACCATGGCGGAGAGTTTTAGGTGGCCTTTTTCTTAGTAATCTTATTCAATATGTCTTGTATTTAGTAATTGAATATTCTTCTTCATTATTCTCTGGCAAATGTAAGCTCTTCTTCTATCTACGGCTTCTTCTTCATTATTCTCTGGCAAATGTAAACTCTTCTTCTATCTATGGCTTCTTCTTCTTCAATGTCATTCACGCTGTCAACTCAACATTTTTGAACAACTAATGATCAAATTAACATTTATAAAGGTTAGGGCGACATTGCTACAATTTGAAAATTCTAGAGTAATATTAATC
Organism: Inga laurina; assembly: GCA_963855925.1. Classification (NCBI taxonomy): domain Eukaryota; kingdom Viridiplantae; phylum Streptophyta; class Magnoliopsida; order Fabales; family Fabaceae; genus Inga; species Inga laurina. The sequence continues at coordinate 5,969,662 of OY979706.1, read as the reverse complement.
AAAAAGTTTCAATGGCAATATTGCTTTTGAGTAAAAACTTCCGTGGCAGGTTATCATAAAAAAATTTATGAGGCAAATTTTCACATTAACAAAAATGAGGGGGGTGACATGTGAATCTGTTAGCTCAATATATTTAATCAATTAAAGGAAAAACTTAACCTAGATAATAATAAGGCAAAATTGCTATGATTTGAAAACTTTTGGAACAGCATTGCTTCTAAAAAAATTTCTAGAGTAACATTATTCTTTCTTAGCCTCTAATTATCATTATTCTCCCTATTATTTATTATTTTAAACATTATTTGGAAAAAAATGCTAGGATGAAAAACGAAAGTGAGAGCTCCTTACACTTTGAGCCGTAAAAAGAAATTAGTTTCAAGTCTACAGTGATTAGGGGATATCCTTAGTCATATAAAAAACAAAAGGCTAAGGAAAACAAATATTAACATAACTATACAAAAATTAACTTATCCCTTTTTTTATTTCACTTGATCATTAACTGTGGGGAAGACTTATTTAAACTTATATTTCTGACCAAATATTTTCTTATTATTCATTTATTTGCATCACCCTCGTTGAATTTTATAATTTTCTTAATTATAAACAATAACAAAACTATAAGGAAATAAAAAGGGTTGTTAAGATATAAAAATAGCAATGAACTATTTTATTATGTGCACTCAACACAATTAATTATTTTTGAAAAATGCTTTTATGAAATATAATTGTGTTAGTGCCCATATGAAAAATATTTCTTTGCTAAATTTTCAACTTAACCCCTTTAGAAATATATTAAGATAATAGAGAGTAAGAAAACTGGTGGGACCCACAGTGTAAAAAGTAACGGAAGTTAAGTCTCCTTAACGGCATTGCTATATACTCGTTTGTGATAGCTTATTCTTTTGCCAATAAATGCTTATAAATCGTGATTTATGGTATACGAGGTAAGTAAGTGAGAGGAGTTTTATCTCGACTTACGTAATAAGTACTTATTCTTGAAAAATAAGCTAATCCAAACATGCAAATATCTGCTCCTATATAAATTTTTTGTCTACTTTTGCACCTAAAAATAGTTAATTGTATTGGGTGCCCATAAGAAAATAGTTGGTTGCTAAATTTGCACCTGAACCATTCTAAAATTATATTAAAATAATATAGAGTGAAAAGACCGGTGGGACCTATAGTGCAAAAATTAACGGAAGTTATCTTGGGTTAATTGCATTGCTATATTTACTCCCGAATAAATTGATTATATCTACTTTTACACTCAGAAGTATTGTCGATATCTATTTTTGCACCAAAAAATAGTTATTGTGTTGGGTGCACATAATGAAATAGATCGTTGCTATTTTTGCACCTTAATCCCAATAAAAATTGGGCTCGGCAGTTGTTATCGAGGGGCAATTTTGCCTCGGAAGGTTTTTGAGGAGCAATTTTACCCCAAAAATGTTAAAAGGAAAGTAATTTTATCCTGACCATTATCTTAGTTAAATTTTACTATTAATTGACTAAATATGATGAGTTGACAGTATACATATCATCCACATTATTTTTGTTACGATGTAAATTTTCCTTAAAATTTTTAAATTTAATATTAAAAAAATGAAATATATGACATATGGATTTCTAGGGCAAATTTGCACCTTAACAAAAATGACGTGAATGATATATGGATTGTCAATTCAATATATTTGATCAATTAACCGTCAAAATTTATTAGAATAATAGTTAGGGAAAAGTTACTCCATTTTTGACATTTCTTGAAAAAACTGGCGCCCGGAAAGTTTTTGGGATAAAATTGTCCCTTGGCCCGGAAAAAAATTAACAGCACGGAATATTGGGCCAGTAATTTTAGAACGATGGTGGGCTGGCGATTTTATTCCGAAAACGAGTCGATTCTCTCTTCTGTGACCCAACTATATCGTGTTCTCCATATTTGTCTGTCCATTTCTTCGCTCCCCGACGATCTGGTGCGTTGAGATCTCTCTTGGCAGAATCCTTGGTGAGTCGCATCTTCTTCCTCTCGCGTCCCCCTCCTCTCATATTACTGAAGTTTATGACTTTCAAATTATGTTTGTGGATAAACGAATCAATAGCCAGATCTCGTGGTTTGCTGCTTCTTCTTTTTCTTATTCTGCTACTAGGTCGTATTTTTCTCTTCTTTCCATTTTCTTTTTCGCGTTGAAGAATTGCAGAAAGGAGCTGATCTTTATCAATATGTGACGGTTTAGTTCTTTATTTCATGATTTTGATTTCGCGGAAAATGTTGTATTTGTAGTTCGACGTGGATTTAATTGTAATCGTTCATGTTATTTTTTTCCCTTTTCTGTGATTGTTTTGATTCTGAGTGTTTTTTTTTTTTTTTTTTTTTTTTTGGTAGTTTCTTCTGTTTTCTGTAGATGAGTTGAATATTAGTCGTAATTGTGCTTATTCTTTTTGCTCTTGGTAATTACTGATATTCCTGAAGTTGTTTCTTTCCCGGTACATCCCACAAATAAGCTTTGTGATCTGCTTTGGGGTAGTTCTTTGGCCGATCTGATTAACCTTGTCATTACTTCTGCCTGAGAAATATTGGATCTGATGTGAGAGCTTGGTATCTGTATGCATTCTTTTATAGAGTTTTGGAATCTGAGATCAAAATTTTATTCTTCTGTAGATTTGGTTTTGAATGCATCAGTCGAGTTAGCTGATTCGCAGGAAAAGTGCTAGCATCTGCTGTTTTTTCGTTCAACCAAATGGAGTTACCTTCCTTAAGGAAAATCTGGATCAACTGGGTTTTCCTGTCCTTTGTTGTCTTTGCCCAGTTTGGCAATGCTTTTTATCTGCCTGGAAGCTACATGCACACTTATTCCCATGGAGATCCTATATTGGCCAAAGTTAATTCATTGACTTCTATTGAAACTGAGCTTCCCTTCAGCTATTACAGTCTCCCGTACTGTCAGCCCGCTGATGGCGTAAAGAAGAGTGCTGAGAATCTTGGAGAGCTCCTTATGGGAGATCAGATTGATAACTCACCATATCGTTTCAGAATGAATGTTAATGAGACAGTCTATCTATGTACTACACCGCCATTAAGTGAGCATGAGGTAAAGCTGTTGAAACAAAGAACACGAGATCTATACCAGGTAAATATGATCCTCGATAACTTACCAGTCATGAGGTTTGCTAATCAAAATGGGGTTAAGATTCAGTGGACAGGGTTCCCAGTTGGGTATACTCCACCTGATGGTGGGGCGGATTACATCATTAACCACCTTAAATTCACAGTTTTGGTTCATGAATATGAAGGGAGTGGTGTTCAGATTATTGGAACTGGAGAGGAAGGAATGGGTGTTATCTCTGAAGCTGACAAGAAGAAAGCATCTGGATATGAAATAGTTGGTTTTCAGGTTGTCCCTTGTAGTATTAAACAGGATCCTGACACTATGACAAAGTATCACTTGTATGATACTCTCTCCACAATAAGCTGCCCATCTGAGATTGACAAGTATCAAATAATCAGGGAGCAAGAGAGGGTATCATTTACTTATGATGTTGTATTTGAGAAGAGTGATATAAGATGGCCATCACGTTGGGATGCTTATTTGAAGATGGAGGGTGCTCGAGTACACTGGTTCTCAATTCTAAATTCACTTATGGTGATTTTTTTCCTAGCAGGCATCGTTTTTGTCATTTTCTTGAGAACTGTGAGAAGGGACTTGACAAGGTATGAAGAATTGGACAAAGAGGCACAAGCTCAGATGAATGAGGAGCTTTCTGGATGGAAACTTGTTGTGGGTGATGTATTTAGAGAGCCTGATTCCTCAAAGCTTCTCTGTGTAATGGTTGGTAATGGGATTCAGATTACTGGAATGGCTGCTGTTACTATTGTTTTTGCAGCCTTTGGTTTCATGTCACCTGCTTCCCGAGGGATGCTTCTGACGGGGATGATAATTCTATATCTTTTCTTGGGCATTGCTTCTGGTTATGTCAGTGTACGTCTCTGGAGGACCATGAAGGGAACTCCAGAAGGATGGAGGTCAATTTCCTGGTTCGCAGCTTGCTTTTTCCCTGGAATTGCATTTGCCATATTGACAGTGTTGAATTTTATTCTCTGGGGCAGCAACAGTACTGGTGCTATTCCCATTTCGTTGTACTTTGAACTGTTCTTCCTTTGGTTCTGTATTTCAGTGCCACTTACCCTTGTTGGTGGGTTTATGGGAACAAGAGCTGAGCCAATTGAGTATCCTGTGCGAACTAATCAGATTCCAAGGGAAATTCCTGCCCGAAAATACCCATCATGGCTTCTTGTTCTCGGTGCAGGAACCCTTCCATTTGGAACCCTATTCATTGAGCTCTTCTTTATCCTTTCCAGCATTTGGCTTGGGAGGTTCTACTATGTATTTGGTTTTCTGTTGGTAGTTCTTCTACTGCTGGTCATTGTTTGTGCTGAAGTGTCAGTGGTTCTCACCTATATGCATCTGTGTGTGGAAGATTGGCGATGGTGGTGGAAGGCATTCTTTGCTTCAGGCTCTGTTGCCCTTTATGTCTTCTTGTACTCTATCAATTATTTGGTTTTCGACCTTCAGAGTTTGAGCGGACCTGTCTCAGCTTCCTTATACCTTGGCTATTCACTTCTCATGGCCATTGCGATCATGTTATCAACCGGCGCCATTGGCTTCCTGATGTCATTTTACTTTGTGCATTACCTGTTCTCCTCGGTAAAGATAGATTAAGGTTTCTATTGCCATCAATGATCAACTAAGCAAAAGGGGGCCTGGCATGCAGAAAGAGGAAAATCTGTGTAACTTTTGCTGAGTTTTGTTACTTGATTCCATAACAGCTTATTGATATGCTTTGCCTTGGTAGTTGTTAATTGATTTTATTTTGCCATGTGATAGGCAATTTGTTTCCCATCTTCCTCCTCTTTAGTGGTTTTGTAGTTTACTCAATTGTCTAGTGCTTGAGCTCCTTTTTCTTAGCGTGTTTGATCAAGTTGCTCTTGAAAGTTATAATTGCTCAAACTGTCGTCCGCCTTATTTATCAAAATACTTTAGAGTAATGTTAGCTGGATACTTCTAGATTTCTTTTTGGTTTGTACTTCTGCTTCTAGGTTCTTTTTATTGTTGTTTGCATCATACTTCTCCAGTTATCAACCGCATTTTGTGGACACGACCATTAGCATGTTGCGCATATACTGCAACTGCACATGCATTTATGCATTGTACGAAATTTGATGAATAGCTATGGCTGTAAATGGCTTGTCGTGGATTTAATTTTATTGGTAATTCTTCTTATGGCTAACTTTCTGTTGGCTTGTTGAAGTCCAAAATTATGAATAATTGGATATGGTGACGGAAAAATGAGTTTCTTTTTTTAGAAAATTTATTTTTGTCCGGTCTCGTGTTTGTATTATTGTATATAACTATATATACTGGCCAATATTTTATCTTCTAGCGGATTGTCTTTGACAAAACTATTTATTTTGACCATCTTTAACTTTGCCAAAACTATGAAATGTAAAATTGTGGGTGACCGTTATGGCTATTTGGGTTTTATTGAATCAGCTTATTAGAACTTAAGAGGTAAATTTGGGCCATTGATAAAATTATTTATTTTGACTTTGTGGAATCAAATTATTAAAGCAGATCATGTAATTTATTTTTTTTTAAACTATTGACTTTTATTTTCAGAAAAGTTTGTAAAATATCAATAAAATTTATGGAAATTAATCAAGATAAAAATTGCAAAATGCATTTAATAAACTGCGCATTTGTGTTCAATTGCAAAACGCTTGAAAATGGCTTCCAAATTAAGAAGCTAATTTAGGCCAACTTTCTATATATATGAACAAAAATATTTATTTGTTACAACTATATGCAGAAAGAATATGTTTGTTTTGTGAGGGAAAAAAAGAGATGCACAAAGGAAATTATTGATGGAATTGCTAGACATAGAAATAAGTTGAAGGATCAGACACATTTGTAGTATCTTTGGAAAGAATGGATCGAGCTTCTATCACTGAACGAGGAGTCTCAAGATCCTTCTCTTGTAGCGCATTTCCTCGTAAGCGTTGCATTTGGGAAGCAAACGTGTCATCCAATATCTGCTCAATCAAACAATTAATCATGGCTGAGTGTCATGAATGAAATAAATCTTTTAATATTCACTTAATTCTGACTTTTTTTTTTTTTTTTTACAATAAAAAAGGGAAAAGGAAGAGATATACTCATTTGAGGGTCACGGGATACAAGTAAATCTCAGTTTTGTTGTGTTTTTCTTGTTAAGCAGAATTCCCACAGATTTCAGTTAATTACTAAACTAAAACAGTAATAGTATGCCATATTTTTGTGTATCTATCTGCTGCTCTTGAATTGTTGATTAAATATGGCTGCAATTGAAGACTTGAACAACTTACCCCAAGAGCATAGTAAGATCCATTGTACCATACCCTGTTCTCTTTCCTTCCTTCCAAAAATTTCAAAACAATCTGACACAAGTGAACAGAAAAGAATTAGAGCTGTCAAGTATTTAAGATTTTGGGGGAAATCAAGTTGATATGACATGCAATATGAAAAAAACTCATGTTCACCTGTCCCATTCTGTCCCATAATCCACGGCATGTTGCAATGAAAATCTGACTGCTAAAGACCTCATGCAGGTTGGAGACTGAATCAATGAGCTGTGCGTTCAGTGATTGCATTCTCTCACGGATTTCAGCCTCCCCATCTTCTTCTGTTGTTTCCTCCAAAATCCTTTTCAGTCTTGTGCTTCTGTTAGCTTGTATCTGAGCAAATCAAAGTCTCACATATTTAGTCACAAACTGCTTCACTTGTTTCTCTGTTTCAAACTAATGTGACTGTAGATGCTTACTTAGCGCTAAACCGTGACAATGGATGGCTAGTTCATGTGACTGTACATCCAATTCTAGATTCTAACCTCAATTGTGTTTTAATGAGCACATTGTTTTCACACTAATGCTAACATGACATCGGTTGATCATCTATAAATGGGTTTCATGTGAAGACAAAATTGACAAAAAAAAAAAGGCTCTTTGAAGGATTAAAAGGAGATGCTAGACTTTGAAGGATTAAATCCAAACAAATGTGTATCTTTTTGAGATTGACAATTTTGCTTCAGCAGAAGAAGAGTTCTATGGCAGCAAACGGATTATGCTCTTACATGTGAAAAGCATGCCAAAGGAGGAAACTGGATTCTGAGTGAACTTACATTGTTAACAAGATTCCCTATTACTGCTTGCAAATAAGTTTTGTATTTGGTTCTCAATAGAACAGTGACTCCATTTATCTGCTCCCCAAAGAGTGATTTCTTGTCTCCCATCGCTGGCAGACAGGATGCCCAGGACTTTAAGATGTCTTCCACTTTACAATGTAGGACATCAAGAATCCTCTTGATGGTGTTCAAAAAAATCCCCAACTGAATAAAACAAAATACTGTTAGTGTGAATGAATGGGAATTCAATGAAATTTGAGTTTTAATCGCAAAGCCACTCAAAAACCCTGGCCTAGAAGTAAACATACAAAGAACTTACTTGATTTGGAACCACATAGACAGGCATTGACTGTCTTCTTGCCAGCTTTTGAACTTGCAGGTTAAGTCTCTTGGGGATGCTATCTTTCAAAGGTGTTAAGATATCATTGTACTGCTTCTCGAGTGCTTTCACGATTGCTCTTTCAATATTTGCCACAGCCTTCCAAAATGGAAAATCAGATTATTACAACTTGAAAAAACTTTACCAGTTAGCCACTCTATGCCAAGAGGTGAAGACTGAAAATCACATTGCTTTGTGAAATGATGGCTAATATTGGAGGAAAATGATGCCCATATAAAAAAAGATTAATTGAAACTAGAAATACAACTACAGCAAAATAGGACAAAAGTTTGTTACATGCAGATGGCTTAGTGATGATATGGTGTCAAGTTTAGAACTTACACTTTCCAAATAAAGTGAATACTGAGGCCATCTGTTGATTACTACCTCATATAAAATGAGGTTGTCTCTGATTTTCTCATACATTTCCTCAGCAAATGGAGAAGTGGAATGGTTTGTGGTTACTCCAGACCATGGTACCTGTATCATTTATTTGTAGTAGTCATTTCAATCCCAACAGAGAATAAATACTGTACTTCCATGGGAAGAATCTGTTTCTAATAATGTTGTATCATTTAATAAACTTCATTGCTGTATGCTTTAAGTTTCCACAACTTCTTAAACTGAGAATGATTACCTTTTCTGCTTTGCAGAGATCAAGTAAACTGAGTTGCATATCTTGAATCCAGACCAGGATGTAGTTATGGAACAAATTTCTGGAGTCCACACCCCCCTGGGGGGAACTGAAGCAGGAAAATGCATCATGTCAGAGCAGATAATAATGTACTTCCATGTGAAGGATATAATGTTTTGTTGTTATTGGATGTCATAGTGCTAAGTAAGAAGTTTCGTTTCTCATACCTTATATTCCATAACTCAAGATCCCGTTCAAAATCTGCAGTTGCAATTAGAAGTTCATTTACATGGGGCTGGGGACTAGATGGTGGCCAAGAAGATAGAAAACTTCTAAGCCTGTTACATAGCTCGGTGCTGTAAACTGATGCTGTGATGTTTGTCAAGTCAATTGAACTGAAATTAAAGTGATATGAGTCAGAAAGTGGATAGTGAGGTCATTGAACTGTGTCAATTTATCAAACAGAGCTCATTTGCAAAACCTTGCCAAATACCTAGGGAATATATTCTGGCTGTGGATCTTCATATCTGCCTGAATTTCATTGCTCATATGGACACACAGGTTTTTCATCTTTAAGTAAGCTGTAGAGATGGTAATGGAATCCGTAAGGTAACCTTCAGAGTTGTTTGACACAAATTCATCAGTCTCGGCCATGTACTTCCTGCACCTCTTCTTTGCTGCAGTCTAGGAACAAATAAATGTTCATTTAGATTTCATTTTACATAAGCTTCTCCTCTCTGTATAAACATGCACATTTTTCTTTCTATATCCTGAGTTGGTAATTTCTGAACCCGAGTAATTTTGTACAATTCCTGCTGTAATCTTCTGCTAAAAGAAGTTTTTATGCTAACTTCAATTTCAATCTTTATAAAACATATTTTTGCTGAAATATTTCGTTATTTATAAATTCTGAAGAATCAGAAGTTGAAAGTTGGCTGAGCAAGAAAATTATGTTTGTGCATCTTATTGGAGGATAGCGCGCGCGCGCACACACGTATGATAAAAGTTATGATGAATAAGGGCATGAATTAGGGATGTTAATAGCAAATTACCTGCAAATAGTTTCTAAGAATAGTTTGGGCATCTACAGAGAGAATATCATGAAGAAGTGTGTAGACTTGTACAGCGGGAGCTAGTGCTGGTGCTGCTGAATTGATTGTTGGACCTAAATGATCGACTAAGCCTGTTGGTGAGTTCTCATCTAATGATTTGTAGTTCTCAAAAACATTACCAAGAAGGCTTTCAACTTGAGTTTCACAGTCTAAAAGCATATTTCTCTGCAAGAACAAACCAATAAATTTGTTAGTCCACACATTTCTAAAGGGAGTTAGGGACATAAAACAAAAGTACAACGCATCATTTCTATAAATATATAGTTGATGCTTAAAAGGGCTTAACATATGAATTGGCTTTTATTTTCCATTCAGGAAAGTAGTGGTAGAAAAACATGGAAAACACAAAAATTTTGAAGTGAACTACTCATGGAGGTGTATCATCAATATTTGCAAGTCATTAACTCAAGAACCAGTCCATCTATCAGTGGATTGGTTCTTGAGTTAATGACATGCACAAGAGTTAAACAAGTTTTGATTAATTGATAAACTAAGGCTCTAAGGTCTCTTGAAAAGAGCTGTTTAAAGAATGATAGTGGAAACAACAATTTTGAAGATAATAACAAGTACTTCATTCAAAATAAATTTACTGAAGTTTTGATTTATGTTGTTTATTTGTAAGCTTATGAACTAAGGTTCTAAGGTCTCTTCAAAAGAGTCGTTCAAGGAATGATAATGGACACATCAATTTTAAAGATATCTACAATCTTATAATAACAACAAGTAGCTACTCATCATTCAGAACAAATTTTCTCAAAGTTTTGATTCATGCCATGCATCTATTTCCTCTCAAACTGGGAGAGCCAAACAATAATGTATGTCATATGAGTCTGATGACAATAAAAAAAATAGGAAATTCCAACTTTTACTGGATGTTGAAGTAACCTAGACAGTCTAACTGGCTCACAAATGTTATAACTACTAAAAAAATCAAAAACAAAAAAAATATTAACCATGCTAGATTCAATAATTTGCACCAAAGGGAAAAGATGCAAAATGGCTAACCTCTTGTCTGGTCAAACTCTTTTCAGTTCTGGCCTTTAATAACGGCAAAAGTAACTCCCTCACAAGCTCTAGGCAATCCTTTGTTGGAGTGGCCACATTCATAACTAGTAGCAGATATCTACAAGATTGAAGGGACTAATTCAGTTACTGGAAAACAAAAAGGGCTAACTCAATTACTGGAATTTTCATGTCTCAAGTACCTCAACTTGGCATATGAGTCAGAAACCCCATAGTACTCTGCAAATGCATCCAACAACCACTTCCAAGGACCATTTAGCCTCAAGTTTCGGGAATGGAATTGCTGGGCACGCATTGCCCCCTCAAGCAATAGATCATAAGCTAAAGTTTCTACCACAGGACCACTCTGCATAAAAATATAAAAACGGATTAAACCCAGGAGAGAACTTCCTATTTTGGTTTCTACTCCCATCGATCCTTAATATAAGACATATTTAGGGAGTTGATCTTGGTCCTAAATATAAGACAAAGTTTTCATATTTGTTAATATTTTCCTATTTTACCCCTATTGATACTCCCTCAACAACAATCAAGGAGCGAAGGGAATTAAGAAAGGTGATTAGGGTATTTTAGAAAATATATGTCATATTAACTAACTTAATCAACTTCCTTAATCTAGTTAAATTAGGTAAATATGTCATATATTAAGGATCAGAGGAGTACTATTCAAATTTTAATGTATTATTGTGAAACTGTGATAAGTATTAAAATGCCCAAACTAGTTTTTTGATTCATCAAATTACAACAACTTCCTCTCTTGAAATTGACACTGCATACCAAACTATATAGACAAGCCAGGTACAAGTCTCTGAGCTAAGTCCCGGAGGTAAAACAAAGAATCATATAGTGAGATTTAACAAAATATTTTGAATGCTCTAATAATGTCATTTGATTATATTCCATGTAATATCAATGCTAAGTTGATGCTGTTACCCATGTCATTTTACCCATGTCAACAATCTAAACATGATGCTGTTACTGTTATCAAGTCTCAACTGCATGGCTGCCTTCTTAAGTTAATTGAAAGGAGAATATTTAATAGACAAGATGTATATTGTTTAAGTTTATTTGGTTGAGAAAGAACCTTTATATGATTGTTCTCATCATTTGTCATTGTGCTACCGAGGGACAGCTGGATCTTCCCAACGCATTCATGCTTATCTTGATATATTGGCCACCACCGAATTCTCTCACTCTGCACAAATGGGTATATTGATCACCCACATGTAAATGAAGCAAGTATAATATCTAAAAGGTAATGAGATAGTAGATCACATACAGGATTATCACTAAGAGATGAAATTGGTATTCTAGCATGACCATGGACCGCCTTTTTTGAATCTTGGATTTCCACAAGCAAAGCATCCCCTTGGCTCTCTGGGAAACTGAATTAGACATGAGAGTATAAGACCACTTATGAGATTATCAATATAATTAAATTCACTGGAGACTACCAACCATTTAAACTAAACTTTATGTAGACGTCAAGAATTCCATATTAGATAAAAGAATTAGTGCACAGGTTTAGCTCCCAGGAAAAAATAGAAAAAATACATGTTAAATTAAAGTTCTTAATGAAGACTCGAAAAGGCATCACTTATTTGATCACATCCAAATCATCATGAATTTCTTATGCTATATATTGACTGTTTTGGTTGTTTCATAATACACTTTTTTTTCATCAGTTGTCTATAATAAGATGCATTTGTTAAATCTTCAGCATCATTGACTTCTCTGTGTTTTACTAGTCATGGTATTCTCCAATAATGAGCAATTTGACCAGTTGAAAGTGGGAAAAAAAATAAAAAGGCAACTTACAAATCATGGTATTCTCCACTTCCAGGGCGCAAGCAAACAGCAGAGCTTGGCTCAGATTCAGTTTCTTCTGTGGAACTCCTAAGTTGGATCAGACATGATAGTGGCTCTACAATAATGAGACATGTCAAGGTCAAGCTTTTAGGCACGGGGTCAATAATTGCTCCTGATAATCTCTAATTGCTACTTTTTAATGATCAGTGCATATCAAGGTCAAAATAATTCCAAACCATGAAATAATGTGCAATGAAATAGAAATGTTCAGCAGAAAATGAGAAAATATTGCTACATTTGCGAGTAGATAAAACAAATTTTAAGTGCTTTGTCACATGCACTAACCTTCTGATGCCAATGAGAATGGGACCAACTTCTTAGAATTTATGCTATTTTTCACAAGTGAAGAAACATGTCGAACGTAAACCGCCCCAGCTTGCATGTATTTTGCTCCTCGTTGTGAAAATGTGCTTCTAAGCTTTCGCCTTGGTATAACCCGAAGTTTCCTCACTGAAATTTCTTAAAAAACTTAGTGGTGTATTACATAACTTTAGCAACTTGAGCAATTACCAGTTTAACAGGAACTGAATAACCCTCATGAGGTTTAAAGAGGGTTCAATTTAAAAGACAAGACCATAGTTGCATAGATCCTTTTTTCAAAGTTTAAATGAGACAATAAATATGCCATCCATGTTAACCTCAAGAACAAGCATAATCATTATGAAGCATAGCTCCCATCATGGCATTACCTTCCACTCTTATTTTACCGACATCCTTTTTCACTTTCAAAGGGCATATCTGTTCTGAGTTCCTTGGATTGCAGGCTTCAGGTTTTCTTACACCTTGAGGTTGCAACAAGAACTCATGCAATCTATAGTGCCAAGAATTACCGAGAAACAGGTAAGGAATCACATAAAAAGCAAAACGAACTCTGAATATGTCAAATTCATATTCATATTAATTGAACAAGGAAGAGAACCTACCCAAAGGCACTTCGAAGAGCCAGGCACTCATCTCTTAAGAACTCTGGTGCATCAGGGCAGCCTTTCGCCCATGCTTGTAGGCACAAACGTATACAGGCATCATAAGTGATAAGGGTTTGCCAGGCATACTGGCTGTTGCAATTACTGTGGATAACATGCCATAAAAAGTGGATAGCATATCAGATTTAAAGTTTCAAAATAATAAAAAGAAAACTAATCAAGCAAAGCATATAACTGAATTCAAATTCAGCTTCATGAAAAGTGGCTGCCTTAGTTAAAGCATATTGATTAGTTACATCAGAGACCGTACTAAGTGCAAGGTAAGTGAACAGAAATAATAAAAATATTTAACAGCTTTATTGTCTCAAGAAATGTATCAACTATCAAATGCTTGAACACATAATATACCAGTACACTAGGTATAGCATTTACACAGTTGTAAGGGGGTGCCAACCTATAGGCTGATATCCTGATCATGTATTATATTTTGCTCACTTTTTACTAATTTTTACCTAAATGCATAAGAGCATGTTGAAAATTTGCATGGTATAATATTTTTGAGAAACAGCCAGTAGATAATTGTTAAATAAAAGGTTGACTCAACAGCACCAGGTATTGTAGTACGATAAATGAGTAGCTTGCTTTTCTTTATCTTCTGCAAAAACTTTGTCTATTCTGCAACAAGATCAAGAAGACACCAAATTTCGTTAGACAAAAGAAAAGGGGAATTTACAAAAGAATGCTAAAAATCAATCAGAAGTTCCTAGAATAAAACAACAGAACTAACAACAGTAGTACCTTTCACTGGTTTCAGAGGCTCCTAGAGTCTTGGTCTTCCATTCATTTGAGCTCACACTTCTTCCATCATTATCTATTGACTCTCTTGATGGACAAGACCCATTTTGGGTTTGTTCATTCATAGTCTTGGTCTTCCACTCATGTGAACTTACACTTCTCACATCACAATCCACTGATTCTCTAGATAACCAAGAACCATTAGGGGTATGGTCATTGATAACCAAACCTTCAGAATCTCTCTTCCGTGAATCATCAACATCGATGATTGGAGGGGCACTTGGAGTTCCCAATTCCGCAAGGTCATTATGGCTATTATTGACATTCCTCAAGTGGACTTGCTTTAGAAGATGACTACCTCCAATTGGGGTTGAATTCTTTTGATTTTGAGCACATCTTTTATAACCCAATTCGCCGTCTGTAAATCTTCTGAAACTACTGCCCGGTACTTCAATGGTGAGATTCTCATTTAACAGTCCGTTTTTCAGAATCCCATTGCGTCCTTCTGGTTTAGGTTTAAGTTTAAGCCCTTTATAACCAAATAATTCTTCCTCATCATAGCACTGAGAAATTGGCCTCTCTAAGTAATCCAAGTTATTTGATACAGAAACTTCTCCGTCAGAGAAATTCTCGTCCTCTCCGTCTGAAACTGAATCGATGCTTTCCTCACTTTCGCCATCGATCAAACCAGATGAAGTAGCGAAGGCATGGCTATGAGGTGTAAGCAAACTGGAGTGAAACTTTAGTGGAGGCAAAACAGGAGAACTCAAACCATTACCACCATATTTAATCGGAGATTTTGGGAACCGTTCGCTTGAAATTTTTTCCGTTAAAGGAGATCGTATTCGAGGCTCTTCTGTTACTGCTTCTGTTCCCTGTGAAAAATAAACAAAAGGAATTTAGTTATTGAGGCAAGACTCATCCCTTGACCTTCAAACCAGAGTCACATCACTTCGTAAAATGGAGATACTCACACTTCCTTTCAGAAGATACATTTTGACGTGTTTTCATATTTGTCTATAACCAATTAACCATTAGGTTTGATTTGATTGAAGGATTCAAGTTGTTAGAAAAAGCATCAACATTTAGAAGATTCGACCAGAGATCCTTCAAAAGCTCATATAGGAATAAAATTACATGATTCAAAGTTAAACAAAAGCAAAAAAGCCACAGTTTGGTTTAAAAGAACAGAGTAACTCAAGTGATATTGGCACAAAATTACAAAAGGAATAAAGGTAAATTCGTTCTAAAGGCACTTAAGCAAGACCCATTAGATGCGGTTATGATTCATCAAGCACATAGGTCCCTCTGGTAAAAAGGAAAAAGGGAAAACAATCACTCCGGTCCCTATTCAAAACAGAATCCCCAGCTCAAAAATACCCATGAAAACAATTAAAGCTATGTTTACCTTCAAAAGAAGAGGAAAAACTGGAGTGTTTAAAGATAAAAATGGAAAGCATTAATAAAAGTGAATAAATTCCAAGGGAATTCAAGAAAGACCAGTTTGGAAAAAAGAAAGGAGGAAACACGAAGACAAAAATGGAGAAGACAAGAACCTGCTTGATCCATTGGATTGCGCTTTCGTCTAGACCTTCAGTGAACATCATCTCAAGGGTCTTACTTGGATCGAAGAGGACAAGATCGAATCGAGCTGCTGAAAGAGAGAAAGTAAGTGAGAGAGCCAAACTGTATTGAAGAAGAAGAGCGTGTGTCGGTGCTGAGAGGCTGAGACAGCCAGGAGCGTGTTCAAATGCCAACGGCTAGTTAGACCTTTTTATTTCATATTCTTTTTTTTTGGGACAACTTTTCAGTTCATATTCATCATGTACAGTTGTACTGAAAAAAAGAGTATTCTAATTTCTAACTGTATACTCAATTTTAAACTTTTACTCAAATACATTTTCTTTGAGCAAATTATAATGATTCCATAATTTTTTAAAAGAAATACATGAAATTTTTTTATTATTTTCTTAAAATATGCAGTGACTTCTCTTTAAATGAAAGGTTGCGTCATATTTTAGCTTAATTTAATTTTTTTCCCATTCAAATATAATTCATTGATATCAATAAATAAATATATTTTTTTATTTTTTTTGCCAACAAATATATGCGTTTAACTAATACCCTCCTATGTTCTAAAAAGATAAAATCAAATAAAAGTATATATTTGAAATATAAAAAAAAATTTATTGCAATTTTAGGACATTTTAGAAAAACAATGTTTTCTTTCTTCTGATTTAAAACTAAAATGTCCTTTTTCACAATTTTTATAAAAAAAAAGTTTTATTTAAAAAAAATTAGACTCTGACTAAAGTGTATGTTTCAAAGATGTAATAAAAATTTATATAAATTTTTAAGAAATCAACGTTAGTTTATGAGCTTAGATTAGTTAAAAAGAAAGTGATAGTCAGGTGGAAGGGATTGGATATTTGGATCTGAGTCATTATATTTTCTAATTATTTTCAAAAAGAGGGAAATATATGTGAAGTATATTACTTAAACTTGAAATTGCATTTTAATTTTTCACAAAAGTTCATCCATGAAAATCTTTTCCTCATTAACGTATATAAAACGTATAGTTTTGGTGCCTTCATAATTCATAGCCATTTTTTTAACCTCAGGCTTTTTTAAATGTTCTTTGGCAAAGACTTGTGATGAACAGGATTCTTTTTTTTTTTTTTTTTTATGTATAGAAAAAAAGGATTCTTTTTTTACTATAAAAACAAAGAAAAGAAAAGGATTCTTTTTTAGGCCAACTGATGAAAGAGGATTTGATACTTATTTTTCTTAACATTTTTACCTTCAAAATATTTTTTTATCAAAATTACAATTTTACCCTAATGACTTATCAAACGTGTTGTACTTTTCGTATTTTTTTAAGGGAGAATTACATTCAGGTCCTAAGGAAGAGGAGAAATGAAAAAATGATCCTTATAGATTGTAAAATGAAAAAATGGTCCCATAGAGTTGTCAATACAAGCTCTTAGAGTTGTTAGTGAGTTGTCAATATAGGCTTATGGAGTTGTTAATGAGACCATTTTTTCATTTTGCAATCTACAGGGACTATTTCTTCATTTTTTTTTCTTCCATGGGACCTAATTGTAATTCTCCCTTTTTTTAATAACCCTTCCAAACATAATTATAACATTAAACAGTTAAAAGGAGGAAAAAAGGACTGAATAGGAGACATTCCATTCTTTTCTTTTTTTGGGGGGACAAAAAGGAGATATTCCAATCCAAACAAGAATGTTGCCAGCATTTGCATTTCTAAAACAATCCACGATGTAATTTTTTTTTTTTTTTTTGTTCAAAGTTATCGGCCTCCAAAGCCTAATGTGAAACTGCAGGTTTTCTTAGATTAAGCTGTATAAAATAACAGCATACTAAGTGGATATTAGAAGTATTTGCGCCATTAATAACAGCCAAATTAAACCAGATAGATAATCGCAAAGCCAAGAACCAACATTACCACTATGAATCACAGGTTGCCTAAAGAGCCCTGCATAAACTGAAACTCTAACCATACCATTTACAAGACGTAACTCTCATTTAGTAATCTAAAGCTCAGACATACTAAAAGGTGCCAAGATTCACCAATCTCTCTTTAACTTCCTTTCCCTTGCTGAATTTGCTGAAGAAGAACTGCAGCCAACTGTAATGTCGCTTGTAGACGCTTCTGTGGATCTGCTTCTGCATCTTGCTGCAAGTTACTGCCACTGGTTAGCGGTTGCTGGTTTCCGTTGGCCACTCTCTGTGGCTCTCTTTGAACTGTCTGTGATCCTTGAGACGGCACGTTTGACATCTGCTGTTGCTTTTGAAGTTGTAGAAGCTGTCCATACTGAGATGTTGCAAGTTCAGGATTCATAGAGTTATTTTGAACGGGGTATTTTTGGGATGATCTGGAGGTGGTGTCCGACCCATTAGCTCTATGAGTGTGCCTCGGATCATCCGGCGCAGATACACTTAGAGCGCTTCCTGATTGCCTCTGCTGCTCAAGAAGAGATGCCGATAGTTGTGCAAGCTGCTCTTGTTGCAGGGATCCTCCAGGCAGACCAATTTGGCTCAGTAGATGATCCTGAGTAAGAGGTTCAGCAGAACTATTTGATAGTTGTGATGGCAAATTTCTATTGGATATCAAGGTCTGGAGATTGTTAGCAGACCAATTCGGCCCTGATGTATGTTTCTGCTGTTGAACTGGATGATAATCCTGTCCCCTTCTTCCATCATGAGAAGAACCAGATGCGCCAACTATGGCATGAGCTGAACCAGAAACTGTGGCAGGCATGGCCGCTGAATTCTTATTTCCCAGGAAAGAAAGATTGCTCATTCCTTCAGGAACGGATGTAAATGGCGGGGGACTACGAGCTGATGACATTGGTGGATTTGGATACAATGCATCACCATGATATGACAACAAGTTTCCATCTTTTGCTTCATTTTGATTGTGCATGGACCCTTGAGCTGAACCAGGATGCTCCAACCTTAGGACCACACCAGATATGCTCAACTTTCCGGGTACCTTCAATACTTTCTCTGAGAAATCTGATGGAGGTACAAGAAACAGGGTATTCCTGTCGTCTAACTTGGCAACTGCAGCCCTACGCTTTTCCTCCAGGTAATGCATGAATTCGTTGTAGTATTCAATGTCAACATCGCTTTCAGGCACGAAGAAAACAACCCAAGCACCAGCCGCTTGGTAATAATGCTTTGAAAGCATGTCTAGACCAGTCCTCGCCGTGCAATCCAAGAATTCAGGTCTGAAATTATGGTATTGAGATTAAAACCCAGCTCAGAACAATGAAAGGTCAAATAAATCATGAGTGAAGCTATATGCATGACTTTTGGAAACAAGTCACAACAGCATTCAGACAATTAATGAAATTAAAGATGGTAATCCCTCTTTTACTCTTTCAATACAAAGGACACATGAAACATGTGAAAAAAGAGGCTGGCTAGCCAAATGTAGTTCACAACAGAAATCCCTCCTCTTTCTTTCGCAAGCAATCCCTCTATTCACTAAACATTCAACATTCAACATGCTATTATGAAATCATTTTGAACATCTAGAGTAACTTAATCTCCCCAGTATAGGACGGACTCGTAAAGCCTCCCAATGTGGTAAGGTAGCTGAGGAAAAGGGAGCAATTTGCTCAGGTAGTTCTTAATAATTGAATTTGGGGATCGGGTTATTAAAAAACTCGGAGCCTTGTCCATTATTCAAGTTGGGAAGGGGAAAGGATCCAAAATAAGGATGTAAAGCACAACTTACCTCATAAGCTATAACGATACAACTTACCTCAAATTTCCTTTTTTTTGCCAAGAACTTACCTCAAATTTCATGCAAAGCACAAGACCAACATTCTAATTTTGATTTTAAAATAATTACTTATTGATAGTTGTAAATAAGTCAAATCTATGCATAAATATACTAGACAACTTCCCTCATCCAATCAAACAGATGAGTTAATTCAAGCTCGATAAATGTTTATGAAAGCACCACTAACTTATTAATCAAATCAAACCTGCAACTGTGAATTTTTTTTCCCACCTGAACTGCCAATATCCATTCCTAATTACACAGAACCTAATTCTAGCTTCCTCCCACTTTGTAGAAGCAACCATATGGGCAAAGCCACTGCTTCAAAAAGGATCCTCCTAAATGCCATAGAACCAAAGCACCAAAGCAATGCAAAAGTTAAATACAATGGGCTTCCAAAATGTTGATACGTATGAAACATATCTTTGGAGCATAGCCTTGCTAAATTAGAAAACTAGTATTAAGCCCATTACTAGAACCACTGTAAACCTTATTTTTATAGAAATTATCAATCCACAGAAAGCTTGTAATGCCTTCCTTTTTAAACAAGTTCGATCGCCTTGGAGTGCTGGTGAATTTTCATTAGTGAGGAAAACAACAAACTAAGACCTCAATCATTTAAATTTTAAAGATGACAAAAAATATCCTAAATCAAGAAAGGTACATTTTAGTTGCAATTTGATTGACCTATATTGTGATGAGAAATGGCATACAATCAATGTCATTCATAGCAAAACAGTAATGAGATAAGTTATTGATGTGATGACAAGGCATGCCCAACATAAGACATTCTACTTACAACATGATATCCATGATTTTTCCCACAGGGAAGCAGCGAGCACGACAAACAGGTGTTCCACCTTTGGCAATGGTTCCTTCCCATTTCCACTCAGTTAAAGATGAGCTACTAGGTTCAGGTGTGAGTCTTCTCTTCTCAATAGAATATGACTGCAGAGCACTGGGAGTCGCATGGAAACTATCACTAGGCGTCCAGCGCTCGCTCCTATCTGACCGACCAAAAGGGGAATTTGGTCTGGGATCAAAAGTGTGTCTATGCACAACAGGTCCAGCGTCAATTCTTTTATCAAGGACCTCATGTTGGGGAAAATCAGTTACTAACCGTGGGAGTGGACGCCTCTGCCTTTCTAAATCAGAAAGAGGATACTCTGGAAGCTCCTTTTCAGGAGGAAGAGATCCAGTCTTCAGTTTTTTAGTGTCATGTTGATAATACACATCATCTGGAAAGTCCCGTGGATCTTCAAATAATGCATGCTTTTGAGGATATCTCTGAGGAAAATTACCTACATGAGCTGGTCTACCTCTAGAAGGACTTCTTGAGTGTTCAAAACTGTCTTGTAGCGCTCCGAGTGGTGGCACCCTTTCACCAACCCTCCTTTGTTCATATGAACTGAATCCACTAGCCCGTGAAGAGCCCCTTCCATCTGAATCATAGGCATCAGAATCTGCCAGGTCCCATTTTGGGAAAATATTAGGGGAACTAGCACTACGGTCTCCACTGAAGCCTGCAATACCCCTATCTTGTCTCAAGTTCTCAGTCGATCCATGACGACCGCTTGATGTGTAAAATGGGGATGATGGGGTGTTAGTTGAAAACCTCCCACCACCTGATGAACCAGTTTCACTCTTTGCAAAACAAATATGTACACGAGGATTTCCAAATAACTTTCCCTGAAGAGCATCTCTAGCTCTGCGTGCTGATGTTAAACTCCTAAAACGAACGAAAGCATAACTGCGACCTGGAAATGTTGTAATCTTCTCGATATCACCAAATGGAGAAAAAGCCCTTCTCAAAGCTAAATCATCCACATTCAATTGAGATGGAAATCCTATCCACAAAACCTCACTGGGTTCTGGGTTTTTATCAGTCAACTTGGATTTATCAGGATAAGGAGGCTCAGGACTACCATGGCGTCCTCTGAACTCTCTTTCAGTGAAAGGAGATCCTCTTCTCCCTGAGCTTCGTTCATCCCAAGAGTAATCTTCATCACGAGATAGTGATGGTGGCTTATCCTGTATTTAAAACATAATGAATGTGAAATTCCAATATTTTTCAACAGATTCCAAAACTTATGGAAGTAGGTAATTGTTGACATCCAACATAACTTGGAGAATTAAGAATTGATCATATCATTCATTTTCGCATGCACAGCTTATCTCACTCAAAGCATGAGTAGAAGAATTAAGAATTGATCATATCATTTTTTTCGCATACGCAGCTTATCTCACACAAAGCATGCAATGCTTCTAGTGGTTGCACAGTATATTACGCCAGCACATCAGTGAAAAATCTAAATATGTTATTTCAAGAGGATGAACCTCACAACTTGAGAATATATATATATATATATGAAAATTGACTTCAAATAAAAAGACCAGGGAAAAGAGGTTTTGGTACATTCTTTGTAAGCAAAGTGCATGCTTATGCAGTTAATGAGATTAGAAATCAACTAAGGACTATTTGATAAGGATCATCAATATTTGACACCCTCTAAAAGGTCTGCTTACTTGTAACTAAGCTATATTCCAGCTGTACTACCAGTTAGATTGTCAGTTTTACATTGCTGTTATATATTTTGTACAAGTTGCAAAGAACTAAGGCATGGTCGGTTATCAAATGGACATTGGACTGGCATTTATATGAACAAGATGTCCACTGCTAGTAATTTGACTTGTATTCCAGGTAATTTTTGTATCAAGTAACTCTAAAAGACACAGGGTCGAATGTTGTTGTAATTATAAATGCTAATGCAGAGCAAATCCCTGTAGCTGATATTAAATGTTACATAATATTGAATAAGTCTATCTTGCCAAAGAAGGGAGGCTTCAGGGAAAGACAGTAGATGACACAATCACAAGGGGTTTGTTTGTGCCTTGCTTACAGTCCTAATTGCCCAGAAAGAACGGAGCACATTAAATTTGATTTGAACAGAGACTTCATGCATAAAACTAAATTGGTCCGTTGTATAGTTAGGCCAACAAGTAGATCTCATGTTTATTCAGCCAAACAAAAAAGTTTCTTCTGTGTCAAGTGTCGATATGGAGAAACTAGGTCAAAATTAATTCATAATATATAAGAGTATGATATTTAAGTGAGGCAATTTGAAGTTTTGACTGAGTTTTAAGTTGTTCATATTTTTGAACAAATAAACATTAAATTAAAATGGGTCGTGCTTGAGCAGAGTTTAAAGCTCATTTCTTCAATGAGCAGAGCCAAAGCCACTTTGTTGTTACTCACTTGGTCATTTCAAGGCTTACTATTAAAAGGCAATGGGGCAACTATGCCACCGGCATGTTCTCCTTTTTGCCTTGTTTAATTATCCCCTCTTTCCTTCTTTTCTAGCTAAAGATATCTTGTCCTCTTTCTTGCACTATATCATCTAATCTTTTCCATCTAAACATATATATAAAGTATACAATTATGGACAAGGACACCTTCAACAGTTACATCTTCTGATTTATTCAGCATATTAGAACCTATTTCTCTCTTTACCCTAAAATCCAATCACAACAAAGAAATAAAGGGCACTTAATAAAGAAATACAAAATCTTATATACAAGTACTAAGAGGTCGCTACAACTAGAATGTCAGGAAATACATGGTCCTCATCTTTATGACATGCATATTAGTTTTATAAAGTACAAGGGGTCCAATTAACAGGATAATAATAGCACCTCTTTTACTTTGAGCTGTTGCTGCATACGCCCCCTTATTAAACCACTTATCATTTAGAATTGAGGCAAATAAACCTCTTCTACTGCTCAAACTGATAGTAAAAATTGTATTACTTGAGCCTCGCATCAGAAGTTCAATCGTTTACTCACCCAGTTAGTGCCCCCAGAGGGATAGTATAAAATTATAGAGAAACCCAAATGGCCAATAGGCAAGATTAGGGTTGTAAAGCTTAAACTGGTTTTAGTCACTTTAAAATGTAAACTGATAAGTATAATAATTAAGCCTCTCACAAAGTTTTAGACTAAAACAATAACAAAATCTTATCCCACTAGGTGAAATCGGCTACATGAATCGTGTGGGGCCATTGTACTTTATCAAAAACCAGATCTTTGAATAGATTGCAATCTTTGGATAGATTGATTTGGACAGAGAGTGCGTGGAAACATGCTACCAATACAAATTGGGGAACTATGGGAGGTTGTCAGGTTAATTTGAATTACAAAGTTGCAAGTACAGGAAGGTCAAAGTTTAAGGGATCTGTAACTTATGAACCAAAACGGAAATAAGGACATTGCTAGGATGAGCCTCATTGCTTGGTTGAGATCACTAAATATAAATTGCCAGTATTCAGTGACAAGGAAAAATCACATTGCAGATATTAAGATTCCATGAATTAAGCATATTTATGTGAGTACTTAAGAGTGTATCATGCTTATTGCCAGAGACAGAAAGAGAAAACTGTAGTCAATGCTGTCAATTATGGTGGTTTTGAAGCTCCCAAGCACAAAGAAATAGAACAACAGTCTCAACATGGTGGCTGCTACAGCCGTGGCAGCCATCAATATATGGAAGGTGCCACATTAAAATGGTAAGCAGAGATTTTTCACATCTGCATCAGCCCAAGAGTTCCATTGAAGGATTCTCAGGCCTTAAATCTGAACAAAACCTGGCTGGAACCCACTTTCATGTTACTTTGGAGCTCCTTCAGCCTCTAACTCGATTCTGTTTTCTTCATCATTTTGAATTTTCTGTCACAACCTCTCACACTGGTCCTGCTTCTCTAAATGACATTAATGATTATAATTTAAAAGCTACAGCCTTTGAATGAAGAATAAGATGGTTTTAAGTCCACTGTTAATGATAAAGGAATTGATGAGCAGATGATTAGGAGGAGGAGGAGGGTGATGATTCCAACTTTTCATGTGAATATTGATCTCCACTACCTCTTAAATCATTTTTTGTGATGTTTGTATTATATTTATTTTTTTCATTTTGGAATGTTTTTCCAATCCGGTTGCCTCAATACAACACCTGGCAACCATCTGCCATAGCACCATGGCAATTTTTAGGCTTTTATCTGCACACAATTAACAACAATCACTGCAGGTCCTGAAACTTTGCATCAAGAAATGAAGGTCCACACTGCTCACATTTGTGGAAGTTTATCATTCATGAGAACACCTTTTCTTTCACTTCTGGCAACCCATATAACGAATATTAGGTTCTGGGAGAATCTTTAGTTGGGCGAAATTTCCTTTTCATGAGTTTCTGTACCTAAGGCTTCTACAGTTCATATCAATGCTCCAAGCATTATTTTTACAATTTGAAAGATTCCATTTGGATAGCAATACTTAACAAGATTCCTATTATACCCTGCAGTTGCACAGCTTAAAAGTGCTTTCCTATGATTAAAAGTTTGCTGTGGTACAATTCATGGTGTTTGGCTGTTAATCAGAATTGCAAGCAGGCATTGATCAAACATCAAAGCCGCCATGGCAGTGAATTGAATTGCATATGAAAATCTCAACATGTAGAAAATTCCTCACAGGATCTTACGATTGGACATAATATGAATAACAATGGATTGAGTATTTGACAGTGAATCATCAGGATGCCCCATGTACGCAATAGAAAGCCAGAAATAATTAAGATGGAAGGATATATATGTGGCACAATGTACTTGCTGCGGGTCTTAAGTTATAATCAAGCATCACCATTATCTCACCAAAACACACTCCATATTTACCCAACTTTTTACAGAACTATTAAGGAATTGAAGCATTTTCAAATTATTTACAATATCCATGCATTGGAACCAAGCTGTGAGACTTTGAACCTGTCTTTCATCTTTAGTAGCAATCTGATTTGCATTTCTTTACTCATATTTGACCAGTATTTTCATCTACTAACAGAAACATTTGACCAGGTTATGAATTGAATTGATGTGCATATGTAACTTGTTAAAACCAATAAAAATTGTTCAACTGCTTCAAAACCAGTCATTACTCACCCCTTAGAAATAAATTATTTTATTGGGGATGAAAGTGTGAGATGAATCCGAAGTTGGTCATTAGAGGAGTTATATACTTATATTCATGGTCATTGCTCATTGCTTGGATACACATTATCATTATAATAAGTTGCTAGCTCATAGTGCATGTAATTGGGGCTGTTGCCAGAAGTTGAATTGCCAAGGGCACAAAAAACCCTATTGTGGTGGAATAAGTTGCTAGCTCATAGTGCCAGTATGCTGCCACGAAAAGTTTAATCAGGGCAGAATTAATATTCATATTATACATGCATGTTCTTCAAGTCCAAGAATAAGATGTTATCACATATTGTATAATTATCTAATCAGGGCTCCAGTCGGCAATATGAGCTAAAGAGAACTGTTATCTCTTTCCTTTCTTCATTTTTTTTAATGGATTTGGCATGAGAGATCATAGAGTTCAAAATCTCGTCACATTTATGCATCTCTTTCTAGCACAGTTTCAGCCCCTAGAGTCTGTTATGTAAAAAATCGGTTCAGAGCTAGAGAAAGGTAGTGAGCAGCTCATGCTGCATACATGATACATCCGGATAGTGATAGCAACTTTATTTCTGGAGAAGCGAATGTATCACTATGTACCGTTGTTTGGAGTGAACCATTAATGGAATGGAAAGCAGCAATTTTTCTGAATCTTTTATGACATGCACATGTTTTGAAGCACTTAAATTTGATGGTCTATTATACATCACAAGCAGTGAGTTGGATTCCTAGGTTTGTCTTACAAGTTTTTTTCCGATTTAAATTAGTCATATTTTGGCCTTGAATATATAATTCATTATAACTGCTGGAGAATGTACACATGCGCATAAAAAAGCATCTGAAAAAGTATCAGATAGAAAGAGGTGTGCAGGACTGACCGCCTTAGCAAATTCAACTCTAAGCGGGTTGCCTGCAACAGGATAACCTTGAAGTTCTTTCAAAGCATCAATAGCATCTTCATCCCTTCTGAAATTGATGAAAGCATAACTACGACCAGGTTGGAATGCTACACTTTCAAGTGGTCCAAATTGTAGAAAATGGCGAGCAAGTTCATTCTCTGTTATACTGTGCGCAAGATTCCCAACCCAAAGGTGCCTGGAAGGTGGGTTGCTGCTATTGCTACGCCCATTGTTGCCTTTATCTTCAAATCTTGAAGGGTAATCCCTTCTAAACCGGTCCCTCCCACCACTTCGATTTAACTATAGCCAAAACAACAGAAAATACCCAGTCTCAAATATAGCTATCTCAAAACCATTACAAAGTGGCCGATGTGCTTAGTTAATCTCAAAACTATTATAGAATGAGAATCAAGGGCTAGATTGGTAGTGCTTCAAGTAAGAAATGAAGAAAAACAAGAAGCAACGTAGAGATAACTAGTGGTAACGGAAGGATAAAAGAATACGAACGAAACTGACCATAGTTGAGTGAAAAGGGAGAGTTGTGCACTGACTTCAACACCGATTCCGATTACTTCGACCAACTGACTCAAACTTAAACAAGAACAAATTGATAAATTCAATTCTTTGCTTCGGAGGCTCTGGATCTCTGGAAGGGATGATATAAGCCCTGGGTCCACTGCCTAACTAGGGCGCTGTGTAGCGTACAGTGCATATAGGGCTTCGAAGGGGTTAATAATGTTCATCGGGTTCGCTGAAGCGGCTTGTGAGGAACGCTTTTCCCTTTTTGATGGCTGGGGTCCTGGGGATAAGCTATGTACGGCGACGATACGCTCTCTACTTCCAAATATTTGTATTGATACGGGAAAATTAACAGCTAAGAGTGTGTTTGGATTAGTTTATTTTTGGGTAATAAGTGTTTATAATTCGTGATTCACGGTATACGAGGTAAGTATATGAGAGGAGTTTTATCTCGGCTTGCGTAATAAGGACTTATTTTCCAAATATAAGCTCTTCCAAACACACACTATAAGGAGAATAAATTTTGGAGAATAGATTCTGGAGAAAAAATAGATAATAGTTTCTGAAGAATAGATTTTGAGCAGAATAGCTTTTGGAGAATATATTATAAGTAGAATAATGATTTAGGAAAATTGTGAAAAAATCCCTCATTACCAACTTATTTGCTAAATGGGACCTTCGTATGTAGATTAACTAATTTTTATAATATAATCAAATTAGATAAATAGGTTTTATAAAATAAAATGGAGTATTAAAATTTTAAAATTCTTAAAAAAAAAAAGGATTAAAGAAAAATTGGTGAAATTCAAAAAAAGAAAAAGAAAAAGAAGAGAGAGAGTGTGGTGTGGGGCCACATTAATAAAAAGGACCAATTAGAGTGAAATGTGGGGTCCACATATGGAAAAAAGCAAAAAAAATTAGATTTTCTCAAAACCATGGTTTTGAGATCCAAACCATGGTTTGAGCTCAAAACCTTGGTTTGAGAAAATTTGAGGTGTTTGGATGATTCTTGCAAAACCATGGTTTGAGCTCAAAACTATGGTTTGGGAAAATTTTTGAGTGTTTGGATGATTTTTTCCCAAATCATGGTTTGGACTCAAAATAGATTTTTTTTAAATGCATCCAAACACACTCTAAATGTGTGTTTGGATTAGCTTTTGAGAATAACTTTTACAATTTATGAGATAAGTGTGTGAGAGAAGTTTTATCTCGAATTATGTAAATCTAGGTTTGAAACCTAGGTTTAGAATCTTCTCAAACACTCAGTAAATCTTAAATTCCAATTCATTGAATTCATGACTTGAATTGGCCTCTATAGTCACGTGAATTCTTAGGGAGGTATGAAATTAAATTAAATTTTATAACAAAATTACGTTATATATCCTTATTTTTTAAAAAAGTGATAACAAATTAGACAAATAATAATTTCAACAAGTCAAATGAGGATGTGATTGCAAAAAGTTGAAAACAACTAAAGCTGGGGACATAGATCATAATGGTGTAGAGGATGTGATTGCAAAAAAAATTTTGGCTGATCCTTTTAGTGTTTAGATTCTGTACCTAATGTTACTCATAATATTGTGGATATCACGATGGCTTTTTAATTTTTCTTGTATTTAAGCTTTTCGGTGAATAAAAAAACAACTAATTTCAGTAAAATTTTTCTGTTGAATATCAATGACAACAACATATAAAAGTACCCCTATGGTCTATTATGGAAGAATGCATGTGGTTTCAAGGTTCCGTACGCCCTGCTCATCCTCATTCCCCAATCTTGGGATTAAATTATATGATGCACCCTAAAATATTTTTATCAACTGGAATCTTAAATTAATTAATTTTTAATTTTATATTTAGAAATATTTTTCTTACAAAATCAATATTTTGAAATATTTTCTCAATAACACTCAATATCTGAAATTTTTTTAACACCCAACATCCTAACCTAAACAATTTTTAGTGCATGGAGTATTTTTTGAAGAAAAAAATGAAAAACAAACCCCTTTTATTTGGGGATGAGCATTCCCTCCTCATCTTTTGGATGAGCAGGGAATGTGGATTATGACTTCTATTGCTCTTTTGGGGCAACATAAATTAATAGTCAACATAAATGCTTGTTAAAAAGGGGAGATATTGCTATGATTTTAAACTTTTGATAAGACATTAAGACAAAAAAAACTTTAATTGCAACATTGACCTTTTGCGAATACTTCCGGGGCAGATTGATACCTTAACCCATTTTTAAATCACTTATAATAATATTAGCCGACGTATATTTTGAGTCTTTCAACTTTGTACGAGGTAAAGTTAGTTAATATGACATGTTTTTTTTTTTAAATGTTCCTATCATCCTCTCCAGTTCCTTTATTCCCTTTCCTCCTTAATTATAACTAAGAGAATATCAAATACAATAAATTAGGAAAAGACTGAAAAATATGAGAAATATGTTTTTTATTTATGGCCAAGATCAACTTCCTAATCATATCCTACATTAAAAACTAGAGGGAGTAATATGGTCTCTTGGAATAGGCATAACATATATTTTTTTATTTGATGAAAGGTTTTCACTTTTGAGGCTTTGAGCGTAAAGGGTTTTCGCCTCTCCTAATAAATACATTTTCAGATATTCATTCGACTTTGTGTTTTTCTCTTTATAGAGTGAATCCCTTGCTATCTCAACCAAACCAACTGTACGGCATAATATTGATATTTTCTTAGTTCTCGATCAGCTTATACGGTAAAACAAACTAATTTTATAAATTCGGGATAAGTTGTATGCCTTACTTGAGTCCTAGCCTGCTCGTAACTTTTTAATGTCAGAGTCTTAATATCGAACTTACAATCCATTCCTCATCTTTTTCCATATTTTTTGTTATTTTTATATAGTTAACTATAGCACTACTAGCAATTTGTGTCTTTATTTTTATTACTTGCCACAAACCACTGAGATAATAATAAAATGTTAACTTCAAAAGTTAATGTTTTTCAAAAAGCATTCAAATATTATCATTGATCACGAAAACAAACAAAAATATTGGATTTAGATTATGAAGACCCCACTTATAAATATATATATATATATATATATATATATATATATATATATATATATATATATATATATATATATCAAGACCCCAAATTAACAACTTAAGTCCGTCGTTGTTAAAAATGAGAATGTGGTAATACAATTTTGCTGGTTAAAAATGAAAACTTTAAAGAAATAACATCCATAGCCAAAAAAGGTGAATTAGTGTGCACTTTCACGTAAACAATCCAATTATTAAAATATTTCACAATAAGTTAGTAACATGTAATGATAAGATCTTCTATAGAAAATGATATATCCGGTCCTAATTATAGAACATATTTACCTAACTTTAAAGAAATTAAGGATAGTGGTTAAATTAGTTAATCATATTTATTTTCCTAAAATACCTTTTTTTAAAATTTAAAATGTCATCCAATTACGTTGATTCTCTATTTTTTCTTGTACCTCCCCTGCCTCACACATGACTTCTCCAAACTCTCACACAATCCGGTGTCGTCAATCTCCCTCAACAACTTCCAATTTACTCTTATTAAATTATTATTGTGTTTAATTATTATTGAGAAGTATCAATAGGGGGTATTTTGGGAAGAAATTGACAAAAATTAGAACTTTATCCTATAATTAAGACCAAGATTAACTCTCAAATATAATCCTATAATTAGGACCGAAGGGAGTAACTTTTTAGTGATTAAAATGTTTTATGCAGCAGTGGAATACCAATGGCAGGTGATTACAAGTAGAATCAAACATGTAATCTCTCATAGAAGAGTATTGATACCACTAGTTTACAAAATATTTAGGGCAAAGGACCACTTTTAATTCAGATCTATTTTCATTAAAAAAAATTATGCATATATTGACTATTTTGATATTTTCCATGGTTCCCGGACCCGGACCGGACCAGCCGGTCCGGATCGGAAACCACCGAACCGGTCACTAGACCGGTCCGGGTCCCAATTTAAAAAAAAAAAATTAACTTTTTCTTTTAGAATTTCATACTATAAGCCTAAAATTTTCAATTACTCACCGGTTTGGTCCTGGTTTAGCTCCGGTTTGGCCCCGGTTTGACCCACTGACCCTTAACCCAGTACCCCGACCGGTTCAATACCCGGTCCGGGTTTTAATACCTTGATATTTTCTCAAATGACAAACATCGTCTTATCCCTTTCATTTTGTTTTTGTTTTTGTTTTTTTGCCTCTGTCAACCATTTTTATAGAACAATAAAACAGATAGATTAGTAGATGACATAACATAATTGCTAAGTAAATCATAGTTATTATATTTTTTGTTTAAAATGTATTTGAAAAATTCAAAATTAATTGGAAATTATTAACTGTAAAGCTCTTCTTCTAATTTCCCTAATGGCCCTCTTTTTTTTTGTGACAGAAGGGTCAAGACCCCAGAATTACACAATTTCCCTTCGAGGGAAGAGAGATCCCGCTATATCCGTTGCTAGTGCTTCCTGGACTTCCTCTGGTGGCTCTTTCCAAAATTGACTCCTCTCCTCTAATACCGCACACATTTTTGCCATTATGTCTGCACAACCATTGGTTTCCCTATATATATGTTTTATGGTGACTTGCCAATCCCACTGCGTCATTTGGAGGATTTTCCAAGTCGGTAGGAAACACCCTGGCATACTTTGTCCTATGTTTATGTGTTCCACCACCATCGCAGCGTCACATTCAACTTCGACTTTTTTAAATCCCATCTCCCAGCAGATTATCAGTCCTTCATAGATTGCCCAGGTTTTAACCACTTGACTAGAGCATTGCTTCAGCTTGTGTGAAAATCCTCCCAGCCACTCCACGCAGTCTCCTCTGATTACCCCTCCATATCCGGACCCTCATTGGTACGCTATCATCCCGTCAACATTTAGCTTACACCATCCTGCCCTTGGGGGAGTCCACTTCACCAACACTCTTTCCTGTCTTTCCCTCAGAATTTGATTTCCCGACCACTTGCACCGAAAATTATGTAGAAACCAGTCCACTATTTTATCCGGTTTCACTGGAATTTGGAAATTCTTCACATGAACTTGCTTGTTCCTCCAACTCCAATTATACCAGCACCCCATTAAGAATGTCTCAGGCCATTTCAATTCTCTTTCTGACGTTCCCCTGGGTAATATATTAGCTTCAATCCAGTCTTTGCCTACTAGTCCGTAAAAGGTTCTTCTATTTTGTCTCGGTACCAGTTGCAGCCACATCTTTCGAGCTTCAGGGCAATCCCTTAGTGCATGCATCTGATCTTCATTCTTAGCTCCACATCTTCCGCACCTCAGTTCTTCTAGCCTCCATTTTGCTATGATGGATCGTGTAGGCAGCCTCTCGTGCGCCGCTTGCCATAGGAATACTTGTACTCTCTCTGGCACCTTTAAGCACCAGATGTGTTTCCATAATCGACTTGTAGATGCATCACCTTCTCCATCACCTTTAATCAATCTATACGCACTTGCCGTTGAGAAGTGACCATTCCCTGTCAGTTGCCATACCAGCACGTCTTCCTCATTTTCCTCCTGTGGGATGGGAAGGTTGCTGATCGCCTGTAGGATAGTATCTGGAAGCCTCATATCTGGAAGCCGTTGAGAAGTGACCATTCCCTGTCAGTTGCCAATCTTGCCCCTCTCTTTTTTTTTGGTAAAATACTAAAATGCTAACCTTTTATAAATACTCCAATACTCCAATTAGGCCCCTCATAAAAAGTTTTAATTAATTTTTCTTACTCTTTTATCTTATATATTCTCTTTATTAAAATTTTATTACCCTACTTCTTCAATATTTTAAAATTCAACTCATAAAAATTTCCCCTCCCCTCCCCTCCCTTCCAATTCCCTCACACTAAACAGACCCTTACTCACTCAATCTTGGACATCTGCATGCTTCATTGGCCACTCTTAAATTCAACCCAGACTCATCGTTCGTGCTCTGCAAACTTAATACA
The DNA here is from genome assembly GCA_963855925.1 of Inga laurina. Classification (NCBI taxonomy): domain Eukaryota; kingdom Viridiplantae; phylum Streptophyta; class Magnoliopsida; order Fabales; family Fabaceae; genus Inga; species Inga laurina. Next base: position 5,936,982 of record OY979706.1, on the reverse strand, counting down.
AGCTCAGGTTCTGTTTTGGGTTGGGTGTTCCAAGAGTTTTGCTGTCTTCCACCACTCATCGTTCTTGCTCTGCAGATTTAATACAAGCTTGGGTTTCGTTTTGGATCGCAGGTACGTGGGTCTTTTTTCAAGATTCCACAATTCTTTTGCCTTTGCTGGGTCTTCTTTTTAATTTGTTCTTCTTCCCTGTTCCTCTTTTCTATCTTTGCGGGTATGCCGATAACCCTACATTTTCGTGATCATTTTCTAAAAACATATTGATTTTCAAAATTTACAAATTGATGGTGTTAGAAGTCAATAAGAGTATCCCTCTACCATTAGGCATATCTCCCGCCGTAAATAAAAGTCATAAGTTAGGAAAAGAGTGTCGGATTCAGATTGAATCTTTCAAACGCATTTACCTGTATATATACCTATATGTAATATTACATGAATGAGAAACTTAATTTACAAACTTACATGGTATCAGAGCTACTTCATTGTTTCTCCTCTGTTCTATTCATTTCTGTTTTTTTTATTTTCCGACGAAGCTTTGCCCCTCAGAGACACGCGCGGCGCGTGAGCATTCCTCCGGTGTCCTTTTTCGACGGCGTTCTGGCATCTTGATCGACTAGGCTTCAGATACCTCTCCGTGAAATCTTGTGGTCATCCAACCACGTTTGCATATTGGGATTTATTCTTCTGTTCCAACATTTTTTCTTTGCTTTTGTCGCTGTTTTTTTGCTGGTTCAGAGTTCAATTTTTTTTTTGTTTATGCGTTCCTTTGTCTCACTTGCGTCAGCTACTGGGATCAAAACTGTCATTTTGAAATTTGGAGGACCAAATTGGTATTTCTGAAATTCAGCAGACCAAATTGATATTTCTGCAATTTGGAGGACCAAACTGGTATTTCTGACATTTGAAGAGCCAAACTGTCATTTGCAAATTTAGAGGTATTGTTTTTTTGGCACTGTTATTGTTTATTCAATCGGCTAATGTTCATTGTTTGGGATATTTCTGGCAAATTTCCATATGGTCACTAGTGTGACATTTGCTGTTGTGGTTCGAGGATCTTGAAGCCTCGTTTAGTATATTTTCGATTGCTGTTGCAATTTATAATTGTGTGATTCTCTTATTCTTGATCGGAGAATTTGTTGTAGTTGCATCTTTGCTTATTTGCTGCTTGGTACATCTTTTCGGTTGATGATAGTTGAATCTAAGTCTATACCTTTAAGTGCTTTTGCTACAGGTAACATTACTTCTAGTCTTGCCACTTGCTCCTCAAAGTGGATTATCGATTCCGGTGCCACTGATCATATTGCCAATGGTTCTTACTCTTGTGTTCTTGGATCTGGCACTATCAGACCTACTTCGTCTGTTCCTTTATCCTCTGTCCTTTATGTTCCTGACCTTACTTTTAATCTTTTGTCTACTAGCAAACTTACTCGACAATTAAATTGTTTTATCACACTCTTTCCTGACCATTGTTTGATTCAGGATTTCATGACGAAGCAGGTTATTGGTAAATGCTATGAATCTGGTTGCCATTACATCCTTGATGATCAGGTACCATGTTCTGTTGCTTGTTCTGGTGGGTCATCTCTATTTGAAGCTCATTGTCGTCTAGGTCATATGTCTCTGTCATCTTTTCGAAAATTGTATCCTTAGTTCTCTTCTGTGACTACTTTAAATTGTAAGCCATGTCAATTTGCTAAACACCATAGTGTACATTTGTCACCTCGCGTTAATAAACGATCTGCGTCCCCTTTTGAGTTAGTACATTCTGATGTTTGGAGTCCTTATTCAATCCTGTCTCAAAGTAGTTATCGTTATTTTGTCACTTTTGTTGATGATTTTTCTAGAACCACTTGGCTTTACTTAATGAAACAGTGTTCTGAATTATTTACTCACTTTCGTAATTTCTGTGCTGAAATTCAAACCCAATTTAACACACCTGTGAAAATCTTACATAGTGATAATGCAAAAGAATATTTTCTGTCCTATTCACCGAGTACATGCAAAGTCATGGTATTCTTTACCAATCCTCTTGTATTGATACCCCTGCTCAAAACGGTGTTGCTGAAAGAAAGAACCGACATCTTTTAGAAACTGCCAGAGCTCTCATGTTTCAATCCTCCATCCCTAAACTGTTTTGGGCTGATGCCGTCTCTACAGCCTGTTTTCTCATCAATCGAATGCCTTTGGCTGTTTTAGGTGGGGATATTCCGTATTCCATTTTATTTCTCACCACTAAGTTGTTCCCTATAGATCCTAAAATCTTTAGTTGTGTCTGTTTTGTTCGGGATGTCCGTCCTACTGTTAGTAAACTTGATCCCAAATCCTTAGGAATAAAATTAAATCAACTTGAATTCTTTTGTAAATCATGCATAATATTATAATTATAATTTTTAACTGTAGTTATTAGAATCCATGAATCTCGAGTTGTATTTCATTATTGGATTAAAAACACAATGTATCTTACTTATGCATATATCAACAATGTATTTTAGGAATAAAATTAAATCAACTTGAATTCTTTTGTAAATCATGCATAATATTATAATTATAATTTTTAACCGTAGTTATTAGAATCCATGAATCTCAAGTCATATCTCATAATTGGATTAAAAACACAATGTATCTTACTTATGCATATATATTTTGCGGTTCCATCATCTATACAAGCTTGAACGCACGACATCTGCGATTCTTGAGATTCTAGGTGAACCAAGTTGTGCACAGATTAAATTAGATCTAGGACGACTTGACTTTAGAAAACCCCCTATTTTTGTTTTCTTTTTCTGATTTTCTCCAAATTTATCTATGAATTCCATTTTACTTCTATGATTATCCTTGATTCCCTCACTTATTTTCAATTAAAAGCCTTTTTTTTTGGGAGAATTGCTGATAAATACCTTTTTGACAAATTAATTGCTGAATGTTACCATTGCACATAACGGAAGATGTTTTGCACATAACGGAAGATTGCTTACACATTTATACGGAAGACTTTTGCACACACGGAAGATGATTTGTACAAAACGGAAGATCGCTTGCACACACGGAAGATCACTTGCACGCTTGGTAGCAATCAGCAATTAATTTGCTTCCAAAGTATTTTTCAGCAATTCTCCTTTTTTTATTTCCTCTTTTCTTAAAATATTATTTGTCTTTAAAATACTAATAAATATAAATCTTTGATGTTTTTTAAGTGAAAAATACCCTAATATCATTCTTAAAATGGACCGTGAATCTTACGATTCAAAATTTAAAATGAAAGGGTAAAAGGAGAAACCAGAAGCAGGGCGCGTTCAAGTTCTGAAAACGAGACACATGTTATCTCTTCCACATCGCCAGAGGTCTGGAATGGTACTTAAAGAGCGATGAGAACTAAATCTCCTGGTGGAGGTCGGGCTAAAACTTCTACAAAATCTTCCCACCCTACCGCAAGGGCAATTCCTCGGGTGAGTTAGGTTCTGTTTCTAATTCTCGCGATTTTTTTTTTGGAATTCAAGTTCTGAATGCCTGCTTGGTAACCGCTTTTTCAACTCTATTTCGGTTCTGGTTGCCTACTGAGAAAAAAATATGTTTGAGGGAAAATGCTGCTGAGCTTTTTGCTTCGCTGGTTAGGTGTCTTTGACGTAGGCTTGCGTGAGTCGCTTAATGTAAGTTTGCGTTGTTTTGTTGATTCTCTTTCCTTATCTTCACTTTTCGTTTGGTATAATTCCTATTTTTGCTACTCACACATGTCAATTGTTAGTTTGTTACGCACATCATTGTTGAAGGAGTTTGGGATTTTTGGGAAATCTGTTCTGTCATTGTTTTCCAGCCTTCATGTTTGGGTTCTGATGATGAAATCCCATCATAGATTGTCAATAATTTATTTTCAAATGACCGATTTCTTGAAATTATTGAAATTGATGAAGGATGAAGATGATGCAGCTGTGCCTAAAACATCCAATGAGGGTAATCGTGATCTGCTAGATGGTAGTGAGTTGGGTTCAAAAGACAACGTGGATAATGTAATTGATGAGGGCTCTAATAGAATCCTTCATGAGAGTTTAGGTCATGACAACATTTGTATAGATGTTGCGGACAGAAAAATTTGCATCCGTTGCAATGAAGGTGGAGAAATATTAGTTTGCAGTGAGAGTAGTTGTCCTGTTGTTGTCCATGCAAAATGTATCAGATGCGAACCTAAATTTGATGATACGGGAAACTACTACTGCCCTTATTGCTGGTTAAAACGAACACTGGCAGAGGTCCAAGTATTGAGGAATAAGGCCTTAACAGCGAAGAAAGATTTATCAGACTTTTTAGATAATAATGCAAATACGAGTAATAAATTGGCCCAAAAATATGGGGAAGAAAAAGGAAAAGATTCCAACAAGTTATCCCTTGCGGGAAATGGGAGCTGCATAGATTATAGGAGTAGGAAGGGAAATGACAGCACGTGCACACTGCCCTCACAGGGAGTGGAAGATCAACAAAATGAAATGGAAGGAGTGACAGCTAATGCTGATCAACACGAAATAGCAATCGAAAATGACATTCATGCAAATGCTCAAGTAGCCAATATGGGTGATTCTATGCATCATGAGGGAGAAAATACACCAGAGCATATGGATCTGATTGATAAATCTATGACCAGGGAGAAAGTTGATGTTCATAAAATTTCAGAAGCACATAAAACCACATTTGTTGAAGGAAAAGAGGAGATTGAACCAGAACATCCAAGATATGGTGATAAAAACGTTCATGAAGGGATTCCTGAGGATGAAGAGGAAGCATCTCCTTCTAGTTCTTGCCATATGGGAAAACACAAAGATGGACTCTCACCTGATGTTGCATTTGTCAAACAGACACAAGAATGTATTGCAGAAGATAACAAGGACTCAAGGCAAGATGGAGAGAAGTTGCTCCAGAATGAATCAAAATCAGTGGATACCTCTGTCAGTGAAACTAATGATTCAGGTTCTGAAACTCTTTTAGTGAAGAAACGACGTGTCAAACATACGGCACAGAGGCATCCTCGGAGAGTTAAGAACGCTGAGGGTGAAAATGGTTGTCATGAAGATGAGGAAGTTACCAGTTCTGGAACTTTGAGACAGGCCCAGAAATCTTCTGAGCAAGGGTGAGTAATTCATTTCTGTTTATATGTCTGCATGCGTTAATGCATGTTTATATGTTTTTTCATAGATTATTGTTTGAAAATTTAAGTGGAATTATCTCATGTGAAGGTATTTACTACTTGTCTCTCACTTTCAAAAAGCTGCTAAAGAGTTTATTTATTGCTCTCAGTCTCAGCAAAAAACTGACTTTACCAACTAGAAAACGGAGGAGATTACACTGGACAACCGAAGAAGAAAATAAACTAAAGGTATGAGGTTCCCAAACACATTCTACATTTCTGGTCTGGGAATGAATTATGGATAATGCGCCGACATAATTCATTTGATTGTCTAGTTGTGAAATGGGTTCAGAGTTCAGACCTCTTATGATATATAATCATAACAAATACATGTTCGTGCGTTTGAAACCCTCCCCCTCTATGTCTCTATCTCTATCTCAGTTTGTCAGGTGTAGACAAATAGGGGGACTTTAAATAGGAAAGATTTAATTTTTGTTAGATCCACTTGTCTCCCATTGGTTTAATCAAGAGTTCGGTATGGTGGGACTCACTCATTTTATGAGAGATAATTGACGGCATGGACAGGTCACATGTTGATGAATTCCTTGCTAATGTAAGACTAAGGATTGAAACAAGAATGAATAAAGCATAATGACTATGCCCTTGCAACAGCCCTGGGCAGTTCTTTTACTTATGCCATTGATGAATTTATCTGAGTGGCGTGAGTTCAACATTCAGACACTCGTATGACTAGTTAACTTTAGTAATCAATCCAGTTTTATGTGTCTACTTCTGAACTTATTTGAATAGTTGTGGGACTTGTAATTTATGACTCCCAAACACTGATGTTTTTGTGCAGAACAAACCAAGATTTGTGCTATTTTGACCCATCCTGTGTGTCTAAGTGTTTTTGTGCAGATTTAAGCATTATATATATATATATATATTCAGAAATTGTTCTGAACCTTAGTGTGTTGAAACAAAGATAATCAGAACAATCAATAACGACACAAAAGGAAAAGAGATAATTGTGTTTTTTATTCATGGAAATCATGTTGTAAAGATCCTTGTTTCCCTGAATCCCTAGCCTACTTTGGTTCATACATTGCAGGAAGGAGTTTTAAAATTCTCAAAGGAAAACCGGAATATCCCTTGGAGGAAAATTTTAGAATATGGTAGTGATGTATTTGATGATACACGCACCCCAGTTGATCTTAAGGATAAATGGAGGACCATGACAACGGGGGCAGGTAAATTACTGTATGTGGTTTAATTGATGATTTATTTTCATAAGCAAATGAATAAGTAGCCTTTATAGTGGCTTCCAGGGGTATCATAGCCATCTAAATTCAAAACCCATGCATTAATTTGTTTGTTTATGTTGAAAAATGAAATAAGAGGAGAGTGTATTTGCTGAGGCTCAGCCTAGCTCAACCTGAGTGAGTCATTTCATTGTGTGTGGGTGTGAGAGAGAGAGAACAACTTACAGAAAGAGTAAACAATAAGTGGCTCATAATATCTTAGCCTACTTATTGTTATTTTTTCAATTCTAAACAAGATTTCTACATGTTTACAAGTTGTGCCTCTTGATGTGTATAACTCAGTTCGTGCAAGTATTTAAGGAAGGCCATGATCTTGCACTGGACCCTTGTCAGCTGTGGATTCACTAAATTGGAACATTTTTATTCAGTTCAAACTTGGAAACAAAAAATGGACATAAAAACTAGTTATAGTTTTACGGTGAATAAGTGGCTTATGAAATTCACATTTTTTTTTTTCACATTGTTATCTTTGTCAGTTTATCACATGCTTATCCTAACTCACCATGACCAATTGACTACCTCTGTAAACAGGATCATATCATCTTCAGTACAAGTAGCCTGCCTAATGTTTGGAGCCTTTGATTTCTTCAGACTAAGGGAAAGGAAGGGGTTTCTCTCAATCATGTTTTCTCAGTCTTTCAGGCTCTGAGGGGTTTGTTTCTCATTTTCTTTACTCCCCCTGCATGCGGGGGAATACATACCTTCTATGTTCTAAAAACAAAATCCTTACGCACAGATGGGATTTAAAGGTATCCACAAACATGAAACATGGTTTAGTGTGATCAATAGTGAGACATTATATCCAAATGTCCTGGCGTCGGTAAAATGTGGGGAAAAACCAAATAACTTGGCAGTCTTTACAAATAGCTTGACGTACCCTAAAATTGTACCGTTTACAAATCATCAATATATGGTTCATTTTTCAAATGTTGTGCCAAAAGATTTTGCCTAAAAAAAAGTTGTGGCCAAAGATATATGTCTACTTTTTTATTCTAATAGTTTTTAATAATTTAAAATTGATATAAATTGTAAAAAAACTTATTTTATAAAAATCTGAATAATGAAAAATAGTTATTATGGGTATTATGTTTTATCCCTTCCATTAGGTAATTCAAATGATTTTTTTTTTTGGGCTTAGGATTGTTGTGTTGGGCTAAGGCCTTTTAAGTGTTTTGATTTAATTTGAATTCAGGGAAAATTAATCATTTAGTCTCTAAAGTTTCAATTTGATGGCAATTCGGTGCTTAAGTTTTGACTTGCTCTAACCCAGTCCTTAAACTTCCAGCCGTTTAATAAAATCATCCATGCCGTTAGTGAAAGAGGAAGGAGCAGGCGACAAAGTCTCAAACGGTGTTAAGAGGGTTAAATATTGTATCCATCTCAACAATCAGCCCCACTTAAGATTGTGTGCATTGAAGAAAATTAAAAAAAGAATTGAAAAGAACATCGCTTTCTCGATCTTAGACATTGCTTGCCTTTTACATATTTCGATCACCACTTTGATCATCAACCCATACTCATTGTTCTTCGCTCGCCACCGAAGCTGTGGTGTGCACACCGCACTCCTACCTAATCATTTTTCGTCTTCATTCCTTACACCTTCCACTCTCACCGAAGTTGGGTGACTAACAACTTTTTTACTTGAATTTGATTCAAGCTTTAATTTCTTCAATCCAAAACAAACACTTACCTTTAATTAGTTCCACATGTAGGCTTTGATAAGAAGATATCTATTTAAGGATATATATACACTTGTAAAAAAATGGGCATGCAAATCAGTTCTAGTATTTAAGGATATATATTTAAGAAATAGGTTTTATGAATACACTTGTCAAAAAAAAGGGCATGCAAATTAGTTCTAGTATTTATAGATATATATATTTAAGAAATAGGTTTTAGGAATACACTTGTAAAAAAATGGGTATGCAAATTAGTTCTAGTATTTAAGGATATATATTTAAGAAATAGGTTTTAGGAATAAATGTATTCTGTAGTGTGAATATATGGGTCTGTCGCGTGTTTTGTGTCATGGGCCTTATTTTTTTACAAGTGGCGGCCCAATGAACTGTAGTTTTAGGTTTTGTAAGTCAGGGACTGTTAACAGTGTATAGTTTTTCATATGAACGAACTACATGCCATATATCCTACACTAAACGACACACATGCTTCCAACCACATCCCAAAAAAGAATCGAGCATCTAGAATTTAACATGCTAGAGCACTCCGTCAAGCCCATCATGCGAACTCTCATCGGCAGAAGCTAATCTTTGCCATTTCTTATCATCGAAGAAACCCTAGATCGTGCGATAAAATCGCCCACTATATGGGTGCACAGTGAAAGATATTTCTCAGAATGGGAGACATTCTGTCACCGGAAGTAATACCCAGCGTGACGATTAAAGAGGCAACGGCTAGGAGGTAAAGAATCCGAGTTTGGAGACAACCTCCCCTGAAGAACATCGCCGACTGAAGATCAAAGAGTTACCGATCGAGGACGCGGCTAAAAGCCCACTTCGGTTCCAAGAATAGGTGATCGGCGAAATATGACTCTGCTTCCATTCCAAGAATTGGCGGTGATCGCAGAAAGAAAAGTGGTAATCACTGAAAGAAAAATCGACAGCTAGGTAAGCATTGTCGTTCATCTTCCTCAAGTCTTTCTTTAATCTAATCAAGTGAATAATCCACGCCTGTGACTGTAAAAGGGGTCATTTCTTCCCTTGCCCTCTGAACCTTCATCTTATCCTCAATCTTACCAAGCCAAGATTTTCAGTCATTTCCATGTCAGACTATAACGAAAAGGTTACCTCCGATACCCTATCTTTCAGTCACCCCTTGTACTTGCATCCCTCAGATGCTCATGGGGTGTCGATCATTCCTCACGTGCTTGTTGGTGCCGAAAATTTTGTTGTCTGGAGTCAGGCCATGACCACAGCGCTGCGAGGAAAGAATAAGCTAGGCTTTGTGGATGGAAGCTGTAAACGTGAATTGCAAGAGGAATCGCTCCGAGAACAATGGGACAGATGCGATGCTGTAGTATTATCTTGGCTTCTGAGTTCTCTGTCGAAAGAATTGGCTAATGGTATAATCTTTCTCCGTAACTCTTATTTGGTTTGGATGAACTTACAACAGAGATTCGATAAAAAGTTTGGCTCTCGCATCTTCTCGCTGCACCGAGACATCCACTCACTTAGACAGGGTTCTACATCTGTGACTACATACTACTCAAAGCTTAAGAAACTTTGGGAAAAGCAATCGTCCTTGATACAGATACCCTCATGTACATGTGCAACTTCGAAGGCCTACAGTGATGTTGTTCAACATCAGCAGTTATTAACATTCCTAATGGGTCTCAATGAAGTTCACTCACAAGCAAGAAGCCACATTCTACTCCTCTTTCCTCTCCCATCAGTCGATGATGCCTATAGTATGATAGTTGAAGATGAAGCTCAACGACAACTAGCACACTCAGATTTGCGGGACTCTTCTAATGGTATTGCAATGGCTGTAAGGGGAAGAGGCCGAGGAAGTGGCAGAGGGCGTGGAGAAAAGATTCCTATAGTCAATGATGCCGCGGGATTCTCCCATCAGTCAATGATGATGGCCGAGGGAAGAGGCCGCGGGATTCTCCCATTAGTCAATGAAGCCTATAGGATGACTGTTGAAGGTGAAGCTCAACGACAACTAGCATACTCAGATTCGCGGGGCCCTCCTAATGGTATTGCAATGGCCGGAAGGGGAAGAGGTCGAGGAAGTGGCAGAGGGCGTGGAGAAAAGATTACAAAATGCACACATTGCAATAAGAAAGGACATTTGAGGGACAATTGTCATGAACTTGTGGGGCATCGACCCAATTTCCGCGGGAATAGAGGAAAGCAAGTGAAAGAGTCAACTCAGACACCAATCAATTCTGCATCCGCTGTAGAAGAACGTTCTGAAAGTGCAGCAGACACCGCACAGTTTTTTACCAAGGAACAGGTGCAGCAGATACTAGATATGCTTAAGAGAGACACTGAACCAACCATACATACCTTCACCGATGCAGGTTTGGCTATCCCTAATTCACTTAGATACTTATGCTCTAAATGGATTCTAGATTCAGGTGCAACCATTCATATGGTAGGAGATTTAAATATTTTGAATAATTGCAGGGAATATAAAGGACGAATAAAAACCATCAAAATTCCAGATGGAAATTATGAGTGTTACGCACTTAGGAAATGTTATGATCAAAGGAAACATAGTATTGAGATGTTTTATATGCTCCTGGTTTAAGGTTTAACTTGATATCCATATCTCGGCTTTACACTGAACATCACCATGTAGTCTCTTTTTCTTCTGATTATTTTTATGTGCAGGACCTTCCGGATGGGAAGACGACCCAGATGTCAGCTAAGGAACTTTGCTAGGAAGTTGCTGGTCTTTACGTATTGGATGAAGAGACACAAACGAGTTCGCAAAATTTAGTTTCCTGTAATAATGTTGGACATGAATATATTGATGTATGCCTATGGCACTCTAGCATTGTGTGTAATTTAAAGCACCATTGTCTGTAATGAAGCACTTAGGTTATCGGAAACAAAATTGATATGGAAAAAACATGTGAGATTTGTGTTCAATTCAAGCAAACAAAGTTTCCTTTTAGATTAGTGTGTGTTTGGATTAACTTTTTTTAATAGTTTTTACGACTTACGAGGTAAGTATATGAGGAGTTTTGTTTTGGGTTGCGCAAACCATGATTTGGGATATTGCCAAACAAAGGATAGCCACGTTAAAACTCAAGGTTGCTTTAAATTATTGCATTTGGATGTTTGGGCCCATATAGGACCCCTATATGCATCAAGGATATCAATTCTTTTTAATTATAGTTGATAATTTTTCTAAAGCCATATGGATTTATGACAAGACACAAAAATGAAACTATGTTGCTTATTAAAAGCTTTATTGCTTGTGTGTTAACACAATTCTCTATAAAGGTTAAGAGTACAAAGTGATAGTGGAACAAAGTTTATTAACTCAAAATTGAGATATTTCTTTCAAGGTAAAGGGACTTTACATGAATCTTCCTATCCATACGTTCCACAGTAGAATGTAGTAGTAGAAAGGAAGCACCGAATGATCATGCAGATTACACAAAGCTTGATAGTCAGGTATCCCTACTAGGTATTGGGGTGAGTGTGTTTGAATGGTTGTGTTCTTGCTAAACAAAATTCCTTCTAAAGTATTGGAATATGAAACACCATATATGAAGAGGTGTATGGTTCTAAGCCGAATACAGATGTGCGAAGCGATAAATCGATTTGACCAAAATAACAACACAATGTTGGATTATTGTGGATTAAGATAAAAGAATGGGTTTTTACCTCTTAGCCTTGACTACCTAGTTTCACTTGTGGGACGTGCTCAAGTCTCATCCATTTCCGATGCTTCAGAGCTCTGAAGAAGGGGGGCCATAGAAAGTGCTAAAAATTGAGAAGCTGAGCTCTCATTTTCTTCCACCAACTTTCAAAAAGCATTTTGATTCAAGCATTCACCAGAATTGTCACAAAATAATTTGTATTGTTTTTTGTGATATACATATCACATATTTTAACGAGTGTAAGAATAATTTGATTCGAAGTTTCTCAATCCTCATCCTCATCTAAAATAATAAGGGAAAAGCGGCCACCTATTTGATCAAAAGACTAGTATGTAATTTGTTACATGCTGGTTCAAGTAAATGTCTATATCATATTCAAGATTACTTGTCTTATGAAAATATATCTTGGATTCTCTGCTATCTTGAGGCAGTTTGTCCTTATAATTTATGGTGCAGGATGTAGATATAATCAAGGCTCCTTTAATTATGCCATCATATTCTGGTCCAAGTGAAAGAACATTGAGTTTACAGCCTAAGACTTGTGTGCTTATTAATTGTGACTATTGTACAACAAAGTGGATAATTTTTGGTGTAGAATCTTGTTATTGGGATTTGGGACTATTGTGGGGTTAGTGTGTGTTGGATCAATACTCACTTGAGCGGTTGGTATCACCACCATCAAAAGCATCGTCACGTAGAGTCACTACTTATTTTGTACTTCGAACCTTTAATGGATGAAGCTCTTGTGGCAACTAAAGAAAGGACCGGTGTTTGTGTGCTATTAGCTTGACGCGTCGCTTAAATGCATCTCTAAAAATATTGGGAAAATTTCATTTAGCACTATGGAAGAAATTTAATTTCAATCAATCCCCAAAAAAGATTTTGAAACTTTATTATATTCTAGGTCAAAATGAAATTAAGTTTTATGACGGAAAAAGCAATTATGCCCTTACTTTATTTTGAATATTAAACGATTGATTTTTTTTTTGAATGAAAAGGGTAATTTTTATTTCAGATGAAACTACGTATTTATCAGGGTTCTGAAAATCGGACCGGACCGGCCGGTCCGGCCCGGTAACCGGCGAACCGGCCGGTTGGCCGGTCCGGTTTCCTTTTTTTTAAATTTTTTTTTTTTTTTTTTTTACTTTTTCCTTTAGAATTTCATACTATAAGTCTAAAATTTTCAATTTCTCACCGGTTTGGTCCCGGTTTAGCTCCGGTTTGGTCCCGGTCTGACCCACTGACCCTTAACCCAGTACCCCGACCGGTTCACTACCCGGTCCGGGTTTTAATACCTTGGTATTTATAAGAGTATCAGCTAACAAAAGGACATGGTTACAAAAATGCTAGAAATGATTAAAAACAGAAAAACTCCTAATGTTATGATTTACAATAACTTGGACCATAGAAATGATCCCCTGTGCAGTGTATGTTTCATCTGTGAATAGCCTTTTGTTCCAGCAATTGATGCTTTCCCCTATCTTCCATGAATATTAAACTAATGAACTTTTTAGGACAATGTCGTATCTTTTGCACTCAATTTCATGAAATAACAATTTAACATCTGTGGCTCTATTCATCCGTTGGCACTGGCCATTACAACCTTTACATACATCAATCATGAAACTCTTGCTCAATGTTCCTATAATGTTATTTTTCCCCTAATTTCAACCGTGTAATTTTTTTTTGGGCAATAATTACTATTTGATCTGTAATTAAGATTGATCTGTTATTTTGAGAGTATTTTTTCTCATTTATTTCTTATGCTAAGTGATATTTGATTTTTAAATGTGAGGCTCGCTATGGAATGTGCTGCTGAACTTCTGGCCCTCCCTTGTGTAGTGGTTTTTTATATTCCTCCCCACCCCTGCGACATTGTTTATCTTATAATGTTTGAGTCTCGAAATTATTTTTCACTTCAAATGATAATATTATATTATATATAGATTCTCATCTGCTTCTACATCACAGACGCTGTAACGCATGTTATATCTCTAATTTGGGTTTTTATTTAGTGGCTCACACAAAAATGAGGGATTATTGGTGACTCTTTTTCCCCCCCTTTTTACAGATCATTCTGTTTTTCCTGTAAAGATTTTCAAGATTGCATGTTGAGCTGGCCTTCCACTTGCGCAACATGCAAGAGGCAATTCGGTGGTGGATTCAACAATGAAGAGTTTTGATTGCTGATTGCCAGATATTTCAAAGGCTGAAGAAATAAAGATTCAGATGTCTGAAAACATTAAATGTACCATTTGTGATAGCCCCATAGTCTTAAGCCGAAAAGAAATGGGCTTAGTCCCAAAATAAAGATGGTTAAGATTAACTGTGGGCACACTTTCAATGAGTTGTGCTACATTCTCAATTTTCAACTATCAGCAGCAAATCTCAGTGTTATCATCCCACTGCTGGCAACTTTATTTTTGGAGGCGAAAGAGGCAACAAATTTCCCATGATAATTTGATTTAGAAAATGGATAATGAAATATTAAATTTAAACATATTAAAATGCCCCATTTGTGGGGAATTAGATCCTTGGTGTAAATAGTATTTTTTTTTAATGGTTTGATTATGGATTCACTTTATATATATTTTGTAACAACGGTTAGCCTCACTCCACATCAAGACTTACCTTTGATTAGGTCCATATATAGGCTTTAACAGGAAGAAATGCATACACACTTGTAACAAGAAAGAATAGACATGCAAATTAGTTCTAGTTTTATGAACAGTGATTCATGACATTCTCATTTTTTTCTCATGATTATCTTGTCATTTTGTCATATCTTATTTTATAAAAAAAATGTACATATTATAGAATAATGAAAAGTTATTAGACTTGCAGGACTTTATTTAAATGAATTTAAATTTTTTATATTGAAAAAATTGTCACAAAACACTTGTATGATATTGATTTCAAGAAAGAGATAGACATGAAATGCAGGATAATGTTATAACGTATGGTAATTTCTTTTTTTTTTTTTTTTTGCCAATATACACTAGTACAAAAAAGGGTTTTTAGACCGGTCATATCGGATAAGGTCTTAAAAATATGACATGTGGTATTTTTGTAATTATGATAAAATATTAAGACCGGTTATATTTATAACCGGTCTTAAAAATACTTTTAAGACCGGTTATATTTAAAACCGGTCTTAAAAATAATTTTAAGACTGGTTGTAATAAAAACCGGTCTTAAAATATATACAATTAAAAAAATAAATACATGTAATATATTTTCTAGACCGGTTCTAAATATAACCGGTTTAGAAAATATTATCTAAATTAAATACAATTAAAAAAATAAAATGGTTATTATTTTTAAGACCTGTTGTACATGAAAACCGGTCAATAATAACTAGTCTTAAAAATAGAAACTCTTTAAGACCAGTTATTTATTAATAACCGGTCTTAAATATTAATTTTAAGAGAGGTTTCTAATTAAAATCGGTCTTAAATATTATTTTTAAGACCGGTTGTTAATTACAACCGGTTTTAAAACTGACATGGATTTCAAAACGTGCCTAATTTTAACTCTGAAATTTGAGACTCAAGCACATCAGCAAAACCCTTCCGTCGGTTCGCAGCATCTCCTCCTTTCCCCTTCT
Organism: Inga laurina; assembly: GCA_963855925.1. Taxonomy (NCBI): domain Eukaryota; kingdom Viridiplantae; phylum Streptophyta; class Magnoliopsida; order Fabales; family Fabaceae; genus Inga; species Inga laurina. Next base: position 5,921,587 of record OY979706.1, on the reverse strand, counting down.
CTCCTTTGTCCTTAACTTCGCCGCCATTAACGGAGATTTACGGTTGAATACATTGCTATAAGACTATCGTCGTTTGTTCCCTCCGATTGGTTTCGTTCTCAATTTCGTTTTTATTGTCAAGTTTGTGTTTCAGTTGCCAAGCGTTCAATTTAATTAATGGTTTCGTTTTTGGGTATTTCATTGAAATTGTGATATGACTTGGCCTCCATTTTCGTTATTCGATTCTTACAGCAACTTGTCAACCCACTTTTCAGAACCGTTCATTGCCTCCTAAGAGAGACCTTACTCGAATCGTAAAGTGGCCAAAGACTGTTCAAATCCAGAGAAAGAAGAGGATCCTCAAGCAAAGGTTGAAGATACTGTTAATTATTCTGAAGTGTTTTACATACTGCATGTATGTATGTAGTCACAGATATAGAACCCTGTCTAAGTGAGTGGATTTCTCGGTGCAGCGAGAAGATGCGAGAGCCAAACTTTTTATCGAATCTCTGTTGTAAGTTCATCCAAACCAAATAAGAGTTACGGAGAATGATTATACCATTAGCCAATTCTTTCGACAGAGAACTCAGAAGCCAAGATAATACTACAGCATCACATCTGTCCCATTGTATATGTGTAGATCTTTCTAACTTCCTCACTTTCTCTCTTCTATGACATATGTATTAACACAGGCTGGCCCAAGAAACATGTCTTATTGAACTGATAAAGATGGATAGCATCATCTTACAATATGACCCTGAGCACTTATATACAAACCTATTGGGCTTAAACAGACTTAAGGCCCACTAACTCTAATATCCCTAATTATCCTAATAATTCAGAATACATCAACAGCTGAATAACAATGCTACAATACAAAACAATATCCCTAATTTCCGTCAATACTCCCCCTCAAGTTTGGGCTGACAAACTTGGACAGCACCTAACTTGCCCAGCAGTCGCATCTGTGTATCTTTGCCCACTGCTTTGGTCAGAATATCTGCTTCCTGATCCCTTGATTTAACATGGATCAGCTCAATTAAACCAGATTGTAATTTCTCCCGGACGAAGTGGCAATCAATTTCTATGTGCTTCGTCCGTTCATGGAATACAGGGTTAGAAGCTATATGTATAGCTGCACGACTGTCACAATATACACTCACAGGTACTCCACGTGAGATACCAAGATCCTTTAACAAACCTTCTACCCATACTACTTCTGAAACTGACGATCCCAAGGCTCTATATTCAGCCTCGGCTGAAGAACGCGCCACAGTCTCTTGCTTCTTGGTTTTCCATTTAATGAGCGAGTCACCCAGCTTCAAGAGATACCCGGTAACCGACCTTCTTGTAGTACCGCAACCAGCCCAATCGGAGTCACAATAACAGGATAAAATCAAGTCATCTTTCGAACTGAGCATTATTCCAAATCCTGCACTTTGCTTCAGGTATCTGACAACATCTAATGCTGCTACCATGTGAGTTTTGGTTGGCATGTGCATAAATTGGCTGAGAACCTGCACAGGAAAAGAGATGTCAGGTCTAGTATTAGTTAGGTAAATCAGTCACCTTACAAGTCGTCTATATCTCTCTGCATCCTGCAACAAATTCTCCCTTTTATCCCTTCCTTCCTCAAATGCCAGCAAGCGAAGATTCTGTCTCATTGGAAGGTTTAATGGACGGCAGCCACTCATTCCAGTGTCAGCTAGCAGGTCCAAGACATACTTTCTTTGTAAAAGCATGATTCCTTTCTCAGGCCTTGCTACCTCAATCCCTAAGAAATATCGCATTTCTCCTAAATCCTTAATCTTGAACTGTTCATGTAAGAATGCTTTTACTTCCTTTATCTTCTCCTCCGAGCTACCTGTTACAAGAAGATCATCCACATACACTAAAATATATACACATGAATCCTCAAATTCTTTAGTAAACAGTGAGTAATCATATCTACTTTGTGTAAAAACACCATTTACCAAAGCCATGGTTAATTTATTATTCCATTGTCGTGACGCTTGTTTTAAACCATATAATGATTTCTTAAGTTTGCATGCCATTTGCTCCCCCTGATTCTCAAAACCTTGAGGAATAGTCATATAGACTTCCTCATCTAAATCTCCCTATAAGAAGGCATTGTGAACATCCATTTGAAATATATTCCAACCAAAAACAACATCCATTTTCATAATAATACGCACAGTTATCATTTTAACTACTGGTGAGAAAGTTTCATGATAATCAATTCCCTCTTGTTGGGTATATCCCTTGGCCACTAATATGGCCTTATATTTATCAATAGAACCATCTGAGTTGTATTTTATTTTGTATACCCATTTACATCCTATTGCCCTTTTCCCCTTTGGCAAAGGCACAATCTCCCAAGTATCATTATCTTGCAATGCATTTATTTCAAGTTGCATTGCCTTTAACCATTTGTTGTCTTTTACTGCCTCACTATATGATCTAGGCTCAGTAACAGAATCAAATGAGCACAAATAGCATAGATAAGAAGGAGAAAAAGAGTCACACGAAATGTAATTTTCTAGGGGATACTTACATGTTTGTTTCTTTGGCATTATACCTGCAACATTACTTTCATTCATTCTAATCAAATTGCATACATAGTCCTGTGACCATATGGGGGGACGTTTATTTCTTATAGGTCTTGACTCTACTTCCTTTAATGACTCAGCTGAATCTGGACTCTCATTTTGTTCTCCATCTTTTATGAAATTGTCATTAAGGGTCCCTACATTTTTCTGAATGGAAGGCTGTGACTCTCTTTCAAAATCAGAATCAAATAGAAACATTTCCTTAACTAATCTACTTACTCCCCCTTGTTGAGCACTCTTCTGTTCTTTAAAGGGAAATTGCTCCTCAACAAACCGGACATGTCTACTTACAAAGAGACCTTTAGTTTTAACGTTATAAAGCATATACCCCTTTTTACTACCTGGGTAGCCCATAAAGACACAAGCAATGGATCTAGGTTGAAACTTATCTGTGGTGGTCAAGTCAGTTGCATATGCTAGACACCCAAAGGTCCTTAAGCTGCTATAATCTGCTGGTTGACCATAGATTATCTCATATGGAGTTTTAAAGTTCAGAACCCTAGAGGGTACTCTATTAATTATATAAGTGGCTGTTTTGACACACTCCCCCCAAAATCTAATGGGTATATTGGATTGTAGCATTAAACTCCTAGATACCTGCATTAGTGTCCTATGTTTTCGCTCAGCAATACCATTTTGTTTTGGAGTATGTGGACAGCTAGTTTCATGAGATATCCCCTTTTGGTTGAAATATTCTCTCATTGTATTATTAATAAATTCAGTTCCATTGTCACTTCTAATTTTCTTAACTGCAACAGAAAATTGAGTCAGAACATAGGAAATAAAATTTTTAATGCGAGAACCAGTTTCAGTTTTGTGTTTCATAAGAAATGTCCACGTAGCACGTGAAAATTCATCCACTATAGTTAAGAAATATTGACAACCAGAGTGGGTTGGGGTCCTATAAGGTCCCCATGTGTCCATATGCAGAAGTTCAAATATGCCCTTTGTCTTAATGCAACTATGAGAAGATGGAAGTTTCGTTTGCTTAGACCGAAAGCAAATATCACAATCTTTATTCAAAGCAATTCCTTTATCTTGTACAATGTTCAAATGTCTCAAAACAGTAAGAGGGGCATGTCCCAATCTACTATGTAGTAATGAAGCATTAACATGTTCAGTCTTCCTAGTAGTGTTACTAACTACATTCACAACATTTGAATCAGGGTATTCCAAAACATATAGACCATCAACCAATTTACCAGTCACCTTCAACTTGCCATCCTGAAGGTCCTGCATCAAACAAGTGTTAGGAAAAAAGGCAACCACATATCCCTCTTCCCTAGTCAGTTTTGATATAGAAATGAGATTGAATTTTAATGATGGTGCATAGAATACATTACGCAACTGAATTCCACTAGACAGGCACACGGTTCCTACATGAGTTATTTGAACTCTATCACCATTAGGTATTTTTATGGTTTTCACTGGTCCATAATATTCCTTATAAGTATCTAAGAGTGACAAATCACTCACTAAATGTGTGGTGGCACCTGAGTCCAGAACCCAAAGCACCTGAGAATTATTATGAGAATAAAGATTAGTGAAACCTATACTAGTCAGCGTGTGTGTGTTATCCTCAGCACACCTTTTCAGCATCTCAAGCAGTCTTTCATATTGATCTGGAGTTAATGAAGTTGAGATGTGGTTGGCAGAATGAGATCCTTTCTCATTTGGTTTTGCATCAGGTGGCTTTGTGATTTCAGCACCCCTCTGAGCTGTATCTGAATTGGTGCCTTGTTTTCCTTTAGGCGCACGAAAATCAGCTGGGTATCCCACCAGCTGATAGCAGGTGTCCTTCACGTGTCCTCTTTTTCCACAGTGGGAGTATTCAAGACTAGAGGTTCTGCCTCTCCCACGTCCACGGCCTCTACCTCGAACGGTCATAGCAAGTCCTTCAGTAGGAGAGTTGCGAACAGAGCCGTGAATCATTCTCTGAGCTTCATCCTCAGCCACCATAGCATACGCTTGGTTAATCGACGGAAGTGGTGTCATTAGAAGGATCTGACTTCGCGCCACACCAAAACAGTCGTTCAACCCAATCAAGAACTGTAGAAGTTTCTGCTGCTGGATGATATCAGATTGAGCTTGCATCGCCCCGCATGTACAGCACCTACACTTGCGTCCAGTGTTAAGAAGAGCCGACTGCTCCTCCCACAATTCTTTGAGACGCGAGTAATATGCAGAAACAGAGAGGTCGCCTTGCGTCATTGAGTTGATTTCACGGTGGAGAGAGTAAATCCGTGAACCAGTAACCTTGTCGTATCTTTCCTTGAGATCGACCCACACAGAATGCGCATCTTGATAATAAACGATGCCGTTTGCTAATTCCTTCGACAAGGAATTCAGGATCCAAGACAAGACCACGGCATTACAGCGCTCCCATTGGTCTTGGAGGTTCTTGTCCTGCGATTCTTTGGAGCAGCTTTCATCGATGAAGCCGATCTTTTGCTTTCCTCGAAGGGCGATCATCATCGCCTTGCTCCAGACGCTATAGTTTTCGGTGCCGATCAAGATCTGCGGAATAATCGTCGCACCTTGGGTATCCGAGGGATGCAAATACAGGGGATGAGAAAACCCAATGGTTCCTCCCGGCGACAACTCCTCGCTCTGCTTCGCATCACCCATTTCGTTTGGAATTTCGAAAAGAGAAGCCCTAGGTCAGTCGCAACTGGACTTGCAGAGGTGTGTACCCGAAGAGCAATCTTGAAACACCACCCGGATCTTGAAAGAACATCGGACCCTATCCGATCTTAACTGACCCGCGGCTCTGATGCCATATTAACACAGGCTGGCCCAAGAAACATGTCTTATTGAACTGATAAAGATGGATAGCATCATCTTACAATATGACCCTGAGCACTTATATACAAACCTATTGGGCTTAAACAGACTTAAGGCCCACTAACTCTAATATCCCTAATTATCCTAATAATTCAGAATACAACAACAGCTGAATAACAATGCTACAATACAAAACAATATCCCTAATTTCCGTCAATAATATGTGAAGGACAAACAATCTTTCATCCTTAAAAGCTACGTACTGTCGCTATTAACTTTACCGCTTTTAATTTTAGCCCTAACATTTTTTAAGATGGATGGTTTTAGTTTACTAAGTTGACTGACATCTTTGCAACTTTTGTATGATCAGCTTCTTGGACATACGTGCTTCCCGTCTAGTTGCCATCGTTTCCATTCCTTACTATTTCTGAAAATAATATTTTCCCAAGTACTCGAATGGCATGTAGTTTTTAAGTTACATGTATCATTATTTATCCATGTATAGCATTTTCAAAGCCAGGAAAAGGACTTGCATCTTTAACTTTCACTACTGGAAAAAACCCTTTTTAGACTGGTTTTAGCGGATAAGGTCTTAAAAATTTACGCGGTGGCAATTTTATAATTATATTAAACTTTTAAGACCGGTTCTTAAAAAAACCGGTCTTAAAAAATTTATTTAGACCGGTTATAAATAAAAACGGTCTTAAAATGTTAAAATTTTCATGAATTTAAAATGTTTTAACATTTAAGACCGGTTTACATAAAAACCGGTCTTAAATGTAAAATATTTAAGACCGGTTTTATGTTAAAACCGGTCTTAAATCTTTAACATTTAAGATCGGTTTTTATATAAATCGGTCTTAAATGTTTAAAAAATTTTAATCTTAAAAATTTTAACATTTTAAGACTGGTTTGTACAAAAACCGGTCTTAAATGTAAAATTTCACTCTTTTAAGACCGGTTTTTAATAATAATCGATCTTAAAGGTAAGATTTTTCGCCTGTATTTTTACTCCTGTGCCCAGACCGCGCGCTCTATGACCCTTTCTTCTCTTTTTGCCATTTCTTTGTGAGCTCTGTCCATGTTTGTTCTGAACTCGTCCATGGCGTCTCGTCCCTCATTTGCTCAACTCTCCTCCGTCATTACGGCTGTCGTTGCTGTGTTCGTCGTCGCTGTTCTTTGATTATCGTCAGTCTTCTCCACCGCCACCTCTATTCTCTACAGTGACCATTCTCCTCTGACTTGACTTCCCTTTATCAATGCCGTGAATTTGAGGACTTCATTTTAACCTCAGTCGATGCCACCGTGACTTTAGGTTGAAGCTCACTCCTTGGTCTTCAATCAGGTTAATATTCGATCTGTTATTTAGTTGTACGTTGTTCAATAATTAATAATGTTCTATGAAAAAAATGGTTCTTGTTGTTGCTTTGAGCACTTAAAAGTAATTTGGAAAAAATTAAATCTGCACATTCTTGTTAGATATATGCTCTGACTTTTAATTACATCCCTGTGATATTTGGCTTGGATTAATATCACTCTATGTTCTGTTTTAATTTAGTGCGGTTGTTTGATTATTGTCAGTGTTATTGGTTTGTTAAAACAATACTAGTTTCAAATGGCGCCTGTTAATTTCGTTGAAATATCTAAAACTCTATTGTTCTTGTTTTTTTGCCTATCCTTTTATTGTTGGATATAGTGTGCTAGAAGTGTTGAGATATATATGGATCATAGTTGGATAAATGCTAAACGAACGAGTGTTGAATATGATAATGGGGTGAGGGGTTTTTTAGACTTCGCTAGTAGAAATGCCAATGATGGTAGTAGGAAGTTTTATTGTCCTTGTGTAGTATGTTTGAATGAGAAGCGACTAAGTACTGCAGATATATATACATATTTAATTTGTGAAGGATTTTATAAGAGTTATACAGTGTGGGTATGGTATAGTAAAGAATTAGAAATGCCAAGTTCATCTCAACAGGGGGAGTGAACTTTGATGATAATGACACGGATACGGATGATCAGATAGAGGATATTATTTGTAATGTAGGAGAAGAGATTTTTGAACAATCACTTGCATATGGTAATATGTGTAGTGATGCTGAGACGCCGTTGTACCCGGGGTGTAAAAAGTATCAATTGTTGAAAGCGGTATTGAAAATAGCAAGCTTGAAAGCACGTCATGGATGGAGCGACAAGAGTTTTTCAGAAACACTTGAGGCTTTTAATGACATGCTTCCAGATGATAATGTGTTGCCTTCTCGATACTATGATGCTAAGAAAATATTATATCCACTGGGGATGAAGTATAAAAAGATCCATGCATGCCTTAATAATCGTATATTGTATAGAAAAGAGCATTCAGAGGAACAATAGTGTCTGATATGTGAAACCCCGAGGTTCAAATCAAATAACGCTCCTGCAAAAGTATTGTGGTACCTTCCAATCATACCAAAGGTTCAAGCGCTTGTTTGCTAATGAAAACGATGCAAGAAATTTGAGATAGTATGTGGATGAGAGGATATCCGATAGAAAGCTTCGACATCCGGATGATTCTTCTCAATGGAAGAAAATCGATCAATTATTTTCTGCCTTCGGTGAAGAGCCTAGGAACCTTAGGCTTGGGCTTAGCACGGATGACATGAATCCTTTTGGTAGCTTGAGTAGTATACATAGTTCATGGCCTATTTTATTGGTAATTTACAACTTATCTCCTCTGTTATGCATGAAACGAAAGTACATCATATTATCTATGTTGATTTCGCGACCAAAACAACCCGGAAATGACATAGATGTTTATCTGTAACCCTTAATCGAAGACTTGAAAGAGTTGTGGGACGAAGGTGTTGATGTTTTTTATGCGAACAAGGAGGTTTTTAAAATGCGAGCCATGATCTTTTGTACTATAAATGACTTCCCTGCATATGGAAACTTGTCAGGCTATAGTGTTAAAGGTCATAAATCATGTCTGATTTGTGAAGAAGGAACATTCTACCATCAACTTCAACATGAAAGAAAGACAGTTTATCTTGGCCATAGGAGATTTCTTAAACAAGGCCACCCGTATCGCAGATTAAAGAAAGCTTTTTTCGGGGGACAAAAGTTTGAAGATGCTCTGAAGGCATTGACTGGGGAGCAAGTTTATGAAAAAGTGAAAAATATGAATGTTATCTTTGGTAAGACTACAAAGAATAGTAATAAGAAAAGTAAATGGAAAAAGAGGTCTGTCTTCTTCAATCTTCCATATTGGTTGAAGCTTGATATGAGACACTGTATTGATTTCATATATGTTGAGAAAAACCTTTATGATAGTATTGTTGGAACACTGCTTAACATACAAGGTAATTCTAAGGATGGCGTGAAGGCAAGATTAGATTTGTAAGAAATGGGGATACGAGAAGACTTGCATCCAAAGCTATATAGTAAGAGAACTTTTTGTCCTCCAGCTGCTCATACTTTGTCTAAGGATGAGAAAAGAAGTTTTTGTGACTGTTTACATGGTATCAAAGTTTCTTCAGGGTATTCTTCAAATGTTATGAAGCTTGTGTCGACGAAAGACTTGAAGTTAATGGGGCTAAAATTTCATGATTGTCATGTCTTAATGCAACAACTGCTCCCATTAACTATTCGAGGCATTACCGAATATGATCTTCAACATATTTTGATTAGACTTTGTTTCTTCTTCAATGCTATTTGTAGCAAAGTCATTGAGACAGAAAAATTGGATGAAATGGAAAATGAAGGATATCTGATCTTATGCCAGCTTGAGAAGCTTTTTCTTCCTTCTTTTTTGACATCATGATACATCTAATTGTTCATCTAATTATACATCTTGAATAATGTTGATGAAGTTCAAGATTACATTAATGCTCATAAAGAAATTATATGGAAAGGAAATAGTCGAATGACTGAACAAAGGTTAATTAGGGAGTATAACAAAATTTTTGCACATTGGTTCAAATAAAAGGTTGACGGTGAAGAATGTGTTTTTGATACAATTAAATGGTTAACACGTGGTCCTGAGGCTAATGTCATAAGTTGGACCTTATTTGTGATCAATGGTTATACGTTTTACACGAAGTCCCTTGAAGATAGGAGCACCGTCCAGAACAGTGGGGTTATGTTAGTGGCTGAATCTATGCACTTCTCTAGTTCAAAAGATAAGAATCCTAGATTGGCAGCAATACTTTATTATGGGGTGATTGAAGAGATTTGGGTGGTTGATTATGTTATAGTTAAACTTCTCATTTTCAAATGCAAATGGGTTGATGTCAACAATGGTGTGATGATTGATCAGTTGGAATTTACATTGATTGATTTGAATAGTAAAAGTTTTAGAGATGAACCTTTTATTATGACATATCAAGCGAAACAAGTGTTCTATGTTACTGATTGGGCAAATAAAATGTAGTCTGTAGCTCTCCAAGGAAAAAGGGTCATTCATATTAATCAGGAAAGTCATTCAATGAATGATCTACTTGAGACTCCTTCTTTTTCTAGGGGTTTATCAGAATTGAACGAAGAAGATGAAGCAGATAATAAACACGGCATAAGAAACGATCATCATGAAGGGATATGGGAGGATATCCCTTTATAAAACTACATCGAAGGTTAATTAGCTAAAATAATTATCATCAACTATATTTGATTATGTATATTGTTATTGGTGTATATATATAACTACTTTTTTTGTTGTCGTCACAGGAAAATGAAGGATATGAGGTGTACGTCTTAATGTAGATTCTCTGAAGCCAGACCCGCTAGTGATCATCAGCCAGAGAAGAGTGTATATAAAGTATTTTGGCCCTAATGAATAACAGCATTGTCATTAATGTAATTTAATCTTTGATGTATGTATGTAAGTGAAAATATAAGGAACTTGGTCAAAACAGCATTGTCATGGTTTTATGATTTCCTTGCATTATAATTCTGTCTATGATTGTGAGTTTATTATTCATGGTTGTTTTCCTTGCTTCTGTTTCGGCCAGCACTATTTAAGCACAAGGGAGTTGAATTTTAATATGTTCCAATGAGTTTTGAGTCTCTCACATGTCATTAAGATGTTAGTTATATAATCTATAAGAGAAGAAGATTTATTTGAATGTCGTTGAACTGGCTGCTGCTTGCTGAGTGAAATGTTTTAACAGGGGAAATGACTTGCTGGATATATCTTTTAAACGAAAATTTAAAAAAAAAAAATCAATTTTTAAGACAAGTTCCCTCCAAAACCGGTCTGAAAAGTACATTTAGACCGGTTTTGGAGAGAACCAGTCTAAAAAGTTGCAATTTTAGACCCGTTTTCTGAAAAACCGGTCTTAAAAGCTTTTAAGAAAATCGGTTTTTCAGAAAATCGGTCTAAAATTTGAACCTGTTAGATTGGTTCCTCTGATAACCAGTCTAAAAATTTTTATTTTTAGACCGGTTTTATAATAACCGGTCTTAAACATTTTTTTTAAGACTGGTTCTATAACCGGTCTAAAAAGTAGCAGACTTTTTAGACCAACTGTATCAAGACCGGATCAAGAACCGGTCTAAAATGTCTTTTTTAATCGGTCTTAAAAGTGATTTTTCCAGTAGTGTTTGTAAACTATGAGGATTTAATAAAAGAAATAAAACTAAGGGACCAAATTCAAAATCTTAGAAAACTATAGTAACTAACAAATTATTTTTCGAAATAAACAATATCTTGCTCAATTCATGGTTTTGGCATAAAACACTAAATTTTATAGCGGGCCAACATTGATATGGATTTTTTTGGGCAGCTCATTAATATGGATTGATACATAGGAATATAGTACATATATAGATTATATCATAAGATGATGGAAAAACATAGGTTAAAATGCTTTATGCCAAGAGCATATATTCAATTGGCACCTCATACCAATAACTTTTTCTTTTCACAGGATCTCTCATGGATTTTTTGTTCTTGCAAAGAGTTTTGAGATTCAATATTGAAGTGCCCTTCCCACTGCGCTTACTGTTAGCGGCAGTTTTGGGATGCCTTGACAATGACCTTATTATCATTGTGAAATATTTAAAAAGAGAAAAAGTAAAGGGTAAGAAATCCAAAAATATCATCTGTTCAATATGTCATGGATTACCCAAGCCCAAATAAAAAATGAGGCTGCCTACTCCCAAAAGGGACATTGTGCCCACACAAAAAAAAAGTTAGGGTCCACAAAAAAGAAATTACAAAAAAAAAAAAGTGCTAATTGACTTGAATTTTTTTTGTCAAGATATTTGAATTTTCTTTATGCGAGAGTTAAACTGAAGGAATGTATAGTTCCATATATGGGCTTTGATAGGAAGATGTGTGTTTTAAGCACATATATTGTTGGTTTGGGATATCTTATTTTTGGACAATAAGTATTTATAAGTTATGATTTACGGTATATGAGGTAAGTATGTGAGAGGAGTTTTATCTCGACTTACGTAATAAGTGCTTATTCTTAAAAAAAATAAGCTAATCCAAACATACTTATACACACTTGTAAAAAAATGGACATGCAAATTAGTTCTTGTATTTAAGGATTGATACACACTTGTAAGAAAAGTGGACATGCAAATTAGTTCTATTTCTATGATAAATAAGAGGTTCATGAAATTGAGAAATTCTTAGGTGCACCCAATGCACCATCTAATTTGTGCACTGACCAATGAAATAAGAACATGTCAGGCAACTTTATCTCATGGGGCAGCTTACGTGTGGCTCTCCCAGTCTCTCTTATATTTTAATACGCTAATTTGTTTAGAAGTCTGTGAATTTTAATTTTTTTTTTTTTTTTCTGTTCGCATATCTCTTTTACTGGCATCTATCCCCAACCCATCCCACCCAATCACGTCACTCCCCCTCTCACCCTCATGCCGCCTCATCTCTCATGTTCGCATTTCAAAAATTTTAAGTGATTTCTTTTTTATTCCTAAAATTTTATTTATCTTTCCATTTAATTTTCAAATTATAATTATATATGTGATCAATAATAAATTTTTCACACAGACCAATACAACTTGAAATTCACAATATCATTAATATCATTGTTAAAATTGTTCACAAATTTTATAATTCACAGCCCGTTTAATAATCTTACTTTTAACTTCATGGAAAAGTAACAAAAATTTTTAAAATACAAATATGAGGACGGGGGCGAAGTCATGGATAAGTAACAAAAATTTTCGAAATACAAATTTGAGGAGGGAGAGGCGGTTTGGGGGGGTATGAGGGCTTGTTTGTTTAAGTGTTTTGTACAGGAAAAACGCACTTATTACGCAAGCCGAGAAAAAACTCCTCTCACATACTTACCTCGTATACAGTGAATCACGAATTATAAGCACGTTTTGGACAAAAATAAGCCATTCCAAACGCACACTGAATGAGATAGGGTGGGGGGAGTGACGATGTGATTGAGATTGGGCGGGACAAAAAAAAAGTTTTAAAAAGCACAGATTCTTAAATACTCCCTCCGTTCCTAATTATAAGATAAAGTTGATTTTTTTGGAGAAATTAAGGAAGCCAATTAAATTACTTTAGAGTATTTATATTTATATTTTTTCCTTCAAACTAATTAATTTGACTAATAAACTAATATATAATCTAAGGATACTAAAAATATCAACACTCTAAAGTAATTTAATTGGCTTTCTTAATTTCTCTAAAAAAATCAATTTTATCTTATAATTAAGATCAGAAAGAGTAAATTATTAAAAGACGAAGGTGCAAAAATGCTTATTTATATATCTCATATGTGTGTTTGACATCATATATAGTTTTTGGGTGTAAATATACGGTTAATGAAGGCAAACTTTTGTTGATTTTTATATTTATGGGCCCCACTTTAATAATTTTCAGATAATTATTTTAAGGTTTTAGGGTTGAAACTCGACCATTTGAATTAATCTTGGAGAGTCCTAGTTGATACTCAACTATTATTAACTTATTTGATTTTAAATTTAGCTCAAAAATACTAAAAGAGTGAAGAGTTTGAGTCTACTTTGACTGCTGCCGATTGAAGGTTTGTTTACTAAAAAAAAAAAAAAAAAAACTCAATGTTTGTAGAAATGATAGATCACATTAAACTTGCTTTTTTACGCCCCTACACTGATCCAAAATTTAATTTTTAGTCGATATCAAATCAAATAATATTATGACTGAAATAACACAAACATTACAAGATAAGTCAGATGTTGGCAAATTAAATTTTTAGACGATACAATTCTACAAATATACTGTCATACTCTTATTTTATTTTTCATATTTTCAAAATGCTTACACGTAGTTCTGTAGGTAACATAGGAATAACGTAAAAATACCGATATATAGTATATGATTACATTGAGGAATTCCCTTATTAAATTTCCAAAATTCACAAATTTCAATTTTTATGACATAAATTCCCATGTACATGTAACCTTGTCCATTAAGTCAAACAAATATTTTCTTCTCTATGAGACTATGCCATATGTAGGAGACACCTAAGGGTCCCTCCCTTTGGCTTCAGTTGGCTTCACAAATTGTTCCGATTACGTATACACGTAGAGTCTCAATTTTGGTCAAAATTGCACTTTTGCTCAAATTTTCCTTAAATTCATATTAAATTGACCAAAATATTCTAAATATATTTTTTTCCTTTATTTTTCTTAATTAATTGAAATTTACTTCAATTAATTGGAAAATAATTAATTTAGCACTTGTTTGGCAAATTTTACAAGTTTGTAATTACATTTTTCTCTATTTTTGGATTTTCTAGCAAATTTTTCGTCCAACTTTGAAAAATCATAACTAATACTAGAAAAATCGAATTGGAGTGATTTCAAAGGCTATATAACCCTTATTGAGTATAGTTTCAAGAAAAAATATAGAATCTAACCAACTGGAAGCACAAAAACCCTAAAATTTATTTCTTTAAATAAAGTTCCAGAAAATAATCAATTTCACTGAGCAAACTTCAAAAATTCATAACTTTTTGTATATAACTTCAAATGAGTCATATGACATATCAATTTAAAACTTAGAATGTCTGCTTTCATCTTGTAAAATATCATAATTTTTGGACATCTTTTGATCATCCAAAATCTCAAGACATTCTCACTGCCTCGCAGGAAATCTCACAAGAAGCATAATCACATTCTCCAAAATTCACCATTTTATTTTCTTTAATATCCCAAAGATATAATAAATATTAGGGAATAAATTTGGAGCATCTATAAAATTAGGGTTTAACAGTTCACTTAATTCAGACTTATTTTCTAACCTTTAATCTTAAAATTTGGGGTATTACACATACAACTTTAATCATAATAATTAATTTATGAGGCATCCCATAGTCATACTTATGGGAACGACACACAATCAACAAATCCATACTCAAAGTATATTACTTCACCTAACATTATTGTATTTGTTCCCTTTAGAGGACGTTGTAGGAGGGGTAATTTAATTTTTATTACCCTTCATTCTAAACTTTAAAGTATAAATTATCTCCAAAAGTAACAATAAACTTCGATTTGCTCCTAAGTTACATCATCTCGATACAATTGTCAATTATTTATTAGTTGAATCTTTAAGGTTAAGACCCTTTCTCCTCTCCTATGTAGAATATTAGGAGTATACAAGAGGTTAAATGTTATGTTACAATTTATTTTTTTATCAAATAACTAAAACTAGAAAGGAAGGCGCACAAATCATATTTAAATTACTATGACCTTTAAGAAGTGTAAAGAAATACAAATTTTTGAAAAATATTTTTTAAAACAATAAAATAAATGGCTACAGTATGTTATAGTTCTGATACTAAAAATATAACACATTATTCTTATAAACCCATATACTTAATATACAAGTCATAAAGATGCATATAAAAATCAAATTATATTAAAAGCATCTAAAATCAACTAGATTTTAATATAAATCAATACTTAAATGAGTTTTTTACTTGATAAAACACACACACACACACACATATGTAAAGGCCCTCATAGTATATTACTTCACCTAGAATTATTGTATTTGTTCCCTTGAGAGGACGTGGTAGAAGGAGTAACTTAATTTTTTTTACCTTACATTCTAAACTTTAATGTTTAAATTATCTCCTTGAGTAACAATAAATTTGGATTTGCTCCTAAGTTGTAGCATCTTGATACAATTGTCAATTATTGATTAGTTGAATCTTTAGGTTAGGACCATTTCTCCTCCCCTATATAAAATATTAGGAGCATACAAAAAGTTAAATGTTAAGCTACAATTTATTTTCTATCAAATAACTAAAATTAACAAGGGATGTGCACATATCATATTTAAATTGTCATGACCTCTAAGAAATGTAAAGAAATAAAATTTTTTGAAAAATATTTTTCAAAACAATAAAATAAACGACTACATAATGTTGTAGCTTTGATACAAAAAATATAACACCTCATTCTTGTAAACCCATATACTTGATATATAAGTCCAAAAGGCAGTCGAAAAGACACTTATCAAATAGTTCCAAATATTATTTGAATAATTTAGTTCCAAATACACATGTGCCTTCGCCTACTTTTTATTATAACATTTACCTAAAAAATGTTAATATAAAATGATGAGATTCCACGTCATAGTCACTACTGAAAGTTTCTACCGTACACAATCAAACCACATATAATTAAAAAAAGGGAACTGATTATATATATATTTGCATATATCACAATCTTTATATAAAATGATTTCAAGTTAACCAACATTAAACAATGTTCATTGTTATTCATAACATGTAATATACAATTATGTAATATGTAACTGTCCTTATGTCATTGTCCATCCTTATTCCTTTTATTGGAGTCATAGGCTAACATATAATCTAATAGAAACACATCCATTTGATTGGATTCTCTCAAGCCCACCAGTTTTTAAGATACCCCAAATTAAAGGTGTAAAGCTTAAGAATAGACTATGGTTTCCCTCTCTAAAAGAACATAACTAAAGAGGTGTCATATATATCACAGTTCCAATCCAATCCCAGCCAAATTCATGGAACATGAGAAGCCGATGAATAATCATCCGCTTCCAAAAGAAATTAAAAAATTTGTTGGGAATCCTACAAGATTCATTCATTCTTTTTTCTCTAAAAGATGGCTATAACTTCATCTGGGTTCGAGGAAAATATGGAAGAAGGGGCTCTAACAAGTGCCATCTATTATGCACCGAGTGATAGCATACCACGTGGCAAAAGATCAAATCATACAAATTCCTCCTTACTCCAACCAGTTACAAATCCAATCACCACGACAGTTGTAAACACCATATTTTGTCCGGGCCCAACTCAAAAATAATAAAAAATAAAAAAGAAAGAAAAAATCTTCCTTAATCCAAAAATATTTAAATTAATAAACAAATGACATTGATGGTGATTGGATTGTTTGAAATTTGAAAAATGATCATCATTAATATTTGTGTGTAACTTGGACCATGAAGAAGATATGCATCCTTTATTGATTGAATTGATACGTGATGATTTCCTTCCACTTCTTATTTTCACTGTTTGGATGTGTATTAACCATTTATTATCATCATATCTCCCTCTAACATAAGTTCTCTTTATAAAAAGGAAAAAGAAAAAAAAAGCTTGTGAGCCATTTTCATAAATGAAAATAATAAAAAAGAAAGCTACTTTTTTATCAAAAAAATGAAATAAATTGATTTTAAAAGGAAATTCTATCTTGTGAGGTTTTTTAAAGCCTACTCAGATAAAAATCGATTATTCTTCCGTGTGAAATTATGGGAATCTCCTCAGGAAGTTTAGTCCAAAATCTTTCTTTTATTCAATAAAAAAATAGAAGAATTGTTTTCATAAAATAAAAAAATACCAAACAAATAAAAAATTATCTTCTCAAATAAATTAAAGGAACTTTTTCCTTACAAAAACAAACAAAGTGACACGTAATTCTACCCTGAACTACTTGGGCTTTAATCCCTCTTAAAGTTATATAGGCTCTAGGTTCTCTTCTTAGAGAAAGCTTCTCTTTTATCAAAATAAATGAAATTGATTTTAAAGGGGATTTCTATCGTGTGAGGTTTTTAGAGTCTCCTCAGGCAAAAATCGATTATTCTTTCATATGAGATTATGAGAATCTCCTTAGGAAGTTTAGTCCAAAAGCATTCCAAAAACCTTTCTTTTATTCAACAAAAAAAATAAAAGAGTTGTTTTCATAAAATAAAAAATACCAAACAAATAAAAAATCATTTTTTCAAACAAATTAAAGGAACTTTTTCGTTAAAAAAAAAGAAACAAAGTGACATGTATTTCTACCACAAACTACGTGAGTTTTGATCTCTCTAAAGGGTTTATAGACCCTAGGCTCTCCTCATAGGTCAAATCTACTTTTGTAAATAAATATATTTTTCCTTACTTTTTTTTTTGTAAATAAATGTTCATTTTTTCTTTAGTTTTCATTTTATTTATTTTTGTAAATATTCTTTTTTTAATTGGGTAATTATCATAAGATTAAAGACCATATATATTTTTAAGTAATTAACTTAGGATAATCATTCTTATGAATGAGTGTTATGTGATGCCTAACACCTTCCTCATATACAATCGACTCCCAAACCCTAAATGATTTTTGTAGACTGGTTTCATTTAAAAAAAAAAAAGTTTCCAAAATTATCCTTTATCAAAATTTTGATGACGGCTCCTTGTTTTCTAAATTACGGGCGCGACAACAGTTATATTCAATTACTAATAAATATAATATTATTAAAAAATAGATATAATAAATCATTCTTCCATTCGTATCAAATATCATCACATATTCAAACATGTCTAAAAAATAATAATACATTAATACATTAATTATAATTAAATTATTAATTATGTGTATAAAGTGCCTTACAAATAAATTTATTTATAACGTTAATTATTTTATAATTTACAATATATACATATGTACATATAATTTTATCCATTTTTTATATAAAAGATAGTCATTTTCAATCATACACAATTCACAAATATATAAAAAAATATTTAGAGTTATCTATTATTCTTTAACTTATAGATAATCACACAAAAGATACTCCATAGCTCTCAATGAAAATCAACAAAATCCCTAATATAAATAACTATTAATATAATATTTAAAACTATTTTAAAGTTGCGTTGTGATTAGGGTTTAGGGTTTAAAACTATTTTAAAGTTGAACAAGTTGTCACGAAACGCTTGTCCGATATTGATATGACTCTATTTTATGGATTTGGATCCTTTGATGCCCCAAATAAGTTGCCCTCTCTACTGCGTCTTTATTTTGGGGTATTTTTAAATGTATTTCTTATGGCTCTTTGAATCATTAGATTCTACAGAAAATGAGTGAAATTTTGACATATTATGAGTAAAAAATGGATCTATTTTCAATTTTTTTAATGATTTTTTAAATATTTTTTAAGAAAAATAGTGCATTTTTTTCACTTTAAGCATTTTTTTTTCTGAAAAATCATAAAAAATTGAAAATAAATATATTTTTTTGCATATAATATGTCATAATTTCACTCATTTTCTGTAGAATGTAATGATCTAAAGAGCTATAAGAAATATATTTAGAAAGGCGTCCAAAATAAGAGCGCAACAGAGAGGGCAACTCCTTTAGGGCATCATAGGCCCCAAATCCCTATTTTATTGGGAATTAAGGCTCACATGATTTCCTAAAGCCAGGTTGTATGTAAAAGAAAAGGGTTAAGGTGCAAAAATACATATGTGATTGTCCTCGAAGTGTACCCAACACCAAATACTTTTTTTAGGTGCAACAGTGACTATGTGGTTATAAAATAGGTGCAAAAATACCCTTTGACCGTTAGTTTGACTTTTTGACCTTAAAAGTGATGACGTGTATGATGACATAGATGCTAGAGTGACATTTTGGAAAAAAAAAACTTATTGACTGATAAAGCTTTGCAATTAATATTACCCACATTTCATTATTTTAGTACCACATTTGCTGAAGTAGATTCAAATCTGAGTGCAGAGTGTTTAACTCACTCAGCAGAGTTGTTGCCCTAAAAAACATACTGATTGCTCAATTTTTTCCCAACCCTAGATTCCCAATATTATTAAATTAAAATCATTATAATACATATATTATATTACTAATTTTTATTAAATTATATGATTTATTAGGAAAATTTGATTTTCAGCAAGTTTTTTTTTTCAAAATGTCACTCCAGCGTCCATGTCATTGTACACGTCATCACTTTCAGGATAAAAAAGTCAAACTAACGGTCAAACTGTCAAACTAACGGTCAAAGGGTATTTTTGCACCTATTTGGTAACCACATAGTCATTGTTGCACTTAAAAAAAATATTTGGTGTTGGGTGCACTTCAAGGACAATCACATATATATTTTTACACCTTAACCCAAAAGAAAATATTCATCACGAGTATTAATATTACTTTTAGGGTTAAAGAACAAAAATATCTTGAAAACTTTCATAAAAGAATATTAGGTGTCTGGAAGTTTAAAAAATGATACATTAATACCCCTACCGTTGATCCGTTAATTTTGAATGTTAAAATTGACTAATTTTTCTACATGCCACTCCATAGGTTGATGCCACCTCATCGCCCTCTCTCTACCTCACCCTTCATTTATGGCCTGTTTGGTTTAAAGGAAGGGGATGGATGGGAGGGGATGGAATGGGAGGAGGGAAGATCACCTTGTTTGGTTTGGTTGGAGGGAGAGGAAGGGAAAGGTTTTTTAATCATCCTTTGTTTGGTTTAAGAGGGGAGGGGAGGGAAGATAATATTTAATTTACCATTTTATCCTTAAGCATTAGATTATATATTTTTCCTTATATAAATTATTTAAATTAGTTTATACCTTAATATAAATTATATAATTTATAAAAAAAAGATGAAGATATAAAATAGAAATAGTTTTCAATTTCCCTCAACTTAATTTCTTGTTATATGAATATTCCAGCAATTATTATATTAAATTAAATGAAAAATTCCTTCTATTGAAAAAAAAAATGCAGAGGAGTTGCAAAAAAAATTGATGTCATGCGCTCACACTTGTATTATGGATTTATGGATAACCTTGGTTAAAAAAAACAAAGATTTATGGATAATATTTTATAGTCAAATTCACTTGCGAAAATATCATCATCACTGGAATTATATTTTAATCGCCATTCATTCCGCTGGAGATATTCATACTCATGATTTGGTTGAACTACAAGGTTGGAAAAAACACACACAAGCGTGAAACACTGGAGATGATAAAAGAAGTTATATTTTTATTGAAAATTCATAAGGTATAATTGGGAATATGAAAAGATAATGGGGATAAAATAGTCTCAAATTGCTCCAAAACCCCCCAATTTGGAGGGAGCCAATTTGAGGGAGTGGGAGGGATTTAGAGCCCCTTTTTTGGGCCCCTCCCCTCTTACTTTTCATACCAAACAAGGGGAGGGGATCATTTTTCATCCCCTCCCCTCCAAGCAAACAGGCCCTTACTCTCTCTCTTCTGAACCCAGTCGGCCTTACCTCTTCAGTCAAAACCCCGACTTTCTCTCCCTATATCATCTTCTTCCTTCCCCACACAAATCCTCCCCATGATCAACTGCGTAGTTCGTTGGCCTGTGTATCATGAGGAAAGAGTGCTGGCAGGAACCTCTTCTCCAAAAGAGTCACTCCATTATCCATGAGAAAAGCCTTGAAGCTCATCCTAGAAAAAATAACCTGCAGATTACATTCTCCGTGAATTTTTCTTAATATAAACAACACCGTTGAAGAGCACAAATCTGGTTCCAATTTCATATATAAAGAACGTGACTATAGATAAAAATAAAATTCCATTAGAATATAACAATGAAAATGCTTCTTCTCAAAAAGGTAAATGTTCAGGAGCTCCGAAGATGCAAGAGAGAGGAAGAGGAATCCACAAAATGGCATGAAGAATGTCCTGATCCACATTGCATCAACTCATCGAATCAATGGAATCCTCGTTTCAATCCAGAAGACAATAGCAAACAAGTGACTACAAATTTTTCAAAATCCAAAAAGAACTGGGGAATCGAATCGAATGAAAAAGCATATTTTTGGGTAGAAAGAGAAAAATAGAAAGTTCCCAGATCTTCAATCAATCCAGGAGCAACAATCAAAACAAACAATCTCAACAGAAATTAAAAAACCCTCTTCAAAATTAGCTAGAAAAGAAAGAAAGAAAGGCAGATTCTTTTATAACTTGGAATCTCTACTCACGATCTCGCCTCTGCAAAACTCAAAATCCATCTTTGGAGAGCTTGAATATCGATTTCTAAGCTTCTAACTTCCTCCGCTGATTGATCTTCACTGTCAAGTAAGGATGCACCGGCGGCGAGGGTAGGCTTTGTTTGGTTCAATGAAGGTTAAGTTAAGTGAGGTTTATTTAAGTTAGGTTAGAAGAGGTTATAATGTGTGTGTTTGTTTTAGTGATTCGATTGCTTATAAGTTGCTTTTTAATAGTGATTTACGGTATACGAAGTAAGTATGTGAGAGGAGTTGTGTACCGATTTACGTAAAAAGCAACTTATAAGCAATCGTAACGCCCAAACAAACATACCCATTGGGTATAAAGGTTAGGTTAAATAAAGGTTAGGTTAAATGAGGTTTATTTAAGTTAGGTTAGGTTAGAGGAGGTTAAAATGCCCTTCTACATATTTTCCTTCTTCTTTTATAATATATTTATTAATAATAATTATTTATATAAAATTATTATTTATAAAATAATTATTCGTGTAAGCATATAAATAATTATTTATAAAATTATTATTATTTAGAAAGTTCGTTGAATCAGGAGGTCAAGTTAGGACAGTGTTGAAATTTTAAAAAATTGTCATGGGTAATTTAGTCACAATTGAAGACAAATATTCTCTCACCTAGGAAAAACCCTAATTTTGGAAGTTTCAGAACCTAGGTTACGTTACCACTAAAAGATAAAAAAACATCTAACACCTAACCTAACCTCCTTCTAACCAAACACCACTTTTTTACCCTCAACCTAACCTAACCTCCAACCAAACAAAACTAATCCCACCCTAACCTAACCTAACCTCCAACCAAACAAAGCCTAAGATTAAGGGATCAAAGTCGCTCGATTGTTCCGTTCTGTGCTCTCGGAGAGGGATTAAGGGCATGTTTGGAATTTCGTATTTTTTGTCCTGTTTTTATGATGTGGCCGATGTAGAATAACACGTGGCATGTTTTTGTATGAACTCGATATATCATGTCATTTATGATATGATGACCAGTTAAAATACACAACTCTAAATATCAACTAGTATATTAATAAAATTAAAAGATTTTACAATAATCACTTTTATATCATCTGTGAAATTTTAATTATGGGATTCATTTTATAAGAGAAATAAAAATATGAAATATATGAGTAACCAATTATGATTAATGTTTTCTAAATTGTTGTATTTTAACTGATAATTATAAATGACATAACAAACCAGATTTACACAATAATTTCTCACACTGCTGTTTGATTAAATAATTTATTTAGAGTCTTTATTCTTTTTCCAAAAAAAAAGTTAACTCGGTTATTTTTAGGATCGGGGAATATATTGTACCCGATAAATGAGGTCTAGTTCTGGTCTGCTATGTGATTTTCTTTTTATATTATTCAATCAATTTTTAATTAAAAGTATATCGTAGTTTTCCAGGATTGTACACTTGGTTAGTTTTAAATGAAAAACCGGATGTCTTCGGGAAAAAAAAAGTGAAAAATGTGATGATAAAAAGATAAGAGTTTGTAGAGAGGAGTAGATAAGTATTTTTGGAAGCCTTATTCTAATAGTTGTTTTTCTGTTAGTTCTGTTTATCATTTTCTGACCGCAAGTTCTTCCAGTTCAAATTCAACATTTTGGAGAAAGCTATGAAGATGGGAAATTCTTGAGAAGATTAAATCCTTTATGTGGCTTATGGCGTATGGAAGGATACATACAGCACAACTCAGAGCGAGGAGGTGATTATCTAATCTTGCTAATTGTCCTTTTCAATGTGAACAAAATGAGGACTTGATGCATCTCCTGAGGGATTGTACAAATGCTCGTCATGTGGAATAACTTTCTTAATTTGCAAGGAATGGAGTGGATAGAATGGGACCTCAAGCACGAAGCTAGAAGAGATTTCACTAGGAAGATTAGACGGGCAACTCTGTTCGGATACGTATGCTGGGACATTTGGGTGGATAGATGCAGGAAGCTTTTTGGAGAAGAAGCCGGGTCTTACTACCAAAATGCCCACTCCAGCCTTTTTCGGGCAAGTTGGGATATGGATTTTAAGCGCTCACTGCAAATTCTACACTTAGTCCATCAGTGGGAATGAAAGTCAACTAATTAGGAGACCGGGTTTTGTGACGCTCGAAGCAGATGGATTAGTTCTTGCCTCGGGTCAAGGTGGAAGTGTCGAGGTTATTAGAGGAGAAGATGGTGCCTAGTTATGTGCATACATGTGTAAACTTACGCAAGTTCCACTGGTCGTAGCAGAAATTATTGCAATCATCTAGGGTTTTCAAATTTGCGGGCATAGGAATTTAAAGAATATTAGTCTCTTTACGGATTGTATTGAAGTGGTTCATTTACTTACTAGGGGTTGTGATGAAAGACACCCTTTAAAGAGGTTATTGATGAGGCTAGATTATGGTTAGCTAGAGACTGATGTGTCCTTATTAACCATTGCTCTAGAGAGCAAAACGCTCAAGCGGATTCGTTAGCTAAGTTAGCTCACTGTAGTACTGAGTATTTTGTCATTTTTAATCAACCACCACCTATTCTTTTGGCAAGCGGTGGTTGATGAAGGATCCTTAGATATGTCTCTTTTGAGTTGTCCTTTGTATTAATCTTCTGATGGATTAATAAATTCCATTATTTTATTCAAAAAAAGAGTTTACATACACTTTTTGGAGTCTCAAAATATTTTTCCCTCCTAAAAACTTGAGCATATGATTTTACATATTCAGGAATTGCTGTTTTTATAATTAATATGTTAGTGCAGTATGTGAATATTAAAGTAGTTAACTTAATGAAATTTCCATAAAATAATTTTTATATTTACTTTTTTACCAAAATTTTTATATTTATTGAAATCATAAAAAAGTGTGACATTTTGTTGCCAACCACAAAAATGTGTGACTTCTGTTAAGCCGGCAGCAAGTTGTTCATATATATATATATATATACATGTATGATTTGATTGACAATTGATCATAGATGGATATCAATGCTGATAATTTTGTTTTATAGTACATACAATCTATTTGAACCCTTAAATTTGTTTTTATTTTAATGTTAACTCCTCACGTTTTAAAGTATAAGTTACGACCTTGAATGACTAAAATGGTCCAATTTTTTAACTAAATTATTTGGATTAATGTTTTGAATGGAGTAAAATTTGAAGGACAAAAGGCTATAATTTAAAATTTAAGGGACAAAAATTAAAATGAATACAAATTTAAGGGACAAAGATTGTACTATTAGCCTTTGTTTTATTCTAAAACCGTTTTGTGAATTTCCAAATTCTAAGGCCCTGACAAGCTTAAATTTTAAAGGATTGAGATTGGGATTAGTATTTTTGAATTACTTAATTTCAAATGACTCATTTTATACACTACTATAAAAAGATCAAAAGGTAGCGCACATTTTGTGGCCCTTCTTTAAGAAGCGCCACAGCTGCCTTTTTTCTTTTTCATTTTTTATTTTATTTTAATTTTAGGTACCAACTGTGACGCCTAATAGACCAGGCGCCACAGCTGATTAGACCAAATGTGGCGCCTGCCAAGACAGGCGCCACACTTGGACCAGCTGTGGCTCCTGGGATTACCAGGCACCACAGCTGGTGTTTATAATAAATTTTTTTTTTTGACCAGCTGGCCACCACGTGACCAGCTAGTTGTGTATATATTAAAAAAAAAAATTATAACCCATTGTGGCGCCTAAGAAACCAGGCGCCACAATAGGTTATATATTTAAAAAAAAAATTTATTTTTTGACCAAAAATTAATCCCAAAGCAAGTTGTATATTAAAAAAAAAATTTACCACCAGCTGTGGCGCCTGGTTGCTGGTTATATATTAAAGAAAAAGAAATTTTTTTTTGACAATTTTAGTGGATTACGCTATCCACTTCCCACCAATCAAAATTCCCCCCACCCCCACCCTTATCTTTTTTTCCCTTCCCGCGCAGTAGCCTCTCTCCTTCTCTTTTATTTTGACTCATCCCACTTTAATTATTCCCTCTTCTCTCACTTTCCCTTTTCATCTACACTATAACTTCTTGCAGTGGATGACCGTCGCCCCTCTCCCTCCATTTCCATTCATCTTCACACTTAAAAACATACCCACACACGCACACGTCTTCATCATCGAATCTACTTCTTTGTTTTGTTCCAACTGTCATCCCCACTCCTGTCTCAATTGTTCCCTTTTCTTTGTACTGTCTTTCATTTTTAGTCCCAACCGCTCAAATTTCCTCCTCCTCTTCACTCAAGATTGCGTCACCAACAGGCAACGTGTCCCCCACTCCACTACACTGATCAATTAAGCTTGTAAGTTCAACATGCTTCTTCTTCTTTTTCTTTTAATTGTCATATAATTTCTGTAATTTTTTATATCAAATTGATATCTATGTTCTAACCATAATACATAATGAATTTAAAAGTAAAGTTACATTATAAGGAAAAAAAAGTAAAATTATCTCACTATAAGCTAACAAAATGGCCTGCCATTTTTGAAAACGGATTAGGTTTGTGAATATTAAATAAATGAATGGAGTTACTAACCAAACTGTGGTGTACGTTCAGTGACATGGACTGAATTTTATTCTCCAAGTTTAGCTGAAAGAGTCGGGAAAGACGGTCCTGTGGAAGTATATATTTTTTTTTATAGATTTTTTTTTTAAAAAAATACCCTCCTGTGGCGCTTGCGTCAGCAAGCACCACAGGAGGGTATTTTTAAAATAAATAAATAAATAAATGCTGTGGCGCTTTCAAGCGCCACAGCTTCTTTTAGTGGCGTCTAGATATGTGGTACTTCTCAAGCACCACAGCTAATATAATTATAAGTGCCACAGCTTTATTTTTTTGTAGTAGTGATAACATTTTTAAAATTGAAATAGAACAAGAAAGTTTAACCATGCTTAAAGCATGACTTGAGAGTGATCCTGATATGACAGGCGTTAGAGAGGATGTTTCAAAAGGAACTATAAATAATGACATGGATGAGGGTTCCAACAAAATTTCTCATGACTATTTAGGGACTGTTTGAGTTAGCGTTACATGAGTACATTCTCACAACTCGAGTTAAAATTCCTCTCACATACTTACCTCGTAAATCACATTGAAAAAACAACTCTTACCACTAATCCAAATAGACACTTAGATGACGAGGGCATGCGTTGGAATTTTTTGAGCAGAAAAAGCTGTTTCAGTTGTAATGAAGGTGGAGAAGTGTTAGTCTGCTCAGAGAGAGATTTCCCTATTAATCTCCATGCAAAATGTTTATGCATTGAACCTAAATTTGATGATAAGGGGAACTTCTACTGTCCCTATTGCTGGTGCAAACAAGCATGGGCAGAGGCTCAGGAATCCAGGGAAAAGGCGTTACTAGCAACAGCCCTGGACAATTCTTTTACTTATTCCATTCATGAATATATCTGAATGGCTTGAGTTCAACATTCGGACACTCATATGACTTGTTAACTTTAGTAATCAATCCAGTTTTATGTTTCTACTTCTGAACTAACTTGAATAGTCGAGGGATTTGTATTTTATGACTCTCAAAACATTGATGTTCTTGTATAGAACAAACCAAGATCTGTGCTATTTTGACCCATCCCGTGTGTCTAAACCATGTTTTTTTTCCACATGATTATCTTGTCAGTTTATCATATGTTTATCCTAACTCACCATGACCAATTGACTGCCTTTGTAAACAGGATCATATCACCTTCAGTACAAGTAGCCTGCCTAAAATTTGGAGCGTTTGATTTCTTCAGACTAAGGGTCAGCATCAAGGCGTTTCTCTCAATCATGTTTTCTCAGTCTTTCAGGCTCTGAGTACTTTGTTTCTCATTTTCAATGAGATTGCACTCTTGTTCCGATCGTCTGACTCATTGGTCCATGATTTGTGTCATGCTTATGATTCCTGGGAAGATAAATCTTCATCCAGACCACAAAACTTCTTCCTTGCTCTTTGCGAAGGTCCCCATATATACCTTCACCGGGAGAGGGAATTTCGATGTTTCATCCGTTTTTTGTAATCTTCTAGTTGAACTTGATATTATAGTACATGAACATTGTATTCATTGTTGAGGATAATGAAATCTTTCGCTATAGAATGTGGTTGTTGGTTCTCCCTCACATTGAGTTGGAGATTTTTTTTTTTTCAAGTTAAATTGTTATATCTATATTTTTTTTTATTACTTAATCTAAGGTTATATATATGGTCATTTTAGGGAGATCAAATGATATTTTTATAATTAACTAATTTATCTAACTTTCTTATAATGTTTCCAAATTTGTAAAGTAGCTCTTGTATTAAATACTTGAAGAGCATTTTATAAAAATGTTATTATCAATTAATAGTAACTATGTATTTTTTATTATTATTTTAATTAAAAAGCATAAAAGAAATTTTTTATTAAAAACTAAGCTTTGTATTTCGTTTTTATTCTTTGAACCACGTGACCATGAGCGCGCTGTGGTTTTTCATAGTAAAGGATGTCGTTACGTTGCAAGTAAAAGAGGCAAGGGACCGTAAATAATATGGTTCAAGGGTTTAAATGCCTCAGAAATTTTTTGTGTATGGGCTTAATTCTTCTCCAAGAATCCTCTCTTCAATTCAACTTTATTTCTTAGATTTGTTCCATGATTTTCATTTGGTGTTTATATCAGGAAAAATTGCCTTCTTGCCCTTGTTTTCTTGATATAAGACTCAATCTACCTCCACAATTGAAGCTGAGGTAGGCCCCGAAAGCCTAGTTCTTGATTTTGACTATATTTTTTCACATTTCATGTGATCGACCCTATGAAAATATGATGGGATAGAGTATTATCTTGTTGGCAAAAGAAAGAATAGAGTATTATCTTTATAACAGCTTGGGAAATCAAAATTGAATTTGTACTATTCTCCTTTAAGAAATACTATTAGTTTTTCTTAAAAAGGCGTTAACTAAGCCGGTAAGAGTATTATCTTAAACCCTAAACCTTTAGAAAGATAAAGGAGAATAGTACAAATCCAATTTTGATTTCCCAATTCTTTATTTAGAAAGATAACACATATGATTTTTTTGCCAACAAAATAATACTCTTTACGATCATATTTTCATAAGATCACATAAAAAATTACAAAAAAAAAAAAGAGTAGACTTTCTAAGCTCCACAAAAAGACGTCACCTAGGATCATATTTAAAAATACTATTCCTTTAATTAAGAATCTCTTCTCAATATGTTACGGTGAGCTTTAGTTCCACAAAGGCATGGTAACATAAATTATAGTCACAATAATTTTGTTTACTTGACTTTATACATATTCGGTAACACCAAGGCTTACCTTTAATCAGCTCCATATATAGGCTTTTACAGGAAGGAAACTTCTTCCTTGCTCTTTGCGGAGGGTCCACATACCTTCATCGGGAGAGGGAATTTCGATATTTCGTTGGGTGTTGGAAGCCGTTTGCTGTGATCCTATAGTTGAACTTAATATTATAATACTTAAATATTGTATTCATTTTTTGAAGATAACGAAATCTTTCGATTTATGATGTGGTTGTCGCTCACTTTAAGATGGAGATTTTTCTTAAGTTAAATTCTTATGTCTATATTTATTTTTTTAAATTACTTAATCTAAGGTTATATATGATTATTTTAGGGAGATCAAATGATATTTTTATAATTAACTAATTTATCTGACTTTCTTATAATGTTTCTAAATTTGTTAAGTAGCTCTTGTATTAAATACTTGAAGAGTATTCTATAAATATGTTATTATCAATTAATAATAACTATGTATTGTTTATTATT
Source organism: Inga laurina (assembly GCA_963855925.1). Classification (NCBI taxonomy): domain Eukaryota; kingdom Viridiplantae; phylum Streptophyta; class Magnoliopsida; order Fabales; family Fabaceae; genus Inga; species Inga laurina. Next base: position 5,892,186 of record OY979706.1, on the reverse strand, counting down.
GTTTTAATTAAAAAGCAAAAGAGAAATTTTTTTATTGAAAACTAAGCTTTGTATTTCACTTTTTTTTTTTTTTTTTTTTGGTAAATGGGGAGGCTTAAAAGCCCATTTGTATTTCACTTTTTATTCCTTGAACCATGTGACCATGAGCGCGCTGTCATTTTTCACATTAATGGATGTCGTTGCAAGTAAAGGAGAGGCAAGGAACCGTAAATAATAGAGTTAAAGAGCTTGCATGTCTCGGACGTTTTTAAGTATGTGTATTGAGTAACTGGAAGTTTTTGAGGAGGAAAATATACCTGAAAATTTAAAAAATGAGACAATTTTATCCTTTCGTTAACCCACCCTAATAATCAATATTTAACAATGTTAATGAACCTAGATCGGACCGACCGATTTGGCTTGGAAACGGGCAAACCGGTTGGAAAACAGGTCCGGTTCGGGGTCCAGTCCGGATCACTATTTTTTTAAAAAAAATTATTTTTTTTAGAATTTCATATTAATAAGTCTAAAATCTCCAATTTCTCATCGGTTTGGCCCCGATCTAACCCTTAACCTAGTACCCCAACCCGTTTAGTACCCGGCCTGGATTTTAATACCTTGATATTTATTGACCAAATATGTAAAGGTGGCATGCCTATGTGGCATCCACCTTACATTTTTTTGTCCACGTCAATATTCTGATTTTTTAGTGGGGTTTGAAGAAAAAAAAAACCTCAGACTCTCCCTTGCAATGTCTCCGATATTTGATACAACATTCAATTAAGTTATTTGGGGAGATGAAAAAAGCTAATTAAATTATTTAATCATATATTAATTTATAAGTCAAACAAATTAATTCAGAAAAAAGATAAATATAAATACATTAAAATAATTTATTTAGCTTGCTTAGCTTCCATAATTAATCAACTAAAGGTACTAATATTTTTTTTGAAAAAATTATATTGCATTAAAATGTGAAACTCCTAAAGTAACCAACCAAAAAAAATTCCTCCCCGCCAGACCATCCATCATGGAGTATATTTCACTGTCTTCACTGCCGTCCGAATCAGTGTATCTCCTCCTCCTCCTCCTATTGCAACTTTTCCATTTACTAGACTCGTGATATTGTAAAAGTTTATCAAGTATTTTACTTAGTGCTCATTTGGATGAGCGATTAGAATGCTTAAAAGCAATTTTTCAATCGTAATTTACGATATATGAGGTAAGTATGTGAGAGGAGTTGTGTCTCGATCTATGTAAAAAGTAACTTATAAGCAATTTGATCGCTAAAACAAACATGCCCTTAAACAACGCTAAACAAAATTAGGAAGTAATATAGATCACAAAACTGGAAAGGCATTAAACTTACTAGTCCCAGAGCAATAGATGACACACTAACCGCAAAGCCCATATGTTTGAAAACCTTCAATAGTAAGATAAATTATTTTAATGTATTTATATTTATAATTTTTTTAAAACTAATTTGCTTAATTTATAAATTAATATATAATTAAGTAATTTATCTAAATTTTTTAATTTTCTCAAATAATTCAATTGAGTCTTATATCATAAACAAGAGACATTGTAGGAGAGGATGAGTTTTTTTCTTTTTTTTTTAAAATCATACTAAGAAATAGGGGTGAGCAAAACGCCCGCAACTCGCCCGTCCGCCTGCAACCCGTCTATTTTTCCCCGTTTAAGCCCGCCTAGAATTGGGTCTATAACGAGTACGGGCTACCCGTACCCATTTATGTTAAACGGGGCGGGTAACGGGTTCACCCACGGGCACCCGTTACCCGTATATTTTTATTTATATTATATTATATATATATATAAACAATAGATATATTATTTTAGTTGTTCTTCACCAACATAATCATAGCTCTTGGTCTGGTAGTTGACGGTGAAGGATTGTTTTTAAATCATTAGATCCCTACTTTGATTCCCCCACGCAGCCACGCTCCACATCTTAAGTTTTCAATTTTTTTATCCATTTTTATATAGCATTTTAAGCTTTAAAAGACTAAAATTACAAAAACCCCTTTACCCTCTTCTTCATTTTCCCGACAGTGACGAACTGACGATGGCTGGGTTTGCTTCTTTGTTTTTGCCTTGATGCCGCCTCCTTCTCCTCCCATACTCATCATCGTCTCTCTCACTCTCTCTATGATTTATCACCTTTCTCGCATCGCCGTAGTTCGTGGTCATCTCCTCATCCGTTATCGTTGCGACGAAGACAAGTCGACTTCGTGCTTCTTCTTCTCAGATCTGTATGATCGCATCTGAAATCTCACCATCTCATCTTAGATATGTGTTTTTTTGGTTGAAAATCTCAGATCTGTTTGCTCTCTCGTCGGGCATATGGATTTTTCAGATCTTGCTGTCGCATTTCTCACATCTCACATCTCTCGTCGAGCATATGGATTTTTTTGGTCCTCTTCATGTTTTGATTCTTCTTCTTCTTCTTTGTTGATAATGACTGTGACTGGTGTGAGGAATAAGGGAGAGGGACTGATTCTTTATTTTTTTTAAAGTGATCACGAGTTCCCCGAAACCCGTCAAGACCGCCTGTTCTTGCCCGTACCTGTTTATCACAGGTCAAACGGGTTATGCTACGGGTACGGGCTAACCCGTACCCGTGTATTATAAATGGGCGGGACACGGGTTGGGCCACGGGGCAGCCCCGCTCGCCCGTTGCTCAGCCTTACTAAGAAATCTGAAGACTAACATGGAAAAAAAGGATGAGATAGATGCCATATAGGCATGCGGCATTTATATATTTAGTCAACAAATATTGACCGTTAGGGCTGGTTAACAGAGGAGCAAAATTGCCCATTTTTTAAACTTTTAGGGCACATTTTCACTCTGAAAAACTTCCTGGTTCCCAATACCCATATGCAAAAACTTATAGAACATTTAAGCCCTTTAGCTTTAAATAATAACATTCCATTAGTATCCTTATCACTCATGCCACCACTAGAACCAGAGGGATTGTGCAAACTATTAACCCAGCAGTCTCCCAGGTCCAAAAAAAAATAGTCTAGATGGTGGTAGGTTGTAATTTTGTATATTTATGTTAGGGTTAAGGTGCAACTTTGGCCTGGAAGTTTTTGTTGAGGAGTAATGTTGTCTTGGAAGTTTTTTTAGGTTTAATGTCATCCAAGAAGTTTCAAAACGTAGCAATCACTACTAGAAAAAATGGTTTTAACATCCCCTTTTTTGGCCTTTTGACGTCTGAAAAATGAGGGACGTCTATCTGAGGGTCGTGGAAAAAACGTCAATAATGTCCGTAAATGGGGGACATCTAAAGTCCCACTTTAGACGTCCCCAGCTGGAACTAGGGACATCTAAGGTGGCCTTTAGACGTCCCCAGTTGGAATTGGGGACGTCTAAAGTGTCGCCTCCCACTCTGCCACGTCCCTTTTTATTTAAGGACGTTGAAAGTTTTTTTTAAATGGCCTTTTATATATTGCACTGTTTGAAAAATGTAAACTGCAGAAATAGGATTCCAACAACAGAATAAAACAACAGTAGTTCAGCAGAATGGAAACAACAACTTGAAACACAGTGATCAACCCAAGGCTCTACTACATGCAATAATTTTAAGGAGTAGCAAACTAATTAACTAACAAACCACACGAACTACACAACAATCTATATCTAAGTCTGTTATTGCACTAAAAAGACTATATCCAAGTCCCTAGTTTGTACAATAACCAAGACTAAATCCAATCTATATCTAACAACAATAACACTAATTATATATACAATATATAGAACTACCACAAAAGTATGTCCTACACAAACTATTAAAGACTTTACTCTGGTATACGTTGAAGAAGATATCCAGCCAAAAAGTCTCTGATCATATTTAGGTCTTCATATGAGTAGGCATCTTCATTGTCAAAAATCTGTAAATTAGAAAATAAGCTTAGATGAAATAATGAATCAAGTGAATGAATTGCCATTGAATTACAACACCAAGAATATTATCCTCTGAGAATGAAGAAGCGATTACTTGTTCAAAATCTGTCGTAATGCCACTCTGAAATCTGAATGATATTAAACATATAAAGTAAGACATAATATCCACATTCCCAGCCGCCAGGTTGTCGAGGGCACTATAAATCAAAAGCAAATGGTTAAAATCAATAAAGGCATATCTAAAACGACCGTCAATCAAAAGAACTTGATTTGAAATTACGTACCTTTGAAAACAACCATCTTGGATCTTTGCCACCTCTACGTTTGCATGGCCCGCCAAGTGCTCGATACGTCGTGCATGCCCTATCATTAAAATGAAAATCAGCATAAGTTAGAATAATTCATTAAGTCAAGAATCAAGAAGCAATGAAATACAAAAAAATAACTTACGTGTTGAAGACGCTTTTAGTTTCTTTATCTGGTCTTCTACGTAAGGAATCAAACCAGTAAACAACATGAGACTGAGGGTAGAGAACACACAAACTCCAGTGATAACTATCACAACATATACAGATTAAAAAGAAGTTAGATGGCAAGGCAATTATTTATTAAAAATCTCAAATACACAAAATTAAAATGCATACCCTTGAACAATCGGTGCTAGATAACAACGATAGTCGTCCTCTGCCAATGTGAAGCCCACATAGTTCGTCCTTCTTTTCAATGTATTCCCAATCCTTGTCGTATGTGCAGGAGACAAGAATCTATATAAATCAACTCTTTGAGAGTCAATGCATATATGATGGAAGGAGCTATAATAGAATTAAAATGATGAATGTATTAGCTAGTTAAAATCAACTTAACTAAATGAAGGAAAAAATGGGAAATAAAAAATTTACAGGATTGCAAATTTGCCCCATCCAACATCTAGCTCCTCCAACTTAATGAATTGTTTAAGATCTTGTTTATCAATTGTGAAGTGATACTCTAATTCTTGGCCCACAATCCCTGTAGGCATATGCAAATCAATCTGGCGAATGCCTTTATAGATATGCTGTAGTCGTGCTAATAAGGGCCATTTCTTTGCTTCTTGCTCATTCTTTTAGAACATAAAAAAACAAATGGTTAGTAGGATGTCAACACATCTCAAGTAAAAGTGAGGTAGTTCCATACCATTGGAGGTGTTGGTGGTAACAAGCCAATAAGATGTACAGGTCAAAGGATGAAAGATCCTCTCGCCTGAGCTATCGTGGCAACCTCGTCATCGGGAATAGGGATGGCTGTACCTTCTTCCCCCTCTCGAACACACGTCACAGTCACCCTACGCAAATGCTGTGGAATTTGCTGATTATGGTGGGTAGTAGCTTCTATGTGAACGAGAGCATCTGCAACTACACGCAGCACTGGGGCATCCAAAGAAAGGATGGCAGGTTCTCCCTGCGCTGGAGTGGGAGAAGGGTCGCCAAGTGGTTCCTCCGCCGGGTTGTAACTTCCTTTGGTGCTGTAGAAGGCCGGGGATGAATAGGTTCTACGCTCGGTAGTTGCCATCTGTGATTCAAACATCTTCATCATTTCAGCTCGTAGCTCAGGCATCAGCTCAAGACGTAGCTCTGGCAACAGCTCTTGTCGGAGCTTGTCACGAAGGTTGGCCTCGAGCTCTTGTGAGACTTCCTGATGAATCTTGGCCACAAGCTCCCTACTAGGTTCAGCTTGTGACGAATAAGGATGTGAGGCTCGGCCAAAATACTTCGCGACACGAACTCCCACTGCCTCCCCTCAAACATGACCAGGGTGATCTGCCGTCCCAATCGCCGTTGACAAGATGTCCACTTGGAGTGAACGAACCTTGACTACTATGATCTTCCAGTTCATCCTGCAGCATAAAAGTTATCGTAAATGAAAATTAAGCATTCCCAATATGAAAAAATAAGTTTGTACTTATGCTCTAACTACTTACAATTCTTGCGACAACCTCAGCAACAGTTGGATTTACATACTTCCCACCCTTAAGCCTCCCTGCTTTCCATTTTTTGTGATGTGGAGGAGGTGGCGGGGGCTGGACCACAACGGTAGGATCTGATGTGGCTGCTTCCTTCAATTTCTCCAACTCTCCTGCCATCATCTTTCGCTCAAGCTTCCGATAACTACCACGAGACATGCAATGTTGATAGTTATTAACTACTTGCCTCTCTGCATTTGCTGCACTTAATGCCTTTGAAAGGAAAACAACAAACACTTAATCAATAATGTCAACTATATTCAAATAAAACACTATGATGACAGAAATCTTACCAAAAAGTTTGGATCTTCTCGTGATGCCATAAACAACCTCCAGTCCTCTGGAGAGAAAAACGTATACTCATGACATGGATCCTGACCCCTCAGGTCCCCTCGAATGTAATCTCGTGTGAGCATGTTCTTGAAATCTTTCCATCGTAGACGAACCTCCGTCATCCACTCCTTGTACATCTCCGCGGTGTCTGTAATATCCCAATTTTTGATTAAGGGATAATCATGATTATTATGGATAATTATGAATGTAATTGGAATTATTATGTGTTTTATGGCAATATTAATTAATATGTCATAATTAGTGAAAAATTGGAAGAATGGAATTTTTGGCCATGAGTTGGTAATTAAGGGAAAAATTAATTACTAACTAAGTGAAAATGAGAAGTGTGATTAAAATGGCTAATGGAGAGATTAGATAAGTTAATTTGTGACTTATTTGGTGAGAGCCAATGGTAGTGTGACATGTGTCATGATGAGAGAGGTTAAGGAAAGTCAAATTGATAAAATAAGCTTTCTCTCTCCTCCCTCTCCTCTCTTGTGTAGCTGACTTGGAAGCATGGGGAGTATCATCATTGTTCATCTCTCCCCCTCCATCTCTCTCTCTCGTTTTCTCTCTCTCCCCCCTTCCTCCATTTCCGGCGGTCAGCTAGGCAAGATAGAGAAAGGAAAAGCTTGATCTTTGGGTAAGTAAATGCCCTCCATTGCTCAAACACCATTCATAAATATTGATCCTTGAGTGATGAGCTTCATTTTGGTGTGTATAGTTTGGCCATTTGGTGTTGTTTTGTGCTACACGAAAATCTGATTGTTGGAGAATCAAAGAGTGTCTTTGGAAAAGTGAAAGAGGTAAGGGAAACTAATCTATCTATCTAAGTTTCATGCCATTTGAAGTAGTTTATAAATTCTGAAAATTTTGGCTTGAATCCGAAAATTGAATGCCACTGTTCATTTGGTATGTTTTGGCATGAGAATGGTGTTTTGGAATGAGTTTAGGATAGATAGATTGATTAGAGATTGAAATGTGAAGTTTGGTTGAGATGAGTGTCTTGTTGAAATTGTTGCCCAAAACCCCAAAACATGAAAATGGAGTAGGATTTTGATGATTCTGAGGATTCCATTGAGTTTATTGGGTGTTTTTGTGTGGGAATGGTTTTGGGTTAAGTTTTGTGTCCATAGGAATTTATTGGGCAAGTGATGGGGGAAAATGCCTCTGTTTCTGCGTTTTCTGCATTCTGATAGATTCACTCAAGCATGGATGGGTGTGCTCGAGTGCAGGATGAATATCACCCGAGCATAGGATGATCATGCTCGAATGATGTGAGTGTTTTTCCTTTTCTGCTTGAGTGATAGTTGGGGTTCTTTGAAGGAATCTCGAGTGCGCTTCTTTGTGCTCGAGTAAGGGAAGAGCGTGCTCGAGTGAGCTTAGGCCTGCTTGAGTGATGGTGTAAGCCCAGAGTAGAGGGTGTTCTCGGGTCTTCACTTGCGGGCTGATGCCAAGAGTGTGCTCTGACACTCGCAAGCATAGCCGTCTCACTCGAGCACTAGGGGTCATGCTCGAGTGAGCTTGTGCTTCTGGTGTGGGTTGGTGCTCTCGGGTTGTCACTCGAGGCGTTGTGCTTTCGGGTGCTCGAGCATGATTTGGGTCATCACTCGAGCACAGATCTTCTTGCTCGAGTGATGCGAGCACTCTCAGGCTGTAAAGGTTGCTCTCGGCCAAGCACTCGCGAGTGAGAATGGTCTCACTTGAGCACGAGCGCTCATCACTCGAGTGAGGTCGTCTTCACTCGAGTGAGGCCGTCAGAAATCAGTGCTTTGTCTTCCAAAAGGGGATCTTTGGGATAGTTCTTTCTACCCTTTAGGAGTTTTGTTAGGGGTATTTAATGACTCTAAAAGAGCAATAATGATAACCAATTAAGTATTATAAAGTGAATTAAGTCTTGGAATAGAGAATAACTCTTCGTCCCTAATTGTGAATATAGGATTTGACATTTGCCCTACTCGGGAGAGACCAGCGTTAGGACACGTACGGAAGGATCAAGGTAGTGACTTTTCTCTCATATTTTGTATGATGTTTTGGTATGCATAATTATCATTGAACTTGTGAACTGTGTACCATGATCCATTACGGCGTGAGCACTTTAGCGTGAGCCGTATAGGGAGTGACAGTGGTCATCTCTAGGTCGGCCGTTGAACTGCCGTCGTAATCGACATGGATCTTTGTGAATCCGACCCGTGGGGCGGTGTTTGTGAAACCAGCCGTGGGCTGTGTATATCTTGCCTGTATGGCTTGCGTTATGAAATGCTTTATATGGATCCCAGCTATGGTGAATTATACTGTGTTGATTGTGGTGATGCAATACAGGGTGAGCAATTCAGCGTGAGCAATCATCAGGGATGACATGTGTCATACTAACCATTGCCGTTGAACTGCCGTTGTAGTTGCTTGTTTGGATAATGATTTGATTACATGCATTATTATTGTACATTATATGATTGACTTGTTACTACGGGGATTCTTTAGAATCCCACTCTCCCAAAATTAAACATTTTAGACAGGGCTGAAGGATTGAAAGGCAAGCGGGTGACAAAGAGCGGGTAGAGCCCCGTATTAGGAGTTCCTTTTTGGATATTAGTTATCATTGTATATCATTTGGTTATTTTTGGAACGTGTATGTGTGTATATTGGGATTGTGATGTAGTTTTGTGTAATCCCCAAGTTAAGGGTATTGAATTGTGGGCTTGTGCCTTTGTAAATCCCTTATTTAATGAATGGAACCCGAGTAAGTCAGGAATTTACTTGCACTCTGATATTTATAAATGAAATCCACCTGTTCAGGCCATTATTACTTGGTATTGTGAACAAGAGACCATTGTGAATAATTTTTGAAAAGTTTTTGCAAATCCGATTTTTGGGCAAAAGATTATCTTAATAAGTCCCAATTTGAAATATGGTCTCTAATTACAACTTAATTACGAGTTTAAGAACTTAATCTCGGCCTAAGGTGGGAAGGGGGTTACAGTGTCAGGGACATCATAGGTTTGCTGCAAGGTAAAAAAGTTAATTATATTTGAAGCAATAGGAATAAAGATATAATGCAGATGTATTGAAACTTATATACCAAAAGTTGTTGCCAAATCAAGTCTTTGGTTTTTGGTGGAACCAACTTCCAATTATCATAGGTAATGCGAACTTTGCTTCGAGCCAAAAAACCTACGTAGCTAATGAAATGGTCTTCCTCCGGACCAATTGGTTTCATATTTTTATCAAAGTCAATATGCAACCTCTCCTGTTGATGATGATGACGTGCTACCAATGCAGGCATTTTTGTGCTGCCTCTAACCCTTCTTCTCGCAATCGGTTCAGGTCTCGCATCAGGTTCAGGCCTATTCATTTCATTGTCCCTATCACTTTGTAAGTCACCAGAATTGTCCATATTCCTGTAAGCACAAAAATAATTGTCAGATAGGTGAATAAATTGTAAGTAAATGAATAAACTAACTAGTTATAAAACAAACAACACATATACTATTTTTTAAGTTAAGCTCTTACTCTAGATTGTTTCCCATATTCCTTCACCATGATCATTTCTCACAGCATATTCTTCATCATCTACCAATTTTACTTCACTTGTTGTAGGTGGATTAATTGTGAAAGGTGGTGTGTCATCAAGGTTGAAGGTCGGATCACCATGCTTCTGTTTTTTTACTTTGAAGTACAATGGAAATTTTTTTATTTGCGGGATCTGTGACATGAAACACTTGTTTCACCTGACTTGCTAGAATGAAGGGCTCATCCCTATAACCTACTCTTTCAAGATCAACTGAGACAAATCTAAATTGTTGATCTATTACCACAGCATTATTGCTAACCCACTTACATTTGAATAAAGTAACTTTGAACTTGTTGTAAGTGATTTCCCATATTTCTTCTGTCACTCCATAATAGGCCATGGATGCTAATATGAGGTTTTTGTCTTTCGAACTGGAAAAGTGCATGGCTTCAGCTTCTACCATCACCCCACTATTTTGCATGGTACTTCTGTCATCTTGGTCTTTTGTGTAGAAAGAATACCCGTTTATATTATAACCGCTCCAAGTAATGATCTGAAACGAAGGCCCCCAGGCTAGCCACTCTATTGTCTCAGACACACCGGTCTCATGCAAAACCTTTTCCTCAAACCACTAAATGAATGTCTTGTTTTTCTCAATAGTAATCTGCATGTCATTCTTCCTTGGATTCATGTTCTTCAATCTCTTTCTGTGTTCGTCTATGTACGGTTGAACTTCTGCCATGTTATTTAGGATATAAAGGTGTGCTTGCAACACCTCTTCACGAGGCATAGTCTTCACTTTCAGTCATCGTGTTCCCTTGCTCCTCCCCTCTTCATGCCGAGATTGTTCCTTCTTCCCTGATAGATAATCGTTGTAGAAGTCCATAGCCTCTTCAACAACATACCTTTCAACTATTGAGGCTTCTGGTCGATAGGGATTTTTAGAGTATCCTTTTAAGATCTTCATGTATCGCTCGAAAGAGTACATCCACCTAAAGTAAACTGGACCGCAGAGCCTTACCTCCCTTACCAAATGAACTATCAAATGCACTATTATATCAAAAAATGAAGGAGGAAAGTGCATCTCTAATTGGGACAATATGATATAACCCTCAGCTTCCAGTTCATCCAGCTTTTCAGTGTCAATGACTTTGTTACAGATAGCATTAAAGAAAACACACAATCTTGTCACAGTGCTTCAAACTTCATCTTTCATAATGCCTCTAATAGCTACTGGTAATAGTTGTTTCATCAACACATGATAATCATGGGACTTCATTCCCACTAACTTCAAATCATCCATTGACACACACCTTCTCACATTCGAAGAATATCCTTGTGGTACCTTAATTTCATGTAAACACCTACACAAACTTCTTTTCTCCGCTTTTGATAGTGTATGCGCTGTTGGCTCCATGTATGCCCTCCTATCATCATCTCTTAGCTGTGGATGTAACCGTTCTCTTATTCCTATATCAACAAGGTCTAGTCTCGCATTAATCCCATCCTTGGTCTTCCCTGGAATGTGCAAAAGCATATTGACAAGGCTATCACAAACGTTTTTCTCCATGTGCATTACAATAATACTGCGTCTCACGTCAAGACTACGCCAATATGGAAGATCAAAGAAAATTGATCTCTTATTCCATATGTTCTTCTCACCCGAAGTCTTCTGATTCTTACCGAGTAAGACATTGATACGTTCAACCCGACTGTAAACTTCCTCTCCGGTTAATGCCTTTGGAGCCATTCCATGCTCCGGCAAGCCGTTAAAATGCTTTCTTAACCTACGATACGGGTGGAACCTAGGAAGGAACCTCCTGTGACCAAGGTAGACCATTTTTCTTCCATGTTTAAGTTGGTGGAAGTGAGTGTCTGCTTCACATATCATACATGCTTTATGCCCCTTCACACTGTACCCTGAGAGGTTTTCGTACGCAGGGAAGTCGTTTATCGTGGTGAAAATCATTGCACGTAGCTTGAAAGACTCATTCTTATATGCATCAAACACATCTACGCCTTCCACCCGCAACTTCTTCAAGTCCTTAATCAAAGGCGCCAAGTAGACATCGATATCGTTTCCTGGCTGTTTTGGTCCAGAAATCATCATAGAAAGCATCACATACTTGCGTTTCATACAAAGCCAGGGAGGCAAGTTGTATATTACAAGGAGTACTGGCCACGCACTGTGTGTGCTATTAAGAGTTCCATGCGGATTGATGCCATCTGTACAAAGCCCAAGCCGAAGGTTTCTCGGCTCGCTGCCAAATTCAGGGAACATTTCATCTATTTTCTTCCACTGTGGAGAGTCAGCCGGGTGCCGAAGATATTTTCCGTCGGATATTCTATCATCCGAATGCCATATCAACTTCTTTGCTTTTTTTGCAGTCCCAAACAAATGCTTAAAGCGCGGTATTATTGGAAGATACCACAGAACCTTTACAGGTTGCCATTTAGTTGTCGCATCGCCACAACCACCATTTTTCCTCACTTTGTATTGTGCAGTTTGACACTTAGGGCACTCACTCAGACCTTCATACTCATTTATGTACAGTACACAGTTATTAGGGCAAGCGTGAAGCTTTTTATACTCCATACCCATCGTAGATAGGATTTTTTTTGCCTCATACATACGATTTGGAAGCACATTATCGTCTGGAAACATATCACACAACATTCAAGCAGCAATGTGAAACTACTATCGGTCCACCCACAAGTTGATTTTAAGTTCACCAAATGTAATGTTCCTGTCAGCCGTGTGTATTTACTCCCTAGGTACAACGGTGTCTCTGCATCACTCCGCAGGCTGTCATATTCATGCGACTGCGCAAAGGATTCTACCTCAACATCATGAATCATTCTCTCCATTGTATCTTCATCTATGACATCCACAGCTTCCTTCTTGTGCAACGGACAATCAGTTACTTCCTCACCATGCCATATCCATCTTGTATATCGAAGATTTATTCCATCACAAAGTAGGTGATCCCTTATAACTTCAACATCCCGTCTTCTCTCATTTAAACAATTGACACAAGGACAAAAATACATGTCATTTCTGGCTGGAGCATTCCTTCTAGCACATTCAATAAACTCTTTAACCCCATTATCATATTCTTCACTTGTTCTCAAAGCATTCATCCAACTATGATCCATTTTATTACCACCTACGTCATTCCCATTTACATTCAAGTTAAGAATAATTGTCAATACTAGGAATGCCATTTACTATTTTGTTTTTCAAAATTTTGACAGCATTTCCCCTTAAAAGTGAGACATCCCAAAATCAAAATAACAAACCATCTCAGCTTAATTTAAATGAAACAAAACTTTAGCTTCTAGCACCAAGCACAAACATAATACACTTATATTTTAGCAACCAAATTATTAAATCAGATATGTACCATGAGTGAGATATGTGACATCAAAAAATTCTTCCCAAGTTCAATTAGTGAATGGCAAATCTCAACAGCAATATTATATTTTTCTTCCACACGACAATTTTTTGATTCAGAAGTGTTCCAAGATTGATCACAACAATGAAGTTCCAAAAATCCTAAGTCACAAATGGAATAGGTTTATGACAACAAATTAAAGTGGAACTCGAACAATTAATTCGCACTCCAGGAGTCAATGATAGCAAGCAAATTCTAGTACTAAGTTACAACATGATTATTTATGTGTGTGTCTACACTAAGTATATATATTAATGTCTAGATTAATTTCTACCAAATTCTAGCACTAAGTTACACTAAGATTATTTATATTAATGTCTACGTACACTAAGTTACAACAAGATTGCCTAATTCTAGCACTAAATATATATATTAATGTGTGTGTCTTATGGCAAAAAAAAAAAATTAATGTGTGTGTCTACAAGATTACTTTTTTTTTTTTAGTTTCTCTTTATTCTTTATTCTTTTCTCCTTTCTTTTCCTTTCTCTACTAATTAAAAAGCATTATCATAAGCCAAATTCTTTTCTTTTCCTTTCCGTCACTTTGATTCAGACAGTTTGTGAGATAATCACTTAGGAACCATATGTAAATGTACTAAAATGCAATCTATCTCTGTATTAGTTTCAAAGGATTAGCTCACTGTTACAGAGAATCCACAATTGTATAACCAAAACAAGTGCGAAAATGAACCAATTCTGTCAAATAACAGTATAAGAGAATGCAGAAAAGCAAAAGGTGCAAATGAAAGAACTATCAGCGAAAAAGCAAAGAATAATCAGAGAGAAAATGCTAACCTGAAACTTTAGAGGAGGCTGACGATGGAGAGGAGATCGAATGGGGAAAAAACTCTGCAAACCCAGAGCAAAGAAGGTGGTGACGGAAGTGAAGCTTTGGAGAAAGAAAAAACCAAGAAAGGGAGAGGAGACCGAATGGGGATGGAGTGATGAATTTGGGAGGAGATGCAGCAAGGGAGTGAATGGGGACGGAGAAAGAAGGAAAAAAAGAAGTGGAGATGAGACCTAATGAAGACGGAGATCGAGATGCAGCAGGGGAGTGATTGAGTAAAGTGGGAGGAGAGATAGATGCAGTAGGGGAGTAGGAAGGGGTCTGACATGCTCACATGCACCGGTCATGTCAATTCTGGTGCATGTGAGTGAGTTTCAACATCCCCAGCACAGCTGGGGACGTTTAAAGGTTATTTTAGACGTCCCTAGCTGTTCTAGGGACGTCTAAAGGCTTTCTTTTTTTTTTTTTTTATGACGTTTAAAGGTCTTCAGATGCACCAATCTTTATAATTTGAACCTGACCATATTTTGGACATCCCTTTTTTAAAAAGGGACGTCATTTAGGGTAGTTGTAGATATGTTCTGTAGTAGTGAATGCTACCCCATACTGTTAAAAACTAACATTGACTATTAAAAAATTAACGTTGACTATTAACTTTTTAACGAAAAAGGACAACAATGCTCCATTTTAACACTTCCAAGAAAATATTGAGCCGAAAATTTTTTTTATGGTAATATTGCTCCCAAGTGAAATTTTTCAGGTAAATTTGCATCTTAACCCTTTATGAATATGTCTATAATTCACATCTCATGCTCTTTTCAAACCCATAAGACACTCTTAAAGTTTAGCCGCTAAAATATCTCCATTTGGTATATTAAGCATAAAAATTTTAAAGAAAAATTATGAAAAAATACCTCATTAGCAAATTAATTGCCAAATGGCACCCCGGTGTGCAGACGATCTTCCTGATATGCACAAGATCTTCCTCTGTATGCAGACGATCTTCCCTATGTTCAATATTCTTCCCTATGCCTGTGTAAAACATCTCCACCTGTGTGCACAAATCTTCCCCCCTATGCACAATATCTTCCCCTCATGTGCATACAATCTTCCCAGGTCCTATTTAACAATTAATTTACCAATGAAGTATTTTTTTACAATTCTCCCAAATTTCAATCAAATTTCCTCTGTGATCTTTGATAGTACCTACATATCCCGTTATGCCATTCTTACGTGAGTATGCTCTATCTACATTGATAGTCCCCCACCCATCCATCCTATTCTGTTGTGGCCCTCGCTTATCTCTGATATACCATGAATTTTAACTTGCTTCATCTGCATCTTAGATCAATGTGGCAGATTCAACTTCCAAAGGGCAATGTGATTTCATTCTGTTTTATATCTACAAATTAGTTTTTTAAACTTTTATTTCAAGTACTAGAGGTAGTATTTCACAATTTTTCCGAAGAAAATCCAAACCGCAAAGAAATTTTATTTAACGATAGTTTTGATGCCGAAGAAAGCAAAGCATGAATGGGCATTGTTTATTATAGCAAAAAAAAAAAAAAACAGAGAAATAAAAGGAAGCCTTTTTTCATGAGTTGTGAGAAAAGCATTTGCACAAAAAAGAAGAGAAGTTTTCAAGATTGTTGATGAAGCTTTGGCACTGGGTTTCACAAGCTGTTTCTAACGTGTGTTCATTTTTAATTATGTAACATTCTTAGCAGAAAATAAAAGTCTTGGAAAGTTATATATAATTAATGTACTGGTGATTTTCTTAAAAAAATTTATTTATGTATGCATCACTTATCACAATACTAACTTTAGTTATCCATTAATTTATTAACATATTTCTTTGATAAACGCATCAAACTTCTATAAGTTAAGCTAGAAACTTTCAGAAACGAAATTGTACAAAATGTTAAAATTTTTGTACCATTGTTTCAGTACTGCATTATTTTTTTTACAGCAATACTACATTATTTCATATAAAATGTAAACATTAATGTTACATTCTCTAATAAACTATTGACGATACTTGTCATGATTAAAAATTCAGAGCAGATCTTTTATCTTTCATGATTTAAAATTTGATTTATATATTGAATTAAAACGATATTGATTAGGCTCCTGCCACGTGGATGCAAGTTAAGTGTGCTATGGCACTGACGGGCTTGGGCCTAACAAACTAGCCCGAAGTTGAGTGCGTTACATGCTCTCTCTGACTCTACTTGATTTTTCGCATTTTGTGGCTCTTTTTTACCCCCTGATTGTTCCACTTTCTTTTGCAAACTTTCTCGCTTATAGATTCCGTGAGGTCAGATTTGTTGCTGCGCTTTGGAGATTTTGCGCTGGCTTAAGTTCTATGCATTGAAGGTTATATGTTCCGTGATTCTCATTTTGTGTTTGATCTTTCTAACTTCTCCACTTTCTTTCTTTTATGATATGTATTTCGTCCTTAAAAGTTATTGTGGCTATTAACTTTGCCCATGGTAATCAGACCTTGATCGGACCAGAAACCATCAAACCGGCCTTTAGATAGGTCCGATTCGGTGACCCGGTCCAGTTTGATTTTTTTAATTATTTTATTTAAAAAAAATCAATTTTTAACTTTTTTTTTTTTTAAGAATTTCATATTAATAATCCTAAAATTTTCAATTTCTCATCTGTTTAGCTCCAGTTTGACTCCAGTCTATTGACCCTTAACCCAATACCCTGACTAGTTCAGTGATTGATCCGGATTTAATTACCTTGCCTTTGCCATAGAGAATTTATTGACTCTCATTTCTGACTAGATCTCTAACTTCTCTCTTGTTCTTGTGTTAGATCTTTATAACTTCTTCACAGTCTCTCTTATGTGGTATGTATTTCATTCTTAGAAGCTATTGTGGCTATTAATTTTAGTGCTAACATTTTTTAAGATGCTTCGTTTTAGTTTAACTAAGTTGATTGACATCTTCGCAATTTTTCCATGATCAAATTGATACCAACAAGCTTCTAGGATCAATGTGCTTCTCACCTCGTTGCCATCGTTTTCGTTCCTTACAACTATCTGCGACCATCGAAGTAGAGGTACGCATCTGAAACCCTACTTCTCGCTTTGTCTCTGCAATTTCCCTATTTCCCTGCATTTTCTTTCCATTCTGTTGTGTTCGACTTTCTTTTGAACATGCTCTCATTTGGCTTCCGTGCATTAGACAAGGTAATTAAACCTGGATTGGTCACTGAATCGGTCGGATAATGGGTCAAAAGTCAGTGGGTCAGATCGGAGCTAACCCGTGATCAAACTGGTAAGAAATTAAAGATTTTAGGCTTATTAATATGAAATTCTAAAGAAAATTATTTTTTAAAAAAAATTCGGACTGGATTGGTCTACCGGTTTGTTGCTCGGTTTTCGGTCCAAACCGCCCAGTCCAGATTCTATTGCTTGGGCGTTAGATTTGTTGCTTGAGATTTTGCACTGATGGCATGTTATTGGCACATGTATAGCTCACCACAAGCCGGACATTCATATGTAGCATTTACTTTTTTTGTAGGCACAATTCATGTTATTGTTCACATGTTATTGGCACATGTATAGCTCACCACAACCCGGACACTCATATGTAACACTTAATTTTTTTTGTAGGCACAATTCATGTTATTATTCACACGATATTGGCATATGTATAGCTCACCACAACCCGGACATTCATATTTAGCACTTAATTTTTTTGTAGCCACAATTCATGTTATTATTCACACTATATTGACACATGTATAGCTTACCACAATCCGGACATTCATACGTAGCACTTAATTTTTTTGTAGGCACAATTCATGGAAATTGTGACCACAGTTTATTTGGACTGTGTCCATTCTGGGACATTGTAGCCCTTTTTTCACTTGAGACTAGGTGGCCCATCGCAAATTGAAAGTTTGATATTTTCAAATTTTGGACCCTTTATTTTTTTCTACTTCAAAATATCTAATAATGATAATCGGGTAGAGGTGGGAAAATAGGCTCACCCGTTTTGATCCGACTCTCATAAAAGGTCACTATTTTTAAGCCCGACCTGTTTATTTACAGGCTCGGATTTGGCCCGCGATCTTTAAGTCCGTTTAACATTTTTTTTAATTTCTTAAAAAAAATTAAAACACAAAAATCTTTAATTTAAGACAAATATTTTAAATTATTAAATGTTTTATCTTTTTTGATAAATAGAATAAGTGATCATTTGACTTAAAACAAAATTCTTCATGAGATAGAGATTCTACTTTCTCAATTTTCAACGTGCACTATTAGTTTCTCTTTTTGATATAGTTTGCTTCATATTTGGACTTCTTCAAATACAATTAAAAAATTGTTCTCTTTATTTACCTTATATCAATAAAAAATGATTCTTTCAATATTTTATAATGAAAATCTTCTTTGGGGAAATATTAAGAACCAAATGAAAGATTTTTAAAAATTAAGTAATATGGTTTTAAAAAAATCAATTAGAAGATTTTTAACTAATTACAATATCATTAACAAGCTTCTCTTATCTTTTTAATAAGAATACAATCAATTTTTTCCTTAAAATGTTCAAATAGGAACATTATATGATTTGAAAAAAAAAATTAATTTTTAAAAATCATTTTTTAAGGTAAAATTCAACTTATAGTCATTTAATAAAATTAAAAAAACTGGCAAGTTTAAACGAGTCGATCCGCGGCTCTACAAAGTCAACCCGTTTAAGTTTGCAAGCTCGACTCATTTGAAAGGCTCTAAATCATAAGTACGGCTTTTACCGGGCTCAAACCTAAATAGCTCGATTCGATGAACTTGGCCCAATTTCTTGACTCAATTGTTAAGTCCTCATTGCTTCCAGCAAAAAACGCGGTGGGAAAGGGCACTTTAATAATGAATCTCGAAACTGTCTGCAATTATGGTCACAATAATTTTGTTTACCTGATACTGAAGGTGGGTGCACTTAATACATGTTCGGCAACACCAAGGCTTACCTTTAATTAGGTCCGTATATAGGCTTTGTAGGAAGAAATGTATTTAAGGACATATACACACTTGTAAAAAAAATGGGCAAGCAAATTAGTTCTAGTGTTAAGGATATACACACACTTGTAAAAAAAAACAGGGCATGCAAATTAGTTCTAGTTTTTTGATGAATCAGTGGTTCATGAAATTCTCATTTTTTTTCACCTGATATTCTTGTCGGTTTATCATATGCTTATTTTATAAAAAATGTCCATATTATAGAATATTGAACAATTATTAGACTTGCAACGCTTTGTTCAAATGAATTTAAATTTTTTATATCGAAAATATTGTCACTCAACACATATATGATGTTGATATTAAACTATTTTACTGGGAATTGAGGCCTAATATCACTTCCTAAAGCCAAGCCATATGCAAAAAGAAATACTTATTACGAGTATTAATATTATGTTTTATCCCTCTCCAAATCATAATTACCACCGCTATTATTCTATAAAAATAAAAAAAAGTTACCATGGCTATTAGGTTATTCATAAGGAAAATTTCAACAAAAGAAAAAAATTCAAAATTTGAAAATTTCAAATTAGTGATTTCCTATTCTAATGAGTTGTGAATTACTAATATAGTGTAATTAATACTAAGCAAATCTTATTTCCGATTTTGATATTTTAAAAGTATTTTTTTAAACAATTTTCCCTTATTCATATCAGTTGGATTAGCTTTTTTTTTAATAGTTTTTGCGACTTACGAGGTAAATGTGTAAGAGGAGTTTTATCTCGGGTTACGCAAACCATGATTTGAAACCATGATTTCGACGCTTACCAAACACACTACGTCGTACCTATTAAGTGATATCTACTTTTTTCTTGGCTAATATGTAATTTTCTTTTTCTGTCATACAATTAATTTTTAATTAAAAGTATATTATCGTTGACCAGGATTGTACAAATTCGTAGTTTTAAATGAAAATCTGATATCTTCGCATACAAAGGGGGAAAAATACGATGATAAACAGACAAGAGTTTGCATACACTTTTTTCAAGTCTCTAATCTTTTTCCCTCCTCAGGCCAAAAAAAAAAAAAAAAAACCCTCTTAAAATCTTGACATGTTTTACATATTCAGGAATTCCTGTTTTTATAATTAATATGTTAATGTAGTATGTGAATATTAAATTAGTTAACTTCATGAAATTTCCATAAAAGAACTTTTATAATTCTATTTATATTTATTAAAATCATAAAAAATAGAAAAAAAATCTAAATAAATACTACCTGAACTTTAAAATTCAAATTAGTGATTTTAAAAAAAATTAAATTGTTAATTGTTATACTCTTTTTATCAATCTTATTACTTTTGTGTTTAATAAAATCAATTCAGGATTTTGAAATTTAAATAATATTATTTTTAAATTTTTCTTAAAAAGTATGACTTCTGTGGGTCAATCACAAAAATGTTAGTTAATGTTAAGCCGGCAGCTAGTCGATATATATATATATTATTGATTATGAATTGATATGGATATTATTGGTAATAACTTTGTTTCATGGTTAATATAATCTTTAATTCTTTAAATTTATTTTTATTTTAGTTTTAAACCCTCAAATTTTAAAATATAGGTTTTAACCCTTAAAGAACTAAAATTGTCCAATCTTTTATTAAGTTAGAGGAACTAATATTTTTTCTGGCAAAAAAAAAAAAGAGGAAGTAATATTTCAAAGGAAAGGAAATTTCAGAGATAAAAACGTATGATTTAAAACTCATGGTGCCTTCAAATTACTTTTATCTGGTCAAAAAAGATTCCGGGGCCCAAAATTAAAATAAATACAAATCACGAGGGACAAAGATTGTATTCCTCGGTTCCTCCTTATTTTATTCTCAAAACCTTCGGCGAATTTCCAAATTCCATTAGTCCTCTCAGTCTGGTCAAGTGGTCATCAGGCGAAGATCAAAGGTTCTCTTGTCGGGAAATTGAATGTAAATTGGGATGAGAAGGACTCTTTACGGCGGAAACGCTGTTACTCCGACAAATCCCGTGTTTGTTACCGGGAGCGAGGTTCCTCACCTCGTAAGTCAGACTCTTCTTCTAAACTCTTATCTTTCTAGGGATTTCATGTTCCAATTTTCTCTTTCAAAAAGCGCTTTTTCCAATTCAATTTCTCGTCTGTTTGGCTGCTGACGGGGAAAAAAACAAAGAAATCCTGAGTGGTGAAGCTGTTTAACTTTTGGTATGTGTGGTGGGAGTCTAAACTGTGAGCTTCCAGGAGTTGCTCAATGTGATTGCATTCTGTTTTGATGCTGCCAATCACTTATCTTGATGCTTTACCTTTTGGCTTACTTATTGTCTCCCTGGGCCCTGTTTTTTATGGTTCTGATTTTAGTTCCTTAATGATTTTTGAATTACTTAATTTCAAATGACTCATTTTATAAAATTTTTTAAATTGAAACAGAACGAAGACAATTTTGCTGTGCTTAAAGAATCACTTGAGAGCAATCACGATATGACAGATGCTAGAGAGGATGTTTCAAAAGGAAATATAAATAATGACATGGACGAGGGTTCCAACAGAAGTTCTCGTGACTTTTTAGATGATGATGATATGCATTGGAATTTTTTGGGTATAAAAAGCTGTTTCAGTTGTAATGAAGGTGGAGAAGTGTTAGTTTGCTCTGAGAGAGATTGCCCTATTAATCTCCATGCAAAATGTTTATGCATTGAACCTAAATTTGATGAAAAGGGTAACTTCTACTGCCCCTATTGCTGGTACAAACGAGCATGGGCAGAGGCTCAGGAATCCAGGGAACGGGCCCTTTTAGCAAAGAAAGATTTGTCTAAATTCTTTTTTCAAAATGGAATCACGAGCGGCATATTGGTGGAGAATGATGTGGGAGTTGAGACAAGAGAGCCCAAAGATGTTATGGGAAATGGAAGTGGCTTGGATTATCATAACAGGTCAGGCAATAAGAGTGTTCACAGTTATCCTTTGAAGACTATGCATGATCAACACGGGATAGTAGTTGAAGATATCGCAAATGCAGATGGTCTAGAAGCTAATAATGATGTTTCTAGAGGAGAAAATACGCCTGTACATGTTGTTCTGGATCATATATCTAGTAGCAGGGAGGAATTTGGTCTTCTTAATAATATCACTTCCAGAACACATGAAACCAGATTTGTTGAAGGACAAGGGCGAGTTAAACTGGAAGATATAAGAGATAATAATGAATGTGTTCATGCAATGATTGCTGAGAATGTAAAACCTTTGAGTTCTTTCCGTTTTGGTGAATCCACAGATGGACACTTGCCTGATTATGCATTTGCCAAAGAGATGCAAGAAGGTGTTGGAATATATGCAGATAAGGGCAGGGCGAAAGATAGAGAAAAGCTAGTCCAGAATGAACAAACTCTGTCTGCAACTGATTGTTCTGTTAGTGGAACTGGTGATTCAGATTCTGAGCCTCGGCCAATGAAGAGTAGAACTGGGAGTAAAAATGCTTGTTACAAAAATGAAGTTGCCAATCCTGAAACTTTAGGGCTAACTCAGAGGTCTTCTATGCGGGGGTGAGCAATTCATTTCGGCAGGCGTGTGTATGTATGTATATAACTGTATATGTTACAACAAATTTATTTGTTATTCTCAGTTGCAGCGAAAAGCTGACGTTAGAAACTGGAAAGCGCAAGAGATTAAGTTGGACAGTTGAAGAAGTAAATATGCTTAAGGTATGTGTTTCATGAACTTTATCTCTAGAACCAACTGAGTCATGGATGCTATATGAACTAATCCAGCAGACTTTAATGCAATCTGTGGCAATGTCAAAGGGGTTTTGATATAATTTCTGAGCTTTAACCATGAATAATCACTAATGATATTTTTAGTGTATAAAATGCGGTCGAACTAATCCAGCAGACTTTAATGCAATCTGTGGCAATGTCAAAGGGGTTTTGATATAATTTCTGAGCTTTAACCATGAATAATCACTAATGATATTTTTAGTGTATAAAATGCAGTCAATACAATGTTTGATTCTTATAGTTTGTTCTCATTTTGGTTTTGATCATTTAAAGGACAAAGTGATTCAAATATTAATTAAATATCACTCTTTTTGACGGAAAGAAACTTGAGAAACCAAAACCTATAGTTTGAAACTATAAAGACCAAAACTAAAATGAGGGCACACTATAAGGATCAAATATTATATTAACCCTACTTAATATTTATTTAAGTAAAGTGAATTTACATTGTTCTTGAACCTCATGATTGCACAAAACTTTCTTGTCTCAGCTCATATCATCACCTTTGGTTCTCACACTCGCAGGAAGGAGTGCTCAAGTTCGGAATGGATCAGCCCAATATCCCTTGGAAGAAAATTTTAGAATATGGTTGTCATGTATTCCATAGCAAGCGTAACACTGCTGATCTGAAAGATAAATGGAAACATTTGAAGTTTTGACAGAACATTTCTTCTAGAGCAACTAAGGGCCTATTTGAGAAAGCGATGGAAAAGCACTTGCGCAAGTTGAGACAAAATTTATTTTATAAACTTACCTTTTATATCGTAAATCACGTTAGAAAAGTGGTTTCTACCGTTAATCCAAACAGACACTAAATAGACTCGCATTTCTTTTGTTAACTTTTAGGTGATCCTGATGTATTGTCACTCTGGAACCTATGTATATACATATACATACATATATATATGTAAATTCTTGTTTTTTTGGAACAAGTGGTTTTTAGATCATAGCCATCTAAATTTACAAAATTGCCGTGCCATGAGTTGTTTGTTTATTTTTTAAATGCTTAAGAAATTTATGCTAGCTGAGTTACAATGTTACTTCTTGAAGTATATAGCTGGAGTTCATGAATTCATGCAAATATTTTAGGGAGGTGAAGATTTTGCTCTGGAGTTAACTCTCACTTTAGAGACTTCAATTCTTTTTTGGCAACAAGAGACTTCAATTTGGTGTTTTTTTTTTTTTTTTTTTGGTGCTAGTACGATGGAACTTCAATTTATATGCAAGGCAATTGGTATATGGTGGCAAAAAAAAAAATAAATTAAGCTATTTTTTTCCCCAATGGTACGCAATCATATATAATCGTAACAAAGTATAAAGGCTTAATTACATATAGGTATCAACGAAGACACATTAATACTATAAGGTCCCTTAAAATTTTAAAACTTCTAATAGGCCCCAAGAGATCTGAAGGTAATATAATGTAATTGTGAAATTACCAAGCTGCCCTCACTAAATGGTTGTTAATACACATTTGATGGTTAATAAATGCTACAACTGTTGTTAATTAAAGCCCCTTAACTCATCAATCAAGGCATCTCCACTTGTCAATGTTCTTCCTTAACTTATTAAAGGCAATAAAATAATTTCACAATTGCATTATACTATTACAATAGGGAAAATCTCATATAAAGCTACTTAAAATAGGGAAATTCTAAATTATGTTAGTAAATTCAACACATCCTTAATTTAGTCATTAACCCAATTTAGGATTTCAAAATATGAGTAAAATAACTTTAATACCCTCCCCTTTCTTCTCTTCCCTCTTAAAAGAGTTTTATTGCAAGATAACTTTATTGCTCTATATATATCAACATATATTAATATATAATCAAACAAAATTTAATTTTTCTAAATCAAAGGAATTTTTTATGCTCAAAAAGGATCATAAAAAATAATTCAAGCAAAAAAAAAAAAAAAGGAATCATGATACATACCAACTAAAAATCATTTAATTGATATTAAAAAATCAATTAAAAAATTGATTTTTTCAACCAAAAATCATTCAATTGATATTAAAAATAAACAAATAATAAAAAATTTGAGTTTTCTTAAAAAAATAATGTAGTTATTTTTATCAAATGAGACAAAAAAAAAAAAGGAAAGGATAATACTTGACAACTTCAGTTTGCAAAAATCAATTGAAATAAAAACTACTTTTACCAACAGTAATATAAAAAAACTATAAATAATTTTTCCTAATGCATAAATGTGAATTTCTTAAAAATAATTTAGTTAAGATTTGACTTTTTTAATATAAATTGTTAATATGAATTATTTATTTCTATTAGAAAGGTGAGAAACTTTGATATACTTCTAAGGATATTTTAGATAAAAATATTAAATACACTTAAAATTTCATAAAATGCTTATTGAAATATAGAACTTTTCAAGAAAAACTTTATATATGAAATAAATATAGTAAAATTTATAATTAATATATTTATTTAAAGAATAATTTTTTATTGTGACATATACTCTTTTTTTTTCAAAAATTTGTTCATGTTAATAAAATGAACTTATTGCTTAAAAATACTGTAAACTTTTGTTCTTATGATGATAATTAATATATTTAAATTAGAGATGAATCATATTTTATTTTATTAAATATTGTTGATATATATATATAGAAAAACATAAGTCATAAAGTAATAAAACTATTTAAAGAGGAGAGAGGAGAGGACATCAAAGTCATTTTACCCACATTTTAAAATCCTAAATTAGGTTGATGACTCATTAAAGATTTGTTAAATTTACTAAATTAGGTTGATGACTCATCAACAACTTCACATAATACTGGCACAAGAAGCGATTCACACAATGAAAACGATCAAAAAGAAGAAAGGCTATGTAGCTATTAAAGTAGACATGGAGAAAGCTTTTGACAGATTGGACTGGAACTTTCTGTACTTCAATCTTCACAGTCTGGGTTTAAGCAATCATTTTGTGAAGCTGTTGATGACGTATGTCTCATCTACTACCATGAAAGTAGTTTGGAATGGATCTCTATCAAATCACTTCAAACCAACAAGAGGCGTGAGACAAGGGGATCCTTTGAGTCCCTACTTATTCATCCTATGTATGGAGCGATTGAGCCAGTTGATAAACCGTGAAGTGGTTGATGGAAGATGGAAACCGCTTAAGCTTAGTAACTCGGGGCCGGAGCTCTCTCATCTCTTCTTCGCAGATGACCTTCTCCTCTTCTGCGAGGCTTCCTCAAATCAGATGGAGAACATTAGAGACGTCATGGCTTATTTCTACAGAGTCTCGGGGCATAAAATCAACCTCTCAAAATCCAAGTTATTTGCCTCGAGGAATGTCCAATTTCACAGAGCAATGCAGCTTGGTCAAACTATAGGAATAAGTATTTCAGGAGATCTGGGAAAATACTTGGGTGTTCCGCTTCTACACAAGAGAACCACCAGGCTGACATACGCCCCACTGGTCTCAAAAGTTAAGAAGAAGCTTTCCACTTGGAAAGGCAAATTCTTGAATATGGCAGGGAGAACTGTTCTCATAAATTCTATCCTCTCCACTCTTCCGTTCTACCAGATGCAAACCTCTCTTCTCCCTAAAGGTGTTCTTCAGGATCTTGAGAAACTAAATAGAAATTTCTTCTGGAATCAGGGGCTGGATAGGAAGAAGCTGCATTTAGTTGCTTGGGAGAAAATTAAGATGGATAAAAAGGATGGAGGTCTTGGAATCAAAGATCTTATTAGCCAAATCAAGGCACTCATCATGAAGCTATGCTGGAATCTCATCACTAGACCGGATGCCTTATGGGTAAAAGTTCTCAAATCGAAATTCGGCTGTGGTGATGGTCAATTCCCAAAAGTCGAGAGGAAAAGGAATCAATCTGCAGTCTAGAACGCAATCACTACAGTTTGGGACCTATTCAGGTCAGCAGTGGGTAGAAAGCTTCAAAGCGGGAAAACAACAAATGCTTGGTGGGATTTATGGGCTAACCTCGACAAGCCTCTCATATATTATGTTGATAGAAATAAAAATTTCATAAATCCTGAGGAAACCGTTAATACCTTCATTGGCTCAGATGGGGGGTGGGACTTGCATAAATGGGGCATGTTCTTACCATGGTGGGTGATTGAAAGGATCAAGAAAGTTTCTCCTCCTCCTTCCCAATTAGGTGACAATAATTTCTGGTGGAGGAAATCTTCTGATGGAAACTTCAGCGTCAAATCTGCCTATTCTATGATCTACTCGCAACCTGAGGAACCCCATGATTCTTTCTGGCAACGTATCTGGAGATGGCCTATTCCTGAGAAAGTCAAATTCTTTATGTGGCAATTGTACCAAGAAAGAGTTCCCACAAATTCTATTTGCGCCAAGAGGGATGTGAGGATCAAACCTGAGTGTCCATTCGAGTGTAATAGTGAGGAAACAGCAATTCATACTTTGAGAGATTGTGAATTTGCAAGTTCTGTGTGGCTTTCTTGTATTAACCCCATTTATTACTCTGCATTTTTTTCTGGTAATTTACAGTTGTGGCTGAATTGGAATACACAATACTTACCGGGTGATCGCAAGATGTCTCAATGGCCCTGGCTTAGGGTCTTTGGTTCTATATGCTGGTTAATCTGGAAGAACAGATGCAAAAGAGTTTTTGAAGGGACTAGCGACCTTCCACAACAGCTACTCCACAAAAGTCTACACTCCCTTCACGAAGGCATAGAAGAGGGACGACTCAGACACAAGATATTCAGAGTTCCCGATAGAGACACAGCAAGATGGAATGTTCCTCCAGTGGGTTTTGTTCGGATCGATGTGGATGCAGCAGTAGATGAGCACAGAAACTCTGCGGTGGGAGGTGTGATTCGTGATAGCTCAGGAACATGGATTTGCGGATTTCAACAGAACCTCGGGTTCACTTTTGGCTCGACAGCTTCAGAGATTCAAGCCATTAGAGTAGGTCTTCTGACATGCAAAATCAGGAATTTTAGGAAGATCAGATTACACACTGACTCAACAGAAGCAATCCAGCTGCTATTCCAGTCAGGTGGCAACTACCATCCCCTCCAGAATGAATTAGAGGAAGTAAGACAATTAATATACAGGGATTGGGACTTAGAGATACACCATTGTCATCGAGAAGCTCTTGCATGTGCTGATTTTTTGGCAAAGACGGCCCTCGATTCGGGCAACGAATTGTCAATTTTGGCACACCCGCCAGACTTTTGTGCAATCCAAATGTTAGCTGATCTCAGCTAGTATTTGGCTTCACTAGTATTTTCTATGTATGCAATCTAATGTAAAGGCCCGTAGTGGTCTTAAGAGTTTTTTCTCTTGTCTTTGTAATTCAAAAAAAGAATTATCCTATTTTAAATAGTTTTATATGGAATTTTCCCATTACAATATGTCTCTTTGGGGCGTGTTAGTAATTTTAAATGTGTTGAGGGGCTTTATAGTATAAATTTGTCTTCCTTCAGTCCAACAATGTGAGGGTTAATTAATTAAAAAAAAATTCGCATATAGTTAAATGACAAAAGGTTTATTTCCTAGATGCTTTTAACCAAGTTTTGATTTTTACCTGCTCTATAGTCTGAAGTCTAAACTCTTAACGGATTCAATTTCATCTGGCTTGGAAAAAAAAAAAAAAACGGAGTCAAACTCAACAAATTGAAATAATACCACTTTAACCAAAAAAAAATGGAGAGGGGAATCGACGGCCGAGTTTAAATTTCTTCGACAGATTATTCCGGATTCAGCGCGTAAACAAGGATCGCGCTTTGATCCGCATAATCCAGCGACAGCAACGTCGGTTTCTGGAGGGGCGAAGTTGGGATCTTGCCGGTGACGTTTTCTCCAGCGGCTTCAGGTCCTTTTCTATCTCGGTTTTAAGCTCTTAAATTTGTGGATGGAGACCCGATCTTGATATGCCAATGACTCCTAATTTGGACTGCTCTGCTTGCCATTATTGCCTTTAACAGAAATTGCTGCAATCCTAAACTGTCTGCCTGTTTGATCTGGCTTGTTCAGAATTGAATTTATTTCTAAGTTCATTTAACTATCGATAATACCGCGAAGAAAATAATATATCGGTACGTCTTGGCGCTATAGGATTGCCATTAATTTTTATGTTCGCATAATGTTATAAGTTTAAATTATATTCAAAGTTCGCACGCCCTATATTTGTTAAAATATAGTGCGCTTATAGTCCTGTATGTGATATGATACTGGTACCTATATATAACATCTGAAAATCCAACATTCATATTTTTGCATGTTTCATTTGAGTGCCCCCGCGGCTTTAAAATTCATACTAGCGTCAACGATGCTTCCTTGGTTTTATCTACTTGGGTAAAGTTGGTTAGGTTAAAATCGTGGGAACAACTCAATGTGGCCAAAAATACCAGGATACCATCAATTGTTCAGTTCGGATTACTAGCAAAATGACAAGCCAAGTGCATTGGATTTATCAACTAGGATTGTGTAGTGGTATTTCTGATACATGGAACACAAGAAAGTGTTCTTGGTTTAGTGTTTATTTTTATATTAGTTTTGTAACTCTCTGATGAGCAAATAAGGTTTAGCTTCATTCCTTTCACGTTGAATTTTTATTCTACCCAATCAGGATTAAATCTGAATCAAGAGAAAAGTTATCAATTATTCTGATGAAAAGTAAATAGAAGGTGCTTGAGATTGGGTAGGTGTACTAATAAACTAAGCGAAATCTGAAAAAGCTCACAGGAGACTCTTTAGTTTTAAGTTTGATTTTTGGTTTTTTATTGATAATGCTTACCAGTGCATAACTTATTCTGCATTGGCCTCCAGAAACAAATCAGGAAGGGTGAATGTAGTTGGTTGTTGTCATTCTCAGGCCTTCTTCTGCATGCTATCACAATTTACAAGAATTTCTCCGCCTTATTTTTAAGTTAGGCTATTGCATTACAATAGGCTGATTTCCTCCTGCCTGTTTGGTACAGCATGGGAAGCGGAATCTGTTTCCAGTACGCAGAAAAAGAGATATGTAATGGCTATTATACTCCCATTGACATTACTCAACCATGACCACCCCTTTTCATTACGTTATTTTACCCAGGGGATGTCATCTTTCATTCCTTTCTCCTTTCTGTGCCGAACATTTTGCTTCCAAACAGTCTCTTAGTGCTTAGAAATATCTACATATATAGGTATGTGCACGCACACATGTATATAATTACAAGCTAAATTAAACGTAAGTTAAAAGTAGTATGACTTCTCTCTTTAGTTCACCTGATGTACATTGCAGTTTGTACTGGGCTTTGGGTCTCTATTCATTCTTTCACAATTGTTTTTATTCTTATATTTTTTCTCTATTTTTTAACATTATTTTCTGTTTTGTGAAATTTGATTGATACCTTGTGAAGAATAAGAAATATGGAGCCAGAGGTAGAGGAGGCAGAGCTAGTTTTACCAAACTATCTCAGTTTTAAGCAGGTTCAAACATATGAGAAATATCCAAAAGGGCAAGCCCGAGGCCGGCACTGGAAACATCTTAAGCAGATTCTTCAAGCTGAGAATTACCAGAATTACTCACCTGATGAGCCCAATTGTGAGCTATTTGAGAATTTTAATTTTGGTTCTATTTCCCTTTTGTGTGATGATGTTAAAGCTTCTATTTTGTTGTTTGATCTCTTTATGGATTTTTTTTTGCAGATGTGAATATTGAATCACCACCCTCTATACATCCCTGCAAGAGAATTTGCGATATTACAGGCTTTGAGGTATAGAGAGATTTTTGTTAGTTTCGGTCTTGTATTTTTCTGGATGACTATTATTAGTCATTCATGTCTTGGTTTAGAAATTCGTCATAAAATTCTAGTTTAAAGAATACAAAGTGCCCTTTGTATTAGTGAGGAAGCTGAATCCCAAAATTTCTCTTCAAAAGGCTGTCATTCTCATCTTTTATTTTTGGAATTTGTGAATCTAGCAAGATTTTATCTCATGTCATTGTTTTGTGTGTGAACTCGTTACATTTAAATCTCAAATAATGACATTTTCTTGTAGCTAAATTTTCATAATGGTTTTCACTGCCACTAGTAGCAGCTGAAAATGAGTGGAAAGTGTGATATGGACGAAGAAATTTTATGTCTCCTCCTAGTATTCCCATTGTTTTGTTAATGCATTATCCCGCACACATACTGCCAATGCATAGAACTACAAATATTTGAACAAAGGCGTGCCAACACTAGAAAACTTAGTGTGATAGATTCTATGACCTTTTTAGCAATTTAGCTAGATCTCTCATATAAGTGATTTGTGGTTTTTTAACTTGATTCTTTGTATTATGGTTCTTAGGCTACTGTTTGTCTTAACGTGCTTACATTTTCCTTGTTATGATGCCCAACCCAGAAATAGTTATCCTTGTCACTTTATTCGCATCCGCAAGAACATGTATATTTTGCCAAATGGTGTTCTTTGTTCATGTATTTTTTTATCCCATATATTCAAGCTAATACTGCATCACTGGACCATTTATTGGAGAATAATTAATTAGTTCACTCTGCAGGCACCCTACTATGATCCCAGGACTAAACTACGGTATGCAAATACTGAAGTTTTCAAGACTGTCAGATCGCTTCCTAATGAGTATGTGCAGAGGTACTTAGCCTTGAGGAATGCTGCAGTTGTTCTGAAGTAACCATGCGACTTTTTTGAGTACTTCTCTTTCTCTTCCAAATTTCATGTTTTTCAATCCTTAAAAGGATTTGAAAGACGTTTGTTGATGGAACATTGTTCTCAAGGATAACATTGCAGAGAACTACTTATTCATCAATCTGCATGTAAGAAATGAGAAGTTTGCAGCTGCTCTAAAGATTGACTTCAAACGGTGGATCCCACCAAACCTCCGTAATTCCTTCTGATCCTTAATATAAAGTCTAGTTGATTTTTTTGGAGAAATTAAAGATACTAAATAAGTAATTGAATCATAGTATATATTTGTGTGTTTTTGGAACAGTGATAGGAATGCTTAAAAGCAGTTTTTCATTCGTGATTTATGATATACGAGGTAAGTATGTGAGAGAAGTTTTGTCTCGATTTACGTAAAAAGAAGCTTATGAGCTATCGTGACACCAATTCAAACATGCATATTATACAATATATTATTAGTTTATAAGGGTAGCTCACCTGGATCTCACCAGGTGAGGTTTGAGAAGGGATAAATGTACATAGTCTTATCCTTACAAGTAGAGAAGTTGTTTCCAAGATTTGAACCCGTGACCTAAAGGTCACATAGCAACAAATTTACCGTTGTGTCAAGGCTCACCTTCTTGTATATTATTAGTTTATTAGATTATACTCCAATAGTAATTAATAAGTGTCAAATTAGTTTGATATAAAAATGATAAATATAAGGGTTAAGGTGCAATTTTACCAAGAAAGTTTTTTCCGTAGGATGTTTGGTAGAAATAAGTTTTAGAATGGGTAAAAATACTGATAAACAATTTAAAATGGTGCAAATTTTTCAAAACCATTAAATTTTACCAAACGCTGTTAGGGTTTCTCTCTCTTATAATTTAATAGTTGTTTAGCCAAATTTAACGATTTTGATAAATTTGCAACACATTTTTAAATTGTTTATCGGTATTCTTTTCCCCTTCAAAACTTATTTTTGCCCTATGCCCTGAGAAAAAGCTTTATCAGTAAAATTGTATCTTAATTTATTCAGCGTTTTTAATATATACAAAAAAATCAATTAAATTTTATACTCCCTCCGATCCTAATTATAGGATAAAGTTAATTTTTTTTGGAGAAATTAAGGAAGCCAATTAAATTACTTTAAAATATTTATATTTTTATTTTTTCCTCTAAACTAATTAATTTCATTAATAAACTAATATATAATCTAAAGATATTAAAAATATAAACACTCTAAAGTAATTTAATTGGCTTCCTTAATTTTTCTAAAAAGATCAACTTTATCTTATAATTAGAACCGGAAGGAGTATTAATAACGGGAGGCAGTAGTAGGATTTAGGCTTTCCTTGAAGTTAGGGGGTTGTCCACTGGCATGCTTCCATACTTGGTAATTGAAGTATACCCACTTTAAGTGAAGCCTGAATCCTACCGATGGTTGCTTCTCTTTGGAGATTTTATCAACAAAAATTAAATGAATAATATCTAGAGGTCATCTTAAATGTTTCGCATTTCCAATGTTAATCAAAATTGGCCCCTAATTTTATGTGTTAAAATGTGCTTTTGATACTTACAGTTTCACCAAATCTTTTATTTGTTTCATACACGTTATGCTCTTGTGACTTGGTCCCTGTGGTTAAAAATGTTTGGAAAAGATTGAAATTGCCTTCAACTTTGTGAAAGCATGGCAAAAACGAAGGCATATGTGGTATCGTATAAGGAATATTCCCTTCCAAAATTTTAGTGGTCCTCATTATTGTCTCACTATTTATGGTTCTGCCATTAAAAGATCATTAATGATCGTTGATTAAAACCATCATTGCTTTGATATTTTCTTCTAACTATAATCACCACATATGCCGAAAAGCTTATTCTGTTTCCATCATTATCTATATCATTTACTCGCCTATGAATGACTTCCTTTTAATTAAAACTTTCCCTGGTAAATATGATAGGGAAATTTCATAAATTTTACTACTACTTTATATCTTATAATTTGGTTGAATAAATGCGCCAACTAGCTTCTTCATTAGGATAGTTATTGACATAAATTAAAAAGGAAGACATATCTTTATCTTGTTTTCTTTGCCCGATTTTTCTGTAGGTTTGTATTCCAAATGAAAAATAAAAAATCTGAATAAGAAAGAGAGCGTGTTTGGGATCGCGTGTTTTGCCTTCCCAACCGTGACTTTTTCTTTTGGTCTGTTTGGGTTAGTGTTAGAGGAGCATGTTCATGCAAATTGAAGCAAAACTCCTCTCATATACTTACCCTATATACTAAAAATCACGTCACAAAAGTAGCTTCCACCACCAACCCAAATAGGCACTTTGAAAAAGCACAGTGGTGTTTGGCTTTTTGAAAATTAGAGTGTTTGGGATAGTATTTTGACAACTGAGCTTTTTTTTCCCAAAAATAACTTCTCAAAAGAAGCTCAAAAATCTGGTTTTTTGAAGAAAAAAATCATTTCTACCGCCATCAATCTAAACACAAATCACATTTACAATCTAACTTTTATCCTATCTTAAATTTATAAAAGTCAAATTAAAAAAAAAAAAAAAACACTTCTACTATCGCTAAGTCAAACATGTCCAAAATCTACCTCTTACCTTCTTACTTGGCGGGAGATTAGTTTCCCACTTTCTCTGTTTTTTTTTCCCCCGATTTGATAACTTTTTGTTTTTCTGATTTGCAGTTTCTCTCCACCTTTCTTTCTTTTTGGTTTTTTTTTGGCTTGTAGAAGTTTCTCTCTTTCTTTAGATTAAAGAATAGTTTTTATGATTTATGAAATAAATATATAAACAAAATTTTATCTTAATTTATAAAAAATATTTTTAAAATCATGATTTTAAAGCTACCTAAACACGTTTTTACTCAAATAATCTCAACATGAGAAGAAACCAACTAGGGAAGTCCACGTCTTTACTTTGTACTTCATTTTTTGCGCAGCAAGCTTCAGCTCACCCATCCCAAATTCAAGGGTTTTACTTCGAAAACTGTAGCCACCCAACTCATCCTCCAATTTTATTTATTTATTTCTTTTTTTTTTTTTCAAAAATCGGAATTCAAACTCACATCAAATTCGAATTTATTTAATGGAAATTATTACCACTAGTTTTTTTTTTTACCTGAATATTTACCACTAGTTTAAGATATCGAATACATCTAATATTTATTAGGAGGTTAGCTTTTAACATCTCTGTAAGATAAAAAATTTACAATAATTTATTCATGTTATAAACTATTCCCTTCAATCCCAATTATTAGGGTAAATTTTAAAATCTTACTTAATTCTAAATATTATAGAGGAAAAATATGGAAGTTATATTATTTTTATAATCTTGCTTCTCCTCAATTGCAACAAGTTATTTATGGCATGATTTTAATTCTTTGATATCATTTATCGTAGTTATTAATCTCAGTACACATTTTTCTTTAAGTTTAAAAATATCAATTCACGGTATTTGACACCTCTTGCCTTTAAGAATAGGGAGATAGTTATTTTTGTGCCATAATTATGTTTGTAAAACAAAATTAAGAATAGTGAATGACGTGCATTGTTTTTTGTTTTGTTTTGCTTTTTTTGTCAACACAGACATGTATTCTTATATTAAAAACATTTTAACATGTTTCCAATTGTAGTTAATAATGCCAAATTTAATTGAGGGGTCGATATTAATTTTAAATATAAGATACATTATATATATATATATATATATTTATTACTCGTATTCATGAAAAGTGAGTAATGCTTGCTCCTATAAAAAAAATTATTAATGCCGCACACAGGGAACAAGATTGAGCAAATATGAAGACAGTGTATCTGTAATCAGAAATCAAAACTAGAGACATGCACAGAGAGATTCCGAGGGTCACGTCCTAAGCACTTCCATTTTTTTAAAAAAAAAAATTATAATAAGGGGTTTTTTTTTAAAAAAATGTCAAATTTATTACAATCAACTAACTTAAATACATTTATTAATCTAATTAAATTAGTTAAAGAGATCTTAGATTAAAGATTGAACGAGTGTTAACTATGAAAAAACGAGTTTAACTATTCTTGATGGTATCACTATCACAAGTAAATTGATATAAATTATATTACATTTGCTTATAGTACATTAATTTTATATAGATTTAAAATATAATAAAAAAATAGAAAAAAGTAACGTTAATTTCAAGAGGGGACAGAGACGTAATCAATTTGAAAATTAAATTCTAAAAATTTGGGTTAATAATTGTGAGAAGAAAAGCATATGCATGTGAAGAAAAGTCACAATCTCAACGGTGCATCTCTTTTCTGCCCCATACCCAATCATTCACTTCCAACTTCTTTTTAATATTTATTTAAGGTATATTACTTTCATTATGTATTATTATTTTATTATGTAGTTTCTTTATGTCTAAGTTAATTATTTATAAGACCTTGTGTTCGCATCGGTTTGGAACCGATTAGTTGGAAAGAGGTTTCGAATTAAGCTAATGCTTCGGGTTTAAGAAATTTCTGTGCATTCTCTCATAGCGTAGTCTAATATCAAAGCCCTTTGTTTAATGTTTAGAAAAAAACGTAAATATTATTTTATATATTTGATTCCAATTAAATTAGTACAAGTGTCTGTCTAAAAAAAATTAGAACAAGTGTATTTTAATTTTTAATATTTTTAAAAGTATTTACAGATTACTTATTAACAATATTCTCACATTGATAAACGCCAAAAATTAAAAAGATATTGAAAGCGTTGATGAAAACCTTCATATTCTGCCTAAATCGGCTAGTGAAAATCACCATTTTATTGGAGCATTGCATATTCTTTTTCTTAGTCTTTTGGATCAATAGGCCCTTGAAAATAACATAAAAAATCAAAAAAAAAAAAACTAAACTATATCTTTCTTACATTTGATTAATGAAAGGAATGAAAAATAACTTTTTTTAGTCACATCATTCAATCTCCTATGGTATATGCAAACTTTCAATGTATTTTGTATCTTAGTAGATATTAACCTATTATTTTCATTTGTAACTATATCAATACCACCTTATACATTTACTCAAACCTGACTTACCCGATCACTATCTCAAATAATGTATTACCTCCGGTTCTAATTATAAGATAATATTGATTTTTTTGGAGAAATTAAGGAAGCTAATTAAATTACTTTAGAATATTTATATATTTTTCTTTAAACTAATTAATTTGACTAATAAACTAATATATAATCTAAATATACTAAAAATATAAATACTTTAAAATAATTTAATTGGCTTTCTTAATTTCTAAAAAAAAATCAATTCTGTCTTATAATTAGGACCGGAAGGAGTATATTATCTCTCCACTTAAGAGTTCAATGACCTTTTTTTTTAACCCCATCAACTATAATCATATTAATATTATAAAAAAGATTATGTCTTATTTGCTGCATAATGGGCAAGGTATTAAAACTCGGACCGGGCATTGAACCGGTCGGGATACTGGGTTAAGGGTCAGTGGGTCAAACCGTGGAACCAATAAAACAGGGCGGGCTGGCCCGCTAGCCCGCCAAAAAGAGGCAGGTTCGGGCCTCCGAAATGGCGGCCCGTTTAAATTCGGGCTAAACGGGCTCAGCTCATTTAGCCCGCGGGTTGGCGGGCTAGCCCTCCAACCCGCGATTTTTTTTTTTTGATTTTTTTTGATTTTTTTCTCCTCAAATGCCCTCTTAGTATTCCTTATCTTCTTTCCTTTGATGATGTGTTTAATTAATTCCCTATATTTTTTATTTGACACTTATTTTCATATTATATTTATTTATTCTACTATTATTAAATTTAAAAAATATGTGTTTATATAGTTTTGTGATGTGAATAGATGGAAAAAAAAAAGTAAGAATGAAATTGACTTTACAATATAAATGTATAAAAAAAAAAGAAGTATGATAAGAGCAGGTGAAAAAGAAAGATGGTAGATTTTTTAAAAAAAAGAGGGGACAGAGACGTAATCAATTTGAAAATTAAATTCTGAAAATTTGGGTTAATAATTGTGAGAAGAAAAGCATATGCATGTGAAGAAAAGTCACAATCTCAACGGTGCATCTCTTTTCTGCCCCATACCCAATCATTCACTTCCAACTTCTTTTTAATATTTATTTAAGGTATATTACTTTCATTATGTATTATTATTTTATTATGTAGTTCCTTTATATCTAAGTTAATTATTTATAAGACCTTGTGTTCGCATCGGTTTGGAACCGATTAGTTGGAAAGAGGTTTCGAATTAAGCTAATGCTTCGGGTTTAAGAAATTTCTGTGCATTCTCTCATAGCGTAGTCTAATATCAAAGCCCTTTGTTTAATGTTTAGAAAAAAACGTAAATATTATTTTATATATTTGATTCCAATTAAATTAGTACAAGTGTCTGTCTAAAAAAAATTAGAACAAGTGTATTTTATTTTTTTAAAAAAATACACTTGTCATAGTTTTGTTGGAAACGAGTAGTTTTAGTTTATAGAATTAAGTATATAAGCTCTCTTCTAAGTTTAACATTCACCTTGCGAATCAGCTTATATTGATATCATAGTTATAACCTTATAAAACTTCTTTCTTTTTTAATATTTTAAAAAGTATTTACATATTTCTTATAAACAATATTCTCACATTAATAACGCCAAAAATTAAAAATACATTGAAAGCGTTGATGAAAACCTTCATATTCTGCCTAAATCGGCTAGTGAAAATCACCATTTTATTGGAGCATTACATATTCTTTTTCTTAGTCTTTTGGATCAATAGGCACTTGAAAATAACATAAAAAACCATTAAAAAAACTAAACTATATCTTTCTTACATTTGATTAATGAAAGGACTGAAAAATAACTTTTTTTAGTCACATCATTCAATCTGCTATGGTATATGCAAACTTTCAATGTATTTTGTATTTTAGTAGGTATTAACCTATTATTTTCATTTGTAACTATATCAATACCACCTTCTACATTTACTGAAACCTGACTTACGGGATCACTATCTCAAATAATGTATCACCTCCGGTTCTAATTATAAGATAAAGTTGACTTTTTTTTGGAGAAATTAAGGAAGCTAATTGAATTACTTTAGAATATTTATATTTATATTTTTTTTTCAAACTAATTAATTTGACTAATAAACTAATATATAATCTAAATATGCTAAAAATATAAATACTCTAAAATAATTTATTTGGCTTTCTTAATTTCTTCAAAAAAGTCAACTCTATCTTATAATTAGGACCGGAGGGAGTATATTATTTCTCCACTTAAGAGTTCCATGACCTTTTTTTTTAACCCCATCAACTATAATCATATTAATATTATAAAAGAGATTATGTCTTATTTGCTGCATAATGGGTTTAGAATGCTCATTAAGCACTATCCTGTGAGTACAATTAAGAAATTAATTAGCTAATGTCCACTACTCCTAGTGTATCTTTTCCTTTACAATAATGACACTCAACTTATCATTACAAGCAACAAAAACATATTTCAAGGTTTCAACCTACCACTTCATAGATTATCAGCATTCTTTTTGGGTGGATTAACCTTTATTTGTAATGATAACTCTTTCTTTCAAAAAAAAAAAAAATTATTTAAACATGTTTTATTAAAAAATGTGATCTTTTTAAATGACGCAGTTGCTATATACTCTATATTATATAGAAGCTTCATATGTTTACAAATTTTGATTAGACACCATGAGAATTATGATTAGGTTAATGGGATGGATTCAGGAAAAAATTGATTAAATTATTTTATTAATTAATTTCATTTAAATTATATTTTTTACTTACTACCAGAATATAATATTTAATACATTCATTTAAAGTATTTTATAATGGTTGCTTATTATATGCAAAGAATTTTCTGTTTCAAATCTTTATATTTATATCAAATATCATTTAATAATTATTACCAAAACAATATCATTTTATAATACATATTAATTATTAGCATAAATGTAGCCGAGATATTTATAGTAGTTGATGATCTCTTCAAATGACAAGACTGGGTTTAAAATACAAATTACAGGATTAAATTACTTTCAATAATAATTAATTTTTTATATTTTTACAAATTTAAGATGTTAAAAAAAAAAAGAAATCAACGGTGTAAAATGCTTTCAACTCTCAAATAAATAACCAAATAATAATAATCTGGATGACTTTCCCAGGTTTTTTCACGTGAACCCCACACCGCAATTTGTAACGCTCTTCCCCATCGTCAAACGACGTCCACTTGGTTTTCGCTGCACAATTTCAGATCTGGCCCTCGCCAATTCTTTTTTGTCGTTTTGCAAATATCCCTGTAAACGACAAATATCAAAAAACGCAAAACCAAAAACAACCTCTGCCATCTCCATCACATAAATTAAGACTTGTAAATATTACAATTATTCCAAGGAACAATAATAATAATAATAGGAAAAATCTCCCATTTCGTTCTGTCCTAATATTATACGGACCACAATCTCAGTCATATTTAATTATTTATATCTTGCTTACTAGAGAGCACCGCACAGCAGCAAACGCTTACTCAAATGGCGTCTACGGCTGCGATCGGTGGTTTGAAAGTGCCATCATCATATGCTTCTTCTTCTTCATTATCTAATGACTCTAACAAGAAAGCCATTTCTAGGAGTCTCGGTTTCTCGGCTTCACAGTTTTGTGGAGATAAGATCGCCGCAGTTTCAGTGGGAGGAGGCGGTTTTCGCCGCCGCCGTCCGGTGATTGTATCTCCGAGGGCTGTTTCTGATTCTAAGAACTCCCAGACATGTCTTGACCCAGATGCTAGCCGTGTGAGTTTTGGCTCTCTGTTTTTAACATTGACTTGCTCAAATTAATTTTCTTTTGATCAAAGGATAAGTGAAATACTCTTTTTTATGTTAGTTTCTCACTGTATGTGCCTAATGGGTGTCAAATTGGACTTTTGATTCTTATAGATGGCCATGCTGAGTTAATGGGATTTCATGCAAAATTATTAGAAATCATAAAAGAGTGATTATTTCTTTGGTTTCTTCAGAAATCTGAATGAGACTATGAAAATTCTTCTTATAATCAAAGAATATATTGCATTGATATTAAGTATGTGTTTTTGGGCTCTGTAATTGAGTTTCATGAGAACCAGCTTCCACTGAATCGTTTGTATATATTGTTATCATAATATTCAGAGTGTACTGGGAGTTATACTTGGAGGTGGTGCTGGTACTCGTCTTTACCCATTGACCAAGAAGAGAGCAAAACCGGCCGTTCCTCTTGGAGCAAACTACAGGCTGATTGATATCCCTGTAAGCAACTGCCTAAATAGCAACATATCCAAGATCTATGTTCTCACACAATTCAATTCTGCATCCCTCAATCGGCACCTTTCTCGTGCTTATGCAAGCAACATGGGTGGCTACAAAAATGAGGGTTTCGTTGAGGTTCTTGCTGCTCAGCAAAGTCCAGAAAACCCTAATTGGTTCCAGGTAATATCATTATCTTAGCCCTAAATGTGTTATTGTTGATCCTGACGTGAAAATCTAGCAATCACCATTCATCTTAATTTGTTTGAACTTTTAATGTCCTTCAATTCATCATGATTGCTGTAAGGGAATTGTGATCAACTTTGATTTCATCATTGCAGGGCACTGCAGATGCTGTTAGGCAATATTTATGGCTATTTGAGGAGCACAATGTGTTGGAATTCTTAGTCCTGGCCGGTGACCATTTGTACCGAATGGATTATGAGAAATTTATTCAAGCACACAGAGAAACTGATGCTGATATTACTGTGGCTGCATTGCCAATGGATGAAAAGCGTGCCACTGCATTTGGTCTGATGAAGATCGATGAAGAAGGACGTATTATTGAATTTGCCGAAAAGCCTAAAGGAGAACAACTGAAAGCTATGAAGGTAAACCCCATAAAATATGCCTTTCATGTCGCTTAACCTAGTAGATGTTACTTATCCAATTGATCAATTGTTTGTGTCATTTTTTCTCTACTAGGTTGATACTACTATTTTGGGTCTTGATGATGAGAGAGCAAAAGAAATGCCTTTTATTGCTAGCATGGGTATATATGTTGTCAGCAAACATGTGATGTTGGATCTTCTCAGAGACAGATTTCCTGGTGCAAATGACTTTGGAAGTGAAGTCATTCCTGGTGCAACTTCTATCGGAATGAGGGTATGGCTTCATTTCAATTTTGATCCATAAGAAAAGTTTACTCTTGTTCTTATGTGTGAATGTAGCTTTGGAATTTGATATTTTTTGTGATAAAATTATATTCAAATTTTCTAAGTACTTATTGAGCTAATAGCTGCTTTGATTTATGAGAGAAATTTCACTAATGGGTATAAATGTTACTCTATCTAACCGTTTTCCCTGTTATGATTTTCAGTAGTTAAAAAAAAAATCATTGAAACTGCATAAAAATTTCACTCTAAAACTCTGTTGTTACAGAGTTTTAGTTTGTGATTTGCTGGAGGTTCCAACATTTGATTTGTAGAATTCTACTATCATGGCTC
The DNA here is from genome assembly GCA_963855925.1 of Inga laurina. Classification (NCBI taxonomy): domain Eukaryota; kingdom Viridiplantae; phylum Streptophyta; class Magnoliopsida; order Fabales; family Fabaceae; genus Inga; species Inga laurina. The sequence goes on along the minus strand of OY979706.1, from coordinate 5,850,282 downwards.
CAATCCCTACTCTCTAAAGGTTTGATGTTACCTTTGTGAATTTTCACAGGTACAAGCTTACTTATATGATGGCTATTGGGAAGACATTGGTACAATTGAGGCTTTCTACAATGCAAATCTTGGCATCACTAAAAAGCCAGTGCCAGACTTCAGGTGACTAATTATAACCATTTGATATAACCATCTTATTGCCATTGTGCTTTAATGGTTTCAGCTTTCTCATTATGTTTAAATGTCTGCAATGTTGGGATATCAATGGCAGTTTCTATGACCGTTCAGCCCCAATTTACACCCAACCTCGATATTTGCCTCCATCTAAGATGCTTAATGCTGATGTCACTGATAGTGTTATCGGTGAAGGTTGTGTAATTAAGGTAAGATTATTTGAACATTGACAGGATCCCAATCAAATATAGAGGAAGCTAACTTTATTTTTCATAATATGTTGCATAGAACTGCAAAATTCACCATTCTGTGGTTGGGCTGAGATCTTGCATATCAGAGGGAGCAGTTATAGAAGACTCACTTTTGATGGGGGCTGATTATTATGAGGTGATATTATTTTAACCAATGTCTCTTGCACTTATACCAATCAAGATGTAACCTATCCAAGTTATTCAAATGATACAGTAATTGAACTTTGACAATCGGTACTAACTGGGATTCTCCTTTCTGATTGTCTTCTTCCAGACTGATGCTGATAGGAGGTTCTTGGCTGCCAGAGGCAGTGTTCCAATTGGTATTGGGAAAAATTCTCACATCAAAAGGGCAATAATTGACAAGAATGCTCGTATTGGGGAAAATGTTAAGGTGATTATACACTGCTTCCATAGGACATGTAGTATTCTCTCTGGTCTCAAATATAGGGCGCTTTCTATAAAAAAAATCATGGCCTATAATATAGGTCACTTGGCTGGTCATTAGTGAACTTTTCCCAAATATTACCCCTATTACATCTCTATAGTCTATACTCTTACGTATGGGCAAAGTTGGAAAAATGTTTCATTTGCACACAAAGTTAATGAGTCACCTACCTCTCCTTGGTTCTGGTGTTCTAGTGAGATAGTTAAAGATGACTACGCTTTTTTGAGGGAAAGTAGTCTAATTTGATTTCCTTTATCAGATCCTCAATGCTGACAATGTTCAAGAAGCTGCAAGGGAAACTGATGGCTATTTCATAAAAAGCGGTATTGTCACGGTGATCAAGGATGCATTGATTCCCGGTGGAACTGTCATCTAAGAAGAAGCTGTGTGTTGTTTCCTTGTCATGAAGATGGAGCTCATTTTCACGGCAAAAGGTTTAACAGAAGTCCTGCTTTCCACGTTGGAGATATGCTTTGGGGCTAAAGATGTATATTTTTGGCTGGGAGTTTGTAAATAATAGAGGAAAAGACGTGCCCTCTGAGTAGTTTACTCTGTGTAATGCTCTTTATTCGTTGAAATTCAATAAAAGCTTTTAAGCTGTTATGGACTGCATGGTCTATGGCATGTTTAAGATGGGAATAAGGCCTCAAAACTGGGGAAAGAAACATCTCATCTAAACAGTTATTAATTGAATTCTGGGCCGTGCTAAATAAAAATTATTTATATTTTCATATATTCATTCAAAGAGAGAGTGAGACTGGGGTCCTTATCCCTTAACCATCACCTTCTGTGTTTGAGGCCGGGGGGATGGAGAAAACTTCCTTAGGAGTAGAGTAGGGAATTTAGGTCGAACCCATCGGGCCAGTCTGTTTAAACCCGAGCCCTTCAAGGGCCGGGCTTATGATTTAGAAGCCAAAACTGGAAGCTCTTTTAGGTTCGTTTAATATTTTTTAAAAATAAATTTATATACATAATATCATTATATCAAATTATCAATATAAGAGACACCTAAGTACCTAATAAAGTATTAATAATAGGTAAAAACTTATTAAATGGTTTGATTTATTTTATTTTCTTCAATGGTTTATTCATTTAAACTTTAAAAAAGAGGCTAATTTGGACTTTAGATTATTATTTTAACTAAAATTTTATGATTTTTAAAAATAATGTATCTCAATTTAAGGTAAAATAATAAATAAATTGTAAAACTTGAAAAATATATATATTTTTAAATTAAAATGAGTTCAAACCCGTTTAGACCCGAGCCGTGAAGGGCCAGCCCTGTAGGGCCGGGCCGAGCCATATTCCCGGCTCTACTTGGGAGGCCTTCCCCCGTATGAGCTTGACAGAAGGCTGGAGTGGTGTGTCCACTTGCCCACTATTTTGTAACCAAAAAAAAAACAAATAGAGAGAGAGAGAGTGAGTGAGACAATAAGGTGAGGCTAGGGATGAAATTTACTCATCTTTTTATTACTTACTTCTCTTATATTTCTTTTTTATTATATATATGATCAATTTGTAATTGTATAAGATTTAGATTTAAGGCAAACTGGACACATTTTCCATGCATTACATAGACTTTGAGGTGAGTGGCAATATGGCTTGGAATATAATTTATATTATATAATGATATAGTTAATTGAGGAGTTAAAAGTTAAAACAGGCCAGCTCCATTGATAAGATGGTGGCACTCTTCAAAGAGAAGAATAAGAAAACATTTACTCAAGTTTTTAATGATCGCATAAAAAACATATTAATGTATATACTTGTAATCATTGGATCCCCATTAGTGCCTACTGCCTAGGGCTAGGGATTGTTCTTTTTATAAGTTGGGGCATCAGAGAAAGGAATTTGTTACTCTGTCACACATGATTTCTCCAACAAATCAAGAGGAAGGGATTTGTATTGAAAATCTCATCAAGGAATGGTTATTCAAAATAATTTCTCGATAACAAGAGAATTAAATGTTATTTTATATTTCCTCTCGTCCAATCGAATTGTGGATCAAAACGGAGGGCAAAAAACTCCCAGAAGCACAGATTAGGTAAAGAAGCAATGAAACAATAATAAATACAATTGGGATTATAAAAAAACTATTAAAGTTTTTTTTTATACTAAAACTATTGAAGTTAGTAAAGCAAATTATCATAATCTATTCAATAAAATTAGACCCTCAATCTCTTACAAAATTGAAGAAGTCAAATATGGGGGAAATGAGCACAACGTGTGAGATCTACACATGTTGCGAGGCACATTATTTAAGTAAATTTCACATTCTTTGTATCTATCACTTTGTTTTTTAGATTGTGAGAGTTAATTTTATAACTCAAATCTCGTATATCTATTCAACCATTTCTATTTCTTGAGCTAGATGGCCTTCGCCACAATTGGACTCTTCACAAGATGCTTGCCATAAGACCAAATCATCTTCCCAAACACATAGGGCCCGTTTGGTTGGATTCCATTATACCCTACAGTGCAATGCAATGATAATACAATGCAATATTAATTACAGGGGTAGTATTTGGTTTGATTTTTAAGCAAGGTGCAATAAACTTCTGAGTTTCCATGGACTTATTTAGTTATTTTTTTGTAGTGGTATCAATGTATATAGTAGTAGTATCGGTACATATATTGGTGATATCAGTATATAAATTGGTGTTATTAGTGCACATAATAGTGATATCAGTACATAAAGTAGTGGTATTAGTACGCATAATGATGATATCAGAATTCAAAGTAGTGGTATCACTACACATAGTGGTGGTATCAGCATACAAAGTGGTGGTATCAATGCACATAGTTAATTATTATTAACTAGCAATAATAATACCGACACCACATAATACATAAAAAATCGCCATTAAAAGAGATTCTTTTAGCGGCGACATTTCAAGTCACCGCCAAAACTTTGATACCCAGGTTTTTTAGTAATATAAGGGATTCAAACAGCTTAAAAGAAATATAAGAACCCAAAAAGTCAGTAATTTTACCTCTAGTACATGGATGAAAACTAGTCTTTTTTTTCAGCTTCTCTTTCCTCACTTTTAATAGGAATCTCTTCCACATCCACAGCATCTTTGTAGTTTTTCTTTATCATCTCTAAGTAGTTTTTCGAGCTTTAGGATGAGACAATCTATTATGCACATTTCCCTTTTACTTAACCTCAATAATGCATCATAGGAGGCAAGATGATTTGCACACTTATTGCAATATCTCATGGGTCATAAATACGTACCCTATCTAAAAGACGCAATACATCATTAAGGGGTTGAATACATTTGGGTCAACACTCTTCCCTATTTAATATTCTCACAAGCTGATGATGGTCCAGCTCTAGCTAGATCAATGAGTTCTTGTAGTTAGATTCTTTGAGCACAAGTAAGTCATCTCTAAAGGCTAATAATTCTAACTTAAAAATCTTGATATCATGTTTGACATGCCTTAAATAATCTAAATGTGCTTTCCATGACAATCACAAGCTGATGAGGGCCCTTATGCCAACTCGAGAACATTCTGGTTTATCTTTGATGCTCGCGTTTGAGTTTAATTTAATAACGCCAATGGGGGATGCTTCCCATATAATGTTGCTTTTTAGTTTCTCCATGAGTTACTCCTGAGATCATGAGCATATTCATCTTGTGTGCCCCCAACCACCTTGTACATGTTCTGTAAAGATTTCATTAAGACATTTAAATTTTTTGGCTGTGATCCTTGGAATGTAGTTTTTTTTGTGCTTTTTTAAAAACCCCTACAACGTTGCCATACTTTCCTTCTCTTAAAAGGAGGCTGACTAGAGTTTTGAACTTGTCGAGCATGTTGCATCTGAGTAAAGGAAAAAGAAATGAGAATGAAAAATCTGTGAATAAGTGTATAGCTTGAATCAATATGGAAGTAAATAACGCATTGTAGCTTAGTGAAAAAAACTAAAAGAAGGTGTTGTGTGATATTTCAGGAGGAAGTTGCAATTCCAAAGGGAACTTTGCAAGTTGACATACTTGAGACAATGGTACTAGTCCAATAGAATAAAAAAACATCAACATCATACAAAAACTTTAAAAACATTCAGAAATAAGATTGTGCCAAATCTTATAAAAGGGGGAGAAGAGAGAGAGCATAACATGGAAAGTTAAGTCATACACATGCGAACACAAAAAAAAGACTCTACAAGCTATGAGGTTGAAACTATGTCATGTTAATAACTATTCAAAATTGGAAAAAATATTGGGCCACAAAGGATTATAAAGGACATAGTCTAAACGTTCCCAAACCATTTCTTCATTCTACCTTTTATTTGTCCATATAAACCAAGAACCTTTGGGAGGAAAATTAATTAAACCAGTGTTAGACAAAAAACCTTGAAATGTTCGTCACTTTACTAACTTATTCTACTATTATGGAATGTATTAAGAGATTGGAATAAGTGTACAAAACACCATGCTTCCTGTGGTGCTTCACTGAGGCTAAGTAAAAGGGAAAGGTGCATAACTTATTGCCCTACTCCACAGTTGGAAAAACTAATAAGAGATGATAAAGCCATAAGTATACAAAGTGGTGGATCAATACACATAGTAATGGTATCAGTATATATAGGAGTGGTATCAGTACACATAGTAGTGAGATCATTTACAAAGTGGTAGTATCAGTACACATAGTAGTAGTAGTATTAGTTTACAAAATAGTGATATCAATACACATAATTAATTATTATTAACTAGCGATAATAATACTAACACCAAATAATCCAAAAAAAGTAGCCGTTGCAAGAGACTCTTTTAAAAAGTCATGGTCAAAACTTTGACATTAAGTGGTGAGATGAAATGTCACCATTGAAAATGTTACTTTTAGCACTGCAAGCCTCCCTTTTAAATTATATGAGAAGAACCTCATGGGCGTTGTTAAACTAAACTCGGATATCGCCATCAAAGATAAACAAAAAAACATTCTTGAATTGGCATAAAGGACCTCTCCGTAATTGTCTTGGAAAGCACATTATAAGTTATTCAGGATACGTTAGACATGATACTAAGGTTTTTGAGTAAGAAGTATTAGCCTTTAGAGATGGCTTACTTGTGCTTAAAGAATCCAACCGCAAGAACTCAATAATCCAACCATAGTTGGACCATCATCAGATCGTGAGAATATTAAAGAGTAAGGAGTGTTGCCTAAATTCATTTAACTTCCTAATGATGTATTGCGTCTTTTAGATAAGGTACGTGTTTATCACCCAATCTCTCATGTATTAAGATATGGGAATATGTTTGCAAATCATATTGCCTCATGTGGTGTTTCACTGGGGCTAAGTAAAAGGAAAAGATACATAACATATTGTCCCACCCCACAGCTAGAAAAACTACTTAGAGATGATAAAGATAAACTTAGAGTTATAAGTATACAAAGTGGTGGTATCAATACACATAGTAATGGTATCGGTACATATAAGAGTGGTATCAGTGAACATAGTAGGGGATTAGTATACAAAGTGGTGGTATCAGTACACACTGTAATGGTATTGTATATATAAGAGTGATATCAGTACATATAATTGTGGTATCAGTACACAATTAATTATTATTAATAAAGATGCTATGGATATAAAAGAGATTCCTAGTCAAAGTGAGGAATGAGATACTGAAAAGAATGACTAGTTTTTATCCATATTCCAAAGGTAAAATTGCTGACTTTTTGAGTTCTTAGATTTTCCTTTGCTCAATACTAGAAGATGTGCATGTTGCCAAGAAGCAAAGGAAAATATATGTTGTTGTATTGGTTGGTTTTAAAGAAATGGAAAAATCTAGCAACCTTTCCAAGGTGAAGACAACATGTATCCTTTTTTCTTCTTTTTTTTCAGTATATGATTGAGATTTCTTATATAGTAAATGCTTTATGACCAGATAAAAAATGATCTATTTTTCGTGTCATTGTGTAGGTTGCTTACTGGTTTTGGTAGCTTGCTTTAGGGTCATGATAGCCATTTGTGACAGATTTACTGTTGAGGAGCTGCAGCATCATGGACGTTGCCTTAAGGTTCATATTGGTTTGGGATCTATTAGTGCAAGCCTGCTGCACATGTATTCATAGACCATGTCATGAGAATTTACAGAAAGGATAGCCTAACTATTTCTTTCCTTTTATTACCTTAGAACCTTATATTTGTTAAGGACCATAAGGAAGGTCTTGCTGCCATATCCAAAAGAGCAATTAAGGAAGTTTCTTATAAAGGTACAGATGTGGTTATCTTTGATACTACTTGTTATATGCATGTACTATTCCAGTTGATTTTAATAAATTATAACTTATATCTCATATTAAGTGACGTGTGTACAAAAAAATTAGTTGACTCATTGCTATCATCAACTTCAGTCATACATTAGTTCCTGCTGTGAAGGGATCATTTCCATGAGGGATTGTTTGAACAACTCTGGCTTTTCGTTTACAATATTGTTATCATAAAACTGAAATGTTTATCAGGCATTACTGGTTTTTAGGACAACCAACGGTTGATAGGGGCATGTTCAAAGCTAAAATACCAGGAAAAACCAGATCTAGTCTTATTTGTCGAAAAAGGAGAAGCACTGGTTGCTCAACTTTCAAAGTTCAAGCAAGTTAAGTTCAATATCAATTTAAAAACAATTATAAGTGTAACACATCCCTTGGATACTATGCAATACATGAGGACCCCCTAGTTTATGACAAACTTGATTATACAAAGTAAAGTAATATACGGGATTCAAACAACTTAAAAGAAATCCAAGAAGCCAAACAGTCATCAATTTTACCTCTGAAACATAGATGAAAACCAGTCTTTCTTTTCAGCATCTCCTTCCATGCTTTAACTAGGAATCTCTTCTATATCCACAACATCTTTGTTACTTATAGCTCTAAGTAGTTTTTCCAACTCTGGGGTGGGATGATCTATTATGCACCTTTCTCTTTTATTTAACCCCAGTGAAGCACCACAAGAGGTAAGATGATTTGCACATTTATTCTTATCTCTCAATATATGAGAGATTGGGTGATAAACACGTACCCTATCTAGAAGACGTAATACATCATTAAGGGATAAAATAAATTTGTGGCAACGCTCTTCCCTATTTAATATTCTCACAAGCTGGTAATGATTCAGCTCTAGGTGGATTAATGAGATCTTGCAGTTAGATTCTCTGAGCACAAGTAAGACATCTTTATAGGCTAATAATTCTAACCCAAAAACCTCAATTTCAAGTCTGACACATCTTGAATAACATATAATATGATTTCCGTGACAATCACGAACGAGGGCCCCTATGCCAACTTGAGAACGTTTTGGTTTATCTTTGATGCTAGCATCTGTGTTTAATTTAATAACACCGATGGGGGCTGCTTCCCATATAATGTTGCTTTTTAGTTTCTCGATGAGTTGCTCTTAAGATCTCTTGAGTTCAGAAGCATATTCGTCTGGTGCGCCCCCTAAACTACCTTGTAAATGTTCTGTAAAGATCTCTTTTAAGACATTGACATTTTTTGGTTGTGAACCTTGAAATGTAGTTTGTTGGTGCTTTTTTAAAAGCCCCTGCAATACTGCCGTACTTTCCTTTTCTTAGAAGTAAGTTGACTAGAGTTTTGAACTTGTCGAGCATGTTGTAGAGTTGAAAGGAAAAAAGCAATGAGAATGAGAAATCTGTAAATGAGTGTACAATTTGAATCAAGATAGAAGTAAATAACACATTGTAGCTTAGTAAAAAAACTAAAAGAAGGTGTTGTATTTCGGGAGGAATTTGTAAATCCAGAGAACTTTGCAAGTTGACATCCGTTAAACATTTAAGTGCTAGACAATGGTACTGGTCCAATGGAATAAAAAACCATCAACATCATATGAGAACTTGAAAAACATTGAGGAATGTTAATAAACTTCAGAATCGGGAAAAGTATTGAGCCACAAAGGATTATAAAGGACACGGTCTAAACGTTCCCAAACCACTTCTTCATTTTGCCTTTTATCTGTTCATGCAAACCAAGAACCCTCAGGAGGAAAATCAATTAAACCAGTATTAAACAAAAAACCTTGAGTACAGAACCTGATTTCAATCCCCAATTATAGCCCACGGAGCATTCATAAGGGTCATGAATCACCGACAACCAATCCCGGAGCTTATAACGGTCAGAAACATCCAGAAAACCATAAACACAAGAAAAATAGGAAGAAGCATTTAAGAATATTTTTAAGTGCTAGACAATGGTACTGGTCCAACAGTGGACAAGAGCAAAAATACAATTGAGAGTTTACTAGTATTTTATTACTGCGAAAAAAAGATTAAACAGTTACACAAAATGGAGAATACTAGTACAATGCCTGCAAGCGAAGGGAAGCGTAAATGTTCTGGGACTAAGCAGTACGTAGCATATACTGATCCTACAATTTATATAAATCGCACAAGATCACAGCATATAATCAATAACAATAGTGAGAAGAGGATGTATCTGGAGCTCCAACATTATCTTGCGACGGCATTTAAAGGATTGAAACAGTAATTGGTACCGGTCTGAGTAAGTTTCTGAGGATTGAGTCACTAATGAAAGGAACATCACCAGCAAGAAGGGCAATATGAGTAGAAGAAGATTAGTGTGTATATATGTTTTAACTCGTTATACATATATATATAAGAAAACAGTGAATATAGGAAGAAGAGCAATAATCCATAGATGAAGGATGCAAAAGAAGAGTAATGGAGCAGAAAATGGGTGAGTCACCAATAAAAGAAATGGGCCCTATCAAAACAGAGAATCTTAATGAAAACAGAAAGCAACAAAAGGAACTTAACCAGCAAGAAGAGCAATATGAGCAGAAGAAGATTAGTGTATGTATTAACTCGCTATATATATATATATATTTATATATGTATAAGAAAACGATGAATATAGCAGAAGCAATGATCCATGGATTGAATGTTGCAAAAAAAGAGCAATGGAGAAGAAAATGAGTGAGTCACCAATAAAAGAAATGAGCCCTATCAAAACAGAGTACCTTAATGAAAAATGAAAGCAACAAAAGAAACATCACCAACAAGAAAAACAATTTGAGAAGAAGAATAAAATTAGTGCGTATGTTTAGTGTATGTATTAACTCGTTATATATATGTATGTATGTATATATATATTTATAAGAAAACGGTGAATATAGGAAGAAGAGCAATGATCCATGGATTGAAGGTTGCGTGGGATGCTGCTTACAGAAATATTACTCTTGAATCCGAGTCTGTAGAATTCTTACAAGAAGATCATCAGACAAGGGTGCTGAGCCACTTGTCCCACAAAATAATCTGAACATATATAGTGTGAGAATGAGCAGCGCAAACGCAAATGAGGTGATTACCTTTGTGTTAACCATTTAGTAAAAATTAATCACTAATTGCATGATTATATTTATTTTACCTTTGATATACAAGATTGTGGAAGGTCTTGCTATGATTATCTTCATTCATATCAACCAATCTGAATCTTAATGTATTTCATGATGACTCTCTTTGAAACCTGCAATCATGTCAGATAAGAACCAATAATTTTAATGCAGATATATATTACAAAAAAAAAAAAAAAATCAGACATTAAATGCAAATTTTTAAGATCCACGTCAAGCTGCCAAATCCCATATTCAGGGGAATCCAGATCCAAATTAGGTACAACTCACACTATGCCAATAGGGGACGGGACAATACAAGCCTGAAACGCCGTTCACATAAATTCAAACCAAGAGTTATATATATAGTTGACAAAATGGATAACCACTAACTTACAACTCATGCATATTGTTTCCCAATGTCTAATTACAAAATACACTTATCATGAGATAAATGTTTTGCGTTAGAAATCCCAAAAAATAAGGGACTGGACAATGTTAGCTTTAGATGTCATTTAAAGCATAAACCCAAAAGTTCTATCTTTGCCAAGATGGAAGACCACTAACTTAAATATGAATATGGTAAGGTAGGTTGGCCGACACCACGGCCCACGGGATTTAGAAACCACCAAGTGTAACTTATTACCTATATTTGACCTATGGGTAAGTATCAAAGTGTGATATGAGATAAAGCTAGAAGGATAAACGACTAATTTGATTCATAAACCTTTGATCATTAAGCCCAGTCTTGCTTACGTACATTTACACTTATTTGGAATGCAATCCAAACGCCAAAAAGTCACATGGTACCATTTAAAAGTGGTCACATAAGACCATTAACAAAAGAACTACATTAACAGTGTCACGACAAAATAAAAACCATAACAAACACAAAGGATTGCATATTCTGACTGAGAAACGTGTGCCTTAGTAACCCCAGCTGACTAAAAATTATTGGGGCATCACGAGGAGTTAAGAAACGAGAACAATGTTTCATTGACAAAGCTGGAAACCAGTTAACCATCACTTTAATCAAAATGAGTAGACATAGATGTAAGTGCTGCTTTACACATGTCAACAAGTTTGGAACGCATCCAAACAACAAAATTATGTTATACCCATTAAAAATGGACAACGTAAACCACTGTCCCAAATCAAAAAAACATAAACCCAACATGACTATAAGCAGCTATCTGGAACCATTCAAGCCCTGCCTCCTCCCTAAAGCAATGCTCTTCTAACTGGCAATAATATCTCATAGAATGAGGGATTCCAATTCCTGCCTGTTTTCTTCCAAGCTGAATAGCAATTAAATTTGTATACATAAATACCTGTTAGTAACAAAGGAAAGAGGAAATAACCATCCATAAGTTTAACTTCCAAGATTCACCACCAATAAATGACTCCCAACTACCGATAACTTTAGAAAGTCACAATCGTAAGATGTTTTACATAAAAGGTTCCTGAGCAAAGTTGCTAGTTATACGGGGGGAAACGAAACCCATATGCCAACGCCATTCATGCAAACTCACCTCAGAAAACAAAGCGCAATCATACCCCAAATATGCATAAATTAATATTGAAGCAAGCATCTACTTTTCATTTCCTAGATATAAATAGCACCTAACCTACACTCATATATATTTTTGCCATACCTTGTCTTAAGATGAGATTGCAAAGATAGCCTTTTTTTTTTCTGAGTGCCTATTGGCTTTAGCTATTAGTAGATGTATTCTATTGTATGATCTTATGAGAATTTCTTGTAGAATGAAATTGGGAAGTTTCCATCACTATATGAGAAATTTCTGATTAGAAATCCACCCATTTACAGGCCTAGAAAGGCACTTACACTGTTGTTATCATCAACGTGTCTGACATACTTTGTTTGAGTTCCCCGTCATATGAAAGGCAGAATAGAAATATGAGAGCAGCTGAAACATTTACTATTTCTTTATACAAGAAACATCTAGTATTTTAATTCCCTATGAAATGTAGTGGTCCTTTTGCAATTACATTTACAAGATTCAAGCAGAGATAATAAATAAAGGTGAGAACCCATGAAGAATAAATTGTCAGATATAGAGATGAACATCTATAAGTAATATACTTAATTCGCCAGAATGAGATCGTTTGTACCGAATGGATTATGAGAAATTTATTCAAACACACAGAGAAACTGATGCTGATATTACTGTGGCTGCATTGCCAATGGATGAAAAGCGTGCCACTGCATTTGGTCTGATGAAGATTGATGAAGAAGGACGTATTATTGAATTTGCCGAAAAGCCAAAAGGAGAACAACTGAAAGCTATGAAGGTAAACCCCATAAAATATGCCTTTCATGTTGCTTAACCTAGCAGATGCTACTTATGCAATTGATCATTGTTTGTGTCATTTTTTCTCTACTAGGTTGATACTACTATTTTGGGTCTTGATGATGAGAGAGCAAAAGAAATGCCTTTTATTGCTAGCATGGGTATATATGTTGTCAGCAAACATGTGATGTTGGATCTTCTTAGAGACAGATTTCCTGCTGCAAATGACTTTGGAAGTGAAGTCATTCCTGGTGCAACTTCTATAGGAAAGAGGGTAAGTTGCAATTTTGATCCATGAGAGAAGTTTACTCTTCTCTTTAAGTGTGAACGTAGCTTTGGAATTTGATATTTCTTGTGATAAAATTATATTCAAATTTTCTAAGTACTTATTGAGCTAATAGCTGCTTTGATTTATGAGAGAAATTTCACTAATGGGTATAAATGTTACTCTAACTAACCGTTCTCCCTGTTATGATTTTCAGAAGTTAAAAGTAATTTTTCATTGAAACTGCATAAAAATTTCACTCCAAAACTTTGTTGTTACAGAGTTTTAGTTTGTGATTTGCTGGAGGTTCAAACATTTGATTTGTTGAATTCTGCTATCATGGCTCCAATCCCTACTCTCTAAAGGTTTGATGTTACCTTTGTGCATTTTCACAGGTACAAGCTTACTTATATGATGGCTATTGGGAAGACATTGGTACAATTGAGGCTTTCTACAATGCAAATCTTGGCATCACTAAAAAGCCAGTGCCAGACTTCAGGTGACTAATTATAACCATTTGATATAACCATCTTATTGCCATTGTGCTTTAATGGTTTCAGCTTTCTCATTATGTTTAAATGTCTGCAATGTTGGGATATCAATGGCAGTTTCTATGACCGTTCAGCCCCAATTTACACCCAACCTCGATATTTGCCTCCATCTAAGATGCTTAATGCTGATGTCACTGATAGTGTTATCGGTGAAGGTTGTGTAATTAAGGTAAGATTATTTGAACATTGACAGGATCACAATCAAATATAGAGGAAGCTAACTTTATGTTTCATAATCTTTTGCATAGAACTGCAAAATTCACCATTCTGTGGTTGGGCTGAGATCTTGCATATCAGAGGGAGCAGTTATAGAAGACTCTCTTTTGATGGGGGCTGATTATTATGAGGTGATATTATTTTAACTAATGTCTCTTGCACTTAAACCAATCAAGATGTAACCTATCCAAGTTATTCAAATGATGCAGTAATTCAACTTTGACAATCGGTACTAACTGGGATTCTCCTTTCTGATTGTCTTCTTCCAGACTGATGCTGATAGGAGGTTCTTGGCTGCCAGAGGCAGTGTTCCAATTGGTATTGGGAAAAATTCTCACATCAAAAGGGCAATAATTGACAAGAATGCTCGTATTGGGGAAAATGTTAAGGTGATTATACACTGCTTCCATAGGACATGTAGTATTCTCTCTGGTCTCAAATATAGGGCGCTTTCTATAAAAAAAATCATGGCCTATAATATAGGTCACTTGGCTGGTCATTAGTGAACTTTTCCCAAATATTACCCCTATTACATCTCTATACTCTATACTCTTACATATGGGCAAAGTTGGAAAAATGTTTCATTTGCACACAAAGTTAATGAGTCACCTACCTCTCCTTGGTTCTGGTGTTCTAGTGAGATAGTTAAAGGTGACTACGCTTTTTTGATGGAAAGTAGTCTAACTTGATTTCCTTTATCAGATCCTCAATGCTGACAATGTTCAAGAAGCTGCAAGGGAAACTGATGGCTATTTCATAAAAAGCGGTATTGTCACGGTGATCAAGGATGCATTGATTCCCGGTGGAACTGTCATCTAAGAAGAAGCTGTGTGTTGTTTCCTTGTCATGAAGATGGAGCTCATTTTCACGGCAAAAGGTTTAACAGAAGTCCTGCTTTCCACGTTGGAGATACGCTTTGGGGCTAAAGATGTATATTTTTGGCTAGGAGCTTGTAAATAATGGAGGAAAAGACGTGCCCTCTGAGTAGTTTACTGTGTAATGTTCTTTATTCGTTGAAATTCAATAAAAGCTTTTAAGCTGTTATGGACTGCATGGTCTATGGCATGTTTAAGATGGGAACAAGGCCTCAAAACTGGGGAAAGAAACATCTCATCTAAACAGTTATTAATTGAATTCTGGGTCGTGCTAAATAAAAATTATTTATATTTTCATATATTCATTCAAAGACAGAGTGAGACTGGGGTCCTTATCCCTTAACCATCACCTTCCGTGTTTGTGGCCGGGGGATGGAGAAAACTTCCTTGGGAGTAGATCCGGGAATTCAGGCCGAACCCGTCGGGCCAGCCCGTTTAAACCCGAGCCCTTCAAGAGCCGGGCTTATGATTTATAAGCTAAAACTGGAAGCAGGCCTAAAAGGGCCGGCCCTTTTGGGCTCGTTTAATATTTTTTAAAAATAAATTAATATATATAATATCATTATATCAAATTATCAATATGAGAGACACCTAAGTATTTAATAAAATATTAATAACAGGTAAACACTTATTAAATTGTTTAATTTATTTTATTTTCTTCAATAGTTTATTCATTTAAACTTTAAAAAAGAGGCTAATTTGGACTTTAGATGATTATTTTAACTAAAAATTTATGAGTTTTAAAAATAATGTATCTTAATTTAAGGTAAAATAATAAATAAATTGTAAAACTTGAAAAATATTTTTTTAAAATTAAAATGAGTTTAAGCCTATTTAGACCTGAGCCGTGAAGAGCCAGCCCTGTAGGGCCGCAAGCTTTAAAAATTAGAGGGTTTTTTTAAGAAACGGGCCTAAACAGGCCGACTCGAGCCCGTGAAGGGCCGGCCTTGTAGGGCTGGGCCAGGCCGTATTCCCCGCTCTACTTGGGAGGCCTTCCCCCATATGAGCTTGATAGAAGCCTGAAGTGGTGTGCCCACGTGCCCACCATTTTGTAATCAAAAAAAAAAAAAAAAAACAGAGAGAGAGACAATAAAGTGAGGCTAGGGATGAAATTTACTCATCTTTTTATTACTTACTTCTCTTATGTTTCTTTTTTATTATATATATGATCAATTTGTAATTGTATAAGATTTAGATTTAAGGCAAACTGGACACATTTTCCATGCATTACATAGACTTTGAGATGAGTGGCAATATGGTTTGGAATATAATTTATATTATATAATGATACAGTTAATTGAGGTGTTAAAACAGGCCTGCTCCATTGATAAGATGATGTCACTCCCTAAAGAGAAGAATAAGAAAACATTTACTCAAGTTTTTAATGATCGCATAAAAAACATATTAATGTATATTCTTGTAATCATTGGATCCCCATTAGTGCCTACCGCCTAGGGCTAGGGATTGTTCTTTTTACAAGTTGGGGCATCAGAGAAAGGAATTCGTTACTCTGTCACACATGATTTCTCCAACAAATCAAGAGGAAGGGATTTGCATTGAAAATCTCATCGAGGAATGGTTATTCAAAATATTTTCTCGATAACAAGAGAATTAAATGTTATTTTATATTTCCTCTCATCCAATTGGATTGTGGATCAAAATGGAGGGCAGAAAACTCCCAGTAGCACAGATTAGGTTAAGAAGCAATGAAACAATAATAAATACAATTGGGATTATAAAAAAACTATTGAAGTTAGTAAAGCAAATTATCATAATCTATTCAATAGAATTAGACCCTCAATCTCTTACAAAATTGAAGAAGTCAAATATGGGGGGAAATGAGCACAACGTGTGAGATCCACACATGTTGCGAGGCACATTATTTAAGTAAATTTCACATGCTTTGTATCTATCGCTTTGTTTTTTTAGATTGATAGAGTTAATTTTATAACTCAAATCTCGTATATCTATTGAACCATCTCTATTTCTTGAGCTGGATGGCCTTCGCCACAATTGGACTCTTCACAAGATGCTTCCCATCAGACCAAATCAGCTTCCCAAACACATAGTCCTTTGCTGTTGTGTGTTCCACAACCTTCATGATCACTCTAAAGCTCTTTTCTTCACCAACCCTTTGGAATTTCAAGACATTAGGCTTCACAGAAATGGAAATCCCACGTGGGTTTTGAACGTGAGCCACATAAGTTGTCGGAGAACCCACATTTTTTAGGGTTCTTGTGATTGTGACAGACCCATGAAGATTAGGGACAGTAATGGAAGGATAGTTGAGGTTGAGAATACCCGAGCTTTTCTTGGGGCATTTATAATAATGATCTTCAGTGAAAGTTGACAGTTGTGAGGCGTTGTAACCCAATGCGCATAGGAAGTTTAAGTAATCGTTGATTGTTGAATCATAAACTAGGCCCGGATCCATTGCTCTGTTGGGGTCAATATGACCCGTTCCATAACCGAATGGTGTTGCCTGGCTGTTAGAAGCATTAAGCAGTGGCTCCACCTCATTATCAGATGTTGAAGCTGAAAATAGCAAGTAAAATTATCATGTGGGCTTGAGTTGGATGTGATATATTAGGAGCAAGTCTAAGTGCAATTTTGAATTCTTTAGTGTTTTGTCATCAATATTGTCATCATGTTGAGTTTGTTGCCAGATACGAACGATACGACTTAATATGAAACTGATATGGCTGTTCCTGTTGTTTGTGAAAAACGCCATAACAGAGCAATGAAATAGTTTGGTGCTGCATCAAGGGGTATACTACTTTATCAAAACATGTTTCCATAATAAATGAAAGCAAAAACACACACGTCATCTTCAAATTAAGCAATATCACCATTTCTGTTAATTATGGTTGTTATTGGACTTAACATGATAACAACAAAATATTCCTTGAAAACTAAAATGGAACGATTGAACTTTGGAGTACCAAAATCTTAATCCACTCTTCTGAACTTTCAAGAGCTTCTAGGTTTAAACTGATTAGGTATGTGCATGCATTTTGAAAATATAAAGGAATGTATTCACTTTATTTTTATTATTATTATGACAGAAACTGACATAAGGAAAGGGGATTGAAGTATAAAGAAGTTAAAGAACTTCTCACCAGTAGTCATGATTGCAGATTTAATAGCAGCAGGAGTCCATGAAGGATAAAGGGTTCTCAAAAGGCCAACAATGCCTGAAACATGAGGACATGACATTGAAGTGCCTGAGACTGAATTATATGGAATTCTTCTTGTGTCAAACGGTTGGTTTGTTGGCCCTTCAGCTTCTGAGAAGGCTGCTATAACTGAAACTCCAGGTGCAGTTATATCAGGCTGCAAATTGAGACAAGTGTTAGTTGTACTTCTAGCACAAGACATGAAGGAAAGGGGCCGCGACTCTTTGCCTTGAACAAGGAAATATATTGTGCGTAAGGAAGAGATAAAAAAATAGGGTTAATCTTGAAAGAGATGAAGTAAACCATGCATATACTTTCACTTTTCATGTCATTTTCTCTTCTAAATACACAATACATTATTAATGATGATCTTAATATGAAGGAAAAAGGTTTGCTTTCCCTCCTCTGGTTTCCTTCTTTGCATACCTTTAGGATGTCTGGTATAACAGGATTTGGTCCTTTTGATGAAAATGCTGCCATGAAGGGGGCTGGCTTCGTATGCAACTTTGTTGTTGGGTGCGTAATGTAAGCCACTGGGGACCTAGCAATAATTATACAAAGTGAAGTTCAAGTTGATGTTAAAACTATGTAAGTTAAATTATTCTCTTAATCTTTGTAATGTTATTTAGTTAACTTCCATTGTTAAACTTCTGACAATACTATCATTCAATTTAGAAATTCAAAAACTATCATGTATTATCGCAATACTTCAAAGTGAGACCACCCACCTAAGAAGCCATACATAATGTTTCTTCAAAATGAACATGCATCAATGATAGATATCTTACTTGGTTGAGTTGATGTATATGAAGATTGAAAAGCCATCGATGTAATTGACATGAGAGGCGGGGAGTACATGGGGATCAGCAATTATTTCATTGCCATCAATCTTATCATTTGCCAGAACCATTCCGACAGCACCTGCAAGTAAAGCTTGCTCTCCTTTGTCCACCCTTGCATTTTCTCCTCTCAGACATACCACTATCTTCCCCTTCACCTTTGTCAGATCCAGTGTTCCATTCTGGCACAACTTCCTGCATTCATCTCTCTCCAAGTGAATTATTATCTTCATCATTTAAACACAATTCATTTCAATTTCAATATAATAATGTGAAGTGAGGATGTCCTTCTGATCTTTTGAAGAGAATCGGCGGTCAGTAATTATATTAAAACTATTAACATATAACAAAATAAATCCTTCTCAAATTACTTTAGAGGAAGCTTAAAGAGTGAAAGAGTATAAGAATTGAGATTCCCATTTACCCGATATATCTCATCTCTCTGTTTTCCCCTTCAAACTTCCTCTAAAGTTAACTTCAAAGGATCTTGATGCTAATACGCAATATCTAAAACTAGATTCATGGTTTAACATGAAATTATTAGCGTTATTAAATGCCCAATTAAAGAAAACTTGCCGTGACAAAACACTTAAACAATATTTGAGGTACAGTGGGTTGATGACATCAAGTGATGTAATGCTCGATCATGACATGTTTTGTTAGCAACTGGGCATTTGACATTGTGATTAATTGTCTCGTAGCCAAAAAAACTTGCAACCAAAAAACACCAAAATAACATGGTGATTTGACTATTTCAAGTGATACAGTGATCTATCACAGCAATTTTTGACTAACGATTGGTCATGAAGTCCACAGAATTTTAGGCCACCAATCTCTTAATTATTAAAGACAGGATTGAACCAAATTTGGATGGTAAAATATTTAAAGATGAAACAAAGACAATGATGTATCTCTCAAAGATGAAAATGTGAATTTATTTAATAGCGATGGAGCAAGACTAGAATGGAATTCAATTATTATATTTGTACTTACGCGTCCTCGGCATTTGCTGTAGGCTTTTTAGCATCAAGACCAGTGATCATTGGGTAAAAGTTGGGCGGCAACCTTTCAGCTGATAAGCTTTCTCCCTTCAATGCAAAAGTTTGGTATCAGCTGCCTAACGTTCTTCCACAAAACAGTAAAACTTTACAGCCAGGTCTATCTCGTGGGAGGAAAATCCAACAGAAACATGGTGTTTCACTTTACTATGATTAGTAAACTATTGGAAAATTATACTTGAAAGATCTTAAACTTTAAAATTAAAATTAGTTTAATGACCTTTAAACCGAAATGATTGAAGACTAAAATGCGACAATGATAGGTAAGAGGTGAGTGAACCTTGAAGGAGAGGTTGTTGCCAAGAGTGACATAAGCTGGGAATTGTCTATCCATGGTGCTGGCAGCTACGGTGAGGAACCACGGTGCGATGTTCTCAACCGTAGCATCCTCTGGTCCACCGTTTCCGGCGGAACACACCACCGCAATGCCTCGCTTGGCCGCATGAAACGACCCTATGGCAACGCCGTCGCTGAATAGTTCGGAGGCCGCTCCTCCCAACGACACCGATATGACGTCGACGCCATCGTCAATTGCCGCGTCGAAGCCTCCCAATATATCTGCATCGTAGCACTCGCTACCATTCACCGGAGGCCAGCACACCTTTTTCCGATTGAATGGTCAAATGTTAACTAAGCTCAAGCGAATCAAAGAGGCAGAGTGAAATAAATCAAATTAAAATAAATATGACAAATATGTTAATCATTGGAACCTTGTAAGCAGCAACGCGGGCTCTCGGTGAGCCACCCTTGGCAGAACCAATGCCTTGCCCGTAGACACTGACGTTGGCGACGAAGTTGCCGGCGGCGGTAGATAAGGTGTGAGAGCCGTGACCCTCCTTGTCACGTGGCGTGTCAAACGATGCGTTTAGTTTTCCCGCCACTGACGCGTACCCTTGGTTGAAGTACCTCGCTCCTACTAGCTTCCTACCCATATAAAATTCCCATTCATTATTAACTTATTATTCACCCAAATTAATATACATATAGTATAGTATATAATGGTCTCCTATAAAATCAAGAACAAAAAATCTGAAAATTATCAAGTTTAGTATACATATAGTATCAAGCCCTTGATCTAAAGCCTGAGATTAATCTTCTTAATTTAAAAAGAAATATGATTTATTTCAAACAAATTATGATACTGTTAGATGTCTTTTTTAAAAAATTATAGGTAAAAAAATATTTTAGAATTTATGGAAATGGTTCATGTTTGTTAAAAATAATTTTGTGTAAAAAACTATTGAATTGGACAGAACTACAAGAATTTCACCCACATTAAATTATTTTCTTGCCTTTCAATGCAAAAAAAAAAAAAAAAAAAAAAAACTTATTTTTTCTTTCTTTAAACCGATATAATCCAAACTCATGGTAAGTTGAAGTTATTTATTTTAAATAAAAAATGTTAGATAATTTATTAGATATAAATTATTCAAAATTATTTTTTTTTTCCAAAATGATAGAGAAACAATTGCTAACAACAAAATGGCGTAAATTAATCAAAAAATCCAAAATAAATGACATATTTTTTTAGAAATCCAGTTATGGGAAGAGAACATCTCCAATTCCCTTATTGTCCAATTCCTTATCCTCACCATTAGATCAACTTTAATATAATTAGTTAAAGATACTAGGTAAAAAAAATTAATATTTCAAACAAGGGTTAATTACCAATGAAGTTTTGTCCGAGGAGCGTCTGTCACAAATATCTTTTAGAAAGAGCAAAAATACCAATGAACAATTAAAAAGGGGCATCCACCACAAAAACTGTTAATCCGTACTAACGGTGTTAAATTATAAGAGAAGAAAACTCCTAACGGCGTTAATACGGATTTAACGGTTTTTGTGGTGGATGCCCATTTTTAATTGTTCATTAGTATTTTTGCTCCTTCTAAGAGATATTTGTGTCAGACGCTCTACGGACAAAATTTCATTAGTAAATTTGCATCTTAACCCTTTAAACAAATATATTACTACATAAAACATGTGGGAGGTTGTTATGAGAATGTGAAAGTAAGAAAGGAAGGGGAGGGAACCTGTTGCAGTGAAAAGTGGGATCAGATTGGTTTTGGCAGATACCTCTCCACTTGGAAGGAATTGGTCCATAGCCTTCATCACTGAAGCTCTTTGATTCTGGCCACACTCCTTTTTCACATAACCACCACAGAACCAAACTCATACATTATTTAATTATTCGCTCAAATATCCATCTTTTTATATCAATGTATATTCTTCTTATCCATTATTCATGCTATGGTCCTCTTTATTCTCACTTTCACATTCATTCCCTTATCTCTTTGGATTCCTGTTGGACCAAATTAGAGAGAAGGACATTTGAACCACTTCTAAGAGAATTATTGACACTTTGGTCCCTTATAATAATTACCCTTTTTAAAATTTAGAAAATGACAACTATGATATATTATATTAATAAATTATTTTCTGAAATAGATGAGGGATCCGAAAACCTACCCCTCCCTGTATGAAGAGAGACTCACAAGCTCGCTTTAGGGGTAAAACCCACAACCTCTCCTTTAAAGGAGGCCTGAGATGCAAGTGAGTCAAAGGTTTTTGGCTTTATTTTATCATTCATTAAAAAAAACACATAATTAATGCTCTTTTAGACCAATTTTCTTATACTCAATTATTCATGCATTTCAGTATTGTCAGGAGAGAATGATATTGAGAATTTGAAGGTAAATATGTATGGAGTCAATGTGTCATCATCATTGGAATCTTCTATTCTATTCCCTATATCCATACAAAACTTAATCTCACTGTCGCCCCTTTCACTTTTTGGATTTGTTTGAGATAGTTTATTTTTGACTTATAAGTGTTTATAAATCATGATTTACAGTATACAAGGTAAGTATATGAGAAGAGTTTTATCTCGACTTACGTAATAAGGACTTATTACCCAAAAATAATGGAGAGTTTGGGATAATTTATTTTTGGGCAATAAGTACTTATTACGTAAGTTGAGATAAAACTCCTCTCACATACTTACCTCATATACCGTAAATCACGATTTATAAGTGCTTATAAGTTAAAAATAAACTATCACAAACGAATAATTAAGTGATGTCAAACATGCTTTTAATCTATTCTCTTGTTGGATTCCCTTGGACCATTCTCATCTTCAGCTCCACCAATACGAACCACAACCTTTTCATTTTATCTATCCTTTACAAAACATATACAATGATAATGACTTCTCTAATTCTCTTCAAACTTTAATATAATTCCTTTAAAACTAAAGTGATACATAAAAATATTATTGTGTATAAAAGCAACATCTCATTATTGTAATTATATATTCTTTTAAACTTATATATATATATATATATATATATATATATATATATATATATATATATTCAAATACACATATACATAGATATTTTTTATGAATTTAGATAATTCATATTGCCCCTTTCTTATTCTTCCCATCCTCTTTCTCTCATTCTTAACAAATCTTAACTGTTTAAATTTTAATATCAATTTAAAATAAATGAAATTGTCGGAATCTGATGTGAGTGACTTATAAATTATGCAAGATAAGAGCACCAAATAAGAGAGAAATTGAAATTTCCAAAATAAAACCACCGCCAAATAAAAACTATCTATTGCTTTTCATATAGGTATTTTTGAAATTGTAACATTAAGCATGCATAGTTATTTCCACTAAAGATTAAAAAAAAAAAAAACAAAGGGTCCAAATGAAAGTGCGCCTTCATATATCATATAATTCATTATTCAACCTTATCGCATTCAAACTTGTCCAACCACAAATTGTCAATTGTGGGGGGACTGATGTTACACACACACACGCACTTGCTTACATCATATAGCTTAAGACAATTTTATTGGCCCAAAAAAAAATGACAATTTTGCATTATTATTGTGATATGTTGTATGAGTATATCAATATAACTTCAAAACTCAGATAAATAATCAATAAAAGAAAAGGATTAACTAATTAAAACATGAGAAATTATTATATGATATATATTTTCTAAAGTACTTTAACTATTTTCCTTAATTCTTTCTTTTTTTTTTTCTTGCTTAATTATTGTTGAGATAATATCAATAAGAATAAATTAAAAAAAAATATTAACATATATAAAAAATATATTTTATATTTAAGATCAAAATTAACTCATCGCATTTACCTTATATTAAAAGAGGCTGAGAGTTAATATTTCCCATGTTTTAGTTAGTGAATCAGATTAAACAAATATTATAGTTTATCCCAAATAGTCAATGGAAAAGACAGATTATAAGGCCATTCTAAAAGGGGTCTTTTGTAAATAAATAAACAAATAAACAGTACCATTTTTTTAATAAAAAAAGTGAAGGTTGAATGTAGACAAGAGATCTAACTGGAGGCTGCATTTGAAATTGAAGTAAAAGAACATATATAACCTCATGACATTAACATTTGAAGATGTCAACAAGTTCTAGATTCAGAATTCGGTGGGACTAATAAAAAATAATAAATTTTTAAAAGAATGTAATAATATAACTTTATTTTTAACGATCCCATTCATGCATGTATGTACTTATGAGTCAACGATCTAGTTTCAAAAAACTACAACGCAAACGCAATCATAGAAATAATCAACTGCGGTCAAGATGATAGCCTCATTTTATAGACTATAACTAATCTAGCCACACTCTGACCTTTTTAATGTTTTAAATCTCTCCTATGATCCCAAAAAAATTATTGAGCCACACGTTTAATTTTGACTTAGATGTATATTTATTTTGATTCCCTAAAAATAAATGGAGGAGCAAGTAAAGACATAACAAATAAATGAATTTCATTGCAATTGTTTTTAAAATAATTAATTACTTTAAATGCGAGATTAGCTTCTAGCTTAGCAACTCATGTGTCACTACTGATAATAGAAGGTTGAGTTTAAACCCCCTTATAGCAGGTGCATGCATGTGTGTGTTCTCATATAATGTACGTAGAAGATTGTTTTATATCAGAAAAAATTAATTTGTCAGTTCTTATCATTTTATGTGATTTGTAATCATCTCTTGTAATTTTTTATTATATTTTTATAATTTTCTGAATTATAGTCGTTAGTTTATATATTCATAATATGTTGATTAGGGCCGATGTGGATGTGTTACTAAGCAACATATAAGTTATCACAAAATATAAAATAAAAAAGCATTTTAAAAACTGGCAAAAAAAAGATTTTTAAAAATAAAATGGTGAAATAAAATTTATTTATTATTAATATTAATTTTTTTTTTAAAAAAAAAGAGAATTGCTCATAAAGGCCTAATTAGAAACTTATTTGCCAAATGGTATTAGAGGGAAGATCTTTTACATAGAAGAGAAGATTATTCACATAGGGAAGATATATTAAATACAAGGGAAAATCTTTACATGTAGGAGAGATTGTTTGCATCCGAAAGTCCTATTTGGTAAATAAGTTTCTAATGAAGTATTTTTAGATAATTTCCCAAAAAAAAGAAGAAACTATCAAGCTTATAAATATCTCGTTGCATCAATATATATATATATAACATGCAATCTACTTGATTTTGATTTTATTTACGTTGATGTAACAAAATTAATCCAGGTATATGTTGAATGAGAATCCTGTCATCAACCTCTAACGTTGTTTCTCTAATAGATAAAGAAATTTACTTCTCCCTCATGTTTTTAATATAAAAATCAATTGATTTTTTTTTAAAAAAGAGGTTAAGGAAGTTAGATAAATTATTTAATCATAATATATATTATACATCATTAGATTATATATCAATTTATAAATCAAATAAATTAGTTTGAAGAAGAATAATAATTATAAATACTTTAATGTGATTAAATTAGTTTCCTCAATCTCTTTAAAAAAAAATAACTGGCTTTTATATTAGGCAACAATATAAATATAAAGACTAACATTATAACTCCAGAAATCATAAGGACCCAAATATAAGGGAAGAAAAGTACAAAGACTAAATTTAAAAAAGAAAAAGATAAATTTTCGTATGTATAGATTAGAATAAATTTTATTATTTAATAAAAAAATTCATATAATTTTGAGGATAGTGATGTTAAATAATTGAGGGAACTCACCGGTATCGAGGTTGGCTATGATAACGTCTTCACCAAATCTGGCTTTGTTCCATAATGAGCTGGAAGGGATCACTCCATTATGCTCCAATCCAAGGAAGTCCCATGACCTTGTCGTGTGTAATTTCCTTCCTCTGTTTAAGAACACCGATAACACTCTGGGATGCCCTGTTTTCCCCCACCACAAACAGAACAGAACAAAATGTCTCAAAAAACCAAGAAAACAGAGGCAACATAAGTTGATTCTGAGATTAATAAAACTAAATAAGTAACTTAATTATAAAACATATACTATTAGATTATATATTAGTTTGGATATAAAAAGAATAATAAATATAAATATTTTAAAGGAATTGATAATTTTTCTAAACAAATCAACTGAACCACGAGTTGCTCTGTTTCTCACTCGCTATCTCCTCTGCTACATCTTGTTCCAGATTCGCAGCAAAACCATTGATATGCCTTGTGTATGAGTAAAAGATCGACTCTTTTGCTGTTTCAGAACTACAATGGAAGCGAACTCAAGCATTTTAGGTTTTAAGAATACATTTATGTTTGGTTCAGATGTGAAACTTTGTCAGCATACCTTCCTAGGAAAGATCCCAGAAACTCATAGTGAGAGTTTCTGACATTAAAATAAGAGGAAGACAAGTCTGGATCATGAGAGTGAGATCCCAAGTAGACTACATATGACTACAATTAACCAGCATAAGAAAGATCAAAGTGGTTTCATATGTAACGAATCAAAGAGAAGAATTAATTTTCAGAGGTGAGATTAATTAATGCTTACCTTTTTCTCAGCAAAAGAGGAGGGAGCTTGCAGGAGAGAGAAGAGCAGAATTTGGAGAAGAAAGTGATGATGAAGAGAGGCAGAGGGGCTCATTGGTTTCCTCATTCTGCTTAATTCCCTTTGCCTGTCATCAACCTTATGCTGCTTCAGCTCTTATATATAGATCATAAGTAGCTAGGTCAGGTTAGATCCATATAAAAGAGTCCTTCTATAAAAGAGTTCTTTGTAAATATAATATAAAGTTGATTTTTTTTTTTGAAAGATTAAGGAAGCTAAATAAATTACTCAATCATATCATATGTTGTGTATCTTTAGATTATATATCATTTTATAAATTAAAAAAAAATAGTTTGAAGAAAAAATGACAAATATAAATATTTTAAAGTAATTTAATTAATTTTTTTAATATATCTAAAACAATCAACTATATTTTATATGTAACACTGGAGGAAGTATATTTTAAATCAAGACCATGGAATGAAAAACCGGACCAGACCGGCCGGTTCGACAGGAAAACCGGTGAATTGGTCCCAGGTCCGGTCCGGTCAGCTGCCTGACCAAGTCGACCCGGCCGGTTTCATTGTGACTCGGCCAAACCGCCGAGTCAGGCGGTTTGGCCGAGTCACTAAAAAAAATTGAAATAAAAAAAAAATCAGAGATTCAGAACCATGTGAGACGCGAAAAGAAATCATAATGTCAAAGATTAAGAACTCCACTTCCTCCCTCGCGAGCCCCGACCCTGTGCCCTAGCCCCTGGTTGAACGGCAAACGGTGAACGGCGAACGGCGAACGGCGGTGGTTGCTTGAACGACCGACCCTGTGTCGTAGCCCCTAGTTGAACTGTGAATTTCGAACGGCTAACGGCAGTGGTTGCTTGAACGACGAGTGACGACGACGAAGACGGCGAGCGGAGAGGAGCAAGCGGCCACTGTGAGAGACGACGACGGTGAGCTACAGTGAGTCGGCGATTGCTTGAAGGCTTGAAGATATTTCGACTATTTTCATTTTCAGATTCTTGAACCCATTGAAGTGAAAACGTCGAACTGTCGAAGTGAAGAAGAAGAAAGAGAAAACATATCCATCAATGCATTAAACTTTGCGTGTTGACTATTGGGTTCAGTACTTTTCAAATTGTCATATAGGAATTAGGAAAACGTGTTTTGGGACAAGTGAAGACTAACACTAGAACTAGAGTGCAGGTAGAGTTTAGGTAATAGGAATTGTACTATTCATTAAATTAGTTTCTCTCTCTCACGGTTTTAGTAATGTTTTTATAAATAGTTTTCATTTTTTTTCTAATATAAATAAGTTTCATATATCAATATATATTTGAAAAGTTAAATATTTTAAATATTATCTATTTTTATATTAAAGTTTTAACAATTTTAATTTTACTTCAATTAATCAAATCTAACATAATCAATTAATTTTATCTATAGAAGTTTAAAAATATATATATATATATATTGTTACTAATAAATTGTAATATTTTAATATGACCGGTTTGACCACCGGTTAGACCCCGGTTGACCCATTAACCCTTAAACCTGTTCCGTGATCGGTTCCTTGCCCGGTCCGATTTTTTGTTCCTTGATCAAGACAAACAAAAAGTGAAAGATACTCCAAGTCAAACCCCATATTAATTGTCTTCAGAATGAAATTCTAATGCATCACTTTGTTAATGTATATTAGAAAAAAAGTAAAAACATTAGTTGGGTCAAATGGTTCAATACTTCTGGTTAGATAATTGTCAGTAGAAGTTAATTACTTGGAGTTCAATATTATGTTAAAAGACCTTTTTATTCTCTTTTTTTTTAGTTACAATGACAAGAGAAAAGAACTCTTGAGGCCACGACGAGCCAATACAGACACCAAAACAACAAAAGAACTACTGAGCCCAAATCTCAGCTTAGATCAGCTAATATTTGGGGCGAACAAAAATCTGGTGGGTACTGCAAAAAAGACAGATCATAGTTCGACTCTAGGGCCCGTTTTGCCAAGAAATATGCACATTTAAGGGCTTCTCTGTGGCAGTAGTGAATCTCTAAATACCAATCTCTGTAGATTAAGTGCCTGACTTCCTCTAACTCATATTGAAGCGGATGATATTGACCACCTGTCTGGAATAGTAGTTGAATTGCTTCCAATGAGTCAGTATACAGCTTGATCTTTCTAAGATTCCTGGATTTGCAAGTTTGTAGGCCAATGCTGATAGCTTGAATCTCAAAAGCTGTTGAGCCAAAACTGAAACCTGTGTTCTGTTGGAAACCACAAATCCAAGCTCCTGAGATATCCCGTATCACTCCTCCAACTGCAGAATTCCTGTATTCATCTACCGCAGCGTCCACATCGACCCAAACATAGCCTTCTGGTGGAGCACTCCAACCTTCTGTGTATCTGTCTGGGACTCTAAATATCTTGTGTCTGAGCCGACCCTCTTCTATGCCTTCGTGAAGAAAATGAAGCCCTCTGTGGAGTAGTTGATGAGGAAGGTCGGAGGTTCCTTCAAAAGCTCTTCTGCATCTGTTCTTCCAAATTAGCCAGCATAGTAAACCGAAGACTCTCAGTCAGGGCCACTGAGACATCTTACGATCTCCTGGTGAGTGTTGCATGTTCCATTTGATCCAAACCTGTAGATTGCCAAAGAAAAATGCAGAGTAATAAACGGGGTTAGTACAAGAAAGCCACACAGAACTTGCGAACTCACAATCTCTCAAGGTATGAATTGTTGTTTCCTCATAGTTACACTCAAATGGACACTCTGAGTTTATCCTCACATCTCTCTTAGCACGAATTGAATTCGTAGGCACTCTCTCCAGGAACAATTGCCACATAAAGAATTTGACTTTCTCTGGAATCGGCCATCTCTAGATACATTGCCAGAACAGATCTGAGGATTCCGAGAGTGATGAATAAATCATAGAATAAGCAGATTTGACGCTATAATTTCCATCAGAAGATTTCCTCCACCAAAATGTATCATCACCTGTTTGGGAAGGAGGAGAGACTTGCTTGATCCTTTCAATCACCCACCGCGGCAAGAACATACTCCATCTCTGGAGGTCCCATTCCTCGTCAGGGCCGACAAATTGGTTTACCACTTCCTCATGATTTATTAAGTCTTGGTTTCTGTCAACATAGTAAATGAGAGGTTGATCAAGACTTATTCATAAATCCCACCAAGCATTTGTTGACTGCCCGCTTCTAAGCTTTCTTCCCACTGCTTTCCTAAATGAATCCCATACAGATGTAATTGCATTCCAGACAGCAGATTGGGAATTTTTCCTCTCAACTCTTGGAATTTTGTTATCCCCACAATCATATTTCGATCTGAGAACTTTCACCCATAAGGCATCGGGTCTAGTGATGAGATTCCAGCATAATTTCATGATGAGAGCTTCGTTTTGGCTAGAAAGGTCTTTGATGCCCAGGCCACCCTCCTTTTTGTCTAACTTGATTGTCTCCCAGGCAATGAGATGCATCTTCTTTCTATCCTGCCCCTGACTCCAGAAGAAATTTCTATTTAATTTCTCAAGATCTTGCAAGACACCCTTAGGAAGAAGGGTAGTTTGCATCTGGTAAAACGGCAGAGTAGAGATGACAGAATTTATCAGGACGGTTCTCCCGGCCATATTCAAGAATTTTCCTTTCCAAGTGGAAAGCTTCTTTTGAACTTTAGAAACCAAAGGAGTGTATGTCAGTTTAGTAGATCTTTTATGAAGCAGAGGAACACCTAAGTATTTGCCTAGATCCCCTAATATACTGATTCCTAAGGTTTGGCCCAACTGCTGTGCTCTGTGAAACTGGACATTTCTAGAAACAAAGATTTTTGATTTCTAAAGACTGATCCGATGCCCAAAAACTCTACAGAAGTATGTCATCAGGTCTCTAATATTCTCTATCTAATTTGAGGAAGCCTCACAGAAGAGAAGGAGGTCATCTGCAAAGAATAGGTGGGAGAGGTTCGGACCCGATTGACTAAGCCTTAAAGGTTTCCAACTTTTCTCAACCATTGCTTGGTTTATTAATTGGCTCAGCCTTTCCATACATAGAATGAATAGATAGGGACTCAAAGGATCACCTTGTCTCACACCTCTTGATGGCTGAAAAGAGGTTGATAGAGATCCATTCCAAACCACTCTCATGGTAGGAGAGGAGACACACATCATCAATAGCTTCACAAAGTGATCGCTTAGACCAAGACTGCGAAGATTGAAATGCAGGAAGTTCCAGTCAAGCCTATCAAAAGCTTTTTCCATATCCACCTTAATGGCTACATATCCTTTCTTCTTTCTGGTCGTTCTCATCGTGTGGATCGCTTCTTGTGCCAGGATTATATTATCACAACTTTGCCTTCCCCTGATGAAACTATATTGAGTGGGGTGGATCAGGAAGTCCAACACAGATCTCATTCTGTTGGCAAGAACCTTACTGAGAATTTTGTAACTTACATTACAAAGAGATATGGGCCGGAACTCCTTAATCGAGGCGGGGTTGTCTACCTTAGGAATCAATGTGATATAAGTCTGGTTAATATCTTTGACCTTGCTAGGATCTCTGAAAATGGAGAAAATAAGATCGCAGATCTTCGGACCCACAATGTTCCACTGAGTCTGGAAGAAATGAGGTTGAAGTCCGTCAGGGTCAGGCGCCTTGAAAGCACCCATCTCAAAAGCTGCATTTTTAATTTCCACCGCAGACACATCCTTTTGAATATATGAAAGCCGAGAATCATCCAGAGAAAGGAAATCAACTGGCCAATCTGATACATTTAGCACATCATGATCAGCCGAGTAAAGATCTTGGAAGTAGTTGAGGGCTGATTTCTTAAGCTCTTCTTGGTCGGTAATTCAGTTCCCCTGAGCATCTTGAAGTGAATCTATTTTACTTTTCTTTCTTCTAATCACAGTAGAAGAGTGAAAAAAACTTGTATTTTTATCTCCATACTTGAGCCACTTGCATCTTGACTTTTGGTACCAAAGGAGTTCTTCTTGATTCACAACCTTGATGTACTCCTTCCATAGCTTCGCTTCAAGCTTAAATAAACCTGCATGAGGCCGAGCTGAGATTTCTCGATCTACCCCCTCCAAGCATTTAATCAAAATCCTCTTCTTCTTGGGGAGACTGCCTATCTCATTCTTATTCCACCAGAAACGATATATAATCAAAACGAGGGGTTGGCCCATTAACTTTTTTTTGAATGAAAACTAGAATTCATTAAGTTACAACTAAGAACTTAATACAAAACAAAGGGGGAAACCCCAAATCAATCATCAACGACCGCCTCCTCTAACGAAGGTGGTGGTTGATCAAAGAAGACAAAAACCCCCGCAATAGAATGCCCTAGCCTGGCAAGATGATCAGCATCTCTGTTCTGATCTCTAGGAATATAAGTTAACAAAACATGACAATTCCTAGATAACCATAATCTAGCTTCTACAATAACAACACTGAAAGGGTGGTATTGCTCTCCACCTCTCGTTAACAAATCGATTGCCTCAATGCAGTCAGTGTGAATCATAATGTTTCTATAGCCTCTGCTCCAACAAATCTGAAAACCTTGGATAATTGCTAAGATCTCAGTGATTGCAGGAGGAACTGTCAACAGCTTGCAGGTGAAGCCTCCAAGCCAATCTCCATTCGTATCACGTAGAACTCCCCCACAGCTGCATTGACCTGAGTCCATAGCCGAACCATCTACTTCCAAGTGAACAAATCCCGCTTGCCTGTCCCTCGCACTCTGATCTACAAAAGACTAGTGAGAGTAAAACTGGCAATGGGAGAGCAGATCCTGATCCCAGCTAGCGTGAAAGAAGCTGGCCTGTCCATCCTGAGCATCAGACTCCAACTCCTCTCCAAAGACTTTCCTGCATCTGGTTGCCCATATATCCCAACAGACATAACCAAACAAAGAAGCCCATTGGACTTTTGTCGTGAAGTCTCTTCCCAATTCATGTTTAAGATTCCAATTTATCCACTCTCTCCCTTGTAATGATGTGAATTTATCCCACAAGGTAGGGTGGATTAAAGCAATCCATCGCTCCCGAGCGTTCACACAATCTCTAAGCATGTGCATCATGTCCTCCTCTTGGTTACAGCCAAAAGAACAACTTGTCGAATCCAGGAGGCCTCTCTGGGATCTCAATTTCACCGTATGAAGACGATCATGAGAGGCTAACCATATAAAAGATTTGATCTTCTCTGGAATTGAGCATCTCCACAGTGTCCTCCAGAATGGTTCTCTGACAGCATGAGTACCTGCAGAAAGAAAATAATATACAGATTTAACAGAAAAACAGCCATCCGAAGACGGCTTCCGGTAATACTTATCCTCCCCTCTCTCTTCACGAGGAGGGTGGGCGCACATAAGACAATTAATAACATGTGGATGGAACCATTGGCTAAGCATGTCCCTGTTCCATTCTCCCAACAGGTTAGTGTAGTCACTCACTTTAGCTTCCCTATCCACAAAAGCTTCAAAGCCCGGAATGAGCTCAATTAAAGGTCTATTCATCTCAGACCAATTATCATGCCAGAAAGAGGTCAAATTCCTATTCCCAATATTGACTCTAACGCCTTTGATAAATTTTTCCCAGACAGCACATATACCTCTCCAAGTCACAGACGAGTTTTTCCTGCGTTAAATCCTTGGCATGAAGCCAGTGCCACATTTATACTTCGATCGAAAAACCTTAACCCATAGAGCATCTTTGTTGTTAAGGAGGTGCCAACACAATTTCATCAAAAAAGCTTCATTTTGTCTTCCCATTTCACGGATCCCAAGCCCTCCATCTTTCTTATCTCTGGTTATTTGATTCCAAGATATCAAATGAAGTTTTTTTCTATCATCTTCTTCTCCCCATAGGAAGTTTCTACTTCTTTTTTCTTGCTCGTTCAGCATTCCTTTGGGTAATAGCATTGTCTGCATGAAGTACGAAGGCAAGGCATTTAAGACTGCTTTAACAAGAGTTGCACGAACGACCAGGTTCAGGTATCTCCTTTTCCATCCTGAAAGATTTTTCCTGGTTTTATCCAAGATAGGCATAAAAGTGATGTAGTTGGCTCTTTTGTGAATCAAAGGAATTCCCAGGTATTTCCTCAAATCTCTAGTAAGCCCAACTCCCATATTTCGACTCATATTTAAAGCTCTGGAGAAGTTCACATTCCTCGAGAAATAGACTTTTGTCTTACTTCGGTTCATTTTTTGCCCCGAAGCCTTACAGAATCTCTGGATACAATCTAACATCCCTTCAACCTGACTATCAGAGGCCTCCCCAAACAGGATGAGGTCATCAGCAAAGAATAGATGAGAAATACGAGGACCTCCTCTATTCAGCTGAATCGGTGTCCACATGTCATTGTCAATAGCATCATGAATTATAAGGCTTAATCTCTCCATGCACAGGGTAAATATGTAGGGAGAGATCGGATCTCCTTGACGAATGCCTCTAGATGAATTGAAAGTAGGAGTAGCTTCCCCATTCCATAGGATTTGAGAAGATGAGGTGGTAATACATGCCATGATGGCTTCGCACAATTTGTCCTCAAGACCCAACAGTCTAAGAGTATCTTGAATAAAACCCCATTCAAGACGATCAAAAGCCTTTTCTAGGTCAACCTTGAGAGCCATCCAACCTGTCTTTCCAGTTTTAGTCTTCATTGAGTGGATAACCTCCTGAGCCACAATAATGTTGTCACTGCTCTGTCTTCCAGCAATAAAGCTACACTGATGATTACCAATAACTTTCCCCATAATCTCCCGGAGTCTATGCGAAATAGTTTTAGTAATAATTTTGTAGCTCACATTACAGAGAGATATCGGCCGAAAATCCATGATTGGTTGAGGACTTTCTATCTTGGGGATGGGCATAATATTGGTATTATTTATGCCTCTTACCGACATAGGCTCGTTGAAGAAATCCCTCACCAGGGAAAAAATGGACTCGCCCACTATAGACCAGAATTCTTGCTAGAAAATAGCTTGAATACCATCAGGTCCTGGAGCCTTGAAAGCTCCCAAATCAAAGATCACATGTTTTATATCCTCATTTGTTACCCTTGCATGAAGTTGCTCCATATCCCTGTCACTTAATGTAGGAAAGCATGATCTAGTTATGAGCTGATTGGCATAAGACTCGCTGCTGCTGAAGAGATTTACAAAATAATTAATGGCAAGATTCTTCAATTCATACTCATCGAATGTCCAACTACTATCCTCCCTTTTCAAGCCCTCAATTCTATTTTTCTTAAGACGAATGAGAGCAGCAGAGTGAAAGAATTTGCTATTTTTGTCCCCCCATTTGAGCCATTGGCACCGGGATTTCTGGTACCACATCAATACTTCTTGAGCTAAGATTCTGTTATAATCTTTCCAAAGTTCCTTCTCAGTTTGGACAAGATATTGATTATCACGTCTTCCCCTAGCCCTTTCCACCCCTTGGATCCTTCTAAAAATCCTCTTCTTTTTTCCATTAAGATTACCGATTTTTTTCCGATTCTACTCCTCAGCAGAGCTAGCAAAATTAGTCACTTTATCCGTCCATTGCTCTAAGCTCTAGCTATTTTGAACCACATCCACAAACCCTTCTTCCAGAAACCAAGCAGCTTGACAACGAAAGTGCGATGACTTTCTTCTATAAGACCTATCCGGATTGCAGAGGAGAAAGATGGGCCTATGATCCGAACCAAATTTGCTCAGATGATGAATTCTAGTTAGAGGATACACCTGGTTCCAATCAGCATTTATGAAGGCCCAATCAAGACGTTCTTTTAAGAGCTCACGTTCCCATGTGAATCGCTTGCCAACAAAATTAGATTCAATCAAGTCAGCCTTCATTATGCAATCTCTGAAGTGATGCATGGATCGCAGATGTGGTGATAAGCCTCCTTTCTTATCTTCAGCAGACAAATAAGCATTAAAGTCACCCATAATCAGCCACGACTCATTCACCGAGTCACTGAAATTGACAATATCAGCCCAGAGGTTTTGACGAAGCATACAGTTAGGCTCGGCATACACACATGAGAGCAAAAAACTGACATAATTGTTTTTAACCGTAGCTCTAGCATGAATAACTTGAGTGGAAGAAGAGATATATTGAAGATTCAGCTCTTCCTCATTCCAAAGGATCCAAATTCCACCGGCAAACCCAGTAGCTTCAAATCTAAGCCAAGCACTAAACCCAAGACTCCTGATGATTTTATCCGCTTTACTACTACTGAGACCCAAGTCTAAAGGCCTGAATCCGAGAGCTCCATTACTGCCCGTTCCATCGTTGCTTTCTCCGCTTGATTGATCACCTCTTTTATTTCTATAGAAATTACTGGACGATCATTCAAGCATTCCTGACAATCCTCTTCATGAATTTGGATTTGCATAAGAGAAGAGTTAGGCGGCTCAGCAGGTGCCGCCACTGGTTCCGAAGACTCAGAGGACACATATTGTTGCTCAGCTAGTTCCTTATGTATATCTTCATGTGATTGTTGTTGAGGCAATTGATCATTACCACTCTCAGCCATTTTAATTTCTCTCTTCTGCCCAAGCAATTGGTTGACATTGTTGATGTCTAAAGGCCCAGAAAAAGTTACAGATCCAAGAACCAAATGGTGAGCCCGAACAGATTGCTTTTTCTTAAATAAGGGAGTGATTAGTTTGGGCCCAGAAAATCCTTTTTTTTTTCTTTCCCTCAACCATGGAGTTCGATGGCCCATGATTAATTTCTTGGTTATTTTGGGCCTTCATATCAGGCCCAGCTTGATATACCTCCACCGAATCAGCCTGCGTCGTCTCAACCGAACCGGTGCCCTCTCTTCCATTTTTCTACCTCATTGTTCTCTCTTTCGTTTGAGTCTTCCCAGTGCAGATCTCCATGGCCATCTGCTGCTCCTCGTCTTTTGTACCGCTTGGACCTGCTTTGTCAGAGATCTGATCCCTCTGAAGCTTATTCTTTTCTCAGATACCTGCTACAACCCCTTTCTTTTTCCATTGTTTTCCTATGATTTTGTTCTGATTTGATCCTTCCCTTTCTTTAGGTGACGGCCTTGCTTCAGGATCTTGAAGAATATGGAATCTCGATCCTTCTCCTCTCTCTTCCATCCGTCTATTCATCCGACCGTTGGGCGCCGCTTGCAATGAAATCTTCATGTCCGAATCAGCTCGTTGGATCCTCTGCCTAGACCTTGATTTGACCATCATCCATTCTCCATACTCCTCCTCTGTAGCTACACCCGGAATAGACATTAGAGGTACTGTGATATGTTCCTTTTCATTGCTTGTCTCCGGCGTTTTGTTTTCCGACATCATCTCCTTTTGCGTACTGTTAGTCCTCCAGTCCGATTGGTTTTGGTGGCAATTGTCTTGAGTATATCCATATAACCCACACTTAAAGCATATAATGTCCAGACCTTCATACTCTACTGTGTAGATTCGGTTTCTGAGAGAGAATTTGGATTGGAGTGGTTTATTTAGATTTACTTCCACACTAACTCTGGCGAATTTCCCTTTCTCTACCACGAATTTATCACTTTCCCTGTGGGCTAAAGTGTTTAAATCAACTTTGAGAGCTCTACCGATTAAATTCCCAATCGCTAGCATTCAATCCTCTGAATACACGTGCAGAGGAAGGGTAGGGATTCTTGCCCAGATTGCAACTTTTTTAACCTTATTGCAATATGGATTAAAGTTGGGATTCCATCTCTGCACTGCCAAGTAGTGGCCCTGAACCAACCAAGGGCCTTCAAAGAGTAGTTTTGCAGTGAAAGATTTATCTGGTGTTTTAAAAACAAAGTAATTGTTGGGTAAGTCAACAAGATCGAAATTTTTAGATCTCAACAACCACTTAATTCTATCCTTCATCACAATCAAATTGACTCTTCTGCCCAATACCGTTAGGATAAGAGCATTCTTCCAAGGTCTACAAAGCTCTTTGAACCTTTCGTCTGGAATGTTAAGGCACGGAACGGAGTTCAAAACCTTCCTCTGCTCCTCTGTCATTGCTTGATTATTCTCCCTTTCCTCTTGAAGCCATTCTTCCACTTGGTCTTCAAAACTCCTGTCCAGATCCTTCTCTTCTTCCCCCAATAGCTTTGCTTTATAAGAAATTATGCTTTTAGTAACCTGATTACAAGGGGTCTGCTTGACTAGCACCCTCTTCCCATTAGCCTCTTCCATCGCTATATCCATCTGACCACCTTTGTTCTCTGCCTTGTTCAATGCTTCATTACTTTGCTCATGTTCTGACATTCTTTTGATGTTTCTCCCTTTGATGTCATCTTCTTCTTTTGACGCCTTCATGGGATCATCAGGACCAGATCCATTGATGTTTTGTGCCATCCGTAACTCCTTAGCTCTTAATGCAAGCAACCTCCTAAAATGCTTGCATTTCAAAGTTGCCCACGTTTTCAAATCTGGAGAAGGATTTGGCCCATTAACTTTATTAAAACATAAAACATTTTTCCAATTTTGCTCATATGAGAGCATAAAAAAAGACATTATACTAGACTTCACGTTCTCTTTTAATAAATAGTAAGTTGTAATTTGGGTAACTTTTGAAAAAAAAAATATTATATATGACTTATCAGATGACTTGTATTATGAATAAAGAATTTTTTTTTTAAGAATAAGTCCTATATTTAAGACTAGAGAGGGTAATAGGTATTAGCCACTATTTGTTTTTCAAAAAAAAAAAATCTCTTTAATGTTTGTGAATAAATTATAAATTTTGCCTTGCCTTGA
This sequence comes from Inga laurina, assembly GCA_963855925.1. Lineage (NCBI taxonomy): Eukaryota > Viridiplantae > Streptophyta > Magnoliopsida > Fabales > Fabaceae > Inga > Inga laurina. Next base: position 5,812,129 of record OY979706.1, on the reverse strand, counting down.
GATAAACCAAGAAATAAATAATTGGCACGTGATATGATTCTTAAGGGTCAACTTGTCACTTATTAATTAATTTGTGGGGAACTGTTTGAATTGTATCAAGACAATTAAAATGTCAAATCCACGGTGAGTGGGAACAAAAAGAGAAATTTCTTTTTTGATCTAATTGCACGTTTGAAAGAGAATCTACAATACGGCATTACAGTCGGACGCATTCAAAACATTTCATGGCATGATTGATGGTCTTGATAGAAAAATAAAAAACAAAATGACAACTATAAAATTTCAAGATAATTATTTCTTCGGAACATTTAAAAATTAAACAAAAGTAACTCGTTTTATATAATCTTTTTATATTTAAAAGATTCAGTCAAGCCTATATTATATCAAGGGAAAATCCCTAAAAAATACCATGGAAATAGGTAAGTCCCAAATCAGTGTTCTGAAATTCCAAAATTCCGGTTTAATGTTATGTTAGTACGGACATGGGACCCATGTCAATGGGAGGACAAATTTTTCCTCCAGTCCTCCTTCTCCCTACTTCAGAATAACAACACGTCCTTTTTGATTAATAACATCTCATTTTATATTAATAACTCCGTTTTATTCTTTCACATCTTCGTATCTCAAAATATGGTATTGTTAATATAAAATACGGTATTGTTAATAAAGAAAGAGATGTTGTGATTAGCCCTGAAACTTAAATTATGAAGTTGTAAAACAAGAAAGGAGAGTTGTTAATGTAGAATACAGTGTTGTTAATAACGAGACCGGTGATATTATTGTGAAAGTATAACGCAGAGTTGTTATTTGTCAAAGAAGAAATTGGAGTTATTAATCTAGAATCTGGAGTTGTTAATCAAGAGGGATGTATTGTTATTTCGAAGTGGAGAGAGAGAGGGTTAAAGGGAAAATTCGTCTTTTTGTTGACACGGGTCCCACGTCTGTGCTAACACGGTACTGAACCGGGATTTTGGAATTTCGGTGTACTGATTTGAGATTTACGTATTTCCATGATATTTTTTTAGGGATTTCTCCTTATATCAATGCTTGAAAGGGATCATATTCCTTCCCCCTTTTTTTCATAAATAGATAAAAAGAATTTATCATAATTTTTTCTTGCTCTATATATATATTGGTCCAAGTCTTACTTTATATATTGAACTTAAGACTCTAAGAGTCTTAATTCATTTTTATTTTAGCCTAATATTTCACATGAGCTGTTGAGGTCGGTATCAATTAATAGATGTCACCAGCTTCTTTGAATTGCATGATTTATCTATTTTAAAGAATGAAATGCAAGTAAACATTTTTTAAGGAAAGCTTTTAAAGATTAATTTATGATACGATGAAGTTAATAGCAATTTATATCCATTTGATTCGTTGATATTTTAAAGCATAAAAATTGTTTATTCTGTATTTATATCTTAAAATGAAATTTATGATCTAGAAGTGGTCAAAGGTAGGTCTATTTTTGGAGAGGCAAGTATAGCAAGTATGCCCTAATCTTAATTGTCGAGCTATAAAAGCTTATATATACTATTTTAACTAAAGAAGACGTATTATTTAAAAAGGACTTTTTTGGCAGGCATGTTCACAATTTTTATGTCCCATGCAAAGGGCAAAGAAATATCTCTAAGGACCGCATGTTATGTTAAAAAATTCCAAAGTCCCTCGCAACTTGGTGAATCAAGATATAAAGGAAAGATGCTTATATTTAGTACTTAACAATGCTTCAAATAGGATTGATTGTCTTTAATAGGAGGATACATGTACCTAACTAAAATAGGAATTCTAAAAAAATGAAATTGAAAAAATATGAAAAATAAATAAATTTTGATGCATTAAATTATATATTTTTGCTCTAATATATGTGTGTGTGTCTGAAAATAAAAGTAAATGAAATTATATTGTAATAATTGCTTGCCTTTTGTATTAAATGATTTATATGAATGTTTTTTTATGCACATGTATCCTTCTATTAGAAACAATTATATTCAAAAAAATTGTTAGACACTAAATGTTAACATATCTCACAACATGATCCAAATATTAATTCGTCACATGTGAGGAACTGACCTTTTTTTACCATGAAAAATATAACAAAATAAGATTTTGAAAACGGAAGCTCGGAGCATATAGCACAACAAATTTGAAGATTAGGAGAAGAGGGAGGCATATATGGCTAGCTATGGGCAAAATTTACATAAAATTAGGAAAATGGCAACAAAATGGTCATTCTCACTTGAATTCCATGAAAAAGGTTTTGATTCCTTAGAAGATAATGAGAGAAAAAGAGTATATCAATTAGTAGCTTATTATTATTCTTGATCTTCTTGTCCTTCCTTCTTTTTTAATGTGGGAAGGAAGGAAATCACTTTTGTTTGTTTGTTTTTTCTAAGAACTAGATTTTGATCACTAACCATCTTCATACAAGAAATGTGGCATTTAGTGGTCGAAAAATGTCAAAACCCCTTGGAGGGGCAATCCCATTTTGCACTCAAGAGCAGCATGTATGTTTTATAAATATGTCATTATTTTGAAGAATGTTAAGAGAAAATGGCAAGTCTTTAACTTTGACATCTTCAATACGTCGTGAACCTGTGAAGGTGTTATGCTCATTTTAGAATGCTCAGTGCTGGTAATTACATATGACAAAACAAATACTTCAAAGATGTTTTCCGCTGATAGAGGAATGGATTGAGAGCAAAGAGGATTTTCAAAAATGGAAGTATTGAATAGAAATTAGATGATTTTTTAAAATTTTACTTTTAAATATTTTGAATATGAATATACATAAAGAGAAAATTGCTCACAATCCCTCCCTGTAAAATCTATTGCCAAAAAGTACTCAGAATTTTTGAAGTACCCATGTGCAACCTATTTTATGATGTAACTCTTCTTCAGCTGTGTGCAACCCCATCTTCAATTCTGTGCAAACCAAAAACCATTTGTATGTAGTTGAAGATTTGTTGGATAAAACTAAAGAAAAGTTACACCCGCTAAAGATGAATTGCACCCACTCAAAGACCCGACTCCTTAAGAACTTTAGGGAAATAAATTTTGCAATGAATTCTTGAGCAATTTTTTCATTTATAAAATCCAAACTTATCTATATGGAATTATTTTTAAAGTGTCGGATCAAAATCATGATCTGGTTCGAACGTAAAGGTAGTTTGGGGAAAAGCAGAACAATAAATTTGACTTGGCAAATAACTCAGAGCCATGCTGTCCCAGCTGTACACTTCTCAGTAGATGAGTGTATCCCTTGTCTTTCTCATTGGCTCATACTCCGGAAACACAGATTCTTTCCACCAAACATTACAAGTACTCCAATAAATTTTCCATTAAAGATCCTCTGACAAAGAATTAAGTAGGATCTTAATTATGGAATAACTTCCACTTGTTCTCCGCCAACGCTTTTTTTTTTTTTTTTTTTTTTTAAGAACTGATTCTCCGCTACTTGTGAAACAAGCCAAAGATTAAATTAAAGATTTCATTGTTGATAGACCATAATAATATTTTTTGATTCATGTAGTTAACCCCCTTGAATGAAATGAGCTTCTTGTTGTAGGTCATAGGTGTTCAACTTGAGATGGGTTTGTTAGTTTATGGGTTGACCTAGTCCAAAGGATTGATCATTGCTATAGATGTATAAGTAGAGGTGTGCAACATTTTCCCGTCCCGATTCTGAGCAAATCGGGATGAGATTCGGGCAAAATTACTTGGGATCAGGACCCGATCCCAAATAAATAAATAAATATATATATATATATGTAAATTTTTTTAAAATATTTAAGAAAGCAAGACCAAATATAAAATAAAATGTGAAAATTCCTAACACCCTTAAAGTAATATTTATTCTTTTAGTTTATTTCATTTATTATTTATTAAATAATTCTAATATTTTATTCTTGTCTTTATTCTTTTTGCAACCGAATCAACAATGATAAGCATGTATTGGATTAATTATATATTTGTATTAGACTAATTTAATATAATATTATATTAGACAAATTATATATTTATAGAAACACAAAAAATTTCAACATAGAGATTTTTTTTCTAAAAAAAGGAAATCCGGGATCAGGAAATTCCTGATCCTGAGAATTTTCTGTCCTGATGGGATGGGAAATTCTAGGGAGTTGGGATGAAAAATTCTCGAGATCGGGATTGTAAATGAAGCTTCTTACCAAACACTTTTTAGATCAGGATCGGAAAATCCCAACAGCCCTAGGTATAAGTTCAACGCCTAAAGTCAATGGTAGCTTCAAAGAGAAGTGAAGCTTTTAGAGCATGCCTCTGGGTGATATTGGTTTGGCCAGATAAAGGTTTGAGAAAGCAAATAAGAAAAATTTGTCGGGTTTATACTCCCGTACGGTTTTATATTTTTTTTAACCAAGAAAAGACACCTAAGTTTTATGTTTAGTAGTACAAGCTCAGACCTACCACGTCACAGACGTTGAATTTTTTTCATTACCATTATTACTAATATAGATATCTTTTTTACCATTACAAAGCATACTAATATAGATATCTTCTAGGTGCCATTCTACACGCATCACATGCTCAAGTCCCAGCATTAAAGGCAAACAAGCAAATTTGGGTATACTTAATTGCTTTACTTTGAAATTCCAACAAACATTTACAGAGTACATGTAAGATTTGTCTTGTGATATTAATTAGGAGGCCTTTCGAAGAACTAAGGCCAACATGTAGGAGAGAGCAGAATCAACTGATGCGAGTGCCACGATAAGCAGCGCAACAAGGACAAGAGTCAGAGTAGCAGTCCTTACCTGCAGAGTCCCACAATTCAAAGTCTTCAATCAACAAATTCCCAGAAAGCAAGGCAAACTATGTCTGTGAAATGAGAATCTCTATGAAAGTAGCAAGATTGCAAGAAGACTCAGATCTCTAATTACAAGGGTGACAATAAAGGGGAAAATACATTTTAATCCCTGCATTAAAACCTAAATATATTTCGGTACAGATAACAAAAAAAAGCACTTCATGTTCTTTCTAAACAAGATGAAAGCCAAAAAACTTTACATGGAGTGTTTTGTACTTTCTTCCAAGATAAGCAAATTTTGACTTTTCGTCAGACATTAAATTGATGTCACATATTAAGATAGCAATTTGACCTTGATTATGAGAAGTAAAACATATTTTTCCAAACTATAAACTTCTGAAACATACCGTATTACTAAAGCTCGGCCATTCTATGTACTTCAATTGGCTCGGTTGCTCAACCAAAAATGCAAATAGAGATTTTACTCCCCTGAGATTGAACACGCAATTATTATGTGAATCTAACAAATTTTCTATTGTCAGAACCGGAATTAGAAAACTCGATTAGATATTGATAAAAATATTATTTTAAATATACTGCTACTGCATTCTCATGATAAACTTAGAGCTCAAACAATACCATATGACGTCTGCTATAAGGCTCAGCCAAAAAGGCTCCTGAGGGAATTCATCATCAAATCTCAACTGATCATTCTTTGCAGCAGACACCACCAGTTTGGTGCCAAAATGGCTTCTAGGAAAATATTTTATCCTTGTTCTATGAATCTGCTAACACGAAACATTATAATCTTAAATGATATTGACCCTTAAAAACACGATGAAAGAGCCACAATGTGAATGAGGAAGTTAGGAAGAGGAAGAGAGGCAAGCCATCATTACTGTTCTAGATGTTGAAGAAAGAGCTTTGTGATAATCAACTCCGGTAGCAAAACATGTCGGAAACTTTGATAAAAATGGAATATCTTGATAAAGGAAAACAATAAAACATAAATGAAGAATGTTAGATAGAACACAAAACAAGCATTCATGCGCAAAACCTTAAGAGTTAGAAGAAACCTGAACATTTTGCTGGCAATACAGAAGGAATCACCATCTCAGGCTGAATTTTTAGCTAGTCAGAAATCAGAACCAACTGAATGTGTAGAAATCCGCACACTCTTAAGTTAATAGAAATTTACACAAGCTCAAACAAAACTTTTCCATCCTCAATATCTGTGCATTACAGAGAAGAATGAAAAATATCAACCCAAAAGTAGCCCAAGGTCACACAGTAAGTGATTGTGTGTACCCAATGAACTTTCAATCTTATTGGAAAAATTAAATCAGGCCCGCAGATTTGCACAAATTAAGTAGACATAAATCATAATTGATGGAAACCAAGACTGCAATGGATGCCTCAATCACAGAAAAAGGAGCAAAGACAAGACTCCTAACAAACAATAATGGGATTTTATGTCAAACAAATAAGGGGCATCCCAGAAAAAGAATCATATGGTACACTATAAGAGTTATGCTGCCAACGAATATCTCAATATGAAAAGAAAGAGCATGACATCGTTGACTCCTCTGTTTTTAACTTCCAAAGTACTCTCATTGACCACGGTTAATAAGAAAATTCTTATTTAATCTTTATCAATAGCTTCCAAGGTTAAGTGAAAATAAAAACCTATAACTAGCAACCATTTTCTTTCCCAAGCGAATTATCTCGAACAGATAAGAGTAAAATATTTGAGAAATAACATTTTAGACCGTAAAACACTTTAGGTAGATACCTTCCCACGGGAAACCAAACAACCAGCCACAGTTAAAGTAGTTTACATTAAAACAGACAAATGAACACTCTCAAAGCGTGGGATTTTAAAGACAAAGGAACGCAAATCATAATCACAGGCCAAAAGCTCGGGTACAAAATGCTATGTTCAATAAAAATAAAAAATCCGTCAAGAAATCGCGAAATCGCAAAATCGAAGTCAAATTTGAGGCTCAAAATACATACCAAAGGCCAAGTGAGTAACGCAGAAGCGAAAAATAATAGCTTCGAGAGAAGTCACAGAGCTTCCAACGAGTTCAGACCAGAGATATGGAAAGAATTTCTAGGCGTATCAGAGCATTTGACGCGCAGAAAAGAAGAGCGAAACCACGCCCCTAGATCGAAGCTCGAACTAAGTTTCGCGTACTCCGTCGCGCCGATTGTTCCAGCTGTTTCGGGGAGAGTTCGGGTCGAACTGATGAGCCATTTTGGGCTTTGTTATGATTTGAAACCCATAATAGACAAAAGCCTATCATTTTATGGGCCAGCCTAGCCCATTAACATATTTATTTATTGACCATTTGATCCTGAAGCATTCGTGTACATATATTCCATCACCACTTTGACCATTTGATCCTGAAGCATTCCATGTTAATGGGCCAGCCTAGCCCATTAACATATTTATTTATTGACCATTTGATCCTGAAGCATTCGTGTACATATATTCCATCACCACTTTGGGCTATTTTTTTTCAGCCTTTTTGCATATAATTTTTTGTTATTTTCTTTAGATGATGTGTAAATAGCTTTTGTGACATTTACAATTTTACAAGCTTTCCCTTAAACTTTTATATTTATGTATATGATTTAAATATTATTCTTTTTCAATATGCATAAATTCCTTACTAATAATTTATTCGTTAGTTCATTAATGAAATGCAATATGATAAAAAGTTTATCCCCATACAAATTTAAATTTAAAGGATTTATGAGCACATAATTTAATTTTTGAGGAAACTCAAGAGAATGCACTCAGGTAGGGTTAATAAATATTATGTTTTATTAGTAGAAAGGGACAACTTAACAACAATGGTTGTTTATACAATCTTGGAAATTTAATAGTTTTTTAGTTAACACACTGGATTGTTTTAATTTTTTAAAAGTGATTTTACGGTAAAGGATTTATGAGCACATAAGATAAATATTATGCTAAAACAAACAAGCAATTAGGAAGAGATTGAGCCATTGAATGTAAAAAAGAGGGATAAAATTTAAACAAGTTTTTTTTTTTTGGAGAAGGTTGATATTAATTATAAACTGTTAGAATACATTAAACTCAATAATAAGAAGCATTTAGTTGATAATACTCCCTCCGATCCTAATTATAAGACAAAGTTGACTTTTTTGGAGAAATTAAGGAAGTCAATTAAATTATTTTAGAGTGTTTATATTTTTAGTATCTTTAGATTATATATTAGTTTATTAATCAAATTAATTAGTTTGGAGAAAAAAATAAAAATAAAAATACTCTAAAAAAATTTAATTGCTTTCCTTAATTTCTCCAAAAAAGTCAACTTTATCTTATAATTAGGATCGGAGGGAGTAATAAACAAGCCAACGAGAGTATATATAACGTTAGCTATTAATTAAATGAGACACGAATAGTGAAGTTTATTTAATAGACTAATTGAATGCAGTTAAAAAAAGTGCACAACAATTCTCTTCTTACATTATGGAATAATGACAAGGGTCTTGATATTGATATGAAATTTGCAAAAAAAAAAAAAAAAAACTATATATATATATATATATATATATATATATATATATATATATATATATATATATATATATATATATATATATATATATATGGATTTGCTATGCTAAAAGAGTCATCTTGTATCCTATCCTATCTCATTCCTCTTTTTGTCCTAATTTGCTTCCGTATTGTCCGGCAAAGCTTTCAAGTCGAGACAGATATAACCAAGATCGGGACAAAACAGTTAGGATAGGACCACTGTAAACAACCCTAATGATTATTTATGAAATATGAAAAGTCAAGTTTATCTTATATATAATCATGGGATGCATGTACATAAGAAAGTGCCAAACAATTATGTTGTGCCTTACATGATGGAACAATAATAAGGGTCTTGATATTGATATGAAGTAGTGGTGCAGTGTTGAATTGGGTAATAGGGAACACTTTGTGAATAATAACAAACTGCTCTATGATCAAGTTGTTGTGGGATGCTATTTTTGGTATCTTGTGTCCTATCTTCTTCTTTGATAGGACTCACACTTAGGAGCTCAGCATGAGCAACACACTTCCTAAGCATATTTGTGAGCTCAACTATATCCAATCCTTCCCCTATCACTTCTATTTGATCTTTCTCTTCCCCTTTGAATCTTGCACCTTCCACTCCTGCATCCATATGCATTTTGTTTTCATTTAACAAAATTCAATCACCACCATAGAAAATATACAAACTCTAATAAAATCATCCTTAATATTTTAAAATTCTCACTCATTCATTTGATTCATTCCTTAAACTAGTGTGCAATATGGATCTAATCATTAATATAATTTACTCCTTCTAGTTCTGAATGTATTCATTAGTTGGGGATTAATTCGATCCTAAATGTAAGATCTCAGTTCATTTTGGTCTCTCGAATTTGTAATTTTTTTTTTCAAATTGTCCCTATTAATTAAACATATTAGAGGAGTTTTCATCAATGGATAACTCAAATGTAAATGATTAAATATGATATTTTAAGAAAATTAATACATATATTTTTACAGATAATTAATTTAATTAAATATTGTTTAATCTATGCATATTAATTATTTAACCCCTAAGTTAAGGAGTGCATGGGTATAAAATTTATATTCAAGTGTTATTTATTTTTCAAACTCCATAAAATATACAAGATCATGCCTCACTTATCAATAAAAAATTGCAATTGTTTTTAAATTTTGGGTAAATGGATATACTCACCAGAACAGCTAACAGTAATCTTCAAGGCTTTGGATCTCAGTTTTTGGTTGTTCATGCACCCTAATTTTATCACCACCTTTTGCTGCATTCGTTCACACAAACATTTCATCATCAGCTCAACTATATATATATATATATATATTCAAATTATTCATATTTGACTTGCAAGGAAAAACACCACTACTAAAAAATTATGAAAAATTAACATAACTTAAAAAATTATTTCTTCTTGGGACAATCATTCATCCCATATGTGGGTGTGTATATGAATGAAACATTTTTTGTTCATTCCATTCTTTTTTTTTTTTTTTTTTTTGCCAACATTTGTTCATTCCATTCTACTATACGTATACATGTAGGAGTATTGAAATTTAATTTACGCACATATGCCAAAAAAAAAAAATCGATCAAATGTCAATTAGACAAGAAACATTTATTCTTTCTTTTTGCCAACAAGAGACATTTATTGAATAGCAATTGAACAGAAGCAATATATTTTGGTTTAATCAACTTCATAAAGTGATAAATAATACATCCATTGTTTGATGTGAAAATAAAAAAAAAACAAGAAACTAAGAATTAGGATTCTTAACATTTTTGTCTAATTTGATTTCCTGTCATTCTATGTATATATCAAATAGATGGATGCTAAATGAAAACGGCAAAAAATAACCTTCGATGCTACAATCAAATAATAATGGGAGAATTACAGTTAGGTCACGTCCAAAGAAAAAAATGAAAAATTAGTCTTACTAACAACCTTAGGAGCCTGAATTAAAACTCGAGGAGTGAGCCTAATAATTTCAGGGGACCAATTTTTCATTTTTTTCCTTGGACGAGACCTAACTGTAATTCTCCCAATAATAATCACAGCATTGGCAAAAAAAAAAAAGGAATAATAATCACAACAAGCCAAGCCATGCACGGTTAAAAAAAACATAATTTTTTAAAAATTTCACTTCTATCATACCTTCATGATTTTGTGAGGCGAGTTTGATAGCTGAAATGTATTTGGAAGGAAGAGAGGGAGAGAGAAAGATGATTTTAGAAGTGAACTTAGAAAGAGTCTCGAATTTGCTATTTATAGGGATTGATTGCCCACAGAAAAATTAATATAATAATTAATAATTAATACGATCCCACTAATTGAGAGGAACAAGAGTTCAAATTGGAGGGCACGATGTAAATTTCCCAGCAAAGCTATTAGGGAAGAAATTTCATTGATGTTACGTTGTTTACATAACACATGAGCGTATGGCTGGATATATTTTTTTTTAATTAAGATTTTTCTCATAAAACATTTCATATTGATATTCGATATTACCAAGTTAAATTTAAGTATTGCCTCAAGCCCTCATCTTGACCAGTTACATCGGTATTTATTGAAACTCAAACCCAAATCCAAGTATTTAAATGATCAATCATTATATCTTGTTGCATGAAAATTATTAATAATCAATAATTAATATATAACATATATTAAATTTAATTATCGCTTCTCACAAACGGTAAATGGCAACCTAGAGTATTTTTAGTTTTTATATGACACGTAATATTTTAGATAATATTTTTAGAAAAGAATATGAAATTATAGGTAAATGAAGTGATGTTCACGCCACAGCACACCATTTACCAAATCTCGCAAAGCTAACAAAGAGACTTGAGTAAAACAGCTCATCTCTCTAGAAATTCAACGGTTTTCAACGACCAGATCCAAGACCTTCACTGTAATTTACTCGAGGCTTTTATTTTCCACACATTTCACCGACTTTTTATCTTTCCTTTTGTTTTCCTTTTCATTTAATTAATTAATAATTAATATATCAATATATGTAATAGGAAAAGGATAAAAAATTAAATATCACTTGAACTTCAAAATTTTAAATTAATCTTATTGTTTACAAAAGTATATATAATAACTATAGAAGTATAGTAATTGAGAAATCACTAATTTAAAATTTTAAAGTTTAAATGATATTTTCTGATATTTTTTTCTATATAATATAGGTTAAGTAAAAAGTGTTTTCATATAGTGTGAACTGAAAATACAGCATATTATTCATAATTTGAGAATATTAAAACTTTAGATGAAATGTATAGTGACATTGTCCAATGGATGTGCAAACCATGAAATGAATACTATTTCTTTTCTTTTCTTTTTCAAAAAAAAATCATGATATGTACGAAAAAGTGTCACATGTTGTCTCTTGCACGCAAGGTTCTACCACCTATCATTGTGAATTATCGGATTAGAACTAAATCTGCACGTAATTAGATGCTAATAAGAAACATAGTTTGGGCACGCAGGTCATCAATATTATGCCAAACTTTTCTAAACTGTTGAGCTTCTTCAAAGGACGGTTCCAACTATTGGTACTTATGTGTGTCTCACTTTTTTAATTAGCTCCACCTTGAAAAAGAATATCATACACTATTCAGTATTCACATTTAGATAAAAACAACGATACAAATTTCTATAATGGCCTAATAGTTTAATGACACAAATGTCTTTCTTTAATTATTTTTAAACGTGAGTTTATAAGTTCAAATCCTCTAATTGGGAGTAACTATTTTGAAGTGTTGTGTGTGTGTTTTCTTTCTTTAGAAAATCACACTAAAATCTTAGTTTAGAAAAATAATATCAGAAAAGTTTCATAGTTTGTTAATGACAAGTGAAAGAACAACTATTAATAAGTGGAGGAGCTATCATTAATAAGTTTTAAGATTTTTCTAATATTATTTTTTTTAATTGGAACCTTAATATTATTTTCCACTTTTTTTTTTTTTTTATTTGGCATTCACACATACTCAATGCCTATTGAGCTCTTCCGAAAGTACCTTTCTTAAGGGAACAAAACTCTTTCCATTAAAGATAGCTAAATTGCCTGAGTTAGCATACAAGAATTATACTTTTTATAATATATTGTGGCTAACTTTAATAAATTAGTTTTTGAGTTGTTCTCAAAGTAATGGATTTTATAGAGAATTCAAGTGGATATATGATATACGGCATTCATTTTTCAAGTGAATGGAAAGATTGTCAAATAAAGACACTTGTTTTGTTGAACACAATTTCGAGGAAATTTATTGTCATTATAGAAGAGGACTCACCATTCTCTCCAAATTATATGTATGCATGTAGACTCTCTTATAAGAGTTTAAAATTTAAATTATCTTAATTTTTTATAAAAATACTGTCCCAAAACATTTAATAATTTTTTATTTTATTTTTTCCCCTTATTAATTATATCTATTGCATGAATTAAATTATTAGTGATATTTATATCAATGTTTCAAAAGCCGGATAAGACGTCGAGCCGGAAAGATTAGCGGGTTAAGGCTCAACCAGTTAGACTGGTTGAGCTGTTCAGGCGGATCGGTGACTTAATAATTAAAGTTAAAAATAGTATGTATATATATATATTACAATAATTAGTCATTAGTTTAATTTCATATGAAGTTAGTAAAGTCACAAAACACCATTTAAAAACCTCATCAATTGTCACCCATCAAGATAAGTGCTTAAAATTTCCACCTCTCAAGGGTTATACAAATCTGATTATGTTGATATGTTTCTTTTGGTATAAAATTATTAAAATAAAATAACTCAATTAATATGTTCTTTTTTTAAACAATTCTAAACCTGTACATTTAACTCTAAGACAGATTTGAAACACTTATTATGCTGCCCAGCAAATATATATATATATATATATATGAAACATATTAACCTTTTAAAAATAACGAACAAGAGAATGTAGATTTATGAGCCATTTGAAAAGAATGAGAACATATCTGCCATTTGAGAATAAACAATATAAACCTATGTTTTTCCATATTAAGCTTCTTCTTTTTTCTTTGCAGATTTTCCAATTTCCAGCATCAAAACTAAAAAAAAATGCTGGCTTTTTTTTTTTTTGTAAAGTAAGTTATTGGGCCGCTGGTTCTTAAAAACTCATTCAGGGCTTCAATCCAATAATGGATCTCAGCCCAAAAATGGTTCAAAATGTCAACACCCGTTTCCATTTAGATATTCACAGAGTAATAGAGACTAAGTTTCACAGGCATACAGAAAAGTACATATATACTGATAAAAGTATTTGTTTACAGTCCAAAGTTAAGATACAAAAGGTAACAATATTCACAACATAAGCTATCTATAACCACAGACTTTAACTTCACCTCAAGACACGTGCCAGTCACTTTCTTTTATCCACGTCCTTGCCTTTTGATCTGTTAGCACCCGCTGAGATGTTTGGTTTAGAAAAAGGGGTGAGATTTCAAGGAATCTCAGTAGAAACACACGATCAACACATAAAATGTGAAAATTAAATATGCAATGCACCGTATTTAGTAAAATGAAAACTCATATCATCCGTGTGTGTACACAAAATTCAGGGCCAACTAACCCATTGAAATCCCTATATGTATCTCAGCTGAGTCCTTGACTACAGCTAGGTAAGACTAGTATACCTCAACTAGGTCCTAGACCATAGCTAGGTAATGTGCCTCCAGCACGTGTTCAGATCACAAAATACAGTAATACACATCATACAAATAGTCACATAGTATATGAGAGATAGTAGTTCCTACCTTGAAGTTCTATCGACCCCTTTTTGTGTGCCTCGTGAAACGTGTCGATTTTCGACTCCCGATTCGGTCCTAAAATATTAAATGTACAAGAAATAGGTCATAACCTTCCAAGTATCATTTTAGACACTTCCATAGTTTTTCTTGTGGTTATATTAGCCTATGGTGAAAATGTATCAAAATGCCCCGGAGACCCCGGCCATACCTCAGCCCGATGGCACGTTTTTCCAAATTTTTGACTAGAACTATCCTGACGTATTTTCGTCCAAGAAATCCATTTATGAACTCAAAATTACCAAATTCAATGTCAAATTACGAAATTGCCCTTGGAAGCCCTACTTTTAGGGTTTTAGGGGTGTTTCCGTAATTATGCTTATCAGCCTTTTCTGAAAAAGTGCCCAACTGTAACCCCACTTATTTTTTCCCACTGAATCCAATGGAATCATCAAATCATTGAAAATCCAACTCTAAGGCCCTCAAACATTCTGGCCGAAATTATAGTGTTTTTCGGAAAAAATCAGGGTTTTACGATTTCGGCTTCGTAAACGCGTTCCTTTCTACTCCTAACCACTTTATTAACCATCTAATTGAGTTATAACAACCATTTGAACTAAAATTGGGCAGTATAACCCTTAGGCACACATTTTTCCAAAATTTAAAACAAATGGCAATTCGGCGAAATTTCACCAATTAAATTGCCCACAACAGTCAGAATAGTTAATATACGAAGGTTTGGAAGTTGCCTCGAGCTCCCACGAGCTTTTTCCCAAAGATGGCTGAAACCCTAAACTTTAGAGAACAGATTTTTGAGCCTCTAAACCCTAAAGAACAAAGAGGAGTAGCTTAGAATCAGAGTTATACTCGTTAGGAGACACCTAGAGGTCCAATTTTATGTACATAACTTCCTACATTCACGTAACCATGCTATCATGTCCAACCAATATTTCCTTCTTTATGCCACATGTAGGAGACATCTAGAGGTCCCTCCTTATGGTCTCAATTAGCTTCACAACTTGTTTCGGTTACATATACACGTAAAGTCTCAATTTTGGTCAAAATTGCACTTTTTGCTCGAATTTTCCATAAATTCATATTAAATTGACCAAAATATTCTAAATACATTTTTAACCTTTATTTTCCTTAATTAATTGAAATTAACTTCAATTAATTGGAAAATAATTTATTTTGTGCTATTTTGGTAAAATTACGATTTTGTCATTACCTTTCTAATCCAATTTCTTTTCTTATTTTTCTTTGGCCAATTTTCATCTATTTTTGGACCAAATATTTTCTCTAATATTCCTTCATTTTTGGACCTTGATATTGAGCTTTTTAAATTACCCAAATTAATTCCATAATTATTTTTGTCCAATTTCCTATGAAATTGAACATTTATGAAATTCATAAATTCCAAATTCATGAATATTCACCATTTTATTGAATTTCCCAAATAATTACAATATATTTGGTGAATATAAAATTTGGGGTGTTACAGAAAACAGTTCCCTAGCAAAAACGGCCCAACGTAGTAAACTGGCCTGCTCCCTTGACCGGCCGACGGTCCGACCGGTCCGGTTCTTAAATCCACGATTTATATTTATTTGATTTCTTTCTCTTATTTGTTCTCTTGTAAATAAGGGTGTACTTGAGAAAAAATTATCTTGGACATACTTACTATTTTTAAGGACAAAACTTACATCCAGTTATTATATCCCGGTTCAGTTTATTCAGTTCTCCAATAAACATGTACCACCTAGCTTCATTAGACTTAGACACCTAATCAATTAACGCCGTTTTGTTTGCATCATCTCTGTTAACAAGTCCCAGGAAAAGGAGTTGCAGCAGGATCGTGAAGAGAGAATGGTGGCAGTGCGAACGGCAAAGAGGATTGGAGGCCCAGGAAGATTACACAAACAGAAGACAACGACGATCTGCGCTATTCATATGCCTTGGTATGTGCTTATTAATGATGCTTATTGACTCTTAAAACTACGGAGTCATTCTAATTTTTTAGGTTTGCTTAAGAAATTCTGCTTGTGGTGTGTAGAGAAATTGTTTAGTTGCTTCAGAATTTACTTTTGATCATATGGGGTTTGTTCAAGCGGTAATGCAGATTATGCTATGGATATGCACCAGAAAGAAAAAATTCATGACCATCCCATGTCGATGATGCAATCTCAGCATTTTTTTAAGTCAAATTACTCATATGTTACTCTTGACAGAAAAAAGCTCCATTAATCTCGCAGACACATGTTGATATCTAGCCATCTTGTTTCGATTTGTTACTAGAGAAGTGAATAGCACTCTCTCGTATCCAAAATGGAATGAAGCAGTGTCCTTTGATTTGATTTGTCGTGACTCGGGGCTTGTGATTTGTGTCTGGGACTCCTAAACAGGGATGAAGCGAAGCAGAGAAGATGGTGTTAATTGATGAGGTGTCTAAAGGATCTAGGTGGCACTTGTTGATTGAGGAATTAGATGGACTGATAATTAGATATACTCCCTCTAGTTTTAATTGTAAGATAAAATTAATTTTTTTTTGGAGAAATTAAGGAAACCAATTAAATTATTTTAGAGTATTTATATTTATATTTTTTTCTCCGAACTTATTAATTTGACTAATAAATTAATATATAATTTAAGGATACTAAAAATATAAATACTATAAAGTAATTTAATCGGCTTCCTTAATTTCTTCAAAAAAAGTCAACTTTATCTTATAATTAAGACCGGAAGGAATAAATTCTGTCCTATTTGTAACTATTTTAACTATCTTTTTAAACCATATAATTCAATTATAAGACTCTTATCAATTAGACACAGGGCATATTGGCTAAAACACAATGTCAAAGATATGCCACTCTTAAACCACAATATTAGTTGAAAACTTCCACCCTTATTTCCCTTGACAATGATAATCCATGATGTATTTAATTTAAGATCTAGTTATTTAATCTGAGACATTAATAAAAGAAGAATTAGAAGAAATCTCCGTGGGGTGGGCCCTCCGTTCTCCACACACTACTTTTCATTTCCTCCTAGATAAACAATGTCTGGAACCGTTGTCTTTTTGCAATGAATCTGAGCCGTCCGTTGCAATTATATTTCTGCCGCCGTATTTTCTGTTCCTCCATCGCTGTTCCTCAGTCGTCACCCCCATCCTCGCTGACGCTGCTGCCGACCTCTTTATTCACCCGTCGCCCACCGTGTTCCTCTTTACCCATCGTGCTCTTCTAAGTCTGCATCACCATCGCCTCCGTGGTAATCTTCGCCGTCGCCCAGATCCGCAGCGTCATCTGGAGAAGAGAGGCAAGGTTCCTTTCTTCCGTACCCACTGATGTCTTATTCTTTAAAATGCTTTAAGTGCCCCCTTTCCTTCACAAATTAAACCCCTCTATCTTTGTAACTGTATTCATAGTATTCTGAATTACAGTTTTATTTTTCAAAGTGGTTGGGTGTTTCACAGTGAAGTCTTGTGCTAGAGAGTAGGGCGTAACTTACATTTTTTTTTGTTTTTATTATTTTAATCATGTATGCAGTTTTGAGATTGTAATTACTAGTCACTTGAGGAAGTGCAGCCATGAAGGGGAGAACAGGTCTTAGTTGCTGCACTCTGCTGTTTTAGGATTTGAACTGTATTGGATGTTACTTGCAACCATACTAATGCCTGTATAATTACCATTAGTTTGTAATCAAAGAGGTAATATCTTATAGACACGAGAGGTTTGGATATCTAGTTTACAATCCATGTTCTTGACAGTCAAGTTGCTGTGCGACTTGTTTAATAAGTCACTTTGAATAGCTTATAGTGTGATGGCCTTCATTCCTATCGTGATGTTATTAGTTAATGCAGGATAAGATGGAGAAAGGTTAGAATATTTTCGAAGTTCAGTAATGAGTTTGGGTAGTTAGATAGTTAGGGGATAGTTAACTAACATAAGTAATTCAGTTCTATTTGTCCTCATCTGCCTTGTTATATATATTCAAATATCTTGTGTGAAATAAAGCAAGGCACACTTTTACCTTATTGTATTAGTAGCTGACTAATGTCCAGCTCCTTGACTGAGTTAACATGCTGAAGATTTTTATTGCGCACGCTTTTTAGAAAAAACACTTGCAATTTTGAGTCACTTTGATTTTTAAAACACTGTTTTCTCATTTTAATTGCAGTGGATGAAGTCAGTTTGGTCTTAGATCATTGGCCAAACTCATTACCGCCACAAAATTGAAGGTTATAGTCCTTCTCTTATGAAACCATTGGATTTGCTCCTGCTGTAGTAGGTATGTATCAACTGAGCTGAAAAAACTTGACATCTCGAGATTGCTTGCACCAACTTCTTCATTAGTTGCTAAATCCTCTGGATGCGGGATGGATGATAGCCAGCAACATGAATACAGAGAACAGACAATGGATCACTATGGAGGAGTTTACTTCCTGGTAAACAGAAAGCTTAAGTTTTGTTATTTCGTCAAACCATGTGCTGCTGGAATCATTTTATTTTAGTGGAGTTTAATTGTGCAATGAACATCAGGTGAAGGAACTGAATGCTCTTAAAGTTTTGGCGGCAGATATCCCAATTTTGGAGTCGAATATCCCAACAATTGGTAATTGCGCTTCTTTGATTTTCATAGATGATGCCATAAATGTGAAGATACTCCAAATCTCAATTCAGGAGGTAAGGATGTTCCCGTCTTACTTGCCGATGTACTGAGCATTCAAGTGGTCAAGTTTCTAAGAGTGCTGATGAAATTGTTTTGAACAAGGATTAGGGTACATTTATAGCTGGAAAAAGAAGCATGTTGTTTATAACTTTAAACTATTTCTCTATCATTCTAAAAGTTGTAATTTATAGTGGTATTTGGGGATATGTATATTTGAGCTGATTTCACCCTTTTCTTTTTCCTTTTAATCCCTGAAGCAGGCTTGGGCTCATAGGGTTTACTGTTATGTATCTTCTGACTCTCCTGGGATTCACCTCACTTGCTAATAATGGTGAGTTCATTTTTACAAATGTAAGTACTCATTTCGGTTGCATTTTTCCTTTTTTGTTTTTGGCTCCTTCTATTCCCTGCTTATTCAATTGTACTTTGAACACTAATGTTTTATTTGCCCACCCTCTTTCAAATTTAATTAGAATTCCTTCTTTTTCTCAGTCAAATGAGTGTTCAACTTTACAAATGCTTAATTGGGAGAGATTATCAAGTTAAGGTTAAAGCATTCCAACACCTATCGCGCTTACTTGTTCATTATGTGTCAACTTCTACCCAACAAAACTTGTCTCCCAAACTTGGTTTTAGCCAGGACCACTCTGTTCACTTGTCTTACTTGGAAATAACTCAGAATTTTTATGATGCTATGAAGGATTGTTCTTCGATTGAGGAAATACCCATTGCACGAAAAATTCATGCCCAACTCATAATCTCTGGTCTGGACACTTCGACTTTCCTGCGGAACAATCTACTTAATATGTATTGCAACTGCGGCTTGATTGATGATGCATTTCAGGTTTTCAGTGATAGCAATCATCGTAATATTTTCAGTTGGAATACAATGATCCATGGGTTTGTTGATTCAGGCTGGATGAAGGAGGCAGAGGACCTGTTTGAAAAAATGCCTATAAGGGACTTGATTTCTTGGACCACTATGATGTCAGGCTACTGTAAAAATGGAAGGCCTGGCGATAGTATTAAAACTTTCATGTTAATGGCTCGGGATTTTAATTATGTTACCGATCCATTTCCCTTCTGTTGTGCATTGAAGGCTTGTGCATGCTTTGGCCACATTAAATTGGCTGTTCAGTTGCATGGCCTTGTGATGAAATTAGATTTATTTAGTGAAAGTTGCATTAATAATGCAATTGTTGATATGTATATCAAGTGTGGAGCTGTGAGTTCTGCTGAGAAAGTGTTTTCCAACATTGAAAATCCTAGTTTGTTCTGTTGGAACAGCATGATATATGGTTATTCTATATCACATGGAGTTCAGAAGGCTCTCAGTACATTCTCTGAGATGCCTGAACATGACTCAGTTTCTTGGTATACTATGATCTCAATTCTCTCCCAAAATGGCTTTGGGGTCCAGAGTCTCGGTATGTTTGTTGAGATGTGCACTAAGGGACTTAGACCAAATTCGATGACCTATGGTAGTGTACTAAGTGCATGTGCTAGCGTATGTGATCTTGAGTGGGGTAGTCATTTGCATGCTCGGATGCTTCGCACAGAATATAATATTGATGCCTTTGCAGGAGGTGGGCTGGTTGACATGTATGCAAAATGTGGTTGCTTAGAATCTGCAAGGCATGTATTTGACAATTTATCAGAACATAATGAAGTCTCATGGACTTCCTTGATTAGTGGAGTGGCCCAGTTTGGACTTGAGGAAGATGCATTGGCACTATTTAACCAAATGAGGTGTTCTCCAGTGAAGCTGGATGAGTTTACCCTTTCCACTGTACTTGGAATTTGTTCAGGTCAAAACTATGCCACAATTGGAGAATTATTTCATGGATATACAGTAAAGAGTGGAATGGATTCATCTGTTCCTGTGGGGAATGCTATCATGACAATGTATACTAAGTGTGGAAATATTGAGAAAGCTAGCCGTGCATTTGGATTAATGCCGATTAAAGATATAATATCTTGGACAGCCATGATCACTGCATTTTCTCAAATAGGAGACATTGAAAAAGCTTGGGAATATTTTGATAACATGCCGGAGCGCAATGTCATTACTTGGAACTCAATGTTAAGCATGTATGTTCAAAATGGTGGCTGGGAAGAAGGCCTTAAGCTGTTTATTTCAATGAGAAGGAAAGGAATTGAACCAGATAGGATCACCTTCACAACTTCAATGAGCGCATGTGCTGACTTGGCTATTTTAAAACTTGGGATGCAAGTTGTATCTCAAGTTGAAAAGTTTGGCCTTAGTTCTGATATTGCAGTTTCAAATGCTATCATTACCATGTATTCAAGATGTGGGCAAATCAAAGAAGCACAAAAGGTTTTTAACTCAATACATGACAAAAACCTGGTTTCTTGGAATGCTATGATGGCAGGATATGCTCAAAATGGTTTGGGTAGGAAAACAATTGAGACATTTGAGGATATGTTGAAGAGAGAGTGCACACCTGATCATATAAGCTATGTTGCTGTGTTATCTGGTTGCAGTCACATGGGACTAGTTGAAGAAGGGAAACATTATTTTAACTCCATGGTAAAAGATTTCGGCCTTTCTCCGGCAAATGAGCATTTTGCTTGTTTGGTGGATCTGCTTGGACGAGCTGAATTACTAGATCAGGCCAAGAATTTGATAGAAGGAATGCCTTTTAAGCCGAATGCCGCTGTCTGGGGGGCTCTGCTAGGAGCGTGTCGGATCCATCATGACTCAAGACTAGCAAAAATTGCAGTCAAGAATTTGATGGAGTTGAACGCTGAAGACTCCGGAGGTTATGTTCTTCTAGCAAATATATACACTGATTCTGGGGAGCTAGAAGGTCTTGCCAATGTGAGAAAGACAATGAAAGAGAAAGGAATTAGAAAGAGGCCAGGTTGTAGTTGGATAGAGGTTGATAATAGGGTACATGTATTCACCGTAGACGACACCAATCATCCACAAGTAAAGGAAATTTATATGAAATTGGAAGAGATGATGAAGAAGATAGAAGATACAGGAAGATATATTTGTGCTATTGATGGTCATCGGAGCCGGAAGTACCATAGTGAAAAGCTTGCTTTTGCCTTTGGCCTAATTAGCTTGCCGCCTTGGATGCCGATACGTGTGATGAAAAATCTTCGTGTCTGTGATGATTGTCACCTGGTAATAAAGTTAATGTCTTATGTCACTTCTAGGGAACTTATTATGCGCGATGGACATCGGTTTCATCATTTCAAGGATGGGCTTTGCTCCTGTGGAGACTACTGGTAAATGGTAATTTGTCATATAGAATCTAAATTTAGTTCCTTTATTGTCCCTTCTGCCTGTACATTGTTCTCTCTTCAAAGTAGATAATAATCAGTGTTTGATACAATACAAGTATCTGAATTGAATTGGGTTCTGTTTATAATGTCACTCTTACATTTTATAGGGTTTTTTGTGCAAGGCCACAATGAAAGTAATTTAGCTCTCTTGTTATCCTATTTTGCTTATATATGTGAAAGAGAGAGACCCAGCAATCCATGTTGCTGAGAATTCTTTATAGAACGTGTGCTTCTTATACAAAGTAACAGATGCATTTATCACCAAAAAAAGAGTGACAGATAAATTGACTTCTTTAGTCTATACAAATGCATTTATTTGAGTTCAAAGCAGAGAAAAATGAGCAAGCGGTATATGAATCTTTAGGCAATAATAATAAAAAAAAAGTATATGAATCTTTAGGCATGGGAGGCAGAAGTAGGATGGCTATTCTTGTAGATAATGAAATTGCTTGCCTTCATTGTCTGAATAATGTCCTTGTCGGGGTTTGTTATTTCTAGAATGAAGAAGTTATTGTTGCATTCAATTGCAATTGTTGTTCATATGACGCTGAAGCTTTTGTTTTCTTTGTGAAGCTTAATTTCTTAGAACAGAATAACTGGCCCAGTAATTAAAATATATAGTTCAAGCAAGTGGATGGGAAATGTGAGCTCAAAGGTATACATGGGCTTATTTAACCTAAAAAAGCAAAAGGATACAATGTGTCTTTATTTTTAATTATTGGCTGCAGATGATAATGATGATGACTGATGAGATTCGATTTTGGTAATCGACATTTTTTTTATATAGACAACATTCAAAGGAAACGAACGTAGTTGTTGAAGGATAATTTCATACTTGATTTTTTACCAAAAAATTTATTTGTGATTTAACTGTTGAAAAAAGAGTTAAGTCTTATGATTGAAAATTTGAAATAAATCGCATATTGTTATAAAAACAAAGGAAATAAATCGCGTATTTATTTTAAGTTTTCGGCCAATAACTCCTTTTTTAACCCCAACTAACGACGAAGAAAAACTCGTATTTGTTAAGCTAACTTCTTCTGGGCCGAAAATGTTTTGGGCCCAAAACACAAAAAACTTCAAAAAAAAAAAAATCAGTTGCTACGTCTTGTATGCCAGGTCGGCTTTAGTAGAGGAAAAGTTAGAAGGAAAAGGAGAGAAAATATTAAAACAATCTCCCCTGTCAAACCAAATAGACCACACAAGTATTTCAAGGATTGGGAATTGTTGACGCTTGGTCTGTCACTTGAGTAGCTTGTCCCTCCTCACTGTGGGATGTTTGGAAGAAGAAATGGTAGGAGAAGAGGAATGTGAGAAGCAAGAGAAGTGAAGAGAGATTGATGATGAGGCACCATATGGGAGAGACGAGCAGCAACAAGAGCAGTTCGCAAGCTACACTCCCGCAAATATGACAAACCCAAATCATCATTGCATTGATTTGGTCATATGATCTCAAAATTAAGAGCGCCATGGCGTGGACAGTTATTGATATC
This sequence comes from Inga laurina, assembly GCA_963855925.1. NCBI lineage: Eukaryota > Viridiplantae > Streptophyta > Magnoliopsida > Fabales > Fabaceae > Inga > Inga laurina. The sequence continues at coordinate 5,788,511 of OY979706.1, read as the reverse complement.
AGAAACAGTACCATCACCGCAGGGTGGTCGTTGAAGGGACTAGTGTTCAATGCTTGGTACTTCAGTTGCATCAGAGCAAGCAGCAACCCAGTTAAATATGCGTATATGGTGTGGACTGAAGAAGCAGAGTCCAGATCCACCAGTACCCTTTCATAAACAAGACACAAAAAGATCAGTGATAAGCATATATAAGAAATATATATATATATATGGAGTAAGAAGAGATCAGAAATAGAAAATCAATATTTAATTAACCTGGGGGGTAATCTCGACATGGAGTTCAGGAGGAAAGAACTTGAAACTCCCATCTGTTTAAGAGAAGAACTAAACAAGTGTTTGCAATGAGTTAAGGAGCTTGCAGCAGTCAGAAGAAAGAATGAGAAACAGGGGAACTATTAATCAGTATTATGGAGATTGTATGAAACTGTAAGATGGATGGAAAGAATGGAAAGGTCCCAGTATTATAGAGATTGTATGAAACTGTACGATGGATAGAAAGAATGGAAAGGTCCCAGTACTACAGAGATTGTATGAAACTGTAAAGATGGCTGGAAAACATGGCCAGTCAGCATTGTAGGACTCCCGATGGGGACCACCTTCAATGGAGGATGGTATACCCTGATGGATGGCCAGCGTTCCGAAGTATGACCTGGCAATAGACATCATACCTTGAGAAAATCTTAGGTGCACCCGGTGCACCAGCTCATCCATGGTCTGGCTAAAATGACACCAGCTCAGTCTTACATGGCATCTCTGTCAAACAAATAAAAGACTGTGGCTCCCCCAATTTTTATCTTTTACCTTTTCTCTCTCTTTCTCCTACCTACCCTGCCAAAACCCTTTTTACCTTTCCTCCTTCCCCCCGCCACCACTCCCCAAGCCGCTCCTCTGACGATTGAGCGATCTCCTCTCTACCGGTAAACTCTTCGCCACCTGCACCCTTTCCTCCGGCCACTCCACCAACGGTATCCCCTCCTCTCACTACCCCCTATGGCTTCTCCTCCACTGGCCACTTCTCCCTTCTAGATCTGCAATTTCCGAAATTCCGATGATCACGACAAAAAAAAAAAAGGCAAGTTCGTGACAATATTGTGGGTTTTACAGTGGAGCTTCCAACTTCCAAGTTCGTTCAAAGGCTGTGTTGCGAGTGTGGATGAGAGAGAGAGGGAATTGGGAGTGAAGGCTGCGTATATGGTGTGGACTGAAGAAGCAGAGTCCAGATCCACCAGTACCATTTCATAAACAAGACACAAAAAGATCAGTGATAAGAATATATAAGAAATATATATCTGTATATATAGTAAGAAGAGATCAGAAATAGAAAATCATCAATATTAATTAACCTGGGGGACAACCCATCAGGAAAGAAATGTTCCGCAGGAAAGAAATTGAAACTCCCTCCTGGAAGGAGCTTGCAGCATATATAACCCTACCCTCCAGGAAGGAGCTTAAGGTGATTATGAATTACGACCCTCCCCCTTACGAGTTATGGGAGAATAACCCAACCCGCGACCCTCCCCTTATGAGAGGATAACCCAACCCTCCCAATTCTTATCGCCTAATTCCGAGGAGATATGTCAAAAATTGTTTCATTGAATCCGTGCAGATCCATCAATAATACATTGAATTGGCTCGCTATTGATATTGTCCAATTTTAAATTGTATTTAAAGAGTGTTATATCCAAATCTTTATAAAATGTCTTTTTTTTTTTTTAATCGACGTGGGACTTCAGAACTTATATTTTATTCTTTAAAATTGATAAATCATGTAATTCAAAGAAATTGATTGTATCTATTGATTGATGCCGACATTGACATATCAAATGAAAAATTAGGCTAAAATAAGAAGGACTAAGACACTCTTAGGTTCATTATGTAACTTAAGAGTTGAAAAAAAATGTGTATAAAGTAAAAAAACAAAAATTATGATAAAAATAACTTTTGTATATATTTATGAGACGGAATGTGATAACTTTTTAAGAATGGTGATAATATAGGCTTGATTGAATCTAGTATATAAATCCCATATAAAGTTGCATAAAATAGGAAAATTTAAAATCAAATTATTCAACTTAATAAATCTTTAATTAAGTTATTAACTTAATTTAGAATTTTAAAATATGGGTGAAATAATTTTGTTGTCCTCTTCTAGTATCCTCTATCCTCTTAAAAGAATTTTATTACTCCATAACTTAGTTTTTCAATAAATATATATCAATAGCTTTCAATAAATATATATATATATATATCAACACTAATACATAATAAAAAAATATAATTCGCTTAAATTAAAGGAATTTTTTGTGTTTTAGAAGAATCATTAAAAATAATTAAAGTCAAAAAGTGAAAAGAAAATCATAACCCTACATATTAATTAAATGATTTTTAGTTAAATATTGTGAACAGTAAAATTTATTTTTGGAAGAACTTGAATTTTTTTTTGAAAAAGAAAATTAAATTACATTAATCACACAATTTGGTGTTTAATATCGTATTAATAGGCCTAATAGGTGTAGAAGGGAAAAAAGAACTCATTTCCAATGTAAAAAGTCCTTGTTTATGTTGTAGGATACATGGTGGTCATGAGTTCTTTTCTTGTGATCTAGTTGTGCTTGTTAAGTTGTTCGTCTTATAATGCTAACAAGTTTCATAATGTCCAAAGCTGTTTTATATGCATGGTGGTATCTTAACTACATAGTGATAAAAGGTTATCATTTTGCAGGGGCTGATTTCTTTGTTAAATGCGAAATTTTTCTATTGTTGCTTTGAAATTAGGATGATTGCTTCTCTATTGAGCAAATTCAGCGATCCTGTTTGAAAGGGAATGAGCTTGAGCAGGTTTGCTTATCGTCCTGGAGATGCATCTATGAACAATAGTAGAAAGTGACATAGCAAAGAGTTGAGGACTTGAGGTTTTGAGGGAAACTGATGGAATTGGTTTATGATTAATTAGTTTATTTTAGTTAATTCATTTTCATTATAAAAGTTGTAAGTCAATTTAATATAGTTGTCTCTTTTAATTAAAAAAAATAGTTGCCTATTTTAAAAATGTAGGTTTCATTAAAAAAAATGTAATCCTTTTTTGTATTAAAAAAATGCAGGCTTTTTAATAAGTCCCAGGCCAGGCTTAGGCTGACAAAAAGGCCTGTCACAGGCTAAAAGCCGATTTGCTATAATACAGGCCAAGCTTGTTAAGACCAAAGCCTGACCTAGCCTGACCTATTTCCACCCTTAAATTCACATGCTCAAGTCTCAGCATTAGGGGTGTTCAAAACCCGGGACGGGACCGGGATCACCCATTCCCAGTTCCCATCCCGGGTGTAGCCGGGACGGGGAATTCATTCCCAGTCCCGGTCCCGGGATATTACCGGTATGACCGGGACTGAGAATTCCCGATTTCATTATTATGATTATTTTAGTTAATTTTTTTATAATCTAGTGTTTGAAGTGATTATTTAACACTTAATAAGGTTATAAAAATCACATAAATTGAGCTGGAATTGAAGAATAATATATTATTATTATTATTATTATTATTATTATTATTATTATTATTATCACATTCATCATTTTTGTTATTATCTTTATATATTATATAGTTAGGATTAATATCAAGATATATATGATTTAACTCTAATTAAACATGTGATATACATTTTATCAAATGATAACTTAATTTATGGGATAAAAAATACAAATATAAAAGAATAACTTATTTTTTAAGGAAAAAAAAAACTGGGACAGGGAATTCCTGGGATCACAAGGTGTGATCCCGGTCCCGGTCCCGGCCGGGATGGGAAATTCCCTGGATAAAATGTACGGGACCGGGCCGGGACAACTAGTACCGGAATACTTTAAACACCCCTGCTCAACATTAAAGGCAAACAAGCAAATTTGGGTATACTTAATTACTCTATTTTGAAATTGCAACTAACATTTATAGAGTACATGTAACATGTAAAATTTGTCCTGTGATATTAATTAGGAGTGTGTTTGGGTAAGTCCCAAACCGTGATTTCAAACACTTTTTTCTGTAAATCCAGATAAAACTTCTCTCACATATTTACTTCATAAATCATAAAAATTATTCTTTAAAAACTAACCCAAACACATACTAGAAGGCTTTTTGAAGAACTAAGGCCAACATGTTGGAGAGAGCAGAATCACCTGATGCGTGTGCCACGATAAGCAGTGCCATAAGGACTAGAGTCAGAGTAGCAGTCCTTACCTGCAGAGTCCCACAATTCAAAGTCTTCAATCAACAAAATTCCCAGAAAGCAAGGCAAACTGTGGCTGTGAAATGAGAATCTCTATGAAAGTAGCAAGATTGCAAGAAGACTAAGATCTCTAATTACAGGGGTGACAATAAAGGGGAAAATACATTTTAATCCCTGCATTAAAACCTAAATATATTTCTGCACAGATAACAAAAAACGCACTTCATGTTCTTTTTTTTTGATAATAAAATTTTAGGAAGGGGTTCGGGCTTAACCCAATCTAAGGGCAGGGCCCCTAACTCATGATCCACTGGAGGCCTGTTCCTGTGGGCTCCTGGTTGGCAAGCCGCCCAATCCACACAGGTAGGTAGAGGACTTTCACCCCTATTTTTTCACCCCAGCTTCACTTAGTTGTGGAGATGCCTCCCCAAACGCCGCAACTGGAGGTATAACTAAATGCCACTCCCAGGGATCGAACTCATGCTAAGGGGGTCACCCAGGCCACTTCATGTTCTTTCTAACAAGATGAAAGCCAAAAAACTTTACATGGAGTGTTTTGTACTTTCTTCCAAGATAAGCAAATTTTGACTTTTCGTCAGACATTAAATTGATGTCACATATTAAGGTAGCAATTTGACCTTGATGATGAGAAGTAAAGCATATTTTTCCAAACTATAAACTTCTGAGACATACCGTATTACTAAAGCTCGGCCATTCTATGTACTGCAATTGATTCGGTTGCTTAACCAAAAATGCAAATAGAGATTTTACTCCCCCTGTATTGAATACACAATTATTGGGTGAATCTAACTTATTTTCAATTGTTAGAACCAGAATTAGAAAAGTCAATTAGATATTGATAAACACATTATTTTAAATATACTGCAGTTTCATGATAAACTTAGAGCTCAAACAATACCATATGATGTCTGCTACAAGACTCACCCAAATCTCAATTGATCATTCTTTGTAGCAGACACCATTAGGTTGGTGCCAAAATGGCTTCTAGGAAAATAATTTATCTTTGTTCTCCGAACCTGCTCACACGAAACATTATAATCTTAAATGTTATTGCCCCTTAAAAACACAATGAAAGGGCTACAATGTGAATGAGGAAGTTAGGAAGAGGAAGAGAGGCAAGTCATCGTTACTGTTCTAGATGTTGAAAGAAGAGCTTTGTGATAATCAACTCTGGTAGCAAAGTGTGCCGGAAACTTTGATGAAAATGGAATATCTTGATGAAGGAAAACTATGAAACATAAACAAAGAATGTTATATAGAACACAAATCAAGCATTCATGCGCAAAATCTAAAGAGTTGGAAGAAAACTGAACATTTTGCTGGCGGTACAGAAGGAATCACCATCTCAGGCTGAATTTTTAGCTAGCCACAACCAACTGAATGTGTGGAAATCAGCACACACTAAGTTAATACAAATATACGCAAGCTCAAACAAAACTTTTCCGTCCTCAAAATCTGTGCATTACAAAGAAGAATGAAAAATATTAACCCAAAAGTAGCCCAAGGTCACACAGTAAGTGATTGAGTGTGTGTACCCAATGAACTTTCAATCTTACTGGAAAAAATTAAATCAGGCCGGAGATTTGCACAAGTAGACATAAATCATAATTGATGGAAACCAAGGCAGGAATGGATGCCTCATCACAGAAAAAGGAGCAAAGACAAGACTCCTAACAAACAATAATGGGATTTTATGTCAAACACATAAGGGGCATCCCAGAAAAAGAATCATACGGCACACTATAAGAGTTATGCTGCCAAAGAATATCTCAATATGCAAAGAAAGAGCATGACATCGTTGACTCCTCTGTTTTTAACTTCCAAAGTACTCTCATCGACCACGATTAATAACAAAATTCCTTTTTAATCTTTATCAATAGCTTCCAAAAATAAGTGAAAATAAAAAATTATAACTAGCTACCATTTTCTTTCCCACGAGAATTATCTCGAACACATAAAGTGAGTGTTTGGAATAACGGTGGAAAAACTAATTTATTATAATTTTGACTTGCTAAAAATGACTTTTTAGAAAAGTCAGTTTATATAATATGATTTATATTTTGATGAGCGATTGAATAAGTGATTTTTAATAAGTCTAAACTTATTTGGATTGGCAATTATATAAGTGCTTTTTTAAAAGTAAAAACTTGTGTTAATTATAAGAAAACAAGATATTTAAAATTAAAAATAAGTGAAAAAAGTGAAGTTAGAAAATGTGATACCAAAATACATAATTTCACAAAAAAATATTACTAGGATTGTTTTACTTGTCTTTTTTTTTTTTCAGTTCTTTCAAGAATTTTATTTTTTTTTTCCAGCATTTATGTAATCATTCTTTTTGTTTTTGTTTTTGTTTTTGCTTATATTGTACTTTAAATACTTTCCTCTTCAATATATCATTTTATTTTTTTTATCAAAACTTTATTCTTTTCTTCAAACTATTTTATACATGAAACATGAAACAACTTTAAAAAATGCAAATCCAAGCAGTAGAGTGAAGTGACTCTTTTTTTTCCCCCCTTCAAACGTTATATTTGATTTAATTGAAAAGGATGTCAAACCAGTTTTGTGGAGGATAAAACTCTCTGTATTCTTTATAAAAAAAAGGAATACTTTATCATTAGCACAATGCACCAAGTGCCCTACTCCTAACTTTATACTCCTTAGTTTTAAATATAAGGCTCAACTGATTTTTTTGGAGAAATTGAAAAGATTAAACAAGTTACTTAATCATATCATATATCATATATAATTATATTGTATAACAGTTTATAAGTCAAACAAATTAGTGTAGAGAAAAATAATAATATTAATACTTTAAAGTAGTTTAATTACTTTTCTTAATATATCAAAAAAAGTCACTTAAATCTTATGTTTAGGACTTGAGATAGTATATTTGTCGTCTTGCAAAGAATATAATTTATTTAATTAGAATTAAAAACAGTTCACTAAATTTCAGTGTTTATTTGTTTTAGGCAACAAGTTGGATTTATTTGTTATATTTAGGACTAAGTCCAATCCACAACTAATTCTTATATATATATATATATATATAATTATATATATGCTTTATCTCACAATTCACAAATATATAGCCTTATATTCTGATCCCTTGCGAATTGAATCATCCAACAGGAGGGAAAAAAGACATTATACGGAGTTGATATGATTACGAAAATTCAGCTACTACCTGGCAATAAAGAACAGAAAAAGGAAATATATATATATATAGAGAGAGAGAGAGAGAGAGAGAGAGAGAGAGAGAGAGAGAGAGAGAGAGAGAAAGGGATTCATTATTGGTCATTAATCACATCAAGAAAATGAGAGTTCCGTGAGAAAGTTCAACGTGAGGCCCTTTTGGGGAAAAAAAATAGGGAAAATCACTAGTAAATACTATATAAGGAAATTAATTGCTCTTTGTCACCAACAGACATAGGATACTGAACTGTCATTAAAATTGAATTTAAAAAGACAAAAAACCCCTTAGTTTGACAAGACAATTTTAGGTGGGAGGAAGGAGAAAGTGCACGGCTTCTCAGAACCCTCTAAATCCCTTCTTCTTCTTCTTCTTTTATTTTCGGCATTCTGCAGAAGTTCAACGTCGTCTCCCCTCACTCGGCCGTCTCCTTGGCTTGTGTCCTTCGGCAGTGTCGTCTTCGGTTACTCCTCCAGCGGCCGCCGTCTCATTGGCTCGAGTCCTTGGGCAATGTCGTCTCCGGGTGGTCCTCCAGCGCCCGTTGTCTTGTTAGCTCGAGTCCTTGGGCATTGTTGTCTCCGGTTGCTCTGCTGTCTCCTTGGCTTGTGTCCTTTGGCTCTGTCAAGATAATTTGCATTACTATGCTCACTTGCATTGGATGACCATTGGACACGTATGACAAAGATCCATTGTACAAAACGGGAGATCAATTGCACATCATGGAAGAGTAATTGCACAAAACGGAAGCTCGGGTGCACATCATGGAAGACCAATTGCACATCATGGAAGATTAATTGCACAAAACGGGAGATCAATTGCACATCATGGAAGAGTAATTACATAAAACAGAATATCAATTGCACTTCATGAAGGATTAATTGCACACAATGGAAGATCAACTGCACTTCATGGAAGAGTAATTACACAAAACGGCATATCATTGGCACATAATGGATCATCATCCTTTGCATATAATGTGGATGACCATTAGGCATGTATGAAAAAGATCCATTACACAAAATGGGAGATCAACTGCACTTCATAGAAGAGTAATTGAACAAAACGGAAGCTCATGTGCGCATCATGGAAAATCAATTGCGCATCATGAAAGATTAATTGCATAAAACGGAAGATCAATTGCACATTATGGAAGAGTAATTGTACAAAATGGAAGATTATTGGCACATAAAAAAAGAGTAATTGCACACAATGGAAGATCATTGGCACAATGGATCATCCTTTACACATCATGGAAGGTAATTACACAAAACAGAAGATAAATTGCACATCATGGAAGAGTAATTGCACAAAACGGAAGCTCAATTGCACATCATGGAAGATCAATTGCACATAAATAAAAATAACTACTTTGTCTTCTTCTTAGATCTCCAAACTTCAATGCTACGCATTATCCATCCCCGATGTTTGTTCTTCGCATGGGAGACTGCACATAACGAAGGACATGAGCCAAGGAGACGGTGGCCATTGGAGGAGCACCTGGAGACGACACTGCCCAAGGACTCGAGCCAACGAGACGACGGCTGCTGGAGGAGTAACTGGAGATGACACTGCCGAAGGACACAAGCCAAGGAGACGACCGAGTGAGGGGAGACGACCGAGTGAGGGGAGACGACGCTGAACTTCTGCAGAATGCCGAAAATGGAAGAGGAAGAAGGGATTCAGAGGGTTCTGAGAAGCCGTGCACTTTCTCCTTCCTCCCGCCTAAAATCGTCTTGTCAAACGAAGGGCTTTTTTATCTTTTTAAATTCAATTTTAATGAAAGTTTAGTACCCCATATCTGTTGGTGGCAAAGAGCAATTAATTTACTTATTTAGTATTTACTAGTGATTTTCCTAAAAAAAATAAGCTCATGCAATTTTTTAAAAATAAATAATATGATGAGGCTTATTCAAAAAACCATCTTCTTAGGCTTATATTTTTTTACAAAAAAACTCAGCCAAATACTCACGCAATTGAGTTGCGTTTTGTTTCGGGCTTATTAGATAAAAATGGATTTATTGGATTCAAATCACCAGTACAAAAAAGGTGTTTTAGACCGGCCCATTTAGACCGGTTGTAATGGATGCAGGTCTAAAAGAAATGCGCGGTGGCATTTTCGTTATTATAAACAAGTTGGGAGACCGGTTATTATAATAACCGGTCTAAAAAAGATTATTTAGACCGGTTCTATTCTAACCGGTCTAAAAAAAATTAGGGATTTTATTTTTTAGACCGGTTACTAAGAGAACCGGTCTAAAATATATTTTTTTAGGACGGTTAAGAGGATAAATGGTAAAAAAAATATTTTTAAGACCGGTTGCCTAACAACCGGTCTTAAAAGTCCACTTTTAAGATCGGTTATCCTATTAACCGGTCTAAAAAATGTTCCCAATTTAATTTCTTTCCAGCGCCGTGCCTCAGCTCACACTCCCGCCTTTTCCAATCTGATTTCGGTCCCTTCCAATCTGAATCACCCAAGCAAGTTTGTTCCCAATCTTTTCTCTCCTCAGCGCGAGTCCCCATCCCTTACCTTATCCCATTCTGAATCGAGTCCGTCGTCGCTCTTCGGCCGCTGTACTGTCGTGGGTGCTCGTGGGTGCTGTCGACGAACATACCTCATACATTGCTTCAGCTGCTCGTGGGTGCTGTCGTCACTTCATTTCTGGGAAATCTTCGTCTTCAATCTCTTTTTTGAGGTATGTTCCTCCTCTGTTCTGAGAAAACACCATTATGTTCCTCCTCTGTTCTATTGTTGAATGTGAATGCACATTAGGTGTTTGATAAATTGTTTGAAAGGAGAAATTGAAGACATTAGGTCAGTTGTTGGGAACTGCTATCATGGATTTAGCAAAACGAAAGAAGTTTGCATAATTTCAAATCCTCTATATATCATTTATCCTAACCTCCTAGCAAAATGCTCCACCAAAAAACAAAACCTGAGCGACTGCATTCTATGGGGTCACTAAACTAGGAATTTGCTTTTATGAAGAAACAGTAGTCAATCAATGTTAATTATTATTGACTTATGTAAACTCTTATGTAAGAGATTTCGAGATGGAATGTAATCAATAAAAAATTTTATAACAACTTAACAATATGCAATGACAAGTTATAGGATAGGAAATGACGATAAGTTCATTGAGCATATTTGTTATGAGATTGTTTAATAATTGCAATTATTCCTTTGGACTTCATGATGACTATTTCAAAATTTTGTTTTTTTTCCTATGGTTTTGTGCTGCCAATATTTGGTTTTGTTTCATATTTAATTGGAAAAATCACTATTAAGTCACAAGAGAGTAATGTAATTATCAGAAAGTTTTAAAAAAATTGAGCATAGAATTGTCACATCTCTTGTTCTGAAACTTGCCATTATATATTTCCTTATTTTTGTGGGATTTTTTTTTACCGATTATATTCATTCGTTACCCCTTCCTAGTAATATTTTTTTGGGGGGCAATTTCCATCTCGCCTTGAATGCTACCCTTTGTCCACTTGGTAAGGCAAGTTGTGACTCGGGACTTCTGGAGCACTCATATTGAGGCCTTCTCTTCAATTTTGATTGAGAGGAAGCTTCTTCTGGGATCTCATTGTCTCATTATCATTGAGACAGGAAACCACATTTTTCAATTCAGTAACATTCGTTTTACATAATTAGATTGAAGATAGTATATTATCACTAAATCAAACACCTTACACATTCTTAACATATATTGTTAAATGGGGATGTCTCTGCGTGTATCTATTGCTTCCATGCATCGATCTCCCAAAGACATCACAACAACTCGAAATAAACACCACCTTAAAATCACAGCAAGCCTCACGATACATAAATATATTACTCTATTGTTTATACCTTTTTATTTTGTTTATACCTTTCCAAACATGACAGGGTAATTAGGATATATATGCGTTTAGTGAATTTTTCTTTATAAGGTTGGAATTGTAGGAAGCCATGCAAATGGTCCCCCATTAACTTAGTGACATGCACTTCTTTTCAAATAAGTAAAAAAGTCAACACTCTTGTTTATGCTTGAAGAAAAAAGATGACCCATTCTCATCATACTCCTACCTTTTCCAGGGGAAAAAGTAGAAAACAAAAAAAAGGTGTTGGAATATATGGATCGTAGTTGGATTCAAGCTAAACGGACGAGTGTTGGATATGATATTGGGGTGAGGGGTTTTTTAGACTTTGCAAAAAGAAATGCCGATGATGATAGTGGGATGTTTTATTGCCCTTGTGTAAAATGTTTGAATGAGAAGCGATTAAGTGCTGCAGATATATATATACATTTAATTTGTGAAGGGTTTTGTAAGACGTATGTAGTATGGGTATGGCATGGTGAACAATTAGAAATGCCAAGTGCATCTCAACAGGGGGAAGTGACTTGTGATGATAATGACACGGATATGGATGATCGGATAGAGGACATTATTCGTGATGTAGGAGAAGAGGCTTTTGAACAATCACATGCATATGGTAATATGTGCAGTGATGCTGAGAAGCCGTTGTACCCGGGATGTAAAAAATACCAATTGCTGAATGCTGTATTGAAATTGGTAAGCTTGAAAGCACGGCATGGATGGAGCGACAAGAGTTTTTCAGAAATGCTTGAGGCCTTTAAAGATATGCTTCCTGATGATAATGTGTTGCCTTGTCGATACTATGATGCTAAGAAAATACTGTGTCCACTAGGGATGAAGTATAAAAAGATCCATGCTTGCCCTAATGATTGCATATTGTATAGAAAAGATCATGAAGAGAAGGAGCAATGTCTGATATGTGAAACTCCGAGGTATAAATCAAATAAGGGCCCTGCAAAAGTGTTGTGGTATCTTCCAATCATTCCAAGGTTCAAGCGCCTGTTTGCTAATGAAATTGATGCCAAAAATTTGAGATGGCATTCAGATGAGCGAATTTCTGATGGAAAGCTTCGACATCCAGCTGATTCTTCTCAATGGCAGAAAATCGATCAATTATTTCCTAGCTTCGGTGAAGAACCTAGGAATCTCAGGCTTGGGCTTAGCACAGATGGTATGAATCCTTATGGTAGCCTTAGCAGTATACATAGTTCATGGCCTGTTCTGTTGGTAATTTACAACTTATCTCCTTTGTTATGTATGAAACGAAAGTACATAATGTTGTCTATGTTGATTTCGGGACCAAAGCAACCCGGAAATGACATAGATGTTTACCTAGAACCCTTGATCGAAGACTTGAAAGAGTTGTGGGATAAAGGTGTCGATGTTTTTGATGCGAACAAGAAGGAGACTTTTAATATGCGAGCAATGATCTTTTGTACTATAAATGACTTCCCTGCATATGGGAACTTGTCAGGATATAGCGTTAAAGGCCACAAAGCTTGTCCGATATGTGAAGAAGGCACATGCTACCATCAACTTCAACATGGAAGAAAGACGGTTTACCTTGGCCATAGGCGATTTCTAAGACGAAGCCACCCTTATCATAGATTAAAAAAAGCTTTTTTCGGTGGCCAAGAGTTTGAAGATGCTCCAGAGGCATTGACTGGGGAGAAAATTTATGAAAAGGTGAAAAATATCAATACTATGTTTGGTAAGTCATCAAAGAGTAGAAATGAGAAAAATATATGGAAAAAAAGGTCCGTCTTCTTCGATCTTCCATATTGGCGCAATCTTGACGTCAGACACTGTATTGATTTCATGCATGTGGAGAAGAACGTATGTGATAGTATTGTTGAGACACTGCTCAACATACAAGGAAGTTCTAAGGATGGCGTGAAGGCAAGATTAGACTTGCAAGAAATGGGAATACGAGAAGATTTACATCCAAGGCCATACGGTAATAGAACTTTTTGTCCTCCAGCTGCTCATACTTTATCTAAGGTTGAGAAAAGAAGCTTTTGTGAGTGTTTACATGGCGCTAAAGTTCCCTCAGGGTATTGTTCAAATTTTAAAAAGCTTGTATCGATGAAAGACTTGAAGTTAATAGGGCTAAAGTCTCATGATTGTCATGTCTTAATGCAACAACTACTCCCAGTAGCTATTCGAGACATTGCCGAATATGATCTTCAACACATATTGACTAGACTTTATTTCTTCTTCAATGCCATTTGTTGTAAAGTCATTGACACGGAAAGATTGGAGGAATTGGAAAATGAAGGATATATGATCTTATGCTAGCTTGAGAAGCTTTTTCTTCCTTCCTTTTTTGATATCATGGTACACTTGGTTGTTCATCTAGTGAGGGAAATAAAGTTGTGTGGCCCTATCTATTTCCGGTAGATGTACCCGATCGAAAGAACTATGAAAATACTAAAAGGGTATGTGAAGAACCCTAATTGGCCTGAAGCATCTATTGTTCAAAAATATGTTTCTGAAGAAGCTATGGAATTTTGTCAACATTATTTGTCAAATGTACGACATATTGGCCTTCCTAAACGTCATGATCAAGAAGGGGGTAGACGCGGCGCAACAGTAAAGAGCATAGATGCTGATGAATTGCAACAAGTCCACTTGTACATCTTGAACAATGTTGATGAAGTTCAATATTACATGAATGCCCATAAAGAAATTGTACGTAAACAAAATAGTCGAATGACTGAACAAAGGTTAATCAGGGAGCATAACAGAACTTTCGCACATTGGTTCAAACAAAAGGTTGACGGAGAAGAATGTGTTTCTGATACAATAAATTGGTTAGCACGTGGTCCTGAAGTTGATGTCATAAGTTGGACTTCATTTGTGATCAATGGTTATACCTTTTACATGAAGTCCCTAGATGATAAGGGCACCGTCCAGAACAGTGGTGTTGTATTAGTGGCTGAATCTATGCTCTTCTCTAGTTCGAAAGATAAGAACCCTACATTGGCTGCCATACCTTATTATGGGGTGATTGAAGAGATTTGGCTGGTTGACTATGTTAAAATTAGATTTCCCATTTTCAAATGCAAGTGGGTTGATGTCAATAATGGTGTGAAGATCAATACGTTAGGATTTACATTAGTAGATCGGAATAGTAGAAGTTTTGGAGATGAACCTTTCATTATGGCAGATCAAGCGCAACAAGTGTTCTATATCACTGATCAGGCAAATAAAATGTGGTCTGTAGCTCTCCAAGGAAAAAGGGTCGTTGATATTGACGAGAAAAGTCACTCAAACTATGATCTTCTTGAGACTCCTTCTTTTTCCAGGGGTCTACCAGAACTGAACGAAGAAGATGAAGCAGATAATGCGCACGGCATAAGAAATGATCATCACGAGGGAATATGGGAGGATATCTCTTTATGATACTACTTTGACCTTAACTAACTAAAGTAATTATGATTATGATTATTATCCGAAGAATATGTTTAGTTATTTTATCGATATAGTCTTCACATGTCATAGCTTAGGATTTATCTTTCTTTGTTGTCGTTACAGGCAAATGACGGATCCCCAGCGTCCTAGTGCAGAGGATCAGCCACCTCCTCCACCTCTGAGTCAGCCACCTAGTGCTCAGGAGAGTCAGCCACCTAGTGCTCAGCAGAGTCAGCCAGCTAGTGTTAACCAGGGCGAGCCTAGCAATGCTCCGAGCCAGGGTCATAGTGATTGCAGCAGCCAGTCTGTACGGAGGGGTAGACGTGGCACACGGTTGACAGATGTTTCCCTCAGTCGGAGTGCAGGCCAAAAGATACTGATTGAGTTTGATAGACATTGGAAACCAATCGGGCCTAATGCACAACGATATAGGAGTTTCGTCGGCCTCCTTGCACGTAACAAGCCGAGCATCTTGATAGAGGAGTGGAGAAATGTCGATCCAAAGGTGAAGCAGCATATTTGGGACACTATTCAGGTATACAATTCTCTTCTGTATGTAATTAATTATTATCAAATGTCACAAATTTGTCACTTACTCCTTAAATGCATGCATTTCAGCTCACCTACGACGTTCCTCAGAGTGAGATCTTGTACAACAAGACGATGACGTATTGTTATGAGCGCTGGAGCAAGTTTAAGACAAATCTGACCAACAATTACATTCATATTGAGGTGAAAGATGGTCAGCCTCGTCCTAATCCGTGCAACACGTATACATTTCTTGATCAAGCGACTTGGCAAGAATTTGTTAGGCTTCGGATTACTCCAGAATCTTTGGTTAGTTGACTTATTTTTCATTTTATTTACTTAGCAATTATCTTAATTGATTCTAACACTTTCCTTTTGTATCATTTCTTATTCGCAGGCAAAAAGGCAAAAAGCACAAGAAAGTGGAAGAAAGAATGATTGCCCTCATACAATGTCTCGTGGGGGTTATGCAAAGGCTGAAAGAGACTTGTTGGCGGCCAAACGGAAGAGATTGGAAGAAGCATCTCAATCCGATCCTTCTATTCTTCTTTCTCCGCCTTCTCCGATTCGTCGAGAAGAAAAATGGCAATTTGCCCACCAAAAGAAGAGTGGGACTTATACGAGTGAACAATCTCGTATAGTTGGTGAAAGAATTGTAAGTATATATCGTTATTGTAATTAATTACATAAGAAACGTACATTATCACTTATGTTTGTTATTTTGTATTATGTTACAGGATGAACTTAGAAAACAACATACTGAGGGCTCTTTTAAGTCGGAGGGCAGGAATGACATCCTCACAGTTGCTACTGGCAAAGATGAGCATCCAGGCCGTGTAAGGGGAGTTGGAGGAGGGGTAGGGATACGGGATTACTTTGGAGCCCCCGTACGCCATTCCTCAAACATCGTGACTAGGGAGGAATTGGAGACTATGTTGGCCATTGCAAGAGCAGAAGCAAAGGCCGAGGCTGAAGCATCATTTGATGCACTATTAGAGACCCAGTTGAGCAAGATGAAAGAGGAAATGATCTCAAGACAAGATACCAGTGCTCCCCAGCCACAATCGATTGATCCTAATAAGCAGAGCACTAAAGGTAGTTGTTGCAACATCGGGCAGTCATCAGAGGGTCCTAACCAGGAAATTACTGAGCTTTGTGATCTTTTTGTCGAGGATCCTCTGAGACGGTTAGTTGCACGGGGTAGTGTGCATAACCTGGGATCAACTGTCCACCACCGACAAATGGAAGGTGATCAAGTCCGAGTGTTAGTTGACGAGGTGATTATTGCAGATGCACCTGTCCCTATCCCTTCTGATGAATTCAAGATCGTTAGCGATGTCTTGGGCACATTCATCTTGTGGCCAACGAACCTTGTTTCTGGTCGAGCCGAGGATAGTCCGATCAAAGCCCCACCAAGTCCAGCTCCCTTCACTCAGCAAGAAGTTTCACAGCCTCCATTGAATATCATGCAGCAAGTGATTCTGATGGCTTTTGATACATCATTCAAAACAAGAGAGTGGCCTACGCATTCATTTGTTAGACAGTCAGGAGTGACATGCTATCTTGAGATGGATGATTTGATGTCCCTGGTAGCTCCTGGACAAAATCTTACGATTGGGATTGTCCAACTGTTCTTAATGTAAGTAGCTTCTGCAATTCAAAGTAAATATTTTAAAAGTTTCACCATTTACCTTTTATTTATGTGCTTGCGTTATTGTAGGTACATGCTTCGTAGGTTGGTCTCCTCTGGCAAAAGCGAAAAATTTGGATTCTTATGCCCCCATCACATCCAAGAGAAAGGGACCACTGCTGCTACTAGACATCGATACTTGTCAGAGAGGCTTAGTGAAACTGGAACTGAGTGTTTCTTGGCTCCATATGTGCATAGGTAAGAAAGAAACTGATATTTTATAATTTATATAATGTTTTATGTTTGCTTAATATTCTTATGTTTTTTTCAGTGATCATTGGTAGTTGCTTCTTTTATGCAAGAGTAGTTACACTGTCATCCTCTTATGTTCCCTCCACTTCAAACCAGGGAATGATTTGAAAAAGACTATGAATTCGTTAGTTTTCTTGCATTATTATCTTTTGTATGCAAATTTTATGGAATTTGTGTAAAACCAATAACATTTGTCATTGTGATGATCATAGGGCTATGCGGACATTCCTACACAGTGCTTGTGGTAAGCATGTTCGTGACTTAAAGGACCCTACATGGATCATGCCAAAGGTTAGTACATATGGATTTGTTTAAAGAATGTAATAAGACATGCCTTTATATTTGTTTTAATGATATCATGTTTTTTCTCAGAGCCGTCGGCAACCAAAGGGGTCCAACTTATGTGGTTTTTATGTTTTGAGACACATTTACAATATTATCACTCTAGGCACGACTGATTTTACTCAAGAGGTAAATTTATATTTCAGAACTTTTGTTTTACTTTATTGTTTTTAAGTTACTAAGTCAATGTTTCGTTTGGTTTTGGTGTTACAGATGTTTGATCTTGCTGATCCCTTTCCTGAAGAAGATATTGATTTCATTCACACATGTTGTGCTGAATTCATCCATGAGCTATTACAAAAATAGTGAGTTTTTGAATCCAATGTTACATTGTACATTATTTTATTTCATTCTGCATGTATTTGGCTCTGATTTGTATGTTTTATTTTATTTTTGTGATTGCTTGGTTTCATTTATTTGAAGCAATTTTTGTTATATGATCTTGTCTTCTATAATGTGAAAATGTTTGTTTCTTCTCACGGACTGTTTCATTCCTTATGTATTCTCTCTCTCTCTCTCACCCTCTGTTCCACAAAATTGCATTCTGTGTGCATCACAATGCTTCAATAGTTGTATTGATGATATAAGCGATTTCTTTCCTTCACAAAGCACTCATTTCCAAATATTATGTTCTAATTTTGATGAGTAATGAATAAAGTGAGTGAATTGGTGATATATGCAGGGATTATGGATTCTTCATATTCGTCAAAGGGAAAGAAGAAGGGCTTGGCAGATCAAGCAGGTTATGCAATGCATGCAATATGTATGGTTCTGATGACAATAACAATGGAAAGGGCATGTTCATTTCTTTGCATGTTCATTGCTTTTGTTTTACTGCTGTCATTTGGTCATCCTTACTGTATAATTGCAAATGAATAATCAATGTATGACTGTACTAGCTTGTATGAACATTAATTTGTTGCTGCTATAGACTGGTGCTTTTGAATTTTGAAATTGCAATCAGTGATTGTTATGTACTGCTGTTTAAAATTAGAGCATTCTGTGCGTGTACATATAATAAAAGGGACGTTTTTTTAAAAAAAAAAAGTTTTAAGACCGGTTGTAGTCACAACCGGTCTTAAAAAGTACTTTAAGACCGGTTGTGGGAACAACCGATCTTAAAGGTGAGACATTTAAGACTGGTTGTGGGAACAACCGGTCTTAAATGTGGAATTTTTAGACCGGTTGTGGCCACAACCGGTCTTAAAAGTGTGACTTTTAAGACCGGTTATAATAACCGGTCTAAAAAATAACAGACTTTTTAGACCTGCTGTATCAAGACCTAATACAGAACCGGTCTAAAAAGTCATTTTTAACCGGTCTAAAAAGTCATTTTTCTACTAGTGAATAAGCCAAACCAAACACTCACAGGTAAATTTTTTGAGAAATAACATTTTAGACCGTAAAACACTTTAGGTAGATGGTTTCCCATGGGAAACCAAACAGCCAGCCACAGTTAAGGTAATTTATATTAGAACAGACAAATGAACACTCTCAGAGGGTGGGATTTTAAAGACCGAGGAACGCAAATCATAATAACAGTCCTAAAGCTCAGGTACAAAATGCTATGTTCAATACAAATAAAAAATCCGTCAAGAAATCACAAAATCGAAGTCGAATTTGAGGCTCAACATACATACCAAATACCCCGTGAGTAACGTAGAAGCGAAAAATAATAGCTTTGAGAGAAGTCACAAAGCTTCCAATGAGTTCAGATAAGAGATATGGAAAGAATTTCTAGGCATATCAGAGCATTTGACAAGGAGAAAAGAAGCGTGAAACCATGTCCGTAGATCGAAGCTTGAACTAAGTTTCGTAAGCTCGATCGCGCCGATTGTTCCGGCTGCTTGGGGGAGAGTTTGGGTCGAACTAATGAGCCATTTTGGGCCTGATGTTATATTTGAAACCCATAGTAGACAAAAGCCTATCATTTTATGGGCTAGCCTAGCCCATTAACATATTTATTTAGTTATTGACATTTGACCCTGAAGCACTGATGTCCATACATTCCATCTGTCTTGGGCACACCACTCTGGGTTTTTTTTTTGTCGCCTTTTTGCATATAATTTTTTTGTTTTTTTCTTTAGATTATGTGTAAATAGCTTCTGTGACATTTACCATTTTTACAATCATTTCCTTAGGGCTTGTTTGATCTGAGGAGAGGGGAGAGAAAGTGGGTGGAGGGAAAAAAATTTTTAGTTGAATTTAAAAAAATTAGAGAAGTGGGGTTAAAAATTTTTAATTAATTTTTTTTTACTCTTTTATCTTATATATTCTTTTTATTAAAATTTTATTACCCCACTTTTTCAATCTTTTAAAATTCAACTCATCAAAATTTTCCCTCCCATCCCCTCCCTTCCAAATCCCTCACACCAAACAAACTCTTAAACTTTTATATGTATGTATATGATTTAAATATTATTCTTTTTCAATAAGCATAACTTCCCTACTAATAATTTATTCGTTAGTTCATTAATGAAATGCAATATGATAAAAAATTTATCCCCATACAAATTTAAATTTAAAGGCTTTATGAGCACATAATTTAATTTTTGAGGAAACTCAAGGGAATGCACTCAGGTAGGGTTAATAAATATTATATTTTATTACTAGAAAGGGACAACTTAACAACAATGGTTATTTATACAATCTTAGAAATTGAATAATTTTTTAGCTAACGCACTAGATTGTTTTAACTTTTTAAAAGTGATTTTATTGTGTATAAAATAAATATATGAAAAGACTTGTCTCGTTTGCTTAAAAAAAAAAAAGCTTTTAAAATACTAAAACAAAGAAGCAATTAGGAACAGATTGAGGCATTAAATGTAAAAGAGAGGGATAAAATTTAAACAAGTTTTTTTCGCAGAAGGTTGATATGGGGGGGGGGGGGTTTTGTTTTAACCCCCAAATGCTCAATTGGGTTAAGAAGCTCAATGGGCAATTTGAAAAAAAAAAAAAAAATTGAGTGTTTGGTTTCTAAAGTGAGCAATTAAGCTTTACTTCATCTTAATAGCTTTTGCCATAAGTTCCATTTCTCAGCTTTTACTGATTTAGTTTTTGGGGAGAGTGAGAATGGTTAAAATATTTTTCTAGTTGTATCCAGTGTACTATCAGACTGATTGCAATTTTACCCTTAATGTACTTTTTTTGTGACAAAAATTAATTTCAACTATTATTTGGTGCTTTTAATCCTTAAAATATTTTTTCAGCTGTAGCCAGTGTGTTATCAGACTAATTGCAATTTTATCTTTATTGTATTTTTTCAGTTTCAAAAATTATTTTAAACTATTTTTTGATGTTTTTAACCCACTCTCTCTTACTATTATCACAAAAGTCACTTATATTTAAGTCAATCCAAACAAGTTTTACTTTTACAAAAGTCATTTATACAATCGTTGTTCCAAACATAAATCACATTACACAATCGGGCTTTTATTAAAAATAAAATTACCAAAAGCTAAATTGAGAAACTTCATTTTTCCAATCATTGTTCCAAACACACTCATTAATTATAAAATGTTAGAATACATTAAACTCAATAATAAGAAGCATTTAGTTGATAATAATAAACAAGCGCACGAGAGTATATATAACGTTAGCTATTAATTAAATGAGACATGAATAGAGAAGTTTATTTAATAGACTAATTGAATGCATTTAAAAAAACGTGCATAACAATTCTCTTCTTACATTATGGAATAATGACAAGGGTCTTGATATTGATATGAAAATTGCATAAAAAACTCTTTATATATATATATATATATGGATTTGGTATTCTAAAAGAGTCGCCTTGTATCTCATCCTATCTCATTCCTCTTTTTGTTCTAATTTGCTTCCATATTGCCCGACAAAACTTTCAAGTTGAGATAGATATAATCAAGACCGGGACAAAACAGTCAGGATAGGACCACCATAAACAACCCTAATGATTATTTATGAGATATGAAAAGTCAAGTTTATTTTATATATACTCATGGGATGCATGTAAATAAGAATGTGCCAAACAATTATCTTGTGCCTTACATGATGGAACAATAATAAGGGTCTTGACATTGATATGAAGTAGTGGTGCAGTGTTGAATTGGGTCCTTCAAAATGCTATTTTTGGTATCTTGTGTCCTATTTTCTTCTTTGAAAGGACTCACTTAGGAGCTCAGCATGCAATCCTTGCCCTTTCACTTCTATTTGATCCTTGTCTTCCCCTTTGAATCTTGCACCTGCCACTCCTGCATCCATATGCATTTTGTTTTCATTTAACAAAATTCAATCAGCGGCATAATAAGTATACAAACTCTAATAAAACCATTCTTAATATTTAAAACTCCTAACTCATTCATTCAATTCATTTCTTAAACTCGTGTGTAACATGGATCTAATCATTAATAAAATTTACTCCTTGTAGTTCTGAATGTATTAATTAGTTAGGGGTTTAATTTAATTTTAAATGTAAGATCTCGGTTTATTTTGGTCTCTCAAATTTGTAATTTTTTTCAAATTGTTCCTATTGATTAAACATATTAGAAACGTTTTCATCAATGGACATCTCAAATGTAAATGATTAAATATGATATTTTAAGAAAATCAATATATATTTTTTTACAGATAATTAATTTAATTAATTTTTTAATCTATGCAGATTAGTTATTTACCCCTAAGTTAAGGATTGCATGGGTATAAAATTTATATTCAAGTGTTATTTATTTTTCAAACTCCATAAAATATACAAGATCAGAGCTTCATTGTAATTTATCGAGGATTTAATTTTCCAGACATTTCACCGACTTTTTCTCTTTCCTTTTGTTTTCCTTTTCAATATATCAATATATATAATAGTGAGATAGATAAGAAATTAATTATCATTTGAACTTCAAAATCTTATATCAGTCTTATTACTTATAAGAATATATGTATAAACTATAAAAGTATAGTAATTGGAAATCACTAATTTAATATTTTAAAATTCAAGCGGTATTTTTTTATATTTTTTCTATATAGTATGGGTTAAGTTAAAAATGTTTTCATATAGTGTAAATTGCAAATACAACATATTATTCATAATTGGAGAATATTAAAACTTTAGATGAAATTATAGTGAGTCATCCAATTAATGTACAAAACATGAAATGAATAGTATTTTTTTTACAAAAAAAATATGATATGTAAGAAAAAAGTATCACATATTGTTTCTTGTACGCAAGGTTCTACCACATATCCTTGTGAATTACTTAGACTCAATACCTACTGAGCTCTTCTGAAAATACTTTTCTTAGGCGGACAAAACTTTTTCCACTAAGATAACAAGGTTGCCTGTGTTAGTATACAAGAATCATACTTTTTACTATATATTTTGGCTAACTTTAATAAATTAGTTTTTTAGTTGTTCTTAAAGTAATGGATTTTATAGAGATTTCAAGTGGATATATGATATACTGCATCAATTTTTCGAGTGAATAGACAGATTGTCAAATAAAGGCACTTGTTTGGTTGAACACAATTTCGGGGAAATTTATTATCTTCATAAAAGAGGACTCATTATTCTCTCCCAACCATATGTATACATATATATCCTCTTATAAAACCCTAAAATTTAAATTGCCTCAATCCTTTTATAAAAACCCGGTCTCAAAATATTTAATAAGTTTTTTTTTTTCATTTTTACCCCTTATTAATTATGCCTATTGCATGAATTAAATTATTAGTGATATTTATATCTATTTTATTGTTTTTTCTTACTTGTCCCCTATAAATAAGGATATACTTAAAAAAACTTATTTCGAATATATTTATTATTTTTAAATATTTTTTTAAATCACATAATTCAATTATCAAATTTTTATAAATAGGATGGGAAAGCATTGGCCAAAACATATGCCACTCTTCAACCACAATATTACTTGTAAACTTCCACCCTTATTTCCCTTGACAATGATGCTCTCTGATGTATTTAATTTAAGATCATTTAATTTGAGACATTGGATAAAAGAAAAATTAAAAGAAATCTCACCGTGCTGTGGTCTCCGATCTCCGCATTCTACTTTTCATTTATTCTTCGATAAAAACGTACCGTTTTACTTTAAAAACAATGTCTGGACCGTTCTCTTTTTGCAATTGAACAGCCTGTTCCTCAGCCGTCACCCCCATCCTCGCCGGCGCTGCCGCCAACCTCTCACTTTCTTCACGCATTTCGCCGACCTCTTTATTCACCCGTCGCCCACCGTGTTCCTCTTTGCCCATCATGCTTTTCTAAGTCTCCATCACCATCGCCCCCGTGGTCCTCTTCGCCGTCGCCCAGATCCGCATCGTCATTTGGAGAAGAGAGGCAAGGTTCCATTCTTCCATACCCACTGATGTCTTATTCTTAAAATGCTTCAAATGTCCCCTTTCCTTCTCAAATTAAACCCCTCTATCTTCGTAGCTGTATTCATAGTATTCTAAATTCGAGTTTATTTTTCAAAGTAGTTGGGTGTTTCACAGTGAAGTCTTGGGTCTTGTGCTAGAGAGTAGGGGGTAACTTAAATTTTTTTTTTTTTTGTTTTTATGATTTTAATCATGTATGCACTTTTGAGATTGTAATTACTAGTCACTTGCGGAAGTGCAGGCATGAAAGGGAGAACAGGTCTTAGTTGTTGCACTCTGCTGTTTTAGGATTTGAACTGTCTTGGATGTTACTTGCAACCATACTAATGCCTGTATAATTACCATTAGTTTGTAATCAAAGAGGGAATATCTTATAGACACGAGAGGTTTGGATATCTAGTTTACAATTTATGTTCTTGACAGTCAAGTTGTTGTGCGACTTTTTCAATAAGTCACTTTGAATAGCTTATGGTGTGATTGCCTTCATTCCTATCGTGATGTTGTTAGTTAATACAGGATAAGATAAAGAAAGGTTAGAATATTTTCGAAGCTCTAATGAGTTTGGGTAGTTAGATAGTTAGGGGATAGTTAACTAACATAAGTAATTCATTTGTATTTTAGTTCTATTTAGTCTTCATCTGCCTTGTATATATATTCGAATATATTGTGTGAAATAAAGCAAGGCACACTTTTACCTTATTGTATTAGTAGCTGACTAATGTCCAGCTCTTTGACTGAGTTAACATGCTGAAGATTTTTAATGCGCAAGCTTTTTAGCAAAAAACACTTGCATTTTTTTAAGGAAGGGAAAAGATTTGTGAGTTACTTTGATTTTTAAAACACTGTTTTCTCATTGCAATTGCAGTGGATGATGTCAGTTTGGTCTTAGATCATTGGCCAAACTCATTACGGCCACAAAATTGAAGCTTATAGCCCTTCTCTTATTAAAGCATTGGATTTGCTCCTGCTGTAGTAGGTACGTATCAACTGAGCTGAAAAAAAATTGACATGTTGAGATTGCTTGCACCAACTTCTTCATTAGTTGCTAAATCCTCTGGATGCAGGATGGATGATAGCCAGCAACATGAATACAAAGAACTGACAATGGATCTCTATAGAGGAGTTCACTTCCTGGTAAATAGAAAGCTTAAGTTTTGTTATTTCGTGAAACCATGTGCTGCTGGAATCATTTTATTTTAGTGGAGTTTAATTGTGCAAACTGAATGCTCTTAAAGTTTTGGAGGTATCCCAACGTTTGGTAATTGCACTTTTTTGATTTTCAGATATGATGTAAATGTGAAGATACTCCAAATCTCAATTCAGGAGGTAAGGATATTCCAGTCTTATTTGCCAATGTACTGAGCATTCTAGTGGTCAAGTTTCTAAGAGTGCTGATGAAATTGTTTTGAACAAGGATTAGGATACATGTATAGCTGAAAAAAGCAGCATGTTGTTTATAACTTTCAAGTATTTCTCTCTCATTCTAAAAGTTGTAATTTATAGTGGTATTTGGGGATATGTATATTGGAGCTGATTTCACCCTTTTCTTTTTCCTGTTAATCCCTGAAGTAGGCTTGGGCTCATAGGGTTTACGATTTACTGTTACGTATCTTCTGAGTCTCCTGGGATTCACTTTACTTGCTAATAATGGTGAGTTCATTTTTACAAATTTAAGTACTCATTTCTGTTACATTTCTTCTTTTTTGTTTTTGGCTCCTTCTATTCCCTGCTTATTCAATTGTACCTTGAACACTAATGTTTTATTTGCCTAGAAAGTCCTCTTTCAAATTTAATTTGAATTCCTTCTTTTTCTCAGTCAAATGAGAGTTCAACTTTACAAATGCTTAATTGGGAGAGATTACCAAGTTAAGGTTGAAGCATTCCAACTCCTTTCGCGCTTACTTGTTCAGTATGTGTCAACTTCTACCCAACAAAACTTGTCTCCCAAACTTGTTTTTAGCCAGGACCACTCTATTCACTTGTCTTACATGGAAATAACTCAGAAGTTTTATGATGCTATGAAGGCTTGCTCTTCTATTGAGGAAATACCCATTGCACAAAAAATTCATGCCCAACTCATAATCTCTAGTTTGGACACTTCTACTTTCGTGCGGAACAATCTACTTCATATGTATTGCAACTGCAGCTTGATCGATGATGCATTTCAGGTTTTCAGTGATAGCAATCACCGTAATATTCAGTTGGAATACAATGATCCATGGGTTTGTTGATTCAGGCTGGATGAAGGAGGCAGAGGACCTGTTTGAAAAAATGCCTATAAGGGACTCGATTTCTTGAACCACTATGATGTCAGGCTACTGTCAAAATGGAAGGCCTGGCGATAGTATTAAAACTTTCATGTTAATGGCTCGGGATTTTAATTATGTTACCAATCCATTTCCCTTCTGTTGTGCACTGAAGGCTTGTGCGTGCCTTGGCCACATTAAATTGGCTGTTCAGTTGCATGGCCTTGTGACGAAATTAGATTTATTTAGTGAAAGTTGCATTAATAATGCAATTGTTGATCAAGTGTGGAGCTGTGAGTTCTGCTGAGAAAGTGTTTTCTAACATTGAAAATCCAAGTTTGTTCTATTGGAACAACATGATATATGGTTATTCTAGATCACATGGAGTTCAGAAGGCTCTCAGTACATTCTCTCAGATGCCTGAACATGACTCAGTTTCTTGGTATACCATGATCTCAATTCTCCCCCAACATGGCTTTGGGGTCCAGAGTCTCAGTATGTTTGTTGAGATGTGCACTAAGGGACTTAGACCAAATTCGATGACCTATGGTAGTGTACTAAGTGCATGCGCTAACGTATGTGATCTTGAGTGGGGTAGTCATTTGCATGCTCGGATTCTTCGCATGGAATATAATATTGATGCTTTTACAGGAGGTGGGCTGGTTGACATGTGTGCAAAATGTGGTTGCTTAGAATCTGCAAGGCATGTATTTGACAATTTAATGGAACATAATGAAGTCTCATGGACATCCTTGATCAGTGGAGTGGCCCAGTTTGGACTTGAAGAAGATGCACTGGCACTATTTAACCAAATGAGGTGTTCTCCAGTGAACTGGATGAGTTTACCCTTTCCACTGTACTTGGAATTTTTTCAGGTCAAAACTATGCCAGAATTGGAGAATTACTTCATGGATATACAATAAAGAGTGGAATGGATTCATTTGTTCCTATAGGGAATGCTATCATGACAATGTATACTAAGTGTGGAAATATTGAGAAAGCTAGCCGCACATTTGGATTAATGCCGATTAAAGATATAATATCTTGGACAGCCATGATCACTGCATTTTCTCAAGTAGAAGACATTGAAAACGCTTGGAAATATTTTGATAACATGCCTGAGCGCAATGTCATTATTGGAACTCAATGTTAAGCATGTATGCTCAAAATGGTGGCTGGGAAGAAGGCCTCAAGCTGTTTATTTCAATGAGAAGGAAAAGAATTGAACCAGATAGGATCACCTTCACAACTTCAATGAGCGCATGTGCTGACTTGGCTATTTTAAAACTTGGGATGCAAGTTGTATCTCAAGTTGAAAAGTTTGGCCTTAGTTCTGATATTGCAGTTTCAAATGCTATCATTACCATGTATTCAAGATGTGGGCAAATCAGAGAAGCACAAAAGGTTTTTAACTCAATACAGGAGAAAAACCTGGTTTCTTGGAACGCTATGATGGCAGGATATGCTCAAAATGGTTTGGGTAGGAAAGCAATTGAGACATTTGAGGATATGTTGAAGACAAACTGCACACCTGATCATATAAGCTATGTTGCTGTTTTATCTGGTTGCAGTCACATGGGACTAGTCGAAGAAGGGAAACATTATTTTAACTCCATGGTAAAAGATTTCAGCCTTTCTCCGGCAAACGAGCATTTTGCTTGTATGGTAGATCTGCTCGGACGAGCTGGATTACTAGATCTGGCCAAGAATGTGATAGAAGGAATGCCTTTTAAGCCGAATGCTGTCTGGGGGGCTCTGCTAGGAGCGTGTCAAATCCATCATGACTCGACTAGCAGAAATTGCAGTCAAGAATTTGACGGAGTTGAATGCTGAAAACTCCAGAGGTTATGTTCTTCTAGCAAATATATAAACTGATTTTGGGGAGCTAGAAGGTCTTGCCAATGTGAGAAAGGCAATAAAAGAGAAAGGAATCAGAAAGAGCCCAAGTTGTAGCTGGATAGAGTTTGATAATAGGGTACATGTATTCACCGTAGACGACACCAGTCATCCACAAATAAAGGAAATTTACATGAAATTGGAAGAGATGATGAAGAAGATAGAAGATACAGGAAGATATATTTGCGCCGTTGATGGTCATCGGAGCCAGGAGTACCATAGTGAAAAGCTTGCTTTTGCCTTTGGCCTAATTAGCTTGCCGCCTTGGAGGCCGATACACGTGATGAAAAATCTTCGTGTCTGTGATGATTGTCACTTGGTGATAAAGTTAATGTCTTATTTCACCTCAAGGGAACTTATTATGCGTGATGGACATCGGTTTCATCATTTCAAGGATGGGTTTTGCTCTTGTGGAGACTACTGGTAAATGGTAATTTGGCATATACAATCTAGATTTAGTTCCTTTCTTGTCCCTTATACTTGTACATTGTTCTCGCTTCAAAGTAGATAATAATCTGTGTTTGATACAATACAAGTATCTGAATTGGGTTTTGTTTGCAATGTCACTCTTATATTTGATAGGGTTTTTTGTGCAAGACCACAAGAAAAGTAATTTAACCATCTCTTGTTATCCTATTTTGCCTCTATATATGTAAGAGAAAGGCCCAGCAATCCATGTAGCTGAGGATTCTTTATAGAGGGTGTGCTTCATATACAAAGTAACAGATTCATTTATCAACAAAAAAGAGTAACAGATAAATTTGTCTGTACAAATGCATTTATTTGAGTTCAAAGCAGAGAGAAATGAGCAAGTGGTATATGAATCTTTGGGCAATATATATAAAAAAAAGTATCTGAATCTTTAGGCATGGGAGGCAGAAGTAGGATGGCTATTCTTGTGGATAATGATTATTTTGTTTTGGCCGATTGTAGATAATGAAATTGCATGCCTTGATTGTCTGAATAATGTCCCTGTCGGGTTTTTTTATTTCTAGAATGTTGTTGTTGCACTCAACTGCACTTGTTGTGCATGTGACGCTGAAGCCTTTGTTTCCCTTGTGAAGCTTAATTTTTTTGAACAAATTAATTGGCACAGTAATTAAAATATATAAACTTTTCGGTTCATAATATAAGGCATTTCAACTAATACATTAGAATTAAGAAATGATAGTTAACTCCTTAAATATGTCTTAAACTGAAATTTTTTTCAAACTCTACTCATATTAAAGTCACATTTAAATATTAACAATATGTGTAAAATTGATAAATAAATATTAATTACTTTCTAAGTGACTTATATTATGAATCCATACATTCTTCTAGAAATAACTTTTATCGTGTATCGATCGCAACCAGTAGGGCAAGCAAGTAGATGGGGAAATGTGAGCTCAATGGTAATTTAACCTAAAAAAGCAAAAGGATACAATGTGTCTGTATTCGATTTTGGTAGTCGACATTTTATTTATAAAGACAGCATTCAAAGGAAACAAACGAAATTGTTAAAGAATAATTTCATCCCTGATTTTTGACCAAAAAATTTATACGTGATTTAACTGCT
The DNA here is from genome assembly GCA_963855925.1 of Inga laurina. Taxonomy (NCBI): domain Eukaryota; kingdom Viridiplantae; phylum Streptophyta; class Magnoliopsida; order Fabales; family Fabaceae; genus Inga; species Inga laurina. The sequence goes on along the minus strand of OY979706.1, from coordinate 5,758,927 downwards.
AACAAATATTTAAGTCTTATGATTGAAATAAATCGCGCATTGTTATAAAAGAAAAAAAAGAAATAAATCACGTATTTGTTTTATTTTTGAGGTTGATAACTCTTTTTTTAAACCCCAGTTAAAGACAAAGTAAAACTCGTATTGGTTAAACTAACGTATTCTGGGCCGAAATTATTTTGGGCCCAGAACACTCTAAAAAACTCTAAAAAAAACCTATTGGTTGCTAGCCAGGGAGAGAAGCCGGATGCGTTTTGTTTTTCAGGTGGGCTCCAAAAGAAGATGCTGCTAAGGCGGCTGACCAAAAGAAGTACGGTGATTGTATTGGACCCAAAAAACCGTTTCTGTAATTGAAATAGATGAGATCCCAAGGAATTGGGCAAACGAATCTGTATATATTCTCTTTGTTATTTATGAATATGCATAGACATAAGACTTAATTGAAAATCATATTGTATAGCGTGGCTTACAACTTTGAGTTCAATACACCGTATAAGATCTAAGATCTTTTTTGGACCCATAAAATAGACCTAAATATAAATTCAAACACTAAATTTAACTGTGTGAAATTTATTAGGAGAATTCTAAAAAAATACCATTTGAACTTCAAAATCCAAGAGCAATGGGATTGACAAAGAGTAATGAGATTGACAATGTAAATTTTTGTAAAATCACTAATTTGATATTTTGAAGTTCAAATGGTATTTTTCTGAAATTCTTCCAAATTTATTTGTGTTGGTTTGAGGGAGATGAAGGAGTGAAATTTTTTTAATAAATTTAATAGAGGAAAAAGTTAGAAGGAAGAGGGGAGAAAATATTAAAAAAATCTCCCCGTCACTCCATTTTGATTTTTCCGCAAAAAATTAAACATTAAAATTTTTTCCTTCCTTCCTCGATCTCTGTCAAACCAAATAGACCACACAAGTATTTCAAGGACTGGGAATTGTTCCAGCTTGGTCTGTCAGTTGAGTAGCTTGTCCCTCCTCCTCACTGTGGGATGGTTGGAAGAAGAAATGGTAGGAGAAGAGGATTGCGACAAGCAAGAGAAGTGAAGGGAGATTGATGATGAACCACCATGACCGTCTGGGAGAGACGAGGAGCCACAAGAGCAGTTCGCAAGCTACACTCCCGCAAACATGACAAACGCAAATCATCAATATTGCATTGATTTGATTATTTGATCTCAAAACTAAGAGCGCCATGACGTAGAGAGTTATTGCTATCAGAAACAGTATCATCACAGCAGGGTGGTCGTTGAAGGGACTAGTGGTTAATGCCTTGTACTTCAGTGGCATCAAGGCAATCAGCGACCCAGTTAAATATGCGTATATGGTATGGATTGAAGAAGCGGAGTCCAGATCCAAAGGTAGCCTTTCATAAACAAGACACAAAAAGATCAGTGATAAGAATATATAAGAAATATATAGTAAGAACTAAGAAGAGATCTTAACCTGGGGGACAACCTCGACATGGAGTTCCGCAGCGAAGAAATTGAAACTCCCATCGATCTGTTGACAAAAGAGGAAGGAGGAAGGAGCTTAAAATGATTTTAGGAGGCTTTAAGGAAGGATATATATAATCGATATATATACAGGAGGTTTGAGGAAGGATATGTAGCTTAAAATGATTTTAGGAGGCTTTGAGGAAGGATATATATAATCGATATATATACAGGAGGTTTGAGGAAGGATATGTTGTGGACAAATCAGAGAGGAAGGATATTATACTATACAGGAGGATGGAGGAAGGAGACTTTGGTAATTTGTTGTGGACACATCAGAATTTGCTGTGAATTTTGTAACCATTTGACTTTGGCCTGAACAGGGCTGTGGACTAGAGCGACTTGGTTCAACCATTCAACCACTTTCGTGGAAGTGGAAGTAACATTCCACTCTTTTTTTTTATGTTGTCTGATTTTGAATTGTGTCAGAAGAGTGAGATATCCAAATCCTTATAAACTATCTTTTATTTTTCTGTTTAGTCGATGTGGGACTTTATAACTTATATTTTATTCTTTAAAATTGATAAATCAGTCAATTTAAAGAAACGGGTGACATCTATTAATTGATGCCAACTTTCACATCTCTGATGGAAAATTAGGCCAAAATAAGAAGGACTTAGGTTCATTATGTAACTTAAGAGTTAGACAAAAAATATGCATATAAAATAAAAAAAATTATGATAAAAATAACTTTTGTACATATTTATGAGAGGGGATGTGATAACTTTAATGCATAGTGATAATATAGGTTTGATTGAATTTAGTAAATAAAAAAGATTATATAATATGTTATAGTTTTGTTTTGGCAAAAAATGCCAAATAGTCGCAAAAAAAAAAAAATAATAATAATAGCCTTCTTCTTCAAGACATTTTAATTTTTAAATGTTTTAAAGTACTCCCTCCGATCCCTTCTTATAAGAGCTTAAAATTTAAATTGCTTTGATCTTTTTTATAAGATGTCACTTGGAGTTATCTTAACATTTAATGTATTTTACCATTTTTTCTTCTAATCAACTATATTCTCTCTCCTCATTTTTTTACAAGTGGCATTAGAGCTTGATTCTCAAGTTAGCAGAATGTACGGTTATCTTACTGTTGGGCTATTGACTTGCTAGAGTGATTGAAACAAATATGATGGTTTCCTTTAAATAGGCAGAGGGTGGGAAAAAAGTTCCCAAATTTTATATGATAGAAGCTTTAGTAGCTAGAGTTAGCTAGTGTGGATGCTATAGATATGGAGGCATCAAATTTGTGGCATCAAATTTGTAGCATCAAAGGTTTTGAATGTATAATTGGAGAAGTATTGATCCGAGTCTGACTTGGATATCAATTGTAGCATCTCACCACCTCTTGATATTGTCCGCCTTAGGGTTTTATCACCTCTCATGGTTTTAAAACACATCAAAAGAGAGGTGTCCAAACTAAATGAAAAACAAATAAAGACCTTGTTTTTTTTTTTTGTCGAAAACCTGTTTACATCAGTAAAAACCTGTTTCTTATAATTCATTTAACTAACATTCTAATTTTCAAACAGCTCATAACATTTGGAATTGGTTGCACTAACGCATAAATATATGCTAAAGATTTTGACATCACATACATATGGTTAGGTTTTATTTTCACATTCTCTTATTATTCCCCTTCTCTTTCGCTCTCATCTCTCATTTCAGCCTCTCCATCTAAGACATTTTCTCCCCTCAAAAACTAACTGCTGATAATAGAAGGTTGAGTTTAAACCCCCATATAGTAGGTGCATGTGTGTGTCCTCATATAAAGCACGTAGAAGATTATTTTATATAAGAAAAAATTAATTTGTCAATCCTTATAATTTTATGTAATTTTTAATCATGTCCGGTAATTTTTTATTGAGTTTTTATAATTTTCTCAATTATAGTTATTAGTTTATATACTCATAATATGTTAATTAGGGCTGATGTGGATGTGTTACTAAGCAACATATAAGTTGTCACAAAATATAAAGTAAAAATGTTTTTAAAAATAATATGGTGAAATAAAACTTATTTATTATTAATATTAAAATTAAAAAAAAACCTTCAGGCTCATAAATATCTCATTGCATCAATATATATAATATGCAATCTACTTGATTTTGATTTTATTTATGTTGATGTAACAAAATTAATCCAGGTATATGTTGAATGAGAATCGCGTCATCAACCATTAGCATTGTTTCTCTAATAAATAAAGAAATTTAATACTCCCTCAAGTCTTTAATATAGAAGTCAATTGATTTATGTTTTTGAAGAGGTTAAGAAAACTAAATAAACTACTTACTCCTAGTGTATGTTGCACATCACTAGATTATATATTAATTTATAAATCAAATAAATAAGTTTGAAGAAAAAAGATATTATAAATACTTTAATAAAATTAAATTAATTTCCTTAATTTAAAAAAAAAGTTTAACGGGCTTTTATATTAAAGAATAATATAAAGACTAACATTATAACTGAAGAAATCATAAGGACCCAAACACATAAAGGGAAGAAAAGTACAAAGACTTAATTTTAAAAAATAAGATAAATTTTCGTACGTATAGATTAGAATCAATTTTATTATTTGATAAAAAAATTCAAATAATTTTGAGGATTGTGATGTTAAATAACTGAGGGAACTCACCAGTAGCGAGGTTGGCTACGATAACGTCTTCACCAAATCTGGCTTTGTTCCATTATTGAGGATTGTGATGTTAAAGAATGGAACACTCCATTATAATATTATATGTCTTTTATAAAATATGGAATCATCCTTCTTAATTGTTTTATTCTCTCTCTCTTTTAATTATTGTTAAGATAACATTAATTAGAATTAAGGTTAACTTTCTAAATATATCTTACTCCTTTCAGTCTTTTTTATAAGCAATTTTCTATCTTTTGGGGTTGATCTTTTTTATAAGCTATTTTCTACTTACGTCTCAAAATTTAAAGTACTTTTTTTTACCCCTATTAAATACACATCTTTATATTAATTATATCCCCACCCACCATTAATTCTCTTTCATTTACTAATTTATTACATATTCTTTCTCATATTTTATACATATACTCTCTCATATTTATTACTCATTCTCTATGTTTGAAAGAAAATTGACATTTTTAACACATTTATTATTTTTAATTAATCTTAACCACTTGTTCAGTTTGCACAATAAAATGAAAAGTTTCTTATAAAATAGATCAAAAGAGTATATTAAGAAAAAGAGAGAGTAACTAATTTCTTTTAGTTAGAAAATCAGATTAAACAAGTACTATAACTTATACCAAATAGTCAATGAAAATGACAGTCTTTTTGTAAATAAACAAACAATTAAACAATACCATTTTTTTTAAACAAAAGGTAATGTATATGAATATAGACAACAGATCTAAGTGGGGGCAGCATTTGAAATTGCAGGAAAAGAATATAACCTCATGAGATTAACATCTTTGAAGATGTCAACAAGTTCTAGATTCAGAAATCGGTGGGACTAATAAAAAAATAATAAAATTTAAAAATAATTTAATGATATAACTTTATTTTTAACGATTCCATTCGTGTGTGTGTGTTTATAAACAAGACACAAAATGATCAGTGATAAGAATATATAAGAAATTTATATATAGTAAGAAGAGATCAGAAATAGAAAATCAATATTTAACTAACCTCGACATGATTGAACCTGGCATCTGTGCTTTCGGATGATGAGACACTTTCTTCAACTAGTATATTATATAGCATGGGGCAACGAGGGTTAGAACTGTAAATTGCTAGGCTCACATTCTTGCAGGATCACAACGAGTCAACGCGGGTTAGAACTGTAAATTGCTAGGCTCCCATTCTTGCAGGATCACAACGAGGGTTAGAACTGTAAATTGCTAGGCTCACATTCTTGCAGGATCACATCGAGGGTTAGAACTGTAAATTGCTAGGCTCACATTCTTGCAGGATCACAACGAGGGTAGGCTCACATTCATGCATCAGTTACTGTCATCGACGCGAGGAATTATGTAGGGCTAGGAATGTAAACTCATTGATCTACTACTATTCCCATCTTCCTTGATCGGTGGCTTACTCTTGATTTGATACGATTTTAATTTTTGTCGAAAGAGTGAGATGTCCAAATTCTTATAAAGGGTATTTTGTTTTCTTATTTAATCTATGTGGGACTTCATAATGTATATTTTATTTTGTAAGGGCTTGTTTGGTATGAGGAGAGGGGAGGAAAAATGGACGAAGAAATTTTTTTTAAAAGTTTGGTTTGAAAAAATAAGAGAAGTGAAGTATAAAATTTTTAATTAAGTTTTCTTACTCTTTTATCTTACTTATTTTTTATATTAAAATTTTTTAATTCCACTTTTTCAATTTTTATAAATCCAACTCATAAACATTTTTTTTTTCCACCCTCTTTCCCTTCAAACCCCTCATACCAAATAGACTCTAAAATTGATAAATCGTGCAATTCAAAGAAACTAGTGACATGTATTAATTGATGCCAATATTGACATCTCAAATGAAAAATTAGGCTAAAATAAGAATGACTTAGACTCTTAGGTTTATTGTGTAACTTAATAATTGGACAAAAAATATGCATATAATGTAAACAAAAATTATGATAAAAATAACTTTTGTATATATTTATGAGAGGGAATGTGATAACTTTTAAGCATGGTGATAATATAGGCTTCGTTGAATCTAGTAAATAAAAAAGATTATATAAAATGTGATACTTTTGTTTTGGCATTCAATGCCAAATAGTTGCATAAAAAATAATAGCCTTCCTCTTCAAGACATTTTAATGTTTAAATGTTTTAAAGTCCTCCCTCTAATCTCTTTTTATAAAAGCCTGAAATTTGAATTGTTTTGATATTTTTTATAAGATACCACTTAAAGTTATCCTAACATTTATTGCATTTTACCATTTCTTCCTCTAATTAACTATATTCTCTCTCCTCATTTTTTTACAAGTGGTGTTAGAACTTGGTTCTTAGGTTAGCAGATTATACGGTTATTTTACCGTTGGGTTAATGACTTACTTGAGTGATTGAAACAAACATGATGGATTCCTTTAAATAGGCAAAGGGCGGGAGAAGTTCCCAAATTGTATATGAGAGAAGCTTTGGTAGCTATAGATATAGAGGCATCATCAAATTTGCAACATTAAAGGCTTAGTCATGTCAATGAAGAATGGAAGGATGTACTTCCAAGATCGAAGAATGTAGAATTGGAGAAGTATCGATTTAAACCTGGTTTTGATATCAATTGTAACATCCCAACACTTTTCGATATTGTTCGTTTTGAGGTCTCGTCACCCTTCACGGTTTTAAAACGCGTCAAAAAGAGAGGTACTAAACCTTTATAAGATGTCTTTTATTCTCCTCCCACACCAATAAAAGACATAATAATTTTCATCAATTTTCTCTTAATCAAACTGTTTTAATAATTAAATAATTATTATGTAAAATATTTTATGAGGTTAATTTATTTTATATATAAAATTCAATGCTTTTCCTCAGCTCAAAGGACGTCTCCAGGCTAGTAGGCTACCAGTAATTACTATTTTATTTTTTAATACAAATAAAAAAAGAATGTACAAAACAACAAAAAAAATTATAATTTAAAATGAAAAATAGATAAATACCTTTTTATGGGTCGAAACAAACCAAAAAAAGAAATGTAATTTACATCAGTAAAAACCTGTTTCTTACAATTCATTTAACTAACATTCTAATTTTCAAATAGTTCATAACATTTAGAATTGGTTGCACGAACACATAAATATATGCTAAAGATTTCGACAACACATACATATGGTTACGTTTTATTTTCACATTCTCTTATTATTCCCCTTCTCTTTCGCTCTTATCTCTCATTTCAGCCTCTCCATCTGAGACATTTTCTCCCCTCAAAAACTAACTTTCTTCCTCGTTCCTCTCCTCTCTTTTTCAACCCAGAAAAAAAAAAATCTCTCATTCACTTTTCTTCTCAAATCAATCAATCAACCTTCACAAGCTTTGATCCCTCAAAACCGTCTTCTTCAGAGGTCTGCAACTTATGATTGATTCATCAATCTTCTGGGGATGATCATGAACCCAGAAATTACCAAGGAAAGAATTTTAAAGGTGGCATTTTTGTGATGATACTCTGTTTTCTCAGAGCGAGTCTGCTATATAACAATATAGCTTTGTTTATTGCCATGTTAGATAATCTCTAAGGGAAAAATATATACACATATACACACACAAACACACAGAGACTCATATATATGGCATTGTATCGTTCCTTTCGAGAACAGGGAGTGTCATCAAGATCACCTATAGTGGACAGAATCACAGAAGAACCTGTGACAAGCAAATCAACTCAAAGCACGGTCACGAGCATCTACCAAGTCAACATGGTGGGATATTGGAGGAACGTGACGGTATTATGGACCAAAAATTACATGAACCATTCATTACACCTAACAGTTGATGCATTGAGAGGTGAGATTCAGTACAACTACAAGATTGATGTGAAGCCATGGCACTTCTGGATCAAGAAAGGCTACAAATCGTTCATTATTGTCGACGGCTACAAAGTGTGGGTGAGCATTGATGGGATAGTGATGATTCATGTGAGAAGCTTGCAATGGAAGTTTCGTGGGAATCAGACATTGATTGTGAATAAACAACCTGTGCAAGTTTTATGGGACGTTCATGATTGGTTGTTCAGTGAATTAAGTAACTTAATCATAACATATATGTTGTATATTATTATATCATATATTTGATATTAAAAATTATAAATATAAATATTTTAAAATAATTTTCTCAACTTCATTAATCTCTATAAAAAAAAATCAACTGAAACTTAAAGGCATATTAGTAATAAACACGCCCACAAGATGCTCTGTTTCTTACTCGCTATCTCCTCTGCTACATCCTGTTCCAGAGTCGCAGCAAAACCATTGATATGTGTTGACTAATCGGGCCCTAACAAAACCAACACTTAGAGAAAACAGCCTTCTCATTCATTACTTTGCCAAAAATGAATTTACATCCACACTCTTGCATGGTTCAGTGTTCCTATATTTATAGAGCTCTAAAGACTACTGCTATACCGAGAGGTACCACAGCAGACAATACAACAATTTACAACTATATCCCTACAACAATTACAAATACAAGTTAATCCTTCTAACACTCCCCCTCAAGTTGGGGATGAAAAAATGTTTACAAACCCTAACTTGCATAGTAAATTTCGCTGTATATCTCCAGAGACAGCCTTTGTCAAGATGTCAGCTTGCTGCTCTTTAGATCTCACATGTATGAGATCTATCTCACCCTTTTCCCATTTTTCACGAACGAAATGGCAATCTACCTCTATATGCTTCGTCCTTTCATGAAACACAGGGTTCGCAGCTATATGAATCGTAGCGACACTATCACAGTATACTGAAACGGGTCCATTAAGTATTACACCCAGATCAAGTAACAGCCCTTTTGCCCAAGTGATTTCTGAAGTGGCCATGCTAAGCGCTCTGTATTCAGCTTCTGCTGAGGACTTAGATACGGTACTTTGTTTCTTCGTTTTCCACTTGACTGCTGACCCCCCGAACTTAAGCACATAACCAGTCACTGACCTTCTGGTGATTCCACAAGAGGCCCAGTCAGCATCACAGTAACATTCAAGTTGCAGGCTACCTTTCGAACTCAGCATTATTCCCAATCCAGCCGTGCCTTTCAAGTACCGTACTACGTTACAAGCTGCTGCCATGTGTGTTTTGGTTGGCATTTGCATGAATTGGCTGAGCGTCTGCACACAGAAACATATATCAGGTCGAGTCATTGTTAAGTAAATCAATTTACCTATCAACCTCCGGTATCTATCGGGGTTGATCAGCAGATCTTGGTTCTTGTCTTTGTCGTTCCGAAACGGCATCAGTTTTAGATTTTGTGCCATAGGAACACTTAGAGGCTTGCATCCGCTTAACCCTGTTTCAGACAAAAGATCCAAGACATATTTTCTTTGAGATAACACTATGCCATTTTCAGATTGTGCTACCTCAATACCCAAGAAATATTTCATATGTCCTAAGTCCTTAATCTTGAAATTATTATGCAGCAAATTCTTAGCATACAGTATTCCACTTTCAGAATTTCCTGTGATCAGCATGTCATCCACATAAACTAAAATTAATACAATACCATCATTGCATTGCAAAGTAAATAATGAATAGTCATTTTTACTTTGCTTAAACCCTCCTTGTATGAAGGTTTGAGATAATTTCTGATTCCATTGTCGTGAGGCTTGCTTAAGCCCGTAAAGAGATTTATTAAGTTTACAAACCATATGCTCCCCCTTACTCTCAAACCCATGAGGGATTCTCATATAGACCTCTTCATGTAGGTCTCCCTGCAAAAAGGCATTAGAAACATCCATCTGATATAATGGCCAAGAATGCAAAGCGGCTAATTTAAGCACCATTCGTACAGTAAGCATTTTGACAACAGGTGAAAAAGTTTCATGATAATCTATACCCTCTCTTTGGTTATATCCTTTGGCTACTAAACGGGCCTTGTATTTATCAATGTTACCATTACTATCATATTTTACCTTATACACCCATTTGCACCCAATGGGCTTTTTACCTTTGGGTAGCTTGACTATTTCCCAGGTTTTATTGCTTTCTAGAGCATGCATTTCTGCTTTCATGGCTTCTACCCACTGTGGGATGCATGCTGCCTCATTGTAATTAGTGGGCACAGTCACTGCATCAATGCAAGAGAGAAAGCACAGATAATCAGGGTTAATTGAATTATATGATAGATAATCATTGATAGGATATCGACACTTAGTGGTCCCTTTGGAGTTCTGTTCCGCAAGTGGCAGCAATACTGAGCACACATAATCATTCGCCCAAATTGGTGGTCGTCTATCTCTTTGTGGTCGAATAGGTAAGGTAGTTGACTGCATGTTATTTGAGTCTCCCAACGTTTCTGTGATCTGTTGAGGACTGTCCTGGTGAAGATTCTGATGTGCATCAACACTCCTTGTGTTGTCAAGTGAAGGAATATCTGAATCAGAATCAAACCAGAACATCCTTCTCAATATGGGATTAATGCTGGTTTCTTGTTGTTTCACCATATCCTTGAAAGGGAATCTGTTCTCTGCAAAACTGACATGCCGACTCACCATTAATGTGTTAGTACGTAAATCTAAAAGTAAATAACCTTTCTGATGATCTGGATAACCCAGTAGTACACAAGGAACAGCTCTGGATTTTAATTTATCACTGACCTTTAAATCTGTAGCGTAAGCTAAAGATCCGAAAACTCTAAGATTAGTAAAATCTGGTTGTTTCTTATACACCTTTTCAAATGGAGTCTTATAATCCAGAATTTTAGAAGGTAATCTATTGACTATATAAGCTGCTGTTTTGACACATTCACCCCAGTATTGGACTGGTAAATGAGATTGTAGCATTAAACTGCGTGTGATTTGCATGATAGTTCTATGTTTCCTCTCCACAACGCCATTTTGCTGTGGAGTATAAGGGCATGCAGTCTCATGAATGATGCCTTTATCATGTGTAAAAGCCTTAAAAGAATGATTAATAAACTCACTCCCATTGTCACTCCTAATCCTTCTAACACATGTCTGAAATTGTGTAAGAGCAAAGGCCACAAAATGTTTAACATGAGCTAATGTATCAGATTTATTCCTCATTAAAAATATCCACGTAGCTCTTGAGAAATCATCAACTATAGTAAGAAAATATTGGTAACCTTGATGTGTGGGTGTATGGTAAGGACCCCACACATCCAAGTGTATAAGCTCAAAACATTTGGTGGTTTTAATACAACTGGGAGAGAATGGGAATTTAGATTGCTTAGATTGAATACAAATATCACAATGGTCATTCTCAGAATCACATTTATTGAATGTAAAATTCAGATGCTGCAATACAGAAAAAGGGCATGCCCTAAACGTTTGTGCCAAAGGTGTATATCCATAGGTTTTAGTAGTGTGTGACTACCCTGAGTAACATTTACAACATGTAAAGGCTTGGGTAGGTTTAATATGTATAACCCATTGGTTAGTTTACCAGTTAGCTTCGTCCTTCCACCCTGTAGGTCCTGCAACACACACAGATGAGGGGAAAAACAAGCCATACAGTTATGTTCTAGAGTTATTCGAGATATGGCTATCAAGTTAAATTGTAATCTAGGTGAGTATAGAACGTTATGTAATGTTATTTCAGGGGATAATTTGACTGATCCTATATGGGTGACCTGCACTCTACTCCCATAAGGTATTTTTATAAATCTGATTGGTCCATCATACCTAGAATGACTATGAAAAAGACTTACATCACCAACCATATGGGTGGTTGCTCCAGAGTCCATAATCCAGCTAGTGCATGATAAACTAGAAGGAACAGAGGAAGTCAAACCTGTACCCGTAAGTGCGTGAGTGTTGGTGTCAACGTCTTTCTGCAGGAGCTCAAGAAGGCGATCATATTGTTCCTGCGTGAAAGTGGGTGCAACAGCAGAAGTTGCATTGGCTTGAATCTCCACATTTGGTCCAGACTCAGATTGGGAGAGGTCTTTATTACTCTTTGGTTTGTTCCCTTTGAAGGACGATGGGAAGCCAATTAGCTGATAACAGCTTTCTTTAAGATGACCCTTCTTAAGACAATGAGAGCATTCCAGAGAACTATCCCCCCTGCCGCGGCCCCGACTTCGACCACGTCCTCTAGCAAACATTGCGACCCCGTCAGTAGGAACGGTTCTATCAGCCGTAGTAATTGAACGCTGTGTCTCATCTTGGACAACCATCGCATAGGCTTCATTCACAGTGGGTAAAGGACTCATAAGCAATATCTGGCTTCTAGCTTGGTGGTAGGAATCATTGAGGCCCATCAAAAATTGCAAGAGCTTCTGCTCTTGAATCAGATCCGCATACGCACGAGACGTGTTACAAGTGCAAGACGGCAGGGTGACTAAGGCAGATTGTTCCTCCCAAAATTCTTTGAGTTTCGAAAAGTAAGTAGTGACGGAATTACCTCCCTGCCGATAAGAATTGATCTCACGGTGAAGTGCGAAGATGCGTGCACCATTCTTTTTGTCAAATCTCTTTCAGATCCATCCAGACGTGGTGAGCGCTCTGAAAGAAGATGACTCCATTGGCCAGTTCTTTGGAGATGGAATTCAGCAACCATGAGAGGACGACGGCGTTGCAACGCTCCCACTGGCCGTGGAGCGCCGCTTCAAAAGAGTCCTTGCGGCAGGTTCCGTCAACAAAACCGAGTTTGTCCTTTCCAAGCAATGCGATCCTTATCGCCCGATTCCACACCGTGTAGTTGTCGGTGCCAGTGAGGACGTGCTGGATGATGGAAGTCCCTTGGGTGTTGGACGGATGAACAAATAACGGATGGGAAAATGGAATAGCCTCGGAACCAAGATGCCCGGTCTTTTCCCCGGAAGCCGTGGAGTCAGACGAGGAAGAAATTGCAGCCATGACGTTTCAGAAAAAGGGAACGATGACAGAATGATGAGGGTGAGCAAGATGCGATCTGGGATTTGGGAAGAAGACGATCGTGGTGATCCAGAAGGGGATCGGGAAAGTAGACGCACGTGGTGACCCAGAAGAAGAACGCGTGTGTATGAACCCAAAACGAGAGGTACGATGCTGCAGAAATCAACGACCGTGATCTTGCATGATGATCTTGAAGGAACGGTCAGGATCTTGAATATCGGTGAGATGTGTGGTGGAATGAGGATCGGTGATGGGCTGCTTCTTGGGCTTCCGACTTAGTATACTCTCTGATACCATGTTGACTAATCGGGCCCTAACAAAACCAACACTTAGAGAAAATAGCCTTCTCATTCATTACTTTGCCAAAAATGAATTTACATCCACACTCTTGCATGGTTCAGTGTTCCTATATTTATAGAGCTCTAAAGACTACTGCTATACCGAGAGGTACCACAGCAGACAATACAACAATTTACAACTATATCCCTACAACAATTACAAATACAAGTTAATCCTTCTAACAATATGCCTTGTGTATGAGTAAAAGATCGATTCTTTTGCTGTTTCAGAACTACCATGGAAGCAAAACCAACCATTTAGGGCATAATAATAAATCTCTGTTTGGTTCAGATGAGAATCTTTATCAGCATACCTTCCCAGGAAAGATCCCAGAAACTCATAGTGTGCGTTTCTGACATTAAAATCAGAGGAAGACAAGTCTGGATCATGAGAGTAAGATCCCAAGTACACTATATATGACTACAACCAGAACAAGGAAGATTCAAAGTGGATTCATATGTAACAAATCAAAGAGAAGAATTAATTTTCGGAGTTTAGATTAATTAATGATTACCTTTTTCTCAGCAAAAGAGGAGGGAGCTTGCAGGAGAGAGAAGATCAGAATCTGGAGAAGAAAGTGATGATGAAGAGAGGCAGAGGAGCTGATTGGTTTCCTCATTCTGCTTAATTCCCTTTGCCTGTCTTCAATCTTATGCTGCTACAGCTCTTGTATATAGATCATAAGTAGCTAGGCCAAGTCAGATCCATATAAAAGAATCATATATTTTAAACCAGGACAAACAAAAAGTGAAACTCTAACTCTCTATTAATACTCTTCAGAATGAAACTCTAATGCATCATTTTTGTTAATGTAGAGTAGTTAAGAGAAAACAAATGGTCCAATACTTTTTCTGTTAGATAATTTTTAGTAGAAGTTAATTACTTGGAGTTCAATATTATGTTAAAAAACCTTTCTAAGTTTTTATTATTTTTTTGTCCATATTATAAATCACATCTAACTAACTTATCATAATCAAAGAAAGGTGGTTAGCCCATAAACTTTATCTAAATATAAAACATTTTTTTAACTTTGCTCATATTTAAAAGCATAACAAAAACATTACATTAGATTTCACGTCTTCTCTCATCTTAACAAATAGTATGTTGTAAAATGGGCACCCTTTGAAAAAGTTTATATATGATCTTATTTGGTGACTTATATTAAAAATAAAGAATTTTTTTAGAATACGTCCTATATTTGGAACTAAAGTGAGTGGTAGCTATTAGCTACTATTTTTTTTCTAAAAGAAAATCTCTTTAATGTTTGTGAATAAATTATGGATTTTGCCTTGAGATTAACAAGGAAATAAATAATTGGGAGATGATATGATTCTTAAGTGGTCAACTTATCACTTATTAATTAATTTGTGGGGGTACTTGAATTGTATCAAGACGATTAAAATGTCAAATCCACAGTGACTGGGACCATAAGAGAAATTGCTGTTTTTGGATCTAATGGCACGTTTGAAAGAGAATCTACAACACAGTGGACCCAGTCAACACATTTCATGGCATAATTGGTTGTCTTGATAGATAACAACTACAAAATTTCATGATATTTATTAGTACTCTGATACTCATACTCTCTCCCATTATTTGTATAAGGGCATGATAAATTTTTTAAAAAAATAAAATTATTTAAAAATAATAAATACATAAAAAATATATTATTTTTTTGGCATGTACTTATTTATAAGGGAATAAATAAGATAGAAAAATATGGTAACAATGAGAGAAAATATAAAAGAGAATGTAGTATGATTGTATGAGAAAAAGATGTGGAGAGAAAATAGAATTAATTAGGATAAAAAATGATAAAAATATATTAAATGTTCAGACAACTCTAAGTGGGATCTTATGGAAAAGATAAAGGCAATTTAAATTTCAGACTCTTATAAAAAAGAGATGAGGGAGTACAGAGTTCTTTGGAACATTTTAAAATTAAAATGTCTTGAAGAAGAAAGCTATTAGTATTTTTTATATGACTATTTGTCATTTAATATTATTAAATGATATTCAAATATTGTAATGCCAAAACAAAAGTAACTCATTTTATATATTCAATCAAGCCTATATTATAACAATGCTTAAAAAAGGGATCACATTCCCTCTCTTTTTTCCTCATAAATAGATACAAATGCTATTTTTATCATAATTTTTTTCTTACTTTTTATGCATATTTTTGGACCAACTCTTAAATTACATATTGAATCTAAGAGTCTAAGTCTTTTTTATTTTAGCCTAATTTTTCACATGAGATGTTAAGGTCGGCATCAATTAATAGATGCCACCAGCTTCTTTGAATTGCACGATTTATCTATTTGAAAGAATAAAATGTAAGTAAAAATTTTTATGGAAAGTTTTTAAAGATTAATTTATGATGAAGTTAAGAGCAATTAATATCCATTTGACTCGTTGATATTTTAAAGCACAAGAATTGTTTATTCTGTTTTTATATCTTAAAATGAAATTTATGATTTAGAAGTTGTCAAGGTAGGTTCTACTTTTGGAGATAGCAAGTATAGCAAGTTAGACCCTAATCTCAATTGTCGAACTCTAAAAGCTTATGTATAGTATTTTAACGAAAGAAGACGTATTATTTAAAAAAGACAGTATTTTTTCAGGCATGTTCACTATATTGCGTACCATGAAAAGGGCAAAGAAATATCTTTTAGGACCGCTAGTTACTTTAAAGAATTTTAAAGAAATGAAATTGAGAAAAAGAAAGATGAAAAGGAATAGATTATGGATGCAATATATTTCTTTTCTCTTTTTGCCAAAGTATACATATTTTGTATGCAATTAAAAGTAAAAGAAATTCTATTGTGAAAATTGCTTGGCATATGTAATAAATAATATATATGATTTTTTTATGCAGATCTATCATTCTATTAGAAACAATCATGTTTGAAACACATTTAGGTATTAAGTGTAAACTTATCTCTCAATAAGATTCAAATATTGTTTCGTCAACCAACTTCTTTTTATCATTGAAAATGTAACAAAATAAGAATTTGAAAATGGAAGCTTATCGCATAACGCACACCTGACATAAAGATTAGAGGGAGAAGAGGGAGGCATATAATCGTATTGTGGCTAGCTTTGAGCAATATTCATGAAATTTGGAAAACGACAACAAAATGGTCATTCTCACTTGAATTCCATGAAGAAATTTAAATTATTCATTGGGAGATAAGAAGGAAAGAAAAAGAGTATACCAATTTGTAGATTTTTATTATTCTTGTTCTTACTTTATCCTTCCTTCTTTTTTAAAGTGGGAAGGAAGGAAACCACTTTTGTTTGTTTGTTTTTTTCTAAGAACAAGATTTTGATCACTAAACATGTTCATGCAAGAAATGTCGCATATAGTCGTCCAAAAATGTCAAAATGCCTTCGAGGGGCAATCCCATTCTGTACTCAAGCAATGTAGATAGTTTATAGGATTAAGGTGTAAATTTGTTTTAAAAGTTTTTGTTGAGGAGTAGTGTTACCTTAAAAATTTTTTGAGGTTTAATATTGCCCCAAAAATATTAAAATAAAACAATGTTGTCATTTTCAATTAAAAGTTAGCGGTCAATATTAGTTTTTTAACGGTATGAGGCAATATTATTACGTTTTGAAATTTTTGAAGTAACATTAAACCTAAAAAAACTTCTAAGATAACATTACTTCTCAGCAAAAACTTCTGAGGCAAATTTATACCTTAATTCCTATTTTATAAATATGTCTTTATTTTGAAGAAAGTTAAGAGAAAATGGCAAGTCTTTAGCTTTGACATCTATAATACGCTGTGATCCTGTGAAGCTGTTATGCTTATTTAATAATGCTAAGTGCTAGTAATTACATACGACAAAACAAATACTTCAAAGATGTTTTCCGCTGATAGAGTAATGCAGTGAGAGGATCGAGAATTTTCAAAAATGGAAGTATCGGATAGAAATTAGACTATTTTTTAAAAAGTTACTTTTAAATATTTCCCCCATTCTAAAATTTATTGCCCAAAAGTCACTCAAAATATTTCAAGTACGCATGTGTAACTTATTTTAAGATGTAATTTTTTTTAGTCATGTGTAACCTATTTTTAACTCTATACAAAACAAAAACTATTTGCATATAGCTAATTATGTGTTAGATGCAACTGAAGAAAAATTGCATTCACTAAAGATGAATTGCACCCACTTAAAGACCTAACTCTTTAGGAGCTTTTGGGGATAAATTTTGCAATGAATTCTTCAGCAATTTTTAAATATGAAAAATCCAAATTTATCTATATGGATTTTTTTTTTTTTTTTAGGTGTTGGATCAAACTCATGATCAGGTTCGAACATTTGGAATTGAATATTTTGGAAGATATATAGAAGAGGCAAGGTGGGGATAGGTTTGGGGAAAAGTAATAAATTTGTTTGGGCAAATAAGTCAGAGCCATGCTGTACACTTCTCAGTAGATAAGTGTATTCCTTGTCTTTCTGATTGTCTCATACTTTGGGTGTGTTTGGTTCAGTTTATTGGGTAGAAATAAACCCGTTTTTGGGTAATAAGCCCAAATAAAACCGTATTGCGTTTTTGTAGTATTTGGTTCAGTTTATTTTAATTGCATCACGGGTATAATAAACTACTTATTAAATAAGCTCCTCACAAAACAATTTTTCTATTAAGTCACTTATTATGTAAGTCGAGATAAAACTCATTTTATATATTTACCTCATATACCATAAATCACGATTTATAAACACTTATTGTCCAAAAATATAAATCGCTCATCCAAACATAAATCACATTACAAAAATTGATTTTTCTATTAAATCATTTTTAATAAGTCAGAATCATAATAAACCATTTTTCTTACCATTATCCCAAACACAAACTTCATAAACGCATATTCTTTCCAACAAGCATTGTAACTTGTAACTTGTAAGTACCACTATAAATTTTACGTTAAAGATACTCTGACAAAGAATTAAGTAGGCTCTTAAATATAGAAAAATTCCTCCTTTTTCTCCCCCAACACTTTTTTCAGAACTGATTCTTTGCTACTTTTTTTTTTTGGTAACTAAAAGGGGTTAGATACCCAATTACACAGCTACTCTACGAGGAGAACAGCGTCCCTCTCGGTCATCCTTCAAAATGCTTTCTACCGCCCCAGGAGGTAATCTCCATTCTAGGCTATCTTCACTCATCGTTAAGCTAATCGCTGCCAACTCATTTGCACACTGGTTTCCCTCACGGTAGATATGCCTCACTCGGACTGTCCAGTCTCTATTAATCAGCTCTTGTACCCTTCTCATCAGTCTTCCACAGCCGTTCAGAGTATTGCCTTGCTGAATTGCATCAATTAGTTCCCTGGAGTCACTTTCTACCTCCACTTGCTTGAACCCCAATTCCCAGCCCCTTTCTAATCCTTCATGTATAGCTATGGCTTCTGCAATTAAAGGGGAGCTGCACACAAGTTTTTTCAAAAACCCTCTGATCCACTCGCCTACATCTCCTCTGATCACTCCACCACAGCCAGCTCGTTCCGAATTCATCCATGCTCCATCAACATTAGTCTTACACCAGCCTCTCTCAGGGACTCTCCAGGAGATCATCTGTACATTGTAAATTGGGTTTTGCATAGTTTCGCCATCCCATTTATTTCTATAATACTGGATATGATTTCTGATTTTTTCGAGGGGGTTGTACGGACTGTTGAAATCTGGATCATGTTTCCTAGCATTCCTCCAGTGCCATAAGAACCAGCACCCAACTGCAAACGTTTCTGGCCAGAGGCACTCTTCGACCAACCTGCTACTGAATAATAAATTGGTTCTGATCCAGTCCTTCCAATTTGCCGAAAAGAAACGATTCCAGTGTCTTCGGGGTATTAACTGACGCTAGACATGTTGTGCTAAATTACAATCCCGCAGCACATGAAGTTGATTTTCTACCTGTCTCTGACATACATCACAGAAGCCCAACAAGCCATCCCATTTGCTCGTAATGGCATTGGTAGCAAGTCTCTTGTGCACCACCATCCACATGAATATCCTCACACGTTCAGGTATTTGCATCTTCCACAGACAACTCCATATTCGCTTTTTGGGGGCTTTGGTCTTATGGAGAAGCCATTGATAGGTACTAGCAACTGTAAATTTTCCATTAGTAGAAGCTTTCCATAACAGACTATCTGACTCTTCTGCTTCTATGTTCCTGATTCTGTTCTCATTGAAATCATCCCAAAGTTTGACTATTGCTTTCCAAAGTGTTGAATCACTTCCCTTGGCCATAGGTGGGTCATTTCTGTTCTCTGTTAGGCCATATTTCCCCAATAATACTTGTGACCACAAATTCTCAGGTTCTGTTTCAAGTCTCCAGAGTAGCTTAAGAAGAAAAGAATCATTCATGAGGTCTAGAGATTGAATTCCTACCCCTCCCTCAGACTTCGGTCTGCACATTTGCTTCCACGCCACTGCATGTCTCTTTTTATTTCCTTCTGTCTCCCCCCATACAAACTTTCTCTGCTCTCGCTCAATTTCCTCTAAAATCCCCTTAGGGATCTTACTATGTTGCATCGGGTATAGTGCCATACTACTAGTGACCGATTTGACCAAGGTCATCCGCCCTGCAAGTGATAAACTTGCTGCCTGCCATCCTTTAAGTCGTTTTCGGACCCGTTCCACCACTATTTTGAACTTGTCACTTCTCTTCTTGGGATAGGAGATATTTGCACCAAGGTATCTCCCTAGCTCATCAACCGGTTTGAATTGACATCTGGAACAAATGTCCTTTCTATCACGGCCATGAACATTGGGTGAAAAATAGATGAATGACTTCTCTTGACTCACTGCATGGCCAGACATGAGTTCAAAATCCTACAAACAATTCATTATAACATCTATTTGGTTAGTAGAAGCTTCTGCAAAAAGCACAAGGTCATCAGCAAACATCATATGGGAAATAATCGGTCCTTTACGACCCGCTCTCACTCCTCTCCAGTGTTTCGCTCGCACTCTATCTAATATCATGTGGGTAAGTTTTTCCATTCCAAGCACAAAGAGATATGGAGAAATAGGATCCCCTTGCCTTAACCCTCTGGTTGTACAAAACCCTTTTAACTTCTCACCATTCCATAGAATATTAGTCTCAGTTGTCTCTATACAGCCCATGATTCTCTCGATCATATCCGGAGGACATTTGATTTCTGTCAGCACCTTTCTCATATAGCACCAATTAATGCGGTCATAGGCTTTTTAAAGATCCACTTTAATTGCCATAAAGCCTTTTTTGCCTCTCATTTTTCTCATGGAGTGAATTATTTCATTCACAATAATGATATTGTCGTGGATGTTTCTTAAAGGCACAAAACTCACTTGGAAAGGAGATACAATGTTTGCCATAATGGTTTTAAGCCTTTTCACTATTACCTTGGATAGACATTTGTACAGGACATTACACAGTGATATAGGCCGCAACTGTGATACTTTTTCTGGACAGTCCACCTTTGGGATCAAGGTAACAAGAGTATTATTCAGTTCTTTTATTTTCTCTGGGTCGTTCCACATAACTTTGACTGCGTTGATAACCCCTTCCCCCAATACTTCCCAATTTCTATGGAAGAAAATTGCTGGATATCCATCGGGTCCCGGTGCTTTCATACCTCTAATGCTGAACATTGCTTCCTTTATTTCATCACTGGATATATCTTGACACACTTGATTCCAATCTTCTATAGGCACTTCCTTCCAGGTATGGGACGTTTCAAACCAGCATCTATCCACTTCTGTTTCTTGAAACAAACTCTTGAAATAATTATTTACCATTTCGCCCACCTCCTGGTCTCCTTCAATCCACTTCTCATTATCATCTTTCAGCATATTAACTCTGTTCCTTCGTCTTCTTATAGCTGTTTTTGTATGGTAATAGGATGTGTTCCTATCACCATCATTTAGCCATCTCGTTCTAGCTTTTTGGAACCAGAGAATTTCTTCCCTATCCAAAATCTCTGCTAATTCCTTATTAAGCTCTTTTTCAAGTTTCTCCAAGAATCGATTTCTCCCCTTTTGCATGGCTATTTGAATGCCCTTGATTCTTCTCAAGAGTTCCCTTTTCTTTTTCGTTATATTCCCAAAGGTATTCTCATTCCACTCTAGAAGCCTTGGTTTTAAGTCTTCCAGTTCTTTCCATGCTTTCTCTTGATTATGCCAGTGCATGCTCAACATGTTTTTAAAATCTGAATGTTTTAACCAGGCTGCTTCGAATCTAAACGGGCGCTTATCCCTCCTACCATACTTCCTTGTCAATGAAATGAGGAGAGGATGATGATCTGATTGAACTCTTGGACCAACCTTTACTGATGCTTCACTGAATTCTGTTCTCTAAGCTGCATTACAGAGACCACGGTCTAATTTTTTATACAATCGATTTGCAAATTGGGTGATTGGACCCTTCCATGTGTATCTTGGGCCTTCAGACCCCAAATCAATGAGCTGGCAACGCTCAATATTTTCCTGGAACCTACGACACTTTCTTTCATTAATTGTTTCTCCTCCTCTTTGCTCATCCTCTGCTTTTATGTCATTGAAATCGCCAGCTACTAACCAAGGTATGGTCATAGATCTAGCAATCTCCTTTAAACCCTCCCACATAACATTCCTTTCCGTCTCTCTTGGGCTTCCATAAACTGCTGTGAAAGCCCAAGGGTGGCATCCAATACCAGAAATTAGGCAATGAATGAATTGATGTTGTTGCACTATGGAATTAATAACTATCTCATCATTATTCCACAGCACCCATATTCCCCCGGAGAACCCTCTCGCTTCTTCAATAATTTGATGATGAAATCCCATCCTTTTAATCACTTTTTGGGCCTTAGCGCCACTACATCTAGTCTCTACTAACACCACTATATTGGGTTGTACAGATCTTCTCAATTCTTTAAGAGCAAGCAGGAAAGACTTACCAGCTGCTCCTCTAACATTCCATACTAGTATCATAATAAAACCAGTAAGAAATAGTGGTTACCTCTTCAAATTAACTCTGAGACACTGTGTCTCCTGCAACTTCTTGCATCTCCTCCATCTCCTCACTTTTGTTATTTTGATCCACCATGCTTACCTCTATCGCAGACAGGCCCAAACAATTGTTTGGATCATTCGGGTCAGGAGGTTCAGGTTGGTCCAGCATCATATCTGAATTGGCATGGCTTCTACTAGCTTTTCAAAAATATTTTCGGCTAGTATACACTCATTTGGCTTAATTAGGCCCATGTTCTCCTCCCCATTTTGGCCCAACCGTGACACTTCCAAACTGGCCTCACTCTTCTTATTCTTCACCAACTGCGGCCCAACTGAATTAATCTTCACGTGGCCCACATCATTTGGACCTTCGACTCTGTTGCCCAATTTCTCATCTCTCTTTTTTGCCTCTTTTCCACTCCTGACATACTGTACTCCTCTTTCCTGCCTACTCTCTCCCTCTTTTATCGTCTCTCTCTTTTTTCCCCTGCTTCCTCACCTTTCCCATCCCCTTTCTTTCCTTTTTTCTTACCAGTCGCATCAGCACCAGTAAATTCTGACTTCCCTTCCACCTTGGTAGAACCTTTCCATCGTCCTTCTTTCTGCAAGTCATCATTTGAAATCTCTTTCAGTGGGATTCTCTTGGTATTTTTTGAACCTATTACCCCACATGTGTCATCTTCTACTGTCAGCACAGCAAATCTCGAAGCCACACTCTGCTTTCCTTGACCGCTGACTTTCTTCAGACCATCCTGTCCTTTACTGTCTCGGGTAGTGTGTCTTCGCCCCTGTTTCGCCTCTTGAAGCACCATCCACCCACCGTAAAAGTTCTCCGTCTGCCCTTCCGGTGAGGTACTTAGATTCTTCTGCTTGTCTTCAATCAGCGTTTCTTTGGAGGGACCAGCACCCTTAAACTCCACTCCTTTTTTGTATAGGCATTTATCCGTTGCATGCCCAAATTTTCCATATGAGAAACAAATTAGATGCAGCCCCTCATATTCAATTTTGAGTTTATTTCCATCCACTGTGTACGATGGAAGTAATGGTGCATTCAGATCTATTTCCACACACATTCTCGCATACATAGTTCTTGCTCTCAACAATGTCATTTCATCCACTCTCACAGCTTTCCCAATTCTGTTTCCAAGATTGTAGAAAAACTTCATATCATAATAATCGCCTAGAAGCCCTGGTAGTCTCACCCAAACGGCCACACTCTGAATCTTCTCATTCCATGGATTAAAGTTCCTCTTCCAAGTTTGCACAGTGAGATAGTGGTTCTGAATTAACCACGGTCCTCCATCTAGAACAAAGAAATAGTCTTCAAGTTCCTGAAATGTTGCAGTGAAATATCCATTACCAATATCCGATAAATCTACTCGCCCTGCTTTGCCCCACATTTGTTGTACTTTCCTTCTTAGCGGCATGTAGCTGAGGGTCCCTCCCAACAATTTAATGATTAGCGTCTTCGACCATCTCTTTGCCAATCACCTCTGTTCCTCTTCTGAGAATTCTATCAACAGCCCAGCGTTTGTATCAGTAATAGTAACTCCTTTAGACATTTCTTCTCCATTTTTGGAATAGAGGTTACCATCCCACACCTCCTCGATATTTTTCTCTCCACCCTCCTCCATCGCATTATTCATTGTTGGTTTTAAAACATCCCTATACGAAGGTACAACTGGTTTACTCACAGCTGGAACGGCAGCCTCATCCTGCATCCACTCCTCATGTCGAGACACAAGTGACTCTGTTCCTGTAAACTCTCCTCTGACACGTGGGTTTTTAGCACACTCTCTATTGTCCTGTTGTGTTTCTAGAGCTTTGCCCGTTAGTGCAGTCTCTGGCACTAAGAAACCATTGTCTTCACTCTCAGTTGCGCTTGGAATATGGCTATCTCCTTCCTCAGAAAGCCTCCGAATCTCCCGTAGGCGATCTGGAGGCTGTTTCCGAGAGACTCCTTCGCTCGGAATAACAGGGGATCGGTCACGCTCTCTCTCTCTACTTCTCTCTCTCATCTCTCTAGCTTGATTCTTTGCTACTTTTGAAACAAGTTAAAGATTAATACAAAGATTTGGTTGATGGTAGAATATAATAGTACTTTTTAAGGTTTGGTTTTTTTTAAACAATTTTTTTCTTGTGTCTCAAAATTTAAAATATTTTTTTCTACCCCTATTAAATACACGTCTTTATATTAATTATCTCCAACTCACTATTTACTCTTTTTTATTTACTCATTTATTACACATTCTCTCTCATATTTTATATTCATACTCTCTCATATTTGTTATTCATCCTCTCTCCCATGTTTTTTTCATAAATAAGGGCATATTTGGAAAAAAATATGATACTTTTGACACATATATTATTTTTAATTAATCTTAACCGTAAGTTCGTTTAGCATAATAAAGATAAAAATTTTTTATAAAAAAGATAAATGGGAGTAACATTGTTTGATTCATGTACTTCACCTCACCTAATGAAATAATTCTTTTTTTTTTGCCCACCCAGTTCACCAGAGCTTTGCCCCGACTACATCCAGATCCGACCCTCGTCGCGCACCTGACTATAATGGGAGAGTCTCCTAATGAGAATTTTCTGCATACACAAGGTTCGAATCCAAAACCTTACTTAAGCGGAATCAAACCGCTTACCATTTGGACCAACTCACATTGATAATGAAATAATCTTATTGTTGTAGGTCATAGGTGTTCAGCTTGAGATGGGTTTGTTAGTTTATGGGTCGTCATAGTCCAAAGGTGTGATCATTGCTATTGCTATATATGGTATGGACGCGCTCCGGTATTAGTCCAATGCATAATGCCAAAAGAGAAGGTAACCTTTAGAGCATGCCTCTTGATGACATAGGCTTGGTCAGATCGAGGTTTGAGAAAGCAAAGAAGAAAAATTTGTCGGATTTATGCTCTTGAACAGTTTTGTTTATTTATTTTAACGTATAAATTTATCCTAAAAGGTTTTACTGAAGAACAATGTTACCCTAAAAATTATTTTGAGTGTAATATTACCCCGGAAGTAATAAAATGGAGTAATGTTACTTTTATTGTTAAAAAGTTAATAGTCAACATCAATTTTTCAGTAGTCAATGTTAGTGTTTTAACGGTATAAAATAACATTGTTACGTTTTGAAATTTTCAAAGTGACATTGAATCTAATAAAACTTCTGGGGTGACATGGTTACTCAGCAAAATCTTCCGGGACAAATTTACACCTTAACCCTTTGTTTTAACCAAGAAAGGACACCTTAGTTTTATGTTTAGTAGTACAATTTCAGAGCTATCATGTGACAGGTGTTGAATTTTTTTCATTACCATTAGTTGTAACACCTCAAAATTTATTCACTAAGAGTATATTGTGATTATTTTATATATTCAATGAAATGGTGAATATTTAAGGCAAAAGAAATTAAATATTGAAAGTTGAATAGTGTTTTTAGTGAAATCGCCTACGGGGCAGTGAGTTTGTCATGTGGTTTGGAAGACCAAATGATGAGCGCAAATTATGAAATTTTACAGGGTGAAAATAGACATTATAAGCTTTGATTTGATAGGTCATATGAATCAATTAAAGTTATATACAAAAAGATATGAAATTTTGAAGTTAGTCCAGAAAATCTAGAAAGTATTTAGAGCAGCGGTCAAAAAAATGAAATATGGGAATGATATGCTCTCAGCTGGCTAAATTCCATATTTTTTCTTGAAACTAGACTCAATAAGGGTTCCATAGCCTTTGGAATCACTTTGAAACGATGTCTACAAAATTAGTTATGATTGAAAATGTAACAAAATAAGAATTTGAATATGGAAGCTTATCGCATAACACACACCTAACATAAAGATTAGAGGGAGAAGAGGGAGGCATATTATCATATTATGGCTAGCTTTGAGCAATATTCATGAAATTTGGAAAATGACAACAAAATGGTCATTCTCACTTGAATTCCATGAAGAAATTTAAATTATTCATTGGGAGATAAGGAGGAAAGAAAAAGAATATACCAATTTGTAGCTTTTTATTATTCTTGTTCTTTCTTTATCCTTCCTTCTTTTTTAAAGTGGGAAGGAAGGAAACCACTTTTGTTTGTTTGTTTTTTTCTAAGAACAAGATTTTGATCACTAAACATGTTCATCCAAGAAATGTCGCATAGAGTGGTCAAAATGCCTTCGAGGGGTAATCCCATTCTTTACTCGAGCAATGTAGATAGTTTATAAGATTAAGGTGTACATTTGTCTTGAAAATTTTTGTTGAGGAGTAGTGTTACCTTAAAAGTTTTTTGAGGTTTAATATTACCCCAAAAATGTTAAAATAAAACAATGTTGTCATTTTCAATTAAAAAGTTAGCAGTCAATATTAGTTTTTTAATGGTATGGGGCAATATTGCTACTTTTTGAAACTTTTAAAGTGACATTAAACCTGAAAAAACTTCTAGGATAACATTACTCCTCAGCAAAAATTCTGAGGTAAATTTGTAACTTAATCCCTATTTTATAAATATGTCTTTATTTTGAAGAAAGTTAAGAGAAAATAATGGCAAGTCTTTAGCTTTGACATCTATAATACGCTGTGATCCTGTGAAGGTGTTATGCTTATTTAATAATGCTAAGTGCTAGTAATTACATACGACAAAACAAATACTTCAAAGATGTTTTCCGCTGATAGAGGAATGGAGTGAGAGGAGCGAGAATTTTCAAAAATGGAAGTATTGGATAGAAATTAGATTATTTTTTAAAAAGTTTTTTTTTTTAAATATTCCCCCATTCTAAAATTTATTGCTCAAAAGTCACTCAAAATTTTTCAAGTACGCATGGGTCACCTATTTTAAGATGTAATCTTTTTTTAGTCACGTGTAACCTATTTTTAACTCTATACAAAACAAAAACTATTTGAATATAGCTAAATATGTGTTAGACGCAAATGAAAAAAAAAAATTGCGTCCACTAAAAATGAATTGCACCGACTCAAAGACTTGACTCTTTAGGAGTTTTTGGGGAATAAATTTTGCAATGAATTCTTCAGCAATTTTTAAATATGAAAAATCCAAATTTATCTATATGGATTTTTTTTTTGAAGTGTTGGATCAAACTCATGATCAGGTTTTAACATTTGGAATTGAGTATTTTGGAAGATATAGAGAAGAGGCAAGGTGGGGATAGGTTTGGGGAAAAGTAATAAATTTGATTGGGCAAATAAGTCAGAGCCATGCTGTACACTGCTCAGTAGATGAGTGTATTCCTTGTCTTTTTTATTGTCTCATACTTCATAAACATATAAGGTATGTTTGTTTGGTACGTTGGAATTGATTTTAATGAAAATAAATATAAATATGGATATGGAAATGAGGTTTAAAAGTATATTTGGTATGATATAGAAATGAGGCCTGATTTTTATATGAAAAGTCCAAAATACCCATCTAATTAAAATTTTAAAAAGTTTTTTTTTAAAAAAAAAGTGTCCTCTTCCATTGTCTTCTTCGAAACTTCCGACAACCCACTAAGCACAGGAAAAAGGAGACTAAAAATCTACAAATCATCATGCTTCAACAGAAAACAAAGAGGACGGGAAAATGGAGAAGAAGAAAAAGGAGATCTGGTGATGGACGAAGACAAAGCTCAAGACGTTGGAGAAGACAGATCTGACCATCACCTGCGTGGGGGGAAGAAGACGAAGCTCATGAACCAAGCCAATGTTGGCCGTTGGAGTCATCATCGCACAAGGGTCAGCCAACGATGGTCAGATCTCACATGAACAAAGAATGATGGAGCTAGTCGCCGTCGCCGTTATCTTCGTCATTGACACTATCCTCGTTGAGTTAGCGGTCCGATGATGACTGGGTGAAGGTGAAAGGGTGAAGTAAAGAGGAGGGTTATGGATGGAAATATCATGTTGGAATTACAAAACTGAGCTTTTAGGATGGATTTCATTCTGATGGAATTGAGCCATTTAGCTTCTACATGGAAATGGAATTGGAATCCAATTCCATCATACCAAACAATCCTCTCCATGGAATTGAGACCCAATTTCATTTCCATCCTCCCCAATTCCATCGTTCCAAACAGACCGATATTCTTTCCAACAAGCATTGTAACTTGTAAGTACCATTATAAATTTTACATCAAAGATACTCTAACAAAGAATTAAGTAGGCTCTTAAATATAGAATAATTCCTCCTTTTTCTCCCCCAACACTTTTTTCAGAACTGATTCTTTGCTACTTTTGAAACAAGCTAAAGATTAATACAAAGATTTGGTTGTTGGTAGAATATAATACTACTTCTTAAGGTTTGGTCATTTTTTTAAACAATTTTCTCTTTGTGTCTCAAAATTTAAACTATTTTTTTTCTTTTCTACCCCAATTAAATACACGTCTTTATATTAATTATCCCTCACTCAGCATTAATTCTTTTTCATTTACTCATTTATTACATATTCTCTCTCATATTTTATACTCATACTCTCTCATATTTGTTACGCATTTTCTCTACTATGTTTTTTTCATAAATAAGGGCATATTTGGAAAAAAAAATATGATACTTTTGACATATATATTATTTTTAATTAATCTTAACCATCAGTTCGTTTAGCATAATAAAGATAAAAATTATTTATAAAAAAGATAAATAAGAGTAACATTGTTTGATTCATGTACTTCACCTCACCTAATGAAATAATCTTATTGTTGTAGGTCATAGGTGTTCAGTTTGAGATGGGTTTGTCAGTTTATGGGACGTCGTAGTCCCAAGGTGTGTGATCATTGCTATATATGGACGTGATCCAGTATCAGTCCAACGCCTAATGCCAAAAGAGATGGGAACCTTTAGAGCATGCCTCTTGGTGACATAGGCTTGGTCAGATCAAGGTTTGAGAAAGCAAAGAAGAAAAATTTGTCCGATTTATACTCTTGAACAGTTTTATTTATTTATTTTAACGTATAAATTTATCCTGTAAGTTTTTTACTGAAGAACAATGTTACTTTAAAAATTATTTTGAGTGTAATATTACCCCGAAAGTAATAAAATGGAGTAATGTTACTTTTACCGTTAAAAAGTTAATAGTCAACATTAATTTCTTAGTAGTCAATGTTAGTGTTTTAATGGTATAAAGTAACATTGCTACGTTTTGAAATTTTTAAAGTGACATTAAATCTAAGAAAACTTCTGGGGTGACATTGTTACTCAGCAAAATCTTTCAGGACAAATTTACACCTTAACCCTTTGTTTTAACCAAGAAAGGACACCTTAGTTTTATGTTTAGTAGTACAATTTTAGAGCTATCGTGTGATAGGTGTTGAATTTTTTTTCATTACCATTAGCACTTATAACACCCCAAATTTTATTCACCAAGAATATATTATGATTATTTTATATATTCAATGAAATGGTGAATATTTAAGGTCAAAGGAATTAAATATTGAAAATTGAAAGTTGAATAGTGTTTTTAGTGAAATCGCCTGCGAGGCAGTGAGTTTATCATGTAGTTTGGAAGACCAAATGATGAGCAAAAATTATGAAATTTTATAGGTTGAAAGTAGACATCCTAAGCTTTAATTTGATAGGTCATATGAACCAAATAAAGCTATGTAAAAAAAGATATGAATGTTTGAAGTTAGTCCAAAAAATCTGGAAAGTCTCTGGAGCAGCGGTCAAAGAAATGAAATCTGGGAATGATATATTTCTATCTGGCTAAAGTCCATATTTTTCTTTGAAACTAGACTTAATAAGGGTTTCATAGCCTTTGGAATCACTCTGAAACGATATCTACAAAATTAGTTATGATTTTTCAAAATTAGGGCAAAAAATCTGTCAGAATCGACATTATTCCGAAAATTGAAAATAAAATGTGTTAGAAATTAATTAATGAAATTAAAGATGTCAAGTGTCATTATCCTATGGTGAAGGGATTAAATTAAAATTGATTTGGATGAACACATGTCTAATTGCAATTGAATATTGCTTCTTGGACAAATAATGATGAAATGGTACACTACCTTAAGTGCAAGGTTGGATTGACTTGAGTGCAAGGTTGAATGCAAGTTTGGTTTAGTTGGAAGAGCACTCATTTGGTTAAAAGAGCAAGAGGGGGGCGGGTTTATGCTAACTAGAAAAGGAACAAGTTAGTTCAAATCCAACTAGAAGCTTAATGGTATAGTTGGAAGAAGATGAGAACAATTGACATGTGTCAACACAAGGTTGCATCTTGAAATCAAGGGCTAGAATGAAAGAAGAGAGATTTCATAAAACACATTTCCCTTTCCTCTTCCCTTCACATTTCGGCCAAGAGACAAGAAAGGGGAGAGAGAGAGAGAGAGAGAGAGAGCTTGAAGAAGGCTTGATAACTTAGAGAGAATGAGGAGCTTAAGGAGGCTAGAATCAAAGGTAAGGCTTAAGATTTCACATGTTTAGGTCTTCCAAATTGTGTACCAACTCTTCTAACCTCTTGATCTTCATAGAAATCATATGTAGTAAGCAAATATTCAAGGTTGAAGAGAGAGTGAACGCTAACTTCTAGAGAGAGAAGGTTCAAGAATCAAAGGTAACCTCAAGAACATCAAATCTTTTGGTTTATTGTTGTTCTTGGCTTGATTTGGTGATTTTATCAAGTTTGTAAATTTGGAAAATTCTTAACCCTAAGGGGTTATACTGCCCAAATTTCTTTGAATCATGGTTAAGATGTTTTTAAATGAGTTAATAAAATATTAGAAATGGAAAAGTAAAAGCTTTGGAAGCTAAAACACAAAAGTCCATTTTTCCATTTTTGACCAAAGTTTCAGCCTGCACTGTTCTGAGGGAAGGAGCTGGATTTTCATGAAATAGATGGTTCCATTAGATTCAGTAGAAAAACATAGGTGGGGTTACAATCGATCACTTTTTCGGAAAAGGCCGAAAAAGCGTAATTACGAAAACGCCCCTAAAATCCTTAAACCGAGATTGTCAAGGGTATTTACGTAATTCGACATTGAATTTGGTGATTTTTAGCCCAAAAATGAATTCCTTGGGCGAAAATAAGTCAAGATAGCCTTAGTCAAAATTTTGAAAAAACGTGCCATCGAGCCAGATACAACGGGGCCAAGTCGAGGTCCCAGGGGCATTTTGATAAAATTTCACCATAGATTAATATAACCACAAGAAACACTATGGAAGAGTCTAAAATGATACTTGGATAGGTTATGACCTATTTCTTGTACATTTAATATTTTAGGACCAAGTTGTAAGCTGGAAGCGACACGTTTTACAAAGCACACTAAAAAGGAATTGATAAGACCTTGAGGTAGGAACATTATCCTTCATACATCATGCCATAGTTATATGTTTATGTGAATGCCATTGTTTGTAAATGCGCTTCATTAATCAACATGATTTGCCTAGAGATGGGCAATTAGTGCCAGAGGTGCATTTACACAGGGAGCCGGTGACAGTCCAACCAGATGTAGATAGTAGGGTTGTGCCCTACTCATATATACATGATGATAATGTGTTATGATGATGTATTTATATTATTCATTAATTGCTGCATACTTTGGCACATATCATATTTACTTTTCGTATTTTCTGTGAATCATAGCATGTTTCTACTAGGATTCCTTAAAATCTCACCTTTTTTTTTTTTTTAAAATGAACATGTCAACGGGTGCCAATGAGACGAAAGGCAAAGGTACAGATACGGAGAAGTGATTTTCACGTGTATTGAGGCAAGATAATTAGTCTATTCTTAAGATATTTTAGGAATCCTATATATATATATATATTAAAATTTCCGCTGTATTTATGTGTTTTGTCAACAAACGACTTTAGATTGTAAACGAATACTGTTATCTGTATAATTGTACTTTTCTGTATACCCATGAAATTCCGTCTTTATTACTCTTCAATTATCAAAATGAAAATGGGTGTTGACAGCACTTATATAAATATCTTTTTCACCTAAAAAAAGGTACTAATATAGATATCTTCTAGGTGCAATTCTACAAGCATCACATGCTCGAGTCTCGACATTAAAGGCAAAGAAGCAAATTTGTGCATACTTAATTACTCTAAACTGCAAGATATATTTCTGCACAGATAACAAAAAAAGCACTTCATATTCTTTCTAACAATATGAAAACCAAAAAACTTTACATGGAGGGTTCTGTACCCAAGACAAGCAAATTTATACTTTTCATCACACTTTAAATTGATGCCCTACATTAAGATAGTAATTTGACCTTAATTTTGACGTAAAACATATTTTTCCAAACTCTAAACTTATGAGACATACCGTATTACTAAAGCTTGGCCATTTTATGTACTTCAATTGGCTCGGTTGCTCAACCAAAAATGCAAATAAAGATTTTACTCCCCTGAGATTGAACACGCAAATATTAAGTGAATCTGACTTATTTCCTATTGTTAGAATCAGAATTAGAAAACTCAATTAGATATTCATAAAAACATTATTTTAAGTATACTGCAGTTTCATGATAAACTTAGAGCTCAAACAATACCGTATGATGTCTGCTATAAGACTCAGCCAAATAGGCTCCTGAGGGAATTCATCATCAAATCTCAATTGATCCTTCTTTGTAGCAGACACCATTACTTTGGTGCCAAAATGGCTTCTAGGAAAATAATTTATCTTTGTTCTACGAACCTGCTCACATGAAACATTATAATCTTAAATGTTATTGCCCCTTAAAACAAAATGAAAGAGCTACAATGTGAATGAGGAAGTTAAGAAGAGGAAGATAGGCAAGTCATCATTACTGTTCTAGATGTTGAAAGAAGAGCTTTGTGATAATCAATTCTGGTAGCAAAGTGTGCCGAAAACTTTCATGAAAATGGAATATCTTGATGAAGTAAAACTATAAAACATAAATGAAGAATGTTAGATAGAACACAAATCAAGCATTCATGCTTAAAATCTAAAGAGTTGGAAGAAACCTGAACGTTTTGCTGGCAGTACAGAAGGAATCACCATCTCAGGCTAAATTTTTAGCTAGCCAGAACCAACTGCATGTGTGGAAATCAGCACACACTAAGTTAATAGAAATTTACACAAGTTCAAACAAAGCTTTTCCGTACTCAATATCTATGCATTACAAAGGAGAACGAAAAATATTTAACCCAAAAGTAGCCCAAGGTCACACAATATAAGTGATTGAGTGTGTGTAGTGTACCCAGTGAACTTTCAATCTTATTGGAAAAAATTAAATTAATCAGGCCCGCAGACAAAAATTAAGTAGACATGATTGATGGAAACCAAGGCAGCACAGGATGCCTCAATCACAGAAAAAGGAGCAAAGACAAGACTCCTAACCAACAATAACGGGATTTCATGTCAAACACATAAGAGGCATCCCAGAGAAAGAATCATATAGTATACTATAAGAGTTATGCTGCCAACGAATATCTCAATATGCAAAGAAAGAGCCTGACATCGTGACTCCTCTGTTTTTAACCTCCAAAGTACTCTCATCGATCACGATTAATAACAAAATCCCTTTTTGATCTTTATCAATAGCTTCCGAGGATAAGTGAAAATGAAAAATTATCACTAGCTACCATTTTCTTTCCCACGCGAATTATCTCGAACAGATAAAGTAAAATATTTGAGAAACAACATTTTAGATGTAAAACACTTTAGGAAGATACCTTCCTGTTAAAACAGGCCCATCACTGACTGAGAATTCAACATATATTACTGACTTTATGAAGAATTTACAATACCTCAATATCTCACGGTCCTAATGTTTACATAGAGTCAGAGTGTCCTTAGTTGGGACATATCTGTAATTACATACTTTTTATCTAATAACTAACTAACTAATCACTAATACTGTACACTAATAACTTTATTTATTTTAAACTCCCCCTCAAGTTGGGGACTTCATATTTACAAGTTCCCATCTTGCTCAATATATAATCATGCTGCGAATTTCCAAGTGCCTTTGTTAAAATATCAGCAATTTGCTCCCCCGAACGTACGTGTCTGAATTCTATCATCCCTTCAACCAACTTTTCCCTTACAAAGTGACAATCAATTTCGATGTGCTTAGCTCACTCATGAAAAATAGGATTTGAGGCAATGTGGATAGCTAATCTGCTGTCACAATGCACTCTTACAAGTTCTATGTGCTCAACTTGTAGTTCTTTTAACAATCCTACAATCCAAGTAAGCTCAACAACTGCCATTCTCAATGCTCTATATTCTGCTTCAGCAGATGATATGGAAACAACAGTTTGCTTCTTGGATTTCCAGCAAATTAACGATCCTCCCAGCCTTACCAAGAACCCAGTAACAAACTTTCTTGAGTCAGGACAAGCCCCATGATCAGAATCACAAAAGCAATCAACATTCAGGGAAGTCTCTGCTGAAATATATATTCCTCGACTTGGACTATCCTTTAAGTACCTTACTAATCTCAATACAGCCTTCATATGAGACTCTTTGGGCTCTTGCATAAACTAGGACAGCACCTGCACAGCAAAGGAAATGTCAGGTCTAGTTAAGGTTAAATAGAGTAGCTTACCGACCAGTCTTCGATACACTCCAGGGTGTTGTATGTAGTGATTTGATTTTGTTTCAGCAGCTGTGAACTTCAGATTCTGTTGCATGGGAGTGGCTGCAATCTTATCTTCTTCCAAACATGTCTCATCAATCAATTCACTTGCATATTTTCTTTGATTAAGAAGAATTCCATACTTAGACCTTAAGATCTCTAAACCAAGAAAATACTTTAACACTCTAAGGTCTTTTATTTTAAACTCACTGTGAAGAAACTTCTTAACATTGTTTATTGCTTCTATATTATTTCCAGTGATCATCAAATCATCAACATAGGCTAAGACCAACACTATACTATTATCATTTTGTTTTAGGAAAAGAGCATAGTCATGTCTACTTTGCTTAAAACCTCCTTTAATTAATGACTGAGTTAATTTCTCATTCCACTGTCTTGAAGCTTACTTTAAGCCATACAATGACTTCTCAAGCTTACATACCTTGTGGTGGTCTCCCTTAGTTTCAAAACCTTGAGATATAGTCATATAGACTTCCTCATATAAGTCTCCCTGCAAGAATGCATTTTCTACATCTATTTGGTGTATAGACCAATTATAAATAGCAGCTAATTTCAAAATAATTCTAATAGTTACAATCTTCACAACCAAAGAAAAGGTTTCATAAAAATCAATACCTTCCTTTTGATTGTATCCTTTTGCAACCAATCTTGCTTTAAATTTATCTAATGTACCATCAGATTTATACTTAGTTTTAAAAATCCATTTGCAACCTATTGATTTCTTACCTTTGAGAAGTTTAACTATCTTCCATGTATTATTGCCCTCCAAGGCTTGAATTTCATTATGCATTGCCTTGACCCATCTAGGATCCTTGGAGGCTTGCTCATAAGTACTAGGTTTAGTTTCTTTATCAATTGCAGATAAGTAGGCTTTGTAAAAGGAAGACAAATCATCATAGTTAATAGAATGGAGTAAAGCAACATGGTTTTGTAAGTCATCAAATTCAGAAACCTGATGTTCATTATGTGAAGGTAAATATTCACATCTATAATCTTCAGTCCACTTAGGTGGTTGCCTATTTCTAAGTGGCCTAGTATGTTATGCAAGGGACAATCTCTCACCACAATCTGTAGCATTATTTTCACCAGAATCTATAATATCATGTCTAGGTTCATATGCATTTAAGGGCTGATTGTCCTCGTATGTGTGTGACTCAACATTATTTCTCACTGTAAAAGGTTGCTGAATATCAAATTCATGAATTAAGGGATCAAGATTATAGCTATTTCTCCTACTTACTCCCCCTTGATGATTTGCTTCTATGTCACAAAAAAGGAATTTATGCTCAATAAATGTCGCATGCCTAGTGGCAATAAGGGTCTTGGTTCTGATATTATACAGAATATAACCTTTTTGTGTAGTTGGATACCCTAAAAATACACATGGTTCAACCCTTGGCTGAAATTTATTTGTGTTAGTTAAGTTAACAGCAAATATAAGGCATCCAAAAACTCGTAAATGATGCAAATCAGGTTGTTTATGACGCATGATTTCATATGGAGTAACATTATGCAATCCTTTAAAAGGGGTTCTATTAATGAGATATGCTACTACCCTAATTCCCTCACCCCAAAATTTAATAGGCATATAGGACTAGAGCATTATGCTACTAGCAACGTTGAGAAGATGTCTATGTTTATGTTCTATTATACCATTTTGCTGTGGGGTGAAGGGATAAAACCTTTGATGAATGATCCCTTTACTTTCTAAGAATTCATTAAGCTCACGATTGACAAACTCAATCCCATTATCAGTTCTCAAGGTCTTCATATTAGTATTGAACTGGTTTTCAGCATAAGAAATGAATGTTTTCAAAAACTTTGCGGTTTCAGATTTATGATGCAACAAGAAAATCCATGTGCCTTTTGAGAAATCATCCACTAGTATTAGGAAATATTTATGCCCTTGATGTGTGGGAGTCTTGTAAGGCCCCCACACATCAGCATGCAATAATTGGAAACAATATTTAGATGTGGAAGAACTAGTATTGAATGGTAAATGAGTCATTTTAGCTTGAATACAAGTCTCACATTTATCATGAAAATCAGTACATATATCTGCTTGTATTTTATCCAGATTCTTCAAAACATCAATGGAGGCATGCCCTAAACGACAGTGCCAAAGAAAACTATTTCTAGATCCTATGGGGTCATGTTTATGACTAATATTGATATTCTTTGTATTAGATTCCTTTTGTAGGATTGAAGGGAGTATTGGGTAAAATACAATGTCAAACATGTGCCACTCTTCAACCACAAAATTACTTGTAAACTTCCACCCTTATTTCCCTTGACAATGATACCGCTCTTGTATTTTCTTAATTTGAGACATTGAATAAAATAGTAATTAAAAGAAATCTCCCTGGGCTCTCCGGTCTCCACACTAATTTTCATTTCCTCTTAGATAAAAGCGCACCGTTTTACTTTAAAAACAACGTCTGGACCGTTCTCTTTTTGCAATGAATCTGAACCGTCAGTTGCAATTATACTTTTACCGCCGTTTTTTTTGTTCCTCCATCGCTGTTCTACAGTCGTCAACCCCATCCTCGCCGGCGCTGCTGCCGACCTTTCACTTTCTTCACGCATCTCGCCGGCCTCTTCATTCACCCGTCGCCCACCGTGCCCCCCTTGGCCTATCGTGTTCTTCTAAGTCTCCATCACCATCGCCCCCGTGGTCCACTTCGCCCAGATCCGCATCGTCATCTAGAGAAGAGAGGTAAGGTTCCATTCTCCCATACCCACTGATTTCTTTTTCTTTAAAATGCTTTAGGTGTCCCCCTTTCCCTTCACAAATTAAATCCTCTCTTTGTAACGGTATTCATAGTATTTTATATTAGAGTTTTATTTTTCAAAGTGGTTGTGCGTTTCACAGTGAAGTCTTGTGCTAGAGAGTAGGGCGTAACTTACATTGCGTTTTGTTTTTATTATTTTTATCATTTATGCAGTTTTGAGATTGTAATTACTGGTCACTTGCGGAAGTGCAGGCATGAAAGGGATAACAGGTCTTAGTTGTTGCCCTCTGCTGTTTTAGGATTTGAATTGTCTTGGGTGTTACTTGCAACCATACAAATGCCTGTATTATTACCATTGGTTGGTAATTAAATAGGGAATATCTTATAGCCACGAGAGGTTTGGATATCTAGTTTACGATTCATGGTCTTGACAATTCATGTTCAATAAATCACTTTGAATAGCTTATAGTGTGATTGCCTTCATTCCTATCGTGATGTTATTAGTTAATACAGGATAAGATGGAGAAAGGTTAGAATATTTTCGAAGTTCAGTAATGAGTTTGGGTAGTTAGATAGTTAGTGGATAGTTAACTAACATGAGTAATTCAGTTGTATTTTAGTTCTAGTTTGTCCTCATCTGCCTTATATATATATTCGAATATCTTGTGTGAAATAAAGCAAGGCACACTTTTACCTTATTGTATTAGTAGCTGACTAGTGTCCAGCTCCTTGACTGAGTTAACAGGCTGAAGATCTTTAATGCGCATGCTTTATAGAAAAAACACTTGCATTTTTTTAAGGAAAGGAAAGGGTTTGTGAGTCACTTTGATTTTTTAGAACACTGTTTTCTCATTGTAATCGCAGTGGATGATGTCAGTTTGGTCTTAGATCATTGGCCAAACTCATTACCGCCACAAAATTGAAGGTTATAGTCCTTCTCTTATTAAACCAATGGATTTGCTCCTGCTGTAGTAGGTATGTATCAACTGAACTGAAAAAACTTTCATCTTGAGATTGCTTGCACCAACTTCTTCATTAGTTGCTGAATCCTCTTGATGCAGGATGGATGATAGCCAGCAACATGAATACAGAAAACAGACAGTGGATCACTATAGAGGAGTTCACTTCCTGGTAAATAGAAAGCTTAAGTTTTGTTTTTTCGTCAAGCCATGTGCTGCTGGAATCATTTTATTTTAGTGGAGTTTAATTGTGCAATGAACATCAGGTGAAGGAACTGAATGCTCTTGAAAGTTTTGGAGGCAAAAATCCCAATTTTGGAGTCGAATATCCCAACATTTGGTTATTGCGCTTCTTTGATTTTCATATGTGATGCCATAAATGTGAAGATACTCCAAATCTCAATTCAGGAGGTAAGGATATTCCAGTCTTATTTGCTGATGTACTGAGCATTCTAGTGGTCAAGTTTCTAAGAGTGCTGATGAAATTGTTCTGAACAAGGATTAGGATACATTTATAGCCGAAAAAAGAAGCATGTTGTTTAGAACTTTCTACTGCTTCTCTGTCATTCTAAAAGTTGTAATTTATAGCGGTATTGGGGATATGTATATTTGAGCTGATGTCACCCTTTTCTTTTTCCTGTTAATCCTTGAAGCAGGCTTGGGCTCATAGGGTTTACGGTTTACTGTTATGTATCTTCTGACTCTCCTGGGATTCCCTTCACTTGCTGATAATGGTGAGTTCTTTTTTACAAATGTAAGTACTCATTTCCGTTACATTTCTTCTTTTTTGTTTTTGGCTCTTTCTATTTCCTGCTTATTCAATTGAACTTCGAAGACTAATGTTTTTTTGGCCAGAAAATCCTCTTTCAAATTTAATTTGAATTCCTTCTTTTTCTCAGTCAAATGAGAGTTCAACTTTACAAATGCTTATTTGGGAGAGATTATCAAGTTAAGGTTAAAGCATTCCAATGCCTTTCTCGCTTACTTGTTCATTATGTGTCAACTTCTACCCAACAAAACTTGTCTCCCAAACTTGTTTTTAGCCAGGACCACTCTGTTCACTTGTCTTACATGGAAATAACTCAGGTTTTATGATGCTATGAAGGCTTGTTCATCGATTGAGGAAATACCCAATGCACAAAAACTTCATCCGCAACTCATAATCTCTGGTCTGGACACTTCTACTTTCTTGCAGAACAGTCTACTTCATATGTATTGGAACTGAGGCTTGATTGATGATGCATTTCAGGTTTTCAGTGATAGCAATCATCGTAATATTTTCAGCTGGAATACAAAAATCCATGGGTTTGTTGATTCAGGCTGGATGAAGGAGGCAGAGGACCTGTTTGAAAAAATGCCTATAAGGGACTCAATTTCTTGGACCACCATGATGTCAGGCTACTGTCAAAATGGAAGGCCTGGCGATAGTATTAAAACTTTCATGTCAATGGCTCGGGATTTTAATTATGCTATGGATCTATTTCCCTTCTGTTTTGCATTTAAGGCTTGTGCGTGCCTTGGCCACATTAAATTGGCTGTTCAGTTGCATGGCCTTGTGACAAAATTAGATTTATTTAGTGAAAGCTGCATTAATAATGCAATTGTTGATATGTATATCAAGTGTGGAGCTGTAAGTTCTGCTGAGAAAGTGTTTTCTAGCAATGCAAATCTAAGTTTGTTCTGTTGGAACAGCATGATATATGGTTATTCTAGATCACATGGAATTCAGAAGGCTCTCAGTACATTCTCTCAGATGCCTGAACATGACTCAGTTTCTCAGTTTCTTGGTATACTATGTTCTCAATTCTCTCCCAACATGGCTTTGGGGTCCAGAGTCTCAGTATGTTTGTTGAGATGTGCACTAAGGGATTTAGACCAAATTCGATGACCTATGGTAGCGTACTGAGTGCATGTGCTAGCGTATTCGTGTCTGTGATAATTGTCGCCTGGTAATAAAGTTAATGTCTTATGTCACTTCAAGGGAACTTATTATGCGCGATGGACATCAGTTTCATCATTTCAAGGATGGGTTTTGCTCTTGTGGAGACTACTGATAAATGGTAAGTTGCCATATACAATCTAAATTTAGTTCCTTTCTTGTCCCTTCTACCTGTACATTGTTCTGTCTTCAAAGTAGATAATAGTCAGTGTTTGATACAATACAAGTATCTGAATTGGGTTCTGTTTATAATGTCACTCTTATATTTTATAGGGTTTTTTGTGCAAGGTCACAAGAAAAGTAATTTAACTTTATCTTCTTGTCCTATTTTGCCTATATATATGAAAGACAGAGACCCAGCAGTACTGTAGCTGAGAATTCTTTATGGAGTGTGTGCTTCGTATACAAAGTAACAGATCCATTTATCAACAAATGCATTTATTCGAGTTCAAAGCAGAGAGAAATGAGCAAGTGGTATCCGAATCTTTAGCCATGGGAGGCAGAAGTAGGATGCCTATTCTTGTAGATAATGAAATTGCTTGCCTTCATTGTCTGAATAATATGCCCTTATCGGCGTTTGTTATTTCTAGAATGTTGAAATTATTGTTACATTCAATTGCAATTGTTGTTCATATGACGCTGAAGCTTTTGTTTTCTATGTGAAGCTTAATTTCTTAGAACAGATTAACTGGCTTAGTAATTAAAATATATAGTTCAAGCAAGTAGATGGGAAATGTGAGCTCAAATGTATACATTGGGTTATTTGAGCTAAAAAAGCAAAAGGATACAATGTGTCTTTATTTTTATTATGGGCTGCGGATGATAAGGATGATGATGACTGGTGAGATTCGATTTTGCTAGTCGACATTTTATTTGTATAGACAACATTCAAAGGAAACGAACGAAATTGTTAAAGGATAATTTCATACTTGATTTTTGACCAAAAAATTTGTGTGATTTAACGGTTGAAAAAAATATTCAAGTCTTATGATTGAAATAAATCACGTATTGTTTGCGTATTTATTTTATGTTAAGCTAACTTCTTCTGGGCCGGAAATATTTTGGGCCCAGAACACTACTTTGTTAAAAACTAGTTGCCACGTTTTGTATACGAGGTGGACTCCAATTTTCTGTCTTGAGCAATAAAGATGCTGCTAAGGCTGCTGAAAAAAAAGACGGTAATTTTATTGTACCCAAAAAGAGTAACTGTAATTGAAATCCCAAGGAATTGGGTAAATGAGTTAATATATATTCTCTTTATGAATATGCATATACATAAGGTTTATTGAAAATCACATGATACAGCGTAGCTTACAACTTTGAGTTAAACACATCATAAAAGATCTGAGATCTTTTTTGGACTCATAAAATAGACCTAAATATAAATTCATTCAAATACCAAAATTTAACTGTGAAATTTATTTGGGTTGGTTTGAGGGAAATGGAGGAGTGAACAAATTTTAATAAATTTAATAGAGGAAAAGGTTAGAAGGAAAGGGAGAGAAAATATTAAAAAAATCTCCCCCTGTTACTTCATTTTGTTTTCCCCTGTTAAAATATTTTCTTTCCTTCCTCGATCTCTGACAAACCAAATAGACCACACAAATATTTCAACGATTGGGAATTGTTGCAGCTTGGTCTGTCACTGGAGTAGCTTGTTCATCCTCACTGTGGGATGGTTGGAAGAAGAAATGGTAGGAGAAGAGGAATGTGAGAAGCAAGAGAAGTGAAGAGAGATTGATGATGAAGAACCATAGGGGAGTGACGAGCAGCAACAAGAGCAGTTCGCAAGCTACACTCCCGCAAATATGACAAACCCAAATCATCATTGTATTGATTTCATGATTTGATCTCAAAACTAAGAGCGTCATGACGTAGACAGTTATGGCTTGACGTAGACAGTTATGGCTATCAGAAACAGTATCATCAAAGCAGGGTGGTCGTTGAAGGGACTAATGTTTAATGCTTGATACTTCAGTTGCACCAAAGCAAGCAGCAACACAGTTAAATATGCGTATATGGTGTGGACTGAAAAAGCAGAGTCCAGATCCAAAGGTACCCTTTCATAAACAAGACACAAAAAGATCAGCGATAAGAATATATAAAAAATATATATACATAGTAAGAAGAGATCAGAAATAGAAAATCAATATTTAACTAACCTCGACATGGAGTTCCGCAGGAAAGAAATTGAACCTCCCATCTGTTTTCGATGGCTGCAGATGAGACGAGACACTTTCTTATTATAAGCCATATTTTGTGAATGGCTGCAGATGAGGGATGAAATTGAGCTGCAGATGAGGGATGATAGCGACCAAGAAAACTTGAGCTTCAGAATGGGACCAAGAAAACTTGAGCTTCGGAATGGGACCAAGAAAACTTGAGACACTTTCTTATTATAAGCCATATTTTGTGAATGGCTGCAGATGAGGGATGATAGCGATGTGGCTAATCCAAGGGGAGATGAGGGATGATAGCGACCAAGAAAACTTGAGCTTCGGAATGGGACCAAGAAAACTTGAGACACTTTCTTATTATAAGCCATATTTTGTGAATGGCTGCAGATGAGGGATGATAGCGATGTGGCTAATCCAAGGGGAGATGAGGGATGATAGCGACCAAGAAAACTCTAGCTTCGGAATGGGACCAAGAAAACTTGAGCTTCGGAATGGGACCAAGAAAACTACTTTTGATTTTATTGATCCGATTTTAATTTTGTCGAAAGAGTGACATGTACAAACTCTTATAAAGTGTATTTTGTTTTCTTATTTAATCGATATGGGACTTCACAACTTACATTTTATTGATGCCGACATTGACATCTCAGGTGAAATATTAGGCTATAATAAAAAGGATTTAGTGTTCATTTGGGATAACTTATTTTTGAACAATAAATACTTATAAATTGTGA
The DNA here is from genome assembly GCA_963855925.1 of Inga laurina. Classification (NCBI taxonomy): domain Eukaryota; kingdom Viridiplantae; phylum Streptophyta; class Magnoliopsida; order Fabales; family Fabaceae; genus Inga; species Inga laurina. Next base: position 5,715,472 of record OY979706.1, on the reverse strand, counting down.
GTTATGATATACGAGGTAAATATGTGAGAAAAATTTTATCTCAACTTACAAGTGTTTATTCTTAAAAAATAAATTAATCCAAACATACTATTAGACTCTTAGGTTTATTGTGTAACTTAATAGTTGGACAAAAAATATGTATATAATGTAAACAAAAATTATGATAAAAATAACTTTTGTATATATTTATGGGAGGGAATGTGATAGCTTTTAAGCATGGTGATAATATAGGCTTCGTTGAATCTAGTAAGTAAAAAAGATTATATAAAATGTGATACTTTTGTTTTGGCATTCAATGCTGAATAGTTGCATAAAAAAAATAATAGCCTTCTTCCTCAAGACATTTTAATTTTTAAATGTTTTAAAGTGCTCCCTCCAATCTCTTTTTATAAGAGTCTAAAATTTAAATTATTTTGATCTTTTTTATAAGATGCCACTTAGAGTTATCCTAACATTTAATACGTTTTACCATATTTTCCTCTAATTAACTATATTCTCTCTCCTCGTTTTTTTACAAGTGGCATTAGAGCTTGGTTCTTAGGTTAGCATATTATACGGTTATCTTACCGTTGGGTTAATGACTTACTTAAGTGATTGAAACAAACATGATGATTTCCTTTAAATAGGCATACCGCGGGAGAAGTTCCCAAATTGTATATGAGAGAAGCTTTGGTGGCTAGAATTGGTGTGGATGCTATAGATATGGAGGTGTCAAATTTGCATCATTAAATGCTTAATAGAATGGAAGGATGTACTTTCAAGATTGAAGAGTGTAGAATTAGAGAAGTATCTATTTGAACCTGGTTTTAATACCAATTGTAACATCCCAGTGCCTTTCGATATTGTTCGTTTTGAGGCCTCGTCACTTCTTACGGTTTTAAAACGCGTCAAGAGGGGAGGTATCTAGACCCTTATAAGACATCTTTTGTTCTCCTCCCCAATGTAGGACATAATAATTTTCATCAGTTTTTTCTTAATCAAACCGTTTTAATAATTAAATAAATATTATGTAAAATATTTTATGAGGTTAATTTATTTTATATATAAAATTCAATGCTTTTCCTCAGCAAAGGACATCTCCAGGCTAGTAGGCTACCAGTAATTACTTATTTTATTTTTTAATAAAAATAAAAAAAGAATGTACAAAACAACAACAAAATTACAATTTAAAATGAAAAACAGATAAATACCTTTTTATGGGTCGAAACAAACCAAAAAAAGAACTGTAATTTGCATCAGTAAAAATCAGGGTTATGGAAACCAGACCGGACCGGTTGGTCCGGCCCGAAAACCGACGAACCAGCCGATAGACCGGTCCGGTCCGGTTCCCAATTTTTTTTAAAAAAAATTTATATTTTCTTTAGAATTTCATACCAATAAACCTAAAATCTTCAATTTCTCACTGGTTTGGTCCCGGTTTAGCTCCGATTTGGTCCCGGTTTGACCCACTGACCCTTAACCCAGTACCCCGACCGATTCAATACTCGATCCAGATTTTAATACCTTGATAAAACCCTGTTTCTTATCATTCATTTAACTAACATTCTAGTTTTCAAACAGCTCATAACATTTGGAATTGCTTGCGCTAACACAAATATATACTAAAGATTTCGACAACAGATACATATGGTTAGGTTTTATTTTCACATTCTCTTATTATTCCCCTTCTCTTTCGCTCTCATCTCTCATTTCAGCCTCTCCATCTGAGACATTATCTCCCCTCAAAAACTAACTTTCTTCCTCATTTCCCTCTCTCTCTTTTTCAACCCAGAAAAAAAAACATTCTTTCATTCACTTTTCTTCTCAAATCAATCAACCTTCACAAGCTTTGATCCCTCAAAACCGTCTTCTTCAGAGGCCTGCAACTTATGATTGATTCATCAATCTTCTGGGGATGATCATGAACCCAGAAATCACCAACGAAAGAATTTTAAAGGTGGCATTTTTGTGATGATACTCTGTTTTCTCAGAGCGAGTCTGCTATATGACAATATAACTTTGTTTATTGCTATGTTAGATAATCTCTAAGGGAAGAATATATATACATACACACACAAACACACACAGACACATATATATGGCATTGTATCGTTCCTTTCGAGAACAGGGAGTGCCATCAAGATCACCTATAGTGGACAGAATCACAGAAGAACCTGTGCCAAGCAAATAAACTCAAAGCACGGTAACGAGCATCTACCAAGTCAACATGGTGGGATATTGGAGGAACATGACGATATTATGGACCAAAAATTACATGAACCATTCATTACACCTAACAGTTGATGCATTGAGAGGTGAGATTCAGTACAATTGCAAGATTGATGTCAAGCCTTGGCACTTTTGGATCAAGAAAGGCTACAAATCTTTCATTGTTGATGGCCACCAAGTTGAGATCTATTGGGACCTCCGGTCGGCCAAGTTCTCCGGCAGCCCCGAGTCTTATAGCGACTACTACGTCGCGCTGGTGTCCGACAAAGAAATCGTCTTGTTATTAGGGGACTACAAGAAGAAAGCATACAAGAGAACCAAGGCCAACGCTCCATTGACCGACGCGGTCTTGAAGACGAAGAAGGAAAACGTGTTCGCCAAGAAAAGCTTCTCGACAAAAGCGTGCTTCGACGAGAGCGGTAGAGAGAGTGAAATAGTTGTGGAGAGTTCAAGTTCAGGGCAGAATAAAGACCCAGAAGTGTGGGTGAGCATTGATGGGATAGTGATGATTCATGTGAGAAGCTTGCAATGGAAGTTTCGTGGGAATCAGACAGTGATTGTGAATAAACAACCTGTGCAAGTTTTATGGGATGTTGCACCTGCTGAAGATGACTCGTTCTGTAATAATGGTGCAGTGAAGTCGTTAATGGCGGCTTTGTAGGCGGCTTCATCTTCTTCTTCTTGTTGACGGCCTCTTTTCTGAACTACCCATGAAGAACCAGAAGAAGATGAAGAAGGAGACAAACGAGGAGATGAAACATGTGATGACATCATAGGAAAACCGCTAATTCATTGGAGCATTCATTCTTAGTGTGTCTATTGTGTCCATCATAAAAATTCTCCTTTTTTGATATATTTGATTTCTTGCAAGAAATCATAAAAACTGCTATGCATGAAATACTGTATTAATTAATGTCCCTACACAAAAGAAATAACCTTGTAAATTATAGGGAAAATTACATTAGCGTAAATTATAGGGAAAATTACATTAGCATGCCCAAACTTGGCCAAAATTCCAAAGCACCACATTGACATACGATGATGCAAAACCAACATTTATGAGAGATTATATTGAAGCATTACTATCAAATTTTAAGATGTGTTATAATATGTATTTTAAGAAAATTTATTATGTTATGGAAATATAATGTCCCCACAAAGGTGACTATAGAACATATATGAGGAGATAAATGAATAAAAAGAGAGGATGAGTTATAAAAAAGAAAAATAAACCTAATATCTTGTATATATAGTCATAAATTTTTGTATATGTTGCTCTAAATTCATGATTACTGAAATGCATCTTATATGGTCACAAATGTATATTTGGTATCATTACTGAAATGTATAATCTATAAAAAATAATTGTACTGAATATTTGGATAATAACTTTTGGTCCATATAATTTCATTTAGTTTGGGTCATGCGACGTGACATTCGCATAAAACAGATAACGAAGAGTGACGTTGTGGGCTGCCGCCTTTGCTCGGAATGTTCAAACCTGGTAGGCTAAAGGTATGTGACTAAGATTTAATGTGCAGGTGCCACGTGAAATGAAGTTCTGATATGATTGTAATGTGCTGAACTTTGTCGGTGTCGTTTTGGAATGAAACAGAGTTCATCTTTGAATTGAACTCTTTGTAGTAACCAATTAAGCTAATGCCCATAACTAGTCAAAAATTACTATTTTAACTACATATCATCTTTTTTTTTTTTTCTTTTTTTTTTTGTAGATAATGTGGCATCGTGGTGTACGCTATGCTCATATGGTTGTTGATTTAGTTACACTAATCTTCTTTTTCTCATGGTTGGACAAATTTGAATATTGAACTAACCAAAACGACAATGCGCAGGGCACGCAGCTCATCGATACTGTACTGAGCAATTTTAAAGGATAAATTGTGTAACATGGCCATATGAAATAACAACATCGTACAGTGTGGCTTACAATTCGAGTTCAATATATCGTATAAGATCTAAGATCTTTTTTTGACCCATAAAATAGACCTAAATATAAATTCATTCAAATAATAAATTCAACTATATGAAATTTATTTGGGTTGGTTTGGGGCAAATGGGGCATGAAAATTTTTTTATAAATTTAATAGAGGAAAAAGTTAGAAGGAAAAGGAGAAAAAATATTAAGAAAATCTCTCCCTATCACCCCCCCCCCAAAATTAAGGGGAAAGGAGCAAGAAAATTATGAACTTTTACCATAAATATGTCTAACACTGTATACATTTTGAAGGAGTACAATTACTCATAAATATTTAAAATAGGAGTAAAAATATCAGCATCGTTAGATATGATTTAACACTGTTACATATATATAAACAAAAAGAGTGAACCCCACTACAAAAAGTAACAGTATTAAATCAAATTTAATATTGCTAGCATCTTTTTCCTTCATTTTTAAATGTTTATAGATATTTTTGCACATCCTAAATGTATATGATGCTGAAGCCACCTTGAGTACCTTCACTTAAAAATTAAACATATTAAAACATTTTCTTTCCTTCCTCGATCTCTATCAAACCAAATAGAACATACAAGTATTTTCAAGGAATGGGAATTGTTGCCGCTTGGTCTGAGCCTGGAGTAGCTTGTCCCTCCTCACTGTGGGATGGTTGGAATTGAAGAAATGGTAGGAGAAGAGGAATGTAAGAAGCAAGAGAAATGAAGAGAGATTGATGATGAAGAACCACAGGGGAGAGACGAGAAGCAACAAGAGCAGTTCGCAAGCTACACTCCCGCAAATATCACAAACAACCCAAATCATCATTGCATTGATTTGATCTCAAAACTAAGAGGGATATGACGTAGACAGTTAGTGCTATCAGAAACAGTGTCATCGAAACAGGGTGGTCGTTGAAGGGACTAATGTTCAATGCTTGGTACTTGAGGTCCACCAAAGCAAGCGGCAACCCAGTTAAATATGCGTACATGGTGAGGGCTGAAGAAGCAGAGTCCAGATTCACCAGTACCCTTTAATAAACAAGGCACAAAAAGATCAGTGATAAGAATATATAAGAAATTTATACATATATATATATATATATAGTAAGAAGAGATCAGAAATAGAAAACCTGGGGGGCAACGTAGACATGGAGTTCCGAAGTAAAGAAATTGAAACTCCCAACTGTTTTTGTCGGATTTCGGGCGTACCTGAAGTGTTGTTTCGAGTTCTTCCGGTACCCACGCGAGTCGAATCACCAGGATTTCGACTATAATACACAGTAAATGCACAAGAAGAGAAGAGAAGGAGAAGAGTTTCTAAGAGAGCACTTTTTCTGTCCAGAGAGAATTTTTCATCTGTCCGTTTTCTTTTTACACCCGCAGCCAAAATAACTGTTCCCCCCAAAACATGCGGGGAAACTGTTCCCACCGGGTTTATCATTTAAACCCTTTGGGAAAATTACTTACAAATACCCCACATTCTTTGGGTATTTTATTTGGCCCCAAAAACTTAAAGTTTAATGGGTTTGGGCCTAATCCACCAAGGGTGGACTAAGCCCAATTCCCAACATCTCCCACTCACACTTGGTGGATTAGATGTCATAAGAATTGTCTCTCTCTCTTTCTTCTTTCATACTAGGTGCTTTGCCGTGACCGCATGGGCATGACGTCTCCTAGGTGTTTGTACTAGAAATCCCTCTCATAGGACCAGCACAAGACAACCTTTCTTTGTGTAGCTTGAATTTTAATATTATGCCTCATATGTCCTAGATATACCAATATACACTTCCACATGGCAGATCTAATCCCTCTCAAGTCAAGATAAAACTTAGATTACCTTTGCATATGCTTAGTGTCCACACTTATGAAATTACCAAATATTAATATCATAAGGGACATGTCTCAGACACCAACATAGGTGTGTATATTTCAGGTAACCTTCCTTTCGCTCATTTATCATTTTGATATACGTCAACCGCTTTTCTAACATAATACCATGGATTGTATCAGTCGTAATCATAGGACGAATGTTAAGGTAGCAGTCGCTGAAATATACCTCCATGACAATGTCAAAGTCAAAGGACATCACAGAAGTGTTTAACCTTCTTGGGACTCACACAGCAATGAAGCTGGGATCTATTCACTTGCTTCCTGTTTGCGGTTCTTACGCACATGTGGTATGAATCACATGCTACGGTGTTACTCTACACTATAAGAGCGTACGTCGATTTTGAAACTTATTATAACACCGTACAGACATTAGTTTAGATGCTCCCAGTATCTAAACCCAAACTCTTCTACTCCATTTATCTATCATGACGTCAATGTTGAAGAATTTGTTATCTGGCAACAGGCATCATGGAAGTGGGTATCCATGATTCGATCCACATTTATATTGTGTCTTATTGGATCTCATCTCGATATACTACACTCTTATCGAGGTGACATAATTTGTGTTTCTTCTCTACCATATCAGCATTCCTGCTGCTTTACTGGTGAACACAATTGTCTCATCTTTGCATACTCTTCCTGAGTATCAAAGGCGGTTGCTCGTGTGAGAGAGCCAACCTTACCTGCCTGTACGACATACTAGACATTGTATACCTTTATATAGACACATAAAATTTTATGAAGAAACATTTTCATTAATCATAAACATATTACATAGTGTCTACAAGTTTACATTTTATGCATCCCAATAGCCTTCACATGTTTGTCATACATTTCCTTGGCTATGGGTTTGGTTAGGGGGTCTGCGACCATACTCTTGGTCGAAATGTGTTGTACAGTAACAACTTTCTGTGCTACATAATCTCTCACAAAATTATACTTTATATCTATGTGTTTGGTCTTGCTATGGTATTTGGGATCTTTCATATAGGCTATGGCCGCGGTGTTGTCACAATACACTAACACCGGATTTGTGCTTTCATTTCCAAATCCAAGATGTTCAATGAATCTTTTCAGCCATATAGCCTCTTGCACTGCTGAAGTGCATGCCACGAATTCAGCTTCCATAGGATGTAGGGCAATGCACGTCTGCTTCTTGCTGCTCCAACATATGGCGCCATTGTTCAGCAAGAAGGTGTACCCTGAAGTCGATCTTCGTTCAACTTCATCTCCACCCAAATCAGCGTCAGAATATCCAACTAAGCGCAGATCGTTTCCTCGATAGCATAGTGCATAATCTGACGTGCCCTTCAAGTATCTCAAAATCCTTTTCACTGCTTTCCAATGTTGCTCACCGGGATTTGACTGGAATCTGCTAACCAGTCCAATTGCGTAACAAATATCTGGCCTTGTACACAACATTGCGTACATCAAACTTCCAACGGCACTAGCATAGGGAACTCTTTCCATTTTCTTCTTTGCTGACTCAGTTTTGGGACACATATCAAGACTTAAGGTTACACCTGAAGCTACTGGGGTATCTAAGGGATTGCAATCTCTCATGTTGAATCGCTCAAGAATTTTCTTGATGTAACTCTCTTGTGAAAGAGAGAGAATTCTTTTAGAGCGATCCCTTTGGATTTTAACTCCAAGTATATATTCTGCTTCACCCATGTCTTTCATCTCAAAATTCGATGATAACCATTCTTTAATAGCTAAGACCGACTTTAGACTATTTCCAGCTAATAGTATGTCATCTACATATAAGGATAATATTACAAAATTACCCTCAAACCGCTTAATGTAGACGCAGTGGTCCTCTTCAATCATTTGAAAATCATAAGAGGTTATTGCTCTATGAAATCTCAAATACCACTGTCTGGATGATTGTTTCAGTCCATAAATGGACCTCTTGAGCTTACAAACTCTACTCTCCATTCCTTTCTTAATGAAACCTAATGGTTGTTCCATATAGATTTCTTCATCCAGATCACCGTTTAGAAATGCGGTTTTTACATCCATCTGATGCAGTTCCAGATCTAAACTATTTACTATTGCCAGAATAAGTCTTATAGAATTGAAACGTACAACAGGTGAAAAGGTATCCTCATAATCTATACCTTCCTGTTGTGTGTACCCCTTTGCAACCAATCGAGCCTTGTATTTGTCAATTGATCCATCAACTTTTCTTTTAATTTTGAGAACCCATTTGTTCCCAATGGCTTTTCGCCCTTTTGGTAGATCAACTAGTTCCCAAACTTGATTCTTCTTCATTGAATCAATTTCTTCCTCCATTGCATTCTTCCATTCCTCCTTAGCAAGGCCTGATAAGGCTATTTGCACAGAACGAGGCTCATCATCTCCTTCTGGAGTAACTATAAGTGCCTCTCCTTCTATGGAGAAGCGTCTCCTAGGTACATTTCCCCTGTCACTCCTTCTTGTGGGAACTTCTTGTCTCTTTCGCTTCTCTTGTCTAGGCCTTTGTAAAGGCCTTTCTGAGCTCCCACTCAAGTCAATGTATTGAGATGATTGAGGATCATTAGTCTGATTTTGTTCTGTACTGCCTTGTTCTTGTGTTTCATAAAGAGATACTGTACGATCAATATCTCCCCTGCTAGGAAATTCATTTTCTAGAAATACGGTATCTCTTGATTCAATTTCAGTCACAGTTCCATCTTCGTTTTCACCTATGAAAACATATCCTTTTGATTGCTCAGAGTATCTTATAAAGATACACTTTTTCCCTCTAGGACCCAATTTCCCATACCTATGGGAATCATTATGAATATACGCAGCAGATCCCCAGGGTCTGAGGATGTTTAAATCTGGCTTGCGTTTTGTCCATAACTCATAGGGCGTAGATGCGACTGATTTTGAGGGCACACGGTTAAGAATGAAGGCAGCCGTTAGTAAAGCATCACCCCAATATGAAATTGGCAGATGTGCTTGAGCCATCATTGACCTAACCATGTCTAGAAGAGTTCTATTTCTTCTTTCAGCAACTCCGTTTTGTTGTGGAGTGCCAGGGATGGTTAGTTGCCTAATTATCCCTTTCTCTTCACAGAGCTCCTTAAACTGATCAGATAAGTATTCACGACCCCGATCAGTGCGCAAAGCTTTAATTTTACAATCCATTTGATTCTCTACTTCATACATGTACCGTCTAAAGCATTCAAGAGCTTCAGACTTGTGTGAGATCAAATAGACGTGACCATATCTCGAATAGTCATCAATGAAGGTAATGAAATACCAGGCTCCGTGTCTCGCCCTCACACTCATTGGACCGCATATATCAGAATGGATTAATTGCAACGGAATCTCAGCTCTAGTTCCTTTACCGAAAGGTTTCCTAGTTGCCTTACCAGCTAGACAATTCTCACATAAGGACATTTCCATATTCGAAATTTCACCTAGCAAACCTTCTCTAGCTAGTTTAATCATTCTATTTTGATTAATGTGTCCTAGTCTAGAGTGCCAGATATTCATATCAACAGTAATATTGGAGGAAATAACGAAAGAGTCATGCACATTAAAATTACCAACAATATCCATAACAAAGAACTTTCTAGAAAGGAAAGCTAAACCATAAAAGGTCTCGTTGCTAAAAATGTCTGCAACTTTGCCATGAAAGTTTACATCAAACCCATAATCCAATAAACAAAGTACTGAAACTAAATTCCGTCGGATGTCAGGTGCATGAAGAACATCATGTAGGATCAAAGTTTTCCCACCACGCAAAGGTAACTTGCAGGTGCCAATTCCTTTGACTTCGATCTTTGCATTGTTGCCCACGTAAAGCCATTTGCTTAGATGCGGCAACCGACGGTATTCCACGAAGGATCCCCGATCCCTCGTCACATGGTCTGTTGAGCCTGAATCCAAAATCCAAGAAGAACAAACAGGTTCTGTTAGAAAAGAAGTACTTAAAACAAAAGAAATGTGTGAATTCACATAATCCACTAGTACCTTTTCACGGTCGTTTCGCTCGGTACAGTCCCGTGCGAAGTGACCCATTTTCTGGCAGGCGTAACACTTGACCTTATTCAGGTCAACTTTCTTCTTGCCGCCTTTCTTTCCTTTCTTCTTGAATTGCTTTCTGCCCTTTTTGAAATTAGAGCCATCCTTCTTGCCTTTCTTTTGTGGTTTCTTGCCCTTTTTGGAATCGGGCTTTGTATTAGAAGGACCAGCATTTTCAGTGTAGTAGGCTTGACCAGAAGCCTTATACGCCGCAAGGCGTTCATCCTCAAGCTCAAGATGTTTGACTACATCATCAAAAGTGACGATGTTGTCATTATGAGTTAAGTTCACTTTCATGTGCTCCCAGCTAGAAGGAAGCGACCTGATTACAGCCTGAACTTGCTGTTCATCAGTCAAGGTGTGTCCTGCTTCCTGAAGTTCTCTGATCATGTTGGACATCTCTCTCAGATGCTGCTTCATAGGAGTATTTACTCTAAGCTTGTAGGTATCAAACTTGATTGTCAACCTTCTAAGCTTAGTGGTTGATGTGCCACCAAACCTATCCTTGAGTGCAGCCCACATAGCCTGAGCAGTTTGGTATTTCTCATATTGGCACATCAGGTCATTCTCCATTGTGCTCAATAAGGTGACTCTTGCAATGCTGTTCTTCTTCTTCCACGCTTGGTAAACTTCCAAGTTTCTCCTGTGCTGATTAGTAGTCCCAGCTTCAAGTTCCACTAAAATAGTGGTTAGTGGTTCAACAGCCTCCTGTTCCTCCAAAATGTACTGCACCTTACGATGCCAGATGTCCCAGTTGTCGTCATTCAGCTTCTCCCCCTTATTTAGTTCAGCAATGATCCCTTTCGTGGCCATTTTTGTCAATTCTGAAGTGACGTTTTTCATATTTAGAAACGTTGTTCTCTTTAAGAGAACATAACCAAAACGATTATGTAGCATAGCACGGTACACAATGTCTGTACTTATATCATTCTTGACCAGAAAATAAATTCATTACTAGATCCATAATCAGGAGAATACGTTTGTACCTCCCATCATACAAATACTAGCAACTTATTATTTTCCAAAAAAAAATAATATAAGTACTATAAATAAATCATTAGCTTTTAGAAGTTTCACCTTCTAATAGCTCCCACTCATCAGGGATACATGGTATCATAATGCATAATTAAAAATTAGCATTGTATGACAAACATAATTCATTACCATAATTCATTACATGAAAATAATACCATGTCCATACATAAAATATACAAACAATAACATTTAGAGTCATATTTTCAATACAAACAACATAAATGCAAATAGTAATATAATACACCATTAAATGTCAGAACAACAATAATCAATTATGGCTTTCCTTAATTTCCTAAAGAATCTTTTCTTTTTCTTCATGAATTTTGTTGTTTTCGTCACAGCATCAACCCAACCAACAGTCATTGGAAATGTGCCCCTTGCCCTTACAGCTGCGCGATACTTCATCATTACGCTCACATAGAACTCTGCACTCTTTTTGTCTTTTATGCTTTCCACATAATTCGCAATGATTGAGTATATGATTTTTATATCATTTATTCTAGCTGTTTTGTCCGCGTCAAGTTCAGCTATCTTGTCAGCCATAGCAGCAGAATAGGGTTGATCGACCTCTTCTTCTAAATTTTGAGGTTCATCAGGACAGGAGGGCACAGACTTAGGTCCAGAGTCAGAGTAGACCACTTGAGGCTCCACTGGAACAGGCTCCAAAAAACCTTCTTCAGGATCTTCCTCAAGAAATTCTTCAGGATCTTCCTCAATAAATTCATATTCTTCAGGGTCCTCTTCGGGATCTTCTTCAGGATCATCCATATGAGCTTGATCGTCCACATACTCAATGCTCAATGACCCATACTCAAGTGTTTCAGTGCTGTTAGAAGCCTCTTGCTTCATCTTTGACCTACATAAAAAAATGTAAGTCATTATCATGATTTTAAATGTATAAAAAACATTTAAATAAGCACTAAAACCTCACAAATAGATCCTAAAATGCCCTAAAAATAGGCAAATGGCATATCATCATGAAGATCTCGAATTTAGGGATTTTTAGGAACAAACCGCGTCTCAAACGGAGCCCACACGCGCCCACACGCGCCCCAAGAAGGAAAAAATCTGGAAAAATAAAAAAAATGAGGTAATTCCTACTCTCGCTGGAGGCGCGTGTCATGAACGCGCCACCGTGCAGCGCTCCAATCGGTACACGCGCCGGCAGGATGGACTCCACGCGCCGCCAGCAGTCTGTCTATGTCCTCCACGTGTCAGTCGGGTCTGCCATGTGGCCACACGCGCCACGTGGCGTTTCTGCTCCAAAATTTTTTTTTTTAAATATAATATAACAGAACCGGATCGGGCTGGGCTAACCCGATCCGGATTTTTTTTTTTTTTTGGTTTTGGGCCAGTGATGGCCCAATGTTTTTTTTGTTTTTTATAAATTCTCTTCACCAGATCGGGTTGGGCCTTTGACCCGATCTGGTTTTTTTTTATTAAGGCGCAAAACGGCGCCGTTTTGGATCGCTGGAGGTTGTCTTCAACCTCCAGCCGGGTCGACCCGGACCTGGTTGCATCCGCGGGCGGGTCCGTCGACCCGGTATCTTCTCTCCTCCTTAACTTCTCCTTCCGGCGTCCGTTTTGCGCGTTCTTGGTGTCCATATTCATCGTTTTTTCGAGCTCTACGCAATGGGATTCTTTTTAAGCCCTAAAAACCTCGTTTTATGGAGACCCAATTCAATTTTCTTTTCTGCGTTTTGCTCCTTTTTTCTGTATTTTGCACAACCTATCGGTTCTCTGGTTCTATAGCCCTAGTATATATTTTATGATGCTTTTCAATATCCTAATACTCATAGAACCAAAACATTATCATACAACTGAAGTGCACCGAAAAAGGAATTGTACAGTAGACTACCGAAAAGAAAACAAAACGCATACCGAAAACCATTATATTTTCGTTTTAGCACATGAACCGGAAACTAATCTCATCCAGGGAAATATACATAAACAGAATCATATACTCTCACGTATTATGAAATTAGACTACCGTACGTACATGTATATCTTCAACATAAAACGAAAAAAAAAATTTATGGACACAGTAAATGTTTAAAGAACACAGACGCATAGCAAAAACATCATTGAGGGCTCATAAAAACCAGGCTCTGATACCAATGTCGGATTTCGGGCGTACCTGAAGTGTTGTTTCGAGTTCTTCCGGTACCCACGCGAGTCGAATCACCAGGATTTCGACTATAATACACAGTAAATGCACAAGAAGAGAAGAGAAAGAGAAGAGTTTCTAAGAGAGCACTTTTTCTGTCCAGAGAGAATTTTTCATCTGTCCGTTTTCTTTTTACACCCGCAGCCAAAATAACTGTTCCCCCCAAAACATGCGGGGAAACTGTTCCCACCGGGTTTATCATTTAAACCCTTTGGGAAAATTACTTACAAATACCCCACATTCTTTGGGTATTTTATTTGGCCCAAAAAACTTAAAGTTTAATGGGTTTGGGCCTAATCCACCAAGGGTGGACTAAGCCCAATTCCCAACAGTTTTCGATGGCACTGCAGCCAGACAAAAGAGGAAGGAGCTTGCAGCAGTCAGAAGAAGATAATTTGGAGAAGAAGGTGATGATCAGAGACTTCCTTCACCTAGTATAACTATCAGTATTATATACAGATCAGATGGCAGTAGGGCTAGGAATGTAAATTGAATATTACTTAGAGTTCTCATGACCCTGACTAGATACTTAAAAGAATCACTCAACTGTACCAGCCTAATATTAGATACTTCAAGTAAGTAGATTGGAAAATGTGAGCTCAACGGTGTACATTGACCCATTTAATCTTTTTTTTAAAAGAAAAGGAGACGCAAAAGGCTACAATGTTTCTCTAATCTCTATTTTATTGTTGGCTGCAGATGATAACGATCATGATGATGGGATTCAACTTTAACAGTTGATATCTACTGTGTGAAATTTATTTGAATGGAACAAAATTCATGTATAAGTTGTTTGGTTTGAGAATAATGGAAGGCATGAAAAAATTTTAAAAAGTCCGAGTAAAATTGTAGAGAAAATTCATGAGAAAAATTTTCAAAACAAAAAAAAAAAATTGAACTTTCTAAAAGAAAATTTTCTTTCTCCATCCCCTCAAACTCAAACCGTTATGATAATAAGGATTAAGGCCCTGTTTAGTATGAGCTCACTCTAGAGGTTGATTTGAGATTGGCATTAGAATTGTCCATTTGGTATAAAGATCAGTTATGCCGGGAATTGCATATTTTTGGACAGAACTATCCTTCCCTCTGTCGACGGCGACCACCCACAAGGGCAGAGAAAACTACGACATAAAAACTCTATAATGGACATATGATGGAGATCTGCGAAGAACTCCCCATTTTGTCACGTGTTACCATTGTCAGATCTGGGCGCTTAATTAAGATCGCCGCGCGTAGTTTTAAGCCAATCCCAATCCCAATCCATAAAACAATTCATTACCAAACAGGGCCGCCAAGTTAGTTAACGGACGTCGAGAGTTGTTCCAGCTTCTGAGTCTGGTTCAGTAGCTTGCCTCTCGGCACTTCGAGCGTCCGGCAACATTCGATAATGGCAGAAGAAGAGGAATGTGAGGAGCAACAAAAGTGAAGAGAGGTTGATGATGAAGCACCATATTGGAGAGACAAGGAGCAATAAGAGTAGCTCACAAGCAACACTCCCAGAAATATGGCACATCCAAACAATTAATATTAAATTGATTTGATGATTTGATCTCAAAGTCGACACTAAGAGTGCCAAGACATACACAATTATTGCGACAAGAAACACTAACATCACAGCAGGGTGGTCTTTGAAGGGACTAGTGTTCGTTTCTTGGTACTTCAGTTCCACCAAAGCAAGCAGCAGCCCAGTTAAAGTTAAATATGCGTATATGGTGTGAAGTGAAGAAGCAGAGTCCAGATCCACCAGTAACCTTTCATAAACAAGACACAAAAAGATCAGTGATAAGAATATATAAGAAATATATATATATATATATAGTAAGAAGAGATAATTAACCTCGGGGGCTACCTCGACATGGAGTTGGAATCTATTTATAGGCTCCCGGTTTGATGAATATACATACGCCTTCTTGTTTTCGACCTCGGTTCCCGGTACCACACACCTTGTTTACAATCTCATTACCTTGACACACCCGGTGACCTCGCCACACACCTTCGTCCGACCTTGCCACACACCTCCACCGCCGCCCGCCGCCGCCTTCCTCGGTTCCCGCGGGTACCACACACCTTCCTTGTTTATAATCTCACTACCTTGACACACCCGACTACCCGTGACCTTGCCACACACCTCCACCTCCGCCCGCCGCCGCCTTCCTCGGTTCCCGGTACCACACACCTTCCTTGTTTATAATCTCACTACCTTGACACACCCGACTACCCGTGACCTTGCCACACACCTTCGCCCGACCTCGCTCACCTCAGATCCACCAGTACCCTTTCATAAACTAGACACAAAAATATCAGTGATAAGAATATATAAGAAATATATATATATATATATATATATATAGTAAGAAGAGATCAGAAATAGGGGGCAACCTCGTCATGGAGTTCCGCAGGAAAGAAATTATTGAAACTCCCATATGTTTTTGTTTTTTGCAATTTAGCGATTTAAGTATTTATAGTCACCCGGTTTGATGATTCACACACGCCGTCGCCCACCCCGGTTCCCGGTACCACACACCTTCTAGTTTATAGTTCAACTACCTTGACACACCCGGTTCCCGGTTTCATGCCCGGAGATTACCTGATGCACCTAAGAATTTCTGGTTGGCAACGAGTCTGACAAAAAATATGTATATAAAGTAAAAAAAAAAATTATGATAAAAAAAACTTTTATATATATATATTCGTGAGAGGGAATGTGATAACTTTTAAGCATGGTGATAATATAGGCTTCATTGAATCTAGTAAATAAAAATGATTATATAAAATGTGATACCTTTGCTTTGGTATTCAATGCTAAATAGTCGCATAAAAAAATAATAATGTTCATCTTCAAAACATTTTAATTTTTAAATGTTTTAAAGTACTCCATCCAATCTTCTTTTTTATAAGAGTCTGAAATTTGAATTACTTTGATCTTTTTTATAAGATGTCACTTAGAGTTATCCTAATATTTAATGTGTTTTACCATTTTTTCCTCTAATTAACTATATTCTCTCTCCTCATTTTTTAACAAGTAGTATTAGAGTTTGGTTCTTAGGTTAGCAGATTGTACCATTGGATTATTGACTTGCTTGAGTGATTGAAATAAATATAATAGTTTCCTTTAGGGTTTGTTTGGTGTGAGGGATTTGGAGGGGAGGGAAAATTTTTATGAATTGAATTTTAAAATATTGAAGAAGTGGGGTAATAAAATTTTAATAAAAAGAATATATAAGATAAAAGAGTAAAAAAAATTAATTAAAAATTTTTAACCCTACTTCTGTAATTTTTTTAAATTCAACTTAAAAAAATTTTCCCTCCACCCACTTTCCCTCCCCTCCCCCCAGACCAAACAAGCCCTTAAATAGGCAGAGGGTGGGAGAAGTTCCCAAATCATATATGAGAGAAGCTTTGGTGGCTAGAGTTAGTGTGAATGCTATAGATATGGAGGCATCAAATTTACAGCATCAAAGACTTAATCATATCAATAAAAAATGGAAGAATGTACTTCCAAGATTGAAGAATGTAGAATTGGAGATGTATCGATCTGAACCTAGTTTTGATATCAATTGTAACATCATAGCATCTCTCGATATTATTCGCTTTGAGATCTCATCACCCCTCATGGTTTTAAAACGTGTTGAGAGAAAAGATATCTTAACCCTTATAAGGCGTCTTTTATTCTCATTTCAACCCAATGTAAGACATAATATTTTTCCTCAATTTTCTCTTAATCAAACCGTTTTAATAATTAAATAAATATTATATAAAATATTTTACAAGGTTAATTTATTTCATATATAAAATTCATTGCTTTTCCTCACCTCAAAGAACGTCCCAGGCAAGTAGGCTACCAGTAATTGCTATTTATTTTTTGATAAAAATAAATACAAAACAACAACAAAAATTACAATTTAAAATGAAAAACAGATAAATACCTTTTTATGGGTCGGGTCGAAAACGGAAAAAAAAAAATGTAATTTCTTATAATTTATTTAACTAATATTCTAGTTTTCAAACAGCTCATAAGTTATAACATTTGGAATTGCTTGCACTACCACATAAATATATGCTCAAGATTTCGACAACACAAACATTTGGTTACGTTTTATTTTCACATTCTCTTATTATCCCCCTTCTCTTTCACTCTTATCTCTCGTTTCAGCCTCTCCATCTGAGACATTTTCTCCCCTCAAAAACTAACTTTCTTCCTCATTCCCCTCTCTCTCTTCTTCAACCTAGAAAAAAAAAAATTTCTTTCATTCACTTTTCTTCCCAAATCAATCAATCAACCTTCACAAGCTTTGAACCCTCAAAACCGTCTTCTTCAGAGGTCTGCAACTTATGATTGATTCATCAATCTTCTAGGTATGATCATGAACCCAGAAATTACCAACGAAAGAATTTTAAAGGTGGCATTTTTGTGATGATACTCTGTTTTCTCAGAGCGAGTTTGCTATATAACAATATAGCTTTGCTTATTGCTATGTTAGATAATCTCTAAGGGAAGAATATATATACATACATATACACACACAGAGAGACACATATATATGGCATTGTATTGTTCCTTTCGAGAACAGGGAGTGCCATCAAGATCACCTATAGTGGACAGAATCACAGAAGAACCTGTGCCAAGCAAATCAACTCAAAGCACGGTCACGCGCATCTACCAAGTCAATATGGTGGGATATTGGAGGAACGTGACGATATTATGGACCAAAAATTACATGAACCATTCATTACACCTAACAGTTGATGCATTGAGAGGTGAGATTCAGTACAACTACAAGATTGATGTGAAGCCATGGCACTTCTGGATCAAGAAAGGCTACAAATTGTTCATTATTGTCGACGGTCACCAAGTCGAGGTCTATTGGGACCTCCGGTCGGCCAAGTTCTCCTGCAGCCCCGAGCCATATAGCGACTACTACGTTGCGCTGGTGTCCGACGAAGAAATCATCTTGTTATTAGAGGACTACAAGAAGAAAGCATACAAGAGAACCAAGGCAAACCCTCCATTGACCGACGCGGTCTTGATGATGAAGAAGGAAAACGTGTTCGCCAAGAAAAGCTTCTCGACGAAAGCTTGCGACGAGTGCGGTAGGGAAAGTGACATAGTTGTGGAGAGTTCAAATTCAGGGTAGAATAAAGACCCATAAGTGTGGGTGAGCATTGATGGGCTAGTGATGATTCATGTGAGAAGCTTGCAATGGAAGTTTCGTGGGAATCAGACATTGATTGTGAATAAACAACCTGTACAAGTTGTATGGGACGTTCATGATTGGTTGTTCAGTGAATTAAATTAAATAACTTAATCATAAAATATATGGTGTATATTATTATAGCATATTTTTGATATTAAAAATAATAAATATAAATATTTTAAAATAATTTTCTCAACTTCATTAATCTCTATAAAAAAATTCAACTGAAACTTAAAGGCATATTAGTAATAAACACGCCCACAAGATGCTCTGTTTCTTACTCGCTATCTCCTCTGCTACATCCTGTTCCAGAGTCGCAGCAAAACCATTGATATGCCTTGTGTATGAGTAAAAGATCGATTCTTTTGCAGTTTCAGAACTACCATGGAAGCAAAACCAACCATTTAGGGCATAATAATACATCTCTGTTTGGTTCAGATGAGAATCTTCATCAGCATACCTTCCCAGGAAAGATCCCAGAAACTCGTAGTGTGCGTTTCTGACATTAAAATCAGAGGAAGACAAGTCTGGATCATGAGAGAAAGATCCCAAGTACACTATATATGACTACAACCAGAACAAGGAAGATTCAAAGTGGATTCATATGTAACAAATCAAAGAGAAGAATTAATTTTCAGAGGTGAGATTAATTAATGCTTACCTTTTTCTCAGCAAAAGAGGAGGGAGCTTGCAGGAGAGAGAAGAACAGAATCTGGAGAAGAAAGTGATGATGAAGAGAGGCAGAGGAGCTGATTGGTTTCCTCATTCTGCTTAATTCCCTTTGCCTGTCTTCAACCTTATGCTGCTACAGCTCTTATATATAGATCATAAGTAGCTAGGCCAAGCCAGATCCATATAAAAGAATCATATATTTTAAACCAGGACATCTAACTCTCTATTAATACTCTTCAGAATGAAACTCTAATGCATCATTTTTGTTAATGTAGAGTAGTTAAGAGAAAACAAATGGTCCAATACTTTTTCTGTTAGATCATTGTTAGTAGAAGTTAATTACTTGGAGTTCAATATTATGTTAAAAAACCTTTCTACGTTTTAATTCTTCTTTTTTTGTCCATATTATAAGTGTAATACCCCGAATTTTAGGATTGGAGGCTTGAGAATAAGCCTAAATTAAGCGGACTGCTAAGTCCCAGTTTATCATGTGCCCCAAATCTATTCTCTAATGTCTCTAATATCTTTGGGGTATTAAGAAAGTAAAATAGTGAATTTTGGAGAATATAATTATGTTTTCGGTGAAATCGCCTATAAGGTAGTGAGCTTGTCATGTGATTTTGAATGACCAAATGATGATAAAAAATTATGAAATTTTATAGGATGAAATTAGACATCCTAAGATTTAATTTGATAGGTCATATGACTCACTTAGAGCTATATACAAAAAGATATGAATTTTTGAAGTCAGCACAAAAAAACTGTGAAATTTCTGAAATAGTATGCAAAGATTGAAATTCTGGGAATTTTGTGATTCCATCTAGCAAAATTCTATATTTTTCGTTGAAACTAGACTCAATAAGGGTTCTATAGGCTTTGGAATCACTCCAATTCAATTTTTCTAGAATTAGTTATGAGTTTTCAAAGTTTAGGCAGAAATCTGCCAAAATTTTGTAAAAATCCGAAAATTAGGAAAATTAATTAATTAAATTGGATATATTATTATAATCATCCTCCTCCTTCTTCAGCCCCATTTCTGACGCGAACCAGCTGAACATAGAGAGAGGAAGTGTGAAATTTTAGAGAGAGAAAAGGGGAGAAAAAAGCTTACAAAGGTAAGTGATTTTTGCGGTAAATCGGTTCCTAATGCGTATAACTCCGCTCCTAAGCTATTCTTCTATGTGATTCATGGGTTGGAAGCTCAAATTTTTTTGTTGAAGTGAGCTAGGGTTCAGCCACCTTGAGAAAAAGCTAGTGGGAGCTTGAGGTAACTTCCAAACCTTTGTATATTGACTATTCTAGCTGCTGTGGACAATTTAATCGGTGAAATTTTACCGGATTGTCATTGGTTTTAAAGTTTGGAAATGTGATGATATAGGGGTTATGCTGCCAAAATTGGGTCTTAATGGTACTTGTAACCTAATGGAATAGTCAATAAAGTGGTTAGGAGTAGAAATGAACACGTTTACGCAGCCGAAACCGAAAAACCCCGATTTTCCCTTTAAAACCCATATATTTAGGCCATCATTGTAAATGGGTCTTAAAGTTGGATTTTCAATGATTTGATGGTTCCATTGAGTTCAGGATCAAAAATTAGGTGGGGTTACAGTTGGGCACTTTTTCGGAAAAGGTCGAGAAAGCATAATTACGGAAACGCCCCTAAAACCTTAAAAATAGGGCTGCCAAGGGTAATTTCGTAATTTGACATTGAATTTGATAATTTCGAGTCCGGAAATGAATTCCTTGGGTGAAAATATGTAAGAGTAGCCCATGTCAAAATTTTAGGAAAAGTACGGTCGGACCATTACAGTGGGGCCGGGCCGGGTCCCCGGGGGTATTTTAGTAATTTTTCATGATAGACTCATTTAACCCCCAGAAACACTATGGAAGTGTCTAAATAGTACATTTGACATTGTAGGATCGAATATGGAGCCCCGAGCTGTTTGCACGTAGATCGAGGCACACGTTTCGAGGCAAAAAAGGGTTAAGGTAGGGGACTTACCTTACTTGCATGTATTTGATATCTTTGCTTGTGTAGTGATGTATGTGATTGCTTTACTTGATTGTGTAGAGCATATTTGAATAAATGAATCTCTGTTTCTGTTCTGTTGTGGCCATAGTTTTGTTACATGAAACATTGAGTATGCAGAAATGTCATTATGGGGTGTAGCACCCGGAATTTAGAAAACATGGAGCCGCCACCAAAATTTTTGAAAAAAAGATAATTTTGGAAACCTTTTTAAAAATGGAAACTGGTCTATAAAAGCCATTTAGGGTTCGGGAGTCGATTGTGTATGGGGAAGGTGTTAGGCACCTCACAACACCAATTCATAAGAATGTCTACCCTAAGTTAATTATTTAAAAATATTATGGCCTTTAAATTTATTATATTTACCCAAATAAAAAAAGAGAATATTTACACACTAAATGAAATGAAAACTAAAGAAGAAGAAAAAAAGAACACTTATTTACAATAAGAAAAAAAAAATATTTATTTAAAAAAAAAGAACATTTATTTACAACAAAAAAAATAAGAAAAAAATGTATTTATTTACAAAATTGGGGGATGAAAACCTAGGGCCTACGTACCCTTTAGAGGGATCAAAGCCCACGTAGTTCGGGGGTAGAAAGGCGTGTCACTTGGTTGGTATTTTTTAGAAAATGTTTATTTAATTTATTTGAGAAAAATATCTTTTTTTTTGTTTGGTTTGTGCTTTTTACTTTTTTTTCAAAAGGCATTTTTTTTATTATCTCATATGAAACCAAATTCATTTACTTGAAGAAAAGAATCTTTTTTTTTTTTTTATGTTGAAACATTTTTATTTGCAAAGAAAAAGAAAAGAAGTGCATTCTCATCATATCATTTATAGTAGAAAATTCAAGATGACAAGAAAATCAAGAAAGACATGATGAGAGCATGTACCTTTTATGATTTGAATCCCACTACAACAAGAGATAGGGTGATAGAACCACATGATAAATAAGAAGCAGGTATAGACAAAGCGACACATACCTCTTGAGCTCAAACACAAACACGTCCAGCAATGTTAATGTCAACCGTACAAGTGCTCCAATGAATAGATGATTCACGTCCAACAGTGTAATATCATATATTAAGGTAGGTGGAGTGATTCATGCAATTTTTTTTAGAGAAAGGTGATTCATGAGGATAAATGCAGAGACAAGAATAGTCATAAAAGAGCATAAAGGAAGGGGAATTAGTCAAACACACAATTTGTACAAGTGGTTGAATATTATCACAAGTAAAAGAAAAGCGTGTGAATAAAGAGCATTGAGCGAAATATATGAGAATTATGTATGAGTAAGGAAATGAGAAAATAAAATTAGCTTTTTACCTTGCCTCCTTCCTCTCCCAAAATTCTTGTCTCCCTTGCTTTAACCCTTACACTCCTATTTATAGTCTCAAGGTAGGGTTTTCTTCATAAATGCTCCTTTTTTTTTTTTTAATTTTCGTTTTTTGATTTTTTTTTTTTGTATTTTATGTTAAGAACTACCTAACTTGACCCAATCACCATCAATGGAGATTTTTTTTAATTTTTGTTTTTTTATTTTTTATATTTTCTATTGATAAAACTTCCTAACTTGACCTAATTACCATTAGTGGAGATTTTTTTGTTTTTAATTTTTTTTCATTATTCTCCCCACAAGTAAATTCCTAATTTAAACCTATCAACATAAATGAGATTTTTTTTTTCTTTTTTTTTATTTATTTATTATTTTCCCTTAATGAATGACAATGCCAATCATATCAATGAGGAGATTTATTTTAATTTTCGTTTTTTTTATTTTTTTCCCTTTCAATGATGATTGCCTATTTAGACACCGACCATCATCAATAGGAGGATTTCCTTATTTTTCTTATTTTCATTTTTTTTATTTTTTCTTTCAATGATGATTGCCAATTTGGACATCAATCATTATCAATTATTTTTGTATTTTTTAGTGGGGGCCCGGGCAAAATAGGGTGTTCATAGTTGCCCCTCTTTACTTGTTTCATAGCTGAGAAAAGTGAGATTCTCGTCTATGAAGCAAGTAAAGATAAGAACACGTATTTTGTCCAGCCAGAGAACAAGGTGCCCCCTTGGAACCAAAGAGGGTTTGGACAAAATACAGTGCCCATGCCCCTCTTTACTTAGTTCATAGGGGAGAAGACCGCAAGTGGAGATAGATGATTACCTGGAATGGAAGTGAAGCGCCTAGTTGCATAGGACTTTGGTGGGGCGTAAAAGAATTGTGCCAGTCAGTACTGGGCTTTGAGAGTGCCTGTTGATACAGGGCTTTGAAAGAATTGTGTCAGCCGTTACTGGGCTTTGAGGGTGCCTGTTGGTACAGGACTTTGAAAGAATAGTGCCTGCCGGTACAAGGCTTTAAAAGAATTATGCCAGCCGTTACTGGGCTTTGAGGGTGCCTGTTGATACAGGGCTTTAAAAGAATTATGCTAGCCGTTACTGGGCTTTGAGGGTGCCTGTTGGTACAGGACTTTGAAAGAATAGTGCCTGCCAGTACAGGGCTTTAAAAGAATTGTGCCAAGCGTTATTGGGCTTTAAAAGAATTGTGCCAGCCGTTACTGGGTTTTGAGGGTGACTGCCGGTACAGGGCTTTGAAAGGGTGCCAGCTGTTACTGGGCTTTGAGGGTGCCTGCCGGTACAGGGCTTTGAGGGGTGCCAGTCGTTACTGGGCTTTGAGGGTGCCTGCCGATACAGGCCTTTGAAAGGGTGCCATAAACATGTGATGCCCCTTGGAGTAGTGCTTATGGAGATGATGACATTGATAATGATGATGACAGCGATGACGAAATCCTAATGATGATGAAGAGGATGATAATGGCTATGATAATAAGGGGAATATCAAAATAGTGAATTCATGATAATGGTGATGATGGTGATGATAGTGATGATAGGATCATAATGAGGATGATGAATATAATGATAATGCTGATGATGATGATGATGATGATATTAGTGATGATAATGATGTTAATGGTGATGTTGATGATGGAGGTGATGACATGCTAATGAGAATGAGTGCAATAATGAGGGTGTTAAAGAATAGCCTAATAGGTGATATTGCTCCTTCTTCGTCCAGATGCTTAACTAGTACCCCCTTACTCGTGTAGTCTTGTCAGAGGTATGAAGATGTGTATAATGAGATTCACATAGATGCCACAACCTAGAACCCTCAGTTTAGATTGTGTCCCTTTGTCAACTGTTTGACCCCACAATAAAAATTCCAGTTGGGACCTTCGCTAATGATCCTGAAATTACACAAGTTAAATGGGAGTAGAAGACACCATGTATATCATTGTGAGTGTTTATCCAGCCAAAAGTTGTGCTTTCATTAAAAAGAGTTACACTTACACAAATCATGACACAAAGTTTGACATGCGATTTAATGGAAGGGAAAGATATACTAAGGATGAAGATTCATTTAAAGGAAATGATCTTCCAAAATTCAAGCGGATGCATAATGATGAGCACATATTGGTGTAGGTGTGATGCTATTAGGAGGTCCTTCGCTTTCAGTTCCGGGTAGTCCCCCTGATGGTGCCTTGCTTAATTGCCAGAGATATGCACTCTTCGACGAATAATTAAGGAGTCTTTCAAATAGACAAAGTAAAGAGAGTTATGGAGCTAGGACTGATAACCTTCTTTGATATGTGTTTAATCCGCCCTTCGAGTTTTCAACTTAACAGCTCCCAATTTTGTGCTCTAATTTTTGCCTAAGCAGCCCTTTCGGGTTTTCAACTTAGCGAGCTTTTTTTTTTGCTCTAACTTTTGCCTAAGCCGCCCTTTCGGGTTTTCAACTTAGCGAGCTCTTTTTCTTTTTTTTTTGCCTAAGCCGCCCTTTCGGGTTTTCAACTTAGCGAGTTTTTTTTTTGCTCTAACTTTTGCCTAAGCCGTCCTTTCGGGTTTTCAACTTAGCGAGCTCTTTCTTTTTTATGCATAGTATTTCTTTACAGTATCTGAATTGATTGGTCTTGGTAAATCTTGGCCATTCATGTTTGTCAATATCAATGCCCTTCCAGAGAAAGCCTGCTTAACAACATATGGGCCTTCATAATTTGGAGCCCATTTACCTCTGCCATTTTCTTGATTTGGTAGGATCTTTTTGAGGACTAAGTCTCCTACCTTAAAACCCCTGGGTCGTAGTTTCTTATTAAAGGCCCTTGCCACTCGTGACTGATATAACTGCCTATGACATATTGCTGTGAGCCTCTTTTCTTTAATCATATTTAGTTGTTCAAATCAAGAGCGTATCCATTCACTTTCATCTATGTCTGATTCAGCCAAGATTCTCAGGGATGGTATTTCTACTTTGATTGGAGTGACAGCCTCCATGCCATAAACTAAAGAGTAAGGGGTTGCCCTAGTTGAAGTACGCATTGTGGTACGGTATCCGTGTAATGCATATGGAAGCATTTCATGCCAATCCTTATAGGTCACTGTCATTTTGCCGATGATCTTCTTAATGTTTTTATTGGCTACCTCAACTACACCATTCATCTGTGGCCTGTACGGTGCAAAATTATGATGTTTGATTTTGAACTGATCACATAATTCTTTAATTGTTGCCCCGTTGAGATTTGGTGCATTGTCAGTTATAATCCTCTTTGGTAACCCATATCTACAGATGATATTAGCCTTTAAGAATTTAATAAAGGCCTTTTGAGTAATACTAGTAAAGGAATTGGCTTATACCCACTTAGTAAAGTAGTCGATGGCAACGAGGATGAAATAATGACTATTCGAAGGTTTTGGGTTAATCGGCCCGATGACGTCAATTCCCCACATGGAAAAGGGCCATGGAGATACAAAACTATGCATCATAGTCGAAGGAGTATTAGCTTTGTTGGCATATATCTGGCACTTATGACACTTTCTAACATAATTGATACAATCCTTCTCTATAGTTATCCAGTAGTAACCGGATCTTTGAGCTTGTTTAGTTAACGAGTAGCCATTTGCATGTGTACCACATATGCCTTCATGGATCTCTACCATAATCTTATGCACCTCCCTCATGTCTACACAACGAAGCAATGTCCCATCAAAGCTTCTCTTGTACAAGACGTTACTACTAATAAAGAAACCCATAGCCATTCGTCGGATGGTCTTCTTTTCATTGTGTGTTGCATTTGAAGGGTAAGTACCATGCTCCATATACATCTTAATACTATGGTATCAAGGTTGCCGTCGTGTTCTCTTCCAATATTGAAGCAAAATGCTGGCGATCTTCTAGTCTCAATCTGTATTGGCTGAAATTGGACCCCACAATCAAGTTGGATCATAACTGCTAAAGTAGCTAACGCATCAGCGAAGCGATTCTTTTCTCTAGCCATGTGATGAAAATTGATTACTTTAAAGTTTTTGATCAACTCTATCAAATACTCTTGATAAGGGATCAACTTTGGGTCTTTAGTACGCCATTCACCAGTCACCTGATAAATTATGAGAGCTGAGTCACCATAGACTTTTAGGTTTTTTATCCCAAGATCTATGGCAGCCAAGAGACCATTAATACAAGCTTCATATTCTGTCATGTTATTGGTGCAGTCAAATCCTAACTTTATAGCAATCGAAAATTGCTTTCTGTCTGGGGATATGATTACTGCCCCTACATCATTGCCATGCATGTTTACTGCCCCATCAAAATACATTTCCCACTCCTTCGATTTGCTTTCCTCAATCGGATCCTCCGTAGCACATATGTCTTCATCCGGGAATTTGAAATATAGTGGATGGCATTCATCTATGGGGTTTTCCGCTAAGTGATCTGCTATTGTGCCACCCTTGACGGATTTTTGGGTGACGTATCTTATATCATATTCAGACAATATTACCTACCACTTAGAGACTCTTCCAGCTACATGCTGGCTTTCAAAGATGTACTTGAGTGGGTCCACTCTAGAAATTAACCAAGTGGTGTAATAAAGCATGTATTGCCTCAACCTCCTTGTAGCCCAGACTAAACCACAACAAGTTCGCTCGATCATCTGGTAACGTGACTCTCAATCATTAAATTTCTTGCTCAAGTAATAGATCGCTTGTTCTCTTCGCTTAGATGTGTCTTGTTGCCCCAGCATGGCTCCCATAGAGTTTGGTCGTATTGTCAAATATAAAATTAAAGGTTGTCCAGGTGTAGGGGGAACCAAAATTGGGGGATTTAGCAAATAATCCTTGATTCTATCAAATACCTGCTGGCAATCTTCGTCCTATTTCCTTGTGCAGTTCTTCTTTAAAAGCTTGAATATCGGCTCACAAGTTGCAGTCAGGTTGGCAATGAATCGTGCAATGTAATTCAACCGCCCCAAAAAGCTTCGAACTTCCTTTTCTGTTTGAGGTGGGGGCATTTCCTGTATTGCTTTTACTTTGTCTGGATCTACTGTAATCCCTTTTTGGCTTACAATGAAGCCCAACAATTTCCCAGATAAAGCCCAAAAGACTCATTTGTTAGGTTTTAGCCGTAGCTTGTACTTGCGTAGTCTTTCAAACAGGTTTCTTAACACCACAACATGGCTTTCTCCTTCAGAAGATTTAGCTACCATATCATCCACGTATACTTCAAGTTCTTTATGCATCATATCATGGAAGAGTGCCACCATGGCACGCTGATAAGTTGCCCCAGCATTCTTTAGCCCGAATGGCATGACGCGGTAACAATAAGTGCCCCATTGTGTAATAAATGTGGTTTTTTCTTTGTCCTCTCCATCCATAGGGATTTGGTTATACCCTGAGTACCCATCCATGAACGAGTACCTATAGCTACGGGCTGTATTATCAACCAGAACATCAATATGAGGCAATGGAAAATCATCTTTTGGGCTAGCTTTGTTCAGATCTTGATAATCCACACACATTCAAATTCTGCCGTCCTTCTTTGGGACAAGAACGACATTTGCTATCCATTGTGGGTATTTAGCTACTTCTAGGAAACCCGCTTCTAATTGCTTCATCACCTCCTCTAGAACCACTAAGGACATATCAGAAGTGAGCCTCCTCAATTTCTGCTTTTTAGCCTTGGTGTTTGGGAATAAGGGAATCTTGTGAGAAGCAATCCCTGGATCAAGGCCTGGTATGTCTTGATAAGACCATGCGAACACATCCATGAATTCTTTGAAGAGTTCAACCATTTACTCTCTTTCGGGGTTATCTACTATCTTTAGTTCTCTCTTTTCTTCCTCTGTGCCCATATTTATTACTTCAATTACATCTTTATGTGGGCACATTCTATTGTCGTCAAATTCGAGGATTTTTTTTGTATACTTGAATGATCTCATCATCATCATACTCGTAATCATACATATCAATGGCAACAAGCAAATCATCATTCAGGGACTCAGAAACCTTTGCGTTGGACAAGAGTTGGCGAAAAATGAACAACGAATGAATAGAAGGAAAAAAAGAGAGGAATGGGTATAAATAAGTGAATTTTATTCACACATCATTCTTTATTCATGGTTCATATAAGAGCTCGCCTAAAGGCACATACAAAACATAAAAGGACAACTTTTAGCTAGGCATGTTACTCTAAAATAATAGAATTGAAGGTGTCCTCAAACTCCCAATTTTCCAGAGCCCTTCCAGAATCATCAGCTGAAATCCACGTGCAGGTATTTTTGCTTATTGTTGAAACCATTGCAACAGTCGACTTGTTTAGCACTTCAGAGGATGTCGGGAATGTCTTCCTTATGTAGGGGATCTCAAAGTGCTCATCCTCCCTCCCTATCTTCAAGCTTGCTTGCTCCTTCAACTGCCTTTCCAATGATGGTTTGTATCCTAACCCTTGGCGCTTGTGATTCTCTTGCAGGTTTATGGGGGATTTGATGGCTTGGAGGTGAGTGTCCAATCCTTCGCCCTGCTTAAACCCATTCTTCTTCATTATCTTGGTTACTATGGAGTTGACATTTTTAGACCCCTTGGGTCCTTCGACTTCAAAACCTTGGAAAACCATTCCTTCCTCGTGCTCGGCAGCCTCAATGTATGTCTCGGCTTGCTCACAATGATTTCTTCTTCGCCCTTGATTATCACTATCTTCCCGCTATCAACGAACTTTACCTTCTGGTGCAAGGTAGAAGGTACTGCCCCAGCTGAGTGTATCTATGGCCTCCCCAATAGCATAGAGTAGGATGAGTCAATGTTCATAAGCTGAAAGTCTACTGTGAATGAAGTTGGTCCAATCTGTAAAGGCAAATGAACCATTCCCAACACACCTCTCCGAGTACCATCGAACCCACTAACCACCATGTTACTCTTTTCAACCTCTGATGCCTCTACTGACAATTGCTCAAATGTGGATAGCGGTAAAACATTTAATGCTGATCCTCCATCTATCAATACTTTAGCCACAATGAACCCTTTGCATTTCAGAGAGATATAGAGGGCTTTATACTGAACAACAGCTGATTGAACAACTTCTTCTCCTGAAAATGAGATGGTAGAGAATGCCCTCACCACATTCATAATGCTTGCAACCTTCTCCGAGGTCACATTGGACTGCACATATGCTTCATCTAACGCCTTTTATAGCGCACGAAGATGCGGTTCAGAACTCAAGATCAAAGAGAGAATTGAGATCTTGGCCAGAGTTTTGTTCAATTGGTCTACTATGCTATATTCACTTTGCTTCATGATTTGAAGAAATTATTCATCTTTATTTTCCATGCCTTTTAGACCAGAACTTGATGGAATATCAATATTGGTTTGTTTTCCCTTCTTCGACAATCCAACATTCTGTGGCAGATAAGATTTCCCACTTCGTATTACTCCTGTTAGGTGAACCATTGTTTCGTTGTTGGCCTCAGCTTCCAGTACTTGTCCTGAGGGATTTTTGACAATACCTTTATACCTCAATGGTACGGCACGATTACTCTGATATAGAAAAAGGATCAGTACCTTAATGGTCACTGCAGGCTGTTGCAATGGAGTCAAGATGGTGAAAGAGACAACATGAGAATTTCTCTTTTCATATGGTTCCTTAACGATTAACTCAACATGTCTTTTCTCCACCATGCCTACTTCTTTCTCTTCTGGAGGCATATAACCTGCTGCCTTTAAACAAGCATGGATATCTTCTCCTATTAGTAGAGGATCGTTGGAGAACTCAATTTCATCAACAACATTTACTTGGTTTTCATGACTTGGAAGAGGATTAGCGTTGATAGTGGAGTTGTCGTTCCTCTTCAATTGAATGTGATTAGAATCAATTAAGTCTAATACATTCCTCTTGAATGTTGCACAGTCTTCTATTGAGTGTCCCGGGGCGCCCATATGGTATTCACATTGGGCATTAGAGTCATACCAAGTGGGGAACGGTGGTTGAGGCTGTTTGTAAGTACGTGGCCCTAACAGCTGAGATTCCAAAAGTTGGCGATATAGCTCAGTATTTGTCATGCCAAAATCTGGCCACTGCCGACTATCTCGTTGCTACCAATTCCGTCGTCCTCCAACTTGACCTTGCCTATTTTGTGTCAGATCATTCTTTGTCTGTCTAAACCCATCATTACCACCTTGATGTATTGCTTGGGGTTGTCTAATGGTTTGGATAAAGCTAACATCGCCTTCCTTCTTCTTCCCGTTGTTCCCCTTTTTGGTGATGCTCACACTTTGAAGAATCCTACCGTCGCGTATGTCAGCATCGATTCGCTCACCAATCTCAATCAAACTAGAAAAATCGGTGACATGCGTCCCAACCATCTATCTGTAATAAGGTTCTTGTAAAGTACGGATGAAATAAGAACTGAGCTCAGATGGTATAAGGGGAGGTTGAACTTGTGCTGCGACCATCCTCCATCTTTGGGCATAATCTTTGAAAGCTTCAGTGGCTTTCTTGCTCATTGACTTCAGTTGTTCCCTGGTGGGGGCAGTGTCAAGATTGAACCTGCATTGTTTCATGAATATATCAGTCAAATCTCTCCATTTCTTGATCTTTGTCTAGTCAAGTTGCATGTATCATTCCAGTGCTGGCCCTTTCAAGCTCTCATGGAAGAAGAGTAGAAAAAAGTTTTTGTCTTGTGACCATACAAGCATCTTGGTGCAATAGGCCTTAAGATGGTATATCGGATTCCCTATGCCGTTGTACTTATCAAAGTCTGGCATCTTGAATTTCTTGGGAATTGAGACATGTGGTGCCAAGCATAAATCTTTTAAATCAAGTGAACCCCAAGTGTTCGGTCCTTGAAGGGCTTTTAGTTGGTCTTTTACTTCACCTAACTCTTCCTTCCACCCCTCCTTTTCAGCTGATAGGGAGGGAATGTTGAAAGTGTATGTTGAATCTTTACCTGGCTGTTCCTCCTTACTGTTCGGAATTTGAGGATTCTGTTTACTCTGAGGCTCTTCTATCGTTTTTTCTTTCTCGCCATTTTCTGGTATGCTTATCTCAACATTTTTCAATGGATTAGATGTTCCTGACTCTTTTTCATTATTCTAGGCTTGAAGAGCTATAGCCAAGGTGGAAATCATTTCTTTCAAATATGCCATTTGTGCCTCCATATGAGACATCCGATGATTCAGATTAGATTCGGCTTCACCGGGATTAGCTGCCATCTGACGACTAC
Source organism: Inga laurina (assembly GCA_963855925.1). NCBI lineage: Eukaryota > Viridiplantae > Streptophyta > Magnoliopsida > Fabales > Fabaceae > Inga > Inga laurina. Next base: position 5,683,758 of record OY979706.1, on the reverse strand, counting down.
GTGAGCGCGTGTTGTATGAATGCGCAGGGGGTAGTATTTAAAAATATTATGGCCTTTAACTTTATTATATTTACCCAAATAAAAAAAAGAATATTTACAAAACTAAATGAAATGAAAACTAAAGAAGAAGAAAAAAAAAAGAACACTTATTTACAATAAGAAAAAATATATTTATTTAAAAAAAGAACATTTATTTACAACAAGAAAATAAGAAAAAAATGTATTCATTTACAATATTGGACTTGACCTAGGATGAAAACCTAGGGCCTACGTACCCTTTAGAGGGATCAAAGCCCACGTAGTTCGGGGGTAGAAAGGCGTGCCACTTGGTTGGTGTTTTTTTAGAAAATGTTTATTTAATTTATTTGAGAAAAATATCTTTTTTTGTTTGGTTTGTGTTATTTACTTTTTTTCAAAAGGCATTTTTTTTATTATCTCATATGAAACTAAATTCATTTACTTGAAGAAAAGAATCTTTTTTTTTTTATGTTGAAACATTTTTATTTGCAAAGAAAAAGAAAAGAAGTGCATTCTCATCATATCATTTATAATAGAAAATTCAAGATGACAAGAAAATCAAGAAAGACATGATGAGAGCATGTACCTTTTATGATTTGAATCCCACTACAACAAGAGATAGGGTGATAGATAGAGTCGGGAAGATGGGCCAAGCCCGTCGGGCCGGCCCTTTTAGGCCCTGGCCCTTCAACGGCCGGGCTTGTAAATTGTAGCCTCAAAAGGAAGTCAGGCTTAAAAGGGCCGGCCCTTTAGGCCCGTTTATTTTTTATTTTTCTTACTTGGAAAGAAACCATGTTACATTTTTGAATTACCTTATTGAATCTATATGTCACTCTGTCCTCATATTGTATAAAGTATGATTTTTGAGTATATTATTTTGTCTAATTGAATCATATTGTGATTTTTGAGTATGATTTTTGAGTATATTGTTCTACCTATTTAGACTAAAATCATATTATATAATATTCTGCCTAATAGAGTATGATTTTTTATGGAGGTTGTGATTATTTGACTACTTGAACCTATTGCTCAAAGTGAAACACAATCAAATGTCCTTGAAATTGATGATAGTGGCGAAGAAGGTGAAAATGATAGTCGTCATACTCATGTTGTTTAGAGGTTAGAGTATTTAGCTTATTGCCTTCTTATACTTTGGCCGGCCTTTGTGTGAGTTATTTATGGGCATGATTTTATCTTTGATTATACATTAGTAACTGTGTTTGTTTGTTGCAAGAGACGTGTTATTTAAACCTTAATGTTGACAACATTTATGCATTAAATTAGAACTTTAATTGTTGTTATTTACTAATTATATCTCTCTGGGGAAAATATGCAGGAAAAATAGTTAAATATTGTGAAAAGGATTTCCCGACCCTGCGGGCTGGCCCTGGCCCTGATGCTCTCGGGCCGGGCCTTGAAAAACTGTAATTTTCCTGACCCCGAGCCCTTTAGGGCCGGCCCTGTTAGGCCCTGGCCCGTCAAGGGCCAGCCTTGTAGGGCCGGGCCGGCCCTGATTCCCAGCTCTAGTGATAGAACCACATAATAAATAAGAAGCAGGTATAGACAAAGCAACACATACCTCTTGAGCTCAAACACAAACACGTCCAGCAATGTTAATGTCAACCGTACAAGTGCTCCAATGAATAGATGATTCACGTCCAGCAGTGTAATATCATATATTAAGGTAGGTGGAGTGATTCATGCAATTTTTTTAGAGAAAGGTGATTCATGAGGATAAACGCAGAGACAAGAATAGTCATAAAAGAACATAAAGGAAGGGGAATTAGTCAAACACACAATTTGTACAAGTGGTTGAATATTATCACAAGTAAAAGAAAAGCGTGTGAATAAAGAGCATTGAGTGAAATATATGAGAATTATGTATGAGTAATGAAATGAGAAAATAAAATTAGCTCTCTACCTTGCCTCCTTCCTCTCCCAAAATTCTTGTCTCCCTTGCTTTTAACCCTTACACTCCTATTTATAGTCTCAAGGTAGAGTTTTCTTCATAAATGTTCTTTTTTTTTTAATTTTCGTTTTTTGATTTTTTTTTGTATTTTATATTAAGAACTACCTAACTTGACCCAATCACCATCAATGGTGATTTTTTTTTATTTTCGTTTTTTTATTTTTTGTATTTTCTATTGATAAAACTTCCTAACTTGACCTAATTACCATTAGTGGAGATTTTTTCGTTTTTAATTTTTTTTCATTATTCTCTCCACAAGTAACTTCCTAATTTAAACCTATCAACATAAATGAAATTTTTTTTTTTATTTTTTATTTTTCATTTTTTTATTTATTATTTTCCCTTAATGAATAACAATGCCAATCATATCAATGAGGGGATTTATTTTAATTTTCTTTTTTTTCCCCTTTCAATGATGATTGCCTATTGAGACACCGATCATCCTCAATAGGAGGATTTCCTTATTTTTCTTATTTTCATTTTTTTATTTTTTTCTTTCAATGATGATTGCCAATTTGGACATCAATCATTATCAATTATTTTTGTATTTTTTAGTGGGGGCCCGGACAAAATAGGGTGTTCACATGGGGCATGCATCTAGATAAAGCTAACATCTCATACACATAGCATCTATCATGAATGCATTATGGTATTTGTTTCCTACTGAGATTCTCTCGAATCTCACCCTCCCCTACCAACAATTTAGACAGGAGAAGACAAAAGATATGTAAACAACAATGCAAAGTATCATACAAGGGGATTACAGTAGTGGAACGAAGACGGGAAAAAGTTTCTGTTTCACTGGGATGAGTTTAGACACCCTAGTAGCCTTGTGCGGCTACCTTAATCGTAAATATTATGTACAAACCCCTATGGAGAATTTATGTAATCATGCACATATTATCAGTATAGTTGTGTTATTCCTGTATTGCCTACTGAACCGTATATCGTTTTCCGCGAATACTCTGAAAAAGTTAAAAATGAGATAAGGGCGTGACAATAAGTCATATTTAACTAACTTATCATAATCATAGAAAGGTGGTTAGCCTATAAACTTTATCTAAAAATAAAACATTTTTTCAACTTTGCTCGTATTTAAAAGCATAACAAAAACATTACATTAGATTTCATGTCTTCTCTCATCTTAACAAATAGTATGTTGTAAAATGGGCACCCTTTGAAAAAGTTTATATATAACTTATTCGGTGACTTATATTATAAATAAAGAATTTTTTTAGAATGCATCCTATATTTGGAACTAATGCGAGTGGTAGCTATTAGCTACTATTTTTTTTCTAAAAGAAAATCTCTTTAATGTTTGTGAATAAATTATGGATTTGTGTGTCCAAAAAATAAATTATGGATTTTGCCTTGAGATAAACAAGGAAATAAATAATTGGGAGATGATATGATTCTTAAGTGGTCAACTTATCACTTATTAATTAATTCGTGGGGGTGTTTGAATTGTATCAAGACAATTAAAATGTCAAATCCACTGTGACTGGGACCATAAAGAGAAATTTTTGTTTTTGGATCTAATGGCACGTTTGAAAGAGAATCCACAACACCGTGGACCCAGTCAACACATTTCATGGCATAATTGGTTGTCTTGATAGATAACAACTACAAAATTTCATGATATTTATTAGTACTCTGATACTCTATCCCATTATTTGTATAAGAGCATGATAAATTTTTTTAAAAAATAAAATTAGTTTAAAATAATAAATATATAAAAAATAAATTATGTTTTTAGGATCTACTTATTTATAAGGGAATAAATAAGAGAGAAAAATATGGTAACAATGAGAGAAAATATAAAAAAGAATGTAGGATGATTGTATGAGAAAAAGATGAGGAGAGAAAATAGAATTAATTAGGATAAAAAATGGTAAATGTAACATCCCAAATTTTATTCACCAAGAATATATTATAATTATTATATATATTCAATGAAATGGTGAATATTTAAGGCCAAAAGAATTAAATATTGAAAATTGAAGGTTGAATAGTGTTTTCAGTGAAATCGCCTGCGAGGCAGTGAGATTGTCATATAGTTTTGGAAGACCAAATGATGACCAAAAATTATGAAATTTTACAGGGTGAAAGTAGACATCCTAAGCTTTAATTTGATAGGTCATATGACTCAATTGAAGCTATGTACAAAAATATATGAATTTTTGAAGTTAATCCAGAAAATCTGGAAAGTTTCTGGAGCAGCGGTCAAAGATTTAAAATCTGGGAATAATATGATCATTTCCAGTAAAATTCCATATTTTTCCTTGAAACTAGACTCAATGAGAGTTCCATAGGCTTTGGAATCGCCTCGAAAAAATTTCTACAAAATTAGTTATGATTTTTCAAAGTTAAGGCAGAAAATCTGCCAGAATTGGCATTATTCCGAAAATTGAAAATGAAAAGTGTTAGAAATTGATTAATGAAATTAAAATGCCAAGTGTCATGAACATATGAAGAGATAAGACCCAAGTACACTCATGATCACAAAGTATGGCATAATGCAAGGTGTCATGAGGGCAATTAAAGTGTTAAAGTGTTCATGAAAGGTGTTGCAATCTTGACCATTGGCTAGATCAAGGGTTAAGATTAAAGATGAGGGATGACAAGATATTTTATGAAGACTTGCTTCATCTTTCTCTTACCTTCATTTTCATCACTTGCAACAAGAAAAGGTGAGAGAGAGGGAGAGCTTGGGAAATCTAGAGAGAAGGAGGAGAAATCTTAAGGTAAGACCTTATGGATCCAAGTTTTAAGGCTTCCAATTTGTATAATCTCCTCTCTAATCTCTTCTTCTCCATGAAACACTATGTTTAGCAAGCCAATCTTGAGCTCAAAGAGAAGGAGAGTGGAGAACTTCTAGAGGAAGGAAAAGAACTCAAGAAGGTAACTTTACAAATCCTAAGATCATGCTAGTATGTGGTTGTTGTTGATGATTATGGTTGGATTTGGTTATTTTGTTGAGTTTGTAAATTTGGAAAGTCCTAATCCTAAGGGGTTATGCTGCCCAAATTTCTTTGAATCATGGTTAAGAAGTGTTTAAATGAGTTAATCAAGGGTTAGAAGTGAAAAAGTACAAGTTTTGGAAACTAGAACACAAAACTCCATTTCATTCCAATTTATGACCAATATTTCGGCCAGACCAGATCTGGTAGTAGGAGTGGGATTTTCATGAAATAAATGGTCCCATTGGACTCAATGGGCAAAAATAGGTGGGGTTACAGTTGGACACTTTTTCGGTAGAGGCCGAAAAAGCATATTTACGAAAACGCCACTGAAATCACTAAATAGGGGCTGTCAGGGTATTTTCGTAATTAGACCATGAATTTGGTGATTTCGAGGCCGGAAATGGATTCCTTGGGCGAAAATAAGTCAGAATAGCCCTAGTCAAAATTTTGGGAAAACGTGCCATCGGGCCGGGTACGGCGGGGCCGGGCCGGGTTCCCGGGGGCATTTTTGTAAATTTTCACCATAGACTAATATAACCACAATAAACACCATGGAAGAGTATAAAATGATACTCGGATAGGTTATGACCTATTTCTGGTACATTTAATATTTTAGGACCGATTTAGAGGCCGGATACGACACATTCTTCGAGGCACATTTAAAAGAGGATTATAAAGCTTTGAGATAGGGACATTATCCTTCATACACTATGCCATAAGTTATGTGATTGTGTGGATGCCATTGTTTTGTAAATGCACTTTATTAATAACATGATTTGCCTAGAGAAAGGCTGTTAGTGCCAGAGGTGCACTTACACTGGGAGTTGGCAGAAGTCCAACCGGTGTAGATTGTGGGGCTGGGCCCTACTCATGTATACATGATGATGATGTGTTTATATTGTTCATTAATTTGTGCATACCTTGGCGCATGACATATTTACTTTTCGCATTTTCTATGAATGATATTATGTCTCTACGGGGATTCTTCGGAATCTCACCCTATTTTTAAACAAATACCTCAGCGGGTACCAGTGGGAAAAAGGGAAAAGAAGTTGTCGCCGAGAAGTGAGTGGCACGTGTCCCGAGGCGAGGATATGAACGTGGTTATGCTTTAGTCTATGCCTCAATATTTTGGTTAATTTGTAAATATTAAAACTTCCGCTGTATTTTGTTTCCGTCGACGAACAATATTGGAATTGTAAACGAACGACGTTGGGATTGTAAATGAATATTTTTATCAGTATAATTGTACTTTTCTGTATGCCCATTGAATTCCGTCGTTATTACTCTTTGATTATCGAAATGGAAACGGGTGTTGACAGTAAAAACATATTAAATATTCAAACAACTCTAAGTGGGATCTTGTGGAAAAGATAAAGGCAATTCAAATTTCATACTCTTATAAGAAAGAGACAAGGGAGTACGGATTGCTTTGAAACATTTTAAAATTAAAATGTCTTGAAGAAGAAAGCTATTAGTATTTTTTATATGACTATTTGGCATTTAATATTATTAAATGATATTCAAATATTGTAATGCCAAAACAAAAGTAACTCATTTTATATATTCAATCAAGCCTATATTATAACAATGCTTAAAAAGGGATCACATTCCCTCTCTTTTTTCCTCATAAATAGATACAAATGCTATTTTTATCATAAATTTTTTCTTACTATTTATGCACATTTTTGGTCCAACTCTTACATTACATATTGAATCTAAGAGTCTAAGTCCTTTTTATTTTAGCGTAATTTTTCACATGAGATGTCAAGGTCGACATCAATTAATAGATGCCACCAACTTCTTTGAATTGTACGATTTATCTGTTTTAAAGAATAAAATGTAAGTAAAAATTTTTATGGAAAGTTTTTAAAGATTAATTTATGATGAAGTTAAGAGCAATTAATATCCATTTGACTCGTTGATATTTAAAGCAAAAGAATTGTTTATTCTGTTTTTATATCTTAAAATGAAATTTATGATTTAGAAGTGTTGTCAAGGTAGCTAGGTTCTACTTTTGGAGATAGCAAGTATAGCAAGTTAGGCCCTGATCTCAATTGTCGAACTCTAAAAGCTTATGTATAGTATTTTAACCAAAGAAGACGTATTATTTAAAAAAGACAGTATTTTTTCAGGCACGTTCACAATATTGCGTACCATGAAAAGGGCAAAGAAATATCTTTTAGGACCGCTTGTTACGTTAAAGAATTTTAAAGAAATGAAATTGAGAAAAAGAAAGATGAAAAGGAATAGATTATGGATGCAATAAATTTCTTTTCTTTTTTTGCCAAAGTATATATATTTTGTATGCAATTAAAAGTAAAAGACATTCTATTGTGAAAATTGCTTGACATATGTAATAAATAATATATATGATTTTTTTTATGTAGATCTATCATTCTATTAGAAACAATCATGTTTGAAACATGTTTAGATATTAAATGTAAATATATCTCACAATAGGATTTAAATATTTTTTCGTCACATTATAAAGAACCAACTTCTTTTTATCGTTGAAAATGTAACAAAATAAGAATTTGAAAATGGAAGCTTATCGCATAACGCACACCTAACATAAAGATTAGAGGGAGAAGAGGGAGGCATATTATCGTATTATGGCTAGCTTTGAGCAATATTCATGAAATTTGGAAAATGACAACAAAATGGTCATTCTCACTTGAATTCCATGAAGAAATTTAAATTATTCATTGGGAGATAAGAAGGAAAGAAAAAGAGTATACCAATTTGTATTCTTACCTTTTTCTCAGCAAAAGAGGAGGGAGCTTGCAGGAGAGAGAAGAACAGAATTTGGAGAAGAAAGTGATGATGAAATGAGGCAGAGGAGCTGATTGGTTTCCTCATTATGCTTAATTCCCTTTGCCTGTCTTCAACCTTGTGCTGCAACAGCTCTTATATACATAGATCATAAGTACATAAGCGAGGTCAGATCCATATAAAAGAATCATATATTTTACACCAGGACAAACAAAAAGTGAAACTCCAACCCTCTATTAATAGTCTTCAGAATGAAACTCTAATGCATCCTTTTTGTTAATGTAGAGTAGTTAAGAGTAAACAAAAGTTAAAATATTAATTGGGTCAAATGGTTCAATAGTTGTTCTGGTTAGATAATTCTTAGTAGAAGAAGTTAATCACTTGGAGTTCAATATTATGTTAAAAGCCCTTTTTAAGTTTTTATTCTTTTTTTATCCATATTATAAGTCACATCTAACTATCTTATCATAATCATAGAGATGTGGTTAGCTCATTAACTTTTATCTAAAAATAAAACATTTTTTCAACTTTGCTCATATTTAAGAGCATAAAAAAAAATTACATTAGATTTCAAGTTTTCTCTTAACAAATAGTAAGTTGTAAAATGGGCACCCTTTGAAAAAGTTATATATGACTTATTAGGTGACTTATATTATAAATAAAGATTTTTTTTTAAAAAAAAATGTGTCCCATATTTGGGACTAGAGCGAGTAGTTGCTAGTAGCTACTATTTTTTTCCCAAAAAAAAAAAAAAAAATCTCTTTGATGTTTGTGAATAAATTATGGATTTTCCCTTGAGATAAACAAGGAAATAAATAAATAAAGGGGAGATGATATGATTCTTAAGTGGTCAACTTGTCACTTACTATCTCCGATCTTAAATATAAGATAAATTTGATTCTTTTTTAAGAGATTAAGGAAACTAAATAAACTATTTAATCATATTATATGTTATATATCCTTAGATTATATATTAGTTTATTAGTGAAATCAATTTGGAGAAAAAAATATAAATAAAAATAAGGAGAATTGTCCAAAAATACCTTGGGAGCAAATTAATTGCTAATTGCTACTAAATATGCAGACGATCTTCCGTGTGTGCAAGCGATCTTCCGTTTTGTACAAACCATCTTCCATGTGTGCAAAAATCTTCCGTATAAATGTGCAAGCGATCTTCCATTTTGTGCAAATCATCTTCCGTTTTGTGCAAACCATCTTCCATGGTAGCATTCAGCAATTAATTTGTCAAAAAAGTATTTATCAGCAATTCTCCCATAAAAATATTCTAAAATAATTTAATTAATTTCTTTAATTTTTTTAAAAAAATTAGTTTTATCATATAATTAGCATATGAGGTAGTATTAATTAATTTGTGGGGGTGTTTGAATTGTTTCGAGACAATTAAAATGTCAAATCCACAGTGACTGAGACCACAAAGAGAGATTTCTGTTTTTGGATCTAATGGCACGTGTGAAAGAGAATCTACAACACAGTGGGACCCAGTCAACACATTTCATTAGGGGTGAGCAAATAAAAACCGAAACCGAAAACCGAACCGAACCGAAGGGATTTCGGTTTTTCGGTTTCGGTTTTTCGGTTTTTGATCGGTTTACAAAATATACATATTTCGGTTTTCGGTTTTCGGTGCGGTTTTTGTAAAATTATTTCGGTTTTAACCGAATAACCGAAGTTATGCTAAACGACGTCGTTTTATGTTTTTTTTTTTTCTTGCTTTCAATATTTACCTCACTCCCCAACTTAACCCAGACCCAATGTCCCACAAATCCCAACCCAATACCCAACATTGAGCCCAAAAAAAAAACCCAATTCCCACGGGTCACTACTTGTCTACTACTCTACTTCACTCAAAGTCTCAAACTCTCACTCGTCTCTCAACTCTCAAGTTCTCTCAGATCTGGAACCCTAGCCGTTCTCTCTTCCTCTCGGCCTCTCCCTCTCATCACTCACTTCGTCCTCACTCGGTCACTCCTCAATCTGCTCGGCCTCTCCCTCTCATCTCTCACTTGTTCCAAGCTGCCCTCCCGCGCGCAAAATTTCTCCTCCGCCTAGTTCCGTGTTCGCGTGGCTGTCCTGTCACCGTCGCCGTCCGTCAAGCCGTTGCCACCGTCGCCTCTGGTAATCGCTGTCTTCTTCAAGCTTCGTCATCATCTTCGTCAGCATCGTCATCATCTTCTCCCATTCTCCTTCAGGTTTGTGCTTTGCTCCTGTAACGCACTGTGAAAATTATTCCGCGGCTCTGCTCCTGCCATTTTTTGTTCTGGTTTGTTAGCTTCAATAAAGTCTGTTCGATAGCCTTGGCGCCATTTTTGTTCTGCTCCTGCCATTTTTGTTCTGGTTTGTCCTAACTCTTTCGGTCTCTCAGCTCTCTGGTTCTGTTTTTTTTTTTTAGCTTTGGTTCAGTTTTTTTATTTGATCTCACACTTGGTTCTGTTTTTTTATTTGATCTCACACTTGGTTCTGTTTTTTTTAGCTTTGGTTCAGTTTTTTTATTTGATCTCACACTTGGTTCTGTTTTTTTTAGCTTTGGTTTAGTGATGTGTATACAATTTGTATGATTGTTCAGTGGCTGTATTCAGTTATGTGTGTTAATTATAAAGAAGTAATTAAATGAATTAGAAAGTTGAATCACAAGTAGAGTTCATTACCTCAGCTTTTGTCTACAGCACAGTCCAAGCCTTTCGAAACTTTGAAGAGCTTTAGAGAATTAGAAAGTTGAATGACAAAATTTTGTTTGCTGGATGTTGTAGGAATTTTTTTTTATTGTTTAGTCTAAGATTTGGTAAGAGCATGTGGTTAAAGATGATGATATTTTGATTGCAGAGGAGATCGGATTAGCAAATGATAGTTTATTACATAGCTATGATCTTGTGCAAGTTTACAACTGTAACTGATGTTGATTTACTGTCACTGTTATTTTTCCCTGCATTCTACCAAAATGGTGTTGCTATGCGCCTATGCATCAAATAAATTGGGTTCATACTTCTGTTTTTAAGCATTTTCATAATATCTGTTCTGTTCCTAATTGAATGGGATGTCTTTTGCAGGTGAAATTATGGCTGAACAAGCTGGTGCTCAAGCAACTGGGGGGCAAGGTGCAAATCAAAACACTGAGCCTTCACCAGTTATCACTGGAAAAAGGAAAGTTATGAAGAAAAGATCAAAAGTGTGGGACCACTTCACTAAATTTGTGAATGATGCTGGTGAGATAAGAGGTAAGTGCAACTACTGTGGAAAGGATCTTGCTTGTGATCCAAAATCTAATGGGACCACTGCACTAAATAATCATTATATGAATGTTTGTAAGCAGAGGCCCCCTCCTGATGAACTTAAACAAACTCATTTGAATTTTAATGCTGAAGATGATAAATTGGGTATTGTGAATTGGAAATTTGACCAAGATAGTATTAGGAAAGGCTTGGCTTCTATGCTAATCATTGATGAATTGCCTTTTAAGTTTGTTGAGGGGGTTGGGTTTAGGAATTTCATGTTGTCTGCCCAGCCCAGATTTAAAATTCCATCAAGATGGACAATAGGCCGTGACTGTTTCAGCATGTATATGGATGAAAAAATGAGATTTAAAGATTATTTGCTCCATAAAAAGCAAAGGGTCTGTCTTACTACTGACACTTGGACATCAATTCAAAGGATTAATTATATGTGTATTACTGCTCACTTTATAGATGACACATGGTCAATGAAAAAAAGAGTTTTGAATTTCATTCCTATTGCTAGTCATAAAGGGAGGGACATTGGAATTGAAATGGAGAAGTGTTTGCTTGAGTGGGGTATTGAAAGGGTTCTTACAATCACTGTGGACAATGCTAGCTCTAATGATGTTTCAATTGAATATTTGGTTGGAAACATTGTTAGGTGGGGGCAGTCAGTTATGAAATGTCAGTTTTTACATATGAGATGTGTGGCACACATAATTAATTTGATTGTTAATGAAGGGCTGAAAGAGGTTGGTCAGTCAGTTAAGAAAGTTAGAGAGGCTGTTCGTTTTATTAGACAGTCACCACTTAGAATGAGAAAGTTTAAAGAGAGTTGTGTTGATGAGAAAATTCAGTCCAAGCAAATGTTATGCTTAGATGTCCCTACAAGGTGGAATTCTACCTATTTGATGTTAGAGACTGCTCAAAAGTTTGAGGCTGCCTTTAAGAGGTATGAGGACAAAGATCCATATTTTAGATTTGATCTTGAAGAGGGGGTGCCTGAACAGGAAGATTGGAAGAATGTTAGGAGGATGACTATGGTATTGAGTCATTTTTTTGATCTAACTGTGCGAATTTCTGGTTCTTTATATGTTACATCCAATAATTTCTTTCGTGAAATTTACAAGGTTTATCGATTTTTGGATGAGTGGACTAAAAGTGATATGATTGAGTTAGCTAATGTTGCAAGTAGAATGAAGGAAAAATATGACAAGTATTGGGGAGATCCTATGAGGATCAATAAACTTCTTTATATTGCCACTATTCTTGACCCCCGATATAAGCTAGAGTGGGTGCAATTTGCTCTATGTAAAATGCATACACGTGCTATTGGTGAACATTTGGGGGTGCTTATTAAAGAAGTCTTCATTTCTTTATATAATGAGTACAAACAAGTGCCGTCTCCATCAGCACAGCTTGAAAGAGGAGGATCTGTTGACACACAAGAAGATCTTCTTGATGATGATGACCCTAGTCTAAAAGTTAGGAAATTGCTTGATATTGAGGAGCAATTATTCATGGATGAACATCTTGGTGGAAGGACTAGTAGAACAGAAGTGGATAGATATTTGAATGAAGAAATTGAGCCCAGAAAAGATGATTTTGACATTTTAAGTTGGTGGAAGGTAAATAGTCCTAGATTCCCTATTCTTTCTCAAATAGCAAGGGATGTGTTGGCTATCCCAATTTCTACTGTTGCTTCTGAGTCTACCTTCAGCACTGGAGGAAGAGTTCTAGATTCATTTAGGAGTTCTTTAACTCCTAAAGCTGTGCAATCCCTGATTTGTGCTCAAGATTGGCTTAGGCACTCACTTAACTATGTTGAAGAAGTATGGGATGATGATTTTCAGCAAATAGAACTTGGTAATATCTTTTACATCTATTTTCTGTCTTTATAAAAATAATAATATATATATTATGATATTTCATGGGAAGTCTAATTTTTTGTTTTTATTGCTAGATTTTCAAAAGATTGCATTGGAGGCAACTGTCGATATATAGTAGATGCAATGCTAATATGTTTGTAAGTCATTTATCAATATCTTTGTATTATTGTAATATTTTATTTCTTTTCTTTTCATTTCATTTATGCTCCTGTTTTGGATCATTTTATGATGGCTATATATTTTGTTCAAATATTTCAGCACACAAAGGGTCAATGGATCATGGATGAGTTGCTGCGGTTGATTTTGGTGTTGTCACTACACAGCAAACTTTTGTATTTGATTTGATGCTCCAGTTTAATTGGAAACATTGCTCTTAAATTTGCCATTTTTTGTATGATGTTTATTGGCACTTGGCTTTTTGATTGATGTTCGATGTTTGATGTTTGATGATTATTGGCCAACATTGTTGTCAAACTTGGCTTTTTGATTTATGGTTTGTTACTTTGTTTCTTCAATGTTAAACTGTAGCTACTTTGTTGGCAAAAAGGCCTAAAATGTGGTCAGGCTTGAACTAAAAAGGCCCTTATTTCTATATTTTTCGGATTGGACAAGTTTGAACCAAAAAAGCCCACAATGTAGCCCAATCACCGAAAAACCGAAATACCGAACCGAAATATTTCGGTTATTCGGTTTTCGGTTTTTCGGTGAGTTCGGTTTCGGTTCGGTTGTGAAAATATGCATATTTCGGTTTTTCGGTTTTTTCGGTTTTAACCGAATACCGAACCGAAAAACCGTTTGCACACCCCTACATTTCATGGCATAATTGGTTGTCTTGATAGATAACAACAATAAAATTTCATGATATTTATTAGTGCTCCCTCTCATTATTTCCCTCTCATTATTTTTATAAGAGCTTGATAAATCTTTTAAAAATATAAAATTAGTTAAAAATAATAAATATATAAAAAAATTATTTTTTTAAGTATGCACTTATTTATAAGGGATAAGTTAGAGAGAAAACTATAGTAATAATGAGAGAAGATATAAAAAAGAATGTAGTATGATTGTATGAGAAAAAAATGAGGGGAGAAAATAGAATTAATTGGGTAAAAAATGGTAAAAACATATTAAATGTTCAAACAACTCTAAGTGAGATCTTGTGAAAAAGATAAAAGCAATTCAAATTTCAGACTCTTATAAAAAAGAGAGAAGGGAGTACGGAGTACTTTAGAACATTTTAAAATTAAAATGTCTTGAAGAAGAAAGCTATTAGTATTTTTTATACGATTATTTAGAATTTAATATTATTAAATGATATTTAAATATTGTAATGCCAAAACAAAAGTAACTCAATCAAGCCTATATTATAACAATGCTTAAAAGGGATCACATTCCCTCTCTTTTTTCCCCATAAATAGATACAAATGCTATTTTTATCATAATTTTTTTCTTACTTTTTATGCATATTTTTGGTCCAACTCTTACGTTACATATTGAATCTAAGAGTCTAAGTCCTTTTTATTTTAGCCTAATTTTTCATATAAGATGTCAAGGTCGGCATCAATTAATAGATGCCACCAGCTTCTTTGAATTGCACGATTTATCTATTTTAAAGAATGAAATATAAGTAAACATTCTTGTGGAAAGTTTTTAAAGATTAATTTATGATGAAGTTAAGAGCAAGTAATATTCATTTGACTCGTTGATATTTTAAAGCAAAAGAATTGTTTATTCTGTGTTTATATCTTAAAATGAAATTTATGATTTAGAAGTTGTCAAAGGTAGTTTCTACTTTTGGAGATAGCAAGTAAGGCCCTAATCCTAATATATTGTCGAACTCTAAGAGCTTATATATACTATTTCAACCAAAGAAGACGTATTATTTAAAAAACACAGTATTTTTTCAGGCATGTTCACAATATTGTGTACCATGAAAAGGGCAAAGAAATATCTTTTAGAACAGCTTGTTACATTAAAGAATTTTAAAGAAATGAAATTGAGAAAAAGAAAGATGAAAAGGAAGAGATTATGGATGCAATAAATTTCACTTTTTTTTTTTGCCAAAGTATATATATTTGGTATGCAATTAAAAGTAAATGAAATTCTATTGTGAAAATTGTTTGGCATATGTATTAAATAATATATATGATTTTCTAATGCACATCTATCCTTTTATTAGAAACAGTCATGTTCAAAATATATTTAAGCACTAAATGTAAACATATCTCACAATATGATTCAAATATTGATTCGTCATATTATAAGAAACTAACTTCTCTTTACCATTGAAAATGTAACAAAATAAGAATTTGAAAATGGAAGCTTATCGCATAAAACACAACTAACATGAAGATTACAGGGAGAAGGGGGAGGCATATTATCATATTATGGCTAGCTTTGAGCGATATTCATAAAATTTGGAAAATGACAACAAAATGGTCATTCTCACTTGAATTCCATGAAGAAATTTAAATTATTCCTTGGGAGATAAGAAGGAAAGAAAAAGAGTATCTCAATTTGTAGCTTATTATTATTCTTGTTCTTTGTCCTTCCTTCTTTTTTAAAATGGAAAGGAAGGAAACCACTTTTGTTTGTTTGTTTTTTTTTTCTAAGAACAAGATTTTGATCGCTAAACATATTCATACAAGAAATGCCGCATATAGTGGTCCAAAATTGTCAAAATGCCTTCGAGCTCGAGGTGCAATCCCATTTTGTACTTGAGTAATGTTTGTATTGGGTTAATGTGTAAATTTGTCTTGAAAATTTTTGTTGAGGAGTAATGTTATCTTGAAGGTTTTTTAGGTTTAATATTGTCTCAAAAGCATTAAAATAGAGTAATGTTGTCATTTTCAATTAAAAAGTTAAGGATAAATGTTTGTTTTTTAATGGTATGGGACAACATTACTACGTGTTGAAACTTTCGGGGTGATATTAAATCTAAAAAAATTTTCAGGATAACATTACTCCTCAGCGAAAACTTCCAAAGTAAATTTATACTTTGACCCCTATTTTATAAATATGTCTTTATGCTGAAGACTGTTAAGAGAAAATGGCAAGTCTTTAGCTTTGACATCTATAATATGCTGTGAACATGTGAAAGCTTTATGCTCATTTTAGAATGCGAAGTGCTGGTAATTACATACGACAAAACAAATACTTCAAAGATGCCGGTGGAACACTTTCGCCTCCCTCGAAGGAATAGACTGGGTTAAATGGAATCTGACCCATGAAGCTGGTCAACGACATACGAAAAAAGTTCCTTGGTCAACTTTGTTTAGGTATGTTTGTTGGGATATTTGGGTGGCACATTGTAACAAACTTTTTGGAGAAACTAGTCAAGGTGACGATAAGAAGGTAAACACAAGTTTCTTTAGAGCCAGTGCTGACCAAAATCTGATGTGTAAGGGAACTCTTGTTAACTTGGAGGGCACTAAACCAAGGAACCATGTCAGATGAATTCAAAGATTTCTTTATCGTGGAGGTGGATGGCTCAATTTTAAGTGATGGTAGAAGTGGATGTGGGGGAACTGTGAAAGACACTAGTAATCAATGGATTTGTGACTTTACCTGCAAACTCATTGGTATCTTGCCCACTATAGCTGAGTTGATTTGTATGATTCATGGCTTTTACTTATGTTGAAGTAAGGGTATTCGCAAAATATGCTTTTGTCGGATTGTATATAAGCTATTAATCTAGCGGTCAGGGGTTGTGATTTTGAATATCCATTCAGAGATCTTATGGATGAGATGAGATCTCTTATTTATAGAGATTGACAGGTTAATTTTGTACATGTTCCAAGAGAGAACCTTATCCTTGCTGATAGATTGGCTAAACTAGCTCATACTATTTATGGTAATTTTTATATTTTTGATCACCCCTTACCTCTCAATCAAGAGGTGGATCATGATGAAATAATGCAAGTTTCTACATATCCCCTTTTGTACTTGTTTCTGAGGAATGATATCCAATGTTTATTAAAAAAAAAAATACTTCAAAGATGTTTTCTGCTGATAGAGGAATGGAGTGAGAGGAGAGAGAATTTTCAAAAATGGAAATATTGGATAGAAATTAGATGATTTTTTAAAAAGTTACTTTTAAATATTACCCCCAGTTCTAAAATTTATTGCCCAAAAGTCCCTCAAAATGTTTCAAGTATGCATATGTAACCTATTTTAAGATGCAATTCTTCTTTAGCTATACGTAATCTATCTTCAACTCTGTACAAAACAGAAACCATTTGCATATAACTAAGGATGTGTTAGACGCAACTGAAGAAAAATTACACCCACTAAAGATGAATTGCACCCATTCAAAGCCCTGACCTTAAGAACTTTTGGGAACTAAATTTTGCAATGAATTCTTCAGAAATTTTTAAATATATAAAATCCAAATTTATCTAAATGGATTTTTTTTTTGAAGTGTCAGATCAAACTCATGATCAGGTTCGAGCATATGGAAGTAAGTATTTTGCAAGGTATAGATGGAAAGGCAAGGTGGGGTTAGGTTTAGGGAAAACGAAGTGCAGAACAAAAAATTTGATTGGGCAAATAACTCACAGCCATGCTGTCCCAGCTGTACATTTCTCTGTAGATATTCAAATATCATGTGTTTGATTTAGCGATTGTACGATTGATGCTTTCTCCTCAATCACACGATCAACGGGAAGCTAGCCAAGTGAGCTTTAGGCTTAAGATAAAAAAAGCGATGGAAAAATAGAGTTTCTCAATCTAGCGTTTAATAATTTTAATTTTGATAAAAGCTCGATTGTGTAATGTGATTTATGTTTGTAACAGTGATTGTATAAATGACTTTTATAAAAAAAAAAACATTTGTTTGGATTGATTTAAGCACAAGTGACTTTTGTGATAATAGTAGGAGAGAATGGGTGGAAAAATATTTTAAATGGTTAAAAACACTAAAAAAGAGTTTAAAATAATTTTTGGAACTGAAAAAGTACATTAAAGATAAAATTGCAATCAGTCTGATAATACATTGGGTACAGTTGAAAAAATATTTTAAGAGTTAAAAGCACCAAATAATAGTTGAAATTAATTTTTGTAGCAAAAAAAGTACATTAAGGGTAAAATTGCAATAAGTCTGATAGTACACTGGACACAACTGAAAAAATATTTTAACCATTCTCACTCTCCCCAAAAGCTAAATCAGTAAAAGCTAAGAAATGGAGTTTATGACAAAAGCTATTAAGATAGAATTAAGCTCGATTGCTCACCGGTGAAACAAAACACTGCATTTTTTTTTTCAAATAGGCTATTGAGGTTATTAGCTCAAACTCTCAATTGGGGGGTCAAACCCCCCAAACACACAAGTATGTGTTTGGAATAGCGATAGGAAAAATGGAGTTTCTCAATTTAGCTTTTGGTAATTTTATTTTTGGTAAAAGCCCGATTGTGTAATGTGATTTATGTTTGAAACAACGATTGTATAAATGACTTTTGTAAAAGTAAAACTTATTTGAATTGACTTAAGCACAAGTGACTTTTATGATAATAGTAAGAGAGAGTGGGTGAAAAAATATTTTAAAGGGTTAAAAACACCAAAAAATAGTTTAAAATAATTTTTGGAACTGAAAAAGTGCATTAAAGATAAAATTACAATCAGTCTAATAACACACTGGGTACAGTTGAAAAAATATTTTAAGGGTTAAAAGCACCAAATAATAGTTGAAATTAATTTTTGTAGCAAAAAAAGTATATTAAGGGTAAAATTACAATCAGTCTGATATCACACTGGACATAATTGAAAAAATATTTTAACCATTCTCACTCTTTCCAAAAGCTAAATCACTAAAAGCTAGGAAATAGAGCTTGTGGCAAAAGCTATTAAAGTGAGATTGAGCTCAATTGCTCACTTTGACATCAAACACTCATTTTTTTAAAACTCAATTGTCAATTGGTATTTTGGGGGCAATTGAACTTTTGGGGACCAAACTCTCCCCCAAACACAGCCTTTAAGCCCATAGGCCGTTAATTTCGCATTAAATGCCTTATAAATTTCCCCATCAATATTCTCTCTCTATTCTGCCTCTTTAGTTGTCTTGTCTGGTTCTGTTCTCGTCCGAAGCTGAGAGAGAGTCGAGGACGTCTTGCGGCGGCGACGGTCACGTTTGAGCATGAAGCTTGCTTTTCCGGCGTCCTTTTCAGGTGCGTGAGTGTTGAAGTCCGTCACAGTGGGCGTGAGTGTTGCAGTCCGGTTGGCAGCGTCCTTTTTTCTTCTACGTTTCCTTTACAGTGGGCGTTAGCGTTGAAGTCCGGCGGCTGGTTTTGAAGGCCGACGGTGTGTTCTGGCAGTATCCTTTATGTGCACCCTGTTCTCCGACAGATGTTATGTGGGTATGAGATCCATGATTCCTTTATGTGCACCCTGTTCCTGACTCGCCGAGAAAGGTCAACTCTTATGGTTGTTGTTCACTCTGTTTTGGAACTTGACAAATCCTTTGTTGGTCAAGCATAGTATTTCATTGCTGTATGAACGATTTTCTGGCTCAGAATAAGATGAATGAAGTTACACCAGTTGCTTTGCAAAGAATTTTTTTCTTTCCGTGATAGTACTTTTGAAGAATAAGATGGATGAACTAGAAGCAAGAACCAAGAAAAGAGAGAAAATCAAGAGAAAACCCAAATGAAATCCAATCTCAATTTCAGAGCAAAGCCAAAAAGGGTTCTTCTGTTGCGGGTAATGGTGTTGTTCCCTGTATGAGTAAATATATAAGAAGCAAGAAACGACGAAGAAGAAGAAGAAGAAGGGCTAAACAGGACAGAGAGAAAGGGAAGGCCTAGAGATGGCCATTTCATTGACGAGTGCGGCAATGTCTTGAGGATTGAGCTGTTCATGAGTGGACAATTTTTAAAAATGCCTCTTTTCTTTAAAATTGAAAAAAAGAAAAAGAAAAAAGAACTTCCTTTTTCTTTGATTAGAATTTCTTTCTTTAACAAGCCTAATTTAATGCGTCTTTCATTTAGAGTAGTAAATAGGTAAGTATAAGAAATATTTTAACATTGGGACATCTTTAACCTAAATTAATCATTTTTGTGACATCATAAGGGACTAAATTGTATGGCACCTTTGATATGATTTATTCATATTTTTATTGTAATTTTATTACGTATTTTACCATTGCCAAATTTTCAAAGTTGATTTTTTCACTTCTCATAATTTTTAACATTTTTTCTCTTAAATATCAGAAAATTACTTATGCAAAAGCCAAACCAAACACTTTTTGAGTTTCATAAAAGCATTTATCCAATTGCCAATTCAAACATTAATCATTTTACCCAATCTTAAGATTCCATAAGTCAAATTAAAAATAGGCTACTTTTCTTACCGCTATTCCAAAAACACCTGTAGATGATTGTATTCCTTGTTTTTCTCATTAGGTCATACTTCGTAAACACATTCTTTCCATCAAGCATTGTAAGTAACTAAGTACTACTCCCTCCAGTCCACAATATAAGGCACATGGAGAATAAATGCATGGTCCACAATATAGGGCATCTGCAGTTTAATTAATGCATTTATTTCTATTTTACCCCTGTGATTAATACTCACTTTCCAACTTTGCCTACTAATTATATCCCCTCTCTCTAAAATAAAAATTCCAATGCAAGTATAATGATGCATGTGTTTGGTATCACTTATTTTTGGACAATAAATACTTATTACGCAAGCTGAGATAAAACTCCTTTCACATACTTACCTCGTATACCATGAATCACGACTTATAAGCATTTATTACCCAAAAATAAATTATCCCAAACGAGCACGATAATTGGTGGCTATTCTCTCTCCTCACAACTATCATTTCCCATACAATTACTTTTATGAAATGACTTTCTCTCACATTTGATAAAAGAAAAGTGATAAACATGCCTTTATGGGGTTGAATAAACCTCATGAGATTGAAAAAGCGTATGGATATGAGAGAATACAAATTGGGGAAAGAATTTTTTACAATTTTTCAAACACATTTCTCAATAAGGATAAAAGTGAAAAAAAAATTATATTTTAAGACATATTAAATGACTTAACTACCATTTTTTATTTCTTGTGAATTAGTTAAGGTGCCTTATATTATGAACCGGAGGGAAAATAGATTTTACATTAAAGATACTTTGACAGAATTAATAGGCTCTTAAATATGGAATAATCCCCCCCCCCCCCAACTTTTTTAAGAACTGATCCTCTGCTACTTTTGAAACAAGCCAACGATTAATATAAAGGTTTGATTGTTAATAGAATATAATGACATTATTTAATTCATGTAATTGAACTCACCCAATAGAATAAGTTTATTGTTGTGGGTCATAGGTGTTCAACTTGAGATGGGTCTGTTAGTTTATGGGTTGGCGTAGTCCCAAAGGTGTGATCATTGCTATACATGGACGTGCTCCAGTATCAGCGCAACGCCTAATGTCAAAAGAGAAGGGAACCTTTTAGAGCATGCCTCTTGGTTATATAGGTTTGGTCAGATCAAGGTTTGAGAAAGCAAAGAAGAAAAATTTGTCGGGATTATACTCTTAAACAATTTTATTATTATTATTATTATTTTGTTAATATGCAAATTTATCTTAAAAGTTTTTGCTGAGAAGTAATAGTACCCTTGACATTTTGTTTGGTACAATATTACCTTGGAAGTAATAGAATGAAACAATGTCAACTTTTACCATTAAAAAGTTAATAGTCAATATCAATTTTTTAATGGTCAAAATTAGTTTTTTAACGGTATAGGACAACATTCTTATGTTTTGAAACTTCTAGAGTGACATTGAATTTAAAAAAACTTCCGGGATAACATTACTACTCAGCAAAATCTTTCAAGATAAATTTGTATCTTAACCCTTTGTTTTAACCAAGAAATGACACCTAAGTTTTATGTTTAGTAGTACAATGTCAGACCCATCGTTTGACAGATGGTGAATTTTTTTTATTACCATTAGCACTTATATAAATATCATTTTTACCTAAAAAAAGTCCTAATATAGATGTCTGCTAGGTGCAATTCTACAAGCATCGAATGCTCAAGTCTCAACATTAAAGGCAAACAAGCAAATTTGTGTATACTTAATTACTCTAAACTGCAAGTAACATTTAGAGGGTACATGTAAAATTTGTCTTGTGATATTTTATTATGGGGCTTTTGTAAGAACTAAGGCCAACATGTAGGAGAGAGCAGAATCAACTGATGCGAGTGCCACAATAAGCAGTGCAACAAGGACAAGAGTCAGAGTAGCAGTCCTTACCTGCAGAGTCCCACAATTCAAAATTTTTAATCGACAAATTCCCAGAAAGCAGAAAAAGCACCTCATATTCTAAGATTGCAAGAATCTTAGAATACTGACATGAGAATCTCTATGAAAGTTGTAAGATTGCAAGAAGACTCAGATCTCTAATCTCTATAAAGGGGAAAATACATTCTAACTCCTTCATTAAAAACTAAATATATTTCTGTACAGATAGAAAAAAAAGCACTTCACATTCTTTCTAACAAGATGAAAACCAAAAAACTTTACATGAAGTGTTCTGTACTTTCTTCCAAGACAAGCAAATTTATACTTTTCGTCACACTTTAAATTGATGTTATTCATTAAGATAGTAATTTAACCTTAATTTTGACGTAAAACATATTTTTCCAAACCATAAACTTATGAGACATACATTATCACTAAGCTCGGCCATTCTATGTACGTCAATTGGCTCGGTTGCTCAACCAAAAATGCAAATAAAGATTTTACTCCCCTGAAATTGAACACGCAGTTATTGGGTGAATCTGACTTATTTTCTATTGTCAGAACCAGAATTAGATATTGATAAAAACATTATTTTAAATATACTGCAGTTTCTTGATAAACTTGGAGCTCAAACAATACCATATGACGTCTGCTATAAGACTCAGACAAAAAGGCTCCTGAGGGAATTCATCATCAAATCTCAATTGATCATTCTTTGTAGCAGACACCATTAGTTTGGTGACAAAATGGCTTCTAGGAAAAAAATTTATCTTTGTTCTACGAACCTGCTCACACGAAACATTATAATCTTAAATGTTATTGCCCCTTAAAAACACAATGAAAGAGCTACAATGTGAATGAGGGAGTTGGGAAGAGGAAGAGAGGCAAGTCATCGTTACTGTTCTAGATGTTGAAAGAAGAGCTTTGTTATAATCAACTCTGGTAGCAAAGTGTGCCGGAAACTTTGATGAAAATGGAATATCTTGATGAAGGAAAACTATAAAACATAAATGAAGAATGTTAGATAGAACACAAATCAAGCATTCATGGGCAAAATCTAAAGAGTTGGAAGAAAACTGAACATTTTGCTGGCGGTACAGAAGGAATCACCACCTCAGGCGGAATTTTTAGCTAGCCACAACCAACTGAATGTGTGGAAATCAGCACACACTAAGTTAATACAAATATACGCAAGCTCAAACAAAACTTTTCCGTCCTCAATATCTGTGCATTACAAAGAAGAATGAAAAATATTAACCCAAAAGTAGCCCAAGGTCACACAGTAAGTGATTGAGTGTGTGTACCCAATGAACTTGCAATCTTATTGGAAAAAATTAAATCAGGCCTGCAGATTTACACAAATTAAGTAGACATAAATCATAATTGATGGAAACCAAGGCAGCAATGGATGCCTCATCACAGAAAAAGGAGCAAAGACAAGACTCCTAACAAACAATAATGGGATTTTATGTCAAACACATAAGGGGCATCCCAGAAAAAGAATCATACGGCACACTATAAGAGTTATGCTGCCAAAGAATATCTCAATATGCAAAGAAAGAGCATGACATCGTTGACTCCTCTGTTTTTAACTTCCAAAGTACTCTCATCGACCACGATTAATAACAAAATTCCTTTTTAATCTTTATCAATAGCTTCCAAGGATAGGTGAAAATAAAAAATTATAACTAGCTACCATTTTCTTTCCCACGCGAATTATCTCGACCAGATAGAGTGAGTGTTTGGGATAACAGTGGGAAAACTAACTTATTAAAAATGATTTTTTAAAAAAGTCAATTTATGAAATATGATTTATATTTGGATGAGCGATTGAATGAGTAATTTTCAATAAATCAAAACTTATTTAGATTGGTAATTGTATAAGTGCTTTTTTAAAAGTAAAAACTTGTGTTAATTATAAGAAAACAAGATATTTAAAATTAAAAATAAGTGAAAAAAGTGAAGTTAGAAAATGTGATGCCAAAATACATAATTTCACAAAAAAATATTACTAGGATTGTTTTACTTGTCTTTTTATTTTTTCAGTTCTTTCAAGAATTTTAGTTTTTTTTTCCAGCATTTATTATGTAATCATTCTTTTTATTTTTATTTTTTTGCTTATATTGTACTTTAAATACTTTCCTCTTCAATATATCATTTTATTTTTTTATCAAAACTTTATTCTTTTCTTCAAACTATTTTATACATGCAACATGAAACAACTTTAAAAAATGCAAATCCAAGCACTAGAGTGAAGTGACTCTTTTTTTTTCTTTTCTTTTTTCAATCGTTATATTTGTTTTAATTGAAAAGGATGTCAAACCAGTTTTGTGGAAGATAAAACTCTCTGTATGCTTTATATAAAAGGAATACTTTATCATTAGCACAATGCATCAAGTGCCCTACTCCTAACTTTATACTCCTTAGTTTTAAATATAAGACCCAGCTAATTTTTTTGGAAAGATTAAAAAGGTTAAACAAGTTACTTAATTATATCATATATTGTATATAATTATATTGTATAACAGTTTATAAGTCAACCAAATTAGTGTGAAGAAAAATAATAATATTAATATTTTAAAGTAGTTTAATTATTTTTCTTAATATATATAAAAAAGTCACTTAGATCTTATGTTTAGGACTTGAGATTGTATATTTGTCGTCTTGCAAAGAATATAATTTATTTAATTAGAATTAAAAACAGTTTATTAAATTTCAGTGTTTATTTGTTTTAGGCAACAAGTTGGATTTAGGTGTTATATTTAGGACCAAATCCAATCCATATCTAGCTTATATATATATATATATATATAATTATATATATGCTTTATCTCACAATTCACAAATATATAGCCTTATATTCTGATCCCTTGCGAATTGAATCATCCAACAGGAGGAAAAAAAGACATTATACGGAGTATATATGATTACGAAAATTCAGCTACTACCTGGCAATAAAGAACAGAAAAAGAAAAAAAAAAATATATATATATATAAATATAAAGGGATTCATTATTGGTCATTAATCACATCAAGAAAATGAGAGTTCCGTGAGAAAGTTCAACGTGAGGCACTTTCGTGAAAAAAGAAAAAAGCTCATGCAATTTTTTAAAAATAAATAACGAGGCTTATTCAAAAGACCTTCTTCTTGGGCTTATATTTTTTTACAAAAAAACTCAGCCAAATATCCATACAATTGTGTTGCGTTTCGTTTCGGGCTTATTAGGCAAAAACGGACTTATTAGACTCAAATAAGCCTAACAAAACAATTTTTTGAGAAATAACATTTTAGACCGTAGAACACTTTAGGTAGATGTCTTTCCACGGGAAACCAAACAGCCAGCCACAGTTAAGGTAATTTATATTAGAACAGACAAATGAACACTCTCAGAGGGTGGGATTTTAAAGATCGAGGAACGCAAATCATAATAACAGTCCTAAAGCTCAGGTACAAAATTCTATGTTCAACACAAATAAAAAACCCGTCAACAAATCACAAAATCGAAGTCGAATTTGAGGCTCAACATACATACCAAATACCCCCCGTCAGTAACGCAGAAACGAAAAATAATAGCTTCGAGAGAAGTCACAGATGTCCATATATTATGGGCTAGCCTAGCCCATTAACATATTTATTTATTGACATTTGACCCTGAAGCACTGATGTCCATATTTTCCATCTGTCTTGGGCACACCACTCTGGGTTTTTTTTTTGACGCCTTTTTGCATATAATTTTTTATTTTTTTCTTTAGATTATGAGTAAATAGCTTCTGTGACATTTACCATTTTTACAATCATTCCCTTAAACTTTTATATGTATGTATATGATTTAAATATTATTCTTTTTCAATAAGCATAACTTCCTTACTAATAATTTATTCGATAGTTCATTAATGAAATGTAATATGATAAAAAATTTATCCCAATACAAATTTAAATTTAAATGGGCGGGTAATTTGCCCGCCCGTTACGGGCTTGTTTTAGGCGGATCCAAAATGGGTAAATTTATTATGGGTATGGGCGGGCTTATGGGGTTGCGGGCTCCTTGATCAAGCCTAACTAAAACAAACAAGCAATTAGAAATAGATTGAGGCATTAAATGTAAAAAAGAGGGATAAAATTTAAACAAGTTTTTTTCGCAGAAGGTTGATATTAATTATAAAATGTTAGAATACATTAAACTCAATAATAAGAAGCATTTAGTTGATAATAATAAACAAGCGCACGAGAGTATATATAACGTTAGCTATTAATTAAATGAGACATGAATAGAGAAGTTTATTTAATAGACTAATTAAATGCATTTAAAAAAAATGTGCATAACAATTCTTTTCTTACATTATGGAATAATAACAAGGGTCTTGATATTGATATGAAATTTGCATAAAAAAATGTATGTATGTATGTATGTATGTATGTATGTATGTATGTATGTATGTATGTATGTATGTATGTATGTATGTATGTATGTATGTATGTATGTATGTATGTATGTATGTATGTATGTATGTAATGATTATTTATGAGATATGAAAAGTCAAGTTTATTTTATATATACTCATGGGATGCATGTAAATAAGAATGTGCCAAACATTTATCTTGTGCCTTACATGATGGAACAATAATAAGGGTCTTGACATTGATATGAAGTAGTGGTGCAGTGTTGAATTGGGTCCTTCAAAATGCTATTTTTGGTATCTTGTGTCCTATTTTCTTCTTTGATAGAACTCACTTAGGAGCTCAGCATGAGCAACACACTTCCTAGGGATATTTGTGAGTTCAACTATATCCAATCCTTCCCCTATCACTTCTATTTGATCCTTCTCTCCCCCTTGAATCTTGCACCTGCCACTCCTGCATCCATATGCATTTTGTTTTCATTTAACAAAATTTAATCACCACCATACAAAATATACAAACTCTAATGAAACCATTCTTAATATTTAAAAGTCCTGACTCATTCCTTAAACTCTGTATGTAACATGGATCTAATCATTAATAAAAATTTA
Organism: Inga laurina; assembly: GCA_963855925.1. Lineage (NCBI taxonomy): Eukaryota > Viridiplantae > Streptophyta > Magnoliopsida > Fabales > Fabaceae > Inga > Inga laurina. The sequence goes on along the minus strand of OY979706.1, from coordinate 5,656,658 downwards.
CTCCTTCTAGTTTTGAATGTATTAATTAGTTAGAGGTTTAATTTGATCTTAAATGTAAGATCTCGGTTTATTTTGATCTCTCAAATCTGTAATTTTTTAAAAATTGTCCCTATTGATTAAACATATTAGAAAAGTTTTCATCAATGGGCATCTCAAATGTAAAATGATTAAATATGATATTTTAAGAAAATCAATACATATTTTTTTTTACAGATAATTAATATAATTAATTTTTTAATCTATGCAGATTAGTTATTTACCCCTAAGTTAAGGATTGCATGGGTATAAAATTTATATTCAAGTGTTATTTATTTTTCAAACTCCATAAAATATACAAGACCATGCCTCACTTATCAATAAAAAATTGCAATTGTTTTTAAATTTTGGGTAAATGGATAGACTCACCAGAACAGCTAACAGTAATCTTCAAGGCTTTGGATCTCAGCTTGTGGTTGTTCATGCAACCTAATGTTATCACTACCTTTTGCTGCATTCGTTCACACAAACATTTCATCATCAGCTCAACTGTGTGTGTGTGTGTGTGTATTCTCAAATTTTTCATATTTGTCTTGCAAGGGAAAAACACCACTGCTCAAAAATTATGAAAAATTAACATAACTTAAAAAATTATTTCTTCTTGGGACAATCATTCATCCCCATATGTGGGTGTGTATTATGAATGAAATATTTTTTGTTCATTCCATTCTACTACGTATAAATGTAGCTAGGGGTATTGAAATTTAATTTACGCACGCATGAAAAGAAAAGGGGAAAATTATAGTCAGGTTTCAAGTAGGAGAAAAAATTAAAAAAAATGGTCAATTGAAATCTTAAAATAAAAAAATGGTCCTAAGAACTTGTAAATGGAGCCTCTAGTATTGTTAATGACCCGCATCTGGTGTTGTCAATAAGGCCATTTTTTTATTTTGAGATTTCAAGAGACCATGTTTTCATTTTTTATTTTGCTTGGGATTTGACTGTAAATTTCCCAAAAAAACAAGCAAATGTCAATTAGACAAGAAACATTTATTCAATAGCAACTGAACAGAAGCAATATATTTTGGTTTAATTAACATCATAAAGTGATAAATAATATATCCATTGTTTGACATGAAAAAAAAAAAAGCAAGAAAGTAAGAATTAGGGTTCTTAGCTTTTTTGTTTAATTTGATTTCCTGTCATTCTGTGTATATATCAAATAGATTTGAGCAAACAAAAAGTATATATCAAATAGATGGATGCTAAATGAAAACGGCGAAAAATACCCTTCAACACTACAATCGAATAATAATCACAAAAGCCAAGCCATGCAAGGTTACAAAAAACCATAATTTTTTTTAACAATTTCATTTCGATCATACCTTCATGATTTTGTGGGAAAGGTTTGATAGCTGAAATGTATTTGGAAGAAAGAGAGGGAGAGAGAAAGATGATTGTAAAAGTGAACTTATAAAGAGTCTCGAATTTGCTATTTAAATTGATTGCCCACAGAAAAATTAATATAATAATTAATAATTAATACGATGCCAATAATTGGAGGGTATGATGTAAATTTCCCAACAAAGCCATTAGGGAAGAAATTTCATTGATGTTACGTTGTTTATATAACACATGAGCGTATGGCTGGATATTGTTTTTTAATAATTAAGATTTTTCTCATATAACATTTCATATTGATATTCGATATTACCAAGTTAAATTTAAGTATTGCCTCAAGCCCTCATCTCGACCAGTTACTTTGTTATTTGTTGAAACTCAAAACCAAATCCAAGTATTTAAATGATCAATCATTAAATTTTCTTGCGTGAAAATTATTAATAATCAATAATTAACATATAAAATATATTAAATTGAATTATCGCTTCTCACAAACGGTAAATAGCAACCTAGAGTATTTTTAGATTTTATATGACACCTAATGTTTTAGATAATATTTTTGGAAAAGAATATTAAATTATAGGTAAATGAAGTGATGTTCAAGCCGCAGCACTCCATTTACCAAACCTTGCAAAGCTAACAAAGAGAGTTGAGTAAAAATGGGGAGAAAAAAAACACACAGCTCATCACTCTAGAAATTCAACGGTTTTCAACCACCAGATCCAAGACCAGAGCTTCGTTGTAATTTACTCGAGGCTTTTATTTTCCACACACTTCACCGACTTTTTCTCTTTCCTTGTGTTTTACTTTTCATTTAATTAATTAATAATTACTATATCAATATATATAATAAGGAAAAAGATAAGAAATTAAATGTCATTTCAACTTCAAAATCCCACATCAGTCTTATTACTTACAAGAATATATGTATTAATTACAAAAGTGTAGTAATTGGGAAATCATTAATTTAATATATTAAAGTTCAAGTGGTATTTTCTTATATTTTTTTCATATATAATATTGGTTAAGTTAAAAATGGTTTCATATAGTGTGAATTGCAAATACAACATATTACTCATAATTTGAGAATATTACAACTTTAGATGAAATTTATAGTAAGACATCCAAGGATGTACAAATCATGAAATGAATAGTTTTTTTTTTTTTACAAAAAAAATTTATGATATGTACGAAGAAGTGTCAAATGTTTTTTTTTTTTTTTTTTTTGCGTTACAATGGCAAGCATACAGCTTGAGGTTTACAAAATGTCTAATATAAAAATTAGGCAACACTTCATGACCTTGGGGTACAAGGCTACATTCGCGCTCAAAAAGATCAAAACAAACTAAAGGGGCATACCCCAATTCCCTGTAATCCTGAACTATATCCCAAAATTGATGATGCATTTCAGGTTTTCAGTGATAGCAATCATCGTAATATTTTCAGCTGGAATACAATGATCCATGGGTTTGTTGATTCAGGCTGGATGAAGGAGGCAGAGGACCTGTTTGAAAAAATGCCTATAAGGGACTCAATTTCTTGGACCACCATGATGTCAGGCTACTGTCAAAATGGAAGGCCTAGCGATAGTATTAAAACTTTCATGTTAATGGCTCGGGATTTTAATTATGCTATGGATCCATTTCCCTTCTGTTTTGCATTTAAGGCTTGTGTGTGCCTTGGCCACATTAAATTGGTTGTTCAGTTGCATGGCCTTGTGACAAAATTAGATTTATTTAGTGAAAGCTGCATTAATAATGCAATTGTTGATATGTATATCAAGTGTGGAGCTGTAAGTTCTGCTGAGAAAGTGTTTTCTAGCAATGCAAATCCAAGTTTGTTCTGTTGGAATAGCATGATATATGGTTATTCTAGATCACATGGAGTTCAGAAGGCTCTCAGTACATTCTCTCAGATGCCTGAACATGACTCAGTTTCTTGGTATACTATGATCTCAATTCTCTCCTAACATGGCTTTGGGGTCTAGAGTCTCAGTATGTTTGTTGAGATGTGCACTAAGGGATTTAGACCAAATTCGATGACCTATGGTAGTGTACTAAGTGCATGTGCTAGCGTATTTGATCTTGAGTGGGGTAGTCATTTGCATTCTTTGCATGGAATATAATATTAATGCTTTTATAGGAGGTGGGCTAGTTGACATGTATGCAAAATGTGGTTGCTTAGAATCTGCAAGACATGTATTTGACAATTTAATGAAACATAATGAAGTCTCATGGACTTCCTTGATCAGTGGAGTGGCCCAGTTTGGACTTGAAGAAGATGCACTGGCACTGTTTAACCAAATGAGGTGTTCTCCAGTAAAGCTGGATGAGTTTACCCTTTCCACTGTACTTGGAATTTGTTCAGTCAAAATTATGCCACAATTGGAGAATTACTTCATGGATATACAATAAAGAGTGGGATGGATTTGTAGGGAATGCTATCATGACAATGTATGCTAAGTGTGGAAATCTTGAGAAAGCGAGCGTCGCATTTGGATTAATGCCGATTAAAGATATAATATCTTGGACAGCCATAATCACTGCATTTTCTCAAATAGGAGACATTGAAAAGGCTTGGGAATATTTTGATAACATGCCTGAGCGCAATGTCATTACTTGGAACTCAATGTTAAGCATATATGCTCAAAATGGTGGCTGGGAAGGAGGCCTTAAGCTGTTTATTTCAATGAGAAGGAAAGGAATTGAACCAGATAGGATCACCTTCACAACTTCAATGAGCGCATGTGCTGGCTTGGCTATTTTAAAACTTGGGATGCAAATTGTATCTCAAGTTGAAAAGTTTGGCCTTAGTTCTGATATTGCAGTTTCAAATGCTATCATTACCATGTATTCAATATGTGGGCAAATCAGAGAAGCACAAAAGGTTTTTAACACAATACACGAGAAAAACTTGGTTTCTTGGAACGTTATGATGGCAGGATATGCTCAAAATGGTTTGGGTAGCAAAGCAATTGAGACATTTGAGGATATGTTGAAGATAGAGTGCACAACTGATCATATAAGCTATGTTGCTGTTTTATTTGGTTGTAGTCACATGGGACTAGTTGAAGAAGGGAAACATTATTATTATTTTTTTTTGGTACAAAAGGGAAACATTATTTTAACTCCATGGTAAAAGATTTCGGCCTTTCTTCGGCAAACGAGCATTTTGCTTGTATGGTATATCTGCTTGGACGAGCTGAATTACTAGATCAGGCCAAGAATTTGATAGAAGGAATGCCTTTTAAGTCGAATGCTGTTGTCTGGGGGCTCTGCTAGGAGCGTGTCAAATCCATCATGACTCAAGACTAGCAGAAATTGCAATCAAGAATTTGACAGAGTTGAATGCTGAAGACTCCGGAGGTTATGTTCTTCTAGCAAATATATACACTGATTCTGGGGAGCTAGAATGTCTAGCCAATGTAAGAAAGACAATGAAAGAGAAAGGAATTAGAAAGAGCCCAGGTTGTAGCTGGATAGAGGTTGATAATAGGGTACATGTATTCACGGTAGGTGACACCAATCATCCACAAATAAAGGAAATTTACGTGAAATTGGAAGAGATGAAGAAGAAGATAGAAGATACAGGAAGATATATTTGCACCGTTGATGGTCATCGGAGCCGGAAGTACCATAGTTAAAAGCTTGCATTTGCCTTTGGCCTAATTAGCTTGCTGTCTCGATACGTGTGATGAAAAATCTTCGTGTCTGTGATGATTGTCACTTGGTAATTAAGTTAATGTCTTATGTCACTTCAAGGGAACTTATTATGCGTGATGGACATCGGTTTCATCATTTCAAGGATAGGTTTTGCTCTTGTGGAGACTATTGGTAAATGATAATTTATTGTATATAATCTACATTTAGTGTTTGATACAACACAAGTATCTGAATTGGGTTTTGTTTATAAAGAGCATGTCCTACCCGTGCGTTGCACGGAAGCATTTAGTTATTCAAAAAAAATTGTGCAAGAAATTAAAGGAACAAACCTCCATCATCCTATCAGGAAATTCAACTTCATATTGGAGATGGACAATTCAAGTTCAGCATCCAATCACCAAATAGCATTTGAAATTTAACATGGGAACTAAAATGAAACCATTATGTGAACGACATCCTAAGAAAGTGTGCAGAATAGCAACAAATTGGATCATTGCTGGTGAAAATTACACATGACTTACCAAAAGGAAGTGTGCAGAATAGCAACGACTCAAAAGAGGAGTGTGTGTAAATGGAAATAGTTTACAAAGTGTATTGTTAGGCAGTCTGACCAATGTATGGAGCAGAGTTTTTTGGGCTCAAACTTGCATTTGTGTGAAAAGCAAAACACATTGATCAGGGTACATCTATGCGTAAACAGTGGAAGAAATGCAAGTTAGAGGGCATTATAATAAAGCTGACAGGTCAATGTCCATATCAAGTGACCATTCCCATGTGTGGAGGCAGATAAAGCAAATCAAATGGGAGGATTCAGGGGTAATGCATGTTTTGCAGGAAAAGTGATGAGGAAAAATACAAATACATATGTACATATATACGTAAAACATAAAATGCAAAGAAATGTCTGCAGCCATCACTTTAAAAGGAAGGAACTGTGCGGTCAACATACTAACTTGACAGGTAAATGTCTAGAGACAGTTACTAATATTATGTATGGAGGCAGATGAAGTAATAGAAAGGGAGGAGTCAGGGTTAATGCTTTTTATGCAGGGAAAGGTAAAGGAAAAGCAAAATATATACATAAAAACATGACAAACAATAAAAAGGCAGAACCTTCACTTGAAAAAGGAAGAATCTTGTAGGTCAACATATTGACTTTAAAGGAAGAAGGCCGAAGACAGTTACCAATCTCATGTATAGAGGCAGATAGAGCAATACTAATAGGAGGAATTAGGGGTAATGCTTTTTATGTAGGGAAAGTAAAGAAAAGTAATACATAAACATGTATATAGATAAATAATATTCAATGCAGAGAAATTTGAAGATCATGTGGGCAAGTTGAACATGTTAAATATATGTGATCCAATTTGAGAGTGGGTGTTGTATAATCAAAATGTTAGGATTTAATAGAATTAATTGTATAGAATTTTTTATGAATGGCTCTTTATTATTCTTTATTCTCCCTAATATTATATATCCCGTGTATGGAATTAAGTTGGAGCATCAATTTCAACTAAATTGAGTAATGAATATAGGCTGCAACATGTTCAATGATCTACTTGGTGAATGATTTTAGCTTCCGTTAATGGCTAAAAGAAAAATTATGTCATAGGAGTGCAGACATGAAATGGGTATAAGTTATAACCTCTAAGAACTCAACGAAATTAATAATATACTCATAAATAAAAACAGATGAAGTTCTAGCCCGCCTATGGATTGGCTTCTTCTGGATGAGTATAGGACATAAATGATAGCTTATCTTTGTCTGGAAATTAATTTATGACTACCTTTTATAACAACCACCAGTTTTCCCCCCCTAATTAACTCAATGTCAACATGTTAAAAATAAAACCCAAGGAGAAAATTTTAATAAACCTGAAACAATATCATTTCAAGAAATTGAAAACCAGCGAATTACTTTTTTTAAATTTTTTCTTTGTAGAAAAATTCAGGTAAATATTAGCAATTAGCCTTAGCCTTTAAAAGAATTGAAGGAGAAATATATGGATTTCAATGAAATTACTAATGTTGTGCTATACTGCCATATCTGACATACAACAGAAAGATGTCATAATCTTTTATATGTTCTTGATCAAAGCCTTAATAGCATTCTATTAATCTTGGCTTTCACTTTAAAAGGAAGAAACTGTGCGATCAACATACTGACTTGACAGGAAAATGTCTAGAGACAGTTACTAATATCATGTATGGAGGCAGATGAAGCAATAGAAAAGGGAGGAATCAGGGGAAATGCTTTTTATGTAGGGAAAGGTAGAGGAAAAGCAAAATATATACATAAAAACATGATAAACAATAAAAAGGTGGAACCTTCACTTGAAAAAGGAAGAATCTTGTACGTCAACATACTGACTTTAAAGGAAGAAGCCTGAAGACAGTTACCAATCTCATGTATGGAGGCAGATAGAGCAATACTAATGGGAGGAATCGGGGGTAATGCTTTTTATGCAAGGAAAGTAAAGAAAAGTAATACGTAAACATGTACATATATAAATAATATCCAATGAAAAGGCTAAACCTTAACTTGAAAAGGAAGAATCTTTGTGGTCAACAGACTGACTTGTCAGAAAATTGGCAATAGACAGTTACCATTCTTGTATGTGGATGTAGACAAAGCATTAAGAAACCAACCATAGTAAAAGAAAACTAAGCATTAACTATAAGAAAGTGTTAGTATCCCAAGGATAATACAAAAAATGTAACTTCAACTAACATTGAGATATGTGTCATCAGATAATGGCAGTGGATTCAGATGGTTTGGTTGTGAGGTTTTAGGAAAAAGTAGCATGTCTTTTTAATTATATAATATTGTAATTAGTAATGAAGAGCCTTTGGTTCATGTCTTATAAACAGATAAAACAGATAAACAACAGCTGAAGTTACAATGGTGCACATAATGAAGTCATCATTTGAAATGATGATAGAGGTATCTTGGTTTATGGTTTATGATAAGGAAGCTTCATGAAGAGGTTGGATACAGAGGTGCGTAGGTCTATGGTATAGTAGCTGTAGGATAACCAAACCAAGTAAACCAAACATAATTAACCTATGTGCAAAAAATGAAATATTATGACAGGAAAGGTCAAAGATACTTTATGCATATGAAGAATTATGAATGATGACAGAAAAGGGACTTCTGAAGCAAAAATTTGAAGATTATGTGGGCAAGTTGAGCATGCTAAATATATGTGATCCAACTTGAGAGTGCGTGTTGTGTAATTAAAATGTTAGGATTTAATAGAATTAATTGTATAGAATTTTTTATGAATGGCTGTTTATTATTTTTTATTCTCCCTAATATTATATATCCCCCATATGGAATCAAGTTGGAGCATCAATTTCAACATGGAAAAAAGAAGTCACTATATGTTGTTTCAACTTTAAATGGCAAACAACAAAAAAGAACATATACCAACAAAATTGTGAGAGACACACTAAATTGCTAAAAGTAATACTACATGTTTGTATCCTCAACTGCTAGCTAATTACCTTTAAAGTTAAAACTTCGCTAAAAACAAAATATTAGTGGGAAATGCTTGACAGCACATGGTTCAATGATCAGGACAGTTAATACATGTTGGACAAATCCATATGGTTTCTCCATCGTTGCACGGCCTCATGAGCTCTAATTATCGTCTCAGTAAACTCCCCATGCAAAAAAAAAAAAAAAAAAAAGCCAAGATTACAAAAAACAAAATCTTAATTTTTGTGTGTGTGGAGGGATTGAAAGCAAAATAACAGCCTTAGAACAGAGGAAAAGTAACATAAATGTAAATGGTGGTCTATGTACAGAAAGTTTACATACTTGGAAAATGGTGGTCTGTGTACAAAAAGTTTACACACTTGGAAACCAAAGAAAGCTAACAATATAGGTTGGACTATAAATAGTAAACACACTGAGAAATGTAAATGCCTTTCCAGTACAATTTCGAAGGACCAACTTGCATTGACTACCAAATAACAAAAAAATGAATGGCGAATATGTGGACAAACAGAAAAGATTTGAACAACAGTTCAATTTCATCCATTTCTTCAACTGGAAAAACTCTGGAGGCGAGCATCAAGTATGAGCACCACTTCTTCTCTGGGAACCGGTATACCTGTTCATACCGGGACGTGTTTCTTGGAAACGGCTTGCATGTGATCTTACTCGCCTTCATATCGGGATGAACGTCCGCCAACACAGCATATGGAAGTTGGCCCATGGTTCATAGAATGAAAAGGCAAAGTTAGAGAAGAAGGGACTGCGCACAATGAAAAACGCAAAGTCAGGTAATACGGATTAAAAGGGGCTGAAGCTCAATTGACTACAGTTTGAGCAAAAAGAAAGGAAGGCACAAAACAGAGACACCCACGTTAGTGTTGAACGAAGTCGTTGAGGAGTAAGAAAGTGAGAAAGTAACAGTTTCGTGGAGGAAGGGAAGGCAAACAACTTCTTTTGTGTGTGGCAGTGACCTTCAGGCATTATAAATAAGAAAAGTATGGTGTTTAAAGGCGGGTGGTTACATACATGATTAAACTACGATTCTTCTCTGGATGCACGACGCACAACCCACTCTTATTTGCAGTTTACCATTACTAGAATAAGGAGGATGTAAAGTGAGAGGAAATGGGATTGAAAGACATGAAGGCTAAGTTTAATAGAGTTGGAGTAAAAACAGAGGAGTGGATGAAAACTGTAAAACAAATGCAGTTGGTACCTACCTAAAGAGGAGACATATCTGGACCAAATTTGCTTGGTATGTGGTGGAGAGAAACAGCGGCCAACCGACTGAAATTGAAGAGAATGGCGATCATGGGTTATATAGTACGGAAGAAAGATGTTTTAGGCGAGTTTGAAACTTTGAATTTAAATTGAGCAGGGACTACAGCTAAGGGCGAAGTCATTTTCATGAGCCAACGGCTTACACATAGCCCAAGATGTTTGGAATTCAGCTTGTGAACAGTGAAATGTGTCTATAGCCAATGGATAAGTCGTATAAGGAGATGGCTTGGTGGAAGAGATTTATATGTTCTATTGATGATGATTGATTGATGTCACACTTATAGGGTTTTTTGTGCAAGGCCACAAGAAAGTCATTTAACTTTCTCTTGTTATCCTATTTTGCTATATATATGAAAGAGAAAGACCCAGCGATCCATGTAGCTGAGAATTCTTTATCGAGCGTGTGCTTCTTATACAAAGTAACAAATGCATTTATCACCAAAAAGAGTAACAGATAAATTGACTTCTTTAGTCTGTGCAAATGCATTTATTTGAGTTCAAAGCAGAGAGAAATGAGCAAGTGGCATATGAATCTTTAGGCATGGGAGGGTGAAGTAGGTTGCTGAATTATGTCTTTATTGGCGTTTGCTATTTCTAGAATGTTGAAATTATTGGTACATTCAATTGCACTTGTTGTCCATATGACACTGAAGCTTTTGTTTTCCTTGTGAAGCTTAGTTTTTTCACAACAAATTAATTGGCTCAGTAATTAAAATATATAGGTCAAGCAAGTAGATGGGGAAATGTGAGCTCTGCGGTATGCATTGGCTTATTTAACCTAAGAAAAGCAAAAGGATACAATGTGTCTTTATTTTTATTATTGGCTGCAGATGATAATGATGATGATGGCTGATGAGATTCAATTTTGGTAGTCGACATTTTATTTATATAGACAACATTCAAAGGAAACAAATGAAATTGTTAAAGAATAATTTCATACATGATTTTTGACCAAAAAATTTATGTGTGATTTAACAGTTAAAATGTTCAAGTGATATGATTGAAAATTTGAAATAAATTGCGTATTGTTATTAAAAACATAAATAAATCGCGGCTGACAAAAAAAAGTACGGTAATTGTATTGTACAAAAAAAATGTAACTGTAATTGAAATAGATGAAATCCCAAGGATTTGGGTAAACAAGTTAGGGTCGTTTGGATTAGCGGTGGTAGAAGTGATTTTTTTAATTTAACTTTTGTAAACTTAAGATATGATAAAAGTCATATTATAAATGTAATTTGTATTTGAATTGTTGGTCACAGAAGTGACTTTTTTTCAAACTGAATCTTGTTTGAATGATTATTTGAAAAGCAAATTTAAATGAAAAACGACTAAAAAAGACATGAATTTTATTAAATTATAGTTACATATCCTAATTAATGTGATTTGCGTTTTTCCTATTATTTCTTAACAAGTCACTAAATCTGAATTTTGTTAATAGTTTAATATTGTCACTGAAAAAACAAAACTGTAAATACCAAAAAAAAAAAAACATCTAATTAATCCAGTGAGCCAAATTATGTTTTCCCTATTATTTCTGAGACAAATAGCCAAATCTGGAAAAAAAAAAAAAATTCTCCAGAGTAACAAAGAGCCATTACCACTCTAGTCCTATTTATAAGTTCAAATTAACTAACTTTCACATACCAAGAAGAGTTAGTCAACTTATTAATTATAGGCTAAATTTTCAATTTTGTCTTTATCTATGATTGGTTCCAAAATTCAACATGAATAATTTTTTTTTAATTTATTGCAATCAGTAGTGGCAAAAAAGTAAAAATAATGCATTTAATACCTTGAAATTGAACTTATAATAAAGACCAAAATTTTTTGTTAAAATAAACTTATAAATAAGATTAGAGTAATACCATATACTAAGAGCACTCCCACTCTTCCCTCATTTATTAAAGAGCTTTTTTTTTCATAATCATTGCTTTCTCTCTCTACAGTGTCACCTAAGAGCACCAAATTTCAACTTATAAGATACCATGACTTTTGCAATAAAAGCACATTAGTAGAAACGTGAACCAAAACACCCATATTTAGCCCAATTTTGCTTTTCATATTGTAACCGTGCGTTTCTATCCCCTTCTCAAAGACCCCCTTAATATATATTCTCTTTATTTTGTTATTTATGAAAATGCATATGCATAAGATTTATTGAAAATGACATTGTACATTGTAGCCTCCAACATTGAAAATATTCAAGTCTTATGATTGAAATAAATCGCATATTTACTTTATGTTTTCGGCCAATAACTCTTTTTTTAACCCCAGCTAAGGACGAAGTAAAACTCGTATTTGTTAAACTAACTTCTAATTTCGGCTCAGAACACTCAAAAAACTTTTTAAAAAAATTATTAGTTGCTAGGCAGGGAGAGAAGCCGGACGCGTTTTGTATACCAGGTGGGCTCCAATTTGAAGTCTTGAGCAACAAAGATGCAGCTAAGGCGGTTGATGAAAAAAAGTACCGTGATTGTATTGGACCCAAAAAAAAAAAGTTACTGTAATTGAAACAGATGAGATCCCAAAGAATTGGGCGAACGAGTTTATATATATTCTCTCTATTTTGTTATTTATGAATATGCATATATATAAGATTTACTGAAAATCACATTATATAGTGTGGCTTATAACTTTAAGTTCAATACACCGTATAAGATTTAAGATCTTTTTTGGACCCATAAAATAGACCTAAATATAAATTCATTCAAATATTAAATTTAACTGTGTGAAATTTTTTTGGGTTGGTTTGAGGGAGATGAAGGAGTGAAATTTTTTTAATAAATTTAATAGAGGAAAGACCCCCCAAAAAACTAAACATATTAAATATCTGGATTAATATAATTTTTGGTTTCTGAAGTTTGAAATTTTTGATTTTGGTCCCTCAAGTTTACTCTGTTTATAACTGTTGATCCCTTAAGTTTAAGAAAGACTTGGTGAAAAACCGAACCAAACTGGATAAGAAAAAACCTAGTCCTTTTTAAACTTGAGGGACCAAAACAAAAAATTTCAAATTTCAGGGACTAAGGGTCAAACTTCATGGATTAAAACTACCGATTTTAAATTTAAGGGACAAAAACCAAAATTAGATCAAACTTCAGGTATCAAAAATTATATTAGCCCTAAATATTTTCTTTCCTTCCTTTGTCAAACCAAATAGACCATACAAGTATTTCAAGAATTGGGAATTGTCGCAGCTTGGTCTGTCCCTCGAGTTGCTTGTCCCTCCTCACTGTCGGATGTTTGGAAGAAGAAATGGTAGGAGAAGAGGATTGTGAGAAGCAAGAGAAATGAAGAGAGATTGATGATGAAGCACCATATGGGAGAGACGAGGAGCAACAAGAGCAGTTCGCAAGCTAGACTCCCGCAAATATGACAAACCCAAATCATCATTGCATTGATTTGGTTATTTGATCTCAAAACCAAGAGTGACATGACGTAGACGGTTATTGTTATCAGAAACAGTATCATCAAAGCAGGGTGGTCGTTGAAGGGACTAGTGTTCAATGCTTGGAACTTGATTTCCACCAAGGCAACCAGCAACCCAATTAAATATGCGTATATGGTGTGGATAGAAGAAGCGGAGTCCAGATCCAAAGGTACCCTGTCATAAACAAGACACAAAAAGATCAGTGATAAGAATATATAACAAATATACAGTAAGAAGAGATCAGAAATAGAAATTCCATATTTAATTAACCTGGGGGGCAACCTGCTGGACATGGAGTTTGGCAGGAAAGAAAGCAGGAAAGAAATTGAAACTCCCATCTGTTTTCGATTTCTTCAACCTAGTATAACTAACACTATTATATGTAACTGACTTATTTTTCGGAACCCAAACTAACCTTGCCTTATAGGCACTTGCCAAGAAGGCACCCTTCACTACGTAGATTTTAACCCTTCACTACACGACGTAGATTTTATGGATGCTTTTGGGGGTCGTCACTATCACCACTATCACTACGTTGATTTTATGGATATTTTTGGGGGTCGTCACTGTCACTTGGGGGTCGTCACTATTACGGGGAGGAAATAGGTTAGGTTAGGTTAGGCTTTGTCTAAATAGGCCTGGGCCTGTAACAAATATTTAAAGCCTGAGCCTGGGCCTGAGCCTGTATGTAGGCTTTTTTTTAGGCCTGAGCCTGGGCCTTCAGAAGGCCTGCAAGGCCTGAAGCCTGTTTAAAAGCCTACTTAAAATGTAGGACTTTAAATAGCCTTTAAAGCCTATGTTGCCAAATTCATATATAACCCTTCATGCTTATATGCAATCCTACATTATGTCTTAAAAGCCTAATATCTATTCTTGTAGTAATATTAAGGCTTAGTTAGGAAAAGAAAATAATGTCTAGTGACAACACTTGTTCCAGCAAATAGGAATAAGAAAAACTAATCGACTGTTGACTAATGAGATATATTTTTTAAAATCGATTAAGTATAACAAATAACATGTAAAACTAGACTTTTACCTATTTTGTTCTTTCCACGTAAATTGGGACAAACTCCTCTTGTTAAGATTATAATATTTCAGTTGACACTAAAATAAACTCGTAACATTTTTTATGCTTTAGTGGAGGGCACAAATTAGGGGAGAGAGTGAGTTAATTAGTATTACCATCTCGAGCGATTGAAGAGAAGAGATGTAGAATTGAATGATTTATGCGAAAACAAGGGATGGGTATAATTACGATGAAGTATGAAACTTAGAATTAAGATTAAGTTGGCAAATTTATAAAACTATTTAGATGATATTATATATACTTATATAATAATATATTTTTTAAAATAAAAAATTAAATAGGCCAGGCCTGTAGGTTTGTAGGCTAGGCCTTATAAAAATAGGCCTGACCTGTTTATCTAAATAGGTCTAGCAATATGCCTGAGCCTGACCTATTTATTAAATAGGCTAGGATAGGCTTTATGTAGGCTAGGCCGTAGGCCCCTATTAAGGGCCTGACCTATTTCCATCCCTATCACCACTATTTTTTTTTTTTTTGTTCAAAAACTATCACCACTATCATTACGTTGATTTTATGGATGCTTTTGGGGGTCGTCACTATCACTACGTTGATTTTATGGATGCTTTTGAGCAGACCACTGATGGTCCCCATTAACATGTCAGTGGCTCATTCTTGATATTGTCTGATTTTGAATCGAGTTGAGAGAGTAAGGTATCCAAATCCTTATCAAGCATTTTTTGTTTTCCTACTCAGTCGATGTGGGACTTCACAACTTATATTTTATTCTTTAAAATTGATAAATCAGTCGATTCAAAGAAGCTAGTAACATCTATTAATTGATGCGGATATTCACATCTTTAGTGAAAAATTAGGTTAAAATAAGACGGGCTTAGGTTCATTATATAACTTAAGAGTTGGACAAAAAATATGTATATAAAATAAAAAAAAATGATAAAAATAACTTTGGTATATATTTATGAGAGGGGATGTGATAACTTTAATGCATGGTGATAATATAGGCTTGATTGAATTTAGTAAATAAAAAAGATTATATAATATGTTATAGTTTTGTTTTGGCAATAAATGCCAAATAGCCGCTTAAAAAAAATAATAGCCTTCCCCTTCAAGACATTTTAATTTTTAAATGTTTTAAAGTACTCCCTCCAATTCTTTTTTATAGGAGCCTGAAATTTGAATTGCTTTAATATTTTTATAAGATGTCACTTGGAATTATCTTAACATTAACATTTAATGTGTTTTACCATTTTTTCCTTTAAGTAACTATATTCTCTTTCCTCATTTTTTTACAAGTGGTATTAGAGCTTGGTTTTCAAGTTAGCAGGCTGTACGGTTATCCTACAATTGGGTTGTTGACTTGCTTGAGCAATTGAAACAAATATGATGGTTTCCTTAAAATAGGAAGAGGGTGGGAGAAGTTCCCAAATTGTATATGATAGAAGCTTTGATGGTTAGAGTTAGTGTGGATGCTATAGATATGGAGGCATCAAATTTACAGCATCAAAGGTTTAGTCATATCAATGAAGAATGGAAAGATGTACTTCCAAGATTGAAGAATGTAGAATTGGAGAAGTATTCTCACTACATGGTTGGTTGACAAGCAAGAGTATCTTTCAGAAAGAATGTTTCTTCAAATAAATCAAAGTTGCCTTAATTGGTGCACGTTGACATTTATAAAAAGTTTGAAGCTTGTTTTATGTGGAGAAAAACCCATATTTAAATTGTTCTATTTTATGCATTTTCTATTTTAAGTATTTTCTATTTAATGAAAAGAAAAAAAAAAGGAAAGAAAAGACAAATAGGAAACGAAAAAAAGAATGAAAAAAAAGGAAGAATTACATCCAGGTGCAGAACAAATGAAACAATAGTCTCCTGAACTTGTCAATAATGCCCTGGACTTATCAATGAGATCATTTTTTTTTCCTTATGCAGGACTTGAATGTAATTTTCCCAAAAAAAAAACGTTTATTGATACTTTTTGTGAGAAATAATATTCTTTCAAAATCTTTGTGAGAAAAACCATGGTTTGCTGAAAAATTATCCAAGCACTTAGAAAAATTGGAGAAGCACTTTTTGATCTAAAAAAGTTATGTCTTACGATTCACTTTGAGGTTTTGCAATTATTGGTATTAATGTTATGTTGAACTCCATTACTTCAACATATCAGCGGACGTTTTGTTCTATCTCTATCCCTTCCCACGCTCACCCAGTCTTGGTGCTTCATCATGCGTGAGCTTAAGAGCCAGCTTTGCTCCATGAGTGAATGGTAATTTCAGGGAACAAGAGCCACTAGAACCACCCCTTTTCCCCAAATATCTTCTTAGCTTGTTCCCTAACGACATTGAAATCTAACTTTGCAGATTGAAGAACTTTTGCAGCCAAGCCTCCTGCATCAATGAATATGGTCTGTGCTGAACTGCCGATATGCTTGTGCCCCAGAAGGAGAGCTTCTTGCCATGTACTTATCATTACTTTCTTTGCAGGCTCTTTGAATCTCTATAACATTTGTGCTTGAGTCTAATTGATGAGTTTAGCACCTTGCACTGCTTGCGATCGAGCAAATGAGCTATTAATCATAGGCACTTGAGGTAGATGAGGCCTGTGATTGGTCAACAATTGGCTTCTTTTACCTGAGGATGATCAGTTTGACATATTTTTCATCAAATTGGTCTTGCTTGTGACTGTGTTTTTCTGGTTTTTGTTATTTATACAAATACCAGCATAGGCCGTAAGTGAACTTAGTACTATGTATGGCCTTTTACTTAGTACTTGCTTTATGATGTTCTGTATTGTCCTTTTACTTCTGTAAAACTGGAAGAGATGATGAAGAAGATAGAAGATACAGGAGGATATATTTGTGCAGTTGACAGTCATCGAAGCGGGAAGTACCATAGTGAAAAGCTTGCTTTTGTCTTCGGCCTAATTAGCTTGCCGTCTTGGATGCCCATAGGTGTGATGGAAAATCTTCTTGTCTTTGATGATTGTCACTTGGTAATAAAGTTAATGTCTTATGTCATCTCAGGGGATCTCATTATGCATGATGGACATCGGTTTCATCATTTCAAGGATGGGTTTTGCTCTTGTGGAGACTACTGGTAAATGGTAATTTGTAATATATAATCTAAATTTAGTTCCTTTCTTGTCCCCTCTACCTGTACATTGTTCTCTCTTTAGAGTAGATAATAATCAGTGTTTGATACAATACAAGTATCTGAATTGGGTTCTGTTTATAATGTCACACTTATATTTCATAAGGATTTTTGTGCAAGGCCACAAGAAAAGTAATTTAACTTCCTCTTGTTATTGCCTATATGTATGAAAGAGAAAGACCCAGCAGTACATGCTACTGAGAATTCTTTATAGAATGTCTGCTTCTTATGCAAAGTAACAGATGCATTTATCACCAAAAAAGAGTAACAGATAAATTGACTTCTTTAGTCTGTACAAATGCATTTATTTGAGTTCAAAGCAGAGAGAAATGAGCAAGTGGTATCCGAATCTTCAGCCATGGGAGGCAGAAGTAGGATGGCTATTCTTGAAGATAATGAAATTGCTTGCCTTCATTGTCTGAATAATATGCCCTTATCGGCGTTTGTTATTTCTAGAATGTTGAAATTATTGTTACATTCAATTGCAATTATTGTTCATATGACGCTGAAGCTTTTGTTTTCCTTGTGAAGCTTAATTTCTTAGAACAAATTAATTGGCTTAGTAATTAAAATATATAGGACAAGCAAGTAGATGGGGAAATGTGAGCTCAACGGCATACGTTGGCTTATATTTAACCTAAAAAGGCAAAAGGAGACCATGTGTCTTTTTTTTAATTATTTGCCGCAGATGATGATGACGATGACGATGACTGATGAGATTCAATTTTGGTAGTAGACATTTTATTTATGTAGACAACATTCAAAGGAAACGAATATTGAAAGTGTTAAAGAATACTCAAGTCTTATCATTGAAAATTTGTATGTGATTTAACTGTTGAAAAAATATTCAAGTCTTATCATTGAAAATTTGAAATAAATCGCGCATTGTTATAAAAAAAAAATCGCGTATTTATTTTAGGAAAAATCTCTATAAAATATCTTTAAAATAGAAAAATCCCTAATCAATATTCTGAAATCAAAAAATCCGGATTAGTCCTGTGACAGTACCGATGAATAGTGCGGGCGGCGGCTTCAAAAGACAATTTTGCCCTTTAGCCCTCATTCTCGCCACTTCAAAAATAACAACACGCAGTGCTTAATTAACAACTCTGGATTCTTGATTAACAACTCTGTATTCTTGTTTCACAACTTCCTCATTTAAGTTTCAAGGCCAATAACAACATCTTTTTTTTTTATTAACAACACACCCTCTTAATTAACAACTCCGAATTCTTGATTAAAAACTCCGTATTTTTTATTAACAACTCCGTATTCTTGATTAACAACTCCATTTGATCTTTTTACTTTCACAATAACAACACGGTGTTGTTATTAACAATACCATATTCTACATTAACAACTCTTATTTCTTGTTTCACAACTTCATAATTTAAGTTTCAGGGCCAATAACAACACTTCTTTCTTTATTAACAACACCGTATTTTACATTAACAACACTATATTTTTGAGATGCAAATATATGGAAGAATAAAGCAGAGTTGTTAATCAAGAATCCGGAGTTGCTAATAATAAGACCGGTGTTGTTATTGTGAAAGTAAAAAGATAAAACTGGAGTTGTTAATCAAGAATCTGGAGTTTTTAATTAAGAACCGCGTGTTGTTATTTTTAAAGTGGCGAGAATTAGTGCTGAAGGGTAAAATCGTCTTTTGGCACCGCCTGCACTATTCATCCATACTGACGCACGACTGATCTAAATTTTTTGATTTCAGAGTATTGATTAGAGATTTCCCTATTTTAAAGATATTTTATAAGGATTTTCCCTTTATTTTATGTTTTCGGCCTATAACACTTTTTTTTTCCACTCACCCCAGCTAACGACGAAGTAGAACGCGTATTTGTTAAGCTAACTTCTTCTGGGCCGAAAATATTTTGGGCCCAAAGCACTAAAAACTTTTGAAAAAAACAAATATTAGTATCTACGTCTTGTACCGGGTGGGCTCGAATTTGAAGTCTTGACCAATTAAGATGCTGCTAAGGCGGATTACAAAAAACAAGTACGGTAATTTGTATTTTACGCAAAAAAAACGTAACTGTAATTGAAATAGATGAAGTCCCAAGGAATTGGGTAAACGAGTTTATATATATTCTCCATTTTGTTATTTATGAATACGTATGTACATGAGATTTACTTAAAAATCACATTGTACAGCGTGGCTTACAACCTTTTTTTTTTTTTTTTTTAATGCAAGTGTGGCTTACAACTGTAACCCCTACTTTGAAAACCGTAATTATGATTCAAAAAGGCATAATTAAAATGAATTAGAGACCGACGGATAATTAAACTCATTTCAAACTCCCCTCTATACGGTAGGGCTTTTACAAACTCTTTCGAAATTTCATTCCCATTCTGGTCTCAAATTCAAGTTTCGAATATAATTACCCTGTGCAGTTGAATCGCATTCATACATATCAGAGTGTACAACAAAAATCCCGGCAACCCTTGGGTTTCATTCATTCACTAAGGGTTTACAATTTCCCATGTAGGGGATTACACAAAATCATTCCACATATATACAGTAATCCCAAATCAAAATGAATATCAACACCCAACATCAAAGATCTCTAAGGAGTCCTAGCCACTCTTGGTTGTCCGCTCTCCTTTGGAGTCACTTGCCTCGTCTGTAGGTCAACTCATGGAAAGAATGAGATTTAAAAGAATCTCAGTAGTAACAAGTCACTCATACAATATATAAGCACACAACATGTAAGTAAATCAAAAATAGCAACACAAAAGATACATGGCTTCTGCCACAAACGACAGTACTCACGGCTGTATATACAATGCAACAGCTCTCGCTATAATCACAATCACGACAGCTTACGCTGTAATCACAATAACGACAGCTTGCGCTGTATAACAACAGCTATCACCATCTGTAACCGCAACAACATCAGAAATCATCACAAAACAGTTATACAACACACATACAGTACATTACACATGGTATAAGAGAAATAGTCACTACCTGGTTCTTTCTGAACGTGCTCTGGCACAGGTCGTTCACGATCAGGGCAAATGTCGAATCCTACGATTCCAAGTGCATCATTTAGACACTTCAATAGTGTTTCTGGGGGTTATATGAGTCTATAATGAAAATTTATAACTCGCCCCGGCCCCATCGTACCCGGTCCGGCTGCATTTTTCCCGAAATTTTAACCTAAGCTAAACTAACATTTTCCGCCCAAGGAATCCATTTCCGGACTCAGAATTATCAAATTCAATGTTAAATTACAAATTTACCCTTGGCAGCCCCACTTTAAGGGTTTCAGGGGCGTTTTCGTAATTATGTTTTTTTTGGGCTTTTCTGAAAAAGTGACCAACTGTAACCCCACCTAATTTTTGCTCCTGAACTCAATGGAATCATCAAATCTTTGAAAATCCAACTCTAAAACCCATTTCTAGAGTTAGCCAAAATTTATGCGTCCTCTAGGGAAAATCGGGGTTTTACGATTTTGGCTCCGTAAACGCGTTCTTTTCTACTCATAACCACTTTATTAACCATCTAATTGAGTTATTACTACCATTTGAACTAACATTGGGCAGCATAAACCTTAGGCACATACATTTCTAAAGTTTAAAACCAATGGCAATTCGGTAAAATTTCACTGATTAAATTGCCCACAGCAGTCAAAATAGTTAATATACGAAGGTTTGGAAGTTACCCCAAGCTCTCACAAGCTTTTCCCAAATATGGCTGAAACCCTAACCTAAATAACAACAAATTTTTGAGCCTCCAAACCTTAAAGAACAAAAAAGAGTAGCTTAGAGTCAGAGTTATACGCGTTAGGAGCTAAATCATCAGAGAAATCAGCTTACTTTGTGAGATTTCTTCCCTTTCTCTCTCTAAACTCTCTCTTAATTCTCTCTCTCTCTCTCTCTCTCTCTCTCTCTCTCTTACTTCAGCTGAAAATGGCGTGAAATGGCTGAAGAAGATGAGGCACTATGATTAATAATCCATGCTGACATCATCTTTTAATGGGCTGATGTCATAATTCCCTAGTTTCCCATTTTCGGATTTTCTGGCAGATTTTCTGCCCAATCTTTGAAAAATCATAACTAATTCTAGAAATATTGAATTGGAGTGATTCCAAAGGCTATAGAACCCTTATTGAGTCTAGTTTCAAGGAAAAATATAGCCTTTTACTAGCTGAAAGTATATCATTCCCAGAGTTAATTTCTTTGATGGGGAGATGCTGGGATTTGGGCTCCCTTACTATGTGAAGAAAATTCCATATTTGAATTTTTCTATTTTATGTATTTCCTATTTAATGAAAAGAAAAAAAAAGGAAAGAAAAGAAAAATAGAAAATGAAAAAAATAAAAAAATAAAAAAGAAAAGGAAAGGAGGAGAGAATGAGAAAAAAAAAGAAATAAGTTTATTGATATTCTTTATGAGAAATAATATTTTCTCAAAATCTTTGTGACAAAAACCATGGTTTGTGGAAAAATTATTCAATCTTTATGAGAAATTACGATTCCCTTTGAGGTTTTGCAATTATTGGTATTAATGTTATGTTGGACTCTCATTACTTAAACATATCAGCAGACGTTTTGTTCTATCACTTTATCCCTTTCCACGCTCACCCAGTCTTGGTGCTTCATCATGCGTGAGCTTAAGAGCCAGCTTTGCTCCATGAGTGAATGGTAATTTCAGGGAACAAGAGCCACTAGAACCACCCCTTTTCCCCAAATATCTTCTTAGCTTGTTCCCTAACGACATTGAAATCTAACTTTGCAGATTGAAGAACTTTTGCAGCCAAGCCTCCTGCATCAATGAATATGGTCTGTGCTGAACTGCCGATATGCTTGTGCCCCAGAAGGAGAGCTTCTTGCCATGTACTTATCATTACTTTCTTTGCAGGCTCTTTGAATCTCTATAACATTTGTGCTTGAGTCTAATTGATGAGTTTAGCACCTTGCACTGCTTGCGATCGAGCAAATGAGCTATTAATCATAGGCACTTGAGGTAGATGAGGCCTGTGATTGGTCAATAACAGTCTTCTTTTACCTGAGGATGATCAGTTTGACATATTTTTTGTCCGATTGGTCTTGCTTGTGGCTGTGTTTTCTGGTTTTTGTTATTTATACAAATACCAGCATAGGCCGTAAGAGAACTTAGTACTATATATATATGGCCTTTTACTTACTACTTGCTTTGTGATGTTCTGTATTGTCCTTTTACTTCTGTGAAACTGGAAGAGATGATGAAGATAGAAGATACAAGAAGATATATTTGCGCAGTTGAAAGTTATTTGGCTGGCAGTCACTATAATGCTGAACTTTCTCTTGCTACCCTATTTTGCATTTTGTTGAGACTTTTCTAAAAATGAATGCTTCTTATGTGATCTTTTGGCTTTTATACATAGTTACAGATAAATTGACTCGTGTAGTCTGTACAAATGCATTAACTTGAGTTCAAGACATGTAAAAGAGGACAGGGCAGAATTAGGTTGGCTATTCATGAAGATGATGAAATAGTTGGCGGGGATTGTCTGAATGATGTCCTTATTGGCGTTTGTTTTTTCTAGAATGTTGAATTATTGTTACATGCATACTTACATCCAAATATAATTGTTGTTCATATGAGAAACTGTCTATTTTTGTTTTTTATGTATATCGTCCAAAAAAATGTTTTGGCAATTAAATCTGGCTATTACTCCGTATTTTTATAGAATTAAATAAAATTTTAAAAATAAATAATGTTGATGTAATTATGGCGAAACTGAAAAAAACTATTATTAATTCTAAAAATTTTATTTCAAACATGAACAGGATGATGTGCTCTGCAAATCTGATTATTTGAAAGGTAAATTTGAGTTATGCATTTATTGTAAATTCTGATAACAAATATTACTCAGTTAAATAATTATTGCCACCTAATGATGAAATGATGGCATTTTTCGATGATGAGATTTAATATTAGCTTTGTAATTTTCAAATTAAATAATTTTTACCACACGATGATGAGATGATGGAATTTTTTTATGATGAGATTTAATATAAGCTTAGTAATTTTTCGATGTTTGGAAAAAAATAATTTTACGTTTTATGAAACGAAACTTCTTTACTGTATTTATTTTGAGTAACATAAAATTACTTTAAAGAAGTTAAATCAAACATCCTCTAAGTGACTGTTAAATCATTTACTCCACACACTAAGGCTAATTTTTAGAACTGTTCTGATTGATTTGAACGTCTTAACAACAGCGTATGTTTGGATTTTAATCATTGATTCTTTATGTCTTAATCATTCTCCAGTTCTAGTAAATGGTTTGCAGAGTTGATAAGCTTCGGAATATATTTAATGACGCGGCAACTTGTTTTTCCTGTGAAACTTTATTTTGTAAAACAAATTAATTCGCTTAATAATCAATGCTAGATACTTCTTTTATTTTTGAATTAAAATGGTAGATACTATCAGTCTGAAGTTACAAACACACGATCTCTCAATTAAAGGGGAATTCTCATTACCCCAAACTAGAAGCTTTAAAAAAAAAAAAAAAAGACGCAAAAGGCTACAATGTTTTCCTAATCTCTATTTTATTGTTGGCTGCAGATGATAACGATCATGATGATGGGATTCAACTTTAACGGTTGATATCTACTGTGTGAAATTTATTTGAATGGAACAAAAATTCACGTATAAGTTGTTTGGTTTGAGAAAAATGGAGGGGATGAAAAAATTTTAAGAAATCTAAGAAAAAAGTTAGAGAAAATTCATGAAAAATATTTTCAAAAAAGATTAAACTTTCTTTAACAAAAAAAAAAGGTTTTTCTTTCCTCCATCCGCTCAAACTCAAACCGTTGCGATAATAAGGATTAAGGCCCTGCTTAGTATGAGGCACTCGAGGGGTTGATTTGAGATTGGCATTTGGTATAAAGATCAGTTATGCCCGGAATTGCATATTTTGGGACCGAATTATTCTTCCCACTGTCGACGGCGACCACCCACAAGGGCAGAGAAAACTGCGGCATAAAAACTCTATAATGGACATATGATGGGGATCGGAGATCTGCGAAGAACTCCGCATTTTGTCACGTGTTACCATTGTCAGATCTGGGTGCTTCTTCAAGAAGCTTAATTAAGATCGCCGCGCGGAGTTTTAAGCCAATCCCAATCCATAAAAAATTCAGCGTGTGTTTTTGGGAGCCCCCAAACGCCCAATTCATCATTAAACGCTTAATGGGCAATTTTTTTTCCAAAAAAGTGAGTGTTTAGGGATTAAAGTGAGTAATTGAATTTGAGATTGAAAAAATAGCTTTCAGCATAAGCTCAACTTTAGAGTTTTTGGTAATTTAGTTTTTGGGGAGAGTGAAAATTATTAAAATATTTTTTCAGTTGTGTCCAGGGTGATATTAGACTGATTACAATTTTATCCTTAATATACTTTTTCGGCTACCAAAATTAATTCAACTATTTGTTGGTGCTTGTAATCCTTAAAATATTTTTTCAACTGTACCCAATGTGTTATTAAACTGATTGCAATTTTATCCTTAATATACTTTTTCAGTTCCAAAAATTATTTTAAAATATTTTTTTGGTGTTTTTAACCCTTTAAAATATTTTTCCACCCACTCTCTCTTACTATTATCACAAAAGTCACTTGTGCTTAAATCAATCCAAACAAGTTTTATTTTTATAAAAGTCATTTATACAATCGCTGTTCCAAACATAAATCACATTACACAATCGAGCTTTTACCAAAAATAAAATCACCAAACACTAAATTGAGAAACTCTATTTTTCCGTCGGTGCACCAAACAAGGCCGCCAAGTTAGTTAACGGACGTCCGGAGTTGTTCCAGCTTCTGGGTCTGGTTTAATAGCTTCCCCCTCAGCACTTGTTCCAACTTCTGGGTCTGGTTTAATAGCTTCCCCCTCAGCACTTGCTCCAGCTTCTAGGTCTGGACTAGTAGCTTGGCCCTCAGCACTTGTTCGAGCGTCCGGCAACATTCGATAATGGCAGAAGACGAGGAATGTGAGGATCAACGAAAGTGAAGGGAGGTTGATGATGAACCACCATCTTGGAGAGACAAGGAGCAACAAGAGTAGCTCACAAGCAACAATCCCAGAAATATGACACATCCAAACAATTAATATTAAATTGATTTGATGATTTGATCTCAAAGTCGACACTAAGAGTGCCAAGACATACACAATTATTGCAACAAGAAACAGTATCATCAAAGCAGGGTGGTCGTTGAAGGGACTAATGTTTAATGCCTGGTACTTCAGCTCCGCCAAGGCAAGCAGCAACATAGTTAAATATGCGTATATGTTGTGGACTGAAGAAGCAGAGTTCAGATCCAAAGGTAGCCTTTCATAAACAAGACACAAAAAGATTAGTGATAAGAGATAAGAATATATAAGAAATATATAGTAAGAAGAGATCAGAAATAGAAAATCAATATTTAATTATCCTGGGAGCAACCTGGACATGGAGTTTCGCATGAAAGAAAGCAGGAAAGAAATTGAAAGTCCCATCTGTTTTCGATGGCACTGCAGCCAGACTTTCTTCAATGAAAAAGCTGATTCTTTGAAGAAGAAGAAGCAGTGTTAAAGCTTGGCGAGTGCCTTATATATAGAAACAAAAAGATGCGGGCACGAACTCAATTCTAGGAACGCACCTTGGTACTGTTCACCTTGGTACACTCAAGTTACTGTTCACGTCTACGGATTTTCCCAGCCTCTACCTTTGATGCGGGTACGGATTTTCCCAGCCTCTACCTACGATGCGGGTACGGATATTCCCAGCCTCAACCTTTCACTTTCGATGCGGGTACGGATTTTCCCAGCCTCAACCCTTCACTTTCCCAGCCTCAACCTTTGACCCACTTTCTGACCCACCCAACTTTTCTTGTTTATAGTCTCCACTACCTTGAGATTTTCTAATTGGCAAGGGCTCACTCTTGGTATTATCCGATTTTAAATTGTGTCAAGAGAGTGAGGTCTCAAAATCCTTATTAAACATCTTTTATATTCATACTCAGTCAATGTGGGACTTCATAACTAACATTTTATTCTTTAAAATTGATAAATCTTACAATTTAAAGAAGCCGATGGTATCTATTAATTGATGTCGATACTGACATCTCAAGTGAAAAATTAGATTAAAATAAGAAGGACTTAGCTTAGACTCTTAGGTTTATTATGCAACTTATTAAGAGTTGGACAAAAAATATGTATATAAAGGGAAAAAAAATTATGATAAAAATAACTTTTTTATATATTTATGAGAGGGAATGTGATAACTTTTAAGCATGGTGAAAAATAATATAGGTTTCATTGAATCTAGTAAATAAAAAAGATTATATAAAATGTGATACTTTTGTTTTGACATTCAATGCCAAATAGTCGCATAAAAAAATAATAGCGTTCTTCTTTAAGACATTTTAATTTTTAAATGTTTTAAAGTACTCCCTCCAATTTCTTTTTATAGGAGCTTGAAATTTGAGTTGTTTTGATCTTTTTTATAAGATGTCACTTGGAGTTATCCTAACATTTAATGTGTTTACCATTTTTTCCTCTAATTAACTATATTCTCTCTCCTCATTTTTTTACAAGTGGCATTAAAGTTTGGTTCTTAGGTTAGCAGATTGTATGGCTATCTTACTGTTGGGTTATTGACTTGCTTGAGTGATTGAAACAAATATGATAGTTTCCTTTAAATAGGTAGAGGGTGGGAGAAGTTCCCAAATTGTATATGAGAGAAGCTTTGGTGGTTAGAGTTAGTGTGTATGCTATCGATATGGAGGCATCAAATTTGCACGATGAAAGGCTTAATCATATCAATGAAAAATGGAAGGATGTACTTCCAAGATTGAAGAATGTAGAATTAGAGAAGTATTGATCCGAATCTAGTTTTGATGTCAATTGTAACATCCCAGCGTCTTTCGATATTCTTCGCTTTAGGGCCTTGTCACCCCTCATAATTTTAAAACGTATCAAGAGGAGATGAATCTAAACACTTATAAGCCTTCTTTTGTGCTCCTCTCAAACCAATGTAAGACATAACATTTTTCATCAATTTTCTCTTAATCAAAATGTTTTAATAATTAAATAAATATTATGTAAAATATTTTATGAGGTTAATTTATTTTATATATAAAATTCAATGCTTTTCCTCAGCTCAAAAGACGTCCCCAGGCTAGTAGGCTACCGGTAATTACTATTTTATTAAATAAAAAAGAATATACAAAACAACAACAAAAATTACAATTTAAAATGAAAAACAGATAAATATCTTTTTATGGGTCGAAAACAAAAAAAAAAAATTGTAATTTGCATTAGTAAAAACCTGTTTCTTATAATTCATTTAATTAACAATCTAGTTTTCAAACAGCTCATGACATTTGGAATTGGTTGCACTAACCCATAAATATATGCTAAAGATTTTGACAACACGAACATATGGTTACGTTTTATTTTCACATTCTCTTATCATTCCCCTTCTCTTTCGCTCTCATCTCTCATTTCAGCCTCTCCATCTGAGACATTTTCTCCTCTCAAAAACTAACTGCTGATAATAGGAGGTTAAGTTTAAACCCCATATAGTAGGTGCATGTGTGTGTCCTCATATAAAGTACATAGAAGATTATTTTATATGAGAAAAAAATTAATTTGTCAGTCTTTATAATTTTATGTAATTTTTAATCATGTCCTGTAATTTTTTATTGGGTTTTTATAATTTTCTCAATTATAGTCATTAGTTTATATACTCATAATATGTTAATTAGGGCTGATGTGGATGTGTTACTAAGCAACATATAAGTTGTCACAAAATATAAAGTAAAGAAGCTTTTTAAAAATAATATGGTGAAATAAATTTTTATTATTATTAATATTAAATTAAAAAAAACCTTCAGGCTCATATATATCTCATTGCATCAATATATATAATATGCAATCTACTTGATTTTGATTTTATTTATGTTGATGTAACAAAATTAATCCTGGCATACGTAACAATATTAATCCAGGTATATGTTGAATGAGAATGCCGTCATCAACCACAAGTATTGTTTCTCTAATAAATAAAGAAATTTAATACTTCCTCAAGTTTTTAATATAAAAGTCAATTTATTTATTTTTTTGAAGATGTTAAAAAAACTAAATAAACTACGTACTCCTAATATATGTTGTGCATCACTAGATTATATATTAATTTATAAATTAAATAAATTAGTTTAAAAAATGATATTATAAATACTTTAATAAAACTAAATTAATTTTCTTAATCTTTTAAAAAAAAGTTTAACGGGCTTTTATATTAAAGAATAATATAAAGACTAACATTATGAATGAAGAAATCATAAGGACCCAGACATATAAAGGGAAGAAAAGTACAAAGACTTAATTTAAAAAAATAATATAAATTTTCGTATGTATAGATTGGAATAAATTTTATTATCAATCTATAATATTAAATCTACATCACCAGTTAACCGAGCTGAACTTTAGCTCACCGTGGCTCTCCTCTGTTTTTACTGTTCATTTGAACAGTAATGGCTCACCTTGGGCTTCATGTATCCTTCTAAGTTTTTTCGTGCTCTGTGAATGATGTGTTGTGTTCAACTGGTTTGGTGCTGTTTAGTTGTAATATTTGTGCTTATATATCCTCACGCAAAAGAAGCAGGTTGGTGGCTTATTTTTGGTTATTAATTTCTTGCTTTCTATTCTTGCTGGGTAGGATGAAAAGAGCAAGGCCACGAATGGGTTTCATTAGTATGTTTCCAAGTTGTCTTCCCAAAAGGTCTGCTCATCATCCGTTCAGGTGCCAACTGGTCCTTACATTTATTATGTTTCATCTGACCGTACTTTTAGCAAGTCGTTTCTAGATTGCTTGATCTTGCTTGGTTTTTTAAGTGTTTCATCACTCTTAATGGCGTGAGTCATGGTATGTTTCGGTTTTTTCACCTTTACTTAGACCATTTAATGCACTGTTTTTAATTGTTGGTAGGCATTTATGATGTGTGCGCGAAATGAAATATATATAAGTTGTCACCCTTGCAAGTCAGTTGCACTTTAGTTCTCTTCCACATTCACAGTTTTCATCTCTCTAACCAGTTCTTCTGTATTTATTCTGTTCACTCATGGCTGGACATCATAGATGGCTTGATGATATAACTCCTTACGCCAACACTTGGAGGGTACTGGTAAAGGTTGATAGGTCATATCCTAGGACAGACATGCATCGGATTGACTCTGGCCACCCAATGAGGGTTTTGTCATTTGACTTCATTGTGTTCGATGAGAAGGTAGTGCTTTGTTTAACTACCAGCATAACAGATCTCATTTGTTTTCTCTTTGTGTTTTAACTTTTATGGGGCCTTGGTTACAGGACACTCGGATGATGATTAGGCTTGCTGGTGATGATATGATAGATCGTTTTGCAAACGTTTTAAAGGATGGTGGGGTGTTTTTTGTTAAGAATTTCCTGGTGGTTGATGGGGGTGAGCGAATACATGACAAGTACCATATAGTGCTCCTCCCTACCACTATTATTCAGGAGTATAACATTCAAGCCCCAGATCATTGTTTTAAGCTGAAGGATGTGAGAGACTTGAGAAAGGATTACTATCATGGATGCTGTGTCGCTGGTTTGAGCATACATTCTTTTCGTTTAATATTTTATATTGATTAAATTGATGAGTTGTTTTTCTTATGTGAAATCCTTTGGGTTATAACTCAGATGTTTGTGGTTTGCTTTGTTCTCCTGTGGATTTCAAATGGGTACGAGATGGGAGAGTTGTTTATCCTTAGCTCAAGTTTGTAGTAGAGGACAGGCTGTGAGTGACAACAAGTTTGATTCCTAATTTCAAAATGTACAAGCTGTTGGATATGAGCATGGAATAAGTTTTTTTCACTTGCTTTTTGTAGTATGGACAGGGTATCTGTTATGCTGGTTGGTAATAGTGCTCTGGATGGTTGGCATCGCTATGCCCAGGTGAAGCACATGGAGAATCCAGTGGTCATTATTCAGTTTGGTTCCGTGAATAAGGATGGAGGTATGAGTTGTCCAAATTAAGTGGTTTGATTTTTTAATGGTGTTTATACTTACTGATCATGTGTTTTCTAATTGGCCATTCATGGTAGATGAGGTCTCTTTGGAGAGCCACGCCTCAGCAACTAGAGCATTCTGGAACCCCACCTTCAATGAGATTGTTTCTGCCAGGAGAGAACTGCTTGCAAGGATTTGGAGGTCTAAGTGACGTGCAGACCCAGCAACTTTTATGTTTTTCGTTCTTTTTATTGTTTTTTGAAAGATGTAACTATATGGGATCCCTTTTGTATGAGATTTTTTTTTATGAATGTACTGTTTATGTTTTTTGTTTTTACTTCTTATTTTTTGCTTTGTTTGATTTCTATGTGAGAATGCAACCCGCGCATCGCGCGGGGGTATTTTGCTTGTTTGATAAAAAAATTCAAATAATTTTGAGGATTGTGATGTTAAATAATTGAGGGAACTCACCAGTATCGAGGTTGGCTATGATAACGTCTTCACCAAATCTGGCTTTGTTTTTTGAACAAAAAAAAAAAAAATCTGGCTTTGTTCCATAATATTGAGGATTGTGGTGTTAAAGAATGGACCACTCCATTATAATGTTATATGTATTTTATAAAATATCGAATCATCTTTTTTTATTTTTTTATTCTCTTTCCCCCTTAATTATTGTTAAGGTAGTATTAATTAGAATTAAGGTTAACTTTCTAAATATATCTTACTCCTTTCAATTCTTTTTATAAGTAACTTTCTATCTCTTGGGATTGGTCTTTTTTATAAGCAATTTTCTACTTGCGTCTCAAAATTTAAAGTACTTTTTTACCCCTATTAAATATATATCTTTATATTAATTATATCCCCACCCACCATTAATTCTCTTTCATTTATTAATTTATTATATATTCTCTCTCATATTTGTTACTCATTCTCTCTCCTATGCTTTTTTCATAAATAAGAGTATGTTTGAAAGAAAATTGATATTTTTAACACATTTATTATTTTTAATTAACCTTAACCGCTAGTTCAGTTTACACAATAATGCAATTCTCCATGACGAAAGCAGAAGAGGGGTGGAACGCAAAGCCAAGGGGTGCGAGTTATTCAAGATTTTCGTCCACAGAAATGGGCTAATAGACATGGGCTCTCAGGGCCCAAAATTCACATGGAGAAGGGGGACTTTGTTTAAGCATTTGGACTGGGCTCTTTGTAGCCCATCTCTGCTCCAAGCATTCCACAAAAACTGGGTTGAGCATCTTCCAAAAATTTTATAAGACCACAGGCCGATTCTAATCCATCTGGACTTCGAACCGCAGGCTTACCCAACAAGCAAGCTGTTCAAATTTTTGGCCTCCTGGTTGTCCCATCCGGATTTCACCTCCGTGGTTCAGAATGTGTGGGACCGAGGGCAAGACCTCTTGACCTGTGTTGACACCTTCACAGAAGAAATCACGTGACGAAATATTGAGACTTTTGGGGGAATAAGGAAACGGAAAAGCCGTCTCTTCCGAAGAATCCAAGGCATCCAGAAAAAGCTTGAAGGCCACAGTGACGATATCCCAACCTTCCTCATAGAGCTAGAATCATCATTGAGAGAGGAGCTAGAGGAGGTATGCTTTCAAGAAGAACTCCTAGGGATCCAAAAATCCTCTTCGGATTGGATTTGCTTAGAGGATCGCAATACCTCCTATTATCATACGAAGGCGCTAATGAGGAAGAAACGAAACCATATATCCCGACTCAAGACTAGGGAAGGGGAGTGGATTGAGAGCGAGGACCAACTATCCAGGCTTGCACAACAGTTCTTTATGAACCTATATACATTGAAGGACCCCACCTCCACATCCTTCATGCTCCAAGGTATATTCCCAAGAATTCCAGAGCCGAAGTTGCTAGCGCTAGAAAGAATGGTGACCATTGAAGAAGTCAAACAATCCCTCTTCGATATGCATCCTCTTAAGGCTCTGGGCATAGACGGTTTACATGCAATTTTTTTCCAATCCCAGTGGAATATTGTCGGTCCTAGCATATTCTCATTTGTACATCAACTGCAGAACGGTGCTTTGCTAAACCCGTCTCTAAATCATACTTTAATTGCTCTGATTCCCAAAGTCAACCAACCAACTTTGATCGGCGAGTTTAGACCAATAAGCCTCTGCCCTGTGTTATATAAAATTGTCACCAAGATAATTGCCAACCGCCTGAAGCTCATAATGCCAGATCTCATCGGCCAGTACCAAACAAGCTTCATCTTAGGTAGAAATATCGGGCATGTTTGTTTTAGCGATCAGATTGCTTATAAGTTGCTTTTCACATAGATCGAGACACAACTTCTCTTACATACTTACCTCGTATACCGTAAATTACGATTGAAAAGTTGCTTTTAAGCATTCCAATCGCTCATCGACAATATCATCATTGTATAGGAGGTAATTCACTCCATGAGGGGAAAGAAGGGGAAATCAGGCTGAATAGCTATTAAAGTGGACCTAGAGAAGACGTTTGATGGACTTCAGTGGGATTCTATAAAAGACACTCTAAGAGACATTGGTCTACTAACTACCATGGTAAGACTAATCATGGACTGCATCACCACTTCCACTATGCAAGTCAATTGGAACAGAAAGCCCACAAACCCTTTCACCCCTGAGAGAGAGATAAGGCAGGGATGGCCCCTCTCGCCTTACATATTTATCCTTTGTATGGAGCAGTTGTCTCATTTAATTGAGGACAAAGTTAGACCAAAAGACTGGAAACCAATCAAATTAGGGCAGCAAGGAGTATCACTCTCACATCTATTCTTTGTTGACGACGTAATCCTAGTGTGTGTTTGGAACAACGATAGAAAAAATGGAGTTTCTCAATTTAGCTTTTGGTAATTTTATTTTTGATAAAAGCCCGATTGTGTAATGTGATTTATGTTTGGAACAACGATTGTATAAATGACTTTTGCAAAAGTAAAACTTGTTTGGATTGACTTAAGCATAAGTGACTTTTGAGATAATAGTAAGAGAGAATGGGTGAAAAAATATTTTGAAGGGTTAAAAGCACCAAAAAATAGTTTAAAATAATTTTTGGAATTGAAAAAGTACATTAAAGATAAAATTGCAATCAGTCTAATAACACACTGGGTACAGTTGAAAAAATATTTTAAGGGTTAAAAGCACCAAATAATAATTGAAATTAATTTTTGTAGCAAAAAAAGTACATTAAGGGTAAAATTACAATCAGTTTGATATCACACTGGACACAACTGAAAAAATATTTTAACCATTCTCACTCTCTCCAAAAGCTAAATCACCAAAAGCTAGGAAATAGAGCTTGTGGCAAAAACTATTAAAGTGAGATCAAGCTTAATTGCTCACTTTGTTCACCAAACACTTATTTTTTTTAAGCTTATTCTCCCATGCAACAAGTAGTCAAGTTGCTCTAATCCATGATACTATGCAGAAATTTTGCTTTGCATCAGGCCACAAGGTCAATACGTCCAAGACTAAGGTCTATTTCTCAAAAAATGTCAAGTCTGCGGATCGCAAAAATATTTGTGAGCAATTGGGATATCAAAAAACAGACTCATTAGGAAAATACTTAGGGTTCCACTTTTGAATGGGAGAGTGTCATCAACAACCTACAATTACATTATTGACAGGCTTCAGTCAAAGCTAGCAGGTTGGAAGAGCCTGTACCTATCACTAGCAGGAAGGATTACTCTAGCAAAATCAGTCTTGGCATCCATACCTCTATATGCGATGCAAAGCACCATGCTCCCATTATCTTGTTGCAAGAAGATTGAAAAGATAATCAGAAAATTTATCTGGGGGCACACAAGGGACCATCATGGTGTTAGCTTAATCAGGTAGGATGATCTATGTCACCCAATACAACATGGAGGATGCGGCCTGCTGAAACTGAACTCTCAAAACAGAGCCTTCATGATGAAGTTAATTTTCAAGATCCACTCACAGCATGATTCCCTCTGGGTTCGTGTCCTGAAACGAAAATACTCCATAACCGACTTAAAAGAAGTGACTCTCAAATCCCGAGCCTCTCATTTCTGGCGAAACCTGTCCAAGGTGTGGGCTGATGCCTCCTTCCACATTAAGTGGGATCCAGGAGATGGAAGACATATCAAATTCTGGACGGATTACTGGGTGAGTGATTATGGGCCTCTGAAAAACGTGTCGTCCTCTCTTGTACCAGAACAGGAACAATCCAGAGCTATTTTTGAATATGTGAAAGTGATGGTTCATGGAATAAGAACTTATTCCAACACCTCTTACCAGACGATGTGATAAATGATATCTCCTCCATAGCCTTGCAACGGGCCCCTCAAACCCCTGCATGCTACTGGGACCTAACGAAGGATGGTAATTTCTCCACAAAGTCAGCTTACTGTGCTCTGGAAGCCTTAAACTAGAATGATTACGAACCCACATGGTCCCGAATGTGGAAACTACCAATGGCTCAAAGAGTTAGAACTTTTACTTGGCTGCTACTGAAAGGGAAACTGCTCACCAACGCAGAACGGTTCAGATGAGGAATGACTACCGATCATTTTTGTCAGCTTTGTCAAGGCAACGAGGAAAGCCTTGAACATGTCTTTAAGGGATGCAACATGGCCACATCAGTTTGGATGAAGATCTTGCCTTCGGATATGAGAACTGACTTCTTCAGACTAAGCATACGAAGCTGGCTTAGTCAAATCATCCGTTCCCCGTCCTTAGATACCTCTTGGAAGATAGGGTTATACATCACCTGTTGGAAGCTCTGGGAGGTCAAAAATCGCAGCGTTTTTACTGAAGAATCATTTACTGTGGATAGCATACTAACTCAGATCAAGGCAATAGTTGTTCATACTCAAAAATGTTACTCTAAGTTCAATCTCATTTTGTAAATCTCTCAGAGGCTGTATATAACGATTTATTATCAATGATACTCCCATTTCACTCAAAAGAATAAAATAAAATGAAAAATTTCTTACAAAAAGGATCAAAAGGGTATATTAAGAAAATGAGAGAGTAACTAATTTCTTTTAGTTAGAAAATCAGATTAAACAAGTACTATAACTTATTCCAAATAGTCAATGAAAATGACAATCTTTTGTAAATAAATTAACAATTAAACAGTACCATTTTTTTAAACAAAAGGTAATGTATGAATATAGACAACAGGTCTAAGTGGGGGCAGCATTTGAAATTGCAGGAAAAGAATATAACCTCATGAGATTAACATCTTTGAAGATGTCAACAAGTTCTAGATTCAGAAATCGGTGGGACTAATAAAAAATAATAAAATTTAAAAATAATGTAATAATATAACTTTATTTTTAACGATTCCATTCGTGTATGTACTTATGAGTGAGCGGTCATTACAGTTAGGTCCCAAATAAAAAGAAAAATGAAAAAAATAATCCTTTAAAATTTCAAAATGAAAAAATAATCATAAAAAGTTATCAATAGAGGCTCTTGAAGTTGTCATTGCTTTACGTATGAGATTATTAATGAGACCATTTTTTTATTTTTAGATTTTAAAAAATATTTTTTTGTTGTTGTTGTTTAGGACTTAACAGTAATTCTCCCTCTCAAAAAACTACAACGCAATCATAAAAATAATCAATTGCACGTTCGAGATGATAGCCTCATTTCATAGACTATTAGACTAATGTAGCTAAACTCCGACCTTTTTAATTTTGACTTAATTATTGAGCCACACGTTTAATTTTGACTTAAATGTGCATTGACTCAAGTTTTTATCCGAAGATAATATATTTTCACTCCCTAAAAATAAATGGCGGAGCAAGTAAAAACATAAGAAATAAATAAATTTCATTGCAATGGTTTTTAAAATAATTAATTACTTTAAATACGAGATTAGCCTCTAGCTTAGCAACTCATGTGTCACTGCTGATAATAGAAGGTTGAGTTTAGACCCCCTTAGTAGGTGCATGTGTGTGTTCTCATATAAAGTACGTAGAAGATTATTTTATATAAGAAAAAATTAGTCTTCCGGTCCTTATAATTTTATGTAATTTTTAATCATGTCCTGTAATTTTTTATTGGGTTTTTATAATTTTCTCAATTATAGTCATTAGTTTATATACTCATAATATAATATGTTAATTAGGGCTGATGTGGATGTGTTACTAAGCAACATATAAGCCGTGTATTAAAAATTGGACCGGACCGGCCAGTTCAGACCTGAAACTAGTGAACCAGACGTCGGGCCGGATCGGTCCGGTTGGGGTCAAAAAACCGGGGTAATCTAGGGTGACCCGTGGTGAGCCGGTTTGCCCCTCTTTTTTATTTTATTTTTTAAACTTTTTTATACTCTAAACAACATCATTTTGTCTTTTTTTAAAATTATTTCCCCGAAATTTTTTGATTTGTAAGGAGTTTTAAAAGTATTATGAAATATTTTTTCTATTTTGCATTAGTTGGAGAAAAATCATTATATACTTAATAATACTTTTGTGGGTATTAT
Source organism: Inga laurina (assembly GCA_963855925.1). Classification (NCBI taxonomy): domain Eukaryota; kingdom Viridiplantae; phylum Streptophyta; class Magnoliopsida; order Fabales; family Fabaceae; genus Inga; species Inga laurina. The sequence goes on along the minus strand of OY979706.1, from coordinate 5,619,708 downwards.
GTTCAAAAGGTTATATTTGACTATTGATTGGAAAAAAAAATTCTTATGTAGTTTTGTGAATGGTATATATGAATATTTAAATTATATATATATTTTTTAATTGACCCTGGTCTGACTCCCGGTTTGACCCCCTAGATTGACCCTGATCTGAACCACTGACTCTTGACCTAGTGTCTCGATCGATTCAATGTCCGGTATGATTTTCTGTACCTTGCATATAAGTTGTCACAAAATATAAAGTAAAAAAACTTTTTAAAAATAATATGGTGAAATAAAATTTATTTATTATTAATATTAAAATTAAAAAAAAACCTTCAGGATCATAAATATCTCATCGCATCAATATATATAATATGCAATGTACTTGATTTTGATTTTATTTATGTTGATGTAACAAAATTAATCCGGGCATACGTAACAAAATTAACCCAGGTACATGTTGAATGAGAATCGCGTCATCAACCACCAGCATTGTTTCTCTAATAAATAAAGAAATTTAATCCTCCCTCAAGTTCTTAATATAAAAATTAATTGATTTCTTTTTTTTAAAGAAGTTAAGAAAATTAAATAAACTACTTACTTATAGTGTATGTTGTACATCATTAGATTATATATTAATTTATAAATAAAATAAATTAGTTTAAAGAAAAACGATAATTATAAATACTTTAATGAAACTAAATTAATTTTCTTAATCTTTCCAAAAAAGAGTTGGCTAAAGTATAGTTTTGGTCTTTTAAGTTTACATCAGGTATCATTTTAGTCTCTTAAGTTTGTAAAGTATAATTTTAATCCTTTAGTATTAATGTCGTTAACTTCTACTAACGGAAAATGCTGAGTCAGCAATTAAATGCTGACAAAACATGTTTTTTTAATTATTTAGTATAATGATAATTTATATTTTAAAATTAAATTAATAAAGGTGGTGGGATGGAGACGCAAATTTTTTTATCTTAATTTAATTTAATTTTAAAATATAAAAGATCATTATACTAAATATTTTTTTTTCCAAAATTATACTAAGAAGTTGAAAACACATCTTTTCAACATAAATTTTTGTATATGGTGCTCTAAATTCATGATTACTGAAATGTATCTTATATAGTCACGAATGTATATTTTGTATCATTACTGAAATGTATAGTTGATAAAAAATAATTATACTGAATATTTGGATAATAACTTTTGGTCCTAAAAAATACGAATTAGTATTTCTAGACTACTCCATATAATTTCATTAAGTTTGGGTCATGGGACGTGATATTCGCATAAAAAAGATAACGAAGAGTGACGTTGTGGGCTGCCGCCTTTTCTCGCCTGCTCGGAGTGTTCACACCTTGTAGGCTAAAGGGATTTGACTAAAATTTAATGTGCAGGTGCCACGTGGAATGAAGTTCTGATATGAGTGAAATCTCCTGAACTTCGGCGTCATTTTGGAATGAAACAAAGTTCGTCTTTGAATTGAACTCTTTTTTTTTTTTTTTATAATAATACAGACGGCCAAGAAAGACTTGAAAGTTACAAAAATACAATTAAAGACATTAGATCAAATCTTGAGCCATATAGGCTACACACGCAGTAGGTGGCGCTGACAGAATGACAAAGTTCTCCTCTACTTGCTGAGCATGCCTGGCTAAGAAGTCAGCACACCTGATGATGTCTCTCGGCACATAGCGGAGCTCGATATCCCACTCAGAGTATAACAAGTCCCTGACGGCATTAATCTTTGATCTTAGCGGGTGATTAGGACCCCCATCATGCATTATCAAGTGATAGGTTTCGAGGGAATCTGTATAAGCAACAACCCTGAAGAAATTGTGTTACTTACAGATTTGGAGTCCAGTGAGAAAAGCAAGCAATTCTGCTGTGGTGGGGGGGGACAAATCCTAATTTCCGTTGGAATCCAAGGAGCCACTGGCCCTGTGCATCACGTATCAAACCCCCACAAGCTGCCAGCCGCTGGTGATTAACTAAACCATCTGTGTCTAGACGAACTGCTCCTTCTGGTGGAGGGTGCCACTTCTCTTCGACCTCTCCATTGAGCTGGAATATCTGGTGCTTGAAGGCATCATACAGGCCGAACTCCATCAACAAGAACATGACACCGTGGACAATTTCATTCGGGTGGGCCCGGGTACCCTCCATCACTCCCTGGCATCTAGTCTTCCATAGGAGCCAACAGATGAGACTAAATGCCTTAGGCCATAACCACTGGTGGAATCGACCCATGGCCATATTTGTGGACATATTCTCTGTGAGCCAAACCTGCAAATCAGAAGAAAAGAATCTAAAACGATGGTCAGGAGCAATAAAATATAACCACACCTCACGAGCAATCTCACAGTCACGAAGTATATGAAGGATACTCTCTGCTCTCTGGCATTGAAATCAATGTTTTAAAAACCGGACCGGACAGTGAGCCGGAGAATTCAACGGGTCATGGTTCAAACGGTTGGACCGGTCGGACCGTTTGGGTGAACCGGTAATGTAATAATTAAATTAAAAAAATATAATATAAATGGGATAATAAATGTACTCCCTCCGATCCTAAATATAAGACATAATTGATTTTTTTTAGATATTAAAAATGTTAATTAAATTACTTTAAAATATTGATATTTATCATTTTTTTGAACTATTTTGTTTGATTTATAAACTGATATATAATATAATGGTATACAATATATGATATGATTAAGCAACTTATTTAGCTTTCTTAACTTCTTAAAAAAATTAACTCTATCTTATATTTAAGATCAAAACAAATATTATTTTTACTGTTGCTTCTACACTACTGTTCTGCTGTATGTCAAGTAACTCATAAACATGTAAAATAGTCAATAAAATATGAATAATATAATCATATAATAATATATTTTTGAACTATTCAACTAACTTATGTAAAGAAAGATAAGAATAAAATAATTTGATAAAAAATCACGAGTTTTTTTGTAAATACTAAAATTTTAATTAATAAGATAATAACAAAATAAAATATTTTTTTATTAACATAAAATCAAATCAAATAAGTACTATGACTGATTTTTAGGGCCTATACCTAATAGCTAAAAGCTTAGGAATTCTGAAAACGTGTAGCAGAGGAGATGTAATGTAGATTTTGAAAACCAATGAATGTTGAAAATTGTGATTTCTCTCTCATGCTCTCCTCTCAACTCAAATATCGACTCTTTATTTTTTTTCATACTTTTCTCTCACTTCCTCCTCTCAACTGTGTTCCTTTTCCTTTCGTCTGAGATATTCTGTTTCTTCTAAACTGAAGTTTGGCTTCGAGAGTCATGATCGAAGACATGAATCTCAAATCTAAGTGAAGATCACAACACACTTTTTCAATCATTTCCGCATTTTGTTTAAAACTTCAAGTCATATAAGTAAGTTTTTTTTTTTTAAATTTTCATGTTTCTTCCTCGGTTCTTTCTCTTTCCTTGACTTCCAGTTCATCTTCCTCCTTTAAGATCTGTCTCCCAAGAATCCGTCCGGCTTGACAAAACTCGTTTCGGGTTCCGGTTGGAAAACGGTTTCCGGCTCTACAGCCGGTTCTCTCCGAGCCAATCCGGCTCAACATCAAGAACGGTTTTTGACGGAGAAACGAGCCATTGTTGTTGCCGGTCGACGGTCTGACCGGCCGGACCGTCCGGTCCGGTTTGGTTCTTAAATCATTGATTGAAATGGGCACTCATCACTATTAGTTAAGCCTCGGGTAGCTCTGAGCGAGTTGGTAGGTAGCCTCTCGTGAAGAACTTGCCATAGAAACATCTTAACCTTTTTTGGCACAAGGACTTTCCACACCTTCTTCCACAGCTGGGCCATACGGTTCCCGCTGGGCAACTAAAAATTTATAAGCAACTTGGACACTGAAGTTGCCATCAGAAGAGCTCCTCCAACAAAAAATATCATTTCCACTCTCGTGAAGCGACCGAGTCTGGCAAATAATGTTGACCACCCAGTACGGGAGGAATTCTGCTAGTTTTGGAACATTTCACCCCCCAGTCCCCAGAACGAAGTCGCAAACTTTCGCACATGGGTTTAAAAGATGAGTATTCTTGTCAACAAGGTGGATTAGAGGTTCGTCAATAGGAGTCAAAAGATCCCACCATACATTGCATGTTCTCCCACTTTTTAACCTTCTTCCTACGCCCTTGTAAAATTTCTCCTACATGGTAGTGATGCTACGCCAGACATAGGAGGAGTTGGGCTTTCTATATACGACAGGATAGTCTCCCTGACCGTATCCATACTTACTTTTAAGGCATTGGACCCAAAGAGCTTCGGGTTTGGTCAGTAGACCCCAGCATCGTTTCATGATGAAGGCAGCATTTCGACTTTGCAAGTCTTTTATGCCTAAGCCACCGATATCTTTATCAAGTTTAATCTGATCCCATGCAATAAGGTGCATTTTCTTACCTTCCTGACCTTGGTTCTATAGGAAGTGACGGCTAGCCTTCTCTAACTCTCTTAAGGTTCCCTTTGGGAGAAGTGTGGTTTGCATCTGATAACTGGGGAGAGCAGATAGGACAAATTTTATTAGGACAGCTCTCCCAACCATGGTAAGGAATCTGCCTTTCCAGCTTGCAAGGCGCTTCTTTGCTCTTTGAATAAGGGGATAGAAAGTGGTTTTGGTGACTCTATTATGAAGAAGAGGGACACCCAAATATTTCCCCAAGTCCCCTGTAATTCCAACTCCTAAGTCTTGGCAGAGAAGTAAGGCTCTGTTGAAGTTGATGCTCCTAGACAAGAAAGCCTTAGATTTGGTTAAGTTAACCTTATGCCCAGAGACTTCACAAAAAGCTTTCATGATATCTCTCATTAAGGCAATCTGTGACTCGGTAGCTTCACCAAATAGAAGGAGGTCATCAGCGAAGAAGAGATGAGATATGACAAGGGAATGACAGTTGAATTGAAGGCCTTTCCAATGTCCCTGAATGACTTCTTTATGGATCAGTTGTCCAAGCCGTTCCATACAGAGGATGAAGAGGAAGGGACTGAGAGGGTCACCCTGGCGAACACCGCGAGTAGGTCGGAACGAGGGAGATACAAACCCATTCCACCTGACCGCCATGGATGCTGAGGAAACACATGACATGATAAGGTTCAGCAACGGTTCCTGTATGCCAACCTTAATGAGAGTAGAGCGAATGAAGCCCCATTCCAATCTATCAAAGGCCTTCTCCATATCCACTTTAACAGCAACAAACCCTTTCTTCCACCGCTTGTTGCACATGGAGTGTATGGCCTCCTGGGCAATAATGACATTATCGCTACTATGTCTCCTAGCAATGAAACTGCATTGCTGCGGTTGGATCAGGTAAGTCATCGCCCCTTTTAGCCTCTCAGTAATGATCTTAGTGATAATCTTGAAAATGACATTACAGAGAGAAATAGGCCGGAAATCTTTCAAGGACATAGGATGGTCAACTTTTGGAATAAGAATGAGGTGGGTATGATTGATATCATTAACCTTCTCTGGATATTACCAAATTTCCTTGATAAGGGTACAGACTCTGACACCGACATGGGTCCATTGGGTGTGGAAGAAGTGAATCTGTAAACCATCGGGACCAGGGGCCTTAAGAGCGCCCATTAGAAAAGCGGCGTTTTTAATCTCGAGGTCAGTAACATCCTTGTGGAGAAGTTGGACATCATGGCTTCTAAGAGGGGGAAACTCTGCGCTATAGTGAGAAGAGTCCTGGACTTTATTGTCACTAGTATACAGATCTTTAAGAAATCCCCCGGCCATTACACTGAGTTGCTTTAGCTCTGTGATCCAATTTCCATTTTCATCCTGGAGGGCATCAATCGATTGTTTCTTTTTCTGGATTGCAGCCGAGGCGTGGAAAAATTTGGTGTTCCTATCACCCCAAGCAAGCCACTTGCATCTAGATTTTTGGTACCAGATAAGTTCTTCTTGGGCATTAAGCTTACCATATTCTTTCCAGAGATCAGCTTCAAGTTTATAGAGCCCGTTAGCCGTGTTGTGTTGTCGGGCTCTATCAATGCCTTCTAATCTCTTAAGGAGGCTATTCCTTTTTTTTTTTTTGGGATATTGCCAATAACATTGGCATTCTATTTTGTAGCCTCAGCATCGAACCTCTTCTTCCCTTCATACCAATCAACATTGTTCCAGGCTTGAGACACGATATTGGAGAAGCTGTCTTCAAGGGCCCATGCAGCATTGTAGTTGAAGCGTCGTCTTTGTCTCCTAGAAGCACTGCTTAGCATGGCGGAGACCAAGATGAGCCTATGATCAGATTTATATTTGAGTTTGTGAAGGACTTTATGATCAGGGTGAGTTAGCTCCCATTCTAGGTTGCCAAAGACCCAGTCCAATCGTTCCTTAACTCCTGGCTTTTCCCATATAAATCTTTCACCTACAATAGGGATTTCGAGAAGATCAGAGGCTTTGATGCAAAAATTACTTTTTGTAGTAGCCAATTAAGCTAATGCCCATAACTAGTCAAAAATTACTTTTTTAATTACATATCATCTTTTTTTTTTTGTAGATAATGTGGCATTGTGGTGTACGCTATGCTCATATGGTTGTTGATTTAGTTACGCTAATCTTCTTTTTCTTATGGTTGGACAAATTTGAATATTGAACTAAGCAAAACGACAATGCACAGGGCACACGCTCATCGATACTGTACTGAGCAATTTTAAAGGAAAAATTGTGTAACGTGGCCATATGAAATAACAACATTTTACAGTGTGGCTTACAACTTGGAGTTCAATACACCATATAAGATCTGAGATGTTTTTTTGACCCATAAAATAGACCTAAATATAAATTCATTCAAATACTGAATTTAACTGTGTGAAATTTATTTGAGTTGGTTTGAGGGAAATGAAGGAGTGAAAAAATTTTAATAAATTTAATACAGGAAAAATATAGACGGAAAAAGAGATAAAATATTGAAAAAATCTCCCCCATCAATCCATTTTGTTTTCCCCCTAAGAAATTAAGGGTTAAGAAGCAAGAATATTATGAACTTTTATCAGAAATACGACCAACGTTATATGCATTTTGAAGTTACAAAAATACCCATAAATATTTAAAATAGGAGTAAAAATGTCAGCACTGTTAAATATGATTTAAAACCGTTACATATGCATAAGTAAAATGAGTATGGGCCCTACTACAAAACGTAATGGTGTAAAGTCAAATTTAACGATGCTGACATTTTTTTCTCCCATTTTGAATGTTTATGGATATTTTTACATATCCGAAATGTATATGATGCTGAACCCACTTTGAGTTTGAGTGAATAAAAGTTCATAGATATTTTTGCCAAAAATTAAACATATTAAAATATTTTCTTTCATTCCTCGATCTCTGTCAAACCAAATAGCCCATACAAGTATTTCAAGGATTGGGAATTGTTGCAGCTTGGTCTGCTTCTTGAGTAGCTGGTCTCTCCTCACTGTGGGATGGTTGGAAGAAGAAACGGTAGGAGAAGAGGAATGTGAGAAACAAGAGAAGTGAAGAGAGATTGATGATAAACCACCACAGGGGAGAGACGAGGAGCAACAAGAGCAGTTCACACACTACACTCCCGCAAGTGATGCTATATAATCGTTTGGTTATGTTCTCTTAAAGAGAACAACGTTTCTAAATGTGAAAAGCGTTACTTCAGAATTGACAAATGGCCACGAAAGGCATCATTGCTGAATTGAATAAGGGGGAGAAACTGAATGGCGACAACTAGGACATCTGGCACTGTAAGGTGCAGTACATTTTGGAGGAACAGGAGGCTGTTGAACCACTAACCACTATTTTAGTGAAACCTGAAGCTGGGACAACTACTTAGCATAGGAGAAACTTGGAAGTTTACCAAGCGTGGAAGAAAAAGAATAGCATTACAAGAGTCTCCTTATTAAGCACAATGGAGAATGACCTGATGTGCCAATATGAGAAATACCAAACTGCTCAGGCTATATGGGCTGCACAAGGATAAGTTTGGTGGCACATCAACCACTAAGCTTAGAAGGTTGATAATCAAGTTTGATACCTACAAGCTTAGAGCAAATACTCCTATGAAGCAGCATCTGAGAGAGATGTCCAACATGATCAAAGAACTTCAGGAAGCTGGACACACCTTGACTGATGAATAGCAAGTTCAGGCTGTAATTAGATCGCTTCCTTCTAGCTGGGAGCATATGAAAGTGAACTTGACTCATAATGACAACATCGTCACTCTTGATGATGTAGTGAAACATCTTGAGCTTGAGGATGAACGCCTAGAGGCGTATAAGGCTTCTGGACAAGCCTACTACACTGAAAATGCTGGTCCTTCTAATGCAAAGCCTGATTCCAAAAAGGGAAAGAAATCTCAAAAGAAAGGCGAGAAGGATGGCTCTAAGTTCAAAAAGGGCATAAAGCAGTTCAAGAAGAAAGGTAAGAAGGGCTGCAAGAAGAAAGTTGACCTGAATAAGGTCAAGTGTTACGCCTGCTAGAAAATGGGTCACTTCGCACGGGACTGTACCTAGTGAAATGACCATGAGAAGGTACTAGTGGATTATGTGAATTTACACATTTCTTTTGTTTTAAGTACTTCTTTTCTAACATAACCTGTTTGTTCTTCTTGGATTTTGGATTCAGGGTCAACAAACCATGTGACGAGGGATCGGGGATCCTTTGTGGAATATCGTCAGTTGCTGCATCTAAGCAAATGGCTTTACGTGGGCAACAATGTAAAGATCGAAGTCAAAGGAATTGGCACCTGCAAGTTACCTTTGCGTGGTGTGAAGACTTTGATCCTACATGATGTTCTTCATGCACCTGACATCCGACTGAATTTAGTTTCAATACTTTGTTTATTAGATCATGGGTTTGATGTAAACTTTCATGACACAGCTGCAGACATTTTTAGCAACAAGACCTTTTATGATTTAGCTTTCCTTTCTAAAAAGTTCTTTGTTATGGATATTATTGATAACTTTAATGTGCATGACTGTTTTGTTATTTCCTCTAATATAATTGTTGATATGAATACCTGGCACGCTAGACTAAGACACATTAACCAAAATAGAATGATTAAACTAGCTAGAGAAGGTTTGCTAGGTGAAATCTTGAATATGGAAATGTCCTTATGTGAGAATTTTCTAGCTGGTAAGGCAACTAGGAAAACTTTAGGTAAGGGAACTAGAACTGAGATTCCGTTGCAATTAATCCATTCTGATATATGCGGTCTAATGAGTGTGAGGGTGAGACACGAAGCCTGGTATTTCATTACCTTCATTGATGACTATTCGCAATATGGTCTCATCTATTTGATCTCACACAAGTCTAAAGCTCTTGAATGCTTTAAACGATACATGAATGAAGTAGAGAATCAAACGGATTGTAAAATTAAAGGATTGCGCACTGATTGGGGTCGTGAATACTTATCCGATCAGTTTAAGGAGTTCTGTGAAGAAAAAGGGATAATTAGGCAACTAACCATCTCTGGGACTCCACAACAAAACAAAGTTGCTGAAAGAAGAAATAGAACTCTTCTAGACATGGTTTAGTCAATGATAGCTCAAGCAAATCTGCCAATTTCATATTGGGGTGATGCTTTACTAACGACTGCCTTTATTTTTAACCGTGTGCCTTCAAAATCAGTCACTTCTACACCCTATGAGTTATGGACAAAACGCAAGCCAAATTTAAACATCCTGAGACCCTGGGGGTCTGCTGCGTACATTCATGATGATTCCCATGGGTATGGGAAATTGGGTCCTAGATTAAAAAAGTGTATCTTTATAAGATACTCTAAGCAATCAAAAGGATATGTTTTCATAGGTGAAAACGAAGATAGAACTGTGATTGAAATTGAATCAAGAGATACCGTATTTCTAGAAAATGAATTTCTTAGCAGAGGAGATATTGATCACACATTATCTCTTTATGAGATACAAGATTAAGGCAGTACAGAACAAACTCAGACTAATGATCCTCAATCGTCTCAATACATTGACTTGAGCGGGAGCTCAAAAAGGTCTTTACAAAGGCCTAGACAAGAGAAGCAAAAGAGACAAGAAGTTCCCACAAGAAGGAGTGACAGGGGAAATGTACCTAGGAGACGCTTCTTCTTAGAAGGAGAGACACTTATTGTTACTCCAGACGGAGATGATGAGCCTTGTTCTGGGCAAGTAGCCTTATTAGGTCCTACTAAGGATGAATGGAGGAAGAAATTGATTTAATGAAGAAGAATCAAGTTTGGGAAGTAGTTGATCTACCAAAAGGGCGAAAAGCCTTTGGGAACAAATGGGTTCTCAAAATTAAAAGAAAAGTTGATGTTTCAATTGACAAATATAAGACTCGATTGGTTGCAAAGGGGTACATACAATAGGAAGGTATAGATTACGAGGATACCTTCTTACCTGTTGTACGTTTCAATTCTATAAAACTTATTCTGGCAATAGTAAATAGTTTAGATTTGGAACTGTATCAGATGGATGTAAAAATCACATTTCTAAATGGTAATTTGGATAAAGAAATCTATATGGAACAACCATTAGGTTTCATTAAGAAAGGAATGGAGAGTACAATTTATAAGCTCAAAAGGTCTATTTATAAACTGAAACAATCATCCAGACAGTAGTATTTGAGATTTCATGGAGCAATAACCTCTTATGACTTTCAAATGATTGAAGAGGACCACTGCGTCTACATTAAGCAGTTTGAGGGTAATTTTGTAATATTATCCTTATATGTAGATGACATACTATTAGCTGGAAATAGTCTAAAGTCGGTCTTAGCTATTAAAGAATGGTTATCATCGAATTTTGAGATGAAAGACATGGGTGAAGTAGATTATATATTGGAGTTAAAATCCAAAGGGATCGCTCTAAAAGAATTCTCTCTCTTTCACAAGAGAATTACATCAAGAAAATTCTTGAGCGATTCAATATGAGAGACTGCAATCCCTTAAATACCCCAGTAGCTTCTGGTGTAAACTTAAATCTTGATATGTGTCTCAAAACTGAGTTAGCAAAGAAGAAAATAGAAAGGTTTCCCTATGCTAGTGCCATTGGAAGTTTGATGTACGCAATGATGTGTACAAGGCTAGATATTTGTTATGCAGTTGGACTGGTTAACAGATTCCAGTCAAATCCCGGTGAGCAACATTGGAAAGCAGTGAAAAGGATTTTGAGATACTTGAATGGTACGTCAGATTATACACTATTCTATCAAGGAAGCGATCTGCGTTTGGTTAGATACTCTGACGCTGATTTGGATGGAGATGACGTTGAGCGAAGATTAACTTCAGGATACACCTTCTTGCTGAACAATCCATATGTTGAAGCAGCAAGAAGCAGACATGCATTGCCCTACATCCTATAGAAGCTGAATTCATCACGTGCACCTCAGCAGTGCAAGAGGCTATATGGCTCAAGAGATTTATTGAACATTTTGGATTTGAAAATGAAAACATAAATCCGGTGTTAGTGTATTGTGACAATACCGCAGCCATAGCCTATATTAAAGATCTCAAATATCATAGCAAGACCAAACACATAGATATAAAGTATAATTTTGTGAGAGATTATGTAGCATAGAAAGTTGTTACTGTACAACATATTTCGACCAAGAGTATAGTCGCAGACCCCCTAACCAAACCCATAGCCAAGGAAATGTATGACAAACATGTGAAGGCTATTGGGATGCACAAAATGTAAACTTGCAGATACTATGTGTTTATGATTAATGAAAATGTTTCTTCATAAAATTTTATGTGTCTATATGAAGGTATACAATGTCTAGTATGTCATACAGGCAGGTAAGGTTGGCTCTCTCACACGAGCAACCACCTTTGATACTCAGGAAGAGTATGCAAAGATGAGACAGTTGTGTTCACCACTAAAGCAGCAGGAATGCTGATATGGTAGAAAAGAAATACAAATTATGTCACCTCGATAAGAGTGTAGTATGTAGAGATGAGATCCAATAAGATGTAATATAAATATGGATCGAATCATGGATACCCACTTCCATGATGCCTGTTACCAGATAACAAATTCTTTAACATTGACGTCATGATAGATAAATGGAGTAGAAGAATTTGGGTTTAGATATTGGGAGCATCTAAACTTATGTCTGTACAGTGTTAATAATAAGATTCAAAACGGTGTACGCTCTTATAGTACAAGAGTAACACCGTAGCATGTGATTCATAGCATATGTACAAAAGAACCGCAAATAAGAAGCAAGCGAATGAATCCCTGCTTCATTGCTGTGTGAGTCGCAAGAAGGTTAAACACTTCAGTGATGTCCTTCGACTTTGACATTATTATGGAGGTATATTTCAGTGTCTGCTACCTTAACATTCATCCTATGATCATGACTAATACGATCCAAGGTTTTATGTTAGGAAAGCGGTTGACGCATATCAAAATGATATATGAGCGAAAGGAAGATTACCTAAAATATACACACCTATGCTAGTGTCTGAGACATCTCCCTTATGATATTAATATTGGTAATTTCATGAGTGTGGATACTAAGCATATGTAAAGGCAATCTAAGTTTTATCTTGACTTGAGAGGGATTAGATCTGCCATGTGGAAGTGTATATTGGTATATCTAGGACATATGAGGCATTATATTAAATTCAAACTAGACAAAGAAAGGCTTTGTACTGGTCCTGTGAAAGGGATTGCTAGTACAAGCACCTAGGAGACGTCATGCCCATGCGGTTACGACAAAACACCTAGTATGAAAGAAGAAAGAGAGAGAGAGAGAGAGACAATCCTTATGGCATCCAATCCACCAAGTATGAGTGGGAGATGTTGGGAATTATGCTTCGTCCACCCTTGGTGGATTAGGCCCAAACCCATTAAGCTTTAAGTTTTTGGGGCCAAATAAAATCCCCAAATGAATGTGGGGTATTTATTGATAATTTTCCCCAAGGGTTTAAAATTGAAACCTGGTGGGAACAGTTTCCCTACATGTTTTGGAGGGAACGGTTGTTTTAGCTGCGTACGTGTGTAAATAATAGAACTGCACATAAAAAACTCAGACTGAGACAAATTTCTATACAGAACCTCTTCTCCTCTCTTCCCTTCCTGTGTATTTGCTGTGTGATATAGTCGGTATCCCGAGAGTGATCCAGTTCGCGTGGGTATTGTAAGAGTTTGAAAAAACGCTTAAGGTACGCCCGAAATCCGACAACCTTGAAAGTGTTAAAATCAAGGAATGAAAAACCGAACCAGGCAATGAACCGATTACAACACAGGTTCAAAGGTTAATGGGTCAACCGGGGTCTAACCGGTAGTTGAACCGGTCATATTAAAATATTATAATTTATTACTGATAATATATATATTAATATATTTTTAAACTTCTATAGATAAAAATAAAGATTTTTAGAAAAAATAAAGCTTAAAATTAGAGCTGGGAAAACAGGCCGGCCCCGCCCTACAGGGCCGGGCCTAAACGGGCCGGCCCGTTTAGGCCTGTTTCCTAAAAAGTACCATATTTTTGAAGCCCGCGGCCCTACAGGGCTGGCCCTTCACGGGCTCGGGCCTAAACGGGTTTAAACTCATTTTAATTAAAAAAAAATTTTTTTAAAAATTTTTACAATTTATTTATTATTCTGCTTTAAATTGGTATACATTATTTTTAAAACTCATAAATTTTTAGTTAAAATAATCATCTAATGTCCAAATTAGCCTTTTTTTTTAAGTTTAAATGAATAAAACATTGTAGAAAATAAAATAAATCAAACCAATTAATAAGTGTTTGCCTGTTATTAATACTCTATTAGGAACTTAGGCGTCTCTCATATTGATAATTTGATATAATGATATTATATTTATTAATTTATTTTAAAAAAATATTAAACGGGCTTAAAAGGGCCGGCCCGCAGGGCTTCAGGGCTGGCCCTACAGGGCTGGCCCTTTTAGGCCCGCTTCCATTTTCAACCTCTAAATCATAGGCCCGGCCCTTGACGGGCTCGGCCCGAATTCCCGGCTCTACTTAAAATCTATTAGTATTAGTTATAATGCTTATATTTATGCAATTATATCTCATTTCCTGTAATTATTATATCTTTTTAAATAATTTTTTTTTTCATTATCTTCTTCATTTTTTTAGATTTATTCTTTCTTTACATATTTTTCTCTTCATTTTAGTCTTCAACCTTCCATTTTCCCCTCAAAAAGCACAAAATAAAAATTTGGAAAATTTTAAAAAATGAAACCGGTTTGACCACCGGTTTTGACCGGTCCAATATGTTTCAGACCGGTTCAACCGGTTTGACGGTTTAATTGGCAAACCAGACAGAACCATGGATCGGTTCCCGGTTCAACCGGTCGAACCGGTCTGTCCGGTCCGGTTTTTTGTTCTCTGGTTAAAATAGAGCAATGTTGTCATTTTCAATTAAAAAGTTAACAATCAATGTTAGTTTTTTAATGGTATGGGGTAACATTGCCACGTTTTGAAACTTTTATAGTGACATTGAATTCGAAAAAACTTTCAGGGTAACATTACTCATCATAAAAACTTCCGGTACAAATTTATACTTTAATCCCTATTTTATAAATATGTCTTTTATTTTGAAGAATGTTAAGAGAAAATGGCAAGTCTTTAGCTTTGACATCTATAATACGCTGTGAACCTGTGAAGGCGTTATTCTCATTTTAGAATGCCGAGTGCTGGTAATTACATACGACAAAACAAATACTTAAAAGATGTTTTCCGCTGATAGATTTGTGGAGTGAGGGGAGAGAGAATTTTCAAAAATGGAAGTATTGGATAGAAATTAGATGATTTTTAAAAAAGTTACCTTTAAATATTTTCCCGTTCTAAAATTTATTACCTAAAAGTCCCTCAAAATTTTTCAAGTACGCATGTGTAACCTATTATTTTCAGATGCAATCCTTCTTTGGCTATGTGTAACCTATTTTCAACTTTGGGCAAAACAGAAACCATTTGCATATAACTAAAGATGTGTTAGACACAACAGATGAATTGCACCCACTCAAAGACCTGACTCTTTAAGAACTTTTAGGAAATAAATTTTGCAATGAATTCTTCAGCAATTTTTAAATATAAAAAATCCAAATTTATCTATATGGTTTTTTTTGAAGTGTCGAATCAAACTCATAATTAGGTTCAAGCATATGGAAGTGAGTATTTTGGAAGATATATGGGTTGTTTGAGTTAGCGGTGACGGAAACTATTTTTTTTTAATCTAACTTTTATAAAAGTCAGATAGGATAAAAGTCATATTGTAAATATGATTTGTGTTTGGATTAATGATAGCAGAAATGCTTTTTTTTTTTTTTTGGAAAAGCTAGACTTTTGAGCTTCTTCTTAAAAGCTGCTTTTTTGGGGGGGGGGGAAGAGCTCAATTATCAAAATGCCAACCCAAACACTCTATTTTTTTTTCAAAAGTTAATTCCACCGTACTTTTTTTTAAAAGAATAAAGTCCGGTTTGATAGATATAAGAGGCAAGGTGGGGGTAGGTTTGGGGAAAAACAGAACAATAAATTTGATTGGGCAAATAATTCAGAGCCATGCTGTCCCAGCTGTTCACTTCTCAGTAGATGAGAGTATTCCTTCTCTTACTCATTGGCTCATACTTCGGAAACACATTCTTTCCAAAGATTAATACAAAAATTTGGTTGTCGATACAATATAATAATTTACGTGGTTAATCCCACCTAATGGAATAAACTTCTTATTGTAGGTCATAGGTGTCCAGCTTGAGATAGGTCTGTTAGTTTATGGGTCGTCGTAGTCCAAAGGTGTGATCATTGCTATATATGGACGTGCTCCAGTATCAACACAACGCCTAATGTCAAAAGAGATGGGAACCTTTTAGAGCATGCCTCCTGGTTACATAGGCTTGGTCAGAACAAGGTTTGAGAAAGCAAAGAAGAATAATTTGTCGGGTTTAAGTTTTTTTTAAAGAATAATATTACCTTAAAAGTTATTTTGAATATAATATTGTCCCAAAAGAAATAAAATGAAGTAATATTATATTTTATAATTAAAAAATTAATAATCAATATCAATTTTTTAATGATTAATATTAATTTTTTAATAATATAGGATAATATTACTACGTTTTGAAATTTTTGGAGTGATATTGCTACTCAACAAAATCTTTCAGAACAAACTTACATATTACCCCTTTGTTTCGACTAAGGACACCTAAGTTTTATGTTTAGTAGTACAATTTCAGACCTATCATGTGACAGATGTCGAACTTTTTTAATAACCATTAGCGCTTATATAGATATCTTTTTAACTTAAAAAAAGTACTAATATAGATATCTTCTAGGTGTAATTACACAAGCATCACAACATAGGGATGGAAATAGATCAAGCCACCTGTCAGAATAAAATATTAGGCTCAGGCCTATTTTAAAACCTGTTTAGAAAAACAGGCTAGGTTTAGATCTATTAATAAGCCTTTTAAACTTAACAAGCCAGCCTGTTTATATTTATAAAAAAAAACACTGGACATCCCAAAATCCAACCCATGTCTTCTTTCGTCTTCTCTAAATCCCTACCCCTAACTCTCACTCTGTACCAACAACCAACATCGACTCTCACTCAGTTGAGTCCTCAATCACTCCGTCCCACTCTCACCCACTCTCGCTTCTTTCTTCATCTTCGCCTCGCCGCCCTAATTCTCCACATTTCTTTGCCTTGACTCAACCCCTACACTGAATCACTGATGAGTTGTTGATTACTGCACAATCGAGAGTCACCATCGTCTACTCTTGCCATGGCCATCTTTCCTCCTTCTGGATCTCCAGCTTTAGTAAGTCCACTCTTCTCTTTCAATTTTCTATTTGTTCTCTTCTTTCGTCTATCTCTAGATCTCATGGTATGTCTATTTGTTGTTATGATTTGCTGCTTTGCCTACCCATTTATTGTTTCAATTTGTTTTCTCTGTTTTTTGTTGGCTTGGTGCTTTGTTACTAGAAGAAAATGCTTGCGTTTCCAGTTTCCAGTTTCTGCTTCGTGTCCCTGTTCATTTGGATTTAACTGGAATTTCAGACACCTGTTTTTAAGTTGGTGGATTGAGGGTTTCAAATTTTTAGTTTAGCAACTCTCGGGTTGTTTTGAGTTGGTGGATTTTTTTGGGGCCTGGATTCGTTCTTTCGTCTGATTGACGAGATATAGGATTTTTGAAAATCTATGTTATGGTAGTCCTAAAGAAAAAATGTACAATGTAATTTTTTTTCCGTGAGAATCGCTTTCTTGGGTTTAAAAATGATATGAAGTATAAGAGATTGGGACTCAAATGAACTTTACCTCTTCATCACAGTTAGCTCCAGAAACCTAAGTACCATGAGTGTCCAAATTATATTCATCTTTTTTTATTAAGGAAGAACAAAAAAGACAAATTTATAGTATTTATCCTTCCAACCAATAAACTAGATATGTATGATTAAACTGCAATATTTGACAAGAGAAGCTGGCGTTCTCAACCAATTGTGTTGTACATGGGATGACAAAGTTCCTGTTCAGTAGTGAATGATAGGTTATAGGCTTATAGCCACCTGCCTCTGTAGCTTTGTTGTTAATGTAGCACACTGGTTGAGAAGACACCTTTTAGATAACAGTTGGACTAGTACCATAAATTATTATCTTGCAATTTGGTGTTTAATATCGTATTAATAGGCCTAACAGGTGTACAAGGGAAAAAAGAACTCATTTCCAATGTAAAAAGTCCTTGTTTATGTTGTAGGATACATGGTTGATGGTCATGAGTTCTTTTCTTGTGATGTAGTTGTGCTTGTTAAGTTGTTCGTCTTATAATGCTAACAAGTTTCATAATGTCCAGAGCTGTTTTGTATGCATTGTGGTATCTTAACTACATAGTGATAAAAGGTTATCATTTTGCAGGGGGTGATTTCTTCGTTACATGCGATATTTTTCTATTGTTGCATTGAAATTAGGATGACTGCGTCTCTATTGAACAAATTCAGCGATCCTCCTTGAAAGGGAATGAGCTTGAGCAGATTTGCTTATCTTCCTGGAGATGCATCTATGAACAATAGTAGAAAGTGACCTAGCAAAGAGTTGAGGACTTAAGGTTTTAAGGGAAACTGATGGAATTGGTTTATGATTAATTAGTTTTCATTATAAAAGTTGTAAGTCAATTTAATATAGTTGTCTCTTTTAATTAAAAAAAATAGTTGTCTATTTTAAAAATTAAGTTTTGATAAAAAAAATGTAATCCTTTTTTGTATAAAAAAATGTAGGCTTTTTAACAGATCTCAGGCCAGGCTTAGGCTGACAAAAAGGCCTGTGACAGGCTACATGTCAATTTGCTACAATACAGGTCAGGCTTGTTAAGGCCAAAGCCTGGCCTGACCTAACCTATTTCCACCCCTAAATTCACATGCTCAAGTCTCAGCATTAAAGGCAAACAAGCAAATTTGGGTTTACTTAATTACTCTATTTTGAAATTGCAACTAACATTTATAGAGTACATGTAAAATTTGTCCTGTGATATTAATTAGGAGTGTGTTTGGGTAAATCCCAAACCGTGATTTCAAACGCTCTTTTCTATAAATTGAAACAAAACTTTTTTCACATACTTACTTTGTAAATCATAAAAATTATTCTCTAAAAACTAACCTAAACACACATTAGGAGGCTTTTTGAAGAACTAAGGCCAACATGTAGGAGAGAGCAGAATCAACTGATGCGTGTGCCACGGTAAGCAGTGCCACAAGGACTAGAGTCAGAGTAGCAGTCCTTACCTGCAGAGTCCCACAATTCAAAGTCTTCAATCAACAAAATTCCCAGAAAGCAAGGCAAACTGTGGCTGTGAAATGAGAATCTCTATGAAAGTAGCAAGATTGCAAGAAGACTAAGATCTCTAATTACAGGGGTGACAATAAAGGGGAAAATACATTTTAATCCCTGCACTAAAACCTAAATATATTTCTGTACAGATAACAAAAAACGCACTTCATGTTCTTTCTAACAAGATGAAAGCCAAAAAACTTTACATGGAGTGTTTTGTACTTTCTTTTCAAGACAAGCAAATTTTGACTTTTCGTCAGACATTAAATTGATGTCACATATTAAGATAGCAATTTGACCTTGATGATGAGAAGTAAAGCATATTTTTCCAAATTATAAACTTCTGAGACATACCATATTACTAAAGCTCGGCCATTCTATATACTGCAACTGGCTCAGTTGCTCAACCAAAAATGCAAATAGAGATTTTACTCCCCCGGTATTGAATACACAATTATTGGGTGAATCTAACTTATTTTCAAATTGGAAAACTCAATTAGATATTGATAAAAACATTATTTTAAATATTCTACAGTTTCATGATAAACTTAGAGGTCAAACAATACCATATGACATCTATTATAAAACTCAGCCAAAAAGGCTCCTGAGGGAATTCATCATCAAATCTCAATTGATCATTCTTTGCAGCAGACACCATTAGTTTGGTGCCAGAATGGCTTCTAGGAAAATAATTCATCTTTGTTCTACGAACCTGCTTACACGAAACACTATAATCTTAAATGTTATTGCCCCTTAAAAACACAATGAAAGAGCTACAATGTGAATGAGGAAGTTGGGAAGAGGAAGAGAGGCAAGTCATCGTTACTGTTCTAGATGTTGAAAGAAGAGCTTTGTGATAATCAACTCTGGTAGCAAAGTGTGCCGGAAACTTTGATGAAAATGGAATATCTTGATGAAGGAAAACTATGAAACATAAATGAAGAATGTTATATAGAACACAAATCAAGCATTCATGCGCAAAATCTAAAGAGTTGGAAGAAAACTGAACATTTTGCTGGCGGTACAGAAGGAATCACCATCTCAGGCTGAATTTTTAGCTAGCCACGACCAACTGAATGCGTGGAAATCAGCACACACTAAATGCTTGTCTGAAATAACTTATTTTTGGGTAATAAATACTTATAAATCGTGATTTGTAATATACGAGGTAAGTATGTGAGAAAAGTTTTATCTCGACTTACGTAATAAGTGCTTATTAACCCCCAATAAGCAATACCAAACACACACTAAGTTAATATAAATATACGCAAGCTCAAACAAAACTTTTCCGTCCTCAATATCTGTGCATTACAAAGAAGAATGAAAAATATTAACCCAAAAGTAGCCCAAGGTCACATAGTAAGTGATTGAGTGTGTGTACCCAATGAACTTTCAATCTTATTGGAAAAAATTAAATCAGGCCGCAGATTTGCACAAGTAGACATAAATCATAATTGATGGAAACCAAGGCAGCAATGGATGCCTCATCACAGAAAAAGGAGCAAAGACAAGACTCCTAACAAACAATAATGGGATTTTATGTCAAACACATAAGGGGCATCCCAGAAAAAGAATCATACGGCACACTATAAGAGTTATGCTGCCAAAGAATATCTCAATATGCAAAGAAAGAGCATGACATCGTTGACTCCTCTGTTTTTAACTTCCAAAGTACTCTCATCGACCACGATTAATAACAAAATTCCTTTTTAATCTTTATCAATAGCTTCCAAGGATAGGTGAAAATAAAAAATTATAACTAGCTACCATTTTCTTTCCCACGCGAATTATCTCGAACAGATAGATTAAATTTTTTGACAAATAACATTTTAGACCGTAAAACACTTTAGGTAGATATCTTCCCACGGGAAACCAAACGGCCAGCCACAGCTAAAGTAATCTATATTAAAAACAGACAAAATGAACACTCTCAGAGGGTGGGATTTTAAAGACAGAGGAACGCAAATCATAATCACAATCCTAAAGATCAGGTGCAAATTGCTGTGTTGATATGCAGTAGTGGTGAAGTGTTGAATTGGGTAATAGGGAACACTTTGTGAATAATACCAAACTGGCCTGTGATCAAGTTGTTGTGGGATGCTATTTTTGGTATCTTGTGTCCTATTTTCTTCTTTGATAGGACTCACACTTAGGAGCTCAGCATGAGCAACACACTTCCTAAGCATATTTGTGAGCTCAACTATATCCAATCCTTCCCCTATCACTTCTATTTGATCCTTCTCTTCCCCTTTGAATCTTGCCCCTTCCACTCCTGCATCCATATGCATTTTGTTTTCATTTAACAGAATTCAATCAAGAACATAAAAAACATACAAACTCTAATAAAACCATTCTTAATATTTAAAAAGTCTTAACTCATTCATTCAATTCATTTCTTAAACTCGTGTGCAATATGGATCTAATCATTAATGAAATTTACTCCTTCTAGTTCTGAATGTATGAATTAGTTAGTGGTTTAATTTGATCATAAATATAAGATCTCGATTCATTTTGGTCTCTCAAATTTGTAATTTTTTTTCAAATTGTCCCTATTGATTAAACGTATTAGAAGAGTTCCCATCAATGGGTAGCTCAAATGTAAATGATTAGATATGATATTTTAAGAAAATCAATACACATTTTTTTTACAAATAATTAATTTTTTTAATCTATGCAGATTAGTTATTTGACCCCTAAGTTAAGGATTGCATGGGTATAAAATTTATATTCAAGTGTTATTTATTTTTCAAACTCCATAAAATATACAAGACCATGCCTCACTTTTCAATAAAAAATTGCAGTTGTTTTTAAATTTTGGGTAAATGGATATACTCACCAGAAACAACTAACAGTAATCTTCAAGGCTTTGGATCTTAGCTTGTAGAGGTGGTAATATAGGTTGAGAGCGTGGGCAAAGCCCGTCCAACCCGATAAAATGGGTGATTTGGGTTCTACAAAATTAGGACTATATTGATGCGGTCGTTTTGGGTCCGAACCCATATGATCCCAACCCGTGATGGGTTGAACCACCGGGTTGGCGGGTTGAACCATATTTTATTTTATTTTTTTAAAACCAAGAGGGAAGAGTCATTAGCCAAGGCCCAACCCCCAACAGTCCAAGACCGTCACTTTAGAGTCCAGCCTAGTACTCACACTCCTCAATCCTTACTCCTCAGTCTGGTTAACTCTCTTTTATTTTTGCTTGAAACAGTCTCTCACTCCCTATCTCTTTCATGGCTCACGCTCTCAGTCTCAGAAATCAGTCTCAACTCTCTTTAATTTGCAATGTATTTTTAATTTTGTTATGTTTAGGTGTATAGAAAAAACAATCTTATTGTATATAAGAAAAATAATCTTAGTATATTGTTAAAAAAAGATTAAAAAAAAATATGGGTTGGCCCGCCCAACCCGCCAACCCATTGGTTATGGGTTTTGTCAACCCATATTGGTACGGTCCTTTTGTGCCCAAACCCATATAATTCCAATATGTGGTGGATTAACCTGAATCCACTGGGCCGGACTATATGACCACCTCTATTAGCTTGTGGTTGTTCATGCACCCCAATTTTATCACCACCTTTTGCTGCATTCCTTCACACAAATATTTCATCATCAGCTCGACTATATATATATATATATATATTCAAATTATTCATATTTAACTTGAAAGGAAAAAACCACTCTTGAAAATTATGAATTAACATAACTTAAAAAAATTATTTCTTCTTGGGACAATCATTCGTCCCCATATGTGGGTGTGTATATGAATGAAACATTTTTTGTTCATTCCATTCTACTACTTATACATGTAGGAGTATTGAAATTTAATTTAAGCACATATCAAAAAGAAACGAGCAAATGTCAATTAGACAAGAAATATTTATTCTATTCTTGTTGCCAACAAGAAACATTTATTCAATAGTAATTGAACAGCAGCAATATATTTTGGTTTAATTAACATCATAAAGTGATAAATAATATATCCATTGTTATGATGTGAAAAAAAAAAACAAGAAACTAAGAATTAGGGTTCTTAACATTTTTGTCTAATTTGATTTCCTGTCGTTCTATGTATATATCAAATAGATGGATGGTAAATAAAAAAGGCGAAAAATAACCTTCAACACTACAATCGAATAATAATCACAACAAGCCAAGCCATGCACGGTTACAAAAAATAATAATAATAATAATTTTTTAAAAAAATTTCATTTCGATCATACCTTCATGATTTTGGGGGGAAAGTTTGATAGCTGAAATGTATTTGGAAGAAAGAGAGGGAGGGAGAAAGATGATTGTAGAAGTGAACTTATAAAGAGTCTCGAACTTGCTATTTATATAGGGATTGATTGCCCACAGAAAAGTTAATATAATAATTAATAATTAATGCGATGCCAATAATTAAGAGGAACAAGAGTTCAAATTGGAGGGCATGATGTAAATTTCCCAGCAAAGCTATTAGGGAAGAAATTTCATTGATGTTACGTTGTTTATATAACACATGAGCGTATGGCTGGATATTGTTTTTTAATAATTAAGATTTTTCTCATATAACATTTCATATTGATATTCGATATTACCAAGTTGAATTTAAGTATTGCCTCAAGCCCTCATCTCCACCAGTTACATTGCAATTTATTGAAACTCAAACCCAAATCCAAGTATTTAAATGATCAACTATTAAATTTTCTTGCATGAAAATTATTAATAATCAATAATTAATATGTAAAATATTAAATATAATTATCGCTTTTCACAAACGG
Source organism: Inga laurina (assembly GCA_963855925.1). Lineage (NCBI taxonomy): Eukaryota > Viridiplantae > Streptophyta > Magnoliopsida > Fabales > Fabaceae > Inga > Inga laurina. The sequence goes on along the minus strand of OY979706.1, from coordinate 5,596,169 downwards.
TAAATAGCAACCTAGAGTATTTTTAGATTTTATATGACACGTAATATTTTAGATAATATTTTTAGAAAAGAATGCTCCCTCCGGTTCTATTTATAAGCAACTTTTTCTCTCATGAGGCTGATCCCTTTTATAAGTAACTTTCACTTTTTATCTGAAAATATAAGCTTTTTTTTTCCCATTTTATCTTTATTAAATACCCATTATCTCTCATATCTTATACTCATTATCTCTCATACTTTTTATCTATTCTCTCTCCTATATTTCTTTCATAAATAGGGGTATATTCTTGTTGCTTATAAGAATATATGTATTAATCATAAAATTATAGTAATGGGAGAATTGCCCAAAAATACCTTTGGGGCAAATTAATTGCTGATTACTACCAAGCGTGCAAGCGATCTTCCGTGTGTCCAAGCGATCTACCGTTTTTTGCAAACCATCTTCCATGTGTTCAAAAATCTTCCATATAAATGTGCAAACAATCTTCTGTTGTGTGCAAAATATCTTCCGTTATGTGCAACAGATCTTTTATGGCAGCATTCAGCAATTAATTTGCCAAAAAGGTATTTATCAGCAATTCTCCCATTAGAAATTACTGATTTAAGATTATAAAGTTAGAGTGGTATTTTTATGTATTTTTTCCTTTATAATATAGGTTAAGTTAAAAATGTTTTCATATAGTGTGAATTGCAAGTACAACATATTATTCATAATTTGAGAATATTACAACTTTAGATGAAATTTATAGTGAGACATCCCACGGATGTACAAATCATGAAATGAATAGTTTTTTTTTTATGGGAAAAAGATGAATAAATACACTTGAATTTTAAAATCCTAAATCAGTTATTTCTTAAAAATCTGAGTTGTCAATTACTATACTCTTTTTATTAATCTCATTATTCTTATTGTAAATAAATATAATTTGAGATTTCGAAATTGAAGTGATATTTAAATGTCTTTTTTTAATTTTTTTTTTACAAAAAAAATTATCATATGTACGAAAAAGCGTCACATGTTGTTTCTAGTCCGCAAGGTTCTACCACCTATTATTTTGAATTATCGGATTAGAACTAAATCTGCACGTAATTAGATGCTAATAAGAAACGTAATTTGGGCATGCAGGTCATCAATATTATGCTAAATTGCAAAACTTTTCTAAACTGTTGAGCTTCTTCAAAGGACGGTTCCAACTATTGTTACTTATGTGTGTCTCACTTTTTTAATTAGCTCCACCTTGAAAAAGAATATCATACACTATTCAATATTCACATTTAGATAAAAACCACTATACAAATTTCTATAATGGCCTAATAGTTTAATGACACGTATTTTTCTTTAATTATTTTTAAACATGAGTTTATAAGTTCCAATCCTCTAACTGGGAGTAACGTTTTTGAAGGGTTGTGTGTGTGTTCTTTTTTTTTTTTTTTTTTTTTAATATTCACACATACTCAATGCCTATTGAGCTCTTTGGGAAGTATGGACAATTTTTTTTTTTTTTTGAGAAAATTACATTTAGGTCTTGAGTAAGAGAAAATACGATAAAATGGTCCCTTAAAATGTTAAAACTGTATTTAAGTCATGTGGGATTTTTTTACAATAATTTCAATTATAAAATGTCCATGGACTGATAGTTTAATGACACAAATTTTCATTATTTTTAAACGTGAGTTTATAAGTTTGAATCCTCTAATTGGGAGTAACTTTTTTGAAGGGTTGTGTGTGTGTTTTTTTATTTTGAAAAATTACACTAAAGTCCCAATTAAAAAAAATGATATCAGAAAAGATTTATAGTTTATCAATGACAAGTGAAATAGTAACTATTGACAAGTAGGGGAGCTATCATTAACAAATTTTGAGATTTTTCTGATATTATTAATTTTTTATTGGGACCTTAATATCATCCCTTTTTTTTTTTGTATTAATGCCTATTGAGCTCTTCCGAAAGTACTTTTCTTAAGCGAACAAAACTCTTTCCACTAAGATAGAGATATTGCCTGTGTTAGTATACAAGAATTATACTTCTTACAATATATTTTGGCTGAATTTAATAAATTAGTTTTTGAGTTGTTCTCAAAGTAATGGATTTTATAGAGAATTCAGATGGATATATGATATACCGCATCAATTTTTGCAAAGTGAACGGACAGATTGTCAAATAAAGACACTCGTTTTGTTGAACACAATTTCGGGGATTTTTTTTTTTTTGCCAGTAATTTCGGAGAAATTTATTATTATTATAAAAGAGGACTCATTATTCTCTCCAAATTATATGTATACATATATATTCTCTTGTAAGAGGTTAAAATTTAAATTGCCTTAATCTTTTATAAAAGTCCTGTCTCAAAACATTTAATTTTTTTTTAATTTTTACCCCTCATTAATTATATTTAGATAAAAACCACTGCACAAATTACTATAATGGTCTAATTTTTTAATGACACAAATACTTTTATTTAATTATTTTTAAACGTGAGTTTATAAATTCGAATCCTTTAATTAGGAGTAGCCTTTTTGGGAGAATTACACTGTAGTCCCATGGAAGCTAAAATACGAAGAAATGATCCCGAAAAAATTTGAAATTACTCTCAAGTCCCATGGGACCATTTTGTGATAAAATCCGAATGAGAAAAGTCTGAACTACCCCCTGTCAGATAAATAGTAAAAAGGATGGGTAAAGGCTGTGAAATTCGCACAAGACGTCCGGAAGAAGGCTGGAGATGGTGGGAAAAACTAAGTGACAATCAGCAGCCATGGTTGAAGATTAAGGTAGGGAATTGATGCCATCCACTCTCTTGTCTTCATTGTTCCATGTGACTCACCTATTCTGTTGAGTAGCTAAACATAGCTTTAGGTTTTGTTGAGTCATGTTCGTTTTGATCATGAAAATGGAAAAAGTTGTCTACTTTTGATGGGTATTGGCCTCTGTATGCTTGCAAACTATAAAGAAAGACCTATTAAATGCAATGGATATGCTTTGACAAAGTTTTCATTGTGTTTGGGTATGGTTTTGTATGCTCTGTTTTTGGTGTCATTATGCTCTGTTTTCTGGTTCATGATGGTGTGTTTCTGCAATAGAAGAGGTAAGGAATGAAGATGAGGGTCAAAGGTTTGGGGCTACATAACCTGATTTGCGTAGGAAAAAAAGAGTTGTCAATGAAAGCAGCGATAGTTGTCAATGGAGGCTCATTAAGTTGTTAATGACAACTATAGATCATATTTAAATGTTTTTTGTAACAACTAAAGGTTTTTTTGAACGATATTTGTTTTGGTCATGATAAATTGAAAAAGAGTGTCTGATTTTTGTAAGCATTATCCTCCAAATGCTTGTAAACTATAAAGAAAGGCCTAGTAAATGCAATGGATATGCTTTGGCTAAGGTTTCAAAGTGTTTGGGTATGGTTTTGTATGCTCTATTTTTTTTGTCATTATGCTCTGTTTTCTGGTTCATGGTGGTGTGTTTATGCATAGAAGATGTAATGAATGAAGATGAGGGTCAAAGGTTTGGGGCTACATAACTTGATTTGCGTAAGGAAAAAAGAGTTGTTAATGGTAGCAACGATAGTTGTCAATAGAGGCTCCTTAGCTTGTTAATGACAACTAGAGGTCCTGATTATGTAGTAAGAATGTGTTGTTAATAGGGTCTGTGGCATTTGTTAATACAGCTGCTGACATTGTTAATGACAATTTTTGTGTGCAGTAGACAGCGATGATGGCTACCACGTTTGGCAAGAATCTACTATATTTCCTTCATATAGGGGGAAGGTTTGAAGTTAGTAGAGATGGTGAGTTAACATATGTTGGTGGAACCATTAGATCTAGAACCATTAAGGAAGGAACAAGTTTAGAAGAGTTTAAAACAATGATATCCTCCATTGTGGGAAAAGAGAGCGACGGACTTGTTAATATATATATGCAGTTATGCTGACATTTGTGTATCCCACTGTCATGTTTTAAAAGTTTGAATCTGATGTAAATTATGTTGTCAATGAATGGACCTCGGGTTGTCATTATAGGCCCATGGAGTTGTTAATGTACGCCCATGGAGTTGTTAATATATATTTATGCAGTTATGCTGATATTTGTATCTGATGTAAATTATGTTGTCAACGAATGGACCTTGGGTTATCATTATAGGCCTATGGAGTTGTCAATGTACGCTTAACATATATATATATATATATATATATAGATATGATGACATTGGAAAATGAGTTTATGTGTGTATACTTATAGATTTCCTATGTTCTTGATATTCCATATTAATAAGGTGGTCATAGTCACATGTGTATGCTCCTTTACTTGGCAATAGAGGCACCACGAGTTGTCAGTGAAGGCACCATGAGTGGTTAGTGAAGGCCCCTTGAGTTGTCAGTGTATGCCCTTTGAGTTGTTAACACAATTATGCTGTTATGAAGAGTTGTCAACAGAGGCCCAATGAGTTGTCAGTGTAGGCCCCTTGAGTTGTTAACACAGTTATGTTGTTATAAAGAGTTGTCAACGGAGGCCCAATGAGTTGTCAATGGAGGCACCTTGAGTTGTCAATGAAGGCTCTTTGAGTTGTCAGTGCAGGCCCTTTGAGTTGTTAACACAGTTTTGCTGTTATGAAGAATTGTCAGTGTAGGCCCCTTGAGCTGTCAATGCAGGCCCTTTGAGTTGTCATTGAAGACCCCTTGAGTTGTTAACACAGTTATGCTGTTATAAAGAGTTGTCAACGGAGGCCTAATGAGTTGTCAATGGAGGCACCTTGAGTTGTCAGTGAAGGCCCCTTGAGTTGTCAGTGTAGGCCCCTTGAGTTGTTAACACAGTTATGCACTTTCTCAGGACTTGCTACAACAAGTGTGTCAACTTGCTGTAGCCAGTTACACAGAGAGCATACGAAGGGTCATTTCCACGGCAAGTTTGCCGACTTGCTGTAGTCAATTACACAAAGAGCATACGAAGAGTACTTTCCACGGTAAGTTTTCCAACTTGCTGTAGCTAGTTACACAGAGAGTAAACTTCTTGAGAATGTTTACTTGCCACAGCCAGTTGGTCAACTTACTAAGTCAAGTTGGCAGAAGTTCCTTCTATCTTTTCAAAATTAGGTATGGTTAAGTCATTATTAACTTTCTCTAAAAATTCCAAAATTACTTATATTTAATATCATGATAACATCCTGAAAGTCATATGAAGCTGTAATTAATGAGATTTTCAATATGGATAATATTGAAAAAAACGTAATCAATTCCACATTAGAAGCTTCCAATAAGAAGTTAAGAATCATGTATGTTTTTTTGTATGCTCTCTGTGTAATCAATTCCGCATATTTTGGACGAGCTACATATTACATAGCAGCTTCATTGACTTGTCAATGAAGACATCAGAAGTTGTCAATAGAGCCTGTAGCATTGTGCAAGCAAGAGTATCAAATGTGCATATCTGTAGTACTAAAATTTACTAACGAAAATAACTTTGTAATTCATAAATATTCAAAATGTTTCAAGTACAACTTTGAAGTTGGTCAAACCCAAAAACATATCATCCATATAAACTGACTGCACTTGATCATTACATAAAACATACCACATTTACAATTACTGTGCACATGAACATAACAAACCCCTAATGTGTTGTCCATACAATCATAAGTCAATACAAGTCATAGCATACTACATCAAAGCTATTCACAACAAGAATGTACAATTAAAGTCAACATTCTAATTGGTTCTCCTCCTCTTATGTATGTCTTAAATCAAAGACATAACTTTGTCGGCATGTTTGTTGTGAGGATGAGTAACCAGCCACCACAAGAACCCGACCTTCATTCCGTGGAGCTCGTCTAGCTGCCCTTGTTCGTGTTGGGCTTTTTGTTTGTTGTTTCTTTTTGCCAGACTTTCCTTTATTCATCTTGCTGAAATGGACACAGATTAAATGAACTTAAATTTTATGGACAAACCACCTCAAGATAGCAGGGAATGCAAGAGAAAAAACCAAACCATGCTCATAATTGCTTATTACTATTACTAATGATTAAAAAATGCAGACAAAAGAAGAACATTGATGCAAATAATGTTAAAAACATCTTAAACTGTAGATAATTGAATATAATATTACTATGCCTTTGTAACTGATTTTTTATAACACTATCACCAAAATGGAATAGATTACACTAATTCAAAAGAAACATTGAAATAAATCCATGTGATTATGATTATAGGTCACAGTTCAGCAAAATGTCACAAGGCACCAGGCTTATCTTTGCACAAGTATACAAGATAATAAGAGTAAACAAATAAGCAAACACAAACATCAAAAAGTATGAATGGAAATGCAAAATGCAACCTTTGATCAATTTTTAAAATTCATATGGATCACAAGAATTATTATAAATTGAAGTACATAGGAAGAGGCATTAGTAAATGAAGGAAAAAATTATTACAATTAAGCAAAGTCAAAAGCTATGCAGGCCAAGCGTATTGTAATATTGTTTACAAATTTAAACTACAATAAATATTTACAAAGTTAAACTACAATAAATATTTACAAAGTTAAACTATATATTACTGCTACTAGCCTATGAACCATCAAAGCATTCGAATATGCACGAAAATTATCTTTTCCCTAAAGATAAGTCCAATGAAAATTTTCTGTGTAAATTATTTAAGTGCAGGACCAAATAGACGTACTAATGTTACTCCTTCTTTAGAGAGTTCCTCCAAAACTTCACAATCAAAAACTTTACCATCTAGTGGTGATTCATCAATATGTTGAATCAACTTCTTAAGCAACAGGAGAATGAAGTTAAATGGAATAAACAGTGCATTGAGTAAAGTAGAATTCTAACCTTCCAGTCCCTAGCATGAAGAATAGTACCATCAGCATAGCGAAGAACTAATCCATAACAATCAGGGATAGAATGGGTCATCCTGATAGGCTCTATTTAACAAAATAATAATAATAATTTATCATCTCTAAACTTCTCAGAACAACATATGCAATAGAAATAAATAGTTCTGTAGTTTCATTACAAAAGTTAAACTCCATAAATTCTTAGTAAAAAAAGGTGCATCAAAAGAAAAACATATGCACAATTACTTGTATCTTTGGCTCTCTGCTATCGAGTTGAATAATGACAAAGTTCTCCAATTATAACATAATGAATTATGTTATAAAACCATACACTAGTTATCTTATAGTCCAAGGTGCCTTGCAATATTCTTTACTTAAAATGAATAGAGGAACCCACTAGTTAGAATATGATCTAACTTACAAATTAATGAATGAAACTAGCGCCTGATTTTGTAGCCTCAAGAAATGATAAATTTAAATATGAAATATTTTGTCCAAGCTCGAGTTCCATATTGATTTCATTAGTTTAGTAATTAACTTTTGCCATTTTTGAAATTGCATCATCAGATCACAAGTATCATAATTCTTAAAACATTGATCCCTTTTAACTTCATATCTTTCATCAAATCGGATTCTTTCCCACTGTCCTTCACACATTTCATAAGGTTTTATTCATTATATATTGTAAAATTGGCCTTTACAATTATTTGGGGGGAAACTGACAGTAGGCATCATTATTTATTTTAATTCATGTTTTCTTCAACCAAGATACTGTTCTTCTCTCTACCATGAACGTATTAACAAACCAACCCAAAATACTTCACTCTAACATGTAAAACAATGAGAAACAACCCTAGGTGAATCACATGAATTGAATGTCAAATGCCATATACACTATACTTCAATACCCAAAAACAAAGGAAAAAGACTATGCAAAACATTGATCAAGGAATCAGACACAGTACTTGTAACCACTAGTTCTCACCCAAACTCTTCAAAATCCCCTTTCTATTTATATTTTGTTTCCAGCACTTCCTATTTATATTCATAAATCTGACATTCACTGATCTTAGTTCCCAAAGGATACTTCTATCTAAAAGCCATGAGAGAATTTTCAATATCATGACTTTCAAGAATTTGTAAATCATCCATCCATCAAGATCAGAGAAACTCTAGGTTAAATATATTGTTGCCAGCTCTGATTATCAACCTCCAAATTAATTCCAAACCTTCTTACTTGTTTGCTGTCAAGGAAAAGGGAATCTAATTTCAGCAAAAAGGAAAAGGAAACTAAGATTCAGGGTCAACATTTTATTACAAATGGAAGAGGTTACTTTTTAATTGGGGATCTTTATGGTCAAAATATCTAATATCAACATCACAGTCAGTAGTAGAACCCCCTCTTCCATATAATGTAGTTTAAAGCTAGAAATGAAAAGAAATTGTCCAGCTCCTGATTTCTCAAAAAACAATTCTAAATATATTCATGCTTCAAAAACTAACAAAGGGTAGCACAGATAACCAAAAAATAACTAGAAAGATGCATATATAAAAAATATTCAAAACCCATGAAGAACCCTAACCTAAACTTATAGATGCCAAACGAACCTCCACGGTCACGAAGAAACGAATGAGGGAACATGACAGTTGGTTTACTCAGCCGGCGACCACCGAACCTCGACGGTGATAACCCATAAACGCCGTGCCTCACGATGACAGCATCCGTTTGCTGACAACTCACGTGTCGATGATCATAGACTTGACACCTTCCGTTTGCAAACGATTTGGTTTACCCAAGCAGCGCCCACCAAACCTCGACAGAGATAACCAACAACCAATGCCGCTCACGATGACATCATTCGTTTGTCAAGATTGTCGCCTGTCGGGAACTAGAGAACAAGGCGAATTTCATCCGACTGCAACAACAAGTGAGGTTTAATGAAGGGAAATTGAATGCCTGAATACTTAGGGGTATTTTGGACTTTTTTCATTTTAAATTTATTACAAAATGGTCCCATAGGACTTGCCAGTAATTTCAGATTTTTCCGGGACCATTTCTTCATATTTTGTCTTCCATAGGACCATAGTGTAATTCTCCCTAGCTTTTTTAAAGGTGTGTGTGTTTCTTTTCTTTCTTTCTTTCTTTTTTTTTTTTTTTTTTTTTTGGCATTCACAGAAACTCAATGCCTATTGAGCTCTTCCGAAAATACCTTTCTTAAGCGGACACAACTTTTTCCACTAAGATAACAATGTTGCCTGTGTTATTATACAAGAATTATATTTTTTTACTATATATTTTGGCTAACTTTAATAAATTAGTTTTTGAGTTGTTCTCAAAGTAATGGATTTTATAGAGATTTCAAGTGGATATATGATATAGGGCATAAATTTTTCAAGTGAAGGGACCGATTGTCAAATGAAGGCACTTGTTTGGTTGAAACACAATTTTGGGGAAATTTATCATGATTACAAAAGAGGACTCACTATTCTCTCCAAATTATATGCACACATATATAACCTAAAATTTAAATTGCCCTAATCCTCTTATAAAGGCCCTGTATCAAAATATTTAACAATTTTTTTTTTTATTTTTGCCCCTTATTGATTATATCTATTACATGCATTAAATTATTACTGATATTTATATTTACTTTATTTTTCTCTCTTACTTATCCCTTATAAATAACGGTATATTTAAAAAACAAATTATCTCAGACATACTTATTATTTTTAAGGATAAAACTTATATCAAGTTCGTCCATTCAATTTTCCAATCAACATGTACCACCTGGATTCATTAGCACCTCATCAACTAACACCGTTTTATTTGCTTCATCTCTATCAGGCGCTAAGGACCTCTCCTCCCCATCTCAGTTTATGAGCAGCGATCATGAAGATACAACAGATGCCAAGGAGAAGCGGCGGCAGTGGAGAAGGAGTTGCAACAGGATCATGAAGAGAGGATGGTGGCAGTGCGATCGACAAAGAGGATTGGAGGCCCAGGAAGATTAGACAAACAGAAGACAGCGGCGATCTGCGCTATTCATAGGCCCTGGTATGTGCTTATTAATGATGCTTATTGACTCTTAAAACTGTAGAGTCATTCTAATTTTTTAGGTTCGTTTAAGAAATTCTGCTTGTGGTGTGTAGAGAAATTGTTTAGTTGCTTCAGAGTTTACTTTTGATCATATGGGGTTTGATCAGGCGGTAATGCAGATTATGCTATGGATATGCGCCATAAAGAAAAAATTCATGACAATTCCGTGTCGATGATGCAATCTCAGCATTTCTCTGTGTCAAATTACTCAAATGTTACTGTTGACAGGGGAAAAAAAAAAAACTCCATTAATCTCGTAGACACATGCTGATATCCAGCCATCCTGTTTCGATTTGTCAGTAGAGAAGTGAATAGCACTCTCTCAATTGATTGCCGCTGAAGCTGCGGCAAATAGGGTTGCAGTTTAGTGAGTGATTTGTGTCCTTGGGGAGCTTAGCGTAATTTTCTCCCAAAAAAAAATTAGAAGAAATCTCCTGTGTGTGCAGGGGCCTCCGTTCTCCACACTCTACTTTGCATTTCCTCCTAGATAAAAACGCATCGTTTTACTTTGAAAACAATGTCTTGGACCGTTGTCTTTTCGCAATGAATCTGAGCCGTCGTTGCAATTATATTTCAGCCGCCGTTTTTTCTGTTCCTCCATCGCTGTTCCTCAGTCGTCACCCCCATCCTCGCCGGCGCTGCCGCCGACCTTTCACTTTCTTCACGCATCTCGCCGACCTCTTTATTCAACCGTTGCCCACCGTGTTCCTCTTTGCCCATCGTGCTCTTCCAAGTCTCCAATCACCATCGCCCCGTGGTCCTCTTCGCCGTCGCCCAGATCCGCATCGTCATCTGGAGAAGAGAGGCGAGGTTCCATTCTTCCATACCCACTGATGTCTTATTCTTTAAAATGCTTTGTCCCCTTTCCTTCACAAATTAAACCCCTCTATCTTTGTAACTGTATTCATTGTATTCTAAATTAGAGTTTTATTTTTCAAAGTGGTTGGGTGTTTCACAGTGAAGTCTTGTGCCAGAGAGTAGGGCGTAACTTACATTTTGTTTTGTTTTTATTATTTTAATCATGTATGCAGTTTTGAGAGTAATTACTAGTCACTTGCGGGAGTGCAGCCATGAAAGGGAAAACAAGTCTTAGTTGCTGCACTCTGCTGTTTTAGGATTTGAACTGTCTTGGATGTTACTTGCAACCATGCTAATGCCTGTATAATTACCATTAGTTTGTAATCGAAGAGGGAATATCTTATAGCCACGAGAGGTTTGGATATCTAGTTTACAATTCATGTTCTTGACAGTCAAGTTGCTGTGCGACGTGTTCAATAAGTCCCTTTGAATAGCTTATAGTGTGATTGCCTTCATTCCTCTCGTGATGTTATTAGTCAATACAGGATAAGATGGAGAAAGGTTATAATATTTTCGAAGTTCAGTAATGAGTTTGGGCAGTTAGATAGTTAGGGGATAGTTAGCTAACATAAGGTTGTGTTTGGTTCAACGGAGATTAAGTTAGTTGAGGTTTATTTAAGTTAGGTTAAATGAGGTTATAATATTGTTTGGTTTAAGAAAAGGGTATGGGAGGTTTGGTATCTTGTTTGGTTTAGGAGGTTAAGCTAGAGGAGTTAATTATAAGTGGACAAAAATGCCCTTCTGCATATTTTCCTTCTTCTTTTATAATGTATTTATTAATAATAGTTATTTTGTAAAATTATTATTTATAAAATAATTATTCTAACAATTATATACACTTCTGTCACATATTCTTCTCTTTTTATAATACATAAAATGATGAGTTATAATAAAAAAAAATTGAATTTAAATTAATTACAAACCATAAATATAAAAAAAAAATATAACTTACTTTTAAAAAATATCCTTGTTTATAGAAAAAAACAGTGAGAAAATAATTATTTAATGCAGTGAAACTAACTATTAATTAATGGTAGTAGAAATGGTAAATGATAATACAAATTTTAGACAGAATATAAATTATTCATCCAATACCTAAAAATATTCTCCATTTTGGATCTATTAATTCTTCTTCTTCTATATTTCCTCCATGATTCAACCTTTACAAGTACTCCCTCCGGTCCTATTTATAAGCAACTTTCTTCTTGATTGCGCAAAACGAATTGGTAGTTAAAAACAATAAATGTGTCAAAAATGCCATGTTTTTTTTCATGTATGCCCCTATTTATGAAAAGAGTATATGAGAGAGAATAGATAAAAAGTATGAGAGATAATAATTATAAAATATGAGAGAGAATAAGCATTTAATAAGGGTAAATGAGGAAAAAGAAGCTTACATTTTCAGACAAAAAGTGAAAGTTACTTATAAAAGGAACCAATCCTATGAGAGAGAAAGTTGTTTATAAATAGGACCAGAGGGAGTAATAGATACAAAAATGCAATTTAAAATCTGAAAAGCAAGTATATAAATAAACAGAAAGAGCCTTAAAACAATTGGCCATGTGAATTAATAATAAACTCAGATGAAAGTAGAATGCAGTAAAATCGATGTCACTAAAGAATCAAGTCCTTATTTTGGGTTGTTTACATTTTGCTTAGCAAATCCAGGTTCAATAATATAGAAAATCCCATCAATTGTTAAAGAAGCCTCAGCAATATTAGTTGCCACAACCACTTTTCTCTTCCCAGGAGACGCAGAATCAAATATCCTAAATTGCATTTCACTAGGAATAGCACTATAGATAGGTAGAATAATCAACTACAGAACCTTCTAAGACAGCAATATTATTTGTACCTTGTATGTCACAGCCCATTTACCATGGCGCAAAGGTTTGTGGAAATGATTTATGTTACCAATGTAAAAGCTCTTATCTCCTGGAACCTTCCTTGCTTCATTTATAACAGGATCCACTCTAACAAAACTGTCATCATCACACTTCATGATATACTTGGCAGAAACTTTGCGAAGCTGTGAATAATAAAACAAATACAATACTCACTGAAAATTCTTACTCTAACTAAAAATTTCCATATCAATCAACAACTCACCCCATATTCACATATATATAGACACCGTTTTCAATACAACAAGGTCATAATTATCCAGGTATGGCAGCACAACAATATCTCCAAAAAATTCTGCTTCCTTCTTTAACTCTACATTTACTTCTTTCCTTGAATGCTGTCAGAATTTCAATTTAAACGTCAAGGCCCCAAACTGAACGCCAGATATGGAGTTATACCCTAGAAAATATGTTAGTCATTGTTACCACTGCTACAAAGAATCGAGTCACCTCCTAACCCTATTTCTGACATTTCCCCACTGATATGAGCATATCATACATTATTCCTGGAAACAACTAGTTTTAAGCTTCAAAGCAAAGACATTGACAAGCTTTTCCAATAATGATATCTTCTTTTCCCTAAAAGGAAAGCAGAATATTTTTATCAGTTTTTACTTATTACAAATTACACCTCCTTGCTCTTAAATTTAATTTTCTTTTTTCCTATACTATCATTTTTAGTGGGTACGAATACCAAATAGCTGAGAACCAAATTATAATTATAATTGTTACATTTCATTTCACAAGAACCTTTTTTATCATAAATTACCTACCGGTCTCTTCATCAGCCTTTGATTTCCCACCATCACAGCGCTGTGCGGAACCCCACTGCATTCTGTAACGAGTGTTTTGTTCGACTACAGGCTTCCTACTCCAATTCCCTTTCAATCTGGGATTATAATACAAAACCCTTGGAGGATCCTCACCATCCACAATCTTCAACCCTTGCAACTCAATACAGGAAAAAGGACCGGCAGCTACCTTCGACAATCAACGATGGTGGCAACTGAGGCAATCGGCGGCGGCGGCGGCTGGAGGACCGGCCAAAGACAACGCTCAACTACAAAGTGCGCAAACAAGATGAGAGAAAATGGGATTTCGCGCGGGAGAGGGAATGAAACAAAATGAACTGCGGACAGAGTGATGACTTTTACAGGGGAGGGCAGTGCTGGAATTTTAAAAAATTGTCATAGGCAATTTAGTCACAATTGGACACAAAAATTCTCTCACCTAACGCCAAATTTGAAGATTTTGTAGGTTACCACTAGAGGACAAAAAAACCTCACACACCTAACCTAACCTCCTTTCAACCAAACACCTATTTTTAATCTTTAACCCCACCCCAACCTAACTTAACTTAATAAAACTTTCAACCAAACAAAGCCTAAGTAATTCAGTTGTATTTTAGCTCTATTTTGTCTGGATCCAGTTTCCTTGCTCATAGGAGAGCTACTCTGATCTGGATCATCTAGATCTGGACGGTCCAAATTTTATTTTTTTAAATTGATGATTTTTAAATAAAAAAAAACCATTTTTTGAAAAAATGTTAGTTTAGAAACTATTTTTATTCTAGATTCTTTACCTATTAAAATGATTTTTTAAAAAAAACAAAAATAAAAAAAAATGAAATCTGAACCATCCAGATCTGATCTAAACGACCCAGATCAGAGTAGCTCTCCATGCTCATCAAAACGATGAGCAAGGAAACTGGATCCATTTTGTCCTCATCTGCCTTGTATATATATATTCGAATATCTTGTGTGAAATAAAGCAAGGCATACTTTTTCCTTATTGTATTAGTAGCTGACTAATGTCCAGCTCCCTGACTGAGTTAACATGCTGAAGATTCTTAATGCGCACGCTTTTTAGAAAAAGCACTTGCATTTTTTTAAGGAAAGGAACGGGTTTGTGAGTCACTTTGATTTTTTAAAACACTGTTTTCTCATTGTAATTGAAGTGGATGATGTCAGTTTTGTCTTACACCATTGGTCAAACTTATTACCGCCACAAAATTGAAGGTTATAGTCCTTCTCTTATTAAACCATTGGATTTGCCCCTGCTGTAGTAGGTATGTATCAACTGAGCTGAAAAAATTGACATCTTGAGATTGCTTGCACCAACTTCTTACTCAATTGCTAAATCCTCTGGATGCAGGATGGATGATAGCCAGCAACATGAATACAGAGAACAGACAATGGATCTCTATAGAGGAGTTCACTTCCTGGTAAATAGAAAGCTTAAGTTTTGTTATTTCGTGAAACCATGTGCTGCTGGAATCATTTTATTTTAGTGGAGTTTAATTGTGCAATGAACATCAGTTGAAGGAACTGAACGCCTTTAAAGTTTTGGAGGCAAATATCTGAATTTTGGAGT
Source organism: Inga laurina (assembly GCA_963855925.1). Classification (NCBI taxonomy): domain Eukaryota; kingdom Viridiplantae; phylum Streptophyta; class Magnoliopsida; order Fabales; family Fabaceae; genus Inga; species Inga laurina. The sequence continues at coordinate 5,581,103 of OY979706.1, read as the reverse complement.
CGAATATCCCAACTTTTGGTAATTGCGCTTCTTTGATTTGCATATATGATGCCATAAATGTGAAGATACTCGAAATCTCAATTCAGGAGGTAAGGATATTCCAGTCTTATTTGCCGATGTACTGAGCATTCTAGTGGTCAAGTTTCTAAGAGTGCTGATGAAATTGTTTTGAACAAGGATTAGGGTAATTTATAGTGGTTTTTGGGGATATGTATATTTGAGCTGATTTCACCCTTTTCTTTTTCCTGTTAATCCCTGAAGTAGGCTTGGGCTCATAGGGTTTACGGTTTACTGTTATGTATCTTCTGATTCTCCTGGGATCCACTTCACTTGCTAATAATGGTGAGTTCATTTTTACAAATGTAAGTGCTCATTTCTGTTACATTTCTTCTTTTTTGTTTTTGGCTCCGTCTATTTCCTGCTTATTCAATTGTCCTTGGAACACTAATATTTTATTTGCCCAGAAAGTCCTCTTTCAAATTTAATTTGAATTCCTTCTTTTTCTTAGTCAAATGAGAATTCAACTTTACAAATGCTTAATTGGGAGAGATTATCAAGGTAAGGTTAAAGCATTCCAACGCCTTTCGCGGTTACTTGTTCATTATGTGTCAACTTCTACCCAACAAAACTTGTCTCCCAAACTTGTTTTTAGCCAGGACCACTCTATTCACTTGTCTTACATGGAAATAACTCAGAAATTTTATGATGCTACGAAGGCTTGTTCTTCGATTGAGGAAATACCCATTGCACGAAAAATTCATGCCCAACTCATAATCTCTGATCTGGACACTTCTACTTTCCTGCGGAACAATCTACTTCATATGTATTGCAACTGTGGCCTGATTGATGATACATTTCAGGTTTTCAGTGATAGCAATCATCGTAATATTTTCAGTTGGAATACAATGATCCATGGGTTTGTTGATTCAGGCTGGCTGAAGGAGGCAGAGGACCTGTTTGAAAAAATGCCTATAAGGGACTCAATTTCTTGGACCACTATGATGTCAGGCTACTGTCAAAACGGAAGGCCTGGCGATAGTATTAAAACTTTCATGTTAATGGCTCGGGATTTTAATTATGTTACTGATCCATTTCCCTTTTGTTGTGCATTGAAGGCTTGTGCGTGCCTTGGCCACATTAAATTGGTTGTTCAGTTGCATGGCCTTGTGACGAAATTAGATTTATTTAGTGGAAGTTGCATTAATAATGCAATTGTTGATATGTATATCAAGTGTGGAGCTGTGAGTTCTGCTAAGAAAGTGTTTTCTAACATTGAAAATCCTAGTTTGTTCTATTGAAACAGCATGATATATGGTTATTCTATATCACATGGAGTTCAGAAGGCTCTCGGTACATTCTCTCATATGCTTGAACATGACTCAAGTTTCTTGGTATACTGTGATCTCAATTCTCTCCCAACATGGCTTTTGGGTCCAAAGTCTCAGTATGTTTGTTGAGATGTGCACTAAGGGATTTAGACCAAATTCGATGACCTATGATAGTGTACTAAGCGCATTTGCTAGCGTATGTGATCTTGAGTGGGGTAGTCATTTGCATGCTCTCATTCTTCGCACGGAATATAATATTGATGCTTTTACAGGAGGCGAGCTGGTTGACATGAATGCAAAATGTGGTTGCTTAGAATCTGCAAGGCATGTATTTGACAATTTAATGGAACATAATGAAGTCTCATGGACTTTCTTGATCAGTGGAGTGACCCAGTTTAGACTTGAAGAAGGTACGCTAGTACTATATAACCAAATGAGGTGTTCTCCAGTGAAGCTGGATGAGTTTACCCGTTCCACTGTACTTGGATGGAGAATTACTTCATGGATATACAGCAAAGAGTGGAATGGATTCATCTGTTCCTTTAGGGAATGCTATCATCACAATGTATACTAAGTGTGGAAATATTGAGAAAGCTAGCCGCGCATTTGGATTAATGCTGATTAAAGATACAAAATATCTTGGACGGCCATGATCACTGCATTTTCTCAAATAGGAGACATTGAAAAGGCTTGGGAATATTTTGATAACATGCCTGAGCATAATGTCATTACTTGGAACTCAATGTTAAGCATGTATATTCAAAATGGTGGCTGGGAAGAAGGCCTTAAGCTGTTTATTTCAATGAGAAGGAGAGAAATTGAACCAGATTGGATCACCTTCACAACTTCAATGAGCGCATGTGCTGACTTGGTTATTTTAAAACTTGGGGTGCAAGTTTTATCTCAAGTTGAAAAGTTTGGCCTTAGTTCTGATATTGCAGTTTCAAATGCCATCATTACCATGTATTCAAGATGTGGGCAAATTAGAGAAGCACAAAAGGTTTTTAACTCAATACACGATAAAAACCTGGTTTCTGGGAACGCTATGATGGCAGGATATGCTCAGAATGGTTTAGGTAGGAAAGCAATTGAGACATTTGAGGATATGTTGAAGACAGAGTGCACACCTGATCATATAAGCTATGTTGCCGTTTTATCTGGTTGCAGTCACATGGGACTAGTAGAAGGGAAACGTTATTTTACCTCCATGGTAAAAGATTTCGGCCTTTCTCCGGCAAACGAGCATTTTGCTTGTATGGTAGATCTTCTTGGACGAGCTGGATTACTAGATCAGGCCAAGAATTTGATAGAAGGAATGCCTTTTAAGCCGAATGCTGCTGTCTGGGGGGGCTCTGCTAGGAGCGTGTTGGATGCATTCATGAATTTAACGGAGTTGAACGCTGAAGACTCTAGAGGTTATGTTCTTCTAGCAAATATATACACTAATTCTGGGGAGCTAGAAGGTCTTGCTAATGTGAGAAAGACAATGAAGGAGAAAGGAATTAGAAAGAGCCCAGGTTGTAGCTGGATAGAGGTTGATAATAGGGTACATGTATTCACTGTAGACAACACCAATCATGCACGAGTAAATGAAATTTACATGAAATTGGAAGAGATGATGAAGAAGATAGAAGATATAGGATGATATATTTGCGCCGTTGATGGTAATCGGAGCCGGAGGTACCATAGTGAAAAGCTTGCTTTTGCCTTTGGCCTAATTCGCTTGCCGCCTTGGATGCCGATACATGTGATGAAAAATCTTCGTGTCTGTGATGATTGTCATCTGGTAATAAAATTAATGTCTTATGTCACTTCAAGGGAACTTATTATGCGTGATGGACATCGGTTTCATCATTCACAAGGAAGACTTGCTAAAATGCTTAAGTGAAGCTAAAAAACAGAAGTTAAATAACATAAGAATGCTGACTTCTTTATAAACATCATATTAAACTTCAGATAAATAGATCTTCAAGCCTCTAGTAAACAAAATGACTAACAAATGCCATTCAACTAAAGCTGTGCTCCCATAAGACTGAGTGTATTACAGTATTCCAAGATCTTATGCAAAGCTAAAATTAAATTCCAGGGCTTCAATCAAGGGCACCCTAATAGTAATACTTGTAATCACAAGTCCTGGTTGCATTCCTAGCCAAGTGGAAAGCATCAAGAGTCCAAGACAGAGCTCTATCACTAAAATATGAATAGATCCATCCTATTGGATAATTCGTTCCTCAGCATAAGACCAGAAATTAGTGACAACGTGCAAAGAAGTAGGAAAAGAAGCAAATGTAAAAGATTACCCGACATTGTCGCACATTATTGGTTCAGCTCATGATTAATATATGTCCACTAGCTTGGTTTTATCATGTGGGTTTTTAGAAAAAAGCTAAATCAACAAGAATACTCATCGATTGAGGACTGAGGAGAGAGGGTGGAGAGATTGGAGATGGCAACCACCGAGCGGAGAGACCGGAGGGTGAACGGATGGCGAACAAGCAAAGAAGATGGCGAGAAGAGGGTGAAGCTTCATGTGCAACCATTTAAGGCGCTGTCATGGCCAATGAAGAAACATCGGGGTCCAAGAAATGTCGAGGGTGGGGTTTGCGGTTTTGGGAACAAAAAAGGGAAAACAAAAACAAAAAACATCTTAAACCTGTTCTCTGATTTTAGTTTTTAAAAATAAATTCTTGATTTTTTGTTTTTTAAAAACAGTTGGCTAAAAACAATTCACCAAACAGGTTTTTTTGTTTTTAAAAACAAAAAAACAGTTTTTAAAAACAAAATCAAACAACCCCAATGTGTCTTTATTTTTATTATTCGCTGCTGTTGATGATGATGACAACGACTGATGAGATTCAATTTTGGTAGTCGACATTTTATTTATATAGACAACGTTCAAGGGAAACGAATGAAATTGTTACAGAATATTTCATACTTGATTTTTGACCAAAAAATTTATTTGTGATTTAACTGTTGAAAAAATATTCAAGTCTTATGATTGAAATAAATCGCGTATTGTTATAAAAAAAAAAAAGAAATAAATCACGTTTTTTTTTTAATGTTTTCTGCCTATAACTCTTTTTTTAACCCCAGCTAACGACGAAGTAAAACTAGTATGGGTTAAGCTAATTCTACCAAAACACTAAAAACTTTGAAAAAAAAACAAAATTTAGTTGCTACGGCTTGTATACCAGGTGGGCTCCAATTTGAAGTCTTGAGCAATAATGCTAAGGCGGCTGACCAAAAACAGTAAGGGAGTGTTTGGTTTGAGGGGAGGGGAGGGCGGGTGGGTTAATTATCTTTTTGGGTTGAAGATATTTAAATTTTGGGTTGGAATCCAAAATTTAAAAGGAATGAGAGAGTAAATTTTGGACGGGAATCCAAAATTTAAAAAATAAGAGAATAAATTTTAGATTTCTTTTATCCAAAGTTTTAATTTCCCCACCCTCCCATCCCATCCCCTCCCTTCAACCAAACACATCTTAACTGTAATTGAAATAGATGAGATCCCAAGGATTGGGTAAACGAGTCTATCTATAATCTCTTTATTTTGTTATTTATGAATAAGCATATACATAAGATTTACTGAAAATCACACTGGACAGTGTGGCTTCCAACTTTGAGTTCAATACACGTATAAGATCAGAGATCTTTTTTTGAAAAAAAGACGTAAAAGTCATAAATTCATTCGAATACTAAATATTAAAAAATTAATAATTTAATGGTGGAAAAAGTTAGAAGGAAAGGGAGAGAAAATATTAAAAAAATCTCCCCCTTTACTCCATTTTATTTTTAAAAAAATTACATTCAAGTCTCAGACAAAAAAAAAATGAAAATATGGTCTTTTTAGATTTCAAAATTACCAATAAATCCCATTAACAACTATAAGTATATATCATTAACAAGTTTAGAAGCGTCATTAACAAATTCATGGGATTTGTTGGTAATTTTGAAACCCAAAGGGACGATCTTTTTATTTTTTTCTCTTGTTTGGGAGGTGAATGTATATTACCATTTGTTTTTCCGCCAAAAAAGTAAACATGTTAAAATATTTTCTTTCCTTCCTCGATCTCTGTCAAACCAAGATCTCTGTCAAACCAAATAGACCCCACAAGTATTTCAAGGATTGGGAATTGTTGACGCTTGGTCTGTCACTTGAGGAGTAGCTTGTCCCTCCTCACTGTGGGATGGTTGGAAGCAGAAATGGTAGGAGAAGAGGAATGTGAGAAGCAAGAGAAGTGAAGAGAGATTGATGATGAAGCACCATATGGGAGAGACGAGGAGCAACAAGAGCAGTTCGCAAGCTAAACTCCCGCAAATATGACAAACCCAAATCATCATTGCATTGATTTGGTTATTTGATCTCAAAATTAAGAGTGACATGACGTAGACAGTTATTGATATCAGAAACAGTATCATCAAAGACGGGTGGTCGTTGAAGGGACTAATGTTTAATGCTTGGTACTTCAGCTCCACCAAGGCAAGCAGCAACCCAGTTAAATATGCGTATATGGTGTGGATTGAAGAAGCAGAGTCCAGATCCACCAGTACCCTTTCATAAACAAGGCACAAAAATATCAGTGATAAGCATATATAAGAAATATATATATATAGTAAGAAGAGATCAGAAATAGAAAATAAATATTTAATTAACCTGGGGGACAACCTAGACATGGAGTTCCGCAGGAAAGAAATTGAAACTTCCATCTGTAGACAAAAGGGGAACGAGGGAGGAGCTTAAGGTGATTATGAGAGACTTTCTTCAACCATATATAAGGAGCTAATGAGCTGCTTCAATTTTCGTTTGCTTTGGTCTGGAGCTAAGGAGCTCGGTCTACATCATGTGTTTTACAATATATATATATATATATATATATATATAGTAAGAAATAAGAATATATAAGAAATATATATATATATATAGTAAGAAGAGATCAGAAATAGAAAACCTGGGGGGCAACCTAGACATGGAGTTCCGAAGTAAAGAAATTGAAACTCCCATCATAGGCACATTATATACCAACTACGTTGATTTTATGGATGCTTTTGAGCATACCATTCACTACGTTGATTTTATTGACGCTATTGAACATACCACTGATGGTGTCCAACATACCACTGATGGTGTCTACTAACATTTCAGCGGTTCACTTTTGATATTGTCTGATTTTGAATTGTGTTGAGAGAATGAAGTATCCAAACTCTTATATAAAACGTCTTTCGTTTCTCTATTCAGCCGATGTGGGACTTCACAACTTACAATTTATTCTTTAAAATTGATAAATCCTGCAATTCAAAAAAGCTGGTGGCATCTATTAATTGATGCCGACATTAACATCTCAAGTGAAAAATCAGGCTAAAATGAGAAGGACTTAGACTCTTAGGTTCATTATGAAACTTAAGAGTTGGAAAAAAAAACATGTATATAAAGTAAAAAAAAAAATTATGATAAAAATAACTTTTGTATATATTTATTAGTGGGAATGTGATAACTTTTAAGTATGGTGATAGGCTTGATTGAATTTATTAAATAAAAAAGATTATATAAAATGTGATACTTTTGTTTTGGCATTAAATGACAAATAGTCGCATAAAAAATAATAGCCTTCTTCTTCAAGACATTTTAGGGCCCGTTTGGTTAGATTGCATTGCACACCTGCGATGATAATCTTTATTACATTACCATTGGTGGCCTGTTTGGTTGGGCTTATTAATGGTAATATATATTACAATTGTAAAACATATTGCACATTTTTTGGTAATTTCCATTCATAGGGGGACCCCTATGAAAACTCATTGCAGGCTTGTAATCATTGATGAAATCTCAATTTTAACCCTACTAATATAATGAAAAGATAATATATGCCCTTAATAGACAAAACATTAAAAACAGGTGATCTTTTTTTTTCTCTCAAAAGCCCTAACGTTGAGAGCAGAACATCAAAAGCAACAAAACTTGTGAGCAACGTACTCCACGGCGAAGGACTGCAGAAATAGAGGTAAGTTTCGAGTGATCATCAATTGATGTGTAGAAATTGTTTGCCAAAATTTCGTTGCCTTCTTCTTCTTATGGGATTAGATGATTTAATCGCTAGGTTATTGTTGTGATTCAATACACCGGATGTAGAAATCTGGGATTTGGGGTTTTTATTTTCTTAATATGAGACTGGGTGAAATAGTCTTGGAAAGATTTATCACAGTATGATTTGTAAACAAACTGTAAATTTGAATTAAGCGCCAGACAATCCTACTCTGGATTCTGAAAGTTACGGGGATGATTTGTTTAATGAAATTGATAAAGTTATCGCGAAGAAGCGTAAATAGTTTTTGGAGCAGGGACCAGGGGCTATACATTGATAAATTGATAAAGCTATCTGTCATGTATTTTTTTATGGTGATTTCTTGTCTCCATTGTTGGATACTTAACGCATGATGGGTTGATAACTCATTATCATACTTACAAATTTTTTTTTTGGTCACAAGTCATTCTTACAATATTAAAGGCATAACATTTAGAGTTGGTAATACGGGCTCAACCCGCCGGCCCGCGGGTTTTGACGAGTTAGGGTTGGGAAAATCCTAACCCGCATCACATAGCCCACGGGTTGATGCGGGCCAGCCCAAGGGTTGGCGGGTTGGCCCGCAAATTTTTTTTTTATATATATAATAATTTTACAAAACTTATAAGTTTTCCACTCCTATCTTGGTACCTTCCAATCCAAAGAGAAAAAATCGTAGCCTCTTCCCTTCTTCTTTAAACAAAATTATTATATCTTAGTTGTTTGAGGATGATTTTATGTTTTGTTTATAAACTTTGACAAATTTGATAACTTTATCTCTTGAATTGTAGATTATGTTATTAAATTTGTATAAGAGAAATGATTAATGCTAGGAAAGTAAATTTAATGACTCATATATATATGTCTCATATTTTCAACCTTCTTTAAAAAATAATAATTTTTTTTTTCAAAAAAAAAATGCTGGCCCGCAACCTGCACACTACGGGTTAGGGTTGGCATTTTACCGGCCTGCACTTGCCCGCACTGCGTGGCCCACGGGTTGGTGCAGGTCAGCCCGCAACCCACGGGTTGGCCCACATTCACATTCCCAGCTATACGCTAGTCTCCCTTGTAGCTTTATTATATGAAATTGTTGTTCGTGAAACCTATGCTTTCAGCTTGGTGAATTCAGTGTTCCTTTTCTGTGACATAAAAAATGCCAGCTCTAGTGCTCTCAGTATTTAGAACTCTGCTATTATATTGCTGCCCCTTTTTACCCCAAAAAAATGTTTGATAGAAAATTAATGTAATTATTAATCAAAAAATAACTAATAATAATCAATGTCTTGAAATACAAACAAACAAATAATGAATACTGGATACTAAAAATTATTAATTATTGTTTATGGGTTTAGGGTTTAGTGTTTAGTCTATTTAATATTATTAGTGATGATTTCTATTAGTGTAATATTAGTGTTTAATATAATATATCATCCTTGTAATTAATATTACATTGTATTCCTATTACATTGCATTACACTGCATTGCAGGTGACAATGCAATCTAACCAAACGGGCCCTTAGTGTTTAGTGTAATACATCATCCTTGTAATTAATATTATATTATATTCCCATTACATTGCATTACACTGCATTGCATGTGACAATGCAATCTAACCAAACGGACCCTTAATTTTTAAATGTTTTAAAGTACTCCCTCCAAGCCATTTTTATAAGAGGTTGATTAATTTGAACGTCTTAACAACGACGTATGTTTTGATTTTAATAATTTTTTATTGATTTTAATAATTGATTATTTATGTTTTAGTCATTCTCCAGTTCTAGTCAATGGTTTGCGAAGTTGATAAGCTTCGGAATATATTTGCTGACGCCGCAACTTGTTTTTCTTGTGAAACTTAATTTTGTAAAACAAATTAATTGGCTTAAAAATTAATGCTAGATACTTCTTTTATTTTTGAATTAAAGTGGCAGACATTTGTTCCAGCTTCTGGGTCTGGTTTAGTAGCTTACCCCTCAGCACTTGTTCCAGCTTCTAGGTCTGGTTCAGTAGCTTGTGTCCCGGCACTTTCAACGTCCGGCAACATTCGATAATGGTAGAAGAAGAGGAATGTGAGGAGCAACAAAAGTGAAGAGAGGTTGATGATGAAGCACCATATTGGAGAGACAAGGAGCAACAAGAGTAGCTCACAAGCAACACTCCCAGAAATATGGCACATCCAAACAATTAATATTAAATTGATTTGATCTCAAAGTAGACACTAAGGGCTTGTTTGGTCTGAGGGGAGGGGAGGGAAAGTGGGCGGAAGGAAAAATTTTTTTAGTTGAATTTAAAAAAATTAGAGAAGTGGGGTTAAAAATTTTTAATTAATTTTTCTTACTCTTTTATCTTATATATTCTCTTTATTAAAACTTTATTACCCCACTTCTTTAATCTTTTAAATTTCAACTCATAAAAATTTTCCCTCCCTTCCCTTCCCCTCCCAATCCCTCACACCAAACAGACCCTAAGGGTCTGTTTGATTTGAGGGGAGGAGAGGGAAGGGATTTTCGTCCCCTCCCCTTGATTGGGAAAACCAAAAAATTAGGAGGGGAGGGAAAATTTTTTAAAATTTTCCCCTTCCTCCCCTCAAAACATCTCCCCCCAAATTGAGGGGATTTGGAGGGGAGAAGCAACATTTTGCTAAGCCTTGACCACTTTACCCATGGTATAGAATAGAGTATTATAGATAATTATGATATTATATTATTTATAATTATAATTATTTTTTATCAACATAATATTTATAAATATTATGATATATATTGAAAGTATAATTATAATTATTAGATCTGTTATGAATATAATATTCATGTGGATATCAATATCCCCCATTATTTCCTATTATCCCTTCATTATCTTCTATAATTATGGAATCACTTTAATTGTAAATTGGAGATTATATCTCTTTTTATTTTATAACAGGATATATTATTATATACAAGCTGCAAATTAGGTATTAAAAGTATATTTAATCTATTTTAATTAGTTTAAAACAACTTAAATAAAATAAGGATAAAGTTATTCATATAAAAATACTTTTCCTCCCTTCCCCTCTAAAATCAAATAAGATAATATTAAAAATATAGTAAGGAGAGAGGGACATTGAAAATAAATGAGATGGATCCATGACATACCTGTGGGGCATGGTGGGGGTGAGAGGAGATGGGGTTCCAAAGGGAAGAAATTGAAAGTGACGTCTGTTTTGAATGGCACAGTGAGACAGACACTTGAGAAATGTTCAAGTCCACTTCCAAATCCAGAATCAAAGGCCGAGGAATTTATAGTAGGGAATTTTTCAGGGTGTCAACACCCGTTTCTATTTTGATAATCAAAGAGTAATAAAGATAAAGTTCAATGGGCATACAGAAAAGTACAATTATACTGATAAAAATATTTGTTTACAATCCCAACGTCGTTCGTCAACGAAAAACAGAAAATACAGCGGAAACTTAATATTTACAAATTATCCAAAATATTAAGACATAGACTAAAGCATAACCACGTTCTTAACCCCGCCTCGAGACACGTGCTGCTCACTTTCCGACGTCAATGTCTTTGCCCTTTGGCCCACTGGTACCCGCTGAGGTATTTGTTAAAAAATAGGGTGAGATTCCGAAGAATCCCCATAGAGACATAATATCATTCATAGAAAATGCGAAAAGTAAATATGTCATGCGCCAAGGTATGCACAAATTAATGAACAATATAAACACATCATCGTCATCATCATCATGTATACATGAGTAGGGCCCAGCCCCACAATCTACACCGGTTGGTCTTCTGCTAACTCCCAGTGTAAGTGCACCTCTGGCACTAACAGCCTCTCTCTAGGCAAATCATGTTATTAATAAAGTGCATTTACAAAACAATGGCATCCACACAATCACATAACTTATGGCATAGTGTATGAAGGATAATGTCCCTACTTCAAAGCTTTATAATTCTCTTTTAAATGTGCCTAGAAGAACGTGTCGTATCCGGCCTCCAAATCGGTCCTAAAATATTAAATGTACCAGAAATAGGTCATAACCTATCCAAGTATCATTTTAGACTCTTCCATAGTGTTTATTGTGGTTATATTAGTTTATGGTGAAAATTTACAAAAATGCCCCTAGGAACCCGGCCCGGCCCCGCCGTACCCGGCCTGATGGCACGTTTTCCCAAAATTATGACTAAGGCTATTCTGGTTTATTTTCGCCCAAGGAATCCATTTCCGGGCTCGAAATTACAAAATTCACAGTCAAATTACGAAAATACCCTTGACAGCCCATATTTAGTGATTTCAGTGGCGTCTTCGTAAATATGCTTTTTCGGCCTCTACCGATAAAGTGCCCAACTGTAACCCCACCTATTTTTTCCCACTAAGTCCAATGGAACCATTTATTTCATGAAAATCCAACTCCTACTACCAGATCTGGTCTGGCCGAAATATTGGTCAAAAATTGGAAAAATGGAGTTTTGTGTTTTAGCTCCCAAAACTTGTACTTTTCCACTTCTAATCCTTGATTAACTCACTTAAACACTTCTTAACCATGATTCAAAGAAATTTGGGCAGCATAACCCCTTAGGATTAGCACTTTCCAAATTTACAAACTCAACAAAATAACCAAATCCAACCATAATCGTCAACAATAACCACATACTAGCATAATTTTAGGATTTGTGAAGTTACCTTCTTGAGTTCTTTTCCTTTCTCTAGAGGTCCTCCTCTCTCTTTCTCTTTGAGCTCAAGATTTGCTTGCTAAACATAGTGTTTCATGGAGAAGAAGAGATTAGAGAGAAGATTATACAAATTGGAAGCCTTAAAACTTGGATCCACAAGGTCTTACCTTAAGATTTCTCCTCCTTCTCTTTAGATTTCCCAAGCTCTCCCTCTCTCTCCTTTTCTTGTTGCAAGTGATGAAAATGAAGGTAAGAGAAAGATGAAGCCTTGCTTCATAAATATCTCACCTAATTTCTCTTAATTAACAAATGGATAGGAAATTTCTTTATGACCTCATCTTGTACTCACCCTTATCTACTTCTAATGAGTGTCATAAAGTCCATTTAGGTTTGGACTAATCTTCCTCTCTTTTCCCTCTAGCCCAAACATCCTCTAGGTCCTTAAGAAACCAAGTGGACCTTCATTCAATTATCTTAAGATTCTTGGTCCAAGATACATTATCTTAAGGTATTATTAATCCATGTGCTCATATTTAAAAATCATTGTTTATTCCTCTTAGCTTAGATTAATGACACTTCATCTTATCCACTTCCAACTTGTGCTTATCTACTTCAAACTTGTGTCATAAGTCCCATTGTAATTGAACCAATTCTCTTCAATTAACAATTAGGTTTTCTACAATTATCTCATTCATTTGGTCAACATAATATATTTTATTGCAATTTAAACATGTGCTCCAACTTTAGCCATTATAATTTAATCTCTTGGCTTTAGATGATGCCACTTGGCATATTTATCTTCCAAGTAAATATTTCCCTTCTCCTAAATATCCACCAATAAAAGAGCTTTTACTTTATTCCACAAATCTCAATTTATTCCACTAAGAATATTCAATTTATACATTTTCCTTTATTTTCCTTGATTAATTGAAATTAACTGCAATTAATTGGAAAATAATTAATCTTGGGCTAAATTGGCAAAATTATAATTTTGCTATCACCTTTGTAATCTAATTCAATTCTTGAATCCATTTACCCATTTTCTTATGAATATAAATATTTCAAAACTCATAAGATCCAAAGTTCATAAACATTCACCATTTTATTGAATTATTCAAATTATTAGAATATATTTTTGGTGAATATAAAATTTAAGGTGTTACACAGGGTCCTTCCTTTGGGGCCCTCTCTCTTCAGGTTCCTTTGTTTGGGGCAAGTTGTTTAGACTTTAGAGTGAGTCTCGTTGAGTCCACGTAGGCAATCATGGCACAGTCGATATCATATGGAGGTTGGCAAGAGAAAAACCCATCGCCTAACCGACCATTCTTTTTTTTTTGACCTGGAATATTGCTTTTCATTGATAGACGACTAATAAGTAAAACAACGAGGAAGTTTGACAGTACAGTAATCCAAATTGCAAAACTGAACAAAACAAAGACTGAAAAATTAGAAAAGCAAGGAAAGCAAATTAAAGTCCTTTCAGGTCATGCTTGTCAACCAATCCCTTCACGGTCTCCCTCAGTGGTATTGCTTCCACTATTGGTGATGGTGTTGATACCCACCCCGTAGGGTAAACCTTCCTACGAAAACTTACTGCCAGATGATCAGCAGCTGCATTTCCTTCTCTGATAGTGAAGGAAAAGGAAAAATCCAAACATGCCTAACCGACCACTCAAGACTTTGAAATTTGCTGCATTCGCCCCCAAGCAGTTGGTATAACTGATAAAAGGATATTTCCTGTTTCTCTCTCTTTCCCGATTTTCCATTTTTTCTCTTTCCCCATTTTCACCGCCGTTTGAAGTGATGACGTATTTATAAAATAAATATAAGTAACCCCAAAATGTTTAATTAACAAGAACATGGGCATGGTTATAGACCATGAGATTCAGCATAGCAACGAATAAAAGTTGAACAAATCAAATTACTTATTTTTTTTTTGGCCCATTGAATAAATCGAATTACATTGATAAAACAATGAGGCCAATGATATAATTTAGTGATAGTAGACCCTGTTTGATTCTTCTCTTATAATCTGTCATGAGATTACAAAAATTTAATGACAAAAATTTTATCGTCAGAGTTTGATATTGCCCTTCCTTTGTTCAAGACTTCAAGTTCTTTATATATTATACTCCCAGTGACACCAATTTTCAGATTCTTGTGACGTCAATTTATATTACATATATTTTTAAACTATTTTATCATTATTAAAATTGACTAATGTTATAATTTTTAATTTTTCAAATTATTTAAATGCTGTTATTTTATTTGAAATTTGATGTTAAATATATTTGAAATGGAATTTTATACTTTATATGCAATTATTACATTATCTAATGTTCTTTCTAGTAATTTGCACATGAAAAAAAGTGATTCTGATAACAATTATCTAAATGCTCTCTTTTTATCAAAATCAATATTTTTCACAAAATTTATTCTGCTCAGAATCACTTTTATCACTTTTTCTCTAGAAGCTATTTAAATGCCGTTATTTTATTTGAAATTTGATGTTAAATATATTTGAAATGGAATTTTATACTTTATATGCAATTATTTCATTATCTAATGTTATTTCTAGTAATTTGCACATGAAAAAAAGTGATTCTGATAACAATTATCTAAATGCTCTCTTTTTATCAAAATCAATATTTTTCACAAAATTTATTCTGCTCAGAATCACTTTTATCACTTTTTCTCTAGAAGCTATTTTCCAAAAACTAATCTAAATACAGTCTCATGGGGTTGCGGCTGGATCATGGAGGGCAAAACCGACATGAATTGTCTCTCTATCTTTATATATCTCCTTTATGTCCTCTCTCCCTCACCCTTCTTTCCTATCTGAATTGCATTTCTTTTTAATTTCGCTGTTAGTTTTTGCAAGGTTCCATAGGGGCATAATGAAAAAGTTACTATAAGGTCACAGATTATATCAAAATACTCCTTTAGTCGTTAATATAAGACATATTTGGAGAGTTGATCTTGGTCTTAAATATTGTATACGATATAGTTTTTATATTTGACAATCTTTTCCTAATTTACCCCTATTGATACTCCTTCAACAATAATTAAGGAGGAGAGTGAATGAGGGAATTGAGGAAGATGATTAGAGTGTTTTAAAAAATACCTATCATATTAGATAGTTTAACTAACATCATTAATCTAATCAAATTAGATAAATATGTTTTATATTAAGGACCGAAGAGTAGTTGATATAAAACCTATTATAGAAATTATTCAGCCAAAAAGAAAACTCGTACAAATTAAAAAGAAAAAAGAAACCATAAAAATGTTAAAAGCAATACATTAATCAAATTAACCTTTTTAATAATTAAATGAATATTATATAATGCATTTCATGAGGTTAATTTATTTTACAACGTATTTTAATTTATATGTAATTAAGTAAAAGTTTCGTGGGAACCAGACGGTGATTGTGAATAAAATAATTAAACAACCTGTCCAAATCCAAAGTGAAGAAATTGAAAGTGCCACTGTTTTGGACGACAATGAGTCAATGACACAGCCAGGCACTTAGAAAAGTTCAAGTACTCCACTTCCAGGCACTTAGAAATGTCACAGAGATATACCGAATAGCCTCAGGTTTTGAACTGGGGATTTTTTTTTTCAGGTTTTTCAATTTATTTCCACTCCTTTTGGCTATCTACGTAATCAGTTCATCATGGATTAACTGAGATGATAGTGACAAGGAAATGCGTATTCCCTTCTTCTTTTTTTGGTCAAAGCATATTCCCTTCTGTCATCAATGCTTATCCCCAAAACACTGCCTTTAAATGAGTGTCAGTGATGGTAAAAAAAAAATGCAAATTAGTAGGAAGTTTCATCCAATGACCATTAATGAAAAGGAACGCAATCAAGTCAAGATTAACATTTGTGAGCCCCTAATTTATTTTTATTTTATTTTTAAGATGATGTTATGAAAAAAGTCAAAAAATGCCACGTGAGAGAAGGAAGACAACTAAAATTCACTTGGTACAACGTTGACCAGAACATACATGCATCAGGTTTTGAACTGGGATGGTGAAAGGAATGTGAAGGTCTTGTGGCGAAGGAACGAAAAATCGGATCGGGCAATGAACCGGTCACAGTACAGGTTTAAGGGTTAATGGGTCAATCGGGGTCTAACCGGTAGTTGAACCGGTCATAACCGGTCATATTAAAATATTATGATTTACTAGTGATAATATATATTAATATATTTTTAAACTTCTATAGATAAAAATAAAGATTTTTAGAAAAAAAGTTTAAAATCTATTAATATTAGTTATAATACTTATACTTATACAAATATATCTCATTTCCTATAATTATTATATCTTTTTAAATAAATTTTTTCATTATTTTCTTCATTTTTTTAGATTTGTTCTTTATTTATCTATTTTTCTCTTCATTTTAGCCTTCAACTTTCTATTTTCCCCTCAAAAAACACAAAATAAAAATTTGGAAAATTTAAAAAAAGAAGAAGAAGAAGAAACCGGGTCAACCGGTTGGACCACCGGTTTTAACCGGTTCTGACTGGTTCAACCGGTTTACTGATCAAACCGGACCGGATCAGGGACCGGTTCCTGGTTCAACCGGTCGAACCGGCCGATCCGGTCCGGTTTTTTGTACCATGCTTGTGGCTAATGAGAAAGCAGACACATGCATGCATACTCAGCCTAAAAGAAATCTTCTAGAATCTTTTGAATGCAGGTAAATACAATATTCTTCGGAGATTTACTATACCCCCAAATTAGGGAAATTACATACTTGTGAATGCAGGTTAATTCTAGATTCTCTTCAGTCTTCACCATCTCCAATGCCCTTGGTTGCTTTCTACCCACTTCTTCTCCACATTCCATCTTTTTTTTTTTTTTTATTGTTGTTGTTGTTGTTGATCTTAGTTGTTAGATTGGAATTTAAGCACTCTATATTTAATATTTTATAAAATTATTATTATAATAAAAGTAAAAAACTCTAACTATCCCTCTATTTTGCCTTAAATTACATAGACATTTCCTCTATTTTGAAAACCCAAATAGACCTCTTTTAAAATTAAAATGCATGTTACACTAACCTCCTTATATTTTAATATTCTATTTCCATTCACCCAAACCGTGGCCTCTAAATTTGACTTTTGGACTTTTGTTTTACCAAAAATGCCCCTATTACATTAGAATTATATATATATATATGGGCAAAAAAATAATGATACAGCCAAATTTTAATTCTAATGGATTTTTAACTTTCTAATATGTTAAAAATTTATTAATTTTGAGATCATAAAATTTATAATTTTAATTTTTCATGATATTGATTGAAATTTATTTATTTTTAGTTTTTTAAATGACTAAAAATATATATCAAACACAATTTTTCTATCAAATATAGTAAACTATATAGGTTTTGAGAAATTGTATAAGTCATTTAAATTTAGACTAAAATATATTTTTGGTCCTTTAAATTTATATGAGGTATTACTTTAATCCCTTAAATTTGTAAAGTGTACTTTTACTTCTTAAGACTTAACACCGTTAATATTACTAAAAGAAAATGCTAACTAAACAAAATTAAGGAGTGACTGTGTGATGCTGATGAAGTAAACTTAAAAATATCAGCTGCCAACAAATTTTTATTAATTTATTTATTATTTTAAATAAATAAAAATGCCTAGGGTTTGGTAACTTCATTTACCGCCCTTCTTCCCTCTCTCTCAATCCATCTTCCTCCCATCACAATCTCCCTTTTTGCTTGGCTTTGCTCGTGTCACAAGATATGTATGCCGGGAAATTCCTTCTCCTAACCTTCGATCATCAATGGTTGCTTTATTCGGTTCCATTATTTGTGTGTCCATATATAAGGTTCATGATTGGGGGTAGATTGCTTTCTTCGGTTTCAGTATGTGTGTTCATATCTATAAGGGTCATGATTGGCAGGAGAGAAGAAGCATGTGGTTTTATCAACATGAGTGATTACATTGCACAAATCAATGAAACAGAAGAAGGTGGGTATTTGGGTTTTAAAAGGAACAATCAAGAATATGGGAAAATAAAGGGAGAGATTGACTCGGGAGGAAGATGGATTGAGAGGGAGGGAAAAGGGGCGGCAAAGGAAATTACTAAATCCTAGGTATTTTTATTTGTTTAAAACAATAAATAAATTAATGAAAATTTGTTGGCAGTTGACATGTAGATAAAATTGTTTGACATGGCTCATTAATAAGTTGTTTGGTTTGAGAAAAATGGGGGGGATGAAAAAATTTTTAAAAGTCCGAGTAAAAATGGCTTGGAGGGGAAAATTGTTTGACATGACATCACTAAGATTCCTTTGTTGCTGAGGTATTTATAGTGGGGAATTTTCCAGGGTCCTTCCTTAAGGGCTTAGGTCTCTATCTTAAGATTCCTTTGTTTGGGGGGTGTTGCTGAAAGTGAGTCTGGTGGAGCCCAAGTAGCCAAGGAATCATGACATATTCGATATCCTCATAAGCCGGTAGGAAAGAGAATAACTGTAGAAATCAGTCTCTTACCTCTACACGCATACGAAAACATATGTAGTCTTTATTACTTACCAAAAAACTCAATCGGTACAACGAGTCTCAACCAATGTTTATACGGAAAGGGATACTCTTTTTTACCCTTCCCCTCTTGCTCCCTTACCCTCCTTTACTCTTTATCACCTTTGGATCAAAAATTGAATAATTCAGATTTGACATTTTATGAAAATAGATATTATTATCTTTACCATCCATAGGTAAAGGAAATTTACATGAAATTGGAAGATATGATGAAGAAGATAGAAGATACAGGAAGACACATTTGTGCTGTTGATAATCATTAGAGCCAGAAGTACCATAGTGAAAAGCTTGCTTTTGCCCTTAATGTGGCCTAATTAGCTTGCCTCCTTAGATGACAATACGTGTGATGAAAAATCTCTGTGTCTGTGATGATTGTCACTTAGTAATAAAGGGTGTGTTTGTTTTGATGATTGGATAAGTAACTTATTTTTACTTAAACTTATAGAATCTTATTATTGGAAAAAAGTTAGATTGGGTAAAATGATGAGTGTTTGGATTAGCGATTGGATAAGTAACTTATGTAAAAGTTAGGATGTTTGGTTTGACTTTTACATAAGTGACTTTGTATTAATTAAGAGAAAAAAGTGAAAAAATTATGAAAAAAGAAAAAAAATGAAGGGATAATTGTGAAAAAGTCATCATTGGTAATTCAATTGTCAATGGGACCTTGGAAGATATCTACATACGGAGGGATTTTTTCACGATTTTCTCAAAAATTAACTCTGAAAATTTGGTAATGGTACAATTTTAACAAAATTATATCAAACTCTAATTTAAATCGGTACACTCCAAAAATCTTTTCTACTGTGCACCTCAAACTTAAATCTTATAAATTATATCAAACTCTAATTTAAATATTAAATCATAACTTATATTTTCACATAGTTCAAAATATAACCAAGTAAACCAATTAAAATCTCAATAATACCTCCAATAATCTAAATAAATTATTTAAACTAAATTTAATGGCTAAAAACAATATATAGAAATTAATTTATGACATGTTTATAAAAAAATTGATTATAAAATCATAAAAAAAAAACTAAATAATAAATCTAAACTGATTAAAATTAATTATTAATTATTCTCTAAATTTCTACAGTCATATATTAACAAAACTCAAAACTTACTTAAACTCTTGTCCCAAAGTATTCTCTAATTAGCAAAAGATTACTATCTAAAGAAAAATAAAATTATTTAGAACGTTTTTCATAAAAGAATTTTTGTGATTAGAAGTGATTTTGAGTACCTCATTGATCCCCAAATATATGAAAATACTCATTTCAATATTATTTTATAGCAATAAACTCTAATAAGTTTCATTTTGAGGCTTATGACTTTTTCCAACTTTTAACTTATTTTACCTTAAATCTCATCACTGAAACAAACATCCACTTTTGGCTTTTTCACTGTTCAAGCTCGTCTGTGCTGTTCAAATCCGTTTGTACGATTAAAACGCAAAAACAAACACGCTGAAGGTTAATGTCTCATGTCACCTCAAGGGATCGAAACTTATGCGTGATGGACATTGGTTTCATCATGTCAAGGATATGGGTTTTGCTCTTGTGGAGACTACTGGTAAATGATAATATCATATACAATCTAAATTCAGTTCCTCTCTTGTCCCTTCTACCAATACATTGTTATCTCTTCAAAGTAGATAATAATCAATGTTTGGTACAATATGCGTATTTGAATTGGGTTCTGTTTATAATGACACTCTTATATTTTATAGGGCTTTTTGTGCAAGGCCACAAGAAAAGTAATTTAACTTTCTCTTGTTATCCTATTTTGCCTATATATATATATATATATATATATATGAAAGAGAAAGACCCAGCAAGCCATGTAGCTGAGAATTCTTTATAAAGTGTGGAGAATATATAATGTAAATTGTAAATTTGTCTTTAGGTATTATTGGTCAGTAGGTCAATAGGTGTTTGTATTCTGTATTATCACTTTCTTGTATGCACAAACGGTGTGGGACTTAAGTCTCCTTAAATGCTCATACAGGTGCATATATAAATAGAGGCCCAAGAGCATAATATGTATGGACATCCACTACCCATATTCAATAATAGAAGTTCATTGTTTCTGGGCTACCCGTACAGTTTACATGGTACCAGAGCAACCAGATCGGGTAGAGATCCATCGCGTTTTCAAGAAACAGATCCAGTTAGCCATTGGGTTCCAAGAATTAGATAGCTCCAGTCCAGTCTTCCCATTTATGCCTATCTTGCGCTCATGCGATTCTCCTTTCATCTTTCTGGCTTCATCTACCTTGGGCAAATTGACGGTGTGCGATTGTGAGAAATCATTTTGCGGCTGTGAAGAATCACTCTCGCCTTCGCTCGTTTGAACGCATCTTCTTTCTTCAGCTAAGAAATTACGATGGGATAATCAAGGGCCGGATCTGTCACGACACCGATTACTGTGGATTTCACACATCCGTTATTCTTGCATCCGTTGGACACTCAAGGGACGGCGATTATACCTCAGGTGCTCACCGGAAATGAAAATTACTCTGTGTGGAGCAAAGCTATGAAGATCGCGCTCCGGGGAAAATTGAAACTCGGATTCATTGACGGATCTTGCACAAAAGAGACGTACGGTAAGGCTCTTGAGGGTCAATGGGAACGTTGTAATGTTGTTGTATTATCTTGGATCTTAAATTCACTGTCCAGAGAACTTGCCAATCGTGTTGTGTATTACAACGATGGACATTTGGACTAGGTAGACCTTAGAGAGAGGTTCGACAAAGCTACGGGATGTCGTATTTGCCATTCATTGGATCTTAAATTCACTGTCCAGAGAACTTGCCAATCGTGTTGTGTATTACAACGATGCACATTTGGACTGGGTGGACCTTAGAGAGAGGTTCGACAAAGCTACGGGATGTCGTATATTTGCCATTCATCGTGAGATGAATTGTAACATACTTGTTTTTAGAATATAATTATAATTTAAAGATAATTATGAATTTAATAATAATTTTTTTTTAAAAAAAAAAAAAGAGGATTCAAAAAATAATGATAATAAAATAATAAATAAACAATAATAATAAAATAATAACATAAATATATATATATATATATATATATATATATATATATATATATATATATATATATATATATATATATATATATATATATATATATATATATAACTGTGGGTGCCAATTTGACCCCACAGTTGAAAAATGAGGGAGGCGCTTTCCTCATTCATAAATTGGCGCCTAATGGCGCCAATTATTAGAGGTGGAGGAGGGAGGTATTATAAATACCCCCTCTCCCTTCTCCCTTCATGCAGATTGTCTGCGCGGAGTGATTGTGCAGAAGGCGTATGGTGTGATACTGATAGGAGTATTTTTACATATTTGATGATCAATAAGGTACTCAAATTCTTTTCTGATCACAACACTTCTTTTGTAAAAATATTCTAAATAATTTTATTTTTCTTATGATAGTAATTTTGTGTGGATTAGAGAAAATTTTAAGATTAGGATTTTGGACAAATTTGAATTTTATTAATATAAGGCTATAGGAATATAGAGGACGATTAATAGTAAATTTTAAACAGGTTACTTTTGTTATGTAGTTGGTATATAATTTTATAATAAATTTTCTATATGATTAATTTATGAATAATTATATATTAGGCTCTTTATCCAATTAAATTTGGATTAAATAATTTATTTAGTTTGTTGGAGGTATTATGGAAATTCTAATCGGTTTAGTTTGGTAAATTTTGTTGTATAAGAAATTATAAATTATAATTTGATATTAAGAATTAGATTTTTTTTTTTATATATGATTTTAATTATGTGGGAGTTTCAAATATTGTTTAATAATTAGACTATATTCATATAAATTAGAAAAAGAGATTTAGTTATTTTAGAAGGTTGATATTGATGATTATATAATAATAGATATGTTAAAGGTGAAACTTTAATTTATAAAAATTAAGTGGTTGATGAGAGAGAATGATATAGAGGTTGTTTAAGGATTGTTAAGGAAGTTAGAATATTTAAGGATAATAATAGTAGAGAAAAATTGGAAATGAATTGTGTAAATTATTTATTTTAGTATTTCTTGAGGTTAATTGTTACTTAAATTGATAATGTAGAGTTTTCTTGGGATCGGTGATTGTTCGTATTTGGTACTCAAGTTAAGGTTAAGCTTGGAATTGAGGTAACCGGGGTTAATTTATTTTATATGCTTGTTTTGGACTGTAAGGTGTTTTCTAAACCTTACTTTCATCTATACCATTTGTATGTGTTTTGAAAGATTATGTGTATGTTTGAATATGAACCTAGTTTAGAGAAGCAGTGTATTTTCCAAATTGTATATATGAGCATAGATATTATTAAAATCGTTACTGTTGTGATGGTTATGATATTTGAGATGGAATGTTGTAGAAGATATGATAATTTGTAAATGTTTCGAGAATTATATTGATATATTGTTTTTCTGTTATGGGATATAGTGGGTTGTGTGGAAGAGATATGGTGAAACTGTGCCCATCGGCTCTCTCATTCCTGGCCCGGATTTTGAGTTGGGTGTTTTAGGCGGACACCTCCCTGTTACGGTATATTGGTGGTGGCATGGGAGGGGTGGTATTCTTGAAGTGACTAGCCAACCTTTGGCCGGGTATACTAGCACTGATAGTGTAATATCCTAAATTGTAATTAATGACTAATAACTTCAAAGTAAAGTAATTAATGATAATTAGGGGCAAAATGGTAAATTTACCAACCGACTGGTCAGTTATCGAAGAGGAAACTTCTTGGTAATTGAGATCAATGGCTAGGATTGAAAGAACAATAGGTGGAATCCTATGCATGCAAGTCTATGTGAAATCATGATAGGAAGAACAAGATGGTGCCAAGTGGCAAGATATGAACCATAGATGAGGTCAAATTTTCAAACACTCTTCCTTCTCTCTCTCAAGTCGGTGAAGAGACATGGGAAATGGGAAATGAGATCATCTTCATCAATATCTCACTTCTTTCTCATCCTCCTCCATTTTCGCTGAACTAGCCAAGAAAAAAAAAGAGAAAAGCTTGAGTTTTGGTAAGTAAATGCCCTTATATGCTTAAGTGCTCTTCATTGATGTTGTTCAAGAGGTTGAGAGCTTGACTTCTGTGATTTCAGAATTTTCATTGGTGGAGTTTGAGAGATTGTGAAGTTTGAAAAGTTGAGGAATCAAGGAAACCACATTTGGGAAAGGAAGAGGTAAATATTTGATGTATTTTGGTATAATTATTTTGACCATTGGTTTGGTTTTGTAAATTGTGGATTTTTGCCCTGATTTCTTGTGATTTTAGAAGACGTGAATTGAGTAGTGTAATGTGGTGGAATATATGCCAAATAGGGTATAGGTGTCAATGGTTTTGGTTTAAATTTGAAAAGAGGAAGTTTGGCAAATTGTGGTTTTGGGTGATTTTGGTGATCTAGAGATGAGAATGTGTTGCTTGATTGGGAGTTTGGTTGTTTTAGGTTACCAATAGGTTCCTTGTGTTAAGATAAGTAAGAATGAGTTTTAGTACAAGCTTTAGGATCATTGGTAGCAAATTGGTCAATTCTGGAAAACCATATCAGTTGCTGTGATTTGGCATCTGATAGGCATCACTCGAGTGAGGGAGGACCTCACTCGAGCACGATATGAACTTCTAGGAATTTTGGTTAAGTCTCCGGGTAGAAGTCGTGGGTGCACTTCTTCATCTTCGAGTGATGTGCGTTATCACTCGCGAGCATTAGGAAGTCACTCGAGCACTAGGGCTGGTGCTCGAGTGCACTTGTCGCCTGGGAGTTGGGTTGCTCTCAGGTAGTCACTCGTGGTACCTCACTTCTTGGTACTCGAGTGCATTTGAGGTCATCACTGGAGTACAGCTTCCAATGCTCGAGTGAATGTGAGGGATATTGTGAGGTTTGCTCTCGGGCAAACACTTCCTGTGTCTCACTCGCTGGGACTCGAGCACAACTGTGGGCATTACTCGAGTGAGGTGTCCATCACTCGAGTGAGGCAGCCCAAAATTAGTGCTTCTTTTTTCCGAAAAAGGTGTCTTTGAGGATGGTTACCTTAACCCTTTAGGCATGTATCTAGGCATTTAATAACCACTTAAAGAGTTCATATGAATACCAACTTAAAGAATTACGGAATTAAGAACTTGGAAAAGAGATTGACCTATTGTCCCTAATTTGGTTTATAGGATTCGACATCTGCCATCCTCGTAAGCCCACTGTGCCAGCGAACGTCAGGAAGGAATAAGGTAGTGACTTTCCTTTTATACCATATGTGATGCATTGTATGTGTGTTATATCATTGATTGTGATAAATTTGTATGCTGTGATATTTGTGAATTTGTGTAAACACCGCCATGCCAATAGTCCCTGAGTCACTAACAACGGTTCGGGTTAGGATAGTGTGCCTTCCCGGTGGTAAAAGGGGATGAGGATGGGGTGTGATATATGTGATTATGTGAAAAGCTGAAAGGCTATTTGTGAAGGCCGACGGGCCAATTGTGAAAGTCGGATAGCTGTATGAGCTATAGGCTATGTGTATGCACCACCACGCCAACAGTCCCTGAGTCACTAACAACGGTTTGGGTTAGGACGGTGTGCCTTCCCGGCGGTAAAAAGGGATGAAGGTGGAGTGTGATTTGTGCTGCTGTTGCTGTATGATGATTACTTACATGTTATGTGCTTATGTGTGGTATGAATGTTTTGTAACTACTGGGATTCTTTTAAATCTCATTCTTTCCTTTGACTAATCTTTCAGACAAGGCAAGTGGCTCCAAGGGAAAACGTATGACTCGGAGTGGTTAGAACCCTATAGGGGCATTTTGTTCGGGCCATGTTGGTTGATCATATTAGACAAGGATTTTGTAAATTATTTTTGGATTGTAAGTATTAGTTGATAGTAATTGTGTAATCCCCTCTATGGGAATTATAAACCTTCTAGTGAATGAATGGAACCCGAGGGTTGCCGGGATTTTTGGTTATATACTCTGATATATAATAATGTAAATTGACTGCTCAGGTGATTATATTCGATATTTGAACTTTAAACCGGGAAAGGAAAGAAGTTTTCAAAATGTTGTGAAAACCCTACCTTAGGGAGGGTGTTTAAAATGAGTTTTAAACTATCCGTCGGTCTCTAATCCAATTTGATTATATGTTATCGAATCTTAATTATGCTAATTAAGGCAGGGGGTTACAGATAGGTTGTACCACGTCCAGAAGCTATAAGGAGGAGCAGGATGGATAAGTGGGGATGATTCTAATTGTTGAACATATTATATGAAGTTTAATTATTGAGAATATTATTAATATTATGTTAGTTAAAGCTGCTTCTCTGACTTACAAACTTTTCCTGCATATTTTGTAAATTAATTTTTAGTTATTGAGACTTTATGTCTCACCCCGTCGTTATAAATATTTTTCAGGCGAGACCTCTAATTTGGCTAGAGGCCAAGGGGAGCAACCAGAGGCATAAATGCTGAGAATCCTGTAGGCCTCTTGTGGTATTGGTGTTGTATTATTCTCTATATTGCCATTATAGGATATATTATGTTTTCGGAGATATCATATTTACTGTTTGGATAACTGTTTTAAAATAATTGTTTAACTTTTGTTAGGTGTGAGGTTTTATGTTCGTATTCTAATATTTTGGTGAACCCACAATCATATCTGTGATGGAAAAATTATTTTGTATGAAATCTTAATTGTGGGATTCAATGTCATAAAACTTGTGGGCTATAAGTTCTTCTGTTGTTATGTTTGCCCTGAGTAATGAATATCTTTGTAATAGGTTTGTGGGTGAGTTTATGCCTTGAACTCTGATATGTTTTAAATGGGAAATTGTTTTTGATTATCACTGGTTAACCAGATTTTGTAAAATCATTACGGTTAATTATTGTTTGGAGAAAGGGTCGTTTCATCAATTCATTGTAGCAAGGTTTGTCAATTGCTACATATTATTCCAGATTGAAGGAGTTATGGGAGAGCATCCTCTCTCGTTGCTGTAGGACCTGTGTGCAATTGTTGTAGATGTGGGGCATCCAAAATTCAGGGCGATTTGGTGTAGAGGATAAGGCTTAGCGAGCCATTACTGGTTCAATACAAATTGCACCAACTGAAGGTGTGGTCATGGCAGCCAGGGGGAGAGGGCGTGGAAGAGGAAGAGGTCGAAGCGGCTCTCCTTTGAATTGTTCTCACTGTAAGAAGAGAGGACACACAAAGGAAAATTGCTATCAGGTCATAGGCTATCCCACTGATTTCAAGGGCTAGAAAGGGAGGCAATCTCAAGAAGGAGGTATTACTCAAAACACCATAGAGAACACCAAGGATACAGAGAAGGCTATGCATTTAGCAAATATGATTTCACCATCCCTTACACAGGAGCAATATGAAAGATTGCTTGACCTTTTGAAGAAGGATTCTGACGATGGTGCCACATGCTCTAACTGGTACATGTTTGATTCCTCCTACTCATAAAATTGTATGTCTTACATGGGTTATTGATTAGGGAGCAACCACACATCTTGTTAGTGATTCATCATTGTTGGACAATTATAAGACTTACACAGGACCAATTAAAACAATCAAAATTCCAAATGGGGATAAGGTGCATGTAACTAACATAAGGACTGTTAAATTCTCTAATGGTATTACGTTGCATGGTGTGTTATATGCTCTTATGCTCAAATTTAATTTGATATCTGTATCAAAATTGACTGAAGAACAACGATATGTGGTGGCATTTTTTCCTAACCTCTGTTTGATACAGGGCTTTCAGGGTGGCAAATTGATGGGGACTGGTAAGCTGATTGAAGGACTATATGTGCTACAATGTAAATAACTTAGCCAATGAATGTTCTAAAGGGAATAAGGATGTGGATGTATCTTTGTTACACCGTGGACTAAGACATGCTCCAATATCTGTATTGCGACATTTACATGCGATGAATGATAAAACTGCTTGTT
Organism: Inga laurina; assembly: GCA_963855925.1. Classification (NCBI taxonomy): domain Eukaryota; kingdom Viridiplantae; phylum Streptophyta; class Magnoliopsida; order Fabales; family Fabaceae; genus Inga; species Inga laurina. The sequence goes on along the minus strand of OY979706.1, from coordinate 5,553,493 downwards.
TGCACAACAGTTGTGATGTGTGTTTTCAATCTAAACAAACTAAACTACCTTTTACCCCCAGTTGCATTAAAACCAAAATGGCTTTTGAACTTTTGCATATGGATGTATGGGGACCATATCGGATCCCCATGCATTCGGGTTTTCGATATTTCCTCACAATAGCGGATTACTTTTCTCGAGCAACTTGGCTTTATTTAATGAGACAGAAATCAGACACGGCTAGCCATGTTCAAAATTTTATTGCATACATACATAACCAGTTTTCTACTCATGTTAAAAGAGTTCGTAGTGATAATGGTTTAGAATTTGTCAATAACACATTAAAAGAGTTCTTCTTGAAGAAAGGAATTCATCATGAGACTTCATATGCATACACCCTGTAACCCCCTTCATGATTAAGGCCGAGATTTACGTTTATAAACCCGTAATTAAGGTAGAATTAGAGACCATAAACGATTTGGGACTTAAGAAAGTAAATTTTCCAAAATCGGGGTTTTCAAAAACTTTTACAAAACCGGTTCTCAACGGTCTCATATCCATATTTCCATACATAAATGGCCTATACAGGTTGATTTCATTCTTACATATCAGAGTACAGCATAAATTCCCGACACACTCGGGTTCCATTAATTCATAAAAGGGTTCTTACAAGGCATAATGCCCATAACTTCTTTCCCTTTTCTTGGGGATTACACAAAACTATACAACATATCCCAATTACATACAATTGATCCAAAAAGAGATATCCAATGGATTTTACATGATAACCAACAACCAAATAATCAAAATGAACTACAACAAAGCTCTAGCCGCTCTTCGTCACCCGCTTTCCCTTCGATCCTTCTGCCCTGTCTAAAAGTTTGTATTTGGGAGAGTGAGATTCTAAAGAATCCCTGTAGTAACAAATCACTCATAGTATGCACAACAATAAGGCATGAAAGCAAATCATCACACACACATCGCAATTACAACGGCAGTTACAGCGGTAAGGGCAGGTATGACTCATGTCACCCTTACATTTGCTCACGCTGTATTGCATCACAACAATCCACACAATATATTTCACCACAGTTGGGATTCATATAAAGCATTTCACAACACAAGCCACACTGGCAAGATTTACAACACACAGCCCACAGTTGGATTCACAACACACCGCCCCACAGGTCGGATTTCACAAAGATCCATGTCAATTACAACGGCACTATAACGGCCGAGCTAGAGATGACCAGCGTCAATCCCTAAACGGCTCACGCTACATTGCTCGAGCTGTAAGAACCGTGGCACATACAGTTCACAAAACACAATAACCAGTCATGCATACCAAAACATCATACACAACATGAGAGAAGAGTCACTACCTTGATCCTTCCGTACGTGTCCTAGCGACGGTCTCTCCCGAGTAGGGAAAATATCAAATCCTATATTCATAATTAAGGACGAAGAGTTAATTCTCTATTCCAATCCTCAGTATCTTCTTAACACTTAATTGGCTATCATTATTACTCTTTTAATACCTATGAACACCTCTATCAATAGCTTTAAAGGGTTGGAAGAACTACCTCAAAAATCCCCTTTTAAAAGCTCAAACTTGACATTTTTCACTGAGACACTCGAGTGATATTGTACGGATACTCGAGTGAAGGAGACCTCACTCCAGTGATGGTACGATTTACACTCGGGTACTAGAGAGTGAAGGGTAGCGAGTGAACACCCGAGAGCACAAGAACTTTTTAAAGACTACAATACTCAAGCACACTGGACCTCACCCGAGTGATAGCCAAATGCCTCACTCGGGTACTGGAGAGTGAAGTTCAGAAAGTGAAGACCCAAGAGCATAAAAGTTCTTAAGGATCAGGATCAGGATCACTCGAGCACATCTAACTGCACTCGAGTGGATACCACATACCCGCGAGTGAAAAGGCACACTCTTACACCATAACCGCGAGTGACAACCCGAGAGGCAAGTCCTGGGTGTCAAATACACCAGCACTCGAGTGAGATGAGGCCCACTCGAGTGATATCCCACTACACTCGCAAGTGAGGAAACACTTGCCTTTGACCACGAAAGTGCAACAAGAACACAAAAAGTAGAAAATGAAGTTTGCACTAACGCACTCGAGTGTTATTCATCCTGTACTCGAGTGAACCCCAATCACTCGACTGATTCTATCAGAAACCAGAAAACGCAGCAAAACTGACCATTTTTCCTAACACTTGCCCAAGTGATCCAAATGGACCCAAAACTTCTACCAAAGCTACTCCTACACAAAAACATCCAAGGAGTTCAATGGAATCATCAGAATTATCCAAATCCTACTCCATTATCATTCTTTGGTTTTGGGTAACATAATCATCCAAATTTCCAAAATCATACAAACATACCATTTCAATCCCAAATCAATCTATCTATCCAAAACTCATACCAACATACCCTTACTATACCAAAAACATGCCAAAAGCCCAATGACTCTCATTTTTGGATTAAGGTCACAATTTCCAGAAATTCCAAACTAGACCATTTGATATAAAACTTAGATAGATAGATTAGCCTCACTTACCTCTTTCACTTTGCCAAAGAGGTTCTTTGATTTTCCAATCTCTAAAATTTCGTGGGAGCTCAAACTAACACCAATGGCCAAACTATACACATCAAAATGAAGCTCTTTATTCAAGGAACAACATTAATGAAGAGAACTTGAGCAATGGAGGCCATTTACTTACCCAAATCACAAGCTTTATCTTTCTCTCACTTGGCAACCACGGAGGACGAATTGGAGAGAGAAAATGAGAGAGATGGAGTGTGGAGATGATGCAGATGATGATACTCCTCATGCCTCCATGCTCCAACCGAAAATGAGGGAGAGAGAGGAGAGCGAAATAATTAAAAATTCAATTTAACTTTTCCCTAATCTCCCTCCATATGTGAGCTTGCCAAGTGTCACAATGCCATTGGCTCCTATAAAGCAAACACCCAATTAGTCACTTAATCTCTCCATTAGCCATTTAATCACACTTCTCATTTTTCTTCTTAGTTAGTAATTAATTTCTCCCTTAATCACTAACTCATGGCTAAAAATTCCATTCTTCCAATTTTTTCACTAATTATGACATATTAAATTATATTGTCATAAAACACATAATAATGCCAATTAAATTCATAATTATCCACAATACTCATGATTAGCCCCTTAATCAAAAATTGGGATATTACATACCCTAGAGCAAAATGGTATAGTTGAGAGGAAACATAGGACACTCATGTAGGTTGCTTGAAGCTTAATGATCCAATCAAAAATTCCTATAAGATACTGGGGAGTGTGTGAAGACTACAGCGTATATAATTAATCGGATACCATCTAGAATTTTAGGATTTAAAACTCCATATGAACCGGTTTATGATACTGTGGCTGATTACTCTCACTTTAAAGTTTTTGGATGTCTTGCCTACGCCACAGATTTGACTACTAATGATAAATTACAACCGAAATCAATCCCTTGTGCATTTTTGGGATACCTATCTAACCAAAAGGGATTTATCCTTTATCCTTTATAACCTTAAAAATAAAAGTCTCTTTGTAAGTAGACATGTCAAGTTTGTTGAAGACATGTTTCCTTTCAAAGAAGAGCTGAGTTCTCAGCCAGGGGGAGTGCACAAGCCTGATGCTAGCAATAACAACATTTTCTGGTTTGATGGTGAATCAGAATGTAACATCCCAAATTTTATTCACCGAATATACATTGTAATTATTTGAGAAATTCAATAAAATGGTGAATATTCATGAATTCGAATCTTGTAAATTTTGAAATGTTCATATTCATAAGGAAATGGGCAAATTAATTCAAGAATTGAATTAAATTGCAAAGGTGAACGAAAAAACACAATTTTTCCAATTTAACTGAAGATTAATTATTTTTCTAATTAATTGAAGTTAGTTTCAATTAATCAAGGAAAATAAATAAGAATGTACAGATGGATTATTCTTGATGGAATATATCAAGAATTGTAAAATTAGGGGGGATTATACATAATACAATTATATGAATTATGGAATTTATGAAAAACATTTTTCTCTTCTCCTCCCTAAAATTTTGGCCAACACATGAAAATGAGAGGGAAAAATTTAATTCCAAGAAGCACAAGTCAGGTGCTATATGAACCTCTCAATGATGACGAAGATGAAGTGTACAACAAGTGAAGACATGGGCATGGTAGTCATGATGGGAGGTTATGGCATAAAGTAAGAGGATATAGTTGGAGGTATGGGAGGAGAAATGGTGCATGATAGGTGGTGTAATCTTAACCCTTGATGAGATCAAGGGCTAGGAAGAAAGAAGAGGCAAAATGATAAACACATTCTCTTCCCTTTCTTATGCACATTTTGGCCAAAGTAAGACACAGAGAGAGAGAGAGAGAGAGAGAGTGAACTTGGAGAAACTTCAAGATTTAGAGAGAAGGAATAAGAAGAGGTTAAGGTAAGTATGGTTCATTTGGTTTTTCTTAAAGCATTTCCTTAAAATCTTTCTCTAAACTCTTGTTTCTCATGAATCTATGGCGGTGAAGTCACACTTTGAGATCAAGAACAAAAGGAGGAGGTGCTTAGAGTAAGAGCATCCAAGAAGTTTAGGAGGTAATTATACCAATCTCAACTTCATGTTAGTATGAAGTTATTGTTGGTAATTGTTGTTTGGTTTATGTGATTTTTTGTTGAGTTATGAAATTTGAAAAGCTAGAACCCTAAGGGGTTATGCTGCCCAAAATCCTTTAATTCATGATTAAGAAGTGTTTAATTGAGTTAATCAAGGATTAGAAGTGGAAGAGTACAAGTTTTGGAAGATAAAACACAAAACTATTTTTTTCCATTTTCTTTAATATTTTGGCCAGCACTGTTCCAATGGGTAGGATTTGGATTTTCATGAAATAAATGGTTCCATTAGAATCAGTGGGCAAAAATAGGTGGGGTTACAGTTGGGCACTTTTTCCGTAGAGGCCGAAAAAGCATAATTACGAAAACGTCACTGAAATCCCTAAATATGGGCTGTCAAGGGTATTTTCGTAATTTGACAGTGAATTTGGTAATTTTGAGCCCGGAAATGGATTCTTTGGGTGAAAATACATCAGGATAGCTTTAGTCAAAATTTTGAGAAACAGTGCTATCAGGCCGAGTAAGGCGGGGTCGGTCCAAGGTCTCGGAGGCATTTTGGTAAAATTTCATCATAGACTAATATAACTATAAGAAACACTATAGAAGAGTCTAAAATGATAATTTAATAGGTTATGACCTATTTCTAGTACATTTAATATTTTAGGACCAAGTCAAACGCCAGAAACGACACGTTTTACAAGGCATAATGAAAAAGGGGTTTAACAAACTTCGAGGTAGGGACTACCATCTTTCATACATTATGTGAATAATTATATTGTATTTGTTACTGTATTTCATGATATGATTGCGTGCTAGAGGCACAGTACCTAGTTGTGGTTCGCTACCCAACAACGGTATATCGAAAAATCCTAGCTGTGGTCGATGACTCAGTTGAAGATATTATCAGAAATCCTAACTATAGTCGGTAACTCAGGTGAGGTAAATATATATGAATCGAATCGAACTTTCATTTTTGCCTAATATAGTGCATTGCATATTTAATTTTCACATTTTATATGTCGATCGTATGTCTCTACTGGGATTCTTCAGAATCTCACCCTTTTTCAAAAACAAATATCTCAGCTGGTGCCAATAGATCGAAGGGCAAAAGCTGGACGCCGAGAAGTAATTAGCTCATGTCTTAAGGCGAGGGCAATATAGTGGTTATAATTAGTTTATGCCTTAGATATTTTGGGTTATCCTGTAAACATTAAGTTTCCGCGGTATTTTATGTATTTCATTGAAGAACGATATCGGTATTGTAAACAAATATTTTTATCAGTGTAATTGTACATTTCTGTATGCCCATTGAATTTTTTCTTTATTATTCTCCGATTATCAAAATAGAAATGGGTATTGACACAGAACAGCAAGGAATTGAGTCAGAACATTGCAAAATTCAGACAGCAACATATGGTGATGCATCTGAAGCATAGACCAAAATAAATGGTGAGTTTAATCTTGGTCAAGAAGCTGAAAAAAGGCCCACTAGAGAGAGGAGACCACCCATTTGGTCACAAGATTATGTATGTAACCTGATATCACAAGATCATCCAGGTAACTTTGCACCTTCATTAAACCAAAGGTTAAGTAGACAATGTAAGTATCCTATTGAGAATTATGTATCATATGAGACTGTCTCTGCATCGCATTTATGTTTTCTGGTTTCTATAGATTCTAGTATTGAACCTACATCTTATAATGAGGCAATAAAGGATAGGAGATGGGTTGATGCAATGAAATTAGAGATAAGTGCTTTGGAAGCTAATAATACTTGGGATATTGTGCCTCTACCCAAAGGTAAGAAGGCAATTGGTTGCAAATGGGTTTATAAGGTTAAATATAATTCGGATGGATCCATCGATAAGTATAAAACTAGGTTAGTTGCTAAAGGTTACACTCAACAAGAGGGGATAGACTTTCATTAAACATTTTCACCAGTAGTTAAAATGATAACTGTTCGAGTGGTAATCAAAATGGCTGCTGTGTTTGGATGGAATCTTTTCCAAATGGATGTACATAATGCCTTCTTACAGGAGACTTGAATAAGGAAGTTTATATGTCAATACCATAAGGTTTTCAAAAAAAAAAAAAGAAAACAGTATGGTATGCAAACTTAAAAAGTCTTTATATGGACTAAAGCAAGCTTCGCGACAATGGAATCATAAATTGACTATGGCTTTATTAAGTAGTGGTTTTCATCAAAGTAGACATGATTACTCATTATTTATCAAAAAATATGATGATGCTTTCATTCTGATTCTTGTCTATGTAGATAATTTACTCATCACAGGTACTTCAAAGGATAAAATTGATGAAGTGAGGGAATTCCTTCACAGTCAGTTCAAAATCAAGGACTTGGGTGAGATGAAATATTATTTAGGCATAGAAGTCGCTAGATCACATAAGGGAATTATTCTTTCAGAACGTAAATATGTTTTGGATCTTCTTTGTGATGCTGGCATGAGTGGATGCAAACCTTTATCCCTACCAATAATGTAACATCCCAAATTTTATTCACCAAGAATATATTATAATTATTATATATTTTCAATGAAATGGTGAATATTTAAGGCCAAAAGAATTAAATATTGAAAATTGAAGGTTGAATAGTGTTTTCAGTGAAATCGCCTGCGAGGCAGTGAGATTGTCATATAGTTTTGGAAGACCAAATGATGACAAAAAATTATGAAATTTTACAGGGTGAAAGTAGACATCCTAAGCTGTAATTTGATAGGTCATATGATTCAATTGAAGCTATGTACAAAAATATATGAATTTTTGAAGTTAATCCAGAAAATCTGGAAAGTTTCTGGAGCAGCGGTCAAAGATTGAAAATCTGGGAATAATATGATCATTTCCAGTAAAATTCCATATTTTTCCTTGAAACTAGACTCAATAAGGGTTCCATAGGCTTTGGAATCGACTCGAAACGATGTGTACAAAATTAGTTATGATTTTTCAAAGTTAAGGCAGAAAATCTGCCAGAATTGGCATTATTCCGAAAATTGAAAATGAAAAGTGTTAGAAATTGATTAATGAAATTAAAATGCCAAGTGTCATGAACATATGAAGAGATAAGACCCAAGTACACTCATGATCACAAAGTATGGCATAATGCAAGGTGTCATGAGGGCAATTAAAGTGTTCATGAAAGGTGGAAAAATCTTCACTATTGGCTAAATCAAGGGTTAAGATTAAAGATGAGAGAAGACAAGTAGTACATAAAATTTTTCCTCCTCCTTTCATGCCATTCACGCACAAGAAGAGAAAAAAGAGAGAGAGAGTGATTTTTGGGAGCTCTTGGAGATTTAGAGAGCAAAAAGAAGTAAGATCCAAGGTAAGCTAAGATTTCTTAAAGGTTTCTTCTTCTAATCTTCCATAAATCTCTTCTCTAATCTCTTCCTTTCCATAAATTCCATGGATTAGCAAGCAAATCTTGAGCCAAAGAGAAGGAGAGTGGAGAACTTCTAGAGGAAGAAAAAGAACTCAAGAAGGTAACTTCACAAATCCTAAGATTATGTTAGATGTGGTTGTTGTTGATGATTATGGTTGGATTTGGTTGTATTGTTAAGTTTGTAAATTTGGAAAGTCCTAATCCTAAGGGGTTATGCTGCCCAAATTTCTTTGAATCATGGTTAAGAAGTGTTTAAATGAGTTAATCAAGGATTAGAAGTGAAAAAGTACAAGTTTAAGAAGCTAAAACACAAAGCTCCATTTTTTCCAAATTGTGACCAATATTTCGGCCAGACCAGATCTGGTAGTAGGAGTTGGATTTTCATGAAATAAATGGTTCCATTGGACTCAGTGGGCAAAAATAGGTGGGGTTACAGTTGGACACTTTTTCGGTAGAGGTCGAAAAAGCATATTTACGAAAACGCCACTGAAATCACTAAATAGGGGCTGTCAAGGGTATTTTCGTAATTTGACCATGAATTTGGCAATTTCGAGGCCGGAAATGGATTCCTTGGGCGAAAATAAGTCAGAATAGCCCTAGTCAAAATTTTGGGAAAACGTGCCATCGGGCCGGGTTCCCGGGGGCATTTTTGTAAATTTTCACCATAGACTAATATAACCACAATAAACACTATGGAATAGTCTAAAATGATACTTGGATAGGTTATGACCTATTTCTGGTACATTTAATATTTTAGGACCGAGTCGGACGCCGGGACAGCACGCTTTACGAGACACTATTAAATAGGGAATATCACAGCTTTGAGGTAGGGACATTATCCTTCATACACTATGCTATAAGTTATGTGATTGTGTGGATGCCATTGTTTTGTAAATGCACTTTATTAATAACATGATTTGCCTAGAGAGAGGCTGTTAGTGCCAGAGGTGCACTTACACTGGGAGTTGGCAGAAGTCCAACCGGTGTAGATTGTGGGGCTGGGCCCTACTCATGTATACATGACGATGATGTGTTTATATTGTTCATTAATTTGTGCATACCTTGGCGCATGACATATTTACTTTTCGCATTTTCTATGAATGATATTATGTCTCTACGGAGATTCTTCGGAATCTCACCCTATTTTTAAACAAATACCTCAGCGGGTACCAGTGGGAAAAAGGGCAAAGAAGTTGTCGCCGAGAAGTGAGTGGCACGTGTCCCGAGGCGAGGATATGAACGTGGTTATGCTTTAGTCTATGCCTCAATATTTTGGTTAATATGTAAATATTAAAACTTCCGCTGTATTTTGTTTCCGTCGACGAACAGTATTGGAATTGTAAACGAACGACGTTGGGATTGTAAATGAATATTTTTATCAGTATAATTGTACTTTTCTGTATGCCCATTGAATTCCTTCGTTATTACTCTTTGATTATCGAAATGGAAACGGGTGTTGACATTTTTGGTATCAGAGCTAATAAGCGGTTCTGGCATTATCAGAATTGTATACTGATAAAGTTTTGTTTGCATTACGACTGAACTATTCATAAATGGTCCGAGTAAGCCGATGATCGTGATCGTGGATAGTGACAGCGAAACGATGGTGAACCAGCGTGTTCCGAACAAGGGGCTAATGGTCGACCACTTCCAATACGACGGTATGCGTATCGATACACAGCACGGAGAACGTGCCGAGATTGCTCGTGTACAGTCCGGAGCCAAGGCTAACATCCCTAGTAGTGACAGAGGTTGGCGAGACCGAAGATGCGCCAGAGGAGTACCCAGAGTGGGATTCCGACTACGAACTAGAGGAGATTCCATCGGATGAGGCGAGGGATCGCGAGTCTCAGATAGAGCCGGTACAGGTGCCGTATAACTACACCCGAACATGGAGTTGTCATACTTTTTCAAGGCCAAGTGTCGCAGGGCACTGCAGGAGCACGATACCCCGGGAGACCGGTACTTAGCATTTATTGACGGTGTAGAGACGAGGATACCAAGGGAGCAGGTTCGTGACGGAGCGGTATCGATATGGTAAACTCGATATCAGGGAATGGTTGTAAGCCAATTTATGCAAAGGCCTACCAAGGCACATATGTCAGCAGCACTTGACATTGTGAGATATTTAAAGCAAAGCGTTGGAATAGGAATACTTTTGAGTTCAGAGGATGATCTCACCTTGTCATGCTTCAATGATGTGAATTAGGGAGCCTGCGGTACAACAAGATGCTCGGTAACAGGTTATTTGCTCAAACTTGAAGAGTCACTCATCAAGTGGAAGAGTAAGAAATAAGAGACTGTCTCTCGTTCATCCGCTAAAGCAGAATATAGAGCTTTAGGCTCAGGGGTTTCTGAGGTAGTTTGGGTAACAGGATTGCTCTGAGATTTGGCAATTCCAAATAAAGGGCCTGTAAGCGTATATTGTGACAGCAAGGTAGCGATCCATATAGCTTCGAACCCCATATTTCACGATCGTACGAAGCATATCAAGATCGATTGTCATTTTGAACGTGAGAAGCTTCAAGCGGGGCTGATACATTTAGAACATGTTCGTTCACACAACCAAGAGGCTGATATCTTCACAAAGGTGTTGGGAAAGCAAGCTCATAGTATGATTCTTAGCAAATTAGGGACCGCCAATGTCTTTCCTACCCCCAATTTGAGGGGGAGTGTGGAGAATATATAATATAAATTGTAAATTTGTCTTTAGGTATTATTGGTCAGTAGGTCAATAGGTGTTTGTATTCTATATTATTACTTGCTTGTATGCACAGACGGTGTGGGACTTAAGTCTCCTTAAATGCTCATACCAAGGAACGAAAAACCGGATCGGGTAATGAACCGATCACAGCATAGGTTCAAGGGTTAATGGGTCAATCAGGGTCTAACTGGTAGTTGAACCAGTCATATTAAAATATTATAATTTATTAGTGGCAATATATATTAATATATTTTTAAACTTCTGTAGATAAAAATGAAGATTTTTAGAAAAAAAAATATTTTAAATATATTAGTATGAGTTATAATGCCTATACTTATGCAATGATATCTCCTTTTCTATAATTATTATATTTTTTTAAATAATTTTTTTCATTATCTTCTTCATTTTTTTTAGGTTTGTTCTTTCTTTACCTATTTTTCTCTTCATTTTGGTCTTCAACTTTCAATTTTCCCCTAGAAAAAGAAAAAAATTAAAAAAAAAATGAAACTGGTCAAACCGATTGAACCACCGGTTCTGACCAGGTCAACCAGTTTCAGACCGGTTCAACCGATTCTCCGATTTAACCATCAAACTAGATCAGACCACGGGCCGGTTCCCAGTTCAACCAATCGAACTGGCCAGTCCGATCCGATTTTTTGTACAGTGGCTCATACAGGTGCATATATAAATAGAGACCCAGGATCAGCATATGTATGGACACTACCCATATTCAATAATAGAAGTTCATTGTTTCTGGGCTACCCGTACAGTTTACATAAAGTGTGGGCTTCATATAAAAAGTAATAGATGCATTTAAAACCAAAAAAGGGTAACAGAGAAATTGACTTCTTTAGTCTGTACAAATGCATTTATTTGAGTTCAAAGCAGAGAGAAATGAGCAGGTGGCATGTGAATCTTTAGGCGTGGGAGGCAGAAGTAGGATGGCTATTCTTGATGATAATGAATTTGCTTGCCTTCATTGTCAGAATAATGCCCTTATGGGCCTTTGTTCTTTCTAGAATGTTGAAATTATTGTTACATTTAATTGCAATTGTTGTTCATATGACGTTGAAGCTTTGTTTTCTTTGTGAAGCTTAATTTCTTAGAACAGATTAACTGGCTCAGTAATTACAATATATAGGTCAAGCAAGTGGATGGGGAAATATAAGCTCAAAGGTATACGTGGACTTATTTAACCTAAAAAAGCAAAAGGATACAATGTGTCTTTATTTTTATTATTGGCTGCAGATGATAATGATGATAACGACTGACTGATGAAATAAATCGCGTATTTATTTTATGTTTTCGGACGATAACTCTTTGTTTACCCCAGTTAATGACGAAGTTAAAACTCGTATTTGTTAAACTAACTTCTTCTTGGCCGAAATTATTAGGGCCCAGAACACTCTAAAAACTTTAAAACTGTTATAAAAGTATATGTGATAAGAGAGAAGATTGATAGAATTCAGAGAAAATCGATAGAATTTCTAGAGAGAAGTTCTCATTCAGTTCAATTGAAACAATCGATTACAGCCCTTTATATAGAGGCAGAAATCTAACCCTGGTTGCATGACCATGGTTATATTTAACCCTGATTACATGACCATGGTTACTTTATATCTTCTTTATGTCCTTGTCTTTTTTTCTTTATATCCTTGTCTTCTTTTGCTTTTGCTTTGTGTCAAATCTTCTTTTCTTCTTTATGTCAAGTTGACTGGAAGAGTAATATGAGTCAATGGACATCCATATATTTAATATTCATAACACTCCCCCTTGGATGTCCGTTATGAATGTGCCTCATTAAAAAATTTAACTAGGAAAAACCCAGTGGGATAAAAACCTAGCCAAAGAAAAGAGTACATCATTCATTGATACACCGTCGAGTGCTGCCTCATTAAAAACCTTTCTAGGAAAACCCAGAGGGACAAAACCTAGATAAGGGAAAAAGAGTACAGCGTGTATCGACTCCCCCTCTTGATAATATCAGTTGAAATCTTTGAATCTCCGAAAACCAATATCATGAACAAGTTTTTCAAAGATTGTACCTGGGCGTGACTTGGTGAATAAATCTGCTAGATTTTCACTTGAACTAATTTAATGAATATCTATTTCACCATCCTTTTGAAGGTCGCGAGTGAAGAAAAATTTTGGTGAAATATGCTTCGTTCTATCACCCTTGATATAGCCTTCTTTAAATTGAGCGATACATGCAGCATTATCCTCATAGAGGATTGTTGGGATCATTTTGCCGGAAGATAAATGACAAGTTGTACGTATATGATGTATTACTGATCTCAACCACATACATTCTCGACTTGCTTCATGTATTGCTAGAATTTCTGCATGATTAGATGATGTGGCTGATATAGTCTGTTTCATATATCGCCATGAAATAGCTGCACCTCCACATGTAAATAGATAGCCCATTTGTGATTTACCATTATGTGGATCAGACAAAAATCCGGCATCTGCATAACCAACCAATTCATGCTTGGATACATTTGAGTAGTATAACCCCATGTCTGTAGTACCTCTGAGATAACGAAGAATATGCTTTATTCCATTCCAATGCCTTCGTGTTGGTGAAGAACTATATCTTGCTAGTAAATTAACAGCAAATGATATATCAGGACGTGTGTGATTAGCAAGATACATTAGTGCTCCAATAGCACTAAGATATGGTACTTCTGGACCAAGTAGTTCTTCATCACCTTCTTCACTAATTTCTCGAGGTCGGAATGGGTCTTTATCCACCTTTAAAGATCTTACAACCATTGGGGTACATAATGGATGAGATTTATCCATGTAAAATCGCTCTAGGACCTTCTTTGTATAAGTTTCTTGATATACAAAAATCCCTTTCTTGAAGTACTCAATCTGTAATCCAAGACAAAATTTTGTTCTTCCCAAGTCCTTCTTTTCAAATTCTTTCTTCAAACAATTAATTGCCTTTTGAAGCTCTTCAGGAGTTCCAATGATGTTGATATCATCAACATAAACAGCAATTATAGCAAACTCACTATTAAATCTTTTCATAAAGATGCATGGGCATATCGGATCATTTTTGTATCCTTCTTTCAACAAATATTCATTAAAGCGATTATACCACATGTGCCCTGATTGCTTCAGGCCATACAGGGACTTATTTAACTTAACTGAGTATTGTTCTCGAGAATTTGAATTGGATGCTTCTGGCATCTTAAGTCCTTCAGGGACTTTCATATAAATATCATTGTCAAGTGATCCATATAAATAGGCAGTCACAACATCCATTAGATGTAAATCAAGTCCTGCATCTACTGCTAGACTAATTAAATAACGAAAAGTAGTCGCATCCACTACTGGTGAATACGTTTCTTCAAAATCAATGTCAGGTCTTTGTGTAAAACCTTGGGCTACTAGACGTGCCTTATATCTAGTTATTTTGCCCTTTTCATTTCTTTTTCGTACAAAGACTCATTTGCATCCAACTGGTTTTACATCTTCAGGTGTAAGGACTACAGGTCCAAATACTTTTTGTTTTGCCAATGATTTTAATTCTGCATTAATGGCATCTTTCCATAGGGGCCAATCTTTTCTTTGTTGGCTCTCACTAATGGATTTTGGTTCATGATCCTTATTATCATTCATTATATCATATGTTATATGATAAGCAAAGATGTCATCAACGTTGACTTCATTTCTATCCCATCGGATTCCATTCATAACATAATTTATTGAGATCTCATTATTTTCACATATATCAGGTACCTAGGTCTCTTCTGGGACTACAACATTCTCTTCTGGAGATAATATCTCTTCAGGAGATGGCTCTTCTGGAGCTACTAATTTTTCTTCATTATCCTCGACCTGGCCATCTATATTCTTTGCTCCTTTTCTTTTCCGAGGATTTTTATCTTTGGAACCGATGGGCCTGCCACACTTCAGGCGTGCTTTAGATTTATTCATAGCAAGTTGTCCTTCAGGGACATCAATTTTAATAGGAGCATTAACAGCTGGGATATGCGACTTTGTCACTTTCTTTGGGTCAGTAAATGCTTCTGGCATTTGATTAGCTATATTCTGTAAATGAATTATCTTTTGAACTTCCAGTTAACATTGTTTTGTGCAAGGATCAAAATGAGCCAATGATAATTCATTCCAACTAATTTCTTTACCCAGCTGCTTGTTTTCTCCCCCTAATGTTGGGAAAAATGATTCATCAAAATGACAATCGGCAAATCGCGCCGTAAATAAATCTCCTGTAGAGGGTTCTAAACATTTTATAATTGATGGAGATTCATACCCAACATATATTCCCATCTTTCTTTGAGGGCTCATCTTGGTGTGTTGTGGCAGTGCTACAGGCACATATACCGCACACCCAAAAGTTCCTATATGGGAAATATTAGGTTCCTGACCAAAAACCATTTGTATGGGGGAAACCTTTAAGTAAATTGTTGGCCTAATGCGAATTAACATTGCTGCATGCAAAATGGCATGGCCCCAAGCAGAAATTGGTAGATTAGATTTCATAAGTAAAGGTCTTGAAATTAATTGCAACCTTTTAACCAATGATTCTGCAAGTCCATTTTGCGTGTGAACATAAGCTACAGGATGTTCAACATCAATTCCAAGGGACATACAATATTCATTAAAAGCTTGTTATGTAAATTCACCAGCATTATCAAGACGTATTTTCTTGATAGGATAATCAGGGTAATGTGCTCTTAATCTAATCAATTGAGCAAGTAATCTCGCAAACGCCAGGTTGCGAGAAGATAATAAGCAAACATGTGACCATTTAGTTGATGTATCAATTAAAACCATATAGTACATAAATGGTCCACATGGTGGGTGTATTGGCCCACAAATATCTCCTTGTATCCGTTCTAGAAATGTGAGAGACTCACTTTCTACTTTGCTTGGTGAGGGGCGAATAATTAACTTTCCCTTGGAACATGCAGCACATGAGAAATCATGGGATTGTGGTATTTGTTTACACTTCAGGGTATGTCCACATGAATTCCCAATTATTTGTCGCATCATGATTGAACCGGGATGGCCTAACCGGTCATGCCAAACATTAAATTCATTAGTAAACTTCTGGTTTACATTATCAAACTGCTGGTTTGTATTGGCAAACTTCTGGTCTGCATTATTGAACTTCTGGTTCTCAATAGTATGTGTTTCAATTGTGCTTATACATGTGTAATACAAACCAGAAGAAAAAATAGGAAAACTTTCTAATATGCATTTTCTACCAGCAACTATATTTGTGATGACAAGATTTTCCTTATTATTTTTAGTTGTTGTTTCTAAATGATATCCATTTCTGTGGATATCTTTGAAACTCAGTAAGTTTCTTTTAGACTTGGTAGAATAAAATGCATTATCAATGCATAATTTTATTCCTTGAGGTAACAAAACATTAGCTCTTCCGGAGCCTTCAATTAAATTTATACTACCATATATAGTCTGAACATTGGCTTCTCGTATTACCAAGGAAGAAAAATATTTATCATGTCTAAGTATGGTGTGGGTTGTTGCACTATCAACAAGACATAAATCTTCAGGATTGATGCCAATAAGATTCATTCTTCATAAAAACATAAATAAAATTAATACATATGATAGAAACAACTTTAAATAAAATATAACATTTCAAATTATATTAAGAAATCTGCAACATCTAAATAGTTATTATCTATATCGCCATACTCAGAATTCTCGCCCTGATCAACATGATTAACTTCAACATTTGATCTTTTACCAGTATTTTTAATTGATTCTTGGTAAAGATCAACTAGGTGCCTTG
Source organism: Inga laurina (assembly GCA_963855925.1). Taxonomy (NCBI): domain Eukaryota; kingdom Viridiplantae; phylum Streptophyta; class Magnoliopsida; order Fabales; family Fabaceae; genus Inga; species Inga laurina. The sequence goes on along the minus strand of OY979706.1, from coordinate 5,536,949 downwards.
GTGTACGGCAGGTACGAGACCAATGGCCCTTACCACCACATCGATAGCATGGATTATCAGCATATTTGTTATGCCTACTGCTTTCCCCTTTTTGGTTCTTATCATTCTTTTCCCACTTGTGGTAGGAATTTGAACCTCCATGATATCGACCACGGCCACGCCCACGGCTATAGCCACGCCCACGTCCACGTCCACGGCCACGGCCACGGCCAAGGCCACAATAAAATTCATTAGTTACTACATTCACTTCAAGGAATGGAGTTGAGCCTGTTGGACGGGATTCATGATTTTTTAACAAAAGCTCATTATTTTGTTCAGCCACAAGAAGACAAGAAATTAACTCAGAATATTTCTTGAAACCTTTTTCTCGATATTGCTGCTGCAGGAGCAAATTGGATGCATGAAATGTGGAGAATGTCTTTTCTAACATATCATCATCAGTAACATTTTCTCCACATAATTTCAATTTTGAAGTAATTCTGAACATTGCTGAGTTATATTCGCTTATAGATTTAAAATCTTGCAAGCGTAAATGCATCCAATCAAAATGAGCTTTTGGAAGAATGACCATCTTCTGGTGATCATATCTTTCTTTCAAATTGTTCCAAAGGACAAGTGGGTTCATCACTGTCAAATATTCAATTTTTAAATCCTCATGTAAATGGTGGTGAAGAAAAATCATGGATCTAGCTTTATCTTGGTTGGATGCCTTATTCCCTTCTTTAATCGTGTCTTCCAGACTTTTGACATTCAGATGAATTTCCGCATCCAACTTCCAAGATAAATAATTTTTTTCCGGTAATATCAAGAGCCATAATTTCAAGTTTTGCTAGGTTTGCCATTGTTCAAACTAATTAAAGAAATAAATGAAAATAATTAAAATATGAAATGTAAATATGCAATATAATAACTGTAAATTCATAAAGACAATAAATAATTCATAAGGCAAGATAAGAAAATTAAAACATGTATGGCTTCGGGCCATTTAATCTCAAGATGAGGAATTAACTATTATTTTCAGGATAAAAGTTGTACATGACTTCTGGCCGTACAATAAGATAAAAGATAAAAATATATATAGCTTCTGGCCATATAATAAGATGAAAAATGTATATAGCTTCTGGCTATATAATAAGAATGGATATGGCTTCTAGCCATATTATAAGAAATTAAAACATTATGACTTCTGGTCATAATTTCAAGAATCAGATATGTATGGCTTCTGGCCATAATAACAATAATATAAAAGAACTTGTAAATAATATATAAAAACAATAATGATCTCCAATCTTAGCTATGGAACCCGATGTTATATAACAATCGGTAAAAGTATCTCTCTAATTCCATATAGTGGCTCAGATTATCCCAGATCTATAAAATAAGACAAGGTATATATGATCATTAAAGAAACCATAAGAAGATCATACCTTCTTTTAGAGCTTCGTGCTGATAACGTGTTATAAAAGTATATGTGATAAGAGAGAAGATTGATAGGATTCAGAGAAAATCGATAGAATTTCTAGAGAGAAGTTCTCATTCAGTTCAATTGAAACAATATATTACAGCCCTTTATATAGAGGCAGAAATCTAACCCTGGTTGCATGACCATGGTTATATTTAACCCTGATTACATGACCATGGTTATTTTATATCTTCTTTATGTCCTTATCTTGTTTTCTTTATATCCTTGTCTTCTTTTTCTTTTGCTTTGTGTCAAATCTTCTTTTCTTCTTTATGTCAAGTTGACTGGAAGAGTAATATGAGTCAATAGACATCCACATATTTAATATTCATAACAAAAACTATATATATATATATATATATATTTGTTTTATATTAAAAAAAATTAGTTGCTAGGCTGGGAGAGAAGCCAGACGCGTTTTGTATACAATTTGAAGTCTTGAGCAATAAAGATGCTGCTAAGGCGGCTGATAAAAAAAGTACGGTAATTGTATGGTACCAAAAAAACCAAAACAACTGTAATTGAAATAGGTGAGGTCCCGAGGAATTGGGTAAACGAGTTTGCATATATTATCTATTTTGTTATTTATGAATATGCATATACATAAGACTTAATTGAAAATCATATTGTATAGTGTGGCTTACAACTTTGAGTTCAATACATCGTATAAGATCTAAGATCTTTTTTTGACCCATAAAATAGACCTAAATATAAATTCATTCAAGTATTAAATTTAACTATGTGAAATTTATTTAGGTTGGTTTGAGGGAGACGGAGGGGTGAAAAATTTTAATAAATTTAATAGAGAAAAAAGTTGGAAGGTAAAGAAGAGAAAATATTAAAAAAAATCACCCTCAGTTACTCCATTTTGTTTTCCCCCAAAAAATTAAACATATTAAATATTGAAAAAAATATTCAAGTCTTGTAATTGAAATAAATCGCGTATTGTTTGCGTATTTATTTTATGTTAAGCTAACTTGTTCTGGGCCGGAAATATTTTGGGCCCAGAACACTCTAAAACCTTTGTTAAAAACAATATTAGTTGACACGTTTTGTACACGAGGTGGACTCCAATTTTCTATCTTGAGCAATAAAGTTGCTGCTAAGGTGGCTGAAAAAAAAAAAAAGACGGTAATTATATTGTACCCAAAATGGGTAACTGTAATTGAAATAGATTAGATCCCAAGGAATTGGGTAAACAAGTTAATTTATATGCATATACATAAGATTTATTGAAAATCACATTGTACTACAACATTGAGTTTAATACACCATATAAGATCTAAGATCTTTTTTGGACCCATAAAATAGACCTAAATATTTCATTCAAATACTAAATTTAACTGTGTGAAAGATATTGGGAGAATTCTAAAAAAATACCATTTGAGTTTCAAAATCCAAGAGTAAAAAGATTGACAACGTAAATTATTGTCAAATCACTAATTTGAAATTCAAGTGGTATTTTTCTGAAATTCTCTCAAATTTATTTGGGTTGGTTAGAGGGAGGTGGAGGGCTGAAAAAATTTTAATAAATTTAATAGAGGAAAAAGTTAGAAGGAAAAGGAGAGAAAATATTAAAAAAAATCTCCCCGTCACTCCATTTTGTTTTTCCCCCAAAAAATTAAACATGATAAAATATTTTCTTTCCTTCCTCGATCCCTGTCAAACCAAATAGACCACACAAGCATTTCAAGGATTGGGAGTTGTTACAGCTTGGCGTGTCATTGGAGTAGCTTGTCCCTCCTCACTGTGGAAGAAGAAATGGTAGGAGAAGAGGAATGTGAGAAGCAGAAGTGAAGAGGGATTGATGATGAAGATGCTGCTAAGGCAACTGTAATTGAAATAGATGAGATCCCAAGGAATTGGGCAAACAAGTTAATATATAATCTCTATTTAGGCCCCAGATAAAAGAAAATATGAAAAAATGGTTCTTTAAAATTTTAAAATTGTATTTAAGTCCTGTGAAAATTTTTTGTAATAAATTTTAATTGTTAAGTACTCATGGACTTATCAATAGATATCCTAGACTTGTTAATGACACATCCATGAACTTGTCAGCGGAATTTAAATTTATTATAAAAAAGTCTCATAAGATTTAAATGTAATTTTGAGATTTTAAGGGACTATTGTTTTTATATTTTCTTTCCTTAATTTAATTAAAATGGATGTGTGTATAAATAGAATATTGGGCATGGACCTATATTAAACAATACTAGACTTCAACTTGCAAGGCCAACCAATATAGGGCCCACTTTATGTTGGTGTCCTTGGAAAGGAAACAGCTATCTACGTGGACCCCTTCATGTTGCAAATTCAGTATTCTTTTTGACATTTATGTCACTTTATTTTTCATTTCATAAATGAAAAAATGACAATGAGATGTCCCAAAATAGCGAAAGTATTGCACTATTGCTAACGCTTGCTCATCAAATATGGTTCGGCATAACTTGTAAGTGGGTAAATAGGAACTATTTTGTGAGTGAATTTTGATCCTAAATGTAAAAAAAAAAATTTCATTTTATCTCATATATATATATAAACTAATTTTTTTAATTTATAAATTGATAATATATAGATCACATCACATATGTTATAATTAAATATTTTATTTAACTTTGTTAATTTCCCAAACAAATAGATCTTATATGTTTTAATATTATATAAAAAGATTGGTCATCATATTAAGACGGATTGGGTCTATTGCATTTAGCAACTAAATGCCAAGGAATAAATTTATTGAATGTTCGCATTTTCTGCATGGTATTTTTAGTTAATACTATTTTGGTTTTATTTATAAGTTATTTTTTATTAAAAAATTTGATCCTATTTATAAGTCCAATTTCAATGTAATAAATGAGATTGTGACAATTTTACTCCTATTTATTATACAAATGAATAAATAATTTAAAAATAGATAGAGAATAAAAAATTGAAAAGTACTCATTCATAAATGAATGCATAGTTATAAATTTATCGCATAATCATTGAATTAACTACTTCTTCTTGGTATATTAACCTCTAGTTAATATATACTTTAACAAATTCAGTAATGAGATTGACAAGTTTAGTAATGATTTTGACAACAATTGTAATGGTTTTGACAAAAGCGTTTTGTGCAAAAATGTTGATAAAAACATGCAAGTTAAGGTTCATCATCAGCAAACGCTTTTGTCAATACCATTACGAATTTTGTTATTTCCATTACTGAATTTATCAAAGACATTACTAACTTTGTCAAAGCTACTATGACTTTAATTATATTATATATATTTAATAATATATATATATATATATATATATATATATATATATATATATATATATATATATATATATATATATATATATATATATATATATATATATATATCAAAAGAGCTTTGGTGGCCGAATGGGCACCATGCTTGGCCCAATGGCCACCATGCTTATTTGCTAAAGGGGTGGGATGTGTTCGATCCCACCCCTTGCCATTTCTCAACAAATATTTTTCAGAAAAAAAAAAACCCTTCCCCACCAAAAAGCTCCGGCCGGCCGGCAGTGGTGCTCTGGCAAGGGCACTACTATTATTTAAAAAAATTTGAGGGGTAAAATGATAAATGTGTCAAAACTTGAAAAACCTAATTTGATACTTGGTACCTTTAAGTCTTTTTAAAATGTTAATAGACTTTTTAGGGTTTTTCATTTTCAAATGGTATTTATTTGGGATTTTCTCTTTAATTTTTAAATGTTTTAAAGTACTACCCCCAATCCCTTTTTATAAGAGCTTGAAATTTAATAATTAAATAATTAAATTTAATCAAACCGTTTTAATAATTAAATAAACATTATGTAAAATATTTTATGAGGTTAATTTATTTTATATATAAAATTCAATGCTTTTCCTCAACTCAAAGGACGTCCCAGGCTAGTAGGCTACCCATAATTACTATTTTATTTTTTAATAAGAATGAAAAAAATTACAAAACAACAAAAAAAATTACAATTTAAAATGAAACTTATGAGTATGAATTAATTTCTTCAACTCAAATTAATTTCCTCAACTCAAATTAATTTCTTCAGAGGTCTGCAACTTATGATTGATTCATCAATCTTCTGGGGCATGATCATGAACCGAGAAATTACCAACGAAAGAATTTTAAAGGTGGCACTTTTGTGATGATACTCTGCTTTCTCAGAACGAGTCTGCTATATAACAATATAGCTTTGTTTATCGCTATGTTAGATAATCTCTAAGGGAAGAATACACACACACACACACACACAAACACACAGAGACACATATATATGGCATTGTATGGTTCCTTTAGAGAAAAGGGAGTGTCATCAAGATCACCTATAGTGGACAGAATCACAGAAGAACCTTTGCCTAGCAAATCAACTCAAAGCACGGTCACGAGCATCTACCAAGTCAACATGGTGGGATATTGGAGGAACGTGACGATATTATGGACCAAAAATTACATGAACCATTCATTACACCTAACAGCTGATGCATTGAGAGGTGAGATTCAGTACAATTGCAAGATTGATGTCAAGCCATGGCACTTCTGGATCAAGAAAGGCTACAAATCTTTCATTGTCGATGGCCACCACGTTGAAGTCTATTGGGACCTCCGTTCGGCCAAGTTCTCCCGCTGCCCTGAGCGGTATAGTGACTACTACGTCGCGCTGGTGTCCGATGAAGAAATCATCCTGTTATTAGGGGACTAAAAGAAGAAAGCATACAAGAGAACCAAGGCCAACACTCCATTGACCGACGCGGTCTTGATGACGAAGAAGGAAAACGTGTTCGCCAAGGAAAACTTCTCGACGAAAGCGTGCTTCAACCAGAGCAGTAGGGAGAGAGTGACATAGTTGTGGAGAGTTCAAGCTCAGGGCAGAATAAAGACCCAGAAATGTGGGTGAGCATTTATGGGATAGTGATGATTCATGTGAGAAGCTTGCAATGGAAGTTTCGTGGGAATCAGAGTGATTGTGAATAAAGTGAAAACATAAGAAATAAATAAATTTCATTGCAATGGTTTTTAAAATAATTAATTACTTTAAATACAAGATTAGCCCCTAGCTTAGCAACTCATGTGTCACTGCTGATAATAGAAGGTTGAGTTTAAACCCCCTTATAGTAGGTGCATGTGTGTGTTCCCGTATAAAGTACGTAGAAGATTATTTTATATAAGAAAAAATTAATTTGTCAGTCCTTATAATTTTATGTAATTTTTAATCATGTCCTGTAATTTTTTATTGGGTTTTTATAATTTTCTCAATTATAGTCATTAGTTTATATACTCATAATATGTTAATTATGGCTGATGTGGATGTGTTACTAAATAACATATAAGTTGTCACAAAATATAAAGTAAAAAAGCTTTTTAAAAATAATATGGTCAAATAAAATTTATTTATTATTAATATTAAAATTTTAAAAAAAAAACCATCAGGCTCATAAATATCTCATTGCATCAATATATATAATATGCAATATACTTGATTTTGATTTTATTTATGTTGATGTAACAAAATTAATCCGGGCATATGTAACAAAATTAATCCGGGCATATGTTGAATGAGAATCACGTCATCAACCACTAGCATTTTTTCTCTAATAAATAAAGAAATTTAATACTCCTTCAATCCTTAATATAAAAGCTAATTAATTTTTTTTAAAGAGGTTAAGAAAATAAAATAAATTACTTACTTCTAAGTGTATGTTGTGCATCATCAGATTATATATTAATTTATAAATCAAACAAATTAGTTAAAAAAAATGATATTATAAATACTTTAATCTTAATCTTTCCAAAAAAAAAAAAAGTTTAACGGTTTTTATATTAAAGAATGATATAAAGACTAACATTATAACTGAAGAAATCATAAGGACCCAAGCATAAAGGGACGAAAAGTACAAAGACTTAATTTAAAAAAATAAGATAAATGTTCGTATGTATAGATTATAATAAATTTTATTATTTGATAAAAAAATTCAAATAATTTTGAGGATTGTGATGTTAAATAACTGAGGGAACTCACCAGTATCGAGGTTGGCTATGATAACGTCTTCACCAAAGCTGGCGTTGTTCCATAATGAGCTGGAAAGGACCACTCCATTATGCTCTAATCCAAGGAAGTTCCATGACCTTGTCGTGTGTAATTTCCCTCCTCTGTTCAAGAACACCGCGACAACACTCTGGGACGCCCTGTTTTTCCCCCCACAAACAGAACAAAACAAAATGTCTCAGAAAACCAAAGAAACAGAGGCAATTAATTCAGCTTTGTTAATTTTTCCAAAAAAGTCAACTGAAACACAAGATGCTCTGTTTCTCACTTGCTATCTCCTCTGATACATCTTGTTCCAGAGTCGCAGCAAAACCATTGATATGCCTTGTGTATGAGTAAAAGATCGATTCTTTTTCTGTTTCAGAACTACAATGGAAGCAAAATAAATCATTTTAGGGCTTAAGAATACATCTATGTTTGGTTCAGATTAGAATCTTTATCAGCATACCTTCCCAGGAAAGATCCCATAAACTCATAGTGAGAGTTTCTGACATTAAAATCAGAGGAAGACAAGTCTGGATCATGAGAGTGAGATCCCAAGTAGACTACATATGACTACAATTAACCAGCAAAAGAAAGATAAAAGTGGTAGAAAGATAAAAGTGGTTTCATATGTAACAGATCAAAGAAAAGAACTAAACTAGCTTTTCTAATGGGTTTTTTTTAAAGAGCTGAGATTAATTAATGCTTACCTTTTTCTCAGCAAAAGAGGAGGGAGCTTGCAGGAGAGAGAAGAACAGAATTTGGAGAAGAAAGTGATGATGAAAAGAGGCAGAGGAGCTGATTGGTTTCCTCATTATGCTTAATTCCCTTTGCCTGTCTTCAACCTTGTGCTGCAACAGCTCTTATATACATAGATCATAAGTAGATAAGCGAGGTCAGATCCATATAAAAGAATCATATATTTTAAACCAGGACAAACAAAAAGTGAAACTCCAACCCTCTATTAATAGTCTTCAGAATGAAACTCTAATGCATCATTTTTGTTAATGTAGAGTAGTTAAGAGTAAACAAAAGTTAAAATATTAATTGGGTCAAATGGTTCAATAGTTGTTCTGGTTAGATAATTGTTAGTAGAAGTTAATCACTTGGAGTTCAATATTATGTTAAAAGGCCTTTTTAAGTTTTTATTCTTTTTTTATCCATATTATAAGTCATATCTAATTACCTTATCATAATCATAAAGATGTGGTTAGCTCGTTAACTTTATCTAAAAATAAAACATTTTTCAACTTTGCTCATATTTAAGAGCATAAAAAAAAACATTACATTAGATTTCAAGTTTTCTCTTAGCAAATAGTAAGTTGTAAAATGGGCACCCTTTGAAAAAGTTATATATTACTTATTAGGTGACTTATATTATAAATAAAGATTTTTTTTAGAATGTGTCCCATATTTGGGACTAGAGCGAGTAGTTGCTATTAGCTACTATTTTTTTCCCAAAAAAAAAAAACTCTTTGATGTTTGTGAATAAATTATGGATTATCCCTTGAGATAAACAAGGAAATAAATAAATAATGGGTAGATGATATGATTCTTAAGTGGTCAACTTGTCACTTATTATATCTGATCCTAAATATAAGATAAAATTGACTCTTTTTTGGAGAGATAAAGGAAGCTAAATAAACTATTTAATCATATTATATATTATATATCCTTAGATTATATATTAGTTTATTAGTAAAATCAATTAATTTGGAGAAAAAATATAAATAAAAATACTCTAAAATAATTTAATTAATTTTTTTAAAGAAATTTATAATTAGAATATAAGGGAGCATTAATTAATTTGTGGGGGTGTTTGAATTGTTTCGAGACAATTAAAATGTCAAATCCACAGTGACTGAGACCATAAAGAGAGATTTCTGTTTTTGGATCTAATGGCACGTTTGAAAGAGAATCTACAACACAGTGGGACCCAGTCAACACATTTCATGGCATAATTGGTTGTCTTTTTTTTTTTTTTTTTTTTTGCCTTCAGCATAATTGGTTGTCTTGATAGATAACAACAATAAAATTTCATGATATTTATTAGTGCTCTCTCTCATTATTTTTATAAGAGCTTGATAAATATTTTAAAAATATAAAATTAATTAAAAATAATAAATATATTAAAAAATATTTTTTCAAGCATGCACTTATTTATAAGGGATAAGTTAGAGAGAAAAATATAGTAATAATGAGAGAAGATATAAAAATGAATGTAGTATGATTGTATGAGAAAAAAAATGAGGAGAGAAAATAGAATTAATTAGGGTAAAAAATGGTAAAAACATATTAAATGTTCAAACAACTCTAAGTGAGATCTTGTGAAAAAGATAAAAACAATTCAAATTTCAAACTCTTATAAAAAAGAGAGAAGGAAGTATGGAGTACTTTGGAACATTTTAAAATTAAAATGTCTTGAAGAAGAAAGCTATTAGTATTTTTTATATGACTATTTAGAATTTAATATTATTAAATGACATTCAAATATTGTAATGCCAAAACAAAAGTAACTCAATCAAGCCTATATTATAACAATGCTTAAAAGGGATCACATTCCCTCTCTTTTTTCCCCATAAATAGATACAAATGCTATTTTTATCATAATTTTTTTCTTACTTTTTATGCATATTTTTGGTCCAACTCTTACGTTACATATTGAATCTAAGAGTCTAAGTCCTTTTTATTTTAGCCTAATTTTTCATATGAGATGTCAAGGTCAGCATCAATTAATAGATGCCACCAGCTTCTTTGAATTGCACGATTTATCTATTTTAAAAAATGAAATATAAGTAAACATTCTTATGGAAAGCTTTTAAAGATTAATTTATGATGAAGTTAAGAGCAAGTAATATTCATTTGACTCGTTGATATTTTAAAGCAAAAGAATTGTTTATTCTGTGTTTATAACTTAAAATGAAATTTATGATTTAGAAGTTGTCAAAGGTAGGTTCTACTTTTGGAGATAGCAAGTTAGGCCCTAATCCTAATATATTGTCGAACTCTAAGAGCTTATATATACTATTTCAACCAAAGAAGACGAATTATTTAAAAAACACAGTATTTTTTCAGGCATGTTCACAATATTGTGTACCATGAAAAGGGCAAAGAAATATCTTTTAGAACAGCTTGTTACATTAAAGAATTTTAAAGAAATGAAATTGAGAAAAAGAAAGATGAAAAGGAAGAGATTATGGATGCAATAAATTTCACTTTTTTTTTTTTTTGCCAAAGTATATATATTTGGTATGCAATTAAAAGTAAATGACATTCTATTGTGAAAATTGCTTGGCATATGTATTAAATAATATATATGATTTTTTAATGCACATCTATCCTTTTATTAGAAACAATCATGTTTGAAATATGTTTAGGCACTAAATGTAAACATATCTCACAATATGATTCAAATATTGATTCGTCATATTATAAGAAACTAACTTCTTTTATCATTAAAAATGTAACAAAATAAGAATTTGAAAATGGAAGCTTATCGCATAAAGCACAACTAACATGAAGATTAGAGGGAGAAGGGGGAGGCATATTATCATATTATGGCTAGCTTTGAGCGATATTCATAAAATTTGGAAAATGACAACAAAATGGTCATTCTCACTTGAATTCCATGAAGAAATTTAAATTATTCCTTGGGAGATAAGAAGGAAAGAAAAAGAGTATCTCAATTTGTAGCTTATTATTATTCTTGTTCTTTGTCCTTCCTTCTTTTTTAAAGTGGGAAGGAAGGAAACCACTTTTGTTTGTTTGTTTTTTCTAAGAACAAGATTTTGATCGCTAAACATATTCATGCAAGAAATGTCGCATATAGTGGTCCAAAATTGTCAAAATGCCTTCGAGGTGCAATCCCATTTTGTACTCGAGTAATGTTTTTATTGGGTTAATATGTAAATTTGTCTTAAAAGTTTTTATTGAGGAATAATGTTATCTTGAAAATTTTTTAGGTTTAATATTATCTCGAAAGTATTAAAATAGAGTAATGTTGTCATTTTCAATTAAAAAGTTAAAGATAAATGTTTGTTTTTTAACGGTATGGGACAATATTGTTACGTGTTGAAACTTTCAAAGTGATATTGAACCTAAAAAAACTTTTAAGACAACATTACTCCTCAGCAAAAATTTTCAAAGTAAATTTATACCTTAACCCCTATTTTATAAATATGTCTTTATTTTGAAGAATGTTAAGAGAAAATGGCAAGTCTCTAGCTTTGACATCTATAATACGTTGTGAACCTGTGAAGGCTTTATGCTCTTTTTAGAATGCGAAGTTCTGGTAATTACATACGACAAAACAAATACTTCAAAGATGCTGGTGGAACACTTTCGCCTCCCTCGAAGGAATAGACTGGGTTTAATGAAATCTTACCCATGAAGGTGGTCAACGACATACGAAAAAAGTTTTTTGGTCAACTTTATTTGAGTATGTTTGTTGGGATATTTGGGTGGCACATTAAAATAAACTTTTTGGAGAAACTAGTCAAGGCGATGATCAGAAGGTAAACACAAGTTTCTTTAGAGCCAATACTGACCAAAATCTAATGTGTAAGGGAACTCTTGTTAATTTGGAGGGCACTAACCAAGGAACCATGTTGGATGAATTCAAAGATTTCTTTATCGTGGAGGTGGATGGCTCAATTTTAAGTGATAGCAGAAGTGGATGTGGGGCGACTGTGAAAGACACTAGTATTAATGAATTTGTGACTTTACCTGCAAACTCATTGGTATCCCGCCCGTTATAGCTGAGTTGATATGTATGATTCATGGCCTTTATTTATGTTGGAGTAAGGGTATTCGCAAAGTATGTCTTTTGTCGGATTGTATAAAAGCTATTAATCTAACAGTTAGAGGTTGTGATTTTGAATATCCATTCAGAGATCTTATGGATGAGATGAGGTCTCTTATTTATAGAGATCGGCAGATTAATTTTGTACATGTTCCAAGAGAGAACCTTTTCCTTGCTGATAGATTGGCTAAACTAGCCTATACTATTTCTAGTAATTTGTGTATCTTTGGTCATCCCCCACCTCTCAATCAAGAGGTGGATCATGATGAAAGAATGTAAGTTTCTGCATATTCCTTTTGTACTTGTTTCTGAGGAATGATATCTAGTGTTTATTAAAAAAAAAAAATACTTCAAAATAGGTGAGCATGGACTGGACTGGACCGGGTTTGACATCAACCCGATGTCTGATTTTGAGAAGATCTCGGGTTGCACAAAGTAGTTCGTGGTCTAGTCTGGTCCAGTACCAACCCGAGGTTGGGCTGGACCAGACCGGGTTTGGTGGACTACCTGGACTGGTCCAGGTAGTCCAGGACCTAAATTTAATATTTTTTTTATTTTTATTTTTTTCTCTTTGGAAGGCAAAATTTGAAACTATTAAACACAATTAGGACCACAAAAATACCTATAATAATATAAAATATGTCACCAAAAATTAAAACATCATAAATCTATAAGAATATCCTACAACATTCAACAACAATAAAAAAATATGTTGAGAAAAAAGATTTAAACATGATAAATATAATTAAGATAATAAAAATACCTATAATCATATAAAAAGCATCATAAAAAATAAAACTTGATTATAAATCCTTAAAAAAACTCTAATAGCATTAAATAAAAAAAATAACATCTAAATTATAAAAATATTTTTTAAAACATTGACTTGGACCAGACCAGACCAATCTCGGTGGTCTAGTCCCCTGGTCTGGAATCCGGTTCAACCCGACCAGTCAGTCTGGTCCAATCTAGTCCGATTATATTATATTACTTATTTAGACTGGATCAGACTAAACGGGACCAACTCGGGTCAGATCAGACGGGACTGGACCATCGGGTTTTTGCTCATCCCTACTTCAAAGATGTTTTCCGCTGATAGAGGAATGGAGTGAGAGGAGAGAGAATTTTCAAAAATGGAAGTATTGGATGATTTTTTAAAAAGTTACTTTTAAATATTACCCCCGGTTCTAAAATTTATTGCCCAAAAGTCCCTCAAAATTTTTCAAGTATGCATGTGTAACAGATGCAATCCTTCTTTAGCTATGCGTAATCTATCTTCAACTTTCAACTTTGTACAAAACAGAAACTATTTGCATATAACTAAGGATGTGTTAGACGCAATTGAAGAAAAATTACATCCACTAAAGATGAATTGCACCCATTCAAAGACCTGACTCTTTAAGAACTTTTGGGAACTAAATTTTGCAATGAATTCTTCAGAAATTTTTAAATATATAAAATCCAAATTTATCTAAATGGATTTTTTTTTTTTGAAGTGTCAGATCAAACTCATGATCAGGTTCGAGCATATGGAAGTGAGTATTTTGGAAGGTATAGATGGAAAGGCAAGGTGGTGGTAGGTTTAGGGAAAACCAGAAGTGCAGAACAATAAATTGGATTGGGCAAATAACTCACAGCCATGCTGTCCCGGCTGTACATTTCTCTGTAGATATTCAAATATCATGTGTTTGGTTTAGCGATTGTACAATTGATGCTTTCTCCTCAATCACACGATCAACGTGAAGCTAGCCAAGCGAGCTTTAGGCTTAAGACAAAAGCCCATAGGCCGTTAATTTAGCATTAAATGCCTTCTAAACTTCCCCATCAACCTTCAGCTCCCTTATTCTCTCTCTATTCTGCCTCTTTATTTGTCTTGTCTGGTTCTATTCTCGGCCAAAGCTGAAAGAGAGTCGAGGACGTCTTGCGGCGGCGACGGTCACGTTTGAGCATGAAGCTTGCTTTTCACTCTGTTTTGGAACTTGACTCTTATGGTTGTTGTTCACTCTGTTTTGGAACTTGACAAATCCTTTGTTGGTCAAGCATAGTATTTCATTGCTGTATGAACGAGTTTCTGGCTCAGAATAAGATGAATGAAGTTACACCAGTTGCTTTGGAAAGAATTTTTTCTTTCCGTGATAGTACTTTTGGAGAATAAGATGGATGAACTAGAAGCAAGAACCAAGAAAAGAGAGAAAATCAAGAGAAAACCCAAATGAAATCCAATCTCAATTTCAGAGCAAAGCCAAAAAGGGTTCTTCTGTTGTGGGTAATGGTGTTGTTCCCTGTTTGAGTAAATATATAAGAAGCAAGAAACGACAAAGAAGAAGAAGAAGGGCTAAACAGGACAGAGAGAAAGGGAAGGCCAAGAGATGGCCATTTCATTTACGAGTGCGGCAGTGTCTTGAGGATTGAGCTGTTCATGAGTGGACAATTTTTAAAAATGCCTCTTTTCTTTAAAATTGCAAAAAAAAAAAAAAAAAAAAAAATCCTTTTTCTTTGTTTAGAGTTTCTTTCTTTAACAAACCTAATTTATTGCGTCTTTCATTTAGAGTAGGAAATAAACTAGTACAACAAATATTTCAATATTCAAACATTTTCAATCTAGATGAATTATGTTCGTGATATCATAAGGAACCAAATTATATGGGACCTTTGATCTGATTTATTCACATTTTTATTATAATTTTATTACGTATTTTACCATTACCAAATTTTCAAAGTTAATTTTTTCACTTTTCATAATTTTTAACATTTTTTCTCTTAAATATCATAAAAACCACTCATGCAAAAGCCAAACCAAACACCTTTTGACTTTTATAAAAGCATTTATCCAATTACCAATTCAAAAATTAATTATTTTACCCAATCTTAAGATTCCATAAGTCAAATTGAAAATAAGCTATTTTTCTCACCGCTATTCCAAATACACCAGTAGATGAGTGTATTCCTTGTCTTTCTCATTGGGTCATACTTAGTAAACACATTCTTTCCATCAAGCATTGTAAGTAACTAAGTACTACTCCCTCCGGTCCACATTATAAGGCACCTGTAGAAGAAATGCATGGTCCACAATAGAGAGCACCTACAATTTAATTAATGCATTTGTTCTTATTTTACCCCTGTGATTAATACTCACTTTCCAACTTTGTCCACTAATTATATCCCCTCTCTCTAAAATAAAAATTCTAATACAATTATAATGATAAATGGTGGCTCTTCTCTCTCCTCACAACTATCATTTTCCATGCAATTACTTCTATGAAATGAATTTCTTTCTCTGATAAAAGAAAAGTGATACTCTCTCTCCCGGTAAATGCCTTTATCGGGTTGAATAAACCTCATGTGATTGAAAAAGCATATGGATGTGAGAGAATACAAATTGGGAAAAGAATTTTTTACAATTTTTCAAACACCTTTCTCAACAAGGGTAAAAGTGGAAAAAATATATATTTTATGACATATTAAATGACTTAACTATCATTTTTTGGTTCTCGTAAATTAGTTAAGATGTCATATATTATAAACCAGAGGGAGTATAAATTTAACATTAAAGATACTCTGACAGAATTAATAGGCTCTTAAAAATGGAATTAACCCCCCCCCCCCCCCAAAACACTTTTTTTAGAACTGATCCTCTGCTACTTTTGAAACAAGCCAAAGATTAAATCAAAGATTTGGTTGTCGTTAGAATGTAATAATATTATTTAATTCATGTAGTTGAACTCACCCAATAGAATAAGTTTATTGTTGTAGGTCATAGGTGTTCAACTTGAGATGGGTCTGTTAGTTTATGGGTTGGCGTAGTCCAAAGATGTGATCATTGCTATACATGGACGTGCTCCAGTATCAGCACAACGCCTAATTTCAAAAGAGAAGGAAACCTTTTAGAGCATGCCTCTTGGTGATCTAGGTTTGGTCAGATCAAGGTTTGAGAAAGCAAAGAAAAATTTGTCGGGTTTATACTCTTAAATAATTTTATTATTATTATTATTTTGTTAATATGCAAATTTGTCTTGAAAGTTTTTACTGAGAAACAATATTACCCTTAAAGTTTTTTTTGATGCAATATTGCCTTGGAAGTAATAGAATGAAACAATGTCACCTTTTACCATTAGAAAGTTAATAGTCAATATCAATTTTTTAGTGGTCAAAATTAGTTTTTTAACGGTATAGGGCAACATTCTTACATTTTGAAACTTTCAAAGTGACATTGAACCTAAGAAAACTTCCGGGATAACATTGCTACTCAGCAAAATCTTCTAAGACAAATTTACATCTTAACCCTTTGTTTTGACCAAGAAAGTACACCTAAGTTTTATGTTTAGTAGTACAATTTCAGACCTATCGTGTGACAGATGTTGAATTTTTTTCATTACCATTAGCACTTATATAAAGATCATTTTTACCTAAAAAAAGTCCTAAAATAGATGTCAGCTAGGTGCAATTCTACAAGCATCACATGCTCAAGTCTCAACATTACAGGCAAACAAGCAAATTTGTGTATACTTAATTACTCTTGTTAGTCAACAATAACACCTGTCGACACACATGTATCCACACATGAATTGATGAAATTGTACAGTATTAGAAATAGGTTTCATATTACGTTGATTGTATATAAATATGTAGTTTTGCATTTCATAAATAAGATTCAAGTTTGAGTTCATAACATGGTACCAGAGCCTCTGTAACTTCAGAAATTATTTCTGTTTTTCCGGCGAAGAAACTCCATTTTTTCCGGCCAAACGCATTTCTGTTCAAGGTTCAGATCTGTCATCGCCCACTCCTCCGCTGCAGACACGCGCCAGATCCCTAGGTTCCCTGTGTCCAGATCGGCCGGCCGCCAAAATTTGAGGCCATTCCAACGGCGCGTGTGGACACACGCGCCACCTGAAGCTCCGCTGTCCTCTACACGCGCCGGCGCGTGAAGCGTCCTCCGGTGGCCGTTTGCGACGTTCTGATCGTCTCTTCAACCTCTACCTCCCTTTGAAGTTTCGTGGTCATCCGAAACATTTGAAATTTTGAGCTATTGTTCTTCGCTCTCGTTTCCACATTCGTAAGTTCAATTTGTCACTACATTCAGCATTTTTGAGTGAGGGTCTTAAGTTTCTGTGGGTCCCTTGTCTTGTTTGGAGTATTTTATCTCTTTGATATGCTCGTTTGATTGAATCTCTGCGGGTCCCGTTGGTTGCAACTTGATTAAGTTGATATTGTGGCTCTATCTTCTTGATTGTTCGTGACTCTTGCTATTTTTTGAGAAGGTTGTTCGTATATTACTACGTTGATTGTTCAAAATGGCTGATTCTAAAAACTCTGATATGTTACCTATGTCTGCTAAAATTACTGCTTCACAGTTGAATTGGACAAATTACAGTGATTGGAACAAAACTGTTAGAGTTTATATTCTGGGAATTGAGATGGACACCCATTTAATTGAGGATCCTCCCTCTAGTGATGAAACTAAACTTTCAACTTGGAAAAGAGCAGATGCTCGTCTTTTGTTTCAAATTCGAAATTCCATTGAACCACGAATTTTGTCTTCTGTTAGTCATTGTAACTCTGTCAAAGAAATCATGAATTATCTTGAATTTATGTTTTCTGGAAAAGGAAATATTACTCGGGTTCATGAAATCTGTAAAGGTTTTTATCGCTCTCAACAGCAAGATCGTCCATTGAAAGATTTCTTTCTGGACTTCAAAAGAATGTATGAGGAAATGAAAGTACTTATGTCTCCGCAAGCAGATCTCTCAACTCGAATTAAGAACTTGGAACTTCAGGCTATCATGAGTTTTCTTGAGGCTCTGAACCCATCCTATGAGACTATTCGTTCTCAGATTCTGTCTAGTCAAGAGCTTCCTTCTCTTGAAGATGTTTTCTCACGGGTTCTTCGTGCTGATAGCTTGATTCACTCTTCTGTTGATCCAACTGCAAGTACTCTAGCTGGACGTGGTCCCTTTGAGAAAAGGAATTATGGGTACAAACAAAATAACAATTCTGGCAGTATTATCTGCAATTATTGTAAGGAACCTGGACACATTAAGAAATATTGTCGAAAATTACAAAATAAACAGCAGCGTGATCAACAGCGCGGACTTGCTCATATTGCCCAGACCTCTGGTCCTCTTGATTCAGGATCTGGATCTTCCTCTGCAGGAGCTCTAGCAACAGGTACTCTGTCCTCTGGCCTTACTACTGCTTCAACTAAATGGGTCATCGATTCTGGGGCCACCGACCACATGACAGGTAATCATCACTTATTCTCTTCATATACCCCATATCCAAACCCGTCATCCATATTTGTCGTCAATGGTTCTCCAGTAAGCGTTATTGGCTCAGGCACTGTAAACCCAACTCCATCCCTCGCATTATCCACTGTTCTTAACGTTCCTGATCTCACCTTTAACCTTTTATCTCCAAGTAAACTCACTCGTCATTTAAACTATTTTATTTCACTTTTCCCTGACTATTGTTTAATTTAGGATCTATCGACGAAGCAGATTATTGGTAAAGGCTATGAATCTGGTGGACATTACATCCTTGATGATCAGGTGCCACGTTCTGTTGCTTGTTCTGGTGGGTCGTCTTTATTTGACATTCATTGTCGTCTAGGTCATATGTCGTTATCATCTCTCCGAAAATTGTATCCTCAGTTTTCTTCTGTGTCCACTTTAGATTGAGTCATGTCAGTTTGCCAAACACCACCGTGTTCATTTGACACCTCGCGTCAATAAAAGGGTTGCGTCCCCCTTTGAGTTAATACATTCTGATGTTTGGGGTCCTTGTTCAGTTATGTCCCATACTGGTTATCGTTATTTTGTAACTTTTGTTGATGATTTTTCCCGAACAACTTGGCTTTACTTAATGAAATAGCGTTCTGAATTGTTTACTCATTTTCGTAATTTCTGTGCTGAAATTCAAACCCAGTTTAACACTCCTGTAAAAATCTTACGAAGTGATAATGCAAAAGAATATTTTTCTGCCCCTTTCACTGATTACATGCAAAGTCATGGTATTCTTCACCAATCTTCTTGTGTTGATACCTCTGCTCAAAATGGTGTTGCTGAAAGAAAAAACCGACATCTTTTAGAAACTGCTCGAGCCCTCATGTTTCTTTCTTCAGTACCTAAAATTTTTTAGGCTGATGCTGTGTCTACTGCATGTTTTCTCATCAATCGCATGCCTTCGGCCATTCTTGGTAGGGATATTCCGTATTCAGTTTTGTTTCCTACCACTAAGTTATTTCCTGTTGATCCTAAAATCTTCGGTTGTGTCTGTTTTGTTCTAGATGTCCGTCCTAGTGTTAGTAAACTTGATCCTAAGTCCCTCAGATGTGTTTTTCTTGGCTATTCTCGAATTCAAAAAGGTTATCGGTGTTACTCTCCTGATCTTCATCGTTACCTTGTGTCCACTGATGTGTACTTTCATGAGTCTTCTCCTTTCTTTGCATCATCAACCTCCGTTGAGTCTCCATCTGTCCTTACTGAGTCTGATGATGTCCTGGTTTATCGTGTCCCTCTCTCACCAGTACAAGCTGCTGTTCCAGAACCTGCTATCATCAATGACGTCGATGCCACCAATGTTTTGCCTTCTCCGATCACTGCTTCACTGACGGATACTGATCATGATTCCATTGAAGTTCCTGATACAGTTGCCCATAATCCTGAAATGACTCCCTCTCCTGACCTACCTATTGCCCTCCGGAAGGGTACCCGTTCTCGTTATCCTCCCAGAAGATATGCTGAATGTACCTATCCTATATCATCCTTTGTCTCTTACCAGAATTTGTCCTCTCCTTCTTCTTCTCTTGTGGCCACCCTAGATTCCATCTCCATCCCTACTACTCTTCATCAAGCCTTGACTCATCCTGGTTGGCGTACCGCAATGGCCGAAGAACGATGGCCCTTGAAACAGCTGGTACCTGGACCCTTATTGATCTCCCTCCTGGGAAGAAAGCCATTGGATGTAAATAGGTGTTTGTTGTTAAAACCAAGGCAGATGGTTCTTTGGAACGATTAAAAGCTCGACTTGTTGCCAAAGGATATGCACAAACTTATGGTATTGATTACTCAGAGACTTTCTCTCCTGTGGCTAGGCTCACCTCCGTTCGTCTTCTGATCTCTTTGGCTGCCACCAATCATTGGTCTTTGCATCAGTTGGATGTTAAGAATGCATTTTTGAATGGTGATCTCCTTGAAAAAGTTTATATGGAGCAACCACCTGGGTTCGTTGCTCAGGGGGAGAACAGGAAAGTATGCTACCTTAAGAAGTCACTGTATGGTCTAAAGCAAAGCCCTCGTGCTTGGTTTGAGCGATTCTGTGATGTAGTCAAGAAGTTTGGATTAAGTCAAAGCAAGTGTGATCACTCTGTATTCTATTAGCAATCTAAAGCAGGAATGATTCTTCTAGTAGTGTATGTTGATGATATTGTGATTACAGGGAGTAACATTTCTGGAATCTCAGAACTTAAAATCTTCCTAAATTCTCACTTCCAGATAAAAGATTTGAGGTCATTAAAGTACTTTCTTGGTATTAAAGTTTTAAGAAGCAACAAAGGTATTCTTTTGAGTCAACGGAAGTATGTTCTCGATCTCTTAAAGGAGACTGGAAAGCTTGGAGCGGCACCAAGCAACATTCCTATGATTTTGAATACCTTCTTAGATCTTGATGCTAGTATGTTTGATGAGCTTCCTGATGATTTAAAGAAGAAGATTGATCCAGAGAAATTGAAGCCGTTTCCATTTCCTGAGAGATATAGAAGACTCATTGGTAAGCTGAATTATCTAACAGTAACTCGTCCTGATATAACCTTTTCAGTCAGTAGGCTCAGTCAATTCATGACATCACCAACAGTGGCACAATGGGAAGCT
Organism: Inga laurina; assembly: GCA_963855925.1. Classification (NCBI taxonomy): domain Eukaryota; kingdom Viridiplantae; phylum Streptophyta; class Magnoliopsida; order Fabales; family Fabaceae; genus Inga; species Inga laurina. The sequence goes on along the minus strand of OY979706.1, from coordinate 5,515,783 downwards.
TTAGAACATATCTTGTATTATTTGAAAGGTTCTCCGGGTCTTGGTATTCTTTATACAGATTATGGACACTTTAAAGTATAGTGTTTTTGTGATGCGGATCATGCAAGATCTAAGGCCACTAGACGATCTACTACGGGTTACTGTGTGTTTGTTGGTGGAAATTTGATATCTTGGAGAAGTAAGAAGCAAGGAGTCGTGTCAAAATCAAGTGCAGAAGCGGAATACAGAGCCATGTCACAATCAGTACAAGAAATTGTGTGGGTATTTCAACTCTTGAAAGAAATTGGCATCACTACTACATTGCCTGCAAAACTATGGTGTGACAATAAAGCAACACTTCATATAGCATCGAACTCTGTGTTTCATGAAAGAACAAAACATATTGAGATTGATTGTCATTTTATTCGTGATAAGATTAAAGAAAATATTGTGTCTACAGGGCACATACGGTCTGACGATCAACTGGCAGATCTTCTAACAAAAGCTTTAAATGGAACACGGGTTCAATATCTTTGTAACAAGTTGGACATGATTAATATATATGCTCCAACTTGAGGGGGAGTGTTAGTCAACAACTCTAAACTGCAAGTAACATTTACAGGGCACATGTAAAATTTGTCTTGTGATATTTAATTATGGGGCTTTTCTAAGAACTAAGGCCAACATGAAGGAGAGAGCAGAATCAACTGATGCGAGTGCCACAATAAGCAGTGCAACAAGGACAAGAGTCAGGGTAGCAGTCCTTACCTGCAGAGTCCCACAATTCAAAATTTTTAACCGACAAATTCCCAGAAAGCAATAAAAGCACCTCCTATTCTAAGATTGCGAGAATCTTAGAATACTGGCATGAGAATCTCTATGAAAGTTGTAAGATTGGAAGAAGACTCAAATCTCTAATCTCTATAAAGGGGAAAATAAATTCTAACTCCTTCATTAAAAAGTAAATATATTTCTGTACAGATAACAAAAAAAGCACTTCATATTCTTTCTAACAAGATGAAAACCAAAAAACTTTACATGGGGTGTTCTGTACTTTCTTCCAAGATAAGCAAATTTTTACTTTTCACCACACTTTAAATTGATGTCATACATTAAGATAGTAATTTGACCTTAATTTTGACGTAAAACATATTTTTCCAAACTATAAACTTATGAGACATACCGTATTACTAAAGCTCGGCCATTCTATATACTTCAACTGGCTCGGTTGCTCAACCAAAAATTGAAATAAAGATTTTACTCTCTTGAGATTGAGCACGCAGTTATTGGGTGAATCTGACTTATTTTCTATTGTTAGAACCAGAATTAGAAAACTCAATTAGATATTGATAAAAACATTATTTTAAATATACTGCAGTTTCATGATAAACTTAGAGCTCAAACAATACCATATGAAGTCTGCTATAAGACTCAGCCAAAAAGGCTCCTGAGGGAATTCATCATCAAATCTCAATTGATCATTCTTTGTAGCAGACACCATTAGTTTGGTGCCAAAAAGGCTTCTAGGAAAATATTTGATCTTTGTTCTACAAACCTGCTCACACGAAACATTATAATCTTAAACGTTATTGCCGCTTAAAACAAAATGAAAGAGCTACAATGTGAACGAGGAAGTTAGGAAGAGGAAGAGAGGCAAGTCATCATTACTGTTCTAGATATTGAAAGAAGAGCTTAGTGATAATCAACTCTGGTAGTAAAGTGTGCAGAAAACTTTCATGAAAATGGAATATCTTGATGAGGTAAAACTATAAAACATATATGAAGAATGTTAGATAGAACACAAATCAAGCATTCATGCGCAAAATCCAAAGAGTTGGAAGAAACCTGAACATTTTGCTGGCAGTAAGGAATCACCATCTCAGGCTGAATTTTTAGCTAGCCAGAATCAACTGAATGTATGGAAATCAGCATACTCTAAGTTAATAGAAATTTGCGCAAGCTCAAACAAAACTTTTCCGTACTCAATATCTGTGCATTACAAAGGAGAACGAAAAATATTTAACCAAAAAGTAGCCCAAGGTCACACAGTAAGTGATTGAGTGTGTGTAGTGTACCCAGCGAACATTCAATCTTATTGGAAAAAAATTAAATCAGGCCCGCAGACAAAAATTAAGTAGACATGATTGATGGAAACCAAGGCAGAACAGGATGCCTCAATCACAGAAAAAGGAGCAAAGACAAGACTCCAAACCAACAATAACGGGATTTCATGTCAAACACATAAGGGGTATCCCAGAGAAAGAACCATATAGTATACTATAAGAGTTATGCTACCAACGAATATCTCAATATGCAAAGAAAGAGCATAACATCGTGACTCCTCTGTTTTTAACTTCCAAAGTACTCTCATCGACCACGATTAATAACAAAATCCCTTTTTAATCTTTATCAATAGCTTCCGAAAATAAGTGAAAATGACAAATTATCACTAGCGAACATTTTCTTTCCCACGCGAATTATCTCGAACAGATAGGGTAAAATATTTGAAAAACAAACATTTTAGACCGTAAAACACTCTAGGTAGATATCTTCCCACGGGAAACCAAACAGCAGCGACAGCTAAAGTAATCTATATTAAAACAGACTAATGAACACTCTCAGAGGGTGGGATTTTAAAGACAGAGTAACGCAAATCATAATCACAATCCTAAAGCTCAGGTGCAAATTGTTGTGGTCAATAAAAATAAAAAAAAAATCCGTCAAGATATCAGAAAATCGAAGTCAAATTTGAGGCTCAAAATACATACCAAATACCCCGTGAGTAACGCAGAAGCGAAAAATAATAGCTTCGAGAGAAGTCGCAGAGCTTCCGACGAGTTCAGACAAGAGATATGGAAAGAATTTCTCAGCTTATCAGACCTTCCGACGAGCAGAAAAGAAGCGCGAAACCACGCCCGTAAGTTTCGCGTGCTCCGTCGCGACGGTTGTCCAGTTGTTCGGGGAGATTTCGGGACGAACGAACGAGCCCATAGTTTTGGGCCTGGTGTTTCCTTTGAAACCCAGAATAGACAAAAGCCTATCAATTTATGAGCCAGCCTAGCCCATTAACATATTTATTTATTTTTGATAAAATATATTTATTTATTGACCCTGAAGTAGACTAAAGTATACACTTAGTTCTATAATTCTAACATTATTAATATTACCAACACAAAATACTGATACAACAAACTCAAATGATGATTGTGTAAATTTAAGTTATAATTGTGTAATTAAATGTTATCAATATTAAATTTAAAATATGTATAAATTAAAAAATATCTAAAAAAACCTAATGTAGCTGTCAGTATCAAAATCTTGATTGTATTAAAAAAAATTTAGTTTAATAATTTAAATATCAGAACTTCAATTTTATTTGCAACGATTTGTTGGTTTATTTTAGTTTAATAATATAAATATATTATATTAAAAAAATCAAAACTTAAATATAGTTTGTCAGCCACACGGCCATTACTTAAGTTTGCTGCGTCAATATTTTCTGTAAGCAACATTAATAGTGTTAAAAATATAGGACTAAAAGTATACTTTATAAAATTAAGGAATTAAAAGTATACTCATGTAAAATTTAAAAGACTAAAAGTTACTTTAGTCCGAAAGGATTATTGTCCAGATATTTCATTTATTTTGGGCATACCACATTGGGGTTTTTTCGTTCGCCTTTTTGCCTATAAATTTTTTTTATTTTCTTTAGCTTATATGTAAATGACCTCTATGACATTTACAATCTTACAATTGTTCCCTTAAACTTTTATATGCATGTATATAATTTAAATATTATTCTTTTTCAATAAGCATAACTTCTTTAATATTAATTTATTCGTTATGTCATTAATAAAATGTAATATGATAAGAAGTTTATCTACATATGAATTTAAATTTTAAGGATTTATAAGCACATAATTTAATGTTTGAGGGGTTACATGTTAAAAAAAAAAAAAACTCAAGGGAATGCACTTAGGTAGGGTTAATAAATAGTTTGTTGTTTTATTAGTAAAAAGGGATAAATTAACGACAATAGTTATTTATATAATCTTAGAAATTTAATAGGTTTTTTTGAAATTTATAAACAACTTTCCTTTTGATTGTGCAAAACGAACTGGTAGTTAAAAGCAATAAGTATGTCAAAAATGCTATGTTTTTTTTCATATATGGCCATATTTATGAAAAGAGTATAGGAGAGAGAATGGATAAAAAGTATGAGAGATAATTCTTGATGTGTGTGATAATTAATTATAAATATATGTATTTAATAAAGGTAAAATAGGAAAAAAAAACTTATATTTTCAAACACAAGGTGAAAAATGCTTATAAAAAGCACCAGCCCCATAAAAGAGAAAGTTGTTTATAAATAGAATCGGAGAAAGAAGCGTCTTATAATAAGTACCAGGGGAGTATTAATTATAAAATGATAGAATAAATTAAACTCAATAATAAGAAGCATTTAGTTTATAATAATAAACAAGCCTGCGGTGGTGCCTGGGGGTCACTATTAAATGAGACATGAATAATGAAGTTTATTTAATAGAGTCATGAACAATTCTCTTTGCTTACATTATGGAACGATAATAAGGGTCTTGATATTGATACAAAATCTGCATAAGCAAACTATATATATATATATATATATATATATATATATATATATATATATATATATATATATATATATATATATATATGGCACTATAGGACATTCCAGGCGAGTCATCTCGTGTCATATGTCCTTACATGATGGAACAATAATAAGGGTCTTGGTATTGATATGAAGTAGTGGTGCAGTGTTGAATTGGGTAGTAGGGAACACTTTGTGAATAATAACAAACTGTCCTAAGATCAAGTTGTTGTGGGATGCTATTTTTGGTATCTTGTGTCCTATTTTCTTCTTTGATAGGATTCACACTCAGGAGCTCAGCATGAGCAACACACTTCCTAAGCATATTTGTGAGCTCAACTATATCCAATCCTTCCCCTATCACTTCTATTTGATCCTTCTTTTCCCCTTTGAATCTTGCACCTTCCACTCCTGCATCCATATGCATTTTGTTTTCATTTAACTAAATTCAATCACCACCATACAAAATATACAAACTCTAGTAAAATCATTCTTAATATTTTTAAGTTCTGACTCATTCATTCGATTCATTCCTTAAACTCGTGTGCAATATAAATCTAATCATTAATAAAATTTACTCCTTCTAGTTCTGAATGTATTAATTGGTTAGGGGTTAGGGGTTTAATTTGATCATAAATGTAAGATCTAAGTTTATTTTGGTCTCTCCAATTTGTAATTCTTTTCAAATTTTCTCATTGATTAAACATATTAGAAGAGTTTCTATATTAAGGGAGAATCCTTAAAACAGAACTGGAAAATTGCAAAATAACAAATTGGGTTTATTCCAAAAAATAAGTTGAGAATTGTTTATCAAGTTTCGAGATTTTAAGAAAATCAATACACATTTTTTTACAAATAATTAATTTAATTAATTTTTTAATCTATGCATATTAGTTATTTAACCCCTACGTTAAGGAGTGCATGGGTATAAAATTTATATTCAAGTGTTATTTATTTTTCAAACTCCATAAAATATACAAGACCATGCCTCACTTATCAATAAAAAATTGCAGTAGTTTTTAAATTTTGGGTAAATGGATATACTCACCAGCACAGCTAACAGTAATATTCAAGGCTTTGGATCTCAGCTTGTGGTTGTTCATGCACCCTAATTTTATCACCACCTTTTGCTGCATTTGTTCACACAAACATTTCATCATTAGCTCAACTATATAAATATATATATATATATATATATATATATATATATATATATATATATATATATATATATATATATATATATATATATATATATATATATATGTATGTATGTATGTATATGTATATTCAAAGTATTCATATTTGACTTGCAAGGAAAAAACCACCACTACTCAAAAATTATGAAAAATTAACATAACTTAAAAAATTATTTCTTCTTGGGACAATCACTCATCCCCATATGTGGGTGTGTATATGAATGAAAATTTTTTTGTTCATTCCATTCTACTCCGTATAAATGTAGAAGTACTGAAATTTAAATTACGCACATATGGGGGAAAAAAAAGAACAAGCAAATGTCAATTAGACAAGAAACATTTATTCTTTTCTTTTGCCAACAAGATACATTTATTGAACAGCAATTGAACAGAAGCACTATATTTTGGTTTAATGAACATCATAAAGTGATAAATAATATATCCATTGTTTGATGTGAAAAAAAAAAAAACACAAGAAACTAAGAATTAGGGTTCTTAACATCTTTGTTTAATTTGATTTCCTGTCATTCTGTGTATATAATCAAATAGATGGATCCTAAATGAAAACGGCGAAAAATAACCTTCAACACTACAATCGAATAATAATCACAACAAGCCAAGCCATGCACGGTTACAAAAAAAAAAAAAAAAAAAAACATAATTTTTTTTTTAAATTTCATTTCTATCATACCTTCATGATGTTGTGGGGAAAGTTTGATAGCTGAAATGTATTTGGAAGAAAGAGAGGGAGAGAGAAAGATGATTGTAGAAGTGAACTTATAAAGAGTCTCGAATTTGCTATTTAAATTGATTGCCCACAGAAAAATTAATATAATAATTAATAATTAATACGATGCCAATAATTGAGAGGAACAAGAGTTCAAATTGGAGGGCATGATGTAAATTTCGCAGCAAAGCTATTAGGGAAGAAATTTCATTGATGTTATTACGTTGTTTATATAACATATGGCTGGATATTTTTTTTTTTAATTAAGATTTTTCTCATAAAACATTTCATATTGATATTCAATATTACCAGGTTAAATTTAAGTATTGCCTCAAGCCCTCATCTCGACCAGTTACTTCGGTATTTATTGAAACTCAAACCCAAATCCAAGTATTTAAATTATCAATCATTAAATTTTGTTGCATGAAAATTATTAATAATCAATTATTACTATATAAAATATTAAATTAAATTATGGGTTCTCACAAACGGTAAATAGCAACGTAGAGTATTTTTAGATTTTATATGACACCTAATGTTTTAGATAATATTTTTGGAAAAGAATATTAAATAATAGGTAAATGAAGTGATGTTCAAGCCGCAGCGCTCCATTTACCAAACCTTGCAAAGCTAACAAAGAGAGTTGAGTAAAAATGAGAAAAAAAAAAAAAAAAAAAAAACCACAGTTCATCACTCTAGAAATTCAACGGTTTTCAACCACCAGATCCAAGATCAGAGCTTCATTGTAATTTACTCGAGGCTTTAATTTTCCACACATTTCTCCGACTTTTTCTTTTTCCTTTTGTTTTCCTTTTCATTTAATTAATTAATAATTAATATATGAATATATATAATAAGAAAAAAGATAAGAAATTAAATATCACTTCAATTTTAAAATCTCAAATCATTCTTATAACTTACAAAAGTATATATATTAATTCTTGTACCACGTATCATTGTGAACTATCGGATTAGAACTAAATCTACACGTAATTAGATGCTAATAAGAAACATAGTTTGGGCATGCAGGTCATCAATATTATGCTAAATTGCCAAACTTTTCTAGACAGTTGAGCTCCTTCACTTTCTTCACGCATCTCGCCGACAGTGTTCCTCTTTGCCCATCGTGCTCTTCATCACCATCGCCCCCATGGTCCTCTTCGCCTTCGCCCAGATCCGCATCGTCATCTGAGAAGAGGGGCAAGGTTCCATTCTTCCATAGCCACTGATGTCTTATTCTTTAAAATGCTTTAAGTGTACCCTTTCCTTCACAAATTAAACCCCTCTATCTTTGTAACTGTATTCATAGTATCTTAAATTAGATTTTTATTTTTCAAAGTGGTTGGATGTTTCACAGTGAAGTCTTGTGCTAGAGAGTAGAGCGTAACTTACATTTTGTTTCGTTTTTATTATTTTAATCATGTATGCAGTTTTGAGATTGTAATTTCTAGTCACTTGCGGAAGTGCACGCATGAAAGGGAGAACAGGTCTTAGTTGTTGCACTCTGCTGTTTTAGGATTTGAACTGTCTTGGATGTTACTTGCAACCATACTAATGCCTGTATAATTACCATTAGTTTGTAATCAAAGAGGGAATATCTTATAGCCACGAGAGGTCTGGATATCTAGTTTACAATTCATGTTCTTGACGGTCAAGTTGCTGTGCGACGTGTTCAATAAGTCACTTTGAATAGCGTATAGTGTGATTGCCTTCATTCCTATCGTGATGTTATTAGTTAATACAGGATAAGATGGAGAAAGGTTAGAATATTTTCGAAGTTCAGTAATGAGTTTGGGTAGTTAGATAGTTAGTGGATAGTTAACTAACATGAGTAATTCAGTTGTACTTTAGTTCTAGTTGGTCCTCATCTGCCTTATACATATATTCGAATATCTTGTGTGAAATAAAGCAAGGCACACTTTTACCTTATTGTATTAGTAGCTGACTAATGTCCAGCTCCTTGACTGAGTTAACATGCTGAGGATCTTTAATGCGCAAGCTTTTTAGAAAAAACACTTGCGTTTTTTTAAGGAAAGGAAGGGGTTTGTGAGTCACTTTGACTTTTAAAGCACTGTGTTCTCATTGTAATTGCAGTGGATGATGTCAGTTTGGTCTGCGATCATTGGCCAAACTCATTACCGCCACAAAATTGAAGGTTATAGCCCTCTTATTAAACCATTGGATTTGCTCCTGCTGTAGTAGGTATGTATCAACTGAGCTGAAAAAAACTGACATCTTGAGATTGCTTGCACCAACTTCTTCATTAGTTGGTAAATCCTCCAGGTGCAGGATGGATGATAGCCAGCAACATGAATACATAGAACAGACAGTGGATCACTATAGAGGAGTTCACTTCCTGGTAAATAGAAAGCTTAAGTTTTGTTATTTCGTCAAACCATGTGCTGCTGGAATTATTTTATTTTTAGTGCAGTTTAATTGTGCAATGAACATCAGGTGAAGGAACTGAATGCTCTTAAAGTTTTGGAGGCAAATATCCCAATCTTGGAGTTGAATATCCCAGCATTTGGTTATTGCGCTTCTTTGATTTTCATATATGATGCCATAAATGTGAAGATGCTCCAAATCTCAATTCAGGAGGTTAGGATATTCCAGTCTTATTTGCTGATGTACTGAACATTCGTGGTCAAGTTTCTAAGAGTGCTGATGAAATTGAATTGAACAGGGATTGGGATTCATTTATAGCCGAAAAAAGAAGCATGTTGTTTATAACTTTCTGCTATTTCTCTATCATTCTAAAAGCTGTAATTTATATTGGTATTTGGGGATATGTATATTTGAGCTGATGTCACCCTTTTCTTTTTCCTGTTAATCCTTGAAGCAAGCTTGGGCTCATAGGGTTTACGGTTTACTGTTATGTATCTTTTGACTCTCCTGGAATTCACTTCACTTGCTGATAATGGTGAGTTCTTTTTTACAAATGTAAGTACTCATTTTTGTTACATTTCTTCTTTTTTGTTTTTGGCTCTTTCTATTCCCTGCTTATTCACTTCACTCCAGGCAATAGTATTAAAATTTTCATGTCTATGGCTCGGGATTTTAATTATGTTACCGATCCATTTCCCTTCTGTTCTGCATTTAAGGCTTGTGCGTGCCTTGGCCACATTAAATTGGCTGTTCAGTTGCATGGCCTTGTGACAAAATTAGATTTATTTAGAGAAAGTTGCATTAATAATGCAATTGTTGATATGTATATCAAGTGTGGAGCTGTCAGTTCTGCTGAGAAAGTGTTTTTTAACATTGAAAATCCAAGTTTGTTCTGTTGGAACAGCATGATATATGGTTATTCTAGATCACATGGAGTTCAGAAGGCTCTCAGTGCATTCTCTCAGGTGCCTGAACATGACTCAGTTTCTTGGTATACTATGATCTCAGTTCTCTCCCAACATGGCTTTGGGGTCCAGAGTCTCAGCTTGTTTGTTGAGATGTGCACTAAGGGATTTAAACCAAATTCGATGACCTATGGTAGTGTACTAGTGCATGTGCTAGCGTATTTTGATGCTTTTACAGGGGGTGGGCTGGTTGACATGTATGCAAAATGTGGTTGCTTAGAATCTGCAAGGCATGTATTTGACAATTTAATGGTACATAATGAAGTCTCATGGACTTCCTTGATCAGTGGAGTGGGCCCAGTTTGGACTTGAAGAAGATGAAGTGGAACTATTCAACCAAATGAGGTGGTCTTCAGTGAAGTTGGATGAGTTTACCCTTTCCACTGTACTTGGGATTTGTTCAGGTCAAAACTATGCCACAATTGGAGCATTACTTCATGGATATGCAATAAAGAGTGGAATGGATTCATCTGTTCCTGTAGGGAATGCTATCATTACAATGTATACTAAGTGTGGAAATATTGAGAAAGCCAGCCGCGCATTTGGATTAATGCCAATTAAAGATATAATATCTTGGACAGCCATGATCAATGCATTTTCTCAAATAGGAGACATTGAGAAGGCTTGGGAATATTTTGATAACATGCATGAGCACAATGTCATTACTTGGAACTCAATGTTAAGCACGTATGTTCAAAATGGTGGGTGGGAAGAAGGCCTTAAGCTGTTTATTTCAATGAGAAGGAAAGGAATAGAACCAGATAGGATCACCTTCAAAACTTCAATGAGTGCATGTGCTGACTTGGCTATTTTAAAACTTGGGCTGCAAGTTGTATCTCAAGTTGAAAAGTTTGGCCTTAGTTCTGAAATTGCAGTTTCAAATGCCATCATTACCATGTATTCAAGATGTGGGCAAATCAGAGAAGCACAAAAGGTTTTTAACTCAATACATGAGAAAAACCTGGTTTCTTGGAACTCTACGATGGCAGGATATGATCAAAATGGTTTAGGTAGGAAAGCAATTGAGACATTTGAGGATATGTTGGAGACAGAGAGCACACCTGATCATATAAGCTATGTTGCTGTTTTATCTGGTTGCAGTCACATGGGACAAGGTGAAGAAGAGAAACATTATTTTAACTCCATGGTAAAAGATTTCAGCCTTTCTCCGGCAAAGGAGCATTTTGCTTGTATGGTAGATCTGCTTGGACGAGAATTTGACGGAGTTGAATGCTGAAGACTCCTGAGGTTATGTTCTTCTAGCAAATATATACACTGATTCTGGGGAGCTGGAAGGTCTTGCCAATGTGAGAAAGACAATGAAAGAGAAAGGAATTAGAAAGAGCCCAGGTTGTAGCTGGATAGAGTTTGATAATAGGGTACGTGTATTCACAGTAGACGACACCAATCATCCACAAGTAAAGGAAATTTACATGAAATTGGAAGAGATGATAAAGAAGATAGAAGATACAGGAAGATATATTTGCGCCGTTGATGGTCATCGGAGCCGGAAGTACCATATATAGTGAAAAGCTTACTTTTGCCTTTGGCCTAATTAGCTTGCCGCCTTGGATGCCGATACGTGTGATGAAAAATCTTTGTCTGTGATGATTGTCACTTGGTAATAAAGTTAATGTCTTATGTCAGCTCAAGGGAACTTATTATGCGTGATGAACATCGGTTTCATCATTTCAAGGATGGGTTTTGTTCTTGTGGAGATTACTGGTAAATGGTAATTTGGCATATACAATCTAGATTTAGTTCCTTTCTTATTGTCCCTTCTACTTGTACATTATTCTCTCTTCAAAGTAGATAATAATCAGTGTTTGATACAATACAATTGTCTGAACTGGGTTCTGTTTACAATGTCACTCTTATATTTTATTGGGTTTTATGTGCAGGGCCACAATAAAAGTAATTTAACTTTCTCTTGTTATTCTATTTTGCCTAAATATATGTAAGAGAGATACCCAGCAATCCATGTGGCTGAGGATTCTATATAGAATGTGTGCTTCTTATATAAAGTAACAGATGCATTTATCGCCAAAAAAGAGTAACAGATAAATTGACTTCTTTAGTCTGTACAAATGCATTTATTTGAGTTCAAAGCAGAGAGAAATGAGCAAGTGGTATATGAATCTTTGTGCAATATAAAAGAAAAGTATAAGAATCTTTAGGCATGGGAGGCAGAAGTAGGATGGCTATTCTTGTAGATAATGAAATTGCTTGCCTTCATTGTCTGAATAATGTCCTTGTCGGGGTTTGTTATTTCTAGAATGTTGAAGTTATTGTTACGTTCAATTGCACTTGTTGTCCATATGACGCTGAAGCTTTTGTTTTCCTTGTGAAGCTTAATTTTTTAGAACAAAATACTTGGCTCAGTAATTAAACTTAATATAAGATATTTCAACTAATACATCAGAACTAAAAAATGATAATTAACTCATTAAATATGCCTTAAATTGAACCTTTTTTTTTCAACTTTACCTATATTTTATCAGGTTTCAAATGAGAGAGAACATACAAAAAGCCACATTTAAACATTAAGTATATGGGTAAAATTAATAAATAAGTATTAATTATTCTTCAAATACCTTATATTGTGGATCCATATACTTTTTTTTAAAAGTGATTTATATTCAGCGTGTTTATTTCAGCGTTTTCAGGGAGAAATCAGACTTCAACAGTGTATAATTGGATTTGAACAGTATTTTGATCAAAAGTGAGTGTTTGTTTCAGCAATTGGATTTAAGGTGAAAAAAGTAATAAGTTGGAAAAAGTCATAAGCCTCAAAATGAAGCTTATTGGAGCCTATGTGCCTATATATGTATAAAAAAAATATTGATAGGAGTATTTTCATATTTTTGAGGATTAATGAGGTACTCAAAATCACTTCTAATCACAAAACTTCTTTTATGAAAAATTTTTTAAATAATTTTCTCTTTCTTTATATAGTAATCTTCTGCTAATTAGAGAATACTTTGGGATAAGAGTTTAAGCAAGTTTTGAGTTTTGTTAATATATGACCGTAGAAATGTAGAGAATAATTATTAATTAATTTTAATCAGTTTAGATTTATTATTTAGTTGTTTTATGATTTTATAATCAATTTTTTTATAAACATGTCATAAATTACTTTCTATATAGTGTTTTTACCCATTAAATTTAGTTTAAATAATTTATTTGGATTATTGGAGGTATTATTGAGATTTTAATCAGTTTATTTTGTTAGATTTTGAGCTATATGAAAATCTAAGTTAGGATTTAATATTTAAATTAGAGTTTGATATAATTTATAAGATTTAAGCTTGAGGTGCACAGTAGAAAAAACTTTTGGAGTGCACCAATTTAAATTAGAGTTTGATATAATTTTATTAAAATTGTACCATTACCAAATTTTCAAAGTTAATTTTTGAGAAAATTGTGAAAAAATCCTTCCGTGTATAGATATCTTCCTAGGTCCCATTGATAATTAAGTTGCCAATGATGACTTTTTTCTCAATTATCCCTTCATTTTTTCTTTTTTCATAATTTTTTCAATTCTTTTCTCTTAATTAATACAAAAGTCACTTATACAAAAGCCAAACCAAACATCCTAACTTTTACATAAATTACTTATCCAATCGCTAATCCAAACACTCATTATTTTACCCTATCTAACTTTTTTCCAATCTTAAGATTCCATAAGTTTAAGTAAAAATAAGTTATTTATCCAGTCGTCAAAACAAACACACCCATTATAGATAGGCAGCAGTAGGTCACGCCAATAGATGGGGAAATGTGAGCTCAATGGTATACATTGGCTTATTTAACCTAAAAAACCAAAAGGATACAATGGGTCTTTATTTTTGTTATTGGCTGCAGATGATAATGATGATGATGTCTGATGAAATTCAATTTTTGTAGTCGACATTTTATTTATATAGACAACATTCAAAGGAAACGAATGAAATTGTTAAAGAATAATTTCATTCTTGATTTTTGACCAAAAAATGTATACATGATTTAACTGTTGAAAAAATATTCAAGTCTTATGATTGAAAATATGAAATAAATCTCGTATTGTTATATAAAAAAAAAAAAGAAATAAATCACGTATTTAATAAATTTAATAGAGGAAAAAGTTAGAAGGAAAAGGAGAGAAAATATTTAAAAAATCTCCCCCCATCACTCCATTTTGTTTTCTTCCACTAAAAAATAAGGGAGAATTGCTAATAAATACCATTTTGGTAAATTAATTACTGAATGCTACCATGGAAGATGTGTTGCACATAACGGAAAATATTTTGCACACAACGGAAGATTATTTGCACATTTATATGGAAGATTTTTGCACACACAGAAGATAGTTTGCACAAAACAAAAGATCGATTGTACACACGGAAGATCGCTTTCACGCTTGGTAGCAATCAGCAATTAATTTGCCTCCAAGGTATTTTTGGGCAATTTTCAATTAAGGGTTAATGAGTAAGAATATTATGAACTTTTACCAAAAATATGTCGAACACCACATATATTTCGGAGATACAAAAATGCCCATAAATATTTAAAATACGAGCAAAAATGTCAACATCGTTAAATATGATTTAATACTATTATATATGCATAAACAAAAAGAGTGTGAGCCCCACTATAAAAAATAACGGTGTTATATCAAATTTAAAATTGCTAACATTTTTTATTCCCATTTTAAAATGTTCATAGGTATTTTTGTACATCCTAAATATATATAATGTTGGACGCACTTTGAATAAAAGTTTATGGAAATGATTGTACCTTCACTCAAAAATTAGACATACTAAGATATTTTCTTTCCTTCCTCCATCTCTGTCAAACCTAAATAGACCATGCAAGTATTTCAAGGATTGGGAATTGTTGCAGCTTGGTCTGTCACTGGAGTAGCTTGTCCCTCCTCACTGTGGGATGGTTGGAAGAAGAAATGGTAGGAGAAGAGGGTTGTGAGAAGCAAGAGAAGTGAAGAGAGATTGATGATGAACCACCAAAGGGGAGAGACAAGGAGAAACAAGAGCAGTTCGCAAGCTAAACTCCCGCAAATATGACAAACCCAAATCATCATTGCATTGATTTGACGATTTGATCTCAAAACTAAGAGCGCCATGACGTAGACAGTTATTGCAATCAGAAACAGTACCATCACAGCAGGGTGGTCGTTGAAGGGACTAATGTTCAATGCTTGGTACTTCAGTTCCACCAAGGCAAGCAGCAACCCAGTTAAATATGCGTATATGGTGTGGATTGAAGAAGCGGAGTCCAGATCCAGAGGTACCCTTTCATAAACAAGACAAAAAAAGATCAGTGATAAGAAATATATAGTAAGATCTAAGAGATCAGAAATAGAAAATCAATATTTAACTAACCTTGGGGGCAACCTCGACATGGAGTTCCGCAGGAAAGAAATCGAAACTCCCATCTATTGACAAAAGAGGAAGGAGGAAGGAGCTTAAGGTGATGATGAGAGGCTTTCTTCAACCATATATATAGGAAAGGGCTTGGGGCTTGGAAGTACCTACCCTTTTGTCATTTTATCAGTTGTCAAATACCCTACCCTTCTGTCATTAAGAGTGTCATAACAAAAGGGTCAGTACTATATTGATATCAGTGGCTCATTTTTGGTACAGTCGATTTTAAATTTTGTTAAAGGAGTGAGATATTCAAATACTTGTAAAATGTTTTTTATTTCCTTACTTAGCTGATGTGAGACTTCATAACTTACATTTTATTCTTTAAAATTGATAAATTGTGCAATTCGAAGAAGCTGGTGGCATCTATTAATTGATGTCGATATGGTGAAAAATTAGGCTAAAATAATGAGGACTTAGACTCTTAGGTTAATTATGTAACTTAAGAGTTGGACAAAAAATATGTATATAAAGTAAAAAAAAAAAATTATGATCAAAATAACTTTTGTATATATTTATGAGAGGAAATGTGACAACTTTTAAGCATGGTGATAATATAGGCTTGATTGAATCTAGTAAATAAAATTATCAGTGATAAGAGTATATAAGAAACGTATAGTAAGAAGAGATCATAAACAGAAAACCTGGGGGGCAACCTAGACATGGAGTTCCGCAGGAAAGAAATTGAAACTCCCATCTGTTCTCGATGGCACTGCAGCCAGACAAAAGAGGAAGGAGCTTGCAGCAGTCAGAAGAACAGAATTTGGAGAATAAGGTGATGATGAGAGACTTTCTTCAACCTATATTACACCAACACCACGCTTTCGCTTTCACTCTTCACAACTTATATTTAATAGATGTTTGAGAAGGTGACGATGAGAGACTTTCTTCAACCTATATAACACCACGCTTTCGCTTTCACTCTTCACAATTTATATTTAATATATGTTTGAGAAGGTGATGATGAGAGACTTTCTTCAACCTATGTAACACCACGATTTCGCTTTCACTCTTCACAATTTATATTTAATATATGTTTGAGAAGGTGATGATGAGAGACTTTCTTCAACCTATATAACACCACGCTTTCGCTTTCACTCTTCACAATTTATATTTAATATATGTTTGAGAAGGTGATGATGAGAGACTTTCTTCAACCTATATAACGCCACGCTTTCGCTTTCACTCTTCACAATTTATATTTAATATATGTTTGAGAAGGTGATGATGAGAGACTTTCTTCAACCTATATAACACCACGCTTTCGCTTTCACTCTTCACAATTTATATTTAATATATGTTTGAGAAGGTGATGATGAGAGACTTTCTTCTTCTTCTTCTTCTTCTTTTTTTTTTTTTGCCGTGATGAGAGACTTTCTTCAACCTATGTAACACCACACTTTCAATCTTCACAATTTATATTTAATATATGTTTGAGAAGGTGATGATGAGAAACTTTCTTCAACCTATATAACACCACGCTTTCACTTTCACTCT
Source organism: Inga laurina (assembly GCA_963855925.1). NCBI lineage: Eukaryota > Viridiplantae > Streptophyta > Magnoliopsida > Fabales > Fabaceae > Inga > Inga laurina. The sequence goes on along the minus strand of OY979706.1, from coordinate 5,498,978 downwards.
TCACAATTTATATTTAATATATGTTTGAGAAGGTGATGATGAGAGACTTTCTTCTTCTTCTTCTTTTTTTTTTTTTTTTTTTGCCGTGATGAGAGACTTTCTTCAACCTATGTAACACCACGCTTTCGCTTTCAATCTTCACAATTTATATTTAATATATGTTTGAGAAGGTGATGATGAGAAACTTTCTTCAACCTATATAACACCACGCTTTCGCTTTCGCTTTCACTCTTCACAATTTATATTTAATATATGTTTGAGAAGGTGATGATGAGAGACTTTCTTCTTCTTCTTTTTTGGCCGTGATGAGAGACTTTCTTCAACCCATGTAACACCACGCTTTCGCTTTCAATCTTCACAATTTATATTTAATACATGTTTGAGAAGGTGATGAGGAGAGACTTTCTTCTTCTTTTTTTGCCGTGATGAGAGACTTTCTTCAACCCATGTAACATACACCACGCTTTCTTCACAATTTATATTTAAAACAATTTTGGATTGTTTTAACTTTTTAAAAATGATTTTATGGTGTATAAGATAAATATATGAGAAGAGTTTTATCTTGTTTACCAAAAAGAAAAAAACTTTTAAAAAGCTAAAACAAACAAACTCCTAGAGAGAGATTGAGGTTTTGAACATAAAAAAGAGGGATAAAATTTAAACAAACATTTTTAGAGAAGGTTGATACTCCACACCAACTAACAAGTATTTTTGATCATTTTTATGAGGCACTCTCAAGTTTTCAGGCAACATTTAATTTATTTTTTCATGTCCGCCCATATTTAATAAGGGTAGTGGGAGAAAAAATAATTAATACCATGATATTTGAGTTTAGTGTAATTAGCAAGAGTAATATTGGAAATCATTTGAATTTTAGGACAACTTTAATGCTTTTAACTTTTTTTATTTATTTGTGAGAATTGGTAGTTAGTACCTTATAATAAAGACCAGATTGAGTATTAATTATAAATGATAGAATAAATTAAACTCAATAATAATAAGAAGCATTTAGTTTATAATAATAAACAAGCCTACAATAGTAACTAGCTAGGTGTCACCTTCAAATGAGACATGAATAATGAAGTTTATTTAATAGAGTAATGGAATGCATTTTAAAAAACGTGTATAACAATTCTCTTTAATTACATTATGGAACAATAATAAGGGTCTTGATATTGATACAAAATCTGCATAAGCAAACTATATATATATATATATATATATATATGGCACTATAGGACATTCCAGGCGAGTTATCTTGTGTCGTGTATGTCCTTACATGATGGAACAATAATAAGGGTCTTGATATTGATATGAAGTTGTGGTGCACTGTTGAGTTGGGTAATAAGGAACACTTTGGGAATAATAACAAACTGTCCTATGATCAAGTTGTCGTGGGATGCTATTTTTGGTATCTTGTGTCCTATTTTCTTCTTTCATAGGACTCACACTTAGGAGCTCAAAATGAGCACCACACTTCCTAAGCATATTTGTGAGCTCAACCATATCCAATCCTTCCCCTATCACTTCTATTTGATCCTTCTCTTCCCCTTTGAATCTTGCACCTTCCACTCCTGCATCCATATGCATTTTGTTTTCATTTAACAAAATTCAATCACCACCGTACAAAATATACAAACTCTAATAAAAACATTTTTAATATTTTTAAGTTCTGACTCATTCATTCGATTCATTCCTTAAACTAGTGTGCAATATAGATCTAATCATTAATAAAATTTACTCCTTCTAGTTCTGAATGTATTAATTAGTTAGGGGTTTCATTTGATCCTAAATGTAAGATCTCATTTTATTTTGGTCTCTCCAATTTGTAATTTTTTCCAAATTGTCTCATTGATTAAACATATTAGAAGAGTTTCTATATTAAAGGAGAATCCTTAAAAAAGAACTTGAAAATTGTAAAATAACAAATTGGGTATGTCCCAAAAAATAAGTTGGGAATTGTTTATCAAGTTTCGACATTTTAAGAAAATCAATATACATTTTTTTACAGATAATTAATTTAATTAATTTTTTTAATCTATGCATATTAGTTATTTAACCCCTACGTTAAGGAGTGCATGGGTATAAAATTTATATTCAAGTGTTATTTATTTTTCAAACTCCATAAAATATACAAGACCATGCCTCACTTATCAATAAAAAATTGCAATAGTTTTTAAATTTTGGGTAAATGGATATACTCACCAGCACAGCTAACAGTAATCTTCAAGGCTTTGGATCTCAGCTTTTGGTTGTCCATGCACACTAATTTTATCACCACCTTTTGCTGCATTCGTTCACACAAACATTTCATCATCAGCTCAACTATATATATATATATTCAAATTATTCATATTTGACTTGCAAGGAAACACCATACTACTAAAAAAATTATGAAAACTTAACATAACTTAAAAAATTATTTCTTCTGGGGACAATCATTCATCCCCATATGTGGGTGTGTATATGAATGAAACATTTTTTGTTCATTCCATTCTACTCCGTATAAATGTAGGAGTATTGAAATTTAATTTACGCACATGTGAGGAAAAAAACAAGCAAATGTCAATTAGACAAGAAACATTTATTCTTTTCTTTTTGCCAACAAGAAACATTTATTGAATAGCAATTGAACAGAAGCACCATATTTTGGTTTAATCAACATCATAAAGTGATAAATAATATATCCATTGTTTGATGTGAAAAAAAAAAAAAAACACAAGAAACTAAGAATTAGGGTTCTTAACATCTTTGTTTAATTTGATATCCTGTCATTCTGTGTATATAATCAAATAGATGGATCCTAAATGAAAACGGCGAAAAATAACCTTCAACACTACAATCGAATAATAATCACAAAAAGCCAAGCCATGCACGGTTACAAAAAAAAACATAATTTTTTTTAAAACTTCATTTCTATCATACCTTCATGATTTTGTGGGGAAAGTTTGATAGCTGAAATGTTATTGGAAGAAAGAGAGGGAGAGAGAAAGATGATTGTAGAAGTGAACTCTGTAAAGAGTTGATTTGATGTTGTTCATTATATAGGACCTGATTCAATCTATTGTTGAAATTAGTGTGTAGTTTGTAGCGTCAATATGTACAGGCTGATGGTTATCAGATGTAAATGGGCCGTTGTGTGAGGCCCAAATAGGAAATAGTATATATATGTACGTAGGCATCAGTTAGATAAACGCTATTGGAACAGATTTTCTGATTAATGAAAAATATTATTCAATTTCTTTAGTGGCTTGAGTTGAAGTGTAGAGGAATAAGGCCTGGAGTTTTACATGGTACCAGAGCCACCTTTGGGTTGTTTTTCAAGATAATCCAAGAAGAAGCCAAGAAGGCTCAAGATAGCTCGGCCCAATTCCTCCATCGACCCTGCCTCATGTCTGAATCACACTACAAAACGTTTGGCTCAACTCAGATCAAAGCCACCATCGCCAATTCTGAGAAGGTGCCTTCCGGCAAATGCTCATCTTCTCCAATGGATGTAGGCAAATTCGCTGGCGATTCCCTTTCCTTTCACCACCCACTCTTTCTCCATCCATCGGATACCCAAAGCAAGTCGTTGATTTCACAAATCTTGACCAGTGTCGAGAACTACACGATCTGGAGTAGGGCGACGTTAATCGCGCTTCGTGGGAAGAATAAGGTCTGTTTCGTTGATGGCAGCTGCACGTGGGACAAACAAGATGAATCCCTTTGTGCTCAGTGGGATCGTTGCGATGCCATCGTCCTCTCATGGCTTCTGGGTTCTCTTTCTAAGGATCTTGCCAACGGAATGATCTTCTTTACCAGTTCTCGTCAAGCTTGGTTCGATCTTCAGCAATGCTTTGACAAATGTTCTGGTTCTAGGATCTTCATGTTACACAGAGAAATTCACTCGTTTCGGTAAGGAACCTTATCTGTGACCGCCTACTTTTCTCGGCTTAAGGAACTTTGGGAGGAGCAATCGTCTCTTGTCCCAATTCTGTCTTGCACCTGTGCTACCTCTCAAGCATACGCTGAAGTCAATCAACAACAGAAATTGCTTCAGTTCTTGATGGGTCTTAATGAGACATATTCTCAGGCAAGAAGTCATATCCTACTCCTTCTTCCTCTACCGAGTGTCAATGACGCCTATAATATGATCATTGAAGACGAGACTCAACGTCACATAGTGAGCACCGATAGAGCTCCATCTCCCGAAGGCATAGCAATGGCAGTCCGAAATAGAACTCACGGCAGAGGACAAGGAAGAGGCAATAGTGCCCCTGAGTGCTCTCACTGTGGCAAATGGGGACACATAAAGGAACAATGCTATGAACTTGTTGGCTATCCCCCCAATTTTTGTGGCAACAAGGGGAAGCAATCTAAGGATTCAATTCAAGGAGAGACTAATGCAGCATATGCGACTGAGGAACATCCTCCTACATACACATCTGCAGCTCCTACATTTACACATGACCAGTACCAGAAATTGCTTAATCTCATTAATCGTGATGAAGAACCTACAGTTCATGCCTTAACCGGTACAGGTTTGCATCATGCAGGACCTTCAGGTTGGGAAGAAGAGGCTGATTGGTAAGAAGGTTGCTAGACTTTATATTCTAGATATTAAGAAATGTTGTAATTCCTTGAATTTTATTTTGTGTAACAACATTGAACATGATTCCATTTATGTACACTTATGGCATAGTAGATTAGGTCATGCACCAATCTTTGTAATGAGACACTTGAGTATCATTGGCAATAAAGTTGACATGATTAAGAATTGTGAAGTTTATGTGCAGTCTAAACAAACAAAATTTCCTTTTGGGTCCAGTTATATTAAATCTAATCGTTGCTTTGAACTGTTGCACCTTGATGTGTGGGGTCCATACAAAATACCTAAACATAAAGGTCATCATTATTTTCTTACCATTGTTGATGATTATTCAAGAGGGACATGGATATTTCTCATGCAACATAAAAATGAAACAATTATGCATATTAAGAACTTCATTGCTTATGTATCCACGCAATTTTCTGTCACGGTTAAGAAGGTGAGAAGTGACAATGACACTGAGTTTACTAATAATGATTTGAGGTGTTTCTTTCAGGAGAGAGGTATGGTTCATGAAACCCATGCCCCTATACTCCAGAACAAAACGGAGTTGTGGAAAGGAAACATCGAACCATTATGCAAATCACTCGCAGCCTCATCTTACAATCTGGTATACCAGTACGCTTTTGGGGTGAATGCGTGTGAATGGCTGTACATTTAGTAAATAGAATTCCTTCTAAGGTACTTAACTATAAAACTCCATATGAAAGGGTCTATGGGGTGGAGCCCAATTTAGGAAACTTGAAAGTATTTGGTTTCTTGGCTCATGCTACTGACTTAAGAGTAGAAGATAAGTTACAACCCAGATCTATTCCTGCTGTATTCTTAGGATATCCTGAACATCAAAAGGGTTTTCTACTTCTTGATTTACATAGTAGGAATATCTTTGTAAGTAGACATATTAGTTTCATGGAAGATAAGTTTCCATTTAAGGATGAGATTGTTGATAATATGCCACAAGCAGGAGTAGACTTTAAAGAAATGTTTTGGTATGAACCTTTAGAATTGGAGGTTAAGAATGCCACTCCTAGTCACCCTACTGACTCATACAACTTAAACAGAACTGAACCTAAGGCTGCTGCTCCTCTAGGCCATGAAAATCAAACTACGAATCACACACGCGATTCCATTAAGACTAGTAGAGAGAGACGACCACCTATATGGTCAAAGGATTATGTTTGTGCTTTAATGAAACCTGCTACTAAATGTGCTTATCCTATTGCTGATTATGTTTCTTATTCAAATATTTCTGCTGATCACATGTGTTTTCTATGTACAATTGATTCTATTTCTGAACCCAATAGTTATGCAGAAGCTATTAAAAGTCCAAAATGGGTAAAGGCAATGGGGGCTGAAATGAATGCTCTTATTGCCAATAAAACTTGGGATCTAGTGCCCCTTCCAAAAGGTAAGAAAGCAATAAGATGTAAATAGGTTTATAAGATTAAATATAAATATGATAACACCATTGATAAATATAAAGCACGTTTAGTTGCAAAAGGGTTTACTCAACAAGAAGGGATAGATTACCATGAAACATTTTCCCCTGTTGTGAAAATGTTTATTGTGCGTGTTGTACTTAAGTTAGCTGCCAGGAATAAATGGAATTTGTATCAAATGGATGTTCACAATGCCTTCTTGCAAGGTGATTTAAGTGAAGAAGTATATATGAAAATACCTCAAGGTTTTGAAATTAAGGGGGAGCGTTTGGTTTGTCGATTAAACAAATCTTTGTATGGTTTAAAACAAGCTTCCCGGCAATGGAACAAGAAGCTCTCTAAGGCCTTAATAGATGGCGGATTTCAGCAAAGCAAAAATGATTATTCCCTATTTATCAAGAATTGCACTAGTGGACTTGTTTTGATTTTAGTGTATGTGGATGATTTGTTAATAACAGGAAGTTCTGAATTAGGAATTCAAGAAGCAAAACAATTACTTCATGACCATTTTAAAATCAAGGATTTAGGATTGATGAAATATTTTTTAGGTATTGAGGTAGCTAAATTTAATAAGGGTATTGTGTTATCTCAAAGGAAATATACACTTGATCTCCTTGCTGAAATAGGTATGAGCGGATGCAAGCCTTTAAGCATTCCTATGGCACAAGGTTTGAAGCTGGTAGGTTTTGATGAAACAAAGGATAATCCACAAGAGCTGCTTCTGAACCCAGCGAGATATCACACATTGGTAGGAAAATTAATTTATCTAACCATGACTCACCCTGATATATGCTTTTACGTATAGGTACTTAATCAATTTATGCATCTTCCTACCAAACATCATATGGCAGCAGCTCGGGATGTCTTACAGTATTTAAAAGGGACACCAGGCCTAGGTCTGTTTATCAGCCCTGAGGGAAAACCAATCTTGAAGTGCTTTTGTGATGCGGACTGGGTTGCATGTGGTATGACTCGTAGGATGTCACCGGCTACCTATTGAAGTTAGGAGGCTCCTTGGTTGTAATACCCCGAAATTTGGGATTTGAGGCTTGGGAATAAGTCTAAATTAAGTGGACTGCTAAGCCCCAATTTATTAGAAGCCCAAATTTATCCCCTAATGATTTCTATATCTTTGGGGTATTAAGAAACTAAAATGGTGAATTTTGGAGACTATAATTATGTTTTCGGTGAAATCACTTATGAGGTAGTGAGCTTGTCATGTGATTTTAAATGATCAAATGATGATAAAAAATTATTAAATTTTACAGGATGAAAGTAGACATCCTAAGCTTTAATTTGATATGTCATATGACTCAATTAGAGCTATACACAAAAATATATGAATTTTTGAAGTCAGCACAGATAAACTGTGAAATTTCTGGAACAATAGGCAAAGATTGAAATTCTGGGACTTTTGTGATTCCAAAAAGCAAAAGTATATATTTTTCCTTGAAACTAGACTCAATAAGGGTTCTATATGTTTTGGAATCACCTCATTTCGATTTTTCTAGAATTAGTTATGATTTTTCAGAGTTTGGGCAGAAATCTGCCAGAATTTTGTAAAAAATCCGAAATTGAGAAAATGAATTAATTAAATTGATATATATTATAAATCAGCTCCTCCTTCCTCCAAGCCTCATTTCTGACGTGAAGTTCAGTATCTGGAGAGAGAGAAAGTTGAGATTTTAGAGAGAGAAGGAGAGGAGAAAACTCACAAAATAGGTCGATTTCTTCGGTAAATTCGTACCTAACGTGTATACTCCTTCTCCTAAGCTTATCTTCTATGTTGTTTGAGGTGTTTGAGGCAAGATTTTTGGAGTTGGGAAGGTTAGGGTTTTCAGCCAAGAAGAGGAAAAGTCAGTGGGAGCTTGAGGTAACTTCCAAACTCTTGTATATTGACTACTCTAGCTGCTGTGGGCAATTTAATCGGTGAAATTTCGCCGGATTGTCATTGGTTTTAATTTTTGGAAATGGGCATGTGGGGCTGTTATGCTGCCCAAATTGGTACTAAATGGTAGTTGTAACCTAATGGAATAGTCAATAAAGTGGTTAGGAGTATAAAGGAACACGTTTACGGAGCCGAAACCGAAAAACCTCAATTTTCCCCTTAAAACCTATATATTTCGGTCAGCATTGTAAATGGGTCTTAGAGTTGGATTTTCAATGATTTTATGGTTCCATTGAGTTCAGGAACGAAAATTATGTGGGGTTACAGTTGGGCACTTTTTCGGAAAAGGCCAAGAAAGCATAATTACGAAAATGCCCCTAAAACACTGAAATAAGGGCTGCCAAGGGCAATTTCATCTTTTGGCAGTGAATTTGGTAATTCCGAGTCCGGAAATAGATTCCTTGGGCGAAAATATGTCAAGATAGCCCATGTTAGAATTTCGAGAAAAGTACAGCCGGACCAGGTACGATGGGGCCGGGGTCCCCGGGGGTATTTTAGTAATTTTTCAAGATAGACTCATATAACCCCCCAGAAATACTATGGAAGTGTCTAAATAGTATATTTGACATTGTAGGATCGAATATGGAGCCCCGAGCTGTTTGACGTAGATCGAGGCACGCGTTTCGAGACCGAAAAAGGTTAAGGTATGGGACTTACCTTACTTGCATGTATTTGATATCTTTGCTTGTGTAATGATGTATGTGATTGCTTTACTTGATTGTGTAGAGCATATTTGAATAAATGAAGCTCTGTTTCTGTTTTCGCTGTGGCCATAGTCTTGTTGCATGAAACATTAAGGATGCAGAAATGTCATTATAGGGCATACATCTAGATAAAGCTAACATGTCATACACATAGCATCAATCATGCATGCATTATGGTATCTGTTTCCTACTGAGATTCTCTCGAATCTCACCCTCCCCTACCAACAATTCAGACAGGAAACGACAGAAGATAAGCAAACAACAATGTAGGGTACCGTACGAGGGGATTACAGTAGTGGAATGAAGACGAAAAGAAGTATCCATTTCACTGGAATGAGTTTAGATACCCAAGTAGCCATGTGTGGCTACATTAATGGTAATGATCATGTACGAACCCCTATGGGGAATTTATATAATCATGCATATATTATCAGTATAGTTATGTTATTCCTGTATTGCCCACCGAACCGCATGTCGTTTTCCGCGAATACTCTGGTAAAGGTGAAATTAAAATAAGGGCGTGACATTTTGGTATCAGAGCCAGGGCTTGGACCGACAGGTCAGCGAGGACGCTGAGCCTTCTTGGTGGGTTGAAGTCCCACATCGGTTGGAGAGGCGAACGAAGCATGCCTTATAAGGGTTTGGATACCTCTTCCCCGTGGACGCGTTTTCTGGGTTGGAGCCTATGAGAGCAAATCCGTGAGGGCGTGTCCCAAAGCGGACAATATCCACGTGGCGAGTGCTTGGGCTGTTACATTGGTAATGTGGAAGACTAAGAAGCAGCCAACGGTTTCCACCTCCTCAGCTGAAGTCGAGTATAGAGTGTTACGCATGGCTGTTTCAGAGATAGCTTGGGCAAGAGGACTGCTGCATGACTTATGAATTCTCCATACAGATCCAGTTCAGGTTTACTGTGATAAAGCTGCTATTCACATTGTAGCGAATCCAGTATATCATGAACGGACCATATCGAAGTAGATTGTCACTTTGTCCGAGAAAAATGGGAATCAAAGGAAATTGCATTGAAACATGTAAATTCCAAAAATCAACAAGCTGATCTACTGACCAAGGATGTAGGTAGTTCTGTGCAGAAGATTTTATTATCTAAGTTGGGAACTTTTGATATGTTCCATCCCCAACATTGAGGGGGAGTGTAAAGAGTTGATTTGATGTTGTTCATTATATAGGACCTGATTCAATCTATTGTTGAAATTAGTGTGTAGTTTGTCGCATCAAGATATACAGGCTGCTGGTTATCAAATATAAATGGGCCGTTGTGTGAGGCCCAAATAGGAAATAGTATATATGTACATAGGCATCAGTTGGATAAACGCTATGTGAACAGATTTTCTGATCAATGAAAAATATTGTTCAGTTTCTTTAGAGGCTTGAGTTGAATTGTAGAGGAATAAGGCCTGGAGTTTTAAAAACTCATAAAGACTTTCGAATTTGCAATTTATTGGGATTGATTGCCCACCAAAAAATAATTATAATAATTAATAATTAATACGATGCCCATAATTGAGAGGGACAAGAGTTCAAATTGGAGGGCGTGATGTAAATTTCCCAGCAAAGCTATTAGGGAAGAAATTTCATTGATGTTACGTTGTTTATATAACACATGAGCGTATGGCTGGATATTGTTTTTTTTTTAATTAAGATTTTTCTCATATAACATTTCATATTGATATTCGATATTACCAAGTTAAATTTAAGTATTGCCTCAAGCCCTCATCTCGACCAGTTACTTTGTTATTTATTGAAACTCAAACCCAAATCCAAGTATTTATATGATCAATTATTAAATTTTCTTGCATGAAAATTATTAACAATCAATAATTAACATATAAAACATATTAAATTTAATTATAGCTTCTCTCAAACGGTAAATAGATACTATTTTAGATACTCTCAAATTTAATTTTTAGATTTTATATGACACCTAATGTTTTAGATACTATTTTTAGAAAAGAATTTGAAATTATAGGTAAATGAAGTGATGTTCAAGCCGCAGCGCACCATTTACCAAATCTTGCAAAGCTAACAAAGAGAGTTGAGTAAAATTGGGGGAAAAGAACACACACACACACACACACAGCGCTCATCACTCTAGAAATTCAGCGGTTTTCAACTACCAGATCCAAGACCAGAGCTTCATTGTAATTTACTCGAGGCGTTCATTTTCCACGCACTTTACCGACTTTTTCTCTTTCCTTGTGTTTTCCATTTCATTTAATTAATTAATAATTAATATATCAATATATATAACAAGGAAAAAGATAAGAAATTAAATATCATTTCAACTTCAAAATCTCACATCAATCTTATTACTTACAAGAGTATATGTATTAATTACAAAAGTATAGTAATTGGGAAATCATTGATTTAATATCTTAAAGTTCGAGTGGTATTTTCTTATATTTTTTCATATATAATATTGGTTAAGTTAAAAATGTTTTCATATAGTGTGAATTGCAAATACAACATATTATTCATAATTTGAGAATATTACAACTTTAGATGAAATTTATAGTGAGACATCCAAAGATGTACAAATCATGAAATGAATAGTATTTTTTTTTTTTACAAAAAAAATTTATGATATGTACGAAAAAGTGTCACATGTTTTTTGTTTTTTTTTTTTTTCATAAGCTTGAGGTTTACAAAATGTCTAATATAAAAATTAGGCAACACTTCATGACCCTGGGATACAAGGCCACATTCGCGCTCAAAAAGATCAAAATAAACTAAAGGGGCATCCCCCAATTCCCTGTAATCTTGAACTATACCTTGTGCCCACCTGGCAAGGTAGTCTACACATTGAAGCCTTTCTCTTATGAATGAGAAATTTCCAGATCCCACCCAGAAGAAATAAGAGATAGTACATCCAAAATGACCCTGTACAAAGGATGATCTAAACCACACCCTATCAATAAGAAATGAATCGCCTTTGTGGAGTCAGTGAAAAGTCTAATTTTTTCAAAGCCAAGACGTTTGTAAAGTTGCAAACCACTATAGATGGCGTGGATTTTCGTAGCAGTCGGGGCCATGTACCCGAACTTCTGTTGAAATCCACACATTCAGTTGCCTAGGTGATCTCGGATGACTCCCCCACATGCTACTTGGCCATTACCTTTAACTGATCCATCGACATTTAGCCGTACATAACCTGAAGCAGGATGTTCCCAATGAACTTGGGATCTATCAGGTATATGAAAAATCTGATGGTGATACCGTCCGTCCTCCATTCCTTCCATAAGGTGAAACAGGCATCATTGAACTACTTCTCGAGGTTGATCCCCAATACCTTCAAAGGCTTGCCTGCATCTATTCTTCCATAGAAGCCAACATACTGTGCTAAAAACTCTCGGCCAAGACCATCTTAACGCCTTCTTGTTCCCGAGGAATTCTTGATGTTCCAGCTAAGCCATTCCTGCAGAGCACTAGAAAAAATACAGTATAATATAAGGGATTGATTAGTGAAAACCAAACTCTCCTTACTTTCTCACAATCTCTCAAAATATGTATAATACTCTCCTCACTCTCACACTGGAAAGTACAAGTGTTTATAGCGCTCATATTAAACTTTGCTCTAAGTGCATTAGTTGGGAGTCTCCCATGGAAAACTTGTCACATAAAGAATTTTACTTGTTCTGGAGTCTCCCCTTTCCATAAATCCCACCAAAGAGGCCCCGGCCTGGTCTCCTGCTGATGATAAAGTCTATTGTATGCCAAGCGCACACTAAAACTACCATCAGAAGTGCCCTGACACCAAACCACATCGTCTACCATTCCTGTGGGGCGACTTATCATCAATATTCTATCAACGACAAGCTGGGGTAGGAACTGTTCCCATTTCGTGGTATCCCAGTGACCCGTATTAGTCACAAAGGAATGAACCCTTGCTCCAAAATCAACCAACTGCGCATTCCTTACAACATAGTGGTTGAGGGTCCTATCGCGGGGGGTACACAAAGGTTCTACCACCTATCATTGTGAATTATCAGAACCATTTAATTTTTTTAATCTGATAATGGAAATCTGAGAAAAAGGAGATAAAGGATTTTAAGAAAACCAAAGCTATGCAGTATTCACATTTAGATAAAAACCACTATACAAATTACTATAATGGCCTTATAGTTTAATGACACAAAATATTTTCTTTAATTATTTTAAAACATGAGTTTATAAGTTCAAATCTTCTAATTGGAAGTAGCTTTTTTGAATGTGTGTGTGTGTGTGTGTGTGTGTGTTTTATTCACACAGATTCAATGGCTATTGAGCTCTTCTGAAAGTACTTTTCTTAAGCGGTAGGGGTGTTTATATGGTTCTGGTCCCAGCTGTCCTATCCCGGTCCCAGTAACAACGGGACCAAAAAGTCTCGGCTATCCCAAGACTGGGAGTAGAATATACCGGGACCGGAACCGGGACTTGGGCAAGCCTTTGGGAATCTTAGTCCCGATATCTTAGTTTTTTTTTTGTTGAGTGTGATCCTATGGAGTGAGGGCTGTGGCCTTTTCTTTCTTTCTTTTACTCTTAATTTTATTTTAAACACCCAAATAACCCAAAAAGGCACCCCAATTACCCAGAAGTCACACTGTTGAGAGAACCTAAGAGCACACAGACAAAGGATATGGATTATACAAATAAGTATATTATGTTGTGTCAGAGGCCATGACTTTAGTAAAGGAACTCTGATGCAGATGAAGAAATGGACTGTTATGAGAACCTGGTTATTATGCAAAAACCCATACATAAACTAAACGCCAAAATCAGACTTTAGAACTAACTGGTACCTGAAAAAAGGACTAAGAAACAGACAAAGATGAAGCCCCACGACTGTGTTTCGTGCACTGACACTTATGTTGTCTTGGACTGAACCTTTCCTCCCTCTGCTTTTTAATACTCTTGTGCTGGTTGCAAAATTCATAGACAAGTGTTTTCCAGATTACGATAATAAGTAAAGTGGGTTAGTCATGGGTTCTTGTTATTGGGCCTAGGTCTAGTTAAATGGCCCATTTATGTTTATGGCTTTATATTTGTATTTTGGTGTGCTGTTCAATATAGAAACGTGGATCATGTTAATTGTGTAACCCAGAATATTAGAATTAGAATGCGTTTTGTTCTGTGGTTCAACATGGTATCAAGAGCAAGGTTCTTATGGGTCAATATTTTTTCGGGTCGGATCTTGCAGTGGTGGTAAACCAAGATTGGTCTTCTTGGTTCAGATCGTTCTCGTTTCAGATCGTTCTCGTTTCACAGTTCTGTGCGTTGCGCTGTTGCGCTTCACCGTCAACGTCTGTGACTTTGCGCCGTTGAAGCTCACTGTCGAAGCCTCCGGCAAGGATCAGTCACGGCCCTAGCACCGATCGCTAGGGATTCTTGGTTCGGTTTATTGATAGTGATTGATTGATCGGTCGTTCTTGTTCCTCCTCCTGCCTGTGTTAATCCGTCGTGCCACGAGACGGAGATCTGCATTTCTGGTCCTTTAATCAGACGTTTCAGAGACAGAGGAGTTGGTATACAGAGACGAAGGTGCAAGTCTGGTTCTACTTTTGGTACCTGTTCCTGATTTTCGGTGTCAATTTCTGGATCTGGTTGGTTTCATTTTTCTCTTATCTTGATCCATGGCTGCGAATGAGAATTCTTCCAAACCCACCATTGATTTTCAGCACCCATTGTACCTTCATCCTTCCGATACTCAAGCGGCTTCTTTGGTCCCTCACCTGCTTAGTGGGACCGCAAATTACTCTAGTTGGAGTAGGGGCATGCGACTTGCCCTTCTTGGAAAGAACAAGATTGGCTTCATAGATGGTTCTTGTAAACGTGATGCGCAACCACCAGACCTTCGATCCCAATGGGACAGATGCAATGCGGTGGTCCTGTCATGGATCATAAGCTCAGTTGAAAAGCACCTTTCCAGCGGTTTATCATTTTCTGAGTCTTCATATCATGTCTGGGAGGACTTGAAAGAACGTTTTGACAAGCGAGATGGAGCAAAGATTTTTGGATTACATAAGGCAATCAACAATCTTAGCCAAGGTTCCATGTCGGTCTCTCAATATTACACTAAACTAAAAGATCTTTGGGATGAACACTCCGCCATGGTGACAGTTCCAGCTTGCACTTGTGCATCTTCTAAGGAATCTGCCAGATTAAACCAGGAACACAGACTTTTTCAGTTTTTGATGGGTCTCAACGAGACTTACCAACAAGTTCGTAGTCATATACTGATGTTAACACCTCTACCGACAGTTAGCCAAGCTTATGCACTGGTGTCCCAAGATGAGGAGCAACGTGCAATTAGCTCTATGAATGCCCTTCCTAATGGTGAGAATACCATTATGGCAGCCAGAGGTGGCAGATTTGGCCGAGGAGGACGAAATAGGGGTCGTGGAAGGAACAATGGGTCCGATGAATGCTCTCATTGTGGTAGGAAAGGACATGTACACGATAACTGCTATCAGTTGATTGGTTTTCCACCAAATAATCGAACTTATCGTGGAAACAAACCTACTGATGCTCAAGCTAGCCAAGTTACTACGCCTACTACCAATGTAAATTCTTCAACAGCTGAAGACAGTGTGGTGGCGCCAAGCCTGACTCATGAACAATATGATCAAATTCTCCAACTGTTAAAGAAAGACAAGAATTCCATTGAAGGAACTGTGGGAGTGGTTGGTAACACTTCAGGTTTGCAACATCCTAACTCTCCTATATTATTCAAACATGCATGGCTATTAGATTCTGGAGCTTCCACTCATGTAGTTAGTGATTTAAAACTGTTAGATCACGTCCAACCATATAGTGGAACTATTAAAAGAATTAAGATTCCAAATGGCCAATTGCTTAATGTCACACATGTAGGAGATTTAAAGATTTGTGACCAACTGACTCTTAGAAATGTCTTGTATGCCCCTGGTTTGTGCTTCAATTTGATTTCTATATCTCAATTAGTCGTAGACAATAATTGTATAGTATCATTCCATCCTAAATTTTGTAATGTGCAGGACATCTCGAGTGGGAAGGTTATGGAGATTGGTAGAATCAATAATGGATTGTATATGTTTACAGCAAATAATCACATGGCATATGAAGCTCTACATGTATCTCGAAAGAATCAAAGCTTAGATAGGATTAGAATTTTGCATTTTCGCCTAGGGCATCCATCTTTTCATGTTCTTAGACATTTGAATAAAACCATAGAGAATGTTGATGATTGTCCTGCTTGTGACATTTGCTTACAATCCAAGCAGCCACGGCTGCCTTTTGCTAGTAGTAATAAAAGAAGCACATTTACTTTTCAATTGTTGCACTTGGATGTGTGGGGACCCTACAAGGAACCCACACATCAAGGATTTCGTTATTTTCTAACCATTGTGGATGATTTTTCTAGATGTACATGGGTGATTTTAATGAGAAATAAAACTGAAGTTCATGGACATTTGAGAATCTTCTTAGCTTATGTGCGAAATCAATTTCAAGTTTCTGTTAAAACAGTAAGAAGTGATAATGGTGCTGAATTTATAAATAGTGAAAAAAAGAGAATGTTTGAGGAAAATGGAATTATTCACCAAACTTCTTGTCCATATACACCAGAACAAAACGGTTTAGTTGAACGAAAGCATAGACATTTGCTTGAAGTAGCTAGGTGTTTAATGTTTCAGGCTGCAATTCCTCTCATGTTTTGGGGAGAATGTGTGAAGGCAGCTGCCTACTTGATTAATAGAACCCCTAGTCAGATTTTGCATTACAAAACCCCCTTTCAGCTAATTCATGGTGAGTCCCCTAAGCTGGACCATTTAAAGGTATTTGGGTGTTTAGCCTTTGCATCAAATCTGCATAACAATGATAAATTCACACCAAAATCTGATGCCTGTGTTTTTCTTGGTTACTCTAACACTACAAAAGGATACATCTTGTATAATTTGAAAACCAAGCTTATTTTCATTAGTAGGCATGTTGTATTCTTAGAAGATAAGTTCCCCTTTAAAGATTCCTCGGATACAAATTCAGGGGGAGTACAATTACAAAGTGCAGATTTTTTCTTATATGACAATGAGAATGTTGCAGACTTGAATAAACAAGAGATATATGTTCCGAATAACTCTAGCAAGGAGCCAAGTGACGTTCCTTCAGAAGCCCAACAGCATCTGCCTCACTTGTCTCCATCATCTGCACCTAATAATGAAGATTCAGGCAATATAAGGACAGCACCGGATAGGCCCTTCCGATCAAGAAAACCACCTGGCTGGCTCATAGATTATGATTGTACAGGTTTGCATCACACAAACACACCAAAGGTTGATAATATAAGTTCCCTAAGCCACAAGAAAATGTCACAGGATAACAATATCCTTTATCCAATTCAGCATTACTTATGTTATTGTCATATTTCTTCATCATATAAACATTATTTATCATGTACTGATGCTATTGTTGAGCCAATGACATATGATGAGGCTGTGCAAGATGACAGATGGGTTAAGGCCATGCAAGAAGAAATACGAGCATTGGAAACAAACCATACATGGGATATTGTAGACCTACCACCGGGGAAAAGACCAATTGGGTGTAAATGGGTCTATAAGGTAAAATATATGGCCGATGGAAGCATAGACAAGTTCAAGGCTCGACTTGTAGCAAAGGGGTATAATCAAAAGGAAGGAGTGGACTACTATGAGACTTTCTCTCCGGTAGTCAAGATGGTAACAGTAAGAGTAGTGCTCAAACTAGCTTCAATTAATAAATGGCCTTGTTTTCAAATGGTTGTATATAATGCATTCCTTCAAGGGGACTTGGATGAAGATGTCTTTATGCAGGTGCCTCAAGGTTTTAAAGGGATTGGTACTAATAAGGTATGTAGGCTTGTGAAGTCCCTTTATGGGCTGAAACAGGCATCCCGACAATGGAACATTAAGCTTACACAAGCACTTCTTGATGGAGGTTTTCGTAGGAGTAAACATGATTATTCCCTCTTTATTAAAGAAGGGGGAGCGCAATTTATAATAATACTTGTGTATGTGGATGATCTTTTGATTACAGGAAATAACTTGGAAGGGATAAATGCTGTGAAAGAACACCTACATAAAAATTTCAGAATCAAAGATCTAGGATCATTAAAGTATTTCCTAGGGCTAGAAGTAGCTAAATCTGAACAAGGTATTGTTTTAAGTCAAAGAAAGTATGTTTTAGACTTGCTAAAAGATACAGGATTGAGTGCAGCAAAACCAGAGTTGACTCCAATGAGAGAGAATCAGAATCTGTGTCAAGTACCAGACACTAGAAGGAAGAAGAAAGAAGGGGGTTGCCAAAAGAAAAGGAAGACTGATCCTATTTTGACGGAACCAGGAGTTTATAGACAGTTGGTTGGTAGACTACTTTATCTTACTATGACTAGGCCTGATATTGGTTTCTCTGTGCAGGTGCTGAGTCAGTTTATGCAAGAACCACGACAATCTCACATGGTTGCAGCTATGAGAGTAGTGCATTACTTAAAGGGCAGTCCCGGACTTGGGATCTTGCTATCTTCTTCAAAGGACATGGAGTTGCAATGCTTTTGTGATTCCGATTGGGCTGCGTGTGGTGACTCTAGGAGATCTGTTACCGGCTATATAATTAAACTTGGAGATTCAATTGTGTCTTGGAAATCCAAAAAGCAGTCAACGGTCTCCACGTCATCTGCCGAAGCTGAATATCGAGCTCTAGCTAAGACCACTTCTGAAATAACTTGGATTGCTGGCTTGTTGACAGATTTGGGAATCAAAAGAACTCGACCTGCTGCTATTTTCTGTGACAGTGAAGCAGCGATACACATTGCAACGAATCCGGTATTTCATGAAAGGACCAAGCATATTGAAGTGGATTGTCACTTTGTCCGGGAGAAACTTCAAGAGAAGTTAATTAGTTTGCATCATGTGAGGTCTCATTTACAGCTTGCGGATATACTAACAAAGGCACTTGGATCTGATGCGTTTCATGGTTTATTAGGCAAGTTGGGAGTCTACAATGTGTATACTGCCAACTTGAGGGGGAGTGTTGACTAAAGTGGGTTAGTCATGGGTTCTTGTTATTGGGCCTAGGTCTAGTTAAATGGCCCATTTATGTTTATGGCTTTATATTTGTATTTTGGTGTGCTGTTCAATATAGAAACGTGGATCATGTTAATTGTGTAACCCAGAATATTAGAATTAGAATGCGTTTTGTTCTGTGGTTCAACAATAAGAACAAGAGAGAAGGTGATTTTTCGCGCAATTATCTGAACAGGCCTCTCTTCTCTTCTTGGTTGTTCCAAATCCTAGTTGTAATGTGTTTTTTTATCTTCTAGTTTAAGTTACTCTAATGAATTGAGAATTCCCAGTCCCAATCCCAAGAAAGACCTAATCCTGGGGAATAGTTTTTCGATCCCTGCCTCTTACCGAGACGGGACCTGTAACATCCCAAATTTTATTCACCAAAAATATATTATAATTATTATATATATTCAATAAAATGGTGAATATTTAAGGTCAAAGGAATTAAATATTGAAAATTGAAAGTGGAATAGTGGTTCCAATGAAATCGCCTGCGAGGCAGTGAGATTGTCATATAGTTTTGGAAGACCAAATGATGACCAAAAATTATGAAATTTTACAGGGTGAAATTAGACATCCTAAGCTTTAATTTGATGGTATTATAAGCCATTTTGAATTTTTTATTGAGAGTTATGAATTTTTGAAGTTTACCCAGCGAAATTGACTAATTTCTGGAGCAGCGGTCAAAGATTTAAAATCTGGGAATGAGATGATCTCAGCCAGTAAAATTCCATATTTTTCTTTGAAACTAGACTCAATAAGGGTTCCATAGGCTTTGGAATCACTCCAAAAAGATGTCTACAAAGTTAGTTATGATTTTTCAAAGTTAGGGCAGAAAATCTGCCAGAATTGGTATTATTCCGAAAATTGAAAATAAAATGTGTTAGAAATTGATTAATGAAATTAAAATGCCAAGTGTCATGAACATATAAGGAGGGGATTAAATTATAATGGATTTTTATGAGCACATGTCAAATTGCATTAAAATAATGCTACATGGACAAATAATGATGAAATGATATGCTACATTGAGTGCTAATTTGGTTAGTTGGGAGAGGAATTGGTTTGGTTCAATCATGAGAAGGGGAGCACGTTTTTTTGAGGCTAACTAAGGGAAAAGTTAGTCAAACCTAATTGAAAACAAGTGATGAGAAGGTATGGCATAAAGATATGAGAGTATGGCATAAAGTAGAGAATATGGTTGGAGGTATGGGAGGAGGAATGGTGTACATGTTAGGTGTTGTGATCTCAACCATTGATGAGATCAATGGAGTAGAATGCATGGAGAAAATTTATGAAGCCTCATCCTCTTCCTCTTGCCTTCATTTTCGTCACTCACACCAAGAGAAGAGAGGGAGAGAGTTTTGGAAGAGTTCTTGAAGACTTAGAGAGGAGGAAGAAGATTAAAGTAAGTAGGTATTGACTTAGTGATTTGGTTACATATTCTTGTGTAACACTTCCTCTAAGATTCTTTTCTTCATGTATTCATGTGTTTAGCAAGACAAGGCTCCAAGGAAGAGAAGGAGTTAAGGTGCTAAGCTTGAAAACAAGAGGGTAATTTCATAAACTTGCTCTCTTGTGGTTGTGGTATTGTTGTTAGTGACCTTTCTTGACTTTTCAAGTTCCTTGGTCGAGTTATGAAATTTGAAAAGCTATAACCCTAAGGGGTTATGCTGCCCAAATTTCTTTGAATCATGGTTAAGAAGTTTTAAAGTGAGTTAATCAAGGATTAGAAGTGGAAAAGTCAGGTTTTAGAAGCTAAAACACAAAACTCCATTTTTCCAATTTTTGACCAATATTTCGGCCAGACCAGATCTAGTAGTAGGAGTTGGATTTTCATGAAATAAATGGTTCCATTGGACTCAGTGGGAAAAAATAGGTGGGTTACAGTTGGTCACTTTTTCGGTAGAGGCCAAAAAAGCATAATTACGAAAACGCCACTGAAATCCCTAAATAACGGCTGTCAAGGGTATTTTCGTAATTTGACAGTGAATTTGGTGATTTCGAGCCCGGAAATGGATTCCTTGGGCGAAAATAAGTCAGAATAGCCTTAGTCAAAATTTTGGGAAAACGTGCCATCGGGCCGGGTTCCCGGGGGCATTTTTATAAATTTTCACCATAGACTAATATAACCACAATAAACATTATGGAAGAGTCTAAAATTAGTAATTTTCATTTCCTCTTAGATAAAAGCGCACCGTTTTACTTTAAAAACAAAGTCTGGACCGTTCTCTTTTTGCAATGAATCTGAACTGTCAGTTGCAATTATACTTCTGCCGCCGTTTTTTTTGTTCCTCCATCGCTGTTCGCCTGTTCCACAGTCGTCAACCCCATCCTCGCCGGCGCTGCTGCCGACCTTTCACTTTCTTCACGCATCTCGCCGGCCTCTTCATTCACCCGTTGCCCACCGTGTCCCTCTTGGCCTATCGTGTTCTTCTAAGTCTCCATCACCATCGCGCCCGTGGTCCTCTTCGCGGTCGCCCAGATCCGCATCGTCATCTAGAGAAGAGAGGTAAGGTTCCATTCTCCCATACCCACTGATTTCTTTTTCTTTAAAATGCTTTAGGTGTCCCCCTTTTCCTTCACAAATTAAATCCTCTATCTTTGTAACGGTATTCATAGTATTCTATAATAGAGTTTTATTTTTCAAAGTGGTTGGGCGTTTCACAGTGAAGTCTTGTGCTAGAGAGTAGGGCGTAACTTACATTGTGTTTTGTTTTTATTATTTTTATCATTTATGCAGTTTTGAGATTGTAATTACTGGTCACTTGCGGAAGCGTAGGCATGAAAGGGATAACAGGTCTTAGTTGTTGCCCTCTGCTGTTTTAGGATTTGACTTGTCTTGGGTGTTACTTGCAACCATACAAATGCCTGTATAATTACCATTGGTTGGTAATTAAAGAGGGAATATCTTATAGCCACGAGAGGTTTGGATATCTAGTTTACGATTCATGGTCTTGACAATTCATGTTCAATAATCACTTTGAATAGCTTATAGTGTGATTGCCTTCATTCCTATCGTGATGTTATTAGTTAATACAGGGTAAGATGGAGAGAGGTTAGAATATTTTCGAAGTTCAGTAATGAGTTTGGGTAGTTAGATAGTTAGTGTATAGTTAACTAACATGAGTACGTCAGTTGTTTTTTAGTTCTAGTTTGTCCTCATCTGCCTTGTATATATATTCGAATATCTTGTGTGAAATAAAGCAAGGCACACTTTTACCTTATTGTTTTAGTAGCTGACTAATGTCCGGCTCCTTTACTGAGCTAACATCCTGAAGATCTTTAATGCGCAAGCTTTTTAGAAAAAGCACTTGCATTTTTTTAAGGAAAGCAAAGGCTTTGTGAGTCACTTTGATTTTTAAAACACTGTTTTATCATTGTAATTGCAGTGGATGATGTGAGTTTGGTCTTAGATCATTGGCCAAACTCATTACCGCCACAAAATTGAAGGCTATAGTCCTTCTCTTATTAAACCATTGGATTTGCTCCTGCTATAGTAGGTATGTATCAACTGAGCTAAAAAAAAACTGACATCTTGAGATTGCTTGCACCAACTTCTTCATTAGTTGGTAAATCCTCTGGATGCATGATGGATGATAACCAGCAACATGAGTACAGAGAACAGACAGTGGATTACTATAGAGGAGTTCACTTCCTGGTAAATAGAAAGCTTAAGTTTTGTTATTTTGTCAAACCATGTGCTGCTGGAATCATTTTATTTTAGTGGAGTTTAATTGTGCAATGAACATCAGGTGAAGGCACTAAATGCTCTTAAAGTTTTGGAGCCAAATATCCCATTTTTGGAGTCGAATATTCCAACATTTGGTTATTGCACTTCTTTGATTTTCATATGTGATGCCATAAATGTGAAGATACTCCAAATCTCAATTCAGGAGGTAAGGATATTCCAGTCTTATTTGCTGATGTACTGAGCATTCTAGTGGTCAAGTTTCTAAGAGTGCTGATGAAATTGTTCTGAACAAGGATTAGGATACATTTATAGCCGAAAAAAGAAGCATGTTGTTTAGAACTTTCTACTACTTCTCTGTCATTCTAAAAGTTGTAATTTATAGCGGTATTTGGGGATATGTATATTTGAGCTGATGTCACCCTTTTCTTTTTCCTGTTAATCCCTGAAGCAGGCTTGGGCTCATAGGGTTTACGGTTTACTGTTATGTATCTTCTGACTCTCCTGGGACCTTCACTTGCTGATAATGGTGAGTTCTTTTTTACAAATGTAAGTACTCATTTCCGTTACATTTCTTCTTTTTTGTTTTTGGCTCTTTCTATTTCCTGCTTATTCAATTGAACTTCGAAGACTAATGTTTTTGTGGCCAGAAAATCCTCTTTCAAATTTAATTTGAATTCCTTCTTTTTCTCAGTCAAATGAGAGTTCAACTTTACAAATGCTTAATTGGGAGAGATTATCAAGTTAAGGTTAAAGCATTCCAATGCCTTTCTCGCTTACTTGTTCATTATGTGTCAACTTCGACCCAACAAAACTTGTCTCCCAAACTTGTTTTTAGCCAGGACCACTCTGTTCACTTGTCTTACATGGAAATAACTCAGGTTTTATGATGCTATGAAGGCTTGTTCTTCGATTGAGGAAATACCCAATGCACAAAAACTTCATCCGCAACTCATAATATCTGGTCTGGACACTTCTACTTTCTTGCAGAACAGTCTACTTCATATGTATTGGAACTGAGGCTTGATTGATGATGCATTTCAGGTTTTCAGTGATAGCAATCATCGTAATATTTTCAGCTGGAATACAATGATCCATGGGTTTGTTGATTCAGGCTGGATGAAGGAGGCAGAGGACCTGTTTGAAAAAATGCCTATAAGGGACTCAATTTCTTGGACCACCATGATGTCAGGCTACTGTCAAAATGGAAGGCCTGGCGATAGTATTAAAACTTTCATGTCAATTGCTCAGGATTTTAATTATGCTATGGATCCATTTCCCTTCTGTTTTGCATTTAAGGCTTGTGCGTGCCTTGGCCACATTAAATTGGCTGTTCAGTTGCATGGCCTTGTGACGAAATTAGATTTATTTAGTGAAAGCTGCATTAATAATGCAATTGTTGATATGTATATCAAGTGTGGAGCTGTAAGTTCTGCTGAGAAAGTGTTTTCTAGCAATGCAAATCCAAGTTTGTTCTGCTGGAACAGCATGATATATGGTTATTCTAGATCACATGGAGTTCAGAAGGCTCTCAGTACATTCTCTCAGATGCCTGAACATGACTCAGTTTCTTGGTATACTATGTTCTCAATTCTCTCCCAACATGGCTTTGGGGTCCAGAGTCTCAGTATGTTTGTTGAGATGTGCACTAAGGGATTTAGACCAAATTCGATGACCTATGGTAGCGTACTAAGTGCATGTGCTAGCGTATTTGATCTTAAGTGGGGTAGTCATTTGCATGCTCGGATTCTTTGCACGGAATATAATATTGATGCTTTTACAGGAGGTGGGCTGGTTGACATGTATGCAAAATGTGGTTGCTTAGAATCTGCATGGCATGTATTTGACAATTTAATGGAACATAATGAAGTCTCATGGACTTCCTGGATCAGTGGAGTGGCCCAGTTTGGACTTGAAGAAGATGCACTGGCACTATTTAACCAAATGAGGTGTTCTCCAGTGAAGCTGGATGAGTTTACCCTTTCCACTGTACTTGGAATTTGTTCAGGTCAAAATTATGCCACAATTGGAGAATTACTTCATGGCTATACAATAAAGAGTGGAATGGATTCATCTGTTCCTGTAGGGAATGCTATCATTACAAGGTATACTAAGTGTGGAAATATTGAGAAAGCTAGCCGCGCATTTGGATTAATGCCGATTAAAGATTAATATCTTGGACATCCATGATCACTGCGTTTTCTCAAATAGGAGACATTGAAAAGGCTTGGGAATATTTTGATAACATGCCTGAGCACAATGTCATTACTTGGAACTCAATGTTAAGCACGTATGTTCAAAATGGTGGCTGGGAAGAAGGCCTTAAGCTGTTTATTTCAATGAGAAGGAAAGGAATTGAACCAGATAGGATCACCTTCACAACTTCAATGAGCGCATGTGCTGACTTGGCTATTTTAAAACTTGGGATGCAAGTTGTATCTCAAGTTGAAAAGTTTGGCCTTAGTTCTGATATTGCAGTTTCAAATGCTATCATTACCATGTATTCAAGATGTGGGCAAATCAGAGAAGCACAAAAGGTTTTTAACTCAATGCACGAGAAAAAGCTGGTTTCTTGGAATGCTATGATGGCAGGATATGCTCAAAATGGTTTGGGTAGGAAAGCAATTGAGACATTTGAGGATATGTTGAAGACAGAGTGCACACCTGATCATAGAAGCTATGTTACTGTTTTATGTGGTTGCAATCACATGGGACTAGTCAAAGAAGGGAAACATTATTTTAACTCCATGGTAAAAGATTTCAGCCTTTCTCCGGCAAACGAGCATTTTGCTTGTATGGTAGATCTGCTTGGACGAGCAGGATTACTAGATCTAGCCAAGAATTTGATAGAAGGAATGCCTTTTAAGCCGAATGCTGCTGTCTGGGTGGCTCTGCTAGGAGCATGTCGGATCCATCATGACTTGAGACTAGCAGAAGTTACAGTCAAGAATTTGACGGAGTTGAATGCTGAAAACTCCGGAGGTTATGTTCTTCTAGCAAATATATACACTGATTCTGGGGAGCTAGAAGGTCTAGCCAATGTGAGAAAGACAATGAAAGAGAAAGGAATTAGAAAGAGCCCAGGTTTTAGCTGGATAGAGGTTGATAATAGGGTACATGTATTCACGGTAGATGACACCAATCATCCACAAGTAAAGGAAATTTACATGAAATTGGAAGAGATGATGAAGAAGATAGAAGATACAGGAAGATATATTTGCACCGTTGATGGTCATCGGAGCCGAAAGTACCATAGTGAAAAGCTTGCTTTTGCCTTTGGCCTAATTAGCTTGCCACCTTGGATGCCGATACGTGTGATGAAAAATCTTCGTGTCTGTGATCATTGTCACCTGGTAATAACGTTAATGTCTTATGTCACTTCAAGGGAACTTATTATGCGCGATGGACATCGGTTTCATCATTTCAAGGATGGGTTTTGCTCTTGTGGAGACTACTGGTAAATGGTAAGTTGCCATATACAATCTAAATTTAGTTCCTTTCTTGTCCCTTCTACCTGTACATTGTTCTGTCTTCAAAGTAGATAATAATCAGTGTTTGATACAATACAAGTATCTGAATTGGGTTCTGTTTATAATGTCACTCTTATATTTTATAGGATTTTTGTGCAAGGTCACAAGAAAAGTAATTTAACTTTATCTTCTTGGCCTATTTTGCCTATATATATGAAAGACAAAGACCCAGCAGTCCTGTAGCTGAGAATTCTTTATGGAGTGTGTGCTTCGTATACAAAGTAACAGATCCATTTATCAACAAATGCATTTATTGGAGTTCAAAGCAGAGAGAAATGAGCAAGTGGTATCCGAATCTTTAGCCATGGGAGGCAGAAGTAGGATGGCTATTCTTGAAGATAATGAAATTGCTTGCCTTCATTGTCTGAATAATATGCCCTTATCGGCGTTTGTAATTTCTAGAATGTTGAAATTATTTTTACATTCAATTGCAATTGTTGTTCATATGGCGCTGAAGCTTTTGTTTTCTCTGTGAAGCTTAATTTCTTAGAACAGATTAACTGGCTCAGTAATTAAAATATATAGTTCAAGCAAGTAGATGGGAAATGTGAGCTCAAATGTAAACATTGGGTTATTTGACCTAAAAAAGCAAAAGGATAGAATGTGTCTTTATTTTTATTATGGGCTGCGGATGATAAGGATGATGATGACTGGTGAGATTCAATTTTGCTAGGCGATATTTTATTTGTATAGACAACATTCAAAGGAAACGAACGAAATTGTTAAAGGATAATTTCATACTTGATTTTTGACCAAAAAATTTATGTGATTTAACGGTTGAAAAAAATATTCAAGTCTTATGATTGAAATAAACCGCGTATTGTTTGCGTATTTATTTTATGTTAAGCTAACTTTTCCTGGGCCGGAAATATTTTGGGCCCAGAAACCTACTTTGTTAAAAACAAATATTAGTTGCTGCATATTGTATACGAGGTGGACTCCAATTTTCTGTCTTGAGCAATAAATGCTGCTAAGGCGGCTGAAAAAAAAGACGGTAATTGTATTGTACCCAAAAAGAGTAACTGTAATTGAAATAGATGAGATCCCAAGGAATTGGGTAAACGAGTTAATATATATTCTCTTTATGAATATTCATATACATAAGGTTTATTGAAAATCACATGATACAGCGTAGCTTACAACTTTGAGTTAAACACACCATAAAAGATCTGAGATCTTTATTGGACCCATAAAATAGACCTAAATATAAATTCATTCAAATACCAAAATTTAACTGTGAAATTTATTTGGGTTAGTTTGAGGGAAATGGAGGAGTGAACAAATTTTAATAAATTTAAAATCTCCCCCTGTTACTCCATTTTGTTTTCCCCTGTTAAAATATTTTCTTTCCTTCCTCGATCTCTGTCAAATCAAATAGCTTGGTCCCTCCTCCTCACTGTGGAAGAAGAAATGGTAGGAGAAGAGGAATGTGAGAAGCAAGAGAAGTGAAGAGAGATTGATGATGAAGAACCACAGGGGAGAGACGAGGAGCAACAAGAGCAGTTCGCAAGCTACACTCCCGCAAATATGACAAACCCAAATCATCATTGTATTGATTTCATGATTTGATCTCAAAACTAAGAGCGTCATGACGTAGACAGTTATGGCTATCAGAAACAGTATCATCAAAGCAGGGTGGTCGTTGAAGGGACTAATGTTCAATGCCTGGTACTTCAGTTGCACCAAAGCAAGCAGCAACACAGTTAAATATGCGTATATGGTGTGGACTGAAGAAGCAGAGTCCAGATCCAAAGGTGCCCTTTCATAAACAAGACACAAAAAGATCAGCGATAAGAATATATAAAAAATATATATACATAGTAAGAAGAGATCAGAAATAGAAAATCAATATTTAACTAACCTCCACATGGAGTTCCGCAGGAAAGAAATTGAACCTCCCATCAGCGCTAGGATACACACTTTCTTATTATATTTCTTATTATATAGGCGCGTAACACTCTCGGCCCCTCTGTACCCTCCCTCACTCTGGGCCCCTCTGTTTTCGATGGTAAATTGGGGGTAAATTGGGAAACTCTGGACACACTTTCGGGGCTAGGAACGCAGGAAATGTGGCTTCATTGACCAGTGGCTTACTTTTGATTTTATTGATCCGATTTTAATTTTGTCGAAGGAGTGACATGTCCAAACTTTTATAAAGTGTTTTTTATTTTCTTATATAATCGATATGGGATTTCACAACTTACATTTTATTGATGCCGACGTTGACATTTCAGGTGAAAAATTAGGCTAAAATAAAAAGGACTTAATGTCATTTGGGATAACTTATTTTTGAACAATAAATACTTATAAATCGTGAGTTACGGTATACGAGGTAAATAAGTGAGAAGAGTTTTATCTCGACTTACGTAATAAGTGCTTATTCTTAAAAAATAAGCTAATCCAAACATGCCATTAGACTCTTAGGTTTATTGTGTAACTTAATAGTTGGACAAAAAATATGTATATAATGTAAACAAAAATTATGATAAAAATAACTTTTGTATATATTTATGGGAGGGAATGTGATAGCTTTTAAGTATGGTGATAATATAGGCTTCGTTGAATCTAGTAAGTAAAAAAGATTATATAAAATGTGATACTTTTGTTTTGGCATTCAATGCTAAATAGTTGCATAAAAAAATAATAGCCTTCTTCCTCAAGACATTTTAATTGTTAAATGTTTTAAACTGCTCCCTCCAAATCTTTTTATAAGAGTCTGAAATTTGAATTATTTTAATCTTTTTTATAAAATGCCATTTGGAGTTATCCTAACATTTAATGCGTTTTACCATATTTTCCTCTAATTAACTATATTCTCTCTCCTCATTTTATTACAAGTGGCATTAGAGCTTGGTTCTTAGGTTAGCATATTATACGGTTATCTTACCGTTGGGTTAATGACTTACTTAAGTGATTGAAACAAACATGATGGTTTCCTTTAAATAGGCATACGGCGGGAGAAGTTCGCAAATTGTATATGAGAGAAATTTTGGTGGCTAGAGTTAGTGTGGATGCTATAGATATGGAGGCATCAAATTTGCATCATTGAATGCTTAATCATATCAATGAAGAATGGAAGGATGTACTTCCAAGATTGGAGTGTAGAATAGGAGAAGTATCGATTTGAACCTGGTTTTAATACCAATTGTAATATCCCAGCGTCTTTCGATATTGTTTGTTTTGAGGCCTTTTCACTCCTTACGGTTTTAAAACGCGTCAAGAGGAGAGATATCTAAACCCTTATCAGACGTCTTTTGTTCTCCTCCCACCCCAATACATAATATTTTATGAGGTTAATTTATTTTATATATAAAATTCAATGCTTTTCCTCAGCAAAGGACGTCTCCAGGCTAGTAGGTTATCAGTAATTACTTATTTTATTTTTTTAATAAAAATAAAAAAAGAATGTACAAAACAACAACAAAAATTACAATTTAAAATGAAAAACAGATAAATACCTTTTTATGGGTCGAAACAAACCAAAAAAAGAATTGTAATTTGCATCAGTAAAAACCTGTTTCTTATAATTCATTTAACTAACATTCTAATTTTCAAACAGCTGATAACATTTAGAATTACTTGCGCTAACACATAAATATATACTAAAGATTTCGACAACACATACATATGGTTAGGTTTTATTTTCACATTCTCTTATTATTCCCCTTCTCTTTCGCTCTCATCTCTCATTTCAGCCTCTCCATCTGAGACATTATCTCCCCTCAAAAACTAACTTTCTTCCTCATTCCCCTCTCTCTCTTCTTCAACCCAGAAAAAAAAAAACACATTCTTTCATTCACTTTTCTTCTCAAATCAATCAACCTTCACAAGCTTTGATCCCTCAAAACCGTCTTCTTCAGAGGCCTGCAACTTATGATTGATTCATCAATCTTCTGGGGATGATCATAAACCCAGAAATCACCAACGAAAGAATTTTAAAGGTGGCATTTTTGTGATGATACTCTGTTTTCTCAGAGCGAGTCTGCTATATGACAACATAACTTTGTTTATTGCTATGTTAGATAATCTCTAAGGGAAGAATATATATACATACACACACAAACACACACAGACACGTATATATGGCATTGTATCGTTCCTTTCGAGAACAGGGAGTGTCATCAAGATCACCTATAGTGGACAGAATCACAGAAGAACCTGTGCCAAGCAAATCAACTCAAAGCACGGTCACGAGCATCTACCAAGTCAACATGGTGGGATATTGGAGGAACGTGACGATATTATGGACCAAAAATTACATGAACCATTCATTACACCTAACAGTTGATGCATTGAGAGGTGAGATTCAGTACAATTGCAAGATTGATGTCAAGCCATGGCACTTCTGGATCAAGAAAGGCTACAAATCTTTCGTTGTCGATGGCCACCCAGTCGAGGTCTATTGGGACCTTCGGTCGGCCAAGTTCTCTGGCAGCCCCGAGCCGTATAGCGACTACTACGTCGCGCTGGTGTCCGACGAAGAAATCGTCTTGTTACTAGGGGACTACAAGAAGAAAGCATACAAGAGAACCAAGGCCAACACTCCATTGACCGACGCGGTCTTGATGACGAAGAAGGAAAACGTGTTCGCCAAGAGAAGTTTCTCAACGAAAGCGTGCTTCGACGAGAACGGTAGAGAGAGTGACATAGTTGTGGAGAGTTCAAGTTCAGGGCAGAATAAAGAACCAGAAATGTGGGTGAGCATTGATGGTATAGTGATGATTCATGTGAGAAGCTTGCAATGGAAGTTTCGTGGGAATCAGACAGTGATTGTGAATAAACAACCTGTGCAAGTTTTATGGGATGTTCATGATTGGTTGTTCAGTGAGAGCGGTTCAGGTGGGGCAGGTCTGTTCATATTCAAGCCGGGACCTTTTGAACCGGACAGTGAAAGAGAAGGCAGTGCATTATCTGGGTGTGAGAGTGATGATGGTAGTGGGTTTTATTCTACGAAGAGCCAAGCTACCAACTTTGATTTTTGTCTGATTCTCTCTGCTTATAAAACTGAGTGATGAAATGATTTAATTCATGTGGGATGAGATCGATGAGCTAAGAAACACAAGATATGATTGATATGATAACTTTGTTTTTGTAGTATATATTGGTGTTTCGTGGGATGATGAAAAATGAGCAAAACAAGTGTTGTAAAGTTAGATGTATTAATGTGAGAATCATGGATTGAATTGTTGATGTGAAGGATGTGAGTTGGTCGTGTAAAAGCTAAATTATTGAAAGGCCTGCTTGATTGAAGAAACCAGATAATTTTCTGGGATATTTCTCATCAATTTCTTTCTCATGCAGTTTTTAACTTCGATTTATATGCACAGATTTTTCTGAGCGTGGAAAAAGATTTAAGATCTAGAAATATTTGCTCCATATTATGATTTTGATTAATAAGATACCAAAATAGCAATAATCCATTCCTGTTAATTAAACAGGTGAAAAATGATATGGATTAATTGCTCCATTCCTGTCTCCATATTATGATTCTCATTCTTTACTCCATTTTCTTACTTGGAAACTAAAAACAAGACACATTTCATACGATCAAGCAGCAATAATTCATTCTCTTTCCTTAGAATTTCAAAAGCATTAAAGCAATCACACATCAATAACTAATAATTGAGTTATTAAACCAATTTCTCTGATTCTCTTTGCCTGTATAATCGACCAACAAAGGCGATAAAAATATGCATATGACGCCACTTATCTTCTAAGTTTTGATGTTTTGCAAACAATGAGAAAAAGATGGCAGAATTAGATGTACTGATCTGAATATTATAGATTGAATTAATATCATAAAGTTATTGCTTGCACATATAGATAATTATTGTAAGGCCAGCTTGAATAAAATCACATTACAAGGATTGACATTCAAAAACAAACCACAGACAATTTACAACACTATCATACTCACATCCTAATGACAACTTTGACACAATCAGGTCGTTTTAATAGCCCCAAAGCTTTTTCTATATCTCTCAATGACACCTCATGAGTTACAAGTTCATGAAGAGGAAACTCCTGTGAAAAGGAAATTAAACAGTCAAATATTACTACAAATTTGTGAAGTAAACAGATTTTGTGTGCGCACTTTTACTGAAAATGAAAAATAATCCAAACCTTTTTTGGGCATTTCTCAACTACGAAAGGCAGGTCAGATTTGGGTTTTAGTCCTCCAAAAGCAGAGCCTTTTAAAGTTCGCCCTAATAAAAGGGAATTATACTTGATGTGCACAAATTCTTCAGTAACTGAACCAATTATAATTGTCTTTCCTTTCCCCTGTATGAACAGAGTAAGCCACCCAAAGAATCAATACATCTACTTCAGAACAGAGAAGAAAAGAACAGGGCCGTGGCATATTGGTTCATGTATAGTTTGATTGAAACACGCATATATATTGCTGTAGATGCAAAAGAGACTATAAAACAACTTGAGCTCAATTCCTCAAAGAACTCTCGGGAAATAAAAGTCTAAATGCACCAGACTACTAATGCTTGAGAATGTGCCCTTTAGGTCATTAAAGAATCAAATTTAGTATGCATAAAATCTGGAAATAATTGCTTGGATGAGTCTGAAATATACCAATTTTGTGGCTTCCAGGGCTTGAGTAAGACAAGGGACAACTCCAGTGCACTCAAAGGAATAATCCACACCCATTCCACCACTCAGTTCATGGACCAACTCTGATGCTGATTTATCAGATGCATCAGGATTGATAAAATCTGTCATTCCAAAAGTTTCTCCTTTTGATTTCTTCATGTCATTTTTGTCAATCCCAATTATCTTAGCTGCCCCCATCATTTTGGCTGCGCTAATAGCCTACATTGCATTGCAGAGAGATGCCCCCATTATTTTGCACAAAATTTCACAGTTTACAAAGTACTTAACTTTATCAGAAGACAAGTCTGACTCAAATGGGGAGATGAATTATGACCAAATTCAAAGACTGTTAGGTTTGACCTTAAATAAATTCTACATAAAAATCAGAAGGAGGGTGATATTACAGTCATTTTAGTGATTGAAAGAATAAGCTAAAAATTGATCTGTAGAAGACCTTATCTGTCAGGTGCTAAAGTATAAGAGTGTTCTCAAGAAAAAGAAGCATACCCCTAAACCAACACCTCCAAGGCCAAAAACAGCAACGGATGATCCACTTTCAACCTTGGCTTCCTTCCAAACAGCCCCAAAACCAGTTGAGAACCCACACGACATGAAGCTAGCATGGGCCGGGTCAATGTTGGGATCAACTTTGAAGAGGTAATTTGCTTCAGTTACCATGTACTCTGCAAATGTGGAACAACTAAAGAGATGGAATATCTTTTGACCTCTTATGGCCATCCTTGATGTGTTATCTAGCATTAGGCCACTTAGAGTTAGGGGGTATTTCAGGCAAAAGTTGGATTCCCTTGAAAGGCAATTCTCACATTCTTGACATTCACCTAAAAATGTTGGGATCACAACATCGCCAGCTTCAAGATCTGTCACTTTCTCCCCAATGCTCTCGACAACACTGCAATATGTTCAACAGCGGGAGGTCATATATGTCATCATCATGATTCCTGAGCATATAGTTAGCTTTGGAGATCAAGTCAGAGTGGGACTGCGCTGCTTACCCAACTCCTTCATGCCCTAATACTCGAGGAAACAAAGGCTGCACATAAAATAAAGGCATCAACTTTTACAAGGTTTCTTGCTTTCATATACAAGTGAGAATCAATGAGAATCACCCTTTTGGCAGACTCATTCACTGCTTCTTTGTTGATATGTTTGATTGATTTTAAATAGGTTCTTAAATCTAGGACTTGTAGTACATAGTACTATAATATATTATATCTTAATCTCTCTCTCAAATAATTCATTTTGAGAGTAACTTGTGTTTGTTTGGAATGGCTTATTTTTGTCCAAAACGTGCTTATAATTCGTGATTCACGGTATACGAGGTAAGTATGTGAGAGAAGTCTTTTCTCGGCTTGCGTAATAAGTGCGTTTTGCCTGTACAAAACGCTGAAACAAACACAGCTTAAGAGTGGCTCTGTAGGCACGAGGCACACATCTCCCTCTTCACGTTCGTTGCTTCTTATTCTCACTCACCGCTCTTTTATCTCTTTGAATATGCATTCATTTTTTAGAATGCTAAAGATCTTTACAGCTTCACCTGTTGACCAAATACTTTATAGTATAGTGGTATTGGTATAAGAGACACACACACACACATTCCTCTCGTCTCATCCATACTCTCTACTACTTCCCGTCTTACATAAAAGATTCAATTAACCTTTTTTTAGAAAAATCAAGGAAGTTAAATAAATTATTTTAAAATATTTATATTAAATATTTTTTCCCAACCCCAGAAACTAATATATGGTTTACCGATACACAACATATAATAGATTAAGCAATATATTTAACCCCTTAACCACTCCCAAAAAAAAAAAATTCAATTGGTCTTATCTTATACACAACATTTTTTAGAATGCTAAAGATCTTTACCGCTTGACCTGTTGACCAAATGCTTTGTAGTATAATGGTATGACACACACATTCCTCTCCTCTCATCCATACTTTTTATTATCTCCAATCTTAAATATAAGATCCAATTGATTTTTAAAAAAAATTAAGAAAATTAAACAAATTATTTTAAATTCTTTATATTTATCATTTCTTTCTAGCAAGTAATAACTGATGATACGTCATATATTCTATGATTATATTCTATAATTAAGTAATATAGTTAACTTCTCCACACAAAAAAAAAAAAAAGTCAAATGGGGTTATCTCTACGACCGGAGGGAGTATTTTCTAATCCTCCCTCAATTTTTCATAGACTCTGCATCAAACACCTAGTGTGCACTCTCTTTCTATAAACCATTTGTGACTAAACCGAATCTTTTCGAGATGAAAGAAAATTGGCGGGGGGAGAGAGAGAGAGAGAGAGTTACGAGAGGAAATCCGGTGGCCCGAAGGAGGTCGGTGTGGCAGATACTGGCGCAGAGCATCTTGACGCGAACTTCGGTTGCTTTGGGAGGATCGACTTGTATGTCTTCCACCTTCACATCGTTTTCTCCGCCTCCCCACCATACCGCCCCTGCAATTCCATTTCCAGTATCCGAAGAGCTTGTTCAGTCTCGACTCAACCATATTGCAGAAATCAAGCATTCTATTATGGCATTTCAAAGAAGAAGAATACCTTTGCATGTAATAACTTGTGGTGTTGTGGCCATAGTCACTCACTCGTCACTCGCACTGATACTCAAATAAATAAACCAGATAATCCATAAACGCCTATGGCTTGTGGAGAAGATGACATCCGAATATTATTGGACAGTGTTTTTTCCTTTCAGAGTCCGGGTCGGAGTGTGACCGCTATTAAAATCCAACTGAAACCGATTAGACAGTATAACAGTATCGAAGTTTATATATTTTTGCTATGCAGAGAAGTATTGAGTTGAACGGACAAAGCATCCCTGTTTTGTGGGCATCGCTTTCCCTCCACAGGTGTCACTTCCAAGGAACTGAAAATTGGTTTTACAGTTTTTTTTTTAAAAAAAAAAACTCAAAAGTAAATAATTTGCTACTTTATTAATATTTTTTTAAAATATTAAATATAAACCACTTAAATTTCAATTTAATAGCTGAGATGAAAAGAGAAAGGAAAGAGAACAATAAAACAAAGGACCACGATCAAGTTTCGATACTCTGGCTCAAACTTTGGAGTAGAGTAGGGAATACGGGTCGCGGGCTGACTAGCTCCAATTTGTGGGCCACACGGTGTGGGCATGTGGCGTCCGCAGTGTGCGGGTTGCGGATCAGCCCGTAGGCCCGCATGTTTTTTTTTAAAAAAAAAATATGATACACATATATATAAATCATTAAATTTATCTTCCTTGTATCAATTATTCCTCTTATAAAAATTTAAAAATATAATCCACAATTTAAGAGATAAAGTTATCAAATTTGTCAAAATTTATAAATAAAACATAAACTCATTCTCAAGTAACCAAGATATAATAATTTTGTTTAAAGAAGAAAGGAAGAGGTTATAATTTTTTCTCTTTGGATTTAGAGATACTAAAATAGGAGTGAAAAAATTATAAGTCTTATAAAATTATTATATGTAAAAAAAAATTATAAACCAACCCACCAACTTACGGGTTATAAGGTGTGGACCTATGCAACCCACATTTTTACTGATTAGGAGAACCCTGTCTCAACCAGCGAGCCAGTGGGGTGAGCCCGGGGGTTGAGTCCGCTATTTAAAGTCCAACCGAAACCGATTAGACAGTATAACAGTTTCGAAGTTTATGTATTTTTGGTTATGTAGAGAAGTATTGACTTGAACGGACAAAGCATCCGTGTTTTATGGGCACCGCTTTCCCTCGACAGGTGTCACTTCCAAGGAACTGAAAATTAGTTTTACAGTTTTTTTTAAGTTTATGTATTTTTGGTTAT
Organism: Inga laurina; assembly: GCA_963855925.1. NCBI lineage: Eukaryota > Viridiplantae > Streptophyta > Magnoliopsida > Fabales > Fabaceae > Inga > Inga laurina. The sequence goes on along the minus strand of OY979706.1, from coordinate 5,462,550 downwards.
GTAGAGAAGTATTGAGTTGAACGGACAAAGCATCCGTGTTTTATGGGCACCGCTTTCCCTCGACAGGTGTCACTTCCAAGGAACTGAAAATTGGTTTTACAGTTTTTTTTTAAAAAAAAACAACTCAAAAGTCAATCATTTGCTACTTTATAAATATTTTTATAAAACATTAAATATAAGGAGAATTGCTAATAAATACTTTTTTGGTAAATTAATTGCTGAATGCTACTATTGCACATAGCGGAAGATGTTTTGCACATAACGGAAGATTGCTTGCACATTTATACGGAAGACTTTTACACACACGGAAGATGATTTGTACAAAACGGAAAATCGCTTACACACACGGAAGATCACTTACACGCTTGGTAGCAATCAGCAATTAATTTACTTCCAAAATATTTTTCAGTAATTCTCCCTTAAATATAAACTACTCAAATTTTAATTTAATAGCTGAGATGGAAAGAGGGAGGAAAGAGAACAATAAAACAAAGGACTATGACCAAGTCCCTGTACTCTGGTTCACACTTTGGAGTCAGTCAATGGTCTACTCATGCTCTTTCTTCTATATTTTTTCATTATTTATTTATTTTATACCCCTTCCTCCTTATATTTGCCTTTCAACCCAATTGTGAAATTCTAGAAAATTGTTAAAAGTAGTTAAATGTAATAATTAGGTAGAAAATTTAAATTTTTTTTAAAATATCCCTATTTATAAATGGGTGAGAGAGAGTAATAATGAAAAAATGATAAAAGAGAATGTATGTAATATAATAATTAATTGAGAGCAAAATGAAAAAAAAAATTATCTATTATTAAGACAAATTCAAAAAAGATCTTACATTTAAGACAAAGCCATTCAAAATAAAATCTCTTATAAAGAGGGAGGGAGTATAAATTAATCACATATATGCATACAAATACGAGGTTTGAGTCTAGGATCTGATCCAAATGTGGCGGGAGATGGTGCCAGTAAGGCAACTTACCGTTGGCGTCTTGTTCTTTTATTCCTTTCACTTACGTTTCTGGTTAGTATTAATACTTGACAAAATAGTTTCAGCGCTTCCGTGAAACGGTGGAGACTTGTCTAATGAATTTATAGTTTGCACGGACCAACACTCCAACACAAAAAATTAATTATTCAATTTTTTTGTTATAGTTAAACTAAAAAGAAGGATCATCCACTAATATACTTTGGGCATCAATATGGCTTTGGTTTGCATGTATATGTGGGAGAGGTTGTTGTATAGGTGTTGCCATGTAACTCAATATATAAAGATTGATGTTGCCAGGGTTTTTATGGTAGGCTGGTGGCAATGAAATATGTAAATGATATAACATCATTTACTCTATAAATATTGATTTTTCATAAACAATGAGAACAAGATTGGCAGGTTAATCAGTGGATTCATTAAAACCACCATACAAGGATTGACAATTTGCTGCGAGTTTTACAAACAATTTACAACATCATATTCACATATGAAGGGATTTGAACATTTCTTTAAATTTGGTGAAATAATGTCACCTTACGGATTCCGCTTATGTTACACATCAAGCTGTAACGCATTTGGTTTGGGGTTTTTTTTTTTTTTTAATGAAGGAGGAACGTAGGGAAAAAAGATAAAAAAAGTTATTTTCAGGATTTGAACTTGTAATCTCCAACTTATAAGTAATCAACCTTACTGTTGTTTTGAGGCTACCTCACCCTCTCCTGAGAGTTATATGTTCCGAATACAACAAGCTCCCCATATCCTTCTCTTATGACTATAATATAACGTATCTAGCAGTTACCATGTAAGTTTCAAATAGAAGTATATTACATTATATGACCCATATATTTTACTTATTTCTATAATATACCATACCTTAAATGAGTTTGGGCTTAACCTAATCCACCAAGGGTGCATTTGATGAAACCCAACAAAGTCCTAAATCCTAATGACAACTTTGACACAATCTGACTGTTTTAATAGCTCCAAAGCTTTGTCTATATCTGTCAATGACACCTCATGAGTTGCAAGTTCATGAAGAGGAAACTCCTGTAAATAGGAAAACAGTCAATTATATCACCCGTTGGACGGGTAAATTGTGTGCGCTTCAATTGTAAAGGCACTAACCTTTTTAAGGCATTTGTGAGCTATGAATGGCAGGTCTGATTTGGGTTTTAGTCCTCCAAAAAGGGAACCCTTTAAAGTTCGCCCAAGTAAAATAGAACGAAACTGGATGGGCACATTTTCTTCGGTTTGTGTACCAATGGCTATTGTCTTTCCCTTGCCCTGTAAAAATAGAGTATTCCACTAACAAAATTAAGCCCTCTACTTCACTTGATAAAACAAGAGACCAACTTGAAACAACTTCAGCTCAATTCCCCCAACAACTCTTTGGAAATGAAATTCTAAATGCACAAAAGACTAATGCTTGAGTGTGCCCTCAAGATCATTATAGAATGAGATATGAGTGTGCATAAAATCTAGAAATACTCTTCACTGTAATAACCAAAAACGAATTGTTTTTTCTCACCAAGAAGAAGGAGAAGAGTTGTTTTTATGAGTTGAAAATACTCCATCCGGTCCTTAATATAGAACATATTTAGGAAGTTTATCTTAGTCCTAAATATAAGATATATTTTTCATATTTGTCAATCTTTTTCTAATCTATCCATATTGATGCTCTCTCAACAATAGTAAAAAAGGAGAGGGAATGAGAGAATTAAGGAAGATAATTAGGGTATTTAGAAAATACATGTCATATTAACTAACTTAATTAACTTTCTTAAACTAATCAAATTAGGTAAATATATTTTATATTAAGGACGGGAGGGAATACCATTTTTGTGGCTTGCAGGGCTTGAGAAAGCAAGGGGACAACTCCAGTGCACTCAAAGGAATAATCTACACCCATTCCACCACTTAGTCCCTGGATCAACTCTGATGCTGATTTATCAGATGCCCCAGGATTGATAAAATTTGTCATTCCAAAAGCTTCTCCTTTTGATTTCTTCTTCTCATTTTTGTCAATCCCAATTATCTTAGTCGCCCCCATCATTTTGGCCGCACTTATAGCCTGCATTGCATTGCAGAAAGGTGCCTTAAATGAACCTAGTCTACATACTAAGCTTTAGAAAACCCAAAAAAATAGTATTGGATCAAAATTCTAACAACGAGGTGGAGTTCTATTTTGATTTTCAAAAAGATAGTTTCAATTGATTTGCACCAAATTTGAGAGTTAACTAACTACTTAACCTAGACCTTATCAGTTGAATTTTTTTTTTGAATGAATATCAGATGAAATTTTAACTCAAATTAATGATGAGTTGAAGTAATGACCAAATTCATAGACTATTAGGCTTGACCTTAAATTTTAAAAAAAAAAAACAAATTGATGGGTGTCATTGCAATCCTTTTAAAGATTGAAAGACTAAATTTAAAAAAATGATCTGTAGAAGACTTCATCTATCAGATACTGATGGGTGTCATTGCAATCCTTTTAAAGATTGAAAGACTAAATTTAAAAAAATGATCTGTAGAAGACTTCATCTATCAGATACTGAAATAAAAGTATTCAAAATAGGAGGAAGAAGAAAACCATACCCCTAAACCAACACCACCAAGGCCAAAAACAGCGACGGATGAGCCACTTTCAACCCTGGCTTCCTTCCAAACGGCTCCAAAACCAGTTGAGAACGCACACGAAATGAAGCTGGCATGGGCTGGGTCAATGTTGGGATCAACTTTTACCAGGTAATTTGCATCAGTTACCATGTACTCTGCAAATGTGGAACAACTAAAGAGATGGAATATCTTTTGATCCCTTATGGACATCCTTGACGTGTTATCCATCATTAAGCCGCTTATTCTCATGGGGTATTTCAGGCAAAAGTTGGATTCCCTTGAAATGCAATTCTCACATTCTTGACATTCTCCAATATATGTTGGGATCACAACATCGCCTACTTTTAGATCTGTTACTTTCTCCCCAATGCTCTCAACAACACTGCAATAATATGTTCAACACTAGGAGGTCATATATATTGTCATCTTGATTCTTGAGCATATAGTTAACTTTGGAGATCAAGTTAGAGTGGGAATTTGCTGCTTACCCAACCCCTTCATGCCCTAATACTCGAGGAAACAAAGGCTGCACATAAAAAATAAAGGCATTAACTTTCCATAGTTGGTTTCTTATACAACTGAGAGACAATGTGAATCTCCCTTTTCACAAAGTCATTAACTGCTTCTTCTTTGATAAGTTTCATTGAGAATTTTAAATACCATGATATATTATATGTCAGTGACTTTTATTATTGCACAAGGTTTGATATACCAGTGATGGTGAATGCGATAAGAATATTCTGAGTGCTATGGTCATTGGTTAGAGACTTCTGTGGGTATTTAATTGTGAACTATGAATCACAACAGGTAATAATTACATGATAAAAAAGCGCAAGACTTGTAGATTAAGCCCTGGACTGATTTCTAAATCTAAGCAAACTCCTGATTTCTATTTCCTTTGTTGATTTAAGCATGTAATCTTAAAATTATGAGAAGTATACCCAAATACTTTAGAGAATCAGTGGCACGAAAAGTGAAAACGTTATGGGGTCAACTTTATCTCTTTTCATCAACTCCTCATTTTCTATTTTTCTCTCTCCCTCTCAAAATATTCATTTACATTTGCCCCTTCATTGCAACAAATCTATCCATCATATCAGCCATACTTACAATTTTCTTCCCTAATTCTCCCTCGATCCTTCATTGACTCTGCATCACCCAACTAACTGGAGTACTAAAAGAATTCATAATAAATAGAGATGTAGTGTGTGTGTGTGTGTGTGAAGATGACTCTATTTCTAGAAACCTTTTGCGACCAAATCAAATACTGATCAGAGGCATCCCAACTTCATATATATTCCTAATCTCCTTTATAATCACTAGATGTGGGACTTCTTCTCAAATATCCACAACCCCTTCATTGCAACATCTCTCTCCATATCAGCCATACTTCCAATTTTCTTGCCTAATTCTCCCTCAATTCTTCATTGACTCTGCATCAACCAACTAACTAGAGCACTACTGGAATTCACAACAAATAGAGAGGTTATCTGAGTGTGTGTAAAGATGACTCTAATTCTAGAAACCTTTTGCCACCAAACCAAATGTTAAAAGGAGAAGAGAGATAAAATAAGGAGGAGAGTTACGATGGGAAATCCTGAAGCCCAAACGAGGTCGGTGTGGCAGATACTGGCACACAGCAACTTGACCCGAACTTCGCTTGCTTTGGGCGGATCTACTTGTATGTCTTCCACCCTAACATCGTTTTCTCCGCCTCCCCACCATACAGCCCCTGCATTATTCCCAATCCCCAAAATCGGCACAGATTCTTCAGTCTCAACTCAAACATATCCAGAAATCAAGCATTCTATTAAGCCATTTCAAAACTACAAAAGATGAAGAAGAAGAAGAATACCTTTGCATGTAATAACTTGTGGCGTTGGGGCCATAGTCAGTTAGTCACTCCCACTGCGACTGAAATAAATAAATGAAGCAGATGATCATAATCCATAAATGCCTTTAGTTTTGTGGAGTTGAGAGTGGAGACGATGACATGTACGGATATTGGTTGGTTAGTGGCTTATTCAAAGTGGGGACCACGTGGCATAAAAGGGTTTTGGAGGCGCTTGATGATTCAAGGTCAAAGGCTGGATTGTCACTTGGCCCGCCATGGCCCCTTGTGGGAAATTTTCAGACGATGATCGTTGTAGCAAATTAATTATCGTTTTTTTTTTTTGCTAATGCAAATTAATTATCGTTAACCCTTAAACAAGTATGAAATTTCATTACAGTCGAATTAAAGTAAAATTAATTTATGAAATAAAAAGATAAAAATAATCATTTCAAAAAGAAAGGAAAACAACCAAGTGATGAATATATTATGAATAAATGAAATTAATTTTTTAACAAGAATATATTAGAAAACCATCAAGTCAAATTCCATTTATAAATAGTAAACAAGACAAATTGGTATTTGAGTTTTAAAAATTAAAAAAAAAAGTTTATGAACAAGTGGAGTATTATTTTTTTGTTAGAATTTTGCATTATTAAAATGTAAAAGAATTATCGCTACTTTTCAATATTATCCTTCTATTCAAATCAATATATGATACTCCCTCCGGTCCTAATTATAGGATAGAGTTGAATTTTTTTAGAGAAATTAAGGAAGCTAATTAAATTACCTTAGAATGTTTATATTTTTAGTATCTTTTGATTATATATTAATTTATTAGTCAAATTAATTAGTTTGGAAAAAAAATAAAAATATAAACACTCTAAAGTAATTTAATTGGTTTCCTTAATTTCTCCAAAAAATTCAACATTGTCTTATAATTAAGACCGGAGGGAGTAATTACTTTCTTATACTATATCTCTCTACATTATAATTAACAGGGATAATACGATAGAAAATTTTTAGAGGGGTCCTATAATAACAACCAGAGGAAGTACTTCCTTATTATAAATTCAGTTTGTAAAAAAAATTTGTTTTAAATATAAGTCTTCTAATACTATGAGGGTAATTAATGGTTGTTTTTTGATTTTGCCCTATTAAAAATAAAAAAAATGTATAACATCTTTTTATTTAATACTAAATGTCAAATTTCCCGATCCCAAAATCCGCACAGATTCCTTGTCTCTGCTCAACCACATTGCAGAAATCAAGCATTCTATAATGGCATTTTAAAAATATTCCATCGACAAAAATTTTAGTACTTATTATATGTTCAGTCTAAAGTAAAAAACGTGTTTTTGATATTTTTGTCCTTATTAATTATAATAAATAAAAAAAATTATTTATGTTAATTTTTGAAACCAATCATAAATAAAAATAAAATTAAAAATTTATCTCATAATTAATGAGTTAATTAAATTTTTTTATATATAAAAATTAGTTAATTTAAATTTATATATAAGATCAAAATAAAAAAAGGAAGATGGAGAATACCTTTGCATGACCTGTGGCGTTGGGGCCATATCACTCCCACTGATACTCAAATAAATAAGGGACAATTATAATGAAGTCTCACACAAGAGAAAAAATGAAAAAATGGTCCCTAAAGTTGTTAATGACAAATTGAGGAGCTTATACTGACAACTTCAGGAACCAATTCTTTATTTTTTCTCTTGTATGGGATTTCATTGTAATTGCCCCAATAAATAAACCAAATAATCATAAATTCATAATCCATAAATGCCCTTTCTTTGTGTGGTGATGACATATCCGTATATGTCGGCCGTAGGGAAAGATTTTCGACGGCCACCGACACACTTTTTTTTTTTTATTACAAGCTGGACATCAAACTATTCTACTCCAAAATACAGCCACCGACACACTTGAACATGAACTTAAATCCTACTCCATCCTGTCATTTTTATTAGAATTTAAAAAATTTAAATTACCTAAACCTTTTTTATAAAATTCCGACAACTCTTATCTGAATATTTAATATATATTTTTTTATTTATATTTCTCATTAATTATATATATTATATTAATTAAAAAATTGATTATACTTAAATTTATTTTATTTCTCTATCTTACTTGACTCTTATAAATAAAAGTATATTTAAAAAATAATGTTTATTTTATACATTATTTTAACTAACTCTAACAACTTTCTTAAATCATATAATTCGGATATTTAACTCTAATAAATAGGATGGGAGAGAGTTTTTTGGAAAGCAATAAAAGAGAAGCTTTGACAAAGATGGAATATTTAACTTGGGGGGGGATGAAAATTAATTTTTAATACTACTCCATCGATCGCTATTTACCCAGGTTCAGGAACTCAGCCCGGAAACCTGCAAACCGGCCGGTGGATCGGTCCGGTCCGGGTTCCAATTTTAAAAAACAATTATATTTTTCCTTTAGAATTTCATACTACAAATCTAAAATCTTCAATTTCTCACCGATTTGACCCCTGTCTGACCCACTGACCCTTAACCCAGTACCCCAACCGGTTCAATACCCGGTCTGAGTTTTAATACCTTGCTATTTACAAGCAACTTTTTATTCACTACTAGAAAAAAGGGTTTTAACGTCCCTTTTTTTGGCCTTTTAACGTCTGAAAACAGAGGGACGTCTATGTGAGGGTCGTAGAAAAAAACGTCATTAACGTCCGTAAAACAGGGGTCGTCTAAGACCTACTTTAGACGTCCCCAGTTGAACTGGGGACGTCTAAAGTAGGCCTTAGACGTCCCTAGGCCCAACTGGGGACGTCTAAAGTGTCGACAGCAATACTTTCCACGTCCCTTTTTTTATTAAGGACGTTGAAAGTTTTTTTTTTTAAATGGACTTTTTATGTATATTGCACTGTCTGGAAATGTAAACTGCAGAAATAATCCAACAACAGAATCAAAGAACAGCAGTTCAGCAAAATGGAAACAACAACAAACACAGTGATCAACCCAAGGCTTCTACATGCCACATAAACTACACAACAATCTATATCAAAGTCTACTACATGCCACACAAACTTTCAAACCATACAAACTACACAGCAATCTATAACCAAGACTAAAATCCAATCCATATCCAACAACAATAACGCTAATTATATGTACTACCACAAAAGTATGTGCTACACAAACTACTAAAGACTTTACTCTTCTGGTATACGTTGAAGAAGATGTCCAGCCATAAAGTCTCTGATCATATTTAAGTCTTCATATGAGTAGGCATCTTCATTGTCAGAAATCTGTAAATTAGAAAATAAGCTTAGATGAAATAATGAATGAAGTGAATGAATTGCCATTGAATCACAACACCAAGAATATTATCCTCAGAGAATGAAGAAGCGATTACTTGTTCAAAATCTGTCGTAATGCCACTCTGAATGATGTTAAACATATAAAGCAAGACATAATATCCACATTCCCAGCCGCCAGGTTGTCGAGGGCACTATAAATCAAAAGCAAATGGTTAAAATCAATAAAGGCATATCTAAAACGACCGTCAATCAAAAGAACTTGATTTGAAACTACGTACCTTTGGAAACAACCATCTCGGATCTTTGCCACCTCTACGTTCGCGTGGCCCGCCAAGCGCTCGATACGTCGTGCATGCCCTATCATTAAAATGAAAATCAAAATAAATTAGAATAATTCATTAAGTCAAGAATCAAGAAGCAATGAAATACAAAAAAATAACTTACTGGTTGAAGACGCTTTTAGTTTCTTTGTCTGGTCTTCTATTTAAGGAATCAAACCAGTAAACAACATGCGACCGAGGACAGACAACACACAAACTCCAGTGATAACTATCACAACATATACAGATTAAAAAGAAGTTAGATGGCAAGGCAATTATTTATTAATAATCTCAAATACACAAAATTAAAATGCGTACCCTTGAACAATCGGTGCTAGATAACAATGATACTCGTCCTCTGCCAAACAGAAGCCCACATAGTTCGTCCTTCGTTTCAATGTATTCTCAACCCTTGTCGTATGTGCAGGAGACAAGAATCCATATAAATCAACTTTCTGAGAGTCAATGCATATACGACGGAAGGAGCTATAATAGAATTAAAATAATGAATGTATTAGCTAGTTAAAATCAACTTAACTAAATGAATCAAAAAATGGGAAATAAAAAACTTACAGGATTGCAAATTTGCCCCATCCAATATCTAGCTCCTCGAACTTCATGAACTGTTTAAGATCTTGTTTATCAATTGTGAAGTGATACTCTGTTTCCTGGCCCACAATCCCTGGAGGCATATGCAAATCAATCTGGCGAATGCCTTTATAGATATGCTGCAATCGTGCTAAGAAGGGCCATTTCTCTGCTTCCTGCTCGTTCTTTTAGAACATTAAAACACATACTGTTAGTAGGATGTCAACACATCTCAAGTAAAAGTGAGGTAGTTCCATACCATTGGAGGTGTTTGTGGTAACAAGCCAATAAGATGTACAGACCAAAGGATGAAAGATCCTCTCGCCTGAGCTATCGTGGCAACCTCGTCATCAGGAATAGGGATGGCAGTACCTTCTTCCCCCTCTCGAACACACGTCACAGTCACCCTACGCAAATGCTGTGGAATTTGGTGATGATGGTGGGTGGTAGCTTGTGTGTGAACGAGAGCATCTGCAACTACACGCAGCACTGGGGCATCCAAAGAGAGGATGGCAGGTTCTCCCTGCGCTGGAGGGGGAGAAGGGTCGCCAAGTAGTTCCTGTTCCGGGTTGTAACTTCCTTTGGTGCTGTGGAAGGCCGGGGATGAATGGGTTCTACGCTCGGTAGTTGCCATCTGCGAGTCAAACATCTTCTGCATTTCAGCTCGTATCTCTGGCATCAGCTCAAGACGTAGCTCTGGCAACAACTCATGTCAGAGCTTCTCGCGAAGGTTGGCCTCGAGCTCTTGTGAGACTTCCTGACGAATCTTGGCCACAAGCTCCCTACTGGGTTCAACTTGTGACGAATAAGGATGTGAGGCTCGGCCAAAATACTTCGTGACACGAACTCCCACTGCCTCCCCTCGAACATGACCAGGGTGATCTGGCTTCCCAATCGCCGTTGACAAGATGTCCATCCGTCCACTTGGAGTGAACGAACCTTGGCTACTATGATCTTCCAGTTCATCCTGCAGCATAAAAGTTATCGTAAGCACTCCCAATATGAAAAAATAAGTTTGTAATTATGCTCTAACTACTTACAATTATTGCGGCAACCTCAGCAACAGTCGGATTTACGTACTTCCCACCCTTAAGCCTCCCTGCTTTCCATTTTTTGTGACGTGGTGGAGGTGGCGGGGGCTGGACCACAACGGTAGGATCTGATGTGGCTGCTTCCTTCAATTTCTCCAACTCTTCTGCCATCATCTGTCGCTGAAGCTTCCGATAACCACCACGAGACATGCAATGTTGATAGTTATTAGCTGCTTGCCTCTCTGTATTTGCTGCACTTAATGCCTTTTAAAGGAAAACAACGAACACCGAATCAATAATGTCAACTATATTCAAATAAAACACTATGATTACAGAAATCTTACCAAAAAGTTTGGATCTTCTCGTGATGCCATAAACAACCTCCAGTCCTCTGGAGACAAAAATGGATACTCATGACATGGATCCTTACCCCTCAGGTCCCCTCGAATATAATCTCGTGTGAGCCTGTTCTTGAAATCTTTCCATCGTAGACGAACCTCCGTCATCCACTCCTTGTACATCTCCGCGGTGTCAGGGACATCATAGGTTTGCTGCAAGGTAAAAACATACGTTAATTATATTTGAAGCGATAGGAATAAAGATATAATGCAGATGTATTGAAACTTATATACCAAAAGTTGTTGCCAAATCAAGTCTTTGGTTTTTGGTGGAACCAACTTCCAATTAGCATAGGTAATGCGAACTTTGCTTCGAGCCAAAAAACCTATGTAGCTAATGAAATGGTCTTCCTCCGGACTAATTGGTTTCATATTTTGATCAAAGTCAATATGCAACCTCTCCTGTTGATGGTTATGACGTGCTACCAATGCAGGCATTTTTGTACTGCCTCTAACCCTTCGTCTCGCAACCGGTTCACGTGTCGCATCATGTTCAGGCATATTCATTTCATTGTCCCTATCACTTGGAGAGTCACCAGAATTGTCCATATTCCTGTAAGCACAAAAATCATTGTCAGATAGGTGAATAAATTGTAAGTAAATGAATAAACTGAGACGTAATAAAACAAACAGCACACATTACTATTTTCTAAGTTAAGCTCTTACTCTAGATTGTTTCCCATATTCCTTCACCATGATCATTTCTCACAGCATATTCTTCATCATCTACCAATTCTACTTCACTTGTTGTAGGTGGATTAATTGTGAAAGGTGGTGTGTCGTCAAGGTTGAAGGTCGGATCACCATGCTTCTGTTTTTTACTCTGAAGTACAATGGACATTTTTTTATTTGCGAGATTTGTGACATAAAACACTTGTTTCGCCTGGCTTGCTAGAATGAAGGGCTCATCCCTATAACCTACTCTTTCAAGATCAACTGAGACAAATCCAAATTGTTGATCTATTACCACAGCATTATTGCTAACCCACTTACATTTGAATAAAGCAACTTTGAACTTGTTGTAAGTGATTTCCCATATTTCTTCTACCACTCCATAATAGGCCATGGATGCTAATATGGGGTTTTTGTCTTTCGAACTAGAAAAGTGCATGGATTCAGCTTCTACCATCACCCCACTATTTTGCATGGTACTCTTGTTATCTTGGTCTTTTGTGTAGAAAGAATACCCGTTTATATCATAACCGCTCCAAGTAATGATCTGAAACGAAGTACCCTGGTTCCTGGGCCTTTGCTCTGCCAGCTGTCTTGGGCACTTAGTAGAGATGTGACCCACTTGCTTGCAGTTGAAGCAAATCACCTCCCCAGCACAAGTTCTTCCCGGATGGTACTTTCTGCACTGATTGCACACTGGTCCCGCTGGAGGTCTCTGGTCACTACGACCCCCAGGCTGGTAGGGCTTCTTGTTACCACCCCCATATGAGGATCCTTGTCCCTTCCGCTTCTGGGAAGTGTTAGCTTTGCTAGGCTCACTGCGACTGTCTTTACCCTTAGCTGGGTACCAATCCCTCAGATTGTTCTCAACAATCCTACACTGCTCCACCGCCTTGTTGAAGTCAGTAAATAGGTGAGAGGCTAATCTCTTCTTCAGTTCTCGCCTCAAGCCCCTGATAAGCATATCAGAGCTCCACTCCTCATCATCCTTTTCCCGGAGATGCGTAGAGTACCGAGATAATCGGACAAAACGGGAAAGATACTCATCAAAGCTCTCTGTATCTCCCTGCCTGATAGCCAAGAACTCAGACTCTTTCTCCAACCTCACGGACTTGGGGAAGTACTTCTCATTAAATTTTTCTTGGAACACTTCCCAAGTCAATGGCACATTCCGGCTTCGAAGTGACATGGCGATATTCCGCCACCACCGGTCGGCGTCCCCCTCTAGCTTATACACAGCTAGCTTCGCCTTTACCTCCGTAGAGCACTTGAGGACCTCAAAGATCTTCTCTAAGCGAGTCAACCAATCTTCAGCAACTTGGGGCTCAAACCTCCCCCTGAACACTGGAGGCATATGCTTGCAAAACTCAGAGACCCAGTATTGTAAGCCTCTTCCCTCACAAACCAGTACCCCTTGAGACTCTTGATTAGGCACCGTGTGAGGTAGGGATTCATGGGATCGATTGGACCCCTCAGCTGTCTCCTCATGATGAGTCTCTGCTTGAGTCTCCTCACGAGTCGACTGGGCCCTTTCCTCATTACGTTTGGCCCTTTCCTCCCGGAGCTCTTCTCTCAGCTCACGGATCATATCTCTTTGCTCCCGCACGAGATCCATCATCTCTTGCATTGGGTCAGGAGGATTGTCATTCAACTCCTCCACATCTGGATCCCCTTGTCTGCCTCTAGGGCGAACCATGTTGTCCTTTACTCTACAATGATTCACCAGGTCAGTACCAAAGCAAAGGTATACACATAATCCATAGCATTCATCTCAATCCACAATTAGTAGATATACTCATGTGTATACGCAACAAACACTTATCAAGCATTAAGCTACCCTAAACTCAAAGGATTAAAGTTAACTAAGGAGCTATCCTAGCAAATCCTCACCTTGCCAGGAACTATAGCTCTGATACCACAAATGTAACCCCCTTCCCACCTTTGGCCGGGATTTAGTTCTTAAACTCATAATTAAATTGTAATTAGAGACCATAATGAAATTGGGACTTAATAATATACTCATTTGCCCAAAAATCGGATTTGTAAAAACATTTTTCAAAACTAAATCACAATGGTCTCAAATTCTCAATACAAAATGATACTGGCCTGAACAGGTGGATTCCATTTACAAATATCAGAGTGCAAATAAATTCCCGACTCACTCGGGTTCCATTCATTAGATAAGGGATTTACAAAGGCACAAAGCCACAATTCAATACCCTTAACTTGGGGATTACACAAAATCTACAACTACAAGTCCAAAATATACAATGATAACCATAACTTCCAAAATATACTCCTAAACAGGAGCTCTAACTACTCTTCGTCGCCCGCTTGCCACTCGATCCTTCAGCCCTGTCTAAAAGGTTTAATTTTGGGAGAGTGAGATTCTAAAGAATCCCCGTAGTAACAAGTCAATCATATAATGTACAACAATAATGCATGTAATCAAATCATCATTCACACAAGCAACTACAACGGCAGTTGCAGCGGCAATGGTTAGTATGACACATGTCATCCCTGATGATTGCTCACGCTGAATTGCTCACGCTGTATTGCATCACAACAGTCAACACAGTATAATTCACCACAGCTGGGATCCATATAAAGCATATCATATTCGCAAGCCACATAGGCAAGATACACACATACAGCCCACGGCTGGTTTTCACATACGCCGCCCTCACGGGTCGGATTCACAAAGATCCATGTCGATTACGACGGCAGTCCAGCGGCCGACCTAGAGATGACCACTGTCACTCCCTATACGGCTCACGCTGACCTGCTCGCGCCGTAATGGACCATGGCACACATTTCACAAGTTCAATGATAAGATATGCATACCAAAACATCATACAAGATATGAGAGAAAAGTCACTACCTGAGTTCTTCCGGACGTGTCCTAGCGCCGGTCTCTCCCGAGGAAGGCAAATATCAAATCCTATTTTGACAATTAGGGACGAAGAGTCACTTTCTATTCCAAGACTTAATTCACTTTATAATGCTTAATTGGTTATCATTATTGCTCTTTTGGAGTCATTAAATACCCCTAACAACACTCCTAAAGGGTAGGAAGAACTATCCCAAAGATCCCCTTTTGGAAGCACAAAACTGAGATTTTACACGGTTTCACTCGAGCACAGATGACCATGCTCGAGCACAGATGTACGGACACTCGAGTGAAAACGGCTTCACTCGAGTGATGGTACGGACATCACTCGGGCACAAGAGAGAGTGAGAGGCAGCGAGTGAACACCCGAGAGCATAAGAGAGTTTTCAGAAGCAGGCTCACTCGAGCACAAATGCCCTCACTCGAGCACACGTACGGAAATCACTTCAAGCACAAGGAAGTGAGACCGAAAGCACACACCCGAGAGCACCACCCCACACTGGAAACACAAGCTCACTCGAGCACACACGGCTCACTCGAGCACGGTGCCCATACCCGCGAGTGAGAAGGCACACCCGTGCACCTACTCGCGAGTGACAACCCGAGAAGCAAGCCCTTTGGTGTCAAATACACTCATCACTCGAGCACAAAATCCTCACTCGAGTGATGTTCATCCCTCACTCGCGAGTGAGGCTCTGCTTGCTATGACCTAGAGAGTGCAATAAGAACACAGAAAGCAAGAAACGAGAATTGCACTTCCGCACTCGAGCAGACCCATCTCTGCTCGGGTGATATTCATCCCTCACTCGAGCAGACCCATCTCTGCTCGGGTGATGTTCATCCTTCACTCGAGCAGACCCCTCCCTGCTCGAGTGAATCCCTCAGATAGCAGAAAACGCAGAACAGAGGCACTCTCCTTAACCTTTGCCCAATTGATTCCTATGGCCATAAAACTTAACCCAAAGCCATTCCCACACAAAAACACCCAATAAACTCAATGGAATACTCAGAATCATCAAAATCTTACTCCATTATCATGATTTGGGTTTTGGGCAACAATTTCATCAAAATTCCCATTTCATCCTAACATCATAATTCAATCTCTAATCAATCTATCTAACATAAACTCATTCCAAAGTGCCATTCTCATGCCATAAACATACCAAATGAATAGTGGCATCCAATTTTCGGATTCAAGCCAAAATTTCCAGAATTTATAAACTACTTCAAATGGTATGAAACATAGATAGATAGATTGGTCTTACTCACCTTATCAACTTCTCCAAAGAGACTCTTTGATCCACCACTTTCCAAATTTTCATGTAGCACAAATCAACACCAAATGGCTACATTATACACACCAAAATGAAGCCCATGATTCAAGGATCAACATTTAAGAAGGGAACATGAGCAATGGAGATCATTTACTTACCCAAAAATCAAGCTTTTCCCTCCTTCCTTTGGGCACAAACTGACGAGAGAGAGAAAAGAGAGAGAGCACGAGAGAGAGAGAGAGAGAAATGGAGAGGAGGAGCAAAAAGTTGTCCTTTGTCCTCATGTGCTCATATCCAACCACCCCCATATTGCCACTTGTCAACATCTCATGCATTCCCACAATGAGCTCACCACATCACAACACATAGGATTCCAACCCACGGTCAAGGAATCACAACCCTTGATCTTAAATACCACTCACATGCACCAATATTTCCAATTTCCACTAATTATGACATTAATTAAAATAGTCATAAAATACATAATAATTCCAATAAATCCATAATTATCATTAATAATCATGATTATCCCTTAATCAAAAATTGGGATATTACACATATCACACAACAGTTCAAGCAGCAATGTGAAACTACTATCGGTCCACCCACAAGTTGCTTTTAAGTTAACCAAATGTAATGTTCCTGTGAGCCGTGTGTACTTACTCCCAGGGTACAACGGTGTCTCTGCATCACTCCGCAGGCTGTCATATTCATGCGACTGCGCAAAGGATTCTACCTCAACATCGTGAATCATTCTCTCCATTCTATCTTCATCTATGACATCCGCAGCTTCCTTCTTGTGTGACGGACAATCAGTTACTTCCTCACCTTGCCATATCCACCTTGTGTATCGAAGATTTATTCTATCACAAAGTAGGTGATCCCTTATAACTTCAACATCCCGTGTTCTCTCATTTAAACAATTGACACAGGGACAAAAATACTTCCCATTTTTGGCTAGAACGTTCCTTCTAGCAAATTCAATAAACTCTTCAACCACATTCTCATATTCTTCACTTGTTCTCAAAGCATTCATCCAACTATGATCCATTCTATTACCACCTATGCCATTCACACTCAAGTTTAGAGTCATTGTCAACACTGGGAATTACCTTTTACTATTTTGTTTTCCAAAATTTTGGCAGCATTTCCCCTTAAAAGTGACACATCCCAAAATCAAAATAACAAACCATCTCAGCTTAATTTAAACTAAACTAAACTAATTAAGAAGAGTAAAATAAAACAAGAGTAAAAAGCAGGAAGCTAATATTAATTCTTCTAACCCAAACAAAAGGACGAATACTTTAATTAGTGCCAATAAATATACCCTTTCTTAAAAGAAATAAAAATTTAGCCTCAATTCCTCATACTAGTCTTTGGCTTCCTAAAATTAATTATCAAAGCCAAATTCTATGCCTACCTACTAACACTCTAAGAAGATAGAACCAAATCCTAATCAAACTCAATTCTTTCAATATCAAATCAAACAACTTTTAGAATATTCATAAATCAAAATCCAAACTTCCTAAACGCAATTTTTTTGTTCAAAAGTTTGCAAAAAAATTTCTCTATATGTATAAAAGCAAAAAAGACAAGTTATGCAAACTTAATATATAGTATTAGTTATAAATTTTTAAAACTTAAAAAAAAAAACACAATTTAACAATTTTGTAAGGGTTTTGTAAGGGTTCACTTACGTTAGATCACAAGTGATTCTTAAAAGTCTAAACAAATATGATAAATCACCCCAACATACATAACGTTTGACATATTAATCTAACATTAATTCAATTCTAACATTGTTAATTAACAACATCTGTTCCCCAAAATAATTATTTACATTAACAATATTCTACAAACGCAGAATAATTATTTACATTAACAATAACAATAATTATTAACATCTGTTCCCCAAAATAATTATTTACATTAACAATAATTATTTTCATTGTTAACCCACGCACCTGATTTTCTCAAAATCCAAGTGCAGAATCCAAGTGCATGCAGCAACAATATAACCCAGAACGCAGAATCAAGTGCACACACCAACAATCCAGAAACGCAGAATCCAATTGCAGCAACAATATTCTACAAACGCAGAATGTAAATTCTTCATTGCTTCACATAATAATCCAACTCACGCCTCATATGCACATGATTTTAGGAAACCCAGAAACGCACCTGAATAATTCTGAGAATGCAGCAGCAGCAGCAAATGGGAAGACCCACACGGGCACGGGAATGGGAGAAGAGGGAAGACAAATGCAGGGGAGGGGAGGTGCGCCTTTGCTCAGTGAATGAGTTCTGAAACTCAGCTCATGGGTTTGGGAAAAGAGACAAAACGAATGCAGCAAGGGAAGTGCAAATCTGGAGACGCTCACGGTCACGGGTATGGCTTTGGAACTTGTTCAGTGAAGCAGAAATGAAATGCAGCTCACGGGTTTGGGAGAAGAGAGAAAACAAATGCAGCAGGGGACATTAACGGGTATGGCTTTGGCACAGAAGGTAAAGCTGTCATGTACAGTGACTGAGGTGATGTTTCTGTGGTGTTTCTACGTCCCCAGTATTTCTGGGGACGTCTAAAGTGGGGTTTAGACGTCCCCAGTTTCTCTGGGGACGTCTAAAGTGTTGAAATTTTTTATTTTTGGTCAAATTCATCCAGCGCCATATCCTCCCGCCAAGTATTGAACTTTGGACGTCCCTAACTTAAAAAAGGGACGTCCTTTAGGGACGTAGAAGGTCTAGTCTGTAGTAGTGATTTTTTAGAATTGATATTTAATACTATATCTGATGATAAATATAAGACCCAATTGACTTTTTTAAGGAGATTAACAAAACTAATTAAATTAACTTAAAATATTTATATTATATTTTACCATTTTTTTCCTCCAAACTAATGTGTTTGACTTATAAACTGATATATAATTCTTTTGACTTTTTTGAGGAAATTAACAAAGCTAATTAAATTAATTTAAAATATTTATATTTTATCATTTTTTCCTCCAAACTACTATATTTGACTTATAAATTAATATATAATTCTTTTGTTTTTACCATTAAAATTGACTTATAATTTAATCATCTATAACAAATGTTATGGTTAAGTAACTTATTTAGCTTCTTTAACCTCTTAAAAAAAATTCAATTAAGTTTTACATTTAGGATCGGAGGTAGTATAAGCAATTTTTTTGTCTCAAAATTTAAATTGCTTTTTTCTTTTTCTACCCTTCTTGAATACCTATCTTAATATTAATGAACCACTAATTCTCTTTCATTTAATCAATCATTACCCATTTTCTCTAATAATCATTTATCATTATTGTTAAACATAATCATGAAAATGTAAACAACTTTGATTACATAATCTGGTGTAATCCTAGCACAATAATTAGCTATCTCATTTATCAATTTATTTTTTTATTTGGATATTAAATCCCCCGATAATTATAGATCTCATATTATGCTCTTTGAATATACTCTTGTCATGAAGTTTTATGGGTTTTTACTTTCAATTTCATTTATTTCATTCATTGAATACTTCATCCGTTTTTTTTTAATAAGAAACAATTATCAAAATCATGTTGTTTAAAATGTTAGTCAAAAACAACAAATATGTAACTTTTGCACATTTTTTTTCAATTATGCCCTTGTTTAGAGAGAGTGTGTATGAAAGATAATGAGTGGAAATTTATTATAGCGATAGTGAGTAACATATATTTAATGAGGGTAAAAATAAAAAATCAGTTCAGATTTCAAACAAAAGTGGATTTATTTCTTATGTTAAGGACCACCCCTATAAGAGAGATTGTTCATTATAAAAAGGATCGGAGAGATTATAACTTTATAAAATTCATATCCTTTTAGTAGTTATACATTCATAAATAATTTTAATAAATAAAATCCAAACATAATCACAATTCTTAAAGTCACTTATGAAAAAAAATATTCAAACAAAAATCACGATAGATCAAGATTGACCAACAACATTTTTAACCAATATCTATGCAAATCACAATCACAATTGTCCATGGTTAATCCAAACCGGTATCAAACAAAGAGATGGTTACTTGGAGATCTCAAATACAAACCACGCAAATTTTACTAAAATTACACTTACATGAATAGCTAAGCTATTCACAATTTAATGAACTTATAGATAATGCGATTGTATATATTATTTATATTTAAAATTAATATCATAATGATATCTTAATGATAACTTTGACACAATCTAGTTATTTCAATAGCTCCAATGTTTTGTCTATCTCTTCTAGTGACACCTCATGAGTGAGAAGTTCGTCCAGAGAAAACTCCTGTAAATAAGAAAACACCACAGTTCGTCACCAAAAAAGTGTAATTGTGGCTATATATATATATAGAAATGGGAAAATTACAATGAAGAATCAAATTCACAAATTAATTATCAAGTAGGCTCACAAATGTACCACTTACATAACGCAAATTTACCAGCTGAACTATGAGCATTTTCCATTCACATTTATAAGTAAAATATATATTTAACACTATTTACCACTCAAACCACACAAATTTACAAGTTGGACAATGAATATATATTTATCATAACTATGTTTGGAAATAAAATATTTGAAAGTTTGGTCCTTGGAGATTATATTCCCTGAAAAATACTTACTTTCTTGAAGCATTTGTCAACTACGAAGGGCAGATCAGATTAGGGTTTTAAGCCTCCAAAAATGGAACCTTTTAAAGATCTCCCAAGTATAAGAGAGAGAAAGTCGATGCTCGCAAATTTTTCAGATACTGCACCTACTGATATTGTCTTTCCTTTTCTTGCCTGCAAATTTTTCACTTGGCCCGCCAAAGCCCCTTGTGGGAAATTTTCAGACGATGATCATTGTAGCAAATTAATTATCATTAACCCTTAAACAAGTATGAAATTTCATCACAGTCGAATTAAAGTAAAATTAATTTATGAAACAAAAACATAAAAATAATTATTTCAAAAATAAAGGAAAACAACCAAGCGGTGAATATATTATGAATAAATGAAATTAATTTTTTAACAAGAACATATTAGAAAACCATCAAGTCAAATTCTATTTACAAATAATAAACAAGACAAATGTTACTTGAGTTTTAAAAATAAAAAAAAAGTATATGAACAAGTGGAGTATTATTTTTTTGTTAGAATTTTCCATTATTAAAATGTAAAAGAATTATCGCTACTTTTCACTATTATCCTTCTATTCAAATCAATATATGATAATTACTTTCTTATCCAAAATCTCTCTACATTATAATTAGCAGGGATAATGACGATAGAAAATTTTTAGAGGGGTCCTATAATAACAACCAGAGGAAGTACTTCCTTATTATAAATTCAGTTTGTCAAAAAATTTTGTTCTAAATATAAGTCTACTATGAGAATAATTAATGGTTGTTTTTTAATTTTACCCTATTAAAAATGTGGGTGAGAAAAAATAGATAGCATCTTTTTCTTTAATACTCAATGTAAATTTCCCAATCCCAAAATCCGCACAGATTCCTCGTCTCAGCTCAAACATATTGCAAAAATCAAGCATTCTGTAATGTCTATTTTGACAAAAATTTTAATTCTTATTATAAGTTCAGTTTAAAATAATAAATGTGTTTTTTATATTTTTGTCCTTATTAATTACAATAAATAAAAAAAATATATTTATGTTAATTTTTAGAACCAATCATAAGTAAAGATAAAATTAAAATTTTAGTTAATAATTAATGAATTAACTAACTTTCTTTATTATATTAAAATTAGTTAGTTCAAACTTATAAATAAGAGCAAAGTGATATAAAAAGAGAAGAATACCTTTGCATGAGCTATGGCGCTGGGGCCATATCACTCCCACTGATAAATAAATAAACCAGATAATCATAAATTCATAATCCATAAATGTCTTTACTTCGTGTAGTGATGACATATCTGCGTATGTAGGGAAAGATCTTCAACGTCCACCGACACAATTGAACATGGACTTCTTAAATCCTACTCCCTAATTTAAAATTTAAATTTTCTTATCCTTTTTTATAAAAACCCGACAACTCTTGTCTAAACATATGATGAGTTTTTTTTCCATTTGTACCCTCATTAATCATATATACTGCATTAATTAAAAAATTGATTATATTCATATTTACTTTATTTTTCTCTCTTACTTATTTATCATAAATAAGGGTATACTTAAAAAAAATTATTTCATATATTATTTTGACTAACTTTAAACATTTTCTTAAATCATATAATTTGATTATTGAACTCTTATAAATATGACCAGAGGAAGTTTTTTGGAAAGTGATAAAAGAGAAGCTTTGACAAGGATGGAATATTTAACTTTTTGGGAAAAAAACTTTAAAAATTAATATTTAATACTACTCCATTAGGCGCTATTTATAAGTAACTTTTTATTTATTGGGACTCATCTTTAATACTATATTCAGTGTTAAATATAAAACTTAATTGATTTTTTTGAGGAGATTAAAAGAGCTAATTAAATTAATTTAAAATATTATATTTATCATTTTTTTTTCTCCAAACTAATGTATTTAACTTATAAAATGATATATAATTCTTTTTTTTTCCGTTAAAACTTATATATAATTCAATAATACACAACATATGTTATGATTAAGTAACTTATTTAGCTTCTTTAACCTCTTCAAAAAAAAATCAATTGGGTCTTATATTTAGAACCGGAGATAATATAAGCAACTTTTTATGTCTCAAAATTTAAAATGTTTTTTTCATTTTCTACCCTTATTGAATATCTATCTTTATATTAATGAACCACTAATTCTCTTTCATTTAATCATTTATTACCCATTTTCTCTCATAATCATTTATCATTAATCCTGCAAATATAAGCAACTTTGATTACATAATTTGGTGCAATCCTAACAAAATAATTAGCTATCACATTTATCAATTTATTTTTTTATTTGGAAATTAAATCCCGTGATAATTATAGATCTGGTAATATGCTCTTTGAATATACTCTAGTCATGAAGTTTTATGTGGTTTTTACTTTCAATTTCATTTATTTCATTCATTGAATGCTCCATCGAGTCTTTTTTATAAGGAACAACTATCAAAATAATGTTTTTCAAAATGTTAGTTAAAAACAACAAATGTGTAACTTTGACACCCTTTTTTCCAATTATGCCCTTATTTAGAAAGAGTGTGTATGAGTGAAAATGGATGGAAATTTATTGCATAGATAATGAGTGACATATATTTAATAACAGTAAAAATAAAAAAAATCAGTTTAAATTTCAGGCAAAAGTGGATTTGTTCCTTTCGTTATATAAGAGAGAATGTTCCTTATAAAAAGAATCGAAGGGAGTATAACTTTATAAAATTCATATCGTTTTGGTAATTATACATTCACAAATACTTTTAATAAATGAAATTCAAACATAATCAAAATTCTTAAAGTCACTTATGGAAAAAAAAAATATATTCAAACAGAAATCACGATCGATCAAGATTGACCAATAGTATGTTTAACTAATGTCATTTATGCAAACCACGGTTACAATTGTCCACTGTTAATCCAAACTGAAACTAAACAAAAACATTGTTACTTCGATATCTCAAATACAAACCACGCAAAATTTACTTAAAATACACTTATATGAATAGTCACATTATTCTCAATTTATAAATAATGCGACTGTATATATTATTTATATTTAAAATTAATATCATAATGATATCTTAATGATAACTTTGACACAATCTGGTTGTTTCAATAGCTCCAATGCTTTGCCTATCTCTTCTAGTGACACCTCATGAGTAAGAAGTTCGTCCAGAGGAAACTCCTGTAAACAAGAAAACACCACAGTTCATCACAAAAAAAGTGTAATTGTGGTCAGATACATACATACATACATACATACATATATATATATATATATATATAAATGGGGAAATTACAATGAAGAATCAAATTTACAAATTAATTTTTAAGTAGGCTCACAAATTTACCACTTACATAACGCAAATTTACCAGCTGAACTATGAGGATTACTATTTTCCATTCACATGTATAACTGAAATATATATTAAACACTATTCATCACTCAAACCACACAAATTTACAAGTTGGAGATTGAATATATATTTATCATTAGTGATGTTTACAAATAAAATATTTGTAAGTTTGGCCCTTGGAGATAATAGTCCCTGAAAAATACTTACTTTCATTTTTTTTATTTTCTTTTGACACTTGTAGTTTTCTACTTATTTTTTTTGTCATGTAGATAGTATTGACTTGAACAGATAAAGCATCCCTGTTTTGCGCGCATCGCTTTCCCTCCACAGGCGTCACTGCCGAGGAATTGAAAATTGGTTTTACAAATTTTTCTTTTTAAAAAAACTCAAAAGTCAATAATCTGATATTTTATTAATGTTTCACACCAAACACTCAATATATAAAGAAGATTGATGTTGTTAGGGTTTTTATGTTAGGCTGGTGGCAATGAAATATGTAAATGCTATAACATCGTTTACTCTAAAAATATTGATTTTTCATAAATAAGATTGGCAGGTTAATAAGTGGAAATACTAGAGATTGATATATTATTGTAGTGAAAGGTCTGCTTCATTAAGACCACCATACAAGGATTGACAATTTGCTGAGAGTTTTACAAACAATTTACAGCAATAGCATATTCGCACATGAAGGGATTTGAACATTTCTTTAAATTCAGTGAAGTAATGTCACCTTTTGGATTCCGTTTGTCACACATCAAGATACAAGTATTTTTTGGTAGGATTGTTTTTGGAATGAAGGAGGAATGTAGGGAAAAAAGGGGCTGAAAAAATTATTTTTAGGATTTGAACTTGTAACCTCCAAATCATAAATCATCAACCTTACTGTTACTCTAAGGCTGCCTCACCCTCTCCCCAGAGTTATATGTTCCGAATGCAGCAAGCTCCCCATATCATTCTCTTATGAGTATAATATAATGTATCTAGCAGTTGCCATGTAAGTTTTAAACGCAAGTATATTACATTATATGACCCATATATTTTACTTATTTCTATAATATACCATAACTTAAATGAGTTTGGGCTTATCCTAATCCACCAATGGTGAATTTGATGAAACCCAACAAAGTCCTAAATCCTAATGACAACTTTGACACAATCTGGCTGTTTTAATAGCTCCAAAGCTTTGTCTATCTCTGTCAATGACACCTCATGAGTTGCAAGTTCATGAAGAGGAAACTCCTGTAAATAGGAAAACAGTCAATTATATCACCCGTTGGACGGGTAAATAGTGTGTGCTTCAATTGTAAAGGCACTAACCTTTTTAAGGCATTTGTGAGCTATGAATGGCAGGTCTGATTTGGGTTTTAGTCCTCCAAAAAGGGAACCCTTTAAGGTTCGCCCAAGTAAAATAGAACGAAAGTGGATGGGCACATTTTCTTCCGTTACTGAACCAATGGTTATTGTCTTTCCCTTGCCCTGTAAAAATAGAGTATTGCACTAACAAAATTAAGCCCTCTACTTCACTTGATAAAACAAGAGACCCACTTGAAACAACTTCAGCTCAATTCCCCTAACAACTCTTTGGAAATGAAATTCAATGTACAAAAGACTAATGCTTGAGAGTGTGCCCTCAAGATCATTATAGAATGAGACATGAGTGTGCATAAAATCTAGAAATACTCTTCACTATAATAACCAAAAACGAATTGTTTTTCTCGCCAAGAAGAAGGAGAAGAATTGTTTTTATGAGTTGAAAATACTCCCTCCAGTCCTTAATATAAGACATATTTAGGAAGTTGATTTTAGTCCTAAACATAAGATATATTTTTCATATTTGTCAATCTTTTTTTAATTTATCCATATTAATGCTCTCTCAACAATAGTAAAAAAGGAGAGGGAATGAGAGAATTAAGGAAGATAACTAGAGTATTTAGAAAATACATGTCATATTAACTAACTTAATTAACTTCCTTAAACTAATCAAATTAGGTAAATATGTTTTATATTAAGGACAGGAGGGAATACCATTTTTGTGGCTTGCAGGGCTTGAGAAAGCAAGGGGACAACTCCAGTGCACTCAAAGGAATAATCTACACCCATTCCACCACTTAGTTCCTGGATCAACTCTGATGCTGATTTATCAGATGCCCCAGGATTGATAAAATCTGTCATTCCAAAAGCTTCTCCTTTTGATTTCTTCTTCTCATTTTTATCAATCCCAATTATCTTAGTCGCCCCCATCATTTTGGCCGCGCTTATAGCCTGCATTGCATTGCAGAAAGGTGCCTTAAATGAACCTAGTCTACATACTAAGCTTTAGAAAACCCAATAAAATAGTATTGGATCAAAATTCTAACAACGAGGTGGAGTTCTATTTTGATTTTCAAAAAGATAGTTTCAATTGATTTGCACCAAATTTGAGAGTTAACTAACTACTTAACCTAGACCTTATCAGTTGAATTTTTTTTTTTTTTTTTTGAATGAATATCAGATGAAATTTTAACTCAAATTAATGATGAGTTGAAGTAATGACCAAATTCATAGACTATTAGGCTTGACCTTAAATTTAAAAAAAAACAAATTGATGGGTGTCATTGCAATCCTTTAAAGATTGAAAAACTCAATTTAAAAAAATGATCTGTAGAAAACTTCATCTATCAGATACTGAAATAAAAGTATTCAAAATAGGAGGAAGAAGAAAACCATACCCCTAAACCAACACCACCAAGGCCAAAAACAGCGACGGATGAGCCACTTTCAACCCTGGCTTCCTTCCAAACGGCTCCAAAACCAGTTGAGAACGCACACGAAATGAAGCTGGCATGGGCTGGGTCAATGTTGGGATCAACTTTTACCAGGTAATTTGCATCAGTTACCATGTACTCTGCAAATGTGGAACAACTAAAGAGATGGAATATCTTTTGATCCCTTATGGACATCCTTGACGTGTTATCCATCATTAAGCCGTTTATTCTCATGGGGTATTTCAGGCAAAAGTTGGATTCCCTTGAAATGCAATTCTCACATTCTTGACATTCTCCAATATATGTTGGGATCACAACATCGCCTACTTTTAGATCTGTTACTTTCTCCCCAATGCTCTCAACAACACTGCAATAATATGTTCAACACTAGGAGGTCATATATATTGTCATCTTGATTCTTGAGCATATAGTTAACTTTGGAGATCAAGTTAGAGTGGGAATTTGCTGCTTACCCAACCCCTTCATGCCCTAATACTCGAGGAAACAAAGGCTGCACATAAAAAATAAAGGCCTTAACTTTCACATAGTTGGTTTCTGATACAACTGAGAGACAATTTAAATCTCCCTTTTGACAAAGTCATTAACTGCTTCTTCTTTGATAAGTTTCATTGAGAATTTTAAATACCATGATATATTATATGTCAGTAACTTTTATTATTGTACAAGGTTTGATATACCAGTGATGGTGAATGTGATAAGAATATTCCGAGTGCTATGGTCATTGGTTAGAGACTTCTCTGGGTATTTAATTGTGAACTATGAATTTGTGATACAGGTAATAATTA
Organism: Inga laurina; assembly: GCA_963855925.1. NCBI lineage: Eukaryota > Viridiplantae > Streptophyta > Magnoliopsida > Fabales > Fabaceae > Inga > Inga laurina. The sequence goes on along the minus strand of OY979706.1, from coordinate 5,435,052 downwards.
CATGATAAAAAAGTGTAAAACTTGTAGATTAAGCCCTGGACTGATTTATAAATCTAAGCAAACTCCTGATTTCCATTTCCTTTTGTTGATTTAAGCATGTAATCTTTTAAAATTATGACAAGTACGCCAGATGCTTAAGAGAATCAGTGGCACCAAAAGTGAAAATGTTATAGGGTCAACTTTATCTCTTTTCATCAACTCCTCATTTTCTATCTCTCTCTCTCTCTCTCTCTCAAAATATTCATTTACATTTGCCCCTTCATTGTAACAAATCTATCCATCATATCAGCCACGTTTACGATTTTCTTCCCAAATTCCCCCTCAATCCTTCATTGACTCTGCATCAACCAACTAACTAGTGTACTAAAAGAATTCATAATAAATAGAGATGTAGTGTGTGTGAAGATGACTCTATTTCTGCAAACCTTTTGCGACTAAATCAAATATTTTTTAGAGGCATCCCCAACTTCATATATATTCCTAATCTACTTTATAATCACTAGATGTGGGACTTTTTCTCTAATATCCACAATCCCTTCATTGCAACATCTCTCTCCATATCAGCCATACTTTCAATTTTCTTGCCTAATTCTCCCTCAATTCTTCATTGACTCTGCATCAACCAACTAACTAGAGCACTACTGGAATTCACAACAAATAGAGAGGTTATCTGAGTGTGTGTAAAGATGACTCTAATTCTAGAAACCTTTTGCGACCAAATGTTAAAAGGAGAAGAGAGATAAAATAAGGAGGAGAGTTACGATGGGAAATCCTGAAGCCCAAACGAGGTCGGTGTGGCAGATACTGGCACACAGCAACTTGACCCGAACTTCGCTTGATTTGGGCGGATCTACTTGTATGTCTTCCACCCTAACATCGTTTTCTCCGCCTCCCCGCCATACAGCACCTGCATTATTCCCAATCCCCAAAATGGGCACAGATTCTTCAGTCTCAACTCAACCATATTCCAGAAATCAAGCATTATATTATGCCATTTCAAAACTACAAAAGTTGAAGAAGAAGAAGAAGAAAACCTTTGCATGTAATAACTTGTGGCGTTGGGGCCATAGTCAGTCAGTCACTCATGAAGCAGATAATCATAATCCATAAATGCCTTTAGTTTTGTGGAGTGGAGAGTGGAGACGATGACATGTACGGATATGGGATGGTAGGGCTCTATTCACAGTGGGGACCACGTATAATAGCAGGGTTTTGGAGCCAAGGTCAAAGGCTGGATTGTCACTTGGCCCGCCATGGACCCATGGGGGAAATTTTCAGACGATGATTGTTATGGCGAATTAATTATCATTAACCCTTAAAGAAATTTAAAATTTCATTACAATCGAATTAATTAAAGTAAAATTAATTTATGAAATAAAAAGATAAAAATAAAGGAAAATTCCAAAAAACTACACTCAAAATATACAAAGGACAAATCAGTACAACGAAATTCAGAAAAGACAAATCAGGCGGGTGTCAGAAAAAGGAGGAATCTGTCCTTTTGAAACTTCGGCCAAATTACGAAAATGCCCTTCAGCCCTCAGTCGCAATAACAACATCGGGGTTGTTAATGGCGAATCATGAGGTGTTAATGGCGAGGTGAGTGTTGTTATTGGCCCTGAAACTTGTTAAGTGTTGAAAGAAGAAATTGGAGTTGTTAATATCGAATCCAGAATTGTTAATGGCAAGATATGTGTTGTTATTGGTCCTGAAATTTGTTAATTGTAAAAGAAGAATTGCAGTTGTTAATACCGAATCCGAAGGTGTTAATTCCGATGATCATGTTGTTATTCTGAAGTGTGCATGAAGGGCATTTTCGTAATTTGGCCGAACTTTCAAAAGGACAGATTCCTCCTTTTTCTGACACCCTCCTGATTTGTCTTTTTTGAATTTCGTTGTACTGATTTATCCTTTGTATATTTTGAGTGTAGTTTTTTAGAATTTTCCCTAAAAATAATCATGTCAAAAATAAAGGAAAACAAACAAGTAGCGAATATATTATTAATAAATAAAATTAATTTTTTAACAAGAACATATTAGTAAACGATCAAGTCAAACTCTATTTACAAATAACAAATAAAACAAATATTACTTGAGTTTTAAAAATTAAAAAAAAATATGAACAAGTGGAGTATTATTTTTGTGTTAGGATTTTGCATTATTAAAACGGTAAAAGAATTATCGCTACTTTTCAATATTATCATTCAATTCAAATCAATCTATGATAATTACTTTCTTATACAATATCTCTCTATATTATAATTCACAAGGGTATTTGTGTAAAACAATAATTTAATGCTATTGAATTTTTTCATATAGCCTTTTATTTATTTAAACAGAAAATTTTTAGAGGGGTCCTATAATAACGACCGGAGGACTATTCCTTATTATAAATTCAGTTTGTCAAAATATTTTGTTTTAAATATAAGTGTACTATGAGAGTAATTAATAATTGTTTTTTAATTTTACCCTATTAAAAATGTGGGTGAGAAAAAAATGTAGGGGAGAATTGCCCAAAAATACCTTTGGGGTAAATTAATTGATGATTGCTACCAAACGTGCATTCAATCTTCTGTTTTGTGCAAACTATCTTCTGTGTGTGTAAAAACCTTTCATATAAATGTGCAAACAATCTTCCATTGTGTGCAAAATATCTTCCTTTATATGCAACAGATCTTCCATGATAACATTCAACAATTAATTTATCAAAAAGGTATTTATCAGCAATTCTCCAAAAAAAAAATGTATAGCATCTTTTTCTTTAATACTCAATGTCAAATTTCTCAATCCCAAAATCCTTAGGGCCTGTTTGGTACAGTGGAATTGAGGAGATAGAATTGGAATTGGAAATGAATTCCTACTGATAACATGTTTGGTATGATGGAATTGTCCTTGGAATTGAATTCCATGTGGAATTCAATTAAGCCCAATTCCATCAAATAAATTCCATCTCAAAAGCTAGGATTTACAATTCCATGTGATCATTTCCATCTATTACCCTCCACTATCTTCAAAAAAAATAAAAAATAAAAAATTGAAGGACATTTTGGTATTTTTATATAAAAATTAGATCTCATTTCCATGACATACCAAACATACTTTTAGTCCCCATTTCCATTTCCATTTCCATATCCATTTCCATATCCATATCCATATCCATCAAAATCAATTCCAACGTACCAAACGGGCCCTTAGATTCCTTGTCTCATCTCAACCATATTGCAGAAATCAAGCATTCTATAATGGGATTTCAATAGTGTCACTCTGATTTTATTTATAAGTCTATTTTGATAAAAAATTTTGGTCCTTATTATAAATAGAGTTAGGAATTAAGGCCGACCCAACCCTGCAAGGCTGGCCCCGAGGTAAGAAAAATTGTTGTTTTTTAAAGCTCGGTCCGAGAGCATAAGAGTCAAGGCCGGCCCGTAGGGCCTGATGCTTTTTTCACAAAATTTAACAATTTTTACTTATTTTCATTTTTTTTTAATTACAAGAACAAAATTCCTAATTTAACACATAAATGTTATCAAAATTAAAGTGTAAAAGGTAAGCATCATGTAACAAACAAACACAATCATTAAGTTATAATCAAAGGTAAACTATTGTCTACATAACACAATTACAAATAATTAATGAGAAGACTTAATAAAAGTAAAAATACTTCTTATAAATATGTTTTGAAAAGTGCAAGTAGTCAACAAAATAAACAATATAAGATATAAATAAAACAATTAACAGAAAATAAGTCAAAAAATACAAAATTGTTAAGAATACTTATGAAATAAGAAATATCTTTTATAAGTTTTTAATTTTTAGGATTTTTAATACAAGATGTTCTTATGAAATTTAATTCTAAAAAAGATAATAACAACTAAATATCTACAATATCATTAACAAAATATAAAAAAAATTCAATAATATTATTATCATATATTTAATTTTAAAAAATAAAAAATAATATGGGCTTAAAAAGGTCGGCCCTTCTTTTTAAGCCCGCTTTCACTTTTGAGGCAAAAGTCTCAGGCCTAGCCCTTGTAAATTCAGGGATTAAACGGGTCAAACCCGTTGTTTTCACAGCTCTAATTATAAGTCAAGTTTCAAAATAATAAATGTGTTGTTTACCATTTTACCCCTATTAATTTCAATAAATAAAAAAAATTATTTATATTGACTTTTGGAATCAATCATAAATAAGGGTAAAACTGAAAATTTAGATCACAATTAATGAGTTAACTAACTCTCCTTGATATGTGAGAGTTAGTTAATTTTTACTTATAAATATGATCAAAGTGATACAAAAGAAGAAGAAGAATACCTTTGCATGACCTCTGGCATTGGGGTCATATCACTCCCACTAATACTCAAATAAATAAGGAAAAATTTCAGAAAAAATGCAATTAAAAATGGGAAAAAATAAATTGGTGCTGCGAATTTATCAAATCTCATGTCAAAACTAAAGTAGGAATCTGAGATTTTCAATTCTGACCAAATAACCAAATTGCCCTGAGTTAGGTTGTAAAACATGAAAGTGAAGTCGTTAATGTAAAATATAATGTTGTTAATATAGTTACAGATGTCGTTATTGTAATACCCTGAATTTTGAGGCTTGAGGCTAGGAAATAAACCTAAAATAAGTGGAGTGCTAAGCCCCGATTTAGCAAGATCCCAAATTATGATTAATAGATAATGACTCCAAAAGTAAGTGTGATTATCATTAATTCGACACTTTTGGAGAATGTGGTATATGATGTAACTCGTATGTGTTGAGATTCGTACCCAAACCTTGTATTTAAGTTCAATTATGGATTAACATTTAAATTGAATGAAAATAAGGGGGAGGGCGTATGTATGGTGTAAATGAATGAGAAAATGTATTTGGTGGTGATTCAAGAGGAATTGTCATAATCAGGGGCAAAACGGTAAAGTTACCGGCCAATTGTCAGTTACCGAAAAGAAAATTCATTGGTAACTTCAAGATCAATGGTTGAAATTAATTTGTGATAGATCAAAAAGGGTGGAATCTGTGTGAGTGTACCTATGTGAACTCATGGTTGGTGGAGCAAGAGGGTGACACTTGGCACAATTTGGACCCATGGATCTTGGGTCAAAATTTCAATCATTCCCTCTCTCTTCTCCTCTCTATTTGGTCGGTTCTGGCATCCCAAAAATCTTATTCATCTTCATCTCTCTCTCTCTCTCTCTTGTTCTCCATTTTTGCTTAGCTCAAAGTGGAAAGAGAAAGAAGAAATTCAAGGTATGGTGCTCTAATTGGCCTCTAATGGCTAAATCATCTTCATTAATCTTGATCATGTTGATGAGAGCTTCATCTTTATGGTTTTAGATTTTTGAAAGGAGGTGTTTGATAGTTTGAGTAAAGGTGGAAAGATGAAGAATCAAGGAATTTGTTTGGGAAAGAAGAAGAAGTGAGTATTTGAAGCCTTTTGATCTAGAGAAAATCCCTATAAAATGCGTTGGAAATAGGGAAATCCCTATTCAATACATTCAAATTCAAAAATCCGGATCAGTCCACTATCAGTACGGATGAACAGTGCCGGCGCCCCCAAAAGACAATTTTGCCCTTCAGCCCTCATTCTCGCCACTTTGGAAATAACAACACTCGGTTCTTAATTAACAACTCCAGATTCTTGATTAACAACTCTCCTTTCTTGTTTCACAACTTCCAAATTTAAGTTTCAAGGCCAATAACAACACCTCTTTTTTTATTAACAACACGCGCTCTTAATGAACAACTCCTCATTCTTGATTAACAACTTCATATTCTTGATTAACAACTCCAATTTCATCTTTTTATTTTCACAATAACAACACCGGTTTTGTTATTAACAACACCATATTCTACATTAACAACTCTCATTTCTTGTTTCACAACTTCATAACAAGACCGGTGTTGTTATTGTGAAAGAAAAAAAGATGAAATTGGAGTTGTTAATCAAGAATATAGAGTTGTTAATCAAGAATCCGGAATTGTTAATTAAGAACCGGGTGTTGTTATTTCTGAAGTGGTGAGAACGAGGGTTGAAGGACAAAATCGTCTTCTGCGGGCGCCGACACTGTTCATCCTTACTGACAGTGGACTGATCCGGATTTTTGAATTTGAATGTACTGAATAGGCATTTCCCTATTTCCAACGCATTTTATAGGGATTTTCCCTTTGATCTAAGTTTTGTGAATTATGGTTAAGCATTGTGAATTGTGAATTTTGTCCTAATTTTGTGTGATTTTTGAAATGTATGAATTGCCTTGTGTTGTGAGTGGCAATTGGTGTCTTGATATGTTATATAGCCATTGGAATTGGTTTGAGAACTTGAAATAAAAAGAATGTCAATGTGTGTTTATGTTGTGGTTTTTTGATGACATGTTTTGATTATTGGTAAAACATGTCAAAGTAATGTGAATTTGATTGATTTTGTGTTTCCAATGGATTCCTTGTGAAAATTTTTGTGGGAATGATGTTTGGTATGAAAATGGGACCATTGGAAGTCAAAGTGTGAAAACTGAAATGTTGTCCATTGGAAGTTTATTTTGGGCAATCTAGTGGTGTGAACGTTTTGATTGGGCAAATGATGTCAGAAAATTATGAAACTTTCTAGTCTTAAATTTCACATCCCAAACTTCAAAATGGACATATAATTTGTGTCATTCCATTTTGTGAGTTGGGAGACATGACTGTCTAAAGTTTGGGATTGAAACTGAACACTATTTTGGAATAGTCCTGAGTTTTGGGGAATTCTGTATTTTTGTGGTGATTTCTAGTAATGGCCAATATTTTTCCTGTATAGAGGACTTGAATAGCTTTCATTTGGCTTTGGAATTACCTCATTTAGATTTTTTTTTTAAATTAGTTATGATTTTTGAAAGTTCAGCCAAAAAACAGAATTTTCTTGACCGCGGCCAGTGAATTCTTGAGCCACGGCCCAAATGTTTTTAACATGTTTCTGGCCGCGGCCAGTGGATTTGTGGGCTATGGCCAACCCCCAAAAATGATATTTGGACTTTCGAAGATGGTTTTTGGTCAAGTGTTTTTCCAAATCTTTAGGCATATGTTTAGACTTTGATTAGCCACCTAAAGGTCATGAATGATAACCAACTTTAAGTAATATGAAAGTAAAGTTTTGGAATAGAAAATAACCCTATGTCCTTGTTTTTGTTATAGGGTTTATGTTTGCCCTGATCGTGGTTCGATATTCATCTGATCGTGAGTAAACGGTGCTGGAGCATACATGGAAAGACTAAGTGTAGGTAACTTACCTCTCTTGCATGCTTTGATATTTGTGTTTATATATTGATGCATGTATTGCTTTGCTTGATTATGTGAAACATATATGAATGATTGTAACTCTGTTTCTATTTATGCTATGGCCATGAGTATGTTGTTGAAACATTGAGCAAGCAGATATGTCATTGTGTAAGCATGAGTTATGTATTGCAAGCATGTCATGCATTAAACCCTTATCTTACATGCATATTGGTACTTGTTTCCTACTGAGATTCTTTCGAATCTCACCCTCCCCTACCAACATTTTAGACAGGGTAGGTGGACCGAGGATGGAGCAAACAACTAAGGGCGGCGAGGATTTCCTTCGGGAAGAGCATTTGGTAGTTGGTTATCATTATAGTTGGGATGTGTATTTGTATATTTGGATGAGTATTTGAGTATGTATTCGAATGGGTTTGTGTAATTCCTATTTGAGGAGTTGTATGGGCTAATGTGCTCTATGATTGTTTAGCGGAGATATGAGACCCGGGATTATCGGGATAATTATGTTGTGCACTCTGATAATTGTATATATGTGTTTTATCTTCGCATAGTAATTGTATTCAAAATTTAAATATGAGACCAGGTTGATTAGATTTTGAAAGGCAGTTGTGAAAACCCTATCGTGAAGATGGAATTTTAAAATAGTTTTGTTTATTATTTGTCTCTATTTCATTTTAATCGTTTATTTCAGATATAATTACGGAAGGGGGTTACAGTTATTGACTCCTGAAACTTGTGCTCTTAAAATTGTCCTTAATTTTTGAGATATGAAGTTGTGAAACATGAAAGTAAAGTCGTTAATGTAAAATATGATGTTGTTAATATAGATACAGATGTTGTTATTGACTCTTCAAATTTGTGCCCTCAAAATCATCCCTAGTTTTTAGGACATGAAGTTGTAAAACATGAAAGTAAAGTCGTTAATGTAAAATATGATATTGTTAATATAGATACAGATGTTGTTATTAGCCTTTGCAACTTGTACCCTCAAGTCAAGACATTTTGGTCATTTGGTCAGAATTGAAAATCCTAGATTCCTACTTCAATTTTGACTTAGGATTAAATAAATTCGTGACACCAAGTTTTCTTTTCTAATTTTTAATTATATTTTTTTGAAATTTTCCTAATAAATATAAACCAGATAATCATAAATTCATAATCCATAAATGCCTTTTTTTTTTTTTTTTTACCAAAATCCATAAATGCCTTTACTTTGTGCGGGTGATGACAGAACCGTATATGGTGGGAAAGATTTTCAACGTCCACCAACACTCCAACAGACTTGAACATGGACTTCTAAAATCCTACTCCATCTTGCTCTCTTTATAAAAATTTAAATTTAAATTATCTTAGTCTTTTTTATAAATATCTAATAAATTTTATCTAAATATTTAATAAGTTTTTTTTTATTTGTAACCCTTATTAATTATATATGTTAGAGTATTGTTTTTTAAAGATAAGGAAGACATGTGACGTGTAAAAAATTTCCACTCAATCAACTTTTTTTGCTTATAATGGACATATTTGACTTTTGGACCCCTTCTACAAGTTTAAGGCGAATTTTGTCCTTCCAAAAACCATTTGATGTTGGCATATTTTAAAAATAATCACATGTATATTTTTACACATTATCCCTTCTTTCTTTTATACTCTTTTTATAAATAGATTTTTGAAAAAGACATTACATCTTCTACAAATTCTTTCTCAAGATAGTTGTTGTTTATAAGTTAATATCTAAACTTTAACTCGATATAACTTAACATAACCTAATACTTAAACTTCAATTGCATTCGACTCAAGAGAACTAGGATAGTAATATAATGACCAAATAGGTTTAAGAGAGTAACAAATTACGTGGATGTTTGGTTAAACTGTAGGAGCTTAGATAAGTCTAATTGGGCTCAAAAAAGTGATTATAAAACCCTTTTGTTTTGTTTGGGTAATTTTTAAGAAATCCCGATCTACTCCGATGATTCATGACTCAACCCTCAAACCGCATGTTCAGCATAAGTGACAAAGGGTTGTTTATGCAATTGAAAAATCTTGATGAAACTTGTACAACAAAATTTTCTCCAATTTACCCTCTGATCCATTCTCTAGAATTCTCTCTAAATATTCTCTACATATGTCTTGTTTATTATTTCTTAACTAAAGTAGTTCAAATAATATTATTTTAAATACTTTGCCCAGTACCTAACATGAATTTTTAATTTATTTTAAATAATAAAAATAATAAAATTAAAATAATATTTAAATATTCATGTAATTTATTAAATCATATTTAATAATAATTATTAAATATTTATTTATAATAATTATCAAACATAATCATGAAAAATGTAAACAACTTTGTTTATGGTGCAATCCTAGTAAAATAATTAGCTATCACATAAATCCTATGATAATTATTGATTCCGTAATATGCCCTTTGAAGTATACTCTTGTCATGAAGTTTTATGCGGTTTTTACTTTCAGTTTCATTTATTTCATTCACTGAATACTCCCTTGGCTCTTTTTTATAAGGAACAACTATCAAAATCAAGTTGTTTAAAATATTAGTTAAAAATAATAAATGTATAACTTTTGCACCTTTTTTCTAATTATGCTCTTGTTTAGAAAGAATGTGTATGAGAGATAATGGATGAAAATTTATTACATAATGAGTGATATATATTTAATAAGGGTAAAAATGAAAAAACCAATTCAAATTTTAGACAAAGTGGATTTGTTTTTTATGTTAAAGACCACCCCTATGAGAGATAATATTCCTTATAAAAAAGATTGGAGGAAGTATAACTTCATAAAATTCATATCCTTTTAGTAATTACATATTCATAAATGCTTTTAATAAATAAAACACAAACAAAATCACAATTTTTAAAGTCACTTGTGAAAAAAATATCTAAACAAAAATCACGATTGACTGAGATTAACCAACGACACTTTAACCAATGTCATTAATGCAAGCCATGATTATAATTGTCCACTGTTCATCCAAACCAACACTAAATAAAAAGATTGTTACTTCGAGATCTCAAATACAAACCATGCAAAATTTACTAAAAATACACTTACATGAATAGTCACGTTATTCTCAATATATAACCAATGCAATGGTATATAATATTTATATTTAAAATTAATATCATAATGATATCTTAATGATAACTTTGACACAATCTGGTTGTTTCAATAGCTCCAATGCTTTGCCTATCTCTTTTAGTGACACCTCATGAGTGAGAAGTTCGTCCAGAGGAAACTCCTGTAAACAAGAAAACACCACAGTTCATCACTAAAAAAGTGTAATTGTGGCCATATACATACATACATATATACATATATATATATATATAAATGGGGAAATTACAATGAAGAATCAAATTCACAAATTAATTATTAAGTAGGCTCACAAATTTACCACTTACATAACGCAAATTTACCAGCTGAAATATGAGTATTTTCCATTCACATTTATAACTAAAATATATATTAAACAATATTTACCACTCAAACCACACAAATTTACAAGTTGGACAATGAATATATATTTATCATTAGTGATGTTTGGAAATAAAATATTTGAAAGTTTGGTCCTTGGAGATTATATTCCCTGAAAAATACTTACTTTCTTGAAGCATTTGTCAACTACGAAGGGCAGATCAGATTTGGGTTTTAATCCTCCAAAAATGGAACCTTTTAAAGATCTCCCAAGTATAAGAGAGAGAAAGTCGATGCTCACAAATTTTTCAGTTACTGCACCCACTGATATTGTCTTTCCTTTTCCCTGTATAACACACATTATCATTACATCGCTAACAAAATCAACACTTCAAAAGAGAGAGATAAAGAAAGGGCTATCACATAAAGAGAGCCATGGTGTCTTTCTAAAACAACTTGAGCTCAATTCCTCTAAGAGGTTTTTTGTTAATTAGATTACGGTTAAGCTGCATCTAGCAGCATGAAGTATTTTTCTATAACACTCAAGCTGTGTTTGGAAACATTTATTTTTGGACAATAAGTCCTTATTACGCAAGCCGAGATAAAACTCCTCTCACATACTTACCTTGTATACCGTGAATCATAATTTATAAACACTTATTACCCAAAAATAAGCTATTCCAAACCAGCACTCAGTATAATATAATTTTTAATGCATTTAGCATTTTAAGATATTTTTTCATTAGCACCAAGTATTCTAATAGGGTGCTTATTGCTATTAAGAAAATACATTATAAAGTTAAAATTACACAAAAAAATTTACTTTAGGATATTTAAAAATGCTTAATGCACTAAAATTTATTTTACAACACTGAATGCTTTTTTTTTTTAAAAAAAAAAGCTTCAATGTACTACTTTATCCATAAAATTATATTCTAAATGCACTAGACCATTGGAGGACAGTACAATGTGCCCTTAAGATGACTAAAGAGTGAGATATAGTCTTTAAAAAAAATATCCCTAATAACCCAAAATCAATTGCTTGAAGAAATAAAAATATACCAATTTTGTGGCTTCAAATGCTTGAGTAAGTAAAGGTGCAACTCCAGTGCACTCAAAAGAATAATCTACACCCATTCCATCACTCAGTTCCTTCACCAACTCTACAAGTGATTTATCATCAGAGGCATCATCAGGATTGATAAAATCTGTCATTCCAAAAGCTTCTCCTTTTGGTTTCTTCATTTCATTTTTGTCTATTCCAATTATCTTAGTTGCCCCCATCATCTTGGCTGCACTTATAGCCTGCATTTCATAGCAAAGTTTTAGAACACAACAGAAGATCTCGGTTCTGACATCTGGGAAGGTGAACCTATAAGAAATGAGGGGCTATTTGGCACAAGGGATTTAGAGGGGGAGGCAAGGAGAGGAAGATTTTTATGAGTTAGATTAAAAATGGGAGAAGTGAGATTATAAAATTTTAATAAAAAGAAAATGTAAGATTAAAGAGTAGGAAAAATAATTAAAAACATTTAACCCCATTTCTCAAATTTTCTTAAATTCATCTCAAAAAAACTTTCCCTCCCCTCCTATCATACCAAACTTCTACTAGAGACCAAAATAGAAGTATGGGAAGATTAATCGTTTGATCCCCATAATTTTGACTCAGTTGTAACTTATTCTCTAAATTTTAATTTGATGTAACTCAGTCCCTATAGTTATGATTTGATTGCAACTCCATTATTGAACTTCAACTCGATACAACTTAATCCCTATAGTTTTCACTAGATTGTAACTAAATCCCCAAATGTTGACTCAATGCAACTAGTCCCTATAGTTTGACTATTTAAAATATTAATATTATATTTTAAAAAATAAAATTATATGTTTTATGAAGTTTATGAACTAAAATTTTAAATGGTTAAAATGATCAAGACTGAGTTATCATGAATTAATGTTTAAATACTGTATTTTAATTGAGTCAAAACTATAGAGACTGAATTGAATCAAAAGATTAATTTTCCCAAAAAGTTTTTCTCAGACAAAATGCTTACCCCTAATCCAACACCACCAAGGCCAAACACAGCCACAGATGAGCCACTTTCAACCTTGGCTTCCTTCCAAGCAGCTCCAAAACCAGTTAAAAACCCACAGGAGATGAGGCTAGCATGGGCTGGGTCAACGTTGGGGTCAACTTTGACTAGGTAATTTGCTTCAATGACCATGTACTCTGCAAATGTGGAACAACTAAAAAGTTGGTATATCTTTTGGCCTCTTATGGACATCCTTGATGTGTTATCCAGCATTAAGCCGCTTAATGTAAGAGGGTATTTCAGGCACAGGTTGGATTCCTTTGAAATGCAGTTCTCACATTCTTGGCATTCACCAATATTTGTTGGAATCACAACATCCCCTACTTTTAGATCTTTTACTCTCTCCCCAATGCTCTCAACAACACTGCAATTTATTTGCTCAAATGCATTAGAATATATTGAAGGTATATAATGGTAAGGAAAGTCCTATAAAATTGACTCAACTATTTTGATAAAAAGATAAAGTTAATGTATGCCTATATCTTAAAAATCTAATATGGCGTCAAGAATCATTCAATATGAGACATGAGGCCTCCAAGACTCAAACTAGTCACATTTATAAATCATTTTCAACCAAGAATAACTTTAAACCTCATTAACCTTGATTTGAAGCCTAACAAATTTTTAACTTTACTCCTATTCAATATAAACTACACTCCCTCCACTCCTTCTTACAAGATATCATTGTTTGAAGGGGTATGTTCCTTTTTATAAGATGCCTTTTGGAGATGTTTAAACATTTAGTACATTTTTTTTAATTTTTACTCTCGATTAATTGTATTTCTTTTTCCTTGCTTTTTCGCAGTCATTCTCTCTCCCACCCACCTTTTTTATAATTTGGGAAATAAGTTGCAGTTTTTACATATTTATTTTCTTTAACCAATTTTAACTAACTTTTTAATAAAAATAATTCGATTATTGGTATTTTATAAAAAAAGAACAGAGGGAGCAATACATAAAGGTAAAAGTGTACATTCATATATAAAATTTAACGTAGCACTTATAAATGGGAAAAAGACAGAAAAATACCATTTGAACTTTAAAATCCCGCTGACAAGAATGATAATGGGATTAAGAAGAATGGTAATGAGATTGACAACGCAAATCTTTGTCAAAGGACTAATTTGGGATTTTGAAGTTCAAGTGGTATTTTTCTGTCTTTTTCCGCTTATAAATGGGAACAAAAAAAAAAAAACTTCCCTTCAGGAGTTAATTAACTAATTTGGACATCTATCAGCAAGCTACAATGCAAAGTGAGTGTGTGAGTACACACACAAGATAGGCAACTTACCCAACTCCTTCATGGCCTAACACTCGGGGAAACAGAGGCTGCACATAAAATCAAATCAAAGTATTAAATATAAATGTAATTTATGCGCAACATTGAAGATATTGAAGGCAGCTAATGAATTAATAATTAAGGAGGTCATGTGTTTATTTACGAGTGGAAGTCCTCTGGCCCTGAGGACGTCGGTGTGACAGACACTGGCACAGATCATCTTCACACGAACTTCCGTCGCCTTGGGAGGATCCACTTGAATGTCTTCCACCGTCACGTCGTTATCTCCGTCGCCCCACCACACCGCGCCTGCATTTTTATTATTATTCCCCAATTCCCAGAATCCATAACGAGATTGCCGGAATTAAGCCTTCTATTGAAGCATTTGAAAATTGAAATTACAACCACAAGAAGAAGAAGAAGAAGAATACCTTTGCATGTTATGACTTGCGGCGGCGTCGCCATGCTTACTCCGACTGTTACTGAAAATGAAACAGGTTTATTCAATTCAAAGCAATGAAAAGGAAATGGCTATATATTAAAGGGATGAGGAAGATAAGATTCGGACATCCATGTTGTTAGCGTGGACCTCGTGATGTGACTCAGATTTCTGAATTATTGATGCCGTTATGGCCCGTTTGGATCCGTGAAAATTCACAGTGGGACCCACGTTCAATAGGACAGTTTTGCCACTCTCCTTCAGGATTATAATAATGATAAATGAATTCATCTAATAAATTTAATTATAAAACTAAATGAAACACATAAGCATAAAATGTTTTAACATTTTTATTAATAATAACCAAAAAAATTAATTATTTTGTTTTAATTTTAAAACAAGGTCATTAAAGTCATTTACCATTTACTCTTCACTTTTTCACATCACACCATCATTTTCATCATACCAAATAAAAATTTTTTCTACCTTATTTTCTTTTTCCGTACAAATCAAACACTCATATGATAAGATATTTTCTGTTTCTTTCCATTATACACTTTTACTTTTTATTCCTTTCCAACCTTTTTTCTAAGCCGGAGCTCATTTGGATTAAAGAAAAGATTGGAAAGAAATGGAGCGGAAAATGCTTTGCCACGTAGTCATATAACTGTTTGGTTTGTATTATAAAAGAAAATAGGTTGAAAGGAAAATTTTTGTTTGATTTGAAAAAAATGAGGTAGGAAAATAAGCTAAAAGAATATTTTGTCTTTGAGTAAAAATATTATTTAAATGTTCTTAAGACCCACTCACCTTTTTATAGCATATTCAAGGTCACATCAAGAGGCTTTTATGTCTTTAGATATTTTCCCTCATCACTTGAAAATGGATTCCCACCAAAATTAATGGGAATCCATTGTCAATCATATGACTGAAAATTGATGAACCCAAAAAAATATTTTCCCACATAAATGGCAAAACAAACTGCCACCAACGGAAAAGCCCAATTTTCCCTTTTCCTCCTCTCATTTTCTCTGAACCAAACGGCTCATAGTGTCTCAGCGAAAATCTAAATCCGATTCTTTAAAGCAACAAAACAGAAATTTTGGTTCGGAGTGGACGTCAATCAACTGGCAACACCTGTCTGGTACTCTCTCTCTCTCTCTCTCTCTCTCTCTCTCTCTGCCTTTACTTCTTTTTAATCTTTTTTGTTGCTATTTCTTTTGGTGACATTTTTATTCCCATTTTTGTTAGTATTTAGTGTTAAAATAGTAAAATAATCACACCCGACTCCATCACTCCGTTGCATTTTACTTTAATTACAATGAACTTCTCTTTATTTAAAAAAAAATGTGCATTTAAACCCATATTGATTAAGAATAGTATGAAATTATATTTTTTAAATTAAATTTCATATTAAAATAAATTTTATTCACTAATGTATTCTTTTATCATTACTAATTCCCTAATTTTGACTAAAATTGTTCAAATAATTTAAGGTTTTTTATTTTTCTTAGTTTTATTTTTTACTTTTATTAAATAGTTATTTGTTCAATGGTTTTTATGTCATATGGGATAAAGGCTGAATTTATTTAATAATTGTAGATATGAAAAAATAAATTAAAAATTTGACTAAGTCTTTTAATAAATATATACTTGATTAAATGTGTTTATAAATGTTTGTAATAAATCCAGCATCTTGAGATATTGTTTCAGGTACATGCAGTGTTTTAAAGTATTTTGTGGTGCCCCTAACATCCTGAAATATTTTTCTGGTATATCTAGTGCCTTAAAGTATTTTTTCAAGTACGTCAACATCCAGTACCATAAACTATTTTTTTAGTGCATTCAACATCTTGAAGTATTTTTTTTATGTGTATCTAAAACCCTAAATTATCTAAAGTGTTAAATGCAAAATTACACAAAAAAATATTTTAGAGTAATAGATGCATATTATAAAAATATTTCAAAGTGTTGGATGCATCAGAAAATACTTTAGATATATCTGAAAAATCAGTTCAAAGTGTTGAATGCATCTTAACCCTAATTTCTCATATTTACATAATTTATAGCATATGATAAAAGAATGTGTGTTTGAGATATGTGTTTAGCTATTTAAAATAAATAAATATCAATAAATGCAATAAAAAATTAAAATTATAAATTTTATGATATAAAAAAATAATAAATTTTACAACATGTTGGAAAGTTTAAAAATATATGTATTAGAATTTTTTTTTTGTTATATAAAAAATTGTATTTTGGAAAATATAAATACTTATTCTTATGTTAAGGAGGAGTATAGTCAAACTTAATGCCAATTAAATGTTAGGTGAATAGAAATGAAATATCAAATATATATAAAGGAGGTTTATATAACAAAAAAGGTTTATACATCTTTTCAAACTACAAGAAAATTTTATGTAATTTAGATAAAATAGATAACTGATTAGTGCATTTTACTCTAATATTTATAGCTCACATGTCAACATCTGCTCTCCCTGTTTTTTTATTTTTTCACTAGGGTCAAAATTTCCTCTTGCTCATGATTCATGATGATCAATTTAAAATTTTTACAACCACTTCACGAAGGAAATGCCTGCTTATTGAATTTTAATTTTGACTGTAGACAAAAGTGGGCCTTTCTAACTTTATATTATATTTCAGTGTCATCCCTTAATTTTAAAAAATATATTTTCAGTATGTAACTTTAATACTATATTTTCAAATCATAATTTTTTTTAACTATCATTGTTATTTTAAAATTAAACTTAATATGCCAGCATTTTGATAATATTTTGTCGGCATTTAAAGTTTTAATATTAATATTAGATTTAAAAGCTAAAAACATTTCGCAAAATTAAAAAATAAAAATAAAATCTTGTATGAAATTACAGGTAATAGATTACCTTGATTATATTATATATGCCAAGCAGGTGCCTTGGAATCTAGTTCTGAAGTAATTGCGTTAAAAATTTGTGAGAAAAGAAAAGTCATGCTACTTATATAGATTTCTTGGTGTCGTGTGAAATACTTCTTATTCATAACGAAGATTTTTTTTTTTACCGCAGAAACTCATATTCAACTTTACAGCTTGTATAAATCAACAAAAAAAAAAAAGGTTAATTATTACATTTTAATTTTGATAAAGATATAAACCTCATAAATCACGGCACAAAAAGAGTGTGCATGACCAATAAGCTGTTAGTTGAGGCGATAAGGAGCTTCACCTTCATAAAGAGAAAACACAAGTTTAAATCCCGATAACCGTATTTATTGGGAGAAGTGAGAACTATTAACCCTTTAAACCTCGAAGGAGAATCTTTATCAAATGAGAGAGAGTGTATGTGTTTGAGCGCTTGCTATTTTATTTATGGTACTGACCAAAGCGTGTGATGCATTTTGGTCGAAAGAAAAAACGTGATGCATCACATTATATTATATACATATGCATCAACACGGGTCTGCTCCTTCTTGGCGTGGGTGGAATATAAGATTAATTAAAAAAAATCATCTGTTTTGGGATAAAAAAACTGGATTCTCTTGTCAGAGAGGCAAAAAAAGAAACTGGATTCTTTGAAGCTATAAAGAAAGTTGTTTTAGGGAAAATGACATACAGGTCTCAATAACTGAAAGTAATTACAGTGAAGTCCCATAGCATAAAAAAATAAATAGACATGTTATAAAAACATTTTAACAAGTTGTTATTTCGGATTTTTGCTACTTCACTGTAATTATCTTCGGTCCTTAGAACCCGCGCATCATTTTTCCTTTTTGTTTTTCATAACTCGCGCTCTCAACATATTCATAGAGAATCCAACTTACAACCTACACTTAAAAAAGCTTTACGGGTGAGGAAAGCCTTAACTCTTAACGGAGGTATTTAGTGTAATCGGGTGATAATTGCCACCTTGCCGTACGCTTATGAATAAAGTGTTGGTAAAATAAAAGAACATTCAATCTAGGAACATTAATTCACAAGAGGACAGTGATGTTTAATGGGATGGGTGTCTTCACTAACCTTTCTCTCCTCTTAATGACACAACTATTAGGACATATTTTAATGGATAAAATTTAATGCTATGTAAAAAGGATCAAACACTCCTTTCCCATGTTTAATACCAGTTGTTGTGACGAAATTGAAAGGAATTCGTCTTGACTTTAAAGTCTTGGCCCTTGGGGAACTAATTGAGCAATAAAATGTGCTGTCAAAGTAACTGTTACAAACTACTCCCTTCATTTTTTTTTAATAACAAATTTAGATAAGTTGAGTTCTAAGACTCACTAAGACCACAGTAGGATGCAACAGAATTTGAACTCACGTTTTTGTGGGTCAGGAGTCAATTCTTTACCATGAACCCGTCTTTGTTGGCTTCCTTTCAATTTTAAATACAATATATTGCTAATCAAAATCTTAAAATCAAAGGTTTTTTTATGAAAGCTTGGGTGCTATTGAAAATTAACATACAAGTGACACATGAGTCTTTTCCAATATTAAGATGGAGGAAAATTTTGAGGGGAAGAAAATCATGAGGGAAAAATCTTTAAAATAGTAATTTTTTTTTTACTATTTTTAAAATTTTTTCTTCCTAATATTTATTTCCCATATTTTTTTCCTTCATTTTTTTCCCATCCAAACACAATCCTTTGAGTAGGTTGAGAAGAAATTCTCTGGGTCGAACTTGACTGGTAATGGTGTTCTCCTTTTACAAGCAAAGACTAGGCCATTTCCATGTTTTCCATGGCCATTCTGATTACCTTCCCCACTTTTTCTTTTGGGGTTAAGTGAGGTTCCGGAGCTTACTGTTTCACTTTTTAACATGTTTAGAATTAAATTCAAAAAAAATAATTTTCTCAAAACCTTGGGCTTACACCTTGAAAGCCTAAATGATGGTACAAACAATTTTCTCGTAACACTTAAGTGTGTGTTTGTATTAACTTTTTTTAATAGCTTTTACGACTTACAAGGTAAGTGTGTGAGAGGAGTTTTGTCTCGGGTTATGCAAACCATGGTTTGAAACCATGATTTGAGATGTTGCCAAACACACACAAGTATAGACACTTTCACTAGTTGAGGATTCAACATTCAAATTTCACTTTGCCACATGATAAAAAATTAGTCCTTTCAACTAATTCACTTGAAATAATAAATGACAGTTAATTTACTCAATATGTCCTAAAGTAATTTTTTTCACTTTTACCCTTATTGAGAAATTTATTTAAAAAATGGTAATTTTTTTTTGAATTTACATTCTTTCACATCCATATGCTTTTTCAATCTCCAAGTCAATCCATCAATGAATAAAGTTGGAAAGTGAGTATTAATCAAATGAGCAAAATAAGAGAAAGAACATTAATTATATTGCAAGTGACTTATATTATGGACAATATCTTCCTTTTAGAGGTGTCATATATTGTGCGCTGGAGGAAGTATATATATGTATAAGTAGCTCCCCACAATCAAAATTAT
This sequence comes from Inga laurina, assembly GCA_963855925.1. Lineage (NCBI taxonomy): Eukaryota > Viridiplantae > Streptophyta > Magnoliopsida > Fabales > Fabaceae > Inga > Inga laurina. The sequence continues at coordinate 5,415,057 of OY979706.1, read as the reverse complement.
TTTGTGCTGCTATAAAATAATAAAAATAGAGAATTTAGGATCTAATCATGAAACTATACCAACTCTCATAATCTCCAAGCCCGGCCCAATGAGGCCCACAAACCCAAATATCTCTCTTTTTTTGGGGCCTTCCAAGGCTGAGTCTCTCGGCTTCTCTCTGTTTTTTTTTTTTTTTGCAGTGTTTATCATTTTCGGAGTTTCCCTGAGGTTGTGGACTGCAAGTACGAATCAGGTATTGTGTGTGTTTGGATTAGTTTTTGGAGAATGATTTTTATACTTTATAAAGTAAATATGTTAGAGGAGTTTTATCTCAACTTATAAAAAAGGGCTTTTGAAACCATTGTTTCGTGGTTTCTCAAACACTCACTACTAGGAAATAAATACTGAAAATATTTGAGTTATTGCTTTATGATGTTAGAAACACCTAAAAAAATATTTTTGGTTGCTGGATAAAGCTTAGCTTGTTTTAATTTTGGTCTAATAAGCTTATAACATCTTTTCAGTCATTTAACTCGAATGTTAGTAACAAAATATATTGGCATTAAAACTTTTAATATTGACAAAAAATCACAAATCCTGATATACTGAGTTTAATTATTAAAAAATAATAATGATGGGTACAAAAAATAGGGAAAATTAAAATGAAGGATATGAAGGAAAATATATTTATTGATGAAGATCATAAAAATTGTAATTATTTAGAAGAACCAAATACAAGAATATAAAATTGAAAAATACTAAAATGACCCTAACAAAATCTTTTGCATTCCCTCCAACATTCTATTTTTAAAACTAACACAAAATTCTAACTTTCACTAAAGTACACAAAAATTTTCTCAATTCTCTCATTTTGACAACTTGCATAGATATCTATGGGGAAAAAAATACATTCTTTAATTTTGTCAAAATTATAATTTTTTAAAAAGCAACAAAAATTTTAAAAAAAATCTGTAATTTTAATAAAACTCAAGGTATTTTATAATTTATTATAGATATTTAACCAAGAAAGTTTATACTATTAATTTTTATTTTAGAAGAAAATTATGTGTGTTAGGAAATTCATTTAATTTTAATAAAATTTAAGAAAATATGAATAATTTATTATATCTAAATAATTAAATGACTATGGAAATTGGTGAAAAAAAATTAAAAATTATGATTTTAATCATTCTTAATTAAATAATGTATTGATTAAATGAATATGAAGCTTGATAGGAAAAAAAAAAAAAGATATGAGCATGCTAGTATGTGACATGTGAATGATGGGTGATCATCGTTTTAATTTTAGTTATTTTTTAATTATGAATACAATGGAGGAAGCTTAATTAGGGTCAATTTAATAATTTTATATTTATATTGTGACATTTGATCCTTTTAAGTAATTATAATTTTTATGTTTTTTTATAATAAAAATAATTTTCTCTAAGTCCTTTATTTTAAATTTATCCAAAAAAAATATAATTCAAATTGACGTGTTAAAGAAAAATTAATGGATGAAATTGAAAAATGGTATAAAGTTAAAGGATAAAGTTAAAAAAAATCAAATTTATACTCTTTTTTCAAAAATCAATTCCTTAAACATGGATATATTTTATTTAGTTCGAAACTATTTTTTGATAAAGAAAAATGATATTAAAGCAACCAGAGTTTACAAGTTACATGTAGATAAAATGATAAGATAAAATATTAAGAAATTATAAAACATAGACTTTAGAATAGCGCTAATACCAACAACAGTAAAATCAAAAAATAAAGTTAAGATTTCTTGTCAAATAATATTTACTATTTAATGATGGATATGAAGGAAAATTACTTAGTGCTACATTAGGCTGAAGATTTGACGGAGGTTGCTCCACACATCAGAAAATTTCCAATTTTAGGATTTTTTAAGGGATTGTAAAATACCAGATCCTGAAAAATAAATTATTAAAATAGGGCAGGATCTGCCCTTCAAGTTGGAGGGTGGATGTGACTTTTTAACTTTAGATTTACAGATAATCAATTAATCATACAGATGCCGTAATGAAGAAGCAATGAAAAGACTTGGGAGATCCGATCTCGCCTCCACGAAAAAGGGAACATCTCTTTGACCCATCAACAAAAATGTTCAAACCTCCTTGTGATTTGACCAAATTACCCTGCCTTTCTCGCTCTATTTACGCTCATGTGTGTGTATAACCGTATATATTCTCCACAAATTTGAAGGATTAAAAATAGAGTTAGGAAAAAAGAATCAATACAAAGTATAAAAAGATGTTGCAACATGAGGTCCTGAAAAGTAGCTCTATCTACTGGCCAAAAAAAAGAAAGAAAGAAAAGTAGCTCTATCATATTGTAGATGCATGTTCTCAAGTTGTCTGTCAAATAGCATGTAAGAAAATAAATAAAAAAATTTCAATTAATTCAAATGTAATGAACAAGAAACGAAAAACTAGATCGGGCAATGAACCGGTCACAGTACATGTTCAAGGGTTAATGGGTCAATCGGAATTTAAACGGTAGTTGAACCGATCATATTAAAATATTATAATTTATTAGTGACAATATATATATATATATATATTAATATATTTTTAAACTTCTATAAGTAAAAATGAAGATTTTTAGAAAAAAAAAATGCTTAAAATCTATTAGTATTAGTTATAATACCTATACATATGTAATGATATCTCCTTTTCTATAATTATTATATCCTTTTAAATAATTTTTTATTATTTTCTTCATTTTTTTTAGATTTATTCTTTCTTTACCTACTTTTCTCTTCATTTTGGTCTTTAATATTCAATTTTCCCTAAAAAAATAACACACATTAACAATTAAAAACTAAAAAAAAAAGAATTTGGTTGGATCACCGATTTTGATCAATTTTAACTAATCCAACTAGTTTCATGGTTTAATAATAGATCTAACCAGACCACTGACCGGTTCCCGGTTGAACCAGCCGATCCGATCCGATTTTTTATTCATCGGTAATGAATATGTAATCTGAGTAGAAATGTAACAAGCATACCATTTAATTTGACCCACATGAATACCAAAAAAAATTTGATATCTCTTAATTAATAATTAAATCAACAATGAATATAAATATATAAATATATATAAATCCCTCCAATGATTTAACATAAAGGGGGAGATGGAATCTATTGGGAATATTATAATATTACTTTTATTCGCAATCATTTTTTTTTGATAAATATGTAAAATGTTGACTGAAATACAGAAAATGATGATTGGGCAAGTAGGTAAGCATATGAAATTAAAGCGTTCAATGTCCCATGATTAATGAAGAATGGCCCCCCATGGGCCACCCTATTGACTTTCTTTATTTTTTAATTAGTACTGTAATATCTATAATAATAATTAATAATCTACATATTATCCATTGGCAAAAAAAAAAAAAAAAAAACAACAACATATTATACGGGGTAACACCATTTTCACTCGTAAAACAGGGCTGAATGAAAATTGAGAAAAGTCACATCGAAGAGCCGCCACAATTGAAGGGACAATGCTTAGTTTTGACAAAACAAATCTCCACTGTAATTCTTCTGTTTGGATTTCTTATCAACTTCAGCGGTTGATAGTTAATTTACAGAAATTTTAAAAACTATCATTTACATAAAAGTACATGCTAATGTTCTAACAATATTCTCTTTAATTATTACGTTGGATATGACACTTTTGATAAAAATATCACTTAATATTGGTAATTAAAAGTGGGAGTTTAAAAAATTATAAATGTAAAAGATAAAATAAATTGATGTCTTAGATTTAAAATTTAATTTTTTTTTTTACTAAATCTTACCTTCAACACAAAAAAGGATACAATTTCTGTATTTCATATTAATATGACTTAATACAAATAGTAATAATATTGATTATGATAAAATTGATTTTAATTGGTTAGTCACTAGCTAGTCATTATAATTACCACAACCTAAATTCAATTTAGTTGTTTTCATAAAAAAAGGGAAAATTATATTTAGGTCCCGGACAAAAAAAAATAAAAAAATAGTCACTAGAAATTTCAAAACTATATTTAAGTTTTATAGGATTTTTTTATAATAAATTTTAATCTTCTAACAAGTCTATGAGTCTATATTAACAAGTTTATGGGTGTCAATTGATAAATCTATAGGTATTTAAAAATTGAAATTTATTATAAAAAAATTACACAGGATTTAAAAATAATTTTAAGATTTTTAAAAAAAAATTCATATTTTCTTTTGTTTGTGGTCTAAATGTAATTTTTTTTAAAAAAAAAGTACAGCAGTCAACATCTATAAACAGTAGACAGGCAGTAATCATGATGAGTCAGTGTAAGAGCGGGGACAGCAGTTAATGCGTCACTCCTTGTTTTTGCGCAGTTAGTGGATCACTGATACTACTACATTAAATTAAATGCCTTGTACTACTCTATTTATTTAATTAAAAGATAAATAATATTATTAATATTTATTAAATCAAGCTTTCTAATCACATATATTATTTTATTATTATTGTAGTAGTTCTTAAAATACGTATGTATATTTATAAATTTTTCTATGAATTCTTATAATGTATATTAGAATCTATAAATTATTGTATAGACATTTGTTATCTTGATATTATTAATTGTTAAAATATTTACGTACACTTAGGGGTGGAAACAGGTCAGGCGGACTGTCAGGGGCCTGTAGCCTGGCCTGTCAGGCTAAAAGGCCAGGTCAAAGCTAAAACAAAAGCATGTTTTGCTTAATAGGTCAGGCCAAGGCCTATTGACAGGCCTGTTAGACCTGTCAGGCCTGCCTGAGCCTGTAAAAATATTTTAAAAGAAAATCAGATAAGGGTTAAAGGATAATTTCGCCTGAGCTTGTAAGTTTTAGCCTATTTTTTGCCTGTTTAAGGAGGCATGTTTTCGGCCTATTGGCCTATTTTGCAGTGTAGCCTGTAGACCTGTCGGTTTATTTAACAAATTTTAAAAATTCAGGCCTCCTTAACAGGCTTCAGGCCAAGCCCAAGCCTAAAAATTGGCCTTCAACAGGCCACAGACTAAGCTCAGGCCAGTTTGTGCCTTAACAGGCTAGGCTTGTTAAGGCAAAAGCCTAGCTTGTTTCCACCCCTACCCACACTTATAAATTCACCTATAGAATACAAACACTTGTTATATTATTATTGTTAGTTGTTAAAATGCATATATACACTCTTAAAATCACCTATAAATTTGACCTATATAAGTTATGTTTGGAATAACTTATTTTTAAGAAGTAAGTACTTATTATAAGTCGAAATAAAACTCTTTTCACATACTTACCTCATATATCATAAATCACGAATTATAAGCACTCAGTGCTCGCCTTTTTTTACTTATAAATGCTTATAAATCGTGATTTACGGTATAAGAGATAAGTATGTGAGGGGAGTTTTATTTCGACGTATTTAAGAAGGACTTATTATCTAAAAATAAGTGATGTCAAACATGCTTTTATAACTAAAAAATAAGCTATCCCAAACGTACACATAAGCAACTAGATATAAGCTTTTTTCCCTCAATTAAACAATCTCAAATTTAATAAAATGATTTGATTAACAAGCATGGTAAAAAAAAATAATAAGAAAATATCTTAGAGGTATACCAAAACGATAAGAAGCCATGATGGTAAAAAAATTATAAGAACCAATAATTGAGAAAAATTCAATTGAAGTTCTTTTTTAATAATATATCTTCTTGCCCCTAATTGTTTCACATCAATTCTCCCATGTATTTAATTAAAAAAAAGAGTGATGATAGTCACCTCATAATAAAAAAAAACACTTAAGACTTTTTAAAAATAAAATAGTTATAATTAAGTTAAAATATTTTCTTGATGAAATTAAATTATAATCTTTAAAAATAATAAATATAATAGTTTATCAGTGCGATCTCAAAAAAATAATTTTTTATAATTCACAAGGGTCAAATTTTATAAAGTTTGAATTTTTATATAATATTTTCCTAAGCCATACCAAACACCCATAGATTGAGCGTAAGTTTGCCGCCAAGGCGTGCCAGGTGGAAACGCAATCTGAAAATAAAAATGAAAAAAATAATAAAAAAATAGCACTTTGTCCAGCTCACATAGAGACTCTGCACTTTTTGATAAAAGTTCAATCAAATAGGACAATTAATAATTCATTTTTTAACAATAAAGAAATAACATCAACAATCACACGGACACAGTATAGCCAGAAAGTCTATGATTCAATATGAATGTGGAGTAAAGAGTCCTGTGTGTGTAGGTTAACTTCTTCTTCTTCTTCATGTGAGTGAGGGACCGATAAAAAGGAAAGGCCTAACCTTTTCTCTTTCACTGAGAAAAAGACTTTGGTCCCACTTGCATATGTAAATATATTTTTTTAACTCTGTGCTTTGCACTTTTTATCAGCTTTGCTTCTGTCACGTACCTATTTACAAATTACAAACACACACATCATCATAAAAACCCCAATTCCATTATGCTCACATCTTACACCTATACACCCCCACTTCCCCGTAATCTAATCTACACAATCCACCTCCATTTCATATCTATCTGAACTGAGGAGAGAGAGAGAGAGTGAGAAAGAGAGAGAGAGAATCAGCAGTGTGTTTTGTCGAAAAAGTCCTGCTTTTACTTCTAGGGTTCCTTCTTCCCTTTACCTGTTTTTTCGCTTCTGCTACTATTTTGTATATCTGAAAAAGAGGCGCCCTTTACTGATATTGTCTTCTCCCTGCCTTTCTGGCCTTGAGGTAAATTCCTTCTCTCTCTGTTCTTTACCTTTTTGCTTTCATCTTTCTTCTGTGTGTTCTCTGTCACGGTTCGTATGTTTCTGGGTTTTGTGAGGAACGGAAGAGGTAAGAATTTACGATTTCTCTGGTTATTGGATTAGATTTGGTGGTATCTGATGCCGTGTTAGAGATGTTTCTAATTTTCTGGTCGTTTAGAATTGATCTGCTTCTTTCAAACTCATCTCTTAGCTGATGTTTGGGAAGCTTAATTGAAAAATCAAGTTTAGTTTTTAATTTAGTGGTATTTCAGCTCGATTTCTTGACGATGATGAAAAATGTCCTGTTTTGAGGTGGAAGGTGTTTCATTCCTTTGCTTCAAAATGATAATTCAGCTATAAAAAATTCCGTTGAAGTGTAAAATGTTATTTTTGCTCTAAATCTGAAGTCATATTGTCTGTAGAAATTCTTCTCAGGAATATAATAGAAGTAATTATTTTCTTAACTATGATTTACAATCGATTGTCTAGAAAGTAGATAGTATCACCCTATCTTTCCACTGGCAGTTTCAGCAGGAAATGGTTTTTATTGTTTTCTTTTCAAGTCCTCCACGTTTTTTAAAAAATTATTCTGATATTTTGAGTTTTTTATAGGGAAAATGACAGCAAAAGAACTTTGAAATTGTAATATCCCAAATCAGCTATTTCCCAAAAAAAAAAGAGTTATGAATTTGCTTATCAAGTCTCGACATTCTTTTATCAACTCTTGATAACAAACCTGATTTATAATTTTACAACTGTAAGTTCTTTTTTTGTCATTTTCCCCTTTTTTTATACTCACAAACACACAAACTTTCTATCCCCCCCCCCCCCTCTTTGGGTTTGGGCTGCAATTTTTATGTTGGAACCCATTTTGTATATTAGACCAAGACATTGTTCCTATGCTTAAAACTTTTAGTTTGAAATCATACATATTTTTTCCTCTTCTATTTATATTGCTAACTAAATTGTATCTTGACAGCGGTAGAATTCGCAGCTTCAAATTTTGGCGCATTGTTGAAGTTCTTTTGAGTTGTAAGAGACACAACTCAATTCTGCTTCATCAACTCGGAAAACAAAGGCAATTTTGTTTGGTCAGCAGATATTGCTGTTGGATAGAGGTTTGCTAGTTGAAGAATTCTTTCTCTAGATAGCAACCAACCTAAGAGTCAGCTTAAAGATGGGTTATATATGTGACTTTTGCGGAGATCAGAGGTCCATGGTGTACTGCCGTTCTGATGCTGCATGTTTATGTTTGTCATGTGATCGAAATGTTCATTCTGCTAATGCTCTTTCTAAGCGTCATCAAAGAACCCTTTTATGTGAGAGATGTAATTCACAACCCGCTCTTGTACGGTGTTCTGAAGAGAAGATTACACTATGTCAGAACTGTGATTGGTTAGGTCATGGTCCTACTACATCTTCTTCAACACATAAGAGGCAAACAGTCAATTGCTACTCTGGCTGTCCTTCAGCAGAAGAATTTTCTTCAATATGGTCATTTGTCTTGGATATCCCTTCCATGGGTGAAACTACATGCGAGCAGGAACTAGGTTTGATGACCATTAATGAGAACAGCAACAAAAGTGCCTGTGTTCCTCCAGAAAGCCAGAATGTATCTGGTTCAGCTCAAGTAACTGATTTAGACAGCTTCAATAAGTCTTGGGCTGGGGCCTCTGCAATACCTGAGTCAAGCTCAGAACTTCATATTCTAGGCCCATCAACTGGACCTACAAATGAATTTTTGCCCAAGGTATTAACCCAAGACCATATTATCGATTTGAGTATGAGCATCATAGCCAGCAGTTGCTTTGTTCGTGAGCCTTCCAGGAAATCAGTTCTTTGTCCATTTGTTTGTGGTTTGATTTTTTTGTTCTTGCATAGAATCGGTAGAGTAAGTCTAAAACTGTTGGGGAAGTGATTTTTCTAAGTAGATTCCTGGTTCACAATCTCATTTGAGCAAGTTTTAACCCGTTTGTTGAATTTCAAGGCTCAGTATCACCGTGGTTTCATTTTCTAAACAGCCATTGCAGTATTATACATTGCTTTGCTTTGGTTATTCCTACCAACTCTTTCATCAAAGATATACATGGAGTTAACGAAACTTTTTCGGCTCTCCTTTTATGTTGGTGACTTGAACTCAACTGGGAACACTATATCTAATTTTAACCTATTTAGTGCATGCTAGTTCCAATTTTTGTTGGACAAGCAAACTGTGCATCTAAGGACCAACTTTCCAAGGGAGGATGTCACAAAATATTGTTCCTACACATGAGCTAATATCATGTTCTCTTTTTTTTCTGGGTAGTGTTGAAGGTGAGTGCAAGTTAATTTGACGGTGTGCTTTTAAGATGAATTCATTTAGGCTACTGCAGTAGTTAGGAGGCATCAAGTCTTGCTGAGTAAAATTGTGTGATCCATTTTAGGGTTGCAGGACGTTCTCTTTCCATGGGTGCAAACTGTTTCCCAAATTTTGACTCGTGGATTTCAATGATAATGGATGACATGTGATTTCTTTGTGGATGATATATTTGTATATTTGTATGCCTTTCAATTATTGCCTATTATTTATATGATTGACTGAAATGAATTGCATGTTTTATAGCTTTTTATGCTAAAATTCTTGTAGTTTCATTTATGTATCTCACTAATCTTTTGTAATTAATATGTAGTTATACAGTCCCCGTACAAAAAGTCCTGCACCATATGAAAATGATGAAGATGATAACCTGTATGGTGATTTTGACATGGATGAAGTGGATCTGGATCTTGAGAACTATGAGGAACTTTTTGGAATGACTCTTAGTCATTCTGAAGAACTCTTTGAAAATGGTGGAATTGATAGCTTGTTTGGGACAAAGGATGTGTCTGCTGGTGGTGATTCTAATTGTCAGGGATCTGTTGCTGCTGAGGTAGTCCATTTTATTTTTCTTTGTCTGTGCTGACCTTTTGTTTTTTTATCAATGAAGCTTCTTCATTTGATTTCCATTTAACTTTGATCTATCCTACTGTGAATATTTTCTTTAAATAATATGAGAAACCTGAACTATCCTATATTCCTAATACAAAAGATATTGACCATAGGTTTTGATTGGCAGATTCAGTCTTCAAATCTAAAATCTTAATGGGATTAGTATTCCTTACATACAATGTTCTAGTGTATGCACATGTGTAGATTATTGTTTTCCTTCATTCATGATTAAAAATAGGCTTATAATCAAATTCCAGTTGGAACTTCTCAAGCTAATTGCATGCGGCATAGTCCTCAAAAAGATTCTAGTTGACTCTCCGCTTTTATTTGATGAAGGATTTAGGTCACTCTGCATGTTTTTCTTCCTCATCTGTTTTGTTGAACTTTGAGGTCTTATCACTTTAATTTGTTTTTGGTCCATGCTGAATGTGTGATAGATATGCATGTAAAGAAATTGAAGTCATTGAAGAGAATTTTAAACCGGTACTGTATTTTTCGGTCTTCCGAAAATCACTGTTGTGATATGAGAGAAAAATATTATGTGGATATTCGAACTGTGATATGCCTTATCTCTCTGAGTTTGTGACTGAGTTTAATTTTCCTCCTTTCTCTGTCTATATTCTACTTTGATACTTTGTCTCCCTTATCTCTCTGCCTTTTACTTTTCTCTTTTCCCTGCATAATTGTAGTGATAGTGGGGAGAGGCATAGATGGTGAAATGAGGGGGGGGGGGGGGGGGAATCTCCTGCTTCACTCTTGTGTCTAGGCTTTTTCATGTGTGAGACTCCTGTGAAATTGAATAATATATAGATGATATGGTTGAGGCAAACTAGTATGCATTCCTGTCTGGTCTTTTAGGGAGAATGTTGATGGAACAGATGACTAAAATTGAAAACAGTAACTTAGATCCTAAAATTAAAAAGATTCCTATTTGTGTACAATTGGATAGCTGAGCTTGTGACTAATAAGGTGTAGGATTGGATATACTTGAATGTTGTGGTTATCCTTCTGACTTAATTTTGCACCACATATTTTTGTAACTATGTAATTAGTTATTAAAATAAATAAATAAAGGGCTAATTGAGAATCCTGATTGTCCAGGAATGAGGTATCTAAAAATAATAAATAGTTAAAGTAGGGTTTACTAAAATATTTTTGTATTTTCCTTCCACTGGCTTTTTATTTTTTCCCCTTTAAGTGGCATGCAAATCGGTTTGAGCAATAAGATGTTCAGTTGTTCACCGTTCAGTTTTAAGTTTGGTCTCATCCTTTTCATGAAGAACTCATGCTGGAAAGAACATTTTTGTGTTGGCAGTGTGAAATGATGCAGCATTTTTTTACATTATTTATCTAAAGATTTGGTTGTTGATAGAGCTCAATAGCATTGTGCGATCCATGTAACCTACCCGAGCTAGTGGGATAAGGCTTGTTGTTGTACTTATAGTTAGTGTGTCCAGGTTTCATCAGCTGGACTGGTCAATGCGGTGCAACCAGCGTACAGCAATGCAGCCTCTGCAGATTCAAATGTGAGCACTAAAACTGAACCGATTCTTTGTTTTGCGGGGAAGCAAGCGCAATCAAATCTTTCTTTTTCCGGGGTCACTGGAGATAGTAGTGCTGGAGATTATCAAGACTGTGGTGCTTCTTCAATCCTTCTCATGGGAGAGCCTCCTTGGTGTCCTCCTTGTCCTGAGAATTCAATACAATCTGCCAACCGCAACAATGCTGTCATGCGTTACAAGGAAAAGAAGAAGACACGCAAGTAAGTATATTCCTATGAAAATCTATGTATACAATGGTGCTGATTTAACTTCATGGATGGTTGAGAACGAATTATGATGGTCATGACTCCATAATCAAGTTTTATAGATATTCTGGTAAAATACTGTAACGATCAAACTGATAATTTGACCTTGAAAAAGGAAAAAGAAATGAGCTTTCTGATTAGAACTTCTTTATTAGCACCTGTGATATGTTTAACAAGTTCCTTGCTCAAATTTTAGCGTGATCGTCTACATCTCTTTCTTAATGTTGTTTTACATAAAAGAAACTTTCGGGTTGTTTTGATATTATAAATATAAATTATTTGGTTTGCTCACCTTGCAAGTTTTGCTTTTAAGCTGTATACTTGCTAGATGACTGAAATAAATTGTGGTTCTTATTTTTTAGGTTTGACAAAAAAGTGAGGTATGCCTCTCGCAAGGCAAGAGCCGATGTCCGAAAGCGCGTGAAGGGCCGGTTTGTCAAAGCTGGGGAAGCTTATGATTATGACCCTTTGAGCCCAACCAGAAGCTATTGAGTGTACAACTTTCTAACCATCCTCTATAAAAAGGAAAGAAACATTCCATATAGCCGCAAAACAAAAATGTGATCCTTACCTCAAAATCAAAACAATATTTGATGCATTCTCCTTACACCTTATGACAGGCTCTCTGGTTTGATCACAGGACCTAGATTTGTCTTCGAGGGAAAAGGGAGAGCATAATCGAGGTGGTCCGATGCTTCCAACCGTGCAAGCTCAGGAGCCGACTCGGTGTCCTTCACTTCGAAGGGTATGCAAAAAGATGTAATGTGAACTCACAAATATCACATGCACTGCACAACTCTTACAGGCAATATGCTCTTATTGCCTCTCTGTTTAACTCAACAAAATCACGCCGCGACCGGAAAAAACTAAAATCAAAAGAATCCTCCTTCTTCAGCCTTAAATCACCCACTGGGTTTATCAGCATATTCTATGTCATAATGTTAGATAAAGCCTGCTTGTGGCATTATAAGTAGCTCTACTTAATAGTTGCAGACAAGCTACAAGGTTGTATGTTGTAATGTTATTTTTTGTCCCTTTATTTTTGGTTTGATCTTGTGTACAGCAGATTTTGCAGTTGAGGTATAAATTGCAGAACAGGGCTGAGGTCGGAGGAACTGTAAATTCAACGGACATGTATAGAGTAGGATGATCCTAATATGGAACATGGAACACTCTGCAGAAGACTTGTACTCAAATAAATAATATGGAAATAATTATAAGCCACATTATTCATGACATTTAAATAGTGTGGCTTTTTTTTTTAAATATAAAGGAATATTCAATGTGTATTTTGTACTTTCATTGGTTAATTAGTGCGTTTGAACTGCATGTTTGAAGAGAGACTATCTCTTGAATTAAATTTTATGATAGATTATATGTTGGGTGGATAAAATCTTTTCCGGAGCATAATATAATAATATAATTTATTAATATCTTTCAACAATTTGTTTTTTATTTGATTAATGATATTAAGAATTGTCGTGAGTCGTGACGATGTTTCTTTGAATTTGATTTCACTTGACTAATTAAATTCCAATGGCAGACAATTAAATCAATCCAAATCGGATAGAGATAGGTTTGTCTGGGATGGTTTTTACTTTTTAGAGCCCTCGGGGGCAAAAGTCATATTGGGTGTTTTTTTACTTTCTTTTTTCAAGTGTTTGGGATTTTTTTTTTTAAATTGGGTTTTTGGCAAAAAAAAAAAAAGAGGCTTAAATCATAAGTCAAAATTTTGTTTTTGGCTTTTTCATCATAAAGAGAGAAAATTAGCTTATGAAAGAAATATGTTGTGTCCCCTTTTTTTTAATTAAAAGGGTGAAGGTGCAAATTTGGCAATAAACAATATTGTCAGGAGCGTCTGGAAGACATATCTATTTTCGGGTGTAAAAATGGCAATCAACTATTTTTTTGGGAGCAAATTTGGCAACGCCGTTAAAACACACTTAACGGCCGTTAACTTTTAAAACATGGGTCCCAACAGGCTTCTCCATCTGTATTATTTTAATATTTTTTTAACGAAAAAATATCACTTAGGCCACATAGAAAAAATTTCATTTCAGATAACCCTCAAAAGATTCTAAAATATCACTGTCAGTAAAAATAAATTAAGCTTTGCAGTGAGATTTCAGAATTTTTTGGGGGTTATCTGAAATGAAATGATTTCTATGTGGCCTCAGTGATATTTTTCCATTTAAAAAATATTAAAATAATATAGATGGAGAAGCCTGTTGGGACCTAAATTTCAAAAGTTAACGGCCGTTAACTGTTTTTTAATGGCGTTGCCAAATTTGCTCCAAAAAAATAGTTGATTGCCATTTTTGCACCCAAAAATAGATAAGTCTTACAGACGCTCCTGACGATATTGTTCATTACCAAATTTGCACCTTTGCCCTAATTAAAATACTATTTTAGTCCTTATTATAAATTCTTATGGATGAATTTTTTTTTTCTTAAATAGCATTTCACTTAAAAGTTAATAATCATTGTTTTCTTTTTTTATCCATAATTAATTCTCATTGGAAATAGAGAAAGATGAAAAAGATCTAAGAGAATTAGTCAAAATAAACTTATAACAAGGATCATAGTGGAAATTTTTATGACAACACTCTGATTTAGGTCCATGAGAAATTTAATTGGTGAGAATTACTTGATAAATTTCAAATTATGTTGTGATCGATTTGATCTCTATTGAAGATGCAAAGTTGTGTTTATTGCTTAATGATCTCTATTTGTTTATGTTCATGAAACTCTTTTTTAGTTCATGAATGATTAGTTATGTAATATTATTTAATAAAAAAACTTTATATTTGTATGATTTCTAATTTATATGCATTTTTATTCATTAACTATATTTAATTATGTATTTTAGCATTCCCAAATTTTCCTAGTTAACTTTTTTTCATTTTTTTATAATTTTTGTTTTTCTCTTATAATTATCACAATATATATAAATATAATATATATGTATTACTACCTCCGGTCCTAAATATATGACATAGTTTGTAGTGCAAATTACACTACAAACTATGTCCTATATTTAGGACCAGAGAGAGTATTTAATAAGATTCACATTCTTTTGAATCATTTCTCATCTAAACTTGCTTTTTAAAATAATTATCCAAATAAGTTTTAAACTTTTAATTTCAGAAAAGTCACTTATTTTACCGCCAATATAAACATAAATCACATTACACTATCTAAATTTTACCCTATCCTAAATCTGTGAAAATCATATTATAAAAAAAATCACTTTTGTCACTGTTATTCCAAACACACACAATATTTATTTGAAAATTTTGTTGGCAAAAAAACCAAAAAAAAAAAAAAAAAAAAAAAAAAGTTGAGTGGTGCAGAAAAATTTCACGTAGTCGTACAAGAATTGTGCCCACTAAAGTCAATCGTAAAAGGCCTTTTCGTCAATAACTTATATTTTTTTTTACATTATCATTCAGTATTTAATTAGGGGTTGGTTGCCACCGCTCTCATTATAGGTATCTCATATAAGACTTAAACTTTAGATCTAATGCAATCTTACATCACTAGATTAACTTTATGTCGGGAGTTAATAAAATTTTTAAATTAGTACTCTTTATTAATTTTCCCTATGCTCTTTTTTTCATATTAACCAAGTAAATAGAAAAATTCAGTTAACATCAAGAGCTTGTAATTCAACACAAAATTAATTGAAAACTACGTAAAAGCAAGTTAAGATTTTTTTTAAAAAAATGAAACTAAGATATGAGATATTTAGCGATATTGTGAATAATAAAATTAAATGCGATGATAATTTGGCGTTACCTTATTGGAGTTCCAAGAACAGAGATATGAAAGTATCAAAAAGAAAGAGATATGAAAGTATCAAAAAGAGAGAGAGAGATATGAATTGTAAAGGGAGAAAGAAAGAAAGAAAGTAAGCAGAGATACGATTAAGATTTTGTTTTGTTTTGGGTTTGGGACAGACGGGAGACCAGATTTTAGGTACCAACAAACACATGTAACACCAAAAAGGAAACATCCATGTGATTGTTGGCTTAAACACGTGTCATATTCCAAATCCTTCTCCAACCCACTTACTTTTTCTTAAAAAAAAAAAATGAGATTTTTATTTTCATTTTTTAAGAAATTAGCATTTAATATTACAAATCTACAAAAATTATGAGGTATAAACAAAAAGAGTCGTGTGGGTGTGTTCTGCATTGCATTTATTTTCAGGAGGATTTATTTTGTCTTCTTTTTTATTGGTCTTTAAGCTTGATACAATTCGTTTTATTATATATATATATATATATATATAAATCTCACTTTAGTTCTTATTATAAATCTGGTTTAACAAAATCTCATATATCAAGAAATGAAAATTAAGGCATTTGACTTTTCTAAATTTACCCTTCTTTAATAAGTACAGAAAAAAAAATGTTCTACATTTTTTCTCACGAATTTATTTCATTCATTATGAGTAAAATTGACAAAAAGGCATTGATGACTTTAAGGCCTCATATTTAGAACAAAATTTTTTTTTACCTATGAAACTTATAATAAAAATCAGAGTGGTGTGTGTAATAGTAAC
Source organism: Inga laurina (assembly GCA_963855925.1). Classification (NCBI taxonomy): domain Eukaryota; kingdom Viridiplantae; phylum Streptophyta; class Magnoliopsida; order Fabales; family Fabaceae; genus Inga; species Inga laurina. The sequence goes on along the minus strand of OY979706.1, from coordinate 5,398,947 downwards.
TCTTAAAATTTTTTTAATAAACTCCACTTATTGTAGGTCACGTTAAGTTGGATCACATTGATTTTTTTTTTCAGAGAAAAAAAATATTTAAATACTATTTGAATTTTAAAATTCTAAATCAGTGATTTCTCAAAAATCTGAATTATCAATTGCTATACTCTTTTTGTCAATCCCATTACTTTTATTGTCAACAAAATTAATTTGGGATTTTGAAGTTTAAGTGATATTTAAGTGTTTTTTTCCATTTTTTCTAACCATAATTTTCTCTATAAATAATATTTGAATTTGAGGTGTGTGTGTACATATATAATTGAATTTGAGGTATTGTTAGAGGATAATAAATGCCAAACCACTTGAACTAATTGTCACTGCATAATTCCTCAAACCAACATATTTAATACTTGGGAGAATATCATTTAGGTCCCAAATAAAGAAAATAATATATTGATAAGTCCCATAATTTGTTAATAATGGCTCTTTCATTTGTCAATGGGGGCTTTTCTGATATTATTTCTCTTGTTTTGAATATAAATGATATTCTTCCTTAATACTACCCTTAGTCCTAAATATAAGACACAGTTAAATTGTTTGAGTAGATTAAAGAAAATAATTAAATTACTTTAAATAATTTATATTTATCATTTTTTTAAACTAATTTGTCTGACTTATAATCTGATATATGATTTAATCATACACAGCATATGATAAAAGTAAATAACTTATTTAGCTTCTATAATCTTTCTAAAAGAAAATCAGCATAGGTCTTTTATTTATGACTGGAGGTAATATAACTCTTTTGCCCATACATTTTTGTCCTGGTTCATTTTTTCAAGTACTCCTTTGGATCCACAATATAGAACGCTTTTAGAAGATTAACTTGATCTAAAATAAGATAATTAATGCTCATTTACAACTTTATCCCTATATTAATGCTCATTTTCAATTTTATCCACTTATTAAATTTTCAAACACATTTTCTAATAAGGTAAAAAGAAAAAAATAATTTATAATATATTTAATAAATTAATTATCACTTTTTATTTTCATATATTAGTTAAAGTGTTGTACATCATGAACAAATAGTATAAAATTCTACATACTGTCATCCTTTGACTCTCACTTATAAGTAGTTTATAGGTTTAAGCAACTAGTAGGACAAACAAGCCTAAGAAACTACCCACAGCTCTCACTAAATGAGAGACAAAGAAGCTCAGGGACGAGGGTTTCCAGCTTCTTTATTTTAAGTTTTAATTGTTTTATATCTTTATGAAATTCAAAAATAAAAACAAACAAACAAATAATGTTTATACAGCGATTGTTTTATGGCTCATAACTGTCATGTATAATTAATACTCCATTTGTACCTTAATATAAGATATATTTATCTAATTTGATTAGATAAATATATTTAGTTAAGTTAGTTAATATGACATATTTCTAAAACATCCTAATAATTTTTCTTATTTCTCCCATTTCCTTTCATCCTTGATTATTATTGAGAAAACATCAATAGAGATAAATTAAAAAAAATTGATAAATATGAAAATTATGTCTTATATTTATGACTACTATCAACTCCCCAAAATGTGTTATCTTTAGGAACTGAGGGAGTATAATTTATCCATTTTTTTTAATTGGCATTGGTATTCCTAAGTCACTTTGGGATTGAAACTAATTTTTTTTAAGTGTTAGAGGGCATTAAAAAGTTATTGCTCCTCCGAACACAAACACTTCCTAGGATTCATATTAATATTTTTCTTCTTATGAGATGATATCGTTGCTACCTCAACCAACTACTTATCCGATCCATTTTAGTCGACTCACTTTGTCTCCTTTTTTTGAATGGGCGAGGGAGAGTTTGAGGGTGACCATGCATATAGCCTACCGATATAATTAATATTGACTATCCTTTTTTTTAAAGTTATAAGGGTATCTTCATGTAACTTTAAACTTGAGATTAGTCCTTTTTTAGGTTGGAGCGCCTTAGAAGGGCATTTGTCACTTATAAGTTATAACAAGTCCACTTCGCCATTCCCTAATATTTGAATTAGTGTCCTTCCCATAATAGGAGTTATGCCGCTATCACTTCAATTAATAACTTGCCCAATCCATTTTATTTTATTCAGGGTTAATATAACTTTTGGTCCCTGAAGTTTGATCCAATTTTGGTTTTGCTCTCTCAAGTTTGAAATCGGTGGTTTAGGTCCCTGAAGTTTCACCCAATTTTGGTTTTAGTCCCTCACGTTTGAAATCGGTGGTTTTGGCCCCTGAAGTTTCACCCGATTTTGGTTTTGGTCCCTCAAGTTTGAAAAGGACTTGGCGACCCGTTTTTGAAACCCGAACCGACCCGGGAAAAAAACCAAGTCCTTTTCAAACTTGAGGGACCAAAACCAAAATCAGGTGAAACTTCAGGGACCAAAACCACCGATTTCAAACTTGAGGGACTATAACTAAAATTGGATGAAACTTCAGGGACCAAAACCACCAATTTCAAACTTGAGGGACCAAAACCAAAATTGGATCAAACTTCAGGGACCAAAAGTTATATTAACCCTTTTATTTAAGTATAAGTATACTCTTATTAGAGATAATTATGTTTAAAGTATTGTTGAACACTAAATGTAGGCACTTCTCTCAACGGATATTTGAATCTTGACTCGCAACGTTGTGAAGAATTAGCCTTTTCTGCTAAACCCAACCCTCGTTGGTGGTTGCCGGTCCATTTTAGTCCACCCTGTTTTGTCTCCTTTTTTGAACCGGCCCGGGCTAACCCATTTTAATCAGGTACGGGCGAGTACACTGGTTAGCCAGCGATCTGCTGAGTCCTAATTTGCGCACATGGAAACACATGGAGTGGTGTGAACAGCAAGCCCAACATCATGAGGGGATTGATGGGAAATTAGGTGTGTGTGTGGATGGAGTGAGTTAAATAATGGACTAAGTTGGAAAGCAAACAAAACAAAAGGAACCAATAATGCTACATTGTCTCACCAAGTGATAACATCCGCGTGACACTTTATTGAATGTACATGTTTATGTGGCACTCCTTGTTTGGAAGTTTGATTTCAATGACAAGTGCCAATATTCACATGTGTTTCTTCCCCTACGTCTCATCTTCTTTATACCTTTTTTTAATCCCCTTTCTTATGCCATATTGTGATTATAGTTTTATTGAAAAAAATACAAATATAGGATTAAGTGAAGAAGAGATCAAGCCAGGTGCTCGTTTGGAATAGTTTATTTTTGGGTAATAAGTGCTTATAAATCATGATTCACGGTATACGAGGTAAGTATGTGGGAGAAGTTTTATCTCGGTTTGCGTAATAAACACTTATATTCAAAAAATAAGTGTTCCCAAACATGTACTTGATGTGACAAAAGATATTTGAATAATAGGTACTTGTTTATTATTAATTCTCTGTTCCACGTATACTTTGATTGGTTTAGAGAATTATATTTTCAAATAACAAATTATAATAGCAGCAATATATATATATATAGCCACCGAATTGTAAATATAACAAATTAGGCTTATAAATAAGGATTGTGGTCCTTAAATTGGACATACGTAAAATTAGTTATTTGCATTCCTTTTAGAGAATTAAGTATAACAAATTTTTAACATTAATTTGAAAGATCATAAGCACCAATCCATCAAATTGTTAAATCCTCTAACACATGTTGACCAACGCATTAATTGTTGTGATATTTGATATTTGAGAATGGGTGTTTCAAAAAAAGAGTCATAGAATACCTGAGAATGTAGAAGTTGAAGTGCACATACAACAATATGTATACTTGAACTACTAAATGAATCAAGAGGAGGAGTGAGTTTGTATACACAACAACAATCTTTCAGCAATTTGTTTTTTATTTTATTAATGATGTTAAGAATTGTCGTGAGTCGTGACGATGCTTCTTTGAATTTGATTTGACTTGATTAAATTGATAGAGGTTAACCATGTTTGGATTAGTTTATTTTTTAAGAATAAGCACTTATTATATAAGTCGAGATAAAACTCCTCTCACATATTTATCTTGTATACCGGAAATCACGATTTATAAGCATTTATTACCTAAAAATAAACTATCCCAAACGAACACATTATTTATTTGGGATGATTTTTAGAATCCCAAAAACACGATGTAGGGGGCGATTTGTTTTAGGCTTTTTTCAAGTGTCTGGGATGATTTCTTTTTAATTGGGATTTTGGCAAAAAAAGACTTAAATCATAAGTCAAAATTTTTTGTTTTTGACTTTTTCACCATGAAGGGAGAAAATTAGCTTATGAAAAAAAAAACGTTGAGTCCCACTTTTTTAATTGAAATACCATATTAGTCCTTATTATAAATTTTTATACATGAAATTTTTTGTCCTAAATATCATTTCACTTAAAAGTTAATAATCATTGTTTTCTATTTTTATTCATACTTAATTCTCATTGGAAATAAAGAAAGATGAAAAAGATGTAAGAGAATTAGTTAAAATAAACTTATAATAAAGACCAAAGTGAAAATTTTTATGACAGCTTGGGGTGTTCAAAGTGTCCTGATTCTGGCCCAGTCCCGGTTGTCTCGGCCTGGTCCGGGACATTTTATCTAGGGAATTTTCCGTCCCGGCCGGGACCGGGAGTCCCGGTTTTTTTTTATTTATTTAAAAAATAAGTTATTCTTTTATTTTTGTATTTTTTACCCCATAAATTAAGTTATCATTTGATAAAATGTATATCACATATTTAGTTAGAGTTAAATCGTACATATCGTGATACTAATCCTAACTATATAATGTATAAAGATGATAACAAAAATTATGAATGTGATAATGATAATGATAATAATAATAATAATAATAATAATAATAATAATATGTTATTCTTCAATTCTATATCAATTTTTATGATTTTTATGATCTTATTAGGTGTTAAATAATCACTTTAAATACTGAATTTTAGAAAATTCAAGTAATATAATAATATTATTGAAATTGGGAATTCCCAGTCCCGGTTTTACCGGGACTTTCCCGGGACTGGGAATCATTTCCCCCTCCCGGCTACCCCCTGGGACGGGAACCGGGAATGGGTGATCCCGGTCCTGTTCCGGGATCTGAACACCCCTAATGATAGTACTCTGATTTAATTTCATGAGAAATTTAATTGACGAGAATTACTTGATAAATTTTCAAATTATGCTCCAGTGATTGATTTGATCTCTGTTGGAGATGCAAAGTTGTGTTTATTGCTTAATGATCTCTATTGGTTTATGTTCATGAAACTCTTTTTCAGTTCATGGCTGATTAGTTATGTAATATTATTTAATAAAAATTTATATTTGTATGACTTCTAATTTATATGCATTTTTATTCACTAATTATATTTAATTATGTATTTTAATATTGTCAAATTTTCCTAGCTAACTTTTTATTTCACTTTTTTATAATTTTCATTTTTCTCTTATAATTATCACAATTTATATAAATATAATATATGTGTATTATTTAATAAGATTCACGTTTTTTTCAATTATTTCTCATCTAAACTTGCTTTTCAAAATAATCATTCAAACAAGTTTTATTTTCAGAAAAGTTGCTTATTTTACCATAAATATAAACACATATCACATTACACTATCTGAATTTTACTCTATCTTAAATTTGTAAAGGTCATATTACATAAAAGCCTATTTTACCACCATTATTCTAAACACACATAGTATTTATTTAAAAATTTTGTTGGCAAAATAAAAAAGAATTTGAGTGGTGCAGAAAAATTTCACGTAGTCGTATAAGAATTGTACCCACTAAAATCAGTCGTATAAAGGCCTTTTTTGTCAATATTTTCTTTTTATATTATCATTCAGTATTTAATTAGGGGTTTGTTGTCACTTTTCCTATTATAAGTATTTCATCTAAAACTCGAACTTGAGATTTAACTCAACTTTATATCGTTATATCAATTCTATATTGGCGGTCAATAAAATTTTTAAATTAGTACTCTTTATCATTTTTTCCTATACTCTTTTTTTTTTCATATTAACCATGTAAATAGAAAAATTCAGTTAACATCGAGAGTTTGTAACTCCACACAAAATTAATTGAAAACTACGTAAAAGCAAGCTAAGATTTTTTTTTTTTAAATGAAACTGAGATATGAGATATTTAGCGATATTATGAATAATAAAATTAAGGGTAAAGGTGCTAAAATGACCATAAACTTTTATGAAAAGAGCAATTATAACTATGAACTAATTTTTGGAGCAAAAGTAACTATAAACTTTATAAAAGAGAGCAAAAGTAACCATGACGTTAACGTCCGTTAATGTGAACTTTTTAAGCTGCTAAAATAGCCATTAACTAATGTCAAAAGTGCAAAAGTAACCATAAACTTTTTCTTGAATGCAAAAGTAACTTCTTGAACATTAATTCATAATTTTTTTTTTGCTTTTGTGTTGTGAGTGTTTTATCAATTTGAGGATCAAAATGACAAAACTTATTAATTAATATTTAAAAAGTCAACTTTTTTTATTTTGGTGAGAATGACGAAACGAAAGAAAATCATCACCTAACTCCAAAAGATAAAATCCAAGGTAATTAAATCTGGACTTGTCAGTGAACCAGCCGGGGAACTGGGTCAAGGGTCAGTGGGTCAGACTGGAGCTAAACCGGTGAGAAACGGAAAATTTTAGGCTTATAGTATGAAATTCTAAAGGAAAAATTTTAAAAAATGTGTTTTTAAACAAAAATTAAAAGCTTAACCCAAATCTACTGACCGGTTTCCGATTTGGTTCGGATCAAATAACCATGATAAAATCCTTAACATTAATTATAAAATAGGTGACTTTTTGAACAGTAATTTATAAGTTTTTTTTACTTTTGCTTCTGTGTTATGAATGTTTTATCAATTTGAGGATTAAAATGACAAAAAAAAATTATAAATTAATGTTCAAAAAGTCACCTATTTTATAATTAATGTTAAGGATTTTATCATGATTATTTGATCCGAACCAGATCAAAAACCGGCTAACCCGTCAGTAGATTTGGGTTAAGTTTTTAATTTTTGTTTAAAAAAATATTTTTTTATTTTTCCTTGAGAATTTCATGCTATATGCCTAAATTTTTCATTTCTCACCGGTTTAGCTCCAGTTTGCCCACTGACCCTTGACCCAATACCCCGGCCGGTTCACTAACAGGTCCAGGTTTAATCACCTTGGATTTTATCTTTTGGAGTTAGGTGATAATTTTCTTTCGTTTCGTCATTCTTGCCAAAATAAAAAAAAAGTTGACTTTTTGAATATTAATTCATAAGTTTTGTCATTTTAATCCCCAAATTGATAAAACACTCACAACACAAAAGCAAAAAAAAAAAATGAATTAATGTTCAAGAAGTTACTTTTGCATCCAAGAAAAAGTTTATGGTTACTTTTATACTTTTGACATTAGTTAATGGCTATTTTAACACCTTAAAATGTTCACATTAACGGACGTTAACGTCCGTTAATGTCATGATTACTTTTACTCTCCTTTATAAAATTTATGATTATTTTTACTCCAAAAATTAGTTCATAATTACAATTACTCTTTTCACAAAAATTTATGATCATTTTATAAACTTTACCCTAAAATTAAATGCGATGATAATTTGGTGTTACCTTATTGGAGTTCGGAGAACAGAGATATGCCATATCAAAGGTAAAAGAAAGAAAGAAAGAAAGCAGAGGTGCGATTTGGATAAGATTTTGTTTTGTTTTGGGTCTGGCACAGACGGGGGTCCAGATTTTAGGTACCAACATACACATGTAACACCAAAAAAGGCAACATCCAAGTGATTGTCGGCTTAAACACGTGTCATATTCCAAATCCTTCTCCAACCCACTTACTTTTTCTTTAAAAAAAACATCACATAATGAGATTTTTATTTTCATTTTTTAAGAAATTGACATTTAATATTACAAATCTGCAAAAATTTATGAGGTATAGGGGTGTGTTCTGCATTGCATTTATTTATCTGAATTGAGAGGTCACATTTTTAAAAAAAAGAAAAATGTGAGCATTCGCATTGCCGTGTGAATTCTTTTATTTATTCATGTATATTTTGATTTGATTCAATGAACAGTAATAATAAAGGAACATATAAATACATTTAAATCATGCAAAAATTCAATTTTTTAAAAAAATTAAAAGTTTATTTTCAGGAGGATTTCAAACATAGAATTCAATTGATGGTGATGTCAATCACAGAATTCAAGCTGGATGGTGTGAATAGAAAAAAGCTACTAGAATTATTTGTGATCGGAAAGTACCTAATAAGGTAAAAGGAAAGTTCTACCGCACTACTATAAAACCAGTAATGCTTTATGGTAGTGAGTGTTGGGCTTTAAAGGGATTAAATGAGCATAAAATGGAAGTGGCCTAAATGAGGATGTTGAGATGGATGTGTGATCATACAAGAAAGGAAAAGATTCGTAATAATCATATACGTGAACGAGTTGGAGTGGCATCTATTGAAGGAAAAATGGTAGAAAGTCGTTTGATGTGGTTTATACATGTTCAATGAAGGCCGTTGAATGTGCCGGTGATGAGGATGGATCAAACCGTATAGAGTCCTGTAAAATGAGATCACGGAAGGTCGAAGCGTACGCTTAATGAGGTCATAAAAAGAGACCTTTTTGATTAACAATATACAAAAAAATATGGTTTTCGACAGAGCATAATGACGCCGTGCGATCTATGTAACCGACCCCATCTAATGGGATAAAAACTTTATTGTTGTTGTTGTTATTTTCAGGAGGATTTATTTTATCTTCTTTTTTGTTGGTCTTTAAGCTTGATGCAATTCCTTTATTATATATATATATATATATATCATTTTGGTTCTTATTATAAATATGCTATAACAAGATCTCATATACTAAGAAATAGAATTTAAGACTTTTAATATGTTTTAAATTTATTATTTTCTTAAATTTACCCTTCTTTAATAAGCATGAAAAAAGATGCTCTACATTTTCCCTCACCTATTTCTTTCATTCAATATAAGTAAAATTGGCAAAAAGTCATTAATGACTATAAGAGTGGCCTTAAATTTAGAACAATTTTTTTTTACGTAAGAAACTTATAATAAAAATCAGAAGTGTGTGTGATAGTAATACTAACTTTTAAAATTTTTTAATAGATTCCACTTATTGTAGGTCACGTTAAGTTGGACCCCGTTGATTTTTTTCTGACCATAATTTTCTTTATAAATAATATTTGAATTTGAGGTGTGTATATATGTAATTGAATTTGAGGTCTTGTTAGAGGATAATAAATGGCAAACTACTTGAACTGATTGTGACTACATAATTGTTGGCACAAAAAAAAAAAAAAAAAACTGTGACTACATAATTCCTTACACCAACATATTTAATACTATGGAGAACATTGAGGTCCCAAATAAGGGAAATAATATATTGATAAGTCTCATCATTTGTTAATGATGATTCTTTCATTTGTCAAGGGGGACTTCACTGATATTATTTCTTTTGATCGAGAGCTAAATGATATTCTTCCTTAATATTATCTTTAGTTCTAAATATAAGACCCAGTTATATTTTTTGAGTAAATTAAAGAAACTAATTAAATTATTTTAAATTATCTATATTTATTATTTTTTAAAAATAATTTGTCTAACTTATAACCTGACATATAATTTAATTATACACAACATATGATATAATTAAGTAATTTATTTAACTTCCATAATTTTTCTAAAAGAAAGTTAACATGGGTGTTATATTTAGGACCGAAGGTAGCATAACTCTTTTACCCATTCATTTTTATTCTAGTCCATCTTTTACTAATATTCCCTCCGGTTCACGATATAGAGCACTATTAGAAGAATAACTTTGTCCAAAATAAGATAATTAATACTCATTTACAATTTTATCCCTGAATTAATGCTCATTTTCAATTTTATCCACTCATTAAATTTTCAAACACATTTTCTAACAGGTAAAAGTGGAAAAAAATTTAATTTATGATATATGTAATGAGTTAATTTTCACTTCTTACTTTTCATATATTAGTTAAAGTGTTCTATATCATAAATTGAAAGAATAAAATTCTCCATACTTGACTCTCACTTAAGTAGTTAACCGGCAGGACAAACAAGCTTAAGAAACTACCCACAGCTCTCACTAAATGAGAGACAGAAAAGCTCAGAGGCGACGGTTTCCAGCTTCTTTATTTTAAGTTTTAATTGTTTTATATCTTTATGAAATTCAAAAATAAAAACAAACAAACAAATAATGATTTTACAGCGATTGAGGTTGAATCTACATATAGCATATAACTTTCATGTATACTTAATACTTACTTTGATTCTTAATATAAGATATATTTACTTAATTTAATTAGATTAAAAAATTTAGTTAAATAAGTTAATATGACATATATTTTCTAAAATGTCCTAATAATTTTTCTTATTTCCCTCATTCCATCTCGTCCTTGATTATTGTTGAGGAAGCATTAATAAGAATAAATTAATAAAAAATTAATAAATATAAAAATTTTGTTTTATATTTATAACTAATATCTGTAACACCCCAAATTTTATATTCACCAAAAATATATTCTAATAATTTGAATAATTCAATAAAATGGTGAATATTTATTAACTTTAGATCTTATGAATTTTGAAATATTCATATTCATAAGAAAATGGGTAAATGAATTCAAGAATTGAATTAGATTACAAAGGTGATAGCAAAATTATAATTTTGCCAATTTAGCCCAAGATTAATTATTTTCCAATTAATTGGAGTTAATTTCAATTAATTAAGAAAAATAAAGGAAAATGTATAAATTGAATATTCTTAGTGGAATAAATTGAGATTTGTGGAATAAAGTAAAAGCTCTTTTATTGGTGGATATTTAGGAGAAGGGAAATATTTACTTGGAAGATAAATATGCCAAGTGGCATCATCTAAAGCCAAGAGATTAAATTATAATGGCTAAAGTTGGAGCACATGTTTAAATTGCAATAAAATATATTATGTTGACCAAAGGAATGAGATAATTGTAGAAAACCCAATTGTTAATTGAAGGGAATTGGTTCAATTACAATGAGACTTATGACACAAGTTTGGAGTAGATAAGCACAAGTTGAAAGTGGATAAGGCCAAGTACATAAATGCTTACAAGGGATGGCATAAAGTGGAGGGAGTATGGCCTAAAGCAAGTCATCATGAAGGGAGGTATGGTGCAAGGAAAGGTGTTACAATCTCAACCATTGATGAGATCAAGGGTTAAGATGAAATATGAAGAGAAGAGGTGAGATATTTTATGAGGCCCATGTTTCATCTTTCTTGCTCATTCTCACATCCAAACAACAAAGATAGAGAGAGAGGGAGAGCTTGGGAAATCTAGAGAGAAGGAGGAGAAATCTTAAGGTAAGACCTTGTGGATCCAAGTTTTAAGGCTTCCAATTTGTATAATCTCCTCTCTAATCTCTTCTTCTCCATGAAACACTATGTCTAGCAAGCAAATCTTGAGCTCAAGGAGAGAGAGAGAGGAGGACTCCTAGAGAGAGAAATTTCAAGAACTCAAGAAGGTAACTTCACAAATCCTAAAATTATGCTAGTATGTGGTTATTGTTGATGATTATGGTTGGATTTGGTTATTTTGTTGAGTTTGTAAATTTGGAAAGTGCTAATCCTAAGGGGTTATGCTGCCTAAATTTCTTTGAATCATGGTTAAGAAGTGTTTAAATAAGTTAATCAAGGATTAGAAATGGAAAAGTATAAGTTTTGGGAGGTAAAACACAAAACCCCATTTTTTCCCATTTTTCCTTAATATTTCGGCCAAAACCAGAACTGGTACAAGGAGTTGGATTTTCATAAAATAAATGGTTCCATTGGACTCAGTGGGCAAAAATAGGTGGGGTTACAGTTGGGCACTTTTTCGGTAGAGGCCGAAAAAGCATATTTACGAAAACGCCACTGAAATCTTTAAATAGGGGCTGTCAAGGGTATTTTCGTAATTTGACAGTGAATTTGGTAATTTCGAGCCCGTAAATGGATTCCTTGGGTGAAAACAAGTCAAAATAGCTTTGGTCAAAATTTTGGGAAAACGTGACATCAGGCCGGGTACGGCGGGACCAGGCCTGGTTCCCGGGGGCATTTTTGTAAATTTTCACCATAGAATAATATAACCACAATAAACACTATGGAAGAGTCTAAAATGATACTTGGATAGGTTATGACCTATTTCTGATACATTTAATATTTTAGGACCGATTTGGAGGCCAGATACGACACGTTCTTCGAGGCACATTTAAAAGAGGATTATAAAGCTTTGAGGTAGGGACATTATCCTTCATACACTATGCCATAAGTCATGTGATTGTGTGGATGCCATTGTTTTGTAAATGCACTTTATTAATAACATGATTTGCCTAGAGAGAGGCTGTTAGTGCCAGAGGTGCACTTACACTAGGAGTTGGCAGAAGACCAACCGGTGTAGATTGTGGGGCTGGGCCCTACTCATGTATACATGATGATGATGATGTGTTTATATTGTTCATTAATTTGTGCATATCTGGGCGCATGACATATTTACTTTTCGCATTTTCTATGAATGATATTATGTCTCTACAGGGATTCTCCGGAATCTCACCCTATTTTTAAACAAATACCTCAGCGGGTACCAGTGGGCCAAAAGGCAAAGACGTTGACGTCGAAAAGTGAGTGGCACGTGTCTCGAGGCGAGGATATGAACATGGTTATGCCTTTGTCTATGCCTTAATATTTTGGATAATTTGTAAATATTAAGTTTCCATTGTATTTTCTGTTTTTCGTTGACGAACGACGTTGGGATTGTAAACAAATATTTTTTGCAGTATAATTGTACTTTTCTGTATGCCCATTGAATTTCGTCTTTATTACTCTTTGATTATCGAAATAGAAACGGGTGTTGACAATATCAACTCCCCAAAATGTGTTATATTAAGGAATAGAGGGAGCATAATTTATCCTTTTTTTTTTTAATTGTCATGGGTATTCCAATCACCCTAGGCTTGAAACTAATTTTTTTCAGGCTTGGAGAGCATTAAAAAGTTTTTGCTCCTCCCAACAAAAACGTTTCTTAAGATTCATATTAATGTTTTTCTCCTTATCAGGGGATACCGCTGCTACCTGAACCAACTACTTGTCCAATCCATTTTAGTCCACCTATTGTGTCTCCTTTGTTGAATGGGCAAGAGATAGTCTGGGGGTGAACCTACATAGAGCCTACCTATATTAAAGGTAAACCTACATATAGCCTGCCTATATCATTAATATAACTTGTCCTTTTTTTGAAGTTATAAGGATATTTTTATGCCGTTTTGAGTTTGAGATTAGTCTTTTTTTAAGGTTTGGAGCGCGTTAAAAGGTTTTTTACCTCTTATAACAAGTGTACTTTTATCATTTCCTAATATTTAAATTAATGTTCTTGTCTTAGGAGGAGTTATGCCACTGCCACTTCAATCAACAACTTGCCCAATCCATTTTATTTTATTTTATTTTATTGTTTTTGTTAGGTACATGTATCCTCTTATTAGAGATAATCATGTTTGAGATACTATCTGACACTAAATATGAGCATCTCTCCCAGTGGGGATTTGAACTTTGATTTGCAACGTTGTGGGGAACTAGCCCCTTTCGTTAGACCCAACCCCCATTGGTTGCCTGATCCTTTTTTTCTTTTTACGCTAAGCATATGTATCCTCTTGTTGGAAACAATCATATTCAAGGGCACTGTTGGACACTAAGTGTGGGCACATCTCCTAACAGATATTCGAACCTTAGTTCACCACATTATGAGAAATTAACCCCTTCCGTTAGACCCAATTACCATTGATGGTCACTCGGTCCATTTTAGTCCACCCCGTTTTGTCCCATTTTCTGAACGGGTCCGGGTTGGCCCATTTTAATCAGGTACGGGCGAGTACACTAGTTAGCCAGCAATTTGCTGAGCCCTAATTTTCGCACACACAAACACATGGAGTGGTGTGAACAGAAAGCCCAACATCATGAGGGGATTGATGGGAAATTAGGTGTGTGTGGATGGAATGAGTTAAATAATGGACTGAGTTGGAAAGCAAACAAAACAAAAGGAACCAATAATGCTACATTGTCTACCCAAGTGATAACATCCGCGTGACACTTTATTGCATGTACATGTTTACGTGGCACTCCTTGTTTTGAAGTTTGATTCCAATGACAAGTGCCAATATTAACATGTGTTTCTTCCCCCACGTCTCATCTTCTGTATACCTTTTTTTAATTCCCTCAATTATGCCATATTGTGACTGTAATTTTAATAAAAAAAAATACAAATAAGAGATCAAGCCAATTTGATGTGACAAAAGATATTGGGAGATTTACATTTAGGTCCCATGCAAGGAAAAAAAATAAAAAAATGGTCCCTATAGATTACAAAATGAAAAAATGGTCCCATGGAGTTGTCAATACAGGCTCCTGGAGTTGTTAATGACAACGTCAGGAGCCTGTATTGACAACTCTATGGGACCATTTTTTCATTTTGCAATCTATAGGGACCATTTCTTCATTTCTCCTCTTCCTTGGGACTTCATTGTCATTCTCCCAAAGATTATTCGAATTATAAGTATTTGTTTATTATTAATTCTCTGTCCCACGTATACTTTGATTGGTTTAGAGAATTATATTTTCAAGTAACAAATTATAATAGCAGCAATATATATATATATATCCACCGAATTGTAAATATAACAAATTAAGCTTATAAATAACGATTGTGGTCCTTGGATATATGTAAAATTGGTTTGAACACAGATAGCAGCGGCAACAAGAGATAGAAGATGGCGGTGTGAAGGTAGTGAAGGTGTGTGGGGTATTTGGAATTTTGGAGAGAGAAGGGTTTGTCTGGGTTTGATTGGGAAAGTAGGCCAAAGGAACACTGCCATGTGTCCAATACAGCGAGAGTCCCGCCACGGAAACATAAATTCTTGCGTGAAACATGTGATTCGTGGTCTACCTTATTTTTTTAAAAAAAATAAATCCTTTAATTAAGATTTTACACGTAATAAAAAAAAGTGAATCTTGTAAAATTTTTTGATCTTATTAATATGCCAATTAATATTTAAGAGATGTCAAGTCAGTTCATATATTGTTATATTTTAATTGGTTAGATTATAAATAACGTGACAAACTAAGTTCATACAAAAATTTCTCCCACAAAAAATAATGGCATATAATGGCCATGACATTTTTCTCTATTTGAGAAAATACATACTATTTTCAGTTCTAAATATAAGATCTATTTAATTTTTTTGGAGAGGTTAAGAAAATTAATTAAATTATTTTAAAATATTTATATTCATCATTTTCTCTCTAAATTACTTTATTTAACTTATAAACTGATATATAATTTAATCACATACACAATATATAATAATAATTAAATAATTTATTTAATGTTAAAAAAAAGGTTAACGGCAAACTTTTACGATCCCAGCCCCCCTAGCGTCTCCCATCCTTTGCCTCTCCCATACCCCAAAACTACACCATTTTGGGATAAATGGGAGGGGAACTTCACTTTTTTTTTTTTTTTTTTTTGTAAAATAAGATTCAGAGCCCTAAAGTATTATTTATCTATAGCATCTAATATTTTTTTTTTGAATTAAAATGACAAGAGAGGAAACTCTTGAGGCCATTACGGGCCATTACATAGGATCTAAATACAGAAAAATACTAGCAAGATCCAAGAACTTAGCTAATGTCAGCTAACATTTGGATCGAACAAAAATCTGGAGGTTTTTCCAAAATAGACAAAACATTGTCCGAATCAAGGGTCTTCCGCGTCAAGATATCAGCACACATAATGGCTTCTCGGTGACTGTGAGAAATCTCTAAGTTCCAATCCCTATAGATTAGGTGCCTTACTTCCTCTAACTCATTCTGGAGGGGATGGTATTGGCCACCTGGCTGGAGTAACAGTCGAATGGCTTCTGTTGAGTCAGTGTGCAACTTGATCTTTCTGAGATTCATGTTTTGGCAGATCTGGAGGCCTATTCTGATTGCTTGAACCTCAGAAGCTGTCGAACCAAAGGAGAATCCTAAGTTCCGTTGGAAACCGCAAATCCAAGTTCCTGAGCTATCACGAATTACTCCTCCAACTGCAGAGTTTCTGTTTTCGTCAACCGCAGCTCGACATCAATCCGAGCAAAACCCGCCGGCGGAGCAATCCATCTTGATGTGTCTCTCTCTGGCACTCTAAGTATCTTGTGTCTTAGCCGCCCATCTTCTGTACCTTCGTGAAGAAAATGTAGACCTCGGTGGAGAAGTTGCTGTGTAAGGTCACTAGTCCCTTCAAAAGCTCTTCTACATCTGTTTTTCCAAATGAGCCAGCATATTGAACCAAAAACCCTGAGCCAGGGCCATTTGGACATCTTGTGGTTGCCCGCCGAGTGTTGCATGTTCCAGTTGATCCACACCTGTAAATTTCCAGAAAAAAATGCAGAGTAATAAATGGGGTTAATACAAGAAAGCCAAACGGAATTTGCAAATTCGCAATCTCTCAAAGCATGAATTGTTGTTTCCTCATATTTACACTCAAAAGGACACTTAGTGTAGCATCTAATATTTTAAAATAATTTTTTGTGCACAATCCAACATAAAATAATTTTTAAGTAGCACATAGTATTTGACAAGCTGCATCTTGAAATATTTTTTCAGTAACATTCCATATTATAAACTAAATTTGAGCTCATTCAACACTTAGTATCCTCAATTTAGAATACTCATTGCAACCAGAAAAACATTTCAGAGCCTGTTTGTTACAGTTAGAAAAATAATTTAGAGGTGCTGAATGCGATTTAGAGATTGCTCGTTGTAACTAAAATAGTTTAGGATACAACTTATTAGATACTGGATGCCGCTAAAAAATTATTTTATACTATATAATGCATAAAATATTATTTTAAAATATTGACTGTTATTAAAAAAAATACTTCAGAGCCGTACACTTTATTTTACTAAAAAAAAAAAAAGTTGAACCCCCTCCCATTTACTCCCAAAATGATATAATGTTCGTTTGAAATAGCTTATTTTTGGGTAATAAGTGTTTATAAATCGTGATTCACGGTATACGAGGTAAGTATGTGAGAGGAGTTTTATCTCAACTTATATAATAAGGACTTATTATCTAAAAATAAGTGATACCAAATACGAATATAATTTTGGGAGAATTGCTGAAAAATGCTTTGGAAGCAAATTAATTGCTAATTGCTACCAAGCGTGCAAGTGATCTTCCGTGTGTGCAAGCGATCTTCCGTTTTATGCAAATCATCTTCCGTGTGTGCAAAAGTCTTCCGTATAAATGTGCAAGCAATCTTCCGTTATGTGCAAAACATCTTCCGTTATGTGTAATGGTAGCATTCAGCAATTAATTTGTCAAAAAGATATTTATCAGCAATTTTCCCTATAATTTTGGTATGCAGGAGAGGCTATGGATGGGAGACGCCACGGAGGGGAGCCTGATCCTACTTTTACACCCCAATAAAAATTACGGTGCCACGCCGCATCTACCTTTCACAGAAAGGTTAAAAAGTGGATAGGCTCGGGAGAAGAAGGTTGGAGGGAGATCAAAAATAAGGAAAGGGACGTGACTTGAAAGGAGTAAGGTGGGACGGGAACAGGTGTCACGGGTTTGGTTAGAAATAAAAGGCATTCGTTATAAACGTGACACGTAGCGATGTGTCATGTGGGTGAGTACATATGATTTATATTCATAATGGGGGACCCCTTTCTTTACCCCCCAATCAACGATTCAAATCTTCTGCACTTGTCAGACTCTGCTCCTACTTTGCATCTGATCCCTATACCTTTTCCGTTCACATGTTAGGACTCTTTAATTCCCTTTCATCCACATTCACCCTATCAGTCAATGACGATGTATCTAATTCATCACTTCTTTGGATCTATCAGATTTCTTTTTTGAAGATTTTTTTTTTTTTTTACCATAATTTGCACCTCTATTGTATTGTCTACACCATGTTTAAAGTTTTAAACTCACAACCACATCTTAAAAAAATATCAATGTCGGTGTTTGGTGTTAGTTATACTATGAGGCCTGACAAATTTAATATTTTCATAATATACTACTTTTACTATGATGTTATGAGCATGTCTCCCGATTCTTAAAAAATGCCTATATAAAGATATTTATAGATTGTTTTTCAGTAAAATTCTCATAGTGATGAAATTTGAACTCATAATTTTATAATCATGAACCAAATTTTTTACTAATTAGACCAATTTTTATTGGCTTTAATTTTTCTCTTTTCTTTAACTGAACCAATATTTATAAAATTAAAATAAATATACACTACATTAAAAATGAAAAAATCGGTGTTATTTCCCATAAAAATATATAATTTATTATGTTGTTAACTTTGTATACTTTAAGTTTCATGTGTATTTTACATTGTATGGAAAATCGGATCGGACCAGTTAGTTTGGACCGGAAATCGGTCACTGGTCCAGTCCGGTTGAGGGAAAAAACCGGTGAACCGGTCAACCTGGTCTGACCCGGTGTGAACCGGCTTAAATCGGAATGACTCGGATTAGTCACGGTTTGGCCTTATTTTTTTTTAAAAAAATATTTTTCTAACAATTTTTTATTTGTAAAGAGCTTTAAAAGGATTGTGGAATACTTTTGGTATTGGTTGGGAAAAATCCTTATGTACTTAATGATATTTTTGTAGGTATTATATTCAGGAGGTTATATTGGACTATTAGTTAAAAAATAACTCTCATTGTTTTTTGAATTATATGTATGAACATTTAAATTATATATATATTTTTTAATTGACATCAGTTTGACCCTCAGGTTGATCCCAATCCGAATCACTGATCCTTAATACAGTGCCTCAACCGATTCAATGTCTGATTCGATTTTCAGTAGCTTAGTATTTTAAATTCATAATATTTTCCGTTCACATGTTAGGTATCTTTAATTCCCTTTCATCCACATTCACCATACGAGCCAATGACAATATATCTAATTCATCACTTCTTTGGATCTATCAGATTTTTTTTTTTTTACCATAATTTGCACCTCTATTGTATTGTCTACACCATGTTTAAAGTTTTAAACTCACAACCACATCTTTAAAAAATATCAATTTAGGTGTTTGGTGTTAGTTATATTATGAGGCCTGACAAATTTAATATTTTCATAATATACTACTTTTACTATGATGTTATGAGCATGTCTCCGGATTCAAAAAAAATGTTTATAAAGATATTTATAGATTAGAGATGAGGTTAATTTAATTAGGGCCACAATTGTCATTTTCTGGTTATCACAGCCGTTTTCAATACTTACATTACCTCTCTTTCACGGTCTAATAGGGTCCATGTCATCAATAAAAGGTTCTGAAAAATGACCATTTTTTGCAATTCTTTTTTTCCAAAAAAACCAATTTCCACAAGTTTTCGAGAATCACGTTAAGTATAATTTTTGTTCAATATTTTTACAAGTTTTCATTATGCTCCTTGTTGTTCAGTATGTTTATTTGTATTGAATAGTTTTTAGTGGTACTTGTATAAATATTTTTTATAGATTAAATTTTTATTCCATTTCCTTTTCTATTGTATTGATATCAAAATTTATTGAATATGAATATTTATATGCATGCATAATTTAATTAAGCATGTCATAATTTACTTCAAAAACATAGTAATAATTTTGGATTAATCAATAATCACCCATCAATATAAAAAATACATTTTACAGTGAGATGCATGATTAACAAATTTTGAAGGGTATTTTTTTTTCCCACTTGAATTGTAAATAATAATTTTTTTTTTCTGATTTCTTACATCTAATCTAATTATTTATGAAAACAGTGTTAAACTTTTGAAGATATTGTTGGATAATTTTTTTTTTTGAGATTTCTCAAAATATAAATAAATAAATGTCATAAATATTTTTGGTTCATGAAATTAATTCAAGAATCCCATTGACCCATTCAATGAACTTCTTAGTGCTATTCGCTTACATAGTAAATCGTGTGGCCTTCCTCTAGGGAAAGGCTTTTCCTACCTACCAGCTAAGCTATATATATATATATATATATATATATATATATATATATATATATATATATATATATATATATATATATATATATATATATATATATATATATATATGCTCTTGTTATTATTTATAAGTAATTTTTCTTTTAATTAGGTAAAATGAATTGATAACTAAAAATAATAAATGTGTTAAAAATATTATGTTTTTTTATATATATATTTATTTATTAAAAGAGTATAGGAGAGAAAATAGATAAAAAGTATGAGAGATAGTGAGCATTTAATAAGGATAAAATAAAAAAAAGAAGTTTACATTTTCAGACAAAAAATGAAAGTTGTTTATAAAGGGGATCGATGAGAAAGAAAATTGCTTATAAATAGGATCGGGTGGAGGGAGTATATAATAATAATCCTTTCTTTTCATTTCTTTTACCTACTCACCAAACATTATTAAAGCAAATAATTTCCAAATTTAGAACTAATCCATCCCTTGTTTAGACAAACTGGAAGACAAAAGAAGCAAGGTAGAGGTAGACATGTAGATGGCAGAGCACTAATAGTAGCAGTAACAGTAAAAATAGTGAGAAGAAAAATGAATTTATAATGCAAGTTCATTTTTTTGGAACCTTAGATTAGAGGTCTAAAACAAAATTCCCGTTAAAAAAAGTCTAAAAAAAAATAAAAATACCAAAAATCTGTATTTCCAAAATTTTGTACAAATTGTAATACTTGTATTTTGCATTGACTTAACATTTCTCCCTATTTTCATATCATTATCAATATTATTTAATCTTTTCACTTCATTTTATGACTACCACTAGAATTCAAATTATATTTTAGCCACATTTTTTCATAATTGAATTGGTGAATATTTCCTCAATTATTTACAAGTACCATGAATTTGAATTTGCACCCTTTGTCAAAATATCTAATATATTTATCCATAATAATTTCTAACAATTTGACATGACAACAAGCCATATTCTATTATTAATATTGTCATATATCACCAATTCAATCACAGAACAATTTGATAAATATATGATTATAAATATAAAAAAAATCTGGAAATTAGCATGTACTCCCTCCGGTCCTAATTATAGAACATATTTATCTGACTTTAGGGAAATTAAGAATAGTAGTTAAATTAGTTAATCTTATTTATTTTCCAAAAATACCCCAACTTTGGAGTATTAATTGGAGCACTTCTTGTATATGAGAAAATTGTAGTTAAGGACCTCAAAACTCATTGTTTGATTAACAAATTCAAATTTGATCCATTCATTATAAAGATTGAGAATTAATTTCTCTAGCTAGTGCACCTGAGAGCCAAGAAAAAACCACAAACAACGTGTATTACAAAGACTATCAAAAGACATTAATTTAAAGTTTCTCAGGGTTTCAAAATTATTTTATTAAAAAAAATAAAAGAAACAGTATAATTGAGGTATATATGATATTAATGAGTTGCAAGTATTATTCACTTTATAGAATACATAGGTGCATTATAAAATTGTTATTATGTTTAATTATTACTGAGAAAGTATCAATGGGGGTATTTTGAGAAGAAATTAATAAAAATTAAAATTTTATCCTATAATTAAGATCAAAATAGAATACATAAGTGCATTATAAAATTGTTATTATGTTTAATTATTATTGAGAAAGTATCAATGGGGGTATTTTGAGAAGAAATTGATAAAAATTAAAATTTTATCCTATAATTAGGATAAATATCAACTCTTAAATATTATCTTATAACTAGAACAGATGAGAATTTTATTTTTTGTCAAAAGATGAAAAAGGTTAGGAACTAAAACAAGCAAAGGGCGCCAGACGGATGATGTCATAGAGAGGCATTCGTTCTTTGAAAAGGCTACCTTTAACCATGGTTAGAGACCATCATATGACCATACCAGGAAAAGCAGCAAGTTCTAACCATGGTTAGACCTCTTGGGTTAAACTCAGCGACTATATCAATCCCTTGCTCCCAGTGTTGGGTTCTTCAGTGAAACTTACCCAAATGCCCATTATCAAATATCAACTATCAACCGCTTTTAGGAGTTACTACTTCATTGAGGAAGCCTAACCCCTAGCTTCTCTTCTTGCTTTTCCCTGAATCGCAATCTTCAAATCTTGCTCTTGTAAGTCTCAGAATGTATTCCTTTTTCTTGTTAATGTCTGAAAAGCCTGCGTTTCCATCTGCCAAAAATTGTTCTCTCAAATGCTTAGATCTCTTCTTCGACTTCTGGTGTCAAAGTTGGATTTATATTCTGTGGAGTGTGTCATTTCTTTGTTTCTACAATGTTTTCTAGATTTGATTTACTTAATGATTAGTTTCTAGTTCCTGGCGTGCTTTATAAACTTTCGGTCTGTGGTAGATCTCGATTATGAAGAAGACGAGCCAGTTCTCATCCTTTGATTTTTGTTCCTCATCTTACAATTTCGAACGCCGGATGTAAAATTAGATATTACTTGAGCTTAATTTCTCCTGGATTTCTTTTTCGTGGTAACTTGTTTGTTCTTGTTTTCGTCTTTTGGGATTCTGATATTTGTTGCTATAATTTAATTCGGTTTCTGGATGAATTTTTTTGAATGGTTATTCTTTCCTTGGAGGAAAGCAACTATCATGTTCTGGATATCGATTGAGATTATGTTCCTCTTGATCATCCGAATTCTGCGTTTCTTTGAAGACTTTCACGTTTTTTCCATCATTGTCTATGCAAATAACTTGTACGATCAGATACCTTGACTATTTAGTCAGTATTTAAACCTATCCTATTTGTTATTTCGATGCTTGATTTAATTATTCCACTTCTGGCATTTTTCTATTTTGGGTTTGGTTTGATTGATCATAATTTTGACTAATCTTTCCTTCCTTCTAATGTATTTTCAGGTCACAGAAAAAAGAGACTCTAGTCTCCATACATTTCCATGTTTGCTGATCCAGCTTGACTCATATATAATAATCCTTTGCCCAATCTATTTAAGTTGCTCCTGTTGGATCACATTTATATCAGAAATTTCACATCTCTCTGATCAGAATGGGCCTCTCAAGTCTGCCAGCTCCATCTGAAGGAGTACTGTGTGTGCTTCTTGTTAACACTGCATTTTCCATATCCTTAGTTAAAGGCCTCGTTAGAACAATCCTTCACATTGTTGGTATCAGTCTTTCATCATCACCCACCACTCCATCACCATCACCAGCATCAGCATCATCAGAATCTTCCCCTTCTCCAGATATCTCATACGACCTGCCTGATGGTTTCCAATTCGACCTCTGTTCGCCGGAGAATTACATCGAAGAGTTCAGAAGCCGGACGCCAACAATCCGGTTTGACGCCGTGTGTGGTCTTAAACAACCTGTAGAACATGACTGCTCTGTTTGTCTGAGTCAATTTGAACCAGAATCTGAGGTAAACCGTTTGTCCTGTGGCCATCTCTTCCACAAAGATTGCTTGGAGAAGTGGTTGGCCTACTGGAACATTACATGCCCACTTTGCAGGACTCCGTTGTTACCTGAAGAAGAGGTTTCTTCTTGCTTTTGGTAAGAGACTTGGAGTGAGAGCACCATGCGTGCATATAAGAAAGAAGAGCAAGCTTCCTTGTACAGTATACATAGAGTGTGTACATATTGTGAGGTTTTCGGTGTTACTCTGAGTCATCTGATCATTTTCAATCTTTTAACCTTCTGTAACCTTCTATCATCTTGAAGTGGTGGAGGCTTCTTTTTCTTTTTCTCTGTTTATGCTCTTTTACATCAATTAAGGAATATACTTTTCCTTGTAAGTGGTGTTTATCTTATTCTTCTTTCTTCCTCCCATTTCTGAGGCCTAAACCTAAATTTCACGTGGGCATATGTGGCTCCCTTGCGAGGACGTGTCCCTCTCTCGTGAGGATATGGACCCCTAAAAGAGACGCCACAACAGATGGCAGATAAATTGATCAAGTTACATGTATCCAATATTTTATTGAGCAAGTTTGTCACTTCCATAGGGTTAGTGTTGGAGGCATTTTCAGTAATATTTAGTGCTGCCTCCGTACTTAATTCTTAATATAAGCTATATTTATTTAATTTAATTAGATTAAGAAAATTAATTTAATTAATATGGCATGTATTTTATAAAATATTTTAATTATTTTCCTTAATTCCCTTATCCTTTTTTTTTCTATGATTATTTTTGAGGGATTATCAATAAGTGTAAATTACAAAAAGATTGACAAAAATGAAAACTATGTCTATTTTGAATTAAGATCAATTCTTCAAATATATCTTATATTAAGAACTAAAGGAGTATTACTTTAGGTTAGTTTTCTTAACATGATTTTTTAAGAGTTAAACCTACTTTGATATCTAATCCTTCCAATGAGTTTTGGTTTTGATCGTTGTATTTTGTTTTAGTTTTTTTTTTTTTCATATTCTTTATGCCATCATAAATGTTACTCTCTCATAAAGATTTGGATATGAGCTTAACGGTGTTAACTTCATTGTGACGTGTAGATGTTATATTAATACTGTCAGGTAGACTAATTGCTGACTAAGATTGATATGGCTTACGTGTTGAAACTAAAATAAAAACTCCATAAGAAAGTATAAGGACTAAAAAAACAAAATTAACACTACAAAAACTTAAAGGTGTGATGGATTTTGATTGACAAAATTGATTTTAAGTAGAGAAATCCATAAAATATAGATATCAAATTGACTTTTGGGGGTTTTTTTTTTTTTTTTTAACAATTGATTTCTCCATTCAATCAATTTTGTCCATCAAAATTGATTTCTTTGTCATATGTCACTCATTTAAGTTACCACTTTTATAAGATTAAACCCACTAGACATTTCTATATTTTAAAAGAGTGTTTGATTTTGGTTCATGTGCTTTTAATAAATTTCAGTTTTGATCCCTGAACGTAAGTAACCCTAATACTAATTAGGGGCTCACATTAGCCTATTACCCCGTCAACATCATCAAACTCATATCCATGTCTTTATGAAATTTCATTGACCAATGTCTTAGATGACATGAAGTATAAGGACTTAAAACACTAAGTACAAAATATAGATGCCAAAACCAAAATTTATTACAGGACTTAGGGTGAATTTTACCCTTTTTTTATAATTAATATAGTTTAAATACTTAATCTAGTTCAAGGAAAATGGAATCTTCCCCTTGAATCCTTGATACATATGTGATTGGATATTTTATTTATCATATGATGATGCAGCATTAAAGTGTTGTGGTTGTTGACTTGTTGACAACCTTTTGTCCTTTTTTGTGAGAAAAAATCTCAACCAGATGTCACTCTTAAGACAGCTAAACCAAGAAATAAACCTATGGGAGACGGTTTGAGTCAAGTCAAGTATGTGTAATCATGTGGTGCGTTATTAATTTTTTTTATTATTTACTAAAACAGCAAAAACTGGCCATGGGGCTCTATACCTATAGTTGCTTAAATGAGAGTGTTAGGGACTAAATTTGACCACTTAATATTTTAATTAAGTTGGCATATTATCTTTGTTACGGGTTACCTCTTTACAAGCCATCCCTTCAACGACAGCTTTTAATTGCTTGTGAAATTGGCCTCTCAAATATGGCCGACGTGATTCTTGTCAATTCAGCTAGAACCGTGTATGAAGTTATTTTTTAAAAGATAATTCGATCAAATTAATCATAATTATAATTAAATTTTACATTCATGCATGCTTTTTTTTTTTTTTTTGCCAAATTTTACCACTCATTATATAGTTGCTTAACTGAATACTACTCTTATTTTAAAATCGATTTATCTTTTGTAATTTACGAGTATATGTGTGTTAATAATTTGGTACATTTTGAGCTGAAATCCCTCATGTCTATCCATGATATAAGTCGTCTTCTAATAGAAATATTTGGTTTATAATACAAGTTATTTTAAGAGTAATTAACACTTATTTACCAAATTTTATAATATAATTAATGCATAAATGTGATTTATCATTTTCCCCCCTTCAAAATCTCATTAATATGGATAAATGTGATCCCCCCAAATTTAAGATAGATTCAATGAGTTAACATCTTTTTTAAGTTTTGGTGATATGATTGAAAGTGACTTGTATTGTGAATAATGAATAAAAATTAATATTAATTGCACAATGTTGTACTGTTAAAATGATATGGTTGACTGACTTGACTCTGTTCAAATTGAATTAAAAAATTTCGATTATTAATAAGATAATGGCTCAAATAGTCAAATAGGACAAGATATAATCTTTACAATTAAGATGGAAAATAAAAAAATATTCATTAAAAAACTAGGCATAATGGACTTTAAATTTATTTTCTCTCCCTACTCCTTTAAACAGATTTTACATTATTTCTGTGAAGAAATTATCAACTTTTTTTAATAGCAAAATGATAAACTTTCATTGTGCCTTGGCAAGAGAAAATATTTGGCAACTACAAAAATTACAACTTGATAAATTATCATCAATAAATTGTAACCTCATTTTGGCATGATTTTATCCCTCTTAATTACTTCCCCGCCATATTTTTTTTATTATTTAATAAGGGATAAGTTGTCAAATTGAGTTTAAACTTACGTAAACCTATAAGAGTTTGTTTTTATCAATAAATAACTAATTAAAATATATAATTAAATATAAAAATAACATCAATTTGATTTAAATAATTAAAGGTAAATTCATTGACACTCATAGTTTATCAAGTTCAATAAAAAATATTTCTATAAAGTTTATGCAAGAAGTCACTAAACATGATCGAATTCAAACTATTAGTACAAGTTTAAAAGTAAGGTAACCCAATTTTATAAATTATAGATGGAAAAGTCATAAGCGTGGGTGAATTAACAATAATGATTAACGTGTGGCGATAAAATATGCAAGATTCAAATAATACTTATAAATTATAATGGGTTTATAATATTTTGATATCAATACCATAAATTAAAAAATACATATCAATCATCCACACTTTTCTAAAGAACTACCTCATGGGAAATCAAATCAAGGTAGATACCTATATTAGTGATCAACCCCTACCACAAATGTCAGTCACTAATTGAAGATAGCGAACTACATTTACATATCCCAACACAAAAATCGGTGAATCTGTGAACAATTAATTAAGTGATTAGTCAATAAGTGGTTGAATCAATGTGAAAGGGATAATAAAGATATAGGAAGGTGTTAATGACTAATATGAGTAGGCCAACATAATGGATCTCAATGAAGCAAAAATAGGCATTGCCTCCACTTGTTTACTCTTATTCCCTCTGGTCTTTATTATAAGGCACCAACTACCAATTCTCATAAATCAATAAAGTTAGTTAAAAGCATTAAAGTTATCCTAAAATTCAAGTAATTTCCAATATTATCCCTACTAACTACACTAAACTCAAATATCTATTAATTATTACCCTATTCCACTACCCTTATTAAATATGAGCATACATGAAAAAAAAATTAAATGCTCCTTGAAAACTTGCAAGTGTCTTATAAAAAGGACAAAAAATATTTGTTAGTTGGTGTCTTATAATAAGGATCAGAGAGAGTACAAGGCTACCTTACCATTTCTTTTTTAGCCAACTGTTTAAAGGGAAAATTTTTCTGTTTAATTAAAATAAAGTAATGTTGTCTTTTCTACAAATGTAGGGACATGGTTTTCTTCATATTGTAAGTTTACAACATAAAAATGTAATTAATTTAGTAGGGACTCGAGCAAACGTGGCTCCCCCAAAGACGTCTTTTTTACATTACCATAAATTTAAACTCAAGATTTTGTATTTATGTAGAGGTAGAGAGACACAGCCTTTTTAATTAGGACTAATGTCTATTGACATAGTGAATTTCGTATTAATATATTGAGGCTAATAAAACCTGACAAATTTGTCCTAATAATACTAAATTTTAAATGATTATATTAGAAAAAAAAAATATAGAAAATCATATTGTTTATTGTGCTTAACTATTCAGAATTCCTTTTAGTAGGACCAACGTTTGTTTTATATATTTCACATCTTTTTTTACTGCTTACAAGTATCCTATTGAAGATAGCATAGAGGTAAGGGGATATCTCATAGTTAGTCTTAAGTTCAGTTAAATGAGAAGTGTTATGTTAGGTTCTTGACAAATAACACAAATCTCTATCGAATCTTTTATAAGGATAAAAAGCCTTTTGGGGAATGGGACATACAAAAATTGGTTTGCGATAAGAAGCCAATAACATAATGCAATTTATAAAATTGACTCCACCTAATAAAATAACTTTTGATGTTGGTGTTGAGCATAGCATAAAGGTTCTCGACTAGAAGATTTTTGAAATATTTGTTTATGATTTTTTAGGGCCAGATCATTTATGAGCTCTTGAAAGCAAGGGACACGAATATAATTGTGTTGCCATTTTAATAATGATATTTGACAAAGTGGGGTTATAGAAATATATTAAGTGTTGTTGTTCCTTTAACGGACAGCATTTAATATAAGTTATATTTATTTAATTTAATTAGATTAAGGAAATTAATTTAATTAATATGACATGTATTTTATAAAATATCTTAATCATCTTCCTTAATTCCCTTATCCTTTTTCTTCTATGATTATTGTCAGAGATCAATAAGTGTAAATTACAAAAAGATTGATAAAGATGAAAATTATGTCTTATATTTTAAATTAAGATCAACTCTTCAAATATATCTTATATTAAGAACTAAAGAAGTATTACTTTAGGTTAGTTTTCTTAACATGATTTTTTAAGAGTTAAACCTACTTTGATATCTAATCCTTCCAATAAGTTTTGGTTTTGATCGTTGTATTTTGTTTTAGTTTTTTTTTTCATATTCTTTATGCCATCATAAATGTTACTCTTTCATAAAGATTTGGATATGAGCTTAACGATGTTAACTTCATTGTGATGTGTAGATGTTATATTAACACTGTCAGATAGACTAATTGCTGCTGACTAAGATTGATATGGCTTATGTGTAGAAACTAAAATAAAAACTCCATAAAAAGTATAAGGACTAAAAAAAACAAAATTAACACTACAAAAACTTAAAGGTGTGATGGATTTTGACTGACGAAATTGATTTTAAGTGGAGAAATCCATCAAATCTAGAGATCAAATTGACTTTTGGGGTTTCTTTTTTTACAATTGATTTTTCCATTCAATCAATTTTGTCCATCAAAATTGATTTCTTTGTCATATGTCACTCATTTAAGTTACCACTTTTATAAGATTAAACCCACTAGACATTTCTATATTTTAAAAGAGTGTTTGATTTTGGTTCATGTGCTTTTAATAAGTTTCAGTTTTGATCCCTGAACGTAATTAACCCTAATACTAATCAGGGGCTCACATTAGTCTATTACCCCGTCAACAAAGTTAACGTCATCGAACTCATATTCATGTCTTTATGAAATTACAATGACCAATGTCTTAAATGACATGAAGTATAAGGGCTTAAAACACTAAGTACAAAATATAGATGCCAAAACCAAAATTTATTACAGGACTTAGGGTGAATTTTTGCTTGTTTTTTTTAAATTAATAGAGTTTAAATACTTAATCTAGCTCAAGGAAAATGGAATCTTCCCCTTGATACATATGTGATTGGATATTTTATTTATCATATGATGATGCAGCATTAAAGTGTTGTGGTTGTTGACTTGTTGACAACCTTTTGTCCTTTTTTGTGAGAAAAAATCTCAACCAGATGTCACTCTTAAGACAGCTAAACCAAGAAATAAACCTATGGGAGACGGTTTGAGTCAAGTCAAGTATGTGTAATCATGTGGTGCGTTATTAATTTTTGTAATCCCTACTGTCCTAATTATAAGATAAAGTTAATTTTTTTAGAGAAATTAAGGAAGCCAATTAAATTACTTTAGAGTGTTTATATTTTTAGTATCTTTAAATTATATATTAGTTTATTAGTCAAATTTATTAGTTTGGAGAAAAAATAAAAATATAAATACCCTAAAGTAATTTAATTGGCTTCCTTAATTTCTCCAAAAAAAGTCAACTTTATCTTATAATTAGGACCGGAGGGAGTATTATTTACTAAAACATCAAAAACTGGCCATGGGGCTCTATACCTATAGTTGCTTAAATGAGAGTGTTAGGGACTAAATTTGACCACTTAATATTTTAATTAAGTTGGCATATTATCTTTGTTACGGGTTACCTCTTTACAAGCCATCCTTTAAACGACAGCTTTTAATTGCTTGTGAAATTGGCCTATCAAATATGGCCGACGTGATCCTTGTCAATTCAGCTAGAACCGTGTATGAAGTTATTTTTTAAAAGATAATTCGATCAAATTAATCATAATTATAATTAAATTTTACATTCATGCATGCATTTTTTTTTGCCAAATTTTACCACTCATTATATAGTTGCTTAATTGAATACTACTCTTATTTTAAAATCAATTTATCTTTTATAATTTACAAGTATATGTGTGTTACTAATTTGGTACATTTTGAGCCGAAATCCCCATGTCTATCCATAATATAAGTGAGTGTTTGACATCACTTATTTTTAAAAAATAAGTGTTTATTACATAAGTCGAAATAAAACTCCTCTCACATACTTACCTCGTATACCGTGAATCACAAATTATAAGCATTTATTGTCTAAAAATAAGTTATCCCAAACGAGCACTAAGTCGTCTTCTAATAGAAATATTTGGTTTATAATACAAGTTATTTTAAGAGTAATTAACACTTATTTACCAAATTTTATAATATAATTAATGCTTAAATGTGATTCATCATTTTTTTCCCTTCAAAATCTCATTAATATGGATAAATGTGATCCCCCAAATTTAAGATAGATTCAACGAGTTAACATCTTTTTTAAGTTTTGGTGATATGATTGAAAGTGACTTATATTGTGAATAATGAATAAAAATTAATATTAATTGCACAATGTTGTACTGTTAAAATGATATGGTTGACTGACTTGACTCTGTTCAAATTGAATTAAAAAACTTCGATTATTAATAAGATAATGGCTCAAATAGTCAAATAGGACAAGAAATAATCTTTATAATTAAGATGGAAAATAAAAAAAAAATATTTATTATTAAACTAGGCATAATGGACTATAAATGTATTTTCTCTCCCTACTCCTTTAAACAGATTTCAACTTTTTTTAATAGCAAAATGATAAACTTTCATTGTGCCTTGGCAAGAGAAAATATTTGGCAACTACAAAAATTACAACTTGATAAATTATCATCAATAAATTGTAACCTCATTTTGGCATGATTTTATCCCTCTTAATTACTTCCCCGCCATATTTTTTTTAATTATTTAATAAGGGATAAGTTGTCAAATTGAGTTTAAACTTACATAAACCTATAAGAGTTTGTTTTTATCAATAAATAACTAATTAAAATATATAATTAAATATAAAAATAACATCAATTTGATTTAAATAATTAAAGATAAACTCATCGACACTCATAATTTATCATGTTCAATGAAAAAATTTCTATAAAGTTTATGCAAGAAGTCACTAAACATGATCGAATTCAAACGATTAGTACAAGTTTAAAAGTAAGGTAACCCAGTTTTATAAATTCTAGATGTAAAAGTCATAAGCGTGGGTGAATTAACAATAATGATTAACGTGTGGCGATAAAATATGGAAGATTCAAATAATACTTATAATGCGTTTATAATATTTTGATATCAATACCATAAATTAAAAAATACAGATCAAATCATCCACGCTTTTCTAAAGAACTACCTCATGGGAAATCAAATCAAGGTAGATCCCTATATTAGTGATCAACCACTAACCACAAATGTCAATCACTAATTGAAGGAAGCCAACTGCATTTACATATCCCAACACAAAAATCGGTGAATCTGTGAACAATTAATTAAGTGATTAGTCAATAAGTGGTTGAATCAATGTGAAAGTGATAATAAAGATATAGGAAGGTGTTAATGACTAATATGAGTAGGCCAACATAATAGACCTCAATGAAGCAAAAAATAGGCATTGCCTCTACTTGTTTACTTCTTACAAGGCTACCTTACCATTTCTTTTTTAGCAAACTCCTTTAAAGGGCAAATTTTTCTATTTAATTAAAACAAAGTAGTGTTGTCTTTTCTACAAATGTAGGGACACGATTTTCTTCATATTGTAAGTTTACAACATAAAAATGTAATTAATTTAGTAGGGATTCGAGCAAACGTGGCTCCCCCAAAGACGTCTTTTTTACATTACCATAAATTTAAACTCAAGACTTTGTATTTATGTAGAGGTAGAGAGACACAGCCTTTTTAATTAGGACTAATGTCTATTTTTTTTGGTTGTCCACCCGGTTCACCGGAGTTTTATCCCGACTACATCCGGATCCGACTCACATCACGCACTTGGCTATGGTGGGAAAGTCTCCCAATGAGAATTTTCTACATACACAAGGCTCGAGCTTAAGACCTTGCTTAAGCAGAACCAAGTAGCTTATCACTTGGACCAACTTCCATTGGTAGGACTAATGTCTATTGACATAGTGAATTTCGTATTAATATATTGAGCCTAATAAAACCTGACAAATTTGACCTAATAATACTAAATTTTAAATGATTATATTAGAAAAAAAAAATATAGAAAATCATATTGTTTATTGTGCTTAACTATTCAGAATTCCTCTTAGTAGGACCAACGTTTGTTTTATATATTTCACATCTTTTTTCGTTGCTTATAAGTATCCTATTGAAGATAGCATAGAGATAAGGGGATATCTCAGAGTTAGTCTTAAGTTTAGTTAAATCAGAAGGGTTATGTTAAGCTCTTGACAAATAACACAAATCTCTATCGAATCTTTCATAAGGATAAAAAGCCTTTCAGGGAATGACACATACAAAAATTGGTTTGTGATAGAAGACAATAATATAATATAATTTATGTAATTGACTCCACTTAATAAAATAATTTTTGATGTTGGTGTTGAGCATAGCATACAGGCTCTCGACTAAAAGATTTTTGAAATGTTTATTTATGATTTTTCAGGGCCAGATCATTTACGAGCTCCTGAAAGCAAGGGACAAAGGACACAAATATTATTGTGTTGCCATTTTAATAAAGAGATTTGACAAAGTGCGGTTACGGAAATAATATTAAATGTTGTTGTCCCTTTAATGGACAGCATTTGTTGGCAAAAAAAAAACAAAGAAAGAAAAAGGGACAGCATTTGATCCAAGGATGGTTCAGGCCAAAAAAATCCAATGATGGTCGTCTTCTAGAGACTATAGTCCTGTAAGTCTACAATTTCTAGGAAACAATTGTTATCACTATTGCATTCACATTTTTTTTTTTTTAAAATTTTAGATCGTCCAATTCCAGAGAGCAAAGTGGATTCTTGCTTGCAGAACCTTAGGCATAGGAAGATAAATAAATGACAGAGAAATAATGATAAAAAAATATCATTTTAATTTAGAATATTTTTTACATAATCCACAACATTTCAAAGGCTGAGAAATAATGTTATAAAATACTTTAATCTATTTAATTTAGAGCATATTTTACTTTTATTAAATAAATGATGTGATTGTAGCTAGTTTAAGCGGTACGACTCGGATGAGATAGAGTTGTATAAGATTTCTTTCGACCAACATAGTGATTAATATTTAGATCATCCTATGACCTATTGTTTAAGGAAAGAAAACTTATTATTATTGTTGTTTTTTTTTTTATACTGAAAAGTTTAGGTGGGTTTGGCACTAGTCATCTCACCAAGGTTAAGGCACGGCCTCAAAGCTGAGAAAGCATTTACAAGGAACTTACAATATCACTTACTAAGAAAGCTTTCACCTTACCATCTGTGCCAACTTTCATTGGCAAAGAAAACTTATTAAACACTTGGGCAATAACAGCGAAATGGAGACCATTATGTGGGCCTAAGCCTTCGGACTTCAAAAGGCCCATATTACTAGTGGGCCTCCCCATTGCAGCACAACACTTTATGTGCTTATTTACTCTGTCAATTTAGCACACAATAAACAATTAACTGTCTATGGCCCCAACATAGTAAACTTGCCTATTGGAACAGGTCATCTACTGTTTTGACAGTACATTGGAACCATCTAGATTTGATTTGTCCTACCTCTGGTTTAAAATATAAGAGCCAAATAATTAAATTATGCAATTCAAAAAGTTAGTTAAAATTAATTAAAGACAATAAATATGTAAAAAATATAACTTACTTTCCTAAAAAATACCTATTTATGGAGAGGGTGAGTGAGAGAGAGAATGACTGAAAATAGATATGAGAGGAGTGGAAAAACAAATGAGAAAAACATATAATTAAGTAGGGATAAAATTAGAAAAAAAACATTAAATGATGATATAAAAGCAAAGTGACTCTTATATAAAAAAATCACACCCTCACAATTTGACTCTTGTATTTTGAACAGAGGGAGTATTACCTAAATTTTGCAACACATTTTTATAATATTTTAAATTTATTTTGATTTCAATATATGCATAACATATCAAAAAACAGATGAATCATTTGAATGCTTACTTCGAAACAAAGTACTTCGTTCATGAAATTCATCCATGATAGTTATTTTGGATTAATAACATTGTTGATCTGTACATTTGATTGAATTTCAATTTTAGTTCCCATAGTTTTAAATCTTTGGTTTTAAAAATATAATTTTAAATCCTTATAAAAATATAAGGATCAAAACCAAATATTTAAAATTACAAAGACTAAAACCAAAATTCAATCAAACAATAAGTAATAATTTTCTTTGACACAGTTCTGTAACTAAATTAGACCCACAAGGTTCACTCTACGTTTTCTACACCATACTGTTAGACTGTCAGTTGATCAGTGAGACAAGGAAATTATGTGATGCCCTCATGCATTATTGTAAGCTAATAGATAAAGAAGTTTGCGAAATTCCCCCACAAAAGTTACACAAAAATTGAGTGCAACAAAACAAGCATGTTAATCACCAAGCCAAGATGAAACTCTCAGATACCTTGATCAAGCATTGCTCGCACCCTCATTGGAAGGCCATAAAGCCGAATGAACCCGGCGGCATCAGCTTGATCATAAATCTGACCACTCTCAAATGATGAAATGTCCTGCCTATACAAGCTATAAGGGCTCTTCCGGCCGGTCACAGTGACAGAGCCCTTGTATAGTTTCAATGTCACAGAACCTGTTGTGGTTGCTGTGATCTTCTCCATGAAGGCATCCATGGACTCTCGGAGAGGATCAAACCACCTTCCGGCATACACCAACTCTGCATATTTAACGGCCACTATATCTTTGAACTGGATTGTTTCTCGGTCAAGCGTCAAAGACTCCAACTCCCGAGCTGCGGTGAAAAGAATGGTTCCCCCAGGAGTTTCATAAACTCCTCGGCTCTTCATACCGACAAGCCGGTTTTCAACCATGTCAATCCGACCAATTCCATGCCTTCCACCAATTTCATTAAGTTCAGAGAGTAAGGATGCCGGTGAAAGCCTCTTCCCATTGACTGCGACGGGTAATCCAGATTCTATCCCGATTTCCACATATCTGCTTCATAGAAGAGCATGTGTCAGAAAGTGTCAAGTCTAGCAGAAACACGAACACTATGAAGCACCCATATTTTAAAAAACAAAAGGCCTCATGACAAAATATTCAGTACTACCTCCAGTCCTTAATATAAAATTCAATTGACCTTTTTTGAGAGGCTAAGCTAAATAAAGTACTTACCATAGCATATATTGTGTGTCATGGAATTATATATCAGTTTATAAGTCAAGCAAATTAGTTTGGAAAAAAATGATAAATAGTTTAAGAGTATTTTATTTAGCTTCCTTAATTTCTCAAAAA
Source organism: Inga laurina (assembly GCA_963855925.1). Lineage (NCBI taxonomy): Eukaryota > Viridiplantae > Streptophyta > Magnoliopsida > Fabales > Fabaceae > Inga > Inga laurina. The sequence continues at coordinate 5,362,998 of OY979706.1, read as the reverse complement.
AAAAAAAAAAAAGTCAACTTGGTCTTATATTAAGGACCAAAGACAGTATTTAATTGCAATTCCTAGAGTCACGTTGCATCAGACACTTGAGTGGGATGCACATCAAACAAAATCCAATATTGTTTTTGAAGTTTTGGTGCTTCATAACATGAGAAAAGGGTAATGCTATGTTTACTCTGCTTGATTTGGAGCATCCTCTGGATCCACGGACATCATGTACATATCCTTTTTTGGCTCGTTTGCAGGATCTTCCAAAATATCACCCTTTGGTGTCCCAGATTACAAAAGTCAGAGAAAGAAATATCACTATATGTACAAAAGGTTACAGCAGATATTTATAATCCACCAAACTATTGGACTCTTATCTCAAAAAGCATCATGCCCTCCTTCTAGAAAGAGATGAATCAAAACAAAAGTAAACTAAAAAGATCTATAGACAAGTTTGCGAAAGCAACTTCATGCCTTAGGAATACTTGCAACAAATCCACTTGTAATCATGTAATTTGTGTTTCAAGCTTCCAAGAAGGAAAAAAGAAAGACAATAAAATAAAATAGAGTAACATATACAAACCTTTCAAGGACTTCACCATAAAGCATACAATTTTTTTTTACTCTATTTCCAAAATCTACGTAACCATCCCTTATACTTCTATTCTCTTTTCAAAAATCATACAAACCTTCTATAAAAGCAAAAACTAAATTACATAAACCACATGAATTTTGCTCAAATTGCACTTACAACCCTTCTATTTTAAAGGAGGTTTGTATATATTTTTGAAATAGATGGGAGACTTACAAAATTTCAACAAAACTCAATTGACATATCGGTCAAGCAGTCTTTTCGTTTTGAGGGAAGTCCATGTAGGTTTCGAGTAGATAGGAAATTCGTGTAACTTTAACAAAATTCAATGAATATTTGCATCAGTTTCAAAAACAGAAGATTCATGTAATGTCAGCAAAACTCATAATATGTTGTGCAATTAAACTAGAAAACACAGCAGATTAGAGTATTTAACAATAATGGGGAGAAAAAGCCATGACACATCATTCGATGCAGCAAAGTTTCACAATAAACATTTTACCTCATGGCTAAGGTGCCAAAGGTTTCTGTCTCTGCTGTATATGGATTTCTTGGTCACAGGAACAGGTACATTATGCTTCTTTGCATACTCAATTGCATCTTCCCTCCCTGTGATGTCCCACTCCCGCCATGGAGCCACAACATTTAACTTGGGATTCAGAGCAAAGAATGTGAGCTCAAACCGAACCTAAATGATAGAAACTTGTGTCAGAAGGCAAAAATATGGCACAACTAAATCTGTGTAGTTGTTAACATACCTGATCATTTCCTTTCCCAGTACAACCATGGGAAACAGCATCTGCTCCAACTTCTTTCGCAACATCCACCATAGCCTATCAGCATGTATGCATTAGAAAATGTTTGTTGCAAATGAAGTATCTTATATGTAGTTCATGATCCTTTTTTCCCCCTTTTTCATCAAGACTTAAGAGTAAACAGACATCAATAATGCACTAAAAGCTAACAAGGATGTGACACTAGAGAAGAAAATTTAAATTAGAAGGTCAATATCTAATGCAGGAGCTAAAATTTATCGACTATTAACTGAAAACATGTGATTACAGTCAGTACCAGTATTGATTTCTAACATAGGAACCTCTCAACTAGATCAAACTCGAGAGAAAAAAGTCTGAAAGACATACTTTTGCAATAAGTTGAAAAATGAGAAACATACTTTTGCAATGACAGGGCGAGCCATTGAGGTCCCCAAGAGATACTTTCTCTCATATATTGCACCGGCACGCAAGCAGGGGAATATGTAATCCCTTACAAACTCCTCCTTCAAATCCTTCACCACTAATTGAGAGGCTCCACTGGCTTTAGCCTTCTCTTCTAAACCTTCCAATTCTTTTAAACCCTACACAGTTTAGGGTTCGATATCCAACATGAAACAGGTAGAATAATATAGGTGAAGCACACTTACAACATCAAAGCATCATTTCCAATAACACAAGAAGTCTTGAATACGAAAATTAAGGTTATAACATACTTGGCCAACATCAGCTGTGAAGCAAACAACATCGCAGCCATAATTCTCTCTGCAATTCAGATGTCATCAAAGAAAGAAATGATGAGGAGATGATATTAAGCATAACCAAGCATAGATCATATAGTAATAGGATTTCAATAGTAAAATCATCATTAAAAACAATATCTGAATAAAAAATTATAAAATCAGTGAATTGATAATGCTATCTACTGTTCATTATCTCATACTTTTTCCTGCTGAACTAGAAGTATAGTCTAGATCTTCTAATGTCTCTATTCAGATCATTATATAAAATAAAATCTATAGCAAACCATAATATTCACAAAAAATTGACCCATTCCTTATATTCCATGCAATACAAAGGGAAATGCATCTAGTTTTTTAGCACAACTCAACATATCAATATATTCTTTTCTAAAGATGAATCAATGCAAAATTCCCCCAGCACCCTCATTATTATTCAAGTTCGTAAAATGAGACAGGGAAATCAAATTTTGCATACTTGCAATGAGAGGGGGGGGGGGCGCATATATACCTTAACCATGGGACAATGACTGATGTGTCTAAGCCACCACTATAAGCTAGCACAACCTTATTTAATTTTCCACGAAGCCCACTGCCCTTGGCATGGGAAACTTCATTCTCTGTTTCACTGCGTAAAACTGCTTTTACTACTGCATGTCAAAAATAATTCGTGAGACTTACAAACATGATGCTTCAATCTTGAACAGCATCAAATATTTGAATTTGCAATATTTTAATATATACCATCATAAGCTAGATTCTATGGCCATTATACTTTGATTTTATGACAGTCAAATATAATTTACAGTCAAATATAATTTTATCCCAAAAGCACAGGCTACTAGAAAAAAGCCAAAGCAAGATGTTACCATCTTCTTTGCCAATAACCAATGGGCTAATTTTATGAATGGGCTACTTCATTTATTGCCAAGAAACAATAACGCATATTATACACTTCACCAAGATAAAAGATTAACAAAAGGATAATACTTAACGTAGAATTTATAAACCTATGTCAACGCAGAAATAAATTACAGTTACAATAAACGGAAGAGCAATAAACCTCACCCGGTAGTTTGGTGGTACCAATGCTTGTTCTTGGCCTCAACTATATATAAAAGTCCAAAATAAGACCATCAATGCACACACCTAAACATAGAGATAGGCTCACACAAGAAAACTTGTATAAATATTTATGGAGAAAGCATTCAGCCCACCTCTCTGGATGATGATGGCTTCAAGCTCCATGTTTGGGGGAGCAGTAGATGCTCTATGAATAAAATTAATTGCAAGCAATTAGGAAATCACCAAGAGCAAACACAATTCGCATAAATAAACCATTTCATTCAAACCTCCCAAATTTCCACCATATAAGAATCATCAAACTTCAATAGCCAATTGGAGTGGAATATAATTTCTTGAAAATAAAACTTCAACAGCCCATTGAAAAAGATCATTTAACAGCAAAATCTTGTGGAATCTTCATTTCCAGTGAAAGGAAGTAAAAACAAGAAGACCACCACAATTTTCAAACAGAAGATATCACATGGGAAAGAAAAAATTGAAGCATGAAGCCAAAATTTCAAAGGAGAGAAAAATAGACAATATAAAACCTAACCAAACGGACCTGTTGTGTGTCCCAAAGAAGATAAACTGGAGCATGAATAAGGAGAAACTGCTTTCAACTGAGCCATTAACGCAGAGTAAAGTTCTTGCTTTCAAAAAAATCACCGGTATTAGCTGACCGAGCTTATGCGTATAAAATAATCTCCCCAGATGCTGAAATTTAAAAAGTATTAAACGAAAAAATCATCTCTCACCACGATGAGTACTAAAAGAACAAAGCAGGAGATCAGCTGATGCTGACTACTGAGAGAAGCGAGAGAACCAAGAGAACTTCGATGCTGCGTCAAAGTCACAATGTTGGTGAGGTTGAGCTGAGAAGAGCGAGAACGCGAGTCTAGTAGTGAATGAGAGTGGCGCAGCCGCACTGAGATTCTGTGTCTCTGCCGCTGAGAGGAAAAGAAGGAATAAACGTCGAGGAAAAGGTCAGAAAAGAGTGTTCAAAAGACATAAATACCCTCAGTCTTGTCTTACTAAAAATAATGGAAAAAAAACTGAACAAGCAGAAAATATTGTTAAACGAAACTTTTTAATTATAAGATAAAGTCGATTTTTTTAGAAAAATTAAGAAAGTTAATTAAATTATTTTAAAATATTTTTATTTTTTTTCCTGTAAATTAATTAGTTTGACTAATAAATTAACATATAATCTAAGGATACATAACATATGATATGATTAAGTAATTTATTTAGCTTTCTTAATTTCTCTAAAAAAAGTCAAGTTTATTTTATAATTAGGACGGGAGGTAGTACAATTGAATTTTATAAATTCATTATTACAATAAATATTTTAATAAAAAATTATATTAGTCAGATATGGAATATTTGTTATAGGTAAGCATAAAATAGTTGATTCAAAATTTGTAGAATTATAACTTTTTTTTGTTAACAACTGATATGTGCTTATTTGTACAGTCCTTTTCCTAATTCTTCAAATGATATTTTTCAAAAATAAAAGTTAAGGAGCGATCAATGCGAATGCAATTTGTAGCTTATCAAAGTCTCTTTTGGATTTTGGGTGTTCTTTTTTTTAAATTTTTGTTGACCAAAGTTTTTTTATTAATTACGGAAAGGGTATGTTTGGAATATAATAAATTAAATTAGGAAATTCTTGAAAAAAAAATATTCTTTCCTTGGAAAGCTGCACCTTTTTTATTTAGCAACAATACAGTGTCTCAAACAAAAACAAAACGAAAAATGAAAAAATGGTCTTTTAAAATCTTAAAATAAAAAAATGGTCTCATTGATAATATTAGATATGGGTTATTGACAACATCAGAGGCGTCATTGACAAGTTCTTAGGACCAATTTTTTATTTTGATATTTCAAGGGATTATTTTTTTATTTTTTCTCTTACTTGTGACCTGACTGTAATTTATCCTTTTACGTTGAGAGGAGTGGCTAGCTTTGCCTTCCATATTCATTTTTGAGTTAAGGTGTAATTTTATGAACAAAGTTTTTTCTGAAGAGTGTTTGGCACAAATACGTTTAGAAAGGAGCAAAAATATCAATGAAAAATTTAAAATGGTGTAAGTTCACTAAGATATTTAAATTTCATCAGATCTCCGTTAGATTTTACTTTAAATTAACTTTGGTGAATTCAATGAACATTTGATGAAATTTAACAGTCTTAGTTAATTTGCATCATTTTAAATTATTTGTTGGTATTTTTGCTTCCTCTAAAATTTATTTATGTAAGATGCTCTTAGAAAAAAAATTTGTTGTTAAAATTAAACTTTTATTTTTTTCGTTCGAACCTTTCATGTTTATTTATAATGACAAAGGCAGCAAAATGAAGCCCATTCAAGGGAGAATTTCCCAAAAATACCTTGGAAGTAAATTAATTGCTGATTGCTACTATGGAAGATCTGTTACACATAACGGAAGATATTTTACACACAACGGAAGATTGTTTGCACATTTATATAGAAGATTTTTATAAGGTATTTTTGAACAATTCTCCCTCATTCAAAAGAGAAGCTTGGGACCTGAAAAGGTCCATTTTTCATAGTGGAACCCACAAACTCACAAAGGTCCGAGGCCGCTAGCTCAATACGTCTCGATACTTCACATCCATATTTACCGCGTCATGTTATCAGGGATGGAAATAAATTAGGCCCTTATCAGAGGCCTATGACCTAACTTATATTAAGCCTAGTTTGGCCTCTTTATTAAATTTTGCAGACTAAGGCTTGGGCCTTTTGTCAGGCCTATTTAGATAAATAGACCAGACTTATTTTTATAAAGCCTAGCCTACAAGCTTATAGGTCTGACCTATTTAGGTTTTTTTTTAAATTTATACTATTATATATAATCTAAATCAGTTTCATAAAATTATTTATATAATTACTAAATTAGTTTATACCTTAGGTTTCACACATCTCATCATTCACTCACAAACTCAACATTTTTATTTATTAGTCGAACACATTTACCTCTCTTTTCTTCAATAGCCCAAGATTGCAATATTAGCTCACTTCATTTTCCTTGATTTGTGTCGTTCGTTGAAACATAATAATTGCTACAAGTTTATTTTAGTGTTGCCCCAATGAAATATTATAATCTCATTAGAAGGAGTTTGACTCGGTTTCTATAGGAAACATAAGAAAAGGTAAAATTTGGTTTTACATGCCACTATTTGTTGTACTTGGTTGGTTTTATAAAATATATTTTCTTAGACTGATTTTTATATTATGACGTGCTTAGATAATTGTTGTCACTAGGTGTTCTTTTTCTTATTAAACTATTATAGGTGAGAAGAAATCCTAAACTTTTAAGATATAATATAAGTTTTTGAATATGTTTGAGAGGTTGTAAATGAACATAGAGGCATAGACTTTAAGTATATTTAAATGCTTACATTTTAAGTAGGCCTTTAAATAGGCTTTAGGCCTTTTAAAGATTCAGGCCCGGGCCTAAAAAAAAGTCTATATGTAGGCTCAGGTCCATACTCAGGCTCTAGATCTCCATTGCAGGCCTAGGCCTATTTAATGAAAGCCTAGCTCGGCCTAGCCTATTTCCATCCCTACATGTTATAATTAGCAAAGTTTTTTCAAAGTTTTATTTACTTAATATAATACAATTATCTTTTTTTAATTAAAGCAAAATGATATTAATATATTAAAAGATACTCCCTTCGGTCCTAAATATAAGACAGAGTTAACTTTTTTTAGAGAGATTAATGAAGTTAAATAAGTTACTTAATTATATAATATGTTATGTATCTTTAGATTATATATCAGTTTATAAGTTAGGCAAAATAATTTAGAGAAAAAAATGACAAATACAAATATTTTAAAGTAATTTAATTAGTTTCTTTAATATCTAAAAAAGTCAACTATGTTTTATATTTATAACCGAAGGAGTATTACATATCAAAAGTACAACATGGAAAAAGAAACCTACTGGCATATGACTTAAAACATGATATTGAAATTACTGGATAAGAAATAGCATAAAAAGATCGAAGGAAGAATTGAATGTCCTTGTTGAGTACTTGAACATCTCCCAGTTGTGAATTGTCTATGTTAATCATCTTCTTCCCTACACAGGAGACTGTCAAATTCTCTTGGTTCATTAGGAAGTCAGAGTTTATGATCCAACAAAGAATAGCTTTGAAGCATCTAATAATAAAGGGTCCTTTATTATTAACTTGCTTCCATTGAATAGAGCACACCGACTGATTATAATGAACGACCAAGCAATGACAAAAGATATTCCTTTCCACCTTTTTTCGATGAATAAAAATCTTCCATGAGATATTGACCATTTGCTGTCCAGATGATTGCACTGATGAAACCAGCTTGGGTGCTTGATCCTGCCATAAAGTTACTCTGATTTTCCCTTGGTGAAGTGCAATATTCCTTTTATGCCAAATGGTGTTTAGAAGAATAATTATAGCCTTAGTTAAATCCATCTGATCATCCATTGATAACTGAATTAAAAGATTTTTCAACCAAGTCAATGAATGTGATAAATCCAAAACTGATGGGGCTGATGGATAAAAGACCAAACCAGATAGCTCGAGAGCAACTGCAATGAAACATTATATGAAGGAGAGATTCCTCAGCCATACAACCAAAAAGACAATTGCCACTCACATTAAGATGATGGTTTTTGAGTATGGCCATTGAAGGTAGTACCCTCTTAAAAGTTTTCCAAAGAAGCAACAATTTTTAATTAGGCAATGAAATTGCCCACATAAACTTCCAAACTTGATCCACCTGTACAGTCAAATAATACAATCAGACTGATTAGTTAGAGAAGGGGTGGAGCCAAGAACACCTTTAAGAACATGATTAGGATAGTTAGCTCGCAAGAGGTTTGTGTTCCATTGAATTGGATTCCAAGAAACAGAGGTATGCATTAACAGGTCACCAACAACTCTGATATTAGGATTTGATGATGAACCTTCTTCCATAGGCCACCACAAAGGGTGGTAGATGGGAATTTGTGTGCCGCTTCCAAGTTGCCATTTAAGGTTTGATACTATTAATGGAGCACACTCAGAGATGCCCTTTCGCACCCATGAAGAGTTACAAGGCATTCTTAGAAAATTTGGTCTATCTCAGTCTATGTATCTAACCTTGAGAGTGCAAGCTATTGAAGATGAGTCAGGAGCATTGAAGATTCGCCAAACTTGCTTGGATAGAAGGGATAAATTAATTGTATTTGTGCTTCTAATGCCAAGGCCTCCGTTATTAATCGGAAGAAAAAGATGGCTTTTGTTCTTCAGATGAATTTTCTTTTTCTCACTCACAGTTCCCCAGAAAAAAATCAATACATCTAGCATCTATTTTTTGGCAAATATGATTTAGCAATTTAACACAAGACATAATATGGATGTTTGCAGCAGATAACACCGATTTAATCAAAGTCAACCTTCCAGCTTCTGACAATAATTTTGCCTTCCAGGAAGAGGTTCTTCTTTCAATTGATTCCAGTACATGATTGTAAATCAAAGATTTATCTCTTCCAGGATCTATCCAAGTCCCCAAATATTTACCAAGTCTAGATGAGAAGGGAATACCTAATTGTTTTGAAAGGCTCAAATTTTCCATGTGAGATATATTTGGGCTGAATACCAGGGTAGATTTACTCTGATTTATTTCTTGCCCAGACCAAAGACAATAAGTATTTAGGACAGATTGCAGAGTCTGAAAGCTTTGTTGATTACCTTCAATAAAGAAGACAGAATCATCAGCATATAGTAGGCGTGAAATGCCTTAAGCTTGTCGACAAATCTTTATGCCCTTCCAAGCACTAGAAAGCTCTTTCTGATGAATAAGACACGAAAGGGCATTAGCAGAGAGGATATAGAAGTATGGAGATAAGGGATCTCTGTGCCTAATTCCTCTGTCAGGTATGATTGAGCAAGCCCTCTGCCATTTGGAAAGAAGTTGATACTCCACTGTAGAAATACATTGATGAATGATTCTAACCCATTTCCGTGGAAATCCCATTTTTTGGAGAACCGTAGCTATAAAATTCCATGAAAGCCGATGAAAAGCTTTTGAGAAATATACTTTTAGAGCTGCTAACTTCCTCTTGCCTTGTCTTGAATTACGAATTTGATGCATCAAGTTGGAGGCCAAAAGAATATTATCATATATCAACCGCCCCTTGAGAAAGGCACTTCGGTTTGGGGCTATCACTTGCTCAAGAGATTGCTTCAGCCTGTCACAAAGAATCTTAGAAATCATCTTATAAGATACATTACAAAGGCGCATCACATTTCGGAATCAGAATAATATTTGTAATACTTAATATTAATATAAAGAGCTGTATAACTAATTTATAGATATTAAAAGATTTTAGTTAAATTAGTTATTTGTTAAAAATATGTTTATTGGTTTTCTTAAAATACTCTCTTACATTTGTATCAAAACTAATCATTGATGGAAACTCTCTCAATATGTGTAATCAAATAGGGATAGTTTAAAAAAAATTATAAATTTAGGAAGTAAAGTAAATTGAGGTTTTATAATTAGAACTAGAGTAAAAAAAATTTAGTGAAGTTAGTTATGTTATTAGTTATTTGTAACAAATATATATTGATTTTCCTAAAATACCACGGTTCAACATGACTACTCTTAGAAAAAACTCTTTAATGTATGTAATCAATATAAATTCTTTGAAAACAAAATTGTAAATTTAAGAGAAAAAGTTAATCGAGGCTTTATATTTAGAATAAGATGCAACCTCCAATTAACTCTCATATTTCAAGCCGGAGATAGTATGGGAAAATTGGATTCTTTTTTTTTTTTTTTTGGCTCCTTAAGGAACATCCTCTCATGTTTTTTTTTTTTTTCCCATTTAGATAGATTAATAGCATAAGATTACAAGCAAATTCAAACTCACAATTTTTCGAGTTTCTACGCCCCTATGCTACAAAATCATTACCAAGTGCCCTGGTTTATTAAAGGGATTAATGGCATTGCATGGCTTTAACGCCAAGCATTGTCTTTGGTTGAGTGTGTTCGGATACTTCTTCAAGAGTGTTTTTTTTTGACAAAATCTTGATTTTGGGGAAAAATTATCCGAACACCCCAAAAAACTGTATAATCCTTTTTTTATTCAAAATCTTGATTTTGGGGCTAAAATTAAGGTCTTGACATAATCTATTTTTTTTCATTTTTTCCTTGTGTGGGCCTCACTCCACTCACTCTCTCATCTTTTTTTTTTTTTTGAATTTTGGTGTTCTTTGGGTACTTTGTTAGCGTTTTTTTTAATTTTAAAATTTTAATGTCCAATCTTATTTTTAATATAAGACCTATTTATCTAATTTGATTATATTAGAAAAATTAATTAAGTTAATTAACATCACATATAGACAAATTTATTTCATTTTTGATATTAATTATGAAATTTAATGTTAAATAATGAGTTAAGATGCATAATTTTTAATGCCGTCAGGGGTTTTCTTCTCTTATAATTTAAAGTCGTTAGGTGAAATTTAACGATTTTGTTAAATTTGGACCTTAACCCTTAAATAATATATAAAATATAATCTTATCTTTATATGTAATTATCACAAAAGTTGATGTCCTTTTTAGTAATTTGACCATAAAAAAAGCTATTCTGATTATAACATTCAAACATTCTCATTACCTCAAAATTACTTTTTTCTCATAATCTATTCTCCAAAAGCTATTCTCCATTTTTCCTTCAAAAATTATTCTCCAAAAGCTAATAAGAACACACCCTTTATCAATACCCCGGTTTAATTAATTTTGAGAAGTACTGTACAAAGCTTAATTGAATCACATGATAATTATATAGTTTAACTAATCCTGCCTTATAGTTGGAAAAAAAAAACGGAAAAGAAAACTAATACTGCTTTATATATGTGTGTTTGTGTATATATAATATTTTATAAAATTATTCATTTATCAGGTGATTGTTAAGAATTTGTATACTTGAATATAAAAAAATTGATGACAACCATAGAAAAAGAAATAATTACAAATAGGTCTTAAATAAAAAAGCAAATTACTTACATATCCTTGGAAATGGATAAATTTGGTATGAAAATTTTGAATTTTGGCCCCTGTTTTTTTTTAGAATCTAGGCAGTATCCCCAGTCGATAGCTAAAGACTATTCCTCCTGAGATATAGAGATCACCGAAGTGGGTTTTGTCTCTCTCAATAAAACTTTTTTCATGTTTATGGCCTTATTCAAACCCAGAATATCATGTTTAAAGAATCCAACTATCTATCTACCAATTATGTCTGGTTATTGTTGGGGAATTTTCACCCTCTTTATAATACTCCCTCCGGTCCTAATTATAGAACATATTTACCTAACTTTGGAGAAATTAAAGATAGTAGTTAAATTAGTTAATCATATTTATTTTCCTAAAATAGCCTTATTTAAAATTTAAAATGATATCCAATTACGTTGATTCTCTGTTTTTTCTTGTACCTCTCCTGCCTCACACACGACTTCTTCAAGCTCTCACATAATCCAGCATCGTCAATCTCCCTCAACAACTTCCGATATACTCTTATTAAATTATTAATGTGTTTAATTTTTATTAAAAAAGTATCAATAGGGGGTATTTTAGAAAAAAATTAATAAAAATTAAAATTTTATTCTATAATTAAGATTAAGATCAATTCTCAAATATTATCCTATAATTAAAACAGGAGGGAGTAAATAATTCCCTGGTAAAACAGATTGATGAGAAAACTGAACGCGAAGGCATATGCTTTTTCCTCCTGCGACGCCAACCACAGAAGGCGCCAAGCAACTCATTTGTGTATTGCAAAGTAATAACGCTGCTTATCTGCTCCCTCTAACTCAGAACAGTACCCTTCTATCTATAGCTCTGTACTCTATCCAAAGCACCATTTCTCACTCTCCACTCTTAGCTTAAACGTACCGAAATCTTCCTTTTCCCCCTTTAATTTTCTTCACTGAAGCATTCTTTTCTCCTTTTCTTCTTGATTTCCTAGCTTCTCTCAGTTCAAGCTTCAATTCCAAATGAGGAATTTGAACTGCTTCTTATGCCCCCTTTAGCAATTCCACTCGCGGTGCTCATGGAGGTGGTCATTGCTGAAGTTCGTTTAATGAACCACTTTCAGCTTCTTCGTAGGGATTGTCCCTTCTCTTGCTCTTCGCTGGTCCCTTCTAAGAGGTCTCTCTCGCTGTAAGTTTGCATAGCTCTGTCGCTCACTTTGTCTGATAAGTGATGACTTTTGTTGCATTTCAACTTTTATTGTGTTTGTACTTATTTGTTGTCATCTTACAAAGTTCAGATTAAGAGGAAAAATTCCTTTCCTTTATACCCCGTTTAATAAATGTCATTATTTGGATAGAAACAAAATTGTATGGGCAGATTTCAAAATCCATGTTTATTGATGGTTTCATCTTTGAAAGATAGGATATTTACTGATTGATTTCGCAAGTAGTTCGATACATCTAGGAAGGCTTCTCATTCTATGCATTGTTCATTTGTCTGGACTCTTAGAAGCACTTCGTATGATAATGTTGAGACAGGCACTTATACCATCAAGTATTACCTCGGAATATTTTCAGATTTACATGTTCTGTGAAGAGTCGTAAATCCGTCAGAAGACTAGCTACATTATCAACAGGTAACTTCAATGCTTGCACTGTTAGCCTAGCTTTTTCCGATTAATTTATTGTGCTCTTTCTGCACTCCTCTTTATGCATATGCATGCACCTGTGCACATATTTTGTTTCCTTAGATATCAGAAAAAACACCCTTCCTTAGGCTTGAAATTTCTTGCAGTATTGTTCATTGCTGTTGCATCCTTTTCTCAACTGTTCTGTTCATCTGTTTTTAATAAAATCCAAAGGTCAGGAGTTAGATTTCATGCTTGATGTTGTATATTCTATGCTTGTGGTTATATAATTGCCATTGTGTATCCTCCTCCTGCAAGTTGCAAAGAAAAGATTCAGCTTGACAGATTCCTTAGTGAATAAATCATAATTAAGATTATTATGGGAACTATGTTTATCAGCAAAAATCTTCATCTGTTAAATGGAGTGAGATATATGTACTCAATTGTACTTCAAGCCTTCATGATACAAACATAACGGCATTATTCTCATTGAGACTGCATTAATTCTAAGCAAATAATTATCATAATTGAATATCCTTCTCTTTCACCATTATATCTTATTTTCACCCCAGGTTTTTGTCTGTTTCTGCAATTTAGGGTTTTCATGTTTCAGGTCATAATTTCCGCATGTATTTTCCTTTATTTTAGACTTGATGATGAATCAGGCAAGAAAATTTTTCAGGCAAGCCAAGCATCAGTGCTGATAAATTATGCAACATCATCTGGACCATAGAAGCTGATTTAGAAGATGGTCAGCTTCTTTACATTACTGGTGATCCTGCTGTATTAGGTTGCTGGAAGTCAGACATGGCTTTACTGATGTCGCCTGCTGAGCATGCTAACATATGGAAGGCTGAGTTCAAGGTAATTTGACTAGGTTGTTTCTTTAAGCTCATTCATAATGCTTTCATTTGTTTTGAAAGATAATTTAGTTATTTCATGGTGTTCTTTTGTTGTACATGATTTTTTTTGTGATAGTTGTACATTGACAATTTGAATAATATAGTCTAACATCTTAGTATTTACTACATTTCTTCTATAAAATGATTTTTTAAGATACTTAGAAAATAGGATAACATCAGTTGCACACATAACAATATATATATGTATATATATAGTTTTGTTATTGTGTTTTATAATTTATGAAGTTTGACACGTCAAATATTCCTGATTATGAAACTTTTATCTTGGAATATGATGTGAACATCAAATTACACATTGGTAAATATTCATTATAACTCAAATTATTTATTCTTGCAGATTGCATGCGGCTTGAATTTCAAATATACTTACTTCATTAAGGGAAAATCCGGCTCCTCAAGTGACATCCTTTGGAAGCCTGGACCAGACTTTTTCCTGTCAGTACCTCCTACTGTTCATGGAGATGCCCAAATTCTAGTGAGGGATTCATGGATTAGATCTGTTTCCCAGATACCTGCAGCTCGTGCATGTGCTCACTACATTGAAGACATGTATCCTCTAGAGCACACCCCTATATCTTTACCAGTCAAAGGTGTTTTTCCCTATTCTTACCCATTTATAATTATCTTCTTCGCATAATATTTTTCTGAATTCTCAAATGTTTACAGTGATTTGACAGATGAAGCAAAGATTATGAATCAGGCTGAAACTGAGATAATAAAGTTGAAGGCGCTTGGGTTAAAAGATCAGTTCTATTGTGACAGTGAGGATATGGTAAACGCACTTAATATGGTTTCAAATTCTAGTAGCATCTGTTCTGATAACTTCCAGCCTATTGAGGAACCCTGGTTGCTCTATCCACCTTCTTTCATTGTCTCCAAGCATAGATTAGAATCTGATGAAGCAAGAACTGATGCCACCGTAGAAAATCAAGTGAAGTTAGTAGACACAGACAAGTTGTTGCATGAAGAAAGTAGTGATATTATTCAGAAGGACCTGGTATCTACCATTATACTGATTAACTCTTCAATATGTACAATGCAAAGGATTGCTGTGCTGGAAGATGAGAAATTGGTTGAATTATTACTGGAACCAGTGAAGAACAATGTGCAATGTGATAGTGTATATATAGGGATAGTCACAAAGCTTGTTCCCCATATGGGTGGGGCTTTTGTAAATATTGGTAGTTCTAGGCCTTCTCTAATGGACATTAAGCATAACAGGGAACCATTTATATTCCCTCCATTTCGTCAAAGAACAAAGAAAGAAGATCTGCAGGCTTCATCCATTCCCAATGAGAATGATTTTAATGGAATGTCAGGCACACACTCTGAGGATGGCTCTTTACAATCACCAGACAAAGACTATGATGAACAGGAAGGAGAAGATGATTTTGATATTTCAGAAGTCCTCAAGGAAAATGTGAATGGCAGCTTGGTTGATGATGGTGAAGTAGAAGCTGACTTTGAGGATGAGATCGATGGAAATGAAGTCCATATGGAAGAAGAAACCAACTGCACTTCCCTTACTACCAGCATAAATGGGTCTGTCAGTTATCAAATTTTACAAGACAAAGAAACAAAGGGAAACAAAGTACCACCTGAAGAAAGCAAATGGACTCGAGTTCGCAAGGGCACCAAAATTATTGTACAAGTTGTCAAAGAGGGCCTTGGTACTAAAGGTCCCACCCTTACTGCTTATCCAAAATTAAGAAGTAGATTCTGGGTACGCTTTTATGCATGCGCCTGCCCTTCAACAATGCAGCTATAGCATTCCTAGTCTTTACCCTTGTTACTTTTCAAATATTGTCTAAACTAAACTTTCTGGCTTGCAGATCTTAATGACTTGTTGTGATAGAATAGGAGTCTCCAAAAAAATTTCTGGTGTTGAGCGCACAAGACTGAAAGTGATCGCAAAGACATTGCAGCCTCAAGGTTTTGGCCTCACTGTGAGAACTGTTGCTGCTGGTCATTCATTAGAGGAACTGCAGAAAGACTTGGAAGGTTTGCTTTCAACTTGGAAAAATATAATGGAACATGCAAAATCTGCAGCACTTGCTGCAGATGAAGGCATAGAAGGAGCTGTTCCTGTTATTCTGCACATGGCAATGGGTCAAACTCTCTCCGTAGTCCAGGATTATTTCAGTGAAACGGTTAATTCTGTTGCTCATTTGAACTCCTTCTCTTCATTCATCTCTATAATATCAGTTATAGAAAATGCAGTTTACTATTTGTCTCCTAATTACTTGTTGCTATGATGTTATCTTCAGGTAAAGAAAATGGTGGTTGACTCCCCAAGGACATATCATGAGGTATCTGCAAACTTTTTTCTGCAATTGAGTATGTTGCCAGAATAGGACTTGACCTTTTCTATCTGTGTGGGAAGTACTTCAACTTTTGTTCCCCCTAAAGTTTATATCATTAAGAAGAAAATTTTCTTTGACTGTGAGCTTGGGTTCTCAAATTTTAGTTTACTATAGTCTCATAGTTAATTTCTGTCAGATCTTGATTAAAGAAAAAGATATTAAGAACTGTGTTTACATTATTATGATAACTAGTGTGCAATTTTTACTGGTCATAGGCATGCTTAGTTTATGTAATATAAGGTTGCTATATCAATGGAATATTTCTGATGTAGTTGCAACACTTGGATCATTAGCTTATTTTAGATTCGATGTACAAACTTACACAGTTCAACTTCTGTTTCTGTTCTCATCCTTTTCATTTACTATTCAGGCGACCAGCTACCTTCAGGAAATTGCCCCCAATCTCTGCGATCGAGTTGAACTATATGATAAAAGAGTTCCACTTTTTGATGAATTTAACATTGAAGGAGAGATTGACAATATCCTCAGCAAAAGGTAAAGTTATGCTATTCATCATCTGCATGTAACTTTTAACATCTCCACTGTACTTGCCTTTGTTTTTAGATAAGCTTCTTAATGATCTTTAATCAAACTGTTTACACCAAACTAACATTTGTGGAACGCTGTAGGAACTTTGATAAAGATTATGTGAGGAAAACACTCTAGGTTTCCATTAAGGATCTTCTTGGGGTTATTTGGAATTCATTATGCTTCTAACTAATACTTGGTGTTAAAAAAATATGAAGAAGAAAAGTGAGAGAGAAAAGTGAGGCAGAACTGGAAAAATATCACTGAAAGACTCTAGAAGGTGAGGATATCCTAACCTTCATTAATACTAGGCTGTTTATGACTCTAATATCCTTGGCATTGGTTTTGCTACCATGAAATCTTTTATCAATCCATAGGCTTTCTTTGAATACTTATGCTCCTTAAGAATTGGAAATTACGGGTTTATTAGTTTTAGAAAAGTGTTGAGAAAATTCCACAAGGTTTCTTGTATCTCTAAAAAGAAAAATCACGAATGTTTGTGAAAATTTTTGTATAACTGCCAGTAGGGATCCAAAAAACTCATTCTCATTGACTGATACACCATACAGTATAGACACTGCATACATTTAAAACAGAATCAAATCTAGCCTACAAGTCAGGGAGACTAACATCAGTCCTATCTAGGACAAAGAAAAAAGGAAATAAATAATAGCCTTTTAAAGCTATTAACTATCGGGATTTCCACAATAACTTAAAAAAATAATTTGCCCTATGGTTGCAAGCATTTACGTTCACAACACTGGTCTAATTAGTTATGGTCTGCTTCTATCCCCTTTTGAAATAAATTTAATCCTGTGGACTAGGAGTCTCATGAATGTATAGAAGACGCTAGAGAAAGTCAGCGTGCATGACTCCAATGATGTGAACCTCTCTCCATGAGAATTTTATAAAACAACAAAAGCAGAGCCTTGTGATGAATAAAAAATATGATAAAATAAACTTATATTATCTTCATTGTAATCAGATTGAAGAACATGGTGTCAAGGGCTCTATTAATTAATTCCACAAATACACCATAACAAGTAGCAATTTTGCTTCTTTGTGATGGTCTCCTTTCCAGCATTAACTTGGCAGGTCCCCCCCCCCCCCCCTATTTTGAAATTCTTGTCCTTCTAATCAATCTCAACCAGTTTATGACAAATAGCATGCGCTCTTTATAGCTAAACGAATTGACTCTTTAATTATACCTTCCTTGTATCAAATTCTTGATTTTTTACTCATTTTAATGCATCAAATTGTGGTTTTGAAAATCAAAATATTGCTAAAAAAGTCTCAAGATAAAACTGTAACTGTAACTGACAGTCTCTTTGCCAACTCTTTCCTGAAATGTGAATTGTTCTGGCCTTCCTTGCTTGATAGCTTGAATGACTTACCTGCTTTCTTTACTTTTTTATTTTATAGGGTTCCGCTTGCTAATGGAGGTTCTCTAGTCATTGAACAAACTGAGGCATTAGTTTCTATTGATGTAAATGGTGGGCATGGGATGTTGGGTCATGGAACCTCACAGCAGAAAGCTATACTAGATGTCAATCTTGCAGCTGCTAAACAAGTATGTTGGGTTCTGAGCTCTGTATTGTTGTCTATTTGCTGATCACATAGACTTTGGTAAGATAAATATTGGCATTATTCTCACCTGTGAAGGCAAGTATGGATATTAGCAAAAAGTCCCAGAGTACAATCCCCAAACCTATCTGATAGGGAAGTTCTTTAAGAAGGGACATACAAGAAAAATCACATGACCTTATCTGTTGTTTCTTTTGCACTTATTTTATCGCAAGGTTTTTTTATATGTACATATATCCCAAAAAGAGACATCACCAAAATAAGTAAAAAGTCCCAAAGTACAATCCCAAAACCAATCTGATAGGGAAGTTCTGTAAAAAAGGACTTTACAAGAGAAATCATATGACCTTATCTGTTGTTTCTTTTGCATTTCTTTGATCGCAAGGTTTTTATATATGTACGTATATCCCAAAAAGCTATCACATCACCAAAATAAGTAACAAGTAATTTACTTACATTATACCTCTTTAATAACTTAAATCAGCTAAGCCAGTAACTTTTCTGAGAATATCACTTGAAGTGTTTGTCATGTTAATATTAGCCTTAAATTTGGGACTTTGTTTTCAGAGTTGGTGTCTTTTTGTTGAATTTCTATCATGAAGGTAATCTTAAGAGTAGTTAGAAGGTGGTGTTTCTCAAGGAGAAAAACTGAACCGTTTAGCATGCAAAACTATATCTTGTATCTTATCATTGAATCCTCTAAATCTCCTCCTTTGATAAAGATTGAAGAGTGCAAATTAAGTATATAAATTATAAAAATAAAATAAAATGTCAAAGTAGAGACAAGATTAATACTTAGGTCATGGACATGGTGTACACAATTTAGAGAAAGTTGTATTTACTATGATCATTTGGCGTGTTGGATAATTATGTTGTTATCCTTCATCTATAGTATTGATCCTAATGTAATTTACCTCTTAAATATACATATTTATTGAGGTTTGTATCCATTACAAGTTGTTTATTTAATAGAAACAATGTGTTGCAGATTGCTAGGGAGTTGAGGTTACGGGATATTGGTGGCATTATTGTAGTTGATTTCATTGATATGACTGATGAGGGTAAGTAGAAAAGTTTCTCTTGTTTCTGCAATTAAATTACATATCAAATAATGAGTTCTGTTGAAGATAAATTTTTCCATTTACTTTTCATCAGTGTTTTGTGTTTTATTACAATGACTTTCTAAAGATCTATATAGTCCTATGAAACGGTTTAATGGCAATAATATAGTAAGGGGTGTTTCTTGAATATGAGAGGTCATTGCTTGTTGCCTTCCCCTTTCAAGTTTATCTATTAGTATTATGTTCTACTATGCAATTCTTATTCACCTAACTTGAATATTATTCATGCTTTTATGCCTGTATTAGTTGCCTAGGTGCACCTCGTTTTGACAGAGATCATATCCTGTCTCTATGAAGCACTCGACTTGAAAGATTTAACTGCCAATCAAGGTCCAAGAATGATTTTATAACTGTTAGCTTGGTCTTTCAAGTCTAAATCTGTTGATAAATCATGGACAATGCTGAATTTTCAATTGCCTAAGTCATCAAGCCTCAAAGTAAATATCCTGAGTATAGTAAATCTTTTAATTTATGCAACCATAACTAGCTTAAGAATGCTATTGTTGGTCATTCTCTTTGTGACTTTGAAATGGCATTTGTTCTGTGGTGATTAGTCTTGAAAGTTTTTGTCAGTATGTTTGTTTATGGAGTCTGGATTCTTTATGAACAGCGAATAAAAGGTTGGTGTATGAAGAAGTCAAGAAGGCCGTTGAGAGAGACAGATCCTTGGTTAAGGTCTCCGAATTGTCTAGGCATGGACTCATGGAAATAACGCGAAAGAGGGTATATTCCTCAGCTATAGCGAAGTTTCTTCTGTTGTTTGTTTGCACAGCTTCCGGTCAAATTAAATCAAGATTGATCAAACAATCTAACAAATGGTTACTAATATTTAACAGGTTCGACCTAGTGTAACTTTCATGGTTAGTGAACCATGTTTCTGTTGCCATGGCACTGGCAGGGTTGAAGCTTTAGAGACGTCCTTCTCAAAAATTGAACAACAAATCTGCCGGCTTCTTGTAAGTACAATGCATCTTATGGATTTTTCTCATACATATAACCATGAAAAATAGCAATAGAAGTGTCAAAGACCTTTGAAAAGATAAGCCATGATATTGAGCTAAAAAACATTGTTGATAATTTATTTAATTTGACAATTAAAGTAACCCACACATCACATGGGATTCTGAAATTAATATTCTTAATAAAACATACTAATAACAAAAAAAAGTGAAAAGATTCTTATATTCATGAAGGAGATATTTTGTAAAAGGAAAAATTTGTCTTATGCAGTATGCTGTACTTGAAGTTTTCCCGATCAATTTGATATAGTGCATATTATTATCTATTTTTTCTTCCTGCTATTGCCAACTCTCTCTCTCTCTCTCTCTCTGTGCTTGTTTTCTTCCCACCCTTCTTAATGTTTGCCACTTGCTCTATTGTAGTGATTTGTGATTTCTTGTTTCCTTCCACCCTTTTCCCAGGCAACAATGGACGGGAAGCCAGACCCGGAAAACCCAAAGTCCTGGCCAAAATTTATTCTGAGAGTTGACCATCATATGTGTGAATATCTGACTTCTGGGAAAAAGACGAGACTTGCAATACTGAGCAGCTCTCTTAAAGTCTGGATTCTCTTAAAGGTAAAGCTGATTTCCTTGAACTGATTATACCTGTGCTGAATATATGGCTAACAGTGAGGCATACTGATGGAGACTTAGTGAGGATACTAAATCCCACATTGACTAGTGTGGGATACCAATAAAGTATTTAAGTGGGTTGGGGGCATCTCTCACCTTATACAAAACTTCATAAATATGAATAAAATGGAGTGCCTTTCAAGTGAACAATGTCTAAATTCGAGCTTTCAATGATTCAAGCCAAGTTCAAATTTTTTAATCCAACAAGCTCATAGAATTGCCTTTTTAATTTGGTCATTCACATATGGATATTTTCCCATTTGATTACAAATACGCAGTGATAAAAAGCATCTAAATACCTAAATATCATATAACAATGACTAGTTAAACCATATCCAAGAGTACTATATATCTGTTGTTTCATTTACAGTAGATTAACAGAAAACACTATTAATAATAACGCTTTTGTTTGTCAAGGACCAAATTGATAAATTCTTTTGTGAAAACTCAAAATGGGGTTTTAGTCAACGCCATACTGCCTGCTGTCTAATGAGTGCTCCGTTAATCAGACCTACTTCTTAGGATCGTTTCCTATATTTTATTCTTCTGCATAATACATTGTCGCATATGAATGATCCTTTAAGTGTTCGTTAGGAATAGCTTATTTTTGGGCAATAAGTGCTTATAAATCGTGATTCATGGTATACGAGGTATGTATGTGAGAGGAGCTTTATCTCGGCTTGCGTAATAAGGACTTATTGTCCAAATATAAGCCCAACCAAACACACACTTAAGTAATGCACCACCATATATACCGAAACTGGGCTGTGATTTATATCATAAGTTGTTTTTGTGTTTTTAGATTGAAGGAGCAAAGTCTAGAATGAATATGCTTTAACTAACAATTGGCTGTTTTAAATTGGATCAGGTTGCTAGAGGTTTCATCAGAGGAACATTCGAGGTGAAACCATTTACAGGTGAAAATGAAAAGGTGGAGAAAAATCAGCATCAACATAAAGTGGCCATTTCAATGTTGAGATCATCTTCAGAGGGCAGTACCAAAAAACCTGGCCAAAAGGTGACACTTGTTCCTGTCAAGAAATTGAAGGCTAGGAGGAAATAAATCAGTCATCCTGATATGTACAAAAGTTCTTTCTTGAAATTGAAATAGCCCTTTTTCCCTTTTATCCCTTTGTGTTCTACTTTTGGATGGTATAGATAGATTAGCGAGAGAAGGTATGGCATTACGGAAGAGCAATAGTCACGAGGCTTCACTTCGAGAGGGACCTTAGGAAAATCTTTTGTATAAAATTTTTTGGACTGAAAATATCACTAGAGTCCAAAAGTTGGATTTCATTTTTGCAATCTACTATATTTAAGATTTGATATTTTTTTTAATAAATTTGTGACATTTACCTTATGTTTGGATGGAGAGAAAAATGAGGGGAAAATAGGGAGAGAGAATACTATGGATGAAAAACTTCCAAATTTACTATTTTTGGGAGCTCTCTCCTAATTTTCTTCCCCCCCCCCCCCCCCCATTTTCTCTTCATCCAAACATATTATTTGAGAAAACATTTTGAATTGAATTATCCAGTTATAAAGGTATTGAATTGCAAAATAATAAAAATATTATTATTATTATTTTATTAAAATTGATATGGAGTACCTTAATATAATGCTTAGCTTGTTTACTTTTTCAATGTCAAGCAAAATATCCATCATAATAAGCATCAGGCCTCTTTTGATTTACTTGAGAGGGAATATTTTTAATAAAAAGAAATACTAGGTATGAAAAATGTTTCATATACACCAGAATAGAAATAAAATATTTTACTTCATGTTGTCTGATAAAATAAAGAAATAATAGAAATAATTTAAAGCAAAACGATAAAATTACCCCGATCCCTTTTAATCGTAAAATAATTAATAAGGAAGTTTTTTGACTTGCTTTGTTTTGTATCAAACACAAGATAAAACTGCCCTGCCAAACTAAGATAAAATGGCCACAGAGAGAGAGAGAGAGAGAGAGAGAGAGAGAGAGAGAGAGAGAGAGAGAGATCCCCTTTTATGAGATATTTTATTATCCTTGATATATATATATATATATATATTTGGGACCAAGTGGTCCCCTTCGAATTAGGAGAAAGTCCTTTAACAAAAGCCTAAAATTATTGAACATGGTCCATGCATGGTAATGACATCCTAGAAACTGAACAGGCTACAATCCAATCATAACGAGGTTAATCACACCAGTGGGTAATGCATCTTTTCCTTGAAAAAGTACCACCTCGTGTGCAAGAGCCCTTTCATTTCTTAATGCAGATTCCTTTCACTACACAACAAGAAACAAAAGCTAAAACATGAAAAATATAACAGCCACTAATCTAATCTTATATAGCATGGGCTCACACTTGAACCAAAAGAAGGAATAAACTATGAAATTGAAAAGCCATGGATCTTAATACAACCTAAATTTGAGACATTCAAAAAATAAGCAACATTACTTAATAGCATTACAATCGAAATGCATAGTAGAAGAAGCAAACTCGAAGATCCTCAGAGAGGCAACACATCTCTTTAACTTGTTCTGCTAGTTTTATCAACAAAAGGCTTTTCATAACACTGTAATGCTGCCCAATGTAAGGTTTCAGGGTAATAAGTCGTACGAACAAAAATAAAACTACAGAAGTTGCATCTTTTCAACCATGAACAGCTGATTATACAGATGAGATTCAAGCACAGAACAAATTTTAATCAAAGGGGGTTCATAACTAATGAGGAAGCACTACTCTTACAACACAAAACTGAATGATTGTACTCCTTACTGCAAGGACTTGAATAGACAGGCTACAATATATCGAATGCAACACAGAAAACAGCTAAAAGTACGGATGCAGGATATTCCACTATGAGAAACAATTAAAATCTCAAATGTCACAGGAATCAGTTGGTTGCAACGCTACAGGTATTGATTCCATCCTTGCAATCATTGGTCAAATCATTGAAAGTTTCAATCTGCTTTTTACCCCTCAAGAACACTTCAGTGTCAACAGAGACTCTCATGTAACCATCAAATTCTACTGGAACCCCATTGTTAAGCTTTGTTGTCTCAGAGTACCATTCACTATTTTCATCCCAAAGATCCTTATATTCATCAAGAAAATGAGTGGTATACTTGTCTTTCAGAGGGCCAAAGAAAGATGTGTCTGGTTCATTTGTCGCTATGTAGAGGTTCCTTCCATCGTCAACCTTGTCCCGCAAGGTTGAGAGAAGCGCATCAGGAGAGGTATCTACATCTAGGTTAGGCCAAAGCTCCTTGTTCCTTGCCTTCTCCCCTCTGACAATATGAACAGAGTCATAATCCCAATTCAACCTTGCTGCTATTGCCGACACTATTTCCATCAACCGCTTTGATTTCCATATCAAATGCCATGGCCTTTGAACAACAGATTCAGTCTCTCCTTCACAGACCCTGTACCAGTAGTTATCTGGCTCCACAGATCCAAACTTTCTCATAACCAAAGCATCGTTGACTTCTGCAAGTTTCATGGGGGTGATTCTGAAATCCTCCACAAGCTGAAGATTCAACCCATCTTTCTTTTGCCATTTATTCCAATCTGACCAAAACTGCTCCTGGTCCAGTACGGAGGCTGCCTCCTTCAAATGCTCAAAATCAAAGTAAAACCTGAAATCCTTGCCCTCCTCATTCTGCATTGATGAAGTATATATTGAAGAAAGACATATGCTCAAATCCATAACCAATGTTCGATTAAGGTATTGAGCTTCACCAAGAGCACACAAGAAACTCCAAAGATAATGATTCATGCTCTTGCACCTATCTCCACCGCCCACATAGATCAAGTACTTTTGGTGACTAAATGAACTTTCAGACTCAACCACAGGAAGGTTATCATTGACAGTTTCTCCAACTACGGGCATTGAGGTCATCTCCTCCTGCTTTGACCCAGGTTTCTTATTCTTCTTCCTCTTCCTAGCATTAACACCTGTATGGTATTCCCCAATGCTAACAATACTAAGTGTACAATTCTCGGACCTAGAAATCTCGAACCTCCTGTAATCCTTATAAAATGCAGCAGCTTTCCCTTCCTTCGGCCTGAAACGCCATGCCATATCACAATTATGATCATCTGACCCTTGCACAGGTTTCCCAAATCGGTAAAAGTGAATATCCTTAAACTTTTCAATAGTGGTTGTCATCATCAAATGGAACACCTCAGGGTCCTTACAATCAATAGGAGAATTGACATCACAAACAGATGAGACAGCCTCTCTAGTTTCAAACTCAAGTGAGTTTTTAACATCTGTTAAATTAAGAGCAGCTCCGAATGCAGTTTCGTTGGTAACCATAAAATCCTCTCCAGTTTTAACAACAGTGTCATCAGATTTGAAAGTGGCATTGGATTTGGAAGTGAGGAAGTTGGTGATCTTGGTCGAAGGATGAAACAAGGGATCTTCAGGTTCATAAGTGGCAGCAATAATTGTAAAGACTAACACTCCGATAACAAACATGGAGAAGCATACATTCCCAATCATGGCCAAAGCATTTTGACCCAAATTTTCCGGCCGGAAATTCCCGGTTCTTAACATCGCAGAGCGACCCCACATTCCTATCTTCTATCAGATTACTGCCAATATAACTTTCCTACATAAACAGGAAAAGAGCAAAAGAACCCAGTAAATTAAAATGACAAAATAGCAAGTAGAGCTTCAGAAAATTTATAAAAAAAGAAGAAGAAGAAGAAGGAAAGGCATTATTAATGGTACAGAAATTTCATCTCTAATTTCAAAGAAGAATGGAAAACGAAGAAGAAAATAGTAGATCCGCAACCACATCATTCAATATCAACGAAAAAAAACGAAGATCGCTCAAAAACCCACTTATCCAAATAGCAAAACTGGCCTTGATCTGTACGGAAATTGAAAGAATAATTCACAAACCTCTTAACTTGCCAGAAATGCAGCCTTTAGCGCCACTGCCAGCAGCTTCCCTGTCTCTGTACCTAAATCTCAAGCAGTAAGTGTCGGAAAGTCAGTGATTTTATACTAAACAAAAGTAAGCGAGTGAAGAAAAAATCGAAAATGGATCTATCTTCTGCAGTGATTATTAATATATTGTAAATGTTACAGTAAGCGGTGGGCGCAATGCGCACGCAGAGTAGAAATTTGTTGACGACGTACTCGACGACGAATATGAAATGTCAAGGGCTGAAGCTGAAGCGGTGGCGTAATGAGGCCTTGTAGTTGTAGCCATCGAATTCATTGCTTGTATTTTTCTGATCAATGAATTTTTTCTGGGAGAATTATATTTAAGTACCAAAAAAAAAAAAAAAGATCCCTGAAAGTTATAAAATAAAAATAGTCCCATAAAGTTGTCAATATAGAATTCTAAAGTTATTAACAAGTTGTTAATACAGGTTTTTGGAATTGTTAATAAAACCATTTTTTTATTTTGCAATCTCCAATATCATTTCATTATTTAATTTTTTTGGGACTTAAGTGTAATTCTCCCTTTTTTTTTTATGAAAGGAAAAGAAAATGATTTACGGAGTTTTTTCTTTTGTTTTTACCGACGATTTTGAGGTATTCAAAAGAGTGGAGGGTGGATGTATCCAGATCTCAATGTCTGTGTGGTGTCTTCTCATATGAGACTGTTAGATCTAAAATGAAGACACCAACAAAGGCATTGGGACCAAGATCTATCCCATCTGAAACAAATGGACTGAGAAATAACAAACTATAGCGTATCAGAAACATCTTTCAACCTTAGTTCAGGTAAGTCCGAGCTTTCCCTTTTTGCTCAAGGACACATTAGAACCCTTGGTCTTACAGAAATTCTGATACTTAACAGTTTCTTATTTCTCTAGTACTCTTCACAGGATCATGGTCAGATTCTTTCTGATGCACATGTTCTTCATAAAGAGGCAAGTGCAGAGCATACATGAATCTATCACAGAGATAGAGATGATATGTTTAGAACTCAGGTTTTCAGAAGAAGAGGAAGAGAAAAGTTTAGAGGAGAAGCATTATAGAACACACGATTTTTATTTCAAGGTCGAATGCCCCTTACAACTGATGAGGCATCGTATTTATAGGCAAGCTTCTACAGAATAAAACAAAATACATATGGCTATTTTACAGACACGTAAACGCAAGCAGATACGTACAGGTACTTGATTTACAGACATGTATAGAGACACAAGGTACACAAAAGGACACATACCTAACTTTTTACAGACGCTGACAATAAAGTACACAGATATAACTTTTGTACAGATGCTGACATTTCTTCTGGACAGAGTGAGACGTGGTCGTTCAAGATGTTGCCGACGCTATTTAAGGGCTAGGATTTTGCCAACACTTCATCGAAGGCTGAGATATTGCCGACAATTTAGAGGGGCCAGATTCAATCTTTGTAAATAGGTTCGTGATCATCGTTGGGAGAGAGATTGTCACAGTCATGGTCCCCATACATTTCAACACGCACCTTGTGTAAATCCCACGTGTAGTCATGAGATCTTTCCCACTTGTAGGCTTGAGATTGTTCTGGATAAGCTAGATCGAAAGCTTTTTGAATTGAGGCTTGAGTGCAGTAAGGCGGGAAAGTTTGAGTCAGGCTTGGTTGAGGGAGCTTAAGATCTTCAGGAAAAGGATCCTGAAAGGTCTGGGATGATGATCCAGGAAGAGATAGACTGATTTGAGGAAGGTCATCATTTAGGTCTTGAGAATCTTGAAATTCAGGGTCAAGTATTCCAGTAGGAGGCTGACTTGATGTGGGCTGAGAGACAAATCCCTGAGTAACATATCTTGTTTCTGGTGAGATAATTCCTTTGAACGGATCATACTCTTCTTCATATGGAAATGGGCCTAAGACATGACAATTTATTTTCAGTCGAACATTGATTTGTCCTAGATAGTGACCAAGTTCTTTGAGAGTATGTTGCTTCTGTCGGACCCAGTCAAAAGGAGAATTCCACAGTTCTGCTGTTCCACTGGAATAAAGTCCATCAGAGTGGAGATGATAAAACCTGTTAAGAAAAAAAATACAACAAAATCTTTTTTGTTTTCTTTTTTCAATTCTCCAGAGATTCTTGTCTTCAATGAAACTGTAAAGTTTTCCTCTCCAGTAGGGTAGAGGAGCAAAAAGGTTTAAGAACTAATGAAGAAGGGAATCTTCATGGTCTTTGTCACAGAGATAATGATAGATTGGTAATGGTGCAAAAGCTATAGCACTGACATGAAGGGTGGTTAAAGACCATAAATACCAAAATAGTTCTTTAGGCATAGGTCCTTGGAGAAAAGGTAAGGTAGTGAAGGGAGTGTTTAGGCTAAAGTGGCGTGTCTGGGGAATGAGGTTGGTTTTTACAAAAAGAAGATGAAGCCAGTAAAACAGTTGTTGTTCTACAATCTTCTGAATATGATGTGGAGTCTCTGGATAAGTGTCTGGAGGGAAAAGGGTGGCTTTTATGTTACAGGACATGGTTGGCTGTGCTTCTTAGATGGTTAGAATGTACAAGGGTTTAGGAGGAAGAGAAGGCTTTTGAGGTCTAGATAGAAAATCTGCAATGGTATTGTGGTGACCTTTGAGATGTCTCACTGAGAATTTATAGCGAGAAAACCAGTCTTTCCATCTGAGTAGTTGGGCATTTGGTAAGATCTTTTTCTTTGGATCGAGCATCTTTGGAAAAGACGTATTGTCCATCTCTATGACAAAATGGTAAGAGCTCAGATGAAAGTTGAATTTTTCAATCCCACACTTGATAACAAGAATTTCTTTGTAAGTAGCATGATAATGCTTTTCTGGTGCTTTGAATTGTCCACTAGCATGTCCACAGTAGTATCTTTTTCCATTAACTTCTTCAAGAAGTATTGCACCCCAAAATTCATCACTGGCATCTGTCTGTAAGATTCTTTCTCCTTGATCTGGAATCTTCAGAGGAGGAGGATTTTGAGTGATCTTTTTAAGAATTTTGACTGCATCTGTTTGTTGTTTTCCCCACTGCGGAGGATTCTTCTTAAGAAGCTTGGACAGCTGGCTAGTATGATGAGACACATGAGGGATAAAATCTCTGAGATATTTACAATCCCGAGGAATTGTTGAATTTGTTTAATAGCGAAATTATCATCAGGAAAATTCAACAATTCTTGTGCAATATGAGGACCAGGGCTGTACTGACCATTCTGGAAATGCATTCCCAAAAATTCAATTTCTGTGACTCCAATCTCACTTTTATTTGAAGAGAGCATAATGCCATATTGTCTTATAATTTCAGTAAATCTGGATAATAGGACTCTGTGTGATTGTTCATCTTCAGAAAAAAGGAGAATATCATCAATGTAAATAAGAGCATTTGGGAGGATGGGTTCAAATATTCTAGTCATGGCTTTTTGGAATAGTGATGGGGCAACTTTTAGACCAAAAGGCACAACAGTCCACTGGTATTGGGCATTTGGAATACAGAAAGCAGTTTTGAGCCTATCATCTGGGTGGATACCCAATTGCCAAAATCCTGCTTTAAGATCAAACTTTGAGAATATTTGGGCTTTTTTGAGATGGACAAACAAGATATTGGGCTTTGGCAAGGGAAACTTATCATCTTGGAGGAAATGATTTAGTGGTTTGTAGTCAATGACAAGTCTCTTTTTCCCCCGTTTGATTTTTGATCTTTTTTCAACATAAAAAGCCTGGCAAGCCCAATCAGATTTGGTAGCTTCAATGAGTCCTTGCCTTAATAAAGCTGCACATTCATCTCTAGCAAGTTTCAAATCATTAGGATTCATACCTGGATGAGAAGCCTTAGTCGGATTAATATCCTCATTCTTTTTGAAAGGAAGTTTGATAAAAAAAAAACTCCTGATTTTTTCCATAATGGGGAAGGATGAGGAAATTGATCATGACTATCTGAACAATATTGAAGCAACTGATCCTTGATATCAGAATATTGAAGCGGAGCCTGTTGGAGTTCAAACAGACTAAGAATTTCTGTATAAGGACTGAAATTTCCTTTCCATTTAATCCCTTTGGGTAGGATCATAAGATTCTGTGTATGATAGAAAGCATCAAATCCTAACAGAATATCTTTGCCTGCTCACTTCCTAGTACTTTAATCTTCAAAGTACATCCTGGGAAGAATTTGATTCCAATCTTTCGTCTGGAAATAAGATCAATCTTGAAATGTTTAGCATCAGCTGTGAGAAAATACTGGTTATGAGGAACCCATTCTTCAGGAGGAAGAATATGAGGTTTCATGACTGTTTTACAGGATCCAGTATCAAGGAAGGCAATAGCTGTGACATGTTTAGAATATTTTTCTGGAAGGACTTCGACTTTTATATTGGGTAGAGGAAAATCGAGATTTTCTTTAGGATTGGATCGAAGTGAACCAAGAAATCCTATGAAAATCTGTTCTGGCTTTTTTGAGAAAGATTGAATGGGTTGGATGAGATTGATTGATCCATAAGGATAAATCTCTTCTTCATCTGTCTCAGATTCAAGGTCAGAGAAATCAGAGATTTCTGAATTTTCTTCTTCATCAGAAAGTGGAAGAACATACTGAGTATCATGATCTTCAAAGGGTTGTTCTTCAAGGAAAGTTTCAATATCTGCATTTTCATCTGTGATCATCAAGACTTTATGGAGCCTTTGAATCATCTTGATGTTTTTTTAGTTTTGAGAGGACAATTTTTTGCGAAATGTCCTTTCTTTCTGCAGATAAAACATTGATCTCCTTTGCCTTTTGAGAATCTCCTGGGTTTGAAGAATCTAGCCTTTCCTTGCTTTCTGAATCGCCTTTTAGGAAAGAATATCTTTTCAGGTTTTCTGGAGTACGAACGGTAGTGAGATTTCTTCTTTGTTGAGCAGTGACAAACCTTGGGATCTTTGCATTTAATCTTCAAGTAAGGCTTTTTGCAAGCATGTTTCAGCTTTGTGGTGCCTTTGAGCATATTATTAACATACTTGTGTTGCTCACAAAGCTTATCAACAGTTGCAAGAGTCAGTTGGTAAATTTCTCCAATAGAGATTTAAGACATATCTCTACGAAGAGCATTAATACTTCTGTGGAGTTCAGGTTGGAGTTCATCAGGAAGAGAAGCTATAAAAGTATGCCGGAGATTGACATCATTATAGCCATTCAGCATGTAGTACTTTTCAACCATTTTGGTATAATGCTTTTGCAGATCTTTCCTGTTGAGAGAACAGCATTTCATCTCAAAGAATTCTTGTCTGTCTCTTTTATCAATAAGATTGAAGTCTCCAATAAATTCTTTATGAATAGCACCTAGAATCTACCCAGGATTGTCAACTTGTACAGCTTGAAGTTTTTGATAAGCACTGAGATTTTGAAACCAATCTCTTAGAGAGCCTGTAAATCTGGAAACAAACTCTTTAAGGATTTGTTCAAGAGTTACCCCTTGTGCTGTAAGCTGCAAATCAATCCATGCACCAAATTCATGGAGTCTTTGTCTCCATTTATCTTGTGGAGTATCATCAAAGGTAAACCAAGGTCCTGAAGTTGGCTTGTAAGTAAAATCATGTTGTTGCTGATAAGTATTAGAAGGATTAGGCTGATCCACATGAGATTCCTCAACTTCACTGTCATCATCATCATTAGGTTGGACTATTGCAATTCTGGTAATATCAGCAAGATGATCTTCTGAATCATCAGAGATAGAAAAATCATCTGATGGAGAACTAGATGAATCTGATAATGGCTCAGTAGGGTCTCGTGTTTGGAAGATAGCTAAGGTAGCATTTTGAGGCTGGGTAGTGTTTGGAGGATTTTGGGGAGTCAAGGTTTCAGGATATTTCTGTTTGTCTCTTTGTGGAGAAGATTGGGTATGAATCTGAGAAACAATAGGTTCATGAATCTTTAAACCTGGTTGGACAGGTTTCTGACTTCCTGATGTATTACCATGATGGTAAACAGATGGGGAGGAGAGCCAATGAGAAGAAGGTCTTTCTGGTGTACGAAAAGTAGGTCTTGAAATGGGCCTAGGTCGTATAGGTGAAGGCTGTTGAAATTGTCTGAAAACAGGATAGTTCATTTTGAAAACTTTACTGTAATAAGTTTCATCAGGATAAGTCATTGGTGGAGGTGGATAAGAAAATCTTGGTATGGTAGGATAGAAAGGATAGGATTCATATATGACCTGAGATTGTTTTCTGGCCATATCTAGTTCGATTTGTTGTAGATCCTTTTGTATTGCTGATAATTCCTTTTCTTTCTGTTGGAATTCTGGTCCCATGTATCCAGTGGAGATAAACCTTTTCAATTCTGCATCCAGTTTCTGAGCTTGCTGCATCTGGGAAAGATATAGCTGTCTGACTTCTTCAGAGAGTAGTCCTATTTGAGAGGACAATCCTTCTGTCTTGATTGTTAAAGAATCAAGTTTAGAGTTGAGTCCTGTTAACGCCATATTTTGACAAACTGCATTCTGAGTATGCCAATTTAGAACTTCTTCAGCTGCAGATGCTGGTCTGAGATTTCCCTGAGAATCAACCGTGTTTGGAATAACATAAGGTCAAGCAGAAACCTTAGTGTCTTCATTTGTTTTTCTCTCAAGGGGAGGAAAATCAGAGTCATAAGGATGTCTAATCATCCATATGCATGGTAATGATTGTGTAGGTGTTGGTGGAACAGCTGGAATTACTGGTTCTGGAAAAAACTTTTGGACAAGATCTATATGCCATGTTTCTATCATCAGTTCAACAAGGGACATATCTTTGGAAGATCTTTCAGGAGGAGGTGGAGGCTGCCAACCTCTTCTCTTTTTCTGAACAGGCACTAGTGCAAAATACTAATTTAGCTACATGATTTTACATCAGTTACTTAAAGAACCGAAGTGATAATTCATGTGACATAATTTTGCTTCTGTTTTACGTGTAACTGACGCCGTAATGTACAATATGACATCAGTTACTTGAAGAACAGAAGTGATAATTCATGTGACATACTTTCGCTTCTATTTTAAGTGTAACTGACGCCGTAATATACAATATGACATCAGTTGTATAGTCAACTGATGTCGTAATTAAGATGCTATAATAATAATAATAATTATGGGATCAGTTTATTGAGCACCGTACCATAAGCCATAATTAATATAAAGTTTTGGAATTTACTTGTGAAATAAATAAATTTAAAATATAACATGTCATAATTGTAATTAAATACTATAAATAATTTTTTCCAAAATATAATTATATTCATTAGTACAAAATACTAATTTAACTACACGATTTTGTATTAGTTACTTGAAGAATAGAAGTGATAATTCATATAACATAATTTCGCTTCTGTTTTACATGTAACTGACGCTATAAGGTACAATATGGCATCAGTTACTTAAAGAATGGAAGTGATAATTCATGTGACATAAGTTTGCTTCTGTTTGAAGTGTAACTGACGCAGTAATGTACAATATGGCATCAGTTGTATATTCAACTGATGCCGTAATTAAGATGCTATAACAATAATAATTATGGAATCAGTTTAGTAAGCACTAGAAGCCATAATTCATATAAAGTTTTGGAATTTAATTGTGAAATAGATAAATTTGAAATATAACATGTCATAACCATAATTAAATATTGTAAATAAATTTTAAAAAATATTTTTTCCCAAAATATAATTATATTATAGTTATATTTTAAATAACTTTTTTTAAGTGGGTTATTTATAGCTCAGGACCATCTGATAGAGATTAGTGAACTTCTTTTAACTACTTAACTATACCCAGTTAATTATCAAAAAAATGGATGATCAATTTATGGGTGGAACTTGACCCATAATTTATAATTTATTTATCGAGCTTACTTATAGCATCGGGTCCTATAGGAAACTAAGACCTTAATTATAACCCATATGGCTCTAAGGAAGTCTTAAAAATATATTAACTATTTTTTTTCTAAAGAAAAGGAAATATTGCTTCGATTCCCACTCCACCTGACGCCCTAATGCCTTCAACAAAAACCTCCGCTACTCTGCTAACTTCATAGCTTCTTTATGAATTTCGCTTTAGCTCTGCTAACTTTGCAACTTCCCTTCATCACTGTTGACGTAGCAGCTTCCAGATAGAGCACTACAAAAAAACACTCAATTTCCGACAGAATTTGCTACGAAATTTTTTCCATGGCAAATTCTATGGAAAATCTGTCAGAAATTCCATTGGAAATTTTTTCGGCGAAATTTTTCCGTAGCTAAATTTATCACGGAATTAACCACAAAAAAGATCTATGGCTAAATTAGCCACGGAATTACGTCACAAATTTTGTGAAAAATTTTTTTGTCACGGTGCCATGGAACTTTTCCGTGGCACATTCCGTCGCAAAATTTTAAAATTTTATATTAAAAATAATATTATAAAATTAATTATTAAATAATTTTAATTAAAAATAAAATATTATTATTAATGAATATTTTATTATTATTTATTGATACTATATTTAAAATTTTTGGCTAAAATAATATTTTTAATATTATTATATTAGTTATTATTTAATTTTATTTAAAAATAAATTATTAGTTATTGATATTATATTTATCATTTTATATTAAAAATAATATTTATAATATTAAATTATTTTTTATTAATAAATTTAAATTTATAAAATTGATTAAAATATAGTTATAAAAATATTTATTAAATATTTTAAATTTATTGAATTTGAAATTAATTAATCATAAATATATAAATATTTTTTTGGAATTTTTATTTATTTTACTTTATTTTTAATAATATTATATATATTATTAATTTTATATTATGATAATATTATATATATAACATTATGTAATAAAATAACGCAGGTTCATCTTGGCGCAACTGGCAAAGGCTCGAGCGTGAAGGCACCAGGAGCATGAAGTCGCGGGTTCGAATAGGAAGGGAGGCATTTTCAAGATTTAAGAGGCGCAGACATGTGGCAGCTCTCGGAGGTGACACTTGGGGCACTGCGGGAGGGTGGACACGTGGCAGCGCAAGGAGGTGACACTTGGCTCACTTCGAGGAGGGACACATGGCAGCGCAAGGAGGAGACACTTGGCGCACTTCGAGGAGGGACATGTGGTGCACTGCAAGGAGGGTGGACATGTGGCAGCATAAGGAGGTGACACGTGGTAGCGTGAGGAGGAGACACGTGGCTGAACCAACGATGAGGTAGCCTCCTACGGATGTGACATGTGGTATTTGAAAATTTAATTAAAATAAAAAAATATCCATTAGATTTGAAAATTCATTTGTCACACATCTATTATGGCGTCGGTTTAGTTACAATGCGAAGCCGTAATATATTCATTTACGGCGTTATATCTTAAGCAACTGACTCCATAATATATTCATTTACGGCGACATATCTTAAGCAAGTGACGCCATAATATATATTTTTCGCTACAGCTAATTCCGCTACACCTTAAATACTGTAGCGAAAATGTAGTTTTAACTGATGCCAAATTAACTTTTTGCACTAGTGAGGTTGTGAAGAGCCATAGTCATCATCGTCTTTATGACGTCTGTCATGCTTGTAAGAACAAGAAGATCCTACAAAGGATTTATTTTTCTTGGCTCGCTTGATAGCATATTTGTATGGGTAAAGTCCTTGTTCATCATCAGACTCTTCCCACCATTCTGGAGTATCACACTCACAGTCAGGATCACACATGCCTGAACCAGGTATATCCCATAAGAAGTGACCATTTAGATGAGAAACATAGCAAGGGTTTGCATTATGGTCTACCCAGGCTATAAGTGGATCTCTTCTAGAGGGTGTATAGGCAAGAGAGAGAGTAAGAATCCTACCAAAAGGTACAGAAGGTGCCTGTGGGTTAGGTCTTTCAAAAGTAGTTTTTATTGTGCCATCTGGAAGTCTCTGGATGAGAGGAGGCATGGTAGTATGGACATCGGGTTGAATTCCATGGAAAATCTTTTCATAATTATTGATCCACTCAAGAGGCATTAACTGAGAGAGTTCTTTCCGTGGAATTTGTCTGGGAATCTGAATGATAGAAGTATCATCAGATCTATTAGATATGGCAAAAAGAGCATCATTTGTAGAATTTGGTAGATGAAGATCAAGAGAGTGGTTCTGGAGTCTATAAACTACTTGATGCTGTAGAGTAGCCATGATAGCTTTAGGATCCTGTTCAGCTCCAACAATTTGGACTTGCACTTTGAATCGATTAGTCAGAGTAGAGTCCAGCAGGTTGATGTTGAAGTCTGGCTGAATAGTCAGGATAACAGTTCCATTACTCAAAGTGGTTAAAAGAGCACCAATAAGAGCATTAGGATACTGTTTGTATGTGGAATCAACTAGAGCAACTCGAGCTGTGACTGGCATGCCTTTTCTTCCATGAAGAGTCAAAGCTAGTCGGATAGCCCCCATATGGAGATGGGTATATCCTTCAGATCTCCAATGATTGATCAGAGGCTGTGGTATCTCAATGGTAGCATACTGTTCCTCTGTTGTTGCTGGAAGATGACACTGCTCCAACTTTGTCGTTTGAACAACCTCTTTAGCATGAGGTCGTCTTGTAGTCAGAAGAGTCCTGATATTTCTAGTAAGACTGTTGGTGCGGTGGTAAACACTATATGGACTAAGAAGAGGAAGATTTGTCTCAGAGATTAAAACATCTTCTGGAAGATGATTGATCTCTATAAGATTTTCTATTTTTTGAGAAAGAGTTCTTTTGACAGAAGAAGGGAGATTTCTAGGGGTAAACTGAGATACAAGAGTAGTAGAGGGAGGATTAGAAGGATTCGAAGAGCTAAAGGCTTCACTCATGATTTCTGGGTTTCTTCTTCTAACTTACCTTTATCTTAAACATATCATCACTATCTCAAAAATTATAAGGCTCTGATACCAAGTGGAGGGTGGATGTATCCAGATCTCAATGTCTGTGTGGTGTCTTCTCATATGAGACCGTTAGATCTAAAATGAAGACACCAACAAAGGCATTGGGACCAAGATCTATCCCATCTGAAACAAATGGACTGAGAAATAACAAACTATAGCGTATCAGAAACATCTTTCAACTTGAACGTCCCGTGCAATGCATGAGCGAAAGAATTTAACCTTTCAAATAAAAATGGTTTATTAAATAAAGGTTAAATTATACAAATATAATATTTAAAATGCTCAATTATCTTAAGAATATATTTAATATAAATAATAACAATTTTATACTGTCAATAAAAATAAATAAATGTTACAGAAAATTAAGATAAAGGATCTAATAAAAATAATATTTATTATAAAAGACATTAAAAATTATAATTATTTAGAAGGACAAAAAATTAAAATATAAATATATAAATTTTAATTTACCCCAGTGATAAACTAAGGATATTAACCAAGGTATTAAAACTCGGACCGGGTATTGAACCTGTAGGGGTATTGGGTTAAGGGTCAGTGGGTCAAACCGGGGCCAAACCGGAGCTAATCCGGGACCAAATCGGTGAGAAATTGAAAATTTTAAACTTATAGTATGAAATTCTAAAGAAAAAATAAAAAAAAATTAAAAAAAATATACAAACCCGGACTGGACCGGTTCGCTAGTTTCTGGGCCGGACCGACCGGTCCGGTCCAGGTTCAATAACCTTGATATTAACATCAAGTATATCCTAATTAATTTTCTCAAAAACAACATTAATCAAGAAGTTAAACTCCATGATTCACATGTTTGATCAATCTCAAACATGTTGTTGAACAAGGAGAAATACATAGACTCCGCCATGGTCATCTGTGGTGATTGTGAATCTATAACTATAAGTGAGCGTTTGGTAATTTGCCAAATCTAGGTTTTAAAATTAGGCTTACGCAACCCAAGACAAAACTCCTCTTACACACTTACCTCATAAATCGTAAAAGCTATTTTCAAAAGTTAATCCAAACGCACATTAAGTCAAGTGTTCTTCTTCTACTCCACCACAGCAATGGCATTGTGCCTCAACTACAGTCCTCGTACTGTGCTCATCCAAAATATGAGCACGACAAGCTCATACCTCCAATTTTGTGGTGAAAGTCATTTTTTTTATTCTTATTTATTTGTATTATATTATATATTGCACCCTATAATATTTTTGTGATTCGGTATTTCAAATTAATTAATTTCTAATTCTACATTTAGAAATATCTTTCTTACAATATCAGTACATTGAAATATTTTTCTAATAGCACCTAATATCTGAAATATTTTTTTGATATCTAGTATTTTAAGCTAATTAATTTTTAGTATATGGAGTATTTTTTAAAATAAAAAAAATAAACCCCAAAATTGGGGGATGAGCAGGAATGTGGATTCCTCAACTATGAAACACATTGCTTGAACTACAAGACTTTCTCCAAACCCATTTCCCCAACTGAATGGTTCCATTAAAACCCATGGCCTCTTTGTATTCCCACCGTAAGGGCACATCGCCGATTCACTTTCCGGATCATTGAGAATGAGGAGACGTCGCCGAATTAGGAATCACAGAGAAGGGATAGTTTGGCGTCTTTGCAGACGACACCTAATTAGCGTTTTGAGGATGCGACCAAAGGCTTGCTGGTTTGTTCCACTGTCTTAATATCAATCTAGCGCACCTATCTTTCCCAGGCTTTCTAGTTGTTTAGGTGTAGAATATGAAGCCATGGCGAGGAAACAATGCGGTATTGGGAGGGAAGAGAGAAAGAAGGAAACGACAAAGGAATCAAAGTCTGATAAATTGCTAAAAGGAGAGGTGTTGGGGGTGGAGTTATCTAACCCGACGGGACGGGCTCAACCGTAAGGGAAACCGGCGATCCGGACTTTAAATCGATCCGGTCCGGGTTAAATTTTTTATTTTTTATTTTTTTAAATTTTTTTAATTATTTTTTCTTTAAAATTTCGTATTATAAACCTAAAATATTCCATTTCTCATCGGTTTAGTTTCGGTTTGACCCACTGACCCTTAACCCAGTACCCCATCCGGTTCACTGACTAATCCGAGTTTAATTACCTTGACTTGGAAGGGAGAAGAAAGGATCACTAACTGGTCCAAGTTTAATTACCTTGACTTGAAAGGGGGAAGAGAGGATGGAAAATGTTAAGGGTAGGGTAGTTCTTGTACATCTATATTTTGATTGGCTGGTCCTTCAAAATAATTATCATTTTAAGGCCTTTTATAATAAATATTATTTTGTATAGGTCATTTTTTCTTATCTTCCCTAAATGTTATGCAAATGATAACATTTTTAGTTTTATATTTTTTAAATATTATTCTTCTAGTTTTTTCATACAATAAAACTATTTTAATTGACAAACTATAATAAAAAAGTTTAATAAATTTATTAAAATTACTATTAAAATAACAACATGAGGTTTATTTATTATAAATTTAAAGTTTAAAGGAGTTCAATTTAAATTTTGAAATATCAAAAGAGTTAGTTGTAACTGTTCAAAATTTAAGGGGGTTTTATGTAGTAATTTATACATGATGACACATGTCATCTCATAATTTGATGTGATAATTTTTGTTAAAAAGATAACGGTCATTTAACGACATGGAGTTAATAGTTAAAAAATTAAAAGTCGAGGAGTTAAATTTAAACTTTGAAATATTATAAGGGTTATATGCAACTGACTCAAAATTTATGGGAGTTTTATATAACTTAGCTTTAAATAAATAAATATATTTAATTCAACCAATTATCCTGCCCATCAGCTTCTTTATTTAATTGGAAATCTGAAAAGTTTGCACGAGGAGAGTTGAAACTACGTAGGAAAACGAAATCAGTCTTCAATGAATAATCTCAAGTGGTTCAAATTTTAAATTTGAGAGAGTAAACTAAAAAGGCATTTAATGTAAGGAAATTATCGTGAAAAAATAAAATTAAGCAAAATGTGGACATTTCACTCGGACTAATCAAGAAGAAGCTATTAAGCTAACACAGTTGAATATATATTGATTGATATTAGAAGGAACTTTTAAAGCTAAATCTACCTTATTTGGTCAACACCCCGCTCCCACCAAATGTAATAAAGAAAATTAAGGGGAAGAACTAAGGGAAAACAATATTTATTGTAAAGGATCTTAAAAAAATATAATTATTTAGACTGACTAAATTTTAAAATATTAATTTAAATTAAATTTTCTATATCCTATATTTCAATCTCTCTCACGTTCTATTTAAAAAATAATTAAAAAAATTTTTTTCATTAAAATTAAAATCGCCAAAATCATCTATGACAGGATTTTTTTTTTTTTTTTTTACTTTTATTTCCTACTCTCATCAACATAATCATATGATCAATATATTAACATTACATGGATTAATTGATCATGTTAATGTTAGTGGAAAATAAAAGTTTTTAAAGGATGATTTTGATGGTTTTTAATTTTAGTGGAAAATAAAGTTCAAATTAGTTTTAAAATATGATGTGAGAGATTGAAGTAGAGCCTATAAGAAGTTTGACCTTTAGTATTTGTAAATTAATATATTAAAACTTGGTCTTTCTAAATAATTATATTTTTTAAGATCCTTTGCCATAATTTTTTTTTTGTCTTTCTCTTTAATTTTCCCTATTTACCCCCTCCAATCCTAAGAACATTATCTTTTAAAGGGATGATTCTTAATACAAGGAATAAATCCACTTTATTTGAAACTTTAAATTGAATATTTTATATTTTTTTCCTCATTAAATATATATCACTCATCATGTCTAATAAATTTCCACCCCTTATCTCTCATACATACTTTTTCTAAATGAGGGGGTAATTGAAAAAGAAAAGATACCCATGATCATAATAAACTATTCATAGCTGAAGCTCTTGATGATTATTGTTTTTTTCCCCTTTTTATGAAAAGCAGCTTTTGATTTCAACATAAAGCCATATAATCAAAACCAAGTGGAGGTTAATTCGAATTATCCTTATACACGTGGTATTCATCTATATGTATTAAATTTCAATGATCCAAATTATTTTTTGAGATATATTCTACGTTCTATTCTTTTAAAAGTCAAAAAAAATTTAAAAATAAACTAATAAATATAGAATCAACGTTTCAATTTAATCTAAAAAGCCTAAATTTAAATAAGCACCGTAAACTAATTTATCTAAATTAATACACAAACATCATCTAATGTTACATAGAGATATTTTAAGAACATCATGACATATCTATTCAAATTAACCAATTTAGTTCATCTTAATCTACCTAAATTGATTAAGCAACTCTTATAAGTGTCATGCATGCACTCTAAATTTTAGAGTTGAAAAATAAATTGCGTGCACTCAAGTCCTCTTTATTTTTCAAAGATGATGACAAAGTATTGTACATAGCTAGAGCTCCAATGATTTATTTTTTCCTGGAAAACGGCTTTTGATTTCAACATAAAGCCATATAATCAAAAGCAATTGGACGTTAATTCTAATTATCCTTAAACACGCGGTATTCATCAATTTATCTTTGAAGTTCTGCTCTACATTATATTCTTTTAAAAGTTTGAAAAAAAAATACAAAATACTATAGAATCTACATTCCAATCTAATCTAAAAGCCTAAATTTAGATGAGCACCGTCTTGCTCATCTTTAAAGGAAGGATTTGCTCCCAAGTCACAAGTGTCATGAAAGAACAGAGCAATTAATACTAAACAAATTTCATTCCTCTGAAACTAGCAGGAAACAAGCTGGGGGTTCATAAATACTTAGCCAATCAGTGGAGATTAAAGGGATATAATATAAGAAATGATTCCAGAAACCTATGCCTATTCCCCCATATTTTTCCTGAGTTTGTGCCACAGCAATAACATTTGCTTCAGTAAATAATTTTCTTGCTATCAAAATTCACTTTACAGGTAAAAGACATTCCCCATCAAAAACCTTCCCCCCACCAAACTATACCTTCCCAACCCTATTATACTCAAACAAAAAACAAAGAATGAACAACATTTCTCGCCACTCAACACTGCCCCTAAATAGAGAGAGTTCAAGGCCCTCAATAAAAGAGAGGGGAAAGGCTATGAAAAGAAGAAAAAAAGAGGGTCCATAGGGTAACACAATAGCAGGAGCAAGAAAGAGAAGGCCTGCATATGTTTTCTAGCTTATCATCTAGCTTTTCATTGGTTACAGGTTGGATTGTACCTTTCATGTCCTCAACCCAAGCAATCAGAAGATTATTGGCAAATTTTCCAGATGCTTACACTCAAATTGCATCATCCAGTTGCCAAGTCTTCCTCATGAAACTCCAACTACATTTTTGGAGTTCCCCAAAAAATTTTCCCCCAGATAGGACTCAATATCTAGCAGTCAGGAAGATGTGATGTTCAAGTCTGCCTCAGTAGTTATTCGGCCAATTCATTTGCGAATGCTGAGGCTGCTGATAAACACTGCCTCCGGGTCCCGCCATGTCAACTGCTCCAGCCATTGTCTGAGACTGCTGCAGCAGTGGATGAACCGTTGCGGCTGTTACTGCTTGTGCAGGGTGGTAGATGCCAGCAAAGGTGCCATGGCCAGCCTGCGTTGGGGCAAAAGTCACATGCTGGCCTTGAGGTGGAAGGCTGTAGAATGAGCCAGTTGGTAAACTGGACATTTCTCTGCCAGGTGCAGCCACCCAAACTGCTGAACCTTCGCTCTGCAATGAAAAGGCATCACAGAAGTTGATTTTATGGGACCACAAGAATATGGATAAAAATAAAGTGCATCACAAATTTTAGTTGGCCTGCTTTTCCTTTGTTTTTTTTTTTTTTTTTTCATTTTGGAATTTGAATGGTAGGAGCATAACCTGAAGAGAGTGAGGATTGATCCTCAAACCTGGTGCCACTAAAGGCACATCTAGTGCCACTAGACCAACGGGTCTTTATGCTAAACCAAAGGGACCTCTCCAGCTTAAATTGTTGTTGTTATTCTTAAGTGAAATAAAAGGACATATAATAACATGTTAACTGATGCTAATCAAATTGCCAAGATAAATGCCAAAGTCAAAAAAGGAGTAAACCTGCTGCCCGCTGATGTATACATTACTTTCCTTGAACTGCGAGGGACCCAGATCTTCATTAGAGTTTGAATTTCCCACAGTAGCTGTGGAGCTAGGATTATAACCGACTGGAGAGGAACCATAGGCTCCATAGGCACTTGGCAATACAATGTGAGCTGGGTTTGTAGCATTAGTTCCAGGTTTGTATTGTTGAGGAAGCGGATATTTCATTCCTGCTGCAGCAGCGGCTGGGGGAGGTGGATATACAGGGCTAGCCTGAGGTTGTGGAGGAAACGCACCATTACCCAAAAACTGGTGGATTGCTGGAGGTGGGAGGTAAAAAGGGGGAAAATAGTGACCATAAGGAATATAATTTGGTGGATAATGGGATATATGAACCCCACTTGGCTGTCGAAAGACAGGGACAGGCTGCTGAGTCACCGGTATGGAGCTTTGCATAAGCCCAGCAGCTTGAGTAACAAGTGGAGTTGGTCCTGCTGTAGTAAGGACACCACCCTACAACCATAACAAAGCATGAATATTCAGAGAACCAGTCTGATAAACCAAAACTCATAAAACATGGCATAGCCATCACAGAAAGAAGCACAAGAAACCAGATAGGTATCAGGAAAACATAGCCAACACAGAGAGTGCTTGCATCTAAACTCAGTGCAATAATAAACTGAAAGAAAGCTAGGTGACCACGATTACCCAAAGTTTTATAACTTGATATTTCATCAGTGTCATCAAGAGTAGAGCACCATAGCACCCACAAGTGGTGACCTCCTAATTGACAGCCATGGACCAGGTCTAGCCTATTTGGTGCTCCATTTCTCATATAGGGATGCATCCATTGATCCAGAGCATTGCATACTAGGTTTGAGTAATGAAAGAGTATTCTATCATGTTCCAACAAATTGATGGACTCATGTATGCGTTGAAATGTAAAATAAAAGAGTTGGAAGAACTTATGCGCTGAAGAAAAACACACTTCAGCTCTAAGAACTTCATGTAAACGTAAAATGAGTTCAACTGCAGGATAACCTCCCGGTCATACAGTCAAGTGATAACCGCTCCTAAGTTTCTAAGCAGTATGGTCTGCTTGATCGTAGTCATTTCTGATTTTCCGGATAAAAGTATCTAATGGAATAATATTGAGCTCCCATTGTCCAGATAAATTATTTAAATAAAACCTATAAAAATTTTGTCAATTCTCATTGCTCAGCCTCAGTGTTCACAACATACTCACTGTTGGAAATATTACAAGCACATAAAATCCATTCTGGAATACAGCATTTCTGATATTCTTTTTCATATCATTTCAAGACGCATTTTTAATCAGAACATTGACCAACAATTAAACATAATCAGATTAACTCAAGAATTATAAAGTCTAAGTACACTATGGATGTGCTTACTAGGAACCTAAACAATAGGAATGTAAACAAGAGAATCAATCTAGGCACATCAAACATTTTGCAGTTTGTACTCCTGCTTCCACACTAATACCATTTTCAATCCTAATCCAATAAAAAGAAAATAAACATATATTTCTCTCTATCATATGCAAACCTCTTGAGGAGATTGAGAGTTT
The DNA here is from genome assembly GCA_963855925.1 of Inga laurina. NCBI lineage: Eukaryota > Viridiplantae > Streptophyta > Magnoliopsida > Fabales > Fabaceae > Inga > Inga laurina. The sequence goes on along the minus strand of OY979706.1, from coordinate 5,318,552 downwards.
GGTGCTGGAAGAACCGTAACATTGCTACCATACTTGGCAGAGACCCCAGGAGATTGAAAAGGAGAAAGCCGGCCATCACCATCAGCACCTGAGCGGTAAAACTGGGCATAATAACTAGCAGGATCAAATGGTTGATGGACCTAGAGCAACACAACAAATAAATATAACTCCTTTAACCAATCAAGAAGATGCAAAGTGTATAATGTAAATAATGTAGAAAATCTAATAAACAGATCTAAGGGCTCACAACAAAGCTTGGAAGCCGAGAAATATCAAGTGCTTGAGACTCAGAATTATCAAATGGTGGAAGTTGAGTTCCCAACATCGGGGGCACAAAACCAAAACTGTAATTTGGAGAAGTCTGCATTGCTGAGTGTTGATGTCCTCCAGATGGCAAAGCAGCATCTTGCTTGGATTCATTGTAATCTTGAATAGCACTGGACAACACGTCCACCTCACTAGTTGGCAAGTTCTCGGGTACATTAGTGGGTGATTGTGAATGGTCAGGATAATCTCCCACCTCAGAAGTAACTGCAGCTTTTTCACTGCAGAGGTAAAGTGCGTGCCTTTTAGAACCTCAAAATAGGAAATTTATGAAAATTTCAAATAACATAATTTCAACTGCAGCAGTTTACGGAACGCAGAAGGAATATGCAGCTGGGAATGCATAGGGGAAACATAAGTTATTTGTTTCAGTAGCAAACAGTAAAGAATAACAGTTCTTTTCAAAAAAAAAAAAGGGGCAAACTTCAAAAAAGTTAGCAAATTTTATCTAGAGCCTGTCCATGACATACAGCTCAGCAGTCTAAAAAACATTTTTACTTTCACCCTTAAAATCCTTTCATGAACTTACTATTAAAGCTATGCTACACATTCTTTAAGTTCTGATTTCAAGACACCGTTTAATTAAAAAAGCAAACAAAAACAGAGCCAAAAAAGTGAAAAAACCACCAAAATTAGATTCCATGTTTTAGACAAACTACAAATTAAATTAATGCAATTAGCATTAAAACCTTGAGGGCAGCTCATCCGTGGTTTCTTCAATGGCCTGTGATGTTTCAGAAAGAGGTGTAGAACTCTTGTCACTATCTGGGGTGCTGGCATGGCTTGTATGAGCTCCAAAAGTCATTCCCAAACTCCCAAAACTAAATTTTGTCTTCTCAGAATCAGGGACAAAGATGTGATTGGGAAGTATAACATGAGGTTGTGTAAGACGTAAATCCTCCAGCTTCCTTTGCAGTTTAGAAGAAGCTTCTTCAGAGTCAAGAACACAAGGCGCTGGCTGCAACTTCCCAGTTTCCTCAGCCAAGACGGGGGCAGCCTCAGATGAACCGGCTGGTCCAGAACCCTGAGTAATTGTATTTGTTGGCTTTGGTTTCCACTCCTTGTTAGAACCAGCTGTAGAAGACAGTTACAAATCTTGCAAACCTCAATCAAGCATCACAAATGATTACAACACTCGGCAAAGCAATATAAATATGCGCATCAATAAAAGCATGCTCCCGCAAATATTTAAATTTCAACACACCCATTAATCCAGTTACAGATATCAGGATACAGTCCCAGATAATGAAAATCATAACAATCATGTTATAACTGGCAAAATAAAGATACAAAGTAAGCATAAAAAAAGTAAATATAAGGCATTGGAGATTTGAAATATCAATGTAGTCATGCTTCAATACAAAATAAGTATACGCAAGCACCATCTTCCCAACAAAACAAGGACAAAAAATGAATGCCAAAAAAAAACATTAAACAGTTTACATGAGTGACAGGTACAAGGAAATAAAGGGATAGAAAAAAGAAGAAACAGAGAAAATGCAGCAGATAAAAGCAAGCTAGAATGCAGAGATATACCTTTCTGAGAGCCAAGTAATTGTTGTGAGCGATTGCTATAATTTGATGATGGACGCGATGATGGGCGACTATTTGAAGTGTTTGCATGTGTTGTTGTCGTTGAAGGGGCTGACTCAGAAAGGTGATTCTTTGTCACCCCCAGGGATTTGCTAATAATTTTTCCTTGCATGGAAGAGCTAACAGTCTCAGAAGCTGGCATATAGTTATTGGGTAGGGAAACTCCTGAGTTAATTCCATTAGAAAACTTTGAACACAATAATTATGAAGTAGGAAGATGTAAAATGTCCTTACCAGTAGTTGCCTTGTTATCAGTCAAGTTAGCAGCATATAAGTCACCAGGAGGACGTTGGTTTCCCACTTCATGTCTGATGGCACCAACAGCACCAGAAGACCGTAAATCATTGGGAGGTGCCAGCACTTTATCTGAGTGGGAAAAACAAAAACCCAAAGATGATGCAGAAGTGTGAGCAGAGCAGTTACTGGAGGAATGCATTGATCAAATTCCAAAAGCAAGTGCAGTACCTTTGTTTGAAGTATCAGAAGGTAAATTACCGCCCAAACTACTTTTGCCACCAACAGATGCACCTGTTCCTTCACTTCCGCCAGATGAGGAGGAAGGATTCACACCGCTAGTAGTTCCAGATGCAACAATTGTAGGACCGTTGGCAATAACAGGAGCAGAGCTGCAGAGATAAATCAATATCAAGTTTTGAACATGCTGTCTTAAGACGTTCATCCAAATTGCAGAAAGATAATTGGCAATCTGAGGAAACAGCTACCAGTTATGGAAACAAGAAAAAATTATTTAATCTACTTACTTAGCTTCAGGACTTCTTTCCTTGATGTTTGTCTCTTGAGAGGCTGGCAATGATGGCGCACTTTTCTCAGTGACTTGATTGGTTCCATTATCTTTGCCAGTGTCAGAATTCTTGCTTCCAACAGCATCTGAGAGGTGGTCCAAGGAATACAGTTTCTATTTAGTTATTCTAATTGGTCACCATAGTATTTAAATTTTGGCAATAAAAAGGAAAGTAGCAACATAAGCGATTACAATAACATAAGCTAAAAGATATAGATGAAAAGCAAGGAAATAATGTCCAACACACATGATCAATGCTATGAAAGAGCCAAATGTAACATCTTGCTCAGACTCATCCACCAATTTCTCATTTCATCAGCAAACATACAAAAGCAAAGTAGTCAAAGGCAAATACTATTTGAGATGGCGCAAAAGCAGATTTATTTAACTCATTGCAAGGATGAAGGAACTGAAAAAGGAAAGGTAGGCAATAAGATGCAAAAAGAAAGTATAACAGGCTAATAACAAAGAAACTTGAACAAACTGTAGTTAAGAAAAATAGTTCACCATGTGACACATGATGAGATGAAAAACTTGCTCGACCACCCCCACCCCTAACCCGACCATGGGTGCCAGGTTTCCAACGTGACTCCCCGGGCTCTCTGTTGTTAAGATTCTGCAAAATTATAAGCAAAAGGATGAAGAAACAAGAAGAAAATTAGTCAACAAGAACAAAAAGTAAAGACAATTTTTTTCGGAAAAAAACAGCAGCATGCAACTTTTGAAATTCCCTATAACATCTATCTCAGTACAAAATAAAAAGAAGTGCACTCCTAATATACCAGAAATGAACAATTAGCAGAGATAGGATATGCTCCTTCATCAACAAACTGAACTCAAATAAGAATATTGGAACATAATAAAAAAAACAAATACGTGTTATCATAAATCGATTCCCTATTACAGTTAATCATGTTCTGCAGCCAAAAGAATTTTCATATCATATAAAAATACAGTTTTCTTTAATAAGATAAGAGATCCAGTAATACCCTGCTAATTTGATGCATAAGAGTACATTAGGTAACAAACAGGAAAGATATATAAAATGTCACAGTCCAAAGGATAGCAGTAAAAACCATGGAAAGCAGATATTATCTACAGAATATAGTTCTGTTTTGGACAAAACAGAGACTTTTTGCATGATAGTGGATGGTAACATGACCAACATGATCACTACAGTTTGCTCAGCAGTAAGGACAAAAGAAACAAAAGATAATCAACCAATAGAACCAATTAGTTGTTCATTTGAGTCCACAACTGCCTTACTTAAAAAATATCTTACCTCCTTTCTTCTGTCCTTTTTTCGTTTGACCTCGTGAAAGGTGTCTGAAAAATAGATATCATTGTTACTTCCTATGTTGAGACACATGACAAGAATAATAAATATACAACGGCGAAAAAGTTACAAATTGAATAGCATTGACAAGAGGACTAGTAAGAACAAAAATGACTCATGAATGAGGGGGGCATTCAACAGTTGGACCTTGAAAACTTAAACCATTAATCCAAAAGGCAATGGAATGTTTCAGCTTCAAAATGGTATTAATATTATAACAGCAACACGAGAATGATGAATAGATCTCCCCTTGATAAGCAAAAAGATGACAACTTAATATTGCACACTTCAATTGAGAACTTAAATGTTGCAGCTACTTCAATGTATACATGAATGGATCTTAGCATGCAAAACAAATACAACTTGAATTTCACACTACAACCACCAACTCAAAATGGGATAGAAGCTTTTCCAGCAGCACAAGAGTATTCATAGAAATAACACTATCAAAGATGAAGTTAGCATGCATATACCCTTTTTTTTTTGGCCAATGAAGTTAGCATGCATGAACAACCAATCTGATCATGTAAAATCAACCAGGCTAAAATCTAAAGTCCATCATATGCCCAAAAGAAAATACTCATTCTAATTTGTTGTTTTTTTTTTGGCCAAATACTCATTCTAATTTGAAATAGACGAAAAAATGACATGAATATCATCATATTGTCAAAGATAACTAGCATAGGAAAGACCTTTAGGGTGTGTTTGGTTCGAGGGGAGGGGAGGGAAGAAGAGGGAGGTTAAATTACCTTTTTGGGTTAAAGATATTTAAATTTTGGGCGGAAATTCAAAATTTAAAAGGAATGAGAAGGTAAATTTTGGGTGAGAATCCAAAATTTAAAAGAATGAGAGGGTAAATTTTGGGTTTCTCCTGTCCAAAATTGTAATTTACCACCCCAACCCACCCCACCCCTCCCCTCCCCTCCCCTCCCCTCCCCTCAAACCAAACACACCTTTAAGCTTCATTTACAGCCCAACCAGGGACTCCAAACGGAATCAAATGCTTTTGAGATCGTCAACAATTTTATGGATGTATTAATGAGGTAGAGCCACTTTGATAAACCAGCAAAAATCCAAAATATAATGAACCATACATGTGACACCTACGTAGTATGTAATCAAATTTGAATGATATGTCGAACATAAAATAAAGAATGAGTGGGAAAAAAACCGGGTAAAAAAACTATCAGAATGCTCACTATATTTGGGACTTCACTGTATTTTTATACCTAAAAAGACTGGAAATAGTCGTTGGGTGTATTAAAAATGATTAATTTCCTAGTGACACAACATCAATGTACAGCACTGCAGTCTTTTGAAACAACCTCTAGGATTGGTGAAAACGAAGGATACCATAATTCCATCGCCATTGTACCGTGTCAAACTAATAACCCCCTAATTAAAATTTAGAATGCTTTTGTCCCTAAATATACTATTATGATTATCAAAACATGGAATATCGCCTGCCCTCACAAGGACCCAATTTAAGCGGCATCTGCCAGAACTTGAGTAAGAAAGAGCAACCACTATCAAGTAACCGATGCCAGTGTTTTGCTCAAATGACTAACACTCGAAACTTCATACGAATCAAAATTTCAAATGAACTGAATCGAAGATTTGTCCCACAGCGGAATTTTAAAAGACAAAAGCATCCCGAATTATTACCATGAAAAAAGTAGGTACTGATGGCCGAACTCCATAACTCAGAATATTAAACAAAGAAACAAACGCATTTGAGTATGAAAGCGGACAGCTTTCTTCAGGCAACATTACACGAGCTCTTTCAAAAATCCAAATGTAGGGTACCACAACTTCCAACTTATCCTAACCCAAAGCTTCTTCTCAACGGTAAATAGTCATCATAACAAACTCAGTCCTACAACGTCCCACTCCGCACTACTAAAAATCAATTTAAAGCGAAATCCCAACAAATTTCTCCCAGAGCAAACAAACCCAGGTGATATAATGCACGGTTTAGACGAAGGATCAAAAGAAAGCAAAAATTAAGATCACGATCGAATCCACTCAACAAAGCGGGGGAACTGAAGAACAAGCATAGCAAATGAGATAAATTATACCCTGAAGGAGGAGCTTCTGGGCGGTCTCGTTGGGATCCATAGAACATTCCCTGAGCATTGCATAAATCTCGTCTTCACTATGATGACCTGCGATCTCCTTGATGTTCTGGATCAGCTTCCTCACACCGCTCGGAATCGGAGCCCTAATCCCACCACCGCTCATCTTCACAATACAACCCAAAAAAACCCACAAACTTGCAAAACAAAAAAAAATGGGCAGAAGGGAAAAGAGCGAGAGGAAGAGGAAAAGATGGAGAGGGGTCAGAAATAGGTGAATAGAAGGCACTAAAGAAACATAAACTTCATAGACAATCAGAAAGCATGATCTATTTCGAATGGTTTTTAAATTGATATATATGAAGTAGAAAGGGGAAGAAGAAGAGAAAGGGAGGAAACAATAGAGAGGAAAGCAAAATTAAGTGTGTTTTACAGTGTAGGGCTTTTGCTCCCATTCTTTTTAAATTTCTTTTTCTTTTCCTCGACTTTTCCTTTCATTCCTCTTGCCTTTTAAAAAAATAATTTTAAAATTATTAAAAGACAAAAAGATGATCTTAATATTCATAATACTATAAGGTTGTGAAAGTCTGACTTATCCTTTTTGAAATTAAATAAAAATGATAAAAATGTCCTTCACTTATAAGTTATAAGTCTTTTTGCTTCTCTTTCTCTTCTTTCTAGATCTGGCTCTCCCTCTCCTTTTCTCTCTCTGTCGTTGTTCATTTCGTCAAGATTTTATAGTTGGCCACGAAGCTGGAGGTGGAAGAATAGGAATCAGTGGGTGAAGGTGGTACCTCGAGCAAACTCTCAAGCGACTTCTAATGTTCATCCATGAACTTATGGCTCATGGACTAGCATAACTTGAGAGCCGGCAAGGTGTTGTAGAGCTCAGGAATCTCATCGTAGCTGAAGCCAAAGCCAAGATCCAAGATCCAAGCATCCTTTGCGTACATCCAAATCTTCATCGGTCAAGCTCTTGATCTTGGTCAAATCCTCATATGGTGTCTCCACATAACCTTCAAGCAAAACCTAATTCTTCTTCTTGCTCTATCTTCTTGCTGCTGGTAGACGCAGTGAGTGTTTGGATGGGTGTTTAAGTTGCTTTTCACTTAAATCGAAGCAAAGCTCCTCTCACATACTTATATCGTATGCTGTAAATCACGATTGAAAAGCTGCTTTTAAACATTCCTATCGCTGTTCCAAACATACACGCACTCCCAAAACTGCGACTCTTGATCCTGAATCACTCCTATTGGGCGTCTCCTAGATCATAGGCTCACAGATCAAACTAGTATTAATCATTTTAAATGTGCTCCCAAATCTATTTTGTGGTGACTTTTTATTCTCAAGTTGAACTTTTGTTGTTGACTTTGTTATGTTTATTCTTAATTCATCATCTTGTTACTGGTGATTGATGTTTTGTGGTGGTTGGTGGTGTCTTGGATGCTTCACCGGAAAGTGTTGCTAGTCTTTTTCATGGTGATGAGTTGAAAAGCTTATTAGAATTTGTGAAATTCTTTTAAGAACTTGTGAAAACCCTTTCCAAAACTTAGTAAAAATTTTATTCGAACTTGTGAAATCCTTATTAGATCTTATGAATTAAAATTTGAAACTTGTGAAATTCTTTAAGAAACCTGTGATAACCTTAGAAACCTTTGTCAAAATTTGTGAAACCCTTATTAGATATCATGAATCAAAATTTACAGTTTGACAAATTCTTTAAGAAAATTGTGAAATTACTTTGAGAACTTATAAAATCCTTATTCGAACCTGTTAAACATTTTATCAGATCTTATGAATTAAAAAATGCAACTTGAAAATTCTTTAAGGAAGTTGTAAAATTAACCTTATCCAAATTTATTGAATTTCCTTCCAACCAAACTATTTTTCTCTTTTCCTTTTCCTTTCCCCCTCGTAACATTCCCCTTCTCTTTTTCTCTCTCTTTCTCACCCCTTTCTTCATTTTACTTTTCTTCTTTGTTTAATACTTAATTTTTCAGTGTTTTACATTAAAAATTTTCAGTCAGTCTTCAGCTTGTTCTGTTTGGATGCCCTCTTTGCTCTTCAAGGTTTCTCCTTAATTCTTTTTCTTCTTTCCGCCGACCCAAGAACAATTATTTACTGCTCTTGCTTCTCCTTTCTTCATGAAATCCCTAGGTCAGGGATTGGCTTTGAAGACTAAATTATTGTTTGGGTTTTACATGACTTAGAATATTGGGGCCAATGACCTGGCAAATGCCATGGGAATGTTGGTGGGGTGGGGGGCCATGGACTCTCCTGGGAGGTGTCAGAGAATAGTGAGGTCATATTTTTTTTAAAAAAATATATATATATATACACATGGGCATTTATGTCATTTATTTTTAATTTCAAAAAAAGTATAAATCAGGTACTAACAACTCTCCCTGGTTATTAATATTCAAAATATCATTTTGTCCTTTACTATTTGTAGAGTGTGTTTGGTTTGAGGGGAGTGGAAGGGTAGGGTGACAAATTACAATTTTGGACGTGAGAAACCTAAAATTTATCTTTTCATTTTTTTAAATTTTGGATCTCCCCTCAAAATTTACCCTCTTATTCCTTTTAAATTTTGGATGAACCCAAAATTTAAATACCTTCAACCCAAAAAAGTAATTTAACCCTCCTCTTTTGCCCTCCTCTCAAATCAAACACATCCTTAAAATTCTTTTTGTGTCTTTTTTTGCTTTTATTTCCTTCCCTTTCATTATTTTTTTTTTTCATTTTCCCCCTAGAAGACGGTGCTTTGCTATATATATTGCTGACCATGTTATTTAGCAAATAACCGTTAGTTGGGTTGAGTGGAAAGAGTTAGTCCCTCACAACGTAGCAAACCAAGGTTTAAATCCCCGTTAGAAGAAGTGCTCATATTTAGTGTTCGACGGTGTCTCGAATATAATTGCCTCTAATAAGAAAATACCTATGCCTAGAACAAAAAAAGTTATTTAGCACATCAACTAGAGCGGTTAATACAGGCAAACCACGGGCCCGCGGGTTGGGATAGGGTTAGGGTCGGGAAAATCCCAACCCATAAAAGTGCGGGCCACACAGACTCGCGGGCTGATGAGGGCCAACTCGACAATTTGATCAACTAATGATCAAGATTAATTAGGATAACAGTTAGGGTAAAATTGATTCCTTTTTGACACATCTGAAGTAAAATTATCCCAAAAAACTTTCGGAACAAAATTACCCCTAACCCAATTAGTTATCTCCCATCTACACAATGTATTCCCATATAATACACACACACGAGTTTATAAAATTAATATATTATCATGTGTTAAAAAAAATTTGCCATATTCTTTCTAACGTACTATTATATGATCCCAACCTAACTCTTGAGACCAAAATGAAAACGTTAAAGTGTGTATTTAAACTCTTAATAATTTTCAATTTACTACTAGAGAATTGTTAATAATTAGGCTATCAATATGGACATCAATAAATAAAATCTATAACGTTTGCATGTCATAACAATTTGTCTCGTTTTTTCCGTCAAAAATCATACACCTATTACACTTTTCACACAAAGTTCAAACTCACAATCCCACACGTAATAAAGTTTTAAAAAAAGTGTTTAGCACCATTTGGATTATAAGAGCAGTAATATAACATTTTGTCCCCTTGATCAAAATCCATACCCACCTAATTTTATGTACATTAGTTAGTTAAATAAAAGTAATTAAATGACACTTTAAAAGACTGTATTAGGATAGTAATCTTTTTTGTAAATTAAATGCAACGTGACTTAAAATATTGGAATTTTCTTTCCTTTCTTTGGAAATGCAAGCCCATCATTTATGCTTTATAAAATATAAAATTTAACAATAATTGATAAACCTACAATAGAAATTTATATCAAAGATGCACTACTATTATATTAAAAAAAGGGTTAATGTGCAAATTTACTAATAAAGTTTTGTCCGAGGAGCGTCTGGCACAAATATCTTTTAGAAGGGGTAAAAATACCAATGAACAATTAAGAATGGACAAAAATACCAATGAACAATTAAAAAAGGGCATCCACCACAAAAACCGTTAAATTCGTACTAACGCCGTTAGGGGTTTTCTTCTCTTCTAATTTAACACTGTTAGTACGGATTAACAGTTTTTGTGGTGGATACCCATTTTTAATTGTTCATTAGTATTTTTGTCCCTTCTAAAAGATATTTATGCCAGACGCTTCTCGGACAAAACTTCGTTGGTAAATTTGTACCTTAACCCTTAAAAAAATTACTATCCCTGTATTCATCTAGAAAAATGATACCCAGCTAAGATAGAAGTTAGGTAACTAATTTATAAATGTTAATAAAATCATCTAAATTAGATTTTTTTTTTTGTAAAATATAATGGGTGATAGTTTCTTTAAGGTGCCCATTTTAACCATTTATATTTAGAACTACTCTGATCTTTAAGGGGCATATAACTAATATGTGCATATTAAATAAATTAGTTAAGTTGATTATTTTTAACAAACTAGTATTACCTTTTTTTTAAAATATACTCTTTCATCATATATATATATATATGTTGGAACTACATCTTGATAAAAATTCTCTTAATATGTATGTGAAATCAATAAAGATACTTTGAGAAAAAAATTATAAATTTAGGAGTTGGGGGGGGGGGGGGATTGGGGTTTTATAAAGTAAATCTCATAACCAAGCTCCTATATTTAGGACCACATAGAGTAATTTCGCAATGAAATTTTTCCTTAATTAATATAAGTAATTAATAGGAAGAGTTATTCAATTAAGGAAATATTATAAATTTAAGAAATAAAATAGATTGAGTTTTTACATTTAAGATCAAATAATAAACCCCATGTGCTAACTATTACATATAAGGGAGTACTAAATCTATTCATCTATCTATCAACCTATACCTATTGACGTATATCCAATTGTACGGCTTGGCAACTTATTCATGACATAAACTATAAAATGAAGAGCTTCAAGCCTGCATACCAACTTAACTTTAAATAATGAGGCCGGGGCTCGATTGACCTTTATCAAATGTCAATGCTTACGCTTAGCAATGCGTCAAATAGCCCTCGTGTTGATCCCAAAACCCTTACAAATCACTGAGGTAGAAGAAAGGGTGCTCTCCTTATGCAATCTCCCAAGTCAAAAAGTAACGTTGAGAGTCCCTCTTCCTGTTATCTGGCGCGCTGTCTTCCTTCCATCTCAAATATGGGAATATTTTAACAACTAAAATGATAAAGATAAAAAAAAATAAAGAGAAATAATCGGAAGATAGTTACAAATTGAAATATATTTTGAAATATTGAGATATAAAATAAGATATTTTAAAACTAAATATATTAAATCTTTTTTATCACCTTGCATCCCTCTTGATCCAACTACTCTCCATGATAAACCATTCGTGTTTATATTTCATAACAACCTCACCAGTGGTAAATAATTTTTAAAAAAGTATTATAAAAAATAATTTTTAAAAATTATAATTTAATTTTATTTATTCAATAATACTTTATTGTTTTACTGTCCTAATTGCGACGGATCACATCATTCGAATAAAAGATTCCATATTCAAATAAATTTATTATTTGCATATATGTTTTTGTTTTAAAATATAATAATATCTATTTCTATTTATCTAATGTATACCATAACTCTATGTTTTTGCTGCATTCATTTGGTTTTCTTAACTCTATGTTTACTGCTCTCTTTGCTTTTGTTGCATTCATTATGTTATCTTAACCCTGTGTTTACAAATCTCTCTCTTGCTACAGTTGTGCATGCTGTCAACCCTGCGAAGTTGCTCTGACACATTTTTGAGCCCTCCATCTTGGGAGGATGCCTGGAGATGAGGCTACTCATGATGTTGCTTCAATGGAAACGACGCTCTGAGATGCAGAGATTATGCGGCCCTAACAATAATACTCTTTTCGGTCTTAATTATAAGATAAAGTTAACTATTTTTTAGAAATTAAGGAAGCCACTTAAATTACTTTAGAGTATTTATATTTTTAGTTTCCTTAGATTATATATTAGTTTATTAGTCAAATTAATTAGTTTGGGAAAAAAAATAAAAATCAAAATGCTCTAAAGTAATTTAATTGGCTTCCTTAATTTTTTCAAAAAAAGTAACTTTATCTTATAATTAGAACCGGAGGGAGTATTATTATACCTTCTCAATCTACACCTGATAACTTCCCAAGATATGCGGCCACTCGTGAGATTATGTTATCATAACTTCCTTCTTCATTTTTAAAATCTAAACCTGATAAATTGAAATATTTAATCTATTACAAAATTTAAATGCTAAATCTTCTACACACATGATAACTTAATAAATTTTCAGGTAAATATAATTCACATGTATGCCGAGCTTTCCCGTGGAAACTGTTTAGACGTGTTGGGTGGGATACCCCATATTTGAATCTCACATTTATCTTATACTACCTCCGATCATAAACATAAGACGAAGTTGACTTTTTTTGGAGAGATTAAGGAAGCTAAATAAGTTATTTAATTATATCGTATGTTATGTGTTCTTAGATTATATATTAATTTATTAGTTAAGCTAATTAGTTTGAAGGAAAAAAAATATAAATATAAACACTTTAAAGTAATTTAATTAACTTCCTTAATTTATCCAAAGAAATCAACTTTATCTTATAATTAGGACCGGAGAAAGTATTAATTATTGTCAGTTATCTTAAGTAATTGTTGACTATAATATTGTGTCATTTAATCATTAAATTAAAATTTTATCACACATTTTTTTTTTTGGACAAAAATTTTATCACACATTGACACGCGAGCAATGCGCGGGTGGTTCTAAACTCGTTATTGAATAATAATAATAATGTAATAACCATTGTATGTAGTTGGCAAAAAAAAAAAAAAAAAACCATTGTATGTGAAAAATATTGGAAACAAGTCTTGTGAGAGAATATTTGGCCATAGTTGTTATGATTGCCCATGTGTGAATTCTTTCTTATTATTTGGACAAAACATTCATGAAAGTCGCCATTATTATTATTGCTGCTTATGATTGTTTTTTTCCTATAATCATGTGAAGAGGATCCAATGATATTTTTTTCTACGTCCAAAAGCGTGATAATCAATGCGTTGCCTATATATAACAAGAGTCAACACCGAATGCTTCTTTGTTAGTCACTAAGGAGTACAATTAAAGACATATCCCATGATTGATTGTATCATTGTGCAAAATATCTTTTTTCCCCTTTTATATATAAACCTTAATTAGGAAAAATGCTATGAAATTTAAAAGTCTGACCTATAAAAATGTTAAAATTAAAGTCAAAGGATCGTATATATAAAATAATGAAAACAACTCACAATCTTGAGCGTTGAATCATGTTTTTTCGACGCGCGCATCACACTAGTATCTGAGATTTGTTAATCAATATATTTGATTGAAAATACTATTGTGGCGAGAAAAAAAATATAAATTATAACTTTGTGGAGCATCAGTGATTAATTATTCACTTTATTATTGGAGAAAATTTTGAATTTTGGACAATTTTAATGGTCAAAATTATTTTTTGCCAGAATTTAATGATCAAGTTTATGAATTATATGTTCTGATCATTTGTTTCTCAAGAAAACAAAAGGATCATCTGAATCGCCGCTAGATAACTTTGATCTAGCTCGATCTCGTTTTAAGGGGGGAAAATCAAATCATGCATTATCTTTTTATTTACGACAATAATAAAATTGCATTACGGAGCCACTTGAGTATGGGATAAGTCATTGGAAAAAAAAAAAAAGAGCATGGGATAAGTCAAACTCGGTCATAAAAAAAAAGGTTTTAATGAAAAATAATTATCCATTAGCATAATGCAATATAGTAAGTAACAAGCACTAATCAGCAAACTTTTGATTGAGGTAATTAACAATCTCGCACTTATAAATAGGAGAATACAAATTCAAGTCTTAATAAATATATCTATTGAGAGAGGTAAAAATTCTTTACCCTAAAATCCTCCAATTAAAAGGACTTAATCACAAGGGAATTTCCCTTGAGAAATAAAGAAAAAGGAGTTATAAACACTATTTATTGTTGGTTAAGAAATATATATACTCTATTTATTTGTACCAAATTTAAGATAACATGATGCTACCTCCAGTTTTGAGCTATTTGTTTAAAGGGTTAAGGTGTAAATTTCTTTTAGAAGTTTTTGTTGAGGATCAATATTGCTCTAAAAGTTTTTTCAAACTTAATATAACATTGGAAGTTTCAAAAAGTAACAATGTTGCTCTATACAGTTAAAAAGCTAATGCTGACCGTTAAAAAATTGATGTTCATCATTAACTTTTTAACAGGAAAATGCAACATTACTCCATTTTAACACTTCTAAGGTAATATTGAACCTAAAAAAACTTCTAAAGTAATACTGCTCCTCAACGTAAATTTCTAGGATAAATTTACACCTTCACCCTTATTCAAAATATATGTTGATTTCCTTAAAATAATTTTTTAAGTTATTTGTATTGAAGCTATTCCTTAGTGTATGTTTGAATTAGTTTTTTTTTAATAGTTTTTACGATTTATGAGGTAAGTGTATGAGAGGAGTTTTGTTTCGAGTTGCGCAAATCATGGTTTAAAACCATGGTTTGGGATGTTACCAAAAACACACTCTCTTAACGCTAACGCAAGGCAATATGGATAGTTACTTTGAATTTTTCACAATACTAATGGTCAAATTTATGAGGTATATGTTCCGAGCATCATTTGTTCTCGAGAAAACGAAAGGATCTTTTATGAATAAAAAACAAGAGGATCTGAGTCCCGTTAATTACACGTACTTTGATGTACCTCTCGCTTTTGGGGGGGGGGGGGGGGGGGGGGGGGGGAATCAAATCATGCCTTATTTCTTTCGTTAACGACAATAACAAAATTACACCACGTAGCCACTTGAGTATGAGACGAGCCCAACTCGGTCATAAAAAGGGTTTTAATGAAAAATAATAAAGGAGAATCCTATATAAATATCATATGAAATTTTAAAATCTTTTAGAGATCTTGTGGATGAGATGAGGTCTCTTAGCAATAAAGATTGGCAGGTTCATTTTGTAAATGTTTAAAGGGAGGATCTCATCTTTGCTGATAGATTGTCTATGTTAGCTTATACCATTGCTAGTAATTTTTGTGTCTTTGATCATCCTCCACCTCTCAATCAAGAGGTGGATCATGATGAAGGAGTATAAGTTTATATAGGTTTTTGTTGTAGTTGATTCTTATGGAATGATATTCAGTACTATATTCAAAAAAAAAAAAAATTCAAAACCTTTAAAGGTCTATTAACATTTGTAAAAAATATAAAGATGACATGGATTAAATTGGAATTTTAAAATGTTGATAGATTTACCATTATGCCCTCAGTTTTTAAATTTAAAAAAAAAAGAAAGAAAGATGAGCCCCTCCAGGTTCAGGTGTCCGCGGCGCTCCCCTGGTCTAAATTGTTGCCGGAAAAAATGGAGGTCCAGTGATAAAGACAAGGACGATAGTGTGGAGGTGATCTGTCAACACCCGTTTCCATTTCGATATTCGAAGAGTAATAGAGACAAAGTTCGATAGGCATACAGAAAATTACATATATACTAATAACAATATTCGTTTATAATCTCAAAGTCGTTCGTAGACGAAATACAGAGTACACAAAAATTCCAATATTTACAGGATTTCCCACAATATTTTAAGCATAAACTAACTATAATCACGAACTTTAACCTTGCCTCGAGACACATGCCAATCACTTCTCGGCGTCTATGCTTTTGCTTTTCGACCCACTGGCACTCGCTGAGATGTTTGTTTAGAAAAAGAGGTGAAATTTCAAGGAATCCCAGTAGAAACATGTTATCGTTCATAGAAAATGCGAAAAATAAATATAATATGCGTCATGTATGCATTAATTAATGAACACTATAAACACATCATCATCACGTATACATGAGTAGGGCCCAGCTTCACTAATCATACACTAGTTGGATTCTCACCAATTCTCAGTGCAAGTGCACCTCTGGTACTAACTGCCCATCTCTAAGCAAACCATGTTGATTAATAAAGCACATTTACAAACAATGACATCCACACAATCATATAACTATAGCATGATGTATGAAGGATAATGTTCCTACCTCAAAATTCTTTCAACCCCTTTTTAATGTACCTCATAAAACTTGTCGCTTTCGGCTTTCGATTCAGTCCTAAAATATTAAATGTACAAGAAATAGTTTATAACCTATCCAAGTATCCTTTTAGACACTTTCCTAATGTTTCTTGTGGTTATATTAGCCTATGGTGAAGATTTACCAAAATGCCCCCGAGACCCCGGCCACGCTGTACACGGCTCGACTGCACATTTTCCCAAAATTTTGACATGGGCTATTCTAACATATATTCGCTCAAGGAATCCATTTTTGCCCTCAATTTTCTCAAATTCCAGCCCCAATTACGAATTTACCCCTGGCAGCCCCTATAAGAGGGTTTTAAGGCTATTTTTGTCATTTCACTTTTTAGGGCTTTTCTCACTTCGCACCCAATATCAACCCTACACAATTTTTTATTCTAAACACAATGAAATGATCAAAAACACCAAAATCCAATCCAAACATAGCCCAAAACAGATCTGGACAAAATTCTTTAAAAATTGGAGAAAATGGAGTTTTATGATTTCAATCCATAAAACACATTCTTATCTCTTTTAATCACTTGTTTAACTACTTAATCACATTCTAAACATGATAAGACTAAATTTGGGTAGCACATCCCCTTAGGGTTTCAACATCCCAAGTTTACAAAATCCACAAACATACTACAAATCAAGACAAGAACACCAACAACACCAACCATACACCAAAGGAAATAGGATTCTTGAAGTTATCTTTGGATCCTCCTCTTTCTCTCTCTAAAATGTCCTCTCTCTCCTTCTTCCCTTAGAATCTTGCTTGCTAACCATGATATTCATGGAGAAGAAGAGATTAGAAGAGGTGTTATACAAACTAGAAGGCAAGGACATTTGAAATCACAAGATTTACTTTAGATTTTTGCCTCTTGTGTTCTCTTACTTCTCTATGTCTTAAGCTCTCTTCTCTCTCTATTTGGTGTGATAAAAACGAAAATGAGAAGAAAGGAAAGATGATGAAGTGTTTAAAATATCTTCATCTTACTTTAGGATATATTATAATATTGGTCTATGACATGTGCTTTTATCTCAAGCCTTATCTCTTTTTGATTATGTCATAACCTTTCTCATTGTAATTGAACCAACTTCCTTCTCTTCCTTGGCTCATAAAGTGACGGCCCAAGCCCCTAGTTACACCAAATCTGAGCTTTTTCCAACTAATTCAACTATGTACTCAAGTGTTGTACCATGATCACAATTACCATGTCCAAGAAGCAATATTTTAATACAATTAGACATGTACTCATCTTTATCAATTATAATTTAATCCTTTACCATAGAATAGTGACACTTGGTATATTTATCAGTCAAATAATTATTTCCTCTCTTATTTTATTTATTCCACAATTTACACAATTGCTAACACATTTTATTTTCAATTTTCGGATTAGTGCCAATTGTGGCAGGTTTTCTACCCAAACTTTGAAAAATCATAACTAAATTTGCAGACATTGTTTTCGAGTGATTCTAAAGGCTATGGAATCTTTATTGAGTTTAGTTTCAAGGAAAAATATGGAATTTTTTCAGTTGGAAGCATATCATTCCCGAATTTCTTTTCTTTGACCGCTGTTCCAGAGACTTTCCAGATTTTCTGGGCTAACTTCAAAAATTCATATATTTTTGCATATAATTTCAAATGATTCATATGACCTACTAAATTAAAGCTTGGGATGTCTAATTTCATTTTGTAAAATTTCATAATTTTTTCTCATCATTTGATTTTCCAAAATCACATGACAAGCTCATTACCTCGCAGGTGATTTCACTGAAAACACTGTTCACCTTTCAATTTTCAATATTTAATTCCTTTGGCTTTAAATATTCACCATGTTATTAAATATATAAAATAATCACAATATACTCTTGGTGAATAAAATTTGGGGTGTTACATAGTCAATGGTGGTTGAGGAAAGAAGAAGAGAGGGGGCAAGGACAGAGGTGGTCGATGGTGGTTGAGAAGCATTTGAAGGAGGAAAGAATTAGTTGGGTGTTGTGGGTTCTAAGAGGTTGCGCTAGGAGAGAAGATTTATGCAGCTGGAGGAAGAGTTTGGTTGAGGATATTGGAGAAAGTCATGAGGCTAATGAAGAAAAAGGTTAACAGTAATGAGATTGATAAAATCCGTAAGTACTGGCAATATGTGTAAATGATTGACACCAATTAAGTAATGGGATAGACAAAATGAGTAATGAGATTGACACAAATGTTGGTGAATCCTAACTTGCATGTTTTTACAATTAAAGTGTGATTTCTCTTGTTTGATATTTTGATTGCATTTGTCAAAACCAATAAAAACTTTGTCATTCCGATTAGAGATTTTGTCAAAGGCCAGCCCTTTTGGGGCTAACTGTCACATATTTGATGAGAATAAGTTGTTATTCCCATTATCAATCACGTCAAAACCATTAAAAACTTTGTCATTTTCATTACTACAATCATCAACGGCCAGTCATTTTGGGCCAACACTTTAACACATTTGATGATAATTAGTTGTCATTCTCATTATTAATGTCATCAAAACCAATAAAAACTTTGTCATTCTCATTAGAGATTTTGTCGAGGCCATCCTTTTTGAGCCAACACTTTAACACATTTGGTGAGAATAAGTTGTCATTCTCATTATCATTCTCGTCAAAACCAATAAAAATTTTATCATTTCTATTAGGGATTTTGTCATTCCCATTACTCAATTTTTCATAACCCACATCTTTTGCCAAACATTTTTAACATATTTGGTCAGTACGTTATGTAGTATTTCTCATTCCCATTATAAATTTTGTCAAACTCATTATACACTTCGTTAATACCATTACTGATTTTCACACAATTGTTCATGACTTTCTGAGTTCCTGTACAAAAACTGTGCACAATAGCATAATTTTGAAATAAAGGGACTAAAGCTTTAGTCAACCTCCATACATTAATAGTAGATTACAAAAGACTAGAGGTTTCAATCAGTATACATGATCAATGACTAAAAATGTGCACCCACCATTGCGAATTCTGGGGCACCTATGCCAACTATGACAGTTTGAGGAGGAAGAAGTTGGAGCATGTGATGCGACACCCACAGCCCCATATCCTTAATACTCGCTTACTCTCACTCTTCTTTGGGCAAGTATGCGATGGATTGCACCCACCATTGCCGATTTGGGGACGCTGACACCAACACTGACATCGACTGTGAGAGTTAGAGGAAGAAGAAGTTTTGTTGAATGACCTGAGAATGCAGAAAGTCCTAACAGTTTTCTCTCTTTTGAATTCATTAAGTTTTAAGGGCATTTTGGTTTTTCAACCAAAATATCAAAAACTTAGATTCTCACCCCATCCCTTATTTGTCTTTTGAAAATGTTAATGGTGGTTTGTGGGTTTTCCAATTTCATGTGGTATTTAACTGTCTCTTTCCCAAATAATTATCCATGAGTGTAATTTAATGGAGTACATAACAAACACTAATCAATAAGTTTTTAGCTGAGGTGGTTAGTAGTTTCATACCAATAAAGAGGATAATACAAGTTTAAACTTTAGGAAACATACTTGTTATTGGTAGGTGTAAAAATCCTTTACCCTCCAATCTTCGAAGGGTCTTATTCTCAAGTTTAAATTGGTTTGGAGTTACCTTTAAGAAATAAAGAAAAAAGAACAATAGACACTATTTATTGTTGGCTAAAACAAATACTTTATTTATTTGTATGAAATTTAAGATAACTTAAATGTTGTCTTTACTCCTAAGTTATTTGCTTTATTAAAATAACCTTTTAAATCATTTGTATTACATTGAAATTACCTTTTGATGCAACCTCTCTTAACACAAGGCAATATGGATAGTTTAGAGGAAAAAATTATAAATATAGAAATAAAGAAGATTAGGAATTTAGGATCTTATATTTAAGATTAAATCAAACCCTCATCGAACTATTATATAAAAGGATAAGCACACATAAGTATATTAAAGCACAAACACACGGGGTACTGGTTGCACCTTAACCCTTTATTTAAATAATATTAATTGCAAAATCAATTGTATAATTTTTTTAGCATTGAACTTTGTTTTTTCAAAAAATGTTTTACAGTGATATAATAAAATAAAGGAAAAAAATAGAAAAATACCATCAAAATTGGTGAAGGAAAAATAGTATGTTGAATTTCAATAATTCTAAAGGGACTTATTTGAAATATTGAAATGTTGTAAAATTTGAAAAATTACCTAACTACCCCTAATTTTTCTGAAGCTCAGGCGCCAACAACTGGTGATCGGAGCTCCCACAGCCTAATTTTTTTCTTAATTTCTCAAGCAAAAGTTGTCAATATAGATACTTGAGTTGTTTTGAAATGTTGTAAAATTTGAAAAATTACCTAACTACCCCTAGTTTTTCTAAAGCTCAGGCGTCGACAACTGGTGATCGGAGCTCCCACAACCTAATTTTTTTCTTAATTTCTCAAGCAAAAGTTGTCAATATAGATATTTGAGTTGTTAATAGTAATACTAAAGTCTTTGTATTGATACCTGTGTGTATATATATATATGTTTTTTAATAATTTTAAGAAAAAACTAAGGGTAATTCGATAATTTCTCAAATTTTGCAACATTTCAAAATTTCAAATCAATAAATTTGGATTTATTGAAATTTAAAATACTTATTTGTCTTTTACTAATTTTGATGATTTTTTTTTTGTCTTTTTCTCTTAATTAAAACACATTAAATAATTTTTTAAATCATAATATTTTAAATAAAGTACCACTCTTTTCCTATTTATAAGTCCTTTTTGATAAAAAAATTTGACCCTATTTATAAGTCCAGTTCATGGTAATAAATACGTTTTATACTTTTTTATCTTTATTAATTACAATAACCAAAAAAAATTTATTTATATTGATTTTTGGAACCAATCATAAATAAAGAAAAAAGTGAAAATTTAGCTCATAACTAGTGACCTATCTAACCCCTCTAAATATGTGAGAATTAATTTAAAAAGATTCATGAATTGGAGTAGAAATGACGGCGTCGTTTGCTGACCCTTGCAACTAAACATGGCGCGTGCTGCAACGGTTCGAAAGATCAATGATTCTTTTGTTAGCATTCTGCAGATAAGGTTCTGAATTCGCAGCCATGGCTGAAGCTTCAAGAACCCTTTACTCCCCCGCCTTCATTCCTAGTTTCAGTCCAACCAAGAAAACTCATGAGATTCATCGTCATCTAATTCTCCCGCGAAAGGCCCAATTTCATTGTTCAGTTTCTGCAAGTGATGCCACCAAAACTGCCGTCACAGAAACCATCCCGTGGGGCTGCGAAATTGACTCTCTGGAAAACGCATCGGCTCTTCAGAGATGGTTGGCTGAATCAGGCCTCCCGCCACAGAAGATGGCCATTGAAAGGGTGGATGTTGGGGAGAGAGGACTCGTGGCCTTGAAGAATATAAGGAAGGGAGAGAAGTTGCTCTTTGTGCCTCCTTCACTAGTTATCACTGCAGATTCTGTAAGTCTTTCATTCCGTTGCCTCACTTGTTTCCTGCGTATTTCTGAAATGAAAAGATGAAATGTTTGAACTGAAAATGGAAATGGAGGTAGACTGGAACATAAACGTTGTGTTGAGAAGCGTCTTGAATTGAGATGTATAAGAAAATAGAATTTTGATTTGTTTGGTTAGTTAATATTGATGTGATTATTCTTTTGGGATTTAATTTTTGCGTAAGTAGTTTTAACTTTCAAATTTTATCGTTAACTTGTTATTATCTAGCAGCCTTATCTTGTAGTTGTCCCATTGGTAGCTCTCCGGATTTGCATTTCAGTATTTTATTAGAGCTGAACCACATTTATATGTTTGGTATTTCTCATTCAAGTATCACTTCGTGGAGTTTTTTTTTTTTTTTAATAATTTGTTGATTAAATTTAAGATGATATCATGTTTTGTCCTGATTTCTGTTGGCGCTTTTCTCAACATGGCATCCATTTAACTGAAACTTAAACATCATTCTACATGAAATTTAATCATGCTCAGTTTCCGTTACATTTCATTTTGTCATTTGAAGTCTCTAAATGTTGATTTCTAGTATGGGAAATGGTACTCTTGACCTTATTAGATTGTGTTTCAGCATGTGCGTCTGCACCTGCACCTGCATCTGCATCTGGTGCTTATGATTCTGTTTGTGTTTGTTTCTGTGTTTGGTTACAAGGCATGGAGCTGCCCTGAAGCCGGTGAAATCTTGAAAAGGAATTCAATGCCAGATTGGCCACTGCTTGCGACTTACCTCATCAGTGAAGCAAGCCTAATGAAATCGTCAAGATGGAGCAGTTATGTTTCAGCCTTACCTCGGCAACCCTATTCACTTCTTTACTGGTAAATTATGAGCTCTAAGAATTCTTCTCTTGAATTATTTACAGAGGTTTTCAGGAAATGATGAGAGTAATGAAAATCAACAAGCGAGGAAGAAAAATCTCTAGAAATGAGCAAAAAATGTCCATGGGATAAATTCTTTGCTGTGAATAGAAACTTGAGTATATGGGAGACTCATTTACCATAATTCCACTGATATTAAACTTTCCAGTGAAAGTGAAACATCTGACGTAAACTACTGAATCTCTCTCCTTAAAAGATGACTTTAATATAATGCCAGGGGTGTAGTTATATATATATATATATATATTTTTTCCAATTTCAGTCTTCTCATATACCTAAAATTCTTCCCTTAATATTTTCCATCCTAATTCCAGGTCACAAGCAGAACTGGATCGTTATTTGGAAGCTTCACAGATTAGGGAGAGAGCAATTGAACGGATTAATAATGTTATTGGAACGTAAGATGCATTGCTGTACCTTGGGTTCTTCAAAACTAAACTTGTTTTGTTTCCTTTTCATTTATGTTTTTAATTCTTAACGTATACTTATCTTGGGTAATTCATTCTGTGTCTTGCTACTAATCTATATACTTCTCCTGCTTCTACAGATACAACGATTTGAGGCTCAGAATATTTTCCAAGCATCCTAGTTTATTCCCTGAAGAGGTAATTATTTGTCATTGGACCTGGTTAGGGTTACTAGACATGACAAAGTCTTTCTTTTTTGGGGAACATAATATCAACTAACAGGCATAACTGCTCTGTTAGGGTTTTGGTTGAGTGGAACAGTGACTTTAGTGATTTCCAAAAGTTGTTCTATCCTTTTTTTAATGTTGAGATATTTTGCATCCTGATTGTACTGATCCTCGCTAGTTAGTATAATGTTGACCTGTCATTTGGCAACTTTCATTACTTGATGTAAAATTGATATCGCATCTTGATAAGTAAATTTTGTTGTCCCTCTGCTTCATCTTTTGAATAGTTTAGTTAGCCTACATATCCGGGTTGGTATGAAGAATGAGGATCAAGTCGTCTGAAAATAATAAATGATACTTGATCTAACTAGCTTATTCAGTTTTCTACATTCCCAAGGGCAAAATGTTCACCATTTTCAGGAATACATTATTGTAAGATACTGTTATGTTAGTCCAGATGCTTAATTTTTATGAGATAGTGCTTATCTTATTTTATTATTTGTCCAACTCGCAGGTGTTCAACATTGAGACCTTCAAGTGGTCATTTGGTATTCTTTTCTCTCGCTTGGTGAGTTGTAACTTGTAGTAACGTAATCAGATTGTCGTCTGCTTCTTTTGCAACTGTGAAGGCTGAATACTAAGTGAGGGGTGCCTGATGCGCCTTTGGGGCTGCGCCCCTTGCTGCCCCTCAATTTTGGGCTCTTCCCAAATGCTTTTTATGATTCTTTTGATTATTAAATTCTAAATGAAATGAGTGACATTTTGAAATCTTATGGGGAAAAAATGGAGCTATTTCTAATTTTGTATGATTTTTCAAAGATTTAAAGCTCCAAAATTGTATTGTTTCTGTTTAATTTAAAGTGTTAAATCTTTGAAAAATCATAAAAAAATGAAAACAGCTCCATTTTTTACACCTTGTCTGTGTTGTTTCAGCTGATGAGCTTGTAATGGAACATGAAGTCCTAGCTTAGCGGATTTTGAAAGAGGTTTTGGCTCCAGAACTTAATAAATGCTGAAACAATGACAGAACCAAACATATTACTTCTCTAAACTGTAATTTTAAAGTATTGAGGGAAGAATAATGACTACGTTTGCAAAATCTGGTCCATACCATACATGACTGGTAGATGTCTGTAATTTAACCAGTGATATAATTTCCTGAGGCTTGCTTTTGCCATTTTGTATGTGAAGACAAATGATTATTTGTAAGAATGTTAAATTCTTTCTCTTGGTACCATGCAGGTTCGATTACCCTCAATGGATGATAAGTTTGCTTTGGTTCCCTGGGCAGATATGCTGAACCATAGTTGCGATGTATGATGTGGTCTGTTTCAAAGATGATGTCTAATATATTTTGCCTCTTCATGGTTAACACTAAATAGCCACATTTTCTCTGGTTTAGGTGGAAACGT
This sequence comes from Inga laurina, assembly GCA_963855925.1. Lineage (NCBI taxonomy): Eukaryota > Viridiplantae > Streptophyta > Magnoliopsida > Fabales > Fabaceae > Inga > Inga laurina. The sequence goes on along the minus strand of OY979706.1, from coordinate 5,293,779 downwards.
TCTTGGATTATGATAAATCATCAAAGGGAGTTGTCTTTACCACAGATCGTCCCTACCAACCAGGTGAGCAGGTAAATATAAATTGACAGATGGAAATTTGTTATATCAGGTTTGAATCAAGATCCTTGGTATGATTCATTCAATGAAAGTAGATAAATCCTAAACTAGTCCCAGGGTTTTACCAAAGTGCATTATGTTATAATTATTGTTAAATAGATTGGGTCTCTTAAAGATTCTAATCCATCCTCAGAAAAATCATGAAATAGTGAGCTCTTGGTTTCGTAGATGGTATTCTTCTCCATTGATCTCTGCTCTTAAATATAGAGAGGTCTTGTTACTTATTGCTTGCATTACTCTACCCAGGTGTTTATATCATATGGCAAGAAATCTAACGGAGAGCTTTTGCTGTCGTATGGATTCGTGCCAAAGGAAGGCACTAATCCTAGTGATTCAGCTGAGCTATTATTGCCACTCAGGAAATCTGATAAATGCTATGAGGAGAAGTTACAGCTCTTGAAGAAAAATGGACTATCAGCGTGAGTCCCCAAAATTTCATATCTCATGAGCATTCTTTAAAGATTGAAATTTCTTTTGTATTCTTTCTTGATTAAACCTTTTCAGTGTATACATAAGCACTTGAAAGTGCTTCCGCACACCTCCAAAAGATCTTTTGTTCTACACTGTAAAACGGCACAAAAAATTCATTTCAGCTTCATTTCATTAGCCCACTTTCCTGCTTAGAAGTACTTATAATTTTGTTTGAACTTTTTGCTAGCTAATTAGGTTCAATTTTAACAGATCACAGTGCTTCCCTGTAAAAGTTACTGGTTGGCCGTTGGAGTTAATGGCATATGCCTATTTAGCTGTGAGCCCTCCAAGCATGAGAGGCCAATTTGAAGAGGTCTGGCTCTGGCACTTGCTAAATTTCTGAACGAAGAATCTGTAACCGTCATTTAACGTAGTGGGTGACTCTTTTGAACAGATGGCTGCGGCTGCATCGAATAAAACAACTGTAAAGAAGGATTTGAGATATCCAGAAATAGAAGAGCAAGCATTGCAATTTATACTAGACAGCTGCGAAACCAGCATATCAAAGTACAAAAGATTTTTACAGGCAAGGAACTACACATATATATATATATCAGAAACTTCTATTTTAGTTTTCTTACTGTATATATAGCTTTGAAAGATCATAGTTTATCAATGTTATGTGAAGCTTGGCCTTCTCTGCTTATCAAAATATCTCATCAAATGCTTATATGATTCTCACAGGAAAGTGGATCACTTGATTTGGACGTGACTTCTCCGAAACAACTCAACCGAAGACTCTTTTTGAAACAACTAGCTGCGGACTTGTGCACTAGCGAGCAAAGAATACTGTTTCGCGCTCAATATGTAAGGATCTAAGGCATATTATGCTAAATTAGGCACCAAAAAAAAAAGGCCACAGTGCATGCATACATCCTTTATTTCAGCACTGATTTTAATCCCACAATGTCATCTATCAATCTGAATTCTTTATTGTCACAAACATTGGTGCCTAAAGTGCAGTCAAATGAAAATAAAGAAAAATATTAGACATAGGTAAAAAGCAGAAAGCAAGTCTCATTATACTGGGGTAAAATCACAACTCTGGCTTACCAACGTCAAAGCATAACATTTAACCCCTAAACTAATACAAAAAGTGAAAATATTTTACATATATTTTAACATCAATATAAAAAATAAAATTTATAACTAACTGATTGCTGATGGCTTTTTTTGCTATATGCAGATACTGCGAAGCAGGCTGAGGAATATGAGGACTGGTGGATTAAGAGCGCTACGAATTTTCGATGGGTTTAGGGATCTTTTTCAATGAAACCAATCCCTAGTGAAATATTGTCCCCTGTTTCTAACACAGGATATTCTGTCACTTCGTCAACATTCATGAACATTGGTCTTTGGCCTAGTCCTCACTAGATGGTCTTCTTTGTAAGATGCTCAAGGTTGTGTATATTTTTGTAATGTGTATTGACAGAGAGAGAAAAGGGAAGAAATGATAGAAAGATGAGGGAAGTGATTATTGCAGCATGAGCTTCGTATCTTATTCTAGATTTACAATATATTACCATTGATTTTGTAAGTGTGGTTTCTTTCTTTTTTGGCTAGGACTTGGGAATTTGGAGGATGAGAAGTCAAATTCATGAACTTGGAACACTGCTTAACAAGTGTCATGAGTGCTACATTTGAGAGCCTCACTAACGAAGCGTAATTTACAAGTTCAAAAGGTCATTTCATCCAATATGCTTGTCTTTTGGGATATATTCTCTCTTTAGACATGTGATCATAACAAAAGTGTTTTATTGAGAAATTAATCTTCATGGAGAGGACTACACATGGAGCTTGTAACCAGTAAGAAGTTGACTAAAGTGTCATGGTGTAAAGTTGTGCCCCATCTCTAATAGGCTAAGTTTTTAGGATGAACTCTCTTTTTGGACTAGTGATCATGACAACAAACTCCTTCAAAATTTAAACATGGAAGCCTGCAAGTGACTAAAAACAATCATTGGACTTGTTTAGTTTCTCTATGGTGTATGACAGAGCTATGCAGGGCCTCAAAAGGCCAGTTTGGGTTAACAAACTCAATCATTGACCTTACTGGGAAGCTCAAGAAGGTATTTGTATATGAACATTGGCTTTGATTTTGACATGAGGTAGTTGTCCATGCAAGATTTTTTTTTATTTTTGGTAGAATCCAGGTGGTATCCCCTAACTGATAGTTATAAACTAATCCTCCTGAGGCGTAGAGATCACTAAAGTAGGTTTTGCCTTTCCCAATAGAGCCTTTTCCATACACGGCCTGGTTTGAACTCAGGACATCATGTTTAAGGGATCTAGCCATCTTCCCACTGTCACAGATTTTTATTGGTTTTTTATTGGTTGTCCATACAAGATTCTATTATCACAGGTCAGTTCAGTTTGAAATTTGGGCCAGATCTTCATTGGACCATCCCAAAAGGCCGGGCCATAGGTCCAAGATGACGGACCAAGGAGCATTTAAGCCGAGTGAGCCCAGTTGAAACCCAGCCAAAATTGACCTACCCGAAAACCATGCAATTGGGTTTAAAAAAAAAAAAAACTCATCACGAAGTTTTATTCTTTGATGTTCAATTTTAAAATAACTTTTGTTTTATTAATGACGATGATGATGTTTTTCTTGGATATTTTATGAAGATATTTCAGTCCACTAATTCTTTCTACAATATAGGCTATCTTTCTGTTATAAATAATACTCTACCATTTAAGCTACCTATGCCTGTCTGGGAACTTGTAAAAGAGTATAATTATGCTTTACGGGATGAAGGAAATTTATTTTATCTTGTTCAACGTGTAAAGTCATTTAAAATAAGTTTAATTTAAATGCCCATTAATAATTTAAAAGGGAAAACCCAATATAAAGATAGCTAAAATAAGAAAATTTTAATTAAGGTTGGTAAGCTCAATAAATCCCTAATTAAGTCATTGACTTAATTTAATATTTTAAATTGTGGGTAAAATGACTTTAATATTATCTCCTTCCATCCCTCCTATCTCTCTTCTTAAAAGAGTTATATGCTATGAGCAAAAATTTCACTCTCCACTGAAAAAACAAAAAGGATTCAAATAATTAAAAATGATTAAATTGGAGGGGAAAAAAAAAAACATTCCCCATTTTCAATTCAAGAGCGAAGCATAGAGAGATCGGAGAGAAAGCCATCATTTTATGTTTGGGATTTTAAGGCATTGGCCATTCATCAAAGTCCGACCCTTTAATTTTCCCCTCATTTTTCACTTATTCTTTAATGTCATTTGGTCGATAGCTGGGAGAAATTTTGATGGGATTGAAGGATCCAGATGAGGAAGATGAAGGGCCTGAGACCTGGAGTTGATGAAGGAGATGACAGAGCATAAAATGATGGGTAAGATGACAAAAAAATTGAATCCTTTAAGGGTTCAGGTACAAATTTCCCCCCAAAGTTTACGGTCATAAATAATGTTGTCTCGTAAGTAATTTTTTAATTCAAAGTCATCTTGGAAGTATCAAAATGTAACAATATATGTTACTCCATCCTATTAAAAAAAACCAACATTGAACATTAAATAATTGATGTTGCATTGACCATTGACCGTTAACATTAATGATAAAGGTCAATGTTACTACGTTTTGAAATTTCTAGAATGACATTGAACCAAAAACAAATTTCAGTGCATCATTACTCTTAGGGTCTGTTTGGTATGAGGGATTTGGAGGGGAATGGAGGTGAGGGAAAATTTTTACGAGTTAGATTTAAGAAAATTGAAGAAGTAGGGTGATAAAATTTTAATATAGAGATCATATAAGATAAATGAGTAAGAAAAATAAATTTAAACCTTTTAACCCCATTTTTCTTATTTTTTTTAAATCTAACTTCAAAAATTTTTCCCTCCGCCCATTTTCCCTCCCCTCCCCTTATACCAAACAAATCCTAAAGTAAAAAATTTTGGAGCAAATTTGTACCTTAAAACAAACTTAAACTTCATTAATTTTGCTTTAAAATTCAACAACTTTTTAACTTTAGCCCTGTTTAAGGTGCATTACAACTCCTATGAACAAAATCAATACAATAATAAATGAAGGATAATATTATATATTTATATAAAAATTTTATCTCTCTACCCTATAAATAAAATCAAAATATTTCTTTTCTCGATGCCTTATAAATAGAACTATATGAGTAATAATTAAAGAGTCAAAGGTTATTTTGTCTCGTCTCGTAAGTAATTTTTTAAGGAGCCATGTGTATCTAAAGTTCATTTTAATTTATCTCAATGTAGCTCCAAAACTGTTAAGAAATAAGCAATGTCAACCTAAAAGTGTAAGAAAAAGGGATCAATTTTCCATACTCCAAATGGAGACGATCCACAACAAAATAAACATGATGCTTTTTGGGGATTAAAATTGTCTTGAATTTTCTTTGCCAGTTCCATACTTTCAGTATTCATCTTCACATTTTCAATTATCTTTTTTTCTTCTTCAAATTTTCTAGATGTTATTTTAGATATTTTCAATATTTATCATCATCCATGTTCTTAACACTTATCTTTATTTATTTTTAGTACTGAAAATACGAAGATATATAAGTACTAAAAACATCTCGAATGACTAATGGAAAAATGCAAAAGATGAGTGCTAACGTGGAAGATGCGTACTGAAAAACAAGAGAAGAGTTTGCTTTAGAGAAAAATATCATTATAAGATTAAAAAATAAATCACGTTATTGGGGTTGTTAGGACTATTCAAGTCATAACAATGGATGAAGATTACATTTACACCCTGAATATATAGTATAATAGTTTTTTCCAGCTTATCAAATATATATATATATATATATATATATATATATATATATATATATATATATATATATATATATATAAAAGTATAAAAGTATCAACTCAAAAATGCCTCTAATAGACTATCTGTAACATCCCAATTTTGTTAAAAAAATTTAAATATTTAATATATAAAATTAATGTGAGATTTTTTTAGTTTTATGCATTTAATGTTTAACAATAATCTTGCAATTTTTTAAAGGAAAGTAAATATGTCTTTGGTGAGTTATATTTTTAAAGAATATAATCCCAAGTTTGGATTTTCTAGAAAAGAGAAAATAATATTGTCGAGAGGATAAATAAAGATATGTAAAGTTGGTTTAAATATTTTATTATGGTATATTATTTAAAGAGTTATATGATTATGATACTAGATTTAAAATTTAGAAATACTATGGATACTTTTATTATAAGAATAATAAATAAATATACACACACACAAGAATGATGAAAGAGAGAGAAATGAATATTTAAAAAAGGTAAATTAAATGTAGTAAATGTAATAAAGTTATTTAAGATTAAATTGAAGGTGTTTAATATATGTCTAATTATCTATAAATAAATAAAATGAGAGTCTCACATCCACTAAATAAGGAGAAGAGATAGATCTAGGAGCCAATATATAGGAGGTGATAAAGTAGAACTAAGGGTAGATTAAGTAATTTTTGCACAAATTCAAGGCAGTCTCTATAAAATGACGATTGTGCATTGTTAGTTTGTTCGCGACATCCAACTCATCACTTTCAACAATAGGATCGTCTATTTGTTTTCTAATGTGAGTTATTAAGCCCGAACTGAACACAATTTTCTAGAATATTAAGGTTGTAACATCCCAAATTTTATTCACCAAGAATATATTATAATTGTTATATATATTCAATGAAATGGTGAATATTTAAGGCCAAAAGAATTAAATATTGAAAATTGAAGGTTGAATAGTGTTTTCAGTGAAATCGCCTGCGAGGCAGTGGGATTGTCATATAGTTTTGGAAGACCAAATGATGACCAAAAATTATGAAATTTTATAGGGTGAAATTAGACATCCTAAGCTTTAATTTGATAGGTCATATGACTCAATTGAAGCTATGTACAAAAATATATGAATTTTTGAAGTTAATCCAGAAAATCTGGAAAGTTTCTGGAGCAGCGGTCAAAGATTGAAAATATGGGAATAATATGATTATTTACAGTAAAATTCCATATTTTTCCTTGAAACTAGACTCAATGAGGGTTCCATAGGCTTTGGAATCGCCTCGAAACGATGTCTACAAAATTAGTTATGATTTTTCAAAGTTAAGGCAGAAAATCTGCCAGAATTGACATTATTCCGAAAATTTGAGAAATAAAGTAATCTTCCTTTTTCTCTTAATTATTTTAGAAATTTAGGGATGAAGGAGGAGAAGACAAGTGTCAAAATCCAATGAGACCAAGTGTCAACACCACATGAAAGATGATGGAGATAATTGTTGTGTCATAAGTCCTTACTTATATCATAAGGTTAGGTAGCCAACTTTTGCACCAATTGACTTGAATAAATGGAAGGAACACTTGATTTAGTTGGAGCATAAGAGGGAGCACGTTTTTGGCCAACCAAGGGAGAAGGAAATGATAATTAAGGTTGAGTGTACACAAAAGGAAAGCATGGCAAGGTTGAGTGCACACAAAAGGGAAGTATGGTGCAAGCATGGAGGCAAGTATGGTGGTTGACATGTGTCACCATAACAACCTTAGATGAGATCAATGGTTGGGAATCAAGGGAGCATTTTTATGAAGGCTTTCTCTTCCCTTCGCTTCATGCATTTTCGTCCAACATAGAGAGGGAGAGAGTTTGGAGAAACTTTGAAGAGTTAGAGGGAAGAGGAAGAACAAATCTTAAGTTAAGAGTTGATTTTTAAGCTTTCCTTGTAACATTTCCCCTAGATCCTTCTCTAAACCATGTTTCTTCATGAATCTATGATCTTGAAGACTCATTCTTAGCTCAAGGAGAAGAGAGAGAGGACGTCCTAGAGAGAGAAACATCAAGGATCAAGAGGTAATCTCAACTTCTTTGTGTATTAAAGTTGTTGTTGGTGATTGTTGTTTGGTTTATGTGATTTTTGGTTAAGTTGTAAAATTGGAAAATCCATAATCCTAAGGGGTTATGTTGCCCAAAATCCTTTAAATCATGATTAAGAAGTGTTTAAATAAGTTAATCAAGGATTAGAAATGGAAAAGTACAAGTTTTGGGAGCTAAAACACAAAACCCCATTTTTTCCATTTTTCCTTCAATATTTCGGCCAGACCAGAACTGGTACAAGGAGTTGGATTTTCATAAAATAAATGGTTCCATTGGATTCAGTGGGCAAAAATAGGTGGGGTTACAGTTGGACACTTTTTCGGTAGAGGCCAAAAAAACATAATAACGAAAACGCCATTGAAATCCCTAAATAGGGGCTGTCAAGGGTATTTTCGTAATTTTATAGTGAATTTGGTAATTTTGAGCCCGGAAATGGATTCCTTGGGCGAAAATAAGTCAGAATAGCTTTGGTCAAAATTTTGGGAAAACGTGCCATCGGGCCGAGAACAGCGGGGCCGGGCCGGGTTCCCGGGGGCATTTTTGTAAAATTTTCACCATAGACTAATATAACCACAATAAACACTATGGAAGAGTATAAAATGATACTTGGATAGGTTATGACCTATTTCTGGTACATTTAATATTTTAGGACCGATTTGGAGGCCGGATATGACATGTTCTTCGAGGCACATTTAAAAAGGGGATATTAAAGCTTTGAGGTAGGGACATTATCCTTCATACACTATGCCATAAGTTATGTGATTGTGTGGATGCCATTGTTTTGTAAATGCACTTTATTAATAACATGATTTGCCTAGAGAGAGGTTGTTAGTGCCAGAGGTGCACTTACACTGGGAGTTGGCAGAAGTCCAACCGGTGTAGATTGTGGGGCTGGGCCCTACTCATGTATACATGACGATGATGTGATTATATTGTTCATTAATTTGTGCATACCTTGGCACATGACATATTTACTTTTCACATTTTCTATGAATGATATTATGTCTCTACGGGGATTCTTCGGAATCTCACCCTATTTTTAAACAAATACCTTAGCAGGTACCAGTGGGCCAAAGGGCAAAGACGTTGATGCCGAAAAGTGAGTGGCATGTGTCTCGAGGTGAGGATATGAACGTGGTTATGCCTTAGTCTATGCCTTAATATTTTGGATAATTTGTAAATATTAAGTTTCCGCTGTATTTTCTGTTTTTCGTTGTCAAACGATGTTGGGATTGTAAACAAGTATTTTTATCAGTATAATTGTACTTTTCTGTATGCCCATTGAATTCCGTCTTTATTACTCTTCGATTATCGAAATTGAAACGGGTGTTGACAAAGGTGAGAACCCTAAGTAGAAGATTGACATTTACATATTTGGTTGCCATTAGATCGAACTGTAATTTGGGCAATAGGATCGTGACATTCACTGCATTAAATTCCACGGTTGAATAAATGATTTGACACTTATAGCTCATAAAAACTGAGGTTTGAGCACAAGGCAGCATATTTGGGCTTGTTTTGGTAGCTTTGGTAAAAGGTAACCGGCTTTCCAATCTATTGTGCATGCTAGTTGTGTTTTATAGTATTTTTAAAGTTATAATATAAACAAATTAGTTATAATAATATGAAGCAAGTTAAGTTATGATTTGTTTTACTAAACTATTATTAGCTTTGTGGAACTTATTATATTATGAAAACATTATTTGATTGGTTTATCTACGATGGTGACTACTTGGAAAAAAATGTTTTGATTCCAACTGTGCTAGTATATCTCTTACAAGAATTTAAATGGAGTTGTATGATAATAAATCCTTAATATATGATTGTGAACTGGGAAAAGATCAGGATAGGATTGAAGTATATTATTTTATCACATGGTAAGGCCTTCATTGGTGCTCTTTGGCTGCCCGAGTTATGCCCACTTGTCCTATGAGGGCTACAACGCCCCATTTGTTCTACGAGGGGTTATTCTATCCCACCAGTTCTATGAGTGACCCTACTCTACTTGTTTCATGAGGATTTGCGATACTCACAAGTTCTATGAGGGGGAAGCCATGTTCTGATAGTGGGCAACATGATATTTGGCCTGTCCACACCACACAATCGGTGAGCTTATTGAGTGACCAATGATATGGGTATAACTTAGCCTGTGGGTTTAGTCGGCGAAAATATGACAGTTTGGTTGGATTGATGGGAGGGTTTTGAGTACCATGATTATGTTTGTGTGATATACATATAGTTTTTCATAATTATAATTATATATATCTGAGTATTGTTTGTTACATTATTGTCCCACCTGGCACCTCGCAAGCACATATGCTGGTGTGTGTTAGGTAAGATAGCTGGTTACTGAGATAGTAGTCTTATTCCGTTACTTTAACATTTTTTTCATGTGAAATTTCTAGAAGAGGGACGTCAAGGAAGGCTCTGAACAAGTGAAGCTACGTCAGCGATGTGTAGCAATCCACCTTTAAGAGTATATGTTGATTTCTGCATATTGCTACCTTTAGTACATTTTGTGCATTTATTCTTATGATCTATCCATTATTTTTTTCGATACATTATGATCTATCCATTATGAATATACTAAGAATTATTGACCAAAGTTGATTGCTATTGGTTGGGTTCTTTTTCTACCATTGTTAGTATTTAGAAGATATTCTTTGAAACAAGTTCAAAAATGGTTGAATTATCGGTAGTTTTAGGAAGGCTGTTGTCACGCCCTTATTTTAATTTCACCTTTTTCAGAGTATTTGGGGAAAACGATATGTGGTTTGGTAGGCAACACTGGAATAGCATAAATATACTGATAATAAGTACATGATTACATAAATTCCCCATAGGGGTTTGTACATGATCATTACCATCAATGTAGCCATACATGGCTACTTGGGTGTCTAAACTCATCCCAGTGAAACTGAGACTTCTTCCCGTCTTGGTTCTACTACTGTAATCCCCTTGTACGATACTTTGCATTGTTGTTTACATATCTTTTGTCGTCTCCTCTCTAAATTGTTGGTAGGGGAGGGTGAAATTCGAGAGAATCTTAGTAGGAAACAGATACCATAATGCATGCATGATTGATGCTATGTGTATGACATGTTAGCTTTATCTAGATGTACGCCCCATAATGACATTTCTGCATGCTCAATGTTTCATACAACAAGACTATGGCCACAGCGAAAATAGAAAAAGAGCTTCATTTATTCAAGTATGCTCTACACAATCAAGTAAAGTAATCACATACATCACTACACAAGCAAAGATATCAAATACATGCAAATAAGGTAAGTCCCCCATCTCCAATCTTTCTCCTTGATTTGTGTGCCAACAGCTCGGGGCTCCATATTCGATCCTACAATGTCAAGTGTACTATTTAGACACTTCTATAGTGTTTCTGGGGGGTTATATGAGTCTATCTTGAAAAATTACTAAAATACCCCCAGGGACCTGGGCCCATCGTACCCGGTCCGGCTGTACTTTTCTCGAAATTCTAACCTGGGCTATCCTAACATATTTTCGCCCAAGGAATCCATTTCCGGATTCAGAATTACCAAATTCAATGTCAAATTACAAAATTGCCCTTGGCAGCCCTACTTTTAGGGTTTTAGGGGGGTTTCCATAATTATGCTTTCTCGGCCTTTTCCGAAAAAGTGCCCAACTGTAACCCCACCTAATTTTCCCTCCTGAACTCAATGGAATCATCAAATCATTGAAAATCCAACTCTAGGGTCCATTTATATCCCAGAACGAAATATATGGGTTTTCCAGGGAAAATCAGGGTTTTTCGGTTTCGGCTCTATAAATGTGTTCCTTTCTACTCCTAACCACTTTATTGACTATTCCATTAGGTTAAAACTACCATTTAGTACCAATTTGGGCAGCATAACTGCCCCACACACCCATTTTCCATTTTTAAAACCAATGACAATCCGGCGAAATTTCACCGATTAAATTGTCCACAACAGTCAGAATAGTCAATATACAAGAGTTTGGAAGTTACCTCAAGCTTCCACTGCCTCTCCCTTGATATGGCTGAACCCTAGGTCAATTCAACAAGCAAATTTGAGCTTACAACCCTTGAATCACATAGGAGAATAGCTTAGGAACGGAGTTATATGCATTAGGAACCGATTTACCGAAGAAATCATTTACCTTTACAAGTTTTTTCCTCTCCTTTTCTCTCTAAAAATCTCAACTCTTCTCTCTCTCTAAAACTGAAAATGGCGTTAGTTATGACTGCTGGAAGGAGATGATCACTTTTTATTTTAATATCTAATATTATATTTCATTTATTTGATAATTTCCCAATTTTCGGATTTTTATAAAATTTTGGCAGATTTCTGCTCAAACTTTGAAAAATCATAACTAATTCTAGAAAAATCGAATTGGATTGATTCCAAAGCCTATAGAACCCTTATTGAGTCTAGTTTCAAGGAAAAATATAGAATTTTGCTAGATGGAATCACAAAATTCCCAGAATTTCAATCTTTGCATGCTGTTTTAGAAAATTTTCAGTTTTTCTGGGCTAATTTAAAAAATTCATATCTTTTTGTATATAGCTCTAATTGAGTTATATGAGCTATCAAATTAAATCTTAGGATGTCTAATTTCATACTCTAAAATCTCATAATGTTTGCTCATCATTTGGTCATTCAAAATCACATGACAAGCTTACTACCTCATAGGCGATTTCACCGAAAACATAATTATATTCTCCAAAATTCACCATTTTACTTTCTTAATACCCCAAAGATATAAGATCATTAGGGGATAAATTTGGGCTGCTACTAAATTGGGGCTTAGTAGTCCACTTAATTTAGACTTATTCTCAAGCCTCAAATCCCAAATTTCGGGGTATTAGAGCTGTTACACCATCTATTCAAGTCATAATCTAAAAGATAAACATCTTTTATTACTCGAAGGTGGGGATAACAGCAGCAAGTCAGAAATGCCCCAAATCATTCAGTCTATACAAGTCATACATAGTCTCAAGAAAAATTAATTTTGTATACCTCGAATATGGGTATAAATCTTGTGAGTACATGAAGGAAAAACGTGTAATTCATGCTTTGAAAGTTTTAATCCAGTGTTATATTTTTTTTTTCATTATTATTACTCTTATGATCATACCATAAAAATTTAAATTATGAGTCTACCCTTCTCAAGCTTATCTAAACTAACGCATTCTTCCGAGATTGAAAAGTTGGATATATGTATAGAAAGTTTATTCAAGTCTTGTCAACGCATCAATTCTCTTCTAATCTAATGGAGTGAAAGTTCTCTTATAAGTAGGAGGTTGTGAGCTCAATTTACCTTATAACCTTATATCGTTAGTGTCTACCTTTTAAATTTAAAACATTCTTGTCAATCAATCACAAGCATTAGTCTCAGTGGAAGGGGTTTTAACCATTTAAACATGATGCCTTGAGTTTGAGTACAAGTAAATGCTGAAAATGCTTTTGGCATAGTTATCCCCAACTGGGTCTGAATCTGATCGTGCTTAAAGTTAACTCAGGCAGATAGTTATATGAAAAGATAAGTATCAAATAATAAAGTGTCAAAAGATGAATTAGAGATTTAATATAATAAGGGGTAAATTAGTAAACAAGATCTTTGATAAAATTTTTAATTATAAGCATACTTTTTCAATCTTTTTAGAATATTTTTTAATGGTGTTAATTGTTTAGCTAAAATGTATTTTTTTTAAAAAAAAGAGAGATGTGTGAATTAAAAGTTAAAACAAAACAAAAGTCTGAGTAGAACATTTTTTAACAAGTATTGATACCCGTGTGTTGCAAGAGGAAGTTCATATCTATGTGATATCTTAATTAGGTATATTATTTTTATTGATTAATATAAAGATACAAAAATTCGGTTACAAGGGAATATAAAAAAGAAAGAAATTAGAACATAATCATCAACAAATTATATTTATTAATGGATCCAAACTAAATCCCCTAGTATTTATTATGTTTTTTGGCAAAAAAATATAATTTTTTATTATGATATATAAATCCTTGATTTATGGAGATAAAATAAAAATCAGTTATGAAGGAATGTAAAAACAAAACAGTGTTACTTAAAAACAAAATGGAATTTAATGGTGTTATGACGAGTATTATAGAATATATAAATTTTATTATTCCCTTTAACTTTTTTTTGGCAATAATTACCAAAACACAAAAATTAAACTAGAAGTTAAAAGTAATAAATGTAAAAATGTAATTCTTTTTTCAAACATACCCCTATTTAGAAGGAGAGTAAATAAGAGAGAATGAATGGTGCATGTATAATAATATCAAGTAAAGGTATGCTTTTAATGGTGTAACAATGAAAAGAGCAATTTCAATTTTTAGATAAAAACTATTTCTCATACTGAGATTGTTGTTTAAAAAAAGTACATAGGGAGTTCAATCAACGTTGCTGAAGGAAAATTACGAGAGAGAAGACATTTGCATACCAGGATGGACCCACCCACATTCGGATCTAGGTGAAAATTCCAATACTCAATGACTTGAATATAATAATGTTCACACAATTAGTAGACTATTAAAGTCTAATTATGATTGACATAGAAGATCATTAAAACAAGAAAGATGGTAGAAAAGAAGAGATTGCCAGATAACTCAATGACAGGGGTGAGTTTTAACTGAGAGAGACACATTTTATTTATAGAGGTCTTGGGAAATTACTAATTATGTGCACTTCTACTTACCGTTCTAAGAAACACTCCAAAAATTAATTATTGATTAATTTTTTAATATATAATTATTTTTTTCTCAATTTACAAAATTATAATTAATATTGATTTGTTTCTCGTTTGATAAGGCTATTTATTTCTTAATCAAATAACAACCGGCCCATCAACAACGCCAAGGTCCAGCAATTGCAAAGCAACCCGTCCTGAATATCATTATCAATACTTCAGAATTATGATATAACCACCCCAAAGGACGTCCCAAATTTAAATTGGGTGGTTAAAAAGGCAGGCGGTGGCAATTTCGTAATTATATGTATGTAGGGAAACCTTTAGACGTCCCAAAATAATTTTGGGACACCTAAACCCATACTTTAGGTGTCTCAAATGCCTAAAGTCACCTTTAGGCGTCTCAAATGATTTTAGGGACACCTTACGCATGTCAGACACTTGTCTGACATGCGTCTTCTCCATTCTTCACCCACCATCCCTCTTTTTTGACCAAACAACTCCCTCTTTCATTCATCATTATTCATCGTCGACCACACCCCTCCCTTCTTCAACTTTACTCTTCCTCCTCCCTTCTTCTTTCATTGTAGGCCGTCGACCTACCTCCTCCACACCTTCTTGGTTTTGTTCCTTCACCTCCTTTCCATTGAAGACGACGTACGTACCACCCCCTCCTCCACAGTGTCTTGATTTTTGCTCTCCTCGACCTCCTTCCTTCCATTATCGTCCACACCTCCTCCACACACCATGGTATTCTTTGCTTTCTCCATCCTCCGGCGTACCTCCTCCACCGTGCATACACCGTACATAGCCGTCGGCACCCCTTCACCAGGTTAGTTTATTTTCTTTCTTTTTTTTAATAGAATAGTTTATTTTCTTTTTGAAATATAAATTTAGTTGAAGAAATTAAATTAAAACTTGCAATGTGTAACATGACGTTAAATTTCTTGTTGAAATATAAATTGTAGCTCACATAGAAATGAGTTTGTTAATTGTGCTTATATATTGGCTAAACAGGACGTTTAATTTTTTTAGTGAAAATAATTGAAAACCTAGCCAATAGAAAATATCACTTTAATATATTGTTTATTTGATATGTTTGGAGCTTGGAAATGTTTGTTTTCTATGTTTGGAGGTTGGGAATTGAGAGGGAAAATATGTATATATATTATTATAAATAAATGGAGCTTTTGAATAATTTTTATGAAATTAACAACAATTAAACAGAGTAATTTTTGTTTCTTTAATATGATTGATTTTATTTTTTAGATTAGATTAGTAAGATTATTAATGTAGTTTCCTTAATATAATATAGTAAGTAGTATGATTATTATTCGTGTAGTGGAGAGATAGGGTTGCTTGAAATTTTGGGATGTCTTACTTTTAACGGGAAATGTTGTCGAAGTTTTTGTTGAAAAAAGTGAAAAAAGGAAATCTCATCATATATCGTTGACAACTGTACTAAATGTGTGAGTGTTATTGGAAATGGCTTAGGTGGTAACAAAATGAATTATAGTTGCATGAATGCTTTGAGAACTAGTGAAGAATATGAGAAAGGGGTGGAATAATTTATTGAATTCGCTAGAAAGAATGCTCCTGCAAAAAATAGGAAGTATTTTTGTCCTTGTGTCAATTGTTTGAATAAGAGTCGACAGGATGTTGATGTCATAAAGGATCACCTCTTTTGTGATGGAATAAATCTGCGATACACAAGGTGGATATGACATGGTGAGGATCGCACAAGAAGGAAGATGTGGATGTGATAGATGAAGATAGAATGGAGAAAATGATTCACGATGTTGAGGTAGAATCCTTTGCGCAGTCGCAGGAGTATGACAGCTTGCGGAGTGATGCAGAGACACCACTGTACCCTGGGAGTAAGTACATGCGGCTGACGGGAACATTGCATTTGATTAACTTAAAGGCAACTTATGGGTGGACCGATAGTAGTTTCACATTACTGCTTGAACTATTGTGTGATATGTTTCCAGAGGATAATGTACTTCCAAATCGTATGTATGAGGCTAAGAAAATCCTGTCTATGATGGGTATGGAGTATAAAAAGATACATGTTTGCCCTAATAAATGCGTACTGTACAGAAATGAATATGGAGGTCTTAGTAAGAGTCCTAAGTGTAAAACTGCATGATACAAAGTGAAAAAGATGGTGGTTGTGGCGATGTGACAACTAAAAGGCAACCTTTAAAGGTTATATGGTATTTTCCAATAATACCACGTTTTAAAAGTTTGTTTGCGACTGCAACAAAAGCGAAGAAGTTGAGATGGCACTCTGATGAGAGAATATCTGATGGGAAATATCTTCGGCACCAAGCTGACCCTCCACAATGGCAAAAAATAGATGAAATGTTCTCTCAATTTGGTAGCGAGCCGAGAAACCTTTGGCTTGGTCTTTGTACAGATGACATCAATCCGTATGGAACTCTTACTAGCACACATAGTGCGTGGTCGATTCTCCTTGTAATATACAACTTGCCTCCCTGGGTATGTATGAAACGTAAGTATATGATGCTATTTACGATGATTTCTAGACCAAAACAGCCAGGGAACAATATTGATGTCTACTTGGCGCCTTTGATTAAGGACTTGAAGAAGTTGTGGGAGGAAGGCGTAGATGTGTTTGATGCTTATAAGAAAGAGTCCTTCAAGCTACGTGCAATGATTTTCACAATGATAAACGACTTCCCTACGTACAGAAACTTGTCAGGGTATAGCGTGAAGGGTCATAAAGCATGCCCAATATGTGAAGTAGAGACACACTTCCATCAACCAAATCATGGAAGAAAAACTGTCTACTTTGGCCACAGGAGCTTTCTTCATCGGTTCCACCGGTATCGTAGGCTAAGAAAGCGTTTTAACAGCTTACCGGAGCATGGAATGGCTCCAAAGTCATTAACCGGAGAGGAAGTTTATAGTCGAGTAGAACATATCAATGTCACTTTTGGTAAGAATAAGAGGATTGCTGGTGAGAAGAACATATGGAAGAAGAGATCCATTTTCTTTGATCTTCCATATTGGCGTTCGCTTGACGTGAGACATAGTATTGATGTGATGCATGTGAAGAAGAATGTTTGTGATAGCCTTATCAGTATGCTTTTGCACATACCAGGGAAGACTAAGGATGAGATTAGTGCGAGATTAGACCTTGTTGATATGGGAATAAGAGAACGGTTACATCCACAACTAAGAGATTATGGTAGGAGGGCATACATGGAGCTAGCAGTGTATACACTATCAAAAACAGAGAAAAGAAGTTTGTGTGGGTGTTTGCATGAAATTAAGGTGCCGCAAGGGTATTCCTCGAATGTGAGAAGATGCGTCTTAATAGACGATTTGAAGTTAGTGGGAATAAAGTCCCATGATTATCATGTGTTGATGCAACAACTATTACTGGTAACTATTAGAGGCATAATGAAAGATGAAGTATGAACCATTGTAACAAGATTGTGCATTTTCTTCAATGCTATCTGTAACAAAGTTATTGACACTGAAAAGTTGGATGAACTGGAAAATGAGGGTTACATTATTTTGTCACAACTAGAGATGCATTTTCCTCCTTCATTTTTCAATATAATAGTGTATTTGGTAGTTCATTTGGTAAGGGAGGTAAGGCTTTGCGGTCCAGTTTATCTGATGTGGATGTACCCTTTCGAGTGATACATGAAGATCTTAAAAGGGTATTCTAAAAATCCTTATCAACCAGAAGCCTCAATAGTAGAAAGATATGTAGTTGAGGAGGCTATGGAGTTTTGCAAAGATTATATGTCAGGGAAGAAGGAACAATCTCGGCATGAAGAGGGGAGAAGCAATGGAACACAAGGACTGAAAGTGAAGAATGTTTCTCGTGAAGAGGTGTTGCAAGTTCACTTGTATATCCTGAATAATATGGAAGAAGTTCAACCTTACATAGATGAACACAGAAAGACTTTGAAGAACAAGAATCCAAGGAAGAATGACATGCAGATTGCTATTGAGCAAAACAAGACATTCATGCAGTGGTTCGAGGAAAAGGTTTTGCATGAGACCGGTGTGTCTGAGACAATCAAGTGGCTAGCTTGAGGGCCTTCGTTTCAGGTCATTACTTGGATCGGTTATGATATAAATGGCTATTCTTTCTATACGAAAGAGCAAGATGACAGAACTACCGTGCAAAATAGTGGGGTCATGGTAGAAGCTGAAGCTATGCACTTTTCCAGTTCGAGAGACAAAAACCCCATATTAGCGTCTATAGCCTATTTTGGAGTTATAGAAGAAATATGGGAGATGACATACAACAAGTTCAAAGTTGCTTTATTCAAATGTAAGTGGGTTAGCAATAATGCTGTGGTAATAGATAAACAATTTAGATTTGTCTCAGTCGATCTTCGAAGAGTTGGCTATAGAGATGAGCCCTTCATTCTAGCAAGCAAGGCGAAACAAGTGTTTTATGTCACCAATCCTGCGAGCAAAAACATATCAATTGTCCTTAAAAGTAAAAAATAGAAGTATGGTGATCCGACCTTCAACCTTGACGACATACCACCTTTCACAACAACTCCACCTCGAACAAATGAAGTAGAATTAGTAGATGATGACAAATATGCTATAAGAAATGACCATGGTGAAGGAATATGGGAAACAATATAGAGTAAGACCTTAATTTATAAATGAGAATTGTGTGTTTTTTTTGTTTTACTCCTACTTAGTTTATTTTATTTTTATTACAATTTATTTACGTTTCTGACGATGCTTTTTGTGTTAACAGGAATATGGACAACTTTAGTGCTGATGAAAGGTGTAGAGATGACGAAAGCCCTAGCGATGACGAAAGGCCTAGAGATGAACCCGTTGCAAGAAGGAGCGTTAGAGGCTGTACAAAGATAGGAGCATTGGTTGCACGTCATGAACATCAACAAGAGGGGCTGCATATAGACTTTGATGACAATTTGAATCCAGTTAGTCCTGAGGAAGACCACTTCATTAGCTACGTAGGGTTTTTGGGTCGAAGCAAAGTGCGCATTACCTACGATAATTGGAGATTGGTTCCCCCAAAAACAAAATACATGATTTGGTAGCAACTTTTGGTATATAAGTTTTGATGCATCTATGGTAATTGTAGCTTTATTCCTATTGTTTCAAATATAATCATCTTATGTTTTACCTTGCAGCAAACATACGATGTCCCAGACACCAGGGAGATGTACAGGCATTGGATGGATGAGGTTCGTATACGATGGAAAGGTTTCAAGAACAAGCTAACAGCAAGGTACATTTGAGGGGCCCAGAGGGGTGAGAATCCATGTACACATTATTCATATTTGTTTCCAGAGGACTAGAGGTTGTTTGCGGCATCACGGGAAGATCCTGAGTTTTTGGTAAGATTTCTGTCATCATGATATAGAGCTTTTAATTTTCATATACTTGATATCGTTGATTTATTTTTTGTTGTTTTTCATTCATAGAAATTAAGTGCAGCAAATGCACAGAGGCAATCAGAAAATAAATATCAACATTACATGTTTCGTGGTGGATATCGAAAGCTTAAGCTGTAAATGATGCAAGAAGAGTTAGAGAAAATGAAAGAAGCAGTGAAATCTGATCCTAGCGTTGTTATCCAGGCCCTGGCACCTCCTTTACGTCACAGAAAATGGAAATCAGGGAGGATTAAGGGTGGGAAATACATAAATCCGGTTGTTACTGAGGTTTCTGTGAGGATTGTAAGTAGTTATACCATAAGTACCTAATTTTTTGCATATCGAGAGTGGTTTCGATACATTTACGATAAACTGTATGCTACAGGATGAACTGGAAGATCAGAGTAACCAAGGTTTATTCAGTTCAAGTAGATGAATGGACATCTTGTCAACGGCTATTGGGAAGGTAGATGACCTTGGTCGTGTTCGAGGAGAGACACAGGGAGTTAGTGCCGCGAGGTATTTTGGACGAGACTTAGGTTATTCGTCCCAAGCTAGACCTAGTAAGGACCTTGTAGCAAAGATTCTATAGGACCTCGAACGAGAGCTCGAGGCCAACCTTCGCGACAAGCTCCGACAAGAGTTGTTGCCAGAGTTTCAACTTGAAATGGCAAAGATGTTCGAAGCATAAAGGGCAAGGGACGAGCATAGAACTCAGGAATCCCTGGCCTTCAATAGCACTAAAGGAAGTTACACTTACAACCCTCTGGATGAATCACTTGGTGACCCTTCTCCCACTCCAGCGTCGAGAGAGCCTTCCACCCTCTATTTGGATATCCACTGTTGTGTGTTGTTGCCGATGCTCTCGTTTACACACGTGCTACCACCCACTATGATCAGCAAATTCTAGAGGATTTTTTTAGGGTGAATGTGACGAGTGCTAGAAAGGGGGAAGAAGGTATAGTCATCCCTATTCCTGATCCAGAGGTTAGCACGTTAGGTCAGGCGATAGGATCTTTCATCCTTTGGCCTCAAAATCTTATTGGTTTAGAGGCAACACCTTCAATGGCCTCCAATGGTAGGCATTACCTTACTATTACTGAAAATCTGTTGGCATCCTAATAACAATTTGTTTTTTGATGTTCTAAAAGGATGATGAAGATGCGAGGAAATAACCCTACTTAGCACGGCTGCAACATATCTACAAGGGCATTAAACAGGTTGACTTGAAGATGCCTGAAGGGATTGTGGGCCTTACATTGGAGTATCCCTACACAATTGACAATATAGATCTCAAGCAGTTTATCAGGTTGGAGGAGATAGATGCAGGCTGGGTGAAATTTGGAATCCGGTAAGTTTTTTTTTTTTCAATTTTCCCATAGAATTCATTTAGTGGTTTTTTGATTTCATACATTCAATAATTCATTCCTTATTTTAATTCTATTATAGCGTCTTCCACGGCCTCTGCACAAGCATGGAAAGATGTGATTGGTATGGATTCTTATGCCCTGTGAATACGACAAGGGATACCAATACTGTGGCGCATAGGACTCACTATGTGGGCTACGCAACGGGAGAGACCAAACTTTATTGTTATCTAGCACCCATTGTTTAACGGTTCGTATTTTCATTTTGTCAATTTAATATGTTTAATAAATAATTGCCTTGTCATTTAACTTCATTTTAATCTGTACATATTGTTATAGTTACCACTGGAGTTTGTGTGTTATATGTCCTCGCCACAACCTAGTCTATTGGTTTGATCCCTTGCGTAAAAGGCCAGACAAAGATATAAAATCCGTCTTCGACACGTAAGTTATTTTGTTTGTATTTTATTGACTCTTGAAAAAATAAATAGTTCTAATTTCGGTTGATTTTGATTTTCATGATAGTGCTTGTCAAACATATAGAGTCCTAGGCGGGTGATGAACTCATGTCATGTGAGTTCTCAAAATAAAACTAGGTTAGAAAATGTAGCATAGTAGCTCAACCTAGGTCGTTCTTGTGAGATTAATTTCCAAGTTTCTAAGTAGTAAAGTGATAAAAAATTTTAAGGTTGTGAGAAATCATTTTGAGAATTTGATTTTTAAACTAATGAAGTAATCTAAGCTAAAGCAATATTTTTGTATTTTTCATTTTTTAAAACAAAGTAGCAAAAGGAATTGAAATTAACACTAATAACAAGATAAATTCGATTAACTAATATAATGATAAAATGAGATTCCCTTGAGTTGAGGTTTTAGTCTTCCTTGCTTGCTAATGATTTGAATTCCATAATGAGCCAAAAGGATGGAACTAAGCTACCACTAGCTCCATACTTGCAATAATCATTTAATTCATTCAGCCGAGTTGGAATAAACACTTAATGAATACCACCTAATAATTCAAACTCAAGGAGATGAATAATCAACTTCCAATTCTAAATTGTAATTACCATTACAACAATTTAAAATATTCAGTTTAATCATTTAAATCCACTTAACCAAGTTGGAATAAACAATTCAACTTACTCCTAATATGAATCATACAAAGCTTAATTAATCAACTCCTAGCTCAACCACCAAGTTTATTCACTTGGCATAGAACAATCTAGATCACAATTACATACTTAACCAAGCTACACAATCATGAATTAAAAAGAGAGCTTAAAGGAATTTCATTGAAGTTTAGAAGCTCAAACCATTACCCAACTTAAGGAAATCACCAAAGCTTAGCTACTCATGAAAGAGGAAGAAGAGGAAGCTTGATAAATGAAGAGGAGAATAACCATTGAATTGCTGCAGCTTGCTTGTAGCGCCTGAAATTTAGAAAAACATGGAGCCGCCACCAAAATTTTAGAAAAAGAATAATTTTGGAAACCTTTTTAAAAATGGAAACTGGTCTACAAAAACCATTTAGGGTTCGGGAGTCGATTGTGTATGGGGAAGGTGTTAGGCACCCCACAACACTCATTCATAAGAATGGTTACCCTAAGTTAATTATTTAAAAATATTATGGCCTTTAACTTTATTATATTTACCCAAATAAAAAAAAGAATATTTACAAAACTAAATGAAATGAAAACTAAAGAAGAAGAAAAAGAACATTAATTTACAATAAGAAAAAATATATTTATTTAAAAAAAAAAGAACATTTATTTACAATAAAAAAATAAGAAAAAATATATTTATTTACAAAATTGGACTTGACCTAGGATGAAAATCTAGGGCCTACGTACTCTTTAGATGGATTAAAGCCCACGTAGTTCAGGGGGTAGAAAAGCGTGTCACTTGGTTGGTGTTTTCTAGAAAAATGTTTATTTAATTTATTTGAGAAAAATATTTTTTGTTTGGTTTGTATTTTTTAATTTTTTTAAAAAGGCATTTTCTTTATTTTCTTGTAAAAGAGAGTTTTTTCATTTTATTTTCTTATAAAAGAGAGTTTTTCCATTTTATTTTCATTTATCAAAATGTGTCAAAATATTTTTTCTTTTTTCTTTTTGAAAGAGGACCTAAGAAAGAGATAAAGAAGGAAAAAAAAAAAGAAGAAAAAGTAGCACAAGTTAAATAAAAAGGAAGTCAAAGGTGAGGAGATTTATGTGTACCTTTTATCCTTTGAACCCCGCTCTTGATCCAAATGCCACACATCCAACAACAATACACAAGACAATTCAATGAGACAATGGAAAGCAAGTCCACATAGCTCTTGATCCCAGATTTGAAACGTCCAGCAAAGGCCAACATATATTAGAGTAGGTGATTCCCATATTTGAAACGTTCAGCAAGGCCAACATATATGGGAGTAGGTGATTCATGCAAATGTTGAGTCATCAAGATAAACACAAAGACAAATACAAAGTCATAAAAGATTACAGTGGTGGGGAGAGTTAGTCAAATTCATCATCTTGCACATATGGCTAAATATTATCACAAATAAAAGAGGTGCATACGAATTTAATCATAATCAAAGAGTAGTGAGCAAAATAAAATGGGCTCTTATGTTAACTACCCTTCCCCATGAGAATTATGTATGAGCAATAAAATTAACTCTCTACCTTGCCTCCCTCTTTCTCCCAAAATTTTTTTCCCCTTTCTTCAACCCTTGCACTCCTATTTATAGTCTCAAGGTAGGGTTTTCTTCATAAATGCTCCTTTTTTTTTAATTTTCGTTTTTTGATTTTTTTTTTTGTATTTTATGTTAAGAACTACCTAACTTGACCCAATCACCATCAATAGAGATTTTTTTTAATTTTGTTTTTTTTATTTTTTTGTATTTTCTATTGATAAAACTTCCTAACTTGACCTAATTACCATTAGTGGAGATTTTTTCGTTTTTAATTTAATTTTTTTTCATTATTCTCCCCACAAGTAACTTCCTAATTTAAACCTATCAACATAAATGAGATTTTTTTATTTTTTTATTTTTCATTTTTTTTATTTATTATTTTCCCTTAATGAATGACAATGCCAATCATATCAATGAGGGGATTTATTTTAATTTTCGTTTTTTTTTTTATTTTTTCCCTTTCAATGATGATTGCCTATTAAGACATTGATCATCATCAATAGGAGGATTTCCTTATTTTTCTTATTTTCATTTTTTTATTTTTTCTTTCAATGATGATTGCCAATTTGGACACCAATCATTATCAATTATTTTTATATTTTTTAGTGGGGCCCGAAAATTATAGGGTGTTCACGGTTCGTTCTCAATGGCCACCGAAAAGCTTCTCATATGCTCCCAAAAAATAGTTCAGCTCCTTCTTTAATCAATTCCATTTTGTCAAACATTTCGGCTGCCTCCTTCTTCAATCCCGTGCTGCCCTTTCACACACACAGCCGCTGCATCTTTTGTCTCCTTTCCATTTCGATGCTCCCCAAAACGTCCAGCTTCCAAACCCTTATTATTTCTCCCGTGGTCCCAATCCTTTTCTTTTCGTTATCCTCCATTCCCATTCCATACAGTCAGCCTTCTTGTGTTGGGTCCAGCTCCTTTCATTTCCCTTCGGTTCAGTATCCCCTCCTCCAATCGGTTGCTTCATTCTACCCATTTCAGCCCAACTTGCTTTTAATTCTTAGTCAACCATACCCTTTTTCATTCAACAATTTCGGCCCACTTTTAATTCCTTCAATTCGGTGCTGCCTAGATCATGTCTTTTATCCAGCACTTCTTTTGTTTATGTGGTCCCCTCCTTTTCTTCAATTCCTCTGTCACGGTCCAGCTAGCTAATTTGGCCCATTCCTCTTTTCTTTTCTTATCTTGTGATGCGTGGTCCCCTCTCATTTCTTCTTTATTTTCGCTGCTCTCCACTTCTTCTTAGCTTCAATTCCCTCCTTCTTTTCTCCAATTGCTTTTTCTTCATTTAACCTTCAATTCAGCTGTGCTTTCCACCTCTTCAATTCAAATGGTCTCCACTTCCTTTCTTCATTCAATTCTAGGTTAAATGAGTAAGTTGTGCTACATCATCACCTACAAAATTATTCACAAAGGTGATATCTTTTGCTCACAATTAAAGAATAATGGAAATAACAAATATCAATTAAAAATATAACAATTTAGCTACTTTAATTCCAAAATTATTCTTTCACTAAAGTCTCATTTTAACACTTGATTATGTCCAAAATATTTAATTAAGTGCCACAAAAGCCTAAGATTAATTAATAAAAATATATAAATATTGAGCTCTATCAGCGGGTCACGTGAGGGTACAGTTGTTAAAAAGCCAAAGTAGTTTTATCCGATAGTAAGTAGTTTCGATTCTAATTGTTTCATTGATGGTTGTTTTAGACATACCTTTATTGATTTTAACAACCAATTGCATGCCTTTGATTTAAAGTGCCCTCGACAACCTGGCAACACTGAATGCAGATATTATGTTATACTTTATATGTATAACATCACTCAAAGTGGAATTACTAGCGATTTCGAAAAGGTAATTGCTTCTTCATTCTCAAATGATAATATTTTTGGTGTTCTAATTGAAATGCTAATTAATGCATTTGTTTGATTCATTGCATCAAAGCTTATTTTCTAATTTTCAGATTTTTTATAATAAAAATGCCTACCTACGTGAAGACCTTAATTTCATTAGAGACCTTTTGGCTGGACATCTTCTTCAAAATATAGAGTAGTAAACTTTTTATTTATATCAATTTGTAGTTATGTGATGACAGTGTTTTGACACTTTCTGATTGTTATTGTACATGTATATAGTAGTAGGTTGCATGAGTTGATATTGTATGTATATGTAGTAAAGATTGTTGGGTTGGATAGCCTTACCATTTTGTAACGGATATTGTGGTTAATGAATCCATTTTTTATTCTGTTTCTGCAATTTGAAATCGCTGAGTAATGCAGAATGAAATTAATCATTTAAAAAAAATCAAACCTTTTAACGTCCTAAATCCAAAATTGAGACGTCTAAAGTCCCCCTGTGGAGGACTTTAGAAGTCCCAAATTGAGATTTAGGACGTCCCATTTTTTTGGACGCTTTTTCTTAAAACATACTATGTTCCCCACATAGACACCCCCAATTTTTAGACGTTAAAACCTCTTTTTATAATAGTCTATCGTTAGTTTCTCTAGAATGTCTATTTATTTATAATTCAAATCTTGCATATGACTTGTCCAACTTGCCAACATGACGTTTATGCCAATATATATCTGATCTATCCACTATTTTATATATATATATATATAGCTTAACTCCATCTTGTGAACGAAAAGGAGCAAAGCCAAATATTGAATCAAACCTTGTATATATGACTATGGCTTTCCCTTTTCTTCTCCTTCCGTTGTTCGTATTCATTCTCTTACCCTTCAACGTCTTAGCCCAAACCAAAAGCACTGCTACTGTGGGAGATTCTCTCTCTGCAGGAAATGGCTACTCAACATGGCTTCTTTCACCTTCTGGAGATTTTTCCTTTGGCTTTCACCCACTTGACATCAACAACAATGATCTCTTCCTTCTTTCGATTTGGTACACCAAAGTCCCAGACAAGACCGTTGTTTGGTACGCCAATGGAGATAAACCGGTTCCAAAAGGCTCAAAAGTACAACTTACTTCTGATCGTGGTCTTATTCTTACTTCTCCCGATGGTGCTGAGCTATGGAAATCACAAGTATCTGGTATTGCTCTTGCTGCTCTGAATGACACTGGAAATTTGGTTCTTCAAGATCAGAAGTTTAATGCTGTCTGGGAGACATTTAAGGATCCCAGAGATACCTTGTTGCCAACTCAGATTCTTGAGAAGGGAGGGAAGCTTTTTTCTCGAAGATTCGAGACAGGTTTCTGGACAGGAAGGTACCAGATCTTTATGCAGCATGATGGTAATCTTGTGTTCTACTCAGTAAACTTACCATCTGGGTATGCAAATGAGAATTACTTTGAGAGTGGCACAGTCGCATCCAAATCATCAAACGCAGGTCGTTTACTGGTGTTTGATTCATCAGGAGACTTGTACGTTTTGAAAAACGACAATGAAAGATTCAGCCTCTCCCCTAGTGGAAGATCTCCCTCTAATGACATATCCACAAGATTTTATCTCCGAGCAACTCTTAATTTTGATGGGGTTTTCTCTCTCTATAAATATCCAAAGAATAACAATAATTTTTCTTCTGATCAGGAACAAAGTTGGCTTCCTATTTGGTCTCAACCAGAGAATATATGTACAAGCAGTCTTGTGAGTGCAGGAAGTGGCGTTTGTGGCTATAATAGCATATGCGATTTGAATGATGTACAAAGACCAATTTGCCACTGTCCAAAAGGGTATTCTCTGATAGATCCAAACGATGCGTTTGGAAGCTGCAAGCCAGATTTCACGCAGGGGTGTGAAGAAGATAGGAAGTTACATGACTTTGAGGTTCTGATAAACACAGATTGGCCACTTTCAGATTATGTGCTTCAAAGGCCTTTTACTGAAGAAGAATGCAAACAGTCTTGTCTGGAGGATTGTTTGTGTTCAGTGGCGATTTTCAGGTTGGGTGATAGCTGTTGGAAAAAGAAGATTCCACTTTCCAATGGAAGGGTTGATCCGAATCTAAATAATTCAAAGGCATTTATTAAGGTGAAGAAGATGAATTAATAATGGTATTGGTCACCATCTACTATAGGTAGGGGTTGGATGGAACAATTAAGTCTTTTCAAATCATAGCCACAAATTAAAATAATGTGTGTACTGTTATATATGCTGCTGTGGATCGTTGTGGATGAAAGCTAAGACTCCACCGGAATAAATATTGTCATCATATTTTATTTAGGAAAAAACAACTAATGTTAAAGAATTTAGCCTTTGAATTTTTTATAATAAATTCCTGTTTGATTCTTGGGAAAATCCCTCAAAAAGAATTTGGAATTCATGAAAAGACAGATAGGTCACCTGAATTTCTAAAATCCTGCAAAGATGTTTGGTGATTTGTCAGTAATTTATAAATTTAGAGGAAATGACAAATTTATCATTACTTATTTTTTTATTAAAATAATAAATATCCCGCCGGGCAGCCGCCGGCCAGGCCCCCGGAATATTCCCTGGCTTTGGGAATAAATCCCAAAGTTGGGGGACCCCACTAGTGGTAATGCATAAAAGTACATTACCACTAGGCTAGTAAACCCTTTAGTATATATAGTGCAAAAAAAAAATATATATATATATATATATATATATATATAGTAAACTTTGATTTTTAACTAAGCCAATCAATAAGTTTAGATAAGAAATTGGAAGATTGATAAAAAAAATTAACAAGTTCATATAAAGATTTCACAACTTTTGTTTTTTAAACAAAAAATCCACCTACTCTCTTAGACTATTTACTAATTTAGATAAGGAATTCCTGATTTCATATGATGAATTAACAAATTGAGATAAAGATTTCGTAACTTTTGTTTCCCGAGTTCTAAAATAAATTAAAATGTTCAACAAAATTTTAATATAATATAATATAATCTAAAAGTAAACCAAAAAATTTAAAAATCAAAATATAGTATAATTAAGATAATACCATGAATCTAAAATAGAATTAAATATTAAATAATTAACAAGCTCAGATAAGGTTACGGATTTTTATCTAAGGTTGTGAATTCCTGAGCTTGTGAGATTATCTTTATCAGATAAGGTTACGAAAATAAGGTTGCGAATTCCTGAACTCATATATGAACATATGAATTCCTTACCAAAATTTGTTATTTATTTATCTAAACTTAGTAATGCTATATCTAAGGTAGGGGTTGGATAGAACAATTAAGTCTTTTCAAATTATAACCACAAATTAAAATAATGTGTGTACTGTTACATATGCTGCTGTGGATCGTTGTGGATGAAAGCTAAGACTCCACCGGAATAAATATTGTCATCATATTTTATTTAAGAAAAAAAAAACTAATGTTAAAGAATTTAGCCTTTGAATTTTTTATAATAAATTCCTGTTTGATTCTTTAACTTTTTATTTTGTTTTTTTCATTAACGATGAAAATAGTAACATAATTTTCTTTATGGTTAATTTACAGCTCTATGTGAGAAATGTTTACATTATTTCAATTGAAATAATTTGCCTATAGTAATTTTTGCTAGTCGTATCATTCTAACGAAATAAATACAAATTGATATTTCTTCTTTTAATGGAACATACTGAAAATGTAGTAATCAGCATTGATTTGTGTGTAAAATTAGTTCGATAAAATATATCGGGTCTATGTATACTTGACGCCATCTTTATGGGACTCAAGCATACATGGCGCCATTTATTGCCACATACATAGACACTTGGTGTTTTTTTGAAGACACACCGGCTCACACTTGGCAGCTCCTTGATGCACAAGCACATGTGGCATCATCTTATCGCCCACATACACACATGGTGCCATCTGCCCATCTATAGCATATACAGTATAAAGTAGCTATATTAATGTAGTTTTATTAAAATGATTTTATTAAAGTAGTTTTATGTCTAATTCTTTTTTTGGGTTGGAACCATGAAATGCCACCACCTAAGTCCCTTCAGCTTTTGCTTTTGGGTTGGACCCATGTAAAGTCGCCACCTAGCTCCCTCATGTAAAATATGTTCAATTAACTGGGACAACTCACCGGTCTCCAATTTAGCCACATATCTGACTTTTGTGAACACTGTATGTATAGGAAAGTAAGAGGAAAATGATTTTAATGTTATCTCCTTATGCCCCTCCTATCTCTCTTCTTAAAAGAGTTATATGCTACGAGCAAAAATTTCACTCTCCACTGAAAAAACAAAAAGGATTCAAATAATTAAAAATGATTAAATCGGAGGGGAGAAAAATAACATTCCCCATTTTCAATTCAAGAGCGAAGCATAGAGAGATCGGAGAGAAAGCCATTATTTTATGTTTGGGATTTTAAGGCATTGGCCATTCATCAAAGTCCAACCCTTTAATTTTCCCCTCATTTTTTACTTATTCTTTAATGTCATTGGGTCGACAGCTGGGAGAAATTTTGATGGGATTGAAGGATCGAGATGAGGAAGATGAAGGGCCTGAGACCTGGAGTTGATGAAGGAGATGACGGAGCATTAACGGGTCTTTTAGAATAGGGTGGGATTTATCCATTTTTAGTATGTTAAAGGTAAAACTGCACAGTTAATATTTTAGAGGGTTAATACTCATTCTTGATGATCATTTTAAAACACGGCACATTCATTTAATTTTATTATGTATTAATGTTGGTATATATATATTAGAAAACATAAGTGAATTATATAGAAATGAAACTTCTTTTAAGAAGAGAGAGGAGAAGAAGAGAGCATTAAAATTATTTTACTCATATTTTAAAATCCTAAATTGAGTCAACGATTTAATTAAAGATTTGTTGAATTTAATATTTATCAACCTTGTTTAAAATTTTTCTATTTTAACTATCTTTTTATAGAATTTTCTCTAATTTAAAATATTAATAACATTATAGCTTACTGGCAGGAAAACTTCTACAAGTAAGAGGCTGCAGCTTCCTGATTATTAGAAAGAAAATCAAGGAACGTCATGGAACAGCTGGGATGATTCGAAGTGAAAAAATATTCCCAATGACAAGTCAAACGTTGGAATTGGAATATGTTTGTTCAAGGGGGGCACGTATTACAGTTTTGCAGATAGTCTAAAAAATCCAACGGCTGGGAGCCCTTGACGCCCACAGTTTTGCAGATAGTCTAAAAAATCCAACGGCTAGGAGCCCTTGACGCCCGCAACATGCTCTCTTTGCGTCATTCCGCACGTCACTCCTTCGCGGATTTGGCTTTCCTTCTTTTCCCTTACTCTTCTTTTCTCTTATTATTATTATTATTATTTGAATACAAAGCTGGATATCATATCTCAGTAAACAAGGTTACAACAGTGATTATCAAGACGTTACATTCTTTTATCATTTTCCACCTCGTAGATGTTAGGTGGAGGATGATCAAAGACACAAAAATTACCCGTAATAGTATGAGCTAGTTTAGCTAACCCATCACTAAGGCTAAGTTCCTCTCTAGGAATATTGACAAAAGTAACTTGCCAATCTCTATAAATTAAGGTCCTAACCTCTTCTACAAGATCTTTAAAGGGGTAATTAGGATCATACCCTGTAGTTGCTAAGTTAATAACCTCTATACAGTCAGAGGAAATACAAACTTTATGTATACCTCTACTCCAATTTAGGTACAAACCATGTATCATTCCTATCAACTCGGTAATGGTTGGTGGAACCCCAATGAGTCTACAAGAAAATCCATAAATCCATTGACTATCTAGACTGCGAGCATACCCACCGCATCCACTCCTACCATCACGTAATAGTTTAGATTTTTTATATTATAAAATTTTATTATAAAATTAAATAATAATTTTTTTTATAATAAAAAGATTCTAGACTGTTGATTTTAATTCAACAATCTAAATTAAAAAAAAAAGAATAAGAGAAAAGGAGTAAAACCAAATCCCTCCTTCGCTGTCCTTGTGAAGAAAAAGATATCGGCCTAACCGATTAGATTAAAAAACACTCAAACGAGAAAAAACGACAATGATATAAAAATCAAGGTCAAATAACCGCTAAATTAGACGCCGTAATTAATAAACCAATCAGACACGTACCCGGATTGGATAGGGTTCTGCTTAATTTCATCTCATAATTACCATCATTTTTTTTTTTACTTTATGGGAACTGATTAATCATTAATCATAATCCTGTGGTCCTATTATAAGATGGAGATAATTTTTGTTTGCTCTATTTATAAGTCAAATCATTAGATTTTTTTCATGTGAGTGAATAATTTTATCTCCATTTATTATTGTGTAGATTTTATTCTCCTAAGATATAGTTTTTATTAAATAAAGGTAAAGTTAAAAAGTTGTTAATTTAATATAGAATGAATGAGTTTTTCTTGATTCTGGTAAAACAAAGTGATTTATAAATAGGACTAGAGAAATAATTCCGACCTTTTTCAAATAAAAAAAGGTGGAAGTTTGTTTTTGGGAAAATGATAGAAAAAGAACTTTATAATTACAAAGTCTAGAATCAGGTTTTTTTATTAAAAATTAATAAATAAATGACGAAATTTGATAAGTAATTCATAACTCATTTTATGAGAAATTCCTTATTTAGAATTGGGACAATTACATTCGAGTCCCTCATAAAAGAAAATAATGAAGAAATAGTCTCTAAAATTGTTAATGACAAATCAAAGGACGTCTATTGATAAGTTGATGGGCGTCTATTAATAACTTCAAGGATCATTTCTTTATTTTTTCACTTATATGGGACTTAAATGTAATTACTCGTTTAAAATTTTATAATTTCAAAATTCTTTTTCTATCATTCTTTCTCTTTTTTTTTAGCTCATATAACTACAGATCAGGCGCTTGAAGGAAAGAATAAGGGGGATGATTTTTTAGCCACTGTGTATTCTCGGCCACTCGTCTAAAAAATCTGCATAACCTGATTTTGATTGATTTTCTCTCACAATTTTAAGGATCGTTCTAGCTATTGGAAATGACACAAATTGAATTCAGAACATTGTTATCATTTTACATGGTGGCACTACCTACTATCCTTAGTATAACATCTACTTAAATGAATAAATTGAACAGCAAAATAAATCTTATTTTGAGTAATGGAGGAAGTAATTAACGGGTCAATATTAAAAATATTGTGAATATTTTTATCATTACGTACCGCACACTTTCATGTGAGCTCAACATAAGCACCTCCAAGTCTTAACTTATATAAGAATTTGTAAATTCGAGTCTTTATAAGTTTGATGTGTGAAAGTTCCTTTCGTTAAGTGAAAGATAACAGAAAACATTTTTCCTATACAAAAATTTAAGAAACTAGTTAGTAGCTAGTTAATATCCACACTATCTTGATTATTTCTGAAGAGTGTGTAAAAAATCTATATCTCATATTTACATAAAAACACTTACTGTCATATGTTAAACAATATTAATATATCACAAAAATATTATTTAGACAAAAATTTATTTTGATCTTCCACCTACAAGGCTGTTTAATGTGGTGATTGAAACTTTCAAAAACATTTTTTCAACCAAACAAAAAAAGTATATGAGAAGAATTTTATGTCAGAATACTTCAGCATGTTAAGACGTCATATGTTCAATTTGGCTAAGTGTATGTGAAAGCCGAGCATTGAAGAAGGAAAAGGGGTGTGTGTGTGATGATTTAAAAATAAATAAATAAATAAGAGAAGCATGGTTGTCAAACGTCAAATTTTAATTTTATAAATTAAAATCTGTGTGCTGACATATTAACACATTAATTAATTCAGTTGCTTAATTGTATTTATTGTAATTAACTTGAGCAAGCTGTTCACTCTTTGACAGCACGACAACATATTAAAATGGCCCAATCTGGCTGATTACGTGGTGTAGTGTAAAAAGTTACCGGTTTCTTTCTTTCTTTTTTTCAATTTCTATGATGTAACAATAAAATAATATAATAAATAATAGGAGATTAATTTTCCCTGATAGGGGAACATGCGTGCATATTTGTTTTGATTGAGGGAATCTCCTAACGTGGACGGAACGTTAATTAAATTTAGGGTTCGGTCGATCACTCAAATTAAATTTAATTTTAAAATACTAAGAGCATAATGTTTAATTAGTTTCAATTACAGATCTGTTTGAACTTTGAAATGGAATGAAATATAATGTAAAGAGTCCATAGAACCATATTCCAATCATAGGGTTAAGGTGTAATTTTACCAACGAAGTTTTATCCGAGAAGTATCCAGCACACAAAAAAAAAAAATTATAAAAGGGATAAAATTATCAATAAACAATTTAAAATGGGACCATTTAACTAATGCCGTTAACCTTGCAGGAAATCTCCATTATGTTTGATCTAAAATTGGTCAGGTGGCAAGTTAATGAATTTGATGGTGGGTATGTGGCAGGTGGGTTGTTGATAGAATTAGAAGAGCGAATTGAAGGGCCAAACCTACCTCTGCATGTTATGCGACGGGAAGAAGCAAAAACGGTCAACCACCAAGCCATCTTATATTTCATCTTCATCATTGAGGGAGGGAATTGATCTGAGAGAGGGAGGAGGTTGATGGCTTCATCTTCATCATCGACGACCGGAAGATGTAGATGAAGAGTTGTGTTGCTGTGACAACCAAGTCGTTAGGATGGAAATACACTATTCTACCTAAAAAACAATTTTTTGGTCGCAATTGCTGGTTACCTGTCAAGATTTTCCTTTCCCTTTGTCGGATATCCTAGCCGAATCTAGATTCTCTCCTTGCATCCACAAATTTTGTCCACTTTTGCTTAACACACAGTCGCGATTGTCTGATACCCTGGCCGAATTTGGATTCTTACTTTCTCAGTCTGTTGCCGTTAAGCACTCAACTATTTTGTCCGCAAATTTCTGCTTAGATTCCGTTCGTGATGAGTCATTTTCGAGTCTTGACTTGCTTATGTGTTGATTTCGCCTCTTTCCTTGCTCACCCTGTCTCCGTTAATCACTTTGGTCTTTGTTGCATCTCAATCTCGTCGATTTCGCCTCTTTCCTTTTTTTAATCCAAATTTCGCCTCCTTTTTTAACTTATCAGAGCTATTTTTCAAAACAATTTAAACAAAATTACTGGTGACAAAACCCCACCCTTACACGTGTATGCTTTATCACCATTTACTCCCCGCCACATTACCACTTGAAGTCAAACTTCTTTCCCCACCAACTGTTTAACAGTAAAAGTCTATTGAGGGTAATGGCGTTGGTTAAATTGCCCTATTTTAAATTGTTTATTGGTAATTTTATCTTTTTTAAAATTTATTTGTGCAAGGCACTTCTCGAGTAAAATTTTGATGGTAAAATTGCACCTTAACCTAATATTTAAAGTGGTCTCTTAGAAAATGTAGATATATGCATGGTAGATATAGATTAATGTATAATTATTCTACTGTTAATTGAGTATTAGATTATACATTAAAAATACATTAATTAGCGACCGAATTTAACGACAAAATTTCTTCGCTAAATTGACTTGATGACCGAATTTCGTCGCTAATTATTAAATGACAGTCTATTTGATGACGAAATCATTCAATTCTGTCACTAAATTTTGCCATTAATCTTTTTTTTTTAATGTATTATACGCGTGCGTGCGTGCGTGTGTTGATGAAGATGTAAATATGTTTATTTTTCTTGTTACCGTCAGTTTAAACACTCACTTGGAGTCAGGAACCTTATTCAAGCATGATATATAGCACTGTGACTAAAGCAACTTGCTGTTATTATATAAATATATTTAACTGAGAAGAAGATGGTTGTGATGTGTGGTGTGAGATTTCCCGAAAATGATTTGAATGACCAGGTGCCTCATACCAAATTGTTATCATATTATTAATATTATAATTCAAAATAATTTCATGCTATGTAACATTAATCTTTCAATTGGTAGTATATATCTACAATATCAATGGCATAGATTTGCATCAACATTAAGGGATCGACATTGAATTCATATAGTCATATATATAATTGAGAGAAGAATGGCTGACATCTATTCGTGAATTTTATTTTCATATAAAAATATATTATTATTGGTGATAATAAATTATACTATGTAATTTATGAAGTATGCCTTTCGTCCTTTAAGTTTCACATGAAGTATACTTTTGGTCTTTTGACTTTATAAAGTATATTTTTGGTTTTATTATATTTCTAACACAGTTAATTTTACTAATGGAAAATATTGACTCAGTAAATTCAAGTGATAATTGTGCAGTTGACAAATCATATTTAATTTTTAATTTTTTAATGTAACATATTTAGATTAATAAACTAAAATAAGCTGACAAATCGCTGCAAATTTT
The DNA here is from genome assembly GCA_963855925.1 of Inga laurina. Classification (NCBI taxonomy): domain Eukaryota; kingdom Viridiplantae; phylum Streptophyta; class Magnoliopsida; order Fabales; family Fabaceae; genus Inga; species Inga laurina. The sequence continues at coordinate 5,257,897 of OY979706.1, read as the reverse complement.
GATATTTAGATTATTAAAATAATATAATTAAATTATTAAACTAAATTTTTTTAATACAACAAGGTTTTGATATTGATTGCTTCATTAGGTGTTTATATTTTTTTAATTTACAAATATTTTAAATTTAACATTAGTATCATTTAATTACACAGCCATCATTTGAATTTGTAGTGTCAATGTTTTCCGTTAACAACATTAACGGTATTAGAATTATAGGATAAAAAATATACTTTATAAAGTTAAGGGACCGAATTAAAAATATACCTCATATAAATTTAAAGGAATATAAGTATACTTTAGCTTAAATCATACTACGTAAAGGATACAATTAACAAAACCCTTATCTGTGAGATTAAATTAAGAAAATGAAAAATTAATTATAACTTGAAAAACGCAATATACGAGGATTAAAAATTAATTGGATCTCAATCAAAAGTTTTTCCTTTATTTTGTATGTTAGGTGTAGCTAGTAATGACCCATGTCATCATGATTTAATAAATTCATATAAAACATAATACATTATTAAGCCATAGGCGAAACTGTAGGGGTGGGTATGGGTAGGGTTGGGCAGGGCGAAGCCCCTGCCCGATGCCCAACCCAAAGGATGAACGGGCTACATTTTACAGCCCGATGCCCAGCCATGCCGATAGAAGCCCTAACTATTTCGGGCAGGGTAAGGGTGGGCTCGGCAGGGCGGGTTTCCCTGCCTAAGTGGTAACTTCCTAACCAATGTCATTATACAAAACCTCCAATTATACTTAATAAATACTATTAAAAACTTCAAATACATTCCATAATTTCATACCTTGAAATATCTCAAAATAAATCTAGAATTTAAGTGTTGAAATTAAAAAAAAAAACTAACACGTCTTAATAATTACATGACAAATTATGAAGTAATAATCTAGAATTGGTGACGTCAAAAACAATTCAAATTTTTACTGACAGTCTTTATTTGTCAGTCTTATACTACTTTTACACTCATATTTCTTTTCCCATCGCCGCAAGTATAAGAAAAACCATTACCACCACGCGTTTTAACTCTTGCTTCTTCTTCTTTATATGCTCATTTTACTCTTGCTTCTTCCTTTCCTCTCTTTTTTTCACCTCCAGATCTGTTATGCTTTCTTACTATTGTTTATTATTTTATCCTCTTTCTCCTTTTTCTTTGGGTTTTCCTTCTATTTTATTTTCTAACTCGTGTTGTTATGGTTTATAGATTAGGACTCTGAAACATGCTTCATGGCTACGTTCCGCTGAGAAAACGAGGTTCATCTCTCCCTGTCGCTCTTCTCTATTCATTATTACGAGAAAATGAATTTCAATAATAGAAGGAGATAAGTTTTTTGCAACTGATTCCTCTTATTGTTTTCATCTTCTCCCTATGAGATTTCAGCTTTGGAGTTATTATTGTGTATATTTGGATTTCAGACACTAGATCTATAATTTTATTGACGATGATCTGTAATTTCTGATTTTAAATACTATTCAGTTCAGATATGTAATATAAATGATTTTTTTTAAAAAAAAGCACTTTAAATGTCCCCATTTTAAATTAGGGACTTCTAGCTAGAAGTCCCCAATTTAAAATGGGGACGTCTAAAGTCCAGACTTTAGACGTCCTTTTATCTACGGACGTTATTGCCATTTTTTACTATGTCGCTCACATAGACGTCTCCTTATTTTCAGACGTTAAAAGGCCTAAAAAAGGGACGTTAAAAACGTTTTTTGTAGTAGTGTAATGGTCTCACGTAAATAACCATTATTTATTCAGTAAAATATATAATGATACATATATTTAACCGTTAAGTATTAGCATTATATATTCTTGCGTGAGCTCCGCCTCGACATACAAAATGCTTATTAGCTGTAATCGTTATTTATTAAGCATTATAAATGTAAGATTCTAATTGCTCCAACTAGAGCATTTGAAGTTAAAAAATGGTAGGCTTTTTTTTTTCGACCTTGAAATAAACAGTAGGCAAGGATGTTTTTGGGATTTAGCCATAGTTTTTATGATTGTCCATGTGTGAATTCTTTCTTATTGTTTGGAAAAAACATTCATGAAAGTCGCCATTATTATTGTTGCTTATCATTGTTTTTCCCCCCAAAATCATGTTAAGAACATATTCCCTCTGGTTCTTATTATAAGGCACCAACTATCAATTCTCACAAACTAATAAAGTTAGTTAAAAACATTAAAGTTATCCTAAAATTCAAGTAATTTTCAATATTACCTTTACTAACTACACTAAACTCAAATATCTATTAATTATTACCCTCTTCCACTACCCTTATTAAATATGGGCATACATGGAAAAACAAATTAAATGCTCTTTGAAAACTTGCAAGTGCCTTATAAAAAGGACAAAAAACACTTGTTAGTTGGTGCCTTATAATAAGCACGAGAGGGAGTACCATGATATTTTTTCATCCAAAAGTGGTTTGCGTTTTCTCATTATCTTTTATCTTATTTTCTTCTCAAAATCTCATTTCCACCCTTAAATAAAAAAAAATAGATTCTTCAGATTTTATATTTTATAAAATTATTATTTTAAACATAAATAAATAAATTTTAACTGTTAAAATCTCATCTACACAATTTTTAACTATAAATCCAAATAATTTTTTTTAAAAAAATTAAATTATAAAATACTATAATAATAATTTTAAAAAATATTAAATCTAAATAATTCATTTTTTGATTTAAGGATAGAGATCAAATTATGAGAAGAAAAGGGAAAAAAAGGATTACGAGAATTACTTTTGTCCAAGAGTTATAATCAATGCGTTGACTATAACAAGAGTTAACACTGGATGCTTCTTTGTTAGCCACAATGGACTACAATTTAGGGCTTGTTTGGTATAAGGAATATTTTAGGAGGAAACGAAAAGGAAGGGAAGTAAATAGAAAGGAAGGGAAGATTGAGAGAGAATCTAAAAGAGTGAGTTGTTTGGTAGACATGGGAACGGAACATAGGTTGAGAGAAAATAAGATGTTTGGTTGGAAGAAAAGAGAGTGATTTAAGTGGGAAGATTGTGTGAAAAACCTAAAATACTCTTAATTTCACTAGAAGTTCAAGTTCAAACTTAACATTCCAGTTCGAACTTAACAACCTAGTTCGAACTTAACAACCCTAGTTCGAACTCGATCTTGTCTTCACTATTCATCGTTTTCCTCGTGGTGTTATTCATCGTTTCATCAGAAGTTCAAGTTCGAACTTAACATTCCAGTTTGAACTGAACAACCCAGTTCGAACTTAATAACCCCATTTCGAACTCAACATCGTCTTCATTGTTCATCGTCTTCCTCGTGGTACTATTCTTTGTTTCAGCTTTCGACTCTGCTTTTCTTTCACATCTGTTTATCTAATATGACCCACATCACAATATACCAATTTATAAGCTCATACTAAATTGATTCGAAGTTCTATTTCGCACGCCGTTCGCCTCTGCCTTTTTCCAGACAAGCTTTCGACACTATACCAAGCTGGTGCACCAAAGCCTTCCGCACATTGTGCCTCCATCTTTTATCTATTTTATATGTTTTTAGGAGCTTTTTTGTCTCAGATTTTATCTTGCCGGGAGCATTTTCAAGTTCATCCCATTTTTAGTGGGAACTCACTTTCCCATATTTAAAGAAAGATTCGACTTGGTGGGAATCATAGTTACGATCACTTTGGACAACCAAACGTATTTTAAGCTAAAGAATTTTGCAATCTTCCCTTTTCCTCCTTAACTTTCCGCGTAACAAACAGGGCGTTAAGGCATGTCCCGTGATTATTGTATCATTATTCATTATGCAAAATATCTTCTTGTTCTGTTTCTGCAAGTCATGCCAGCAAAACTATGTGGGGCTACGAGATATGGTGGGGATGATTGTTACTCCATCCGATTTTTAATATAAATATATTTAAAGAGTTGATATTGATTTTAAATATAAGATATATTTTTTATGTTTGCCTATCTTTTTGAATTTATCCGTATTAATACTCATTTAACAATAATTAAGAAGGAGAGAAAATGAGAGAATTAAGGAAGATAAGTAGAGTGTTTTAGAAAATACATGTCATATTAACTAACATTCTTAATTTAATCAAAATAGGTAAATATGTCTTATATCAATAATCAGATGGAGTATTACTTTTAAAATAAAGAGTAACTCTTAACTATAAACTTAAATAAAATAATTAAATTATTTTCTGAGAGAATACTACAGTATCGCATTATTTTTAAGTGGGGTAAAATTTTGTGGTTACAATATTTAGAATCTAATTCTCCTGTGAGAAGTTGTTGTGATAGTTTTTTTTTTTTTTTTTGGTGAACAGTTGTTGTGATAGTTACCACTCAAAAGATGAGAACTTCTAAACACAAGCACACAAAATCACAGATTCCCCTTTAGCTTCATCTCCGAGTGACCGAAAGCTAGCTCTTAATTGAGTATGGTTCCAAAATGGGCGGTTTGGTTTTCAAATCAATTATTTAAAGTATTTATATTTTTTTAAACTAATTTTTTTTTATTTATAAATTGATATACACTATGATGATTCACAATATGTATTATGATTAAGTAATTTATTTAATTTCTAAAAAAAAAATTAACTAAATTTTATATTAACGACAAGAAGGAATAATATTACATATGAAAGTTATTCTCGCATTAAATATTTAAAAAAATAAATTAGTAGAAAGGCTTGTTTAATTTGTAAAAGTAAAACATCAATCTTCTTTATTTCCTAAATTTATAACTTTTCTACTTAAATTAAAAATCTTGTTCGAGGAGTTTTTCCATCGACATATTTTCTAAATTTCTAATGCAAATGATCAAAATATTTATTTTAGAAAAATAAATACCTATTTTTTTTACTCATAACATATTTAACAAATTAATTATTTAATTCTTATATTTTAAATCAGATGGAGTGTTATTATCATCATTATTTTTTTATTTGCATATCATCATCATAATGTGTCCTTCCTAAAAGTTATATATGATTAAATCATTCTTCTAGAAAATACATACCTATAATGGTACCTATAACTTTTCTCATCAGTTCCTTTTCAGTAATGACGCAACTCCAATAAGAATCTTATACAATTATTTTAAAGGCTAATTTTGACGTGGAAAAATAAGAAAAAAATAAGAAAATATCATTTAAATTCTAAAAGTCTAAATTAGTTTAAAAATATGTCAATTAAATACCATTTGAAAATATAAAACCCTAAAATATCTATTAACACTTTAAAAAGATTTAAAGGTACTAAATACTAAATTAGGTTTTTCAAATTTTGACACATTTACTATTTTATCCTTCAATTTTTTTTTTTATAAAAAATAATAGTAGTGCCACTGCCGGCCGGGACCTCCGACTGCCGGTGTAATATCTCAATTTTTGATTAAGGGATAATCATGATTATTGTGGATAATTATGAATTTAATTGGAATTATTATGTGTTCTATGGCAATATTAATTAATATGTCATAATTAGTGGAAAAATTGGAATAATGGAATTATTGGCCATAAGTGGTAATTAATGGGGAAATTAATTACTATCTAAGAGAAAATGGGATGTGTGATTAAAATGGCTAATGGAGAGATTAGATAAGTTAATTGGTGACTAATTTGGGGAGAACCAATAGCAATTCGACATGTGGCAAAGAGAGTATGTGTGTGTAAAAGTCAAATGGGATAAAAGATTAATTTCTCTCTCCTCTCCTCTCTCTTGTTCGGCTGAGGTATGGGGGAGGGAGTGTGTAATCATTTCCTTCTTCTTTCTCACTCCATCTCTCACATCTCTCTCTCTCGTCAGTTTTGTGCCCAAAGGAAGGAAGAAAAGCTTGATCTTTGGGTAAGTAAATGCTTTCCATTGCTCAAGTTCCTTTCATAAATGTTGATCCTTGAGTCATGGGCTTCATTTTGGTGTGTATAGTTGGGCCATTTGGTATTGATTGGTGTCACACGAAAATTTGATTGTGAGAGAATCAAAGAGTCTCTTTGGAAGAATTGATAAGGTGAGTAAGACCAATCTATCTACCTATGTTTCATACCATTTGAAGTAGTTTATAAATTCTGGAAATTTTGGCTTGAATCCGAAAATTGGATGCCACTGTTCATTTGGTATGTTTTTGGCATGAGAATGGTGTTTTGGAATGAGTTTAGGATAGATAGATTGATTGGTAATTGAAATGTGAAGTTTGGTTAAGATTGGTGTATTATTGAAATTGTTGCCCAAAACCCAAATCATGATAATGGAGTAAGATTTTGAGGATTCTGTTGATTCCATTGAGTTTATTGGGTGTTTTTCTGTGGGAATGGCTTTTGGGTTAAGTTTTGTATCCATAGGAATCAATTGGGCAATGGTTAAGGAGAGTGCCTCTATTCTGCGTTTTCTGCTATCTGGTAGATTCACTCGAGCAGGGATGAGTCTGCTCGAGTGAAGGATGAATATCACCCTAGCAGAAATGGGTCTGCTCGAGTGAGGGATGAATGTCACCCGAGCAGGGATGAACTCTGCTCGAGTGCGGTAGTGCAATTATCGTTTCTTGCTCTCTGTGTTCTTATTGCACTCCCTAGGTCATAGCAAGCATAGCCTCACTCGCGAGTGAGGGATGAACATCACTCGAGTGACCCTCTTTGTGCTCGAGTGACGAGTGTATTTGACACCAAAGGACTTGCTTCTCGGGTTGTCACTCGCGAGTAGGTGCACGAGTGTGCCTTCTCACTCGTGGGTATGGGCACCATGCTCGAGTGAGCCGTGTGTGTGCTCGAGTGATCCGTTCCTGTGAAAGTTCTGGTGCTCTCGGGCATGTGCTTTCTGTCTTCACTTCCTTGTGCTTGAGGTGAATTCCGTACTTGTGCTCGAGTGATCCGTTTCCCTGAAAGGTGTTGTGCTCTCGGGCTTGTACTTTCTGTTCTCACTCTCTCTTGTGCCCGAGTGCTGTCCGTACCATCACTCGAGTGAGGCCGTCTTCACTCGAGTGTCCGTACATCAGCACTCGAGCATGGTCATCTGTGCTTGAGTGAAACAGTGTAAAATCTCAGTTTTGTGCTTCCAAAAGGGGATCTTTGGGATAGTTCTTCCAACCCTTTAGGAGTTTCATTAGGGGTATTTAATGACTCCAAAAGAGCAATAATGATAACCAATTAAGTATTATAAAGTAAACTAAGTCTTGGAATAAGAGTATAACTCTTCGTCCCTAATTGTGAAAATAGGATTTGATATTTGCCTTCCTCGGGAGAGACTGGCGCTAGGACACGCCCGGAAGAACTCAGGTAGTGACTTTTCTCTCATATCTTGTATGATGTTTTGGCATGTATAATTTATCGTTGAATTTGTGAAATGTGTGCCATGGTCCATTACGGCGCAAGCAGGTTAGCGTGAGCCGTATAGGGAGTGACAATGGTCATCTTTTGGTCGGCCGTTAGACTGCCGTAGTAATCGACATGGATATTGTGAATCCGACCCGTGGGGCGGTGTTTGTGAAATCAGCCGTGGGCTGTGTGTGTGTATCTTGCCAATGTGGCTTGCGTTATGAAATGCTTTATATGGATCCCAGCTGTGGTGAATTATACTGTGTTGATTGTTGTGATGCAATACAACGTGAGCAATTCAGCATGAGCAATCGTCAGGGATGACATGTGTCATACTAACCATTGCCGTTGTAGTTGCTTGTTGTTGATAATGATTTGCTTACATGCATTATTATTGTACATTATATGATTGACTTGTTACTATGGGGATTCTTTAGAATCTCACTCTCCCAAAATTAACCCTTTTAGACAGGGCTGAAGGATCAAAAGGCAAGCGGGCGACGAAGAGTAGTTAGAGCTCTTGTTTAGGAGTATATTTTGGAGTGGATGGTTATCATTGTATATTTTGGAATTGTATATAGTAGATTTTGTGTAATCCCCAAGTAAAAAGGTATGAATTGTAGGCTTTGTGCCTTGTGTAAATCCCTTTTATTTATGATTGGAACCCGAGTGAGTCGGGAACTTATTTGCACTCTGATATTTTTAAATGGAACTCACCTGTTCAGGCCATTATTGTTTTGTATTGTGAATATGAGACCATTGTGAATAAGTTTGAAAAAGTTTTTGCAAATCCGATTTTTGGGCAAAAGATTTCTTTGATAAGTCCCAACTTGAATTATGGTCTCTAATTACAACTTAATTATGAGTTTAAGAACTTAATCTTGGCCTAAGGTGGGAAGGGGGTTACAGCCGGAGCCGACAGGAGCTTTTTTGTTGGGGAAGGGTTTTTTTTTTTTGAAAAAAATTAGTTAAGAAATGGCAAGGGTGGGATCGAACCCACCCCACCCCTTTAACAAAGGAGCATGGTGGCCATTGGGCCACCAAACCTTCTTTAATATATATATATGCATTATTAAATATGTATAATACAATTAAAGGCGTAGTAGCTTTGATAAAGTCAGTAATGACTTTGATAAATTTAGTAATGGAAATAACAAAATTCGTAATAGTATTGATTAAACCGTTTGCTGTTGAACCTTGACTTGCATGTTTTCATCAGCATTTTTGCACAAAATGCTTTTGTCAAAACCATTACAACTCTTATCAAAATAATTAATAAATTTGTCAATCTCATTACTGAATTTGTTAAAATCCTTTTAATTATATTATGAATGTTTTCATAATAGAATTGTCAAAACCATTACAATTCTTGTCAAAATAATTAATAAACTTGTCAATCAAATTACTGAATTTATTAAAATCCTTTTATTTATATTATGAATGTTTTTATAATAGAATCTTATAATGGGATTGTCAAAATAATTAAAATTCGTGTTAAAATAATTAATAAACTTGTCAATTTCATTACTGAATTTGTTAAAATCTTTTTATTTATATTATGTGTTAGGATCGGCAGGCACAGTGGAAGAATTTTAAAATTTTCACCGATCCTAATCGAGGATCTATCAACGGCATTTAAACCAAGTTGGAAGGATTCATACCTTTTATGATTCAGGATTTTCACGATCTCTAGGAGCCAACACGTCAGGTCCGCTCCCTCTACAGGTATCCACACGAATGCTCTCCAACCGAGACCGCGTGCTAGCGCCTCTAATGTCTCCTAGGGTTTCCCTTGCGGCTCTCAATTCTCATGTGTATCTTAGTATATCTGCTCTATCAAGTTTATAACCTATGAGAGCTATTTTCAAATTTCAAAATTAATCATCATTAATTTCGAAATTAATTAACTATTAATTATCTTGATGACCTAATTAAATAAATTCAGTTTAGATTAAATCTATCCAATAGTTTTAATTTAACCTATTTATTTAATTCAAATAAAGAGCCATTAGATTTAAGTTATCTTCATAAATTAAATCTGAGATATCATATCTCTATCATTGTAGTTATTAGATTTAATTGATCTTAATAAATTAAATTTAAAACTAACACAATATAATAATATCATATAATATATATATATACATATATATATATATAATATGTATTTCGAAAATACATATTTATATAATATTATTAACGAATTTTTTTTATATTACATACATACACACACACACACACACACACACATATATATATATATATATATATATATATATATATATATATATATATATATATAATTCGTCCACCCTAATTAAACATTATCTCGTGTTAGGCCATTCTTGTGTGCGACCCTGTAAGTCCATATGAAGTTGGCACTGGGCCAATAACTGTATTAACCCACAAGTCGCAAGCGGCCTCTAGCAAGACATCAAGACTACACAATTCATATGAGGATCGTTAACACGATGCAACCTGTCATACAACCGTGTCATGTCCCTTTTGTCACACGATATATCGGTAAAGGATGAGGCATGGATAATGTCATCCTCTTATTCCTGACTATTACTTTCTCGATTCCTGAGTAGTCTGACAATAGAAATGGAAACTCCTTTCCATTGTAGTATGGCCATACATTTCTCAAACTTACTCATCGAGGGGCCCAATAATATCTCTCTATTAATGTGAGGGACAAATTCCATCTTGATCATTCATATTCCTCTGCATGAAAAACCACCAAGCCCAATTGTAGCCTTTATCATCACCCGGTCAAAGGTGACTCTTGACTAGTTCAAAGCTTAGTAACTCTCATATAGGAATCCATGATGACCTCAGGTCAAAGGGCATTGTAACGTGGTTATACATGAGAAAAGCTTATGACTTGATCCGAGTAGTTTTCTCATAGTGGGTTGGTCCAGCACCTTATACTCTTATAAGTGCCTAAGACTTTGATTCGTATCTCTATATCTTATCAAAGTCATACTGATCTTGTTTCATCTCTGCTCCCGCTTAGATGACCGACCAGGGACATTTTAGGACAATCTATATGAATTATCCAAAGATACAATTATCACAGTTAACATGCAAATAATATGATAACAGAATGGAGAAATTTCATTAAATAAATAATGTTCAAAGTACAATGATTAGCCCTTTGGGCACAATTTCTAATATTATGAATGTTTTTTTAATGGAATCTCATAATGGGATTGTCAAAACCATTACAATTCTTATCAAAATCATTATTAAACTTGTCAATCTCATAACTGAATTTCTTAAAATCCTTTTATTTATATTATGAATGTTTTCATAATGGAATCTAATAATGGAATTGTCAAAACCATTACAATTCTTGTCAAAATCATTACTAAACTTGTCAATCTCATTACTAAATTTGTTAAAATCTTTTTATTTATATTATGAATATTTTTATAATGGAATCTCATAATGGGATTATCAAAACCATTTCAATTCTTATCAAAATCATTATTAAATTTGTCCATCTCATAACTGAATTTGTTAAAATCCTTTTATTTATATTATGAATGTTTTCATAATGGAATCTAATAATGGAATTATCAAAATCATTACTAAACTTGTCTATCCCATAACTGAATTTGTTAAAATCATTACAAAATTAGTAATGGAAATGACAAGTTTAGTAATGATTTTGATAATCCCAGTATGAGATTCCATTATGAAAATATTCATAATATAAATATATGGATTTTAACAAATTCAGTTATGAGATTAACAAGTTTAGTAATGATTTTGACAAGAATTGTAATGGTTTTGACAATCCCATTATGAGATTCCATTAAGAAAACATTCATAATATAAATAAAAAGATTTTAACAAATTCAATAATGAGATTGACAAGTTTATTAATTATTTTAATAAGAATTTTAATGGTTTTGATAATCCCATTATGAGATTCCATTATGAAAACATTTGTAATATAAATTAAAGGATTTTAACAAATTTAGTAATGAAATTGACAAATTTATTAATTATTTTGACAAGAGTTGTAATGGTTTTGACAAAAACTTTTTGTACAAAAATGATGATGACAATATGCAAGTCCAGGTTCATCAATAAACGATTTAGTCAATGCCATTACGAATTTTGTTATTTCCATTACTGAATTTGTCAAAGTCATTACTGACTTTATCAAAGCTACTACACCTTTAATTATATTATACATATTTAATAATGCATATATATATTAAAGGATTTTTTGTGACACAATGGCAACCATGCTCCTTTGCTAAATGGGTGGGGTGGGTTCGATCCCACCCTTTGTCATTTCTCAACTAATTTTTTTTTAAAAAAACTTCCCCACTAAAAAAGTGCCAGCAGACCGGAGCTCCGACCGGCCGGCTGTCGGTGGTGCTCAGGAAAGGGCACCACTATTATTTTAAAAAAAATTTGAGGGGTTAAATGGTAGATGTGTCAAAATTTGAAAAAACCAATTTAGTATTTGATACCTTTAAGTATTTTTAAAGTATTAATAGACTTTTTAGGGTTTTGCATTTTCAAATGGTATTTAATTGGCATTTTCTCAATTAGTTTTGTTGTCTATAAAAGTATTGGTATTGATTACAAGAATATATTCCCTTTGGTCCTCATTATAATATTGATTTAATTTTTTTTAGAGAGATTAGAGAAGTTAAATAAGTTACTTAATCATATCATATACTATGTATCATTGGATTATACATCAATTTATAAATTAGGCAACATAGTTTAATGAAAAAATAATAAATATAATTATTTTAAAATAATTTAATTAGTTTTCTTAGTATCTTAAAAAAATCAATTCTGTATTGAGGGCAGAAGGAATATCAATTAAGTACTCATGAAAAGTAGGATCTAGCTTCCGTGCTCATCAAAATGATGAGTAAGGAGAGCTAGCATGATCTGGAGCGTTCAAATCAGATCTGGATGATTCAGATTTCATTATTTTTATTTTTGTTTTTCAAAAAATAATTATTTTAATAGGTAGAGAATCTAAAATAAAAATAATATCTTAATTAATATTTTTTTTTAAAAAATTATTTTTTCTAATTAAAAAACATAATTAAAAAAATAAAATCTGGACCGTCTAGATCTGATCTGAACGATCCAGATCATACTAACTCTCCCTGCTCATCATTTTATTTTTAAACATAAAAAAATAACCCTGATGAAATCCTACGTACGTGTCGCTTCAAATCATAGACAAATACATATCTAATAATATTCAATTCAGAAGCAGGTGGAAAATTACACATAATGATCTTATTCGTCAAAGTGTACGGTCCACACACGCATGAAAAATATGGGCAAATTCAAAACCATCACCCAACTTGACTCTGTGTCTAAATATCTGCACACATGTTCCAAGATGGAAGCACATATTTGGTGAATTCTCCGACGAAACCTTATAAACCATTGTGGCGATGGCAGGTGATCAGAGAGATGTGCTTAACGCTCTTGATGTGGCCAAGACACAATGGTATCACTTCACGGCCATCGTCGTCGCCGGCATGGGCTTCTTCACCGACGCATACGATCTTTTCAGTATCCCCAACGTTACCAAGTTGCTGGGGAGGATATATTACACCGAACAAGGGTCGGCGAAGCCGGGGAGCTTGCCGCCGAACGTGTCGGCGGCTGTGAACGGTGTGGCTCTGTGTGGGACGTTGGCCGGTCAGCTTTTCTTTGGGTGGCTCGGTGACAAGTTGGGGAGGAAGAAAGTGTATGGGATGACTCTTGCTCTTATGGTCATCTCTTCCCTTGCTTCTGGTTTCTCTTTTGGTCACACTGCTAAAGGTGTCGTCACCACTCTCTGTTTCTTCCGATTCTGGCTCGGCTTCGGAATCGGCGGCGACTACCCTCTCTCCGCCACCATCATGTCGGAATACGCCAACAAGAAGACTCGTGGAGCGTTTATCGCCGCCGTCTTCGCCATGCAAGGTTCGTTCAAATCAATAATGGTTTTTTTTTTGTTCAAAAAAATCAATAATGTTTCACTCTGTTCAAAAATTAAACCTCACCAGTGATAATTAGCGTGTTTGTTTCGCCGATTCATCCCCTCAATCGCACTTCAACAGTGGTGAAACGGATTTAAACAGTAAAAAGTATATTTATGGGTGTTTGTTTTAGTGATTAGATTTAAGGTGAAAAAAGTCATAAGTTGGAAAAAGTCATAAGCCTCAAAATGAAACTTATTGGAGCTTATGTGGCTGTGTGTGTATAAAAAAATATTGATAGGAATATTTTCATATTTTTAGGGATCAATGAGTTACTCAAAATCACTTCTAATCACAAAACTTCTTTTATGAAAAATGTTCTAAATAATTTTATCTTTCTTTAGATAGTAATCTTCTGCTAATTAGAGAATACTTTGGGATAAGAGTTTAGGCAAGTTTTGAGTTTTGTTAATATATGACTGTAGAAATGTAGAGAATAATTAATAATTAATTTTAATCACTTTAGATTTATTATTTAGTTGTTTTATGATTTTATAATCAATTTTTTTATGAATATGTCATAAATTAGTTTATATATAGTGTTTTTACCCATTAAATTTAATTTAAATAATTTATTTGAATTATTGGAGGTATTATTGAGATTTTAATCGGTTTATTTTGTTAGATTTTGAGCTATGTGAAAATATGAGTTATGATTTAATATTTAAATTAGAGTTTGATATAATTTATAAGATTTAAACTTGAGATGCACAGTAGAAAAGAATTTTGGAGTGTACCAATTTAAATTAGAGTTTGATATAATTTTATTAAAATTGTACCATTACCAAATTTTCAAAGTTAATTTTTTAGAAAATTGTGAAAAAATCCCTCCCTGTATAGATATCCTCCCAGGTCCCATTTGGCAATTAAGTTGCCAATGAATTTTTTTTCCACAATTAGTCCTTCATTTTTTTTCATTTTTCATAATTTTTTCAATTTTTTTCTCTTAATTAATACAAAAGTCACTTATGCAAAAGTCAAACCAAACATCATTCACTTAAACTCTAATTTAAATTAGAGTTTGATATAATTTTATTAAAATTGTACCATTACCAAATTTTCAAAGTTAATTTTTTAGAAAATTGTGAAAAAATCCCTCCGTGTATAGATATCCTCCCAGGTCCCATTTGGCAATTAAGTTGCCAATGAATTTTTTTTCCACAATTAGTCCTTCATTTTTTTTCATTTTTCATAATTTTTTCAATTTTTTTCTCTTAATTAATACAAAAGTCACTTATGCAAAAGTCAAACCAAACATCATTCACTTAAACTCTAATTTAAATTAGAGTTTGATATAATTTTATTAAAATTGTACCATTACCAAATTTTCAAAGTTAATTTTTTAGAAAATTGTGAAAAAATCCCTCCGTGTATAGATATCCTCCCAGGTCCCATTTGGCAATTAAGTTGCCAATGAATTTTTTTTCCACAATTAGTCCTTCATTTTTTTTCATTTTTCATAATTTTTTTAATTTTTTTCTCTTAATTAATACAAAAGTCACTTATGCAAAAGTCAAACCAAACATCATTCACTTTAACATAAGTTACTTATCCAATTGCTAATCCAAACACTCATCATTTTACCCAATCTAACTTTTTTCCAATCTTAAGATTCCATAAATTTAAGTAAAAATAAGTTACTTATCCAATCGTTAAAACAAACACACCCAATGATGTGCACTTTTTTTCAACTATTGAACTTATATTATTATTAAATCGAAATTATCTAATTTCAGTTGACCAATAATGTTTGTTTTATTACTCCTTGGACTCATATAACAAAGATAAAACCCATAAAAGTTGGTGAATTGGTTTAGCAAAAAGTTTAGTAGGCAGAGTTAAACGGATTTAAAAATCTATTTTTTCTAAAACAAATATTTTAATGAGTATGTAATTTAAAATGATAATAATCTCTTAATTATTATTTTTTTAAAAACACTTATTAAACCATCCAAAATCATTTCTGAGTCTAAATTTGCTTCACTCACCCCTACTAAGGAAACCAGTTCATAAGTGGAGAGATTTTTTTCCTTTCCTTATCCATGATTTTTTGATCAGGATTTGGAATATTGGTCGGCGGGATAGTTTCGCTGATAGTCGCAGCGGCGTTCGACCACACGTACAAGGCTCCGCCGTACGATGTGGATCCGGCGGCTTCTCTGCCACCTCAGGCCGAGTATGTTTGGCGCATAATCCTCATGTTTGGAGCCGTGCCCGCCGCACTGACCTTCTACTCACGAGCAAAGATGCCGGAGACGGCAAGGTACACGGCTCTTGTCGCCAAGAACGAAAAGCAAGCAGCTCTGGACATGGCCAAGGTCCTCCAAGTCGAAGTCGGAGCAGAACAGCCAAAGAAGGAAGAAAAACCAAACGAAAGAGACAGAGCCAACTTCGGCTTATTCAGTCACAAATTCGCTCGAAGACATGGACTGCACTTGCTCGGAACATGTGCCACCTGGTTCTTACTTGATATCGCATACTACAGTTCAAATCTTTTCCAGAAAGATATTTATTCAGCCGTCGGATGGATCCCGCCGGCCGGAGAAATAAGCGCGATTAAAGAAGTTTATAAGGTGGCAAGAGCACAAGTACTGATCGCACTTTGCGGCACCGTGCCAGGATACTGGTTCACGGTGGCGTTTATAGACATATTGGGAAGATTCTTCATCCAGCTTATGGGTTTCTTCTTCATGACAGTCTTCATGTTCGCTCTCGCAATTCCTTACGATCACTGGATCAAGAAGGAGAACAGAGTAGGGTTTCTTGTCATGTACGCATTGACCTTCTTTTTTGCCAATTTCGGCCCTAACGCCACCACATTCGTCGTGCCAGCCGAGATCTTCCCAGCGAGGTTACGATCTACTTGCCAAGGGTTGTCGTCGGCGGCGGGGAAGGGCGGAGCGATTGTCGGGGCGTTCGGTTTCTTATATGCGGCACAGAGCAAAGATCCGAAGAAGACTGATGCAGGGTACCCAACTGGGATAGGGATGAAGAATTCTCTGATAATGTTGGGTGTGATTAATTTTGTGGGGATGTTGTTCACTTTCTTGGTTCCTGAATCTAAGGGAAAGTCTTTGGAGGAGTTGAGCAGAGAAAATGAAGAAGAAGAAGAAGGAAATGGTGATCATGGAACAGAGTCGGCTTCTAGCAGAACGGTTCCCGTATGAGCTTAAATCATAATCTCTCCATATTCCATAGTAATACTTAGGTTAGAATCCAAAGGTTCAAAATTGCTGCTTTGATAAGACGTTTAAAGGCGAAGATTAATGCCAATGAGCTTTAGTTCAAATATCTCCTACCTCTCCCTCTTGTGGGGAAGTCACATGTTTGAGCCTGTACGAGTGTATGTGTTTGTGTGCTAATATACTGTGTGTTTGTCATTTGACCCAAAACAAAAACGCAAAGATTCATTTTGACTCTGGTTTCACAGTGGCATTCATTTTGATGTGATACAGATACTCCTTGGATTGGGATTGTGATTGATTTGGAGCCCTTGAGAGAAAGGGTGAAGATGTGAAATTATTTATAAATTTTTATTTAAATTACGTCTAGCACCATATATATTTTAGAGTTGTAAAAATACCTTGAAACCTTTAAAATAGGAGCAAAAATACTAGCACCATTAAATTTGATATAACATCGTTACTTTTTGTAATAGAGCATATACTTTTCTTATATATATATATATAACGATGTGATGTGAAATTTAATGATATTGATATTTTTACTCATATTTTAGATATTTATAAATATTTTTACACCTATAAAATACATATAATATTAGACGCACTTTTTATAAAAGTTGATAAGTATTCTTTCTCCTTAACCTTAAGATAAAAAACAAAGTCTAAGCAATAGGATTCATTATAATATAATCCAACAGTTGCATTTGCGTACGGAGAGATGGCTTAACAGAACATAAGGAGAGGATAGAAATTATGATTGTAACGTATATAGGTGGATGTGATGGAATAATAGGGTCTTTCAAATTATTAGCTCTAGCGTACAGGGAATCGAATATACCTTTTTTTTTTTTTTGTCTTTAATAAAAGATTTATTTTAATAAAAATAATTAAACAAGAAAGTGGCTCTTTTATTAAACGCCGGATGTAATATATGGTATACCGTCTCAATTAATTTGCCTGTGGTATTTATCATGCCTTTAATTATCTTTATAATTTATTATTTCATGTTTGTTGCTTCTCGTTTTCTGTTTGTATACTTGTATATCTATGTACTAGGCCCAACATGATCTAATCATACTGAGCTTTTCTTTTGATAATAATCATACTGAGTTTTTATTTGTGTATCTTTGCTTTAATATAATATTTGATCTTTTATTAAAAAAATTAATTAAGGGCATAATGGACAGTTTCAACTTTCAAGGAAAATATATCCAGTAATCCACCTTCCCTGGGCAGGGGAGTGGAGGGACATTATGGACTTTAACCTAATATATATACCTTAGCCCATGATTCTTTTTTCCTGTTTGTGGGGCTGCATTATTATTATTTTTGGGTTAGAGTAGTGCCGCGTTATATTATTGGGTTAAGGTAGTAAAATAGTCATTAATTTATACTAAAAATATAAAAATAACTTTAAATTTTTTTTAAGTGTAAAAATAACCATAAATGTTACAAAAAAGGAAAAAAAAAATGACACTAATGTTAAGTTTATCATAGGCACGTTGCTTAATTAATTTTGACGGTTTTGTTAGTCTCCCTCTTTTTCATAATGTTTATAGTTTTTTGTCAATGAAGGAGCCAGATCCATATAAATTTCGATGGATGTGTATTGCTTCTCCAAGCTATTTACAGTTATGTTTATGATTTTGTTTTTGAGAAAATTGCGGTTGCAAAATTTATTATCCAAAAGAATTTAAACACCTAAGTCCTTAAATTGGTGTAACTCATTCCTGATGGATGTAATTTATCTTTAATGGGTACAACTCTTTCTTCATATGTGTGCAAATTTCTTAAGCTATATACAAATATCTTTTGTTTTGTATATGGTTAAAGATAAATTGCAACCAACAGAAGAAGAGTGTCGCTCGATGAAGATAGGTTGCACTTAGGTTCTTAATCAAATTTTAAATACTTTTGAGTAATAAATTTTGTGATGCTGAATTTTTCAACAAAATTCCCTCAGTTTTCTTGAGGATGCACTTGGATCCAGATGATATTAGAAAGAAGATGATTTTTTAAAAAAAGTGACAGCGTGTTATATATATATATATATAAAAGCTTAAATATACAAATCCCCCTAACTTTGAATCATTTACGCACAACCTCCTTGACCTTTAAAAAGTTTAAATTAAGAACCTTAATGTTCCATATGTTCACTATGAATTCAACCGTTAAAAATATCATTAATGTTATAAGTTTTTACCATGTTAAAAATTTTTATATTTTTTTAGTATACGCCTTGTAACTTAAAAAAAAGGATTGAGGTGCATCCATCACTCTAAAATATTTTCTCATACATATCTAACACCTTAAAGTATTTTTTTAAGTATATTCAATACCTAAAAAACTATTTTTTGTGCATTGGTGCTGGATGCAATGCACAAAAAATTTTTTAAACTGTTGAAAGCACCTAAAAAATACTTTAGTATGTCGGATGTTCCAACAAATACTTTACGTAGCATTGAATTTTAAGAGATTCTGATTAGGACAGGAACTGAAATTGGAATTAAGACTAGAATTGAAACTTTAAAATTATGTTTGATATAAAGTAATATTTGAAGGGACTACTAAATTAATTTTATTTCATAATTAATCATAGTTATGAAAGGACTATGATGCGCAAAACTTTTGCCCTACCCAATGAAAGCCTTTCTTTCAGATAAGAAAATAGAACACGTAGAGAAATATTTTGATAACGGTTTGATTTCCCTGTATATATTATGATTGTATTTATAGAAGGGAATTAACCCACCTTTACAAAGCCATAACGCACGCTCCTATCAGATCCACTAAAGTAGGATATAACTATCTGTTCCACAATTTTCGGTCAATATACAAACTGCTTAGGATTGAGTCAAACGAGCTGAACACTTGGGCTTACTAACCGAAGGCCCATCAATTTGGGTTCAGTCTTAACATCCCCCTCAAACTTGGTCCTGATGAGTTGACAAGACCAAGTTTGTGAATGAAAGACCAAAACTTGGAGTGAGAGAAGGCCTTGGTAAACTAGTCTGCGATTTGCTTCGACGATGGCAAGTATCGGACAACAAGATCTTAAACATAATGCACATCATCCTTGGAATAGTATTTGTTGACTATCATGGGTGTTGGTATATGGGTTGAGTTTGTGGTTGCAAATTTGTCGAGTAGACTTCTGATATACCGTTCTTGTTTTAGGTAAAGTCCCATGTCCTCTTGAAATGCTTCAACACCTAGGAAGTGATGTAGTTGGCCAAGATCCTTTAAGGCAAAATACGAGTTGAGCTAGTTAATAAATAGCTGAAGTGCCTTATTAGAACCACCTGTGATGATAATATCGTCCACGTAGATTAGGACAAACATAACAAATGTTTTACCCTTAATGAAGAAAATGATTGTATCACATTTTGAATTGATGAATCCTAGCTGAGAAGAGTTGACCTTAGCTTATCAAACCAAGCTTAGGGAGCTTGTCATAGCCCACAAAGTGCCTTTTCTAAGATATACACATAACTAGGATATTTCACAGAGGCAAGCCCTTCTGGATGTTTTATGAGAACATGCTCTTGTAGGTCTCTATTTAGGAAGGCATTATTAATGTCAACCTATCTAATCTGTCAACACCCGTTTCCATTTTGATATACATAAGGCAATAATGAACAATTTCCACAGGCAACAGAAAAGTACAGATATACTGATAATAAGTATTTGTTTACAAACAGACAGTAACAGAGCAACATTCACTAATAATTACAAATATATATAGAATATCCCAAAATATTCCAAGTACAGGCTAAATATAACCACCGGTTGTGTCTTAGGAAACGTGCCTGTCAGTTTTCCTTAAATGTGTCCTTGCCTTTTGAATCGCTAGCACCCGCTAATACATTTTGATTTAGAAAAAGGGGTGAGATTCTGAAGAATCCCAGTAGAAACATACCTATCGACATATAAAATGTGAAAATTAAATATGCAATGCACCATATTAGGCAAAATGAAAGTTCAATTCGATTCATATGTGTACACACGTTTCAGGGCCAAACATCGAGTTAGAACCCTTACATGTACCTCAGCCGAGCCACAAACCACAGCTAGGATTTTTGATATACCTTGGTTGGGCACCAAACCACAACCAGGTACTGTGCCTCTGGCACGCATTCGCATCACAAAATACAGTAACACATACATATAATTATTCACATAGTGTATGACAAATCCCAATTTTATTATATGTTTTTATACTTTAATTAGGGTTTTGTCATAGTTATTGAGCGTAAAATACCTTTCTTGAGATAAATTGTGATTAAGAGTAAATGAATTAAATTAAGAGTAAAAAGGGAAAATTTGCCAATAAAATTATAATTACTCTTAGTCATTGATTTTTCTGAGAATATTTGATGTTGATATAATTATAGGTATTTGAAAAATTAGATTAAAACCGAAAATGACAGTTGGGGCTTAAATTTAGAAAATGACAGTTTGGTATCTTGAATTTAGGAAATAACAATTTGGTCCGCGAGTTCATCACAGCGTTTTGCAGCAAGTCATTTGGTCTGATTCAGAGCAGCAGCTGGAGGGATATATAGAACAGAGCGCCGCGAACAGGGAGGGGAGCACCTTCGGACCTTCACCTTGATTCTCCACCTTCGTCCTTCTGCGTCGCCGGCCACTTTCGCCTTCTCATTCACCGTCGCCGGCGACCACCACTCCATCCTCACCAGCCTAGAAACTGTCACAACCCAGAACCAGCAAGCAGAGCTCAGATTCGAACACCCAGAGTTGACCATTGAAAAAAGCTTGAAGGCGCCGTGAGTTTGCAGAGGAGTGACAAGAAAGCTTTAGAAACAACATCATTTTCTCCATCACCTCTCCACTACGGTGGCTTTCAGTTTCAGCGTCCAATCTGTCATAATCCTCTTTCATTCCTCTATTTTCACCATCGGTTTTGTTTCCTCATGGCTGTGCTATCGTTGAAGACCATGGTTTGCTTCTTGGTGCTGATTCAATGGTTGTTTGTGGCTAAGCTTCTCAATCCCTTATAGCAAGTGGTTATGGCATGAGCTTGGAGTTTAATAGGGGAGTTTTTGCTATTTCAATTCTCTATTTCTACATTATATTTATGATTCCTAGGTTTTAGGAAGAATTTTATAATGTTGAATTGATTTATTTTGATGTATTTAGAGATTTGTTGTGGCTTGAACCTTTGTTCGACATTTGATATCGTGGTTAATTAGCTTAATTATCATTTCTTTATGCTGGTTAGTCATTGAATTGATAATTTTGTGAACATTTTGTGCTAATTTTAAGGTGGCTTGGTTAGTGGATTAATGGTGTCTTGCGTTTGCATTGGTTAATTGAATATGAATTTATTAATTATATTTAGCATGGGGTTTTAGCATTATTAATCCTGATTTTTCATATGGGTAGCCATTGTTAAATTAAGATTAATGAGAAAATCAAGTGATAATGCGAGGTGGCTCGATTATTAGATCAAAAGCTAAATATGATTTTTAAATTCATTTAATTGCTAGAGTGCTTAATTAATCTAATTTAGAGAGATTAATATGCAAGGTGGCTTGGTATTAATCAATCCAAGTTAGGCCTAGTCTAAGGGGTGGCCCTTAGAGTTATTTTGGAACTAGCATAATTAATTTTTCCATAAACATTTGAAGTGAGGATTGCTTGCGCCATTGCTATGAGGGATTGCTTATTCCATTATTTTCTTTCATTTCACTAAATCCATTGTCATTCCATTTCATATTTTTAAGAAAAATCTCAAAAAGAATTAGTTTAGAACAATTTAATTCTTAATTGCAAAAAGTAGTTGATAGTTAAAAAGACCAAATTTTTTCATTTTTAATCATTTTATGTCAATCATTGCACTTAGTTCCTAGGTAATTAATAAAAGGCTCTTCGAGAGCCGATCTGGGATTGCACCCTATATTGCAATCTTTGGTTTAATTTTGAAGAAGGTTACCAAGGCAATAAGCCGATAACACCTTATCCTTCAGTGTATGAAGGATGACAGTCCCTACCTCAACCCTTTTTAACCTCGAAATGCTCGCTTCGTGGAACGTGCCAACTCCAAGCTCCTAACTCAGTCCTAAAATACCAAATGTACAAGAATAGGTTATAACCTATCCATATATTATTTTAGACACTTCCATAGTGTTTATTGTGGTTATATTAGCCTATGGTGAAAATTTACCAAAATGCCCTGGGACTCTAGGTCGAGCCTGTGGTACCCAATCCGGCTGTACCTTTCCTGAAATTTTGACTAAAGCTATTTTGACATATTTCAATCCAAGGAATCCATGTCCGAACTCAGAATTAACAAATTCATTGTTAAATTACAAAAATACCCTTAACAACCCCCTATTTTAGGGTTTCAGGGGCGTTTCCGTAATTATTCTTTCTCGACCTTTTCCGAAAAAGTGCCCAACTGTAATCCCACATAATTTTCCCTCCTGAATCCAATGGAACCATCAAATCATTGAAAATCCAACTCAAAGGCCCTCTAACATCCTTGGCCGAAATTATGGTATTTTTCGGGAAAAATCAGGGTTTTGCGGTTTCGGCTCTATAAACGCGTTCCTTTCTACTTCCAACCACTTTATTAACCATCTACTTGAGTTATAACAACTATTTGAACTAAAATTGGGTAGCATAACCCTTATGCACACCCATTTACAAAATTTAAAACTAATGACAATTCGGCGAAATTTCACCGATTAAATTGCCCACAGCAACCAAAATAGTTAATATACGAAGGTTTGGAAGTTATCTTTCGCTTCCTCTGGCTTTACCCCAATATGGCTGAAACCCTAACCCTTCAACCACAGATTTTTGAGCCTCCCAACCTTAAAGAACAGAGAGGAGTAGCTTAAGGTCCGAGTTATACACATTAGAAGCTAAATAGTCAGAGAAATCGGCTTATCTTGTGAAATTTCTTCTCTTTCTCTCTCTAAACTCTCTCAACTTTCTCTCTCTATGTTGCAGGTCTGTTAGGGCACGAAATGAGCTGGATGAAGATGATGGAAATGTGTTTTTATGATATTATATGATTTTTTTAATGATTTATGGAATTTCCAAAATTCCAAAAATCAATTTTATGCACATAAACCCTATGTACATGTAACCAAGCTCATTAAGCCCAACCAATATTTTTTTCCTCTTGAAACATGTAGGAGACACCTAGGGGTCCCTCCCTATGGTCTCAATTGGCTCCACAACTTGTCCAAGTTACGTATATACGTAAAGTCTCAACTTTGGTCAAAATTGCATTTTTTGCTCAAATTTTCCATAAATTTATATTAAATTGACCAAAATATTATAAATATATTTTTCCATTTTATTTTCCTTAATTAATTGAAATTAATTTCAATTAATCAAAAAATAATTAATTTTATGATAAATTGGCAAAATTACGATTTTGTCATTACCTTTTTATTTCAATTTCTTTTCTTATTTTTTTATTTGGCCATTTTCCATCTATTTTTGGACCAAATATTTTCTCTAATATTACTTCATTTTTTTACCTTAATATTGGGCTTTTTAAATCACCCAAATTAATTTCATATTTATTTTTGCCCAATTTCTCATGAAATTGAACATTTACAAAATTCATGAATTCCAAATTCATGAATATTCACCATTTTATTGAATTTCCCAAATAATTACAATATATTTGGTGAATATAAAATTTGGGGTGTTACAGTTCTCCCCCACTTAAATAAATTTCGTCCCTGAAATTTGCTACACCTATACAGCCATAAATTTTGGGTAATGTTTCATTACACTTTCCTCTGTTTCCCATGTAGCCTCTCTAGGTGATAACCCTTTCCAGACAATCTTGATGAATGGAATGCTCTTGTTCCTGAGCTGCTTTTCCTACCGATCGATGATTCGGTCAGGTGTGACTTCATAAGTCAAATCATCACGCATTTCCACGTCTTCATACTCTATTACGTGTTTTGGATTAGGTTGATACTTTTTCAGTTGGGAAACATGGAAAACATCGTGTAGCCTGCTCAGATTCGGTGGCAAAGCAATACGGTATGCTACTGGCCCAATCTTCTCCAGGATCTCGAATGGACCAATATACCTTGGTTGCAGCTTCCTTACTTTCAATGTTCTGCCAATACCCGTAACAGGTGATACTTTCAGAAACACATGGTCGCCGACTTTAAATTTTTCCAGAGGTTTTCGCCTCTTGTCCACATAATTTTTCTATCGACTCTGAGCAGTTAGTAGCCTTTACTTAATCAATTTTATCTGCTCCGTTGTTTGGTCAACAAGATTTGGCCCCAACAATTCCCTCTCATATAACTTAGTCTAAAATAAGGGCGATTATCACTTCCTCCCATAGAGTGCCTCATATGAAGCCATTTGAATGCTCGAATGATAACTGTTGTTGTAGGCGAACTCCGCTAACGCAAGGAATTTATCCCAATTACATTTGTAATCAAGTACACACGCCCTTAGCATATCCTCAAGGGTTTGAATCGTTCGCTTTGTCTGCCCATCAGTTTAAGGATGATATGTCATGCTGAATCGAAGCTTGGTACCCAAAGCTTCATGAACTGCCTTCCAAAACTTGGAAGTAAACCGTAGATCTCGATCAGAGATGATGTTCTTCAGAATACCATGTAACCTCACAATCTCCTTAATGTAGATTTTTGCCAGTTTGTCAGGAGAATATTGAATACTAATAGGCAGGAAGTGGGCTGTCTTTGTAAATCTATCAACTATTACCCATATAGAGTCATGAATTCATGAAATTTAATATCTACAAAATTCATGAATTCCAAATTCATGAATATTCACTATTTTATTGAATTTCCCAAATAATTACAATATATTTGGTGAATATAAAATTTGGGGTGTTACATAATATGCCACCCGAATGTAATAGCTAAGTAAGGACAAAATGCATAGTAGCTGTATTTAGAACTGCGCTAAAGGTTTCATAGAAATCAACTTCACCAATCTGTTGAAAGCCCTTTGCCACTAGTTGAGCTTTACTTTAAATGACGTGCTATCAATATTGGTTTTTAACTTTGATACCCATTTGCAATCAACTATCTTTCTTTGCCCTGTGTTTGGAACTAGTTGCTAAGTCTTATCTTTGATCAATGTGTTATATTCCTCAGGCATAGCTTTTCTCCACGCAGGACAATTTAATGCTTCTTTAACTTGGGTAGGTTCCTTTAATATTGCAATATCAGTGGATATTTGACCAATAAAAGAGTAGCTTGGGTTTATGTATGCTTGATTTACTATAGGTTGTCATAGGATGGTGTGATAAGGCTACTATGTGCCAGATGTAAGGCTAGATTAGGAAGCAAATACATGAGTAGGTGGGCTATTGAGTTCTATGAGTGCTTATTGGTTTGTGTTTGGTGAATGTTGTGGATGGTTTTCTGACATGTTTTTGGCTGGAACAGGTTTGTTTGGTGAGGCAGCAAGTATAGAGGTAGCAATTTCCGATGAGTTTGGGATAGAGGAAGATTGGTGGAAGTGGTGCTAGGATTTGAAGAGTTTGTGTAGGCTTGGTTTGGGTAAGACTGAGCATATTTGAAAACTGCTGCTGGGTGAATACATTCTTCAAGTAACTTCCTTTTATTTAAGAACCCTATAGGGAAAGGAAATTCTGATTCATTAAATACCACATGTCTAAAAACATGGATTTTACTTATGGAGCTCAAGCATTTATAGCCCTTGTGAGAGTTACTATAGCCAGGAAGACACATTTGGTAGATTGGAATTGAAGCTTTGTTCATTATAAGGTCTTAGGCACAGGTAGTAAGCTATCCTAAATATTCTTAAGGCACTATATTCTAGTTGTTTGCCTAGTAACTTAAAATAGGGAGAGACATCATCAAGAAATCCTATAAGTAGCTTCTTAATTAACTTAGTAGCAGTGTGAAAGGCTTCCTACTAGTAAAAAGGAGGAATCTTAGCTTGAGCCAGTAGTGTGGGTCTAGTTTCGACAATATGCCTGTGTTTTCTTTCTGCTCTACCATTTTGAACGAAAGTGTGAAGGCAAGCGTGTCTAAAGTGTATGCCTGATTCACTTAGTGAAACTTCTGTATTTGTCGCCTTATTCACTTTGAACAGTCTTGATCCTATTGTCGAACTGGTTTTTAACAAGTTTCTTGAAGTTCAGGAAGTGGGTAGAGCTTCATCCTTTATTCTTGGAGGATAGATCCATGAATAACGTTGGTAGTGATCTAAAAATAGGATATAATTACAAAAACCATTCAAAGAAGTAAGTGGAGAGGGTCCCCAAAGGTTAGTATGTGTCAATACAAGAGGTTTGGAAGCATGTGAGTTCAAAAGATTAAATGGAAGGGAATGAGATTTGCCAAATTTGCATGACTCACAAAACAAGATTTTATTATCATTTTCATTGACAACTTTTAAATTACAGCTATTTATTATTTGATTGAGTACTCGATCACTAGGATAACCAAGTCTGCTATGCCATGAAATTTTTCTAACATCACTTTTATTCTTTCCTTGATTCATAGATCCATTTGCTACACAAACAAAGACAGCATCACCATATGGCCATTGTTCGTTGATATGGAACATACCACCACTACTTGAACTTTCTTTGAGCAACATCTCCCCTATTTTATGAGCCTTCATAGAAACACTATTAGTCTTTAAAAAAATCACACATTCTTGGTTATCAAGGGCTATTTTGTATACACTTAACAGATTTTTTTTTTTAATCTCAGGAGTGAATAGAACATTACAGAGCTTAACTTTCTTATTTGGTACATTTGCAATATTAGAAGAACCAATTTTTAGAACTCCAATTTTATGTTCGTCACCAACAATAATCTGTATCTTACCATTTGTATCTGTGAGGTTTTCAAGTTTGTTGACATCATTTGTAACATGGCCTATTGCTTTACTGTATAAGTAGCATGCATCATCAAACATGGTTTCAAGAGTAGCCTAATATGCACTGTCAAATTCTGAGTTGCTTGAATATGAACTCTTCTTTCCTGCTAAGTTATGTTTCCTGGTAGGGGGCACAAAGGACCGATCATAATGATAAAAATAGGTTTTTACAATATGAACAAACCTTGTACATAGTTGACATTTTACATGTTGTTCATCATCACTGTCATTGATGTAGGTACGACCTCCTTGGTTCCAACTTCCCCTACCACGTCTTCCTCTATTTGAGTGACCTCCTCTCCAAGTTGCTCGAGAGTTTAAACTTCCCTCAGGAGCATGCAACATTGACAAGGGTGTTGTTGACTGATAGTTGGGCAAATTGACTTAGTTGATCAAGCCGTGCTTTGAACATGTAGATAGCTAACATAAATGAATCAATTATTCTATATGCAAACAGGAAAAATAAATTTCAGAAACCTTGCAAATTTGTCCCTCTGTTAGTTTGCATACGCAATCAATTACATGGTCACCTAAAATTCAGAAAGAAACTTCACTTTTATTAGCATTGAGAATTCGTAAATTAAAGCGGAAAAGAACCTCTCCATTACTTAATGTCTCCATTTCCTCTCCATTTCTTCAAAACGACGTCGTTTTGATTATGTGCGATCTCAGCCGTTATTTCCCAATTGATTACAGCCATTCATTTGCAAACCTAAGTCCTGCAGCAGCAGCTAATCATTTGTGTGCCTAAGCCTGATGAAACATCTTGGGAGCGCCGCCCCTTTTGTCCGTTTGTGAAGATAATTCACCCTCTTATCTATATTGCTTTTTCTCCTGTTCAGCTTTTTCCACAGTTTCGATTTACTCAACGCGTTTTACATCAACTTCACACATATATCAAAAGGCTTTGCTAGGTATGCTTTTTTTTTTAACTAGATGCTTTTTTAAAAAGAAGTTGTGAAATAAAGTTGTGAATGTCAATTGCTTTTTTTTTTTTTTACCAATATCCATATGACCTTTTCCATCTATTCCTCTGCCAGAGTCAGTTTATAGTCCATAGACACGTGAATGGAGTAAGTATTGTTAGAGTTAGTTTATATTTTTATTTTTCACTCTACATATTTTTTTTTGCAAAAAGTTTTCATCAAGTTAGGATTTTCATGTTTTAGATTGCTTCTGTTTTTTCGGCTTTGAGTAATGGATACAAATATGATTCCCACAATTGGTCTTCAATTTGATATTCATGTTTTATATTGCTTTGCTTTTCTTTTCAGCTTTGAGTAGTGGATACAAATATGATTCCCACCATTGGCCTTCAGTTTGATAATATAGAAGAGGCATGGCAATATTGGGTTGCCTATGGTGGAAAAATAGGATTTGGTGTTAGGAAATAAAACTCTAATAAGAGCAAGAAATATGGTTCTGTCACATATTATAGATATGTTTGTCACAATGAGGGAACAAGAAAGCCAGATTAAAGAGATTTTAAAACTAAGAAGCCTCGACAAGAAACAAGAACATGGTGTGAAGTCAGAATGATAGTTAAAAAAGTGAACGGAAGCTATAGAATTACTAAACTTTGTTTGGATCATAATCATCCTTTAGAGTCTGAAGAAACTATTCATATGTTGGCATCACAAAGGAAATTACCAAAATCACAAGGTTATGCTTTAGAGGCTACTGAAGATGTTGGGATTAAGAAAAAAGCCTCTTTTAGTTTAATGAGTAAATATGCAAGAGGGAGGGCTAATCTAGGGTACACCAAAGATGATTTAAAAAGTTATTTAACATCAAGGAGGCAACGAGAGATGGTATATGGTGAAGCCGGATGTCTTCTTCATTATTTCCAACGATAACTAAGAGAAAATCCTTCTTTTTTTCATGCTTATCAGATTGATTCTGAAGAACAAATAACGAATGTATTTTGGGCTGATGCACGTATGTTAATAGATTATTCTTGTTTTGGAGATGTAATTTCATTTGACACTACATACTCCACAAATAGTGAAAACAGACCACTTGCTATTTTCTCTGGGTTCAATCATTACAGAGAAGAGGTTATATTTGGTGCTGCTTTGCTATATGATGAGACTATTGAGTCATTTAAATGGCTTTTTGAAACTTTTTTGGAAGCACATAAGGAAAAAATGCCATTTACTATGTTTACTGACCAAGATGCTGCAATGGCTCGAGCCTTGGAAGAGGTGATGCCAAATGTAAAACATGGCTTGTGTACATTTCATATAAATAAAAATGCAGTGAAAAATCTTGGGAACCTATTGAAAGATGGCTCTCATTTTTTGGGCAAATTTAATTGGTGCATGTATCATTGTGAAGAAGAAATAGTATTTGAGGAAGCTTGGAAAGAATTGTTATCAAAATACAATGTAGCATATAATCCATGGCTGATGTCTATTTACGTGTTAAAAGAAAAGTGGGCATCATGTTATATGAAGAATTCAAAGACTCTTGGTATTAGAAGCACACAACTTAGTGAGAGCATCAATTCATTTATAAAAAGTTGTACAAGTCCTAAATTGAATATCAATCGATTCTTTGAAGTCTTCAAAGAGGTTCTTGTGGATAAACGGTATAATGAATTGAAAAGTGATTTCAACTCACGACAGAAGTTGCCAAGATTGATTTCAAAAAGTTCTCCTATGCTTCAACACCTTTCTCAAGTTTATACTCCACCAATTTTTGACTTGTTCCAGTAAGAGTACGACTTATGTGATGCTACATGTATAAAAGAGAGAAAAGAAAGAAAGAAAAATGAAGATGATGATGTTGTGGTATTCGATTATGTCATCACAAGGATCGATAAGAAATGGGAGTGGAGATTGACATTTGAGCCACCAAGAGAAGACTAAGAGGCCACCATTTCTTGTAGTTGTAAGAAGTTTGAACAATGGGGAATATTATGTTGCCATGCATTGAGGATATTGTACAACCATGACGTCAAAATACTTCCGCATAAATATATTTCAAAGAGGTGGAAAAGAGAAGCAAGGTGTGGTGTGGTGTATGATTACAAGGGAAAGGAGATTGAGGTTGATCCTAAATTAGAATGCTCAAATCGATATAAGCAATTGTGCCCAATGCTAATAAAATTAGCCAATGATGCATCAGAGCGTCCAGAGGCATTTTCAATGGCTCAACAAGCGGTGCTAGAACTTAGTAAGAAAGTGTCTAAACTTCTTATTAAAGACTTGCCAAATAATGTTGATAATGAAGGCGGTGTTGATGATGATGGTGATCAGAATTATGGTGAAGGACTTGGATTCAAAAAGAGAGAACGCAAACAAATCGATAGAAGTTGGGTTTACAACTATAATAAAAAAAAAGGAAAACCTAAAACTTCAAAAGCAGCTACTAACAAGCATACAAAGGTATACATTTTTAACATTTATTGTTTAAGTAAATGATGTATCATGTTTTTTTAATGAGATTTTATTATTATTGTTGTAGGGAACTAGAAATACGTTGGAAGTAGGTAGCTCATCAACTATGGTGCAACATAATCCCCTTATGCCAAATACTACAGTGAGAATGCAATATGGTCCCCCTATGTCAAATGCCCTAGTACCAATGCAATATGGTCCGGCTACGTCATGTACACCTGTGCCAGTGCAATATGGTATTCCTATGTCAAACACTCTAGTACCAATGCAACATTCTTTCCTTATGTCAAATACGCCAATGCCAATACAACATGGTCTTCCTGTGTCAAATGCACCAATGTCAATGCAACATGACCAACAAATCTCAAATACACATAAATTGAGTCAAACATCATTCACAACATTAATGATAGTGAGTGTTATATATTTGAAGTTCTTGGGCTGTTGATTTTTCCACGAAACCTTATTTTAACTTTTGTGCTTGTAGGCTCAATTGGACAATGATGTAAAGTCACTTGAAGCATTAGAATTTAGTCAATCATTTACAAAAGGTATATCATATCACTAATAAAAATATGTTGGAAAGATTGAAACTATTGTATTGAAATATATAAACTTCTTTTATAGTAGAATTACATTACATTGTCTTCATGTTACAGATGCATATTGACAGATGAATGAGAAGGGGAAGGCTCAATCCTGAAACCAAACCATGAAGACTTAGTCTCGTAAAATTTTAGTTGAAGTCTCAAGCTTTGCTAGTACAACCCATTTGAGAATTTTTTTTTTTGGCAAGAGCTAGAAAGATGCTTTTGAAGAGAGAGATCAGTAATCCCACCAGATATTGTGGGAATGATCTGCAAAAAAAAAATGTAACACTCTTTACTTTGGTTAATCATATTTTGTTTTGTAAAGCATGTATTAAGCAGAAAATCTTCTGCAAAAGAAAATGATGCTTTCTAAACACGTACATCTCACCAAGGGTCACAATATAGCATAAACCCTTATGAGCAATACAATCAAAGCACGAGAATGCGAGAAAGAGAAAAATTGAATTGAATAATATATAGTAGATGACAAAAAGGTTATATGTATATTGATAAAAAAAAACACTTGACATTCGGAAACTTTATTTCATAGATTTTTTAATTTGATTCTAGTAAAAAAAAAAAAGCATGTTGGCTAGTTAAAAAAAAAAAAGCATACCTGGAAAAGCCTTTTGATATATGTGTGAAGTTGATGTAAAACATGTTGAGCAAATCGAAACTGAGGAAAAAGCTGAACAAGAGAAAAAGCAATATAGATAAGAGGGTGAATTATCTTCACAAACGGACAAAAGGGGTGGCGCTTCCAAGATGTTTCATCAGGCTTAGGCACACAGATGATTAGCTGCTGCTGCAGGACTTAGGTTTGCAAATGAATGGCTGTGATCAATTGGGAAATAACGGCTGAGATCGCACATAATCCAAACGACGTTGTTTTAAAGAAATGGAGAGGAAATGGAGACATTAAGTAATGGAGAGGTTCTTTTCCAAAATTAAAGGGGAGAAGAGAAGATCATGTCGAGATCATAAAAATGGGGGTTCAATTAACACCAAATATTAATGTGTAAGGCTAAAAAAATTAAAGAAGATAGGAAATGAATCAATCAGATTAAATTGAGAGGAGAAAGAAGAAGAAGAAGAAGAAGACAATGATGATGAAATGGTGTATTGTTGGTGGCTTCGTTAAACTCTTATAATAGCAACGTGAATAAGGCTCTTTTCCAGTTCGACCAAATAGATTCATGCTATTGGCACCTCCCTTTCAGAAAATTTGATGAATCCATCAATCTCATCCTTATTCACCTCAGACAATTGAAACTCCTCAAGAAACTTACTTTAGGTAGGAAACAACACATTGCTCTTTGTTTGGGGCCGGTGGACACATCAACGCCTCAGGAATTCTGTTCTCCTTGGAGGTTTGGAGTTCGGCAGGTCTCGTCCTCCTCCCTGTCGCTGTGCGCTGCCACAACCTTCGCCAGTGTGTTAGCGCCATCGGTGAGAGCTTCAGTGAGGGCATAGCGATGGTGGAGTTCTTGTGTCGACGGAGATGCAACGATGTAGATGGATGGAATTTTAGAAGGATAGTTATGTCCAAAATTTATTATAAATAGAGATAATTTTGTCTCAAAATTTTACAATCCCAGGGTAGCTTCTTCAATACCACGGGATAAGTGGCTTTCTAATAATCTTATTTTCGTAGTACTCTCAATTTTAGATTATATTTAATCCCTCATATCAAATATCGCAAAATGGGCAATACCGGTATCAAACCCAGTACCAACCCCTCTAATACCACTCATCAAACAGGGCCTAGGATGCGTTACAAAGTACTTTATGATGATGATAGATTCGCCCTGGAAAATACTTCATGTTGGTAGATACATCTTACCCTTTTAGAAAAATATATGACGTTTGGCATATAATTTTAAGTATTTTTTAAATGTTATAATGAAATATTTAAAATACCTAAATAAAATTTAAAATATTTATTTGGCAATGTCTTTTTTAAATAAAAATGTATAAAATACTAAAAATTACACATCAAATGCCAAGTGTTATTTTTTAAATGGCATGGTGTTTAATAAAAAATACAAAAATTATGACATTATAAAAACTAAAAACCGTTTACTTTAACGGTAATTTTAATTGCATAAGAATTGATAATCAAAGTTTAAAACATTAGCGTCCTAATTAATTTAAACTTTTAGAAGTTAAGGAAGTGATATAAAAGTTGAGGGGTTTTGTGTATGTGTGTATGTAAAAATAGTCCTAGGGTGTGTTAGGTTTGAGGGAAGGGGGAGGGAAATTATAATTTTGGATGGAAAAAATCTAAAATTTACTTAATCATTCCTTTTAAATTTTGGGAACCCAAAATTTAAATACCTTAAATCTAAAAAGATAATTTAACCCCCCTCCCCTCCCCCCGCAAACCAAACACACCCTTCCTCGCCTCCCCTCAAACCAAACACACGCTAAAGGTGTGTTTGGTTTGTGGGGGAGGGGGGGTTAAATTACCTTTTTGGGTTTAAGGTATTTAAATTTTGGGCGAGAACTCAAAATTTAAAAGGAATGAGAAAGTAAATTTTGGACGGGAATCCAAAATTTAAAAGATAAGAGTGTAAATTTTAGGTTTCTCTTATCCAAAATTATAATTTTAAAACCCAACCCCCCCCCCCAAAAAAAAAAAAACCTAAACACACCCGCAACTGCAACCCTCGTTCGTATTGGTTAAGGGCTTGTTTGATATGAGGGGAGGGGAGGGAAAGTAGATGGAGGAACAATTATTTTGAGTTGAATTTAAAAAAAATTAAAGAAATAGGGTTAAAAATTTTTAATTAATTTTTATTACTTTTTTATATTATATATTCTCTTTATTAAAATTTTATTACCCCATTTCTTCAATCTTTTAAAATTCAACTCAAAAATTTCCCCTCCCCTCCCTTCCCGTCCAAATCTCTCACACCAACCAGATCCTAAAGGCTCCCCTTTGTTTTTGTTCTTTTTTTTTTTTTCTGAAAAGGACATAATGATATTAAGTAACGATAAAAAGTTTTACAGAGAACCAAATGTAACTTTGTTTGATTAGAAATTGAGAATAACTGGAAGTCAGCCTATAAAAAATATCACATCTCTTAAATATGTGTATATGACAATTCAATTTTTTTGCCAACAAATGTTACAATTCGATAGTGGAAAATCTAATGTAGCTAATCCACGGATAATTATTTGGCAATGCTTATCAACCATGGACAATTGGAAATGAACATTCTCAACGATTCTGGTCAGAATTTTCAAAATATTTATTTTTAGTAATATATATTATCCATGGGCTTCAATTATTATTATTATTATTATTGTAAATATCATTCGTTTCCCTACCTTTTAGCATTCTTTTATAATCTCTCGTATAAAAAATGTCAACCCCTAAAGTTGGCCCTTTCCAAAAATAAAAAAAGAAAAAGAAAAGAAAGAAAGAAATACCCTTTTCTTTTTAAAAATTGTTTATAATGAATGTAAACCATCAAGGGAGCAAGCAAAATTGGTCTTGGAAGTTAAAATGTTATATAGATCCTCCCATGATCATTGACTTAAATATAATATTCCGATCTTTTCTGTTAATTATCTTCTTTTTCATCCTATAAATATAAAATTGTTCAACCTCATCGTGCTCTGAAGTATGAATGTCCTCAATGATAAGCCTAATTGTCAAATTTATTGGCAGCCGCAACAACAACAGTAATCATAATAATCGAACTTGCAAATGTTACTTTATAAAGTCAAAAAAAATGTTCTCATACTAAATATGACACATTGTTAATTACTTAATCATTGAAATGAGTTAAGCAAGCAGGCTTTTCTCTGTTGACAGGATAACTTGTTAAGGTTTATTTATTGTTTTTGTTACAACAATATAATATTAATTCTGACTAAATTAATGTTTTCATCATAATAGCCCATGGTTTTTCTTGTGCGGACATAACAAATCACGCTCACTTTTTTTTTTTATTGTTAAAAAAAAAAAAGTGGCGATGCTTTTTCTTCTCCGTTTTTTAATTATATATAATATAAAACAGGCACGGACAATGTTTTCGACCAATTCTTTAAGGAAAAAAATTACTTATATGTTTCAGATAATAAAATTAAATATATATATATAAAAAATTCATATTCACACGTCAAATTTAATCATCTATATTTACAACTTACAAGTCAAATTTTCACATAAAAATTGATTTTTTTTTTCAACTTTTCTGTATTTAAGGTTTTTTTTTTACCTCAGACATATGAGTAATTTTCTCTTTCTCAAAAGTTTCTCTATGCTTTGTTATATATTGTTCGTATTGATGATTTTTCAATACGTACAATGTGATTGGTTTATATGTACTAGTATTTTTCTTATGATATGTTTGACTATTTTATAAAAAATGGTCAAAGATCAGCCACTGGTTGTGGCCACTGAAATCAAATTGCATCAGAAAATAATAGCTATTACAGTAACACTACTATATACATATATATATATAGTGAGAGATTCGATACAAAATTTATTAGAAGTATTCATAAGTTTTACATAATAGAGATTATATCTCATTTTATATGTAAAACATAAGCCTAGTAAGTAGTAACAAATAGTTGATGATTTTAGTAATCCATAGAGCTGACAACAAAAGTTGTGATTTTAAAAGAAAAACTTCACAACTTTTGACGAATAAGTAATAGTTTTTAAAATATTTAATTAATTATCACTCTTGCTTCTGGCATAAGCTTTAAAATTTGTGTTGCATTAATGCTTCCATTGAGAGACGATTGACTAGAAAGGGCTACTTCAGAAGGTTAGAGTGAAAATAGGCAAGACTATCTATCCAAAGCTCATAGCCCGACCTATTTAGAAAATAAGTCATTCTCAAGTGAAAAGGAAAAAAACATATATAAGCTTCAAGTCATGTTCAAAGCTTATTTGATCAAAGTTTGTGTAACACCCCAAATTTTATTCACAAAAAATATATTGTAATTATTTGAATAATTCAATAAAATGGTGAATATTCATGAATCTGGATCTTGTGAATTTTGGAATATTCATATTCATAAGGAAATGGGCAAATTAATTCAAAAATTGAATTAAATTACTAAGTGGATAGCAAAATTATAATTTTGTCAATTTAGCCCAAGATTAATTATTTTCCAATTAATTGGAATTAATTTCAATTAATCAAGGAAAAATACAAGAAAATGCATAAAATGGGATTATTCTTGGTAGAATAAATCAAGAATTTGGGGAATTGGGGGGAATTATACATTGGTCAATTATATGAATTATGGAATATAGGAAAAACATTTTTCTTTCTCCTTTACCTTCCCTAAAATTCGTCCCATACATAGAAAAAGAAGGGAAAAGGAAATGGTTCAATTTTAATTAAATTATATGACATAAGTTTTGGAAGGAGATAAGACCCAAGTACACACATGATCACAAGGTATGGCATAAAGCAAGATATCATGATGGAAGGTAAGGTGTTCATGAAAGGTGGAAAGATCTTAACCATTGGCTAGATCAAGGGCTCGGATTAAAGATGAAAGATGACAAGTAATACATATTTTCCCTTCCTCCTTTCATGCCCATTCACGCACAAAGAATAGAGAAAAGAGAGAGAGAGTGAGTTTGGGAGTTCTTGGTGATTTAGAGAGCAAAAGGAAGCAAGAGTTAAGGTAAGTTATGATTTCTTAAGGTTTCTTCTTCTAATCTTCCATAAATCTCTTCTCTAATCTCTTCCTTTCCATAAATTCCATGGATTAGCAAGCAAATCTTGAGCCCAAAGAGAAAGAGAGAGGAGAACTTCTAGAGAAAGGAAAAGTACTCAAGAAGGTAACTTCACAAATCCTAAGATTATGTTAGATATGGTTGTTGTTGATGATTATGGTTGGATTTGGTTATTTTGTTAAGTTTGTAAATTTGGAAAGTCCTAATCCTAAGGGGTTATGCTGCCCAAATTTCTTTGAATCATGGTTAAGAAGTGTTTAAGTGAGTTGATCAAGGATTAGAAGTGGAAAAGTACAAGTTTTAGAAGCTAAAACACAAAACTCCATTTTTCCAATTTTTGACCAATATTTCGGCCAGACCATATCTGGTAGCAGGAGTTGGATTTTAATGAAATAAATGATTCCATTGGACTCAGTGGGAAAAAATAGGTGGGGTTACAGTTGGGCACTTTTTCGGTAGAGGCCGAAAAAGCATATTTACAAAAACGCCACTGAAATCACTAAATAGGGGCTGTCAAGGGTATTTTCGTAATTTTACAGTGAATTTGGTAATTTCGAGCCCGGAAATGGATTCCTTGGGTGAAAATAAGTCAAAATAGCTTTGGTCAAAATTTTGGGAAAACGTGCCATCAGGCCGGGTACGGCGGGGCCGGGCTAGGTTCCCGGGGCATTTTTGTAAATTTTCACCATAGACTAATATAACCACAATAAACACTATGGAATAGTCTAAAATGATACTTGGATAGGTTATGACCTATTTTTGGTACATTTAATATTTTAGGACCGAGTCGAACGTCGGGACAGCACGCTTTACGAGACACTATTAAATAGGGGATATCAAAGCTTTAAGGTAGGGACATTATCCTTCATACACTATGCCATTAGTTATGTGATTGTGTGGATGCCATTGTTTTGTAAATGCACTTTATTAATGAACATGAATTGCCTAGAAAGAGGCTGTTAGTGCCAGTGTGCACTTACACTGGGAGTTGGCAGAAGTCCAACCGGTGTAGA
The DNA here is from genome assembly GCA_963855925.1 of Inga laurina. Taxonomy (NCBI): domain Eukaryota; kingdom Viridiplantae; phylum Streptophyta; class Magnoliopsida; order Fabales; family Fabaceae; genus Inga; species Inga laurina. The sequence goes on along the minus strand of OY979706.1, from coordinate 5,219,771 downwards.
TTGTGGGGCTGGGCCTACTCATGTATACATGATGATGATGTGTTTATATTATTGATTAATTTGTGCATACCTTGGCGCATGTCATATTTACTTTTCGCATTTTCTATAAACGATATTATGTCTCTACGGGGATTCTTCGGAATCTCACCCTATTTTTAAACAAATACCTCAGCGGGTACCAGTGGGCCAAAGGGCAAAGACATTGACGTCGGAAAGTGAGCAGCGCGTGTCTCGAGGCAGGGTCAAGAACGTGGGCATAATTAGTCTATTTTGTGATATTTTGGTGAAATTTGTAAATATTAAAACTTCCGCTGTATTTTCCGTTTCCGTCGACGAACAATATCAGAATTGTAAACGAATATTTCTATCAATATAATTATACTTTTCTGTATGCCCATTGAATTCCGTCGTTATTACTCTTTGATTATCGAAATGGAAACGAGTGTTGACAGTTTGGCACTTAATCTATTTTCACCCATAAATGAGCTAAGATAGGCACAAATAATTACGAAATGAATGTCTTCAATTTTTTTATTTTAATTATTTTACCCTCAATAAATATAGATTATAAAATAGTTGGGTAATAATTATATAATGGAGAAAGAAAAGAAAATGGATAGTGGAATAGATATACTTTCTCTAGTCCAATCCAATAATGGCTTGGTCTAAAATATAAGTCATTCATAAGATATTTAATACAGATTTTCTAGCTTTGTCCATGTAATTAATGCTCATTATTTTCAATTCACTCACTCATTAAATTTTCAAACATATTTTTCTATAAGGGTAAAAGTGGAAGAAAAATTCAATTTAAAACATATTGAATGAGTGAACTGTTACTTCTTATATCTCATGAAATAATTAAAGTAATGCAGCATGCGGAACTTTGAATAAACAAGCATATTATCGCGCTTGGATTTCAAAATCACATGGTGCTTTTATCGTCCCAAGAATTGAAAATTAATTTAATAATATATATAAATAAATAACTAGGGGCTCAATAAGCCATTAATTGGCATTACACAGGATCTAACCCATTTAATTATAACCAACCCTCAACGTCTCTCGCATTCACATGCATGATTCTCCACTTTGATTGTGTGTGTGTATTTAAAAAAACTTTGGCCCTAGAAATTAAAGATTCTGAATGACATTAAATTTATAACCCGGTGGCATGAAAGTTTCCTTGTGATTGAATCTTTCAATCCCATTCATATCAAACGATTAGTATATACATACAGCTTGATCTAATTCAGAAAAGGTAAAATTTTCAACAAAAAAAAAAGGTAAGATTTTGAATGGGATGAGATGAAAGATAAGTATGAAGAATTACAAATCAACAAATTAAAGTCCTTCCATCATTTTCCCTTTCTTTTTTCCTATGCTAAACACGACCTTATTTTCTCTCTATACAAATTAAATGTCACCCCAATAAAGGTTGTTCCAATTTGTGATAATTTTCCCTTTCTTTTTTCCTATGCTAAACATGAGCTTCTTTTCTCTCTATACAAATTAAATGTCACCCCAATAAAGGTTGTTCCAATTAATGAAGGAGTTGGCTTATAACTATAAGGTTGTGAGTTAAATCTCATCGATGTAAAGACCTTGTTGGTGAACGATTTATAAGTACCTCCATGAGTGTTTTTTGAGCTTGAAAGCATACCCTAACCCAGATGAGCCATTAAGAACCAATTCACCTAAACTTTTTTGTAGCCCAAAAAATAAATATGTCATATTCTTAAATTAGCATTTTCATCCTTTATTTCGCTGTTTTTCAATATCACGGACGTTTTACATGTCAAACTCATTATTTTGAAATTAAAGTCATTGGATGGGCTAGAGAAGAGGAAATTTCGACGAAAATACGGATATATTATAAAATCCGAAAATGATTAAATAATAGATATTTTCATAATGTTGAAAAAAAGGTTCGCTGTCCTATTTTGGCCAGCAATAAAAGAGGAAGAGGAAGACAAAAAAAAGGGAGTGGATTAGGTTAGAAGACACTCGACAGACAGTGTTGTTTTACATATGAAATGCGCAGATCGATCAACACAACGTTGAATTTAAAACGTAATTGTTACGTTGAACAAAACAAGACAACCAATAATAGAGAACTAATTAAATATCAATATCTAATACTCCCTCCGGTCCTAAATATAGGATAAAATTTGTAGTGCAATTACACTACAAACTTTATCCTATATTTAGGACCGGAGGTAGTAGTATAATAATAATACTTTATATGATAGATGGAAAAGCTATAATAGAGAGACAAACTGTAATACAAGATTTAATACATAAAAGGAGGTGATCGAAATTTTTTATTTCATTCTTATCTCATCATCCCAGATTTTCACAACTGCAGGGGACACTTTTAACGACTATTTTTATACCCTTTAGACGACTGTTTTCAAGAGGACGTGTATGTGAGTATTGTTGAAAGTTCAAGAAACGACGACTGTTATTAAACAGTCGTTGTATATGAGATACAACGACTGTTTTTAATAAAACAGCCGTTGTATCTTTGATTTTTTTTTTAAAAAAAAAAACAGATACAACAACTGTTTTAAAAAAAAGTCGTTGTATCTCTAATATACAATGACTGTTTTGGAAAAAACAGCCGTTGTATCTCTCATATACAACGACTGTTTTGGAAAAAACAGCCGTTGTATCTCTAAGATACAATGACTGTTTTTTCCAAAACAATCGTTGTATCTATTTTTAAAAAAAATAATAGAGATACAATGACTGTTTTATGAAAAACAATCGTTGTATCTTTTTTTTTTTTTGAATTCACGTTTTACAGGATACAATCACCAATATAATACCATTGGAAAAGCACCAACATAACCCAGAAATACCTATGCTTCCATGAAATTCCTATGCTTCATCATCAGTTAATTTTCAAACTTAAACTTTCAAACTAAATCATGACAATCATATAGCCAAAGAGATGACATACTTCCATGAAATTCCTTGTCATGATCCAAAACATATGGGTAAGAAGGAAATTCAGACAAGATCCTTGTGTAAAATAATATCCTATGATGTATGAGATTGAAAGGATTTGGCGAAAAAACTAACAGAGACTTTGTACTCTGAGCCTCCCAAAAAAAAACTCATAGCAACTATTCTTCTAATCCACTAATGATCTAAAGACACACAACCTCTTGTAAAGAGGAAAACTGTTTACATAAATCGTTGTATTTAAAAATCATTGCTATATTACCTAGACAAAATGTCACCAAAAATCTACAAACGATCAGCTAAACTATATATCTATCTTTGAAAGAAAACTGAACAACCTAATATATATTGAGTAAGAAAAGATCACACAGCAGGAAAGGAATATTACTGTGACTAAAATCTACCTTCAGTCATTAAATGTTCATGCTCTTTTAAGTGAATTTGATGAATCTAAAAGCAGGGCTTAAGTCACAACATGGGTAATCATGTTTCTGCTCATTAAATGCCTTTCCTTTGAGTTGAATTGGGGATTTCAGTATTCAACTGGTAGTATGGAACAAAAAGACAATTATGTTACACAAAGTGGAGAAGCAGAACTATAATGGCAAATACCTTAATAATAAGATATTTACAATCTTTGTACAATTATTTGAATATGATATGTGATCTTTTCTTCCCTTGCGAATGATATAACATCATTGGAATATTACATGGATAACAAATCCAACCTAATCCATACACCAATAACTTAATTTTTTTTTTAAATTCACATTTTACAGGATACAACCACCAATATAATGGTATTGGAAAAGCACCAACGTAACCCAGAAATGCCTATGCTTCCATGAAATTCCTATGCTTCATCATCAGTTAATTTTCAAACTTAAACTTTCAAACTAAATCATGACAGTCATATAGCCAAAGAGATAACATGCTTCCATGAAATTCTTATGCTTCAACATCAGTTTCCAAAGTGTTATAAAGTATAATGAAGTCAAAGTACTCATAAATAAGAAACTGGAAAAAGTATTCAAATATGAAAACTTATATTGCACTATACAAAACCACTGCAATATGTGAAAAAAACCTCTACACATCATCACTCCTCTATGTGTTGTAGAAGATGTCCTGACAACAGGTCTCGGATCAAATTAATGTCTTCAATTGTGTAGGGGTCTGATTACCAAAAATTTGTGCTCAAAATGGAGAATATGTTAACATAAATAAATAAATTGAATGAAATAACTAACAATTCAATCACATGAAAAGAACTGAAATTCAATTGAGAATCAAGAAATGATCACCTGTTCAAAATTTGTAGTAAAACCAGAGAATATGATGTTATACATATATAGTATAACATAGAAGCCGCACTCAGTTTTCCCTGCTTGCCGAGAACACTATACATCAAAAGCAAACGGTCAAAAAGAATAAAGGCCTATGTAAAGCAATAGTCAATCGAAGAATTTGAATGTAAAGAACTTACGTTTGGCTGGAACCACTTTGTATGACCACCTTTACCTTCACGCTTCCCACCCATTATATAATATGTCTTCAGTGGACTGTAATAATTAAAATGATAAACAGAAGACATTAAAATAATTGAGTAAAATCAAAAATCAATGACGGACAAATAAATTTACTTACGTGTTAAAAATGTTTTTGATATCTGCGACTGGCTTGCGACCCAATGAGCCAAACCAAAAGATGACGTTGATCGAGGGACAAGGAACACAGAGACTCCAATGATAACTATAATCACATGCATATATAGATTAAAATGAGGTTAGATAACATGATACTGTTTAGCAAAGTGAACGTGTATAAATATATCAAATAAAGTTACTTGCCCTTCAACAATTGGTGCCAGATAATAAGGCAGCTGAGTCTCGCCTATTGTATAGCCTACATAGCTCATCCGATCTTCCAACCTCTGGCTATTATGCCATGACATAATGCCAGGACATAAGAAGCCATATGTACTGCCGAGCCCTCGTTCGGCACACAGTTTATGGAAGCAGCTACCACATAAATGAAATGAGAAATGACACAATAAATGTAGAAACCTAAAACCGCTAAATATCAATGCATTAATTACAATTAAAAATTATAACTAAACTCACATGATTGCAAATGTGACTCATCCTACATCAATCTCCTCCAAAGATAGGAACTCTCTAATATCTTTGTTATCAAGCCATAATTATACGAGATTCTGCGACCCACAAACTCACAAGGCATCTGCATGTCGACCTTGTTTATGTCTTGATGAATATTTTGCAGTCGTGCTAAAAAGGGAAATTTTTTCGCATCATCTTGTTCCTAGTAACACACAAAATAAAGATTATAAGTAAAATGTCAAGGATCAAGTAACAGTAAGGCATTTCCTACCATTGGAGGGACTGGCACAGTTTGAACAAGATGTCTAGGCCACAAGATGAAAGATCATGTTGCCTGACCTAGATTGGCAACCTCACTATCAGGGAATGGGACATCTACACCTTCCTCCCCCAGTCAAACACTTGTCACATTGACCTTACATTGATCGTCTCGGATTTGGTTATTATGGTGGGTGGTGGCATGGCTGTATACAACAGCATCAGCAACAGCACGCAGGTACGGGACTTCCAAATACAGAGTGCAGGGTTCTCTAGGCTCTAGTGAAGAACCAGGGTCGCCATGTCCAACCTCTAGAGGATTGTGGCACCTTAATGCCATGCAAACACCCACACAAACTTCTTTTCTCAGCTTTTAACAATGTATGCGCTGATGGCTCCATATACGCCCTCTTACCATCATCTCTTAGTTTTGGATATAGTCGTTCTCTTATTCCCATTTCAACCAAGTCTAGTCTCACACTAATTCCATCTTTAGTCTTACCTGGTATGTGCAAAAGCATACCAAGAAGACTATCACATACATTTTTCTCGACATGCATCACATCAATACTGTGTCTTACATCAAGACTACACCAATATAGAAGATCAAAGAAAATTGACCTCTTCTTCCATATGTTCTTCTCACCCGTAGTCCTCTGATTCTTACCAAAATTGGCATCGATTCTTTCCACCCGACTATAAACCTCATCTTCAGTTAATGCCTTCGGAGCCATTTTATTCTCCGGCAAACCGTTAAAAGTCTTCTTAAACCTACGGTACGGGTGGAACCGAGGAAGAAATCCTCTATGACCAAGATAGACTATTTTCCTACCGTGCTTTAGTTGATGGAAGTGTGTGCTTGCTTCACATATCGGACATGCTTTATGACCCTTCACACTATAACCTGACAAGTTCCCGTATGCAGGGAAGTTGTTAATCGTGGTGAAAATCATTGCATGTAGCTTGAAGGACTCTTGGCTATATGCATCAAACACATCTACGCCATCCTCCCACAACTTCTTTAAGTCCTCTATCAAAGGTTTCAAGTAGACATCGATATCGTTCCCCGGCTGCTTTGGCCCCAAAATCATCATAGAAAGCATCATGTACTTGCGTTTCATACACAACCAGGGAGGTAAGTTGTAAATCACCAGCAGAACCGGCCATGCACTATGTGTACTACTAAAAGTACCATAAGGATTGATTCCGTCTGTGCAAAGCCCAAGCTGAAGGTTTATTGGTTTGCTGCCAAATCTGGGATACATTTCATCTATTTTCTTCCATTGTGGAGAGTCAGCCGGGTGCCGAAGGTATTTTCCATCACATATTCTGTCATCACAATGCCATCTCAACTTGTTCGCTTTTTTCGCATTAGCAAACATTCGTTTAAACCGCGGAATAATTGGAAGATACCATAAAACCTTTAAAGGTTGCTTCTTACTTGTCTCGTCACCACACCCAGCACCTTTCTTCACTTTGTATCTTGAAGTTTTACATTTTGGACACTCACTCAATCCTTCATACTCATTTCTGTACAATACACAATCATTAGGGCAAGCATGTATCTTTTTATTCTCCATACCCATCACAGACAAGATTTTCTTAGCCTCATACATACTATTTGGAAGTACATTATCCTCTGAAAACATATCACACAACAGTTCAAGTAACAATGTGAAACTACTGTCGGTCTACCCACAAGTTGCCTTTAAGTTGACCAAGTGTAAAATACCTGACATGTGTAATACCCCAAATTTCAATTAAGGGCTAATGATAATTATTGAGGATAATTATCAAATTAAAGTGGAATAATTATGTGTTTTGATGGCAATATTAATTAATATGCCATAATTATTGAGAAATTGAAAGAATGGCCATAAGTTAGTGATTAATGAAAGAAATTAATTACTAACTAAGGGGAGAATGAGATGTGAAATTAAAATGGCTAATGGAGGGATTAAGGTGATTAATTGATTGTTTACTTTATAAGAACAAACCAAATTCTGACAAGTGTCAAGATGAGATGAAGCAAGAGAGTGTAAGAAAGTCAAATATGCTTTGTTTAATATTTTCTTCTCTCTCTCCCTCCTTATTTTCGAAATTATAGGGGTATGGGGGCATCTGATGTGTCATCATTCTCCTTCTTCAAGCTCTCATCTCTCATTTTCTCTCTCTCCATTCGTCCTCCATAGTTGCTTCAAGAGAGAGGAAGTCTTCTTGGTAAAAAGTGAGTATTTGACCCTCTAATGGCTTCTAATAGAAAAATGCGCTCTTCTATAAAGTTGTTCCTTGGGTTGAGAGCTTCAATTTGATGGTTGTAGTTTCTCTATTGGTGGTGATTTGAGGAATCACAAAAATCTACAAGTTGGAGAATCATGAAGTACATTTGGGAAAGTTGTTGAGGTAAGTGAAAGCTTCAATTTCATATAAATTTTGTGGCCATTGGTTGGGCCTTGAATTTCTGGAGTTTTTGCCCTAATTTTTGTGATTTAGGGTCTTGGGGAGTATGGTATGTTGTTGTTATGAAAATGGTGCCTTGTTTAGTGTTTTGAATTGATAAAATTAAATTGAAGCCTAAGTGTGGAGTTTGGCAACTTTGTGTTGATTTTGTGCATTGGGCAAAACAGGGCATGTGGATAGGTTGTGATTTTGGTCATTTTGAGATTACCATTGTGTTCCTTATGGCAAATTGTATGGGAATAAGCTTGGTTATTGATTTTAGAGTCATTGAACACTTTGGTAAAAAGTTGGAAAATCTGTCTTGTGTGAACTCTATCTGGGCAGTCAGATTGCACGAGCGTTTTGAATGATCAAATGGTGTTGAAAAATTATGAAAATTTCTATTCTTAAAGTTCACATCCCAAGATTCAAAATGGACATATATTTTGTGTCATTTCGTTTAGTATTCTAGGAGATATGATTGTCCAAAATTTGGGATGGAAACAGAACTCTGTTTTGGAGTAGTGTTGAGTTTTGGGTGATTCTGTATTTGTGTGATGATTTGAAGTAATGAGCCATATTTTTCCTAGAAATAGGACTTAAAGACCTTTCATTTGGCTTTGGAATAACCTCATTTCAATTTTTTTAGAAATAGTTATGAATTTTGGAAGTTCATCTAAGAATCAAGAAATTTCTTGGCCGCGACCCAAACCTTTTTGACCTAATTCTGGCCGCGGCCCATGGGTGGCTGGACGCGGCCAGAGACCTTCTTACCATATTTTGACCGCAGCCCAAGGAAGGGCTGGCCGCGGCCAACCCCTGTGATCCAAAACTTTGAGTTTTTGAAAAGTGACCTTCAACCTATTGTTTCCTAACCTTTTAGGGCTTTTATTAGAGGAATTTGTGGCCTCTTAAGGGTCAATTATGATAACAAAATTTAAGTGTTATGGAGTAAATTAAGTCTTGAAATAGAGTATAATTTTTTGTCCTTAATTATGATTATAGGATACGATATTTGCCCTACTCAGGAGAGACCGGCGCTAGGACACACACGGAAGAATCAAGGTAGTGACTTTTCTCTCATGTTGTGTATGATGTTTTGGTTTCCATAACTTATCATGTGATTTGTGAATGTTCCATGGTCCATTACAGCGTGAGCCGTATAGGGAATGACGCTGGTCATCTCTAGGTCAGCCGTTGAACTGCCGTTGTAATCGACATGGATCTCTGTAAATCCGACCCGTGGGGGCGGCGTATTGTGATGCTAGCCGTGGGCTGTGCATTGTTGATCTTGCTGTTGAGCATGCGTATGAAATGCTTTATATGAATCCCAGCTGTGGTGAAATATACTATATGAATTGTGTTGCAATACAATGTGAGCACTTCAGCGTGAGCAATCATAAGGGATGACATGTGTCATACTAACCATTGCCGCTGTAACTGTCGTTGTAGTTGCCATGTGTGTGTGATGATTTACTTTCATGCCTTATTGTTGTGCATACTATGATTGATTTGACACTACGGGGATTCTTTAGAATCTCACTCTCCCAAAAACCATGTTTTAGATAGGGCAGAAGGATTGAAGGGAAAGCGGGTGACGAAGAGTGGTTAGAGCTCCATGTTAGGAGTTCCTTTTTGGTTAATGGTTATCATTGTAAATCATTTAGATATTTTTGGATCAATTGTATATATATTGGGATTAATGGTATAGTTTTTGTAATCCCCAAGTAAAGGGTATGAATTATGGGCTTTGTGCCTTTGTGTAAACCCTTATTTAATGAATGGAACCCGAGTAAGTCGGGAATTTACTTTGCACACTGATATTTGTAAATGGAATCCACATGTACAGGCCATTTTTGTTTTATGTTGTGAATATGAGACCATTGTGAATAAGTTTTGAAAAAGTTTTTGCAAATCTGATTTTTGGGCAAAAGATTACCCGAATAAGTCCCAATTTGAAATATGGTCTCTAATTCTAACTTAATTACGTGTTTAAGAACTAAATCTCGGTCTATGGTGGAAGGGGGTTACAACAAGCGTGTATACTTAGTACACCCAAGGTATAAAGGTGTCTCCGCATCACTTCTCACGCTATCATATACAGGCGATTGCGCAAAACATTCTATCTCCACATCATGAATCATTTTCTCCATTCTATCGTCATCTCCAACCTCCAAGACTTCCTTCTCATGGGACGCACAAGCGGTTACTTCCTCACCATGTCATATCCACCTTGTGTACCAAAGATTTATTCCATCACAAACTAAGTGATCTCTTATATCATCAATATCCCATCGACTCTCATTTAAACACTTCACACATAGACAAAAATACTTTCCATTTTTACTAGGTGCATTCATTTTAGCAAATTCAATAAACTCTTCTACCCCTTTCTCATATTTTTCACTAGTTCTCAATGCATTCATCTAATTGTGATCCATTTTACTACTCCAGGCCTATTCCATTTTCAACAGTACTCACTTTTAGACCCATTGTCATTATAATATGAATATAGGTCAAGACAGGGCATGGCTTACTCATTTTTTAAAAATTTTAGCAGCATTTCCCCTTAAATGTAAGACATCCAAAACTTTGAACAATAACGCAAATAACAATAACAGAAATTTGACATACCATAGAGGATTTCAACAGCGGTTATATACAAAAAAAAAGTCATTAACAGACAATCACAACCATTCTAAATATATAAGAAGCTATCATGGGGATTTGTCATTTACCTGGAAAATGTAGGAAGAACGTTGATTGCTAGGATTACTAGGATTGCTTGAAAAGGGGATGTAGTAGATTAGGTTTATTAGTAAGTTAAGTAGAGCATCAGGAGTTGGAAAAGCCATTTAACAATTGAAGATACTGTGGAGTGGAAAAGAATAACAATACACTGTTATATGATTGCCCCTTGCTGTTAACGAATATTAATTACTTTGGACTAACGTTTAAATTCCAACCTAATCCACGTTCATTCCACACTCTCACTATTACTTACACTTATGACTTAGGAGTGAATTAACTATGTTTTTTTTAATTGTGGTGAAATCGTTGCAGATGCATGGAATTCCCTCGGTTCCCTATTACAAATTCACTTTTAACTAAATCACATGTACAAATAAATAGTTACAAACATTAAATTTGTTTATCAAATTTAATTGATTTCTAATATTATCATTGTTAACTACATTAACTCTAAAACTTTTCTTCATTAATTTGGAAATGATAAATAAATGAAAACGTTTTATCTAACTTCTATATTTAGAAATGAGGTAATATTTAATTTTCCAAACATATACTATGGATGGTTGAAATTTACTGATTTCTAATGTTATCATTGTTAACCACATTAACTCTAAAACTTTGCTTCATTAATGGGAAATGATAAATAAATGAAAACGTTTTATCTAACTTCTATATTTGGAAATGAGGTAATATTTAATTTTCCAAACATATACTATGGATGGTTGAAATCTACTGCTTTTGGCTACAGTGACGCAGAAGTCCTTCTAACCTTGACAGCAAATTCAAAATTTCTCCCAGGATTGAGTTATTAACCGTGCATGTAATATAACAAAATGAAGCTTTTGAAAGAGAGGAATAAAACACCCTAATAATCTCATTTCTAGTCAGTATAATGCAATAAGCTCAAATAAATTGCTTTAATTACCGGGGAGCAAGTTTTGATCCATGGAAGCTCAGATCGCATGCAGATTTTGGAGAGATTAAGGTAGCATTATATGGTAATGTTAAGAGGGTAGAGGTTGACAGAGTAATATGGATCCGAAGACAATTAATCTCAGAGAATCATCTTGGTAGTCATAAATTGAACCTCAACAATATATAGTCACAGAGAAATTAGGAAAACGAAGAAATAACAGTTACCCAAAGATTGAAAAACAAATGGATTTGTCTTTTACTTGGAAAACGCAGGAAGCACGTTGAAGAGCTACAGGTCGACGACACATCGTAGCTGAGAGGCGGATGGGCGGATGGACAAGTGAGGGACGAAGAAGAGTGACACTGTTGCGACTTGTGAAGAACAAGTGAGGGACGAAGAAGAGTGGGCAACAGGGAGAAGGACGCGCGAATGAAGAGCAAAAGCAAACTAAAAGAAGAAGAACAGAAACCGGCGGGAAAACGAGGCGCGAAATGAAAGCAAAAGGTAAAGTAAACTGTGATTGACAGTGGTAGTAGTGGGGAGAGATTCAACGACCGTTCTCATAGAACGGTCGTTGAATCATATTACAACGACCATTCTTAAGGAACGGTCATTGAATCATTGCATTACAACAACCGTTCATAGGGAACGATCGTTGTAAGTGGTTACAACGACCATTCTTCAAAATGGTCATTGTATCTTATACATTCAACTATCGTTTTCATTTAAACGGTTGTTGAAAAGCTGCCCAGATTCGCGCCTTTGCCCCTTTCTTCTTTCTACTACTGTTTTCTTGGAAACGGACGTTGTTTGGTGTCATGGAATCTTCTTCCTGTAGTAGTGTTTCTTTTAGATTTAAATTGAACTATTGAGAATTAACCGCCCCTGCCCCTGCCCCGCCTCCCCCGGCATCTATATAAACCCGGCCCCGGGGTCCATCATGCAGCCCAAAGAAAAGGAACCAGTGTTGGGAAAGAGAGGCGCCGAGATCAGAAACAGAGGTTCCTCTCGCCGCTGTGGAAGGGTTCTTTCCTCTATTCTCAAAGTACGATGGCCCTCGCGAGCGTCGCTCGCCACGTCGTTCATGCTGTTCACATTGTTGCCACCGTATACCATGCCTATGTACTCTCCACTACTTTTCTTTTCTCAGAATTCAATGAATTGTTTGTTAAATTATTTTGATTATGGCTTATGAATGAGGGGTTGGAGTTTGACTGTAAGTTTTTGATTTTGGTTGTGGTAAGCAGGAGTTGGGACGCTTCGTCTGCGCATTGATTAGGCGCAATTGCGACCGCCGCAAGACTGGAGATGAACGGCTGAGATGAAACTCTAGGGTCTAAAATAAAGGATGGACCAGGTCATATTATGTATCTAGCCTAGAGTAGAACAAATAGTAGTTCTTAAAACGGCGTCGCTCTGGGTAGGCTTTGGCGGTTATGTGGCTATCTGGTTATGCAAGTCCTTCGGTTATGTAGATCTGGAATTTGTCATGGATCGTGTGGTGAGTTCCCCTGTTCTCATCCCCAAGGAGCAGAGAACGAAACCACATCGTCCAATTGTGTTGTCATTTTCTTTTTCCCGTTGTGATATATGGCATTTTCTAGACGCCTATGCTACCTTTTTTTGTGGTAGTGTCAAATTGCATATGAAAATAATAGCTATTACAGTAACACTATATATATATATATATATAGTGAGAGATTCGATACAAAATTTATTAGAAGTATTCATAAGTTATACATAATAGAGATTATATCTCATTTGATATGTAAAACATGAGCCTAGTAAGTAGTAACAAATAGTTGATGATTTTAGTAATCCATAGAGCTAACAACAAAAGCTGTAATTTTAAAAGAAAAACTTCACAACTTTTGACGAATAAGCAAGAATTTTTAAAATATTTAATATAATTATCACTCTTGCTTCTTGCATAAGCTTTAAAATTTGTGTTGCATTAGCACTTTCATTGAGAAACGGTTGACTGAAAAGGTCTACTTCAGAAGGTTAAAGTGAAAATAGGCAAGACAATCTATCTAAAGCTTATTGCCCCACCTATTTAGAAAATAAGTCATTCTCAAGTGAAAAAAAAAACCATATATAAGCATCAAGTCATGTTCAAAGCTTAACCTATTTTCACCCATAAAAGAGTTAAGCCAGGCACAATAATTAAGAAATGAATGTCTTCAATTTTTTTATTTTAATTATTTTACCCTCAATAAATGTAGATTATAAAATAGTTGGGCAATAAATATATAATGGAGAAAGAAAAGAAAATGGATGGTGGAATAGATATACTTCCTCTAGTCCTATCATGGCCTGATCTAAAGTATAAGTCATTCATAAGATATTTAATGCTCATTTATTTTTAGCTTTGTCCATGTAATTAATGCTCATTATTTTCAGTTTGCTCACTCATTAAATTTTCAAACACATTTTCCTATAAGGTTAAAAGTGGAAAAAAAATTCAATTTAAAAACATATTGAATGAATTATATGTCATTTCTTATTTCTCGTGAAGTGTGTCCTATATTATAGACCGAAGAGAATTAATGACGTTTCTATAAACTTCTCATATATTTCTCCCTATTTTCCCTATTATAAATAATAAATAACCAAATTATGTTGTTTAAAATATTGATCAATATTAGTAAGAGACAATGAATATGTAAGAAAGTTTATTTATTTTTTTAATACCTTTATTTAAGTGGAAGAACAATTAGTGCGATGTGGAGAGAATATGTGGGGCGGGGGGAGGTGAGAATAAAATATGAGTTATTCAACAAGGATAAAATGGGCAAACAACAAACAAATTTTTCAAGGGGCCTCTTAGTGTCTCTTTTAATTAGGACATATGCAATGCCTACAAAGTATTTCTTATAATAAGCAAATTTTATCTTGATTTTAAAACCAAGATAAAATTTGAATTTTTTTTAAATGAGTCATCAGCCAATTAAGATTAAAATTGTTTGAGCTGTTATATTTTCATTAGACAGAATTTAGATATCCGTGATACTCCTGGAGTATGTAAGTATTTCTCGTTATACCCATGAGTGCTGGGGTCTTGTAACTCGATGATATCAAACTTATGGTTAAGTTTTCCACAAACGTGAGGTTGTTGTCATTAGTTCAAATCCTTTAATTTCCTAGTCACAATTATAAGCTTCCTGTTAGAATAGGGCCAATATGTCAGCTGGGCCATAAGGCCCAATATAGTATAATTGGTTGTATGGTTAGATTAGCTGAGATTAGGTACTTTATATATAAATGTAGGGATCATACTTTGATCATATATGTGGATTGTATATTCCTCCTTTAATAAAAGTATTTTTTCTCTCAATGATATTGGAGGTCGATTAACCATTATGCATCAGAGCATAGGTTTTTCCAACTATCCAACATCAATTAGAGGTAATTTTAGGCCCCAAAATAAAGAAAGCCCAAGAACCACAAAACACTAGGTCAGCCGGCACACCTGAGAATCAAGAACCGGACCTAAACAAGCCCTGCACAGTGATATTCCTAAAGTCAAGAATCTTTGCCACAACCGATCGTGTAAACGTGAACACAAGAGCAGATAGATCAATGAATTGGGGATCTTGAACCCTAGAACTGAAATCTTTGGCCTCCAAGAAACCTTGGCCGTGACCCTCGTTGGTGATCGTGACCGTCGTCTGCGCCATTCCTTGCCGTGAAGTCTTCACTCGATCTAATCTCTCACATCCCCAGAAATCTTGATCAAAGACGTCCCTGCACTTTCGCATCATCAATGATCGAAGGTGCAGTGAAGATTCCGCCAAATCTTGATCACCTCGTCGCCATTCTTTCTGAAAGATTGGCATCGCCAGTGATTGTCGTTCCTGTGAAGGTCGGTCAAGACTTCGTCGGCCAAGAAATCCCCCGACGTCCTTCTCTCTGAAACGTTCGACCACTATCGTCCAGCTCCCTTTGCCTGTTTCCTGTCAACACCCGTTTCCATTTCGATATACACAGAGTAATAGAGACCAAGTTCTACAGGCATACAGAAGAGTACATATATACTGATAAAAGTATTTGTTTACAGTCCAAAGTCAACCATATAGAATGCGACAATATACACCACTATTACAAAATATCCAAAAGTAGTTTAGACATAGACTATCTATAACCACAATCTTTGTATTTGCCTTGAGGCACATGCCAGTCACTTCCCTTGGTCTACATTCTTGCCTTTTGATCCACTGGCGCCCGCTGAGATGTTTGGTTTAGAAAAAGGGGTAAGATTCTGAAGAATCCCAGTAGAAACATGCTATCGTTCATAGAAAGTGCGAAAAGTAAATATGATATATGCCATGTATGCACCAATTAATGAACAATATAACATATCATCTGTATGTATACATGAGTAGGGCCCAGCCCCACTAATCTGCACCAGTTGGTCTTCTGCCAACTCCAGTGTAAGTGCCTCTAGCACTACTGGCCCCTCTCTAAGCAAAACATGTTGATTAATAAAGCGCATTTACAAACAATGGCATCCACACAATCATAAAACTATGGCATGATGTATGAAGGATAATGTCCTTACTTCGAAGTTTTATCGACCCCTTTTTGTGTGCCTCGTGAAACGTGTCGACTTTCAGCTCCCGATTCGATCCTAAAATTTTAAATGTACAAGAAATAGGTCATAACCCATCCAAGTATCATTTTAGACTCTTCCATAGTGTTTCTTGTGGTTATATTAGCCTATGGTGAAAATTTACCAAAATTCCCCCGGGACCCCGGCCCGATGGCATGTTTTCCCAAATTTTTGACTAGGGCTATTCTAACGTATTTTCGTCCAAGGAATCCATTTCCAGATTTAAAATTACCAAATTCAATGTCAAATTATGAAATTGCCCTTTGCAGCCCTACTTTTAGGGTTTTAGGGGCGTTTCCGTAATTATGCTTTCTCAGCCTTTTCTGAAAAAGTGCCCAACTGTAACCCCACCTATTTTCGCCCACTGAATCCAATGAAACCATAAAATCATTGAAAATCCAACTCTAAGGCCCTCAAACATCCCTGGCCGAAATAATTGTGTTCTCCGAGAAAAATCGGGGTTTTACTATTTCGGCTCCGTAAACACGTTCCTTTCTACTCCTAACCACTTTATTAACAATCTAATTGAGTTATAACAACCATTTGAACTAAAATTGGGTAGCATAACCCTTAGATATACACTTTTCCAAAATTTAAAACCAATGGCAATCCGACGAAATTTCATCGATTAAATTGCCCACAACAACCAGAATAGTTAATATACGATGGTTTGGAAGTTACCTCAAGCTCTCACAAGCTTTTCCCAAAAATGGCAGAAAACCCTAACTTTTATAACACCAAATTTGAGCTTTCCAAACCTTAAAAAACAAAGAGGAGTAGCTTAGGATCGGGGTTATACGCGTTAGGAGCGAAATCGTCAGAGAAATCGGCTTACCTTGTGAGATTTCTTCTTCTCTCTCTCTCTCCAAACCTCAACGTCCTTCTCTCTATTTCAGGTCTGCTGTGCGTGAATGAGCTGAAGATGAAGATGCAAAATATATTTTATAATATATAACATTATGCTTTAATTGTTTAACATTTTTCCAAAATTCCAAAAATGAAGTTTTATGTACATAAACCTTATGTACATGTAACCATGCTCATTAAGCCCAACCAATATTTTCTTCTTTATGCCACATGTAGGAGACACCTAGAGGTCCCTCCCTAGGGTCTCAATTGGTTTCACAACTTGTTCCGGTTACGTATACACGTAAAGTCTCCATTTTGGTCAAAATTGCACTTTTTGCTCAAATTTTTCATAAATTCATATTAAATTGACCAAAATATTCTAAATATATTTTTAACCTTTATTTTCCTTAATTAATTGAAATTAACTTCAATTAATTGAAAAATAATGTATTTTGTGCTATTTTGGAAAAATTACAATTTTGCCATTACCTTTCTAATTCAATTTCTTTTCTTATTTTTCTTTGGCCAATTTCCATCTATTTTTGGACCAAATATGTTCTCTAATATTCCTTCATTTTTGGACCTTAATATTGGGCTTTTTAAATTACCCAAATTAATTCCATAATTATTTTTGCCCAATTTCCATGAAATTGAACATTTATGAAATTCATAAATTTCAAATTCATGAATATTCACCATTTTATTGAATTTCCAAAATAATTATAATATATTTGGTGAATATAAAATTTGGGGTGTTACATTTCCCAGTCGTGAATCACTATTCCGCAGACACGACACAACATATACAATGTCAGGGAACAAAGTTTACAGTGGTTCGGGTGAGTTTACTGTCGATAATCTCAGTTTTAATCACCCATTGTATCTCCATCCTTCTGAGACCCAAGGGACAACCATTATTCAACATATCTTAATGGGCTCTGAAATTTACTTGCTTTGGAGCAAAGCAATGCGCATAGCTCTCCGGGGAAAAAGCAAACTGGGATTCATTGATGGGTCCTGCAAGCGAGAATCACAAGAAACAAGTCTCCAGGAGCAATGGGAGAGGTGCAATGTTGTTATACTCTCTTGGATCATCAATTCAATCTCCAAAGAGCTTGGGAATAGTATCATTTTTTACCAAGACGCCTATCAGGTATGGCTCGAACTAAAAGAACGATTCGACAAGACTTCTAGATCCCGCATTTTTACATTGCATAGAGAGATTCATTCCCTGCGTCATGACTCTGTTTCTGTATCCAATTACTACTGTAGACTTAAAGAATTATGGGAAGAAGAATCTTCTATCTTCCCCATTCCATCTTGCAAATGTAATACGTCTCAAGTTTATGCTGAAATGATTTAGAGACAGAAACTACTCCAATTTCTTATGGGTTTGAATGAGTGTTTCGCAGCTGCCAAAGGTCAAATATTATTGATGACCCCCTTCCTAGTGTTAATCAGGCCTATGCGATGATAGTTGAAGATGAGGCTAAAAAATCCATCGCAAATGCAGTCAAGAGCACGCCTATGGAGGGTGTAGCAGTGACCACTAAAGGTTGAGGTCGGGGCAGAGGAGGTCCAATTCCAGAATGTTCACATTGTCTTAAAAAGGGGTATTCCAGGGATGCTTGCTGGGAACTGGTGGGATATCCCATTGATTTCAAAGGAAAGAAAATGAAACAACCTACTGAAGCAACTACAAACCACCTGGGAGCTGATCAGCCACATGAACAAAAAGCTGTTTTTCAAAAGAATAATGTGACTTCACCTTCATTCAACATGGAGCAGTTTGAACATTTACTAGAGTTACTCAGAAAAGATTCAGAGGCCAATGTGCATGCCCTTACTGGTACTGGTTCAGGTTTGGGATACTCTACTTCCTTTCATACATCTAATAAATGGGTAATTGATTCTAGTGCAACCACACACATGATAGGAGACCTAACACTTTTAGATAAATATAGAATTAATGATGGTATGATTAAAACCATAAGAATTCCTAATGGAGACCGTGTCACAGTGACTCATATAGGGACAGTAAAGCTCACTAGTGACATTACTTTGCATGATGTGTTGTATGCCCATATATTAAAATTTAACTTGGTTTCTGTTCCTAAACTCACTAGAGAACAACAATGCATGGTAGTTTTCTTTCCTGACAAATGTATAGTGCAGGGCCTTCAGGATGGGAAGAAGAAGGCGATTGGTAGCTTATATGAAGGATTATACATGTTGGAATTAAATAGATGTTCTGTTGCTTTGAATTCTATCAATGATATGAAGGATTATACATGCTGGAATTACCTTACTCGCATGTATTTGATATCTTTGCTTGTGTAGTGATGTATGTGATTGCTTTACTTGATTGTGTAAAGCATATTTGAGTAAATGAAGCTTTGTTTTTGTTTTCGCTGTAGCCATAGTCTTGTTGTATGAAACATTGAGCATGCAAAAATGTCATTATGAAGCATACATCTAGTTAAAGCTAACATGTCATACACATAGCATCTATCATGCATGTATTATGGTATCTATTTCCTACTGAGATTATCTCAAATCTCACCCTCCCTTACCAACAATTTAGACAAAAGGAGATAGAAGATATGCTAAGAATAAAGAAAAGAACTGTACAAGAGGATTGCAGTGGTGGAACGAAGACGGGAAGATGTATCCGTTTTATTGGGATGAGTTTAGATACCGTAGAGCCCGATGCGGCTACATGGTTTGTAATTATTATGTATGAACCCCTATGGGGAATTTCTGTAATCATGCACATATTATCAGTATAATTATGTTGTTCATGTGTTGCTCACCGAACCGCATATCATTTTTTCGCGAATACTCTGATAAAGATAAAATTAAAATAAGGGCGTGACATACCCCCCATCCCCCTCCCCTACTTTCAAACTTTTTTTTTTTTTTTGAGGCTAGGGGAGGGGGAGGGGGAGGGGAGAGTAAGGGGGTAAATTACCTTTTTGGGCGGGTCCCTTCCAAAATTTAGCTTTTCATTAAGGGATTTAGGGTTTAGGGTAAATTAAGAAAAACAAACTATGATATAACTTTATTTTTAAATTCGAGGAACACACACACATACTCCAAACCCCTCAACTTTTAGTCACTTGGTCCACAACCTCAACTCTAGTTTGTATTGGTTAAGGTTCCCTTTTGTTTTTTGTTTTTTTTTTCCCACTGAACAGGACAAAAATGAAATTAAGTAACGATAAAAAGTTTTACAGAGAACCAAATGTAACTTTGTTTGATGAGAAATTGAGAATAACTGGAAGTCAGCCTATCAAAAATATCACATCTCTTAAATATGTGTATATGACAATTCAATTTTTTTTTGCCAACAAATGTTACAATTCGATCGTGGAAAATCTAATGTAGCTAATCCACGGATAATTATTTGGCAATGCTTATCAACCATGGACAATTGGAAATGAACATTCTCAACGCTTCTGGTCAGAATTTTCAAAATATTTATTTTTAGTAATATATATTATCCATGGGCTTCAATTATTATTATTTTTATTGTAAATATCATTCGTTTCCCTACCTTTTAGCATTCTTTTATCTTCTCTCGTATAAAAAATGTCAACCCTTAAAGTTGACCCTTTCCAAAAATTAAAAAAAAAAAAAGAAAAGAAAAGAAAGAAAGAAATACCCTTTTCTTTTTAAAAATTGTTTATAATGAATGTAAACCATCAAGGGAGCAAGCAAAATTGGTCTTGGAAGTTAATATGTCATATATATGCTCCCATGATCATTGACTTAAATATAATATTCCGATCTTTTCTGTTAATTATCTTCTTTTTCATCCTATAAATATAAAATTGTTCAACCTCATCGTGCTCTGAAGTATGAATGTCCTCAATGATAAGCCTAATTGTCAAGTTTATTGGCAGCCGCAACAACAACAGTAATCATAATAATCGAACTTGCAATTGTTACTTTATAAAGTCAAAAAAAATGTTCTCATACTAAATATGACACATTGTTAATTACTTAATCATTGAAATGAGTTAAGCAAGCAGGCTTTTCGCTGTTGACAGCATAACTTGTTAAGGTTTATTTATTGTTTTTGTTACAACAATAGAATATTAATTCTGACTAAATTAATGTTTTCATCATAATAGCCCATGGTTTTTCTAGTGCGAACATAACAAATCACGCTCACCTTTTTTTTTTTATTTTGCAAAAAAAAAAAAAAAAAGTGGCGATGCTTTTTCTTCTCATTTTTTTAATTATATATAATATAAAACAGGCACGGACGATGTTTTCGACCAATTCTTTAAGGAAAAAATTACTTATATGTTTCAGATAATAAAATTAAATATATAAAAAATTCATATTCACACGTCAAATTTAATCATCTATATTTACAACTTACAAGTCAAATTTTCACATAAAAATTGATTTTTTTTCAACTTTTATGTATTTAAGGGTTTTTTTTTTTTTTACCTCAGACATATGAGTAATTTTCTCTTTCTCAAAAGTTTCTCTATGCGTTGTTATATATTGTTCGTATTGATGATTTTTCAATACGTACAATGTGATTGGTTTATATGTACTAGTATTTTTCTTATAATATGTTTGACTATTTTATAAAAAATGGTCAAAGATCAGCCACAGGTTGTGGCCACTGAAATCAAATTGCATCAGAAAATAATAGCTATTACAGTAACACTACTATATACATATACATACATATATATATATATATATAGTGAGAGATTCGATACAAAATTTATTAGAAGTATTCATAAGTTTTACATAATAGAGATTATATCTCATTTTATATGTAAAACATAAGCCTAGTAAGTAGTAACAAATAGTTGATGATTTTAGTAATCCATAGAGCTGACAACAAAAGCTGTGATTTTAAAAGAAAAACTTCACAACTTTTGACGAATAAGTAATAGTTTTTAAAATATTTAATTTAATTATCACTCTTGCTTCTTGCATAAGTTTTAAAATTTGTGTTGCATTAGTGCTTCCATTGAGAGACGATTGACTTGAAAAGGCTACTTCAGAAGGTTAGAGTGAAAATAGGCAAGACTATGATCTATGCAAAGCTCATAGCCCAACCTATTTAGAAAATAAGTCATTCTCGAGTGAAAAGAAAAAAACATATAGAAGCTTCAAGTCATGTTCAAAGCTTATTTGATCAAAGTTTGGCACTTAATCTATTTTCACCCATAAATGAGCTAAGATAGGCACAAATAATTACCAAATGAATGTCTTCAATTTTTTTTATTTAAATTATTTTACCCTCAATAAATATAGATTATAAAATAGTTGGGCAATAATTATAAAATGGAGAAAGAAAAGTAAATGGATAGTGGAATAGATATACTTCCTCTAGTCCGATCCAATAATGGCTTAGTCTAAAATATAAGTCATTCATAAGATATTTAATGCAGATTTTCTAACTTTGTCCATGTAATTAATGCTCATTATTTTCAATTCACTCACTCATTAAATTTTCAAACATATTTTTCTATAAGGGTAAAAGTGGAAGAAAAATCCAATTTAAAACATATTGAATGAGTTAACTGTCACTTCTTATATCTTATGAAATAATTAAAGTATGTCCTATATTATGGACCGGAGAGAGTAAGGGACATTTATATAAACTTCTCATATATTTCTCCCTGTTTTCCCTATTATAAACAATAAATAACCAAATTATGCTATCCAAAATATTGATCAATATTAGTCAGAGACAATGAATATGTAAGAAAATTTATTTATTTTTTAAATACCTTTATTTATGTGGAAGAAAATGTGCGATGTGGAGAGAATATGTGGTGGGGAGATAAAAAGTGAGAATAAAATATGAGTAATATGAGTTATTCAACGAGGATAAAATGGGCAAACAACAAACAAATTTTTCAAACGGCCTCTTAGTGTCTCTTTTAATTAGGACATATGCAATGCCTAGAAAGTATCTCTTATAATAAGCAAAGGAGGGAGTGCACATTTATAGAAGTTCGTAACATTGCTTATGAATGATAACAAAGATTTCCTCCATTTGTTTTGATATCTATTATATCTAGAGAAATACTTACATATTTTAGGAATATCATATTATCTGAATTCTATTCAATGAAAATATAACAACTCATTATTTTAATCCTAGTTGGTTGATGAGTCATCTGAAAAATTTCAAATTTTATCTTATTTTTAAGATAAAACATCTTAATTTGAAAAAATAAAACTAAAACAAAATGATCAACCAATATTTTTCTTAAAACCAAAATAAAATTTGATTTTTTTTTTTTTCAAATGAGTCATCAGCTAACTAGGATTAAAATTATTTGAGTTGTTATGTTTTCATTAAACAAAGTTTAGATAATGACGTGGTACTCCGAGAGTATATAAGTATTTCTCATTATACCCATGAGTGTTGGGGTCTTGTAATTCAATGACATCAAACTTTTGGTAAGTTTTGCAAAAGCGTGAGGCTGTTGTCATCAGTTCAAATCCTTTATAATCTCCTGGTCACAATTATAAGCTTCCTATATGTGCGCTCTATATTAATAAAGGTTATCATTACAACTAAAAGTTTTAATTCTGAAGATTTTAATTCTAAAATTAATAATTGTTAACAATATAAGTTAATATATGATTGAGTCTTAATGTAATTTTATCCCCCACAAACTTGATAGTCAATACAAGGGATCTTTCAAAATTGAACCATTTTCTGGAGCCAACTTTGCAGTGTTGTTGCGTAGAAAGGAGTAAGAAAAAACATAGCAGATATATATGGATCGATGTGTTGTCTTTACTATGCATAAATAAAAAGTTTTGTCAAAGATATAATTTTAAAAAAAAGAGTCAGATTAAGCATGTGAAGCCGACGTTTTAACACTTTTTTGACAGAAAGAGCATGGATAAGATCACAAAATAATACAAACTTTTATCTTGCTTTAACACTTTTTTTTTTATTTCTATATAATATTATTTGTTATTATATATATATATATATATTTACTTAATGGTAGAACATCCTTCATGCCCGCATCACTAGAGACAATTCTAATTAATTGCATGGAAATAAAATATTAGTACTAAATTACAAATGAATGATTATTTTAATCTTAATTTGGAGTACGTACTTGATAATAACTCTTATCTGTATATAATTATTTAATTAATATCAAGAAGTCAAAGACAAATAGACAATAATTATCGATACACGAAAGCCGGAAGAATCTTCATTATTAATAATCAATGAGATTGGGCGACTAAACTTGCATATTCAAATTAATTTAATGATAGTTACCACGTCGATGAATGGTCAAATTGATATATAAATTCATTGTGTAATTTTCGGATGCGAACTTGCTATTAATATATATACTATATTTATGTTATTCTTTCCTCTTTTCACATTAGGTTGTGGCGTTGAACAATAATAAAAATTGGGCATTTTTTCCAAATTTATGGTTCAAACATTTCAACATATCTTTCACACACCTTATTGTGTTTTTCTCAAGGTATTAAAACCTGGATCAGGTATTGAACCGGTCAGGGTACTGGGTTAAGGGTCAGTGGATTAAACCGGGGCCAAACTGGAGTTAAACCAGGACCAAACCGATGAGTAATTGAAGATTTTAGGCTTATAGTATGAAATTCTAAAAGAAAAGGTTAAAAAAAATTTTTGAAAATTGGGACCCGGACCGGTCTACTGACCGATTTGGCGGGTTCCGGACCGGACCGGCCAGTCCGGTCTGGGTCTGAGAACCTTGATTTTTCTAAACATAACATTACATCAAATATAATAAAAGTTTGAATGCGGGCAAAATTACAACACGCAAATTATAGGTCCCATTTGAGATAATATTCTTCGAATATAAAGTACATGATTCAAACTATGTAAATAAAAAAGTTACTCCATCCTCTCCCAAAAAAAAAAAAACCTTTTATCCTTATTGCACAAAATAAACTGATGGTTAAAATTAATTAAAACTAATAAATATGTTAAAAATGACATATTTCTTCTAAATATGAATGATAATGTATAATAAATGAATAAATGAAATAGAATTAATTATAAGTGAGGGATAATTAATATAAAGATGTGTATTTAATAGAGATAAAAAAAATAGTTAAAATTTTGAAACACGAGAAAAAATTTATTTATAAAAATGACCAACTCTAAAAAAACAGCTACTTATAAAAAAGATACGAGGTAGTATATTATAAAAAAGTTGCAGGCAAAAAAAAAAAAAAGTATATTATAAAAAAGTTATAAATGGTAGTATTAGTCGCTAAATACAGTCAAATGTCAAATTGTATATAAAAAGTTGAGATGATGTCAAATAGTATATAAACAAGTGTACGGCAACTAAAATCATACGGATATTTTTGTAACTTGAGAAATAAAAAATATGTACTATAAATGTATCAAAAAGTATATAAAATTTAAGGAAAATGAACTGAAATAATATAAAATTTTAAATGTTAACATTATCTCAAATAAGCAGCAATGCATATTAAAATATATATAATTTTTTTTCTCTTATTCAAATGTATATTCTCAATGATTATTTTAAAAGTGCATTTTTAATTATTTTTATTTTGCTAAAAAAATTCCATTCACAATTCTTCTACCTGTGTTCTTACCAAGTATTAAAACTCGAACCGGGTATTGAACCGGTCGGGGTACTGGGTTAAGGGTCAGTAGGTCAGACCGGAGTCAAACCGGAGCTCAACCCGGGCCAAACCGGTGAGAAATTGAAAATTGTAGACTTATTAGTATGAAATTCTAAAAGAAAAATTAAAAAAATTGATTTTTAAAAAAATAAAAAATAAAAAACCCAGACCGGACCGGGTCACCGGACCGAACCGGTCTGATGACCGGTTTGGCGGTTCCCGGGCCGGACCAGCCGGTCCGGTCCGGTTCTGGGAACAATGGTTCTTACACAAAAGCATGTCACAATCATTTTCCAAGCACAACATGACATGTACAAAGTTTGCGTAAATAATATATAAACAATAATTAAATATAAATGTGTACTATTCATTGAATTGGAGGAATTCGGGCAAGCAAGAACAAAATATATTATTAAGAAGTGGCATTATAAAAATTATTATCGTGTGAAGGGCTACACATACCCCAAAATTACGTAAAGTCCAACTGTTCCTTCCAATCTATAACCTCTTCCTACATCAAACAAAATCCTTGAAAATCTCAATTTATTTAATTTGTAAACAAATCTTAACGCGTTGATTATTCTTTTTTAATTCACCATTCAATGTTATTGATCATTTTCTACTGAGAACGTCCCTTTCTAGAGTATTCTTTACACACACACACATCTTAACCCATTTAACCCTTTTGACAAATCTTAACCCATTTAACCCTTCGTTACTTGTTAAAATTTATTTGAAAAGTTAAATCTGCAAGCAAGTATAGCACTCTTTTTCGCCTGTGATCTGTAACACCCCAAATTTTATATTCACCAAATATATTGTAATTATTTGGGAAATTCAACAAAATGGTGAATATTCATGAATTTGGAATTTATGAATTTATAAATGTTCAATTTCATGGGAAATTGGGCAAAAATAATTATGGAATTAATTTGGGTAATTTAAAAATCCCAATATTAAGGTCCAAAAATGAAGGAATATTAGAGAAAATATTTGGTCCAAAAATAGATGAAAATTGGTGAAAGAAAAATAAGAGAAGAAATTGGAATAGAAAGGTAATGGCAAAATCGTAATTTTGCCAAAATAGCACAAAATAAATTATTTTCCAATTAATTGAAGTTAATTTCAATTAATTAAGGAAAATAAAGGTTAAAAATATATTTAGAATATTTTGGTCAATTTAATATGCATTTATGAAAATTTGAGCAAAAAATGCAATTTTGACCAAAATTGGGACTTTACGTGTATACGTAACCGGAACAAGTTGTGAAGCCAATTGAGACCATAGGGAGGGACCCCTAGGAGTCTCCTACATGTGGCATGGAGAAGGAAATATTGGTTGGGCTTAATGGGTATGATTACATGTACATAAGTTTATGTACATAAAAACTAGTTTTTGAATTTTTGGAAAATTAATAAATAATTACATGTTATGCAATATATAAGATAAAGTAACATCATCCTCTTCATATCAGCCCTAAACCGACGTATTCAGCTGGAGCAAAGGTGAAAAAAACGTTGAGAGCTCTTGGAGGAAGAAAGAGAAGAGAACTCGCGAGGTAAGGCAATTTCTTCGGTAAATTCTTACCTAACGCGTATAACTCCGCTCCTAAGCTATCCTTCTACGTTCTTCAAGGTTTGTGGAGCTCAAATTTGGGTGTTCAAGGAGTTAGGGTTTTCTGCCATTTTTGGGAAGAGCTTGTTGGAGCTTGAGGTAACTTCCAAACCTTCGTATATTAACTATTCTGGCTGTTGTGGGCAATTTAATCGGTGAAATTTCGCCGGATTGCCATTGGTTTTAAATTTTGGAAAAGTGTATATCTAAGGGTTATGCTGCCCAATTTTAGTTCAAATGGTTGTTATAACTCAATTAGATTGTTAATAAAGTGGTTAGGAGTAGAAAGGAACGTGTTTACGGAGCCGAAATCGTAAAACCCCGATTTTTCTTGGAAAACACAATTATTTCGGCCAGGGATGTTTGAGGGCCTTAGAGTTGGATTTTCAATGATTTGATGATTCCATTAGATTCAGTGGGCAAAAATAGGTGGGGTTACAGTTGGGCACTTTTTCAGAAAAGGCTGAGAAAGCATAATTACGGAAACGCCCCTAACACCCTAAAAGTAGGGCTGCCAAGGGCAATTTCGTAATTTGACATTGAATTTGGTAATTTTGAGTCCGGAAATGGATTCCTTGGATGAAAATATGTCAGGATAGCCATAGTCAAAAATTTGAAAAAACGTGCCATCGGGCCGGGTACGGCGGGGCCGGGGTCCCGGGGGCATTTTGGTAAATTTTCACCATAGGCTAATATAACCACAAGAAACACTATGGAAGTGTCTAAAATGATACTTGGATAGGTTATGACCTATTTCTTGTATATTTGATGTTTTAGGACCGAGTTGGACACCTTTAGTTGACACGTTTTACGAGGCGGGCCCTTTGAGACAGGAAAGAGGTTAAGGTAGGGACTACTATCTCTCATATACTATATGACTATTTGTATGATGCATGTTACTGTATTTTGTGATCTGAACACGTGCTGGAGGCACATTACCTAGCTGTGGTCTAGGACCTAGCTGAGGTACACTGGTCTTACCTAGCTGTAGTCAAGAACTCGGCTGAGGCACATGCAGGGGTTTCAACGGGTTAGTTGGCCCTGAATTTTGTGTACACACACGGATGATATGAATTTTCATTTTACTTGATACGGTGCATTGCATATTTAATTTTCGCATTTTATATGTTGATCGTATGTTTCTACTGAGATTCCTTGGAATCTCACCCCTTTTTCTAATCAAAATGTCTCAGCGGGTGCCAGTGGCTCGAAAGCCAAGGATGCAGAGAAGGGAAACTGACGGACACGTTTCTCAAGATGAATACAGTGGTTGTATAGTCTGTATGTGAAATAGTTTTGGGAACATACTGTACATATTTGTCATTATTATCGACTTCTGCTCTGTTAATGACTGTCTGTAAACAAATACTTATTATCAGTATAACTGTACTTTTCTGTTTGCCTATGGAACTTGTTCATTATTGCCCTGCGCATATCAAAATGGAAACGGGTGTTGACATGATCCCTCTCATATCGCGTTGGCTAGAGCCAATCTATGTAATTAATAATTATATTTTGACCCGCAATCGATGAATTAATAATAAATAAAGCAATAATATAATTGGTTTAAATGGGTTTTATTTTGAATGAATGAGATTGAGAAAATTAAAATATCCCAATCCCAATTAAGACAATATACATGAAAGTCGGGAGAGCTCTTATTCCAAATTTCCAATATCTCAAGTGCAACAAGAAAATTGAGTTCGAAACCTAATGAAATGGTTCGTCTGATCACTGGTAAGTTGTTTAAATGAAGAGACAAGTGAGAGAAAAATAGAGAAAGTAATACTATGAAGAAAAACTTTTAAAAATGGTAAAAAGAAAATTATTATTTTTGAGAATTTTTCCTTCTAATATTTTTTCTCCTCTAATTTTGTCTTCATTTAAACTTGGGGTAAGTTTCGGTGAGAGTGCATTCTATGAATTTGGTTACTAATTGCAAGTAGTGTTGGGATTGGGAAAAACCTATGTATGGTTTTGTTTGGGGGGGGGGGGGGGGCCTATGGATCGTGGGGACAAAAATTTTAGGGGTGTGTGTGTGTGTTCCATATTGTCAAAATGTAAATAGCGCGAACCCAAAATTTTGAACTTTATTGATTGGGAACTATGAAGACATACCCGTGAATCATTTAAATCTTTGACTTAATAAGAAGGATATACAATTAAGTTTTTTGCAGGGTTATGTAACCTGGACCGGACATGCTGTTCCGGCCCGGAAACCAACGAACCGGCAGGTAAGCCGGCCCAGTCCGAGTTACTATTTAAAAAAAATTTTAATTTTTTCTTTAGAATTTCATACTATAAATTTAAAATTTTCAATTTTTCACCGGTTTGCCCGCGGTCTGACCCACTGACCCTTAACCCAGTACCCCGACCAATTCAATACCCGATCCGGGTTTTAATACTTTGGTTTTTTGTTTTGGCTAGAAATATATAATTTGGGGGAAATTAATATGAGATCCTAATGAATAAACTTAATTACTAAAAAATCTTAAGGACAAGTAAGGCTTACCCTAAAACTTGTCATTGCATATTTATCAGTTATCAATGTGATTTTTTTGGTAATTATGTCTCTTCTTTGAGACTTTATAGTAATTCTCTCATATATATATATATATACATATAATTTTAGTAAGGATGGGAAGGAAGTTTATGCCAGAGTTTTGAAGGCTAATGATGAGCTGTAAAAGAACAAAAAATATATATAAGGCTAAATATCTTAAGTGATCTTTTAATTTTCCCAATTTTAGGAAAACGAAATTTGATTCAAGTTTTATGTTATGTATATTATTAACAAACTATAAATAGGACCTTATATATACAGAAATTTGGTTATTAGGAGTGTGTGTGCATGCATAAACTTATTATTGGTACATGGACGGAGTTATGAAATCAAACAAATTTATAGGAAAGAGTGATGAAATTGAAAAATAAAAGACGTACAAATGGAGATAATGAGTTGATGATAATAAAAACAATGTGAACATGATTACATTAGAAGTTAACACAACTCTGGCTAGAGGCATCTCAGCGTTGGCTGTTAATTGACTTTGAATAATCAAATGACAAAAAACCTCGGAGGAGGGAATAATCTCAGCATATGCTCTTTTAATTTGTTTCTATATATATCGTCTTCACATTGAAACCCTCTACCTCCATTATTTCCATCCATATATATATCCATCACTTTCTCTCTCCCTCTCTCAAACCTTCTGATCTTCTCCTTTGTATGAACCAGGTAACTCTCTCTCTCTCTCTCACGGGGTGAATTTAGAAAAAACCTATAAGAATAGTTCCGTGTGAAGTAGGGGGCTAGTGATTGGGGAAAAAAAGATGAGTTTGTCCATGCGTGGGGCTAACCTAGAAGGTGATGAGGCTGTGAAAGTTATATGTATGGTAGCCAATAGGTGCTCAAAATTATTATTATTATTCTTTTCCCTAGCTAGCTGATAATTTTGACTCGTTCTTTCTTCTGTTTCATTTTCCTCTCTCTCACTACCCCACACCAATTGTTCTTGTCTTTCTCTGTTTTCTTCCCCTTAACTTCATTTTCCACACTTTGGTTTCACATGTATAAAGAACATAAACGCGTTTTTTAAATAAAAAATCACAGCAAATTCCTAACAAAAAAAATAATATAAAAAATCTCGTAACTTATTAATAATAACAAGTAAAAGTGGAAAATATGACTAGTCGGATATTATTTTTTTTAATATGACTAGTCGGATATTATTTTTTTTAGTTGGATATTTCGTGTAATTCCCCCAGATTATGCCATACGTCAATAAAATTTGTTGGAAAAAAGTGACCATATTGTGTTGCTGTTTAATGTAAGTTTTCAAAATTCGAATCAGTCACTAAACCGGTCGGGGTACTGGGTCAAGGGTCAGTGGATTAGATCAGAGTCAAACCGGAGTTAGACTGGTGAGGGAGGGAAGATTTTAGAATCATTTATATGAAATTTTAAATAAAATAATAAAAAAAATTAAAAAAATATGGTCAAACCGTGAGAAAATCAATCAAACCGAGCAAAAATCGGTCGAACCGAGATCAGTTATCATATCATCCCGGTCGGACCGATCGGTCCGATTCGGCCCCCAGAACACTGGTTTAATGTCAAAGTCTTCGCCTAACAAATAATGCGAAAATCAAGCCCGCCACAGACAAGTTGGGCTTTGCAATTAACAACAACGAAGTCAATGTCTTCTTCTTTCTTTCCTTCTTCCCTTGTTGAATCACAGGCCATGAATATCTATATATACACACACGCTTATATATATGCCCCTTTGTGTATATAATTGAGACTCAATTTTTGGTAACTGTGTCAGGATTTTTGAGACTGGCTGTTGGCTATGGCGCAAGATAATGTGCTTAACGCCCTTGATGTGGCCAAGACGCAATGGTACCACTTCACAGCTATCGTCATCGCCGGCATGGGCTTCTTCACCGACGCTTACGATCTCTTCAGCATCGCCAACGTCACCAAGTTGTTGGGCCGTATTTACTATACCAAAGAAGGGTCGCCGAAGCCGGGGAGTTTGCCGCCGGGCCCGTCCATGGCCGTCAACGGCGTCGCTCTCTGTGGGACTTTGGCCGGTCAGATTTTCTTCGGTTGGCTCGGCGACAAGTTGGGCAGGAAGAAAGTGTATGGGATGACTCTTGCTCTTATGGTCGTCTCTTCTCTTGCTTCTGGTCTCTCCTTTGGTCACACCCCAAAAGGCGTTATCTCCACTCTCTGCTTCTTCCGATTCTGGCTCGGCTTCGGAATCGGCGGCGACTACCCTCTCTCCGCCACCATCATGTCCGAATATGCCAACAAGAAGACTCGTGGAGCCTTTATCGCCGCCGTCTTTGCTATGCAAGGTTGGTTTTTCTTAATTACTTCCCTTTTCTCCTAATTTGGATCCAACCTCGTCCCACCAGACCAAAGGGTCTTTGACGATTACTCCCTTAATTTGCTCTAAATTAAAAAATCAATTAATTACTTTGGATAGCAATCAATTAAAGCGTTTTCTAAAAAAATGTTATTTACGATTTTTTCAGGGTTCGGAATTTTGGTCGGAGGAATTGTTTCTCTCATTGTCTCCACCGCGTTTGACCACGCATACAAGGCTCCGCCATACAAGGAGAACCCAATAGCCTCTCTTCCGCCACAAGCCGACTACGTCTGGCGTATAATTCTGATGTTCGGGGCAGTGCCGGCAGCCATGACCTTCTACTCGCGAGCGAAGATGCCGGAGACGGCGAGGTACACCGCTCTGGTGGCCAAGAATGCAAAACAAGCGGCTCTCGACATGTCAAAGGTGCTCCAAGTCGAACTTGAAGCTGACGAGCAACAAAAACCATCAGAAAGAATCAGCAACAACAACAACTTCGGCTTGTTCAGTCGTGAATTTGGTCGCAGACATGGGCTTCACTTGCTCGGAACATGTGCCACCTGGTTCTTACTTGATATCGCATACTACAGTTCAAATCTTTTCCAGAAAGATATTTACACGAACATCGGATGGCTTCCTCCGGCGGCTGAAATGAACGCAATTCATGAAGTGTACAGGGTGGCAAGAGCACAAGTACTCGTCGCATTTTGCGGTACCGTGCCGGGATATTGGTTCACGGTGGCGTTTATAGACATATTGGGAAGATTCTTCATCCAGCTTATGGGTTTCTTCTTCATGACTGTCTTCATGTTCGCTCTCGCAATCCCTTACGATCACTGGCTCAAGCACAAAGCAGGGTTTCTTGTCATGTACGGATTGACCTTCTTCTTCGCTAACTTTGGTCCTAACGCCACCACTTTCATCGTGCCGGCCGAGATATTCCCGGCGAGGCTGCGGTCGACTTGCCACGGGCTGTCAGCGGCTGCTGGAAAGGCCGGGGCGATCGTGGGGGCGTTCGGGTTCTTGTATGCATCACAGAGCAAAGATCCGACGAAGACTGATGCAGGATACCCAACAGGGATTGGGATGAAGAATACTCTGATAATACTGGGTGCGATTAACTTTGTTGGTATGCTGTTCACTTTCTTGGTTCCTGAAGCTAAGGGAAAATCATTGGAAGAGGTCAGCAGAGAAAATGAAGAAGAAGAAGCTGATCAGCCTGCTGCAACTTCAAGAACCATTAATCCAGTGTGATCCATGGTTCGGATCGGATCGATCCATGTGGAATTCAATTAGCAATCAATGAAACGTTTTGTCTATCTAGTGTGTTTGTTGTGTCTGCAAGTATTTGATCAGTTCAGAGTTACAGATTCGAAAATGGTGTGCAAAAGTATATATATATATATATATATATATATATATATATATATATATATATATATATATATATATATATATATATGCAAGTTTAGTTTAGTTTAGTAATTTTTTTTGTATACTTTTGGCTTTATATGTATTGATTCTAATCAGAATCACATTTCAAAACTTCTTGTAAGAAAAAATACTTTTGTTGTCTGATCTTGACTTTAATTTCCAGTAGAGGCATCGTGTTTATGCTTGAGCTTTGTAGGCCAAGGCCAAATATGCAACTATTTCTTTCTCTCTTCCTCCATCTCTGTTTTTTTTGGTGATATATATATATTCACATATTTTTGTTGCGTTGATTTTAAAAAAAAAAACATTAAATTACATTATTCAAAGCATTGGCTTTAGTGGAATTAGAAAAGTGTTGAGACAAGGATTATATATTATTTTAGGTATAATAATTTGGGTTTCATCATCAGGCAAATGACCAGCTGCCAGCTCGTTCAGGAAACTTAATAGTTGACCATATAATTGAGAACTTTTTTTTAAGTTAGAAAAAAAAGAAAAGAAATTCAATATGTATTGTAGAATGAGGGGTAGAGTATAGTGTAACTGCAGCATGTGGAGCTTGGATTTCAAAATCACATGGTGCTTTTATTGTCCCAAGAATTGAAAATTAATTTAATAATATATATAAATAAATAACTAGGGGCTCAACAAACCATTAATTGGCATTACACAGGATGCAACCAATTTAATTATAACCAAAACCTCGACGTATCTCGCATTCACATGCATAATGCTCCACTTTGATTGGGTGTGTGTATGACATTAAAAAAACTTTGGCCCTGGAAAGTAAAGATTCTGAATGAAATTAAATTTGTAGTTTGGTGGCATGAAAATGTCCTTGTGATTGAGTCTTTTAATCCCACTTGTAACATAATGTTTTGAAGGCTGGATCAGACTGACTGGTCCGGTTAGGGAACTAGGGAACCAACCGAGAAACCAGTTCAGCCTGGGGTCCGGTCCGGTTGAGCAATTTAAAAAAAATTGATTTTTTTAAATTTTTTCTTTAAAATTTCGAATTAATAAGCCTAAAACACTACTATAAAAAAATAAAGCTGTGACACTTATATTTGAATTAACTGTGGCGCTTTGTAAATGCCACATATCAAGACGCCACTAAAAAAAGTTCCAAACGCCACATCATATATATGTTTTTAAAAAATAAAAACACTTTCTGTGACACTTCTTTAAAGAAATGCTACAAAAATTCAATAATTATTTTTTAAAAAAATATTTTCATATTTTTCTTTTAGAACCTTATGATTATTATTTTTTGATCAAAAGAACCCCATAATTATAGTTGACAACACACTTTAAATACATTTTCATATCCAAGACAATATGAAAAAAACAAATCACAATCAAATAACTCCAAAATGATATAAATTAACAAATAACTAATTTACAAAATCACTATTAAGTAAAATACAAGTGTTAAAAATAAATAATTATTTTACTTTTGCAAATCATCAATGTTAATAATTACTACAACAACTAAAAATTATAACTATTAAATAAATACAACTTATATATAATAACATTTAATTTTATCTCATTTATTTTTTAACATATAAAAATGAGAATAATTTTTTCAGGAATAAAATGAGAAAAGAAATTTCAGAAGCATTCTTCATCAAGGAAAATTAGAACAATTAAAAGATGAAAACTTGAAAGTATGATCGTTCTTTACCAACACTGCAATTGATAAAACAATACAAACAACATTCCCTCCATTATAAAAAAAACCAAAGATTTCTTCTCTTGTAGAAACATATGCAACATAATAGTAAGAAACTATTATTCAAAATAAACTGATAAGCTATATATGTGATATAATGCAGCTAAAATAGCAATTAGACAAAATAAACTTACTACTTCGTGGCTAATACTAAGTTGGACGACGCAGATATAAAATTCGAAGCTTAACATAAAAATAATGGAAAAAGAAACAAGTGAAGAAAGAGAGTGCGTGCGTGCGTGAAGAAAGGAAGTGTCACCATCCTTATAAGATTCAAGGAAGGAAAAGCAATTGAAGATCTATTATTTATAGATGTAAAAATTTGGCATACCACAATTTTTTCAAAAGAAAATCCTCATAAAGGTGATGAGTGACAAAAGAATAAGGAGAAAGTGTCGATCAAAGTGGAGACGGTGATGAATGACAAAAAGAAAAAAAGGAGAAAATGTGAGGACTAAGAGGATAAGAAGTGATGATATGTGTTAGATGGGGAGTGGAGACTAAGAGGATAAATGTGATAGAAGCAGATTGCAGGAGAAAGAATAATTTGAAAAAAAAATAAAAAAAAAATACTTTGTGTGGCTCTTCGTAAGCCAAGTGTCACACACAATACGTAGCAGTTGTGACACTTCCTTAAACAAGCGCCACCTAATGTCACCAAACAGCTGTGACATTTCCTTAAGGAAGCGCCACCTAAAGTGTTTTTTTTTTAAAAAAAAATTAAAAATCTAGAAAGAAGCTGTAGCACTTCTTTAAAGAGTACCACAAAAGGTGTGCCACTAATCTCTATTTTTGTAGTAGTGAAATCTTCAATTTCTCACCGGTTTGGTCCCGGGT
The DNA here is from genome assembly GCA_963855925.1 of Inga laurina. Taxonomy (NCBI): domain Eukaryota; kingdom Viridiplantae; phylum Streptophyta; class Magnoliopsida; order Fabales; family Fabaceae; genus Inga; species Inga laurina. The sequence continues at coordinate 5,183,697 of OY979706.1, read as the reverse complement.
TAGCTTCGGTTTGACTCCGATAAGACCCATTGACTCTTGACCCAGTATCCTGATCGGTTCAGTAGATAATCCATGTTTCACAACTTTGGTAACATTAGTATATGTTACATATAGATAGGGTCGGAAAAATGGGACGAGCCCGTCAGGCCTGCCCGTTTATGCCCTGGCCCGTTAAGGGCCGAGCTTATAAATTGTAGCCTCTAAAGGAAATCGTGCCTTAAAAGGCAAGCCCTATGGGGCCGAGGACTTAAAAGAACCGGCCTTGCAGGGCCTCGGGTTGGCCCATTAAGCCTATTTTTTTTGTTTGGAAAGGGAAACTGTGTTGCCTTTTTGAATTGCCTTATTGAATCTATGTGTCACTCTGTCCTCATATTGTATAGAGTATGATTTTTGAATATACTGTTTTGCCTAATTGAATCATACTGTGATTTTTGAGTATATTGTTTTGCCTATTTAGAATAAAATCATATTGTATATTGTTCTGTCTAATGAAATATGATTTTTGACGAACGTTGTAATTATTTGACTACTTGAGCCTACTACTCACAGTGAAGCACAATCAAATGTCCTTGAAATTGATGATAGTGACGAAGAAGATGAAAATGATAGTCGTCATACTCATGTTGCTAGAGGTTAGAGTGTTTAGCTTCTTGCCTTCTTATGCTTTGGCCTTTATGTGAGTTATTTATGGACATGATTTTATCTTTAATTATATATTAATAGCTGTGTTTGTTTGTTGCATGAGACGTGTTGTTTAAACTTTAATGTTGACAACATTTATGTGTTAAATTAGACCTTTAATCGTTGTTATTTACTAATTATGTCTCTCTAAAAAAGTAAAAAAAATAGTTAAATATTGTGAAAAGAACTTCCCAGCCCTAGTCTACATGCTCTCAAGTCGGACTTTGAAAAAATGCAATTTTTCTGATCCCGAATTTAAAAGTGCTGGCCCTTTTAGGCATTAACCTATTAAAAGTCGACCTTGATTCCCAACTCTAATTACATACAGCTTAATCTAATTCAAAGAAGGTAAAATTAAAAAAAAAAAAAAGGTAAGGTTTTGAATGGGATGAGATGAAAGATAAGTATGAAGAATTACAAATCAGCAAAGTAAAGTCTTTCCATCATTTCCCTTTTCTTTTAGGGAAAATCACTGTCAGGTCCCAAGGAAGCAAAATATTGTCAGAAAAGTCCCAGGAAAAACTGAAATATCTGAAAAGTCCCTAGGGACTTTTCTGATATTATTTTCCAATGTAAAATGACACACATACCCCTCTTGTTAATGTAAAAGTGGAAGCTTCAGAAAGAGGAGGGAAGGCGCAAGTTTTTTTTCGGAGACACAGAAACGACGCGAAAGGGACTGGTGTGAACTCCAACATTGAAGGGATCAAGTGTAATGTTGAAGTTCTTGGTAAAGGATCAAATTTGCAAGCTCCACGTACTGATACAGAGGTAGAACATGAAACTGAATTTTTTGTTTTTGGTTCTGTGTGATATTTGGATAAAGTGAAATTGAATGATGGTGAAAGGTTGCTGCTTGGGGCCAATAGTGGACAAAGTGGTAGGAGGTAGATGAGTAATAACATGATTTAGGTAAAGTTATGAGCTTGAGCATTGTAGTTGGGATTTGAATGAGGTTGGGTAGTGTTAATGTCATAATGCTCTGTTTTTTGGGGAGGTGACAGAGGAAATGATACCTTTAAAGTGGGAATGGCTGATTTTCAGGTTGGTGGGGTGCTATGAAAATTGTGATATGGGAAGAAATTTAATTGTTGTTAATTCGTGCAGTTGGTGTTGTTAATATAACTGAAGTAGTTGTTAATACAGTAAATGGGTTTGGGTGTCATAATGCTCTGTTATTGGAAAACAAAACAGAGAAAGTTGGAAAATGAGGTTGCATTAGTTGTTTAAATTTGCATCAGTTGCATTAGTTGTGAAAAAAACTCATTATGTTGTGAAAACATACATTAGGAGTTGTGAAAATTTGCATCAGTTGCTGTCAAATTTTGCAGCAGGAATTGAAATAAAATAGGCATTATAAGTAGTCAAAATCATGGGTTCCTTAGGTGACAGTGGTGAGGTGTGCACTTTATAAAGTCATAGGAGACTTACCATTCACTTGTGCATGTGTCTAACGTACTTCATACAATAGGCTAACGACTTGTCAACCACTTGATAAAATATGCTACAATTCAGCTGTTGTGAGTAGCCTAATCAGAAGTATTGCTGCAGTCACGCGATGAGGTTGTGAAAGGAACTGAAAGGGTTGTTAATGAACGCTTTACAGGTTATAAATAGCTCAACTGGTAACAGTTAAGGTGAGAAAACGTAGTGTCAGAGAGAAACGATGGGTGGAGGTTGTGAATTGAACTCAAAAGGTTGTTAATGAACGCTTTAAGGGTTGTAAATAGCTCATTTGACAACACTTAACGTCAGAGAACGTTGTCAGAGCGAAACGAGGGGGAGGTTGTTAATTGAACTCAAAAGGTTGTTAATGAACGCTTTACGGGTTGTAAACAGCTCAATTGGCAACACAACGTCAGAGAACGTTGTCAGAGCGAAACGAGGGGGATGTTGTGAATTGAACTTAAAAGGTTGTTAATGAACGCTTTACGGGTTGTAAACAGCTCAATTGGCAACACAACGTCAGAGAACGTTGTCAGAGAGAAAGGAGGGGGAGGTTGTGAATTGAACTTAAAAGGTTGTTAATGAACGCTTTACAGGTTGTAAACAGCTCAATTGGCAACACTTAACGTCAGAGAACGTTGTCAGAGCGAAACGAGGGGGAGGTTGTTAATTGAACTCAAAAGGTTGTTAATGAACGCTTTAAGGGTTGTAAATAGCTCATTTGGCAACACTTAATGTCAGAGAACGTTGTCAGAGCGAAACGAGGGGGAGGTTGTTAATTGAACTCAAAAGGTTGTTAATGAACGCTTTACGGGTTGTAAACAGCTCAATTGGCAACACTTAACGTCAGAGAACGTTGTTAGAGAGAAAGGAGGGGGAGGTTGTGAATTGAACTTAAAAGGTTGTTAATGAACGCTTTACGGGTTGTAAACAGCTCAATTGGCAACACTTAACGTCAGAGAACGTTGTCAGAGCGAAACGAGGGGGAGGTTGTGAATTGAACTCAAAAGGTTGTTAATGAAAGCTTTACGGATTGTAAACAGCTCAATTGGCAACACTTAACGTCAGAGAACATTGTCAGAGCGAAACGAGGGAGATGTTGTTAATTGAACTCAATAGGTTGTTAATGAACGCTTTACATGTTGTAAATCAGCGCTTCAAGTGTTGTAAAACGGAAATCAGGTGTTATCGCTGCTGGTTCGCCGGGGGGTACCAACAACGAACGAGGTCAGAATAGGCCATTTTTTATGTCATTTTGCTTTTGTTTCGCTGTGGCGAAGCAAAAGCAAATCGCCACACCTTGAAGTTGTAAAACAAACTCATCAGGTTGTTAATAAATGCTTTCAGCATTGTAAACACAACATTTTTCATACGTAACATTACAAAACTTCGTTCCAATCAGAAACATGTGGCCGATTGTCAAACACATTCAACATGGTGTTAATAAACGTTTTACAACTTGTTAAACACATCACTTCCTCTGTTTCCTTATTAACAACCACTACTGTTATATTAACAACTACTACTATGCAAATTAACAATAATTTATTTTTTTTCCATATTAGCATTTTCATAGCACCCCACCACTTCAAACACACCACTTTCTCTGTTTCCTTTCCCAAAAATAGAGCAAAATGGCGCCCAAACCTCATTTTTTGTATTAACAACTACTAGAGTTATATTAACAACCTCCACTGTGCGAATTAACAACAACTTATTTTTCTTCCATATCATCATTTTCATAGCACCCCACCACCTCAAACACACCACTTCCTCTGTTTCCTCTCCCAAAAACAGAGCACCATGGCGTCCAACCCCGTTTTCCGTATTAACAACTACTACTGTTATATTAACAACCTCCACTGTGCGAATTAACAACAACTTATTTTTCTTCCATATAATCATTTTTATAGCACCCCACCACCTCAAACACATCACTTCCTCTGTTTCCTCTCCCAAAAACAGAGCATCATGGCGTCCAACCCCGTTTTCCGTATTAACAACTACTACTGTTATATTAACAACCTCCACTGTGCGAATTAACAACAACTTATTTTTCTTCCATATCATCATTTTCATAGCACCCCACCACCTCAAACACACCACTTCCTCTGTTTCCTCTCCCAAAAACAGAGCACCATGGCGTCCAACCCCGTTTTCCGTATTAACAACTACTACTGTTATATTAACAACCTCCACTGTATGAATTAACAACAACTTATTTTTCTTCCATATCATCATTTTCATAGCATCCCACCACCTCAAACACACCACTTTCTCTGTTTCCTCTCCTAAAAACATAGCACCATGGCGTCCAGCGTCGTTTTCCGTATTAACAACTACTACTGTTATATTAACAACCTCCACTGTGCGAATTAACAACAACTTATTTTTCTTCCATATCAGCGTTTTCATAGCACCCAACCACTTAAAACACACTACTTCCTCTGTTTTCTTTCCCAAAAACAGAGCAAAATGGCGCTCAAACCTCATTTTTCGTATTAACAACTACTAGAGTTATATTAACAACTACTACTGCGGAAATTAACAACAACTTAATTTTTTCCCATTTCAGCGTTTTCACATCACAATGAGGTTGGACTATTCATCATTATCATCACCTTCATCCCTTCCTTATTTAAAAATGGCGGAAGCTTGAGATCAAAAAAATCCCACCACCTTCCTTCCATCTTCTTCTTCCTTCTATCTTACTTCTCATCCCACAAATCTTTCACCACCTCAAAGCTTCACCCTCCACCAATGCAAAAACTGAATCTGCAGATATTAAGAAGAGATTTGCGATTTGAAAACGTTAGAGAAAGTGAGCTGAAAACGTGAGAGTGAGCTGAAATAGAAGAGGGGCATGTGTGTAATTGGACTTTAGAAAATAATATCAGAAAAGTCCCTAGGGACTTTTCAGATATTTCAGTTTTTCTTGGGACTTTTCTGATAATATTTTGCTTTCTTGGGACCTGACAGTAATTTTCCCTTTCTTTTATCCTACGCTAAACAGGACCTTATTTTCTCTCTCTACAAATTAAACGTCATATCAATAAAAATTGGTCCAATTGATAAAAAAAGTTAGTTTATAACTATAGTGTGAGTTCAAATTTCATAGATGTGAGGATCTTATTGATGAACGATCTATAAATACCACTGTGAGCACTTTTTAAACCCGAAGGCAAGCTTTGACCCAAATAGACCTTTGGGATCAAACTCACCTAAACTTTTTTATAGCAAAAAATAAAAATAAAAATGTCATATGCTTAAATTAGCATTTTCATCCTTTATTTCGCTGTTTTTCAATATCACGGACGTTTTGCATGTCAAACTCATTATTTTGAAATCAAAGTCATCGAATGGGATAGGGAAGAGGAAATTTCGACGGAAATACGGATATATTATAAAATCCGAAAGTTATTAAATAATAAATATTTTCATAATGTTGAAAAAAAAAAAAGGTTAGCTCTCATTTTGGCCAGCAATATATAGAAGAGGAAGACGAAAAAAAGGGAGTGGATTAGGTTAGAAGATACACGACAGACAGTATTGTTTTACATATGAAACGCGTAGATCGATCAACACAACGTTGAATTTAAAACGTAACTGTTACGTTGAACAAAACAAGACAACAAATAATAGAGAACTAATTAAATATCAATATCTAATAGTATAATAATAATACGTTATATCCCTCATTCCCTCCTCAATAATTGATGCCTTCAATATTTTACATGAACAAAAACTATAGTATGGCCGTCTCAGAAGCCATGAGTCACCTCTTTAAGGAACTAGCAGAAAAAGGTTTATTATATAATCATTTGAACTTAACTCGAACTTGGAAACACAAGTGTGTGTTTGTGTGTGTCAAAGCGCACTCTCTCTAATATCTCTATATAATATTCCTCAATTTTTTGCTAGTCTATATAATATTCCTCATATTTTTAATATAATAACTACTTAACTAATTAATTTTAAGTAAATCAATGACATAAAATAAAGGGATAATCCCTGAAAAGGAACTTGGAAATTGGAAAATGACAGATGAGTTTTTTTTTTTTTTTTTACCAAAAGTTGATTAGAAAATGTCAAAACATGATAAGAAATTCTCAACTTTTTTCTTGCAAAATGACTTATCTGTCATTTCCCAATTTACAATTTCCTTTTTAGAGATTCTTCCTGAGATAAAGTACTTAATTATAATAAATGTGGTTTGATTTTTCTAATATTACTGAATAATATTAGATTATATATCAATTTATGTATAAAAAAATTAGTTTGAGAATAATGATAAATATTAAAGTTAAAATTGATTTACGCCGTATACTTAGGATTAAGACGAGTTTTAAGAGGGGAGGGTATTATTAATTATTGATGGAAATGTAAATGCATTAATGTTAGAAAATGATGGATCACTGGTTATAGTCTTGTTTGTGATGAGTTGCCGATGACTTTTGAGTCACAAGAAGGTTTTTGTCGTCTCAGTAGACTGCCAAATTTATGATGAGACGACAATGGAGACTTGGGGAGGTGTGGAAAATTGAACAAAACCTTTTTCCATTATTCTTTTCATCGCTTTAATTCTTTCATATTTGATTTCAGACATGACTAGTAGATATTCAAATTGAGGAATCAAAATGGATTTATAAATAGGATCACAGCGTGATTAACTCCAGCAATTATTTTGCAAAAGACTGGTTTTGCATTGGACCACAACAATTTAGAACGTAACTTACTCCCTCCGTCCTTTTTAGTAGGGTAGAGTAGCATATGTTAACTACTTTTCATAGAATGAAAAAAAAATTTATTGAATATCACTTTGGTTATATTTATAAATTCCAATTAACTATCTCTTACATCTTAAGAAAAGTTAGCTAATTTATTAATTATGGACTAAATTTTTAATTTTATCCTCATTTACAAATAGTTTCAAGAGTAATATGAATAAATTCTTTTTGCCTATTATAATTAATAGGGCAAAAATTGTAAAAATCATATTTATTATTTTAAAAGTATATTTATAATAAGGATCAAAATTTTTTCTCAAAAAGAACTTATAAATAAAATCAGAATGGTACATGAATAGTGTGAAGTAATTATATTTTATTAAAAACTAAATCTTTTAATGAATTAATTATATAACTAAAAGTTCCCATTCTCTTCAGTCTTCTCTACTAAAAACTCCATACTATCTGATTTAATTTGCCTTACTCACCAGTGCTTCCAACAACATAATTTGTATATATTTGAATCATATCAAACTATTTTCTACCATTTTTTCCCTTTGATATGCAACATTTCATTATTTTTATTATAAAATAATTTTGAATCTTTTCTTTTCTTTTATAATTACACATTTATCTCAACCCATCTTAAAAATACCAGTTAAAGATTGTTAAGCATTTAAAACTTTTACAATTTTTCAAAACTATAATTTGATCGGTATAACACGCTAGATATGCTAGATGGAAAAGCTATAATAGAGAGACAAACTAGGGCGTATCTTTGGATATTAGTTATAAATATAACTTTTTTATTAAATTTTGTAAAAGATCTTCTATTAAAAGGAGAAAATTGAAGATAGTCCTCAATTAAAAATCTTATTGGTGAAAAGAATCTAAACCAGAATATCAGTATACTCTGTATACAAAATTTATATACTACCGATATTTTCTATGTATAAATCAATAAATAGGATATTTTAAATGTGTTCAGAGTGAGTAATTTTCGACCACCCTTATGTTCTCCTAAGTTTCTCTAAACCATGCATAATATATAGAGAAAATTTCAAAAAAAAAAAATCGTTTAAAATAGAGAAAACACAATAAGGGAATCCAATATCATAAATCTCGAATCAGACCTAAGGGAGGCATATGGAATTAGCAAATGTTTCCAAACGACCAATCTATGCCTTAAGGTTTCCAAATGTTTTTAAATTATTACACGTATTCTTTTGATTACCTAAGTATAGAGAATAACAACTTAAGAATTGCAATTAACAACTTTAATATCCATATTGTCAACTTAAGCTTTCTAAATACCAGCAACCTTGTAGGTAGTATTTTGAATCCACAAATGTTAGGCATCATTAACTACTTAGATATAGAGATTATAACTTAAAATCACAATTAACAATTTCAATATTCATATTGACAACTTGAACTTCTTTAATGTTGTTAGTCGTCATTGACTACTATACTTATGCATAGAAAATAACAACTTATGAATTACAATTAATAACTTTAGTATTTATATTGACAACTTGAGTTCCCCAAATAACTAAGGGACAGATTGTTCATTTAGAAACATTTGCTAATCCTAGATTCCTCCCCTAAGTCTGACTTGAGATTTATGATATTGGACTCCCTTATTGTTTTTTTCCCTGTTTTAAACATTTTTTGTTCTTTTTGGATTTTCCCTAATCTATATCCTAACTCCTAAGAGTATTTTGGATGATTCTGACATATGTGGTAGTGGTTGAAGTTTAATTTGAATGTAAAACATTTGCTCTATATACACACACACACACATAACCTATTCACCCATAAATTATAATTTTGAAACAAACAATTCATATACAACTCAGTATTTTAATTTGAAAATGACTTCTTTAATTTTAGGTTTAAAATATCTTGTCATCCATAATAATACTAAATTATTATACTGTATTTGAATATATAATTAAAACTAATTCAGATCAATATATGTGGTACATACCAGGATATTCTATATACATCCCAAACCCAAATTCTGATGGTGATGATGATAAAGATGGAGGGTTTTGTACACTCATCAAACCGCGTGGGTCTTGAATTATCCTTCGCAAGTAAAATAATCTAAGGGTATATTTGAGAAAGCAGTGACAAAGCACATTCAGACAAATTGAGATAAAATTCTTCTTACAAACTTACCCCGTATATCGTAAATCATGTTAGAAAAGTAGTTTCTATCGTTAATTCAAACAGACACTAAATTTATAATAATGATGCTGATAAATACTTGATGAGGAACGAATATTTTATATTTTGGCCAGTACTTAAAGAAACTAAGTAAAATAGCGTAAAAATAAAGAATCATACAGACAACCTTCACAAGTACGTGAATGTTTAAATATTTTAGTTCAGCGACAATGACCGTCTCGGTGGCAACCAATTACCCCATTTCAAAATCCAAATTATAGGAGTAAACGTTCATTAATATTTAAAAGATTTTCCCTCGATGCATTAATATTGAAATTTGAAATTTAGGAACATTAAATGTAGTTTCTCTCATCCTTATTATTACAAAACACTTATAACCGCCGTAATTAAATTTGTTTCAAAATATTTTTTTTTTAAAAAATTTATCCATATTTAAAACAATGAATCATGAGTCTGGCGGAAAAAATTAGTCTCTTATAATATAGTGAACCGATGCTTGATTTCTTTTAGTAGATGTGACTATATTTAGTGCTTGATAATACATCGATTATGATTGCTTCTAATGGGAAGAATACTTATAACTATTAAAAACAAAGAATAACATCCTGAAAAAAAAAAAAAAAAGGAAAATTGCAGCAAACTTTATCTCGGGACATCCTTAAAAAAAAAAAAAAAAAGAAGTAACTAGTGCCCTCTTGAAAAATGCTTTATAAAGAAGATATAAAATGAATGGTATCTCTTAGAGCGTAAATATCATCAAGACCTTACTTTACATTATATTTCTTTCAATCATTATTGATAAACTCACGAGTTGACTCTTTAAATTTATTGTTTTATGTTTTTAATTTATAAAATTGTGTCGAATAATTGGTAAACTTGGTTAAATGTTTACACAACGAGTTTACCTTTTTTACGTTTATAGCTTACAAATTATGTTAACTCATTATTAAACTCGTGTTAACTTTTTCAATTTGATCATTTTTAATTATTTTATATATGTATTTTATAAAAAAATTATTTGTTAAGTATAATAAATTATAAATGTTGGTAGATTTAATTCAAGTATTTAAATTTTAAATACATTTAAATCAAATTATTATCATTTTTTATATTTAATTATTTAACTCTACAATATTAATTATTTAATAATAAAAGTAAATTCTTATGAGTTTACTATTCAAATTTGCGATTAGAGTTGACATTGCTTTCAACTTCTTTTAACTTTTACAAAATATTTTTCAATGACAAATTCCATATAAACATCTTAAAAGAGGATATATAATTGAGCAATTAAATTCATATACTTAATATAGTTTGCTAAATCAAATCAAACTATATAGAAACGAATTTAAAAGTAAGTTAACAATGTTAAAACAAAATATATTTTTAGCAAAAATAGCGAATAGAAAAATTCACTTCTTACAATTTTTTTGTTTTTTTTTTGGTCAACACTTCTTAAAATTTGTTAAGTATTATATTAGAATATCAGGTCCAAAAAAAAAAAGTATTGGATTGGAATAAGCATGGAATATGTCAAATTTATAGCCGGTGAAGATTTAATTATTTTCTTCTTCTTGAATAATGAAATTTAAGGAACCATGCACTAAAAAATCTGTTAGGTTAATTCCTCTCTTTTTAGTGTTCATAATTACTCTCGCACTCTTGTACTTATTCTCTTTGGATTACTGTCCAAGGCATTGCGTTGTGTCTTTTTCACTCTTGCGGTCACACCTTCCCTACCAATGTGGGATCAATTAGTGCATGTGGGACGAAAAATCAAATCAAATAGAAAAATAATATGCTGCAAAATGAATTTATAAATGAAAATATCTTCTATATCATTAAATTTAAAAAAAATTGAAAATAAATGTTACTGTTGAATAATGAAATAAATATACAATAATTTTTACATGTCACAATCTTCCTACCAGTAAAAGAATTCCCATATCCACGAAGATACCAAGCAAAAGACTCAAAGGATTACGTGTGGAATAATTTGAAAGGACCTGTAACGGTGGTCCTCATGGATTGGATTCTAATATTAATTGAAGACTGGCCTTGAGGATATATCCTGATTTAATTGCTGATATATTTTACTCCTTTTTGATTTTTAATATAAGATCTAATTGACCCTTTTTTTAAAGATATTAAGGAAGTTAAATGAATTATTTAATCATATAATTAAATTATACTATTTTCGGTCTTTAATATAAGACCCGGTTGATTTTTTTTAGAGATATTGAGGAAGTTAAATAAATTCCTATAAAGTATATTTAATTTATATCTATCGATGTTCTCAAATCTCATTTGTCTGACTTGTAAACTGATATATAATCTCACGATATACAATATATACTATTATTAAATAATTTATTTAGCTTTCTTAATCTCTCTAAACAAGTCAAGTGAATCTTATATTAAGGACCTAAGGGATTATATTAGTTCATAAATCAAACAAATTAATTTTTTTAAAAAATATAATAAATATAAATACTTTAAAATAATTTATTTAGTATATTTTGTAATCTGTTAAAAGCAAAATCAATTGAGTATCACATTAAACAAATGAGGAGGATGTATTATCATTAAACAATAATTGGTTCATAAATCTCTTCATAACACAAATTACATCAGTAGTACGAAATCTGCACCAAATTAGTCCGTTGGTGCACCATACTTCCTACCTTCCAAAGATATCTTACAATAATACTAACTAATTTCGTAACCCACAATACAATCCTTAATATCACACACACACACACACGTACGTTAGGCAATTTCACCACTTCTCAAGCTTAAACCATCCTTTAAAATGCACATCACTGATCACTTCAACAGGTTTCAGTCACATCGTATTTGAGCTGCTTATACATATAATTGATAAATATGTGAGAAGAGTTATATACTAAATTATATAAACATGTTTTCTAAATACCAACTCAAACAATTTTTATTCTCTTTAAAAGTAATGATATTGAAGATGCCACTTTTCGCTATTACCCACTTCATCCTAGCTTAAAATTATGGAGAAGTGATTAAAATTAAATCGTAATTTTATGGACTATAAAAGTAAATTTGTGAAAAAGAATAATGCAGATGGTGGGTGAAGACTAAAAGGGATTAAAGCTGGCAGTGTACTTTTTGTTGCAGTTGAAGACGGAGGACCATGCCAATGAGGTTTGACACAGTTAGTTAAGGTCTTGTCATCCCGATCACAGGGGAGTGTGTTCGAACCTTCTGACTGATGGGGAGATCTCATTTATAGGAGATCTCGTAAGTCTTTTGTAAGCGTTTGAAGAACCTTGGGGCCGTGCCTTGGCCTTGATAGGGGATTGGTGCCGAACCTACCTAAACTTTTTTCTATCAAAAAAAAAAAAAAAAGAAGAAGAAGACGGAGGACCATCAAGTTGAAGGAAACGGGTTCGGTCCTTTTTTCTTAGGATCTTTTTTTTAGTTGTTGGATTGAAATCTTAATAGATTTAATATATTTTTATAATAATATTTTTAATATATTAATATAATTTTCACTGTTATGATATCAATATTCTCTACCTTCACAAGTAAAAATTAATGGCAGCAAACTAACAGCAACAACCTTCAACTCAGAGTCGGTCGTGAATCATAAAGTTCATTCAATATTACAAGAGGAAACAACTTATCCAATGGTCCTGAGTTTACGGCTTGCTTCCCGCTGGATCTTTCTTCCCTAAAAGGCACTCTTCCTTTTTCTTTCTTTCTTTTTTTCCGGATAAAACAGCTTGTTAATTAATTAAAGCAATATAAGCTTTGGAAAAATAAGAAACTGGAAAAAAGAAAGATTCGAGATCCTCTATGTTGTCAAAGCCGTGGATCCATGTCACGCATCATCACTTTGAGGAATAATCAAGGAAGACTGCTCCTATTTACAATGATGGCACATATACAAGGAAGACTGCTCCTTTTTGACCACAATCAAAGGCAAATGCAAGTCTTTCACAAATACAATTATTGCAAGTCAAACAATTACTACCTCCAATTTTAAATATAGGATATAATTTATAGTACAATTTTACATTATAAACTATATCCTATATTTAGGATCGGAGGGAGTATCAAGTATACATTGAAGCATTGAACTAAGATTTCAAACCGAATGAAGGTGTTTAAAACCCTCATTATTTTTTTTCTAAGACTTGAATTAGGTGCTACATTAAGAATAAGAGGGAGTGGTTTTTTTTTTTTGGGAAAAAAATTAGCAAAGTATTTAAAAATATGCTTTCAGTTATTTGTTTTAGAGAAACAACAAAAAATCAGAACATTTTCATATTTTTAATAATTTTTTATTCTACAAAATTAGAGAATGGGTCGAGAATAGAAAATAATGTTAATAAAGTAAATTATTCTCTCACCATTTTAAAAATATAGAATCCAAAATTGGGAAAATGACCAAAAAAGAACTTCTAATATACCAAAAGACAGAAAGATGTGAGAACATTTGGAAATACCACAGAGGTGCTAGCACCTGTGAGGGATTTACAATTTCAGGAGCAAATTATCATTTTACCCTTACCTATTTTTTTATTAAAATAATAAAAGCCCCTCCGCCGGCCGGCCAGACCGGAACCCCCGCCGGTGACCCCGGCTCCCCAAAGCTTTGGGAAAAAAATCCCAAAGCTTTGGGGAGTGGGGGGGTTCGAGCCCCCCACTTGTGGTCATGCATGCACCTTTGGTGCATGATCACTGGGCTAAGGAAGCCTATCACTAATTATACTACAAAATAAAAATATATAGTAAACTTTGATTTTTAACTAAACCAACCAACAAATTTAGATAAGGAATTGACAGATTGATAAAATAAATTAACAACTTCATATAAGATTGATAAAAACCACATAAATGGGGTTGTAAAGATGAGAATAAGATAAAAAGAAAATATAAGAAAAACAAATATAAGTACAATAAATATAGAAAACCAATGAAAAGATATAACAAATACAGATATAAGTTTAAGAAATATCCAAAAGAAAAATTTTATAGAAAATATAAGCCAAGAAAATATTTTAAGAAAGGAAGGAAAATAGATTATAGTAATAAACCAAGAAAATGTAGATGTTATAATTGTGGCAAAATAGGACATATATATATCCACAGAATGTAAAGAATCTAAAGATAAGAAAGCAATGAATATATTAGAACAAGCGAAAGAATATGAACTAGAACCTTTAGAATTCGATGAAGAAATATATAGTGTAACATCCCAAATTTTATATTCACCAAATGTATTGTAATTATTTGGGAAACTCAATAAAATGGTGAATATTCATGAATTTGGAATTTATGAATTTCATAAATGTTCAATTTCATGGGAAATTGGGCAAAAAATAATTATGGAATTAATTTGGGTAATTTAAAAAGCCCAATATTAAGGTTCAAAAATGAAGGAATATTAGAGAAAATATTTGGTCCAAAAATAGATGGAAATTGGTCAAAGAAAAATCAGAATAGAAATTGGATTAGAAAGGTAATGGCAAAATCGTAATTTTGCCAAAATAGCACAAAATAAATTATTTTCCAATTAATTGAAGTTAATTTCAATTAATTAAGTAAAATAAAGGTTAAAAATATATTTAGAATATTTTGGTCAATTTAATATGAATTTATGGAAAATTTGAGCAAAAAGTGCAATTTTGACCAAAATTGAGACTTTACGTGTATACGTAACCTGGATAAGTTGTGAAGCCAATTGAGACCATAGAGAGGGACCCCTAGGTGTCTCCTACATGTGGCATAAATAAGGAAATATTGATTGGGTTTAATGAGCATGGTTATATGTACATAAGGATTTATGTACATAAGTTCATTTTTGAAATTTTGGAAAATAAAACAAATAAATAAAATATTGTAAAATATATGATAAATAAATATATCATCATCCTCTTCAGCCATTTTCGTGCTCAACAGACCTGAACCATAGAGAGAGAAGGTTGAGAGAATTTAGAGAGAGAAAGAGAAGAAAAATCACAAGGTAAGCCGATTTCTTCGACGATTTTGCTCCTAACGCGTATAACTCCGACTCTAAGCTACTCCTATTTGTTCTTTAGGGTTTGGAGGCTCAAAAATCTGTTCTCTAAAGTTAGGGTTTCAGCCATTTTTTGGAAAAGCTTGTGGGAGCTTGAGGTAACTTCCAAACTTTCGTATATTAACTATTCTGGCTGCTGTAGGCAATTTAATCGGTGAAATTTCGCCGGATTTCCATTGGTTTTAAATTTTGGAAAAGTGTCTATATAAGGGTTATGCTGCCCAATTTTAGTTCAAATGTTTGTTATAACTCAATTAGATTGTTAATAAAGTGGTTAGGAGTATAAAGGAACGTGTTTACGGAGCCGAAATCGTAAAACCCCGATTTTTCCCGGAGAACACCATTATTTTGGCCAGGAATGTTTGAGGGCCTTAGAGTTAGATTTTCAATGATTTTATGGTTCCATTGGATTCAGTGGGCGAAAATAGGTGGGGTTACAGTTGGGCACTTTTTCAGAAAAGGCTGAAAAAGCATAATTACGGAAACGCCCCTAAAACCCTAAAAGTAGGGCTGCCAAGGGCAATTTCGTAATTTTACATTGAATTTGGTAATTTTGATTCCAGAAATGGATTCCTTGGACGAAAATATGTCAGAATAGTCCTAGTCAAAAATTTGGGAAAACGTGCCACCGGACCGGGTACGGCGGGGCCGGGCCGGGGTCCCGGGGGCATTTTGGTAAATTTTCACCATAGGCTAATATAACCACAAGAAACACTATGGAAGTGTCTAAAATGATACTTGGATAGGTTATGACCTATTTCTTGTACATTTGATGTTTTAGGACCGAGTTGGACGCCTATAGTTGACACGTCTTACGAGGCGGACCCTTTGAGACAGGAAAGAGGTTAAGGTAGGGACTACTATCTCTCATATACTATGTGACTATTTGTATGATGCATGTTACTGTATTTTGTGATTTGAACACGTGCTGGAGGCACATTATCTAGCTGTGGTCTAGGACCTAGCTGAGGTACACTGGTCTTACCTAGCTGTAGTCAAAGACTTTGCTGAGGTACATGCAGGGATTTCAACGGGTTAGTTGGCCTTGAATTTTGTGTACACACACGGATGATATGAATTTTCATTTTACTTGATACGGTGCATTGCATATTTAATTTTCACATTTTATATGTTGATCGTATGTTTCTATTGAGATTCCTTGGAATCTCACCCCTTTTTCTAAACCAAATGTCTCAGCGGGTGCCAGCGGTTCAAAAGGCAAGGACATAGTTCCGGGAAACTGACGGGCAAGGTTTCTCGAGACACAGTTGGTGGTTACATTTAGCCTGTACTTGGAATATTTTGGGATATTTTGTATATATTTGTAATTATTAGTGAATTTTGCTTTGTTAATGTCTCTGTAAACAAATACTTATTATCAGTATAACTGTACTTTTTTGTTGCCTGTGGAACTTGTTTATTATTGCCCTGCGCATATCAAAATGGAAACGGGTGTTGACATATAGTGACATAGAAAACCCAGAAATAGAAATATATAAAATAAAATTATTAAGTGATTCAGACCTAAGTGAAACAGAAGAAGAATTGTTAGAATCAGATATAGAATATTTAGAAGATTCAAAAGAAGAATTTAAATTATATATGATGCAAGGAAAAGAAGTAGAAGAAGTAAAAGTAGATAAAGAATATGAAGAATATAGAAATGTGTGAGAAGGAGTTGTTGAAAAAAGACTAACATTTAATGAAAAACAATATGCGAAGATAAAAGATATGAAATTAAACTTAAAGCCAGACCAATTAACAAATGAAAATTTTATGGGAAAAGTTAGTAAAATATTAAAATAAAAAAAGAATATAAAAAGTCAATGTGTAATATTAGAAAAGAAACATCCAATAGAGTCATCTTTAACAGAAGGAATATTAAGAATACCATTAATAAGCAAAGGATTAATAGAAAATGAAATATCTAAATTACCATTTAAAGAAGAAGTAACTGAAATATATATTGCAGGAGTACAGTTGTTAGTAAAAGCTTATTTTAGAGAAGGAATAGATTCACCTATAGAATTATTAATAACAGATGGAAGAATAATTAGTAGTGTAGATGATAGTGTATTAGGAATGTTAACAGGAAACTTAATGTACCAAAAGTTAAAATTTACTTTAAACACAAATTTTGCAATATCAAGAAATGATGAACATATATATCAATCAATAATGATATATCATGCGTTGCAAGGAATAAAATTGTTACAAGGAGCAAAAACTATAAGTATAACTGCTATGATAGGATTAGTATTTACAAATGAACATAAAATATTTAATAAATCAATAGGAAGAATAAGTATAGAAAAGTAATTTATGCCAATATTAAAAGAAGTAAAAATGGATCCTATAGACATTACATTACCGAGATTATTAGAGATTGAATTAGATAAAACTATAAGTATTAATGATAACAGAGGAAAAAGATTAATAGCAAATAATAATTTAAGAAATAGATCATTAAGAATTAATACTCTAAATGAACCACTACAGATAAACATAAATCCAAGAAGAAGTATAGATATAGGAAGTAGTAGTAGATTAGCAGAAATGTCTTTGATAAATAATCCTATAAAAACAGATTTGGTAGAAATAAATCAAAAAATAACAACCTTGGATATAACCAAAGAGAATGAAGAAAATAAAATTATAATGGAAATAAAGAAAAATGGAATATGGCAAGAAATGATAACATTAGTAAATGAGAATGAAGAAAAGAGTAGAATAGAATTAGGATATACAGAAAATGATTATGAAGAAACTGATGAAGGAATAAAAACAAACATAATGATAAGATTTAATAAAAGAGATGTAATACAACTAACATTGTGGATAAAACAAGATACAAATAAAATATATAAGATAATTTTAGGAAGATATTTTCTAGAAAAAGTAAAGCCTTGTAGAAATCAGAAAGATAGAATAATATTTAACATAAATCATCAAACAATTGTAATATCAAAGTTAATATGATGATAAGCATACATAAGACAGTGAAAGTAATTAAAATTATATTAGCTGAAAAAGATTATTATTATATAGATGAAGAAAAAATAATAATTCCAAGAGCTGACTGAGGAATGATGAATTATATAGTACACAATATAGAAAAGGCCAATAAAGAAGAAAGGAGAGAATTAAGAAGAGTATATTTCGAAGAACCACAAAATTTTATACAAGGATATAATGAGATAGTAAATAATATGATGAATAGAGATGAAGTTAAAAAAGTGTTTAAAGAAAAAATTAAACTATTATCTAGAGTCTAGCTTTATGGATAGAAAGATAACATTGTATGATGATAGAATATGGTATTATTATAAAAATAATATAGGAATAAGAATACCAAAAGCAGAAAAAGGAATAATGAAAATTTTTATGAATAAAATGAGAAGATGGGAAGAAGTTGAAGAAGAAGCTTTAAACCAAGTATTAAGAGAAGCAGGAAATAATACAGAATTAAGATTTCATTTAATACACCATGTAATAACTAGGAGATACCATAGAGATGAAGTAAAAAAGGAATTTAAGAAACAACTTGAATTAATATCAAGGGTGTGATATGTATAGTGGAATAGATATGCTAAATACAGATTTAAGAAATAAAGACAAACTAATTATAGATGAAGATGATTGGAGATATAAGAAGAAAGAATATGTTACTATAATACCAAAAAATAATATAAGTTTTTTAAGAATGATATTAAAGAAAATGACAAAAACTAAAATATGGGAAAATAATAGATTAGGATATATTTACAATACCCATTATTATATGATGAAGAATCACTATTACAAAAAGGGGCTATAACGTCCCAAATTTGGCACCTTTAACGTCCCAAAACGGGGGGACGTATATACTGGGGGCGTAGTAAGTTGTAAGAAAAGACATCCCAAATATTAGGGACGTCTAAGGTGAGACTTTAGACGTCCCAAATGACATTTGGGACGTCTAAAGTCCCCCCTGGGTGGGACTTTAGACCTCCAAATTCTTAATTTGGGACGTTTAAAACTTATATTTTTTTTATACCATGATTTACATTCTGTATTACCCAGCGAATTCAAACTGCAGAAATAGAATAGAAGACGGATTCATAAACCACACTGTCCATTACAAACTGGTAAGGACATCCAGCACTACAATCTTTACTATATATACATACAATAACAACTCATACAACCTACTACTATATATATCAACAATAACAACCATAAAGTGTCAAAACGCTGTCATCACACAACTACAACAGCTGATATAAAATAAAAAGTTTACTGTTCTATATGTTGAAGAAGATGTCCAGCCAAAAGATCTCTGATCAAATCAAGGTCTTCACGTAGGTAGGCATCTTCATTATCAAAAATCTGAAAATTAGAAAGTAAGCTTTGATGAAATGAATCTAAAGCAAATGAATTAATTAACATTTCGATTAGAACACCAAAAATATTATAATTTGAGAATGAAGAAGCGATTACCTTTTCAAAATCGCTAGTAATTCCACTTTGAGTTATGTTATACATATAAAGTATAACATAATATCCGCATTCAGTGTTGCCAGGTTGCCGATGGCACTTTAAATCAAAGGGATGCAATTGGTTGTTAAAATCAATAAAGGTATGTTTAAAAGAACCGTCAATGAAACAATTAGCTAGGATCGAATGTACTTACTATCGGATAAAACCACTTTGGCTTTTTAACAACTGTACCCTCGCGTGACCCACCTAGGACTCTATATGTTTTACAAGCACTATCATGAAAATCAAAATAAACAGAAATTAGAACTATTCATTTTTGTAAAGAATCAATGAAATACAAACAGAATAACTTAAAAGGGTTTCAGTGCTATGTAATTTATTTTTTTTAATAAATATATGTATATAAACATTAATGTATAATAAAATAAATATAATAAGATTAAATTAAAGAATTTTTTTGAGGTTTGGAAGATTTAAAAAAAACGAGTTTCACATTAACAAAACAATTTAAAGTTGAGTTCTTCCAAAAATAAAATTGTTTTATTGAAAATATGTAGATAAAAATCATTTAATGAATATTGGGGTTATGGTTTTCATTTTAGTTTTGGCTTGAATTATTCTTCATAATTCATTTGGAATACAAGAATTTCTTTAATTTAAACAAATCATATTTTAATTTATTATATATACTAATTAATGGTATACACAAGTAAATTTATATTTAAACAAGAAAATAAACCATTGCACTGGAGTTTCCGAATATATGCAATTTAAGCAATATAAGACACCAAACACACCAGGCTAATCTCAACCATCTCAATATAAGCAATATATAAGCACAATCTCAACCATTTCAAGTAAATTTATATTTCAAAAACAAAATATACATACCATTCTGTTACAAAAAAAACAAGAAGAAAATAAACGAACTTGATCAGGGGCGCCCACTAGTTTGCTGGAGAGGACGTTGGAGATCCACGGTGGTGTGCACAACAATGGAAGGAAGGAGGTGGAGGAGAGCACAAATCTACACACTGTGGAGGAGGTGAAGTTGCAGCAGGGTCGACTGGTTGCGTGCGTTGAAGAAACAAAGAAACAAAGGAGTTGAAGAAACAAAGAGGAAGAAAAAGGGAGGAGGGAGGAGTTGAAGAAAAAATAAAGAGGAAGAAGAACGGAGGAGGGAAGAGTTGAAGAAAAACAAAGAGGAAGAAGAACGGAGGAGGGAGCCGACGGTGGGTGGGGAGGAGTAAAAGAGTAAAGTGAAGATGAGAAGACATGTGAGGAGGTGGTTGATGAGAAGACGCATGTCAGACAAGTGTCTGACATGCGCCTTGGGGATGCCTAAAGTCTTAGTTTAGGCGTCCCAAATGATTTTGGGACGCCTAAACCCAGACTTTAGGCGTCCCAAATCCATTTGGGACGTCTAATCCCAGCTCCAGACGCTAAAAAAAATTTATGAAATTTATATTTCGCTCCTGGAAGCACTTTAGGCGTCCCAAATTTAAATTTGGGACGCCTAAAGGTTCCCCTACATATGTATAATTACGAAAATGTCATCGCCTCCCTTTTTAACCACCCAATTTTCAATTTGGGACGTCCTTGAGGGTGGTTATATCTCAATTCTGTAGTAGTGAATATAGTAGGGTAAAAAGAGAAAGAAAAGATAGACAATATATAAAGAAAACATTGAAAAAACGTTTAGAAGTATTGTCAAGGATATGAGTAGACCACTTTATTACATTTTGATAAAATTTAATTATAAAAAATATAGAGCAAGAAAATATTATGCTTTAGTAGATACTGGAGCAAATTTAACAGTAGCAAAATATAATGTATTACTACCAGAATTATGGAAGAAGAAAAATAAGATACTTAGAATGGAAAGTGCTGGAAAAGAAATACACATGTTAGAATTAGAAGCAAAAGATGTAAATGTACAAATAGGAAATTATGAATTGTTAATAAAAGAGTTAAACCAATATAATGAACCATCCTGTGATGTTATCTTAGGACTGGATTTCTTAGAACAATATTTTCCTATGCATATGATTAGTAAAGCTTTAATATTAACAACACCTTGTAAACATTAAGCTTGGGGAATAAGAATAACCAGATCATATAGAAGAAAAGATGAAAAATTCCAGAAGAAAAATAATGAACATGAAGGACAATTTTTACAAAATAATAATCCAGTAAAAATACAACATATGTTAGCAACATTGAATATTGTAGAAATAAAAACTATTGAGCAAAGAACTATAGATAATTATAGTGATAAACCTTTAATACACTGGAAAAATCTAAACCAATAGCAAAAATAGAATTAAAAGATTATAGTAAAGAGATTAATTGTAAACCATATGCATGGACCGAAAATGATAGAAAAGAATTTATAATGCATATTGAAGAAATGAAAAAAAAATATAATCTTATAAGAGAAAATAGATCAGAATATTCATCACAAGCTATAATAGTATCAAAACATAGTGAAGAGAAAAGAGGAACAACTAGAGTGGTAATAAATTATCAAAAATTGAATGAATTAGCAATTAGAAATAGGTACCATATACCTAAAATGGATTTGTTATTTAATCTCATAAGAGGAAAAACTATATTTAGTAAATTTAATTGTAAATCAGGACTTTTTTCAAATAAAATTAGAAGAAGATAGTAAAAAACATACTGCCTTTAGTACATTAGAAGGATTGTATGAATGGAATGTATTACCTATGTGATTTCATAATAGTTCTAGTATATTTCAAGAATATGTATAAAAAATGTTATTGCCTATAAGAAATTTTGCAGTTATACATTGATGATATATTAATATTCTCAAAAGATGGAAAAGAACATGAAGAACATTTAGAGCAATTTGTAAGAATAATTGAAGAAAAATGTTTAAATATATCACCTTCTAAGATGAAATTAAGAAAAGAAAAAATAAACTTCTTAGGACAAGTTTTGACAAAAGATGGAATAGAGTTACAAGATCATATAAGCCAAAAGATATTTCAATATAAGAAAATAACAAGTAAAAAAGAATTACAATCATTTTTAGGATTAGCAAATCAAGCTAGAAATTATATACCTAATTTATCAAAATTAACTTAAAAAATATCTAAATTAGCAGGAGCAAAAACTGTATGGAAATGGGATAGTAATTATAGAAAAGGTAATAGAAAATATAAAATTGTTATGCAAAGATTTACCTAAGCTAACTATACCATTAAAAGAAAATATAAAATGGATAATTTATACTGAAGCCTCAGATAATTATTGGGGTGCTGCCTTATATATCACGAAGATGAAAATGGAATAGAAAAAATAATAAGATATACTAGTGGAAAGTTTAATGAATCTCAGAGTAGATATCACTCTAATTGGAAAGAATTATTAGCAGTTGTAAAAGCTGTAGAAAAATTAGAATTATTTATAGTAAATAATACATTTGTAATAAGAACAGATAATACTCAAGTAAAGCAATTGTTATCCAGAGGAGTTAAGCAAAATAAATTAAGTAGCAAAATGTTAATAAAATGGCAAGCTGATTTAGCTTATTATGATTATGAAGTTGAATATGTAAAAGGAAAAAATAATTTAATAGCTGATTATTTGAGCAGATGGAATCAATAAGCAGGATTGGAAGACAAAGTCCTATAAATCAGTCGAATAAAGAGGAGGATTCTTCCCCTTTGATGAATCAACTTGTAATGAAGATGAATATTCTTGAGATGAATATGAGTCTATTAAGTAGTCAGATTAGTACCAGTATACAAGGGATTACAAGCTCTATATCTGGTATTAATGATTCTCTTAATGACATCTATATTCAACTTGAGAATTTGAAGCTCTGTAAGGCTGATGCCAATCCTCTTATAAGTACAGAAGTACAAAAGAATAATGAGACCAATAAGGACAAACAAGCAATTGTTGCTAGTCCAGAGCCAAATATAATAGAGTCATTCACTCTTGGTGAGTCATCTACTCACACAATCAAAAATTTAATCGAGTCATTAGGACTTGAATCTCTCATGCCTATAACCCAGCCATCCAAAACACTTTTTAACCCAAACTCCTGTAAGTCAACCAGAAGCTATATCTTTTTCTCAAATAATGGCTCTCCAAGAAAAAGAAAAAGAAAAACCAAAAAGGAATAATTCATCCCAAGAACCGAATACCAATAATATCTTCGATATTCCCAGACAGTATAATTTTTATAAAATCATCATTAAGAAATTAAACCAATTGTCTTTATCCCATAAGACCATTAAGTATGTTTCCCAATATGCCTTCAATAAAGCCATCATATATCCAGGAACACCTCCAAGTATTGTAAGAACTCTATACCAATATGGCCTGATCCAAAGTATATACCCATCTAGAGCCATGACAGAAATCTCTAAATTACCCCAGATTATAATCAAAGCAGTTGGGGAATATTTTGACATTGTAACCAAGAACCAAGTCTTTATAAGGTGTTATTCAATTGTAGTGGAGATCACTCCAGACAAATTATATATGCCAATAAATCTTATTAGACTTGGCTGAACGACCAAGAAACCTTTGGAGTATGAGCCTGAGGTCAAAGAAGAAATAACAGATGATGAAGATTTCCAGTTCCGAGTATCCAATCTAAGAGCTCAGGATTATCATATAATATTCCAGGAAATGAACCATATAAAGATTGTGGGGGAGAATGAACAGCCATGGGTATTCTACTCCACTGATAAGACATGTATATACTCACTTGGAAAGCAACTTCACAAAGATAAACAGCTTATTCTCTGGTATGAAAAAATCAAGAAAAATAAGATGGATAACACTGAGAATACTCAAAGAAAAATATGCCTACACACACACACACATGTATATATATTGTAATGAAACGGAATTACACATACCAACGAGTTGAATCTAGCCGAAGGCGTTAATCTCTCACAAAATAGAAAACTAATGTTTGAATCCTTGTTTTGCAAGGTTTCCATATTTAATGCCGAATAGTATTTTAAAAAAGATCACCTTTAAATGGAAGATACCTATGCTCAGAAGAGAAAAAGGAATTAAACATTATTTCTCTTGTTCTATTTAGATGGCAGAGAGAGAAGTTTTTTTCTCCTATTTATAAGTTACATAATTAAATTTTTTATATAAATGTATAATTTCATATTAATTTATTATTCTGTTGACTTTATTTTCATAATATATAGTGAATATTTTAAATATTTTGGGTAAAGTTGAAAAAATATTAACTTTTAAAATAAAGCTAATGAAGTTTAAGGTTTTTATTAATAATAATAAAACTAAGATTAGAGGAGTGCCCGCGCGCGCACACACACACACACACACATATATATATATATATATATATATATATATATATATATATATATATATATATATATATATATAAAGAATGTTAAGAAACCGACGCGTGTGATCATGCTTGGAGAGAGCATGAATGTAGGTCTTTTTGGCATGGCACATACTAACAATGGAAATGTAAGACTTATTAGCTGGACATATATACAATGGAAATAAAGCAAGACTGGGATAAAAAGGTTCAAGATTCCCACCACAGACCATGGGTTATACAGTGCGGGTTTGTGTGGCTGAAACACCAATCCTAAACCTAATTGATAGGTTGAGCTTGATAAGTTGAGCTTGTATTATCGACTCTAACAAAAAATAATGTGGTAGATGTTACTTTGACGGAGAATTTTATCCAACGAACAATGATTTGACAACACCAAACAACTCTATGACCATGGACATTCTGAGCGCTTCTTCTGGCTAGAATTTTTAAAATTTTCTATTTTTAATAATATATATCATCCGTGGACTTCAATGTTAAAATTTTAATTTCGTTCCCTATTTTTATCATTCTTTTATTATGACCCTTAAAAAAATTGTCATCCTTCCGGAATGCAAGTTTCTTTAAAAGAAAAAAATCATTTCCAATAAATGGCATACATATATATATGTAGGTGTAGCTATTCTCTAATCCGCAGACACAGCTTTGACTACTAATTGAATTCACATAAATCAAATTGGATTAACAGTTCTTGAAGCCAATGTTGCTGGATCACCATTTCCTTCTTCTTCTTCATTTTCTCTGCTCAACTCCTCCAAAGATTTTCCCTTAGATTCAGGAACCAAGAAAGTGAACAACATCCCCACAAAATTAATCACACCCAACATTATCAGAGAATTCTTCATCCCTATCCCAGTTGGGTACCCTGCATCTGTCTTCTTCGGATCTTTGCTCTGTGCCGCATACAGGAACCCGAACGCCCCTATGATCGCCCCAGCCTTTCCGGCAGCCGCTGAAACCCCGTGGCATGTCGACCGGAACCTCGCTGGGAAGATCTCGGCCGGCACGATGAAAGTGGTGGCGTTAGGACCGAAATTGGCAAAGAAGAAGGTCAATGCGTACATCACAAGAAACCCAATTCTGTTCTCCTTCTTGGTCCAGTGATCGTAAGGGATAGCCAGAGCAAACATGAAGACGGTCATGAAGAAGAAACCCATAAGCTGGATGAAGAATCTTCCCACTATGTCTATAAACGCCACCGTGAACCAGTACCCCGGCACGGTGCCGCAAAGTGCGATGAGTACTTGAGCTTTTGCCACCATGTAAACTTCGTGAATTGCGTTCATTTCGGCCGCCGGAGGAAGCCATCCGACTGCTGAATAAATATCTTTCTGGAAAAGATTGGAACTGTAGAATGCAATATCGAGTAAGAACCAGGTGGCACATGTTCCGAGCAAGTGAAGCCCATGTCTGCGAGCGAATTCCTTGCTGAACAAACCAAAGTTGTTGCTGTCTCTTTCCGATGATGTTGGCTGCTGCTCCGCATCGAGCTCGACTTGGAGCACCTTTGACATATCGACGGCGGCTTGTTTTGCGTTCTTGGCCACCAGAGCCGTGTACCTCGCCGTCTCCGGCATCTTCGCTCGCGAGTAGAAGGTCATGGCTGCCGGCACAGCTCCGAACATTAGAATTATGCGCCAGACGTTGTCGGCTTGAGGCGGAAGAGAAGCTTTTGGGTCCACATTGTACGGCGGGGCCTTATACGCTCGATCGAAAGCCGTGGACACGATGAGAGAAACAATTCCTCCCACCAAAATTCCGAACCCTGAATAATCGTAAATAACATTTTCAAAGTAAGCTTAATGGGTTGCTATTTATAGTAATTAACATATACTACTTCCTGCTCATAATACAAGAGCGCATTATTGACACTTTTTTTTTTTTTGAGATATTAACTAAACAAAATAAATTATATTTTGTCTATAATTAGATTATATATTAGTTTATAGATTATATATTAGTTAATAAAGTAAATTATTTTTTAAAAAAATGTTAAATATAAGGAAAATATCTAAGTTGAGTTTCTTATATTCATTTACAAGTTCTTCAATTATATGAGATCATGTGTTTTATTTTTGAAATATTATCATTTAACTATAAATTCGTATAAAAAAAATAAGACACATGGCCTTGTATAATTAGATAACTTGATATAATAGATATAAAAAAATTGATATAAGTATGGTCCTAAATATAAATATTTTAATAAAACTTATTTAATTTTTTTAACTTTTAAAAAATAAAGCGAACTGACTCTCATATTAACCACATATATATATTCCATAGGACGGGAGGCGGTATCATAAATAGGTTGTAATGAGCAAAGTAAAACCAACCTTGCATGGCAAAGACGGCGGCGATAAACGCTCCGCGAGTCTTCTTGTTGGCATATTCAGACATGATGGTGGCAGAGAGAGGGTAGTCGCCGCCGATCCCGAAGCCGAGCCAGAATCGGAAGAAGCACAGAGTGGAGATGACGCCTTTTGGGCTGTCACCAAAAGAGAGGCCAGAAGCCAGTGAGGCAATCACCATAAGAGCGAGAGTCATCCCATAAACTTTCTTCCTCCCCAACTTGTCGCCCAGCCACCCGAAGAAAACCTGACCGGCCAACGTCCCACAGAGAGCGACACCGTTGACGGCCATGGACACGTTCGGCGGCAAACTCCCCGGCTTCTTGGACCCTTCCTCCGTGTAGTATATACGCCCCAACAACTTAGTAACGTTGGCAGTGCTGAAAAGATCGTAAGCGTCGGTGAAGAAGCCCATGCCGGCGACGACGACGGCCGTGAAATGGTACCATTGCGTCTTGGCCGTATCGAGGGTGTTGAGCACATTATTAGTTTGTTCTCGCGCCATAACCACTGACTCAATAAGAATCCTGCAAACACAGTTACGAAAAGCTGCGTCTCAATTATATATATATATATAGAGAGAGAGAGAGAGAGAGATGTGTGTGTGTGTAATGTATATGGCTTGTTTGGAGGGGCGAGTTTGAATGTGATGGTGTGGATGTGTATATATATGGAAGAAGAAGGGAATATGCCAAGATTATTCCTCCGAGGTTAAGTCATTTTATACGCTGAGATGCCTCTAGCCAGGTGTTCTCTCTTAATCATGTTCACATGCATGTTGAAGAATTAATCTCCGTATATACGTTTTCACCATTCCTTTTTTCCTAATTGTTTCACCAAAATATCTAACTCCATTTATGTACAGATAATAATTGAGCAAAGACAAGTTCGAACTGTTATCGTAAAGAATATTCTAAAAAGATTTTCAGAATATATTTTAAATTAAAATTTATATGAAAATAAAATTTATTTACTAATTTAGCCTTAACACTAAATCGTAAATTTTGCTTGATCGTTTGGAAATATCACAAACTTTTGAAAATTTGAGCAAGTTTTTTATATGTTTGTAGAAAAAAATGTGAAATTATAAATTTAAATGACTTATAAAATCTCTCAAACCTATATAATTTAGGATTATACTTATATTAATTTCCTTATATCCATTAATTATATTAAATTTTTTTATCACACATGACCATGTGTAATTTGTTTTTTCATATGAGCTTATAGTTAAATTATAATAATTCAAAAATAGGATACATGGTCACATGTGATTAGAGAACTTGACCAAATGGATATATATAAGGAACTTGACATAAGTATTTTTTTAATTTATTATATTTGATAGAAAAAATATATGTTTGGCATATATTTTTAGTTTAAGAAACTAAAAATAAAAAAATTCAATAGATGCAATGAAAAATTATAATTACAAATTATATAATCCTTAATAAAATTTTAACATATTAAAAATTTAGAAAATCTATTATAATCAATTTGTAGTTGCATAAATTTTTTTGGCCTGTATTTATATATGTTTAAATAATTCTAATGTTAAAAAGGGACATTTTAGTAAAAAAAAATTTAAAAAACAAACTCAATAATCAATTAACGGTTTGGGTTGATGAAAATAAATTATCAAAATATAAGGGAGTTTATGTAACATACATTTTAATTTTAAGAGAGGTCTACATAAGTTTTTAAAATAAAAGGAAGGTCTTTATAATTAATGTAAAATAGAGAGGTGGTTAAAATATTTTACTTATAATAATTTCATGCATGCACAAACACTTGCTATATCAACTTCATTTATCTTTATACAGTCCTGTTATTTCTAGTTTTTGCTAATAATATACGTAACAATAACTTGAATCAAATTTCATTGTCCTAAAATTAAGGAAAAGATCACTTATAGACATTTAGCCTTAATTATTTGTTTTTTTACATTCAGTTCTTCAATTTAATCTTTTGTCAGTTTTTTACTTTTACAGCCCATTATTAACCTTTAGCTAATTTAACTGTGGTATAAACTTCCTGTGCTTGCTAAAATTTTTAACCAAAAATAAAAAATCCTATCCGTAGTAGAAAAAGGATTTTTAGACCGCTCTATTAGTCAATATAATCTAATCCTGTTAAAAGGAAAGGAGGTTTAAAAATGGGAAAATCCTATTTAAAGTCACCTAAAATAGGAAAATTTTAAATCAGGTTGATAAAATCAATAAATCACTAATTGAGTCATAAAATCAATTCTGAACTCGTAAATGTAGGATATTTTACCATATTACCCTCCATTTATTTTCAAAGCACTTCAATCCTCCCTAGCAGCGCAAGATTGTAAATTTCGCACTTGTCTTTCTGCACAGCTACCTTCCATTTGAAGCCACCTTCTATGGTCTTTGTGCCAAGTAACCACTTCTAGGTTTTGCAACCTAAAAATCAAAATGGTGCCTTTTTTATTTGGACTTCCATTGGCGTCCTCCTTGATTCTAGGTATGCTTAGGACTTTAGGAGTAACCTACCGACCAATCTTCCCTATCCTTGGTACTCAAGATGGTCTTGCTTTTGTGAAAGATTTGCTTGTAAATGAAGCAATTTCCCCAATGATCTCACTTTGATTTCCTCAAAGATATGCTTGAAAATTCTAGTTGGGGGTCATTTTTTCATGGTTCTTTTTTTTTTTTAAAAGTCTTTTTTCATGGTTTTTTATATCAATTGATGTTCCTTTCAAATATCATGCCCGGGGAAAATGGTGGACATATATAGTTCAACGGGGTGTGGAATGCTTCTTGGTCGATAAAGGAGAAGATGACAGTAGCGACTGCACCTTGAGGTATCTTCATTATAGTAGAAGAACGTAGAAGAATGAGATGATGAAGAAGATTATTGCAACGGCAGTTATTGAGGGTTGAGAGGCGATTATGAGAATAGAGGTGTGAATGAATGGAAGGAAGAAGTGGGTGAGCGAGAAAGAGGGATGTGAGAGTGATGAGAGAGGGACGGTGGTGAGGTAAATTAATAAGATTCTAAAATGTTAAAGTGGGTCACTTGACCTAATTATAAATTTTGGATTTGTGTGTTTCAAGTGACTTTGTAAAAGATTTTCTTTTTTAAAAAATTTGACCGGTAACATTTTTATAAATATAAGTATATTTTTAGAGAGGTTCCATCTAAGGTCTAAAATATATTTTTTAGATTGCTTGTATAAACAAGTCTAGAAAGTATTAAAAAAATAAATCTTAAAAAGTATTTAATAATTAGTTAGATCGTATGTTTTATAAATCCCTTTTAGAAACAATTAAATACTGTTAGTGGCCACGGAGCTCCACCCAAAAAAAAAATTATTGCCTGCAGAAGAAGAAAATTAGATGACAAAACGGATTCCTTCCTCGTTGAAGACGATCCCTAATATAAAATAAAAGATCAAAGAAAAGATGAGCACAGGCAATAAAATAAGATGCAGCAAATTTAACACTACCTAATGTATAAGTGTAGATATTTCTTAAAAAAAAAAAAAAGTGTAGATACAAGTTTCATACCTGACTGCAAAAACTGATACGGAGTGGAAAACAGAGCACCGATCTAACAGATGATCTTGTTTATCAAGTTCGTTTCTTAATTAACCTTCTTTTCCTTCTTCCAAATTCCTTCGTTTCCTCTTCCTTCTTTACGTTCTCAATCTTCATTTCACAAATCACAGGCCACAATGCTCTCTTTGCTTTCTCTCAAGCCTTCGTTTCAGGCTGCCCCTTCCTTCTCTTCCATAACCTTAAACAGGATTCCGCCGCCAGCTCAAGTGCATTCGTGCTTTCTCGCTTTCTCTGCTCGATCCGAGGTCCAAATTTCTTCATGGCTGATTTATATTAGTGATTCTTTTTAATTTTTTGGTTCTCTATGTTCGTTGATATTAGACTATCATTAGGAAAGTTAGTTGGGTTTGCAGGAGTTTGCTGGAAATCGAAAGAGATATAGGATTTATGACCTCTAGTTAAGTGATGTGATGGGAAAATTCTTTGCTATGTATCAACTAGTATTAGTTGTGATGTGAAGATTCTGTGCTATGTATAAACTAATTATTATTCAAATTGATTGATTGATTGCAATCTACATTGCGATTATTATATAATGAGGAAACCTAGTTACTTTATCCTTTTTAAGCCATGCCATGTTCTGGTTTGTTTTCATAGGTGGGATCCACTGAATCTTTGGCAGATTCCCTTAAAATTAAGGAGTGGGAGCTGGTCATGCTCCAGATTGAAGTTGCTATGAGCCAAGGTATAAGAATAAGAAGACCGCCAACTGGGCCCCCTTTGCATTATGTAGGCCCCTGATAAATCACAATTTTAGTATATTTTATCTCACCTTATTCATTTATTTTAGAGATTATTTTAGGTTAATTTAGATTTATTAGATAATATTTGGATAATTAGCTGATTTTGGGAAATAATATAAATCTGAATTGATTATGATATTATTGAGCTTAAATTATTATTAATTTGATTGATATCTTATGATTGGAAAATATTTCCAATTATATGATAAATCACGATTTTATTTAATTCTTGCAGAGTAAGGAAAAGCAGATTAGAAGATCTTACGGTGCAGAACTTTTCTGAAAAACTCAAAAAGAATCCAATGGTGAAATTTTATTGGGCTATTGGAATTTTAATAGGCCCAAATTAATACCCAAAACTCTCCCCTCCCTTCGTAAAAAATACCTAACCGCCGAGAGACGCAGAAAACAGGACATACTCACTAGGGGTGTCCAAAATATCCCGGTCCCGGTTGTCCGGTCCCGGTCCCGGCATTTTAATCCCGGGAATTTACCGTCCCGGCCGGGACCGGGACCGGGATCTAAGGGACCCGGGACCGGTCACACACTTTGTGATCCCGGTCCCGGTCCCGGTCCCGGTTTTTTTATTTTTTATTTTTAATTTTTTTCTTAAAAACTAAGTTATTGTTTTATTTTTGTATTTTTTTATCCCATAATTTAAGTTATCATTTGATAAAATGTGTATAACATATTTAGTTGGAGTTAAATTGTATATATCATGATACTAATCCTACTATATAATGTATAAAAATATAGCAAAAATGATGAAGGTGATAATAATAATAATAATAAAATGTTATTCTTCAATTCTAGATTAATTTGTGTGATTATTATGGCTTTATTAGATGTTAAATAATTACTTTAAACACTAGATTATAGAAAATTTAACTAAAATAATAATATTTTTAAAATTTAATTTTTTTAAAAAAAAACCGGGAATTCCCGGTTTGATCCCGGTCCCGGCCGGGATTACCGGGACCGGGACCAAACCAGGATGCAAATTGCATCCCGGCCAAAAACCGGGAGTGGTGAATCCCGATCCCGATCCCGGATTTAAACACCCCTAATACTCACAGACGCGGAGGCCGAGACGGACTGAAGGACGCACGCTGAAAACGAAGCAGAGGAAATCACCATCAATTGTTCAATTCCTATTCTCTTCTCTATTCACGGGCCCACATCTTCAACTCCATTCTTTTAATTCCTTTTCCACTCACGCATAGCAAAAGGTCAAAGCATTTATCCATCAATTCTCATGCACAGTGACGGAGCAATTGCATTAATCAATTCTTCTCACAATTTCTTCATGGCTGTGACGCATTGTGTGGAGTTTGGAGGAGAGAATAAATCCATGGAGGCTTAAGTCTCTTGGGAGGTAATTTGGGAGGAACATGGAGGAAGTTAGAGTCTAGAAGCTTACACTAAAGACTATAAAGGAGTGTCTTTCTTTTATCTTTTTGATTCAAGACTTAAGATTATTTAGTTTTAAATGATTTTGGGTTGTGTTAATTGAGAACAATCTAGTTTTAGATTGTAGACTTATATTTGATTTGGATTAAATTGATATTTTGGATTTGATTTATTCTTAATTGATTATTGGGATTTTTGTTTGCAAACCTTTGATTGTCAATTAGATTATTAATCGAGTTTTCATTATTAATTTAATTGTCGATTTGGATTTAATCTCTTGATTGTTTAATTAAGGTGATTAATTGTCGAATTGTTTAATTAGGCAATTGTAAACATAATTTCCAAAACTATCTTAAGCAATTGTGATTGGTTTTTAATGGATTTAATTAACCACCATTTTTTCCATTATGAGTTTTCTAGTGGATTATGTGTTATTAAGCTTGAGGGTTTCCCATGTCTTAATTAAGTGATTAAATTTATTAATTCCAACTTTTGATGAACCTCCCTTTGGTCTAATAAATTGAATGGCTAAGAAAGCTAAATCCATGTGAATCCTAAGTTGTCCCCTTCACCATCATAATTGAATTAAACCTTTGTTATTTGTCTCACTTTTTCTTGATTTTTTTGCTTAGCATCTTAATTCATTTTTCATTAAAAACCCCCCAAAAATTGCATGTTCATTATTTAGGCTAGTTTCATTCTCATATAGGTTTTAGAGTCTTTTACATTTTGCATTTAGGTAGTGGAGTCTTGCATTTTAGTTTAGGTTCATTCCATTGCATTTTTTTATCACCTAAATTCCATTCTAGAGAAAACCCACATATTGCTCCTTGGGAGAATGACCTAGGTTGTCACTATATTGCATTAATAGGTTGTCCTAGTTATTAATTGATTGCTTTAGCGACAGAAGCACGTATAAGCCCCTTTGGATTCCGATTGCAGAATGAGGGAAATACTCCTCGTAATATTTTGGAAGAGATTATATGGCACAAGGATATAGAAGTCACACAAGTAC
This sequence comes from Inga laurina, assembly GCA_963855925.1. Lineage (NCBI taxonomy): Eukaryota > Viridiplantae > Streptophyta > Magnoliopsida > Fabales > Fabaceae > Inga > Inga laurina. Next base: position 5,149,636 of record OY979706.1, on the reverse strand, counting down.
GATGACTGATTGATTTTCCTCTTATAATTTGCTTAAATATATTTTTTTTGCATAAAATAAACTGTGAATTGATTGATTTTCAGATGCAAGAGAAAATGCTTCTCAGTGTACTGAAGAATGCTCTTGAAAATGCTCCTGCTACCAGGGATTCCATTGGCTTCTTAAGGGCGGCCAATGAACGAATTGGACTTCCAGGATTGATAGCTAAAGTGAAGAAAGCTTCACCAAGTAGAGGTGTCTTGAGAGAGGACTTTGATCCAGTAAGCGTGTTTTCCTTTTAGTTTTGTTCTGTTTTTATCTATGATTGTGATTTCTCAACACTTTTAGAAAATGTGTGAAGTTATTATTGGTGCCAGGGTGAAATTCTTATATCAACTGGCTGGCACCATTGCTAGTTTGTTTGTTATTTTCTCTTCACAGTATATGGCACTATTCCAAAGGTTCTTTGTGATAGGTTGAAATAGCTCGAGCTTATGAAAAAGGTGGAGCAGCATGTTTAAGTGTTTTGACAGATGAAAAGTTTTTTAAGGTGATTGTTGCTTGTGTGATATTTGGTTGTTGATAAGCTGGCAATATCACAGCTCCATGTTAGCTATCTCTAACATGCTTTCGCGCTATCAAAACAGGGGAGCTTTGAAAATCTTGTCTTGATAAGGAAGGCTGGAGTAAAGGTTTACTTACTGACTTGTTTTTCTCTTTGATATTGGTTTTATTTTATTACCTGAAGCTTGGTGCATGTCTTGTGTCTTAATTGCCTTAAAATATGCAGTGCCCTTTGTTGTGCAAAGAATTTATAGTAGAGGCATGGCAACTTTACTTTGCACGAATCAAAGGTGCAGATGCAGTTCTTCTTATTGCTGCTGTTTTGCTAGATCTTGATATTACTTACATGATTAAGATATGCAAAAGACTTGGACTGACTGCTCTTGTGGAGGTAGAGTTCATACTTCTTTGTTTGTTCTATTACTTTTGTTGCGCTTTAGTTCTATATAACCAGGAGAAAATATGAATTTATCTTGATTATTTGTGATGTTTGCCCCTAGGTGCATGATGAGAATGAATTTGATTGTATTCTTGGAATAGAGGGGATTCTATTGGCATCAATAATTATAATCTTGATATGCCTTTTTTTTGTCTCTTAATAAAACAGTTATGCTCTTTCTGCTACTTTTTTCTCTAAAACAAAAGGATTCTATTATCTTTTTGGATGATTGTCCCTTCCTTATATGTAGAGATTAAGATATCCGTTATCTTTATCTTGAGTAGAGAGTCTAATGTTGCTTTAGTAATAATCCTTCTTGTCCTTGAGGTCTCTTACTACTCCCTGAATTTTATTCACCGGCTTGTTGAATTCGTTGTTAGTGTTTGATTTTCCTTAAATGTACTAACCCTTGTACTTGATTGGACTTACAATTTTAAGTTGACTCATTGAGTGCCTGTATCAGTAATCCCATTTGGATTATTACATGATATATTAGTTTTATGATGTTAAAAAAGTATGTTTTCTTGTTCAAACTTCAACACTTATTTGATTAAAACATAAACAATTTTCTATTTCATCTTCGAATATTCTCATTCTTGTCTTATTTTGAATTTAGGTACATGATTGACCTATTGCATCTTTGTTATTTTTGGGGTTGTAGGAATATTTGAGGTGGATATCAAATAACACAAAGAAGCTTCTTGAAGGAGAGGGAAGCAGAATAGTCCGTGAGAAAGATATAATTGTACATCCTTAATGTCTTTCTCACGGACTATTCTGCCTTGCTCTCCTTCAAGACGCTTCATTGTGTTATTTGGTATCCACCTCAAATGTTATTGCAACCCCAAAAATAAACCACGTGGCTTGACATTGAAAGCGGGGGTCTTAGCGTCAGTATGGCTCTTGTGAAATGCTTTTGAGAAGGTTTGGTTTGTGATCCAAACCAAATTTATTGAGGTGATGCACTTTAGTTAAATGATGTATACGATTCCAATTCATGTTAGTGAAGGCCTAATCTATTTTTTCCTTTAATAAATCATGTTCCTAAGTGTATTTTTCTCCAACATCAGTTTCCATCAAACGAGATTGAGAGATACATTCCCCAAATTGTCTCATATATCAGACGTTAGATTGAGAACCACCTTTTTTGTCTTCCACATATAAATAAGCGTTGAAATCCCCATGACAACCCATGTTCCACCAACCAAGTTGCTAATGTCAGTAACCTCTCTCCACAAGTTGTAATGGAAATTATAATTGGGTTCATCGTACACACTAGATAGCAGAAATTGATTATCTACATCTTTGCACTCATCTGGTGGGCCCGGCCTACTTGCTCCTTTTTCAAAGTGTGAGACTCAACTTTAAGCTTTGAAATTGTATCTCTCTTTTTATTTACATCTTTCCACTCATCTGGGCTTGCCTTGTTGTTTTGACTTGGTCCATTTTGACCAAGACCTACCTTTTCTTCACTTATACCTGTCAAATTAATATCCAACTGGTTCATTCTTTTCGTCCCTTCCACGTGATTCATCATTATTCTTCATTGCTTTTTCGTTCTTTGACCCAGGCGTATCCTTCTTTTTCGTTTTTTTTTGAATCCGGATTCTCTCCCTTACAATTCCCCTCCCTTGCGCCTCCCATACTCGAAACACAACTATTTAGGTTCAAAAAATAGGGTTGTTGGGTCTTTTTTTAAAAAAAAAAGTTATGTAACACCCTGAATTATTTTTTAAATGACACCTAGTATCTTAAAATAATTTTTGATACACTGATCACCCTCAAATTTTTTTTAGCTGTAACTGCTATCTAACAAATTGCACTTTAAAGTATTGTTTCAGTAACACTCAGTATCATAAATTAATTTTTAACTCACTCAGTACCTTAAATAATTTTGCAATAGTAACTATTGTATAGTAAACTATATTTTAAATTATTTTTTTTAGTAACAACTAGTATCATAAATTATTTTTTAACTCATTCAACACCTTAAATAATTTTTTCAATAATACCCAGTATCCTAAAATAAATTTTTTTTTGCATCTGATCCCCTAAAATATTTTTTTATCACCACTCTTAGAGCCGAGAATTCGGGCTGAGCCCGTCGGGCCGGCTCGGCTAGTTTAGGCCTGAGCCCTTCAAGGGCCGGGCTTATGATTTAGAGGCTAAAAAGAGAAGCGGGCCTAAAAGGGCCGGCCCTGTAGGGCTCGCCCTGCAGCCCTAAGGGCTGGCCCTTTTAGGCCCGTTTAATATTTTTTTAAAATAAATTAATAAATATAATATCATTATATCAAATTATCAATATAAGAGACACCTAATTGCTTAATAGAGTATTAATAACATGCAAACACTTATTAATTGGTTTGATTTATTTTATTTTCTATAATGATTTATTCATTTAAACTTTAAAAAATAGGCTAATTTGGACATTAGATAATTATTTTAACTAAAAATTTATGAGTTTTAAAAATAATGTATTTCAATTTAAAGCAAAATAATAAATAAATTGTAAAACTTGAAAAAGAAATTTTTTTGAATTAAAATGAATTTAAGCCCGTTTAGGCCCGAGCCCGTGAAGGGTCAGCTCTATAGGGTCGAGGGCCTAAAAAATATTGTACTTTTTAGAAAATGAGCCTAAACGGGCCGGCCCGTTTAGGCCCGAGCCCTTAAAGGACCGGCCCGTATTCCCGGCTCTAACCACTCTGTATCTTAAGTTTAGACTGTTCATTGCAATTAGAAAAATATTTTACCATGCTGAATACAAAAAACATTATTTTATTATACTGGGTGGCATTAAAAAAATCTTTCAGGATGTTACTTTTTTTTTTGCTTTTTAAAAGGACTCAACCCCCTATTTTTTGGGCCCAAAACGGCTGTGTTTCGTGTATGAGAGGCGTAAAAGAGGGGAATTGTAAGGTAGAGAATCCGGATTCCCCAAATCAACAACGTGCTCGTTTGGATGAGCGATTCGATTGTTTATAAGTTACTTTTTAATAGTGATTTACGGTATACGAGGTAAGTATGTGAGTGGAGTTGTGTCTCGATTTACGTAAAAAACAACTTATAAGCAATCTGATCGCCCAAACAAACAGACGCAACATTTCTCACAAACTGTAACGAATGGGCTAAATCATGAAATGGGCTGAGACTGTGAGCTACAGGATAATGGGGCACATGATATGATGATTGGGATTGTAATGGCAAACTGGCTAGAAAGATGACTAAGAAAACACAAGAATTGTTGCAAACTGGGGTTAAATGCCCCTATGACTTGACATCAGGGTTCTCAGATCCGGACCGGACTGGCCGGTCCAGCCCGGAACCCGCCGAACCGGTTAGTAGACCGGTCCGGTCCGGGTCCCAATTTTTAAAAAAAAAAATTAAACTTTTTTCTTTAGAATTTCATACTATAAGCCTAAAATATTCAATTACTCACCGGTTTGGTCCCAGTTTGACCCACTGACTCTTAACCCAGTACCCCAACTAGTTCAATACCCGGTCCGAGTTTTAATACCTTGCTTGACATAGAAAATTATCGTGTCATATATATATATATATATATATATATATATATATATATATATATATATATATATATATATATATATATATATATATATATATATATATATATATATATATATATATATATATATTTGTAATGAAAGGGAATTACACATATCAACGAGTTGGATCTAACTGAAGGCGCTAATCCTTCATAATGTGACAAACTGATATTTGAATTCCCCTTTTGAAAGGTATCCACATTTAATGTCGAACAGTACCTTAAAAAATATTACCTTCAAATGGAGAATACCTATATACCTAGAAGAAAAAAAAAAAGAATTACACATTATTTCTCTTGTTTGATTTAGATGGTAGAGAGAGAAGTTTTTTTTCCTCCTATTTATAAGTCACATAATTAAATTTTTCATATGAATATATGATTTCATATTTAATTTATTATTGTGTTGACTTTGTTTTCAAAATATATAGTGAATATTTTAAATATTTTGAGTAAAGTTGAAAAACTATTAAATATTAAAGTAAATTAAAGCTAATGAAGTAATATAAGGTTTTTATTGGTGCTAATAAAACTATAAGATTAGAGGAGCGTGCGCATGTATATATATATATAAAGAACATTAAGAAACCACGCGTGGGATCATGCTTGGAGAGAGCATGAATGTAGGCCTTCTCGGCTTGACGCATACTAACAATGGAAATAAAGCAAGCCTGGGATAAAAAGGTTCAAGAATCCCACCACAGACCATGGTTATACAGTGAGAGTTTGTGTGGCCGAAACACCAACCCTAACTTCCTTTTAACCTGGTTGATAGGTTGAGCTTATATTACCCGTTCTAACAGAAAATAATGCGGTAGATGTTACTTTGACGGAGAATTTTATCTAACGAACTATGATTTGGCAATGCTAAACAACTATATGGCCATGGACATTCTGAGCGCTTCTTCTGGCTAGAATTTTTAAAATTTTCTATTTATAATAATATATATCATCCATGGACTTCAATGTTAAAATTTTAATTTCGTTCCCTATTTTTATCATTCTTTTATTATGACCCTTAAAAAAATTGTCATCCTTCCGGAATGCAAGTTTCTTTAAAAGGAAAAAATCATTTACAATAAATGGCATACATATATGTAGCTATTCTCTAATCCGCAGACACAGCTTTGACTACTAATTGAATTCACATAAATCAAATTGGATTAACAGTTCTTGAAGCCAATGTTGCTGGATCACCATTTCCTTCTTCTTCTTCATTTTCTCTGCTCAACTCCTCCAAAGATTTTCCCTTAGATTCAGGAACCAAGAAAGTGAACAACATCCCCACAAAATTAATCACACCAAGCATTATCAGAGCATTCTTCATCCCTATCCCACTTGGATACCCTGCATCAGTCTTCTTCGGATCTTTGCTCTGTGCTGCATACAGGAACCCGAACGCCCCGATGATCGCCCCGGCCTTTCCGGCAGCCGCTGAAACCCCGTGGCATGTCGACCGGAACCTCGCTGGGAAGATCTCGGCCGGCACGATGAAAGTGGTCGCGTTAGGACCGAAGTTGGCAAAGAAGAAGGTCAATGCGTACATCACAAGAAACCCAATTCTGTTCTCCTTCTTGGTCCAGTGATCGTAAGGTATAGCCAGAGCAAACATGAAGACGGTCATGAAGAAGAAACCCATAAGCTGGATAAAGAATCTTCCCACTATGTCTATAAACGCCACCGTGAACCAGTACCCTGGCACGGTGCCGCAAAGTGCGATGAGTACTTGAGCTCTCGCCACCATGTAAACTTCGTGAATTGCGTTCATTTCGGCTGCCGGAGGAAGCCATCCGACTGCTGAATAAATATCTTTCTGGAAAAGATTGGAACTGTAGAATGCAATATCGAGTAAGAACCAGGTGGCACATGTTCCGAGCAAGTGAAGCCCATGTCTGCGAGCAAATTCCTTGCTGAACAAACCAAAGTTGTTGCTGTCTCTTTCCGATGATGTTGGCTGCTGCTCCGCATCGAGCTGGACTTGGAGCACCTTTGACATATCGACGGCGGCTTGTTTTGCGTTCTTGGCCACCAGAGCCGTGTACCTCGCCGTCTCCGGCATCTTCGCTCGCGAGTAGAAGGTCATGGCTGCCGGCACAGCTCCGAACATTAGGATTATGCGCCAGACGTTGTCGGTTTGAGGCGGAAGAGAAGCTTTTGGGTCCACATTGTACGGCGGAGCCTTATACGCGCGATCGAAAGCCGTGGACACGATGAGAGAAACAATTCCTCCCACCAAAATTCCGAACCCTGAAGAAATCGTAAATAACATTTTCGAAATAAGCTCAATGGGTTGCTATTTATAGTAATTAACATATACTACTCCCTGTACTTTAGCCATTGATTTTTTTAGATATTAACCGATTTACATAAATTATTTAATCACAACATAGTATATTATACGTTTTATATAATCAGATTATATATCAATTTTTACGGTAAATTATTTTATAGAAAAATATTACATGTAGGTTGTATAATTATTTAATATTTTAATGTAGGTTATTTAACTTTCATAATTTTTTTTTAAAAAAAATTAAATGGCTCTTGTATTAATACAAGAGACGGTATCATAAATCGGTTGTAATGAGCAAAGGAAAAACAACCTTGCATGGCAAAGACGGCGGCGATAAACGCTCCACGAGTCTTCTTGTTGGCGTATTCGGACATGATGGTGGCGGAGAGAGGGTAGTCGCCGCCGATTCCGAAGCCGAGCCAGAATCGGAAGAAGCACAGAGTGGAGATGACGCCTTTTGGGGTGTCACCAAAAGAGAGACCAGAAGCCAGCGAGGCAATCACCATAAGAGCGAGAGTCATCCCATAAACTTTCTTCCTCCCCAACTTGTCTCCAAGCCACCCGAAGAAAACCTGACCGGCCAACGTCCCACAGAGAGCGACACCGTTGACGGCCATGGACACGTTCGGCGGCAAACTCCCCGGCTTCTTAGACCCTTCCTCCGTGTAGTATATACGCCCCAACAACTTAGTAACGTTGGCAATGCTGAAAAGATCGTAAGCGTCGGTGAAGAAGCCCATGCCAGCGACGACGACGGCCGTGAAATGGTACCATTGCGTCTTGGCCGTATCGAGGGTGTTAAGCACATTATTAGTTTGTCCTCGCGCCATAACCACAGACTTGAAAAGAATCCTGCAGACCCAGTTACGAAAAGCTGCGTCTCAATTATATATATATATATATAGAGAGAGAGAGAGAGAGAGAGAGAGCGAGAGAGAGAGAAATGTGTGTATGGGTATATGGCTTGTTGGGAGGGACGAGTTTGAATGTGATGGTGTGGACGTGTATATATATATATGGAAGAAGAGAATATGCCAAGATCATTCCTCCGAGGTTTAAGTCATTTGATACGCTGAGATGCCTCTAGCCAGGTGTTCTCTCTTAATCATGTTCACATGCATGCATGTTGAAGAATTAATCCCCGTATATACGTTTTTTTCATCAAATATGTAACTCCATATATGTACAGGTAATAATTGAGTAAAAACACTTAAAGTTCAAACTGCTGTTGTAATGAATACTCTAACAAAAAGATTCTAAGAATATATTTTGAATTAAAATTTATATGAAAATAAAATTTATTTACTAATTTACCCTTAATACTAAATCGCAAATTTTACTTGATAGTTTGGAAATATCGCAAACTTTTGAAAATTTAAGTAATTTTTTAATATATTTGTAGAAAAAATATGAAATTTTAAATTTAAATGACTTTTACAATCTCTCAAATATATATAATTTAAGAAAATATTTAGGTCAAGTTTCTTATAACCATTTCATTAAGTTCTCCAATCACTATGACCATGTGTCCTATTTTTTAATTATTATCATTTTTCTATAAACTTAGATAAAAAAAATGGAACACATGATCATTTGTAATTAGAAAACTTGATGTAATGGATATAAGAAATTTGATACAATTATGGTTCTATAATGTATTAGGACCATACTTACATCAAGTTCATTATATCTATTATATTAAATTCTCCAATCATACATGACCATGTGCCCTTTTTTTCCATATGAATTTATAGTTAAATTATAATATGTTCATCATTTAGCTTCCGCAAGCATACGGATCGCAAGTAATCAATAATTGAGAAAATGAGTGTTGGTCCACAAGGACTATGACAAAAGCGAGTTAACTAATGTAACAATGTTCTTAATTAAGTTCAATAGAATCATTTGGATTTGATCGAGTTAAATAAAGACTTTTGATGAAAACAATAAAGCAAACATAGTGGAAATTGGGTCTAACTTCAAGATGTATTAGTTTAGGATTATTTCTTCCCCATTATATTTCATAAAACTATGCAAATATCCATTTATGTTGATTAAATGAGTTTATATGCTAGCTAAAGGTTCTAAAATAATCAATTAAGCTCTCTCAAGTCAAGATTGATTTTTAATCCTCATTAAAAATATTCAATCTCTTGTTTATAATTAATGAAAATCATCTTTCCCCAGCAATCCTTTAATTGACTATGCTAGGTTGTTAAATATATTTCTATTCTAACAACAAACCATTCATTTAATCCCTAAATTTCAAGTCTAGCATGATTTTTCTTAACTTCTACAATCAAAATAGCTCTCTCAAGCATCTTCCAATTGAACAACTCTAGTCATGTGGTGATTAAGCACAAGATAGCATTAAGCTAAAAGAAAAATCAACACATATAGTGTGTGTTTAGAACAATGATTGCAAAAATGGTTTTTTTTCAATTTGACTTTTTGCAATATTACTTTTAGTACAAGTCAGATTGTTTAATGTGATTTATGTTTGAATTGACGCGCGGTTGTATAAATGACTTTTACAAAAGTAAAACTTGTTTGAATTTGTTTAAGCACAAATGACTTTTGTGATAATAGTAAAAGAGAGTGAGTGGAAAAATAATTAAAAAATCAAGTAAATATTTAAAAATTACTTTAAAATATTAGGTGCTACTGGAAAAATATTTTAGAGTGGGTGAAAATCAATAAATCAGTATTCTAAGTTTTGGGTGCTCTTTACTACTAAAAAGATACATTAAAGGTAAAATTGTAGTCACTCTCCTAAGACTGGGTACAACTGAAAAAATATTTTAAAGGGTTAAAAGCACAAAAAAATATTTTAAAGTATTTTTTGGAGCTGAAAAAGTATATTAAGGGTAAACTTGCAATTAGTTTGGTAACACACTGGGTACAGTTGGAAAAATATTTTAAGGGATTAAAAGCACTAAAAAATATTTTAAATTAATTTTTGTAGCTGAAAAAGTACATTAAGAGTAAAATTGCAATTAGTCTGATAGCATACTGGACACAACTAAAAAGTTTTTAAATTATTCACTCTCATGCCAAACACTAGAACTGCATAAGCTGCCTTTTTAAGCTTATGGGCACAAACTATTTTTTTGTGATTAGCCCAATTGAAAAAAATTGCTCCCAAACATAAGAAAAGGCAAAAAAAACTCATAAGCTCGATTGGACATGCTAAAAGCCCGATCGGACCCCCTAAAAAGCTCTACCAAACACACACATACTCATTTACCAACAAAAGCAAGATAATCTAGTAGTTTTCAATCCATATAATGGGATAAAAAAGGAATCCTAATGTGAAGTTTTAGCTACACATGATCAATACAAACCAACAACTCATGTATACGATTCAGAGAAGGTTTAGTCTGTGATCCAAGTCAAATTTATTGAGGTGATATGCCTCAGTTAAAGGATGTATACGATTCCATTTCATGTATACGATGCCCGTTTTGTGTTATTTTGTTGCGCTTTAGTTCTATATAACCAGGAGAAAATATGCATTTATCTTGATTATTTGTGATGTGTGCCCCTAGGTGCATGATGAGAATGAATTTGATTGTGTTCTTGGAATTGAGGGGATAAAGCTTATTGGAATCAATAATCATAATCTTGATATGCCTTCTTTCTGTCTCTGAATAAAACAGTTATGCTCTTTTTGTTATGTCTTTCTCTAAAGATAAAGGATTCTGTTATCTTTTAGGATGATTGTCCCTTACTCATATGTAGAGATTGGGATATCCGTTATCATTATCCTGAGTAGAGAGTCTAATGTTTCTTTAGTAACAAGCCTTCTTGTCCATGAGGTCTCTTACTACTCCACGAATTTTATTCACCGGCTTGTTGAATTCATTGTTAGTGCTTGATTTTCCTTGGACGTACTAATCCATATACTTGATTGGACTTACAATTTTTAATTGACTCATTGAATGCTTGTCTCAGTAGTCCCATTTATATTATTACATGATATATTAGTTTTGTGATGTTGAAAAAGTATGTTTTCTTGTTCAAACGTAAACACTTGTTTGACTAAAACATAAACAATCTTCTATTTCATCTTCGAATATTCTTATTCTTGTCTTATTTTGAATTTAGGTACATGACTGACCTATTGTATCTGTTATTTTTGAGGTTGTAGGAACATTTGAGGTGGATTGGATATCAAATAACACAGAAGCTTCTTGAAGGAGAGCGAGATAGAATAGTCCGTGAGAAAGACATAATCGTACATCCTTAATATCTTTACTAACACTTTCTTGAATGAAAGATTTGTGTGTTTGGTGCTGATTATCTTGATAATGTGATCTTGTTCCATAAAATGTCTGTCTACTCCTAATGACAGAACTAACGAAACAATTTATGGAAGAAGATCATCATTATCAGCAAAATTACCACAAAAAACACAGATCTTCAACTAAGGATGTCTTAGAAAAGGTTTTAAAGACATACAATTATGTCTTTCTCAAGGACTATTCTACTTTACTCTCCTTCAAGAAGCTTCTTTGTGTTACTGACATTCACCTCAAATGTTATTGCAACCCCAAAAATAAACCATGTGGCTTGACATCGAAAGGGGGGATCTTGGCATCGATATGGCTCTTGTGGAGTGCTTCAAAGAAGGTTTGGTCTGTGATCCAAGTCAAATTTATTGAGGTGATATGCCTCAGTTAAAGGATGTATACGATTCCATTTCATGTATACGATGCCCGTTTTGTGTTATTTTGTTGCGCTTTAGTTCTATATAACCAGGAGAAAATATGCATTTATCTTGATTATTTGTGATGTGTGCCCCTAGGTGCATGATGAGAATGAATTTGATTGTGTTCTTGGAATTGAGGGGATTAAGCTTATTGGAATCAATAATCATAATCTTGAAATGCCTTCTTTCTATCTCTGAATAAAACAGTTATGCTCTTTTTGTTATGTCTTTCTCTAAAAAAGTTATCTCTGAATAAAAGCTTATGGAATTGAGGTGTGTTCTTATTAGCTTTTGGAGAATAGATTCTGGAAAGAATAGCTTTTGGAGAATAGATTATAGAAGAATAGATTATGGAAAAAAGTGATTTTGATAAAATGAGAGTGTTTGGATGATTTGATCAGAATAGCTTTTTTCATGATCAAATGACTAAAAAGGACATTAACTTTTATGATAATTACATATAAAGGATAATATTATATTTTAAGTATTATTTCATATTAAATTGCATAATAATTACAATAAATGAAATAAATTTGTCAAAAAATTTATAATTTATAACATTTGTCAATTATGTAATATAAAAAAATAGATGCAAAAATTTTAAAATTATAACATTAGTCAATTATGTAGTATATTACAAAATTAGATCAAACGTACATACTGAAGGCGTACACTATATTAATTTTCATCTCCTTTCACAACCTGGGTTATCTTTTGCCAAACCTATTGTATCATTCTTCATTAAATTCTTTGGAATGGTTTTGATTTTTGCAAGTGTGCCCGTGTCTTTAATTTCTGTTTTTTTTACCACTCTTGCCTAGTCTCTAAAGATATATATATATATATATATATATATAAGTATATTAAAAAATTGTTAAAATAATAATTTTTTTTCTACAAAACACCAAAGTACAAATTCCGAACAAATTCCGAATATCGGTAGGGCGTGAGAGAGACATGGAGGAAGGTGCCCAATTATGTGTTCTCAACTTGTTCTATGCACAAGTCAATAAAAATTTTCGTGCTTTTTACATCCCAGGATGCTTTCACCTTACTCATTATGCTGCTAAGTTGACAATGAATACATGAAATGGACAAGGAGGCAAAAATAGTAAAGCAAAAATAGTAAAGCCCTGCTTGCTTAAAGACTCAATCAGAAAGCTAGACCAAGAGTCAACTATCTTTTAGAATGACACTTTATTATAGACCCAAAAAAACCATATCAACCAACATTGTCACATAGACAGTGACAAAACAGAAGCAAGAGAAATAACACCACATATGACCTTATGCCAATTCACAATTATAACTATTAAATAACCACAAGAGATATTGAACTCAGCATTTGATCCCAAGCACAAAAAAGAGGCACTGTTGAATATCAAAACTCATACATCTGTTAACAGAAACGTAGTTTGAAGAAAACTGGTGTTGAAAAAATTGTTAACTCAAATTAGAATAAAACACGCACACAAACACACCTTGACTCCAGTTATTATTAAGCATAAGAAAGTCATTAGAAGGAAAGAAGAATAAAGTAACGTTAATAGAGTAACTATGGCCAAACATTTTGAAGATTATGCTTCAGACGGGACCCCTAAGAAAAGCTACAGCATCTAGTAGTCCATCTTTGCCTCTTTCTAGATTAAATGGAAAAACCTATTTCTGTTTGATTGAACTCCCATACTATCCCCCCTCCCCCAAAAAAATGACAACCTTCAAAGTTCCAGTAGCAAGTCCTTCCAAATTCCTTAACCCAAGGATCCGAACTCGAACATGACTTCCTTCTTTGAACTTCTTCTGAAGCTTCTGGATCTCCTCTTCATCAATATCAGATATCTGCCAAAAATTTATATTAATAACCATTCAAACAGTAAAAAGTATGTAAGTTACTACAACAAACTTTTACAGCAACTGCATTAATGACCATAGAGGCATAGACATACACTGACATATGCCGGAGTAGACTCTGGAATCGATGGAACTTCAAGCAATAGGCCCAAGCCTTTATCCACCCTGACAACTTTTGCATCATCATATATATCTCCAATTTTAACATCCTGCAACTCCAAACAAATCATCAATGTATAACATTAAATATCTTCTTACAATAAAAGAATGCCATCTTGGCAATATAAGCAAGCTTTCTCTAGGTAATCAAAGAGGAGGAAAGGTATGGAGATTCGTCTATATTTTAGGCTTCCCGCAAGAAGAGAATGAGCTTAAACAAGATGGAAGAATAAACTAAGCACACTAAAACATTTCTTTAATCTTAGCCAGAAAGGATTTGCACTCACAGTAAGTGAGCATGAAAAGGTAAGGAAGAGTTTACAACAGCCAACTACATCAAACAAGAAAAATTCATCATCATCAGACAAAAGCAACATAAAATGTCTTCTTGTCTAGCTTTGGACTGAGATAATGTAAGCTCGTAGAACCAGTGTCAGATTGCTAAGGACACTTTTAACTTTTAGCACACGAAAAGAAATATTATTCAGAAAAGAAAGACAGATTCCAAATTAACCAAGCAACTAGAAAACGTACAAACAAATGTCTGAAATGATAAAATAAATAAAGACACCAGCAGATAATGCTTTACAGAAATTCAAGCCTAAAGGCAAAGACACCTGGATCTTGCTCTCTGAATTTTTTGTGATAGGAGACGGGCATGTTGGTGTAAGCTCTCCTTTCATCAAAACAATTTCCAAAGAAATCATCAATAGATTGATCTATGGCAGGTTTGAAAACCCCATATGATTTTATAACCTAACGCCAGTACTTTAAAAATTCTCAAGGCCAACTTTTATAAGAGGTGGCATTGTTCATCAGGAATCAATTGTTTCATACTACTAGTGAAATATGGGCTATGATGTTATGCAGATTTTAAGTGCTCTCTTTTAATCTAACAAAGGAGATTTGAGAATATTAAGGAAAGAAAATTACAGTTATATGTATGGACTTGGGGTTTGGAGATCTGTTCTCTGAATGCATTTACTTTTATTTTAGGATATCTTATCATTTTCATTATGCTCAATTTCTTCATTGTGTAGCATCTTTGCATCTTGTTGTTTCATTCTCTTGCTATGTTTGTTTTGTTTTTGGAATATCATATCATTTTCATTGTACTGTGTTTTTATCTCCTTAAAAATTTCAGAATAACTGCAGCATGATTTTAAGAGCACTAACTGCAGTCTGATTTCAAGAGCACCAGAAAAGACACAGCAAAGTATTCCATTGAATAGTTAGAATTCATTACAATGGGTGAAAGTTTGCTTGCGTATAGGAGCACAAGAAATGGCAATAAGAATCAAAATAGTCCAGCATTTTCCCACATTTACCAACTGGTTAGACAGGGGAGGGGAAAAAACAAAGAACCCACCGCATATAATCACCCCAATTGATTTCAATCCCAATGTTAATATGACAACGAAGAAATTTTTACCTCAGATCTAATTAACCTAAAGAAATCACACTCAGCAAACAACTTAACGCATCAATAATCAAGTCCACCGACAGACCCGCATTAACATGCATATATAAATATAGAAGTTGCACAGATTAGCAGAAGAAGAGAATTGGATTGAAAGCGGAGAGAGGAGACGGATTTTCAGACCACACATGCTTACCTGGAGGAAGTCGCCGAACCTCACAACCACCACAGACGAAGGAGTAGCCACCGAAGTCGTTGGAAAGATTTCGCAAGCGATTTTCTGTCGATTTCGCAAGCGATTTTGCCTCAACAAAGATATAGCCACCGAAAATAGCACCACCGCCCCGTTCACAGCTTCCGTTCACCGTGAGAAAAGGGACAAAGGAAAGATCGAACCGCGAAGCCAAACTTCTCCGATCTGCAAGAGAAGGGGAACGACAAGGGGAGGATAGGATCTGTTGAGAGCCGAGACGAGAATGCCGACGGGAAAGGGAAACAGAGAAGGAAAGGGATGACGCCTTCGCTGGAGAAATTGGAGAAGACGAGAATGAAGGAAGGACGTGTGAGTTCGGGAGATGACAGACGGGAAAGGGAAAGAGAAAAGGATAGGGGCAGCGGGATAATAATTACTCCCAACGGTCATAAATCTGACTCAAAAAGTGATGAAAAATAGCTTCTTCAAGAATAGCTTTTTTGCCTCAAAAACGGGATTCTGACAAAAAACGGGATTCTCAGCTTTATTCATATGTTCGGATACTTTTCACACAAAACCAAGGTTTAAGCTGATAAGCGCGTTTTTTGCCATTTCCCGAACACACACTAAAACAGTTATGCACTTTTTATTACGTCTTTCTCTAAAGATAAATGATTCTGTTATCTTTTAGGATGATGGTCCCTTACTCATATGTAGAGATTGGGATATCCGTTATCATTATCCTGAGTAGAGACACTAATGTTTCTTTAGTAATAAGCCTTTTTGTCCATGAGGTCTCTTACTACTCCATGAATTTTATTCACTGGCTTGTTGAATTCATTGTTAGTGCTTGATTTTCCTTGGACGTACTAACCCGTATACTTGATTGGACTTACAATTTTTAATTGAGTCATTGAGTGCCTCTCTCAGTAGTCCCATTTAGATTATTACTTGATATATTAGTTTTGTGATGTTAAAAAAGCATGTTTTCTTGTTCAAACTTAAACACTTGTTTGACTAAAACATAAACAATCTTCTATTTCATCTCCGAATATTCTTATTCTTGTCTTATTTTGAATTTAGGTACATGACTGACCTATTGGATCTTTGTTACTTTTGGGGTTGTAGGAACATTTGAGGTGGATATCAAATAACACAGAAGCTTCTTGAAGGAGAGTAAGGCAAAATAGTTCATGAGAAAGACATAATCGTACATCCTTAATATCTTTACTAACACTTTCTTGAATGAAAGATCTGTGTTTTTGTTGGTGATTATCCTGATAATGATGATCTTGTTCCATAAAATGTCTGTCTACTCCCAATGACAGAACTAACCAAACAATTTATGGAACAAGATAATCATTATCAGTATAATTACCACAAAAAAAAAACAGATCTTCATTTAAGGACGTCTTAGAAAAGGTTTTAAAGGCATACAATTATGTCTTTCTCACGGACTATTATGCCTCGCTTTCCTTCAAGAAGCTTATTTGTGTTATTGATATCCATCTCAAATGTTATTGCAACCTAAAAAATAAACCACACGGCTTGACATCGAAAGGAGGGATCTTGGCATCGGTATGGTTTGTGGAGTGCTTTTGAGAAGGTTTTGTCTGTGATCCAAGTCATTTATTGAGGTGATACACCTTAGTTAAAGGATGTATACGATTCAATTTCATGTGTGTAAAGGCCTAGTCTATTTTTTCCTTTAATAAATCACGTTCGCAAGTGTATCTTTCTCCAACAACATCAGTTTCCATCAAACGAGATTGTGAGATGCATTCCCCAAATTGCCTCATAGACCAGACGTTAGGATGAGAACCACCTTTTTTGTCTTCCACAGATAAGTAAGTGTTGAAATCCCCCATGACAATCCATGGTCCATCAACCAAGTTGCTAATATAAGTAAGCTCTCTCCACAAGTTGCAACGGAGATTATAATTGGGTTCAACGTACACACTAGATAGCAGAATTTCCTCAAGATTTTTTAAAGGCAGCATTTTGATTTTTGAGGTGTATAGCTTGGGTAGAGGAAGAAATATAATTTATAGACAATTTTTCAGCATTCCAAAGAACTCAAATTCCACCTGTATACCCAATTCCTTCCAATCTAATCCAAGTATTGAATCTCAATATGTGGATAACTGTATCAGCCTTGACCACTAATATGAGTCTCGCTAAGAATAAGAAGTGTAACATTTTTCCCATGGATTACATCTTTAGCACGACCAGGAAAAGATTTTGAGGCTGCGCCCCTACAATTCCAACATAATATATTCATATATAAATAACATCAAAAGAAAAAATATCACTTGAACTCGGGAGTTATTGTCGTGAAACGGAGTCACCTTGTGGCTCCTCTATAACTTCATCATGAGTTTCAAACCACATGGCATTTTGTTCCACTTGCTCACTGATTACCCGAAGTATTGTTCAGTGGTTCAGGAGGATCCAGCATTTGCTTTTTTAATTCACTTTGAATTGGTTCGGTCACATGCTCCTCCTGCAATTTCAAATGACTACCTTCACTTTCTCTAACGCGCGAACTGCCTCCCTGCTCTGCTGGCGCCAAAGATTGATTAAAGAGCAAAGGTCCACCTTTTAAATTGATCCAAAAACCAATTGGTGGGCCCGGCCCACTTGCTTCTTTTTGAAAGTTTGAGATGCAACTTTAAGCTTTGAAATTGTATCTCTCCTTCTATTTCCATCTCTGCACTCATCTGGGCTTGCCTTTTTGTTTTGACTTGGCCCATTTTGACCAAGACCCACCTTCTCTTCACTTATACCTGTCCAATTAATATCCAACTGGTTCAGTCTTTTCGGCCCTCTACGTGATCATTCTTCTTCATTTCTTTTTGGTTCTTTGACCCAGGCGTATCCTTCTTTTTCGTTCCTTTTTAGTTCAAGGAATATGACTGTCTCAGTGGCCATCACATCGGTCTCTCATACGGTCATACCCAACATATACACATCTCATGTTAAAGTAGCATTTAAATTATAAAGGTTTAATTACAAATTTCAAATTAATCTCCCCACTCTAAACTAATCACCAGAAAGATGAGTAAGGAAACAGAAGAATTGTTGCAAACAACGCTTAAATGTTACAAGGACTTGACATAGCAAATTAAAATGTCGTACATAATATGATTCAAAAGCATTTTCTCCAACCCTTTTTTTTTTTTTGGTAAACTCAGTAACTTAGTTTTGGTACAGACAAAATTTGTAACCGAAAATGCTGACTTCAGACTTGAACAGATATATCTTTACCGAAAAGATTGCTGATTCCCATCCCAGGATCACTTTGTTTTATAACAGACTCTCCAACCAAAACCTGCAAAAACAAATAACATTGTAGTTTGATGTTACTCCCTCGGTCCTATATATGAGAGCCTTTTTTTCAAATGTGTTTATCTCTAAATGTAAGATCCTTTTTAAATGTCTCAATAATAAATACATTTTTCCTATTTTACTCTCAATTAATTATTATACTACTTACATTCTCTTTCATCCTTGTCTCATTATTATCCTCTCTCACACCCACTCATAAAAAGAGGGACTTTCAGGGAAAAAAAATTAAATTTCCTACGTAATTATTACTTTTAACTACTTGTAACTGGTTTTTAAAATCTCGCGATTTGGTTAAAAGGCTGACGGAGGAATTATATTACAATTATTGAATTTGAATAACTGTATTCTCAAGAGCAATAGAGGACATGATTTTGATAGAATTGGTAATACGAAGTAGAAGACTGAATAAACTGTAACGTTGAATTTGGAAATCAGGTATGATTATATGGAAGTAATATCCACAATACTTATAGCTTTGCAACCAGCTTGTTGTACATAGGCAATGTCATCTGGAGTAGACACACCAGATTCCCCAACAACCTAACCAAACAATTTATTGAACAAGATCATCATTGTCAGCATAATTACCACAAAAAACACACATCTTCATTTAATAACACCTTAGTAAAGGTGTTAAGGACATACAATTATGTCTTTCTCACGGACTATTCTGCCTCGCTCTCTTTCAAGAAGCTTCTGTGTTACTAATATCCACCTCAAATGTTCCTGCATCCCCAAAAATAATAAAGCTATAACAGGTCAGTCATGCACTCATTCAGAATATGACAACATTGAGAATATTCAAAGATGACGTAGAAGATTGTCTATGTTTTAGTCACACACGAGTTGAAGTTTGAACAAGAAAACAATTTTTTAACATCACAAACTAATATATCATGTAATAGTCTAAATGGGTCAACTGAGACAGGCACTCAATGAGTCAATTTAAAATTGTAAATTTAATCAAGTACAGGGGTTAGTACACTTAAGGCAAATCCAACACTAACAATGAATTCATCAAGCTGGTGAATAAAATCCATGAAGGAATAAGAGACTTCATGGACAAGAAGGCTTACACATTTAAGGAAAATCACCCTAAAAATTAACAGAAACCTCTATCTTTGGATAAAAAAGTAACAGAAAGAGCATAACTGTTTTATTAAGAGACAGAAAGAGGGCATATCAAGATTACGACTACTGATGCCAATAAGCTGAATCCCATCTATTCCAAGAACATGATCAAATTCATTCTCATCATGCACCTAGGGGCAAAAAGCACAAATATTCAAAATAAGTGAATATTTTCTCCTGGTTATAAAAAATTCTGAGTTGGCAGTAACGAAAGTAGAAAACATGCCGTGCACATTCAAGGATTTAGGCAAATTGAACTGAAGTTATTTACAATATGATAATGTGTGCAATTTCTTTGCAGTCTAAATGAAGGGGAAAATATCTTAGGGAAGTGGAAAGCTCTTCGTCTCAAATAGCAAGAGCTCATTCATAAATAGATTCGGGTTTCTTTATCAATGTAAGGTGGTAAGTAAAATGTTTCAGATCTGAGCATCAAAATGATGGACTTTTACCACACATTCGCTTAATTATAGCAAACAGAATTAAAGCGCACCAAAAGTAACAGAACAAACAAAGAAGCATCAACTCTACCTCCACAAGAGCAGTCAGTCCAAGTATCTTGCATATCTTAGTCATGTAACTAATATCAAGATCTGGCAAAACAGCAGGAACATGGAGAACGGCATCTGCACCTTTAATTCGAGCATAGTAAAGTTGCCATGAGTCTACTATAAATTCTTTGCACAAAATAGGGCACTGCATATTTTAAGGCAATTAAGACACAAGACATACACCAAGCTTTAGGTAATACAATAAAACCAATATCAAAGAGCAAAACAAGTCAGCAAGTAAACCTTTACTCCAGCCTTCCTTATCAACTCAAGATTTTCAAAGCTCCCCTGTTTTGTTAGCATGAAAAGAATGTTAGAGATAGCTAACATTGAGCTGCAATATTGCCAGCTTATCAACTACCAAATATCACTCAGCAACAATCAAGTTGAACGGAGATTCACAAAAAATACAAGATAGATAGTGTACCTTAAAATACTTTTCGTCTGTCAAAACACTTAAACATGCTGCTACACCTTTTTCATAAGCTCGGGCTACTTCAACCTATCACAAAGAACCTCTGGAACAGTGCCATGTACTGTGAAGAAAAAATAATAAACAAACTAGAGGACTGTGGTGATTATTGCCCATTACTTAGGGTGTTTAGAAAATACTGGCAGATAAAATAATCCATTCAATGAGAAAAGAAGAAATTTTCTAGAAACAACAAATTAAGATTAGGTCCTTACTTTGAAGCAACCATTTGCTTGAAGCGATGAATATGAGAAACAAATGAGACATCGAGGAGAGAGATATAATAATACACACAGGCTCAATTGTTTTACTTTTCATACTTATATCATAGCTGTTTCCTTCAGGAGTGGTATATTTCTAAAAATAGAAATTACGAAAAATTTGGTGGCGCAAAAGAAATGGTGGAGAGGTGCATCAGAAAGAAAATCACAGATTACAAATCTGTTCAAATTGGGTGAACATAAGCTGAAAATTCATAATTACTACAGCATTGGCCATATTATTTAAACTAATAGGAAAAGGGAGCTTTCTGATAGTGGCAGCAAGAATTAATTTTCTTGGTCACTGGAGAGCATGAGGGGAAAATAACCAATAAAGGGGAGGAGGCATGAAAAACATTTTAAGATGCTCAGAAAGGTAAAAGAAATTTTTTAGGGAGCAATTATAAAAGACTTTTTCATGCAAACCTCACTTTGCATCAATGTATGGGGTAAAATGTAAGTTGCAGGAAGCCAAATCCAAATATAAAATAGAATAGCATCCATCCAACAGTTGCAATCCTGGAAGGAAGAGAAAATACCCAAAACAAAAAAAAAAAAAAAAAAACTAGCAATGGTGCCAGCCAGTTGATATAAGAATTCACCCTGGCACCAATAATAACTTCACACATTTTCTAAAAATGTTGAGAAATCACAATCATAGATAAAAACAGAACAGAACTAAAAGGAAGACACGCTTACTGGATCAAAGTCCTCTCTCAAGACACCTCTACTTGGTGAGGCTTTCTTCACTCCAGCTATCAATCCTGGAAGTCCAGTTCGTTCACTGGCCACCCTTAAGGAGCCAATGAAATCCCTGGTAGCAGGAGCATTTTCAAGAGCTTTCTTCAGTACACTGAGAGGCATTTTCTCTTTCATCCAAAAATCAAGCAATTATCACTTTATTTATGCAATAAATATATTTAAGCAAATTACAAGGGGAAAATCAATCAGTCATCGTACTTGTGTGACTTCTGTATCCTTGTGCCATATAATCTCTTCCAAAGTGTTACAAGGAGTATTTCCCTCATTCTGCAACCGGAATTCAAAGGGACCTACATAATGCAACGGGGGCCAGTTGGCAGTCTTCCCCTTATTCTTATACCTTGGCTGGCAGCAACTTCATTCTGTAGCATGCCCATCTCCCACTCCTTAATTTTAAGGGAATCTTCCAAAGGTTCACTAGAATACGACATCTATGAAAACGAACCAGAATATGACATGAGCTTAAAGAGTATACAGTAATCACCAGGTTTCCACATTATATAACACTATCACATCTGTACTCTAAAAAATGAAGTTGAATATGGATAAAACAAAACTATTACTTCATCACATTCTATTGCGAATGAGATATGAAAATTAAGAGAATGAATAACTATGTGGATGAAAGAAAATAAGAAAAACAAATAATAACCAAACCGCAATGTAGAAAACATTGCAATCAATCAATTTAAACAATAATTAGTTCATACATGGCAAAGAATTTTCACACCACATCACTGAATTGGAGGTCATAAATCCTCTTTCTCCTTCGAATCCCAGCAAGCTCCTACAAACCCAACTAGCTTCTATAATCGTAGTATAATATATACGAGCCTGGAGAATCAAAAAAAGAATCACTAATATAAATCAGCCATGAAGAAATTTGGACCTAGGATCGAACAGAGAAAGAGGGAAAAGAGTCTGGCACACGAATTCACTTGAACTGGCGGCAGAATCCAGTTTGTGGTTCTGGAAGAGAGGGAAGGGGTAACCATCAAAACCTTAAACCGCTAAACCAACTCTATGTTGGTAATAATGAACTCCGCTGTAGAGGAGTGGTTGGCCTATTAATTTGGTCCTAACTGTCTATCTCATTTTATCATTTTGTTAAATAAATTGACATTTATCAAAAAAAATAAAAAGAAGTGATTGGTCTATCACAATTAAAATATTTTATAAATTAAATTTTTTCTATTTTTTTTACTGCAATTATGAACTATATAAATCAAATTTTAATAGTTCCGATTTGTTTATTTATGTTTATAAAAATAATTTACAAAATACTACTACTTAAATCTGACATAGTACACTAACAAGCCATAGGCATTCACCATTCACCATTTTAAAAATCACGAAAATTGTCTTCCATTCAGACAATGTACACTCACAAGCATGCAATTTGAGCACCATACATAGGAGTGTCACTTCTTGCATTATGCAGGACCCGAGAGTGTAGTCAATCCACCAATTACTACATCAGTCTAGGATATATATTCATCTTCAACATAGGGGATCATTTTCCGTATGCTCAAATTTATTGCAACCCTACCATTACCTGCAAATCACCCACATAAATCTCTAGCAACCACTCTAAATACAGTTCCTACAAAATTTTAACAACACTGACTACCTCCAGAGATCATGTCCTGCTCCATACAAATGCAAGCATAATGAGAACCCAGCAACTCCAGAAGCACAAATTGCCAGTTTCCCAAGGTCTTGTTCGGGTCCCCAGATGACTCGACAATTATTTCGGGAACCTACCAGGCGAGTAAAGTGCAAAAGGCAGATGAAACAAAAGGATTTAAGTCAATGTGAAATAGTTAAGAGTATTTAATTTGTTAGAAGAACAATAAATCAAAGAGTTAAAGTGCAATTTTGCCTCAGAAATAACAAATCAAAAGTGCCTGAAAGTTTTTCGAGGCGCTATTTTGCTCTATAAGTAACCAAAACGGACCAATTTTGCCCCTTGCTATTAAACATGTTAACTGCCAACATCACTTTTTAACGGTCAATGTTAGTTGTATAACGGCTTGGGCATATTTGTTCCTTTTTAAATGCTTCCGAGGAAAAATTGCACTTTAACCCTCAATCAAACACTACACTATGATTTTCCTTGAATGAAGCAGAGTCCTGAAGAAGAATCAGGTCATGAATGGTTAACATCTCTCAGCACTTTCTACAATCCAAATGCGGAGTGTGGAGCATACCTCAGAAATCAGATGAGGTGCATGACATATGCCTTTTTTCATGTAATCCCTTAATCGAACAGTAAATGTACTAAAAGGTGAAGCTGAGAAGCCCTTCCCCAATGCTTTTACATATGCTTCCTATAAATGGGAATCATGTCGTGAGTCAAAGCTGCAGGACAGCAAAACAACAACAGAACATGATCTTTTTTTTCACCAGAAGCATGACATGCTTTGAATTTGAACCTATAACAGTGAGAAGTTATCCTCTCTCTGAATTGTACTTCTCATTATATGAGAAAGGAATAATTTCAAATGAAGTCTATGTGTACCATATTACATTTAACTGGTAAATTGATCAGTATGGATCAAACAGGGAAAGCATTAACACTTAATGTTCATCCCAACCTTTAGAGTCCATAATTTTATAAACTCGTGTTGTTGAGTTTCAGGATCTGAAATGCCAGTCAGCATTTCCAGTTCATGAAGAGTAAAGTATTGTTGGGCAAAAGCTAATATGTTATTCTTTAACCTTCTTTCCTTATCTTCCACATCGATGCCAATCTACAATGTCGTTAGAAAATTGGATCAGTTCAGATATCAAATACCCTTCAAAAAGAAAAACAATAATCACAAAGGGAGGGGGGAAGTCATAAATCAGAAATTTAAGAGAATATGCATATATGTATATTACATACAATACATACTGGAGAATCCACTGTCACTCCACAAGCTATCAAAGATGAAGTGTGTAAGATATTAAAATGCAATGGTGGCCGCCTCCAATCATCAGAACATTGCCAGTCAACCTATTCAAATGTGCCATTAAAAGCCTTAATTATTTACGAGAAAAGTTGACGAACATGTCAAACAAGCAAAAAGAACATTCCCAAGTAGACATCAACAGTCAGAACTTACCTCGGGCTTTCCATAACTTTTCTTCCTAAAATTAATGGATTTTGGATCAATCTCACAATTCATCTGGTCTAGCAATACATAATATTTTTAGATACTTGGCATCTCTCACACAATTGCATCTACATATTGCATGATCAAAAGCACTTGAAGCAGAAAATAAATTATAAAAGTTCAGAAAGAAACAAGAGTTCAACAACAGAATTGTAAATCTTACATCTTGCTAAGGTAGTGCGAACTAATGTACGAGCTAACCGTGCTCTTTTCCTTAGCAGTTCCCCCTTCATGCGGAAGATATTTCCCTTTTCACATGGTGATAGAATTTCCAAATACTGATCTAATAGATTTGCGCTATTCACTTCATCTGCAAATATACCAAAAATGAACTTCCCTGCATTCCAAAGTAATAGATGATTGGAAATCTATGCCACACCAGAAGACAACATTTATGACAGTATACCACAAGATTTAATTCAGAATAGAATGGCATTCATAATAAACTGATAGCATGTGATTGTACAAAATGGATGTGTTCCACAACCATAGCATACTAGTAGATAGTGAAAACAAAAACCATTTCATACCTTTTTGCAGGAAGTTGCACAGCAGGGGGGGGGGATGAAGCAGAGAAGAGATCCCTTCTGAAACAGTTTATATTCATCAATGAACTTATTTTGCCTTGCAACAAATTCATCCACAATCAGGGCCAAGCATGCTAAGGATTGTCAGTTGTCTTCTAAAATCAGAATCGTCTCTTGTGAAATTAACATATAAGGAAAGCACTACCCCACAACACAAATATCTGTACACCCTAGTAAACATGAAAATACTTGTTTGATAATATTGAAAGTAAGTATGGAACCGAAAAAGATAAGTCAACATGAAAGCTGCAATATAGCAGAAATGGCAGTAAAAAGAGACAATTTTGCTGCCACAAACTGTAATCTTTGCAAATTTTTCCAAATGTGAGATAAAAGAGCAAAAAGGCTACAAGCCAGAATATTATCAGAGTGTAATTTCCCTTTGGCACATTTTGCTAGCATATTTCATTAACAAATGGAGCCAACCCCACCTAGTGGGATAAGGCTTTGTTATTGTTGTTGTATTTCAATATCAAATATCACCAGAAATCTCCACATGAGCAAGTGCCATCCCTAAAATGATGAAATCTCTTTAAATCTCTCAATATAATTTCCCTTTGGCTCATTTTGCTAGCATATTTCATTATAAAATGGCAATCGCCACATATTCTCAAGTTCTTCACAATTCTAATTGTCACCCCTGGAGCAGAAATGATGAGACCAAAAGCAAGAGCCAATTTCTCACTATGCCTTCCTAATGATTCTTCCTTCTCTTCCTCCTCAATATTATGAAGTACCCAATCAGTTTGGGGCACATAACCTTCTTTCCGAGCTCCTGCCATTATTTCCTCTAATTTCACATATATCTCTTTAGCATGCTTATGATCTTGATCCCCAGCAATAAAACTGTGCACTTTCCCATCTACCTCAATATAACTCCATCCAGGATCTTTTTCTACCCCACTGTTTTGCATCAAAATTCTTACTCTCTCTACATCATCCCATCGCCCCACTGTGGCATAAACGTTTGATAAAAAGACATAGCTTCCAGGGTGCTTTGGTTCAAGCTGCAAGAGTTTGTCTGAGATCAATTCTGCCATTTTGATATTTTTGTTAGCCTTACAAGCACAAAATAGCGCTCCCCATATGACAAAATCAGGAGCCACTGGCATGTTCTGGATGAATTCAAATGCTTCATCTAGTCTACCTGCTCTGCCTAAGAGATCTATCACTAATGCATAATGTTTCATTGTGGGCTCAATGGCATACTCATATCTCATGCTGTCAAAGAAGTGTAACCCTTCATCTACTTGCCTGGTGTGCGAGCATGCAGTTAGGATGGCAAGGAAGACAATAGAGTCAGGTTTCACCCCTGCGTAGGTGGCAATATTCAGACAAGCAATAAATTAAAATAACAAAAAAAAAAAAAAAAAACTGAGATACTGGTTAATGGAATAAGAGGGGAAGTTTTTGTTTTGCACCTTTAGACTTCATCAGTTCAAAGCACTGCAGAACTTGCCCATGGTGGCCATGGATTGCCCATCCCCATAGCATACTACTCCAACTTAGAATGTCCTTTTGTTTCATGTTAGCAAACACTTCACTTGCAGCCTCAATGTTACCACATTTGGCGTACATATCCACTAGAGCATTTCCAATTGCTTTAGTGATTAAGAAACCACCATTTGAGATATAATTGTGAATTCGAGTTCCAGCCTGCAATGCACCAATTTTTGCAGAAGCTGATAGAGCAGAAACAATAGTGAGATCATTCGGTCTCACACCTTCTTCAAGCATTTTAGAAAAAAATAACAATGCTTCCCTATGTTCTCCATTTTGAGAAAAACCTTTTACCATTGTGGTCCAAGAGACCACATTCTTCTCCTTCATTTGATTAAATAGTTCTCTTGCGGCATTCATATCACCATTTCTTGCAAACCCATTTATTAAAGTATTCCAAGACCCAACATTTCTTTCAGGCATACCTTCAAAAAGTTCTCTAGCCTTGTCCAAATCTCCCATTTTACAACATCCATTAATAGAAACATTCCACAACAATATGCTCCCATGCTTCACAATCTGTGGCGTTTCATCAAACAGTTTTAGTACAGAACCCAACTTCTCTACTTTAACGTACATATCCACCAAAGAAACTCGAACAAATGAATCAAATTCCAGGCCAAATTTCAAAATCGCACCATGAAGACAATCACCAAGCTCGTCCACAAGCAAAGCTGCAGCTGACTTTAGGATGAATGGAAACGTTAGCCAGTCGGGCCTAACATTCAACCTCAACATGAGACCAAAGATCGAAATTGCACCTTCAAACTCGTCATTTTCACAAAGCCCGCGAATCAAAGCATTGCAAACAAACAAGGTTTTATCCTGATACTGCTCAAAGACCGCAAATGCATAATTAATGGATTTGAGGAGAGAACAGGAAGATATGAACTGGGTTGTAACTCGACTGCTTGAGAAGAGGTTGGAAATGAGTATCTGAGCATGAATTTCTCGGAGTTGCCGGCTAGTTCTTGAGGCATGAATTAGGGAAATTATACGGGTTTCGGATTGGTAAGGAGTAGATTTACTATGGAAGAAGATGCTAGTGACTGTCTTGGGGCGAAACCATGACTTAGAGAGAGCTATGAGTGCTTTCATTTCGGATCCAGTAAGAAAGTGCAGAGCAATCCAAGGAGAATCAAACGAATAAGAAGTACCATCGTCTCATGGACTTTGCTTACTGCTTACTACCAAGATCTCTCTGTAACTGAAGCTCGTTAGCTTTTCCGGTTCTTCTCTCCAGCCTCCAACTACGTTGACTGTGGCTCCCCTACATTTAAAACGACGTCCCTCAGGGGAAGAATATGCAACAATCATTAGATTTCATATAATGAGAAATCCCAACTGGAACCATTCCCAGTGCTTAATGCTGCAAGAGACTTGGTAGAATCAACAAATTCGCAAAACATTCTCGCACCCATTTTAAACTGAAGCACGAATCAATAATATTATTCCAAGAGACCACAAGGGTATAATCCTTCCCTTGGTTTGATATCTATATGTACCCATAGACTTAGATTAAGAGGCACAAAGGGCAGAGATAGAGAACTCGCGAAGACAAGAAAAAATAGCGATGAGAAGAAAGTGCTCTTACCGACAGCTGTGGCGATGATAACGGCTACGATGGCAGCGAAAACGGACGACGGACAAGGAGCCCGGCCGCAGACGACAGCGAGGGACGGCGCCGGCGGGCAAGTCTGGAACTGGAAGTAGGAGGATCTGGCTTCTTTTCAATCAAAATAATAAAAATTTATCGCAGTAATTTTTTTTTTTTTTTTGGTAATATTATGATTATTATCGCAGTAATTTTTAAAAACAACCCAACAAAACATTTAAAATGCGCTCTTTGCCAGGCATAATAATATTTTGCAAATGCGCTATAAATAAAATATAAATAAAGTAGGCGATTAAATTAGGGAAAAAACGACATTGGAAATATAAAAAGGATAAATCAGTATATTAAAAATGAGAAGAGATAAATTAGACGGGTGTCAGAAATGTGAGGAATCTATCATTTTGAAATTTCGGCCAAATGATAAAAATGCCCTTCAACCTTCAGTCGCAATAACAACATAGGAGTTGTTAATGGCAAATACGGAGTTGTTAATGACGAGATAAGTGTTGTTATTGGCTCTGAAACTTGTTAATTGTTAAAAAAGAAATTTGAGTTATTAATTTCTAATCCAGAGTTGTTAATTAAAAGATAAATGTTGTTATTGGCCCTGAAACTTGTTAAGTGTGAAAGAAGAAATTGAAGTTGTTAATATCAAATCCGAAGTTGTTAATGTCGAATCCGGAGTTGTTAATTAAGAGATAGGTGTTGTTATTGGCCGTGACATTCGTTAATTGTAAAGAAAGAAATTAGAGTTGTTAATGTCGAATCAAAAGTTGTTAATTAAGATATTGGTGTTGTTATTGGCCCTGAAACTTGTTAATTGTCAAAGAAGAATTGAAATTGTTAATGTCGAATCTGAAATTGTTAATTACGAGGATCATGTTGTTATTCTGAAGTGGGAGATGAAGTGTGAAAGAAGATATTGAAATTGTTAATATCGAATCCAAAGTTGTTAATTAAGATATATGTGTTATTATTGACCCTAAAACTTGTTAATTGTAAAAAAAGAATTGAAGTTATTAATATCGAATTCGGAGTTGTTAATTATGAGGATCATGTTGTTATTCCGAAGTGGGGATGAAGTGTTAAAAGGCATTTTCGTCATTTGGCCGAAATTTCAAAATGACAGATTTCTCATATCTCTGACACCCACCTGATCCGTCTTTTCCTATTTTCAATATACTGATTTAACTTTTTTATATTTCTAACGTAGTTTTTTTAGAATTTTCCCTATTATATACATATAACCTACAAAAACATTATTCCCCTCAAATACTATTCACAAGTCGGAGTGACCTGAGGCTTCATCTTTCTTTTTTTTTTTCGATACATATTCATCTTTCTTTTTTTCTTCTTGTTATTTGTTACACTCCGGGTCCTGGGCCTACCTAATAATGATACACACTTCGAGATATAGCGAAATGGCAATGCTTTTATTCTGCAGTTTCTGCAGAACCATGAAAATCACCAAATATCTATGATCTTGTTTCTGTAATCACCTGAAGCTTACTTCTACAATCACCTGGTAAAAAACAATACATTGGCTGTTATTTCATAGCATATATATAGCCATATATCCATCTTTTTTTTCCTCAAAATATAGCCATATATCTATCAAAAAAAACTAAAAAACTAAAAATTCACACCCCTTATATCAGAGTTCAGACCACTGGCAGAAGCTGAACTTCTGGTAAAAACATAATAAAATGGGGGAAAGTAGAAGTGGAACCCACCCCTATCTCAACAGATAGGTCCCACGCCAATGTCTCATCTTCCTTGTTCTTTCTAGCTTCTTTTGATGTGTATTTAGATTAATTTTTTGAAGAATAACTTTTATGATTTATGAGGTAAGTGTGTGGTCAGATGCCCAATGAAAAAGTAATTTTCTAACAAAACTCAAATTTTGTTAAAAAACTGTTGAACACCATAAAATGCCAAACCATGGTTTTGGGGAAAATCTTTTTTTTTTTTGCTTTTTTTGGTATGCGGGCCCCACTGTTTCTTTCTTATTAACCCTTTTTCATTGTAGGTCCCATGCCCCACACACACTCTTTTGTTTTTTTTTTTAATTTCATGGTTTTTCTCTTTCTCATCCTTCACTATGTTTTCTTTTAAAGGATTTTAAAATTTTAATACTCTCTATTATCCTTAATATAAGATTTATTTATCTAATTTGATTATATTAAAAAAAATAGTTAAGTTAATTAACATTACATGTAGACAAATTTATTTCATTTTTTGTATTAATTATGAAATTTAATGTTAAATAATAGGTTAAGATGCATTATTTTTAATGCCGTTGGGGTTTCTTTTCTCTTATAATTTAACGTCGTTAGGTCAAATTTAACATTTTTGTTAAATTTATATCCTTTTTAATTGTATTATTTTCCATCTTCTAAAACTTATTTGTACTAGACGCCCCTCATGAAAAACTGGGTTGCTAAATTTAGACTTTAACCCTTAAATATAATCTTATTCTTTATATATAATTATCTCAAAAGTTAATATCCTTTTAAGTAATTTGACCATAAAAAAAGCTATTATGATCACAACATCCAAATACTCTCATTTTATCAAAACCATGGTTTCCTATAATCTATTCTCCAGAAGTTATTCTCCATTTTTTCTTCAGAAGTTATTCTCCAAGAGTTAATCCAAACACACTCTAAGTATGTGAAAGAAGCTTTGCCTCGATTTGCGAAAAAGGGCTTTTGAAACCGCGGTTCGGGGTTTACCCAAACACTCACTTAAAGCGACATCAACCAATCAATCACGTTCACTAAAATCTTCAATGTTTAACTAAACATTAGCACAATTTTTTTTTTGAATCATAAAGACAAGAGTTAACTCTTGGTGTGTGTCATCTTGACATTACAGTTCTATAACAAAGAATACCAAAAGCACCAAATCTTAGCCTAAATCAGCTAACGTTCGGTCCAAACAATAAGTTGGAGGAATCTGTAGTATACTTAGCTCACTGGTTGAATCCTGCACCCTTTTGGCCAAAATGTCAGCATACTTCAGTGAATAATTTCTATATCCCAGTTTGAGAAAATAAGATCATAGATATCCATCAATAGTTGAGATAATGGGTGGTAATGTCCATGCTTAAAGAATAATAAACGGATTGCTTCTGTAGAATCCGAACACATCTTGATCCTCTTAAGGCCACGATCTTTGCATACTAGCAAACCTCTTCTAATGGCTTGTAGCTCAGCCTCACTAGAAGAAGAGAAGCCAAGTCTTTGTTGGAATCCCATAATCCACATATCTGTTGAATCACGAGCAATGCCTCCACACATCGTGTGTCTTTGATCATTTACAGACATGTCCGTGTCTATGCGAATGTAGTTCGTCTGAGGAGCTATCCATCTCGTGTTGGTTATGTTCGAAGCTTGGAGAATCCAATGCTTAAGGCTCCTTTCTTGCACTTCCTCCATCAAATGGTGAATGCATCGGTGGGCTATGCTCTTGGCTGGAACTTGTGAACCTTGGAAGATTTTTTGGCACCTATTCTTCCAGATAAGCCAACAAGCTGATCCAAACGTGCTCATCCAAGGCCATCCTGACATTCTTTTGTTCCCTGGTTTGAACTTTGTGTTCCACTTAATCCATTCCTACAAATTACCACTAAAAAAGATACTAGTATATAAAGGGTCAATTAAATGCCACCACACACTTGATGCTATCTCACAATCTCTCAAAATATAGAGTACTGTTTCCTCACTTCCACACTCAAAAGGACACTCAGTGTTTTTTGTAAGCTCTCTCTTTGCTCTCAAAGAGTTAGTAGGTAATCTTTCTTGAAAAGCTTGCCACATGAAGAATTTGGCTCTCTCTAGAATTGGTCAACCCCAAAGTTGTTGCCATACAGGTTCAACTGGCAATTCCCTTGTCTTAGATAGCAATTTGTAGGCTGATTTCACACTGAAATTCCCATCTGAGGATGCACGCCAATGAAACAGGTCGAAGCCCCGCTGAGACGGAGGTTGAATCATTTTGATTCTGTTTACAACCTAGTCAGGTATATAATTCTTTAATTTAATTAAATCCCAGTCTCCCCTCATTGTCACAACCTGATTAACATTTTCTTCATGATTCAATCTCTCTTGATTCTTCTCAACATACTAAATTAATGACTTCTCCATTGAGGACCACAATTCCCACCATGTATTGGTATTTTCTGCGCTTCCTATTTTGCTCCTCAACCCTTTCCTAAAAGCATCCAAAACTTTTGAAATAGCACTCCATACTGCCAATTGCTTTTTCTTTTTTGAGACTTTAGGAATCTTTTCCTGTCCACAAGCATATTTGCTTTTCAGGCATTTAACCCACAACGCCTTTAGTCTAGTCATAAATCCCAAACATAGCTTCATAGTAAAAGCTTTATTCTAAAGAACTAGATCTTTGACTCCTAGTCCACCAACTTTTTTTTCAGCCTTCCATCCCACTAATTTCTTACCTACTTTCGATATTAAGGGAGCAAAAGTCAATTTTACAGCTCTCGTGTGGAGAAGTGGCACCCCCAAATACTTCCCCAAATCAGATGTGACTCTAATGCCTAACACTTGGCTAAACTCGAGTGCTCGGTTAATATGAACATTGTTTGAAACAAACAACTTGGATTTTGGAAGACTAACATGATGCCCAGACACTCTACAAAATAAAGCCATAATGCCTCTTACTCTTTCCATCTGAGTCTTAGAGGCTTCGCAAAACAGTATGAAGTCATTTGCAAAGAAGAGGTGAGATAAAGTAGGTTCATTAGTAGAAGTTCGCAATGGTTTCCAACTTCCCCTCTCCACCTCTCTATTGATTAGTTGTCCTAGTCATTCCATACACAGAACAAACAGATACGGGCTTAAAGGATCCCCTTACCAAACCCCTCTTGACAAAGAAATTTCCTCTGATGGTACACCACTCCAACATACTTTCATTTTCATTGATGAAACGCACTTCATTAATCAGTTGACAAACTGATTGCTGAGACCCAAACTCTGAAGATTGAACCTAATGAAGTTCCAGTTCAGTCTAACATATGCTTTCTCCATGTCCACCTTGATGGCTGCATAACCTTTCACTCCCTTCTTCTTTCTCATGGTATGAAGTGCTTCTTGTGCAAGAATTATGTTATCACAGCTTTGGCGTCTACTAATAAAGCTACAATGGTTCTGGTGCATAAGGCAATCCATAACCTTCTTCAATCTACTGTCAGAAGTTTGCTCAAGATTTTGAAACAAATGTTGTACAGAGAAATAGGTTGAAAGGCATTCATAGAAGACGTCATATCCACTTTAGGGATTAGGACAATATGAGTTTGATTAATCTTCTCTAAAGGCTTCCATGATAAGATCACAAACCTTACCACCAATCACCTCCTATTGAGATTGAAAAAAGTGTGGACTTCATCCATCTGGCCCAGGAGCTTTGAATGCTCGCATTTCAAAAGCTGCATTTTTTATTTCCACAGTAGATACTTTTCTTTGCATTTCTCG
Source organism: Inga laurina (assembly GCA_963855925.1). Lineage (NCBI taxonomy): Eukaryota > Viridiplantae > Streptophyta > Magnoliopsida > Fabales > Fabaceae > Inga > Inga laurina. The sequence goes on along the minus strand of OY979706.1, from coordinate 5,115,583 downwards.
TAACTGTACTTCATTTAGCTCTCAGAAGTTAACCGGCCAGTCATGAGTTAGGGGAATGTCATCATCTTGAGAATACAAGGATTTGAAGTATTCAAGTGTCATTCTCTGCAGTTCAACTTGATATGTCACTCAATTCCCTTGATCATTTTGGAATGCCTCAATTCTGTTTCGTTTGTGCTTTATTACTGTAGAAGTATGGAAGAATTTCGTGTTTTTGTCACTAAACTGGAGCCACTTACACCTAGACTTTTGATACCACATTAGTTCTTGTTGGTTAGTAACCTTCACATACTCTTGCCACAATTTCTTCTCCAATTTAGCTAAGCTCACATGAGGTTCTTCGCTCTTTGCTTTTTCCACTCCTTTTAATCTTCTAACAAGCTCTCATTTTTCCGTCACTAGATTTCCCACCACAAAAGAGTTCCATTTTATAGCACTCACCTCAAACATAGAACATCCCTCAGTCCATGTTTTATCCTGCCACGCAGATTTTACTAGCTCAGAAAACCCTTCTTCTAAGCACCATCCTGCTTGGCATTTGAAATGGACTTGTCTTGGTTGCCTTCTCAAAACAGGATCTGCCGAGACCACTAAAAGACGGTGATCAGATTTATACTTCAAATGGTGGAACACTTTAAACTTCAGATGAATCAATTCCCAATTAACATTTCCAAAGACCCAATCTAATATCTCTTTCACATCTTTTTCCCCCAAGTAAATTTGTCACCCACTATAGAAATTTCCACTAGATTACAATCGTTCACATACTCTTGAAAAACAAATAAAGAAGATAGATTTACCGGTGCTCCTCCCCATTTATCAAGAGGTTGCAAGAAAGTATTAAAGTCCCCCAAAACCAGCCACGAACCCTGAATTAGCCCCGATAAATCACGTAGTGTATCCTATGCTCAAATCAAAGGTGCAGATGCAATTCTTCTTATTGCTGCTGTTTTGCCGGATCTTGATATTACTTACATGATTAAGATATGCAAAAGACTTGGACTGACTGCCCTTGTGGAGGTAGAGTTTACACTTCTTTGTTTGTTCTATTACTTTTGTTGCGCTTTAGTTCTATATAACCAGGAGAAAATATGCATTTATCTTGATTATTTGTGATGTTTGCCCCTAGGCGCATGATGAGAATGAATTTGATTGTGTTCTTGGAATAGAGGGGATTCAACTTATTGGCATCAATAATCGTAATCTTGGTATGTCTTCTTTCTTTCTCTTAATAAAACAGTAGTGCTCTTTCTGTTTCTTCTTTCTCTAAAGATAAAGGATTCTGTTATCTTTTACGATGATTGGCCCTTACTCATATGTAGAGATTAGGATATCCTTTATCATTATCTTGAGTAGAGAGTCTAATGGTTCTTTAGTAATAAGTTTTCTTGTCCATGAGGTCTCTTACTCCTCCATGAATTTTATTCACCAGCTTGTTGAATTCTTTGTTAGTGTTTGATTTTCCTTAAATGTACCAACCCTTGTACTTGATTGGAGTTACAATTTTAAATTGACTCATTGAGTGCCTGTCTCAATAGTCTCGTTTAGATTATTACATGATATATTAGTTTTGCGATGTTAAAAAAGTATGTTTTGTTGTACAAACTTCAACACTTGTTTGACTAAAACATAAACAATCTTCTATTTCATCTTCGAATATTCTCATTCTTGTCTTATTTTGAATTTAGGTACATGACTGAACTATTGTATCTTTGTTATTTTTGGGTTGTAGGAACATTTGAGGGGGATATCAAATAAAACAAAGAAGTTTCTTGAATACGAGCGAGACAGAATAGTCCGTGAGAATGACATAATCGGACATCCTTAATATCTTTACTAACACTTTCTTGAATGAAAGATCTGTGTTTTTGGTGGTGATTATCCTGGTAATGATGAACTTGTTACATAAAATGTTTGTCTACTCCCAATGACAGAACTAACCAAACAATTTATGGAACAAGATCATCATTATCAGCATAATCACCACAAAAAACATAGATCTTTCATTCAAGAAAGTGTTAGTAAAGATAAGGATGTACGATTATGTCTTTCTCACTGACTATTCTGTGTCACTCTCCTTCAAGAAGCTTCTTTGTGTTACTGATATCCACCTCAAATGTTATTACAACCCCAAAAATAAACCACGCGGGTTGACTTTGAAGGGGGGGTCTTGGCGTCGGTATGGCCCTTGTGGAGTGCTTCTGAGAAGGTTTGGTTTGTGATCCAAGCCAAATTTATTGAGGTGATATACCTTAATTAAAGGATATATACGATTTCATTTAATGTTAGTAAATGCCCGGTCTATTTTTTCCTTTAATTAATCATGTTCTCAAGTGTTGCTTTCTCCAATAACATCAGTTTCTATCAAATGAGATTGAGAGATGCATTCCCCAAATTGCCTCATAGACCAGACGTTAGGCTGAGAACCTCCTTTTTTGTCTTCCACATATAAATAAGCGGTGAAATCCCCCATGACAACCCATGGTCCATCAACCAAGTTGCTAATATCAGTAAGCTCTCTCCACAAGTTGCAACGAAGATTATAATTGTGTTCAACGTACACACTACATAGCAGAAATTCCTCAAGATTATTTCCTCCCTAAGCTCTTTTCTTCTCTTATGCCTGTCTAATTAATATCCAACTGGTTCATTCTTTTCGGCCCTCCACGTGATTCATTCTTCTTCATTTCTTTTTCGTTCTTTTTTAGTTCAAAGAATATGACTGTCTCAGTGGCCATCACATCGGTCTCTCATACGGTCCTACCCAACATATACATATCTCATGTTAAATTAGCATTTAAATTATAAAGGTATAATTACAAATCAAATTAATCTCCCAACTCTAAACTAATCACCAGAAAGATGAGTAAGGAAACAGAAGAATTGTTGCAAACAACGCTTAAATGTTCCAAGGACTTGACACAGCAAATTAAAATGTCATACATAACATGATTCAAAAGCATTTTCTCCAACCCTTTTAATTTTTTTTTTTGGTAAACTCTAACTTATTTTTGGTATAGACAAAATTTGTAACCCAAAATGCTGACTTCAGACTTGAACAGATATATCTTTGCCGAAAAGACTGCTGATTCCCATCCCAGGATCACTTTGTTTTATAATAGACTCTCCAACTAATACCTGCAAAAACAAACAACATTGTAGTTTGAAGTTACCCACTCTGACTCTATATATAAGAGCCTTTTTTTTAAATGTATTTATCCTTAAATGTAAGATCCCTTTTAAATTTGCCTCAATAATGAATACATTTTTCCCATTTTGCTCTCAATTAATTATTATACTGTTTACATTATCTTTCATCCTTTTCTCATTATTATCCTCTCTCACACCCATTCATTAATAGAGGCATTTTCATGAAAAAAAAAAATTAAATTTCCTACATAATTATTACTTTTAATTACTTGTAACTGGTTTTTAAAATCTCACGATTCCGTTAGAAGGCTGACGAAGGAATTATATTACAATTATTGAATTTGAATAACTGTATTCTCAAGTACAATAAAGGACATGATTTTGATAGAATTGGTAATACAAAGTAGAAGACCGAATCAACTGTAACGCTGAATTTGGACATCATATATGATTATATGGAAGTCATATCCACAATACTTACAGCTTTGCAGCCAGCTTCTTGTACATAGGCAATGTCATCTGGAGTAAACAGACCAGATTCCCCAACAACCTAACCAAACAATTTATTGAACAAGATCATCATTATCAGCATACTTACCACAAAAAACACAGATCTTCATTTAAGGACGTCTTAGTAAAGGTTTTAATGACATACAATTATGTCTTTCTTACGGACTATTCTGCCTCGCTCTCCTTCAAGAAGCTTCTTTGTGTTACTGATATCCACCTCAAATGTTCCTGCAACCCCAAAAATAACAAAGCCATAACAGGTCAATCATGCACTCAAATTCAGAATATGACAACATTGAGAATATTCAAAGATGACGGAGAAAATTGTTTATGTTTTAGTCACACACGAGTTGAAGTTTGAACAAGAAAACAATTTTTTAACACCACAAAACTAATATATCATGTAATCATCTAAATGGGACAATTGAGACAGGCACTCAACGAGTCAATTTAAAATTGTAAATTCAACCAAGTACAGGGGTTAGCACACTTGAGGCAAATCCAACACTAACAATGAATTCAGCAAGCTGGTGAATAAAATCCATGAAGGAACAAGAGACTTCATGGACAAGAAGGCTTACACATACAAGGGAAAATCACCCTAAAAAATAACACAAACCTTTATCTTTAGAGAAAGAAGTAACAGAAAGAGCATAACTGTTTTATTAAGAGACAGAAAGAGGGCATACCAAGATTACGATTATTGATGCCAATAAGCTGAATCCCATCTATTCCAAGAACACGATCAAATTCATTCTCATCATGCACCTAGGAGCAAACAGCACAAATATTCAAAATAAGTGAATATTTTCTCTGGTTATAAAAAATTCTGAGTTGGCAGTAACGACAGTAGAAAACATGCCATGTACATTCAAGGATTTAGGCAAATTGAACTGAAGTTATTTACAATATGATAATGTGTGTAATTTCTTTGCAGTCTAAATGAAGGAACATATATCTTAGGGAAGTGGAAAGCTCTTCGTCTCAAATAGCATAGAGCACATCTATAAATAGATTCGGGTTTCTTTGTCAATTTAAGGTCGTAAGTAAAATGTTTCAGATCTGAGCATCAAAATGATGGACACATTCGCTTAATTATAGCAAACCGAATTAAAGCGCGCCAAAAGTAACAGAACAAACAAAGAAGTATCAACTCTACCTCCACAAGAGCAGTCAGTCCAAGTATCTTGCATATCTTAATCATGTAACCAATATCAAGATCCGGCAAAACAGCAGCAATAAGGAGAACAGCATCTGCACCTTTAATTCGAGCATAGTAAAGTTGCCATGCGTCTACTATAAATTCTTTGCACAACAAAGGGCACTGCATATTTTAAGGCAATAAAGACACAAGACATACACCAAGCTTTAGGTAATAAAATAAAATCAATATCAAAGAGCAAAACAAGTCAGCAAGTAAACCTTTACTCCAGCCTTCCTTATCAACTCAAGATTTTCAAAGCTCCCCTGTTTTGTTAGCATGAAAAGAATGTTAGAGATAGCTAACATTGAGCTGCAATATTGCCAGCTTATCAACTACCAAATATCACTCAGCAACAATCAAGTTGAACAGAGATTCACAAAAACTACAAGATAGATCGTGTACCTTAAAATACTTTTCGTCTGTCAAAACACTTAAACATGCTGCTCCACCTTTTTCATAAGCTCGAGCTATTTCAACCTATCACAAAGAACCTCCGGAATAGTGCCATGTACTGTGAAGAAAAAATAACAAACAAACTAGAGGGCTGTGGTGATTATTGCCCATTACTTAGGGTGTTTAGAAAATACTTGCAGATAAAATAATCCATTCAATGAGAAAAGAAGAAATCTTCCAGAAACAACAAATTAAGATTAGGTCGTTACTTTGAAGCAACCATTTGCTTGAAACTATGAATAAGAGAAACAAATGAGACATCGAGGAAAGAGATATAATAATACACACAGGCTCAATAGTTTTACTTTTCATACTTATATCATAGCTGTTTACTTCAGGAGAGTGGTATACTTCTAAAAATAGAAATTATGAAAAATTTGGTGGCGCAAAAGAAATGGTAGAGAGGTGCATCAGAAAGAAAATCAAAGAACAATCAGTTCAAAATTGGGCGAACATAAGCTGAAAATTCATAGTAACTACAGCATTGGCCATATTATTTAAACTAATAGGAAAAGGGAGCTTTCTGATGGTGGCAGCAAGAATTAATTTTCTTGGTCACTGGAGAGCATGAGGAGAAAATAACCAATAAAGGGGAGGAGGCATGAAAAACATTTTAAGATGCTCAGAAAGGTTAAAGCAATTTTTTATTGAGCAATTATACAAGACTTTTTCATGCAAACCACACTTTGCATCAATGTATTGGGTAAAATGTAAGTTGCAGGAAGCCAAATCAAAATATAAAATAGAATAGTATCCATCCAACAGTTGCAATCCTGGAAGGAAGAGGAAATAGCCCAGAAAAAAAAAAACTAGCAACGGCGCCAGCCAGTTGATATAAGAATTCACCCTGGCACCAATAATAACTTCACACACTTTCTAAAAATGTTGAGAAATCACGGTCATAGATAAAAACAGAACAGAACTAAAAGGAAGACACTCTTACGGGATCAAAGTCCTCTCTCAAGATGCCTCTACTTGGTGAAGCTTTCTTCACTTCAGCTATCAATCCTGGAAATTCAGTTCGTTCATTGGCCGCCCTTAAGGAGCCGATGAAGTCCCTGGTAGCAGGAGCATTTTCAAGAGCTTTCTTCAGTACACTAAGAGGCATTTTCTCTTTCATCTGAAAATCAAGCAATTATCACTTTATTTATGCAATAAATATATTTAAGCAAATAATAAGAGGAAAATCAATCAGTCATTGTACTTGTGTGACTTCTGTATCCTTGTGCCATATAATCTCTTCCAAAGTGTTACGAGGAGTATTTCCCTCATTCTGCAACCGGAATTCAAAGGGACCTACGTAATGCAAAGGGGGCCCAGTTGGCGGTCTTCTCCTTATTCTTGTACCTTGGCTGGCAGCAACTTCATTCTGTAGCATGCCCATCTCCCACTCCTTAATTTTAAGGGAATCTTCCAAAGGTTCACTAGAATATGACATCTATGAAAACGAACCAGAACATGACATGAGCTTAAAGAGTGTAGAGTAACCACCAGGTTTCCACATTATATAACACTATCACATCTTTACTCTAAAAAATGAAGTCGAATATGGATAAAACAAAACTATTATTTCATCACATTCTATTGCTAATGAGATATGGAAATTAAGAGAATGAATAACTATGTGAATGAAAGAAAATAAGAAAAAAAAAATAACAACCAAACCGCGATATAGATAACATTGCAATCAATCAATTTAAACAATAATTAGTTCATACATGGCAAAGAATTTTCACACCACATCACTTAATTGGAGGTCATGAATCCTATTTCTCTTTCGATTCCCAGCAAACTCCTACAAACCCAACTAACTTCCCTAATCATAGTATAATATATACGAGCCTGAATAATCAAAAAACGAATCACCGATATAAATCAGCCATGATGAAATTTGGACCTGGGATCGAACAGAGAAAGAGGGAAAAGAGTGTCTGGCACACGAATTCACTTGAGCTAGGGGCGGAATCCAGTTTGTGGTTCTGGAAGAGAGGGAAGGGGTAACCTGAAGCGTAGGCTTGAGAGAAAGCGAAGAGTGCATTGTGGAGTGTGAAATGAAGATTCCGAGCGTAAAGAAGGAAGAGGAAACGAAGGAATTTCTATAGGAGAAAGGGAAAAGGGTTTTGGTAAAAGGCTGAGCGAAAATAACATAAAGAGAACTTTGAAATTATTGCAAAATCTAAATTCATGCTTGTTACTGAGAGTTGATATAACAATGAGTCGTTACGTGACTTGATAGGCAACTTAGTGTGTGTTTTGTAAACTTTCAAATTATGGTTTTAAATTATGGTTTATGAAACCTGAGATAAAACTCTTCTCACACACTTACCTCGTAAGTCTTAAAAGCTATTAAAAAAAGTTAATCTTTACTGATGGCAAAAAAAAAAAGAGAAAGATAGGCAACTTACAATGTAATTTAATGGAAGGATTTTGGAAATTTCAAAGTTGTTTTTATGTAGTTCTCCTGAAGACAAACTGATAAAATTAACAAGAGGCCTGTGTGTCTGTTTCGAGCTTTTGTTACTTTACTTGGTTTCCCCACCGTATCACTTCTTGCATCTGATATTTAATTATGACATTTGGTTTGTAGTGCAATTTAGATGAGACCATAGAGTATATTTAAGACACGGCAATGTAAAATAAGATGATAGTATTTTTGCTTCATGCAATTCTTTTGAGAAAATTGTTTCATATAATTTTAATGACAGTGCTTCTGATCATGGAAAACTGTCTTCGTCCTCGATGGCTTGAAGTTATGGCACGTGCTTTCACGGTATCCCACATTATGGCGCGTATTGCTATTTTTCTTTTCAATTAATCAATAAATCATTATCCTCCGATCCTAATTATAAGATAAAGTTGATTTTTTTGGAGAAATTAAAGAAGCTAATTAAATTAATTTAGAGTATTTTTATTTTTATTTTTTTCCTCTAAACTAATTAATTTAACTAGTAAACTAATATATAATATAACGATACTTAAAATATAAATACTCTAAAATAAATTAATTGGTTTCCTTAATTTCTCCAAAAAAGTCCACTTTATCTTATAATTAGGACTGGAGGGAGTATATATAATTTTTTGGTAAAAGGACACTTAAATGCTATTTACACTTTAAAATCTCAAATTGGTTCTATTGACAATAAGGGTAATGAGATTGAAAAAAAAAATAGCAATTGACAACTTAGGTTTTTGAAAAATAACTGATTTAGGATTTTAAAGTTTAAGGGTATTTAAGTATCTTTTTTCCTAATTTTTAGGCCTTCAGATCATATACATAATTAATCACACTCCTTTTCAATTTCTTTGAATCCATGGCCATAAAATAGAAAAAAGAAGAAAAAAATTGCAAATCTTATATTCATATGTTGTGTTACCTTTTCCCCAAAATAAATATATTCTCATAGATAGTTAGTAACGAGCTCCATTTTTTTTTTATACTATTATCTGATATTCGGTTTAAGATTTCTAGTTGCCCCTCTCAACATAAGTACTTTCTCTGAGACTTAACCTTGAGATCAAGAGAGATCTATCAGAGCCTTACACCGCTAAACTAACTCTATATTGATAATAATGAACTCCTTTGTAGCGGAGGGGTTGGTATATCAATTTGGTCCTAACTATTTGTCTCATTTTATCATTTTGTCAAATAAATTGACATTTATCAAAAAAAAAAAAAGAAGAAGAAGAAGAAGAAGAAGAAGACGACGTGATTGGCCTATCACAATTAAAATAGTTTATAAATTAAATTTTTCTATTTTTTTACTGTCATTATGAACTATATAAATCAAATTTTAATAGTTCAGATTTTTTTATTTATGTTTATAAAAATAATTTACAAAATACTACTACTTAAATCTGACATAGTACACCATTCATCATTCACCATTTTAAATATCACGAAAATTGTCTTACATTCAGACAGTGTGCATGTAATATTATAAAAAAAAAAAAAAAAAAAAAAACTGTCGGCAGATTTTTTTTAAAAACATGTGGGACCCGCTTGATAAAAAATAAATAAATAATAAAAACAAAACATATGGGACCGCTGTGGAAAATGAAAATGGACGAAAGGTATTATTAATACCTTTGCTTCAGTTTCTCATTCAAGTTTCCCGAGAGGCGATCAGCGGAGCGAACGGTTCAATAGGTAAGGTTCTGAATTTAGCAGATAATTTTGGTACTTAAGATCACGTTTTCTTAACAAACTTCCTTCATAAAAGTTGTTCTACGTATTTTGATCTTCGTATTGATAGTAATATTATATTGATTAACAAGAAATTTGGGGTTAGGATTTTGGGAGAATTTGAGTTTTTACAAAAGATGGTTATAGATATGTAGAGAATAATTAATTATTGATTTTAATCGGTTTAGATTTACCATTTGGTTATTGTATGATTTTATAATTAATTTCTTCTTAAATAAATAATAAATTGTGCTTTAGAAACGGTTTTGACCGATTAAATTTGGATTAAACAATTTATTTGAGTTATTGGAAGTATTATTGAAATTTTAATCGGTTTAGTTTTGCAAATTTTTAGTTATGTGAAATTATAAATTATAATTTGATATTATAGTTAGAGAATTATGGTTATTAAATATTTTATTGGGAAATAGAGTTAAGAAATTTTGATTTAAAAAGGAATTTGAGGAATAGATAAATTGTTGTTATTTTTAAGAAAATTGAGTCAATTATGGGGATTATTATTTGATATTTTGTAATAGTTAACAATTATTATAAATTATATTAACATGTAAATATATATATTTATTGTAGAGTGAATTTGAATTTGGCTTGTTGGAGTTAAATTCTCAAGTTTAGTTGTGTCAAGAACTTGAGGTAACCACTTTCCAATTTATCTTGTATGCTTGTTGAAATGATTATATACGTATGTTGGTATTTTTAACCGCTATAAATATGTTATAGTAATTTATATATGAAAAATGTACAATGATAGTATTAATCATGTTTTTAGTAATTTTTAGTTAAGTGGGCATGAATGATTTATTTGAATGATTGATGAGGTATAGCATTAAATAAAATATATGAATAAATTATTGATATTGAAGATTGTGATGTTGAGATGTGGATGTGGTGTTGTGATTGAGGAGGTTTGATTCTTTTATACCACGTGGTATAGCCACCACCGTGTGCACAGTGGATGGCTTTGGCATTCAGGACCCTTGGTATCACCCTTTCCTTTGGCCGGGTTAAGGGTCAGCTCAAGGGTAGGTGACACCTTTCCATTTTCGACGGAAAGGAAATCCATGATCTGATATGAGTTCTGTAGCCTTTGGCCGGGTTACACCTCATTATTGGAGAGCTTGGGGCAGTCTTGTCAAAAAGACTAATCCTATTATATGTTATAGCTCATGGATTTTGTCAGCGGTTAAGGAGGTTATAAGGATGGTTGAGGGAGTTTTATGCATATTGAATGGTTTTCTTGAAATAATAATGTTTTGGGAAGATTGAACTTTATATTATATGAATATATAATTTTGCCCGCTTAATTATATTATAATCAATCCCTGCATATTTGTTAAAGTGGAATTGTGGTTACTGAGTCTGTGTGACTCACCCTATCAATATTTTAAATTTTTCAGGCGAGAGTTCAGGTGGTGTTACCAAGGGGAAGGCAAACGAGACTTGATTTGATATCAATCGTATGTTTCGTTTGGTTACATGAGCATAATGTATATTGCCAAACTTAAGAGCCTTTTGGTTTTACGTTGTATATGTCGAATACTACGCTGCATACTGGGGTTTGTACTGTGGGCAGAATCCCATAATATGTTGTATTATGTGATATTTAATATTTTACTTGGTTTGAAAATTAATTATATGATAATTAAGAGTCGTTACAGTGCACATACAAGTATGCAATTTGAGCACCATATATAGGAGCGTCATTTCTTACATTATGCAGAACCCGAGAGTGTAGTCAATCCACCAATTATTACAACACCAGTCTCAGATATATATATCCATCTTCAACAAAGGGGATCGTTTTCCGTATGCTCAAATTTATTGCAACCGTACCATTACCTGCAAATCACACATAAATCTCTAGTAACCACTCTAAATATAGTTCCTACAAAATTTTAACACTGACTACCTCCAGAGATCATGTCCTACTCCATATAAATTGCAGCATAATGAGAACCCAGCAGCTCTAGAAGCACAAATTGCCAGTTTCCCAAGGGCTTATTCGGGTCCCCAGATGACATGATAATTATTTCAAGAACCTACCAAGCAAGTAAAGTGCAAAAGGCATATGAAACAAAAGGATTTAAGTCAATATGAAATAGTTAAGAGTATTTAATTTGTTAGAATAACAATAAATCAAAGGGTTAAAGTGCAATTTTGCCTTAGAAATAACAATTCAAAAGCACCTAAAAGTTTTTCGAGGAGCAATTTTACTCTATAAGTAACCGAAACGGACTAATTTTGCCACTTGCCGTTAAACATGTTAACTGTCAACATCACTTTTTAATAATCAACGTTAGTTTTATAACAGCATGGCCAAATTTGTTCCTTTTAAATGCTTCTTGGGGAAAAATTGCACTTTAACCCTAAATCAAACACTATACTATGATTCTCCTTGAATGAAGCAGAGTCCTGAAGAAGAATCAGGCCATGACTGGCTAACATCTCTCAGCACTTTCTACAATCCAACTGCGAAGTGTGGAGCATACCTCAGAAATCAGATGAGGTGCATGACATAAGCCTTTTTTCATGTAATCCCTTAATCGAACAACAAATGCACTAAAAGGTGAAGCTGAGAAGCCCTTCCCCAATGCTTTTACATATGCTTCCTATAAATGGGAATCATGCAGTAAGTCAAAGTTGCAGGATAGTAAAACAACAAAACATGATTTTTCCCCCCTACCAGAAGCATGACATGCTTGGAATTTGAACCTATAACAGTAAGAAGTTATCCTCTCTCTGAATTGTACTTCTCATTATGTGAGAAAGGAATAATTTCAAATGAAGTCTATGTATACCATATTACATTTAACTGGTAAATTGATCAGTATAGATCAAATAGGGAAAGTATTAACATTTAATGTTCATCCCAACCTTTAAAGTCCATAATTTTATAAACTCATGTTATAGTATTTCAGGATCTGAAAATAGTCACCATTTCCAGTTCATGAAGAGTAAAGTATCGTCGAACAAAAGCTAATATGTTATTCTTTAACCTTCTTTGCTTATCTTTCACATCGATGCCAATCTACAATGTCGTTAGAAAATTCAATCAGTTCAGATATCAAATACCCTTCAAAAAGAAAAACAATAATCACAAAGGGAGGGAGGAGGTCATAAATCAGAAATTTAAGAGAATATGTATATATGTTTATTACATAGAACACATACCGAAGAATCCACTGTCACTCCACAAGCTATCAAAGATGAAGTGTGTGAGATGTTAAAATGCAATGGTGGCAGGCTCTAATCATCAGAATATTGCCATTCTACCTATTCAAATGTGCCATTAAAAGCCTTAATTATTGACAAGAAAAAGTTTACGAACTTGTAAAACAAGCAAAAAGAACATTCCCAAGTAGATATCAACAGTCAGAATAACTTACCTCGGGCTTTCTATTACTGTTCTTCCTAAAATTTATGGATTTTGGATCAATCTGACAATTCGTCTGGTCTAGTAATAAATAAAATTTTTAGATACTTGGCCTCTCTCACACAATATTACGTACATATTGCATGATCAAAAGCAGTTGATGCAGAAAATAAATTATAAAAGTTCAAAAAGAAACAAGAGTTCAACAACAGAATTGTAAATCTTATATCTTGTTAAGGTAGTGTGAACTAATGTACCAGCTAACAGTGCTCTTTTCTTTAGCAGTTCCCCTTTAATGCCGAAGATATTTTCTTGATAATATTGAAAGTACGTATGGAACAAAAAAACATAAGTCAACATGCAAGCCGCAGTATAGCAGAAATTGCAAGTAAAAGGAGACAATTTTGCTGCCACAAACTATAATCTTTGCAAATTTTTCCAAATGTGAGATAAAAGAGCAAAAAGGCTATAAGCCATAATATTATCATAGTGCAATTTCCCTTTGGCACATTTTGCTAGCATATTTCATTAACAAAAGTAGTTGACCTCACCTAATGAGATAATGCTTTGTTATTGTTGTTGTATTTCAATATCAAATGTCACCAGAAATCTCCACATGAGTAGGTACCATCCCTAAAATGATGAAAGCTCTTTAAATCTCTCAATATAATTTCCCTTTGGTTCATTTTGCTAGCATGTTTCATTATAAAATGGCAATTGCCACATATTCTCAAGTTCTTCACAATCCTAATGGTCACCCCTGGAGCAGAAATGATGAGACCAAAAGCAAGAGCCAATTTCTCACTATGCCTTCCTAATGATTCTTCCTTCTCTTCCTCCTCAATATTATGAAGTACCTAATCAGTTCGGGCACATAACCTTCTTTCCGAGCTCTTGCCATTATTTCCTCTAATTTCACATATATCTCTTTAGCATGCTTATGATCTTGATCCCCGGTAACAAAACTGTGCACTTGCCCATCTATCTCAATATAACTCTATTTAGGATCTTTTTCTACCCCATTGTTTTGCATCAAAATTCTTACCCTCTCTACATCATCCCATCGCCCCACTGTGGCATAAACGTTTGATAAAAAGACATAGCTTCTAGGGTGCTCTGGTTCAAGTTGCAGGAGTTTGTCTGAGATCAGTTCTGCCATTTTGATATTTTTGTTAGCCTTACAAGCACAAAGTAGCGCTCCCCATATGACAAAATCAGGAGCCATTGGCATGTTCTGGATGAATTCAAATGCTTCATCTAGTCTACCTGCTCTGCCTAAGAGATCAATCATTAATACATAATGTTTCATTGTGGGCTCAATGGCACACTCATATCTCATGCTGTTAAAGAAGTATAATCCTTCATCTACTTGCCTGGTGTGCGAGCATGCAGTTAGGATGGCAAGGAAGACAATAGAGTCAGGTTTCATGCCTGCGTAGGTGGCAATATTCAGGCAAGGAATAAATCAAAATAACAAACAAAAACTGAGATATTGGTTAATGGAATAAGAGGGGAAGTTTTTGTTTGCACCTTTAGACTTCATCAGTTCAAAGCACTGCAGAACTTGCCCATGGTGGCCATAGATTGCCCATCCCCATAGCATACTACTCCAACTTAGAATGTCCTTTTGTTTCATGTTAGCAAACACTTCACTTACAGCCTCAATGTTCCCACATTTGGCGTACATATCTACTAGAGCATTTCCAATTGCTTTAGTGATTAAGAAACCACCATTTGAGATATAATTGTGAATTCGAATTTCAGCCTCCAGTGCACCAATTTTTGCAGAAGCTGATAGAGCAGAAACAATAGTGAGATCATTCGGTCTCACACCTTCTTCAAGCATTTTAGAAAAAAAAATGACAATGCTTCCCTATGTTCTCCGTTTTGAGAAAAACCTTTTACCATTGTGGTCCAAGAGACCACATTCTTCTCCTTCATTTGATTAAATAGTTCTCTTGTGGCATTCATATCACCATTTCTTGCAAACCCATTTATTAAAATATTCCAAGACCCAACATTTCTTTCAGGCATACCTTCAAAAAGTTCTCTAGCCTTGTCCAAATCTCCTATTTTACAATATCCATTAATAGAAACATTCCACAACAATATGCTCCCAATCTTCACAGTCTGTGGCGTTTCATCAAACAGTTTTAGTACAGAACCCAACTTCTCTACTTTAACGTACATATCCACCAAAGAAACTCGAACAAATGAATCAAATTCCAGGCCAAATTTCAAAATCGCACCATAAAGACAATCACCAAGCTCATCCACAAGCAAAGCCGCAGCTAACTTTAGGATGAATGGAAACGTTAGCCAGTTGAGCTTAACATTTGACCTCAACATGAGACCAAAGATCAAAATTACATCTTCAAACTCGTCATTTTCACAAAGCCCATGAATCAAAGCATTGTAAACAAACAAGGTTTTATCCTGATACTGCTCAAAGACCGCAAATGCATAATTAATGGATTTGAGGAAAGAACAGGAAGATATGAACTGTCAACACCTGTTTCCATTTCGATATTCGAACAGTAATAACGACAGAATTCCATGGGCATACAGAAAAATACAATTATACTGATAAAAATATTCGTTTATAATCCCAAGTCGTTCATCGACGAAATACAGAAAATACAACAGAAACTTAATATTTACATAATTTTCCAAAATATCTAAACATAAACTAATTATAACCACAATCATGTCATTTCCTTGCGACACATGCCACTCACTCTCAGGCATCTATGCCCTTGCCTTTCGATCCACTGGCATCCGCTGAGATGTTTATTTAAAAATAGGGTAAGATTCCAAAGAACCCTAATAGAAACATGCTATCGTTCATAAAAAATGTGAAAAGTAAATATGACATGTGCCAAGGTATGCACCGATTAATGAACATTATAAACACATCATCGTCATATATACATGAGTAGGGCCCAGCCCCACAATCTACATTTATTGGTCTTCCGCCAACTCCTAGTGTAAGTGCACACCAGCACTAACAGCTTCTCTCTAGGCAATTCATGTTAATTAATAAAGTGCATTTACAAACAATGGCATCCACACAATCATATAACTATGGCATAATGTATGAAGGATAATGTCCCTACTTCAACACTTTATAACTCTCTGTTTAAATATGTCTCGTAAAACGTATCGTGTCTGGCCTCCAACTCGGTCCTAAAATATTAAATGTACAAGAAATAGGTCATAACCTACCCAAGTATCATTTTAGACTCTTCCATAGTATTTCTTGTGGTTATATTAGTCTATGATAAAAATTTACCAAAATGTCTCTGGGACCCCAGCCCAGCCCCACCGTACCCTGTCCGATGGCACGTTTTCCCAAAATTTTGACTAAGTCTATTTTGACTAATTTTCTCCCAAGGAATCCATTTCGGGCTCGAAATCACCAAATTAACTATCAAATTACAAAAATACCCTTGACAACCCAAATTTAGGGATTTCAGGGGTGTTTTCGTAATTATGCTTTTTCGGCTTTTTCCGAAAAAGTAACCAACTGTAACCCCACCTATTTTTGCTCACTGAATCCAATGGAAATATTTATTTCATGAAAATCAAACTCCTACCCCTTGGAACAGTGCTGGCTGAAATATTGAAGAAAATGGAAAAAAAATAGTTGTGTTTTATCTTCCAAAACTTGTACTCTTCCACTTCTAATCCTTGATTAACTCACTTAAACACTTCTTAATCATGATTTAAATGGTTTTGGGCAGCATAACCCCTTAGGGATATAGCTTTTCAAATTTCATAGCTCAACCAAAAATCACATAAACCAAACAACAATTACCAACAACAACTTCATACTAACATAAAGTTGAGATTGGTATAATTACCTCTTAAACTTCTTGGATGCTCTTGCACTAGGCGCCTCCTCCTTCTCTTCTTGATCTCAAAGTGTGACTTCACCACCATGGATTCATGAGAAACAAGAGTTTTAGAGAAGAACTTCATACATGCTTATGAGAAGACATATATGCTTACAAAAAGAACACTTAAGAGACAATACTTACCTTAGCTTCTTCCTCCTTGAGCTCTCCTCTTCTCTCTCTTTTTTCCTAAGACTTGGACAAAATGAGGCATGAAAGAGGAAGGATGATGTTTTTATTAATTGGTCTTCTTCCTTCCTAGCCATTGATTTAATCAATAGCTCATAATGTGACACTTGTCACAATCCCTTCTTCCCTCATAATTACTCCACTTAATTTTCATTAAATTGAATAAATTTTCTTCCCACTTTTCCATGCAATCATGTTTTTCATTCCTTCACTCAATCTTATCCCATCATGCATTACACCATCATTTCATGTTGTGAACACTCCACCTTGGTTATCATTGATACGTGCATATAGTATAGTCATCATAACCTTCTTCTTGTAGCATGTGATCATGAACTTAATATTTTTTTCCTTTACCTTCATGCTTGGACAAAATTAAAGAGAGGAAGGGAAGAAAATTGTTTTTCACAACTCAATAATTCACATAATTGGTTTATGTATAATCCCCCTAATTTCACAATTCTTGATTTATTCCATCAAGAATAATCTAATTATACATTTTCCTTTATTTTCCTTGATTAATTGAAATTAACTTCAATTAATTAGAAAATAATTAATCTTGAGCTAAATTGGCAAAATTATGATTTTGCTATCACCTTTGTAATTTAATTCCTTTCTTGAATTGATTTGCCCATTTTCTCATGAATATGAATATTTCATAATTCACAAGATCCAAATTCATAAATATTCACCATTTTATTGAATTTCTCAATTAATTATAATATATTTTTAGTGAATATAAAATTTGGGATGTTACATGGGTGGTAACTCGACTGCTGGAGAAGAGGTTGGAAATGAGTATCTGAGCATGAATTTCTCGAAGTTGCCGGCTAGTTCTTGGGGCATGAATTAGGGAAATCATATCGGTTTCGGATTGGTAAGGAGTACAATTACTATAGAAGAATATGCTAGTGACTGTCTTCGTTCGAAACCATGACCGAGAGAGAGCTATGAGTGCTTTCATTTCGAATCCAGTACGAAAGTGCAGAGCAATGCATGGAGAATCAAACGAATAAGAAGTACCATCGTCTCATGGACTTTGC
Organism: Inga laurina; assembly: GCA_963855925.1. NCBI lineage: Eukaryota > Viridiplantae > Streptophyta > Magnoliopsida > Fabales > Fabaceae > Inga > Inga laurina. The sequence continues at coordinate 5,097,561 of OY979706.1, read as the reverse complement.
TTACTGCTTACTACCAAGATCTCTTTGTAACTAAAGCTCGTTAGCTTTTCCGGTGCTTCTCTCCAGCCTCCAACTACGTTGACTGTGCCTCCCCTACAGTTAAAACGACGTCCCTCAGGGGAAGAATATGCAACAATCATTAGATTTCATATAATGTGAAAGCCCAACTGAAACCATTCCCAGTGCTTAATACTGCAAGAGACTTGGTAGAATCAATAAATTCGCAAATCATTCTCGCATCCCATTTTAAACTGAAGCACGAATCAATAATATTATTCCAAGAGACCACAAGGGTATAATCCTTCCCTGGGTTTGATATTTATATGTACCGATAGACTTAGATTAAGATGCACAAAGGGCAGAGATAGAGAATTTGCTAAGACAAGAAAAATTAGCGATGAGAAGAAAGTGCTCTTACCGACAGCTGTGGCGATGATGACGGCTACGATGGCAGCGATGACAGACCACGGACAAGGAGCCCGGCCCCAGACAAAAGCGAGGGACGCCGCCGGCGGGCAAGTCTGGAACTAAAGTAAGAGGATCTGGCTTCTTTTCAATCAAAATAATAAAACTTTGCAGCAGTAATTTTTAACAATAATATTACCAGGCATACACTTTTTGCGAGGCATAATAATATTTTGCAAGTGCTCCATAAGTAAAATATAAATAAAGTAGGCGATTAAATCTTTAATATGTAAAAGTAGGGCCAAAAGTAGAATTTCTGTGAGACTGATAAGTGGCATCCTGGCTAAACAGTATTTGGTGAGGCACTCCCTCACTTTTGTTTTTAAAGCAAAAATGTGAATTTAAATGTTTTTTCCGCTAATTGTCATTGTATTTGCTTATAACTTCCCGACCATTCTCCCGTGATTCATACTAATATATTAATGCATTTTATTTTAAATGTTTTTTTTTTGTTAATTGTCATTTTATTTACTTGTAACTTCCTAACCACTCTCCTATGATTCATGCTGCTAAATTAATGCATTTTATTTTAAATATTTTTTTAATTAATTTTCATTGTATTTACGTGTAACTTCCAGACCACTCTCTGATGATTCATGCTAATAAATTAATTCATTTTATGTAATTAAACTAATACTATTTAGTTAAATTTGAAAAACACGTTACAAAAAATCTCAAATCTAAAATATCTAATAAATTTTGTGGCAATTTTTGTGTTTGTATATTTTATAGTTCCCCTTACAAATGGAATGTAATATTGAAAAAGTATCTATTGTTATGTATTTAATTATGCAATATTATTTGTGGTTATATTTATTTATTTTTATATAACTCAAATCCTATTATTTACTTATTCTATATTTTGTTGTTATTTTATCTTATATTTTATTATTATTTAAACTTATTATAAATTCCCATTTTTTATTTTGTTTTGGTTATTTTTAAAAGCCACTGTGCTGACAATTGCATTTATGCCTTTCATATCTCTTTACTATATAACATAAGCAGTTTGAGTTGTCCTCGTGCTACCACGTAATCATTTCGTATAGTTTATTATCTATTTCTATATTTTATTTTATATATTTTAACTTCATAAATAATTTCAAATATATGCAAAATAACCCCACTACTTCCACTCACGGCATTCTAAATAGTTTATTAAAAAATTTGTTTTTTCTAAATAGTTCCCACGATCTCTGTTCACATGGTTTGTGGCTCCTGAGTCTACAACCCATACAAGATTAACCTCAGCTATAAAGGCAGTATTAGAAACAAAAGAAAAATGAGAAGGGTTATCACATAGTACCTTGTTATTCTCATGGCAATCTTTTGCAAAATGGCCTTTCTTTTAGCAAGAGTAACACTTGACATTGGAAAGGTCTCGTTTCTTTGCAGGTTTCTTATTCTATTTGAAGGCATTCTTATCCTTCTTTGCCCGTGGGTTCCCCTTCTTCTTTTGGGGTCCCTTGCCTTTATTGGGCTTCCGCTTCTGGGATGAAGCTCTTTTTTCTTCAGTTAAGAGTGCTTGACCATTGGTCTTTGCATTGTACATACGGTCATCCTCCAATTGGATGTGACGAGCAACGTCAGCAAAAGTCTTGATGGTATTATTGTGAGTTATGGTGTGTTTCATGTGATCCCAACTTGCAAGGAGTGAACTCACAACAGCTTGTACTTGCTGTGCTTCAGAAAGGGTTCCTCCAACTTTAATAAGTTCCCTTATCATATTCTGCATTTTCCTCAAATGCTGCCTTGTGGTAGTGTTTGGACCTAGCTTATAATTGTCAATCTTGACGGTGATTCTCCTGAGTCTTGCATCAGAAGCACCATCAAACTCCTCTTTCAGTGTTGTCCACATGGCAGAGGCAGTGACATGTCCTTCAAATTGACATATCACATCGTCAGTCATTGCCTCAAGCATTGTGATCCGAATGATGGTATCCTTTCTTTTCCAGGTTGTAAAAGCATCATGTTCCATTCGTGATGCATTAGCATCGGGTTGCTGAAGCACATTGGTCAAGACGTCCATGACATCTTATTCCTCCAAGACATACGAGATCTTACGGCGCCATATGGCGAAGTTCTCACCATGCAGCTGTCTCCTCTAACGAGATTAGCAACAAAAGTCTTGCTTGTCATTTGAGCCTTTTTTTTTTGTCACATAAACATGCATTTTCATTAGGTATGCAATTTCATTTTGAGATACTATCTCTCGTTTAAGTAATAGGAGAAATTAATAGAATAAGTGTTTGCTAGCTTCGTGTTCAGGAATCAACTAGGTTGACCCCTATCTCACTCATTCTAGTTTACTGCTCATTTTGCTTAATTTCAATTCTTATTCAAACATATCCTCATAATTGTTTTTTCCCCAAGAAAACACAATTCCAGAAAAAAAAAAAACATGCTCCCACTCAAATAAAGCATCATAAGCAAGTAGAATAAATAATTCCAAAAACAATTTATTCATTAAGCAATAATCCATGAAAGGTTCATATAAGTTGCAATGAAAACAAATTCAAAAACAAGCAAACTATAACATGGATAATCAAGTTTTAATAACGGGGTACATCAATGCCAAAATCTAGAAAGGTTCTCCTAACCTTAGCTCTATGAGCTCCTACATCTATATTGTTTATACCTTTCTTGAAAAAGTCTTTCCAAAATCCTAGGCCATGGAGATGACCCTTCTTTGTCACTTGCTCACGATATTCCACCATAGCTCTTGCATAGAACTTAGCGTCACTAGCATTAGTGACTTATCTACCATATCCACAAATGACCCCATAGACGCTCTTGGTTTGAACATATTTATCAGCATCTTTTTCAGCAAGAGATTTGATTAGAGCACTAATTCTTGGTCTATCGACCTCTTCCTCTTCAAACTCATCGAATATGAACTTCACTTTCTCTTCTTGCTTCACCTCGTCAGGTGTGTTGGAGTCTTGTAGTGACAAAGGGGGACCCTTCTTGTTGGTGCTCCCAACTCCACTTGAGGTCTTCACCTCTTTTTTATCATCAGAAGCCGGAGAATATTCAGAGGGAGTCCCATCAAAGGAACAGTCAGTCTGTATACTTGCCATATCTGACCAATAATTGTTCATCACAAAGAAAAACAATTTTTAGAACTTATTTTAAATAGTTTAGGGTAAAAAACACTCAAAAACGTATATAAAATGTTCTAAATAATTTCTAAAAACAAACAAACAGTATACCCATTTGAAGATCATGAATTTACAAATTTTTAAGGTAAAAAAAATCTCAAAAATACCCCCCCACGCGCCCCCTGAAGGTTGCTAGGTGGAAAAATTCATTTAAAAATAGGAAACCGGGAAGTTTCACTCTTGGGTGATGGCGCGTGTCTCTCACACACCGCTTTAGGGACCTGATTTTGACACGGTGTCAAAACCATTGGACTTGTCTCGGTGCAATGAGCCCGATAAAGTCCTTGATTTGCCCATATGGCCTAGGGGTGGGTCCCACGAGCCACAGAGGCGCACTGCCTCAAAAAAATGTACTTTTAAAAAAAATGGAAATCGGGTTGGGCTGGTTCAAGTCGGTTGAACCAGCCCATTGTCCTTTGAATTAGGTTTCGGGTCACCTGACCCAAAACACTGCGTTTCACTTGTTAAAATGCAGCGCCCCCACTGGCTGAAATGCCGTCATTTCGGCCAGTGCCTAAACACCGTCGTTCCACTTAGTGAAACAGCGCGTTTCAAGGTTCTGGCCAGAACGACGCCGTTTTGGCCCCTCTCCCCTTTCTTCAACTTCTAACTGGGTCGACGTGACCCGGCCGGAGCTCAGGCGGGTCCATCGCAACCCGCCATTTTCTTTCCCCTTTTTCTCCCTCGTCCAACCTCCGTTCCAAGCAATTCCGATGCTATTGGAACCGTTTCCTTGAGTGCTTCAAGTTCATCACCTCTTTTCACACTGAGACTCATGTTTTCGTAGACCCAATTCTTGAAGCTTGTTGGTGACCGTCGGATTCACACAGAAAGCACGGTCCTTTTCTTTCTTCTTACATTTTATGATCTCATGCACTTAGTTATATGTTCAAATTGTTGTTTTTTGGATTCACACAGATTCCAGAATCATAACGACTTTAACAGAGAAAACGATAAGAGAGAGAAATCATATTGCAATTTTGATCTTTGAGAACTAAGAACATGCTTCAAGGAATAGTATCATACTTATGAATACAAGTGAAAACGCATCGTATGTGAGTACATGTGAATCAGAAATGGGAAACAACCAAAAAAAATTGTTGCAGAGGGGAGAGAGAGGCACAGGTTCATATATTCATATGCATGCTTCAACAATAACACTGAGATCATGCATATACAGAGTAGCAGTGGAAGAATAAGAAAAATAATATGAACATGTGCAGAGAGGGGACAAACAGAGAACCCAAGCGATAATTTTTATTTTATTCATATACGTATATTAATATGAAAAAAAATGGCAGAACACACATAGCATACAACCACAAGATCAGGCAGGCTCTAATACCAATGAAGGAATAAATAGACTAGATATAGTGTAGAAACGCGTACCAGGTAAAGTCGGATCTGGGTTTGAGAGCCCACACAAGTATTAGACTACAAAAGCTTAATATGGATTTGCACAGCAATGCACCAGAACAAGTAAGATGGTAGATAAGAGGGGATTGCCAGAAAGCTCAATGGCAGGGGTGATTTGCAATTGAAGAGGCACATCCTATCTATAGTGATTGAGTGACCACTACTCAGGAAACGTGTGCACCCTTTCTTGCTCTCCAAGACGGTAATTAAATTGATTGATTCTCAATCAATTTCCTAATTATGGTGACAATCAACAATCCCATGATTAATACCAACTTATTTGCTAAGCCACCATTAATGCTAATTGATTTATTATTTGATAAGGTCACTTATGTCCTTAATCAAATAGTCCAGCTCATCAAAGGCGGATTTGGACCCAAAGTTCAACAAATAAGGATACCCAATGAGGGTTCATAGGTAAAAGTAAAATCCAATTGAGATATGAGAGGGAAACATTAATTGGACAATACATTTGACACACCAAGGGCGTTCCCCACACTTATGTTTCCCCTTGCGTTGACCTATGGCGCCGTGACGCAGCTGTTAATTAAAGCCTTCCTTCCGCTATCCTTGCATCTGATATTTAATTACCTCATCTGGTCCTAATTATAAGATAAAGTTGATTTTTTTAGAGAAATTAAGGAATCCAATTAAATTACTTTAGAGTGTTTATATTTTTAGTATCATTAGATTATATATTAGTTTATTAGTCAAATTAATTAGTTTGGAGAAAAAAATAAAAATATAAATACTCTAAAGTAATTTAATTGGCTTCCTTAATTTTTCCAAAAAAGTCAACTTTATCTTATAATTAGGACCGGAGGGAGTATAACATTTGGTTTGGAGTGTAATTTACATGAGTTCATAGAGTATATTTAGGACTGGGTAGTATAAAATAAGCTAATATTTTTGCTTCATGCAATTCTTTTGGTGAAATTGTTTCATCTAATTTTAATGACTGTGCTTCTGATCATGGAAAACTATTTTCGTCCTCTATGGCCTGAAGTTTTGGCATTGGCTCGTGCTTTCACGATATCCCACATTATTGCGCCTGCTATTATTCGTCTTTTCAATTAATCAATAAATCATATATATAATTTTTTTTTTGCCTTCAGATGGTTATATCTTCTATGAATCCATGGCCATACAATAGAAGAAAAAAAGAAGAAAATGCAGATCAAGCGGCATGTGGAGGGGTAATTCGAGATACAAAAGGGAATTGGTTAATGGGATTTCGAAAGAAGTTGGGTAGTTGTCCAACAACCATAACTGATTCAAGTTCTTCCCAGTTGTAGGAGTCAATTTCTTTTGGATATTCAAGCTGTAATGGAGGTGAGCTCGATCTGCATCATTTTGATTCAAGTGTAACACTTGCCTCTGTACTAAAAAAAACATATCAGATGCAAGAAGTGATACGGCGGGGAAACAGAGTTAGTAACAAAAGCTGGAAACAAACACAAAGAGGCATCTTGTTAATTTTATCAGTTTGTCTCAAGGAGAACCATATAAAAACAGCTTTGAAATTGCAAAATCGTTCCTATAAATTAAGTTATGAGTTATTTATCAAATCTCGTCGTTACTTTATCAATTCTTAATAAAAATACATGATAATAGATTTTGCAATTTCAAATTTCAAATATGTTTTTATGTTATTTTCGCTCAGCTTTTTACCAAAATCCTTTTTACTTTTTTCTTGTCTATTTGGTTTAATGGGAGGGATTTTGCTTCTCTTCAACATAAATATTTAAGGAGTGGAAAAAATTCCCCCCTCCCCTTATAACCCTTCCCTCCCAAAATGGGGGTATTTGGAGAGCGAGTAATATTTTGGCATGATGTGACAATTTTACTCATGAAAGTTTTAATATTCCTATGATATCATTTTGACTTTCTTCCTCATCCCTATCCTCACTTTAATATTTTGACACGATGACACTATTATGCTTATGAAAGTTATAATTATTCAATTTAATAATTATAAAATTATAATTTTATATAACTATTAAACATTTTACAAAATTCAAAAAACGAGTTAAATAAAAGGGAAAATCCCTATAAACTACCCTCGAAATCGCTAAATTCTGTTTCAGTACAACGAATTCCAAAAACCCGAATCAGTCATGTGTCAGTACGGAATGAACAGTGCAGGGGTGTCAAAAGACTATTTTGCCCTTCAGCCCTCATTCTCGCCACTTTCAGAATAACAACACGAGCCTCTTCATTAACAACTTCGGGTTCTTGATTAACAACTCTGCTTTATTCTTTCACATATTCACATCTTCAAAATATAGTGTTGTTAATGTAAAATATGGTGTTGTTAATAAAGAAACAGATGTTGTTATTGACCCTGAAACTTAAATTACGAAGTTGTGAAATAAGAAATGAGAGTTGTTAATGTAGAATATGATGTTGTTAATAACAAGACCGGTATTGTTAGTGTGAAAGTAAAAAGATGAAACTGGAGTTGTTAATCAAGAAGACAAAGTTGTTAATTAAGAGGCTCGTGTTGTTATTCTGAAAGTGGCGAGAATGAGGGCTGAAGGGCAAAATCGTCTTTTGGCACCCCTGCACTGTTCATTCCGTACTGATACATGACTGATTCGGGTTTTTGGAATTCGTTGTACTAAAACGGAATTTAGCGATTTCGAGGGTAGTTTTTAGGGATTTTCCCTAAATAAAATAAGAATAAAGTTGTTCATATGAAAATATTTTAACTCCCCTCCCCTCATCAATCAAATAAGGTAACATTAAAATCCCTCCCCTCTTCTCTCCTTTCATCAATCCAAACGAGATAATATTAAAATCCCTCTCCTCATTTGATGTCATTTGAGCTACAAAGCCCAACATATTTAAACCATAACATTTAATATTTCGGCTAAATAATAATTGAAAAATACCTTAAGAAGACAAATATTTAATATTTTGGCTAGTATGTTTTTTTTCCAAGGAACAAAAAACCGGACCGGTCAATGAACTGGTCACGGAACAGGTTCAAGGGTTAATGGTTCAACCGGGGTCGAACCGGTCATATTAAAATATTACAATTTATTAGTAACAATATATATATTAACATATTCTTAAATTTCTATAGATAAAATCAATTGATTATATTAGATTTGATTACTTTTATCATATAAAATTACTTGACTAAAATATTATATATTATATATAATTATGTATATAATATATAATATTTTTTCTTTTATTCTTTTTATTTTTTAAATTTTTGTAGCCTTGAAATTAAAATTTGTTCTTATAATTTAGTAAAATATTATAGATTGTATGTATATCGGTCTAAATCTATGGTTTTCTTTCTTTTTTAGCTTTTTTTTGAACCAAATATCTCATTTTTCAAAAAAAAAAAAAAAAGAGCAAACCGGTTGAACTAGTAACCCACCGGTTTTGGACCGGTTCGACCGGTTTCCACCAGTTCGGCCTCCCCCCTCTCTAAAACAGCAAACCGGACCGGACTGAGGACCGGTTCACCGGTTTTCCTATCAGACCGGCCGGTCCGATCCGATTTTTCACTCCATGTTTTTTCCCCATCACTACACCTACACTCATCATATCCTCCATATAGGGTACGAAATCACAATTTCATGCTTTAGAAAGCTTTAAGAGAAATGTTTGATGTCATTTGAGTCACAAAGCCCGATATATTTAAGCCAAAACATTTTTTCGCTCAAGACAAAATAATACATCCTCTATTTCTTAATATAAAATATATTTATTTAATTTAATTAGATTAATAAAGTTAATTAAATTTGTTAATATAATTTGTATTTTTTAAAATATCATAGTTATCTTTTTTAATTATCTCACTTTTTGTCCTCTTTGATTATTAAGGGAACATCAATAGATTAAATTAAAAAAATATTAATAACTATATAAATTATTTTATATTTATGATCAAAATCAATTTTCTAAATATATTTTATATTAAATACTAGACACATATTACGTACGGAAAGCCACAACATAAAAAAGCATTAAAATAAAGAGAGCTCCAAATGATATAATACGCAGGACTCGACCCTTCCTTAAATGTTCGAATATATATATATATATATATATATATTCTTTTTTTTTTCCTTGCCAATGAATGTTCGAATATTTTTTAGTCCAAGGAATATGACTGTCTCTGGCAATCACATCGGTCTCTAGTACGGTCATACCCAACATATACCCATCTCATGTTAAATTGAATGTTAAATTAGCATTTAATTTTCAAAGGTTTAATTACAAATTTCAAATTAATCTCCCAACTCTAAACTAATCACCAGAAAGATGAGCAAGGAACCAGAAGAATTGTTGCAAACAACGCTTAAATGTTACAAGGACTTGACATAACAAATTAAAATGTCGTACATAATATGATTCAAAAGCATTTTCTCTAACCTTTTTATTTTTAATTTTTCTTTTTTGTAAACTCAATAACTTTTTTTTAGTACAGACAAAATTTGTAACCTTAAATACAGACTTCAGACCTGAACGGATATATCTTTGCCGAAAAGATTGCTGATTCCCATCCCAGGATCACTTTGTTTTATAATAGACTCTCCCACCAAAACCTGCAACATTAAACACCAATGTAGTTTGATGTTACTCCCTCCCTCCGTACCTGTATACAAGAGCTTTTTTTTAATATGTTTATCTGTTAATGTAATATCTCTTTTGAATTTGTCTTGATAATAACTTTATTTTTCTTATTTTACTCTCAATTAATTATTATACTACTTACATTCTCTTTCATTCTTTTCTTATTATTACCATCTCTCACATCCATTCATAAATAGAGGCATTTTCGGGAAAAAAAAAATTAAATTTCCTACATAGTTATTACTTTTAAATACTAGCAACTTTTTTTAAAATCTCACAATTCGGTTAAAAGGTTCTTATATAGAGGGATGGAGGAATTATATTACAATTATTGAATTTGAATAACTGTATTCTTAAGCACAGTAGAGGGCATGATTTTGATATAATTGGTAATACAAAGTAGAAGACCCAATCAACTGTAACGTTGAATTTGGACATCAGGTATGATTATATGGAAGTAATATCCACAATACTTACAGCTTTGCAACCAGCTTCTTGTACATAGACAATGTCATCTGGAGTAGACAAACCAGATTCCCCAACAACCTAACCAAACATTTTATGGAATAAGATCTTCATTATCAGCATATTTACCACAAAAAACACAGATCTTCATTTAAGGACATCTTAGTAAAGGTTTTATGGACATACAATTATGTCTTTTTCGCAGACTATTGTGCCTCACTCTCCTTCAAGAAGCTTCTTTGTGTTACTTATATCCACCTCAAATGTTCCTGCAACCCAAAAATAACAAAGCTATGACAGGTCAATCATGCACTCAAATCTAGAATATGACAATATTGAGAATATTCAAAGATGAAGTAGAAGATTGTTTACGTTTTAGTCACACACGAGTTGAAGTTTGAACAAGAAAATAAGTTTTTAACATCACAAAACTAATATATCATGTAATAATCTAAATGGGACAATTGAGACAGGCACTCAACGAGTCAATTTAAAATTGTAAATTTAATCAAGTACAGGGGTTAGTACACTTCAGGCAAATCCAACACTAACAATGAATTCAGCAAGCTGGTGAATAAAATCCATGAAGGAATAAGAGACTTCATGGACAAGAAGGCTTACACATATAAGGGAAAATCACCCTAAAAAATAACAGAAACCTTTATCTTTAGAGAAAGAAGAAACAGAAAGAGCATAACTGTTTCATTAAGAGACAGAAAGAGGGCATACCAAGATTACGATTACCGATGCCAATAAGCTGAATCCCATCTATACAAAGAACACGATGAAATTCATTCTCATCATGCACCTAGGGGCAAACAACACAAATATTCAAAATAAGTGAATATTTTCTCTGGTTATAAAAAATTCTGAGTTGGCAGTAACGAAAGTAGAAAACATGCCCCATGTACATTCAAGGATTTAGGCAAATTGAACTGAAGTTATTTACAATATGATAATATGTGTAATTTCTTTGCAGTCTAAATGAAGGTGAAAATATCTTAGGGGAGTGGAAAGCTCTTTGTCTCAAATAGCATAGAGCTCATCCATAAATAGATTCGGGTTTCTTTGTCAATGTAAGGTGGTAAGTAAAATGTTTCAGATCTGAGCATCAAAATGATGAACTTTTACCACACACTCGCTTAATTATAGCAAATAGAATTAAAGCGCACCAAAAGTAACCGAACAAACAAAGAAGCATCAACTCTACCTCCACAAGAGCAGTCAGACCAAGTATCTTGCATATCTTAATCATGTAACTAATATCAAAATCCGGCAAAACAGCAGCAATACGGAGAACTGCATCTGCACCTTTAACTCGAGCATAGTAAAGTTGCCATGCGTCTACTATAAATTCTTTGCACAACAAAGGGCACTGCATATTTTAAGGCAATAAAGACACAAGACATACACCAAGCTTTAGGTAATAAAATAAAACCAATATCAAAGCGCAAAACAAGTCAGCAAGTAAACCTTTACTCCAGCCTTCCTTATCAACTCAAGATTTTCAAAGCTCCCCTATTTTGATAGCATGAAAAGAATGTTAAGATAGTTAACATTGAGCTGCAATATTGCCAGCTTATCAACTACCCAATATTAGAGCCGGGAATTCGGGCTCGGGCCAGGCCTATGATTTAGAGGCTGAAAATGGAAGCGGGCCTAAAAGGACCGGCCCTGTAGGGCTGCACCAGTTTAATTTTTTAAAAAAAGAAAAAGAAAATGGGTACAAGGCAATGGGCAACAAACATTGGTAAAAGAGAGATCTAACCTAACCCTTATATCAGAAATGCTCTCACAGTGACTCATACCTCATTTGAAGCTTCTCTTCTTTGATTTTCTTTTTTCTTTTTTTGCATGTATACGCCAAAATCCAAATTAGGTGTTATATTATTATTGACATTTGAAGCTTGTATGCTTGTTTGATTGTGGCTGTGAACTTATTTAATTGGTTATAAACATTAATTATGGTTTGAACTTAAGTTTTAGTGTTTGTATTCTATTAAACTTGGATAATATTTATGTTTTAAATTAGTGTTGATGATATTTATATTTTAAATTAGGTATTTTAGTCTTTATGAGAATAAGAAACAAAAAAGGAATGGCAAAAAAAAAAACCTAAACGGGCCTACCTTAAACGGGCCGGGCCGCTCTAAAAGAGTACGGATTTGGATTCGGGCCTAAACGGGCCGGCCCGTTTTCCCAGCACTACCAAATATCACTCAGCAACAATCAAGTTGAACGGAGATTCACAAAAAATACTAGATAGTGTACCTTAAAATACTTTTTGTCTGTTAAAACACTTAAACATGCTGCTCCATCTTTTTCATAAGCTTGAGCTATTTCAACCTATCAGAAAGAACCTCTGGAATAGTGCCATATGCTGTGAAGAGAAAATAACAAACAAACTAGCAATGGTGCCAGCCAGTTGATATAAGAATTCACCCTGTGAAGAGAATTGAAGATTAGAATTGATTATATAAAACTGAGAGGATTTACATGGTATTTATAGGAAAAAATATAGACAAAGTAAGTGGGAACAAATCAAAGAGTAGTTGAGGAATAGTCAACAAAATACACTACCGACTTGCTTCTTCAACTATCTCATGCCACTGTATTAGTCTGTGTTCACAACACTCCCCCTCAAGTTGGACTGTAGATATCAATCACGTTCAACTTGCCAATCAGATAATCAAACCTGTCCTTGGGCAGTCCTTTAGTGAGGATGTCTGTGGTCTGTTCTCTAGAAGGAATATACCTTAGATCAACAATTCCCTCATCAACTTTTTCCCTTGTAAAATGTCTGTCTATCTCGACATGTTTAGTTCTGTCATGTTGAACTGGATTATGAGCAATGTTGATTGCAGCCATGTTATCGCAATAGACCTTGATTGGTATATTTATAGACTTCCTCAAGTCTTCAAGAACACGCTTTATCCATATGCCTTCACAGATTCCCAGTGCGACGGCCCTGTATTCAGCTTCAGCACTGCTTCTCGCAACTACACTTTGCTTTTTACTTCTCCATGTGACCAGGTTACCCCACACATACGTACAATATCCAGATGTAGATTTCCTGTCATCTCGATCACCTGCCCAATCAGCATCTGTAAATAACTCTATAATCCGTTTGTCAGTTTTCTTAAATAACAAGCCATGTCCTGGAGATCCTTTCAAGTAACGAAGGATCCTGTAGACTTCATTCAAATGTTTCTGTTTAGGATTATGAGAATGCTGGCTGACCACACCTACTGCAAATGCAATGTCTGGTCTAGTATGAGACAGGTATATTAGTTTGCCTACCATCCGTTGATAATTCCCTAAGTCAACTGCTTTACCGAGATCTGCATCTTCATCTATTTTATCTACCCGTATAGGTGTGTCACTTGGCATGCAACCTATCATCCCTGTTTCCTTTAGAAGGTCGAGTACATACTTCCTTTGGGAGATATAAATGCCTTTCTTAGATCGGGCAACTTCCATTCCGAGAAAGTACTTCATTTCTCCAAGATTTTTAATCTGGAATTCTCATGCCAAGGCTGTCTTGATTTGGTTGATTTCCACCTCGTCATCTCCTGTAAGAATTATATCATCAACGTATACAGCCAGAACAGCCATCTTACCCTTGTGATGTTTGACAAACAAAGTATGGTCACTCTGCCCTTGAGTATATCCATGTCTCTTCAGAACCCGGGTAAATATGTCAAACCAAGCACGCGGAGATTGCTTTAACCCATATAACGACCTCTTTAACTTGCAGACTTGGTCACCTTTTTTTCCTGCGAACCCTGGAGGTAACTTCATGTACACTTCTTCCTTGAGTTCTCCGTTGAGGAAGGCATTTTTTACATCGAGTTGGTGTAGATTCCAATCTAAATTCACTGCAATAGATAATAGAATCCTGATGGTATTCAGCTTGGCTACTGGAGCAAAAGTTTCTGTGTAATCTTCACCATATTTTTGTGTAAAACCTTGTGCAACCAGTCTAGCTTTATATTTCTCGAGTGTTCCATCTGCTCTATACTTAGGAGTGAATACCCATTTGCATCCAACAACCTTTTTTCCTTGAGGTAAATTTACTACATCCCATGTCTTATTTCGCTTGAGAGCCTCCATTTCTTCTAAAACAGCTTGTCTCCACTCAGGTATAGCCATAGCCTCATCAATCGTGTCTGGTATCCTGATTCTATCAAGATGAGAGACAAATGTACTGTACTTAGATGAAAGCGCCTTATAAGAGACAAATTTCTCTATAGGATATCTGGTGCTTGATCTGGGTTGTCTAGGTTGTTTTCGCATTGCAATGGGAAGATTAAGATCAGAATCTTCTATTTCTCTTGGATCTGCCTCTGGTACTGACTCCTGGTGAGTGCTAATAGGTTGTGGTTCATTACCTCTTTTGTGTCGTCGCATGTAGGTATTACCCCACATATTTGTGTCTCCCCCTGGAATTGGCATATTATCAGAGGTATCAAGGTTATCGGGAATCTCAAAGTGGTTATCAGGTGTATCAGAGGTATCAAGAGCAGGTTCTGTGTGGGTAGGTATATAAATTGTGAATGTCTGGTCATCCTTTGGTGTTTCATTTGTCTGAAATTCACCAGTTCTCTCCCCCTGAATTGCAGACAAGGTATAAAAAGGTGTATTCTCAAGGAAGGTGACATCACAGGTGATAAATAAACGTTTGGAGACTGGATCATAACACTTGTATCCTTTTTGAGAATGAGAATAGCCAAGGAAGACACACCTAAGGGCTCTAGGGTCAAGTTTGTTGGTGTGATGGAGATGAACATATGATGTACACCCAAACACCCGGAGTGGCAGAGTGTTTTCAAGGTATGGGAGATTATAGTATTGGTGGAGAAGTTGAAGTGGCATTTTGTAAGACAGTGGTCTGCTTGGCATTCGATTAATGAGAAATGTGGCAGTTAGAACAGCATCATCCCAATGATATTTAGGAACAGTACTACTGAACATAATGGCTCTAGCAGTCTCAAGAATATGGCGATTCTTTCGTTCAGCAATACCATTCTGCTGAGGTGTATTGGGACAAGTACTTTTGTGAACAATGCCATTTTCAGCCAGGAAGGCAGAGAGGGCCTGATTGAAATATTCAGTCCCATTATCGGTGTGCAGGATCTGGATTTGGGTTTGGAATTGAGTTTGGATCATGTAGTGGAAGTTAAGGAACGTTTGATACACCTCTGTTTTATCTTTCAACAAGTAGACCCAACTGACACGTGTATGGTCATCAATGAATGTGATGAACCATTTTGTTTTTGATCGGTTTGGTGTGCGGGATGGTCCCCATAAGTCACTGTGAATTGTGGAAAAAGGTTTTGAGGCTTGGTATGGGATTTTTGGGAATGAAGTACGGTGATGCTTGGCCTTTTCACATGAATCACAATGAAAATCAGAGGTGCTTTTATTAGAAACGAGGGATGGAAACATTTGAGACATGTAATTTAAATTAGGATGACCTAATCGTTTATGCCATAACTCCAGGTTACTAGTGTTTGGGAGAGACACTTTATTACAAGTTTAAGAACGATCACTTTCATTAAGGTAATAAAGACCATTAAGCTCTTTAGCACTCCCAATCGTCGTCCCCGTCAGCAGATCCTGAAAAATACAGTAGGTAGCAAAGAAGTTAGCTTGACAATGTTCATCATTAGCCAATTTACTTACGGATAGTAAATTACACTTCAACTTTGGAACATGTAATACGGAGTGAAGAGTAAGTGCAGCTGAGATTTTGATGGAACCAATTCCAGTAACAATAGGTTCAGAATCATCAGCAATTCGTACAGTTACACCCTTGGTGATAGGAGTATAGGATGAGAAGAGAGCCTTATTGTCAGTCATATGATCTGAGGCACCTGAGTCAACAATCCAACAATTCCCTGTACATTGTTCTTTTATCATAGCCAAAGCTTGAAAGAAATTACCTCTCTTGACCACTGTGGCAGTAGGCTTGGTCGTAGTCTGTAGTGTGGCTAGCATTTCCATGATTTTGTGTAGAGGATCACTTTGGGATGATTCCTTGGAAGTTTCAGCCACGTAACCTCTTCCTTTCCCTTTCTTCGGCTTCCAGTCAGCAGGTTTGCCATGGAGGTTCCAGCAAGTGTCCTTAGTATGCCCCTGTTTCTTACAATGATCACAGAATGGGCGACCTTTAGAACCTTTTGGTTCCATGGATTGAACAGCAAGTGCCGAGGCCTCAAAATTAGCAGCGAAATTATTCGGATTTTGAAGCATTGATTTACGTCTATCTTCTTCATTTCGCAAGAAAGTATAGACTTCACGCACCGACGGTAAGGGTTCTTGACTAAGAATTCTAGCCCGAACATCATCATAAACCACATTAAGACCAGCAAGCAACTCATATACTCTCTCCGCTTCTTTTGCTTTGCGATCTTCTTGAGCATCTGCCCCACAATGATAAGTTTGATTTTGGAGGGCATCAAGCTCTTGCCAAAGTGAGGATTTTTCTAGATAATAATCACTGAGTGGTATGTGGTCCTGTTTTAGCTGCCATATCTTTTTCTTGACATCAAATATGCGGGACCTATTTCCCACAGGACTGTATGTCTCACGAAGAGCTTCCCAAATTTCTTGAGCCGAGGGAAGATACATAAAACTCTTCTTAATTGAGGAGGTCATTGCATTAATTAACCAAGAGGATACCAATGCATTTTCAGACTTCCATTTGCGGAACTCCTTGGTTTCCAATGTTGGTGGCCTTTTTGCTTCGCCAGTTATATACTCAAGTTTGTTACGTCCATCGAGGGCAAGAGTCATAGATTGAGACCACTCCCGATAGTTATCGCTAGTAAGTTTCTCAGAGACAAGGAGGACCGTGGATAGGTCATTAGAACTAGATCTAGGCACAGAGGAAGAGGCATCTGAAACTGTAGACATAATGACTGGAAAGAATGACAAAGTGGTTTTTCAAATTTCAGAAATACCAGTTTGGTCCGTAGAATTTTCAAAATGACACGTTGGTCCTCCGAATTTGGAAATTGACAGTTTGATCCTCCGAATTTGCAAAATGACAGTTTGATCCTCCGAATTTGAAAAATGACAGTTTGGTCCTCTGAATTGTGAAAATGACAAATTGGTCTTCGACTCAATTAAATAATTGAGTCAGATTGAATGGTCTACATCTGCGATTGCGAAACTGAGATGGCGAGACTGTTGAGTCTTCGAACGCGAACGCGAGAACGGATTTCTGGTCGGTAACGGACTCAGCGGCGATCTTCTGACGGCTGATGACGCTGCTGCCTGGAGAAGGACGAGGAAGGTTCGATCTGGTACAAGAACTCTGCTTCCACGTCGACGTGCACAGCCGCTCCAATTGAAGGTGATGCAGAAACGAAGGTCGCCGTGGGGACTTCTGGTGTAGTTGACGCACGGTGAGTGGGGTGACGGTGACACTTAGCTATTCGTCCCCTGCTTCACTTCTGCCCGATGGGAATCGACAGTAACGCTGAGGACGCCGATACGGGTTCTGACAAAGTGGAGAACTCAGAGGGCGTGTTGAAGAATTCTGGTATGAATTTGTATTCCTAATCTCTCCTATTGCTCTGATACCATGAAGAGAATTGAAGATTAGAATTGATTATATAAAACTGAGAGGATTTACATGGTATTTATAGGAAAAAATATAGACAAAGTAAGTGGGAACAAATCAAAGAGTAGTTGAGGAATAGTCAACAAAATACACTACCGACTTGCTTCTTCAACTATCTCATGCCACTGTATTAGTCTGTGTTCACAACACCCTAGCACCAATAATAACTTCACATATTTTCTAAAAGTGTTGAGAAATCACAATCATAGATAAAAACAGAACAGAACTAAAAGGAAGACACTCTTACGGGATCAAAGTCCTCTCTCAAGACACCTCTACTTGGTGAAGCTTTCTTCACTTCAGCTATTAATCCTGGAAGTCCAGTTCGTTCATTGGCCGCCCTTAAGGAGCCAATGAAATCCCTGGTAGCAGGAGCATTTTCAAGAGCTTTCTTCAGCACAATGAGAGGCATTATTTCTTTCATCTGAAAATCAAGCAATTATCACTTCATTTATGCAATAAATATATTTAATCAAATAATAAGAGGAAAATCAATCAGTCATTGTACTTGTGTGACTTCTGTATGCTTGTGCCATATAATCTCTTCCAAAGTGTTACGAGGAGTATGTCCCTCATTCTCAAACCGGAGTTCAAAGGGGCCTACGTAATGCAAAGGGGGCCCAGTTGGCGGTCTTCTCCTCATTCTAATACCTTGGCTGGCAGCAACTTCATTTTGTAGCATGCCCATCTCCCACTCCTTAATTTTAAGGGAATCTTCCAAAGGTTCACTAGAATATGACATCTATGAAAACGAACCAGAATATGACATGAGCTTAAAGAGTTTAGAGTAACCACCAGGTTTCCACATTATATAACACTATCACATCTTTACTCTAAAAAATGAAGTCGAATATAGATAAAACAAAACTATTATTTCATCACATTCTATTGCTAATGAGATATGGAAATTAAGAGAATGAATAACTATGTGGATGAAAGAAAAATAAGAAAAACAAATAACAACCAAACCGTAATGTAGATAACATTGCAATCAATCAATTTAAACAATAATTAGTTCATACATGGCAAAGAATTTTCACACCACATCACTTAATTGGAGGTCATGAATCCTATTTCTCTTTCGATTCCCAGCAAACTCCTACAAACCCAACTAACTTCCCTAATCATAGTGATAGTATAATATATACGAGCCTGGATAATCAAAAAAAAGAATCTCCAATATAAATCAGCCATGAAGAAATTTGGACCTGGGATCGAACAGAGAAAGAGGGAAAAGAGTGTCTGGCACACGAATTCACTTGAGCTCGCGGTGGAATCCAGTTTGTGGTTCTGGAAGAGAGGGAAGGGGTAACTTGAAACGTAGGCTTGAGAGAAAGCAAAGAGTGCATTGTGGAGTGTGACGTGAAGATTCCGAGCGTAAAGAAGGAGGTGGAAACGAAGGAATCAATCAATATAAATAAGAATACTATTCCACCGAAGTTACTGTAGACAAGGTTTCTATGGCTCAGATTCATTCTCATCTCTTTTGACTAATGCCTCGAGATCCTGCATTCCTAAATAAGATCCTGCACTGGCCGAAATGACGTCGTTTCGGTCGGTAGGGGCGCTGCGTTTCAATTAAGTGAAACACAGCGTTTCGGGTCATGGGACCCGAAACCCGATTTAAAGGACTTTGGGCCAGTCCAACTGACCCGGACCGGCCCAACCGGATTTCCAAAAAAAAATTCAAGAAAAAAAGTTTTTTAATTCATTTTTTTAAAAAAATTTTCTTCCTCTCTTCCCTTGATAGCGCGCCTTTGTAGTGCGTGGGATCCACCCCAAGGCCATATGGGCTAATCAAGGACCTCATCGGACTCAGTGCACTGAGACAAGTCCAGTGGTTTTGACATTGTGTCAAAATGAGGTCCCTAAGGCGGCGCGTGAGTGACACGCGCCACCACCCGATAGTGGAACTTTCCAGTTTCCTATTTTTAAATAAATTTTTTAAACCAGAAATCTTCTGGTGGCGCGTGCAGGGTTATTTTTGGAATTTTTTTGGCCCTAAAAATTTGTAAATTCATGTTCTTCATATTGATATATTATTTGTCTATTTTTGAAAATTTTTCAGAATATTTTATATACGTTTTGAGTGTTTTTTGACCCTAAACTATTTAAAATAAGTTCTAAAAATTGTTTTTCTTTGTGATAAACGATTATTGGTCAGATATGGCTAGTATACACACTGACCAATCTTTTGATGGGGCTCCCCTTGAATATTCTCCGGCTTCTGATGATGAACAAGAGGTAAAGACCTTAAGTAGAGTTGGTAGCACCAACAAGAAGGGTCCCCCTTTGTCACAACAAGACTCCAACACACCGACGAGGTGAAGCAAGAAGAGAAAGCAAAGTTTAAATTTGATGAGTTCGAAGAGGAGGAGGTCGATAGACCAAGAACTAGTGCTCTAATCAAATCTCTTGTTGAAAAAGACGTTGATAGATATGTTCAAATCAAAAGCGTCTATGGGGTCATTTGTGAATATGGTAGACAAGTAACTAATGCTAGTGATGCTGAGTTCTACGTGAAAGCTATGGTGGAATACCGTGAGCAAGTGACAAAGAGGGGTCATCTCCATGGCCTAGGATTTTGGAAAGACGTTTTCAAGAGAGGCATAAACAATATGGACAAATGAGCTCATAGAGCTAAGGCTGGGAAAACCTTTCTAGATTTTGGCATTGATGTACCTCGTTATTGAAACTTGATTATCCATGTTATAGTTTACTTGTTTTTGAATTTGTTTTCATTGCAACTTATATGAACCTTTCATGGAATTATTGCTTAATGAATAAATTATTTTTTGAATTATTTATTCTACTTCCTTCTGATGCTTTATTTGAGTGGGAGCATTTTTTTTCTTTCTCTTTTATGGAATTGTTTTTTTTTCTGAAAAAAATATGGGGATATGTTTGAATAAGAATAGAAATTAATAATAATGAGCGGTGAACTAGAATGAGTGGGATGGGGGTCAACCCAGTTGATTCCTGAACACGAAGCTAGCAAACTCTCATTCTATTAATTTCTACTCTTACTTAAACAAAGAGATAGTGTGTCAAAATGAAATTGTATACCTAATGAAAATGCATGTCTATGTAACAGAAAAATGGCTCAAATGACAAGCAAGACTTTTGTTGCTGATCTCGTTTGAGGAGACAATCTGCATGGTGAGAACTTCGGCATGTGGCGCCGTAAGATCTCGTATGTCTTGGAGGAACAAGATGTCATGGACGTCTTGACCAATGTGCTTCCGCAACCTGATGCTAATGCATCACGAAGGGAACATGATGCTTTTGCAACCTGGAAAAGGAAGGATAGCATCGCTCGGATCACAATGCTTGCGGCATTAACCGACGATGTGATATGTCAATTTGAAGGACATGTCACTGCCTCTGCCATGTGGACAGCGCTGAAAAAAGAGTTTGATGGTACTTCTGATGCAAGACTCAGGAGAATCACTGTCAAGCTTGACAATTATAAGATGGGTCCAAACACTACCATAAGGCAACATTTAAGGAAAATGTAGAATATGATAAGGGAACTTATCGAGGCAGGAGGAACCCTTTCTGAAGCACAACAAGTATAAGCTGTTGTGAGTTCACTCCCTGCAAGCTAGGATCACATGAAGCACACCATAACTCACAACAACACCATCAAGACTTTTGTTGACATTGCTCGTCACATCCAATTGGAGGATGACCGTATGTACGGTGCAAAGACCAATGGTCAAGTACTCTTAACTGAAGAAAAAGGAGCTTCATCCCAGAAGCGAAAGCCCAATAAAGGCAAGGGACCCCAAAAGAAGAAGGGGAACCCAGGGGCAAAGAAGGATAAGAATGCCTTCAAGAAAAATAAGAAACCTGCAAAGAAGCGAGACCTTTCCAAGGTCAAGTGCTACTCTTGCGAAAAGAAAGGCCATTTTGCAAAAGATTTCCCTGAGAAGAATAAGGTGCTATGTGATAACCCTTCTCATTTTTCTTTTGTTTCTAGTACTGCCTTTATAACTGAGGCTAATCCTGTGTGGGTTGTAGACTCAGGGGCCACAGACCATGTGAGCAGAGATCGTGGGAACTTCACGGAGTTTCGCAGGCTACCAGCTAGAAGCAGATGGCTTTACATTGGAACAATGCGATGGTAGAAGTCAAAGGGATCGGCACCTGTAAATTGACTTTACAAGGTGGGCGAACCCTAATTTTGCAAGATGTCCTCTACGCTCTGGAGATCAAACTAAACCTAGTGTATGTTATTTATTTAGTTAAATTTAGTTTTAATGTTAACTTTTATGATCAAGTTGTTGACATTTCAAATAGGACCGATTATTTCTGATTTGGTTGTATTTCCGATGGTTTCTTTGTTTTAATGAATTATGATTTTAATTCTAGTTAATGCTATGTGATTTCATCTAATGATAATTACGATATATGGCATGCCAGATTAGGACACATTGGTCAAGAACGCATGACCAAACTAGCAAATGAAGGATTGCTAGGAGAAGTGTTGAAAAAGGAAATGCCTCTATGTGAGCATTGCCTTGCTGGCAAAAGCACAAGGAAACCCTTCGGAAAGGCAACTAGAGCAGAACATCCTCTTAAACTGATACACTCGGATATCTGCGGACCTATGAGTGTAGGGCATGACATGGAGCGTGGTACTTCATTACATTTATCGATGATTTTTCGTGATATGGACATGTATACTTGATCTCTCACAAGTTTGAAGCTTTATAATGCTTCAGGAAGTACCTTAATCTAGTTGAAAATCAACTAAATTGCAAGGTTAAAGCCTTGAGAACTTATAGAGGTCGAGAGTACCTCTCAAAACAGTTCAAAACGCTCTGTGATGAAAAAGGGATTGTCAGACAATTGACTATCCCAGGTACTCCTCAACAAAATGGGGTGGCCGAGAGAAGAAATAGAACACTTCTCGATATGGTTAGGTCAATGATGTCACAAGCTAAACTACCAATTTCATATTGGGGCGATGCACTGTTGACTGCGACATTCATACTTAACTGAGTGCCTTCCAAATCAGTCACTTCTACGCCTTATGAGCTGTGGACAGGACGTAAGTCGGATCTAAGTGTCTTACGACCATGGGGATCGGTGGCCTCTATACACTATTCGTCTCACAAACATGGAAAGTTGGGACCTCGAGGCAAGAAATGTAACTTTATATGATACCGTGAGCAATCAAAAGGATATGTCTTCATTGGTGAAAATGAGGACGGCTCAATGACTGAGGTAGAGTCAAGGGATGCAGTGTTCCTAGAAGCAGATTTTCCTAGCAGAGGAAGCCTTAACTAAACAGAAAATCTATATGAGAGTGAGGAAGTTGAAGGCATCCCTCAGGTCACTGACCCGAGTGGGAGAAATGAGTCATTTTCACAACATGGAAATGATAATCAAGCACAGGAAGAGAATCCTAGAGAACTCCCACCCCGGAGAAGCCAAAGGGATAGAATCCCTAAAAGACGCTTCTCCGTTGAAGGGGAAGTACTCATTGTCAATCCAGAAGACAATGAGGAAGATCCGAAAAGCGTTAAAGAAGCGCTAACCGAACTTGCTAAGGAAATATGGCAAAAGGCCTTAGAAGAGGAGATGAATTCCATGAAAGCTAACCAAGTTTGGGAATTGGTTGACCTGCCACCAGGCCGAAAGGCAATTGGGAACAAATGGGTTCTCAAATATAAACGAAAGGCAGATGGATCAATTGACAAACCCAAAGCATGCTTGGTGGCTAAGGGGTACACCCAACGAGAAGGGATATATTATGAAGATACATTCTCAACAGTGGTGCGTTTTAACTCAATAAGACTCATACTTGCCATAGTGGCAAGTATGGACTTGGAGTTACATCAAATGGATGTAAAAACCGCATTCCTTAATAGAAAACTAGATGAAGAGATATATATGGAGCAAGCTGAGGGCTTCATAGAAAAGGGAAGTGAACAAAAGGTTTGCAAACTCCTAAGGTCCATCTACGAACTGAAACAATCATCTAAACAGTGGTATCTAAGATTTCAAGAGGCAGTGACCTCATTCAACTTCGAGATGATCGAAGAAGACCACTGTGTCTACATAAAGCAGTTTGGAGATGATTTTTTGATCTTGTCTCTTTATGTAGATGATATACTCCTGGCCGGAACAAGTCTTAAGGTAGTCAAAACAATCAAGGATTGGTTATCCTTGAACTTTGAAATGAAAGACATGGGCGAAGTAGAATATATCTTGGGAGTCAAGATAAAGAGGAATCGTTCAAAAAGATTGCTATCCTTGTCACAAAAGGCATACATAGAAAAGATCTTAGAACAATTCAATATGAGAGACTGCAAGCCTATGGATACCCCTGTGGTTAAAGGACACCACCTCAGCACAGACATGTGTCCCATGGAAGAATCCGAAATAAAGCGCATGAAAAGAGTCCCGTACTCGAGTGCAGTTGGAAGCTTGATGTACGCTATGCTCTGTACTAGACCAGACATATGTTTCGCAGTCGGACTTGTGAGCCGTTTTCAATCCAACCCTGGAGTAAAGCATTGGGAAGCTGTGAAAAGAATCATGAGGTACCTGAAGGGAACCATGGATTACGAGCTATGTTACCAAGGTAGAGATATGTATCTAATAGGATACTCTGACGCCGACTGGGCGGGAGATATAGATGAACGCCACTCCACCTCAGGATACGCGTACCTCCTAAACAATGGAGCAATTTCCTGGAGTAGCAAGAAACAGATCTGCGTAGCTTTGTCATCCATGGAATCTGAATACATAGCTTGTTCTGTCGCTGTTCAAGAAGCTGTATGGCTTAAGAGATTTCTAGAACGTCTAGGAATGAAAGGCAGAAAGGAGGGTCCTATTCTGATACATTGCGATAGTCAAGCCGCAATAGCCTATACTAAGGACCCTAAGGATCACAGTAGGACAAAGCACATAGACATTAACTATCATTTTGTAAGAGACATGATCACTAAGAAACAAGTGACCATTCAATACCTTTCTACTCATAAGATGTTAGCTGATCCCCTTACAAAGCCCATTGCCAGAAACCCTTTTGTTAAACATGTAAATGCTTTGGGCATGCGTAGAATGTAATGTATTGAATGTTGCAATAAAATGATGCATTTTCAGTTTTTCAAATATATTGTGTATATATTAATGCATAGGCACGAGGTATGCAATTCCGTATGTCTTACAGGTCAGGAAGGTTGGTTTACTCACACGAACAACTGTCTTCCCACGATTTGCAGGGGCATGGGATGATAAGACGAGCAAATGATCACCATGAGATGGGTAAGGAAGATCTTTGCGCTTGAGTCGCCTCAGTTGAACTGAAATGAGATCCGCATGTATACATACGTCATGGATCGAGGCATGATTATAAAGAATGTATCATCGAACCTGTAGCCAGGCAAAGGACTCCCTTTTACAAATGAGGTTCCAAAAGGGAATGATTGTAAAAGGGAAGTTATGGTTCCAATGCTGAGTGCATTTGAACTAAAGTCTGTACGGTGAAAGATAAAGGTAAAATCGATGTACACCATTGCAAAATCACCGTAGCATGCAATTCATACTGCATGTGCTCGAGAGAATGACTGCAATATGGGATGTAGGTGACAGATCCCTAGTTCACTACGGTGTGAGTCCCTGGAAGGAGAAATCCTTCAAACGATGCCCTCAGGACTTAGGCAGGCATCCTGAAAGCCTAACTTGGGGCCAGTTACTTTAGCTGAAGCTTTATGATCACGTGCGATTCGATCAGACAACTAAAAGCTAGGAAAGCGACCAAGTCGGGAAAGATTGATGTTTCTAGTCAAAAAGGAAGGTCTATCTTGAAGTACACCTTTTGCGGTGGCATCTGTGACATGTCCCTTACAGGTTATGAGAAAAACCAGTAAGTGTGGATACCACGTACATAGTAGGCAATCTGGGTCAAGTTCAGAAATAAGAGAAACTATGACTCAAGAGGGATCAGATATGCCATGAGTTGAGTGTATGGACAAACCTAGGGCATATGAGGCAACAATTTACAGGTTCACAAAGGGTGTCCTTGGATGCTGATCCGATATCAAGGATTTCTAGTATCACAAGCACCAAAGGTTCTGAAGATGTTGTGCCCACGCAGTCACGGCAGACACCAAGTATGAAACAAGAAGAAGATGTAGTCGCATGATGGGTGGCCCATCAAGTGCGAGGGGAAGATGTTGGACTTTGGGTCCAAGTCCGCCCTTGATGGGCCGGACTATTTGATTAAGGGCATAAGTTACCTTATCAAATAATTAATCAATCAACATAAGATTATTGCTTGGTAAATAAGTTGGCAATTAATTGTGGGATTATGATTGAGAAACAAATCTCCATGATTGAGGAATCGATTGAGAATCAATTGAATTAAATCACTAACTTGGAGAGCAAGAAAAGGGTGCACACATTGCCTAATTAGTGGTCACTCCGATCACTATAAATAAGGTGTGCCTCTAGTATTGCAAACCACCCCCGCCGTTGAGCTTTCTGGCAATCCCCTCTTATCTACCATCTTACTTGTTCTGGTGCACTGCTGTGCAAACCCTGATTAGGCTCTTGTAGTCTAATCCTTGCCTGGGCTCCCAAACCCGGATCCGACTCTACCGGTATGCGCTTCTGCTCTACTGTTTAATATGTTTATTATTCCTTCATAATTTATAAACAAAAGGGATTAAAATGAGACTTGATGTAAACATAAATGATCAAATGTATACTTTAATCTCTCTATATTTTTTGTACATGAAATAATCTAAAACATGAAATAAATCTGAGTTTGGTTCCCTAATTTTTCCACCTTTCTTAAATATTTTTTGTGGTCCACACGTTATCAAATTTACATCACAGCCAAATTTCAATAATTTCCCCACGTTATCACAGACAATGTCCGTGATGATGATGGTGATAAGCACATCAATAAAAAGATAACAAGCACAGGCAATAAAATAAGATTAAGCAAATTTAATACTACCTAATATATAAATGTAGGTTCTGAAATCAGACAATCTATCGGGCTATTGAATTAAGGGTTAGTTGGTTAAATTGAAGTTAAATTAGAGCTAATTTGAGACTAAACTGGTTATTTTGAGATAAAAAATGAAAGTTGTTTATAAAAAGGATCAATTTTATGAGAGAGAAAATTGTTTATAAATAGGACTAAGGAGAGTATTATTTAACGACAAATGCTGGCTCAATAATTTTAAGTGCTGACTGTATTGTTAAATGCTGACAAACCATATTTATATTTTAATTCTATAATTTAATATGTTTATATTTTTAAAATAAAAGTAAATCAGGAAAAAAGACAAAAACAAGCGTCTTCTCTTCAATAATGCATATCCTTGTCCGAACCCATCATCTGAATTTTGAGAAGCTCACAATAATGATACAACAAATCAATAATATACAGGTGTGTACCTTGAATTGAGTCACAATAACTTCGAGAAGCACAATAATGGTACCACAAATCAATTGTTTGTTTTGGTGATTGGATAAGTAATTTATTTTTACTTAAACTTATGGAATTTTAAGATTGGAAAAAAGTTAGATGAGGTAAAATGATGAGTGTTTGGATTAGCGATTGAATAAGTAACTTAAACTAACTTATGTAAAAGTGAATGATGTTTGGTTTAACTTTTGCATAAGTGATTTTTATATTAATTAAGAGAAAAAAATTGAAAATATTATGAAAAATGAAAAAATGAAGGGATAATTGTGAAAAAAACCCTCATTGGTAATTTAATTGTCAAATGGGACATAGGAAGATATCTACACACGAAAGGATTTTTTCATAATTTTCTCAAAAATTAAATTTGAAAATTTGGTAATGGTACAATTTTAAATAAAATTATATCAAACTCTAATTTAAATTGGTACACTCCAAAAATCTTTTCTATTGTGCACCTCAAATTTAAATTTTATAAATTATATCAAACTCTAATTTAAATATTAAATCATAACTTATATTTTCACATAACTCAAAATCTAACAAAATAAACCGATTAAAACCTCAATAATACCTCCAATAATCCAAATAAATTATTTAAACTAAATTTAATCGGTAAAAACACCATATAGAAACTAATTTATGACATGTTTATAAAATAATTAAATAATTAAATAATAAATATAAATTTATTAAAATTAATTATTAATTATTCTCTACATTTTTACAGTCATATATTGACAAAACTCAAAACTTGACTAAACTTTTATCCCAAAGTATTCTCTAATCAGCAGAAGATTATTATCTAAAGAAAGAGAAAATTATTTAGAACATTTTTCATAAAAGAAGTTTTATAATTATAAGTGATTTTGAATACCTCATTAATTTCCAAAGATATAAAAATACTGTTAAAGCCATCACTTGAGTAAAATTAAGCTTTAGTTTGAAGCTTATAACTTTCAGAGCTTTTGGCTTTTTTTTCTCTTTAAACGCCATCGCCAAAACAAACATCTCCAAATGACTAAAATACTGTTAAATATTGATTTCTCTCCTACATCGCGGGATTGGCTACGCAATCGGTAAAACAACCAATATCCAAGAGTGTATCTTGAGCTGTGAGGCACAATAAAAGTGGGAACCGATTCAATAGCCCAACCTCCAAAAAAGGGACCAATTACCTAACAAAAAGAAATAAAAGAAGAAAATAGGGGGAGGGGGACAAAGACGTTTGTTATTACTGTTATATTTTTTTGAATAGAAGAACGTGCCGAAACAATTGATGGACAGATGAAAATTTGATATGGGGAAGAAACAAGACGCAAGAGAGTGGGAGCAACCAATAGCACATTTAAAAAGCAAAACAAGAAAGAGAGGGAGAATACTTTCAAGATTGCATTCAGGGAATCAGGGGATTGGTTGTTTTTGTGGATTATGAGATGTTCGGTGCCGCATTAACGAGTTAGGGATGATGGATTGTTGATGAAAAGCCATAGAAGGTAAAGATCTTTTTCAATTTACATGTTTTAAAATATTAATTTATTAAAAGATTAGCATATAAGCATGCTTTGTCATCATGTAATTGTATAATCATCATTTAAAATTACAAAGTCAACATTTTCCGTTAAATCTAACGGTGTTAATATTGAATGACTGTGTGTTTGTTTTTACGTTTGGGCGCAGATATCAGACTTAAATAGTGATAAATCGGGATTAAACAGTGAATTGGATCCATTTAAGTGTTTGGTTTAACGATGTGATATAAGTTGAAAAAAGTAAAAAGCATCCGAAAGTCATAAGTTGAAAAATGAAGATTATATTGACTTATGGCAGCCCATCTGATCATTAGTGTGTCATTAATTATTTTTTGAGGATATTTGGGGATCAATAAGGTACTCAAAATCACTTCTAATCACAATTTTTTTTTTTTGAAAAATGTTCTAAATAATTTTATCTTTCTTTAGATAGTAATCTTCTGCTAATTAGAGAATACTTTAGGATAAGAGTTTAGGCAAGTTTTGAGTTTTGTTAATATATGACTGTAGAAATGTAGAGAATAATTAATAATTAATTTTAATCAGTTTAGATTTATTATTTAGTTGTTTTATGATTTTATATCAATTTTTTTTATAAACATATCATAAATTAGTTTCTATATAGTGTTTTTACCCATTAAATTTAGTTTAAATAATTTATTTGGATTATTGGAGGTATTATTGAGGTTTTAATCGGTTTATTTTGTTAGATTTTGAGCTATGTGAAAATTTGAGTTAGGATTTAATATTTAAATTAGAGTTTGATATAATTTATAAGATTTAAGCTTAAGGTACATAGTAGAAAAGACTTTTGGAGTGTACCAATTTAAATTAGAGCTTGATATAATTTTATTAAAATTGTAACATTACCAAATTTTCAAAGTTAATTTTTGAGAAAATTGTGAAAAAATCCCTCCATGTGTAGATATCTTCCCAGGTCTCATTGGCAATTAAGTTGCCAATGATGGTTTTTTTCACAATTATCCCTTCATTTTTTCTTTTTTCATAATTTTTTCAATTTTTTTCTCTTAATTAATACAAAAGTCACTTATGCAAAAGTCAAACCAAACATCATTCACTTTTACATAAGTTACTTTAAGTTATTTATCCAATCGTTAATCCAAACACTCATCATTTTACCCAATCTAACTTTTTTCCAATCTTAAGATTCTATAAGTTTAAGTAAAAATAAGTTACTTATCCAATCGCTAAAACAAACACACCCATAATTTATAAATATAAGGGATTAAAATGAGACTTGATGTAAACATAAATGATCAAATGTATACTTTAATCTCTCTGTTTTTTTTTTTTTTTGTACATGAAATAATCTAAAACATTAAATGAATTTGAGTTTTTTTTTTTTAGCCGACAGAAACAAATTTGAGTTTGGTTCCCTAATTTTCCACCTTTCTTTTGTGATCCACACGTTATCAAATTTACATCAAAGTCACATTTCAATAATGTGCCCACGTTATCACAGGCTGTGTCCATGATGATGACGGTGATAAGCACATCAATAAAAAGATAACAAGCACAGGCAATAAAATAAGATTAAGCAAATTTAATACTACCTAATATATAAGTGGAGATGAAGGTTCTGAAACCTAGACCGGTTATTAAATCGGTCGGGATACTGGATTAATAAGAGTCAGTTGGTTAAATTAGAGCTAATTTGAGGCCAAATCGGTGAAAAATAAAAAATTTTAGGATTATTAATAAAAATTTAAAAAATAAAAATAAAAAAAATCGATTTTTGAAAAAAAAAAAAAAAAAAAAAAACTAGATCGATACCCCAGACCAGATCAATTTACCGTCCAGTTCTCGGGTTTAACTTGGTGGCAATTGGAGTCACAGATGCAGAAATTGGAAAGAGAGCTGTGAAGGGAGGCAGAGAGAAGTCATATCCGGCAGGAAAGTCCGGAAAAATAAATTTGAGTTTGGTTCCCTAATTTTTCCACCTTTCTTAAATATTTTTTGTGGTCCACACGTTATCAAATAAATTAGGCCAAAGTGCCAACCAATTACATCAAAGCCACATTTCAATAATGTCCACACGTCATCACAGATAATAAGTGTGTTTGGATTGATGATTGAATAAGTGATTTATTTTTACTTAGATTTATGGAATCTTAAAATTAGGAAAAAATTAGATTGGGTAAAATGATGAGTGTTTGAATTAGCGATTGGATAAGTAACTTATGTAAAAGTGAATGATGTTTGGTTTGACTTTCATATAAGTGGCTTTTGTATTATTTAATAGAAAAAATTGTAAAAATTATAAAAAATGAAAAACTGAAGGGATAATTGTGAAAAAAGTCCTTATGGGCAACTTAATTGTCAAATACGACCTGAGAAGATATCTATACGTGGAGGGATTTTTTCACAATTTTCTCAAAAATTAACTTTGAAAATTTGGCAACGGTACATTTTAATAAAATTATATCAAACTTTAATTTGAATTAGTACACTCTAAAAGTCTTTTCTATTGTGCACCTTAAACTTAAATTTTATAAATTATATCAAACTCTAATTTAAATATTAAATCCTAACTCATATTTTCACATAGCTTAAAATATAATAAAATAAATTGATTAAAACATCAATAATACCTTCAATAATCTAAATAAATTATTTAAACAAAATTTAATTGGCAAAAACACCATATAGAAACTAATTTGAGACATGTTTATAAAATAAATTGATTATAAAATCATAAAACAGCTAAATAATAAATTTAAACTGATCAAAATTAATTATTAATTATTCTCTACATTTCTACAGTCATATATTGACAAAATTCAAAACTTGTTTAAACTCTTATCCCAAAATATTCTCTAATTAGCAGAAGATATACTATCTAAAGAAAGAGAAAATTATTTAAAATATTTTTCATAAAAGAAGTTTTATGATTAGAAGTGATTTTAAGTACCTCATTGATCCCCAAAGATATGAAAATACTCTTATCAATATTACACACACGCATATAAGCTCCAATAAGTTCCATTTTGAGGCTTATTACTTTTTCCAACTTTTGACTTTTTTTAACTTAAATCTCATCGCTGAAACAAACAACCATATTTAGCTTTTTAATTGTTCAATCCTGTTTGTTCACTGTTCAAACTTGTTTAACGCAAACGTTGAAACAAACACACACAATGTCCATGATGATAGCGATAAGCACAACAATAAAAAGATAACAAGCACAGACAATAAAATAGGATTAAACAAATTTAATACTACCTAATATATAAGTATAGGTTAAGGATCTGAAACCTAGATCAATCAATGAAATGGTTGCGGTATTGGGTTAAGAGTCAGTTGGTTAGATTGAAGTTAAACTAAAACTAACTCGAGGCCAAATCGATAAGAAATTAAAAATTTTAATGTTATTAATATGATTTTTTTAAAAAAAGGAAAAATCTATTTTTGAGGAAAAAAAACGAACTGGGTCGATGCCCAGACCAAATCGATTTACCGCCCAATTCGCCGATGTAACTTGGTGGTACTTGGAGGCAGAGATGCAGAAATGAGAGAGAGAGAAGTGTGAAGGGATGTAGAGATGCAGAAATCGGCAAGAGAGAAGTCATGTATAGAAGAAGGACAGTTTCCAAAATTCGAGAGAAGGAGAGATAAACGATGGGGGAGGGAATTTTGATGTTTAAACTCAAATTAGCTGCTCAAAAAAAAGAACACAAGCTTAGCATAACGGAAACAATAAGGGTGTATTTGGTTTGAAGGGAGGGGAGGAGTGAAGTGGTAAATTACAATTTTAGACAGAAGAAATTCAAAATTTATCTTCTTATTCTTTTAAATTTTGGATTCCCGCTTAAAACTTACACTCTTATTCCTTTTAAATTTTGGGTCTAACTCAAAATTTAAATACTTTCAACTGAAAAGGTAATTTAACTCCATCCCCTCAAACCAAACACATCCTAAAAGCATGAAAATAGAAGCGGTTACTTTTTAAATCAACAGTAACCCAAGGGGCAAAAACCATGGTTTTGGAATCTGGACCGGATCGGCTGGTTCGGATCAGAAACTGACGAATCGGTCGGAAAACTGGTTTAGGTGAGACCCCAACTCGGAGTTGCTATTGATTCGGGGCTGACTCGGGACTAACTCGGCCTAGTTGTTTTTTTAAAAATGCTAGATCCTGAATAGAGGCCAGAAAAGAAAAAAAAAGGAAGTATATCCAAATCGAAGATTGAAGAAGAAAGGAAGGAGTAGATCGAAATCGGAGGCTAAAAACCCAAAAACAAGGGAGTTTGAAGAAGAAAAGAAGCAGATCTAATTGCCGGAATTGAATTTCAGATCCAGTCGTCGGAGTTGATTTTTCAATGCAATCGCATGGTTTTCTTGTGGTTGCCTTTGTGAAGTATGCTTGAAGAAGAAAAAGACGATGGAAGCATCCTAAAAGACGAAAAGATGGTGGAAGCAAAGAAAGAGGGAGAAAAGAATCGGCTTGAAGAAGATGAAAGAATGAGAGAAATTATCGTGTTTTTTTTCCTGGAGAAACAGGTGCACCTACTAGTGATAAGACTAAAGGCAAGCGGTGGCTCCTCCCAAACATTGAACCTAATGTTAAAAATTATAATGACAAGACTACCTTTTTATGCCCCAATTCCTATTCACACTAGTTTATTTAATAACAAATAAAATAAAAACTAATTCATTTAGGCCCAATTATTTTTCTTTTTCCTCAATAATATTTAATTAAAATTTAAAAATATGTTTAAAAATAAAATAATATTCAATAACCATGTATAAAACATTAAAATTATTAAATGAAAAATTTAATAATAAATATCCATGGTTTAACTAATTAATTTTCATAAAATATAAATTGGCTAATAATATAAAATATGATCTATTAAATCTATTATTTTAGTATGACTGGGTTGATTCCGATCTAACTCAGTAACTTTTAGGGTCTGTTTGGCAAAGCGGTGGGCAGTCCCCACCGCACGTTTAGCCAAAAAAAAGCACAGTGGCTCAATTTCAATCGTTTGACAAAGCGTTCGTTTTCCCTGTGCTTCTCGTGCCACCATTGCTTTTTTTTAAAGCTTACCGAAGGAGCTTCTAGTGTCACTGCGCTTCTCGTCTCTCTCTTCCTTCACCGTTGGAAGCATTCATACGGTCACGATTTCCAAACTCCATGACCGTTGGCGCATTTCAGAGAGCTTCGTTTTTCGTCCGAATCAGAGCTTCCGGTGGCGCATTTCAGAGAGCTTCGTCCAGGATTCCTTCGGTGGTCTGAGGTTGCGTCTCGTCGGCGTCTCACGGTGATCTGAGGTTTGGTGTTTCATGGCTTGCCTTCGGTGGTTTGCGTCTCATGTCGTGGAAGAAGACACTATGCTCTGTTTTGCTTATTCATTCCGTTGGTTCGAGTGTTCCGAGGAAGGAGAAGAACTTTGGTCAAATTAGGATTTGACCAAGGACTTTAATGAAAATTTCAAAAGTTCTCAAAGAGGGATTATAGTGAAACTTTTGAAATATTTGTAGGGTAAACTGTAACTTATGAAACATTTGGGTCACTTTCTGTTATTTTCCCGATCCCTTTTCTTCATACACTTATAATTTTCATAAATTTCAGGGTCCTTTTCTATAATTTTCTCTAATCCTCAAAATATTAATTCTATTAAATGAGTCATCAACTACTTAGCGATCTATAATATAAGAGCTTTAATTAAAGATGAAAGATAAAAAGTTACAATTAATTCATTAAATATGTTATAAATTTATCTATTTTTAATTAAGTATTTTCTTGTATTTTTCTTTCTTTTTCAATAATAATTTATTTTTTTATCAAATTTTACTTATATTTTTCAACTTTAATTATGTAGTATTCAATAAGATTCATGCCCCTTTTTAGTCATTTTGTATCTAAACGGGCTTTTTAAACTCTAATCCAAATAGGTTTAAGGTTAGAAAAAAAAGTCATTTTTGCCACCGCTAATCCAAACACGATTCACATTTACATTTTCACTTTTTTTCCTACCTTACTTTTTTAAAAGTCAGGTGGTAAAAAAAGTCACTTCTCCACCGTTAATCCAAACGGGCACTTAAACCACTGCTTTAACCGATTCAGTTACCGGTCGACACCTTGGCAAAAACTGGTCGGCCAAGAGGTTACTTAACGGCTCCCCTTCCTTCTTTACGATGTCACCATTTCACAAGTCACAGGCCCCAATGCTCTCTTGGCTTTCTCTCAAGCCTGCGTTTCAGGCTGCCCCTTCCTTCTCTTCCATAACCCCAAACTGGATTCCGCCTGCTCAAGCGAATTCGTGCTGTCTCGCTTTCTCTGCTCGATCCGAGGTCCAAATTTCTTCATGGCTGATTTATATTAGTGATTCTTTTTAATTTTTTGGTTCTCTATGTTCGTTGATATTAGAATATGATTAGGAAGGTTAGTTTGCAGGAATTGCTGGAATCGAAAGAGATCTAGGATTTATGACCTCCAGTTAATTGATCTGATCTGAAAATTCTTTGCTTGTATAAACTAATTATTGCTCAAATTGATTGATTGATTGCGATCTACATTGCGATTATTATGTTCGTCCGAAAGAGCTACCCCAAATTTGTCCAAAAAATTTCATTCGTGGCTTCCCGTTTTATTCCTCTGTACTTTCTTACTGTACGTTTTGACTTTCGACAAACCATAAATACAACTCATTCTATCATCTTCCACAGTCCCTTCTCTTCCAAAAGAGAACTCGTCTTCGTGCCGTCTTCCCCAAAGGAAAATTCTATACATTTGCAGCTATTTATCCAACTGATCTAAGGCAACGGCTTTGTGTGTCTCACTTTGATTTTAATGCTGAGAGCTAGAGCCCGATGCCTTTATTCTTGCCTTTTTAGCAAATTCTAAATCACTTCTCGGTTCCATTAACCCTTCCTGCGCGGTTTTCCCAGAAGGTGAAGTTTATGTTTCTTGCAGCTATTCGTACAGCTGATCTATGACTACGCCTTTGGCTATTTGGAAAATTCTTTGCTATGTATAAACTAATTATTGTTCAAATTGATTGATTGATTGCGATGTCCATTGCGATTATTATATAATGAGGAAACCTAGTGGTTACTTTTTACTTTTTAAGCTCATGCCATGTTCTGCTTTGTTTTCATAGGTGGGGTCAATTGAATCTTTGGCAGATTCCCTTAAAATTAAGGAGTGGGAGGTGGCCGTGCTCCAGAATGAAGTTGCTAGGCTCCAAGGTATAAGAATAAGGAGAAGACCGCCAACTGGGCCCCCTTTGCATTATGAAGGTCCCTTTGAATCCCAGTTGCAGAATGAGGGAAATACTCCTCGTGATATTTTGGAAGAGATTATATGGCACAAGGATACCGAAGTCACACAAGTACTATGACTAATTGATTTTCCTCTTATTATTTGCCTTTTTTTTAACAGAAAAGAGTCCATTTTATTAATCATCAAAAAGAAGTTACACTCATTAATCATCAAAATAGTAAAAGGAAAGCAATAAGGCTAGTTACAACCTATAAAAGTCAAGCAACATAATTTTAAAATCATAGACACATACAATACATTCAGACCCAACCTATTCCTACTTTAGCAGGTTCATCCTTTGCATCTTTTCCTTCTTCTACCCTCCTACCAACCGAGTCAGCTTGCAACACCTTGCTCAGGAAAGATGGTGCTTTAGTCAGCCACCTATTGGATCCCATCTTCCTACTACCAGCAGTTGCCATAAGATCTGCAGCATGATTACCTTGGCAAGACACCAAGGAAAAAGTCACCTCAGGCTTGCTCCCAGTCAATGAAAGAGTTTCAGAAAAAATAGATGCACACTGCCATTCTACACCTGTACTAGTCATAGATGTTAAAGATTTGTATAAGCTTTCACAATCAACCTCAATACAAACCTTAACATGTTTGAATTTATCACATGACAGTAAGGCATCCTTAACAGCAGCACATTCAGCCTCAAATGCAGAGAAAGCCTTAATCTCCTTGCTTAGACCTCCAACAAAACTTCCATTACTATCTCTACATACAATCCCTATCCCTGCACTTCCAGATTGCTTGTGGAAAGCTCCATCCACATTAATTTTAATGACATCTTCTTTTGATGTTTCCCAAATTAACTTCCTCTTGTACTTCTTTTTGACAATTCCTGCTTCTCTATTGGCCTTTGCACTCCATATCTCCCTTACCAGCATAGTGGCCACATTAACCACCTTCTTAGCATCTACCTTAATCCCACTAAATACCCAATCACACCTGCCCTTCCATATCCCCCAACAAATAGCCACAATGAGTGCCTTCCCTTCTTCATTTATCCCTTTATTATCAAGAAGCATTTCCTCACACCACTTCTTGAAACTTGCAGTTTGGTATTGGTTAATGATCAGAGTTATGGAGCACCCAAACCAGCATCTAGAAGCCCAGGGGCAAAACAAAATTAAATGCTCAACACTTTCAACAGCACTATCACATACAGGGCACTTACCTTCCATAGCACATTTCCTTCTCACCAAAGCTTCTTTTGTTGCTAAAGCATCACTCAACAGCTTCCACTTGAAACGCTTGACTTTAGGAGGTACATGAAGCTTCCAAATACACTTCCACAATCGAGAGGGGACTTGATATGAGCTACTAGGCTTTTTATTAATTTTAACTACTTCCTCCCTTGCTACATGATATCCAGACTTGACAGTATACTTCCCATCTCTACACTTTAACCAAACAGCCTCATCTTGCTTCAATTCAGTTGGAATGCCCATCTTCAGAATCACCTCTCTCTCATCAACAAAAATTCTCCCTTCTATAGCACTAAGATTCCATCTGCCATTAGAGATTAGAGCATTCACTTCTAATTTTTTATCATTCTTACTCAGAAAATCATTTTGCAGAATTCCACGAGGCATTCCAATAATCCATCTATCTGTCCAAACCTTGGCATTACTATTCCATCCTACCTTCCAAAACAACTCTTTCATTAGAAATTCTCTTCCTTCCAGAATGCTAATCCATCCCCATGATGCCCTTCCACTCTTCTGAGCCTCTATGAATCCAGATCTTGGGAAGTATATACCTTTTACCATTCTACACCATAAATCATTTGGATTCTGCAACAGCCTCTAAGCTGTTTTAGCAAGTTGGGCCTTATTGAAAGCTTGAAAACTTCTAAACCCCATGCCACCCTCACTCTTAGCCTTTGACAACAAACTCCAGCTTTTCCAATGTATTCTTCGTCCCTCTTGCTCATTCTGACTCCACCAAAACTTAGATATCAAGCCATCAATTTCCATACAACTTTTTATAGGAAAGAGGAAGCTTGACATAGGATAGACTGGAATTGAGTTAGCAACTGCCTTAATCAGTACCTCTTTTCTAGCAAATGTCAACAATTTCTGTTTCCAGCCTTGGAGTTTCTTACAGATTTTGTTTTTAACAAACGCTAGAGCTCCCACTTTTGATCTCCCCCACAATAAAGGCAACCCCAGATACTTGCCAAAATCATTTAGTGCTTTGATTCCTAATACTTCTTCAACTCCGTCCCTAACTTCTGATGTAGTATTAGCAGAGAAAAATAAGCAAGATTTATCCAAATTCATCTCTTGGCTTGAAGCTGCAGTATATAAGTTCAGAATTTTCTTCAATATCATACAATTTTCCTTAGCTCTAATGAAAAATTGTGCATCATCAGCAAAGAAGCAATGAGAAATCATAGGTCCACCCTGAGACAATCTTAAGCCCATCAAATCACCTCGGCTAACATGATATTGTACCATTAATGAAAGCACATTAGCAGCCATTATAAACAGGTAAGGTGACAAGGGATCACTTTGTCATAAGTCCCCTATCAGGCTTGATCTTTGCTACTTTTTTCCCTGACACAAGAAGCTCAAACTCCACAAAAGATACACACTCCATTATCCCTAACCCATTTAATGCAAAATCCCATTCTAAGTATCACTTCTATTAAAAACTTCCAATCTACCTGATCATAAGCTTTACTTAGATAAATTTTCAGTGCCAAATCACATCTTGTCCCAGTTTTTCTTCTTTTCAGATATTGGAACACTTCATGAGCAATTATCACATTATCTTGGATCAATCTTCCTGCTACAAAGGCACGCTGCTGTTCTGATATATATTTACTCATTACTCCCCTCATCCTAGATGTTAAGATCTTTGCAATGATTTTATAAGAAACATTACAAAGTCCAATAGGGTGAAATTGACTCACTAATTCAGGTTTATCAACTTTAGGCACCAAAACTATACGAGTCAAATTAATTTCCTTCAGACCAGCAGTTTTTTCAAAAAATTCCCTTACCATAGCAGAAACTTCATCCTTCACTTCACTCCAAGCTGACTGGTAAAACAGTGCAGTATAGCCATCTGGACCTGGGGCTTTGGTAGGTCCCAAATCATATATGGCATCTTCAATCTCCTGATCAGTAATTGCTCTGGTAAGTGCTGCATTTTCACCATCAGTAACTACCTTTTGCACATAACTCAAAACCTCTTCCATATGCTCTGGGACCTTAGTTGAGAAGAGTTCACTATAAAACTTTTCAAACATACCACTAATTTGCTGAGAATCTTCCACCCAGATCCCATCCATTGACTTTAATCTCAGAACTTTATTTCTGAGTCTTCTCTGAATCATAGTGATATGAAAAAACCTAGTGTTACTATCTCCATATTTGATCCAATTCAACCTAGATTTTTGCCACCAGAACATCTCTTCTCGATCCCAAGCTTCTTCAATTGATTTCATCATTGCTTCAGCTTCTAGTGCCTTCTCCGCAGACCATGTCCCTTCATAACACTTCTCCAATTGCTCCCTTAGATCATCATTAAGTTTCCTATTAGTAGGAAATTCTTTTTTGCTCAATTCAATCAGTATTTCTCTGCATTTGTTGA
This sequence comes from Inga laurina, assembly GCA_963855925.1. Classification (NCBI taxonomy): domain Eukaryota; kingdom Viridiplantae; phylum Streptophyta; class Magnoliopsida; order Fabales; family Fabaceae; genus Inga; species Inga laurina. The sequence continues at coordinate 5,057,945 of OY979706.1, read as the reverse complement.
GTCTTCTAACTAAATCTTCCACTTTATTATCTACAGTTCCCTCAACATTCAACCACCCTCTCCTTACTACTTCTTTATATTGCTCATGATTAACCTATGATGCATTAAATTTAAAGAGCTTAGGGACTTTTTCATCTTGATAGCAGCAATCAACTATAATCAGATGGTGATTAGAGCCAATAGGTTCAGTGTGAAATACCTGTGCTTTATTAAAGCTTTCCTGGAATACAATGTTCCCATAAGCTTTGTCAATTCCTTCTCTGACATTTGTAGCTCCAAACAATTTGTTACTCCAGATGAATCTAGAGCCCTTAAATTCCAAGTCTTTCAAACCACACTCATCAATAAGCAACTGAAAATTCATCATTCTTCTAATAGCAATATGTCTACCTCCCTCCCTTTCAGATAGTGAACATAGCTCATTAAAATCACTTACACATAACCATGCACCTCTCACTCCTCTAGCCAGAGCCCTCAATCTTCTCCATACAACTTCTCTATCACCTTCTTTAGGTGCTCCATAGACGAATGTCACAAATTCTGGCACATTTATTTCTGATGATTGCAGCTTCATATGTATCAAATCTTTTGATTGATACAAGCATTCCATGTCAATTCCACCTTGCCACCACAAAGCCAATCCACCCGACCTACCTCTTGGCTCCACATATAACTCCTTTTCCATTCCACATGCCCTCTTTATTCTTTTCAACTTAGTATTTTTCATTCTTGTTTCCATCAAGAAGATGGCTGAGGGTTTAAACTTCCTATTACAATCCTTTAAGTTCTTGACTGGCAAGGCAACCCCCTAACCTTAACAATTCCAAGAGAGGAGTTTCATACTTCCATGGGGCTGTTTGAGGCCAGGCACCCATGCCTTCAGCAGATTTACCCTCCTTGCTCCTCACTTCAGCTCCTACAACATCAATATTAGCTTCCTTCTTCATCACAGCTCTACTTCTTCGTTGAACAAGCTTCCTCATCGTTGCTTTAGTTTTCCTTAGGCTTTCTGCAATTATTGTAACAAACTTAACCTGTCCAACATCTTCAATATTCTTCCTCCTTCTCTTCCTAACATCAGATTCCAAGCACACATCAGCATCACGCTTTAAATTCAGCATACCCAGGCCCTTTACAACTTCATTAACTTCTTTACCTTCATATACAACTAGCGCCTTTGAATTATCTATAATTTCAGAAGGCTCCTCAGCTTCATACGCATAGTCCTTTGTAAGCCTTTCTTCAAGTGTCTCAAACTCACAAACCACTTTCTCTGGGATTTTTGTGCCACTTGGACCTGCTTCCTTTATTTTAGAGCCCTCTATTTTAGAAATACCTTTAGTCCCCTTTTGAACAGGACCTCCCATATCAGCATTGCACTTATCCACATATTCTTTCTTTCCCTTACTCTTCTCTTCACAAACATACTTCTTCTCAACTCTGCCACCATGATCATTAAGTTCAATAGTGAATATATCCTTGTCTTTCCCACAACCCTCCTCCTTCTTCATTTTCCATTCCTCACGCTGTCTTCTCCATTTTACATTAGTTTCAGCCCAACCATCTCTCACTACTACCAACGATTCCTCCCATGTTCTAACCTGTTCAGTTGCTGACCACGACCCAAACCTTGGCACTTCTGGATTTCTGATTGACATCAATCTATAATGGTTACATCCTTTATAGTCATGACTAATGCAGCCACAACGATAACAGAATTCCTGGAGTTTTTCATATTTAATAGCAGCCCATGCTTTCTCATTATCAGGTTTAGAGATCCAAAAGCCTTCAAAAAGTGGCTTCCTCAAATCCATTATCACTCGCACGCGCAGATAATTCCGCAATATATGTTTATTGCATATCGGATCTTCAGCCATAGCAACCTCTCCTACTTTCTTCCAATCCATATTGCATTTGTCAGATTCATCGCTTCCAGCGGAACTCCATGCAACTGGATCCACATTGGACATTTACTGAAATCACATTCTTCAATCACCATATACTTTCTCCATTCAACTAGATTCAATATCTGTCCATTAATCGACCACGGTCTCCCTCTCAGGATCCGATTGTGTTCTTCCTCCTCCGAGAAAATAAAGAGAAAAGCGTTTTCCGCAATAGCTACAATATCCAATCCATCTTGTAGATTCCACGCTTTTCATACTATCGTCTCCACCGTGGCTCTACTTCCCTGTCGGAGAGGATCTTTCTGATGAGAGCCTTCTTCCCTTCTTCACTCTACCATACAAGCGGTTCGACAATTGTATGTTCATTAGGATCACCTTCCACTGTCGTCATGAACGTCACTAAGTAGTACACCTATTAGCTTTGACCACCGTACTCCTTCAATCACCACCACGCTGTCTAACCGCCTTTCCCGCCAAAACTCAAAGGACCTAGGAACTAACGCTCTCACATGAAGGCACATAGAGAACTCTAGACTCCCACGTGCAGAGCACGGGGAGAATCCCTCTTATTATTTGCTTACATATATTTTTTTTGCATAAAATAAACTGTGAATTGCTTGATTTTCAGATGAAAGAGAAAATGCTTCTCAGTGAACTGAAGGAAGCTCTTGTAAATGCTCCTGCTAGCAGGGATTTCATTGGCTCCTTAAGGGCGGCCAATGAACGAACAGGACTTCCAGGATTGATAGCTGAAGTGAAGAAAGCTTCACCAAGTAGAGGTGTCTTGAGAGAGGAATTCAATCCGGTAAGAGTGTCTTCCTTTTAGTTCTGTTCTGTTTTTATCTATGATTGTGATTTCTCAAAACTTTTAGAAAATGTTTGAAGTTATTATTGGTGCCAGGGTGAATTCTTATATCAACTGGCTGGCACCATTACTAGTTTGTTTGTTATTTTCTCTTCATGGTATATGGCACTATTCCTGAGGTTCTTTGAGATAGGTTGAAATAGCTCGAGCTTATGAAAAAGGTGGAGCAGCATGTTTAAGTGTTTTGACAGATGAAAAGTATTTTAAGGTGATTGTTGCTTATGTGATATTTGGTTGTTGATAAGCTGGCAATATCACAGCTCCATGTTAGCTATCTCTAAACATGCTTTTCATGCTATCAAAACAGGGGAGTTTTGAAAATCTTGAGTTGATAAGGAAGGCTGGAGTAAAGGTTTACTTGCTGACTTGTTTTTCTCTTTGATATTGGTTTTATTTTATTACCTGAAGCTTGGTGTATGTCTTGTGTCTTAATTGCCTTAAATATGCAGTGCCCTTTGTTGTGCAAAGAATTTATAGTAGATGCATGGCAACTTTACTATGCTCGAATCAAAGGTGCAGATGCAGTTCTTCTTATTGCTGCTGTTTTGCTGGATCTTGAAATTACTTACATGATTAAGATGTGCAAAACACTTGGACTGGCTGCGCTTGTGGAGGTAGAGTTTATGCTTCTTTGTTTGTTCTATTACTTTCGTTGCGCTTTAGTTCTATATAACCAGGAGAAAATATGCATTTATCTTGATTGTTTGTGATGTTTGCCCCTAGGTGCATGATGAGAATGAATTTGACCGTGTTCTTGGAATAGAAGGGATTCAGCTTATTGGCATCAATAATCGTTGTCTTGGTATGCATTCTTTCTGTTGCTTCTTTCTCTAAAGATAAAGGGTTTTGTTATCTTTTAGGATGATTGTCCCTTACTCATATGTAGAGATTAGGATATCCGTTATCATTATCTTGAGTACAGAGTCGGATGTTGCTTTAGTAATAAGTCTTCTTGTCCATAAAGTCTTTTATTTCTCCATGAATTTGGTTGAATTCTTTGTTAGTGTTGGATTTTCCTTAAATGTACTAACCCTTGTACTTGATTGGACTTACAATTTTAAATTGACTCATTGAGTGCCTGTCTCAGTAGTCCCATTTAGATTATTATATGATATGTTAGTTTTGTGATGTTAAAAAAGTATGTTTTCTTGTTCAAACTTCAACACTTGTTTGACTAAAACATAAACAATGTTCTATTTCATCTTCGAATATTCTCATTCTTGTCTTATTTTGAATTTAGGTACATGACTGACCTATTGTATCTTTGTTATTTTTGAGGCTGCAGGAACATTTGATGTGGATATCAGTAACACAAAGAAGCTTATTGAAGGAGAGCGAGGCAGAATAGTCTGTGAGAAAAACATAATTGTAAATCCTTAATATCTTTACTAACACTTCCTTAAATGAAAGATCTGTGTTTTTGGTGATGACTATCTTGCTAAATGCTAATGATGATCTTGTTTGGTTAGATTGTTGGGGAATCTGGTCTGTTTACTCCCGATGACATTGCCTATGTACATGAAGCTGGTTGCAAAGCTGTACGTAATGTGGATATTATTTCCATATACTCAAACCTGATCTACAAATTCAACGTTATAGTTGATCTGTTCTTCTACTTTGTATTACAATCTTAAATCCTCTGTTGTAATTGGGTCAGCGTCAGCCATTTTGAATTAAGCCAACGATGTTTGGCTGAAACAAGTAGAAGTTTGGATTTGAGTTGAGTGAAAGCAACTTGATTCCCCTTAAACAAGGTCAATGGTTTGAACTTTATTAATGAAAAACTCCGTGTTAAAAGAGTTTTCCCAATTGGGCCTGACACTGATTGTAAGCAGCCAATAACTGTAATATGATGTCAAACTACGATGTTGTTTGATTTTGCAGGTTTTGGTTGGAGAGGCTCTTGTAAAACAAAGTGATCCTGGGAGGGGAATCCGCAATCTTTTTGGCAAAGATATATCCCTTCAAGTCTGAACTCAGCATTTAAGGTTACAAATTTTGTCTGCACCAAAAATAAGTTTTTCAGTTAAAGATTAGTGCAAATGCTTTTGAATCAGATATGTGTGACATGTTAATTTCCTTGTGACATTTAACCCAAGTTTGGAACAATTCTTCTGTTTCCTTACTCATCTGTCTGGTGATTAATTCGTTTAGACTTTACACGAGAGATTATTTTGAAATTTTAATTAAACCTTTAAAAAGTTAAATGTTAATCTAATATTTGGTAAGTATATATTTTATAATTAAAGTATAGATTATGAGATATATTTGATTATTTTTATTAATATTTTATACTTATTTAATTATCTTTTATATATTTTTCTATCCTTTAATTAATTATAGGATAAAAGGATATTTTGATATAAAATCTACTTATATCCTAATTTATTTTGTAGGAGATGTTGCACAATTGAGGCTTGGAAAAAGTCTGAAGGTAGCACAATGGTATTAGGTTTCACATGGCATGTGTCTTATAGCCCCAGAGCTTGTGTTCGAAACCTGGGAAGGCGAAAGAAATCCGCTATCGGGGGGTGGCGGGGATAGTTTGATTGCGTCCGCCTCGCCACACATCTCCGGGTATAGTAAGTAATTTGGGCCGGGCTGGCAAGTTGAGCCCACCAGCCTGTTTATTTTGGCGGGTTCGAGCCAATGAAAGGGCAACCCGTTTAATTTCGGGCTAAATAGGCTTAGCCTTGGCCAGTGGGTTGGATTTTTTTTTGTTTAATTTCTTATAAAATAAACCCAAATATCCTGATCGTCTTTCCTTTGATGTTGTGTTTAACTACTTCCTCATGCTTTCTATTTGACAATTTTATTTTCAAAATATATTTATTTATTCTATTATTATTAAATTTAAAAGAGATGTGTTTATATGTTTTTGTGATGTGAGTAAATGAAAAAGAAAGAAAGAATGAAATTGACTTCCTAACACAAATGTATAAAAGAATAGAAGCGTGATGGGAATAGGTGAAGGAGAAAGGGAGTGAATTTTTAAAAAAGGAGTGAAGTAATAAAAAAAAACAATAGGTGGACTATCTCCAGGCACAACCCCCTATAGTCACACCACCCCTCCCGGGCCCGGAGATGTGTGGCGAGACGGACGCAATTGGACTATCCCTGTCACCCCCCGATAGTGGGTTTCTTTCGCCTTCCTAGGTTTCGAACACGAGCCCTGGAGCTATAAGACACATGTTATGTGAAACCTGGTATCATTGAGTTAAGTTAGCTGGCTATCTTGGAAGAAGAGCCTGTCATGCTTCCTGATGAGCTCTAACAGGAAGCTCAGTTTTTCAGACATTGCTAATCTAATATGTATGTTGGGCATAGCATAAGGGAGAAGGGAGAAGGGGGTGTTCTATTTTCCTCGTTGGTGATGGTAAGGCAAGAGCTTTAATGAAGATAGACTAAAGTTTGGAGATGCATAAGAGCGACAGCACAGAAGAAAATTTGACATTGAGTTTTTGTTTGTCCTTTCTCTTCCTTCTGTCTTTTTATTTTCTTTGGTTAGTTATTATTTTGGTCATGAGAATGCTCAGTTTATGTAGCTAAACCTTGGTTTTGGATTATTTAATTTGTTTATGAATTAGTGGATAATAACTTTTATCATTAATTGTTTTAATATTATATTTATTGATTTAATTGTATGCTTGATTATCCTAAAACAAGAGGCATATGATTGAGAGATTATTTTGGTATTTTAAAGGAGTCTAGTCAGGGAAGTTAGCGATGGCAAAAAAAAAAAAAAAAAAAGACAGGGAATTTAGAATTGACCTTCAATTGAATCATGTAGAATTAGGTTTTTAGATTTAATTTGTTTGTAGGATAGACATGTACCTATGGCCCTTCATAGTCTCATTAGATTTACACTTAAATTAATCCAATTAAGTATTAACTACCTAAGAAATTAGGGATTAATATAATTGGTATGCCTTTAATGTATTGGAAGACTCTTTTAGGTAAATAAAAGCCTAGACTAGTAAATATAAGTTTAAATGAAATTAATGGAGAAATTAAACACTAAGAATTAATCAAGACTATAATAATCCAAGTCACCGCTTAAGATCTAAATTTACCATTAGCTTTAACAATAGTTAGATTTATTTTCTTCTTTTCTTTTGTTAACTTTTTTTCATAATTCAAATTGAATTGACTCAACTTAACTTAAGAAAAAGTGTAAAGTTATTGCTCAACTGTATGGTTGGTACCAAGTCCTCATGGAAACGATATTTTACTCTTTCTTTATTACTTGATATGTCCTATACACTTGTGGAGTCTTAGACTCTATATTTTGCCCCTATCAAGTTTTTAGTGCTGTTGTTGGAGGCTCGTGTGCTCACATTGTTCGGTTTGAATTGATTGAGCATTAGTAGCTTAAACTTGAGTTTTGTAAAAAAAAAAAAAAAATCTTATTTTTTGTTCATCTTTTGAAAAAAAAAATTAAAAAAATGGATTATTCACAGAATTCATTCGTTGATAGATTGTCAAATCTTTGTTTTTTATTAGAGATGCATGTGGATGAAATGAGACAAACAAATATAACTGTTGGTTGGATTGAAAATTCTTCTCCTTATAATTGCTTTTCTTGTGTTTATTGTGGAGAGTCATTTATATGTGAATTGTCCATATAGCGCAATTAGTCATTATAAGAGAGATGAATTCATTAGGGAGCAAACTTGTGTTGATCATTCTTTTTATCCTAGTAGAAGTTTAGAACAACAAGAGTCTTTGGATTCATATATTAAATATTGTTCTAATGAGATAACCTCATCTTTTCACTCTTATCCATATGTTAAGGGACACACCCATGAGGAATTTGAAGAATCTTACTTAGAAAGATTGGTTAAGAATTCCCTTCATGAATAAAAGAAATTTGACATTAGTATTGTAATACCCAAAATGTGGTTAACGGCTAATAAATTCAAAAGTGATGTAATTATTAATAAATAAACACTTTTAGAGAATATGATGTGAATTGTGACCTGAGTCTGTAGTAATTAATGCCTAAACCTTGTATTTAAGTTCAATTGTGGATTAACATCTAAATTGAATTAGAATAGAAGGAGGGCACATATTAAGATAAAATGGAATGATAAAATGTATTTGGTGGTGATTCAGAAAGAATTGTCATAATCAGGGGTAAAATGGGAAAAAGGGAAGTTACTGACCAATTGGTTAGTTACTGAAAAGGAAACTCATTGGTAATTCAAAGATCAATTGTTAAGATTAATTGTCAAGAGATCTAGAGGGTGGAATTATATCCATGTGTGCTTATGTGTGTGCCCATGGAAGAGAAAATAAGATCATAGCAAGTGTCACCATATGAGCCATAGGATCAATGTCAATATTTCAACTCTTTTCCTCTCTCCTTTCTCCCTCAAAGTCGGCCTACATGTATGGGGGAGGCCAAAAATCTGTTTCTTCATCATCATCTCATTCTCTCCTCATTTTCCATTTTTGTTCAAAGCAAGGAGGAAAGAGAAAGAAGAAAGCTTAAGGTAAGTGTTCTATTTAGCTTGGAATGGCGAAATTCTCTTCATTAATCTTGTTTATGGTGATGAAAGCTTCATCTCTATGGTTTTTAATTTTTGAGAGAAGGTGTTTGAGTGCTTGAAGAAATTAGAAAGTTAAAGAATTCAAGAACTTGCTTGAGGAAGAGGAAGAGGTAAGAAATTTGTTGCATTTTGACCTAAGTTTTGTGATCATTGGTTAAGTTTTGGAATTTGTGAATTTTGCCCTAATTTTAGTCTAATTTCGAAATGGATGAATTCGATAGTGTATGGTGGTGGAATAGGTGTCACAATATGTCATGAGAATAATAGAATTGGTTTGAAACCTTAAAAGCAAAGTTAGTCATTTAGTAGTTTTGGATTGCAATGTGCTTGGAAGTAGGGAATGTGTCATTGTGATGGGAATTTGGTTGTTTTGGTGTTTTCAGTGGGTTCCTTATGAAAATTTGTGTGGGAAAAGGTTTAGTTGTTGATTTTTGGGGTCATTAGACACATTGGTTAAGATTTGGAAAATTCTGCCATCTACTGTGTTTTGGCTTCTGATAGAGCCTCACGCTAGTGCACTGGGGTCTCACTCGAGTGCAGCATCATATTTTCTCTTTTTCTTCAGTTTTTAATTGCATTTCCTTGCTAAAAAAAAGAGTGCATTTCCTCACTAACGAGTGATATGGGATCTCACTCGAGTACGCCTCGCATCACTCGAGTGTGTGCGCATTTTGCACTATGAGCCGCGTCTCAGGGTAACACTCGCAGCCTATTTGTCAAGAGTGTATGTTAGCACTCGCAGTATTATATTGTCACTCGAGTGCTTGAGTTATTGCTCGAGTGTACTCCCAATTTTAAGGTTTTTTTTGTTCTTGGGTAGTCACTTTCTGTGTCTCACTTGGTAGGACTCAGATAAGTATAAGGCTACCACTCGAGTGTTGAGTTCAAGACTCGAGTGCAGTGATCATTTTCTGTTTTGTTGTTACTCTCTATCAAGCACTGGCATGAGTGAGCCGTCCTCACTCTAGTGTAAGTCATTTCATCACTCGAGTGCTTCATCTATCACTTGAGTGCATCAAATATAATCAGTAATTTCCCCAACCCTTTAGGCATGTGTTTTGGCTTCTAGTAGCTACCTAAAGAGTTCAAATGATAACCAACTTTAAGTGTTATGAAAGTAAGAATTTGGAATAGAGATTAATTCGTTGTCCTTGATTCTGGTGTTAGAATTTGATATTTGCCCTGCTCGCGAGCAGCCTGTGCCATAGCACACCCGGAAAGAACAAGGTAGTGACTCTTTCTCTTATAATATATGTAATACATTATATGTTTGTGATGTCATTGAATTGTGTATGTTGCATGGAGCTGCATCGCCATGTCAATAGTTCTTCGGTAGTTAACAACTGTTCGGGTGATCACAGTGTGCATCTTCGGCTATGAAAGAGGATGAGGGTGGGGTGTGGAAATGAATTCGTTGCGTATGTGGAAGCCGTAAGGCTATGTGAAATCCAAAAGGCTATTGTGAACCGTAAGGCTATGTGAATTACAGCGTGCGCATGTCAGCGTGAGCCATCGTAGGAAGGGACGCTGGTCATCTCTACCCCGGCCGTTGATATACCGTTGTAAATGTGAATGCTGGGAAGGCAATGTGTATGTTGCAAATGTGAATGCCGGGAAGGCAATGTGTATATGTGATAGCTTGTGTATGTTGTATTCATGCTGCTATGCTGCTTGATGATGTACTTGCATGCTATGTAATTATGTGTGGTATAAGTGATTTGTTACTACTGAGATTTTTTTTTTATTCTCATTGTTTCCATTGACTAACCTTTATATAGGGCAAGTGACTTTAAGGGGAAGGAGACGACCAAGGGCGGATAGGATTCTGTAGGGATGTCTAAATTTTGGTTGTTGGTTATCGAATTTTGAATGGGATTACTGTATATATATTTGAGGTGTAGATTTGGAATGATATTGTGTAATCCCCTAAATGGAAAACCGTAAATGGGCGAATGCGCCCTGTAAACCCTTAGTTAATATATGAAACCCAGGGTTGCCGGGATTTATGTTGTACACTTTGATATGGATAAATGTGATTTGACTGCGCAGAGTAGTTATATTCAAAAGTTGGATATGAGACCAGGTTAATTGGATTTCGAAAGATATTTGTGAAAACCCTATCTCGAAAATGGGATTTTAAATGAGATTTGATTATCCGCTGGTCTCTAGTCTATTTAATTATGCAATGTCAAATTATAATTACTGATTGTAAGACATGGGTTACAAGTATTTGTTAGAGATTCCAATATATTAGGACCAGAATATTATGATCCGATATTATATCTGATATGCCAAGATTATAGGATTTGATATTATATCTACTTATATAGGATTTGATTGGTTTTTTAAATTTTGTAAATGTACCAGATTATAATCCCTTATAATCCCTTGATTGTAAGACCAAATTCTTGGCACCTGTTAGTGCCCTAGATGTATATAATCGTTGAACAGTATAGAAAAATAATATCAGTAGATTATTCAATTATTAGTACATCATATACTTTCATGGCATCAGAGTTGCAAAGAAAGCAGTGATGATCGATTCCTCAGCTATTGTGACGGAGTCGAGTTCCCGGCTAGAGTCAGAACCTCCAATGATGACAGCTACTGGGGATTCCTCGGCCAATAACGTGACGTGGCTTGCTACGGCAGGCCTTGAAGGGTCAACTGTCTCAATTTTTTCTGAGAAGCTAACTGGAGATAACTATTGAGAGTGGGCTCGGTCATTCATGTTTGCTCTGAAAGGTCGTGGCAAACTCAAACATGTTACCGGTGCTTTTCCACCACCTCTGATCACATACATGAAAGCAACACAGCAATGGCAGGCCGAAGATGCTCTTGTTTGCTCGTGGATGGTAAACTGACGGGCAAACAATAAAGAGATACTTCATGTTTATGTCAACCGCCAGTGAAATGTGGGAAGCTATTTGGGAAGCCTACCATGATGGAGGCAACAAATCCTATATATTTGATCTAAAATAGAAGGTATGGGATCTTAAATAAGGTACTCTCTCTCTCTCTCTCTCATTAGGTGACTATTACCTTGCTAAGAGCACCCTTTGGAAAGAACTTGATCTTCTTTATGATGACAGCCCTTGTTGTGCATCACATGGTGTTGCTCATGCCAAAAGAATTGAGAAAGAACGCCTTTTGAACTCCTTGTAGGACTGAATTCCTCTCTTGATGATATTCGTGGAAGGATCCTCTGTCAAAGACCTCTACCGTCGGTCAGATAAACATTTGCTATTCTCCAAAATGAAGATCTAAGGAAAAAGGTCATGTTGAAATCATCCTCAGTGCCTCAAATTATTGCACCAGAACCTTCTGCCCATTGCCATCTTATCTTCTAAAACTCATCCTAACAAGCCTCGGCCTACCTGTGACCATTGTAAAAAGGTAGGACACACTAAAGACACTTGCTGGGAAATTCATGGCAAACTAACCAATTAGAAACCAAAGAGGCAACGTGGCCGTGGATACATTGCAAAACCTCAAAAGGAGAGGATGCTGTTGTTCCTTCCTCTTTCCCACAAGGTGAAAAATTTGATAAAATTCTTGAATTACTCAGTGCACTTCAACCTTCTCAGAGGTAGCCCACTACTACGGTAGTAAAATGAGGTAACTTTTTTAAAGCTCCATCTACTATCAAGAGTATTAGTAAAGGAAAGTGTTGGATTGTTGACTCAAGCGCTTTTGACCATATGTCTGATGATGCTTCATTATTCACATCCTACACACCAACAACGATAGAAATTACTGTCAAAATTGTTTATGCCTCAGAAGCTACTGTTGTTAGTTTTGGAAATGCTAAAGTGTCTCCTACTTTTACTCTCAAGAATGTTTTACATGTCCTCAAGCTCAAATGCAATATGTTATTTGTTAATCAATTAGCCTGTGATGAAAGATACCTTGCTGATTCCTTTTTTAATCGTTGTATTTTTTAGGATCTACTCACCGGGATGACGATTGCCGTTGTGAATGAACTTGATGGGCTATATTACCTCATGAACGTGACTTTCAAGATGTTAGATGTTGCAATAAAGTGTCTCTTCCTAGACTTAGTAATTTAGAGTTGTGGCACAAAGATTTAGGTCATCCTAATCTTGATTATATGTCAAAGTTGTTCCCTCAATTTGCTTAAATAAAGACAATTCTAGTTTTTATTGTGATACATGTAAACTTGCAAAACATTACCACACTTCTTTTTCGAGCCTTCCATATCATGCCTCTCAACCTTTCACTACCATACATAGCGACGTATGGGGTCCCTCTCGTGTCAAAAATCGCACCAATTCAAAATGGTTTGTTACATTTATTGATGATCACAGTAGAGCTAGTTGGGTTTTTCTTTTAAAAGATAAATCGGAGGTTCCTCAAACCTTCATTGCTTTCTACGATATGATCCAAACACAATTTCAAACCAAAATTAGACTCTTGCACACCGACAACGGCACTGAGTACCTCAATAATACTGTTTCCACATTTCTAAAAGACCACGATATCATTCATAAAAGCACCTGCCCATATAGTCCCTAACAAAATGGTATAGCTAAAAGGAAAAACCGCCACATCCTGACACCGCAAGAGCCCTCATGCTTAGCTCCAATGCCCCTAAATATCATTAGGACAACGCTATCCTTACCGTTGTGTTTCTTATCAATCGAATGCCTAGCAAGCCCCTGTCCTTTAAAACACCTTTCCAAGTCCTAACTGCCCATTATAACCTACCTTATCTTGAGAACACCCTACCACTAAAAATCTTTGGTTGCACCACCTATGTCCACCTCCACCAAAGCTCCAAACTTGATCCAAGATCTGTCCGCTGCTTCTTCTTAGGGTATTCTGCATCCAAAAAGGTTACAAATGCTATGACCCTACCAGTAAATGTTTTTTTGTCTCCTATGATGTCACCTTCCATGAAACTGAACCTTTTTATCCTCAACCTTCAATTGAGGGGGAGAACTGGAGTGAATTTCAGAACTTAAGTAAACACTCACTCGAGTTTGAATCAGAACCTATCCCTCTTGAATCCCAACCTGAACTAGAACTCTTCATCCTTAACACATACCTTGAGTCATCTATAGACGAGTTTGTGCCCAATGATGATGAAGTAACTAATCTAGGGGGATACAAAGGAGAAAAGGGAGATAACATCTACAAATGGAAACAAATCTACACATGGAGACAGTGAAAACTAGGTGAGGCTCCTTAAGTTCATAGAGCACGGCATGAGTTAGATCCGATGATAGGTCCAAAAGAAGAACATGAAGAAAATGCTTTACAAATAGTGGGTGATAACATTACAAATAATCTTGATGACCTTGATCTGCCAATTGCAGTGAGAAAATAGCTTAGAGCCTATACAAGGCATCCTATTGAAAGGTTTGTCTCATATCAAGCCTTGCCCTCCAAGTATCATACATTTATCTCTCAACTTGATGGTGTTAAAATACCAAATGACATAGAGGAAGCAATAAAGGATCCTAAATGAAAGCACTTAAGAAAAAAAACTTGGGAGCTTGTAGATCTTCCCAGAGGAAAGAAACCAGTTGACTGTAAATGGGTTCTTACCCCAAAATTTAGAGCTGGTGGAAGCCTTGACAAATACAAGGCAAAACTTGTAGCAAAAGGTTTCTCTCAAGTCTATGGTATGGATTATACTGAAACTTTCACCTCTGTAGCAAAATTAAATACTATCAGAATCCTATTCTCCTTAGCTGTAAATCTAGATTGGCGCCTACATCAACTGGATGTTAAGAATGCATTCCTTAACGAAGAATTGAAAGAGGAAGTATACATGAAACCTCCTTTTGGTTTTCCGAGAAAGAATGCAGACCAGGTATGTAAACTTAAGAAATCACTTTATAGATTGAAACAATCTCCCCGGGCATGGTTTGAGAGGTTCACTCAGGCATTGAAGAAATAGGGGTATTCACAGGGGCAAAGTGATCATACAATGTTTTTCAAGCATTCCAATGGAAAAATGACTGTACTAGCAGTCTATGTGGATGATATAGTATTAACAGGAGATGATGAGGATGAAATTTCTCATATCAAGCATGCATTGAATCAAGAGTTTCAAGTCAAAGATCTTGGAGAAATGAAATATTTCCTCGGGATGGAGGTAGCCAAATCAAAGAAGGGCATCTACATCTCTCAATAAAAATACATTTTAGATCTTTTAAATGAAACAAGTATGTTGGGTTGTAGACCAAGTGATACTCTAATACAAGTTGATAAAATTGAGGATAATAAAGATTTAGGAGAAGCTATTGATATAGGAAGATATCAGCGTATGGTGGGAAAACTAATTTATCTCTCACATACCAGACCAGACATAGCATTTGCAGTTAGTGTAGTTAGTCATCACTCTCATGATTCTAAATAGAAGCACATTGATGAAGTTTACGGGATACTTGGGTACTTGAAAGGCTCTCTAAGAAGGGGACTCCTGTTCAAAAAATCTGTTAAGAGGAATGTAGAAATATTCACTGATGCAGACTGGGCAGGTGATCAAGAAGATAGAAAGTCAACCTCTGGCTATTGCCATTTGTTTGGGGCAACCTGGTCACATGGAGAAGTAAGAAACAGAGTGTGGTAGCATGAAGCAGTGCAGAGGTAGAATTTTGGGCCATAGCATTAGGAATTTGTGAAGGTATTTGGGTAAAACGAGTGCTTGAAGAACTCAAGATGAGTGTAAATCTTCTGATTAGGCTTCACTCAGATAGCATGGCCGCCATTAATATTTCTTACAACCCAATACAACATGATCGAAGTAAACATGATGAGATAGATCGACATTTCATAAGAGAAAAAATTGACAGTGGAATTATCAGTCTTATGTATGTTCCTTCTAAGGAACACACTGCTGACATACTGACAAAGGGATTAGCTAAAGATAAGTTCAAATATCTTGTCAGCAAGTTGGATATGATTAATATCTATGATCCAACTTAAGAGGGAGTGTCGGAGATCCCGATATATTAGGACCTAAATATTAGGATCCGATATTATATATGATATGCCAATATTATAGGATCTGATAGTATATCTACTATTATAGGATCTGATTGGTTTTTAAATTTTGTAAATATACCAGATTGTAATCCCTTGATTGTAGGACTAGATTTTCGGCACCTGTTAGTGCCCTAGATGTATATAATTGCTAAACAGTATAGAAAATTAATATATGTGGATTATTCAATCATCGGTACATCATATACTTCTAGTATTGAGTCAAGTATCCAAAATATTGGGGCTTATGTAAGTCAAATGAGAAAAGTTATTGAAGAAATAAAATAACAAAACTCCTTTAATTACATTTCCCATAAGATCAATGAAGAAAATGATTGTGAGGAAGTTGAGGATGTGGATTTAAATGAGACTTTTAATAATATGAAGTATAATAGTGAGTGTGAGCTGAAATTAATATAGGAGAGAATAGTGAGTGTGCAATTGAGGTTCCGACTGTGGAGCCTAATCTATGTGATTTTGATGTTGAGAATAATAAAGAGATCACAAGAGTTGTTGCTCATGTCTCTCCTATTGACACATTGACTCTTATTAAAGAGACTCAAGTGGATTTTGTTGGAAGTTATAAATATCTGGAAGCTCCTAGATCTATTTGCAATGATGTGCATGTTGTGTTTTATTTGAATTCAATGAATGCTTGTATTCTGAGATTGTCTATGATTGAAGAAGTACAAGTAATTAACTTAAATGATCATTTTTTTTGTGTATGAGAAACCTTGTTGCTTGAAAAGGAATGAAGACAAGGTAATTGTGGTGTTTGATACTTATGATTAGAAGTTGTTTTGAGAAGTCTAACTGAAGACTTGAGATTTAGCGCTTGTTGGGAGGTAACCCAATATAATGAATTATGATTTCAATCATCAATTTTTTTTCTTTTATGTGTTTATTTATTTATTGAAGGTGCTAGAGGAAGAAGTCCATATTAGACTCAGAGATCTAAACTAGGGAGTACTAGTTTCTTTCTCCTTTATTGACTTTTGAAACATTAAGGACAATGTTTGATTTAAGTGTGGGAGAAAATATGATTTTTTTTCTTGTCCTTTCATGCAATTGAAAATATTTTTTTTAACAAGATTTTCGTAGTTGAAATTTTTTCGTTGTTTATTATTAGAGATGGAAATAGGCTAGGCCGAGCTAGGCTTTGGCTAGATAGGCCTAGGCTTGTAATAGAGATCTGGGGCCTGAGCCTACATATAGACTTTTTTTTAGGCTCGGGCCTGAGCCTTCAAAAGACATGTAGCATGTTTAAGGGCCTACTTAAAATGTAAACATTTAAATAGGCGTAAAGCTTATGCCTCCATATTCATTTACAACCTCTCAAACATATTAAAAAACCTACATTATGTCTTGAAAGTTTAGGATTTTTTCTCACCTATAATAGTTTAGTAATAAAAAGAACACCTAGTGACAACAATTATCCAAACAAGTCAAAGTAAGGAAAAACAATATAAGAAAATATATTTTATAAAACCAATCAAGTACAACAAGTAGTGACATGTAAAACCATATTTTACCATTTTTTTAAATTTTTCCTATAGAAACTGAGACAAACTCTTGCTACTGAGATTATAATATGTCATTGGGCATCACTAATGTAATACACCAAATTTTATATATATCAAATATATTGTAATTATTTTGGAAATTCAATAAAAAGGTGAATATATATGAATTTGAAATTTATGAATTTTATAAATATTCATGTTCATGAGAAAATGGGCAAAATAATTATGGAATTAATTTGGGTAATTTAAAAAAAAAAGTCTAATATTAAGGTCCAAAAATGGGGAAATAATAGAGAAAATATTTGATCCAAAAATTGATGGAAATTGGGCAAATAAAAAGAAGAAAAGAAATTAGATTAAAAAGATAACGACAAAATCGTAATTTTACCAATTTAAGCACAAAATTAATTATTTTTCAATTAATTGAATTTAATTTCAATTAATTAAGAAAAATAAAGGGGAAAAATATATCTAGAATTTTTTGGTCAATTTAATATGAATTTATGAAAAATTTGAGCAAAAAGTGCAATTTTGACTAAAATTGAGACTTTATGTGTATACGTAACTTGGACAAGTTGTGAAGCCAATTGAGACCGTAGGGAGGGACCCCTAGGTGCCTCCTACATGTTGCATTAGGAAGAAAATATTGGTTGGGCTTAATGAGCTTGGTTACATGTACATAGGGTTTATTTGCATAAAATTGATTTTGGAATTTTTGGAAATTGGTTAAATAAATGAAATAATATATGATATATTATAATATATCATATAATATATCATTACCTCCTTCTTCCTTCAGCCCATGTCGTGCCAAACAAGATCTGAAACAAGAGAGAGAGAAAGTTGAGAGAGTTTAGAGAGGGGGAAAGAAATCTCGCAAGTTAAGCCGATTTCTCCGACGATTTAACTCCTAACGAGTATAACTCCGACTCAAAGCTACTCCTCTTTGTTCTTTAAGGTTTGGAGGCTCAAAAATCTATGGTTGAAGGGTTAGGATTTCATCCATATTGAGGAAAAGCTAGTGGGAGCTTGAGGTAACTTCCAAACCTTCGTATATTAACTATTCTGGATATTGTAGGCAATTTAATCGGTGAAATTTCGTAGATTGCCATTGGTTTTAAATTTTGGAAATGTGTGTGCCTAAGGGTTATGCTGCCCAATTTTAGTTGAAATGGTTGTTATAACTCAACTATATGCTTAATAAAGTGGTTAGGAGTAGAAAGGAACGCGTTTACAGAGCCGAAATTGTAAAACTTTGATTTTTCCTGAGGATCCCATAATTTCGGTCAGGGCTAGATCTAGGGGTAGGAGTTGAATTTTCAATGATTTGATCATTCCATTGGGTTCAAAAGGGAAAATTAGGTGGGGTTACAGTTGGACACTTTTTCAGGAAAGGCCGAAAAAACATACTTACGAAAACGCTCTTGAAACCCTAAAATAGGGGCTGTCAAGGGTATTTTTATAATTTGACAATGAATTTAGTAATTCTGAGTCTAGAAATGGATTCTTTGGATGAAAATATGTCAGAATAGCCCATGTCAAAATTTCGAAAAAAGTACAGTCGGGCCGGGTACGGCTGGGATGGGGTCCCTGTGGCATTTTGATAAATTTTCACCATAGGCTAATATAACTACAAGAAACACTATGGTAGTGCCTAAAATGATACATGAATAGGTAATAACCTATTTCTTGTACATTTAACATTTTAGGACAGAATCGGGAATCGAAAGTTGACACGTTTTACGAGGCACACGATACAAGGGTGATAGAACTTTGAGGTAGGGGCTACTATCTCTCATATACTATGTGATTAATTGTATGTTATATGTTACTGTATTCATGATATGAATGTGTGTTAGAGACATAGTACCTGGTTGTGGTCTGGTGCCTAGCCAAGGTATATTGAAAATCCTAGTTATGGTCGATGACTCGGCTGAAGTACATGTAAGGGTTCTAACTCGATGTTTGACCCTGAAACTTGTGTACACATGAATTGAATTGAACTTTCATTTTGCCTAATATGGTGCATTGCATATTTAATTTTCACATTTTATATGTTGATATTATGTTTCTACTGGGATTCTTCGTAATTTTACCCCTTTTCCTAAACAAACATCTCAGCAGGTGCCAGTGAATAGAAAGGCAAAGACGTAGACACAGGGAAGTGATTGACACGTGTCTCGAGGCAAAGTCAAAGTTCATGGTTATAGTTAGCTTATGTTAAAATACTCTTGAATATCCTGTAAATATTGGAAATACTGTCGCATCCTGTATTTTAAACGAATACTTTTATAAGTATATATTTACTTTTTTGTATGTCTGTGGAACTCGGTCTCTATTATTCTTCTTATATCGAAATGAAAACGGGGGTTGATAACTAAAATAAACTTGTAGCAATTATGTTTCAACGAACGACACAAATCAAGGGAAATAGAGTGAGCTAACACTGCAATCTTGGGTGATAGAAAAAAAGAGGTAATTGTATTCAACTAATGAATAAAAATGTTGAGTTTACGAGTGAATGATGAGATGTGAAACCTTAGGTAAAAACTAAGTTAGTAATTATATAAATAATTTATAAAACTAAATTAAATTATATATAATAGTGTAAGTTAAAAAAAAAACTAAATAGGTCAGGTTTGTAGGCTTGTAGGCTAGGCTTTATGAAAATAGGCATGACCTATTCACGTAAATAGGGCTGAGCCTTGGCCTAGCTTATTTACTAAAAATGCCAAGGTAGGCTTAATGTAGGATAGGCTGTAGGCCCCTGATAAACGTCTAGCTTATTTCCATCCCTAAATATTATTGAACTTAAATTTAAACCTTCCCAATTTTAGAAAATGTTGAAAAAAATTAAAATAGAAAAGAATGTTTCAATTAAGCTATAAGCCTTGATCTTTTGTATAAATCTAGAGATGAACTATAAGGATAGGTTTAGTTTATAATATGACCAACGGATTATTAGTTTATGAATATTTTTCCATTTAATTTCTTTAGAAATTTGATGATGACATTTGTTGGCTAAGCAAAGCTTCTGTTTAGGGAAATGACTCAGGTGGGAAAAAAAGCAACCAAAAAAAAAGAGAAGAAAAAGAAAAAAAAAGAGAGAGAGAATAAGAAACACAACTCTAATGGCTTCTTTAGACCTAACTTGGTAATCGGGGGCATTTCATCACCAATGTTAGCACTCGCATCAAATGGTAAAGTGAAAAAGGGCTATGAGTTGGGTTAAAAGCCTCTTGAGGTATCTATTGAAGTAACTAAGTAACTGGTACTGCATCACCTATGTGTAGGGTCACGTCAAAAGGAGACCTACAACAGTCCAAGATGGAAGAAAAATAATATAATGAATCAATTTTCTATCTGAGGATTCTTATTAAATTAAATGAAAAGCTTTGTTAAGTGGGACATTTGAGTTTTCTGGAGGAGTTAAGTAACTTAATATTCCATTACTAATCTTACTATTACACTTATTACTTGTTGATCCTTTGATCATAGATATGTTAATGGATGATTACAATTGTTTAAGGCTCTTGGCTTAGTGACCCATTATTATAAGACATTAAATTAAATAAAATTTGATAGCATGATCTAAGTGTGGTGGTGTGCTACTCTCAATTTAAGAATTTCATAAGCAATGTTTTTCTTGTTCGAATAATGAAATTTTCTTTCTTTTGCTTAAGGAAGCAAATGTTTAAGTGTGGTGAAGTTTGATAAGTTTATATTTCATAATTAAATAAGTGTAGATTCTAAGATATATTTGATTAAATTTATTAATATTTTATACTTATTTAATTATTTTTTATATATTTTTCTTTCCTTTACTTAATTATAAGATAAAATTATATTTTGATATAAAATCTACTCATATCTTAATTTATTTTACAGGAGATATTATAAGATTCAAGTGAAAATAAAATATCAATATAAAATATCTATGATATATGATAATCGATAAAAAAATGAGATAAATTAAGATGTTGTGATTGAGACGCAAACAAGGAGGCTAGGCAAGATATACATATATGTATGCTAGGCATTGCAATAGGGAGGTGTTCTATTTTCCTAGTTGGTGGTGGCTAGGCAAGACTTTTAATCGAGAGAGACTAAAGTTTGGAGATGCTAAAGAGCAATAATATAGAAGAAAATTGGGTATTGAGTTTTTGTTTCTCCTTTCTATTCTCTTCCTTCTTTGTCTTTTTATCTTTTTTTTAACTATTATTTTGGTTATGCTTAATTTATATAGCTAAACCTTGGTTTTGAATTATTTAGCTTGTTTATGAATTATTGGATGATAATTTTTTTCATTAATTGCTTTAATATTATATTTGTTGATTTAATTGTATGCTTATTACCCTGAAACAAAAGGCACCTGATTGGGAGATTATTTTGACATTCTAAAGGAACCTAGATATAGGGAATTTAAAATAGATCTTCAATTGAATAGTATAGGATTAGGTTTTCGGACTTAATTTACTTGTAGGATAGACATTAGACATATACTTATTGGCCCTACATAGTCTCATTGGGCTTGCCCTACATAGTCTTGTAGGAATTAGGGATTAACATAATTGGAATGTCTTTTACTGTAATGGAAGACACTCTTAGGTAAATAAGAATCCTAAACTAGTAAATATAAGTTCAAGTGAAATTAATGGAAAAATCACACACTAAGAAGTAAACAAGGCTATAATAATCCAAGTTACCGCTTAAGATCTATAATCACCATTAGCTTTCACAATAGGTATATTTGTTTTCTTCTTTTCTCTAGTTAACTTTTATTCATAATTCAAATTGTGTTGACTCAACTTAAGTAAAAGTATAAAGTCATTACTCAACTATATTGTTAGTACCAAGTCATCGTGGGAACAATATCTTACTCATTCTTTATTACTTAATACAGCCATTACACTTGCGAAGTCTTAGACTCTATATTTTGCCCCTATCAACATTCAATTCAACTTGAGATTTTTAAACTAATACGTTATATATAACCTTTATGTTTAAAAAGTTTGAACCTTTTACTTTAGGGTAAATTGCCATAAAATACCTCATTAGCATAATATTTGCTGAAAGGGACTTAAAGTATAGAGGTCCTGAACTGTCATTATTTTCTTAAGAGTGAAGGACTTAAATACCCTTAATGAGAAAAGGTAAGACATTTGATAAAGAACAGAACAAGCGAATGACATGGAATAAGTCAAACCTTCTTCTCCTCTCCTGCGTAGAGCTAAGTGTCCTCCCTTCCGATTGTCGTTCCAGTGGATGCTACTAGAGTTTCGATGTATGAGTAAAAGCTAAGGAGGTGAGTTGTGTCAAGGCCTTATTCATAATTTAGTATTTGGTGGAGCTGATGATTTGCATTTTCCCTCCAAACTTAGGTTTTTTCATTGTTGTTTTAGTAAATAAGGAAGTAGTACATAAATAAAATTATGGCTTCATTAGACTTTCTGATTTTCTCCATAATCATCAAGGTTTCGTTTACTTTGTAGTAGATACATTAGTAAATAAATAAGATCGTCCACACATAAAGGGAAGACATCTTGCACACAGGGAAGAAAGTTGAACACATGGAAGACATATTGCACACATGAAGAGTTTTTGTACATAGGAAAGATGTGTTGAACATAGGGAAAGATCTTGCAAACATAGTTATATCGCACTTGTGAAGACTTATTGAACCAAATGGAAGACATTTTGCACCCACGGAAGATTTTTTGTATGCAGGGTTGTTAACTCATAGAAATCAAGAGTATTCTAGCACATTTTCTTCTCTTTTCACTTATTTTTAGGTTCAAATTGTGCATATAAAAAGATTATAGAAGAAAATGTGATAGGACATAAGATAAATCAAAATTTTGTTCAATCATGAGTTAAATGCACAGTTTTAATTATTTGTGAAAGTTAAAAGAGCTCATGAATCCCTACTCGTTGTAGGTGGAGGATGACAAGTTGTAAAAGCTCACAAAGATCATGGGAAGATGTGAAATGAAGGGAAGAATGCAAGAGGAAGAGGAAAATGGACATTATGGAGAAGCCTGCACTTGCTGTGGAATCTGCTGTAGTCAAAGTCATAGCGAAATCACCTGAAAAAGCACTGCTTCTGTCTGGTTCTGTATGACAATTCGCTATGGCAGTCGCTGTAGTAAACCCACGGCGAACACGCGAAACTGATGCTGCGCATTTTGAAAAATGAAGCAGAAAAACCAGTATAAAGGCATGGGCTAGGTCGAAAATAAAGGAGGGTTGGACTTCTTGAACATAGTGGCTACTAGGGTTTGGCATTTTGGAGAACTTGGAGCTTGGGATTGGATTAAGAAAGGATTTGGAGCCTCAATTCTTGAGTTTTTCTTTTTCTTCTCTCCTTTTTCTCTATTTTGCTTATATGGATTATGATTGTGTGCTGAGATTTTGTCATGTACAAACCATGAGTAGCTAAAACTCCTAGTTATGATTACTTTTAACCATTGTATGGATTGAAACTACTAGATTCTCTTGCTTTTGTTGGTTAATGAGTATTATATGTTGATTTTTCTTTAAGTTTAATGCTATCTTGTGCTTGATCACCACATGATTAGAGTTGTTTAATTAGAAGATGCTTGAGAGAGCTATTTTAATTGTAGAACTTAAGAAAAATCATGTTAGACTTGAAGTTTAGGGATTAAATGGATGGTTTGTTGTTAGAATAGAGATATATCTAACAACCTAGCATAGTCAAGTGAAGGCTTGTTTTGGAAAGATGATTTTCATTAATTATAAACAAGAAATTGAATATTTTTAATGAATATTAAAAATCATTCTTGACCTGAGAGAGCTTGGTTGATTATTTTAGGATCTTCGACTAGCATATAGACTCATTTAACTAGTATAAGGGAATATTTGCATAGTTTCATGAAATACAATGGGGAAGAAGTAATCCTAAGTTAATATCTCTTGAAGTTAGACCTAATTTCCCAATTTTCACTATTTTCCTTTGTTATTTTCATCAAACTTCTTTATTTAACTTGATCAATTTCAAATGATTCTATTCAACCTAATTAAGAACATGGTTAAATTAGTTAACTCGCTTTTGTCATAGTCCTCGTGGGAACGATCTTAACTTATCACTTTATTACTTGCGACCCATGCGCTTACGGAAGCTAAACGGCGAACAAGGGTAGATCGTCCAAACACAAAGGGAAGATATCTTGCATACAGGGAAGAAAGTCAAACACATGGAAGACACCTTGCACACGAGGAAGATGTGTTGAACATAGGGGAAAATCTTTTGCACATGGTTATGTCACACTTGTGAAGACTTATTGAACCTAAATGGAAGACATTTTGCACCAACGGAAGATGTTTTGCATGTAGGGGTAGATCATTCACACATAAAGGGAAGGCATCTTGCACACAGGGAAGAAAGTTGAACACATGGAAGACATCTTGCCCACGGGGAAGAGTTTTTGCACATACGGAAGATGTGTTAAACATAAGGGAAGATTTTTTGTACATGGTTATGTTACACTTGTGAATATTTTTGAACCCAAATGGAAGACATTTTGTACCCACGAAATATCTTTAGACTTCTTCAATACGATGGAGGGAAGAAAGTTTGCAAACCATGCGTAATATGCAAAACAAGTACTTGTATACCGAATTTGTATATAAATAACCTAGTTTTATTTACATTGAAATAAAAGATGATGTCGAAGTTCATTATGTACAAAATAAATGTAATGTAAACTAGTTTCTCCTCTTCTTCATAGCTTTCCAACCTTCAATGCTACGCATGACCACTTCCCGATATTTATTCTTCTCATGGGTCACTAACCACCAGACCACATCAACCCTCTTTTGATCCATGTCTTCCTGTAAAAACAAGTTCCCAGTCAAATCTAGTGCTATTGTAACAAGTAATGTACTAATGTATTTACATTAGGCATAGTGAAACCATTCCACTCAGGCTTTCTAATATTTTTCCAGCTTTGCAACCAAGAGATCACATTCATTTCACAGTCCCATCTATACAAAAATGAAATAGTAAAACATAAAAATGTCATCCATTCATGCATACATTAATCTGTTAGCCACTAGAACTAACTCACCCATTGTTCTATTGTTGAATAAGGCCAAATCACAACTCAAGGTCAAGGTTGTATCCATAGAGATCATGATTAAGGTGTGTAAGTAATTCACCAAAATGTTTACTATGTCAAAAGGAAAAGTTCAATAACCTTAATTTGTAGTTCACATTTAAACAATTTGAAGTTTTAAAGGATGAGGGTTTCAATACCACTTTGTATCATGTGTCCCTCTTTACATGAAGAGCGGTTTGCCCACTTGTAGTATTGTAGTTGGGCAACAATGAGTCAAGTAAGTAGATCATTAGATCTTTCTTTACAAACACATAACAAAACCAATGATAATCACGAACCACAGGTGCAAACACTAAATCATAGTCTGAGAATTTGTATCCTAATTTGTCAGGGTCAATGAATCTTGCATGATTCTCAACCTTCCAATTATCAATATCTTCCACCTGTTACTCCTTTCATTCCTTTCCCTCCTATTCTTTTGACCATGCTTTCTTACAAATTTTTTCACTCTCAAAATATATTATATATAGACGACATCATTGCACATATTTATAAACTATTAGAATAATGTAAAATAACCACAATAATACTATGAGAAATAATTTTTTCATAAATGTAAAGAATCATAAGCTACCATTTATTTTACATAACAATGCTATAAAACATTATTTTAGAATAAGTTCAGGTATTGCAAGGATGGTTTCAACTCCTTGTCATGTGGATCGGTCATCACTAATTTGACTTGACTGTGGCATTCACCAACTACAAGCACACAACAGACTAGTTTAAGGCTCTTGCCTCAAACAAATGATTAGGCAATTTAGGCATGCCCTTTTATGTATATTTTTGTCTTTGAGGAAGAAGAACAAAGTTACAGCTAGTAACACAAGCAGACTGGCAATTAATTACTTAAAAGCACATGGTTTAATCTTGACATCCATCACTCTAATCATATCTATTCACAGTTTATGAACATTGATATATAATTGTAAAAATAAATAACATATTAGCTAGTTATAGTAGTTGGTTAATAAATATCAGAAGTGATTAGTTATTAGAGTCATTTGAGCCTATTGATAGATGTAAACTCCTATCTTGTAACACATGGCATAATCTTGTTTCAATCCCTCTCAAGCCTACTCTATTATTCTCTCTTTACTCTCTTAATCTCTCTTTTTCTCCCATTCCCTTCCCTTTCTCAACTCTCTATCTCTCTCATTTCCTAATTACAAAGATACAAGGCATCTCCATATTCCTTATGATCATGATATTTGTTTAGCGAATGAAGGAAATTAGTACACTAATTGCTAAGGATAGGAAAAGAAATGAAATTTTACCATTCAATTTTAAGCACTGCTAAACATTAAAGGAAGAAAAAAGAAACATAAGATAAAAATAAAGAATGCCAAAACCAACCAAATGATAATCACCATTTTCCATGTGCATATCCTTCAGTGAAACCACCTAAAACCATGCAAAACATAAAGACAGGAAAACATAGATGTAGCAAAGAAAAAGGTGGCAATAGAAGAATTCAAGAATTCTACTACTTGACAAATAATAAACATAGTCAGATATATATGACATAAAGGTCTGCGATGTCACAAGTTGACAAGAACAAGATACAGAAACTACCTAAAAAATAGAAGTTGTGCGTTAAGGGAAAAGACAAATCAAAATAAAAAATAATTTACAGAAGAAAGCAACATACCAACAGAAGCTGTAGCCCAAGGGCAACCCCTAAAAAACAGTATGTTAGCAGGAGATTGTAGTTGCCAATTTGAAAGCTTTAGAGAAACAACAAATAGATAACACCATATGCTAGTTTTTAAATCCAAAAACATAATTATTGGGAAAAAGATGCCCTATTGATGAATTGCATAATCAAAAAAATTAAAATCACAACGCATTGGGGAGATGAAGAAGAAATAGGGCAATTGACGGACCAAGACTGTACCTACATTAACAGGCCACCGCCATCCTCTTATGTCTGTGCTACTACATAGAGAGGTCATCGCCGTCGCCACTGCACCCAACACCTCATTGACACCGCAAAGACCCAGAGACCTCACGGCCCTCGTAGAGACCTAGAGACCTCGCCGCCACCGCAGAGACCAGGCCTACACAGCCACCGTGAAGACCCACACTCCGCCCCCCACCGTCAAATCCCACACCCTCGTTCGCTTCTCTCAACCTCCTTCACCCTTCACTCTTCAAATTAGCACGCCATCAGTGTGAATCAAAATTTCATACTTTCTTTCTTCATTAATCCAATAAGGGCATTTAAGCCTTTCACTTTTAAGAAAAAAATGATAGTCCATGACCTCTATATCTTAGGTCTCTTTCAACAAATATTATGCTAATGAGGTATTTTATGACAATTTTCCCTTATATGCGAAGAATATTATTATTATATTATCTCAAGTAGTTGTGGTTTTACCCGCATTCTAACTTTTATTGTATCTGATACCATGTTATTAGAAAGGCCTTACTAGGTGTCAAAGGTGTGTTGAAATAAACTTGGAAAATAACCAAACATTTCTTATCGTTAAGTTCAGTCTAATGTGAGAAGAGGAAAGCATAACCCTATGAAGTAGGTATTTACGAATAGCAAATTCACACGGATCCTTAAAATAAGATATTTTTTCATTAAAGTGACTCTTAGTGTGTGTTTGGTTTAAAGGAAGAGAGGGAAGGAGAAGGGGATTAAATTACCTTTTTGGGTTGAAGATATTTAAATTTTAGACGGGAACCCAAAATTTAAAAAGAATGAGAAGGTAAATTTTGAACAGGAACTCAAAATTTAAAAAAATGAAAGGATAAATTTTGAGTTTCTTTTGTCCAATATTGTAATTTTACCCCCTCCCCCCTACCCTCTCTTCAAATCAAACACATCCTTAGGGAAGGTAATATCATTAAATTAACTCAACGAAACCAATAACCTAAAATTGAAGCTGAAAATTGAAGATCATATGAAACAAAGACTTGAAGCAAAATTACAATGGCTCCTCAATGCCTTCTCATTTTGTCCTCAATCGACGATCAGAACTCCATAAACTTTCAAGGTCTACAAATCACCTAAATATTAATAAAAGAGATTATACAAAAGGAAATACTGCAGCTCTCTGATTAATTAAGTTACATTAAATCATCCTAACGAAAAGGATCTCTTTTTGCTTCTTAAAACTCTTTCCGCTTCGTACACTAGGCTGCATTCCCTAAGTGCCAATGGTCCCTTCATCCTGCGAGACAAACAACAATCATTAGATTTTCATTCACCAAGGCGAATAAATGTCCCAGTTCCATTTCCCTATGGACGCATTTTTTTTTTTCCTTTTTGGCCTCCAAGCCATATTACGCTGTTAAGGTCCCAAGGATCAACAATATCGACCAATCAGTCTTATTGAGCATGTTTAATTCATATTCGATTTCAAAAGTCAAAAGATACAATAATTTTACATAGAACCAAACGTATTCAAGAAATTCTTTCAACAAATATTCCTCCAGTCAAGATTATGCGTGAAAAAGTAAGGAAAATGTAGCATAATAAGATTACGCATCAATTTCATTTGGTAAAAACTGACAGAGATATCATAGTACAATATATTCTGGCCTTAATGAAGCCAAACTCTAGCTAAAGCAAAGGGAATTTGAGCAGTGAAAGAACAGTTTTCCATGACAAACCCACCCATATATATTATTTCTCGAGTCAGGATCTCCCAACCAACCAAACCACCCTTCCCTTCAATCCCTTCTCCTCCACCCCCTCTCCTTCAAACTCAACATGCCCTAGGTAAAATTTCGATCTCAACATTCTTATATTCAGATCGTAGTTCATAATGACTGACTACATCTTGTGAATTGCCATTTATGATCATCACCCACCAATTCAAGTTAAATAACGATAAGCAAAACAACCAATTATGGCTGGAAATAAATTCCTAGAAAGGAAGCATGGATGATGACCAGAAAAAACTTCAAAGGAATGAGGACAAATACTGGCCGCGATTTCAAGGAAGAAGACGCTCCAGGAATTCCACAGTACTAGTAAAACAGTGAAAGAAACTGTTCATCATTAGAAAATTTCACACATGTAAAAGTTTGGTCCCAACAATAGAGCACGAATCTTAGACTAACAATCTATCATACTACAGGAATAGCAATTGGATCCAAATAATTAAAAATAACACATACAAAACATCAACTTTTAATTACTTCTCTCCCATTAATTCCCTAATATCAAATCGTTCAAGCTAAGGCACACACAGATAGTTGGACCATTCCCCTTTATATCCAGCACCCAATAGAAAAGATAATGAATAGCTCCAACAAGTACATACACCAACTCCTTATTAGGCAGAAAAACAAAATCAAAAAGCCACACGGACTACCACATAATTCGTGGAAATCAAAACGATGCAAGCGAAAACAGTAGAAGCAAAAAAGAATATGCTATCATATGCAACAACAAAAATCAACTTCACCTAACCAGATCCGACAATAATGTTGTTGATTGGTATGAAGATCAGCTTCACAAAGAAGCCAACAAATCCCATCACTACGAAACCGATCGCTGTGCGGACCGCAACTTTGGAGAACTCTACAATCAAAAGCTTCCAATAAATACCAAATAAAACGAATCAAAAGACGGGAAAAAGATAAAGGATCGGTAAGATTGAGATTCACCCTTGCGATCAGGTTTGTGGCAGCGCTTTACGAGACGAACGCTGTCCTTGGCGAATTCTCTGAGAGGATCGAAGACGGAATCAATGGCGTCCATTCTTGATCTCTCTTTCTCTCTCTGGTCTCCTTTGGTTCAGATCGAGGATGAAATCGATCCGGATGAAAAATGGATATTTTTTTGGGTCACTAGAGGGAATTCGAATTTGATATTGGAGATTTGGATTTCACAATTATGTTTATTTTTATACATGCAACACGCGTATCGGGAGTGGAATAGACACGTCGAGCTGCCCAATAGCGTGATGCCACGACCTTCCCTTTGAAGGACAAGTTAGCATTCAATTCTCAATTAATTTAATTTTTTGTGTTTAGTTCAATAAAATTTAGGAAAAAAAGACAGAAAAATAAAAAAACATTGGTAAAAAAACAAATAAATATGTTAACTTTAATAATATAAAGGAACTGATTTATAATTTTAAAATGTTATAAAATCTGAAAAATTACTTGATTACTTTTAATTTTTTTAAAAAAATAAAAAATCCTTAACCCCTTACTAACCAATAGTCGGAGCTCCGTCATCAGTGATAGGTGGTGGAGGCTGTTACCAAAGCTCTAGTGGCCTTGGTCGTTGACACTAGCTCCAGTGGCATACTATATTTTTCTACATTTCTAAAGTAAATATTGTCAATATTGATATTTGAGTTGTTAACAACGATACTAAAGTTGTAGACGGTAACATAGTATATTTTTTTGAATTTCTCAAACAAAATGGATACTTGAATTGCTAATAATGATAATAAGGTTAAAACCCATTTACAACTTTAGTATTGCTATTAACAACTCAGGTATAAATATTGACAACTTTTGCCTGAGAAATTCAAAAAAAAAAAAAAAAATAGTCGTTGAAGCTCCGATGAAATTTAGTAGGAAATATTCAATAAATATCTCGTTTACAACTTTAGTAACGTTATTAACAACTCAAGCATCAATACTGAAAACTTTTGCCTAAAAAATTAATATATATATATATATATATATTAGGCCACCATTTATAATTTTAATATCGCTATTAACAACTTATGTATTAATATTAACAACTTTTTCCTGAAAAATTCAAAAAAAAAAAAAAAAATTTTGCCACCGAAGCTCCAAAGAAATTTACTATGAAATATTCAACAAATACTTCATTTACAACTTTAGTATCGCTATTAACAACTTAAATATCAATATTGAAGACTTTTGCTTAAGAAATTAAAATAATATATATTAAGCCGCCATTTACAGCTTTAGTATTGCTATTAATAACTTAAATATCTATATTAACAACTTTTGCTTGAGAAATTTAAATCCGACTGTAGGTCCGTGGCAAAGGTGCGGGAGCTCCAATGATGGTCACAGACACCAGAGCTCCGGTAACCAACAAGGGGGTTAATAATTTTTTATTTAAAAAATATGAGTAGTTAGATAATTTCTAGAATTTTGCAATATTTCATAATTTCAAGTCAATCCATTTGTGATTATTGAAATTTAACATATTTATTTATTTATTATCAATTTTGACGATAGTTTCCTGTCTTTTTTTCTAAAATTTAACATATAAAAAAAATATAAAATATGTCATAGATATATTTATTTGAGTCTATAATATTCTTATCTATTTACAATATTTATTCATATGTGAAATATCATAGAAATGTATAATATTCAACAATAATTTGTAAAAATGCATTATCAGATAAATTTTAATTTTTTTTAAAGTAAAGCTGTTATTTCAGTTATCATTAGGTGGGTTATGAGATTGAAACATGAACTGTATTCTTTTTTTACCTAATTACTTATAAATTTATAAATGGTAATATGAGTTATTATAAGTTTTATTTATCAATGTGTTCTTAACTTCTTATACTATATATTGATATTTTTTTTTCAGCAGCAATATACTATATTGATATCAGTAATAGTAATATCAAATTATCAATACCAATATTGATTAACTATAATAGTCTATATCCAATTATCTATATATTTGCATATCATATTACGTTTTAAAAAAGTCATACTACTATTCTATAAACTACATGGTATTTATATCACGAACTATAATATCATACTAGCATGAACCAACATCTATCTAGTAAAGTATAAAAGATAAAACTTAAGGATTCTTTATTAAAAACTTATATATCACATTTTTAATAAAATACTGTAATACAGTCTATGATTTTCATTATTAATGATGACTTCAAAAAGTTTTAAAATTTTCTCTATATGGATTTTTATTATTTAAAAAAATTATATGAAAAGATTTCAATGGAGATTTTTTTTAAAAAAAGTTTTCCCTATCCTAAGTTTTATCCAAGCTAAAATCATATTCTATTTTTCAAAGAATTGTGAGTTGTGTTCTTTTTATTCTATTGTTAGCAAATTGTTATCCCTTTTTCTATAATATACTCTTATCTCTTTTAAATTTTCCTATTTTCGCTTGAAAAGGTGATTTTCAACAGAACTGGTGGCCCAAAAATCCTAAACAGCGAAGTTGGCCCCAAAAACAAAAAGAGAAATTCTTGCACCTAAAACAACGAATCGCATCCTATCTGTAAACCCACTATTGGCCTGCGTATCTATTCCTCCAATCATACACTGACACATAAGCCAAACCACATTCACCAACGACACCGTTTCATCTCACGAAATCCTTCCCGAGGACTACAACCTTGAACACTTCCTCGGTGAGATCAATCAGTTCCGAAGTCGTACGACTTTCTCCGTAAACTCAAAACCAAAAACCTCTCTTTGGTTCTTCTGACATCCTCGTCCCCTGCGAAAGGTATTTTTGTTTTTTGTTTCCTTGTTCTGTCTCGATATTTTGATCCCTGCAAAACAAGCTATTCGATTCTGATTTTTCATTTTTTTTTGGGTTGGTATTTGATTTGTGCAGATGGAATTTTGGAGGCATATTTTGGTGATTATGATGGTTGGGGTGTTATGGAACCTTAAAGGGTCCGAAGGGGTTAGGTTTGTGATAGACAGAGAGGAATGTTTCTCCCATAATGTTAAATATCAAGGTGACACTGTACATGTTTCTTTCGTTGTTATCAAGTCTGATTCTCTCTGGCGATTTGGCGGCGGCGATGGAGTTGATCTTGTGGTATGTTCTTTTTCTTCTTCTATTATTGAAAAGGCTTAATGGGTAAAGCCTTTTTCCTTTCTTAGACTGTAAAAGTTTAATCTTTGAATTTTGTTAAAACTGTTCTTGGAGGCTTGAAAATTTCATTCTTGCAGACAATTTAAAACTATCTCAGCTCCTACACATAGTAGCTAGCTTAGAAGTCTACTTTTTTCCTAAATATAATAAGGCTTCAATCCACTTTTGTCTCCCAAATTTATTATTTTGTCCACATATATCTCTTTTGATTGCACAAGAATTTTCATTGGGGGGCTTGTTACAAATAACTAAATTAGTTTGCTTAATATTTGCAAATTAGTTATTTAGGTCTTTGTATGAAGAATCAGAGGGAGTATTAGATTTAGACCATTAAGGATAGTTCTGTGTACAAGTAGAAATAAAAGAGTGCACATTCTTTGCAATGACAAATTGACTGCATAATGTATATAATGTAGTCAAGGAAAAAGAGTAACAACAATATGCTTATAATGCATATCATTGACATGTTTTCTCTTACAATTCCAAATGATTAAACGTTATGATATGCTTCATCACTTGCAATTCCACAATTGTTCACTTTTTCCCTTTACAAGTTAATTAATTATATGCAGTCAAGATCCAAATTGTTTTGTGACTTGTTAGAAAGCATGGTTTCTCTCACAATTCCACTTGCAAGAGAATTCATGACTAGTCTTGCATCAAATTCCCTGTTGGAAATATTTGTGCTGACTGCACAGAATTGGCTTCCTAGGCTGAATATGCATTTCATTGAAAATGATAGAATGAAACAGTTTTTTCCCGGTAATTATGACCAATAGGACAGTTTCTGGATCTTTGAGTTCAACTTGTTTCATTTTGATAAGATTGCAGACTTGCACAGATGTTATGCATTATATCAAGGAATCCATATATGATACTCCATCCAGTTACACTTCAAACTAGGGGTATTTAGGACTGAAGAAGTATTAGATTTACAATTATGCGATTGGTGCACATTGTGAGAATTTCAGGTAACAGGACCTTCTAATGAGCAAATTCAAGATTTTCGTTACAAGACATCTGAGAAGTTTGAGTTTCGGGCTCAAAATTCTGGTGTCCACAAGTTCTGCTTCACCAACATGTCTCCAGCTCACGAAACCATTGACTTTGATGTACACGAAGATCACTTCTCTTACTACGACCAACACGCCAAAGATGGTACTTGAACTAATCCTTCTCAAGTTCTTTTCATTATATTTGGCTTTTATTTATTTATTGTCTTTGAAAATTGATAGTTGAACTGTAACTGAACTTGCTAAAATGTTTTTCAGAACATTTGGATCCTTTGCTGGAGCAGATAGAAAAGTTGGATCAAGCTCTCTACAGCATTCAGTTTGAACAGCACTGGCTTGAGGCTCAGACTGAACGCCAAGCGATAGGTAAAGCATTAATTAAGATATAGTTTTCTTTTGTAGAGGGAAAATTAATCTTTTGATCCACTCGGTCTCAATCCTTATAATTTTGACTCAGTTTAAACTCAGTCCCTGAACTTTAACTAAACTATAACTCTGTCTCTATAGTTTTAACCGTTTAAAACTTTGATCTCTAGGTTTTATGAAATA
This sequence comes from Inga laurina, assembly GCA_963855925.1. Taxonomy (NCBI): domain Eukaryota; kingdom Viridiplantae; phylum Streptophyta; class Magnoliopsida; order Fabales; family Fabaceae; genus Inga; species Inga laurina. The sequence continues at coordinate 5,023,556 of OY979706.1, read as the reverse complement.
CTATAGGGATTAACTTACAACCAAGTTCAAACTCTGTCTCTATATTTGCCACCCTGCTTTCATCTTCTAGCTCAGTCAATTTATGTCATTATAACTTCTCACAACATAATAACAACCCTTTATGTGTTTCGTCTAACTTCTGTCTTTCTGTTATGTATTTAGGAACTTAATATCTATGGAAATTGATCATTTTATGCCAGAAAAAAAAAAACTATAGAGATTGAGTTGGACTGAGTTGAAGTTTAAGAAGTGAATTATAATCAAGTCAAAACTAAAAGGACAAAAGGATTAATTTTTCCTTTTCTAATCGTAATTAAAAGGCTAAGCAGTTTTATCATATCAATCACACTGATGCATGCTTCAAAAATTTAATGAAAATGCAGTGAATGAGGCAATGAGCCGAAGAGCAATTCACAAGGCACTGTTTGAATCAGCAGCACTAATAGGCGCGAGCGCATTGCAGGTCTACTTTTTGCGGCGCTTGTTTGAGAAGAAGCTCATAACCAGAGTTTAATTTTTTTCAAATTACAATCTTGTTCATTTCTTAGGGCTTTTGATATTATTATTATAATAGCATATCGATGTTTTTTCAACTTTTCACTTTACCATATCTCCTTAATTTGTTTCACTAATTTTTTCTCTGCCTGTGGATCCTCATACTCATTGTTATTCTCAGCTCTAGATATTTCTCCAGCTAGCCCCCTGTCAAAATCACGCAAGTCTAATCTACAAGTATATATATTTTTCGCCTATATTAACTGTTTCTAAATTATCGATAGCTGTATGTTGCTAAAAGCCTAACTCTTATTTTATGCCGGGCTTTAATTTATTTTCTTATTTTTATTAAATATGTTTGCAATCCTCTAAATGCGGCGGTGTTCATCTCAAGTGTTAATTTTTTGTACGAATCGTTATAAAATTATCCAAACACACGGTGCATCTTTACTATCCGAAATGAGGGAAGTTAGTGGTGAGGGGCCAAAAAACTAAAAAAAAAAAAAGCTAAGCTTAGCTGAGCTTTATTTATTTATAAGTTAATATAATCTTTGATCCTTCAAATTTGCTCTAATTTTGATTTTGATCCCTTAAGTTTCAAATTACAGGTTTTGGTCTCTCAAGTTTCATTTAGTTTAAAATATTGGTTCCTATAACTTGTTAAAAATCTAGACCATTTTACCCCTAGAGAGACTAATAGCAATATAATGTGATACTTGAGGGATTTGAACTAAAATGAGGGTAAACTTAAGAGACCAAAAATGATATTAACCCTTTATTTATTTATGCAACAATCTGAAAATTGGAAAGATGGGAAGACCAAATGACATGGTGATGATGCCAAATGATTGTCTTAGGATTGAAAAATAAAAGGAAATTTGAAAGCCATTCCAATTAGAAGCTCATACAGTTGAACTTGTAAAGTCAATTGTGATCATTTACACCTTGATTGCTTACAAATAGACCCTCTCTCCTTTTTGGGAAACCCAGAGGAGGATCCATGGTTGCGCCCCTGAATTTAAGCGCTGATGCTGCTTGATAGTTTGGATCAACTGAAGTGGGCCTTGAGTTGAGAGAGAGAGAGAGAGAGCGGGAAAGAGAAAGAACAGAGAGGGGGGAGGGGGTTGACAGAGACAAGAGATAAGAGGCTTACAACTTGGCACTTGGTAGGACTCAGCTTAAAAAGTAACGGTTGTTTATCTAGGTTAACAGAGATGATATTTTTGTTCTATTTTTTAAAGTTCACAGATAGTTTTATAAAAAAAAATTTATAGATATTTTTATCTCTTAACCCTAAAAAAATCATATTTAAATAAATTATTCTATTTAGACAATAAACGCAAGTGTGTCTAAGAAAATTATTTTTTCACATTTTTTAAAATTGTAGTCTTGCTTTGATTTGTCTTACTAGTTACTACTCCATTTCCTTGCATTTATTAATTAGTATTACTCCCTCCATTTTATAATATAGGATACTTCTAAAAAGAAGGTATGGTCTAAAATATAAGTCACATCCAATTTAATTAATACTTTTTTTTAATTTTGTCATTATGATTAATACTCATTTTTCAATTTTGCCCACTCATTATACCCCTATCTCTAAAATAACGTTCCTAATGCAATTAAATATATTTCTCAAGAAGGGTAAAAGTGGAAAAAATTTATATTTTAGGATATATTAAATGACTTAATTATTATTTCTTATTTACCGTGACATAGTTTAAGTGCCTTATATAGTGAATCAGAGTGAGTACCTCCGTGTTTAATACAAGACCTAATTGACTTTTTTGAAAAGATTAAGGAAGTTAAATAAATTATTTGAGTATTTATGTTTAACTTTTTTATATCAAACTAATTTATTTGGCTTCTTAAATTAAAAACAAAAAATATAGTTAGAATAGAAGGGAATATTAATTAGTAGTTACTTCATTCGGTCCTAATTATAAGATAAAATTGATTTTTTTGAAGAAATTAAAGAAACTAATTAAATTAATTTAGAGTATTTATATTTTTAATTTTTTCTTCAAACTAATTAGTTTAACTAATAAATTAATATATAATATAAGGATACATAACATATGATATAATTAAATAACTTATTTAACTTCATTAATCCCTCCAAAAGATTAATTTTATCTTATATCTTATATTTAAGATACATGACATCAACCTTGTCAGCTTACACAAGTGTGTTTCCTTTGGACTATATATGAATAATCCAAGGAAGTATGAAAGAGCGAGTTAGGGAGAGACCATTTCCATGGAACACAGAAACTTTCTGCGCTTCTTCTTCCTTTTCTTCTTTGGAGCTTTAGCTCTTCTCGTCACTTGGCTTCACTTCCCTTCTCTCTCTACCACCCAACTCCTCGACTGTAAACTCTCCTCCGACCGCTGCTCCGACCACTACTCCAGTTTCTTCCGCCCCAACTTCCTCAGAAAAACCCCTTCCCCCAACACGCGCCGCCGCGACCACCACAACGACACTCCCCGCCACCCTCTCGATCCCTTAACCATCCATGAATTCAACCAAGTCCGATCTATCCTCTATCACTACCCTCTCCTCAAATCCTCCTCTTACGCTCTCAACTCTATTGTTCTTGAAGAACCCCCCAAGAAGCTCGTCAAGCAATGGAAATCGGGCGACCCTCTCTTCCCGAGAAAAGCCACCGTCATCGCTCACGACAACGCCGCCTCCAATCTCCTCCTCACCGTCGACCTCTCCACCCAACAGGTCACAAGACATGAAGTAGGTCCAGTCTCCGGATACCCCACCATGACTGTGGAGGAAATGGTCGGTGCAACAAACGCGCCACTTAAGAGCCGCGAGTTCAACCGTACGATCACGGCGCGTGGGGTTCACCTGGCAGACCTCGCGTGCTTGCCAGTGTCTTCCGGGTGGTACGGGAGTATAAAAGAGGAACAGAACATGAGGCTGATCAAGGTTCAGTGCTATTCATCGGAGGGAACTGCGAATTTCTACATGAGACCCATTGAAGGAATCACTGTTCTGGTTGATATGGACAAACAAGAAGTTGTCTCCATCTCCGACAAGGGGCGTAACATCCCTATTCCTAACGGAATCGACACCGATTACCGTTACTCTGTTCAGAAGCTGAACGGCAAGTTGAACCTGTTAAACCCGATATCCTTGGAGCAACCCAAGGGCCCAAGTTTTACCGTCGACGGCAACATGGTGAGGTGGGCGAACTGGCAGTTTCACCTGAAACCCGACCAGAGAACGGGGATAGTGATATCACAGGCGAAGGTCAGAGACCCGGAAACGTCGGAGCTGAGGGAGGTGATGTACAAAGGGTTTACATCGGAGCTGTTTGTGCCGTACATGGACCCCACTGACGCATGGTACTTCAAGACGTATATGGATGCGGGCGAATACGGGTTCGGGTTACTGGCCATGTCGCTGGATCCGCTTAATGACTGTCCCCGGAATGCTTATTACATGGACGGCGTTTTTGCGGCTGCCGACGGTAAGCCTTATGTTCGACCAAACATGATATGTGTGTTTGAGAGCTATGCTGGCGACATCGCGTGGCGACACGTGGAGTGTCCCATCACGGGTTTGCAGGTTAGATCCTTATCCATGTCAAAAACCTCAAAGATTCCATAGGATTCTGCATCATATCAGCTTTTAATTTTCTTGTTTGTTGTCTTGTTGTACGTATAGTGCAATAAGGCATGATAGTGATTTTGTATTTTCTCTGAGAAAGATTACAGATAGGACATCATCGTTATCACCGTGGTAATGGCACAGAAACGTTGCTTGGAATGTTGTGTTGTGTTATTGTGAAGGTTCTGAAACATTCATCACTGACTGATGTTTTTGTTTAGATATTTTTTAGTTGTAATTGAATTTGTGTTATGTAGATAACAGAGGTGAGGCCGAAGGTGACGCTAGTGGTGAGGATGGCAGCGTCAGTGGCCAACTATGACTACATAATTGATTGGGAATTTCAAACCGATGGACTAATTAGACCCAAGGTTTGTGCTCATCTATTAATTTTCAACTCCACTACTTGACTTTAACCATTTAACTTTAAAGTGAATCTTTATATTAAAGACGGAAGAAATATCATTTAACTTATGCTTTTACCCTAGTGTATTTGGAAATTTAAACAAGGTTATAGTTATTAATCTTAGTTTTGTTTTAGTTGCAATTCAGTCTTCAAATTTTGATTTGATGTAACTCAGGTTTTTAATTCTAACTCTAGTGTCTTTAATTCTAACTCTAGTGAAACGTAATCTCTAGATTTTAAATCACTGTATAACTTAGTCTAAATCATTCAAAGCTTTAGTCACTAAGTTTTATAAAATATATTATTTTATTTTAGGGTTAATATAACTTTTGGTCCCTCAAGTTTGAAATCGGTGGTTTAGGTCCCTCAAGTTTCACCCAATTTTGGTTTTAGTCCCTCACGTTTGAAATCGGTGGTTTTAGTCCCTCAAGTTTGAAAAGGACTTGGCAACCCTTTTTTGAAGCCCGACCCGACCCGAGAAAAAAATCAAGTCCTTTTCAAACTTGAGGGACCAAAACCAAAATCGGGTGAAACTTCAGGGACCAAAACCACCGATTTCAAATTTGAGGAACCAAAATCAAAATTGGGTGAAACTGCAGGGACCAAAATCACCGATTTCAAACTTGAGGGACCAAAACCAAAATTGGATCAAACTTCAGGGACCAAAAGTTATATTAACCCTTTATTTTATAAATTATAAAGACTAATATTTTAAATATTATAAGGTTGAATTGCTTGGAGTGAAAATTTAAACATTTAGTTATAACCGAGTATTGTTCAAAGTACAAGAAGATTAATTTTCCCAAGCCTTTATCATTTTTGTTAGAATTATTTTCCTTTTAATGGATAAAAATATTAAATTATATTTTAACTTAACCTTATTTCTGTCTATCATAATTTAATAAAATAATTTTTCAATTTCTAGGAATTTTAAGTCTTTAATGATTTTCTTAATAAACGAGTCTAAAATTAAGTGACTATGATTCATACAAATATGTTAAAATTTTTTGTCTTGATCAATTTGGCTTTTGGCGTCCGACGTCGGTGATGATGAATTTTGATTTCACACGATTTGGTGCAGGTGGGACTGAGTGGAATCCTGATGGTGAAAGGAACACCGTACGATCACACCAACCAGATTCCACCGCAAGAGTATCTCTACGGCACCCTCCTCGCCGAGAACGTCATCGGAGTAATCCACGACCACTTCATAACCTACCGCCTCGACATGGACATCGACGGCGACGCCAACTCCTTCGTCAAAGTCAACATAAAGAGACACCAGACGTCACCGGAAGAAGACTCGCCGAGAAAAAGCTACCTGAAGGCGGTGAGGAACGTGGCCAAGACCGAGAAAGACGCGGAGATAAGGCTCAAGTTGTATGACCCGTCGGAGTTCCACGTGGTAAACCCTAACAAGAAGACCAAGGTAGGGAATCCGGTGGGGTACAAGGTGGTGCCCGGAGGGACGGCGGCGAGCTTGTTGGACGCGGAGGATCCGCCGCAGAAGAGGGCGGCGTTCACGAATAATCAGATATGGGTGACTCCTTACAATGAGAGTGAGCAGTGGGCTGGTGGCTTGTTTGTTTATCAGAGCCGAGGAGACGACACACTCCAAGTCTGGGCTAATAGGTCGGTCTTCTCTTTCTTACCAAAATTATGATTTTTTTTAATAGAGTTTAGAGAAACTAAATTAATTATGTTAAAGTATTTATATTATGATTATAAAATTTATTTAGTTTTATTAACCTCTAAAAACATTAATTAAGTTTTATATCAAATATTGGAATGACCCCAATGAGTACTATTTTAGATCTAATTGTTTTTGAGACAGGTTTAGGAATATATTTAAAATCCTATTTTTATTTTTTTACTACTTTTTTGACCTTGTTGATAGACCACCGATTGAGACAAATATGCTCCCCCTAGTTTTTAATTAATGTAAAACCTATTTTATAGTACAATTTTCACTGTAAATTACACTAAAAGTAGATCTTCCTTTAAAAATCAAAGATAGTATATATTTTAGCCCTTTAATATATGAGGGATCGGTCTAAAAAAATCTGTCAGTATTTACAAACTTTATCCTCTATATCTGCAGTCTAAATTAGTATTTTGTATTAAAAAAAGGTTTTTTATTCATTAACTTTCTTTGAAAATGAAACAATTTCCAACTTTATTCGTATTTAAGAGTATACAAAAAGCACTAAGGTAAATTAGAATATGGGTAATATTTGAAAAAAAATTCGAATATTTCTGAATAGATCATTGAGATGATGTTGTTGCAGGAATAGAGAGATAGAGAACAAGGACATAGTGGTGTGGTACACAATAGGGTTTCATCACATACCATGTCAAGAAGACTACCCAATCATGCCCACAGTGTCGTCAAGCTTTGATCTGAAGCCTGTGAATTTCTTCGAGAGAAACCCTATTCTCAGAATGCCCCCTGCTTTTGAAGATGACTTGCCCGTTTGCAAGCCTCACCACTCAGCCTCAAATCTAATATAATGTAATTCATCCATCCACGTGGCACTTCCTAATGTAATATAATTAAGGGTCACTGGCTAGTTTTTTTTTTTTTTTTTTATCGAGTCACTAGCTAGTTCATGATGCACATTTTTAATTAATGGTAACGAATAAATTAATGTTTGCACGTTCATTAGTCATGTCTTCTCATAGGGACAAGTATGTGTAGTGCTGGGAAAACGGGCCGGCCCATGACGGGTTCGGGCCTAAACGGGCCGGCCTGTTTAGGTTTAAGTTCAAATCCGTACCCTTTTAGGGTGGCCCGGCCTGTTTAAGTTAGGCCCGCGGGCTTTTGACCTGTTTACATTTTTTTTTGCCATTTCTTTTTTATTTCTTATTCTCATAAAGACTAAAATACCTAATTTAAAACATAAATATCATCAACACTAATTTAAAACATAAATATCATCAACACTAATTTAAAACATAAATATTATCCAAGTTTAATAGAACACAAACACTAAAACTTAAGTTCAAACCATAATTAATGTTCATAACCAATTAAATAAGTTCACAGCTACAATCAAACAAGCTTACAAACTTCAAATGTCAGTAATAATATAACACCTGATTTAGATTTTGGCGTATACATGCAAAAAAAGAAAAAAGAAAATCAAAGAAGAGAAGCTTCAAATGATGTCTGAATCAATGTGAGAGCATTTTTGATATGAGGGTTAAGTTAGGTTAACTCTACCTCTGACCAATGCTTACTGCCCATTGTCTTGTACCCATTTAAAAAAAAAAAAGTTAAACGAGACTAAAAGGGCCGGCCCTCAGGGCTACAGGGCCGACCCTACATGGCTTGCGGCCCTACAGGGTCGGCCCTCTTAGGCCCGCTTCCATTTTCAGCCTCTAAATCATAGGCCCGGCCCTTAACGGGCTCAGGCCTAAACGGGCTGGCCTGACAGGCTCGGCCCGAATTCCCAACTCTAAGTATGTGTGTGTAAATGGTGATTCTAATTAGGGCTTCTCTGCTCAATACTTATGTCTTACTGAATTAAATTCTTCTCCTATTGCTTTCTCTTAAAATATGTCTAATTATAAATAAAAAAAAAAGCATGTTGAACTATTTATTTGTATTATTTTTTATATTGCTTATTTGTATGCATTTTTGGGTATATAGTTTATATATATCATAAGTGAAAATTAAGAATAGTATTATAAATAAAAGGGAGTTGGAAAAGATATTTGTATGTATGTTATTGTCTTCTTTCTGTGGATTGATATTGAATATATATGCTGCTAATAGAGAGTAGGTTAGAGTGTAGAAAAAAATGACCAGAAGATATCTGAAAATGGATGGTTTTGATAGGGAAGTGGAATATTATATATCTAACTTGTGCAAATGGAATATCCCAACTTCCTTTTTCAACATCATCATCGTCATCATTATTGCCTTTGTTTTAATTACAAGGAAATGTATGGTTTTGATAGTAAAGTGATGGAATTGGCCTATCTTTTGCGGTTGCCAATTCAAGTATTTTGTTTTTTGGGGGGGGGGGGGGGGGGGGGGGGGTTTGAAAAATCAATGCTTTCTTCGGGAAAAAAAGCTTATTATTATTTTTAATTTTTAATAGGAAGGGTGTTTTTGCGATAAGTATATATCATGAAGTATAGTAAATAAATTAGGGAAAATCACTCCTTAGTCCCAAACAAGCGAAATATTATCAAAAAAGTCCCTGAAGGTTGTAAAACGTACTCAACAGATTGTGAATACACGTTTTTAGGGTTGTAATCAGGGACCTTTCTGATAATATCTTGCTTGCTTAGGACCTATGAGTGATTTTCCCAATAAATTAAACCACTGTACATTCATAACATCCATATTTTGTTCTCTGTTAATGGATTAATGATTGTAAATTCAAACATTATTTGACTCTAAAGAGAGTTTTTTCTAATTTCTCCAAAACTACTCAAAAGGCTAAATTTGGGGCCTTTATTAACAAGTATAGGGTATTAGTATTTGTTACTCAGACTCAACTATTACTGGTATATAGATTTTTTTTAATAATAAATTTTAAAACATACCTGATTTCTTGCACCCTCTGGTCCTTGATATTGCCTCCGCTCTTATTTATAAAAGTTAGATGAATTATACAGTTTAAGAAGGTGGTTAAAATTAGTTAAAAATAATAAATATGTTTTAAATAAACTTTTTGTCTCAAGTATGCCCTTATTTATAAGGGGTAAATAAGATAGAGAAATAAAATAAATATAAATATTACCAACCTTTTAATTAATGTAATATATAATTAATAAGGCACAAAAATGGAAAAACAATAATTAAATGTTTAGACAAAACAACTATTATCGGGCTCTTATAAAAAGAATCAAAATAATTCAAATTTTAGGCTTTTATGAAAAAGACCTAAGGGAGTGTAAGATATATTTGACGAGTTGATTTTAATCCTAGATATAAGACATAGCTTTTATATTTGTCAATTTCCCCCCTAATTTACCCATATTGATGCTCTCTCAACAATAATTAAGGAAGAGAAGTAATGAGAGAATTAAGAAAGATAACTAGGATATTTTAAAAAATATACTGTCAGATTAACTAACTAAACCAACTTACTTCATCTATTCAAATTAGATAAATATATTTTATATTAAATAGATATGGGAGTATATTCGAACTATAAACATGTCATTACCCGGCAATTGCCATTAGTTTACTCTGAACATATAGAGCAGAAAACAAGCTTTCCATTTTGTTTCAAAAAAAAAATATAAAGAAGACAAAACTGTTTTGATCATTTGAATAATGAAATAGTAATTGGATAATGATAAATTGATAACCCTATGCGTATTCATTGGATGGATCTGCATCGCTGCGTTCCCCATTTTGTTTTTGTTTTTTATTTTTATTTTTTTGACCTCACATTCCCCCATAAATCATCAGTTTATTATAATACTTATATTAGTAATACGATCTAAAGTGTTTGGTAATCTGACACGGAAAGAAAGATACAATGCTTAAACCCCTCTTATTGAGATCCTCAACTAATCAACATTATTATATTATCATAGCCTCCCACGTCGTCATCTTAATCCTTACTTTTTGTTATACTTCCTCCGGTCTTAAATATAAGATAAAATTAATTTTTTAAAAAAAAAAATTAAGAAAACTAATTAAATTACTTTAGAGTATTTATATTTTTATTTTTTTCTTACTAATTAGTTTGACTAATAAACTGATATATAATTTAAAGATACATAACATATGATATAATTAAATAACTTATTTAGTTTTCTTAATCTTTCCAAAAAGAGTCAACTTTATCTTATATTTAGGACCGGTGGAAGTAACTCAAAATATTAGCATTTCCCATAGGATGTGTTCGCTTATGTCTTTATGTTGCCTGTCTTTTATTTATTTATTTATTTGATTGGTAATTTTTATTTCTCATTCTTATTTATAAATCAAATTTTAGAACTTTTTCATCTTTGGCAATTTTATAAAATTTATTGAGCAATTAATATTTTTTCAATAGTATCTTTGTATGAATGTTGTTGAATAAATTATGGCAAAGAAAGGGAATAAGAGAGCTCCATCCGATTTAAATGTATGAGCTATTTGAAAGGTTTACTTTGATTGTAAATATAAAATTTCAATCTCCCGTGTCTCTAATACATCAATTATTTTTCATTCTTCACCCGCAAACTTCTTTTATTGATGCACATACTAATGTATGAAATGATTATGGCAGATGTCATTGGGAACAAAAAAGATTATGGTAGATGTCAAAGTGTATTTTAAGAAAACTAATAGTTTTTTTATAAATAACTAATTCTCTTAACTTATGTGAATAAGTTATCTATTTCATGCATTCGTTTAGGAATATATGGAGTATTTAATAAATATTTTTTTTTTGAAAAGATTGGCAAATTTTAAAACTATAAAGCCATAAACTAATTTTGGATTAGTTTAATTGCGTGAATTAGTTGAAGGTGACTCGCATATACAAATAGAGTATTGTGGAATCGGTATTAGTGCGATCTGATTCATGATTCATTATAAAAAAATATATATATAGTTAATGCTACAAGAAAGTATATGATAGAATTTTAAACATGGCAAGTGTTACGAGAAGGATAGTTGAGAAGAAAATCAATTTAAAACTGCATGGCAGGTTTTACGAGAAGAAGATGTAAAGGGCGAAAATAGATTCAAAGCAACATAATTTACCGTTCCAAGAAAGAGAAATGAGAAGAAAATATATTCAAAACAAACAACACATGGTTGTTGTTGGTATCACGAGAAGAAATAAGTTAAAACTTAAAACAACAGTGTACTACTATTTTTGGCAGTTTTGGACTATGTAACATAGCTACAGACTACGGTATGACTCATTTCTAAAAATATACCATGTAGACCGTGGAGGACGGCTCCCATGTGTTAGTTGAGATTGTGACAAAAAGATAGGGCGACAAATAAGCCTTATATTGGGATTTAACATTGGATAATACACATTATCAGAAGGCTCAGTAACTAGTGTGACTACTCGATGGCGGAAAAAAAAAAAAAAAAAAACCTAGTGTGACTACTGACTACTCCCCCCTCGTTGTGGACTATATTTTTACATTTTTTTCCCGCGGCAGTCAAAAATATAAAATATACTGAAATTTCATGTAATAGTTAACATATACTCCCTCCGGTCCTAAATATAGGACATAATTTGTAGACCGGAGGTAGTATTAACTTAACAAATATTGAATACAAGGGAGGAGTGCCACTAATTCTAAGAGATTCCCCCACCCCCCAAACCCAGAATGCAGTAGATAGATCACAAGGTTAAAAGAACGTGACTTACACGAAAGAGAGAGTTAAAAACGATTACCATAATAAAAAATGTAATTAATGTATAATCATTCGTTTAATCATATTATCAGATTATATAGATGTAGATATAGTTTCAACAATTTCATTTCAGCTTAAAGTTGATGAAAATATTTTATTATGTTTTACGTCCTGATTTTGCTTTTAAAGCTTGAAATGTACAATAACACTTTTTGGGAAAATTGAGAAAAAGTCCCCATTGAAAAATTTATTGATAAGAAAGACCCGATAAATTTTTATAGGGAGAATTCCACTCAGGATTTAGAGAAGAAGAGAAATGAAAAAATGATCCTTGTAGATTACAAAATGAAAAAATAGTTTCATAGAGTTGTTAATACTGACTCATGGAGTTGTTAACGAGTGGTCAATATAGGCTCCTGAAGTTGTTAATGGGACCATTTTTTCATTTTACAATTTATAGGGACCATTTCTTCATTTTTTTCCTTCTTTAGGACCTAAGTGTAATTCTCCCATTTTTATATACAGAAACTACAAAGTTTGTACAAAGTACTCTACCTCAGGTTATTCTCATAAGAAAATATCGATCGGGGACTTTTCTCCAATTTCGCCCTTTTAACTCTTTACCTCTTTCCAACATTTTGTTGACTGAATACATCACATTCATGGCATTCTACTCAAGCAGAATTCGTAACAATTGGAATGACACAAAAACATAATAATTATTTGATGTAGCAAATTAATTCTTGCAATGCAGGCATGAAGTCAGAGAGAACTAAATCCTAAAGCTTGACATGCCACTGACTTATTGAAGAAAACATATTGCAGATGAAATAGAAATACCATATTGAACTTGATGCTAATAGAAGTCTAACTTTCACAAGATATAACACAACAAATCTAACTTCCCCTTCCACTATTGGTGCTAATAGAAATTTAACTTTTGCAAAATTCTTGCTTGTGATCAGATTCTGAAATCCCAAACTTACCAGAAGCAGGAAAAGTTTGTTGAAATTCCTACATGCGTTGCTCTAAGAGGTCGTGATATAAAATGCAAGACAAACACCAAACTTGGGAAAGGCTTACAGGAGTTCCACAACAAGGGCAGATGCCCCACCACCTCCATTGCAAACACCAGCAACACCGTATTTGCCATTTTTCTGTCTCAGTACCTGCATTATAGTGATACTTGAACCATATGGAACTGGATTTTTTAAAAAAAAATCACTTGTTGCAAGATATTTATAGTGATAAACTAAAACATACCCCCAAAAGAGTCACCAGAATACGAGCACCACTACAACCAAGAGGATGACCCAATGACACAGCTCCACCATGCACGTTTACTTTTTCCTGAAAATTAATACGGTTACCATCAGTACCAAGCATAAGATGGAAATTCAGAGCTAGTGATGGCCATGTGCAAACCATAGAAATCTATGGCTGGGCACATAAAAAGAGCATGTTGCTATAGTTGAGAGAGAAAGACAGTTCTTTGGAAATGCCCGATAAAGCCAATCAACTGCCTTGAAGTTCCTCAGACTAGAGTAATGCACAGACATGAATATGCTTACAAGTTTCACTTAAAGACAATTGACTTACCGCATTGAGACCCATAAGTTTCTGATTGGCAATTGCCACTACCTACAATTGGCAATGTTAAGTATTACAACAGAGAGAGACTGAAATTTAAGAAACTACTTCAGCTAAAATATTCACATGATTCCTACCGAGAAGGCTTCATTAATTTCATAAAAATCAATTTGGGAGGCCTCCAACCCAGCATTTGAAATAGCTTTGGGAATGGCTAGAGCTGGAGCTGTTGTAAAGAACTCTGGTGCCTGTACATGTCAATCACATTAGCATTAAATGGACCCACCGCACCAACCACGGAAAAGAATGTGAATCATAAAATGTTTCTTTTTCTAATTCTAATCCCTCCATGTCCTAAAGTTTTAGTTCGTAGTCAAAATATTTTTCATTTACCTGAGCTGCATCAGCATATCCAGTTATTTTTGCAATAACCTGAAGTCCAAGCTTTAGTGCCTTCTCTCCACTCACCAAAACTAATGCAGCAGCACCGTCACTGTCAGCAAGACTTTTTTTAGTACAAACTGGGGGTCAAAGAAACCTAATATTTTCACAACGTGAAGCTAGGACAAGTCAATAGAAAAGAGAAATGCTTGACTAAAGACATTTGAAGATTTAGCATTCTTAAAATTGACCAGACGGGAAACCACAATAAATTGTATAAGTATCGATAGCAATTCTGAGACTCACACAAATAAGTTAGTTCATTCACTTGTGGCATGAAATGATATTAGGGAGAATAATAATAAACTTGATGGAAACTATATTCCACCACATGTCCCCCAAAATATGGGTAGCAAACTGGATGACTGTTACCAGGCACTCGAGCTCTGCACCATTCGATTTCTAGATAACTTGCACATCTCATTCCTCCCAACACTCTCTTGTTTAAATCTTAATAGTTAATGTTACATTACTCCCAAAATGTCACAGCGAACACAAAATATTCTACATGTGTTATTTGAGTAATACAAGCCATCCAAATTCAAACATAGAAGTAGAACAAGGTAAACTGGTAAAAGTTGAAGAACAACTCCAGAAAAAATGTTAATGTTAGTTAACCTTATACTAGAAGCATTGCCAGCAGTAACTGTACCACCATTCTCCCTGAAACTTGGCCTTAGTTTTCGCAACTTGGCAGCATCAAGCTAGCACATCCAAATGCCAAGGTAAATCTTTTTGGGAAGAAAAGAGCAAAAACAAAAAAAAAAAAAATCTATATTCAAATACTTATGTGAAGTAGTGAACAACCTAATGAGTATGGTAACTTAACAAATTCTGCAAGTAAAGTATGATAAAATAGAACTGTATATTTGCAGAAATAAACTTGTGGATTGCAATCTCCAGTATTCCAGACTAATTATTTGTATTAAAGTCAAAATAAAATTATTTTACAAAGAATGCAATGCAATATTCTCATGCTTTGAAAATAAATATTCTCATCAAAAGTTCAACCTCTGTTGAAACTAAAAGTACTGCATAATGCTGATAAAGAGGACACAAATATGCAGCTTTTTTATCATTCTATGTCCATAAATACGATAGTGAGTTTTAGCCTGGTTCAAGTTTAACTCATATGATTACCTTTCCTGGGCCCTCATCCTTACCAACAATAGTGGATGGTTTTCCCCTGCCCCCTGAAACTTCAACTGGAACAATTTCCCATGTGAAAGCACCACTTTCTTGGGCAGCAATGCCACGCTCAAAGCTCTGAATTGCATAGTTATCCTGCAGACCCAACAGAAACATCAATTAAATCTAGTATGCCAATCATTCTGAATTAATCAATATAGAAATTCTGTTAAATACCTGGTCATCTCTGCTAATTTCATGTTTATCTGCACATAATTCAGCACACGAGCCCATGCCACAATCGTTATAGACATCCCATAAGCCATCTTTGAGCATACCATCGACTAGAGAATCATGTCCAAGACGGGATCCTTTCCTGAACTTTCAGTGTGATTCAGTTTAGTGTATTTCAATGAATGGATAAAGTTTAGACAAATGTCACATGAAAGGAAATATTCACCTTGCTTCTGCCAGATACTTTGGTGCATTAGACATGCTTTCCATGCCACCAGCTACAACAACATCATTGATTCCTAATTGAATACTTTGTGCCGCAAGCATTGTAGCTGAAATGGCCAAAACAAGTTTTGATCATTGTTATTAAAATAATAACAGGCAACAATAATAATATTAAAAGGATTTCCATTGCAATAAATTACAGACCTTTCATCCCTGATGCACAAACTTTGTTCACAGTGGTGCAGATCACCGAATTTGGTATTCCTGCCCCTAGAGCTGCTTGTCTAGCAGGAGCTTGCCCCAAATTAGCACTAAGAACATTCCCAAAATATACTTCTTGTACAAGTGATGGATCAACGTTGGCCCTTTTAAGTGCAGCTAGATATATATTGTGAGGGCAAAGAAAAATAAATAATTTTCAGAAATTTTAAAACACTATAAGCACAGACACAGGATTTGATGCCTACCTTCAATAGCTATAGAACCTAGCTTGGTGGCAGATAAAGATGACAGAGTACCAAGGAATCCACCCATTGGTGTACGGGCAACTCCAACGATGCAAACATCTGCATAAATAAATGAATAAACCAGTCGGATAAATTGAACAATCTAGAGTACAAAAGGCGAGACATTAGAAGATTATCAAAGTTATGGCATCTATTGTCTAAATTATTACAACTGCTGAAATAAATGTTTACTTAGCAATACTTATGAAGGGTAAAATGAAGTAAGCTGAGAATACATAGATTATCATTGTGGCATAAAGTTTGAGCAAATGTTATGAATTTGAATATTTCTATTTCGTAAGCCTATGAGTCTACTTATATTCATCAATTGGTCCATTTAGACAAGTTTAATGAAGACCTCTGGGCTTTATAGAATCTGACGATGCTGCCGCCACTGGAGCCATCAATAGAAGAAGTTGAATTCCACAAACTGAAACATAAAACATAGCATACTTAGATATAAGAAATAAGATAGTATTTCAAAATCTTAAAAAGCTAACTTCAAAGATGATATCTACTAATACAAAACGCCAGTAGCATCATAACTAATGGACCTAAAAAACATGACTATTTATAGCAGGCAGGTTCATTTTTTAATTTTAATTTCTAAGCAGTCTAATGTTTTCATAAAAAAATGGTAGGAACCAGAAGAGAGATTTCTGAACTTTTTTAAATGTGGATCAAGTTGAAGCAACATTGCTTTCTTTTTCTATTTCTTTCTCTCTGGTGTATCATTCTAGTGGAGACTGGAAAGTCAACAGACAAATATATAACTAGTTAAGCAAATCAACAGATTAGTCCAAAAGCATAAAAAACGAAACCACCAGAGGATAATATAAAATAAAAAGTTATGCATATGATGACCATCAATACACTTGTCAGTCACAATAGTAAAATTAAAAGGACTTGTGTGTATTTCTCCTTGCTTCTTTCGCGCTTGCATAATTGTTAGAGTAGAAATCTATCATTTTAATCCTTCGAAGATTTCAATACATCAACTTAGTCATTGGAAGTGTATCACCGATGATGTCCTAATAATAACAATTTAGTTCTTCCCAAGAAACTTGTTGCCATCAATTTGATCTCAGAAAATATGCAGCGATATCAATTCAGTCAACTAAAACAATGAGTTTTAAAAAATATTACCTGTAAATTGGTATCGATAAATTTTCAAGGACTACATAGCGGCAGTAGCTTTCAAATCGTTTATCGAATCACGTATTAGCTTACAAAATTTACTGTCTACCAGCATTTTTTCTGAGTAAAAAAACAAGATACAGAAACCAAAGAAACAAACGCAATAAAAGAGAGAACGCGCGGGGGTTAGATAGATCTAACACGAAATGAAAATCACGGAACATGCAATCATCAACGCCTCGAACACAACGCCAGTGCAAAATCTCTCAAGTGAAACAACAAATCTAACTTAATTTCAGCTAAGCACGGAAGCTAAATGCGAGCACGTTGAAAATAAAGGGAAACACCACAAAATGCCAAGAAAAAGCGCGAGAAAATGCAGGAAAATGGGGAAATCGCAGAGATGATGCTTGGAGACGAATCAAAAAGTTAGAGTCAGAGAGAAGTTCAAGTGCGTACCTTAGCTTCGGTGGTGGTGGAGAGGTGTGTAAGGAACGAAGACGATAGCAACGAGACGAAAAAAGTAGGTGATGATTCTTCACTTGGTTAGGCACAAGGAATATATAATGCACGAGGAATTGCAGGAGCTCGAGCCTGAACTGCTTGCGAGGCACGAGTGACACGCAGCTTCGTGAATTTACCAACTGCCCCAATAATTACAATCTTCTAATGTATACCACACAATGCAAACACAAGGGTACTAATTATGTAATACCCCCTCCCATTCTTAATGCTCCTCCTTCTGTCATAAATACAACACGAGTTGATTTTTATTTTATTTAGAGGAGTTAGAGAAACTAAATATATTATTTAATTGTAGTATATGTTATTTATTATTATATTATATATTAATTTACATGTTGGACACTTGGACGAATTAATTTAAAGAAAAATAATATATATAAATATTTTAAAATAATTTATTTATAATTCTTAATCTCTTGTAATAAAAAAAAATTCTTAGTTTCTCAAAAAAAGTAAATTGGATTTTATATTCAGGGGTCAGAGGTAGTATAAGACATGTTTATCTAATTTAATTTGATCAAGGAAATTTGTTAAGTTAATTAATATAATATGTATTTTCTAAAACACCCTCATTATCTTCTTTAATTCTCTCATTCTCTCTTTTCCCCAATTATTGTTGAGAAAACATCAATAAGGGAAAATTAAAAAAAGATTGACAAATATGAAAAGTATGTCTTATATTTAGAACTAAGATCACCTCCCCAAATATATCATATACTCTCTCCTGTCCTTTTTCTAAGCAACTTTTCTCTAATGGGGATGATTCTTAATATAAACAACTTTTTTTTGTGTATCAAAATTTAATCTACATTTTTCTTTTTTACCCCTATTAAATATATAACTTTATGTTAATTATCCCTTATTCACCACTAATTCTCTTTCATTTAATCATTTATCACTCATTCTCTTTTATATTTTCTAGTCATTCTCTTTCATATTTTTATTCATTCTTTCTCTTATGTTCTTTTCATAAATAAGGGAAAATTTGAAAAAATATGATATTTTTAACATATTTATTATTTTAAATTAATCCTAATGATCAATTTATTTTATGCAATTATAAAAAAAAATTACTTGTAAAAAGAACCACAAGAAATATTAAAGATTGGAGGGAGTAATTAATTATCGTACAAACTAGCATGTTTCTCAGAGCCACGCCACCTCCTAACTTTAAGGGAAAATTCCAGATAAATACCTTTTGAATTATCAAAACCCCCAAAAGTCTATTAACACTTCAAAAAGACTTAAAGGTACCAAGTACCAAATTGGGTTTTTCAAGTTTTGACACATTTACCATTTTACCCCTCAAATTTTTTTTTTAAAATAACAGTGGTGCCCCCGCCGGAGCACCACCGCCGGCCGCCGGCCGCCGCCACCCCGGTGGCCGGCCGCCCAGGACCCCTGACGGCCGGAGCTCCGGTTGCCGGTGGGAGGAGCTCCGGCCGGTGGAAGTGTTTTTGGTGGAGAGGGGGGTTTTTTTTTTTTTTGAAAAAAAGTTTCAGAAATGGCAAGGGGTGGGATCGAACCCATCCCACCCCTTTACATGGCAAGCATGGTGGCCACTAGGCCACCAAAGCTTCTTTGTTATATATGTGCATTATTAAATATATATAATATAATTAAACGTGTAGTAGCTTTGACAAAGTCAGTAATGGCGTTGACAAATTCAATAATGGAAATAACAAGATTCGTAATGGTATTGACAAAACCGTTTGCTGTTTCATGTTTTCATCAGCATTTTTGCACAAAACGTTTTTGTCAAAACCATTACAATTCTTGTCAAAATCATTACTAAACTTGTCAATCTCATTACTAAATTTGTTAAAATCCTTTTATTTATATTATGAATATTTTCATAATGGAATTGTCAAAACTATTACAATTCTTGTCAATATCATTACTGAACTTGTCAATCTCATTACTAAATTTGTTAAAATCCTTTTATTTATATTATGAATATTTTCATAATGGAATTGTCAAAACTATTACAATTCTTGTCAATCTCATTACTAAACTTGTCAATCTCATTACTGAACTTGTCAATCTCATTACTAAATTTGTTAAAATCCTTTTATTTATATTATGAATATTTTCATAATGGAATTGTCAAAACTATTACAATTCTTGTCAATCTCATTACTAAACTTGTCAATCTCATTACTGAATTTGTTAAAATTATTTTATTTATATTATTTAACAAGTTTATTTATATTAACAAGTTTAGTAATGACATTTTCAAGAATTGTAATGGTTTTGACAATCTCATTATGAGATTCCATTATGAAAACATTCATAATATAAATAAAATAATTTTAACAAATTCAGTAATGAGATTGACAAGTTCAGTAATGAGATTGACAAGTTTAGTAATGAGATTGACAAGAATTGTAATAGTTTTGACAATTCCATTATGAAAATATTCATAATATAAATAAAAGGATTTTAACAAATTTAGTAATGAGATTGACAAGTTCAGTAATGAGATTGACAAGTTTAGTAATGAGATTGACAAGAATTGTAATAGTTTTGACAATTCCATTATGAAAATATTCATAATATAAATAAAAGGATTTTAACAAATTTAGTAATGAGATTGACAAGTTCAGTAATGATATTGACAAGAATTGTAATAGTTTTGACAATTCCATTATGAAAATATTCATAATATAAATAAAAGGATTTTAACAAATTTAGTAATGAGATTGACAAGTTTAGTAATGATTTTGACAAGAATTGTAATGGTTTTGACAAAAACGTTTTGTGCAAAAATGCTGATGAAAACATGAAACAGCAAACGGTTTTGTCAATACCATTACGAATCTTGTTATTTCCATTATTGAATTTGTCAACGCCATTACTGACTTTGTCAAAGCTACTACACGTTTAATTATATTATATATATTTAATAATGCACATATATAACAAAGAAGCTTTGGTGGCCTAGTGGCCACCATGCTTGCCATGTAAAGGGGTGGGATGGGTTCGATCCCACCCCTTGCCATTTCTGAAACTTTTTTTCAAAAAAAAAAAAAAACCCCCCTCTCCACCAAAAAAACTTCCACCGGCCGGAGCTCCTCCCACCGGCGACCGGAGCTCCGGCCGTCAGGGGTCCTGGGCGGCCGGCCACCGGGGTGGCGGCGGCCGGCGGCCGGCGGTGGTGCTCCGGCGGGGGCACCACTGTTATTTAAAAAAAAAATTTGAGGGGTAAAATGGTAAATGTGTCAAAACTTGAAAAACCCAATTTGGTACTTGGTACCTTTAAGTCTTTTTGAAGTGTTAATAGACTTTTGGGAGTTTTGATAATTCAAAAGGTATTTATCTGGAATTTTCCCTAACTTTAATGTAAAGCTAGTTGATTAATTTAATTAGATTATAAAAAGGGAAAATCCCAGATAAATACCTTTTAAATTAACAAAACCCCCAAAAGTCTATTAACACTTCAAAAAGACTTAAAGGTACCAAGTACCAAATTGGGTTTTTCAAGTTTTGACACATTTACCATTTTACCCCTCAAGTTTTTTTTTTAAAAAAATAACAGTGGTGTCCCCGCCAGAGCACCACCGCCGGCCGGCCGTCGCCGCCTCGGTGGCCGGCCGCCCAGGACCCCCGACGGCCGGAGCTCCGGTCGCCGGTGGTAGGAGCTCCGGCCGGTGGAAGCTTTTTTGGTGGGGAGGGAGGTTTTTTTTTTTGAAAAAAAGTTTCAAAGAAATGGCAAGGGGTGGGATCGAACCCATCCCACCCCTTTACAAGGCAAGCATGGTGGCCACTGGGCCACCAAAGTGTCTTTATTATATATATGCATTATTAAATATGTATAATATAATTAAACGTGTAGTAGCTTTGACAAAGTCAGTAATGGCGTTGACAAATTCAATAATGGAAATAACAAGATTCGTAATGGTATTGACAAAACCGTTTGCTGTTGCATGTTTTCATCAGCATTTTTGCACAAAACGTTTTTGTCAAAACCATTACCATTCTTGTCAAAATCATTACTAAACTTGTCAATCTCATTACTAAATTTCTTAAAATCCTTTTATTTATATTATGAATATTTTCATAATGGAATTGTCAAAACTATTACAATTCTTGTCAATCTCATTACTAAACTTGTCAATCTCATTACTGAATTTGTTAAAATCCTTTTATTTATGTTATGAATATTTTCAAAATGGAATTGTCAAAACTATTACAATTCTTGTCAATCTCATTACTAAACTTGTCAATCTCATTACTGAACTTGTCAATCTCATTACTGAATTTGTTAAAATCCTTTTATTTATATTAACAAGTTTAGTAATGAAATTTACAAGAATTGTAATTGTTTTGACAATCTCATTATGAGATTCCATTATGAAAACATTCATGATATAAATAAAACGATTTTAACAAATTCAGTAATGAGATTGACAAGTTTAGTAATGAGATTGACAAGAATTGTAATAGTTTTGACAATTCCATTATGAAAATATTCATAATATAAATAAAAGGATTTTAACAAATTCAGTAATGAGATTGACAAGTTTAGTAATGAGATTGACAAGAATTGTAATAGTTTTGACAATTCCATTATGAAAATATTCATAACATAAATAAAAGGATTTTAACAAATTCAGTAATGAGATTGACAAGTTTAGTAATGAGATTGACAAGAATTGTAATAGTTTTGACAATTCCATTATGAAAATATTCATAACATAAATAAAAGGATTTTAACAAATTCAGTAATGAAATTTGACAAGTTTAGTAATGAGATTGACAAGAATTGTAATAGTTTTGACAATTCCATTATGAAAATATTCATAATATAAATAAAAGGATTTTAAGAAATTTAGTAATGAGATTGACAAGAATTGTAATAGTTTTGACAATTCCATTATGAAAATATTCATAATATAAATAAAAGGATTTTAACAAATTTAGTAATGAGATTGACAAGTTTAGTAATGATTTTGACAAGAATGGTAATGGTTTTGACAAAAACGTTTTGTGCAAAAATGCTGATGAAAACATGCAACAGCAAACGGTTTTGTCAATACCATTACGAATCTTGTTATTTCCATTATTGAATTTGTCAACGTCATTACTGACTTTGTCAAAGCTACTACACGTTTAATTATATTATACATATTTAATAATGCATATATATAACAAAGATGCTTTGGTGGCCCAGTGGCCACCATGCTTACCTTGTAAAGGGGTGGGATGGGTTCGATCCCACCCCTTGCCATTTTTTTGAAACTTTTTTTCGAAAAAAAAAAACCTCCCTCCCCACCAAAAAATTTCCACCGGCCGGAGCTCCTACCACCGGTGACCGGAGCTCCGGCCGTCGGGGGTCCTAGGCGGCCGGCCACCGGGGCGGCGGCTGGCCGGCGGTGGTGCTCCGGCGGGGGCACCACTGTTATTTTTAAAAAAAAAACTTGAGGGGTAAAATGGTAAATGTGTCAAAACTTGAAAAACCCAATTTGGTACTTGGTACCTTTAAGTCTTTTTGAAGTGTTAATAGACTTTTGGGGGTTTTGTTAATTCAAAAGGTATTTATCTGGGATTTTCCCTTATAAAAATTTATTATGTTAGTTATTTATAATAAATATAAATTATTTTTTCTAAAATATCATCTTTTATTAGGACTATCTTTGGATATAAATTTTTTAACTTTGAAGAAAAATTATAAACTTTAAAAAAAATGAATTAAAATCTTATATTTAGAATCAAATCAAAACCCGATTAATTCTTATATTAAACACTATAGAGAGTACGGTGGTAGCGTATTCCATTATTACTATTGACTGCGTTTGTTTATTTATTTATTTATTTTTACCATATGCATATTCAGGGAAACTAATAAATCTGCAGACTAGCGCGTGATTATGAAATGTTTGATGCAACGAATTTATTTTTGTCCGATACGCCCGATACAACGAATTCACTTGATTCACCTCTTGGATGTAAAAATTTGTTTAAACTCTAACCTAATTTAAAATTAGGCTGTTTATCAACTTGGAAGGGAGAAAGACTCTCTCCACTAACCCTCTCTCCACTTAATTTTTTTATTATTGTAATATTAAATATTAAATAATAATAATATTTTTATAAATAAATATTAACCATTAAAAATTAATCCAATAATGAAAAAATTAAGTGGAGGCAGAGGTTAGTGGAGATCCTCTTTTCTTATCAAGGTATATTAAGAATAATGCTTTTTTATTTTTTGTCATGTAATCAAGATCAATTTAATATAAATTATAAATCAATTTTTTAATCAAGAAAAATAAGACGTACTCTCAATTTTTAATAATAGGCGCATGCATAACGTGAAATTCCAGTCAACTTGTTGTCTAGAGCTTGTTAAAGAATGTAATGTTTATTTTACATTTTATATGAAATAATGTAATATTAATACAATAATGGTAGTATTTTATATTTGTCTTTCAAAATTTCGTACTTAAAGTTATATATTCAGTATTGTTATAAAAAATATGTTAAAAAATTAAAGACAAAAGCTAGTAATATGATAATTTAAAAGTGAAAACTTTAATTTTTTTAATTATTTCCATACTTAATTTTTGCATTTCAAATTAAACAATTATACATTTTTCAATATGATTTAGATTTAGATTTAGATGGTTCAGGGCTAAGGCATACGCCTTGGAATTTGGATATATAAAAGAGATTCATGAATTGAAATAACTAATCACACATAAAGGAGCATCTCTATTTCCTTTATTTATTGTTTCTCTTCATTTTTTTATTACCGCTGTTAGATCAAATATAAACTATTGAGATTTAATATTTTATAAAAACTAAAAATATATATATAGAATGCTGTAACAAAAGTATAAAAAATGAAGTATTTAGGTCAAATTTTAATGATTTAAATTTATTGATATTATTTTTTTTATAATATTATACTAATATTTAAGTCACATAAATGAACTCGTTGATTTTTTTTTTGTTTTGTTTTGGCTAGCAATTAAATCGTTGAATTAGGCGCATCCTTGTTTTGAATAAATCATACCAATAATTATCCATCCGAAAGCAACTTCTGTCTTGTGAGAATTAATTAGTCATCATTGACTAATTTTCATCAATGCTGGTAGCAAATAGTAAGAGGTTGATATTTTCAATCACTGTTCATGATTTAATTAGGGATTAAAGGACATTTCTGTCCTTATACTTTTTTTTCTCAAAAGAGTATTTGATATTTTTATAAATCAATATTAAAATAATATATAATTATTCAAATTACTTACCAGTGTCGTTGGTAGCTACAGTAATTCAATAATCCCCCCAAAGCCCATCAAAATGGTGGTTTAAAATAACACACACCCACATTTTCGAAGGTTAAAATATAAATATATTTAATAGAGAGGCAGGGTTACACCCTTTTTAATCCTCTAGAGATGATTTTATGTAACATTCAGAAATTTAGAATTGTGTGAGCATTTAATAAGATACAGGATACCCATAATCATGCACATGCATAGCGTCACATTAGGGGACATACATGGCGCATTTTTGTCATACACATATATATGGGTTTTATTTTTAAGGTGGAGTCACAAGAAGTTGCTGCCTAAGCTTACTCTTAGGACTTGTTTGGTATGATGTAATTGATTTTGATGGAAATGAAAATGGATATGGATATGAAGATGGAAATAAGTTTTAAAAGTATGTTTGGTATGACATGGAAATGAGACTTAATTTTTACATCAAAAGATCAAAATACCCTCTTAAATAAAAAACAAAAACCTTCCCAAAAAACACACACCATCTTCATCTTCGAAAAAACACCACCCAGAATCGTTGTCTCCCCCCTCCTTCTTCCTCACTGTCCAGACTCCAGACCTCCAGCCACTCCTTCTCTTCTTCCGCCCTTTTAAATACATCTCTCCTTCTTCCTTGCTATTGGACATCAAGGCTTAATCTTGAAGGGGCACCGCCATAGATAACGAAGGAAGATATGGAGAAGGCGAGTGAACAACACATGTGAAGGTTGCGACTAAATCTGGTGCTCCCACAACCCAGATTTGTAGATCTGAAGTTCGAAATTCCATATCAAAAGTCACAAGCTTTTTTATGGTAGGTGTTTCTCATTTCAGAAAAGCATTGCCACTCGTTTGCAATTTGCCGGCGGTGGAGGTCTTTGAAGGAGGATTTGCGCCTTGCTTGCCGACGGTGGTTGGGCCTAGGGTGAGTTGTGCTCGAGCGGTGGCGACGGCGATGTGAAAGTTAGAAGGAAGACAAGCAACTTCAAGGGTGGTCGAGCATGACGGTGATGATAGAAAATACTGAGAGGGTAAGGTCGGAAATAGGCACATGGAATTGTAAATCTGAGCTTTTTGGGTGGAAGCCAACTTGATGGAATTTGGATGATTTGGCTTCCACATAGAATTGGAAAAAAATTCCAATTCCATCATACCAAACAAACCTAGACATGGAATTGAGACCCAATTCCAATTCCACACCCTCAAATTCCATCATACTAAATGTGCCCTTATATGTGCACATGAGAATTTAGGGTTACCATTTTTGTCTTCCTTGAGAAGCCCCAAAGGCCGTCCCTCGTTGCTCCAAAAGCATGCAAGCTTGAACCATACTCTTCTTTACTTGGAGGGCAAGATGTCCAAGGACAAGAAAGGAAGAAGAAAAATTTTGGTAAAAAAGTCACATGACACTTGAACACCTTCTTAGCCAAGTAGTATAAGTGCATGTGACAATTAGAAACCCTAACCCTAACACTTAAATTTCGGCCAAGAGGGCCGAAAAATAAGGGAAGAATAGCAAGAAAAAGATAGAAGAGAGAGGAGGGTCAAATTTTAGAGAACTAGAGAGAGAAAGTGGTTTTAAGCCGATTTCACCTCCGAATTCACATTTCTAGTTCCCGGAGTCTTCAACAATCTTGTTCTCCTCATCAAGGGCTACAATTCTACGGTTTTGGTTTCTTGAAAGGAGGAGTTTGGTGTTGTCTACAAAGAGTGGAAGTTGGTGAAGGCAAGAGAAAGCTAGAGCAAGAGAAAGAGGTAAGAATAAGCTTTAATTTGAGCCCACTATCTTGGTTTTTGATTGAGTTTTTATAGAGATGTCATGCTACCTTAATTTCGGTCAAGAGTGATTTTAGGGTTTTGCTTATACTAATCACATGAAAGTAAGGTTAATTGAGGTTTAAGCATGATAAGATGCAAGATAAGCAAGTCTTGTGGTTAAATTGTCAAAATCATGATTATGTGACCTAGGGCTAGGTTTCGGCCATGATCTGTTCATAGGAAAGGAATTGATTTTTGATGAATTTAAAGTTAGAAATGGATTCTACATGTAGAATGATGTGGAAATAGCTTGTGGATGATTATTGGATGATAGGATAAAAAATCCTAATTTTGGGACTTAAGGTTGCTAATGGATATATGCTACCAAATTTGAGTCAGCCTGCTTATAGGTTATTTTTTGTTGATCAAATCTTGTTCACTGGTCGTGATATTTCACAAGTTTATAGTAGACATCCTAAGCTTTAAAATAAGGTATACTATGCATATTTAGGTTAGTAGGTTATGACTTGTTAAAATTTACGCATTGAATTTGGAATGCATTTTGTGGCAATAAAGTTTCTCGAGGATTTCTAGACTTTTAAATGCTTACAATTGGAAGTGGATGATATTTTTTCTTTAAAAAGGACTTAAAGATCTTTACATGGGAACTAGAACCACCCTATTTAGAGTTTTCTAGATTAAGTTATGAATTTTCAAAGTTGGTTGACAAGTGTGACAGATTAGGGTTAGCCTAATTTGTGGCATTTAGTATGATATGTTTGATCCCAAGGAATAGAGACATTTTATAAAAGCTAACATAACCACATTAGATACTTAATTGACATAATGCAATAGTCATAAGGATAACCAACAAAAGACAAATAAAGGATAAAGATAGAGATGGGTCAAAGAATAACATAACTTTGATTATGTTAATAAGAATTGGGACAAGTGATGACACATCTATTCGTGCACTTAAAATTATAGGATTCAACCTTTGCCTAAGCCAATCAAAAGACTGGTAAATAAGGACAAGTCATCGAAAAGGACTAACATGTAGTAATTCTTTCTCTCATATACTAAATGATGCTTTGCATGTATATTTTACCATCTTGTGTGTTTGTTTCATGAGCATTCAGAATGTGATTAGCAGACGCCCGAAGTTTGTTTCATGAGCACTCAAAATATGATGGGTGGACGCCCGAGGCCTTAATACTTGTTTTACCAAGAGTTATGGTACTGTGCTCTATGATTGATGTTGTGCTGCTTGTTGATCTCTGAATACTATTGTGATGCTCAATGTGATATGATGGTTTATGTCTCATGCTTTGTAGTTTGCATTTTATATGATTGAATGATTGTTACTATTGAGATTCTTTTGAATCTCATTCTTTCCAAAAATTTATTTATAAAACAAAGTTGAGTGGCTCGAAGAGCAAGGAGGTAAGTGCAAATATGTGAAAAGATGAAGATGGTGGAACCCTATTGGTTATCTTTGTAAGAATATTATAACTTAGAATGTTTTAAGTAGCCATAGTATCCTGTACTTTGCGTCTAGATGTAAAGACATGACCATATTACTAATAGTAATGCTCTATGTATGTGGATGTACATGAAGATAATAGTGGTATAAGAATATCTAGGAATTTGGGAATACCAGTGCATATGATAGTGATATAAGTATATGGAGTAATGATATCAATGCACTTGGAAATGATATCAGTGCCCAAAGGGTAGTGTCAGTGATAATTAGAGAGATTGGTATTAGTGGTATCAGAGGTACTGGTATCAGAACATATAACTGTGGTATAAGTAATGTTGATGGCATATTCGTTCATAAGCAATATTTGAAATTATAAGCAGAGGAACTACTCTGATACTATTTATAATGAAGTTAAGAACTGATAATGCACAATTAAATTGGCAACCACTAAATAATTATTTTGAAATATTTTTTGAAAATTTTCAGAAAAGCCCGACCAGCCAAAGGTATAATTGATACTAGGCTTAGTGGTCCGTATATGATTTACATAATAGACTCATCTAAAAATGATAGAGTAAAGGGGATTACATATTACATCACTTGATAATTTGTGATATTTAATACCTATTAAAAATAATGGGTTAATGTGAAATTTTATCAACAAAGTTTTTCTCTAGGAGCATCTGGCACAAATAAGTTTTGCAAGGGCAAAAACACACAAACAATTTAAAATGGAGTAGATTTAATAGCCCTCATTAACTTTCTTCAAACTTCCGTTATGTGCTATTTGAAATTATCATACTATTGGGAATCATCTTGTTGTCAAACACATGAGAGTTATGTCTTCTCCACAACCACTAGTGCATAAGAGCAAACAATTCTTGCCATTCCTCTTTCTTCCCATATCCTACCATCAGCAAATTATTGTGAAACCATCTCAGGAAGTCCATTGTAAAGAAGCTCGGCCTTTACTTGGTTGTAGCAAATCATACCACAGCTTCCTCGTTTCAAATAGTCTTGAAGGACATGTAAGAGATCTTCCTTCCCAGTCTAACACATAGGGCAAAAATCAATGTTACTAATACCCTTTTTAGCTCTTAATGCATTGGACAACAGATGTTTCTGGGCAATGAGCCACAAGAAAAGTTTATAGCATTCTGGAACTCGAAGCTTCTAGATTTTGGACCATATTGGATGTATCTAATTATTGTGGCTTGTTAAAGAGTCAAAAGCTGACTTCACAATGAAGGACCCACTCTTATCTGCAGTCCATCGACTTTGTCCTAAATCTTCTTAATGCTAGACCAAATATTCGACCCGGGTCTTTTCTACTTAATATTTGGGATCATATCAGAGCCACCTTTATATTTATCTTTGATCGCATTAACTAATAGGCCATCATGTTTCTTAACTAAACCCCACCCAAGCTTCATCAATATCACATGGTTGTGCTGTTTAGCGTGCCTTAACCCAAGACCCCTATTATTTTTAGGCTTGTAAACCTCATCCTAAGCAACTAAGGGAATCCTTTTGCACTCATTAATGCTCCCCCATAAGAAACCTCGATTTTTCTTGTCAAGCTCTTCGCAGACACTAGGAGGCAACAAAGATGTTTGCATAATATGACCAGGGATCATAGTAGTAACAGAAGAAATCATGGTACTCTTATTAGCAAAAGATAAAGAGTTGGCCTTCTACGAAGATAGACGACTCTTGACCCGGTCCACCACTTCCTTGAAAGAGTCCTTCGCCACTCTTGTATGGTGTAACAAAACCTCTAAATATTTCCCAAATCATCCATTTGAGAGAAACTAATCAAAGTACTAATTTCACTTCTACTATTATGATTTATATTCTTAGAAAAGAAAATCTGTATCTTTAATGTATTAACCTTAAATCCAGAGCTCTCACAAAATTTCTCCAAACAGCTATGAATACACTAAGCCTATTACACTGATGCTTCAGTAAAGAGCATTATGTCATCCGTAAAGAAGAGATGGGATATTGGAGGCCCACGTTTTGTGAGACAAATCAGTTTCCACTTCCTACTACTTATTTCTTCCTAAATATATGAGCAAGTTTCTCTATACAAATAACAAAGAGATATGGTGAGATAAGATTACCTTGTCTCCACCTTTAGAAGATAGAAACTTATCTGCTTTCTTACTATTCTATAGGAGCTCCATACTAGAAGAAGACATACAATGCATGATGATTTCAATAGTGTGTTGGGGCAAATTTAATTCCTTCAAGCACTGTGATAGAAAGTTTCACTTAACGCGATCATAGGCTTTCTCCAAGTCTATCTTTATTGCCATAAATCCCTTCTTCCCAGTCATATTCCTTATGGAGTGAATGACTTCTTGAGCTACAATAATATTCTTACTATAATGACGTCCTGGGACAAAACTACTTTGATTTGGGGAAATAATCCTAGGAAGCAAAGTCTTCAGTCTTCCCACTATCACCTTGGTAACAATTTTTTAGATTTCATTCGACAGGCTGATAGGATGAAGATCTCTCATTGCTTCAAGTGGGTTCTTTTTTAGAATCAAGAAAATTAACGTGCCATTTATATTCTTTTTATCTTGTGGATTAGTAAACAAATGCTTAACATAATTGATAATTGTATTACATACAATATGCCACTGATTATTATAAAACCGAGCATTAAGACCATCAGGTTCTAAGGCTTTCAAGGTGCCCATGCTAAAAATTGCCTCCTTGATTTCATGCTCCTCCACCCTTCTACTATACCTCCGATTAGAGCTTTTATTTAAATGAGGAAAGAAAACATTACATTAAGATCAGGTCAGTCATATAACTCCTCTATAAATAGGTTCTTGATGAACATTATGGCTAAGCTTTTAATTTCACCCACATTATAAACCCAATCACTGCTATCATTTCAATTGGCCATTATACTTGGTTCTTTTCCTGCTATTTGCAATAGTGTGAAAATACTTGGTATTAAGATCCCCAAACACCGACCAATCTAATCTTGCTTTTTGTGCCCATAAGAGTACCTTATGATACAAAACATCCTCCAAATCCTTCTAAAGCTCTTACTGCAGCTCCTTAAGGTAAGGTACTCGACCTCGTCGAGATAAAACTCTATTAATTCCATCCATTCTCTGCAGTAACTCCTTCTTATGAGCTTCTATGTGCTCAAACATGTTTTTGTTCCAATTCATGCATGCCTTGACAAACTTCTTCGTGTTAACTGTCCATTCTAGTTACCCTTTCCATGCTTGTTTTACAAATTCATCAAAACTATCATGAAGGACCCAAGAGGTAATGAAACAAAAGGGACAAATCACTATTCAATTGCTTCCATTTTCTAAGTACATTTGCAGCAAGAGTGGCATGTGATTTAACTTATAGAAAGGTGGATGAGATATATAAGCATTTGGAAATAAAGTTAGCCACTGTTCATTAGCAAGGATATAGTACAGTTTTGCTTCTAAAGTTCTTTTTTCCATCATGTAAAGTTAGGCCTTGTGTAACCACAATCTATTAAACTTAAATCATCAACACAACCTCCAAATTCGCGATCTTGTGTATGGAACATGGCTTTAGGCACTCCTTGTCCATTCAATAAGGTGGCATTAAAGTTGCCCCTATAAACCAAGCATACTGAACTATTTGTCCTAGTCAATGTAACTTATCATAAGGTATACGTCTAGTAATTTCGTGAGGGCTCACATACACAATAGATGACATCTTATCCTAGTCAACACCATTAGAAATCTTCAAATGAATAAATTGAGGATGAGATTCTAAGACAAAAATCTGGTAAAAAGCAGTATCCCACATGCACCAAATACTGCCACTATACCCTTCCGTATCCCCACACACTGAATAAGTGAATCCAAAAATGTCAATACTCTTCCTCGTTTTATTCTTATCACAACGGGTCTTAACGAGTGCTAAAAAGTCCAACTTAAAGTGCTTTTTAAATCTCATACCAGGCCCAAAAAGCTTCGAGCCCCAGTACCTTGAGAATTCCAAATCATGAAATTCAAAAAGATCGGTTAAGGATTGGTAGTTGTGAGCATTGTTTTGAAACCCGGACCGGACCGGCCGGTCCGGTTCGGGAACCGATGAACCAGACCATAAGCCAGTCCAGTCCGGTGACCGAACTGGTTCACCATTTTTTTATTTTTTATTTATTTTTAAATTGATTTTTTAATATTTTTCCTTATATTTTCATATTAATAAACCTAAAATATTCAATTTTTCACCGGTTTAGTCCCTGTTTAGCTCCGGTTTGACTCCAATCTAACCCACTGACCCTTGACCCAGTACCCCGACCGATCCAGTGACCGGTCCGGGTTTCAGAACCTTGGTTGTGAGAGCCATCCACCTCGAGTTTATCCTTATCCAACATCCTTATATCAGTATCTTCTAGTGTGTCACTCACTAATCTATCCACCAACTCTCCATCCTATTTATTGTTAGCATTTGAAATGGTCATAGTGTTGTCCAATGAAGTTTCCTCTAAAGGTGATTTATAATGATTAGTCTGTACGTTCTTATGCAAATATAGGCTTTTACCAGGGCTGCCACACATATAATCCTAAACTGGCCCATTTTGGAGCAATGAAAAGAAGTTTTGAACTTTAATAGGCCAATTGTCCAAGCCCAATGAGCTGCTAGTCCTTGCCCGATCTCTAGCTGGGGGTTTATTCTCCTTTCCTTTTATTCTATTCTTATTATCACTCTTTCTTTTATATCTTACTAGGACCCACTCGCTATTTTTATTTGATTGATTCATTAGAGTTGACTTATGAACTGGATCTCGATACTTTTGCTTAATCCCATCTTTATCCTTCTCTTTGATCGTTGACCTCACTTTTTTCCTTTTATTATCTAGATTTGAAACCTCAGCCATGAACCTTGCCGATTTATAATTCATATCTTTGATTTCCATGAACATTAATTGCCCCAAAAAAATTACACCTTAATAACCTCGGGTTACCATATAGGGAAGCCAGTTGAGGATCGCTAAGATCATCTTTCTTCGGTGGTTCACCGGAGGTTCTGCACTACCACCATCGCTGCATCAGGCACATCCTTTTGTGTTGCTGGTTTGCCATCACCACTGACTTATCATTCCATGATCACAGGTCTTTTTAGGACAAACCTACTTTTGATGCCCATATCTCCCATAATAGAAACATATAAGTTGTAAGCCCTCATATATGATTGGTCTATCTTTGCCAAATGCAACAAATATAGGCAAAAGAGGTTGGCTCAGGTCAATCTCCACACATATATATGCAAAACCTCCTTTATCATATATTGACGTAGTACGATCTATTTTAAGGGGTTTCCCCACCATTTTTTGATACTTTGAATGGACTCCCCATTATAAAACTCCATTGGAATATTTGGTAACC
The DNA here is from genome assembly GCA_963855925.1 of Inga laurina. Classification (NCBI taxonomy): domain Eukaryota; kingdom Viridiplantae; phylum Streptophyta; class Magnoliopsida; order Fabales; family Fabaceae; genus Inga; species Inga laurina. The sequence continues at coordinate 4,990,003 of OY979706.1, read as the reverse complement.
TAATCCAAACTATGATTCTCTGTTGATAGTCCACCTTCCTCGGATTGAAATTCAGACACCATCCTTGAACCAACAAGTAGTGATCGTTAATTATCCATAGTCCCTCTTGATAAGCATAATCCCTATCCTTTTTTGTAGTAAAGGACACTATAAAGTATCCATTACTCAAAGGGATCAATTTCAGTTTCTCCTATGATTTCCACATATGATTAATATGATCCCTAATGATATTCTTAGGAATTTCATCACCCAGAACCTTGATGATTAGGGAATTCATCCATGGCCTACATCACTATGTATATTCCTCAGTTGTACACTTCAATATTTCCTTCCTCACTCCTCTACCTTACACCTCACTTTCATCACCCTCTGAATCATCTGATTTAATTTGCTCATTGTCTTTCTCATTCATCTTGTGGAAATAAGCCCCCTAACCTTTCACAATGCCATCCTCCTCATCATGCTTGATTAGGAAACCTCTAAGTCTAGGGGCTACAAGTTTATCCCTATAGGAGCTGGTAGGCGTCCTTTTTTCATGCATATCCCTATCATGCACGTTCTTATGCTCTCCTTGAATTCCCTGGCTCTCTGGCCCCCTAAAGATGAAATTGCCACCACCACCACCCTCTAGCGACTCACCTTTGTAATGCTCTCTTCCTCCCCCTTGATCGCCACCCTCTCCATTTTCTCTGGTCACACTTCTCCCGGTCTCCCTTGCTCCTTCACCCACCCCACTTCTCAGCTAACCACTCGCTCTCACACTTGCCATTTGGGTCATCTTACTAACCAAATATCCTAAGATAGCTTGGGTATTTCTTTTTACTGAGAGTTTTAATTTTTTAGGTTATAGTTAATACTTTTTAGCCTGACAAAGAATTTCTAATTTGATAATGCATGATTAAATGGAAAAAACAATAATAGATAGTTAGAGAAAGAAAATAATGAAGTATCAGGAAACTATGACGTACATATAGCTAGCTGTGTAACGCTATCACATCATAGCCCTAGTAAGTACAAGTCAAGCTTGTGTTAGAAATAATTAGTGGGTATGCCACAAGGAATGAGTCCCACTTTGTTTGGGATTGTGGGAGTCCAAGTAATAAGTGATCTTGGACTAAGAGGAGGAATGAAATCACACTATGATAGGCCATTGGAGGCAAACATAATGAAAATCTGGCAATATCTCCCACCTCATGTATGTGAGTTAGAACATGGACTGGGTAGGTTTAAGTAGGATATTTTATTGTAAAATCCAAAATGTATTTTGGATAAATGAGTTTATAAAAAAATGTCAATTTTACTATGCATTAATTGCAAGCTTTGGACATTTGGAGTTTCAAAATTAAAAACGGATTTCTTGGATCATTGAAATGCCTATAACGTGTAGAATTTTATTGCTATTGAATTACTTGCTCTTGTAATGTCAATAATAGCCCTAGTCAAGCACCTTTATGGCATTATAATGATAATGAAACGGTCACTTTATTGTCTTTATTGGTTGCCCAAACGTTCATGTTTGCGAGGCCTATAAAATGCAATGTTTACAAGAAGATTGATACATCCTACTCTTGAGCCTTTGAGCATTTCTCTCCTCCTCTGATTTTTGCCTGTTGAGTTCTATTATATTTTGTTGTTCTATTCACCGTGTTCTTGCAAGAAGGATCCGTTTTATCACTGGGAGTGTCTCTTCCTTTTAGCTGGTGGTTGCGGAATAGCTCTTAAGGACAACGTTCTTGGATGTGACTCAGATTACACAGTGTATTTTTAGGAACTAAGCCAACATTCTTAAGAGCTACTATGGCTTTTGTCCGTCCTGTTGGTATTAGAGCTAGTGCCGGAACTAACAATGCTACTACTTCCGAAGCAAACAACATTGGTGCTAGTTCTAACCCAATGGTGGTTCCTATGCCAAGACAATTTCCTAACATCTCCAAGCTAGAGCAATTTGAAGGGAAGAACTTTAGATGCTGGCAAGAATGTGTCTATACTATTCTCAATATGCATGGAGTTGCTGATGCTCTTACATAGCCTACGCCTTCCCCACATGCTAACTAAGCCCAGAAGGATGTTTAGGCCTATGCTAATAAGGTTTGCAAACACACTCTTATTACTATATTATCTAATGATCTGTTTGATGTGTACCATGTCTATAAAGAAGCAAATGAGATATGGGGATCACTTATCCTCATGTACACTGTTGAGGATATTGGAAAGCAGAAGTTTGTGATAGGAAACTTTTATAAGTGGGAGATGACAGATGACAAAGACATCAAGCTCTAGATCAATGGGTACTACAAGCTGAATGAGGAGCTTCGAGTATAGAAGATCAATCTGCTAGATGAGTTCGTGGCTGGTTTACTGATCGAGAAGCTGCTAGATTCATGGAATGACTACAAGTAACAGCTGAAACAAAAACAAAAACATGTCTCTGAATGATTTGATCACTCATATCATCATTGAAGATACCAACCGAAAGGTGATATAAGCTGCATAGGGTAAAGAAATGGCTGCTAAAGCAAACCTAGTTGAGGAAAAGCCGCACAAGAGGTATGATCCGAAAAACAAAAAGAATAAAAATAAGAAACCTTATTACAAGCCCAAAGACACTAACCTCAAGAAGAAGATAGAAAATTATTTTGTCTGTGGAAAATCAGGTCATTAGCAGCGCAGTGCAGGCAAAGGGCTAAGGGAGATAACTCTCAAAGGGGTGAAAATCCTCCTAAGCCAAATGTGAATTTGGTTAAAGAAGATGATAGCAGTGATGAAGAAATCATTGTTGCTATGTGTCACAAGCCCTTCTTATCTCTGATGTGAAGAATTGGGTGGTAGACTTAGGAGCTACCAAGCACATCTGTGCAAACAAAGAGATGTTTATCTCCTTTGAAGAAGGGGAAGACCATGTTTATCTGGCTAGCTCCCGAACTGCTAAGGTTCATAGAAAAGGGAAAGTGGTATTGCAACTCACATCTGGAAAGACCTTAGCACTGAATGACGTGCTGTATGTACATGAAGTTAGAGCTAACTTAGTCTCTGTGGCGTTACTTGGGAAAGCTGGGGTTAGGGTATGTTTTGAATCTAACAAGATTGTCATGACTAAGAACAATGTTCTTATTGGGAAGGGCTATTGTAATAAGGGATTGTTTGTTCTTAGTGTTTCTGAAATGAATGAGAATGCATCTTCTTTTGCTTACTTGATTGATTCTTATGATATGTGGCATGCTAGATTAGGACATGTTCATAAGTCTTATATTAAAAGATTGCAAAATCTTAGGCTTATTTCTGAAACTAAAGATAATTTTCAAAAGTGTGAAGTTTGTGCAGAAACTAAACAAGCTAAAAAACCGCATTTTTCTACTCAAAGAGAAACTGAGTTGTTAGATTTAATTCATATTGATTTGGGAGATTGAAAATAAACTGAGACCAGAGGTGGTAAAAGGTATTATATTACGTTTATTGATATTTTTCAAAATATACCAAAGTGTATTTGATGAGAAATAAAGATGAAGCTTTTGAAAAATTTCTTTTGTACAAGGTAGAAGTAGAAAATCAATTAAATAAAAAGATTAAACAGGTCAGGTCGGATAGAGGAGGAGAATATTTATTATTAAATAATTTTTGTGAAAAAGAAGGGATAATCCATGAAGTAACTACTCCTTATTCACCTAAATCTAATGGTGTTGCAGAAAGAAAAAATAGAACTTTAAAAGAAATGATGAATGATTTACTTGTAAGTTCTGCAGCACCTAATTAGGTGAAGCCTTGTTATTTGCTTGTTTTTTACAAAACAAAATACCCAATAGGAAAACCAAAAAGGCATTTTATGAGTTATGGAAAGGTTTTGTGCCTAACCTTCAATATTTGAAAGTGTGGGGGTGTCTTACTAAAGTTTTACTACCTGATGTTAAAAAGAGGAAAATTGGTTCTAAAACTTCTGATTGCATGCTTATTGGATATACTCAACAAAGTGCTGCTTATCATTTTTTGGTTTTGAAAAGCGATGTTTTAGATCATAACATAATTTTTGAAAATATATTTCCTTTGAAGGTTGAGCATATTCCTAAAAGAGTTGAAAATTCCTCTGCTTCTTCTGAACAAAATTCACATGAAGTTTTGGTTGAAGATTTAAGGAGAAGTAAAAGACAAATAAAACAAACATCTTTTAGAGATGATTTTTATACTTACTTGATACAAGATGAACCCAAAAATTTTTATGAAGCTATTTTTTTCTCCGGATGAATCTTTTTGGAAAGAAGCAATAAAAGTTGAAATTGATTCTTTAAATCAAAATAAAACATGGGTTTTGGTAGACTTGCCTCCAGGAGCAAAGCTTATTGGTTGTAAATGGGTTTTTAGGAAAAAGTATTTTCCTGATGGAACTATTGATAAATACAAAGCTAGATTGGTAACAAAAGGGTATATTCAAAAAGAAAATGTTGATTATTTTGACACATTTTCTCTTGTAACTAGAATTTCTTCAGTTAGAATCCTAATTGTCTTAGCTTCTATTCATAAGCTTTTCATTCATCAAATGGATGTTAAAACAACTTTTTTAAATGGTGATTTAGAAGAGGGGATTTATATGGTGCAAATGAAGGGTGTATTGTTCCTGGGCAAGAAAATAAAGTTTGTAAACTTGTTAAATCCTTGTATGGTTTGAAACAAGCGCTTAAACAATGACATGAAAAACTGGCTCAATTTTTGTTAAGTGGTGGTTTCTCTACTATTGAGGTAGAAAGATGTGTTTATACAAAACTTGTAAATAATGATTGTGTGATTATTTGTTTGTATGTGGATGACATGCTTATCTTTGGTACTAGCATGGGTGTTGTACTTAAGACAAAACATTTTTTGTCTTCTAATTTTGATATGAAAGATTTAGGTAAAGCGAAAGTAATTTTGGGTGTAAAAATCATAAGGAATGATAATGGTATCATACTTTCTCAAGAACATTACATTGAGAAAATTCAGAGAAAGTTTGAATTGTTTGATGAGTCTCCTATGAATACTCCTTATAATCCTAATGTGCATTTAAAGAAAAATATAGGAGAACCAATTGCTCAATCTAAATATACATAGATTATTGGGAGTCTGTTGCATTTAATAAACTATACCAGGCCACACATAGCATATGCTGTGTGTAGATTGAGCAAATACACTCATTATCCAGGCAATGAACAATGGAAGGCTTTGGAAAGGGTATTGAGATACTTGAGAGGTACCATGAATTATGGTATTCATTACAGTGGATTTCCTACTGTATTGGAGGGATACAGTAATGCTAACTGGATCTCAGATTCAGAGGAGAGCAAATCCACTAGTGGCTATGTTTTCACTCTTGGTGGTAGTGTCATAACGTGGAAGTCAGTCAAACAAACTATCTTAATCGATTCCTAAAGAGATTCTGAGTTTATAGCTATGGAGTTGGCTGGTACAGGGATGAGTGATTGAAAAACTTCTCGGCAGATATCCCACTAAGTGGAAAACCAACATCATCAGTGTCTTTACATTGTGATAGCCAATCTATAATAGCCACGGCTAAAATTAAAACCTTTAATGGTAAAAGTAGACATATTCGATTGAGACATAATATAATAAGGCAGCCGCTAAAAAATGGTATAATCTCAATCGATTATGTAAGGTTAGCAGTGAACCTTATGGATTCGTTTACGAAACCCTTGGGAAGGAAACAAATATTTGATTCATCAAGGGGAATGTGACTGAAGCCATTATGAAATTAACAGCGATGACAACCCAACCTCTATGATTGGTGATCCCATGAAGGAGGTTCAATGGGCAAGAACAAGTCGTATGTTAGTTCTGCTAGCACTACAGTAAATTGTTGGTCCCTTCCTATGATGTCGAGAAAGTGCTAGAATGCATTTTGGTGAGGTTGAGCAAAGCTCTTAATGATTTCATAATCCTACGGGATGGTGTGCTCATTACAGGTACATTTCATGAAATCACCTCTACGAATGTGAAGTGGGGCCGCTCCTATGAGATCTTGGCAAAATCTTTAGAGCATTCGTTATGTACCAAGCAAGCGCATGGCCGTCTCAACGTGCAAAACAGCGTTAATAGCGAAATGTAGGGGGTATAATCTAACTCTTAATACCTCTAGTATACACCTAAGAGTTATTGGTTTTAAGTTCATAGGACCACCAACACCTCTATGTACTAAGTGTTATCAGTCTAGGTTTGGTTTTAAGTTCATAGGACCACCAGATACAATGGTTATATCCGTGTGAGCAACTCAGCTAAAGGCGTTCCTTTTGACATATGTGGGGGATTGTTAGAAATAATGAGTGAGTGTATCACAAGGAACAAGTACCACTTTGTTTGGGATTGTGGGAGTCCAAGTAATAAGTGATCTTGGACTACTAGGAGGAATGAGATCATACTATGATGGGCCACTTGAGGCAAACATAATGGAAATCCGGCAATATCTCCCACCTCATATGTGTGAGTTAGAACATGGATTGGGCAGGTTTAAGTAGGATATTTTATTGTGAAATTCAAAATGTATTTTGGATAAATGAGTTTATAAAAAAATGTCAATATTTAGGATATTTTGGACATTTGGAGTTTTAAAATTAAAAACGGATTTCTTGGATCATTGAAATGCCTATAGCATGTAGACTTTTATGGCTATTGAATTGCTTGATCTTACAACGTCAATAACAGCCCTATTCAAGCACCTTTATGGCATTATAATGATAATGAAACGATCACTTTATTGTCTTTATTGGCTGCCCAAACGTTCATGTTTGGGAGGCCTATAAAATGCAATGTTTACAAGAAGATTGATACATCCTACTCTTGAGTCTTTGAGCATTTCTCTCCTTCTCTGATTTTTGCTTGATGAGTTCTATTTTATTTTGTTGTTTTGTTCACCCTGTTCTTGCAGGAAGGATCCGTTTTATCTTAGGGAGTGCCGCTTCCTTTTAGCCAGTGGTTGCAGAATAGCTCTTAAGAATAGCATCCTTGGACGTGACTCAGATTACACAGTGTATTTTCAGGAACTAAGCCAATAGCTTGGTGTTTGGAAGCAAACAAGTCATAGATTGGTTTTAGGATACCAGCCTCCTTAACAGTCCCAGTAGGCAACTTCCATACACCTGTACCTTTGAACCAACCATTGCGCTACTGAACCATAAGCACCTATAAAATGAAACAAAATAATTTCACTGTCACTAGCACTAAATAGAAATTTTGACCAGAAAACTAGTTGTTGGATAATCATAGAATGAAGGCCGACACAGGTTCCAGGTTGATGAGCAAAGAAAAAATTGGAATACCTCACTATTACTACATCCAATCTTAAATATGAGACATAGTTGACTTTTTTTTTTGAAGAAATTTAGGAAACTAAATAAGTTACTTAATCATATCATATGTTGTGTATAATTAAATGATATATCAGTTTATAAGTTAGACAAATTAGTTTGGAGAAAAAACGATAAATGTAAATACTTTAAAGTAATTTAATTAGTTTCCTTAATCTCCCTTAAAAAATCAATTGGGTCTTATATTTAAGACCGGAGGTAATATCATTTATGACAAATGCACCGATTCCCATAACATGTGAAGCATTTGCAGGAAGGGTATTAGCAATGTTGGGAATCCAATGTCCAAGCATCAAGTATTCTGCTTCAGCATGGTGGTACCTAAATCTAGCTTGTAAGACAAGTATGCAAGACAAGTTTTGTCTTAACTTACGAAAACGTATTTTCCTAAGGCTAATTTAAACCAGCCTTAAGTCATATCCATATAAAATAACTAATCTTTTTGTTAATCTTGTGTATTTTATACATAGTGAGATGAGACATTGGGCTTATAATTCAACCTAGTAGCATTAGATAGGCACTACAAAATAAGTAATATTAAATATATGCATGACATGTCAATTGAGATTTTTCTTTTTATTATATTTGATTGATTCCTTATTCTCACATAACTCTTTTATTTAATTTCTTTGGATCGCATCTAACACCCATTGATTTTTTTCATTATTATAGAAGTTTAGGTGAGTTAGGTGAGAATTCATCACTTGAGGGCATGTCTTTGAGTTCAAAAAATACTTACTCAGGTACTTATATATAGCCTACCAACAAAGTCTTCACATCATAATTGGGATTTAAACTCACAACTAAATCAATATTTATGGTATCAACACCAATTAATTTGACTCACAATGAATGAACACCTATGATAAATCACACACACAAAAATATATGCATGTAGTATTACAAAAAATTACATGCTTCATTCCTCTTCTATTGCTTTCTTGAGATCTATTGATTATAGAAATCATGGTGATATAATAAATGAATCTCACTCATACACACTTGTTTTTTTTAATATCACTCTTCCACAGATATGCACGGTACTATATACAATGTACTCCCAAGTCTCTTTCAAACCTCGTACTGTCAAAACTTGTTTAAATTATTTCCATCCCATCATCTATTAAGACTAGGATGTTGAATATTAAAGTTAAATTTACAACTAATCCTATTTCGTCTTTTAATTCAAAAACGACAAGATTTAACACATCAAGACACGGCTATATACCAACTCTTCACAACAAACAAACAATGATCTCAGCAAACTGTGCAGTAGAGGCACAATAATTAGGGATATAACAGTCTCAGGGACTATCTAGTAGGGGAGATTTGAGGGGGAAGGGAGGGAGGGAGGGAGGGAAAGAAAACTTCTACGAGTTAGATTTAAACAAATTGAAAAAATAATTACAAATTTGTAATAAGGAGAAGTTGTAAAATAAAATAGTAATAAAAATTAATTAAAAACTTTTTATTCTACTTTTCTATTTTTTTTTTTAAATTTAACTCAGAAAAATTTTTTCTCCTCTCACTTTTCCTCCCATCCCTTCATACCAAACAGTCCCTAATGGTGTCATAGGTGATTCATCAATTAGCCACCCAAAATGACACTAACGATATTATCTAGATTACATTGTAAATAGTTATAATATCCCATAGTTATGGGAATTAATTTAGAATCCAATTATACGATATGCAATCCCTGATTTCTTGGGCTCCTCATCAAGGCCCTCATGTTTATACGATACGTAATCCCCACATTCAGAAATACAAGAAAATCATTTATCTTCTCTTTTCCTCAACTTTGTAAATAGTCATAATATCTTTAGATAATATCTTTACAAACACCAAACCACTGAGATCAGATAGCATCATCACATGCCATAGGAATAGGAGATCAGATAAGCATATAAATGAAACCACACCTACGAGATTATAATCAGAAAGCTTTATATGGTACAGATATCAGAAAATGAATAAACAATAAATTGAGTCCATAGATGGTTAGAGAAAGAAAATGATGCAGAATCTGGAAACTATGCGATTGGGAGGAACAGATAGCTAGCTGTGTAATGCTACTAAGTACTAACAACCTAAATAGTCCATGAATGTCTTTCAGCCATAGCACTGGTAAATTGTAATTACAAGTCAAGCTTGGCGATCTTTGGAATCAAACAAGTGGCCAGCATGGTGTTTGTTGAAATATAGGTATGTTTTTTTGCCAGAAGATGAAAATGTGGGCAGAGGAGTGAAGCCAGTGTAGTTGCCATCCAACTTCTCTAAGCATATTTTCGCAACTGAGTCGAATCCCGAGTTTTGTTTCACAAAGGGTTGAGCTGCATAATCCTCAATTGGCATCCACTGCATCATTAAAAAGGACAATTACAATCAGACCCTAATTCATATCTACCAGATGCAATGCCTATCATGTCCTTGTTAAGTTGTTAACTTTGTTTGCATGTCAGAATATGAGTGACATTTCACGTCAACAAATAAAGAGATGAAATATGTTGGTGAGTTTCTAATGATCTCAGGATGTGAAATTGAATGAGCATATAAGAAGCATGAGAGTAGGAAAAAAAAACGGATAAAAGTTTACATCTTTTAGACATTATCATGAATTTAAAAGCAGTTGAATAGGAGTTAAAATGTTTTATAGATTAATTAGCCCCACAACATACCTTAGCCGCTGCAAGTTCAGAGGTCTGCATCTGAATACCAAAGGAACGTGCTTGCAACATGCACACAAACATGATGTCTGATTTCTGGAAGAAAGACTTGTGGCTTTGCCTGATGCAATGAAAGAAAGGTAAAAACAGAAAAATATTTCAATCTATGTGCCTTGAAAACACTTGATTATCGATTAACATGTAAATTTGCTCAGGTAATAGAAGTCTTAGTCTTACCTGAAAGATAAGACTTCTACAAACTCTGTCTCTATCTGAAAGAAGAATCAAAGCAGAGAGGTCTTAGGCCTCAAATGAATCAAAAACTGGGTCAAGCTTCTCTCTAGGTTTTATGGTCCTGGTTTGTTTAAACTTAAATAAGCCAGGACCTTATCACCTTGAGAAAACTCAAACCTCCAAAAAAACAGAGTTGAAAAGGTAATAGATTGGTTAGGTATGCTTACTCCTGTTTCTTCTTTTACTTCTCTAGCAGCAGCATCGCAAATATCCTCACCCTGTAAGTGTATTCCAAATTATGTACAGAAGAAAGATATTAAACAAAATTTTAAAAAAAAAATCACCAAAATTGGATTTAAGATGCCTACCTCCTCAACAGTCCCAGTAGGTAACTTCCAAACACCTGTACCTTTGAAAGTACCACTGCCCTCCTGAACAACAAGCACCTATGAAATGCAACAAAACAATTCCATTTGTATAATACATCAAGGAAACCATAAGGATACACTGTCACAGCACTAAACAGAAAGTTTCAGCCCAAAAACTAGTTGGATAATCATAGAATGAAGATTGATGAGCAAAGGAAAGCTAGAAACACAAAAAGGAATACCTCTCTATTATTATTTATGACAAAAGCACCGATTCCAACACGGTGTGAAGCATTTGCAGGAAGGGTATCAGCAGTGTTGGGAATCCAATGAACAAGCATCAAGTAATCTGCTTCAGCATGGTGGTACCTAAATCCAGCCTGCAAAAAACATATCAATATAAAATCTCAGCATGACCAAAAGAATTTGCCGGCCAGCATGTTAAGATTAGCCAAGACTTTGAATCAGCAAATGCATTTACCTTCACCACAGTCTCAACAAGATTTACGTGTTCTATGGGCAGCTTGATCCACACCCCCTTCTTTCCCTGTAAAAGCCATTTTGGTTATTTGTCTATAAAGCTGAAAAGGAATCATATATATTCAACCAAAAAGACGTATTATAGTTAAAAATTTGACAGACTACCCGTGCTTGCCAACTTGACATCGACGAACGTAGCGAAGAAGCGAAGGCCATGGAATCCATAGGCTCCTCCACATTAACTATAACTCCTCCATATCGATCCTCCTTTGCATTAAGTAAACTAATGCCTCTATCTTCCATTTGCGCCATAGCTGTGAGAACTGAGAAAGAGTAATGGAAAAAAACGAAGTGTGAATGAAAGAGCTCTCAGTTAATGCAATGAGCTGAGGCTAATGGACTGATGTATATATATAGAAGTTGTGCAGTACATGAGAGTCTGTAAAGTATGTAACAGGATAAGTTATTAGCAGCTAATTACAGCCTGGCAACAGACATTACATTGTGACTGATTTGCAAATAGGATTAACTTCCAAAACATAAACCAAATCATAACATTGGAATATAACTAGTCCAACTTTGGTGGTGGATTGGGCCCAAACCCAATTGCATAATAATAGAAAAGTTTGGGTGGATGTTTGTGATATTCTAATCATTCTAATTTGCATGATTAAACCGATGGAACATGTCCTCAAATGAGAAAGGGGTACATCGATTGAGGAAGAGGCACGTGAACAACATACTTCCTCCGGTTTTAATTATAAGATAAAGTTGACTTTTTTAGAGAAATTAAGGAAGCCAATTAAATTACTTTAGAATGCTTATATGTTTAGTATTTTTAGATTATATATTAGTTTATTAGTCAAATTAATTAGTTTTGAGGAAAAAAAAATATCAATACTCTAAGATAATTTAATTGGCTTCTTTAATTTCTCTAAAAAAGTTATCTTTATCTTATAATTAGGACCGAAGGGAGTAATACACATAAAATATATGTCCATTCACTTTCTATAAAGATTATTCTCTCATTTTTCTTCATCCTATGGGCTATTTTGGGCCCGAAATTTTTGCACATAATGCTCAAGGTCAAAGCATAAACAACTCATGCCGGCACCTAAACTTGTTGCCAAATAGCCAAAGGCATTGCCTTAGATCAGTTGGATAAAATAGCTGCAAGAAATATATAAAATCTCACCTTTGCAGAAGATTGAATCAGCAAGAGTTCTCTTTTGGAAGTGAAGGGACTGCTTAAGATGAGAGAAATGAGTTAATATTTATAATGATTTGTTCAAAGGAAAAAACTAAAGGTTATCTGAAACCCTAATTTCGTGGAAGCATGATACCTTGACATACTTATAGAATGGGTCAGATTGAATGAGTCCTTGAATTTAATTTCTGTGCTTTGGTTTGCTTCATCGGGCAAATTTGAAACATGAAAAAGCAGCAAGAAAGTACAGGAAGAAAACGGAAACAAGAATTAAAATGAACGAACACACCGAAAATTACATTTTAAGTTGTTCAACTTGAACCAATCAAGGCAACATGAGCCTTTCTGAGAAGTTTTTCTGAAAAGTTTATGAATACGCGTAGTTGCTTATTTGTTAATGCACAGCATGCGACGCGTTCATTACTGAACTCTCTTCGCTTCCGTTTTTTAGTAATTAATTAAGCACTAGCGGTTATTTTAAAAAATGCAATTAATATAAATATGTAAGATTTCTTTCAATTTTTTAATATTTCTTTATTTAGTTTATCCATTCTTTCAATAATTATTTTTGTTGCAAGTGGAGATGGCGTTATAATTAAATAATAATAATAATAATTAATATTGTCAAACAAAATTTGTGTCAAAGAAACGGATGGACACAGAACCCCGAACTATATTTTATAATTTTAACGGGTCTATTCCTACTTTTCTCTTTTTGGTGTATTGATCAGTTTACAAAAGTTTATGAAATATTAATAATCAGTCATTGATTAACAAACGCCTTGCTTTTAACTCAAGCCAAAGAATTTCGGCGTGGGCCGGGGAAAAAAACTCAAGCCAAAGAAGGAAGAGTTTGAATTAATAACTTTGAAAATGAGAATATGAGTGAAACAACAATGAGGGATTTAAATGAGGAAAATACTTATTAGGTCAAGTTTCTTATATCTATTTTATCAAGTTACTCAATCACATTTGACAATGTGTCTTATTTTTGAATTATTACTCTCTCCGGTCCTAATTATAAGACAAAGTTGACTTTTTTGGAGAAATTAAGGAAACCAATTAAATTACTTTAGAGTGTTTATATTTTTAGTATCCTTAGATTATATATTAGTTTATTAGTCAAATTAATTAGTTTAGAGAAAAAAATAAAAATACTCTAAAGTAATTTAATTGGCTTCCTTAATTTTTCCAAAAAAGTCAACTTTTTCTTATAATTAGGACCGGAGGGAGTATTATTTAACAATAAGCCCATATGAAAAAATAGAACACTTAGTCATACATGATTAGAGAATTTGAGGCAATGAATATAAGGAACTTGATGTAAGCATTATCTTTGAATTAAATGACAATTTGGAGTTGAATTTCCTTGAAACTTTCATCTCAGTTCTTGTTTTTTCCCCAATAATAATGTAAATGGAAATATCAAGACTAGGTACAATACGTGATGTTTGCACGCATGAACGCGGAAAATCTTATGAAATTTCATATGATTTGAATCGAAATATCATTGGTCAAGATATAATTATAACAAACTAGATTTTGCAATCGGCATGGAATGTTTCTTGAATTAAAAGAAAAGTTAATATTTCATATTAACTCGCCATAATATTCAAACAAAAAATGGAAGATATCTCTAAGAACCAAAATTAATATATTATAATATCAAAAAAATAGTTATGAATAAAACTTTAGGAAAATTACACTCAAATCCTAAGGAAGAAGGAAAATGAAAAAATGGTCCCTTGAAATTATAAAATTTAAAAATGGTCTTATTGATAACTCCAGGAGCGGGCATTGACAACTTCATGAGATCGTTTTTTCATTTTGCAATTTTAAAGGATTATTTTTTTATTTTCTTTTTTGTTTGAGACTTGAGTGTAATTTTCCCTAAAACCTTTTAAAAGTACATGAACATATCAAATATGTCAATGATGAAAGTTTTATATCATCGGAAAATTTAAATTTTATCTTAATTTGGAGGGGCAAACATCAATTCCAATTTCTAAATATCTCAAAAAAGTTAAGATTTTTTAGAATGTAATCCCTTCGGTCCTTAATATATACCTAATTTAATTAGATTAAAGAAGTTAGTTAATATGACATGTATTTTTTAAAACACCTTAGTCATCTTTTTTAATTCTTCCCTTCCATTTCTTCTTTAATTATTGTTGAGGGAGTATTAATAAGGGTAAATTAAGAAAAGAATCATAAATATGAAAACTGTGTCTTATATTTTGGACCAAGATTAACTCCTCAAATATGTTTGATATGAAGGATTGTAGGGAGTATGAAAGAGAGGCTATATTTATTTTCCACATTTGAACAATAGCATGTGATGAATGACTTGGCAAAACAGTGATTACTACCTTCAATCCCTAATAATATAGGGCACATTTGATTCGATCCCATTATACCCTGCAGTGCAATGCGATACAATGATAATGCAATGCAATATTAAATACAAGGCTAGTGTTTGGTTTGATTTTTAAGTAAGGTACAATAATTTATTTTTTTAATAATTATTTAAAATTAATATATCACACAAATTCTATTTTGCCTTTAATATAATCTTTCTATAAAAAATAGTTAAGAGACATTGCGTTGCCTCATAATAACCATCACGCTATCTAGCCGAAGATCGTTCGATGTTGATGGTTGTGATGATGGAGGTGATAGTAACAGTGATGTAGCAATGGCAATAGTAGGTGGTGCTAGCTACAATAGTGGAGGAGGAGGTGGTAGTGGCAGTGGCGGCAACGATGATGGAGGAGGAGGAGGAGGTAGTGGACTAGTGGTGGCAACGATGACAATGGGGGGAGGGATGGTGGTGGAGGAGGAGGTAGTGGCTATAGTGGAGAAGGCGCCAGCAGGGGTGGCGACAACAGTGGTGGTGGAGGAGGAGGTAGTGGTGGTGACGGTAATGGTGGGGTAACGGCGGTAAAGGTGTAGGAGGAGGAGGTGGCAGCGGCGATGATGGTGGTGTAGGAAGAGGAGGTAATGGTGGCGACGGAGGAGGTAGTGGTGGCGATGGTGGCAGTAGTGGGGTGACTATGGTGGAGGTGGAGGAGAAGGTGTGGCATAGTGTGACAGATGAATGAAACAAGTGAAATAAAACAAATGAAACTAAAGGATAAATTGAACTTTTTCAAATATGCAATGGGATGATAATGAGTATTCATAGGGGAAGAGGTATAAATGAGGATTATTAATTTTTTTGGTAATCATCATTACCATGATAAACCCTTTTACCATGCTAATGAGCAACCAAACACTTTTATCTTGGTAATGCAATCATAATTATCATTGCAGATATACAATACAATTGACCAAATGGGCTCATAATATCCTAATCAATGTTATATCTTATATGTATCCATCCCCCCCCCCAAACTAATTTCTTAAGTTATAGGTTGATATATAATTTAATATTATGCATGCATATTTTAAGGTGATCAAATCACATTTTGTAATAATTTATTAATTTATTTTATATCTATCCAAATTAGTTAAGTGAATCTTATGTTACTCTCTAGTTAGCATTATGTTGTATAAAAGTACATATTTAGCAACTTTAGGCCTCGAAGGAAAGTGGAGAATGGGGAAACACCACCACTTATCTCTTCTCTCTTTCTGTCTTCTCTACTTTTTTTCTTCTAAAAAGCTAGTGAGTGAAGAGTGATTTTGCAGACCACGCGAGAAATGTCAATTAGCCTGTGAGCCTAAAACCATATAGGCCTTATTATTAGTGGTAAAAAGATTACTACACCGAGAGCTTAAAGCAGCCTGGAAGCATTGGAGACACAAAATTAAGAATATAATCGGGTAATACTCCCTCCTATCCTTAAAGTAGGACCTAATTGGAGAGTTGATCTTAATACTAAATGTAAGACTTATTTTCTATATCTGTCAATCTTTTCCTAATATACCTCTATAGATGCTACCTCAACAACAATCAAGTAAGAGAGATATGTAGGAAATTAATATACCTCTGGTCCTTATATAAGACCTGTGAAAGTGCGGGCTACACAAGCCTGCACTACATGGGCTAGCTCGTAATCCCACCTTTAACCTTAAGCAATAAACCTCTAAGTGGGTGTAGAGGCAATCTCGTCAATCTCACAACCCTAAGCAATGAGCACCTCCAGGTGATATTGTACAATACTAATTGGTAACATTTATGTAAAAATCATAGATGAAAAATAATACTCTCTTATTGATGTGTTTATTCCAATGGAAAAGGTTATAATATATAGACTTAGAGAGAGTAATTAGGGGAGAGAAATAAGGATTTACAATCAACTGAAAATAGGATACTTTTAAAATTTGAAAAACTCAATCTAGATCCTAAAATCAAGGGATTTTCTCACACTCCCCCTCAAGCTGGAGAGTAGATGTCAATCAGCCCCAACTTGCCTTAAAATCCTTCAAACTTAACTATGCCTAGTGGTTTTGTCATAATGTCTTCAATTTGGTCCGCAGATCGTACATGGGACAAATTCATGGTGCCTTCTTCAATCTTTTTTTTAATGAAGTGCTTGTCCATCTCAACATGCTTGTTCTATTATGATATATTGGATTCTTGATCATTTCAATGCTGGCCTTTTTGTCACATCAAAGCTGCATTGGTCCTTCACGTGGAATTCTCAACTCTTTCAATAACCTGATGCCCAGATTCCTTCACATACTCCATCGACAATAGCACTCAACTCTACTTCTGCACTACTTCTTGACACTATAGTTTGTTTTTTGCTTCTTCATGAAACTAGATTTTCCCACACATATGTACAATATATTAAGGTTGACCTCCTATTCTCTCTATCCCTTGTATGGTCCGTATCAGTGTAGATTTCGATGTTTCTGGTAGTGCCTTTCTTAAAAAGGATTCCTATTCCAGGATTAAGTTTTAGATAGCTTAGAAATCTATATACAGCCTCCATGTGCTCTTCCTGTGGTTGATGCATTAACTGACTCACTATTCCAACTGTATAGCTGATACCTGGGCACGTGTGGGTTAAGTATATAAACTTTCTCACAAGTCTTCTGTATCTTTCTGAGTCTACTGGAACACCTTGCTATTTGATCTCTATGTGACATCATTCTTCCATTGGTATGCCCTCAGGTTGGACACCTAACATTCTTGTCTCATGTAACAAGTCTATAATATACTTCCATTAAGATATATTGATGCTCTTTTTGGTTCTTGCTACTTCTATGCCCAAAAAATACCTCATTTGTCTAAGGTCCTTCACCTGGAATTTGGTAGACAAATCCCTATTCAATTGAGCAATAAAATCTTCATCATTCCCTGTAATGACTATGTCATCAACATAGACGATCAGGATGGTGACATTGCCATTAACATGTTTGATAAAAAAACATGTCATCTGCTTGTCCTTGAGTGTATCCAAGTCCTTTCACTTCTTTGGAGAATCCATTGAACCATGCCCTAGGAGATTGCTTTACTCTGTACAAAGATTTGTTGAGTTTGCATACAGAGTTGTTAGGAGTTATGGATTTATCTGGAACCTCCTTGTATATTTCTTCTTCCAAGTCTCCTTTCAAGAATGCATTCTTAACATCCAGTTGATGTAATGACCATTCCAAGTTGGCGGCAAGTGATAGCAATACTTGGATGGTATTGAACTTAGCTACTGGAGCAAATGTCTCCTAATAATCAATCATATATGTCTAGGTATATCCTTTTTCAACAAGTCTCACCTTGTATTTGTTGATATCGCCATCAAGATTGAATTTTGGGGTGAAAATCCACCTGCATCCTACTAGTTTCTTTTCTTCGGGAGGAGTTGTAATCTCCCATGTTTTATTTTCCGTGAGCGCCCTCAACTCTTCTTCTACAGCTTGTTTCCAATTCGGATCAGTTATAGCTTGCTGAAATGTGTTTGGTATTTTCATTTGTGCACTGTTTACAACAAATTTGTTGGGTATGCTTACTCCTGTTTCTTCTTTAACTTCTCCAACAGTAGCATCACAAATATCCTCACCCTATAAGTGCATTCCAAATTATGTATGGAAAACAGATGTTAAGTAAAATATACTATAATTCATCAAAATTGGTTTTAGGATACCAACCTCTTCAACAGTCCCGGTAGGCAACTTCCATACACCTGTATCTTTGAACCAACCATTGTGCTCCTAAACCAAAAGCACCTATACAATGAAACAAAAAAATTTCACTGTCACAGGCACTAAATAGAAATTTTTTACCAGAAAACTAGTTGGATAATCACAGAATGAAGGCTGACATAGGTTCCAGGTTGATGAGCAAAGAAAAAACCGGAATACCTTGCTATTACTACCTCCAGTCTTAGATATAAGATTGACCTAGTTGACTTTTAAAAAAAAAAAGATTAAAGAAGCTAAATAAGTTATTTAATCATATCATATATTGTATATGATTAAATTATATATCGGTTTATAAGTTAGACAAATTAGTTTAGAGAAAAAAATGATACATATAAATACTTTAAAGTAATTTAATTAACTTTTTTAATCTCCTCCAAAAGGTCAACTAGGTTTTATACTTAGGACCAGACGTAGTATCATTTATGACAAATTTACCGATTCCCACAACATGTGAAGCATTTGCAGGAAGGGAATCCAATGTGCTAGCATCAAGTAATATGTTCAGCATAGCGGTACCTAAATCCAGCCTGCAAAAAGAGATCAGCAAAATCTCAGCATGACCAAAAGAATTTGCAGGTCAGCAATGTTAAGATGCCAAAACTGTGATTCAGCAAATGCATTTACCTTCACCACAGCTCAACAAGATTTGCTTGTTCTATGGGCAGTTTGATCCACACTCCCTTCTTTCCCTGTAAAAGCCAATTAAAAATATTCAACCAAAAAGAGGTTCGAGCTCTAGTCCTTAAGATAAGAGCTAGTTAAAGCTTGTATTTAGTTCTAAATATATGATATTATGATCTTAACCTACTTTGTCTCACAAATTTATAATTTTTTTCCCTAAAGTATCCTTATTTAATTGCACGCATCAAGGAATTTCCATCTAAGGGTAGTAATGATGAAAAATAGTATTTTAGAAAAATTAATTTATATTTGTTACAAATAACTAACATAACTAACTTCCTTAATCTACTCAAATTAATCAACCGGCTCTTATATTAAGGTTTGGATATAGTATTTTATTTAAAATTTTGACAATCTACCTGTTCCCGCCAACTTCACATTTATGATTGTAGCAAAGACCATGGAATCCATAGGCTCCTCCACGTTAACTATAACTCCTCCATATTGATCCTCCTTTGCATTAAGTAAATTAAATCAGTGACTCTATCTTCTGTTACATCCATAGTTGTGGCCGGAAGCCGACATGTATGTCCTTGGGATCAAACAGTTGCTTATGTGCTTATTTGGGATTATGCTTGGGACTCCCAAAGATAAAACTCCTCTTACATACTTATCTCAGTTATTTATGTGCTTGTTTGGGATCACGCTTGGGACTCTCAAAAATAAAACTTCTCTCACATACTTATCTCATATAGAATAAATCACAATTAAAAAACTGCTTTGAAGGCTACAATCGCTATTCTAAACAAGGACTGTGTTGTTACCTAAAGGAATTACAAGGCAAATATGATTAACTTCAAAACAAAATGATTTGCATAATTTTCATTCTTATAGGATGGATCAGCTTGAAGCTCAAAGATGGAAATTTCCAAGCAACATTAAACTGTGAAACTTTGAATGGGTCCTTGTACTTCTCTGCTTGAATTTGGTTTTTGCTTGTGGGACAAATTTGAACCATGAAACCATGAAGAAAGTGCAGGAATAAAACGGGAAACACGAATGAAAATAAATGGACACACCGAAAATTACAATTTAATTGTTCAGCCAATCACTGAACTATTTTTGCATGTCATAACATATTTTATGGGGCAATTTTGCCTTTTAAATGGTATTTTACAACAATTTTATCATGAAAATATTTTGTTAGGATCAATTTTAGCCTCTATTAATTTTTAAAAAGTCTGTTTAGTGCAGATACATTCAGCATCCTAAAGATAGTTTTTTTTTTTTTTTTGTGAAATAAACATTATATTCATAAGTTATTATAAAAATGTTTTATTTCGTTTCTATGTACATAAGTTTTCTTATTATTTATGTTATAATTTTTAAAATATTATTCAATGCTCATTTTAATTTTTCAATGAGTTGATTTGGTGATTTTATATATATATATATATATATATATATATATATATAATTACGTAATCATTAAATTAGAAATCACATGTTGTCACATATTCTTAAAAAAATAATATTAATGTCAGATTTTTTTTTTTCAAATTCTTTAATATCTTTATTTATTTATCGATTCTTTCCATAATTATTGATGATGATATAATTAAAGAATAATAATAATAATTAGTATTATCAAACAAAAAATTTCTGTTAAAGAAATGAATGGAGCACATAGAGCTCCCGCTACATTTTTTTTTTTTTTTCGCGCTGCATGCCTATCTTTCTCTTTACTAAGCACAAAAAGTTTATGAAATACTAATAATTAGTCAATATTTTGAACGAACACACACATTTCTTTCAACTCAAGCCGAAGAAGGAAGAGTTCGAACTTTGAAAATGGGAATGCGAGTGAAACAAAACATCAAGTATTTGAAGGGCAACTGGGACTTAATTTTCGTTCAAATCTTCAAAGTCAAATGCCAAATTTATGGCCTTTTCACAGAGGAGAATCTTATATAAATTCAACTGAAATGGTAAAATTTAAATTTAGACCTCCACTTTTAATAAATTTTTTATTAGACCTAAGAATTTTTTAATATTGTTAAATAACCACATTGCCCCACCCCATTAAAGTTATCTCTTTTTTTTTTCAAATCACCTCTGTTGGCTAATTCAATTCTCTCTTTGCTCTCTCATTTTTAGTTATTATTATTAGTGTATTAATTAAAAACCAATGAAATTTACTCCATCATTTAATATATGATTCAAAAATGGAATAGACACAACAATGTTCATTAATTTCCCTTTAGAACAAAGAACAACAGATTTATTTGTCTTACAATAAGATCAACATTAATTAAATGGATTAATTAAATGGAACAAGTGAAATTCCCCAACCACCACATGCGAAGGTCTTTGATAAAATAGAAAAATGAATCCATCCATTATATTCTTATATTTATATAATATCTTAAATGGATAAAAATATTTGTTGCGATTATATAGGGTTTATAAAAATTTGAATAATTTTACATCGATGAATGGTACAACTTTTTTTTTAAAAAAAAAATATATTGTACATATAAATAAGTATTTGTTTGTTTTATAAAAGAAACAAATCATAAAACATATTCACTAACTAAAAATAAAGAGAAAATATTAAATAAATCCCGTTGAAATAATAAAAAATAATGGGTTACATCTAATTTCAATTTTTCATTTTAATTGTAGGAGGACTTTTTAGTCTTCTAATAGCATTCAAAAACCCTTAATTAAACCTTTTGGCCTCATCAATAATTTACTGATAATATAGGCCTGAATTTAAATTTTAATTTTTTTAATTAGATTTATACGGGATTCTCCCTTTTTACAATGATGAAAAGGCTGGTTACAGTTCAGCCAAAACATGAAGACCAACTCAAAATAAAAATAAAAACATTTTAGCCTAACCCCATGTCTATTAGACAGGAACCCATTAGAATTTATCAAAGTACTAAAAACCGGATCGGACAGTGAACCAAATAGTGAACCGGTTCAGGTACTGAGTTAAGGGTCAATGGTTTAGACTGGAGTCAGACCGGGGTCAATTAAAAAAATATATATGTAATTTAAATATTTATACATATCATTCAAAAAATTATATAAGAGTTTTTTTTCTAACCAATAGTCCAGTATAACCTCCTAAACCTAATACCTACAAAAATATCATTAAGTATATAAGGATTTTTCTCCAACCAATGCTAAAAGTATTCCACAATCTTTTTAAGGCTCCTTACAAATCAAAAAAATTTAGGAAAATAAATTTTTTTTTAAAAAAAAAAAAAGCCAAAACAATGTAGTTTGGAGGATAAAAAAAGTAAAAAGTAAAAAATAAAAAAAGGGGGCAACCCGGGTCACCCGGTTCACACCGGGTCAACCAGGTCAATTGAACCGGTTCACTAACCTTCAACCGGACCGGTCCGGCAACCGGTTCATCAGTTTCCGGTCTGAACCGGCCGGTCCAGTTTTGCACACCATGGAATTTATATATAGTACTCCTGAGGTCATTAATATAAGATATATTTACTTAATTTGATTAGATTAAGAAAGTTAGTTGAGTTAATTAATATGACATACATTTTTTAAAACACCTTAATCATCTTCTTTAATTTTCTCATTCCCTCTCCTTCTTAATTATTATTAAGGGAGCATCAACAGGGAACATTAGGAAAAGATTGACAAATATCTAAACTATATCTTATATTCATAACTAAGACTAACTCTTCAAATATGTCTTATATTAAGGACCGGAGGAGTACATAGCAAAGGCTTGTCATGAACCAGAAAGGAGGACTTGAAAATAAGGGGGGCAAAACAATAAGTAAATTTAATTTCTGTACAAGTAGAATATTGAGAGAAATGCTCAAGTAGAACGACAGTGGCATCATCTACTCTTGACTGCAGCAAGTCCATCAAGATCTATTCCTTTCAAATCAAGTTAGTTATTAGTCAACTTACCATTCTCAAACAGACCTTCCAGCCAGTACCTATGTTTTTTCTTAAATAACCCTTTGGGCCACGTGGCGCTTTTTTTAATCCGAGCAGCTGGCTAATCCGAATCAAGGTTTTGCAACCAGATGCCTGTCCCCTGGGAGCCTTTTTGAAGTGCCTATATTTTTCACTCTACTTTTGTTTAAACAGCCCTAAAGGAGTCAAGCAGAGAGAAAGCAACTGCTAACTCGTCAAGTGATGCAGCAAATCAGAGATTGAACCTCTTATTGAGCACAGAAAGTTGACAACACAGTTGATGGTATTATATAACCTTGGTCAAGCAATAAACATAAACAGGCCACTCTGACAGATTCACTGAAATATATACCTGCAGTTCTCCTAAGCATAACTCCACGCAGTTTATTGTGAAAACGTGTCATTTGCTACAAAGAATATATAGCTCTCATCTTTCCTTGGCTCTTCCAGTTCTCTGTGCAGCCAAACAGGATGGATTTAAGGAACTGACCAAGTCATTTCCCTTAGATAGTTTTTTTTTTGATCAAAATTTCCCTTAGATAGTTGAAAGTCATTTATATTCTTAGTTTCATATCATCCTCATCCCCAAACTCAAACTTGTGGAATTTGAAACCCATGACTGACTTTAGCTCCTTCTCCTTGTACACAAAGCAGAACTGAGATGATTCACCTCATTAAGCAAATTGACAACCTCATTATTCTTCAATTTCACATAACGCTACTGACACAACTATTCATATCCATACTCACAGGTATCCCCTTCTTCAACATCTCGTCCTTCAAACGCAAGGCTTCGTCATGCTTCCCTTCCTTTAAGTGAACATCAATCATCAAGCTATAGGTAGCTACGTCCGGCTCAATCCCCATGGCCACCATCTCTTCAAAAAGAGCAAGAGCTTCAGATCTATTTTCTACCAAGTTGTAACCATGTATTAATGATGTGTATGTTACAGCAGTTGGTTTCAAGTCTTTCGCCTGCATCTCAACGAAGAGCTGCTTAGCTTTCTCCATATTTTGATCCTTACAATGCTGATCAATCAGAATTGTGTAAGTGACATGATTATGTGAGATCTTCTTTTCCAACATCTCTTCCCACAATCGATAGGCTTCCTGCAGCTTGTCATTTTTGCAAAAACCATCAAGTAATATATTATAAGAGATAGTAGAGGCCATTCCCTTGTGCAACATTTCTTCAAGTAGATTTTGAGCACTTTCTAATTGACCGCTTCTACAGCATCCACTGAGAATGGAATTGTAGGTAAAGCTATCAGGTTGGACGCCTTTTTGAGTCATATCATTCACCAACCGTAAAACCTCATCCAAATTTCCAGATTTGCAGTATCCATCAATAATTGTGGTATATGTCACATTATTTGGATCCAAACCAGATTCCGATAGGCCATAAAATAAATTCTTAGCCCTTTCAAGCTCACCAACCTTACACAGGCCATCAATTAAGACATTATAAATAACAATTTCAGGTTTTATGCCTTTTTCATTCATTTCTTCAAGAAGTTGAAAGGCTTTCTCCATTTCACCTTTCTTACAGAAGCCATTAATGATAGAACCATAAATAAAACCATCTGGAGCCAACCCTTTGCTACAGAGTTCTGAAAAGAGGGTCATTGCTTCTTCCATTTGTCCATTCTTAGAAAGACCATTAATGAGCACACTGTATGTTTTCACATCAGGGAAGACACCTCTCTCAAGCAGGCTCCTAAATATGGTGAAGGCTTTGGTTATATTCCCAGCTTTGCAGTGGCCATCAATTAAGAGTGTATAAATCACATCATCCGGCATGACACCGTCTTCTATCATGTCATTGAAAATCAAGTCAGCCATCTGCATGTTTCCTGACTTACTGTATGCTTGGATAAAAGCTCCATATGTAAATGTATTAGGCTTTAATTGACTTGTCAACATTTCATCTAAATAAGCCTTTGCTTCTTCTATCTTCTGGGCCCTACATAGTCCCACGATAATAGAATTGTAGCAGAATACATCTAAAGGGATCCCCAGTTCTTTCATGTTCTCCAATATTTTTCTCATCCTTTTAACTCTGCCTTCCTTGGCATTAGCTGAAATAAGAGCAGTGAAGGTAACAACATTTGGTCTTAAACCACTTCCGATCATTTCCTCCAAGAAAGCATCAGCCTCAGGGAGTTTACCACATCTGCAAAGCCCATTAATAATAATAGTGTAAGTTATATCGGTGGGTTTCAAGCTTTGCTTGTTCATCTCATCAAATAACTTAAAGGCAGTATCCATATCACCCTTCCTGCAGTATCCCTCGATCAAAGTGGTATAAGTTCGAGAATTCAACTTAATTCCTAAACTCTTTGTCTCATCTAGAATTTCTCCAGCCCTATCAATCCTTCCAGCCTTAGACAAGCCATTAAGAAGCGTGTTATATATGACCACATCTACAATGAAACCACTTTTTAACATTTCATCCTTCATTTTAAAAGCCTCTTCCACATTACCATTCTTCATAAAAGCGTCAATGACAGTATTATAGCTAAGCAAATCAGGCTTCAATCCCACATTAACCATTTCTGATAAAATTAATTTTGCTTCGCTGAGGTGCTTTTTCATGCAACAGCCATTAATAAGAGCTGAGTAAGTGAATTTATCCGGGGCCAAGTGATTCTCAACCATATATTTTTTCATTTTCATTGCTTCATCAAGTAACCCCGCTTTACACAGACCATCAATAATCACATTATAAGTCACTTTAGTTGGTCTGCAACCTCTATCTACCATTTCTTTGAGGACCCTTTTCACCTCATAAGTGTTACCAGACTTGAAGTGAGCGTTAATTATAGATGTGTAAGTGTAAGCATCAAATGGCATATTCATAGAGGACATTTTATCACAAACTTTCCAAAACAAATCTAATTTGCGCACCTTTAACAAGTCACTCAATAACGAGTTGGCAGTTAACAAACGAGGCACAAAATTCATCCTCTCAGATTCCAGAAGCACACGAGAAGCTTCATCCAACAAACCCGATTTCCTGTAACTATCAATTAACATTTCAAAAACCACTGAATCAGGCCTCTGATCAGTTGCCTCCCGATAACAACTATCAATAGAACTCAGAACATCGAATGGGGGCTTAAAATCACGTGCCATACGACCAATTATGTCAGAAGCAGGGCCATACAACTTCGAATCACAGAGAGCAACAACAAGAATACACAAGGTATCTAAATCTCGAAGTGTACCCATTTTTTGTTCGGACCAATGGAAGAAACTGAGAAGACGCCGAGGGTCACCCATACGATTTTGGTGTATGACAGATCGGATTAAGTCCGGATTTAGCTTGGAGAGGATGCTTGGGGAATCCATATGAAGGTGCCAATTTTCGCGGCTGAGAATGTTGGTAATTTCCTGCACTGTATCTTGGGTCTGTGCAGTGCTATAGTACACTGCTCTGTGAGAAGAATAGCGGCGTCTTGTGAGAAGATCGCGATTCGTACGTAAAAATCTCCACATTTTGCTCTTTGAATAGATGAATTTAAGCTCGGACTAGCTATGAATGATGTGATAGCACCAGGAATAAGCCGGTCGGAAATTCTTTTCACTGTGAACGCCTTCAGTTACTCCCACCAATTGTGTATGTGAAATAGAAATCACAAGTCCCCAAAGGTTAGAAGGGACATCGAAACAGCACTTGCAAATGTGTGATGCACTGTAACAAATGCAATAATACACAAATAGTGAATTCACAGCAAACTAGTACACAAAACAAGTTGAGTTTAACTTGGGGTGAAAATAGACCTAGAATGAAGAACGAGAGTATAAATGAATATAGAGAGGGAAACTGTGGCGACAGGGAGAGGCAGCAGAGAAGAGAGGCGGACGTGCAATTTGAAACTTCGAATTCGACAGCGTCTGAAGAACGAGAGGCAGGGACAGCACTGCTGGTACGGCGGAGGCGGGGACCGTCGAAGAAGAGGGCCGGCCGCAACACCTGAGGGTGGTTTGGCTGAGTGAATCGTCTGATCTCTGGGCGTCCTATGCTTATGTTTTGACCTTTGACAGGCTAAAACGTTAAAAAAATGAGTAAAATGCTCTTGAATCCCTGTATTTTTCCTTAATTACACAAAATACCCCATTATTTTAAAACCTACGTTTAAATTCACATCGGCCCTGTTTGGTACGTTGGAATTGATTTTGATGAAAATGGATATGGATATGGATATAAAAATGGATATGGAAATAGAAATGGAAATGAGAACTAAAAGTATGTTTGGTATGTCATGGAAATGAGATCTAATTTTTGTATAAAAATACCAAAATGTCCTTCAATTTTTTATTTTTTATTTTTTTTGAAGGTAGTGGAGGATAATAGATGGAAATGATCACATGGAATTGTAAATCTTAGGTATTTTGATGGAATTGATTGGGTGGAATTGAGCCTATTTGGCTTCCACATGGAATTGGAAAATTTTCCAATTTCATCATACCAAAAAGCATCATGATGGAATTGATCCTCAATTCCATTTCCATCACCCCTAATTCCATCATACCAAACATGGCAATCGTTAACCCGTCGAGAAGGTTCTAAAAAGATTTTAAAAATATTCCTCTAATCTTAAATATAAGGTAAAATTAATTTTTTTAGAAAAATTTAGGAAGTTAATTAAATTATTTTTATTTTTATTTTTTTCTTCAAATTAAGTAGTTTGATTAATAAACTGATAAATAATCTAAAGATACATAATATATGATATAATTAAGTAACTTATTTAGCTTCCTTAATTTCTCCAAAAAAAGTCAACTCTGTCTTATATTTAGGATCTGAGGGAGTATATTTTTTAAATAAAATTTATATTATAATTATTTTTATTGACTAATTTACCCTTTATCATCTCCAAACCCTAGTTTACTTTTTACAGTTTAAGAGCTCAAGGAAAAAACAACAGCTGCAACAACGGAGAGAAGTGCGGCGATGAAGAATCCCTATAGCAAAATGGTACAAAGCTTGCTGTTTTTATCTTCCAAAGAGACTAACTAATGCTTCGCAATCAACAGTTTTTTTCATGAAAAAATCATTATAGAATGTTAAGAAACTCTAATCCTAGGTTAACTTTAGCTGGGTTAGCTCATAGTATGTACGTTAACTTTGCTATCCTTGATCACCCACCACCTTCTCTCCAGGGGGTAGTAGTTGATCATGGATGATTGTGTTGCTTTTTGGATTTCCTTTGTGGAACGTGTAATATTGATACCCAGTCATAGGATATTGTAATCCAGGTTTTCATTCAAAAAAAAAAAAAGAAACTCTAATCCTGGTAATGGTATGCAAATCGTTTACAAAAGTTCATGCTTTCGTCGAAAATTGAAGTGGAGTCATATTTTCGAATGCTAGTTTTTTTAATTTTATACGAAACTCTAATCCTGATAATGCATGCTTTCCTCACATTTACTTGGTGTACTCAATGATAGTTTTTTTAATCGTTTTCTTCTTATTTTTTATACAACCTTTACTTCTGATTTTATTGACTCTATAACGTTCAGATTATATCATTTTTACAATTTGTCATGTTTGGCTTAAAATAGGCTCGTTTAAATTATTTATGTAAAATCTCAAACTTATATCATTATACTATGTGATAAAAAAAATGTGTTTGAAATATACTTTTATCTGTAACACCCCAAATTTTATATTCACAAAAAATATATTGTAATTATTTGAGAAATTCAATAAATGGTGAATATATATTTATGAAATTTGGAACTTATGAATTTTGAAATATTCATACTCATGAGCAAATGGGCAAATTAATTCAAGAAATGAATTAAATTACAAAAGTGATAGCAAAATCATAATTTTGCCAATTTTGCCCAAGATTAATTATTTTTCAATTAATTGAAGTTAATTTCAATTAATCAAGAAAAATAAAGAAAAAATGTATAATTGGAATATTCTTGGAGGAATAAATCAAGAAAGGTGAAATTAAAAAGAATTATGCATAATCCATTTAATTGAATTATAAAATTATTGAAATACATTTTTATTTCCCTTCTCTTCTATAATTTCGCATAGCATGTGAAGTGTGGAGGGAAAAATTGATTAATGAAATTGATATGCCAAGTATCATTATCATATGAAGAGGAGATTAAATTATAATTGATTTCCAAAAGCACATGCCTAATTACTACATGAACATAGTCATGATGATAATGTTATATGAACATGGTAATGATGACAATGTTGGAGTGCATTGTTGGATTAGATGATGAGTGCAGGTTGGGTTAGAGGTTGAGTGCATGGTATTTTACTACTTGAATGCTTGGTGGAGTATGAAATTGGTCTAGTTGGAAGAGAAATTGGTTTAGTTGGAGCAAGAGAAGGGAGGACGTTTTTTGGCCAATCAAGGGAGAAGAAAAGTGGTTCAAATCTAATGGAAAGTTTAATAGAGTAAGCATGACATAAACATGAAGGAATGGGAGGTTGTGACAAGTGTCAAATTATGGTCCCTTGATTAAATCATATGGTGAAGGATGAATGAAGTGGAATTAATAAACACTCTTCCTCCCTCTTCATGTTGACATTTCGGCCAAGTTAGGGAGAGAGAGAGAGAGAGAGAGAGAGAGAGAGAGAGAGAGAGAGAGAGAGAGAGAGAGCTTGAGAGAGCAAAGAAGTTCTAGAGAGAAGGAGTGAAAGCTTAAAGTAAGAAGTTGATTCTTTAGCATTTCTCTTGTAGTTTTTCACGAAATCCTTCTCTAAACCTTGTTTCTTCATGAAACCATGATCTTGAAGACACATTGTTAGCTCAAAAAGAAGAGAGAGAGGATTCATAGAGTGAGAGAAATTAAGAAGCTTAGGAGAAAATTACACTAAACTCAAATCTATACTTATATGAAGTTGATATTGAAGTTTGTTGTTGATTTGGTGATTTTTGGTTGAGTTGTAAATTTGGAAAAGCCCTAATCCTAAGGGGTTATGCTGCCCAAATTTCTTTGAATCATGGTTAAGATGTGTTTAAATGAGTTAATAAAGGATTATAAGTGGAAAAGTACAAGTTTTGGAAGATAAAACACAAAACTCCATTTTCTATTTTTTTGAGAAACGTTCGGCCATCACTGTTATGAGGGGGTAGGAGCTGGATTTTCATAAAATAGATGGTTCCATTGGATTCAGTGGGCAAAAATAGGAGGGGTTACAGTTGGTCACTATTTCAAAAAATGCCGAAAAAGCATTATTATGAAAACGCCCTTGAAATCCTAAATCAAGGTTGTCAAGGGTATTTTCATCATTTGAGACTGAATTTGGTGATTCTAAGCTCGGAAATGGATTCCTTGGGTGAAAATTAGTTAGGATAGCTCTAGTCAAAATTTTGGGACAATGTGCCATCAGGCCGGGTACTACGAGGTTGGGCTGGGGGCATTTTGGTAAATATTCATCAAAGACTAATATAACTACAAGAAACACTATGGAAGAGTTTAAAATGATATTTGGATAGATTATGACCTATTTCTTGTACATTTAATATTTTAGGACCGAGTCGGAAGCCGGGATGAAACGTTTTACGAGGCACATTAAAAAGGGATTGATACGACTTTGAGGTAGAGACTACCATCCTTTATACACTATGTGAATAATTGTATGTATGTGTTACTGTATTTCATAATATGATTGTGTGATAAAGGCACAGTACCTAGTTGTGGTTCGGTGCCCAACGAAGGTATATCGGAAAATCCTAGCTGTGGTCGATGACTCAATTGAGGTACATTATCGAAAATCCTAGCTGTAGTCGATGACTCGGCTGAGGTAATTATATGTGAATCGAATCAAACTTTCATTTTTATTTAATATGGTGCATTGCATATTTAATTTTCACATTTTATATGTTTGTCATATGTCTTTACGAGGATTCTTTGGAATCTCA
Source organism: Inga laurina (assembly GCA_963855925.1). NCBI lineage: Eukaryota > Viridiplantae > Streptophyta > Magnoliopsida > Fabales > Fabaceae > Inga > Inga laurina. Next base: position 4,959,076 of record OY979706.1, on the reverse strand, counting down.
CCCTATTTTTAAAATAAACATCTCAGCAGTTGCCAGTGGGACGAAAGCTAAAGGCGTAGATGCCGAGAAGTGAGTGGCATGTGTCTTGAGGCAAGGTTAAGGCTGGTAGTTATAATTAGTTTATGATTAAGATATTTTAGGGAATTCTGTAAACATTACAGTTTTCGCTGTATTTCTGTATTTCATTGATGAATGACGTTAGGATTGTAAACGAATACTTTTATCAATATAATTGTATTTTTCTGTATGCTTACAGAATCTTGTCTTTATTATTTTTTATTATCGAAATGGAAATGAGTGTTGACATTTTTATCCCCCAATAAATATGATGAAAAATTAAAATTATAAAATTTTATATAACAAGAAATTATAAATTTTTATAATAAAATAAAAATTAATAAATTTCATAATATATTATAAATTTTGAAAAAAAAAATTAGAATTATTGATTGATTGTATAATATTTTTTTGGTAAATTTAAATGTTTAAATAATTCTTCTGTTAAATAGGGATATTTAGGTCAAAAAGGCATTTATAAATCAAAGTTAACGGTCAACTAACGGTTGGATGGATGAAAATAAAATCTTCAAAATACAAGAGAGGTTTGTATAATATATATTTTCATATTAAGGGAGGTTCATATGGTTTTGAAAATAGAGGGGACATCAGACTATTTTACTCTTATTATTATTATTTCATCCAAATAATATTTTTGTCGTAGCGAAGCATAGTGAGTTAGAAATTTAGTTGTTACAACAACAATAAACCCTAACCCATACATCTATCAACAAAAATGAAATTACAAGAAGCCAAACAAAATATCAAAGTCAGAAATCAGCCATGTTCTTTCAATTTTTAACCAGCCCCCTGCAACTGAGGAGGCATGAAAGCAATTTAAAAAAAATGAGGAAGAAATTACTCCTCCTTAATGGCTTAATGGTACACAACTTGTCCTTCAGTTGACACAACGACAACGACGACGACAATAATAAGGGTAGGTAAATGAAGGGAAAGTCGGACATGAAAAGACAAGAAATTGAGAAATGAGGCCCCTGAAGAGACATGGCACGTGATATGCAAAGAAATTAAAAAGAGCAAAAAAATCAAGAAAACCGACAAGATATATGAATGAGAGTTGCATCAGCTTTATTTTCTACGAGAATTATACCCAGGTTTCGTATAAAAGGAAAAAAAAAAAAAAAGAAATAATTTTATTGATAACTCTAGAGGTGTCTTTAACAAGTTTAAGAGCTCAATTTTTCATTTTTTTTTTCTCTTATGCAGGATTTAAGTGTACTTCTCCCTTATTTTTACGGGACCATAACCGTTTTTCAACTTGTCAAACAAGCATGTTTGGCAAAATATAAAATCGTGATTTTAGATATTTTTTTTTGTAAGTCGAGATAAAACTCCTCTCATATATTTTTTAAGTGATTGTGTTAGCACAATTATTAGTATCAATTCGATGATATGATCGATCTCTACTATCACGTATAGTTTTAGTCATTGGTTGATTCCAAGATCATAAATCACTGTTTTCATAGGAGACGGGCAGAATATATATCAAAGAGTGCCAAGTATAATAATCGACAGTTGGTGGTGGGTCTAGTTTTCACATGTCTATACTATACTTGTCAAAATCAATTACAAACCAAAAAAACCAAGTATTTACATGCATGTTAAAATCAATTATGAACCTAAAATCTGGATTATCTAATAGATTATCACCAGCGCACTGTACATCATCTCATCCTTAATCCTCACTTTGCTCTTCTTAAATATAAGATGTCAATTTTGGGTGCCCATTATACTATTTATAAGACACACTTAAAAAGATGTTTGATATTTGGACTATGTGCTCGTTTGAAATAGCTTATTTTTGGGTAATAAGTGTTTATAAATCATGATTCACAGTATACAAGAGGTGTGTTTGGAAGAGCTTAAATTTGAGAAATAAGCCCTTATTACGCAAGCCAAGAAAAAACTCCTCTCACATACTTACCTCGTATACCGTGAATCACGAATTATAAGCACTTATTGCCCAAAAATAAGCTCTTCCAAACGAGCACAAGATAAGTATGTGAGAGAAATTTTATCTCAGTTTACATAATAAAGACTTATTTTTTAAGAAATCGTGATCCCAAACATGCCTTATATCTTTTTCTCTATTTTTCGTCTATCACGTCCATGTCATATCACTACATTAATTACAGGGTTGGTAAACGAAGAAAAAGTCATTCTCTCTCCTCTGTAAGAGCTATCTCTCTCCTCCGTAAGAGTTTTTGTTTTTGGCATATAACAAAAGATCGGACTGGACTGACCGATTCGACCGATTTGGTTTAATGGTTAAAATGTGAAATCAGTTAGACTGTTCAGAGTCGGTTAAAACCGATGATTCAACCGGTTTCGTTTTTTTAAAATTTTTATTTTGTGATTTTTGAGGGGAAAATGGAAGGTTGAAGACCAAAATGAAGAAAAAAATAGGTAAAGAAAAAACAAATCTAAAAAAAAATGAAGAAGATAATAAAAAAAATTATTTAAAAAGATATAATAATTATAGGAAAGGAGATATCATTACATAAGTATAAGCATTATAGCTAATACTAATAAATTTTAAGCTTTTTTTTCTAACAATCTTCATTTTTATCTATAGAAGCTTAAAAATATATTAATATATATTGCCACTAATAAATTATAATATTTTAATATGACTGGTTCAACTACCGGTTAGACCCCGGTTGACCCATTAAACCTTAAACCTATGTTGTGACCGGTTCATTGTCCGGTCCAATTTTTCGTTCCTTGATTTTTGGAACCAGCTTCTCTTCTATACCTTTACGGCCCATTGCCCTCCTTTTTTATTAAACTCTGACACTTTGGGGCAAAACATTGTAGGATGTTTTTTTTAAAAAATACCATTCAACATTATGATGTATTTTTTTAGTATCAGTCAGTTCCCTAAAATATTTTTCTATATTATCCAGTATCTTAAAGTATTTTTTAGTACCAATCAGTATTCTGAAATATTTTTGGTGCAATATTTTTGGATGTTGGATGCACTAAAAATTAGTTCAAGTGCATTAAAAATATTTCAGAGTACTGACTGACAATAAAAAAAATACTTCAGAATATTGGATAATCTTAAAAAATTATTTTAGGAAATTGACTGGTATTGAAAAAAATACTTCATGATATTGAATAGTATTTTTCAAAATATTTTAGAATACTATATAATAATAAAAAATTATTTTAGGATTTTGAAAATATGTTTTAAAGAACTGATTGTTACTGAAAAAAAAAATATATCAGTAAGTTGAATAGTATATTTCCCAAAAAAAAAAAAAAAACTTGTTGTAATGTTTTGACCCCAAAAAGCGCAGTTTAATAAAAAAGAAAGGCAGCGGACCATAAAAGTATAGGAGAGAAGCTGCTTCCATTGTTTTTGCCCTTCTCTTTCCTTAACCTCATCTTTCTCAACGTCTGCGTACTCTCTTTCCCCGATTTTTGGTTCTCTTCTCCCTCTTCCCTAATCTCGACAGTTATTATATACGCGAAAACTTGTTATGCATGTGTGTGTTTGTATTTTTTTATCTTACAGTTTGTTTGCAGTGGTGTCTCTTCTAGTGTTGACAGTATAATGGACAAAAGACAGAGCAGTAGCGGGCAAAAGTTTAACAAAGAGGTCTTCCTCAATCTGAAATCTATGGATCAAGAGTGGAAGGGACGAGCTCTTGTCGGGAGAATTGAAACTGAAAAATCTCTAAACAGGGGTATCGTGATGTCAATGATCAGAAAAGGCTGGGGACTCGACAAGGATCTGGAGGTTCATGAAATGCTTGACAAAAATTCTTTTCTATTCAGATTTGTCAAAATGGAAGATTATCACAGGGAGCGTTGTTGAATCTCCAGCACTGGGATGAGTACATGGTATTTAGAGAAGTGAGTTTTGCTTGGTGCCCCTTTTGGATCCAATTCCACGGCTTCCCACATATCGCACTTGACCATGAAAATGCTATCAAGATGGAAAGTGTTGTTGGGAAAGTGTGATGTATGAGTCTCTGAAAATTCAAAACAGATTAACTAGGACCTTCATTAGAGCAAGGGTCATAGTTAATATCTCAGAGCCTCTGTTGACTGGGTTTTGGGTGTTGCGCCCCCAGAGAGATCCCGTTTGGGTCAAAGTTAGATATGAAAGGCTCCAAATTTCTGTTGCAATTGTGGACAAATAGGTCACAAAGCAAAGAATTGCCGTCTCCAGGCTAATGTGAATGATGGTGATGATAAAAAAGAAGAGTATGGTAATTGGCTGGGTATTCCTCATGTTTAAACAATCGAAGAAGCCATTATTGCTTGTGACAAGGACTGGGACGAGGCAGCAATGGTGAAAGAACATCTGTCTTCGACAAGGAACAACCACCGTGCCGAAACGGGAAAGAAGTCGACTACAAACAAGGAAATTTTGTGAATCAATGCGAGAGTGCTGAGATGTCCATGATCAATAGCCCGGAAAGGAGCAGCTGTTAGAAGTGGAATAATGATGCCAATAATGTGCGAAATAGGCAGGGAATTGTGATTGACGAGATTCTAAATGACAAAATTCCTTGTCAAGATAATCTGAAATCCCAGCACCAATCAAAGGTATTAAAGCATTCTGATAAGGGAGTGATAACACCAATCATTATTAATATCCCGGAAAACCAGAACCAGGAATCTCCCAAAAGTCTAGCTCATACGACCCACTCAGTCAGCCAAGCATATCGAGTTGACTTCCCTATTGAGGATACTGCAGCCCATAACGCATTGATTCCTATAGGGTCTATCTCCTGTATCAGCAATCACTATGGGTTTGACCCGCATAAATCTGAAGAGGCGCCACTTGTTAACAGAGGAAGAACACGAGGCCAAGCCTTCTAAAAATTGCCAACTTTTTCAAGACCCCTAGAACATTGTTAGACCAAATATTAACGGGGATACCTCTACGCTAGAGTCCAAGCATGTTAGTTATCGTAAGTTGAAGAAGGATCTTCGTAGTTACAAAGGATCTCGTACTCCCAACAAGAACTGAACCTTGGCACCAAAAGTGAAAAATGAGAAGTCATCTACAGTACCTCGGGAAGACAACGTCGCTATGCGTGGCTCTATTAATCAATATATCTTTGCTGCTACTGACGCCGATGGCTGTCACCAAGCAGCCATCAGTTCACAATGAGTCTCCTATCTTGGAACTACCAGGGGTTAAGGGTTCCTCGAGCAGTCAAAAATCTAAAGGAAGTTTGTAATAAACAAAAACCCATATTGTCTTCCTTATGGAGACAAAGAAGAAACGTAAATATGTCAGCAAGATAAGGTAGAGATGTGGTTTTCATGAAGAGTGGATTGTTGATCCTGTTATGAACTGAAACTTCAATCTTATTTATGAAATGCAAAGCTTACATAGTTATATACAAGCAAAGTAATCTGAAACCTATTTCTAATAACTGTACATTTTCACCAATTCATGTGTGGATGCGTGTGTGTCGGCAGATGACATTCTTGACTAACACTCCCCCTCAAGTTGGAGCATATATATTGATCATGCCCAACTTGTTACGAAGATATTGAACCCGTGTTCCATTTAAGGCTTTTGTTAGAAGATCTGCCAGTTGATCGTCAGACCGTATGTGCCCTGTAGACACAAAATTTTCTTTAATCTTATCACGAATAAAATGACAATCAATCTCAATATGTTTTGTTCTTTCATGAAACACAGAGTTCGATGCTATATGAAGTGCTGCTTTATTGTCACACCATAATTTTGCAGGCAATGTAGTAGTGATGCCAATTTCTTTCAAGAGTTGAAATACCCACACAATTTCTTGTACTGATTGTGACATGGCTCTGTATTCCGCTTCTGCACTTGATTTTGACACGACTCCTTGCTTCTTACTTCTCCAAGATATCAAATTTCCACCAACAAACACACAGTAACCCGTAGTAGATCGTCTTGTGGCCTTAGATCCTGCATGATCCGCATCACAAAAACACTCTACTTTAAAGTGTCCATAATCTGTATAAAGAATACCAAGACCCGGAGAACCTTTCAAATAATACAAGATATGTTCTAAAGCTTCCCATTGTGCCACTGTTGGTGATGTCATGAATTGACTGAGCCTACTGACTAAAAAGGTTATATCAGGACGAGTTACTGTTAGATAATTCAGCTTACCAATGAGTCTTCTATATCTCTCAGGAAATGGAAACGGCTTCAATTTCTCTAGATCAATCTTCTTCTTTAAATCATCAGGAAGCTCATCAAACATACTAGCATCAAGATCTAAGAAGGGATTCAAAATCATAGGAATGTTGCTTGGTGCCGCTCCAAGCTTTCCAGTCTCCTTTAAGAGATCGAGAACATACTTCCTTTGACTCAAAAGAATACCTTTGTTGCTTCTCAAAACTTCAATACCAAGAAAGTACTTTAATGACCCCAAATCTTTTGTTTGGAAGTGAGAATTTAGGAAGATTTTAAGTTCTGAGATTCCAGAAATGTTACTCCCTGTAATCACAATATCATCAATGTACACTACTAGAAGAATCATTCCTGCTTTAGATTGCTGATAGAATACAGAGTGATCACACTTGCTTTGTCTTAATCCAAACTTCTTTACTACATCACAGAATCGCTCAAACCAAGCACAAGGGCTTTGCTTTAGACCATACAGTGACTTCTTAAGGTAGTATACTTTCCTATTCTCCCCCTGAGCAACGAACCCAGGCGGTTGCTCCATATAAACTTCTTCAAGGAGATCACCATTCAAAAATGCATTCTTAACATCCAATTGATGCAAAGACCAATGATTTGTGGCAGCCAAAGAGATTAGAAGACGAACAGAGGTGAGCTTAGCCACAGGAGAGAAAGTCTCTGAGTAATCAATACCATAAGTTTGTGCATATCCTTTGGCAACAAGTCGAGCTTTTAATCGTTCCAAAGAACCATCTGCCTTGGTTTTAACAACAAACACCCATTTACATCCAATGGCTTTCTTCCCAGGAGGGAGATCAACAAGGGTCCAGGTACCAGCTGTTTCAAGGGCCATAAGTTCTTCGACCATTGCGGTACGCCAACCAGGATGAGTCAAGGCTTGATGAAGGGTAGTAGGGATAGAGATGGAATCTAGGGTGGCCACAAGAGAAGAAGAAGGAGAGGACAAATTCTGGTAAGAGACAAAGGAAGAAATAGGATAGGTACATTCAGCATATCTTAGGGGAGGATAACGAGAATGGGTACCTTTCCGGAGGGCAATAGGTAGGTTAGGAGAGGGAGGTATTTCAGGATTATGGGCAACTGTATTAGGAACTTCAATGGAATCATGACCAGAATCCGTCGGTGAAGCAGCGATCGAAGAAAGCAAAACATTGGTGGCATCGATGTCATTGATGATAACAGGTTCTGGAACAGCAGCTTGTACTGGTGAGAGAAGGACACGATAAACCAAGACATCATCAGACTCAGTAATGACAGATGGAGACTCAAAGGAGATTGATGATGCGAAGAAAGGAGAGGACTCATGAAAGTACACATCGGTGGACACAAGGTAACAATGAAGGTCAGGAGAGTAACACCGATAACCTTTTTGAACTCTAGAATAGCCAAGAAAAACACATCTTAGGGACTTAGGATCAAGTTTGCTAACACTAGGACGGACATCCCGAACAAAACAAACACAGCCAAAGATTTTAGGATCAACAGGAAACAGCTTAGATGTGGGAAACAGAACAGAATATGGAATATCCCCACCAAGAACAGTCAAAGGCATGCGATTCATAAGAAAACAAGCAGTAGAGACAGCATCAGCCCAAAAACGTTTAGGGATTGAGGAATGAAACATGAGAGCTCGAGCAGTCTCTAAGAGATGTCGGTTCTTTCTTTCAGCAACACCATTTTGAGCAGGGTTATAAGCACAAGAGGATTGGTGAAGAATACCATGAATTTGCATGTAATCCATGAATTGGGCGGAAAAATATTCTTTTGCATTATTACTTCGTAAGATTTTCACAAGTGTGTTAAACTGGGTTTGAATTTCAGCACAAAAATTACGAAAATGAGTAAACAATTCAGAACGCTGTTTCATTAAGTAAAGCCAGGTGGTGCGAGAAAAATCATCAACAAAAGTGATAAAATAATGATAACCGGTCTGAGACATAACTGAATAAGGACCCCAAACATCAGAATGTACTAACTCAAAGGGGGACGCAGCCCGTTTATTTACGCGAGGTGCCAAATGAATACGATGATGTTTGGCAAACTGACATGACTCACATTCTAAAGTAGACACAGAAGAATATTGAGGACACACTTTTCGGAGAGACGAAAGCGACATATGACCTAAACGACAATGAACTTCAAACAGAGACGACCCACCAGAACAAGAAACATAACGTGGAACCTGATCATCAAGGATGTAATGTCCACCAGATTCATAGCCTTTACCAATAATATGCTTCGTCGATAGATCCTGAATTAAACAATGGTCAGGGAAGAATGAGATAAGCAATTTAGATGACGAGTGAGTTTACTTGGAGATAAAAGATTGAAGGTGAGATCAAGAACGTTAAGAACAGAGGATAATGCAAGAGATGCAGTTGGGTTAATAGTGCCTGAGCCAGTAACACGTACTGGAGAACCATTGGCGACAAATATCGATGATGGGTTGGCATAGGGGGTATATGAAGAGAATAAGTGATGATTACCTGTCATGTGGTCGGTCGCCCCAGAATCGATGACCCATTTAGTTGAAGCAGTAGTAAGGCCAGAGGACAAAGTACCTGTTGCTAGAGCTCCTGCAGAGGAAGATCCAGATCCTGCATCAAGAGGTCCAGAGGTCTGGGCAATATGAGCAAGTCCGCGCTGTTGATCACGCTGCTGTTTATTTTGTAATTTTCGACAATATTTCTTAATGTGTCCAGGTTCCTTGCAATAATTGCAGATAATACTGCCAGAATTGTTATTTTGTTTGTACCCATAATTCCTGTTCTCAAAGGGACCACGTCCAGCTAGAGCACTTGCAGTTGGATCAACAGAAGAGTGAATCAAGCTATCAGCACGAAGAACTCGTGAGAAAACATCTTCAAGAGAAGGAAGCTCTTGACTAGACAGAATCTGAGAACGAATAGTCTCATAGGATGGGTTGAGAGCCTCAAGAAAACTCATGATAGCCTGAAGTTTCAAGTTCTTAATTCGAGTTGAAAGATCTGCTTGCGGAGACATAAGTACTTTCATTTCCTCATACATTCTTTTGAAGTCCAGAAAGAAATCTTTCAAGGGACGATCTTGCTGTTGAAAACGATAAAAACCTTTACAGATTTCATGAACCCGAGTAATATTTCCTTTTCCAGAAAACATAAATTCAAGATAATTCATGATTTCTTTGACAGAATTACAATGACTAACAGAAGCCAGAATTCGTGGTTCAATAGAATTTCGAATTTGAAACAAAAGTTGAGCATCTGCTCTTTTCCAAGTCAAAAGTTTGGTTTCATCACCAGAAGGAGGATCCGCAGTTAAATGGGTTTCCATCGCAATCCCCAAAATATAAACGTTAACAGTTTTGTTCCAATCACTATAATTTGTCCAATTTAACTGTGAAGCAGTAATCCTCGCAGACATAGGTAACATATCAGAGGTTTTAGAATCAGTCATTTTTAACAATCAACGTAGTAGTATACGAACAACCTTCTCAAAATAGCAAGAGTCACGAACAATCAAGAAGATAGAGCCACAATATCAACTTAATCAAGTTGCAACCAATGGGACCCGCAGAGATTCAATCAAATGAGCATGTCAAAGAGATAAAGTACTCCAAACAAGACAAGGGACCCGCAGAGACTTAAGACACTAACTCAAAAAAATGCTGAATGTAGTGACAAATTGAACTTACGGATGTGGAAACGAAAGCGAAGAACAATAGCTCAAAATTTCAAACGTTTCGGATGACCACAAAACTTTAGAGGGAGGTAGAGGTGGAAGAGACGATCAGAACGCTGCAAATGGCCACCGGAGGAATCGTCACGCGCCGGCGCGTGTAGATGGTAGCGGAGCTTCAGGCGGCGCGTGAGGACACACGCGCAGTCGGAATTGCCTCAAATTTTGGTGGCCGGCAGATCTGAACACAGGGAACCTAGTGATCTGGCGCGTGTCTACAACGGAGGTGCTGGCGAAGGCAGATCTGAACCTTGAACAGAAACTCTTTTGGCTGGAAAAAATGGAGTTTGTCGCCGGAAAACAGAAATAATATCTGAAGTTACAATGGCTCTGATACCATGTTATGAACCAAAACTTCAATCTTATTTATGAAATGCAAAGCTTACATATTTATATACAAGCAAAGTAATCTGAAACCTATTTCTAATAACTGTACATTTTCACCAATTCATGTGTGGATGCGTGTGTGTCGGTAGATGACATTCTTGACTAACAGATCCTATAAGAAGGAGTGGCGGACTAGCCTTATTCTGGGATAAAAAGGTCACAATAAACATCATCTCCTCAAATAATAATGTTCATGCTTCGGTGTCAGCCCGAACAATGGATCTCCCACATTACATATATTTTATTTACACTTCTCCAATTGAACAGGAAAGACGTAGGGTGTATAATGGGATTACTATGTTTGCAAGTTATAGAACTGAGAGCTAGCTATGCCTAGGGGATTTTAATGATACCACCTCTCATCAAGAAAAGCAAGGGGGCAATCCTAGAGCTACAAGGAAAATTCTTAACTTCCAGAAGTTCATCTTTGATTGTTCCCTAATAGACTTGGGCTTTAATAGTTCATGGTTTGCATGGAGCAATTGTAGACAGGGTGATGCAACAATCAAGGAGAGAATTGATCAAGCCATGGAAAATGATAATTTCTGCCACAAATTTCCTTCTATTCAAATCTTTCATATTGATCCCTTGGGATCATATCATCATCTCCTGCTTGTGAATTTTAATTATGTTTCTTCTAGCTAATAAAATGAAAACATTCAGGTTTGAAGATTATTAGACATCTTACAATGATTTTATGCAGGTTGTTCACAATAGCTGGGGGATGGGTGCTTCAGTTGATACTGATGCAAAGACCTTATTTGCTCTAAAAGGAAATAGATGTAGGAAATCCTTAATTAATTGGAGCAAGCATGCATTTCAAACTAATAAAAAAATTATTGCAACTCTGGAAAATAAATTGAGCCTCTGCAGATCAGGCTACCGAACAAAAGAGGTCATACAAGAAGAAGCCAAGCTATTACAATGCATTAAAACTTTGATGGATCAAGAGGAAAATTATTGGTGGCAACACTCCCGGGTGTCTTGGCTTAAGGTTGGAGATAAGAAGTCGAAATTCTTTCACTTATCCACCCTAATTAGAAGAAGGTGTAACTTAATTCTAAGCATTAAGGATTCCAATGGCTAATGGATAAGAGATAGAGGTATCATAAATAATATGTTTGCTGAATATTTTACTAACCTCTTTGCTTCCTCAGGCCAAAGGCAATTTGATGATGCCCTGAATTTGATTGATCAAAAGATTGATGATGCTGATAATAATTATTACTCCATCCAATCACAAAGGAAGAAGTGTGTTCGGCGTCATTTGAGCTAGGGGGAGACAAGGCCCCAGGCCCAGATGGTTTCCTAGGTAAATTCTACCAATTTTTGTGAGGAGAGGTAGGAGATACAATCTTCAGTTTGGTAAGGGATTTCTTTGACAACGGCATATCTTTGCAGAATATAAATGGCACTAATATTACCCTCATCACGAAGGTAGATAAACATGAAACAGTGTCACTTTTTAGACCTATTGGCTTGTGTAATTTGTCCTACAAGATTATTTCAAAAATTTTGGCCAATAGAATAAAATGTTGTCTTGACAAATGTAATGCCCCAAATTTTGATTAAGGTCTAATGACGATTATTATGGATATTTGTGAATTAATTGGAATTATTACGTATTTTGTAGCAATTTTTAATTAATATGCCATAAGTGGTGGAAAATTGAAAGAATGGAATTATTGGTCATAAGTTAGTGATTAAGGGAAAAATTAATTACTAGCTAAAAGGAAAATGAGAAATGTGATTATATGGTTAATGGAGTAGTTAGAGTAAATAATTAGTTACTTATTCGAGGAGAGCCAATGAGATGGTGACACTTGGCAAAATTTGGTATAAAGAGAGAGTGTAGAAAGAAAGTCAAATACTCCAATATTTTATTGTTTCTCTCTCTTTCTCTTCTCTCCATTCGGCTGATATGGGCATGGGGCAAGAGAAGTGTGATCATTCCTTCTTCTCCAACACTCTTCATCTCTCATCTTTCTCTCTCATGCGTGCAGCCATTTTTGGCCAAGGAAGAAGAAGAAAAAACTTGTGATTAAGATAAACAAATGGCCTCTATTGCTCAAAATCACTTCATTAATGTTGATCCTTGGAGTGAGAGCTTCATTTTGATGTTTATAGTGTGCCTATTGGTGTTGATTTGTGCCCACATGAAATTTTGGAGGTTGGTGAATCAAGAAATCTCTTTGGCAAAGTGAAAGAGGTAAGTGAGACTAATCTATATATCTAAGTTTTATGTCAAATGGTTTAGTTTGAAATTTCTGAAATTTCAGGTCATTTTCGTTGGAATAGGGTCATTGGTAGTTTGACATGTTACTGGTATAGAAATGGGTGTTTTGCTATAAGTTTTGGATAGATAGATTGATTTGGGATGGGAATGGTATGTTTGGATGATTTTGGAATTTGGATGATTATGTTGTCCAAAATCAAAGCATGATGATGGAATAGGATTTTGGTAATTATGATAATTCCATTGAATTCCTTGGATTTTTTTTCTGTGGGAGTAGTTTTGGTAGAAGTTTTGGGTCCATTGGGATCAATTGGGCAATTGTTGGGAAGAGCTGTCAGTTTTCCTGCGTTTTCTGGTTTCTGATAAAATCACTCGAGTGAGAATGAGTTCACTCGAGTGAGGGATGAACATCACTCGAGTGAGGTTGAGTTCACTCGAGTGCGGGTGTATTTGACAGCATGATCAATCGTCTCTGGTTGTCATTCCCGTCCAAAATTCAAGAGTGTACTTTAACACTTGCGAGTGTTAAGTTGTCACTCGAGTAAAGTCTTCTTCACTCAAGTACTCCCCTTCTTTGAAAGTTCTTGTGCTCTCAGGCAAACACTTTTTGTTCTCACTTTCTAGCACTTGAAGTGCAGACCATACTATCACTCGAGTGAGGCCTTCGTCACTCGAGTGTCCGTACCAACACTCGAGTGAGGCCATCTTCACTCGAGTGCAACAGTGAAAAATCAGTTTTTGTGCTTCCAAAAGGGGATCTTTGTGATAGTTCTTCCAACTTTTTAGGAGTTTTGTTAGGGGTATTTAATGACTCTAAAAGAGCAATAATGATAACCAATTAAGTATTAAGAAGTCATTGAGAATTAACTCTTCGTCACTGATTATAATTATAGATTACTACATTTTCCCTACTCGAGAGAAACCGGTGCCAAGATACGCCCGGAAGGATCAAAGTAGTGACTCTTCTCTCATATTGTGTATGATACTTGATATGCATGTTTATCATTGTGAATGTATTATCGGCCATAGGGCATTACATCGCGAGCAGTTCAGCGTGAGCTGTCGTAGGGGGCAATGCTCATGATACCTACCCCGGCCGTTATATCTGCCATTGTAAGTGCCGAGGCTGCGTTATGGAATCATGGCTTCCAGTTTGAGTATCTAGCCTGTGGGGCTGCGTGTTGTGAAATGTTTTATATTAAGTGCCGAGGCTGTGTTATGGAATCATGGATTCCTGTTTGAGTATCCAGCCCGTGGGGCTGCGTGTTGTGAAATGTTTTATATAGATCCCAGCTATGGTGATATATGTGATATGTTAATGTGGATGTGCATGTTTATCATTGTGAATGTGTTATCGGCCATAGGGTATTACAGCGCGAGCAGTTCAACGTGAGCTGTCGTAGGGGCAATGCTCATGATACCTACCCCGGCCGTTATATCTGTCGTTGTAAGTGTTGAGACTGCGTTATGGAATTATGGATTCTAGTTTGAGTATCCAGCCCGTAGGGCTGCGTGTTGTGAAATGTTTTATATTAAGTGTCGAGGCTGTGTTATGAAATCATGGATTCGTGTTTGAGTATCCAGCCCGTGGGGTTGCGTGTTGTAAAATGTTTTATATAGATCTTGGCTGTGGTGATATATGTGATATGTTCATGTGGATGTGCAATACAACAAGTAGTTCAGCGTGAGCCATCATAGGGGGGCAACGCCCATAATACTTACCCGGGCTGTTGCAACTATTGTTGTGATTTTTGTGTGTTGTGTAGATGATTTACTTTCATGCTTCGATGTTGTGCATATTATGAGTGATTTGTTACTACGGGGATGCTTTAGAATCTCACTCTCCCAAAACACAAATTTTAGACAGGGCTGAAGGATCCAAAGGAAAGCGGGCGACGAAGAGTGGATAGAGCTCCTGGCTAGAAGTTTATTTTGGAAAATTGGTTATCATTTGTAAATCATTTGGATTTATTTTGTTGGGAATTACATGTACATATTGGATAGTATTTGTGTAATCCCCTTGTTATGGGAAACTCTATGGGTAATTGTACCTTGTAGACCCTTATTTATTGAATGAAACCCGAGTGTTTTGAGAATTTACATTATACTCTGATATATATGAATGAAATTAACCTGTACAGACCATTTATGTTTGAAATGTGAGTGTGAGACTATTGTGGAACCTATGTTGTAAAAGTTTTTTTGAAAACCCTAATTTTGGGAAGTCTAAATTTTTATAAGTCTCAAACCATACATAGTCTCTAATTCAAACTTAATTATGTTTTTACAAACTAATCCCGGCCTTGACCATGAAGGGGTTACAACAAGTATATCTCGCCAAACCAAGGTGCCTTTGTCCTAGGTAGATTAATCCAGGATAATATTATCATTGCCCATGAAGTGTTTCATTATTTAATGCTAAGGAAATTCACCGTAAAAATAGACATGAGCAAGGCATATGATAGAGCTAAATGGGATTTTTTTAAACAACTGTTACTAAAATTTGGCTTCTCACTAAAATGGGTTAACCTAGTTATGAATTGTGTGGAATCTGTTCACCTGAATATTTGTATTGCAAGAAAGAAGATAGCCTCCATCTGCCAGGGCAAAGGCCTCCGTCAGGGGGATCTTCTATCTCCATACTTAATTATCTTCTCCTTAGAAGCACTCTCCTGCATGATAATTAAAAAACCAAGCTCAGGGCCATCTCAAGGGAATTAAAATTAGTAACACTTGTCCTACTCTATCTCATAATTTCTTTGTAGACGATGACTTGTTCTTTATGAATGTAGATCCCCAAAACTGTAGGAATCTAGATGAGATTCTCAGGAACTATTGCACCACATCCAGACAAATGGTCAACCTGGAGAAATCTAGCATAGTATTCTCAGAGAACAACCTTCAACCATTAAGAAGGGAGATCTACAACATTCTTGGAGTTGGTGAAACCATTGATCAAGGGAAATACCTAGGGTACCTAGTATATGGGGAAAAATGAAACATCAAGCCCTTGCATACATCTATGAAAAAGTGTGTAAGAAAATATTAGGATGGAGTAGTAGGCACCTTTCCTTTACAAGTAGTGAAATTTTAAGCAAGGCCATGTTTAATGGCATCCCCACTTATCCTATGACATGCTTTAAGATCCCGGTCAAAACATGTAGAGAACTCAATAGCCTGTGGCCAATTTTTGGTGAGAAGGGAAAAATAAAACACACTGGATTGCCTAGAACAAATTAACTAAGCCTAAGTTTGATGGAGGAATGGGATTCTGTGATTTTGTTAAATTCAACAATGCCTCCTTACAAAGATGGCATGGTGATTATTGTAGAATCCGAATCACTTGTGGGTAAAAGTTCTGAAAGGTCTCTACTTTCCCAATTGCTCTTTTCTTGAGGCGGTAAAGGGCCATAGAGCATCATGGTGCTGGTTTAGCATTTTGGAAGGGAGGGATTTCATGAAAGATGACCTTTGCTGGAAACGGGAAGACAACACGTGTTTGGAAAGATAATTGGGTTCCTACCTTATCACTAAAAAGGTTAATAACAAATGATGAGGCTTTAAAAAATTGGACCGAGTTATGGTGTCACTCATCTCCAAGGAGCATCGAAGCTGGGACTTAAACTCACTTAGGAATCTTGTTGATGAAGCTTCGTTAGAGGCTATCAATCTGATACACATACCTACTGTCGACACTAAAGATAAGTTAAGATGGTCCCTGGCTAACAATAGTATGTATTCAAATAAACTGGGATACCATTTAACTAACGCTTCACACGCCCACCCATCTGCAACATCAGGACCGTCCTCACAGATTATCAAGGGTTTTTGGAAGCGAACTTGGAAAGTGAAAACAATCCCAAGGGTGGTGAACTTTGTATGGCGTATACTATAAAATGCAATTGCTGCCAACTAGGCTCTTGTTAAAAGGAAGAGGGGAACATTAATGCTTGCCCTATTTGCCATAAAGAGGGTAAGTCAATCGAACACTTATTCTTCCATTGCTCATGGCTGCGATATATGTGGTTCAGCAATAGTTTGTCATTCAAATATGACTTTGAGAAAGTACGAAGCTTTCATGAGTGGTGGAAAGATATCCTACAATCTTAGAGCCTGCCCACTGATTTCGATGTGGCACTTATTTGTTGTATTATATGGTTCATTTAGAAAGGTAGAAACGACAAACTTTTCAATGAGGTGATGCTGAATCCTAGACCTGTGGTTGAAACTGCAAAACTGAATGTTGTCTCTCATTGGTTGACTTACGAGTATGATAAGGATCAGGAGGGACATAACACTACATGTGTCCTAATCATAGGTGAGAAGCAGCTCCTGAAGGTAAACTTAAAATAGACATGGATGGAGCCTGTCGATGATACAAGAAGTGCTATCATAGGAATAGTTTGTCGAGACTCTTAGGGTCTTCTTAAATGGGCGTTGGTTGACAAAGTTAAATCCATCTCAGCGTTCATGATAGAAGTACTAGCTTTAAAGAGAGCCCTGATAATTGCTCAAGATTTGGGAAATAAAAACCTCATATTTGAATTTGACCGCCAGCTTCTTGTGCATTGTGTGGAAAAGGAGCAATTGGACCGATGTGAGTGGACCTCCTGATGTATCCTGGAAGATAACTTAGTAGTTCTAAAGCCAGTTTTTTGACCCATTTCTCTTCCCACAAGGGAAACCAAGCAGCTAACTTACTTGCTACATTTGCTTGTAAGGGGGTGTGCCCCATTGGGTGGGTGGAGATGCCCTTACCCCCTTTATCTTCGTTACTAGCAGAAGATGTGAGGAACGCTCAGTCATCATCAAATCAGGATGTCTCAAATCCTCTACTATCGGCTCCTGGTTGATCTATTGAGTTTGTTTCTTTTTGTTGTTTTTTGGTTGGTGTTGTTAGTGTCTGAGTTTTGTCTAGTTGCGGTCCTTCTTTTGTGCTTTGTCTTCTAGTGTCTTGCTTAGAGTCTGGTACCAGTTTCTCTCCATATCCCTCCTCTTTCAAGTAATGGATACATTCAGAATTGATTAAAAAAATGAAGGAAAAGTCGTACATGGAAAAAAAACAAATAAATGAAGGAGAAGAAATTAAGAGGTGAGGACACTGATGAGGAGACAAAATTTGTCCATGATATAGTAGGAAAAAAATGAGCTAAAAACCAAAGAAAACGCCCACAAGATATGATGTAGAGTTGCTTCGGTTTTATTTTTATGGGACCATTCTCATTTGTCCATAGTTAGGCGGGTATATCGTTGGATTTGTACTCAACATGCTCACTCTTGTTCAAACCATGCATGTTCACTATCCTTCAACTAGTATGGCGCTGGATTTCCAGGTTGGTAATATATATTGTAATATTATCATTTCAGTGTATGACAAATTATTATATGAAGGACTCTGATATCCAACTCTTGTTGAAGACAGAAACGGCGCCATGTTAAAGTACAATTTTAGGTTTAAACGATTTAGATTTAAATTTTGAGAAAAAGATAAGAAAATATCACTTGAACTTCAAAATTCTAAATCAGTGATTTCCTACTAAATTGAATTGTTAATAGCTATACTCTGATAGTCAATCCCATTACTCTTATAGTCAACAAAACTAATTTAGGATTTTGAAGTTCGAATAGTATTAAGCCCAGAGCCCGGTACGCCCACCCCGGCCCAATAAAAAATTGCCCTGCTCAACCCAAAAAAAAGCAGCCCGAAAAAAATTGGGCACAATCGAGCTGGGCATTTTAGCGGGCAGGGCCGGGCATCGGGTAGGGTATGCCGCCCTGCCCATTTGGCCCTGCCCAGTAGTTATATAATTATATATATTAAAATATGTTATGTAAATATTTTTTTGTATAACAGTTTATAACTTTATATAATTATATTATATTATATGTTTTGTTTTATTAGGCTCCTTTGGTATTATATATTATTTATGGTTTTGTTTTTCTTTCTTTGTCTAGATCCTTAGGATTCGAGGGTTCTATCTGGGGTAGTTTTAGAACTTAGTGCCCGTTTTCTTTTCTTCTTCTTTTTTCCTGAGCTTGGTTCTGTTTTTTTTTTTTTTTGGACAACAGAAGATTGAAGGTTTTATTTTCAACATTTTATTTGTTGTGTAAAGTTTGTGATTTCTCTCCATATGATTTTCTTTTGTTTTTCCTGAGCTTGGTTCTGTTAAGGTCGAGGGTTTTGTTTTCAGCAGTTGGAGAAGGAAGAATGTAATGGGTATGGTTGGCTAATGGTGATTGAAGATGTTTTTCTTTTCTGAGCTCTCCATATTGGTTATTGTCATGGAAGCTGTTTTTTTTCCCACATAAGGTGTGCGTAGGGCATCTTTGGTTGTGAACCTGTTTGTGTTCCCTTGAAGAGTAACTTCAAAGTTGGGTTGATAAATGATGGGCAGGGCGAAGCCCACCCTTGCCTAGCCCGCTCACGCCCAGCCCAAAAATGTTTGGGCTTCTACAAGCAGGGCTGGGCATCGGGCTGTAAAATGCAGCCCAATGATTTTTCGGGTAGGGCATCAGGCAAGGGTTTCGCCCTGCCCAGCCCTGCCCATGTACACCCCTAGTACTCAACATGCTCACTCTTGTTCAGACCATGCATGTTCACTATCCTTTTTTTTTTTTTTGAATAATAACTGAATTTCATTACATATTCGTCAAACAAAATACATTAAAAACCCCAAAAAACAAATCGAGCACCATGCATGTTCACTATCCTTCAACTAGTATGGCGCTGGATTTCCAGGTTGGTAATATATATTGTAATATTATAATTTCAGTGTATGATAAATTATTATATGAAGGACTCTGATATCCAACTCTTGTTGAAGACAGAAACGGCACCATGTTAAAGTACAGTTCTAGGTTTAAACGGTTTAGATTTAAATTTTGAGAAAAAGACAAGAAAATACCATTTGAACTTTAAAATTCTAAATAAGTGATTTCCTATTAAATTGAGTTGTCAATGGCTATACTCTGATAGTCAATCCCATTACTCTTATAGTCAACAAAATTAATTTGGGATTTTGAAGTCCAAATATTATTTTTTTTGTCTTTTTCTCTTAAATTTTTCATTTATAATTTTAAATACAAAAATATTTTTTAAAAAAATTGATAGTTAAGATATTATCTTTATTTTAAATTTGGATACACTTCAAAATAATTTTTTTAAACAAAATTAAAGCTAAACCATTCAAATAAAATCTTGACTGTCTAAATTTTAATGCTTTTCACACTTGATGAGTGCCGAAACTAGATTCTATATAACATACAGTTTTCGGTCCTATTAATTAAAGAATAATGTTTGATATTTTAACTAACTTTTTTTACTTTTACACCGATTAATTACATGTTTTATCATTACTTTAATTATCTTTCATACACATCTTTTTCTTACTCATTTTCTCTTTCACTCACTCTATAGTTATATGATATAAATAGAAGTACTGTATATTGAACTAGATTTACAAATTGTATGATGCTATAATCATATAGTTGAGTGTTATGTGATTGACTTATAGCCAAATATATCCAACATCTTCTTGGCTTCTTAATAACAACCAATACATTATTTATAGGGAGAATTTCATTAAATATCACAGGATCAAATTTAATTCATTCAAAGACCAAGACATTTTGAAATTTCACTGTAGGATCAAGGACCAAAATTAAAATAAGTTTGTAGGTAAAAAGACAATAATGCCCCTTGCTTTATTTTTTTTAAAACAAAGATTTGATCCTTGCTGAAGCTCTGGCGACTAGTCACCGACTGCCATTAGGCTAAAGCGGCCATCGGTGGCTAGCCGTTGAAGCTCCAATGCCACCCATCCAGAGCTCCGACCACCGAAAATCAATGTATTGTTCATACTTCATAAACACGTCTGTAACTCTTCATGAAAAAGTGGAATCCTCACATGAACAATATATTAATTTTCGGTGGTCAGAGCTCTAGCCGTCGGTGTAGGAACTTCAAGGGTCGTCCGGCAATGGTCGGTGACCAGGTGTCGGACCTCCGGTGATGATTAACCTTTTTTAAAAAAAATAAAGCAAGGGGTTTTACTATTTTTTTACCTACAAAACTTATTTTCATTTTAGTTCTTGGTCTTACAGTGAAATTTTAGACTATTTTAGTCCTTGAATGAATTAAATCCCTTTGCAATAATCAAAACCTAAATAAGGCCTGCACTTTTAACAAATTCTTAATTAGGCCAAGAGATTTGATTAGGGATTTTAGAATGTTGTTAAGTGACAAAGATACTCCTCAGTTTGAAAAGAAACTATTTACGCAATTATTGCGTCCTTTTTCCTTTTTCTTGACTAAAAAATATAATTAAAGCTTTCTCTTCCAATTTTCAATCAGTAGTTTTCCTAAATTAAAGCATCCTGCATTAAAATTTTTGAAATTCAGAGTCATCAGCTCTTGGGTCGAATCCATAAGCGGAGGGGTACTCATTAATTAGCAGTAACACTAATGGTGGAAAAAGGGAGATAGAGAGAATTGTGATTTTGAAACAATATGGATTTCTAGTGCAATTAGGGTTAAGGTGGGAAGAGATTTTGGGGCAACTTATGCTCAATTCAAAGCTTGGATCTCTAGAAGACAATTCCAAAATTTATTTCTCTAGTCTTTATTTTTATTTTGGGGTTGGATCTTGCACGATTCTCTTAAAAATAATTGTCAATGTGGTGTAAAGGATTTGACACTTTGTTTTTGGGGTATTCATAATGTGAATAAAAATTGGTTCCTTGGTTGTTAGCATTCCAGGCAGAACCGCAGAATTCATCACAGTGCTTTGATTGTGGGAATTGGGAAGTTGGTATTTATTTGGAAGCTCCATTGATATAAAATACTCCCTCTGGTCCTAAATATAGGACATAATTTGCAGTGCAAATTATGTCCTATATTTAGGATCGGAGATAGTAATAATTAAAAGGATTGTGGAAAGCTAATAAAACAATTTTAATTTATCCTCAACCGCGCTGTTGCCTTCTTTTTCTTTTCAAACATACGGGTATTGTTGTCATTTAACAACATTTCAAAATTTCTAATTAGGCCTTTTAACTTTATTAAGAATTTGCTTTAAAGTGTAGTTGTGATTTAGGTTTTAATTATTTCAAAAGGATTTGATTGAGATTTATGTATAAACAAAAATGGCATGTACAGTTGTTGTTAATGGAGAAGCAAATGGCTTTGTAGAAGTCGATTCCTCAAAAGAAAAATGGAGAACCCCTCCTTCCTCTGTAGCGGAAATTGAATCATCGGACCCTTACCAAAGTCGCTTTTAAGACCTCTTAACGGCGTCCGTTGGCCCTTCACGTTTTCTTCTAAACGGCTCATGCTAACGGTGTTAACCGGCACAAAAAAGGGGCAATCTTTGGAGCAAGTTTACAAGTTGGAAATTTGGAATGCAAGTCATCTTCTCGGTCTGAATCTAACGGTTCAGAGTTTTTTTTATAATAATAATAATATTATTATTTTTTTATACTACAAACTTTGTCCCTAAAACGGTTTTGGATTATTTTTTCCCTTCTGGAGAAAATGTGAAGAATAGATTTTGGAGAATAGATTATGGGAAATCATGGTTTTGATAAAATGAAAGTATTTAGATGTTGTGATCAGAATAACTTTTTTCATGGTCAAATTACTAAAAATGATATTAACTTTTGTGATAATTACATATAAAGAATAAGATTATATTTTATGTATTATTTAAGGGTTAATGTCCAAATTTAACTGCCAAGTTTTTCCTGATGGACGTTTGATACAAATAAATTTTGGAAGATGGAAAATAATAATGAACAATTAACAAGGATATAAATTTAACAAAACCTTTAAATTTGACCTAGCGGTGTTAATTATAAGAAAAGAAAATTCCTAACGGCATTAAAAATAGTACATCTTAACCCATTAGTTAACACTAATTTCATAATTAATACAAAAAATGAAATAATTTTGTTTATATGTAATATTAATTACTTTAAATAATTTTTTAATATAATTAAATTAGATAAATAGGTCATATATTAATGATAAAAGAGAGTATTAAAATTTTAAAAAAAGGAGAGAGAGATAGTGAGAAAATGTTAAAATTTAAAAAAAAAAAAAGAGAGAGAGAGAGAGAGAGTGTGACATGGGATACACAAACAGAAAAAGAATAAATAAGAGTGAGAGGGTGGGGCCCATAAAGTGAAAAAATAAAAAAAAATATTATGCCCAAACCATGGTTTTGGACACTAAAATCATAGTTTGGGGTCAAAATTGATTATTTGAAAAAGTTGAGTGTTTAGATGTTTTTTTAGAAAATCTAGATTTAGATCCAAAATAACTTTTTTTAAGTGAATCCAAACACCCACTTAATCCAATTGTTTAAATTGAGGAAATATTAGGCCTCTTCCTCTTCATGAGGTGTTTCTTATGTTAATCTCTTATGGATTAATGAATTCCAATCTTTAATAAAAAAAAATTGAGAAAATGACAAAAAGAGAAAAAGACGGAAGCCCGATCCCACTTGTTATCTGCATTCCAACTTTTAAACTTGCTCCAAACAAGTGGGTCTGCAAAAGATTCTCTTTGTTTATTTTTCATTGACTTCTTCAAAGAGTGTCGTTGGTGTGGATTGCTGAGCAGAACAGAGCGACTTTCTCCTTCTCCTTCAGATCTGCTCGCCGTTGTTACGTGGATCTGTTGTTTCTTGACAAAGCTTAGATGGCAGAATCAATACATACCGAGAATCAAACGGCCTCGGCCTCTGAGACTGAGAGTGCTCAACAAATGGTGGAACTGCAGCGACCACTACTCTCATCTCAGCCTACAAATTTATCCTCCAGTTACTTCCAACAACAACAACAACACCAACACGTATGCATCCTTCCTTTACTACTCTTTCTTCCATTGTGAAGGCTTGTTTTTTTTTTTTTTTTTCCTTTACTTTATTTTTTGCTTTCAATTAATTTTTTAAGGTTGCTACGGCTCAACCTCTCAATTATTAGTTAGCCACCGTTAATCAACCTTAAACAGTTTGAGTTTTTGGAATATAGCTTCTAAACAGGTAAAAAAATAGTTTATAGACAAGCATGGTTTTCCTGCCAAATCATAGTTTTGAGAGTTTGATTTGTCTGTGGTAGTTTAACTCAAGACATGGTTAAAACTTAAAAGCTGTTTTGGGTTTCGATGGGTGTTTGGCTCCTTCACTTTTTAAAACCATAGTTTTACAAGTGTCCCAAAACACACACTTAATTATTCTGGTTGGGACTTATCTAACACATGTTTAATTCAGATTTCTAGCCTTTTGAGTTTTTTGGATAATTTATCTGGTCCTTGTAGTTTCAATTAATTTTTAATTAAGTCCCTATAATTTTTTTTCTTGTTAGGTCCTATCCCTATAGTTTTTTTCTTTTTATTAGGTCTTTATACGTTCATTTATTCTTAAATAGGAAGAATTTTTTTTCTTTTATCATGTTCTTATTATTTTACCAGATTAATTTTAATCAAGTTTATAGGTCCTTTGGATTTTATTTTATTAATTTAATTGAAATTTAAATAAATAAATAATATTAAAATATAGTTTACTAATATAAATTTAAATTAATGATTAAATATTTCAAAAAAATAATTAATATAATTAATTAGTAATTTTTAATTAATTGATTATAATTTTTTTAGAAAAATTTATAATTATACTTCAAATTTCATAATTATAAAAATAAAAATAAGAATTAAAAAATAAATAATATAAATATATTTTTAATTAAAAAATTGTGAAGAATATTAAAATAATTCATGAAAAAGAATTTTAAAATAAAAACATCACTATTATTTATTATTTCTAGAATATTAGTAATTGTAGAATAATATTATATTTTATGTTTATAGAAAAATATTATTAGAATTTATTGAGTAAATGAAAACAATAGTACATGGATGTAATTAAAAATCATGTGAAACTATAAGGATCTAATCAAAAGAAGAAAAAAATGTAAGGATGTAATTAAAAAACAAGTGAAAATATAAGGACTTGATAAATAGAAAAAACTATAGTGACCTAATTAAAAATTGGTTGAAACTATAAAGACATGCAGATGAATTATCTCTAACTATAAATATATTTGTTTTGATAATTAATGGTAAATATTTTTGTCGTCTTTTATTTTGTAATAGTCAATAGTCAATTAATCAACAATTTTCTTACAAATAAAAAAATTAAACATATTTGATAGTTAATTATTTAATCATCAAATATTTTCACCGTAAAATTAATAACCGTTAACTGATACCATGATTTTAGATCTATTCAATCGTCAAGTCTTAAGTATTAAAAAAAACAAACCCTTATTTATACTTTATAGTAGTGTTTTTCTTTCTTTCTTTTCTTCGTTATAGGTTGATGAAGATGTGACTCTAAACATTAAAGAGATGATCCAAGATTGCGGAGATGGTCGTTTGTCACCAAACTGTTGTATCTATAGAGCACCCATCAGGATCCGTGGTCTTAAAGAAGAGGCTTACACTCCTACAGCTGTTTCGATTGGTCCCTATCATTATGGTAACGAGAGGTTGCAAGAAATGGAAAGGCATAAACACATAATGTTCAAAAGATTTACTCAAAGAGCTAAGCTAAGTTTGGATGATTTGGTTGGTAGGGTAAAACATTTAGAGCCAAAAGTCCGTGCTTCTTATTCAGAGACCATTAACATTTCCAAACAAGAACTTGTGAAATTGACATTAATGGATGCTGGCTTCATCATTGAACTCTTAATCATGTGCCATGAGATAGTTGAGGTAGACAACGATGCTAAATTGTCACAGCCATGGTTAGATGATTCTATACGTCGAGATTTGCTGTTAATGGAGAATCAACTTCCATTCTTTGCTATTGAAGAGTTGTTCAACGAAGCTTTTCCCCATGACCATCGTGGTAGCCTCCCCCCATTTCTTGAGCTCGTATTTGAGTATTTTGTGTATTATAACAGACAAAACATAAAGCCTAATCCTGATGTTAAGATAAAGCATTTTACGGATCTTCTTAGATTGTTTTACTTGCCTGGAAAAATGTCTGAACGACGACCAATCTCAGAACTTGAAAGCCATGTGCTTTTATACAGTGCGAATGCGTTGCAAGAAGCAGGCATAAAGTTAAAGGCTAGTACTAGGAAGTGCTTATTAGACTTGAAATTTTCAGGACATAATATTCTTGAAATCCCACAACTTTTGGTGGAGAATGGCATTGAAATGTTGTTCCGTAATATGATAGCATTTGAACAGTGTCATTATCCTTCTGTTTCTTACATTATTGATTATGCTATTGTATTGGATTGTCTCATAGAAACACATAAAGATGTGGATCTCCTCGTTCACAAGAAAATAGTCCACAACTATGGCTTTGAGAGCTATAATGTTGCTTCATTATTTGATGGTCTTACGGAGAATGTCAATCAACCGACTTTCAATTCTGGATACCTTGATATTTTTCAAAGGTTGAATGGCTATTGTCAAGATCCTTGGCGTCAGATGAAGGTAACTCTAAAGCATGATTATTGTCGTACACCTTGGCAAATTCTTGCTTCTATTGCTGCAATTCTGCTCCTCTTTCTCACCGTTGTTCAGACCATATTTTCTATCCTTCAAGTAGTGAAGTAGATTCACAGCTTTGTATGATAATGTTAACATTTGATATTGTGTCCTCTGACTTTGTTACTATCGGATAGTGTACTCATAACCAGTGAAGCAATTCCTTGTCTCAGCTTTGTTAACAAGAAAAAAAAAAAAAAAAAAGGCATCTAGCAGCCATACAAGTGTAGTTCTCCTCCTTATTCCATGTTTAGTTTAAAAATTGGTCCACTGAAAAATTTATAAGTAGCAAATATAATTGGGAGAATTGCTGATAAGTACTTTTTTGGCAAATTAATTGCTGAATGCTACCATTGCACATAACGGAAGATGTTTTACACATAACGGAAGATTGCTTGCACATTTATACGGAAGACTTTTGCACACACGGAAAATGATTTGCACAAAACGGAAGATCGCTTGCACACACGGAAGATCCCTTACACGCTTGGTAGCAATCAGCAATTAATTTGCTTCCAAAGTATTTTTCAGCAATTCTCCCAATATAATTTTGTTGAATTAAGTACATTCACACTTGAATATCCTACCAAATATGATTAGCACACATCATTTTGTTGAAGTATTAACAACTCCATCACTAAGTGAAGCTTTAATTTTATACTACCTCCGGTCTTAAATATAGGACTACAAACTATGTCCTATATTTAGGACCGGAGGAAGTATAATTTACTATACTTTCCACTCAAACTCAAATGATTTATACCATTAATTGTATGAGTTGTGCAATTAATTTCACTTTTCAAACTAACGTCAAAATACTTTTCTTAACAACATTACTTGTTGCATTTGAAAAAAAAAAAAAAAAAACAGAATATTACTTTGTTGCGATGTGAAAATAAAAGAACTTCAGGTTGTAAGATTGCAAAGTGATGTATGCCTTCTAAAATTATTAGCTTAATTTTGACCATTGTATCGTACTAGCCACTGTAAAAGAACTTCAGTTTCGGTGCTTATTGGAACGATATACCTGAATATGCTCCGAACGGTGCTAATTTTTCGTGCCAACGCCATTAGCCATTTTTAGAGGTTCATTTAATTAGTTTTTAGTTATAAAAAATGTCTAATTTGTCAGATATACTATAAAAAAAAAAAAAAAAAAAAAAAACTCACACACACTCAGTGTTCGTCATTGCTTTTTATTTTGCTTACGTAATTGCCGATCGCCTTCTAAATCAAATTTGATAGGTGGGAGATGATGTGTTGGTTGACAAATATCATAACTTTGATCCGGGTAAAGTGGGCAAGTTTTGAAATTGAATTAGTGATGTTCATATATCTTGATTCGAGTTAAATGTTTTTAATGGGTTTCAAAAAAAAAAAAATTTAATAATTTGATTGGTCAGTCATTGGTAACCACGTCTTTCCCTTTTCAAGGCAATATATTCATCCTCTCCCTCTTAAGAATTCAATGTATTTATTATTTTTTTATTATAGAAGAGGAATACCCCCAGACTCCTCCAGGGGAATCGGACAAACGGAGATTACGAGTTTTTTGAGAGTCGAGATTATTGGTTTTAAGAAGAGTTCGGAGACTCCTCTTATCAGTATTTGTACTTATTCAAACTCACATTTAATTGTACATTAGGACGTTTATAATCTTGAGTTATGTGAGACTTTTTCCTTTAACACACTCACACACAATATTTACAATAATTCCCCACATGAGTCAAAGGAAGCTCGTCGCCCCATCAGCTAAGTTACATATATGGATATAATTATTGTATTTGGTTATCCTTTGAACTTAAAATCAAACCTAGATTGATTATAAACGCTGGTAGTCCTATGAACTTAAAACCAACATTTCTTAGATGTATACTAGAGGCATTAAGAGTCAGATCATACCCTCACATTTTTCGCTGTTAGTGTGTTTTTGCACGTTAAAACAGCCATATGCTTGTCCTAGTATTTAATGAATTAATGCTCTAGAAATTTCACCACGATCTTATAGGAGCGGCCTCACTCTTCATTCGTATAGGTGATTCCATGAAATGTACCTGCAATGAGCACACCATCCCGTAGGAATATAAAATCATTAAGAGTTTTTGCTCAGTCTTACCAAAATGCATTCTAGCACTTTCTCTTGCCATGGGAAGGGATTGATGATTTATTTAGTGTTAGCAGAACTAACAAACGATTTGTTCTTACCTATTGAACCTCCTTCATGAGATCAACAATCATAGAGGTTGGGTTGCCAATGCTGTAAATTTTGTATTGACTTTAGTCCCATTCCCCTCGGCTAATTGAATTCTTCTAGGGTTTTTTTAATGAATTCGTAGGTCAATTCTTTGAACTCACAAAATTGATTGAGATAACTCTACAATTTTTAAGCTAACTTATTCACATAATATCTCAAACGATTTTCACTTACATCATTGCTCTTTCTACAATGCCTGTTACTATTTAGCAATCACAACTCGTCAACCTAAAATGTTGGTTTTACACCCAAAATTTTTTCTAAGAGGTTTTCAACAACTTAGCCTCCAATTTCAACCAATTCCAGAGTAACAAACTTTAACTCACATAATACTTTATTTTGGCTACTAGTGAATTTTCTCATACAAACTGAAATTCAATTGAACATCTATGTATCTCAATACAACAAGAATCCATTGTATATGATATATATACCAACATTTATGGTACTCCTCAAATCTTTTATTTCTGCATATCTATATATATATGCCCAATCTCCATATACATAAGCTATATTACAAGGATTAATGTCTATCAATTAATGCAACAAATTCTCAAAAAATTTGTGCATATCCAGATTAAGCAGCAAAACCACTTCAAACCGTGTTAAAATAATAATTCACAAACATATTCTTAAACCAAGATAATTATATAGCATCAAACTATGAAAATCTCACATTTATCTACTATAGATAAATATTTAAATTTTCATACCACATAATGCTTGTTTCAACCAATACAAAAAATTTGATAATTTATAAAATTTGCTCTTGGCAGCAAATGACAAAGCCTCCACATAATTGATTTTAAATCACAACTTGACTTTATTAAGTGAGGCTAATAGTAAGTTTGCAACTTTAAAAAGAAGCATATTTTATGCCTGTTCGCTCCTCTGATAAACTTACAGATGTCTTTACAAAACCATTGCATCCTACCAAGTTTCATGATTTGATTTTCAAGCTAGGCATGAAAAATATACATGCTCTAACTTGCGAAGGGTTGTCAAGTATAGTGTAACACATTTGTTATATTTGTTATTAAGTTATCATTATGTTATTATTCTGTTATGATATAAATTGTGTAACCATGCTTGGATACAATATGTGTATAAATAACTGTGATACAGTAATAAAATATAACATTCATTTTTCCCTCACTCACATTGAGTAACAAAAGGATATACATAGGCCTCTTTCGTTGAAGTTTAATCAAACCCGCCGACCACTTATTTAATAGATGATAGTTCATGCCGTGGCTCAGTGGGTAATATTTATTCTGAAAGCCCATAAAATTTAGTGTGCGTGTGTGTATATATTAGCAAGAGAAATCTATAACATCCATTTTTTATAATTATTTTGTAAACTATATAACCAATATTTTTTCCATAAATCACACGTCATTATATCCTTCAAGGTTCAAACTCACAATCTCACAAATATTAAGGTCTGGTATCAGTTAGGCTACAAGGCCCCAACAATTCAAGCCTATACCACAAGTATATCTTACAGCTAGGCTTCTTCTTAATTAACAGCCAATGCGCGTACGTCCAGAAACATACATGATTAAGATAAATTACAAAAATGTCATTTCATGGAGGGAACCGGTGGAGAATGGCCAAAATGAGAGAGAAACAGAGTGTGAGAAACAACGTGCACCATGATCAAACTGCTAAGGGCGGGACAAATTCCGGTGGAGAAGATGGGAAGACTAAGGAAGAAGATGACCTATTGGGTAAGAACATTAATAAGATGCATGCATCTGAACCAGTGAAAGAGGGAAGCTCTATTGGGGGTCAGGGACGACAACAAAGTGATGTGCTGATGATGGATGTTTCACAGAAGGAAAGTCAGAATGTAGTAAACCAGACGCAGAACAAAAAAATGCCGACTAGAAACCAAATTTCATATAAATCGAAACTATTGGGCCTGGAGGACAACAATTATGACAGGAGTTTTGAGGAGCAGATGGACGAATGGTTTAAGGAGGAGAAAGAGCTAGCTCCAACATTGACAGAGGCTGAAAGGGAGAAGATTGGTTCAATTCCTTCGTTGAATATTTTTGATGAGAAGCTAAAGGAATTATGTAAACCTTGGAGGAATGCCCTTGTATTGACAGTTCTGGGGAAGAAAGTGAACTTACATATGATGCGAGATAGGGTTAAATGGCTTCTAAGGTCTGATAATTTTGAGCTTATTGATCTGCCTAACAACTACTTTGTGTTTAGGACAACTGAGCAACCTTTAAGTTCCAGACTTATCTTTGACAGGCCATGGCTAATACAGGGCCACTATCTCACTGTACAGAGGTGGAGCCCTAACTTTAACCCTTATTGCAACAAGGTGAGAAAGGTAGCAGTTTGGATTAGGGTACCTACTTTACCAATGCATATCTACTCAGAGGATTGTATGTTCGAAATTGGTAATCTAGTGGGGAAGACACTCAAAGTTGACATGAATACACTAGCCAGGCAAGAAAATAACAACCAGATTGTTGAAAGGGGGAAATTTGCAAGGGTAAGCGTGGAGGTTGATTTGAATAAGAAACTGCAGTCCAAATTTATACTTCGAAATCATATATATACAATTGAATATGAAGGGCTCAATGTAATTTGCTTTAAGTGTGGTTTATATGGCCATACCACGGAAACTTGCCCACTGAATCAGGAAATACAAGCGATGGTCACGGAAGGTGCTCCGTCAGAGAAATCTCCGGTGACTGAGAACGAAGGCTGTAGGGAGGAGAAACACCCACTAGTATCCGTACCCGGTGTCTCAATGGTGGAAGAGTACGGAGACTGGATACACGCCAAGTCTAAGACTAGATCTCGCAATTAGAGCGCCGAGTTGGTCAGGAAAAGTCAGACGAGAACAGCACAGGCGGTCCGATCAAGTGGAAGAGAGGGAGAGAAAGCGATGGGCTCGAGATTCAGTGCTTTGCAACGGCTAGATTCAGAAACCAAATCGCCGGAAATCCTGAAAATTAATAGGAGAAAGGAGGTAGATATGCAGTGGAGGAGGAAGGAAACTGTCAATCAATCCGTTAAGGAAGGCGAGGTGAAGAAGACTCAGCGTATAGGCAGCCTCATCTCGATGTTTGAGAATGGTGAGCCGAGTGGTACGAAGATGGTGACAGATGTGATTGAGGAGGTGGAGAAATCGAAGGAGGTGGAGAAATCGAAGGAGGTGAAGAAGAAAGGGATACGGGTGGGTCTCGAAGCTCGATCTGATAATATGAAGGGCAACCTAAAGGTTGACGTCAGCACCAGGAACAGGAAAGGCAAAGGAATAAGAGGAGATAATGATGTTGGGCCCGCTGTGAACACGGATCGGACGACTGGACCGAGGGGTGTTGAACAGAATGGGCCAAGGTTTTTTGTGAAGGAAGGTAAACAAAAAGCAATCACTTGTGGGCCTAAAATTGCAAAGCCCACATTCAAGAAGAAGCAGGCCGGGAGGAATCATAGTCTTGTCTTTGGGTCCATTGCTGTTAATGACAAAACCAAACTGAATAAAGTCTTTAAGGAAATGCAAACAGATGATGGCCCACTCGAAATACATTACACAGCAGCTATTCCTTCACCTGAGATTAATGTGGAAAGTGAGAATCTCGGTAGGATTAATAAAGAGATCATATATGAGCCAACAGGAACAATGGGAAATATGCCTGTGTTCGAGCAGACTATTACCTCTGTGGAACCGATGGGGTTGGTGGCAGAAACTAATAATAACCAAAACGGTGGAGGAAATATTATTAGTGCAGGAGGGGAAGTCATAGAGCTGTCTGATTCTGGGCAATAGCAAGGAGGCCAGGTATGCGTTTATTATTTTCTAATTTAAGTTAATTATGATTGCTCCAAATATTTTATCCTGGAACTGTAGAGGTGCTGCCTCGAAATCTTTTTCTGGTAGAATTAGAGACCTGTTAAAAGGGAAGGATGTTCATGTCCTCATCCTGAGTGAAACTCGTGTCAGTGGTGCTAAAGCCGATAGAATTATTAGAAATCTTGGTTTCAATACGTGGATTAGATTGGAAGCTACTGGTTATGCTGGAGGTATATGGGTTTTATGGAATGTGGAGGATACCTCAATTCAGTATATCTCTACCTCTACCCAAGTTATTCATGTTAAAGTGAACTTTTCAAAAGATTCGAATCCGTTTATCTTGTCATGTGTGTATGCTGAACCTACTAGAACTCTTCGTCAAGGGCCTTGGAGTGAGTTGATAAATTTTAGTGAAAATATGAACCTTCCGTGGATTGTGATGGGTGATTTTAACGCTTATCTCTATAGGGAGAATAAAGTTGGGGGCTCGATTCCTAATGCCAGATCCATGAGGCAATTTGAGGACTGTATTTTACAATCGCAGCTCATTGCCATTGATACTGTGGGCGATAAATTCACTTGGGAACGTGGTTTGTTAAAAGAGAAGCTTGATTGGGCTTTTATGAACTCCCAGTGGAATCATTTATTCCCTATTTCCAAGGTGCATCACATGAGTAAGTTTGGGTCTGACCATCGGCCAATTTTACTTAGAGCTGTGCCTGCATCGGGTTTTTATAGGAAGAATCATCCCTTTCGGTGCCAGGCTGCTTGGTTTTTAGAAGATGATTTTGGTGAAATAGTAAAGCAATCTTGGAGATCGGGTCATTGGAGGGAAAAAATTAGTAAATTCACTAAGGAAGCTAGCGATTGGAATAGAAGCAGGTTGGGAAACTTGAACGCTAAGAAGGGAAGAATTTTTCAAAGAATACAGGGGATTGAAAGAGCTAGAGCGAGACGGGATAGTCAGTATCTTGTGCAAGCGGAAAACGAGCTATGGAAGGATTATAATAAGGTGCTTGCTCAGGAAGAGCTCCTATGGTACCAGAAATCCCGGTGCAACTGGCTGAAATGGGGGGATAAAAATAGTAAATTCTTCCATACTAATGCAATCATCCGGAGAAGGAAGAATAGAATTGATGGCCTGAAGCTAAGTGAGGGAGAATGGCTGTTCGATCAAAATGGGCTGAAAAAGTTGGCTGTTGATTATTATAAGCAGTTGTTCCAAAGTGAGATGACTACTTCAAGCTCCCTTGTAACTTGCAATCAATTTCCCCAACTTACCAACCAGGAGAGTCATAGCTTAGTGAAACATGTGTCTATAGAAGAGATCAAAGAAGCAACTTTTGACTTGGGGGCTCTCAAGGCTCCTGGCCCGAATGGCATTCACGTAGTGTTCTATCAGGAATATTGGCCGATTGTGGGAGACCATATCATCGATCTGGTGACCAACGTCTTCGACAATCCTACTCAAATAACGGAAATTAATGATACAAATATTGTGTTAATTCCAAAAATGGACAATCATGAAACGATTATGGACTTCAGACCTATATCTCTGTGCAATGTTAGCTATAAGATCATTACAAAAATTCTGAGTCGTCGGCTGAGGGAATCAATTGATAAACTGGTTGGGAATCATCAATGTAGCTTTATTCGGGGGCGGCAAAGTAGCGACAACATTATCATTGCCCAGGAAGTGATACATTCTATGAGGAAGAAATGTGGTAAGAACGGGTGGATGGCGGTGAAGGTAGATCTTGAAAAGGCTTATGACCGGTTAGAATGGCCATTTATATATGATACTCTCAGAGCTGTGGGTATTCAAGGGAAGATATGTGAAGTCATAATGAATTGTATTTCGAGCCCTCAATTTCAGGTGTTGTGGAATGGTGAACCCACTGATACGTTCACTTCCTCCCGTGGAATTAGACAGGGGGACCCTATTTCGCCTTACATCTTTATGTTGTGTATGGAACGTCTTAGCCACATCATTCTGGATGCCATTGGAGATGGGTCTTGGAAACCAATTAAGCTAAGCAGGGAGGGGCCTAGCATTTCTCATCGTTTCTTTGCAGACGACCTTATCTTATTTGGAGAGGCTTCGGAGAGACAGGCTGAGGTTATGTTAAAGTGTTTGCAAATCTTTTGTGATGCTTCGGATCAAAAAATGAACAAGAATAAGACGAGGGTTTGTTTCTCTAACAAAGTCCACTTCTCTAGAGCCCATAACTTGAGCCAGAGCATGGGTGTGCGATTGACTGGGGATTTAGGTAAATATCTTGGTATCCCTCTTCTTCACAACCGTGCCTCTAAAGTTACATATGCTCCCCTATTAGAGAAGACTCAAAAGAAGTTATCGGGCTGGAAGAGGGGATGCTTAAATTTGGCAGGTAGAGTTACTCTTATTAGAGCGGTTTTATCTGCTCTTCCTTCCTACCATATGCAGACGATGCTTATTCCTAAGGGAGTTCTAGGGGAATTGGAGAAGAAAAGCAGGAGTTTCTTATGGGGAGATCTGGAGGATCAGAGAAAACTCCATCTGGTTTCTTAGGATCAGGTTACTGAAGACAGGAGGAATGGGGGCCTTGGCATTCGTGATTTAAAAAAGCAGAATGAAGCTTTTATCATGAAGCTTTGTTGGTTTCTTCTGGAGAATAAGCACAGCTTATGGGTTAAAATTCTCAAGGCTAAATATAAATGGGATTTATATAATAGACCTGTTTTGAAAAGAAATGCTTCATCGACATGGCGGGCTATATGTACTATCTGGGAGAAATTTCATAAAGGTGTTGGGGTGAAAGTTGGAAATGGTAATTCGGCTTCCTTCTGGTATGACAATTGGTCGGAGATTAATAGGCCTCTGATTGAAATGGTTCCGGGGTTTGAAGCTTTTGTGGATGCAGAGGAGACAATTCATGACTATGTTAATCCTTGGGGTGATTGGGACATAGAAAAGCTCGGGAGATGGTTTCAGCCTCACACCATTGAGCGAATTATATGTGCTCATCCCCCCAGTGAGCAGAGAGGAGAGGATAAATTTATCTGGAAACCTTCTTCTGACGGTTGTTTTTCTGTTAGTTCTGCGTATCGTTTTCTTTGTGCAGGTTTGCAGAATTCCCAGGATCCACTGTGGAGGAGGATTTGGAGATGGGCCGTGCCTGAGAAAATCAAGTCGTTTATGTGGCTGGTAGCGCACGGGAAAGCTCATACTGCGCAGCTCAGAGTCCAAAGAGGATTAGCAGATCAAGCGGGATGTCCTTTTAATTGTAGCCATGATGAGGACACTATGCATCTTCTTAGGGATTGTGTCAACGCACGGGAAAGGTGGATTTCCGTAATTAACCCGGTGTACTGGAACACTTTTAATGCATTACAGGGAAAGGAATGGATTCAATGGAACCTCAGAATAGATATTGGAAGAGACTTTACTAAGAAGATCAGTTGGGCAACTTTATTCGGATATGTTTGTTGGGACATTTGGGTGAACCGATGTAATCATTTGTTTGGGGATGAATCAGAAATGATAAATCACAATGCAAATTCTAGTCTATTCAGAGCAGCCTAGGATTTGAACTTATCGTCTAGGTGTTCGTTCTATGGGAAGCCACATTTTCAACAAAAAGGTGAGAATGCAAGAAGAAATGGAGGCTTTACTTTGGAGACGGATGGATCGGTGCTGGAGTCAGGTCAGAGTGCTTGTGCTGGAGTTATCAAGGGAGAAGATGGTCAATGGATATGTGGTTACATGTGTAAGCTATCTCAAGTGCCTCCGGTTGTGGCAGAAGTTATTGCTATCACTCAGGGGCTTCAGATTTGCTGGCAAAGAAAGTATGATAGAGTTTCTATTCTTACGGATTGTATTCAGGCAATTTCTCTTCTCATAAAGGGTTGTGATAGCAACCACCCCTTTAGAGATGTTATTGAGGATGCAAAACTGTGGATGATCAAAGACTGGCAGGTTTTCATTAACCATGTTTACAGGGAACAGAATACATTGGCTGATCACTTAGCGCATTTAGCTCACGATATTCCAGGGAATTTTGTGCTCCTTGATCACCCACCACCTTCCTTTGGTGAGGCGGTCGGTGATGAGGGATGATAGTTTATTGGATTTTTCCATTGTTTTTGTAATGACCTGGTTCTAGGTTGTTTGTCTATCAGTATTGTAATAAAAAAAAAATGTCATTTCATGAAAGTATATATATTCGCTGTTACCATACTCATTTTTAAATAGCCAAATTAAAAATCATTTATATATAGCAAGTGGGTCAATATAGACGGTTTCTTTCCTCTTTTAACCCTGGCAAAGAAGTGGAATAATACAGATAACAAGTGGGACTACAGAAAGTTCCCTTTATTTGTTTTTAATGGCTTTACTTATTATAGCCTTCTTCAACAAATAAGAATGGCAGAAGCAATAGATAGTGAGATTCACAGTGAGAATATGCCTAATAATGACATGAATCAACAAACAGACTTCGCCTCTGAGACTGAGACTGCTAAACAACATATATGGTGGAGCTGCAACCACTTCCCTCATCGTCTCAGCCTTCAGATCCATCGTCTTCCAATATCTTGCCAAAACAACAACACGAACGTATATATGCTATTTCTTCAATTGTGAAGCTTTTTCTTATTTTCCTTACTTTCTTTATGCTTACAGTTTTCAAGGTTTCTTCGTGTTTAATATATACCTCCATTATTAGACCTTTTTTTGTTATTTTGTTTCACTTTCAAAGACACTTGTCAGCTGATTGCAACCATGCATCCAGCGCTTTTCATTCGTCATGCCTTTTCTTAATTTCGTTTCATTCTCGCACCTTGCAAGATTGTAGCCTTAACAAATAAAACAAATCAAAGAACTAATCGCTGCATCACTCTTATTTAGGAGGTACCGTTTAGTACGATTAAGAAAAATCTCTGAAATATTTTTCTTTGAAAAAGCATGAAAAGTGGATCATTTTTTTTGCCCATAATATATGAAGATATCACTTGTTTTATAAAGAATCTAACGATAAAAAGAAATAAGAAAAAGCATTTGGGAAGTTGAAAAAATTTGAGGGGCATTTAGAAATAGAGCACTCATCTGTGTGTATGTCTTGCATATATCTGTGTGTATGTCTTGCATATATTCTAAATCAAATCTCATAGGTAGAAGATGACGAGGTGACTATAGACATGAAAGAAATAATTCAAGAGATTGTGGAGATGGTGTTTTGTTATCAGAGTGTTGTACCAACATGGTGCCCCTTACACTCCGTCATCTTAATGAAGAGGCTTACACTGCAAGACTTGTTTCGATTGGCTCCTTTCATTTTGGTGATGAAAGGCCGCAAGACATGGAAAGGCATAAACAAATAATGTTCAAAAGATTTACTCAAAGTTCGTGCTTCTTATTCAAGGACCATTAACCTTACTGAACATGAGCTTGTGAAACTGATATTAACGGATGCTGACTTCATCATTGAACTATTCACCATGTACTATGAGTGGCATGAGATACGCAATGATGCTAAATTTTCACAGACATGGCTACGGATTTCTATGCATAAAGATTTGCTTTTACTTGAGAATCAACTTCCATTCTTTGTTATTGAAGAGTTGTTCAATAAAGCTTTTCCCCAAAACCATGACAGTACTAGTCATCCTTCATTTCTTGAGCTTGCGTATGAGTATTTTGGGTATTATAACACACAAGAATTAGAGTCTGATCTTGACGTTGAAGATAAAATACTTTACAGATCTTCTTAGATTATTTTACGTCCAAGAAAAAATGACTCAACAGCATTTTTTCTCAAATGAAGTTGCACTCCATATTCTTTCATACAATGTGAATGCATTGCAAGAAGCAGGCGTAAAGTTGAAGGCTAGTGAGAGCAAGTAATTATTAGACTTGAAATTTTCAGGACATACTCTTGAAATTCCAAAAATTCAGGTGGATGATACCACTAAACTTTTGTTTGGTAATATGATAGCATTAGAACATTGTCATTATCCTGTTGATGGTTACATTACTAACCACGCTCTTGCATTGGATTTGCTAATTAATTATTTAGGTGATACCAATAATGTTGCTTTGTTATTTAATAGTCTTTCAGAACATGGCATTCAGTCAACTGTCAGTTCTGAATACCTTGATATCTGCAAAAGGTTGAATGATTATTGTGAAGATCCTTGGCACAAAATGAAGGCAACTCTAAGACGTGATTATTGCAGCACTCCTTGTCAAATTGTTGCTTCTATTACTTCAATTGTACTCCTCTTTCTCACCGTTGTGCAAACCATATTTTCTATCCTACAAGTAGTTATGTAAATTCACAGCTTTTGTATAATTAATTAATGTTGGAATTTAATTGTGTGTAGGTGTTGTCTGATTTTGTTATGACAGGGCAATGCAATCGTAATTTTTGTGATACCGGGTTTTGTTCACAACAAATATTGCACCTTGGAGCCACAGAAATGTAGTTCTGCTCCTTATTTCAAAATGAATTTCAAAAACTAATGCTACTGGATGGTGCTTTCATCATTGAACTCTTCTGGAGCCTTTATGATTGGTTGTTTAGTGATACGACAAAGGCGGATGCCATATTGCGACAGCCAAAGTTGCTTAGTGATACAAGGAGGGATTTGCTTTTACTCGAAAATCAGCTTCCATTCTTTTTTCTTGATTATTTATACAAACCAGCATTTCCTGCTGGCCTTGTTGAAGCCCGTCCCTATATTGTGCTCTCATATCAGTTCTTTGACTCTTTGAACGTCCAACGCTTGGTGCCTAATTCTGATGATGTTCGGTTAAATCACTTCACGGATCTTCTTAGATTGTTTTACTTACCAAAACCGTTAACTCCAAGCGAATCACTCAGACGGCCCGGAAATGACATTCTGTTATATAGTGCAAAACAGTTGGCAGAAGTTGACGTAAGGTTCAGGGAAAGCATGCGAGAATCAAGCTTTCAAACGATGTTCTTGAGGTGCCAAGGATTTTTGTGGACAATAACACTGCTATATTGTTTCCCAATATGGTAACTTTTGAGTAGTGTCACTATTCTTATGAACATTACCTTTCCGATTATGCCATGTTATTGGATTGCCTAATCAACTCACACGAAGATGTTAGGAATGGTATAATCCGCAATTCTTTAGGTGATCCCTCTGATGTTGTTAGAATATTTGATGGTCTTTCAGCTAGCCTTACTCTAAGGAATTTCAATTCTGATGATTCTAGGATTTGCAGAGTTTTAAATCACATGGGTAGTGATCCTTGGCGCCAGATTAAGTTAGTTGTGAAACGCCAATATCTTCGTTCTATCACTGGATTTCTACTCAACAATATTCTCACTCTTATTCAGACCATAATCGCTATCCGTCAAGCACTGTAATATTATATAATTCGAGTGTTCTGTTTTCCAACTTTGTCTTATTATATTGTATGATACGAAGGACTCTGATATCCAAATATTGTTGGAACCAGAAGCTGCACTACGCAGCCACAGATCATCAGTATGTCTATCTCAACCATATATGTTTTCATTTTCATTGCTTCATCAAGTAACTCCGCTTTACACAGATCATCAATAATCACATTATAAGTCACTTTAGTTGGCCTGCAACCTCTATCTACCATTTCGTTGAGGACCCTTTTCCCCTCACAAGTGTTAGCAGACTTGAAGTGAGCGTTAATTATAGATGTGTAAGTGTAAGCATCAAATGGCATATTCATAGAGGACATTTTATCACAAACTTTCCAAAACAAATCTAATTTGCGCACCTTTAACAAGTCACTCAATAACGAGTTGGTAGTTAACAAACGAGGCACAAACTTCATCCTTTCAGACTCCAGAAGCACACGAGAAGCTTCATCCAACAAACCCAGTTTCCTGTAACTATCAATTAACATTTCAAAAACCACTGAATCAGGCCTCTGATTAGTTGCCTCCCGATAACAAATATCAATAGAACCCAGAACATCGAATGGGGGCTTTAAATTACGTGCCATACGACCAACTATGTCAGAAGAAGGGCCATACAACTTCGAATCACAGAGAGCAACAACAAGAATACACAGGTATCTAAATCTCGAAGTGTACCCATTTTTTGTTCGGACCAATGGAAGAAAGTGAGAAGACGCCGAGGGTCACCCATACGATTTTGGTGTATGACGGATCGGATTAAGTCCGGATTTAGCTCGGAGAGGATGCTTGGGGAATCCATATGAAGGTGCCAATTGTCGCGGCTGAGAATGTTGGTGATTTCCTGCACTGTGTCTTGGGTCGGTGCAGTGCTATAGTACACTGCTTGGTGAGAAGATCGCGATTCGTACGTAAAAATCTCCCCATTTTGCTCTTCGAATAGATGAATTGATTAAACTCTAACTAGCTATGAACGATGTGATAGCACCAGGAATGAACCGACCGGTCGGAAATTCTTTTCACTGTGAACGCCTTCAGTTGCTCCCGCCAATTGTGTTCAATTGGCCGGTCGGAGAAAATGGACCTAGGATGAAGAACAAGAGTATAAATGAACACAGAGAGGGAACATGTGGCTAGAGGGAAAGGCAGCAGAGAAGAGAGGCGGACGTGCAATTCGAAACTTCGAATTCGAGAGCGTCTGAAGAACGAGAGGCAGGGGCAGCACTGCTGGTACGGCGGAGGCGGGGACCGTCGAAGAAGAGGGCGAAGCCGCAACTCTTGAGGGTGGTTTGTCTGAGTGAATCGGCATCTCTGGGCTTCCTAAGCTTATGTTTTGACTTTTGACAGTTTAAAACGTTAAAAAGAAATAGAGAAAATCCCTAAAAAAAAAAAATTAAAATACCGGTGCTTTTACGAAAGGAAAAATCCCAGATGGAGAACTTTAAAATTAAAAATATTAAAAGACAGATGTTTTTACTATTCATAACATCATATAGAACTATCAATAATGGCCGGTTTAATCCTAAAAGAATAGATGGGCTCAGGCTTAAAAAGATTGTATTTAAAAAGTTCGCATACTTAAAATTTATCAATTTTTTGAAACTCAGCCCCCGAATAATGAATATGAGGGCTCATGGCTAACACATGGTCTTTAAAATATTCTTTTTAAAAATTTTATTTTTTTATTTTAAAATATCTAAAAATAAGAA
Source organism: Inga laurina (assembly GCA_963855925.1). NCBI lineage: Eukaryota > Viridiplantae > Streptophyta > Magnoliopsida > Fabales > Fabaceae > Inga > Inga laurina. The sequence goes on along the minus strand of OY979706.1, from coordinate 4,917,739 downwards.
AATAAGTTTTATAAAGTTTCTAATTCAATAAATTATAAATATTAGTAAAATAAAGTGTTCAAACTTATATAACTAAACCATATTAAATAATTGTCAGCAGCATTGATATTAATAAACTATTGCCCTAATTTTAGAAGAACTATAAAACTAAAAATAAGATAAATCATATACCAAAAAGACTAAAGAAAAGTAAAAACGAAGCTACTTGTCTTCATCTTCGTCAAGAAACAAAAGAATTGTTTTGATCTGTAATTACCACACAATATTTATATAAGAATTAAGTTGTACATATTTTAAAGTCTAAAATCAAAGAGTGGGAGGGGAAGGATGGAAAATGATAGGAAGCAAAACTTTGATATTCATGTTCACTTTAAACTTCTCATGAATTTATAATCGATTTATCCTCTTTTATCACTTAAGCATAAATCTGTCTAGATATTTTTCTCACCTTACTGCTTTCCAAATTTTTGAACCACATAAATGGCAATAATGGAAAAAGTCAACAGGTAGATATCAATAATAAAATAATTAAAATATTTATCTTCTACTCCTGCATCAATAAATAATATTTAATAAAAAAAATATCGCAAGTTTAAACGGACTTAAAAGGGTCAACCCGACCCGTTTTGACAACTCTAATATCAAAAAAGTATTAGATCTAGTTGATCTTTTTCTAAAATAAAGAAATAGTACAAATTCCTTTACATATATTTTTTTAAAAAGATGATATTACCCCCGATTGTTGCCGGTCATTGTCCCTACCACCGCCAAAGCTATTGTGGCGGCTTGCCGCCAACGGGAATAACTATTTGACAAAATGGTGGGGGTGGGTTTTGAATCCCTATCTCACCACTTGTTTGCCAAAAATATTGGTGGTTATTAGGCACTAAGATTTTTAAATATATATATTATGCAAATAAATAAATAAATATATATATATATATATATATATAATCAATTCTTTATCTTTGACTTAAACTTATTCACAAATTTTGTTAAGAAATTTATCACATTTCAATAGTAATTGACAATTTTCATTTACCAGATAAATTTATGCCATTACATTATTCACAAGTTTCATTGAATACTCAATTTCATAAGCATTAAGCGGCATGGCAAGAATGCAAGTGAATCATTCGAAGTATAAAATAAAACAACTAGCATCCAGAAAATAGTAAGGAAAAGCAAAACAGTAAGACTTTTAGAAAGAATATATTTGTTGTGTAGATTCAAGGAAAGTCATAATCCCAAAATGCATGATGAACAATTCGTGCAAGTTATAGGGCAAAATGATATATCCATTTCAAAGAAGAAAATAAAACATCCTAAATACCATTTCTTAATATAAGATACAGTGGACGTTTTTTAGAAAAATTAAAAAACTTAAATAAGTTACAACCGTATCATATATTTTTATATAATTATATTATTTATCAGTTTATAAGTTAAGCAAATTAGTTTAGAGAAAAATAATAAATATAAATATTTTAAGGTAGTATAATTAGCTTTTTTAATCTCTCCAAAAAATCAATTGAATCTTATATTTATGACCGGAGATAGTAAATATATTTCAATCACTCAATCAGGGTTTTTAAACCCGGACCGGACCGGCCAGTCCAGCCCGGGAACCGGCCGGTAAACCGGTCCGGTCCGGGTTGGTATTTTAAAAAAAAAAAAATTAAATTTTTCCTTTAGAATTTCATACTATAAGTCTAAAATTTTCAATTTCTTACCGGTTTAGCTCCGGTTTGGTCCCGATCTAACCCACTGACTCTTAACCCAGTACCCCAACCGGTTCAATGACCAGTCCGAATTTTAATACCTTGCACTCAATACATTCATTTTGAGACGTATCTCCCCCAAAGAATGAGGACGTCTTTTTTTTTTTTTTGGCCCACAAAAAAACGAATGAGGACATCAAGTTTGGAAGAATTTACAATATGAGAGCGGTAAAGTCTAGGCATATAATTTGTTTTGTGTGTATTGGTCCGATCCTATATTCATTGATCAGGTCAATTAATTCAATTTTTTTTAAGAATATACTAATTTATTATAATTGTGTTCATCAATGATATTTCAGTTTAAATCACATGAAATTTCATAAGATTTTCCCCATTCATAAATACAAACATCACACAAATGTACCCAGCCTTGATATTTCCGCTGAAATTATTGCCAAAAAAAAAAAAGGGATCCATTGGCAGATTTTTCCTTTGAATTACTACTTTTTTACTTCCCGTCTACTGGTAATACTTCAATCAAATAATGAGGCAAAAAATAAATAAATAAAAAATACATGTTCGATTTTAATTTTCGTCATTGTGAAAAGGCCATGAATCTGGCCGTTTTTTTTTTTTTTTTTAGCAAACATGAATCTGGCATTTGACTTTGAAGATTTGAACGAAGATCAAGTCCCAATTGCCCTTCAAATGCTTCATTTTTTGTTGCACTCTCATTCCCATTTTCAAAGTTCAAACTCTTCCTTCTTTCGCTTTGGTTTAAGGCCAATCATTGACTAAGTATTAGTATTTCATAAAGTAAATTATAACCTCATCTTCACCAGTTGAAAAAAAAAATTATAGAACGGATGGATAAAAAAAATTAAAGACATATTAACAATTTGAAAAAAATATATAACATATTAATATTATCATTTTTTAAAAGATCATACTTACATCAAGTTTTTTATATCCATTATATCAAGTTTTTCAATCATATATGACGAGTGTCACCTTTTTTTTTTTTTTTCATAACGCTTATAGTTAAATGATAATAATTCAAAAATATGATATATAGTTATATGTGATTGAAAAATTTGATAAAATAGGTGTAAAAAACTTGATATAAATATTTTCAAAATAAAATATGTGACAACATATAGTCATATGCCATACATAACATGATTTTTAATTTGTTTCCCGTCATATGATTTTTAATTTAATGATTACGTAATTATTAACATATATAATCATCAAATAAACTCATTGAAAAATTAAAATGAGTATTGAATATTTTGAAAATTATAACATAAATACTATGTCCCTGAATAAAAAGCTAATAGAAACACAATTAAAAATTCTCATAGCAACTAATAAATATAATCTTTATTTGGTAATACAAATCCATCAAAGAACTTTTATTTTTATTTTTTTAAAAAAAAGCCTCACATCACTTCACAACAAGATTTGACTTCTCTCCTTTTCTTTTATTGTCCACTCTCTCATCTTTGACTTTCTTCATGATCATTGGATTTAGAGATCTATGTGTTATTAATTTTTTTTTTCAAAGTTAGATTTAAAATTTTTAGGGTAAAATTAAACATTAATAAAAATAATGTAAATGATATATGGACTGTTAGCTCAACATATTTAATCAAAATAATCAAAATTAGTTAAGATAACAATCAGAGTAAAATTACTCTTTTTTTGATACTCGAAAAACTTTTAAGGCACAATTATCTTTAGTGAAAATTTTTAGGATAAAATTGTTCATTAATCCAAAAAACTGCGCTAATCCGACCTCAAAGCGACCCGGTCGTATCTTGCATTTCCAACTATGCGTATAATCGTATTGGTGCGAAACTGGGTAGGAAAGCGGATGCATTTTCCACGATTGGCTGAATGAACAACTTCAAAATGTGATTTTCGGTGTGTCCGTTTTCATTCGTGTTTTTCGTTTTATTCCTGTATTTTCTTGTTGGTTTCATGGTTCAAATTTGTCCGACAAACAAAACAAATTCAAGCTGAGAAGTTCAAGGACCCGTTCAAACTTCAAAGTCCCCCACTCTAATTATTGCGTGGAAATTTCCATCCTTGACCTTCAAGCTGATCCATGCTATAAGAATGACAAGGTATTATGCTAACCGGAAAATAGGGTCTCTGAGAAATTTTCTGCATTTTGCCTTTGCTTGTCTATTCTTTGATTTTAATGCTGAGAGCTAGAGCTTGCAACCTTTATTCTTGCCTTTTGGCAAATTCTAAATCATTTCTCTCATCTTCCGCAGTCCCTTCACTTCCAAAGAGAAATCCTCTTGGTTCCGTTTACCCTTTAACCCCTGTCTTGCCAGAAGGTGAGGTTTATGTTCTTGCAGCTATGTTTACAACTGATATAAAACAATGCTTTTGATTCTTTCGAAAGAAAAGCAAAGGAACAAGTTTAGGTGCTAGCATAAGTTGTTTATGCATTACTTGAGCATTATGATTTGGTTTATGCATATCATTATGTTTTGAACTTAATCTTATTTGCCTTGTTATTCCTTTAGGTAACAGCAAAAGCAACTGTTTGATCCCAAGGACATTCATGCCGACTTCCACAGCTTTGGAGTTAATGGAAGATAGAGGCATTAAGTTACTTAATGCAAAGGAGGATATTTATGGAGGTGTTGTAGTTAACGTGGAGGAGCCTATGGATTCCATGGTCTTTGCTTCTTTGCTACAATCTTCAATGTCAAACTGGCGGGAACAGGTAGCTTGTCAAATTTTTAACTATAGTAACTCTTTGTGGCTGAATATATACGATTGCTTGTCAGTTGTAGACAAATAATCAAAATGGTTTTACAGGGAAAGAAGGGAGTGTGGATCAAGTTACCCATAAAACATGCAAATCTTGTAGAGGCTGTGGTGAAGGTAAATGCATTTGCTGAATCACAGTTTTGGCTAATCTTAACATGCTGACCTGCAAATTCTTTTGGTCATGCTGAGATTTTATAGTGATCTCTTTTTGCAGGCTGGATTTAGGTACCACCATGCTGAAGAAGACTACTTGATGCTTGTACATTGGATTCCCAACACTGCTGATTTACTTCCTGCAAATGCTTCACATGTTGTGGGAATCGGTGCATTAGTCATGAATGATAATAGAGAGGTATTCCTTTTTGGGTTTCTATTTTTCATTGGGTCAACATTCTGCCTTTCAGCACTATCTAACCAAAGTACCATTGCATTGTTCATGTCATGAATATGGTATAAAATTTTCTGTCAAGAAAATTGAAGAAATCAGACTTCGAATTTATTTTAAAAACTTTTGGCTAATACTTTTGGAGTGGTAGAGATTCTTTAGCAACTCATTTACTTTATCATGCTGATGAAATTATTTTGTTTCATTTTATAGGTGCTTGTGGTTCAGGAGTGCAATGGTTGGTTCAAAGGTACAGGTATATGGAAGTTACCTACTGGGACTGTTGAGGAGGTAGGGATCTTAAATCAAGTTTTAATGAATTATTTATTTTGCTTAATATCTTTTTCTGTACATAATCTGGATTGCACTTACAGGGTGAGGATATTTCTGCTGCTGCTGTTAGAGAAGTTAAAGAAGAAACAGGAGTAAGCATACCTAACCAATCTATTACCTTTTCAACTCTGTTTTTTGGAGTTTTGAATTTTCTCTGGGTGAAATGGTCCTGGCTTGTCTAAGTTTGAACAAACCAGGACCAAAAAACCTAGAGAGACGCTTGGCCCACTTTATGGACTCATTTATTGACTAAGACCTCTCTGCTTTAATTCTTCTTTCAGATAGAGACAGAATTTGTTGAAGTCTTAGCTTTCAGGTAAGACTAAGACATCTATTCAATTAGCAAATTTACATGTTAAACGTCATGGCATATAGATTGAAATATTTTTTCCTTTTTCTATCTTTCTTGCATTGCATCAGGCAAAGCCACAAGTCTTTCTTCCAGAAATCAGACATGTTCGTTGTTTGCATGTTGCAACCACGTTCCTTTGATATTCAGATGCAGACCTCTGAAATCGCTGCGGCTCAGGTATGTTGCGGGGACAATTAATCTAAAAAACATTTTAACTCCTATTCAATTACTTTTAAATTCATGATAATGTCTAAAACATTCAAATGAAGTTATTGAACGAGACCTCATGATTAACAGTTTATCCCAAGATTTGGTGTGATAGAGTAGATTGACATCCTACGATACATGTAGTCAACCCCATCTAGTAGGATAAGGCTTGTTGTTGTCGTTGTCTAAAACATTTCAACTTTTATCCATTTATGTGGTCTCAGGCTTCTTATATTCTCGTTCTAGTCTATAAACTGTACGCACATGTAAAATCATCAAGTGAACTTGTGTTTTCAATTTTTCATCCCGGGTTCATCAGAAAGTGAAAAACATATTTCATCTCTTTATTTGTGGATGAGAAAACTCACTCATATTCTGACATACAAATAATGTTAACAACTGGTAGATATGAATTAGGGTCTGAATGTAATTGTCCTTTTTATTGATGCAGTGGATGCCAATTGAGGATTATGCAGCCCAACCTTTTGTGAAACAAAACTCGGGCTTTGACTCGGTTGCCAAAATATGCTTAGAGAAGTTGGATGGCAACTACACTGGCTTCACTCCTCTGCCTACAATTACATCTTCTGGCAAGAAAACATACCTTTATTTCAACAAACACCTTGCTGGCCACTTGTTTTCCTCCAAAGGTCACTAAGCTTGACTTGAAATTACAAGTGTTATGACTGTGGGACCTTCATGGACTATTAGGTTTGTTGATAGCATCGCACACCTAGCTATCTTTATCTCTCATAGTTTCCTGATTCTGCATCATTTTCTTTCTCTAACCATCTAAGGATGCACTCAAATTATTGTTTATTCATTTCTTTGATCTCTGTACCATTCAAAGCTTTCTGATTGTAGAATCCAAGTGTAGTTTCATCTATATGCTTATCCAATCTCTTGTAACATGTGATGCTGTCTGATCTCCGTTGTTTAGTGTTAATTTTAATGTTCTAGGTGGTTAATTGAGGAACCACCTGGGGCATTATTACACTATTATGTCCTTAATGCTGTCTCCCTAATGCTCAGTTAACTGAGGTCATTGTTGCTTGTTGTGAAGAGTTGGTATGTGATTACATATCTTGACGTTTTGAATGAAAAGACAAAATAGGATTAGTTGTAAATTTATCCTTGACCCTTGTATATTTTTAATTTTAGATTTAAGAAGTGTAAAATATTATGTAACTTTCCTACCCCACAAACAGTTATCTGAATTATTTGGTTAATGACATATCTTCGCAGACCAAAAACTACGAGATCACCCCTTTCATTCTGGGGTGACGGCGGGATCATACCATTCGAGCCTTTTTTTCATGTTTTTCCCAGGGGTCTGGAGAAAATTGCAATCAAACAGTTATCTGAATTATTTGGTTAATGATGTCATAGATGTTTAAGAATACAAATCTGAAATACTAAAGTAACAAATTTTCATATTGCTCTCTTAGCACGGTTATTCATAAAGCTAGACATCTATCATTTAGTTTTCTAATTTTTAAGGGCTTAAAAATTCACGTGTGTATTTGGATAACATGTTTGATTATTTTAGGGTGTGTTTGGATTAATAGTGGTAAAATTGATTATTATTTTATAACCTAAGTCAAGATAAAAGTCACTTAGTATAATGTGATTTATGTTTTGATTGATTTTTAGAAAAAAATATTTTGACGAATTAAAACTTATGGAAAAACTAGTTTGGATGTCAACTAGGCGTTCGACCAAAAAACAAAAAAAGATGTCAACTAGGTGAGAAGGACATGATGGTTTTATAGTGTGTGTGTATATATTTTATGTATATAATTTGATAACTCTAAAAGAAATACTAAATTTAAAATTAAAAAATAAAAAAGTAACATATTATTGGGAATTTTTGTGTATTAAAAATATTATTAATTATGTATATTTAATAAACAAAATTGTACATGAATTGTAAATAATAAGAATACCCAATGTGGGTTCATAGGTAAAAGTAAAATCCAATTGACATGTGAGAGGGAAACATGAATTGGACAATACATTTGACAACCCATGTACGCTCGCCACACTTAAAAGGGAAAAAGAATTTCTCTATTCATGTCTCCCTCTGTTTTTTTTTTTATTAAATGTCTCTATTATTAGATTAAATTTTAATGGTAAGAATTTAATACTATATAAAAATATTATTGTAACATTAAATAAAATATTAAATAGTATTTAAAATTTAACTATTAAAATTTGATATAATTGTGGAGACATTTAAGAGAGAGATTAATTAAAATATTCTTTTTCACTCTTAAAGTGACTTTTAGTGATTTCTTCCTAGTTGACATTCACCCTTCACCGGGCCTTGCAGTCCTCAGTCCCAAAATGTTGATCCAAACATACACTTGTATGATGAGATTTTCCTTTTCTTCTTTCTCAAAATCTTAGTTCCATCTTTAAAAAAATAGATTATTTAGATTTAATTTTTCATAAAATCATTACAATGTTTATATAAAATAAAATATTCTATTTTTTATACTATAGATCAATGTTTCAAAAGCCGAACGGGACATCGAGCCAAAAAGGTCAGGGGGTCAAGGTTCAACCGGTTGGAACAGTTGAGCCGTTTGGCCGAACCGATGACGTAATAATTAAATATAAAAATATTATATATATACATCTATTACAATAATTAGTGTTTAGTCTAATTTCATAAGAAATTAGTAAAGTCACAAAACATTATTTAAGGAAGAACATATAAGTCAACCATTAACCTAACAAAAAGCAAAAATAATAATGATTTCATAACTTGTCAAACATTGGTATTTGATGGCTCTTGATTGATCCAAGCATGAGTTTTTTGAAATGCATTTGGACAAAAAATGTCCTCATCTTCTTGAAGAAATGACCCAAAATCAAGACCTCCAACTCCAATCCTAAAACTTTCAATTCCAGCCTGAATTTGAGGATGCACCTCATTGCCTTATTCTTCAAAAGCATCTTTATAAAATAGTGTGGAACGAACAAATTATAAAAATTAGTAACATATAATATAAATAAAAAAAATTAACATGTCTAAGTCTAACTCTACAATTTAAAATATCTAACATTCATCATTAATGGTAATTTTTGTTATTGGCAATGTGGTATCATTATAAATGATATCTTCTTCTATCTCTTCATCGGAAAGTGTTGAAAGTGAAGGAAAATCAACTTCTTCCATTATCCAATATTCAATTTTATCAATACTTTCATAATCAATCAATGGGATCAAAGTCTTTTTTCTTGTTAAGAACCCTAAAAAAACACATGAAAATGAAATATTGGTATAATTATTAGCAGCCATTTAATTAAATTTTTTTTACCAATACAAAATTAAGTAAAGTGTAAATTGTAAAGTGAAAAGGTTAGAAAAATATACCTATTCCTCAGACGAAAATTGTAATGAATAAAGTCAAGATCATTTAGCCTTTTATGTTTCAATTTATTTCTTTTCTTGGAGAATATCCTTTCAAAGACACTCCAATTCCTTTCGCAACCGGAAGAAGTAGTTTGACTCAATAATTGAATAGCCAACTTTTTAACATTGGGACAACTACCTCCAAAATACAGCCTCCATTCATCTATCATGTTGAAATGAACATCATCAAATAGAAAAAAAAATTAAAGTCATAGATTCGTATGGTATAATATAATTGAATAACAATTCAGAAGCAAGGAATTTTATCAGGTCGCATTGATTTTGCAGATTCAAGAGCCATGGGATTATTGAAGGTGCCACTTTTATCTTGATATACTATGCCCTCTTGCAAAAACTTGGTTTTGTTAGATGTGACTTTCCTATCGATGACAAAAAGATATCCTTGCATAACCTCTGGCTTTTGAGAGAAGTTAGCCTTATCATAAAGAAAAGCAGGATTTAAGATATAAGCTGGTGCATGAAGATCTTGGCGAAGCGGAGAATCCCACCTACGCCTAATAATACCTGTGAATGGCTTGTACAATTTTTGTGCGATTGAAAGTACATTGGATAGCTTTCCTTGCCCTGTGCATCCCTTCATAAATATATCCTAGAGAAGGCCAATCATCAGAATCTAAAATTCTCAGAAGTCATATAAGAGGTTTAACAACTTCAACAATGGCCAGACAATTATTCCGAAATACCCTGTCCAATACAACCGCAATCACATCTCTTACCCTATAGTCTCTTGAGTATCAAGAGTCAATGAATGTCTTACTAGTTACCAAGGCTTGTAAGTCATACTTGTGCTCAAGAATACTTTTTAAAGCAATAAAAGTGATAGCAAATCGTGTTGCTCCTGGCTAGATGATTTATGTCCACCCTTCTCTTTTTCTCAGCCAAGCTAACAAAAATCCATGGTTGTAAATGAATTATGAAATAAAAGATGCATGTGTAGATAAACATGTGACAATCTCCATTTTTCCAATGTCTGACAAAATCAGGTTCAAGTAATGTGCAACACATGGAGACCAATAAATAGATGGATACTTGTCAGCCAATAATTTCCCAACAGCTTTATAATTAGCTGCATTATCAGTAACAAGATGGACGACATTATCCACACCAGCAAATAAAATCATGTCCACAAACAAGTTACACAAAGTTCGGGCATCTTTCACAATGTCTGATGCATCCACAAATTTGATGAAGACAATTCCTTTAGGTCAATAAACCAAGAAATTAATCAATTGCCAGTTTCGTTGATCTTGCCAACCATATGCCATTATCATGCAACCAGTTTCTGCCCAAAAATTCCTGCACTCATCAATTAACAATTGAACTTCCTTTTTCATGTCTTGTAATAATTTTGTTCTGAAGGCATGGTAAGATGGAGCTTTATAACTAGGGCCAATAGCTGCAATCACATCTATCATAGGCTGGAAATACATTGAATTGACAACATTAATTGGAATGCAACAATCATACAACCACCTAGCCATAGCCATGTCTGCTCTATGCACAGCTTCTTTACCTACAAATGCACTTCTTATTTTTGGCTGTGCACCTGGGGTTGTCCTTGGGGTAAAGAAGGATCTTGTAGTTGCAACAGGTGCCTTTCGTTTCAAAACTTCAAATGATCTTGAAGAAGGATTTTCAGTATGTGAAGGAGGAATTTCTTCTAAATTTGGAGCATCACCTTCTGATGGTGTGACACTAGGTCCATAAGGATTGTCTTCTTCAAATGTATCTTGCTTCTTTCCCTTTTTCTCTTCAATTTCTTTCAAATTTTCATTCAATCGATAGCGAACATCTCCCGGAACCTTTTTACAACTTATGATGTCCCATTTTATTCCAGCAAGATGTTGTTTCATTCTGTGTATTTCTCCCCCAGCAACTTCCTTTTCACAATACATGCATTTCAAGTGAGGTTTGCCACCGGGGGTTTTGTTGGGTACTTGAACACAATACTCCCATGTTAGATCGGCCTTTGATCTAACAGATTGGGTGGAGGTAGCAGTAGTAGATACTTGTTCTGCTTGGGATGGCATTTTCTAGTTCCTATAATACATTAAAAATCAATTATTATAATTTTATGACAGAAATATCTTCAAAGTCAAACATTGCAACACTAGAAATCAAGAATTATTGTTGCAGAAACAAAGCACCCAACGTATTGCACAAAATTCAGTGAATGATAGTCAATAATATGATATTGGGTATAATAATCAGTGAGCTTGAGAGCTATGTATAGAAATTGTTTTTGAAGAGGCTTGTTAAACATAAAACTTGAAACCAGAAAAGTTTATGCCACATATTGCTTAGTCAAGAATTTGAAACTAGAAAAGTCTATGCCATTAAATTCTGAATCGTGCAACTTGAATATGCAAGTCTATGCCACATATTGCTCAGTCAAGAACTTGAAACTAGAAAAGTCTATGCCATTAAATTCTGAATCGTGCAACTTGAATATGCAAGTCTATGCCACATATTGCTCAATTAAGAACTTGAAACCAGAAAAGTCTATGCCATTAAATGCTGAATCGTGCAACTTGAATATGCATAGCAAATTGCATTTTCATGACAATTTATGTTTGATATCTTGAATATAAAATCAGATTGCTTGCTAAGTCTCAAATTCAAATAGAAAACATTTCTTCTTTATGGGGGGAAATATAAAATCAAGTTATTTGTTCTCATTGGCAATAAACATTGAAAGAAAGGATCAAAATGATCAATAAACATTGAAAGAAAGGATCAAAATGATACTGCAAGAGTATATGTAATCATTGACACTACCTTGATACTAGATGTAAAAACTAGATAAATGTCTTCCTTTAATCCTAAATATAAATATAAGCACCAATCTACTTTAAATTTGGTTTACTGCCAAGGAGAACAAGTTCAAACAGTTACATGGTTTAATATTTTAATGCACATGGTGACACCAAACAGGAACCAAATGGGATAAGGAAAAAGGTTTTGACTTTTGAACCTCCCTTCATGTTTGAACCTCCATAACCCAATTTAGCTAAAAACCAGACCTTGCCATTTGCCAATATCAAATATGTCTAAAAACTAGGAACAATATAAAATGTGTAGTGCCAGAACTTCATCAGTTTCATACTTTCAGTATACTCTACCTTAGGTTGAAAAAACAGAGCATTGAAAAGAATAGAGCAAAGAGACAAAGTAGACCATACAGAAGCTTCATCTGTGACGTTGTGAGGGAGGAGTTTCGGGCATTTGGATGTGTTGGAGAGAGCCAGAATTGCAGCACTACACAATCAGCCACGCACGACAGAGGACAACGGCGCAAATGGAGGAGGACGATGGCTGCACAAAGCTTCCACGTAATGATGCACACATGTTCAAGGATAACCACCAACAACAACAACAGATGCAATGACGACGGTGGACGACGACCAGCACACACGGCGGAAGACAATGGGCAGCCAGAGCGTTCCCAATCAAAGGTGGATATCAGATCTAGGTCACAATCTCGGGGCTTGGGGGTCAGTTCTCGTAGGGGAAAAGTGGAAAACTGGATGTCACTCTTTTCTTTTTTGTTTTTTGCATATTACAATTATAGCATACATCAAAAAAAAAAATTTTGCGCATTTTTTTTTGGTTTGGACTTTGGACAAAATTCATGGGCCAGATGGTTATTGAGATCCCATTCCAGTTTTCGGGCTAAAACCGGTTAGCGGCCCAACACCGGCTGAAATCTGGTCCAAAACAGCCCTAACGCAGAAGCGGCCCAATCCCCTTAATTGAATCGCTTGAAGGACCGGCCGACGGTCCGGTCCAGTTCTTAAAAGCTTGCTATAGATGTGAATCGTACACATGAAATTTTTAACATTTTAAATTTATTGATTGATATTATTATTATTATTATTATTATTATTATTTCAAATATGTTCCAACATATATACTATATAGAGCATATGCTTTTTAATTTAAGGATTACATAATTATTGATATATAATCATCAAATCAACTCATTGAAAAATTAACATGACTATTGAATATTTTAAAATTCATAACATAAATAAAAAGAAAATTGGGTACAGAATAAAAAGCTCATGGAAACTCAATTAAGAATTCTCGTAACATATTGTAAATATAATCTTTATTTTGAAATACAAAACCATCATTGGATTTTTTTTATAAAAAAACAGCCTCACATCACTATATAAAACACCAATAGTACTCCTTTTGGTTGTTTTATAAGGAATAACTACTAAATCATGCAATTTAAAATGTTAGTTAAAAGTAATAAATATGTAAGATATATATTATGTTTCTAATTATACCCTTATTTATAAAAAGAATATAGGTGAGATAATATGTGAAAATATATTGCACCAAGATAATGAATGACATATATTTAATTGGAATAAAAATAGAAAGAACAATTTAAAATTTTAGACTAAAGATTTTTATTCCTTATGTTAACAAGGACCCTTTCCCTACAAAAGAGATTATTCCTTATAGAAAGAATAGTACTCACTCTAGTCCTTTTTATAAGAGTTCAACAAAAGCTGTATGAATATTTAATGAGTTTTTTTTTTGTTACCCCTCAGTATTATATGTATTGTATTAATTGAAAGATTAGTAATACTTATATTTACTTTACTTCTCTCTCTTACTTGCCCCTTATAAATAAAGGCATATTTAAAAAACAAAGTTTTTTCAGGCATACTTATTACTTTTAACTAATTTTAACTATTTTCTTAAACTACGTAATTCAGTTATTGAGCTCTTATAAAAAAGATCGAGGGAGTATATTTTTTATCTCACTTTTTTCTGCCTTCAAATTTTCATCACTCTGTTCCAACTCCCAACCTCTCTCTTATCTATCACCAAGCTGGTGAGTGACTGAAGGCACTTTGATCACTCTGCCTAAGACCACTCTGCTTTAATTCTTTTTTCAGATAGAGGCAGAATTTGTACAAGTCTTAACTTTGAGGTAGGATTAAGACATGTATTTAATTAGCAAATTTAGATGCTAATCGAAAATCATAGTCTTCAAGGCACAGAGATTGAAATGTTTTTTTGTTTTATATCTTTCTTGCATTGCATCAGGCAAAGCCACAAGTCTTTTCCCCAGAAATCAGACTTGTTCATTGTTTGCATGTTGCGACCACTTTCCTCTGATATTCAGATGCAGGACTCTGAATATGCAGCGGCTCAGGTATGTTGTGGGGCCAATTAATCTAAAAAAAAGTTTTAACTTCAATTCAATTGCTTTCAAATTTATGATAATGTCTAAAAGATTTCAACCTTTATCCATTTATCTGGTGTCATGCTTCTTATATTCTTATTCTGGTCATTAAAATATGTATGCATGTAAAAAAACCATCAAGTGAACTAGTGTTTTCATTTTCTCATCCTTGGATCATCAGAAAGTCAAGAACGTATTTCATCTCTTTATGTGTGGATGAGAAATGTCACCCGTATTGTGATATTTGAAAAAAAATGTACTTCGTCCGGTCCTTAATATAAATTATATTAAGGACCGAAGGGAGTAATTAGAAGTCACAAATAATGTTAACAACTTAACAAGGTCTGGTAGATACGAGTAAGGGTCTAATTGTAATTGTCCTTACAGTGGATGCCAGTTGAGGAATATGCAGCACAACCCTTTGTGCAACTAACCTCGAGCTTGGACTCTGTTGCCAAAATATGCTTAGAGAAGTTGGGTGGCAATTACACTGGCTTCACTCCTTTACCGAGCTTGGCTTGTAATTCCAAGGGCTATGACTGTGAGCCCTTCATGGACTATTTAGGTTGTTCTTCCTGATTCTGCATCATTTTCTTTCTCTTGGGGGTTCAATTTATTGTTTATTCTCTTTTTGATCTCTGTAGCATGTGAAACTTTCTGATTATAGTATCTAAATAAGTGGGGTTTCATTTATGTACTTATCCGATCTCTTCTAACATGTGATGCTCTCTGATCTCAGTGGTTTAGTGTCAATTTTAGTGGTCCAGGTGGTTAGTTGATGAACCAGCTGGAACACTACTCCTCTCCTTCTTCATATTAAAAATATTTACCTAATTTAATTAGATGAAGAAAATTAGTTAAGTTAGTCGATATTACATTTTTTTCCCTAAAAGAAATCCGAATCATCTTCTTTAATTCCCTCCATCTCTCTTTTATTTGATTATTGTTGAGAGAGCTTCAGTAGAGGTATATTAAAAAAATATTAAAAAATATAAGAAATAAGTTTTATATTTAGTACCAATATCAGTCCCCTAATTAGGCCCTACATTAAAGACCGAACGGAGTATTACAATATTGTCATATACTTAATGTTATGTCCACAATTCTTCCAGGCTGCTTTAAGCTTGCTGTGTAGTATTCTTTTTACCACTAATAATAACGGCTATGGGGTTTCAGGCCCACTGGCTAGCTGACGTTTGTGGTCAAAATGCAAAATCTCTCTTCACTCGTTAGTTTTAGAAGGGGATAAAACAGAGAAGAGAGAGCGAGAACAGAGAAGTGGTGGTGTTTCCTCATTGTCCACTTTCGTCCGAGGGCCAAAGTTGTTAGATATGTACTTTTTTTTTTTTTTATTTAGCACCCATGGGTGTAGACGCGGGATCAGGTACATAGACCTCACTCCTATATCAAGTGTGCCCCTATGCATTGGCTTAGATATGTATTTTTATACAACATAATAATGCTAGCTAAAGAGTAACATAAGATTTACTTAACTAATTTAGATAAATATGAAATAAATTAATAAATTATTACAAAATATGATTTGATCACCTTAAAACATGCATGTATAATATTAAATTATATATTAGTCTGTGTAAGTAAAGAAATTAGTTTAGGAAAAAAATATGATAAATATGAGAGACAATTTATTGAGATATTATATTAGAAACTGAATGTAGTAATAACTGTTTTGCTAGGTCATTCCTCTCATGCTATTTTTCAAAATGTGAAAAATTAATATAGCCTCTCTCTCTCTCTCTCTCTCTCTCTCTCTCTCTCTCTGTGTCAACACCCGTTTCCATTTTGATATGTCAGGGCAATAGTGAACAAGTTCCATAGGCAAACAGAAAAGTACAGTTATACTGATAATAAGTATTTATTTACAGACAGTCATTAACAGAGCAGAAATCGATAATAATGACAAATATGTACAAAATGTTCCAAAACTATTTCACACACAGACTATATACAACCACTGTATTCATCTTGGGAAACGTGCATGTCAGTTTCCCTTCTCTGCATCCTTGGCTTTCGAGCCGCTGGCACCCGCTGAGACATTTGGATTAGAGAAAGGGGTGAGATTCCAAGGAATCTCAGTAGAAACATACGATCAACATATAAAATGCGAAAATTAAATATGCAATGCACCGTATCAAGTAAAATGAAAACTCATATTATCCGTGTGTGTATACAAAATTCAGGGCCAACTAACCCGTTGAAACCCCTACATGTACCTCAGCTAAGTCCTTGACTACATCTAGGTAAGACTAGTGTACTTCAGCTAGGTCTTAGACCACAGCTAGGTAATGTGCCTCCAACACGTGTTCAGGTCACAAAATACAGTAACATGCATCATACAAATAGTCACATAGTATATGAGAGATAGTAGTCCCTACCTTAACCTCTTTCCTGTCTCAAAGGGTCCGCCTCGTAAAACGTGTCAACTATAGGCGTCTAACTCGATCCTAAAATGTCAAATGTACAAGAAATAGGTTATAACCTATCCAGGTATCATTTTAGACACTTCCATAATGTTTCTTGTGGTTATATTAGCCTATGGTGAAAATTTACCAAAATGCCCCCGGGACCCCGGCCCCGCCGTACCTGGCTTGATGGCACTTTTTTCCAAATTTTTGACTAGAGCTATCCAGACATATTTTCGTCCAAGGAATCCATTCCCGGACTCAAAATTACCAAATTCAATGTCAAATTACGAAATTGCCCTTGGCAGCCCTACTTTTAGGGTTTTAGGGGTGTTTCCGTAATTATGCTTTCTCGGCCTTTTCTGAAAAAGTGCCCAACTGTAACCCCACCTAATTTTCCCTCCTTAACCCAATGGAACCATCAAATCATTGAACATCCAACTCCTACCCCTAGATCTAGGGCTGACCGAAATTATGGGATCCTTCGGGAAAAATCAGGGTTTTGCGATTTCGGCTCCGTAAATGTGTTCCTTTCTACTCCTAACTACTTTATTAACCATCTAATTGAGTTATAACAACCATTTGAACTAAAATTGGGCAGCATAACCCTTCTAATATCACATTTCCAAAAATTACAAACAAAGACAATCCGGCGACATTTCACCGATTAAATTGTCTACAGCAGCCAGAATAGTTAATATATAAAGGTTTGGAAGTTACCTCAAGCTCCCACAAGCTGAAACCCTAGGTCCTTGAACACCCAAATTTGAGCTCTACAAACCTTGAAGAACATAGAAGAATAGTTTAGGAGCGGAGTTATACGCCTTAAGAGCTAAATTGTCGGAGAAATCGGCTTACCTTGTGAGATTTCTTCTTCTCTCTCTCTCTCTCCAAACCTCAACGTCCCTCTCTCTATTTCAGACCTGTTCTTGCGTGAAATGAGCTGAAGGTAGAAGGAGATAATAATATATCCTAATATTATATCTTATTTTATCCATTTACCAATTTCCAAAATTTCAAAACTTAACTTATGTACATAAATCCTTTCGTACATGTAACCATGCTCATTAAGCTCAACTAATATTTCCTTATTTATGCCGCATGTAGGAGACACCTAGGGGTCCCTCCCTATGGTCTCAATTGGCTTCACAACTTGTCCAGGTTACGTATACACGTAAAGTCTCAATTTTGGTCAAAATTGCACTTTTTGCTCAAATTTTCCATAAATTCATATTAAATTGACCAAAATATTCTAAATATATATTTTCCTTAATTAATTGAAATTAACTTCAATTAATTGGAAAATAATTTATTTTGTGCTATTTTGGAAAAATTACGATTTTGCCATTACCTTTCTAATCCAATTTCTTTTCTTATTTTTCTTTGGCCAATTTCCATATATTTTTGGACCAAATATTTTCTCTAATATTCCTTCATTTTTGGACCTTAATATTGGGCTTTTTAAATTACCCAAGTTAATTCCTTAATTATTTTTTCCCAATTTCTCATGAAATTGAACATTTATAAATTCATAAATTCCAAATTCATGAATATTCACCATTTTATTGAATTTCTCAAATATTTACAATAATTTTGGTGAATATAAATTTTGAGGTGTTACACATTCTCTCTCTCTCTCTCAATATATGATATATTTATGGAGTTGATATTGGTTTTGAATATAAGACATATTTTTCATATTTATTAATTTTTTTATTCTTATTAATGCTCAGGGAAGGAGGAAATAAAAGAAGATAATTAAGATGTTTTAAAAAATATATGTCATATTATTTAACTTTTTTAAAATAATCAGATTAGGTAAATAGGTGTTGTATTAAGAATTGGAGGGCACATTCTAAAACATCTTAGCTTTTTTTTTTTTTTTTGAAATATTTAGAAATTGGAATTGATGCTTGCCGCTCCAAATTAAGATAAAATTTAAACTTTCCGATGATATACAAACTTTCATCATTGACGTAATTGATATGTTCCTGTACTCTTAAAAAGTTTGAATCATAACTATTTTTTAATATTATAATATATTAATTTATGAAATATTAACTTTTCTTTTAATACAAGAAACATTCCTTGCCGGTTGCAAAATCTAGTCTGTTATAATCCAGGTTTTCAAATCCTGGACCGGATCGGAAACCGGCGAATTGGCCGGCAGACTGATCCAGGTCAATTTTTTTAAAAAAAAAAATTGATTTTTTTTTTATTTTTTCTTTAGAATTTGATATTAATAATCATAAAATCTTCAATTTCTCACCGTTTAAGTCTCATGTTAGCTCTGATTTGACTTCTGTCTGGTCCACTAACCCTTGACCTAGTATCCCGACCGGTTCAGTGAGGGATCCGGGTTTAATTACCTTGGTTATAATTATATCTTGGCCAATGATATTTCTATTTAAATCATTTGATATTTCATAAGATTTTCCGCGTTCATGCATGCAAACATCACATATTGTACCCAGTCTTGATATTTCAGTTTAAATTATTGGGGGGGAAAACAAGAATTGGATCCCTTTTTTTCCTTTGAATTGCATTTGTGCTTCGTCCCTACTTCAAATAACGAGGCCCAGAAAATTAAAATATGTGTTTTCCGTTTGATTTTCATCATTGTGAAAGGCCGAAAATGAGGAATTTTACTTTGAAATTTTCACTTAAATTAAACTCCGAATTGTCAGGCAAAATGCCTCATTGTTGTTTCACTCAGATTCTCATTTTCAAAGTTTTCCTTCTCTGGCTTGCGTTAAAAACATATGCGTGTGTTAGTCATTGACTAATTATTCACAGGAATATGTTTACATCAAATTTTTTATATTCATTGTTTTTTAATCATACATGACTTTCTATTCTTTGTATATAGGTTTATACTTAAATAATAATAATTCAAAAATAAGATATATAATCATATATGATTGGATAACTTGACTAAATGGATATGAAGAACTTGACATCCTTATTAATATTTCATAAACGTTTGTAAACTAATCAATCCAGGAGAGGGGTGTCTCCATTGATTTCCCTTTCCATTTACTCTCCATTGAGGGTATCCATCATTAGATCAACTTTCAATGATTGAGATTTATTATGGTAGATTTTTATTATAATGATATTCTTTATATATTATTAAATCTCAATCATTGAAAGTTGATCTAATAATAGATATTCTCAATGGAAAGTAAATAGAGAAAGAAATCAATGGAGACACCTCTCTCCTAATCAATCCACTAGAAGTGGTAAAAAAAATCCACCAAAAGGAGAAAAATAGGCATAGACCCACTAAATTAAAATATAGTGCGTGGTTCTATGTTCATACGTTTCTTTGACACAAATTTTATCCGACAATATTAATTATTATTATTATTTAATTATCACACCATCTCCACTCGCAAAAAAAAAAAAAAATATTGAAAGAATGGATAAATAAATTAAATAAATATTAAAAAATTGAAAATAAATATAACATATTTATATTAATTGCATTTTTTTTAATATAAGTGCTAATACCTTAATTAATTACTAAAAAGGCGGAAGCGAAGGGTGCTCATTTTTTGTACCAGTGAGTCTCATGATAGGACACACATACATTTTACAATATATAATACTATCTCCGCTTTTAAATATAGAACATAATTTATAGTGCAATTTACACTATAAACTATGTTCTATATTTAGGACCGGAGGGAGTATATGATTTTTAATTTTAATTTAATACATAATTAATTATATATATATATATATATATGCGCGCGCGCATGCATGCACACATGTATATACAATCATCAAATCAACTCATTGAAAAATTAAAAAGTTGTTGAATATTTGAAAAACTATAACTTAAATACTAAAACAAGTTATATGCGGGAATAAAAAGTTCAAAGAAACTAAATTAACAAAAATTCTCATAAAAACTTATAAATATACTCCCTCCTGTCCTTTTTGTAAGAGCCAAAATTTTAAATTGTTTTAGTGTATGTTTGACATCACTTATTTTTGGACAATAAGTTTTTATTACGTAAGTCAAGATAAAACTTTTCTCACATACTTACCTCATATACCGTAAATCACGATTTATAAGCACTTATAAATCAAAAATAAGTTATCCCAAACAAGCACTTAATCCTTTTTATAAGAGCTCGATAAGAATTGTCTGAATATTTAATAAGTTTTATTTTTTACTTTTGCTCTCATTAATTATATATATTGTATTAATTAAAAGATTAGTGATATTTTTATTTGTTCTATTTTTCTCTCACACTTACCCCTAATAAATAAGAGCATACTGGAGAAAAATTTTATTATTTTTAATTAATTTTAACTATTTTTTAACTGTGTAATTCAATTATTAGACTCTTATAAATAGAATTGAGAAAGTAATATTTTAAAATACAAAACATCATTGGATAAAAAAAAAGCCTCACGCTGGCGAAATAAAAAAAATACCTCACGTATAACTACAAAACCCCTATAATACAATGTGATTTGGTGAAATAGTTTGTTAAAGAAAAAGAAGTCTGAGTAAACTAATAAACTAACTACTAGGAAAAACCGTAATCCGACCCACATAAGGGACCGGGTCACATCCGGCTGCCGTCCGGATTGGAGGATTTGAATGAACTACGCGTGCTGTGCATTAACAAATACGGAACTACGCGTATTCTTTTAAACTCCTCCGAGAACTTCCCAGAAAAAGCTCATTTTCTGTGTGTTCGTCTATTTTAATTCTTGTTTCCGTTTTCTTCCTGTACTTTCTTTCTGCTTTCATGTTTCAAATTTGGCCGCGGAAGCAAACCAATTAAATTCAAGGACCCATTCAATCTGACCCATCCTATAAGAATGGCAAGGTATCAGTTAATGCTATCCCGAAATTAGGGTTTCAGATAACCTTTATTCTTTTCCTTTCAACAAATTATTATAAATATTAACTCATTTCTCTCATCTTAAGCCGTCCCTTCACATCCAAAAGAGCACTCTTCTTGGTTCCGTCTTCCCAGAAGGTAAGTATTGTATATTTCTTGCCCCGGAAGTTTCAAAAGTAGTAATATTGCCCAATGTATTAAAATTTACAGTGAAAAAATTGACGCTGACCTTTAGAATATGTTTAATACAGGGGATTTGGAGGAAAGGGTAGGGGAGGTAAAATTTTTGTAGGTGAGATTTAAAAAAATTGATGAAGTGAGGTTATAAAATTTTAATAAAAAGAAGAAATAAAATAAAATAATAAAAATTAATCAAAAATTTTTAACCTCATTTTTTTAATTTTTTTAAATCTAACATAAAAAACCATTTTTTCCTCCCCCTCCTCTCATATCAAACAGTCCTTTAATCTTTAAGGATACGGGTAATATTCTTCTATTTTAATACTTTGAGGGCATCTTTACACCTAAAAAATTTTCTAGGATAATATTGCTGTTGAAAAAATTTTAAGGCAAATTTGCACCTTATCTCCAAGCTATTTAATCCAACTGATGTAAGGCACCGCCTTTGTCTGTTTGGAAACAAGTTTAGGTGCTGGCATGAGTTTGTTTAGGCTATGAGCTTGAGCATTATGATTTGGTTTATGTTTTGGAAGTGAATCCTTTTAGCAAATCAGTCACAGTATAATATCTGTTGTGCCAGGCTGTAATTAGCTGCTAATAACCTATTCTGTTACATACTTTACAGACTCTCATGTACTGCACAACTGCTATATATATATGCACATCAGTCCATTAGCCTCAGTACATTGCATTAACTGAGAGCTCTTTCATTCATACTTATTTTTTTTCTTTGCATTACTCTTTCTCAGTTCTCAAAGTTATGGCGAAAATGGAAGATAGAGGCATTAGTTTACTTAATGCAAAGGAGGATCGATATGGAGGAGTTATAGTTAATGTGGAGGAGCCTATGGATTCCATGACCTTTACTTCTTTGCTACAATCGTCAATGTCAAGTTGGCGGGAACAGGTAGGTTGTCAAATTTTTAACTATAATGCCTCTTTTTGGTTGAATATATATTATTGTTCTTCAGCTTTATAGACAAATAATCAAAATGGTTTTTGCAGGGAAAGAAGGGGGTGTGGATCAAGCTGCCCATAGAACACGTAAATCTTGTTGAGACTGTGGTGAAGGTAAATGCATTTGCTGATTCGAAGTCTTGGCTAATCTTAACATGCTGGCCTGCAAATTCTTTTGGTCATGCTGAGATTTTGTATTGATATGTTTTTTGCAGGCTGGATTTAGGTACCACCATGCTGAAGCAGATTACTTGATGCTTGTTCATTGGATTCCCAACACTGCTGATACCCTTCCTGCAAATGCTTCACACCGTGTTGGAATCGGGGCATTTGTCATGAATGATAAAAGGGAGGTAGTCCTTTTTGTGGTTCTTGTTTTCCTTTGCTCATCATTCTTCATATTATCCAACTAGTTTTTGGGCTGAAACTTTCTGTTTAGTTCTGTGACTGTATTCTTATGGTTTCTTTGATGTATTGTACCAATGGTATTATTTTGTCGCATTTCATAGGTGCTTGTTGTTCAGGAGGGCAGTGGTTGGTTCAAAGGTACAGGTGTTTGGAAGTTACCTACTGGGACTGTTGAGGAGGTAGGCATCTTAAATCCATTTTTTTTTTTCTCTTATTTTGTTGAATATCTTTTTTCTGTACATAATTTGGAATGCACTTACAGGGTGAGGATATTTGTGATGCTGCTGTTAGAGAAGTTCAAGAAGAAACAGGAGTAAGCATACCTAACCAATCTATTGCCTTTTCAACTCTGTTTTTTTGGAGGTTTGAGTTTTCTCCAGGTGAAAAGGTCCTCGCTTATTTAAAAGTTTGGACAAACCAGGATCATAAAACCTAGAGAGAAGCTTGACCCAGTTTTTGATTCATTTGAGGCCTAAGACCTCTCTGCTGCGATTCTTCTTTCAGATCGAGACAGAATTTGTAGAAATCTTAGCTTTCAGGTAAGACTAAGACATCTATTACCCGAGCATTTACATGTTAATCGACAATCAATAGTCGTCAAGGCACAGAGATTGAAATATTTTTCTGTTTTGGATCTTTCTTGCATTGCATCAGGCAAAGCCACAAGTCTTTCTTCCAGAAATCAGACATCATGTTTGTGTGCATGTTGCAAGCACGTTCCTTTGGTATTCAGATGCAGACCTCTGAACTTGCAGCGGCTAAGGTATGTTGTGGGGCTAATTAATCTATAAAAAATTTTAACTCCTATTCAATTGCTTTTAAATTCATGATAATGTCTACAAATGCAAAATTTTATCCGTTTTTTTCTCCTACTCTCATGCTTCTTATATGCTCATTCAATTTCACATCCTGAGATCATTAGAAACTCACCAACATATTTCATCTCTTTATTTGTTGATGTGAAATCTCACTCATATTCTGACATACAAACAATGTTAACAACTTAACAAGGACATGATAGGCATTGCATCTGGTAGATATGAATTAGGGTCTGATTGTAATTGTCCTTTTTAATGATGCAGTGGATGCCAATTGAGGATTATGCAGCTCAACCCTTTGTGAAACAAAACGCAGGCTTCGACTCAGTTGCGAAAATATGCGTAGAGAAGTTGAATGGGAACTACACTGGCTTCACTACACTGCCCACATTTTCATCTTCTGGCAAAAAAACATACCTATATTTCAACAAACACCATTCTGGCCACTTGTTTGATTCCAAAGATCGCCAAGCTTGACTTGTAATTACAATTTACAAATGCTATGACTTAGAGACATTCATGGACTATTTAGGTTGTTAGTAGCATTACACAGCTAGCTATCTGTTCCTCCCAATCCCATAGTTTCCAGATTCTGCGTCTTTTTCTTTCTATAACTATCTAGGAATGGACTAAATTTATTGTTTACTCATTTATTGGTATCTGTAACATATAAAGCTTTCTGATTATAGTATCTTAGGTGTGGTTTCATTTATAGGCTTATCTGATCTCTTATTCATATAGCATGTGATGCTGTCTGATCTCGTTGAATTGGTGTTTGTAAAGATATTATCTAAAGATATTATGAATATTTACAATTTACAATGTTGAGGAACAGAGAAGATAAATGATTTTCTTGTACTTCTTTTTGGTGAGAGATTTTCTTGTATTTCTGAATTTAGGGAATAATTACAGAATATATAGACACAAGGGCCTTAATGAGGATCCCAAGAAATCAGGGATTACAATCAAGAGGATATAATCAGATCCTAATCTAATTCCTATAACTATGGGATATTATGGCTATTTATTCTGTAATCAAGATAATATCTTTACAGTGTTCATTTTTGTGTTTTTGGGTGGTTAATTGATGAACCACCTACAACACCATTACACTATTATGTCCTTAATTGTTGTGCCCCTACTGCACAGTTTGCTGAGATCATTGTTTGTTTGTTGTGAAGAGTTGGTAGATAACTGAGTCTTGTCCTATTTGAATTAGAAGACAAAATAGGATTAGTTGTAAATTTAACTTTCACCCTTGATATTCAAAATTCAACTATTCAAGTCTTAATTGAAGATGGGGTGGAAATAATTTAAAATTGTTTTGACAGTACAAGGTTTGAAAGAGACTGTGAGTACTTTGTATATAGTGCAGTGCATATCTGTGGAAGAGTGATATTTAAAAAAAAAAAAAAGAAGTGTGTATGAGTGAGATTCATTTAGTATATCACCATGATTTCTATAATCAATTAATCTCAAGAAAGCAACAGAAGAGTGATGAAGCATGCAACTTTTTGTAATACTACACACATACATATATTTGTGTGTGTATGATAGATTTATCATCGGTGTTCATTCATTGTGAGATCAAATCAATTGGTGTTGATGCCAACAAATATTGATTCAATTAGCAAAAAGTTGGCTCATAACTCATTAGATCGTGAGTTCAAATTCCGATTATCATGTGAAGACTTTGTTGATGGACCATATGTAAGTATATGTATAAGTACGCTTTGAATTTAGAGGTATGCCTTCACCCTGATGAATTCCCACCTAACTCATGTAAAGTTTTATAACAAAGAAAAAAATCAATTGGTGTTGATGTGATCCAAAGAAATTAAATAAAAGAGTTATGTGAGAATAAGGAATCAATCAAATATAATAAAAAGAAAATCTCAATTGACATGTCATGCATATATTTAATATTTACCAATTTTGTAGTGCGTGTCTAAAGCTACTGGGTTGAATTATAAGTGCGATGTCTCATCTCACTAGGTATAAAATACACAATATTAACATAAAGATTAGTTTATTTTATACGGATACGACTTAAGACCTCCTGTTTAAATTAGTGTTAGAAAAATACATTTTCTTAAATCAAGATAACACTCATCTCACATATTTATTATGTATGTTGTAAATCATGTTGCAAAAATAACTTTTACCGCTAATCCAAATGTCCACTTATTAATTATAAGAATGGGATTGAATCATGCCATAAATCTTTGAAATATGTACATCTTTATAAATATTATTTATAGTGTGTTTTGGAGTGATTCCATCCAGATTGTGTTACATTTAAGCTAAAATACATGAGATTATATACCATGCACGAATAATACAATTTATTCTTTAAAGTAGTTATGATGAAAAAAGCATCTAACTATAAAAAATAGGGAGAATTATATTCAAGTTTCGTCTAAGAGAAAAAAATGAAAAATTGGTCTCAGGGAGTTATCATTCGCATCTCTGAACTTGTCAACTCACACCTTTGGAGTTGTCAATAGAATCATTTTTTTCTTTTAGATGGAACTGAATGTAATTCTCTCTAAAAAAATATCCGGTGTTAAGTGAGTAACTTCATTGGTTGATCTTTTGTGAATGATAAATTCATTTCTATTAAAATAAGAATAAAAAGATCTATTTAGTTTTTTTTTTTACCTGAAGGCCTATTTAGTTAAGATAACATTATTAACTAATAATGTTAAATTAATTCATCTTTTTTTACCATGATTATATTAAGTCATCTTGAATATTAGAATTAGGTGAAGAGGCATGATGCAGGCATATGGAGAGAATCAAAATTTAATATCTAACTAATAAATTTATTGTATGCAAATGCAACCCAATCCACATACAAATGGCCCCGATCGCACTCACAATATCTTTTGTTTATTGTTAGTTTACTTATTTATTCATTTGATGTGGGCGTTGTGGCTTGGGCTTTGTAGGGATTTCATCTTTTGTTATCATGTCAATTACAAAATATCAATGAGTTGGATCTAGTCAAAGAGGTTAATCTCTTATAATATAAAAAATTAATATTCGAATATCTGTTGAGAGAAATTCATATATTTAATATTTGATAGTACTTCGAATAGGATTAACTCACGTAGGATAATACGGTGCTTTAGAAAAAATATCAATTATAAAATAATCAATCTTTACCACTGTTTCTTAGTATATATAATTGAAAATCTCTGACTTAGTGTCATTGTGTTTTTCCAGTCACTGAGCATTAATTACAATAAAAGGATATCAAAATGAATCGTTTTACACTGTTACCCAATATTCCCGTAAGTATCGAGATGCTTGTACGTCGAGGTCGTATTAATTATTAATTAATTTATAATAAATATACTGAAAAATTGACAAATCACAAGAATTAATTGACTAATCTAAAAAACAAATTGTTATTATAAGAGAATAAGTTTTCGAATCACAAGAGTTAAGTCACTCTGTTAAATCTGGCCAAAAAAAATAAAAAAGTCTCTCTGTCAAATTAGTGAAAGAAAATCTTATAATTCCCAATTTTCAACCTTCAAAGTTTAATTGTTTGAGTCTTAAATCTTAATAATATAGGCCTTATAATCCAAATCACAATAAATACCTTTCTCAGCATGAGACTGAACTTGAAGTTTGAACTTTCGGTAAAAGGTACAATGGATGTATAAGTTATGACAAAAAAAAAAAAAAAAAGGCTAATGATGAAAAATAATGATAATCACAAATAATTTAAGTTTGATTCAATGTTTCTGGATGTTAGATAATTACACACACATATATGGATATTAAATAATTATATTTTTCTTAATAAAAAGATAATATCGTGAATATGGGTCAATTTTAATGAGAAGAGTTATTAAGTATATGGAGGTTGAGATTTAAATTCATGTTATTATCATACATGAACTATGCTTTTTCTATATGTTATTTCTTACCCTTTTTTAAGCCATTTTTTCATAATTTAAATTGCCTCAATTGGTATATTAGTACATTTTATACGGAACTAGAATTAGAATATGTTTGAATAAATAAAGGTTGGTCTAATTAGTAAAAGTATTGACTCATAATTATAATGTCCTGAGTTTAAACAAATCCCACTGATGTGATAAGTTTGTTGATGGATGATATGTAAGTATCTCTTTAAATACTATTTAAGCTCAAAGACATACCCTAATCTTAATAAATCCCAAAACTCAACTCATCTGAATTTTTAATAATAATAAAACAAAAGGAATACGTTTGGTTGGGCAATAAATAAAAGAAATAATGCGAAGCAACAAAATAGTTAAATATTCATTTTTTTTTTTCCAACTCAAGCTCTATATAATGACATTCGAACTAATCAGTTCTACTCGTGAAGCATTTGGAAATCCTTCAGAGCTCCCACGAGAGATGGCTGTGGCAGAAGGCAAATGGGTTAAGGTCTCTCTCTCCCTCCCTCTCTAATATTTTCTTCTTCGACATCAACATGTAATTCTCTACTGTGCACGATTACGATTTAGCACCTTCATTTCTGCCGAATTCGCCCTTTTCATTTCTCCTTCAATTTGCTTCAATTTGTTGAATGATCTTTTGGAATCTCAACCACGTATTTGGTTCTCTGTGAATAAACAAATATGCTTTTCTGTTGTTGTTTAATACTCATCCGTCACTGTAAATTTTGCTCTAAAATTTCACTTCTATTCATCTGGCACTTGTTCTTGCAATTTAGGATTTCCTTTCCATCATTTTGTAAATTAGTTCAAAAAAACAATCTAAAACTAGTACTGAACTCCTGAAATTGCTGGAACGATTGGTTGCTAGAAAATCTGCGTCTGAATATGACATAAAATTTTGATGAATATGCAAATTGGGACTGATTTGTACTTTTCCCCTCCAAGTCTCCTACTAAAGTCTCTGAGGTTAGAAGATAGGATATAAATTTCATGTCAAAATCAGGTAATTTCACTTTTAATGAAAAGCCCTCTTTCGATAGTTTCACTGTTAACTTTATCTCTAGTATGAAAATTTTTCTGATATCTGTCTCTGTCATCAGCAACATCAAGCTATCACCTTGCTCTGTTCTGCATAATACCTAGTGAAATATATATGACCTTATATGTTGTCTTCAGAATTTTGCGGAGAAAAGAAGAAGAAATGAATTAGAATTTATTTTACATGATTTTTTTTTTTTTTCTGTTATTTTCCACCAGCTAGAACAGAATGGAACAGGGCCTGGGGCAAGAAGTTCACATGCAATTGCAATAGTAGGACACAAGGTCTATGCATTTGGGGGTGAATTCACGCCTCGTGTTCCTGTA
This sequence comes from Inga laurina, assembly GCA_963855925.1. Classification (NCBI taxonomy): domain Eukaryota; kingdom Viridiplantae; phylum Streptophyta; class Magnoliopsida; order Fabales; family Fabaceae; genus Inga; species Inga laurina. Next base: position 4,888,346 of record OY979706.1, on the reverse strand, counting down.
GATAACAAGCTCCACGTGTTTGATCTTCAAACTCTGACATGGACTGTGGCTGAAGTTTCCGGCGACATACCGCCGCCGCGGGTCGGTGTCACTATGGCGGCAATCGGAGATATCATCTATGTGTTTGGTGGTAGGGATTCTGAGCACAAGGAGCTGAATGAGCTCTATTGCTTTGATACAAAGAATAACAAGTGGGCCTTAATTTCAAGCGGAGATGCCGGACCACCTAACCGGAGTTACCACTCAATCACTGCCGATGACCGGCGTGTTTATATCTTCGGTGGCTGTGGTGTCTCCGGCAGGCTCAATGATCTGTGGGCATTTGATGTTGTTGAGAACAAGTGGGTGCAATTTCCTTCTGCTGGAGAAAGTTGCAAGGGTAGAGGTGGCCCTGGGCTTGCTGAGTCCCAAGAGAAAATATGGGTCGTTTATGGGTTTACGGGCGACGAAGCCAATGATGTGCATTGTTTTGATCTCGCCCAAAATAGCTGGGCCCAAGTGGAAACAACCGGTGAAAAGCCCACTGCTCGTAGTGTATTCTCAAGTGTTGCCATTGGGAAGCACATCTTCATATACGGTGGTGAGATAGATCCTAGTGACCAGGGTCACTTGGGTGCCGGTAAGTTTTCCGGTGAGGCTTACACATTGGACACAGAGACATTGGCATGGAAACGATTGAATGATAAGCCGGATTCTGGTGGCCATCCCGGACCTCGGGGGTGGTGTGCGTTTGCCGGCGGGCAGAGAGACGGCAAAGAGGGATTGTTGGTGTATGGAGGGAATTCACCGAGTAATGATCGTCTTGATGACATTTTCTTTTTCACTCCTCTCTCGTAGTTTGGTGATGAATGTAAAATTGTGTGATGCTTATGGGTGAATAATTTGTAGTAATGTATAGGATTGTGGTGGCAGCTTTAATTGCATGTGATCTTAGCTTGGTAAGTCTAGTTTGTGATGCAGTGACGTGACATGATGAGTCTACTCGTGGGAGTGCTTGTGAGTTGAAAGGAAGTTGGGAGAATGACTTTAAGTTGAAATTTTGTGTTTGATCTTTTTGTTTCCAAGTTTTTTCTTTTCTGATCGTCAAGTATGGTTGCCATTGAGAACATAATTGCATAAATCAATTTGGACTATCGAGAGGAAGAATATGAATGTGGAAGATGACTTTCTCCATTCATTATTTACGTCTAATGCATGAATAAATATGCCTGTTTTATGTTTTGGACAGGGTGAAGAAACACATCTGTTAAAGCAATTTGATAATTCATGTAATCCGTGGTCAAATTTGTGAATTTAAGTGAAACAGTATTAAGAACATGAACTTGGATTGTGAACTTAAAAGTTTGCTTTTATTATTAAGCCGGTTTTAAAAGCATACAATTAAATAACAAAATATTAAAAATGACAATATTTTGATTTAAATATATTTTAAATATGAACAGTTGAAATCAAATCAATCAGCATTCATAATTTACAATACTTAATCAAGAATTTTTTGTGAAGTTCATATGTAAAACTATTGATATGATCAAATCGAAAAAATTAGTATGAGTTTAAGAGCAAGTCCAAACAATTTTGTAAAATAGAAATATAAAAATGGCAAACGTGAGGCTAAACTCGTGAGTTTAAAAAGATTTTGTTGTTAGGATGAATTTAAGAGTGAAATGACATAATTTTGTGAAATCAAATCAATGAAGTCAGAGAGTCAACTCAAGTTTGAAAACGATGCGCATGAAGGTGTTTCTTAAAGCTTATCCTCCCCCATCAAATTGTTAGGTTGCTTAACTCTTCCATTCAAAAGTTAAAACTATGTTAGGCTCTTCAAATGTCCTCCTACCCCTTTTCCGTTTATCACTTTCTTCTCCCCCTTCAAGATTAGGTAATATCATTCTTTAAAAAACAGTCAATTTTATTAAAAACAAGAGTACATTACATAAAAGAGGCTTCCTTCCAAATAAAGTATTTGTGAACCAGGGCTAAAGAACCCGAGAAAGAAATGAATAATCTAGTCAATGTTGATTGGCTGGTAGCCCATATTATTTATACAATAACAAAGCAATGTACATCTACGCACACGTATAAGAAACCCAAACAAAACAATCCAAAGACCTAGAATCAAAATAGCCTGAAAGCCTAATATAACACAGACTAAAATACTAAACCCACAACTCTCAACATCCCCTTCAAGTTGGGGACCAAATAAATTCTTGGTGTAACATCCTGAAAAAATTGTGTACATATATAATTAATATGGATCAAACTTAGATCAAGTTTTTTAGGTCCATTAGGTCTAGTTCGCCAATCATATATTGCCACCTAGATTATGTTCACACATCAGCTCTTAACCCTATTAGCCCACTATTAGTCTAATTTCTAGAAAAACATTAAAAAATAGAGCATACTTAATAATAGGGCAATCGTGAAGAGGGGACTATCGCAGTGCCATGGTGAACAGGATTGGCGGCCATATACATTGCCAACCATGATTCCGTTGTCATGTTCATACTCAATGCTTCCTTAATAACAGGGCATCCTGCTTCATGAGAAAGAGGGGCATTATATATTTCAGATGACGCCCCACATTCAAAACCCACGGTAAAAACCTGCATTACATATATGAAACATAAACAGGAAGCATTTCATTTATTATTGGCTTTGAATAAGAGCTAATAGAACCTAAGAATGTATATTGAAATGAAAGCAATAGCACAAAGCCATTCAATCATGAGAAACATTGATAAAAAGAAACATCATTATGAATGATGAAAATTGTATTGTAATGTCCCTTTTAACCAAAAAAAAAAATTGTACACAAACGATAGAAAACCCCCAATTTTTGAAATAATCGACTTCAAGGAAAAACCCCCCAATTTCCAAAACAATCGACTTCAAGCGTTGTTGTTCAAAACTCACATTTTTTTATGATACTGGAGAAAGTTAAATTTTTGCTCATCGTTTTATTGAATCGTAGCAAAGAACTCGTCTAATCTTCCTTGGCCGTAGATTCTCTCAGCCGATCGCATTGCCGCATTCTCTCCTCATGATCGCCGCATAGCTCCTCTATTTCTTTTCCTTTCTTTTTTTCCTTTTTAATTTTTCCAGAAATTTTAGAAGACTAACGTTGGGTTAATAGGGTTAAATGCTGATGTGGATAAATGATACATGTGGCAGCATATGATTAGCTAACTGGACTTAATGGACCCAAGGTACTTGACCTAAGTTTTGTCCAATACATACATACATACATACATACATACATACATACATACATACATACATACATACATACATACATACATATGTACACACACACACAATTATTAAATTAAATGGGTTATTGTAAGTAGTACAAAATAAATAATTGTGTGTGAAGATAAATGTATCTATATTATTTAGGATATCCTAGTGTAATTTATTAGGTGAAGTTAGGGGAACAAGTGAAGACGTCATAGTGCAATCAATAAAAGGCAACAAATGATGTCATAGATTAGCTTGGAAAACAAGTAGGAACACATTAGTTTCGGATGACTTGGGAAAAAGGAAAAGAATGTGATAGGAATGTAATAAATGAAAAAGGATAAGGCTTCCATGTAATTGTAAGGTTAGCACATGAGTTCTATAAAATGTTGCACCTCTCACTGTCAACACAGGACAATCCATATGATTTCAGGAAAAAAAAAATAAAAAAAACACACACAAAGACCTCTCACTTGTTGCAAGAAAAGTAAGAGATTTCTTTACCTAATAATACACCCTCCTTTTATTTATACTTCTCAACATTATTTCAACTTGATGCTACTAAATTTTAAATATGCGCCGTAAGTGTACGGGTCGTTAGAATAGTATAGTAGCAAATCAAGGTCATCCCACAGAGATTCAAGGTAATAGATAATTAGGCATTAAAATTCCCATTTTCATTTAAGTTGAACAAATCAAAGGAAGAGATTGAAAGATAATTTAAACAAATGCAAAAGAAATAAATCTAATGATTTAAAGACTTCAATTGATAAAAACAACCTAGAGTGGCTAATACCTTCTTTAAGTTTTAGAGCTTGTATTTACCCAATTAAAAGCACTTAATATTAAATTATTAATCTAGAGTTTAAATGAATATAAGTATCTTCCAATCACTTATACTCCTCTCTCAAGTTAAAATTGTTATTCCTAACTAATTTACTCAAGATGCAATAAATGTCTAAATTGACTCTAATGTGATTATATGGGTCCAATATGTATATTCCTATCCTATTGACAAATTAGAATAAATTCTAATCCCACATTACTTAATCTTATAGTCTAATTAAGATCCCTCTCCCAAGGATAATCTAAATTTCCCAATTTCATACTTAATTGTGATCAAACATTAAGTAGACAAAACAGAACAAATTAACTAAACACAAATAATACTAAACACAAATTAATTAATTAATACATGCTCAAATCCTTAAATCAGTTCATAACTACTCTAGGTCCAAAATAATTAGCCACAAATGGCTTTAGACCCAATCATCTCAGCAACAATTAAACCAGATTTCAGATCATACATGAAAATCAAGCAAGAGACAAAACAGAGCACAATAAAACAGGGCGATGGAATTAACACATGAGAGCTTCCTCTAACTTAGATTGTATCGACAGTGCCACTACCCTCGACCTCAAATCTCTGGTTCTCCCTCCTTGCCCGTCTCACCGCTCCTTTACTGAGCTCTCCAAAACCCAGCTCTCAATCTCTAACTCTCTCGATGAAGAAAATGGTATAGATAATAGAGACGGCGAACCGAAGTTCCTTCCGTCCTCACTCCGGTCGCCGTCAATGGAGAAGAGAATGAATGGAGTTTCTCTCTAGCTCCCTGATTCAAGCTCTAGCAAGGTGATGGTTATCCTCAAGTTGTCGGCTGCTCCTCTTCGCTGAGTACGTTCTTTTTCTCCTTCCCCTGTGCGACTGTGTCTCCTTATCCCGTGGCTCCCCTTTTTTTTTCTTCTCGGTCCTCCTTTCTTTTTCTTTCGTTGCTTCTTTTCTTTCCCAGCTGCTGCTCTCTTCTTTTTTTTAGGTCTTCATTTCAGCTCCAATTCCCATAGCTCCTCGGCCCAGGTCCATTCGTCCTCTTCTTCAGATAGTAATTTGACAATAAGAAGCACAAGCCTAATACCAATGCAAATCGCTGGCCCTAAATCCATTCCTTCCACCAAAGCCGTTTTTTTTTATTTGTTTGGCAAGTGATTCAAAATACTCAATTGTGAAAGCCCAAATGTGTAATAATAATAACAATAATAAAAGCTGATTTTGTTTTATTTGAGAAATCTTCCCATTATTATTTATTCTTAAACTCAAAAGCTTCCATTTTAAATTTAAATCCCATAAATGATGCATCCATTGATATCTCATAAAATCTCATTGAATCTTCCAAAATTGCATAGATAACTCTCCAATTATCTTCAAAATATTCTTTAAATGTACAAAATATGGAGAGTTATCAGAATGTTTTACTATCTAAGTCTAACTATTCTTTATGTGATTCATTTAAATACTTCTTGTATTTGGAAGTTATTGGAATTGTATGGGAATATACAAGGAAGATTATGTTGTTGTATCCATAAATACTATGACCTCCCCAAGAAGGATTGCTGTATGAACTATCCTATGGGGTAAGATTTTATGTGTGAATTATTATGGATCCACCCAGGGGACGCCCTAATATATCTAAGTGATGAAATTATGGTATTGTGGATGCTTATGAATATATTTCTATGCATATTCACATATCATTATATTGCAGGCATTTAAAATGTTTCTGCTAAATTAGCAGCTGAGCATTATTAGTTAAAATCTATTTATTTAGTATCACTTATATTTTGTCATAATGTCTTAGAAATTGGAAATCAAGCCTATATGAAGTTGAACTAGAGTAGTAGACAAGAAACCTCTCTAGTTTCCTTTAGGCATATGTTTTTTTGGACTTCTTATAGAAAATGACGATGTATTCGAGAACTTTATGTATTAATAAAATTTTTTTTACGGCATGTTTTCTGCCAGTATCTTTGTTTGTATTTTTTTTGAATTAGAAACCCAATATATCTTTAAATTTATAGTGGGAATAATAATGATATTAAGTAATCATTTATTTATAAATTAAATAAAATTGAGGGTTTACATTTTTGGTATTAGAGCAAAATGATCCTAAAGTATTTGTTTTGTTAAGGATTTACGAGGCCTTCTCTCTTTTATACCTGGATCTAATAGGTGGTGGATATTGGAGAAATAAAGGATCATAGGATTAATGACTCTAATACTAATTATAATGTTATGCAGAAAATGGCGTAAGGAAGGCAGATTCAATCTAGTAGTGGCTAAGGCCATGCAGGCAATGAGGTATTAAGGGCTATTGAGCAAATGACCACAGCTTGCCGTGAGCAAACTGAAGCAACAATTAAGGTTATAAAAGAACAAACTGCCACTGCTGCACATATAGTACAATCACTTGAAGGACTTGAATATGAGCACTAAAGCTATGATGAGAATCAGGAGGTAGAATTAAAGGAGCAAATACTATAAGAAAGAAATCAAAACATTCCAAATCCAACTTTGAGTGTGAAATCCTATAGGATCCGTTTGGTATGCTGGAAATGAGCACATGAAAATGGAAATGGAGTTCAATTCCATGCCTTGAGCCCTTAAGCATGTTTGGTATAATGGAATTTGAAAAAAATTCCATTTGCATATGGAAGCCAATTGATATCAATTCCATCAAAATAATTCCACCAAAAGAGCTCATATTTACAATTCCATGTAGGTGGATTTCACTTTTTCCCCTTCCCTCTTTTTCATGTTTTCGGCTAGCAACTCCTCGCTCACCGTGACCTTCACCGAAAAAATTCTCACCCTCACCGATAAAGATGGTGACCTCCTCTTACTTACCGGAGACGACAACGAGCTCTTAACTCCACCCATCTTCACTGTTCGCTCACTTGCTGATGATTATGGCATGGCAAGCTTATGGGTTTTCAATTTCACCTTCTTCATTTCGATTTTCAGAAATCACAAGTTCATCAAATCTACTAAAAATTGCAAGGAAGATGGTGATGGTGCGAGCGTCAATGCCGGTGACTCATCTCCTCCTTCTCCATTATCTTTGAACTCATCTCCTCCTTCTCCATTTGCCACTCTATGAAGCTCTCTTTTCTAGATCTGAAAACTGCCCAGAGCCACGTCCCTGCCAATGGAGGGAGCTACGAAGACAACTTGAAATTTGTCTTCTTCCCTATATTTTTGCCATGAAAAGGCAAGCTTTAGATATGAAAGAAGTCTTGGTGTGGGTGTGGGTGGTCGGAGGTGCATAAGTTATTGATTTTAGGTGATGGTTACCATTAATAATGGTGGTCGGAGATATGGTTTCTTATCCACTAAAAAAATTGTTTTGTATTTTATAATTAGAAGGATATTTTAGTCATTCCATATAAAAATTAGGTCTCATTTTCAAGACATACCAAACATACTTTTAAAATCCATCTCCATATCCATATCTATTTCCATTCCCATTTCCATCAAAATCAATTCCAGTGTACCAAATAGGCCCATAGTGAATTTAGAAAAACTAGTCCACCATCCTTCAAAAGAGAATATGACCCAACTATAGCTGATGAATGGTTGGAATAAATAGAAAAGATATTTGAGGTATTAGGATGTACGGATGATCAAAAGGTATCTTTAGCCACTTACATGTTAGTAGGGGATGCTTACAATTGGTGGAAAGAAGTTAGGCACACAAATGAAACTCACCAAATAAAAATAACTTGGAATCGGTTTAGGACAGCTTTTCTAGATAAGTATTTCCTTGAAAATGTTAAGTATGAGAAGGAAATTGAATTCTTGCATCTCCGTCAAGGAAAAATGATGATAGACCAATATGTTTCTAAATTTGAGTCACTAACCAAATACTCATCTGGTCTACTCAATAACTGTGATAAAACTTGGAAGGCTAGGAAGTTTGAAGCATGATTGCAATTTGATATAAGGAAAGTAGTAATTGCTCCAGAAATTTGAGATTTCTCGGCCTTGGTAAATAAATTTTGTGCAATTGAAAAATATCTAATGGAAGTGGAGCAAGAGAAAAAGAAGAAGAAAAACTTTTGGGATACGAACAGGAATGGTGGATGTCATGAGGAAGAAGCATCTTGAATTATTTCATTAAGATAGTTACAAATTTCGAGGACGAAATTTTATTTTTAGGGAGGGAGAATTGTAACATCCTGGAAAAATTGTGTACATATAATATATATATATATATATAATTATTAAATTAAATTGGTTATTGTAAGTAGTACAAAATAAATAATTGCATGTGAAGATAAATGTATCTCTATTATTTAGGATATCCTTGTGTTAGCTATTAGGTGAAGTCAGGGGAACAAGTGAAGGCATCATAGTGCAATCAGTAAAAGGCAACAAATGATGTCATAGATTAGCTTGGAAAACAAGTAGGAAGACATTAGTTTCGGATGACTTGGGAAAAAGGAAAAGAATGGGATAGGAATGTAATAAATGAAACAGGATAAGGATGCCACGTAATTGTAAGGTCAGCACATAAGTTCTATAAAATGTTGCACCTCTCACTATCAATACAGGACAATCCGTACGATTTCAAGGAAAAAAAACTAAAAAACACACATACAGACTTCTCACTTGCTGCAAGCAAAGTAAGAGTTTTCTTACTAAGTGATACACCCTGCTTTTATTTATACTTCTCACAATTATTTTGAATGTTTTACCATCTAACTATTCTCTATGTAATTCATTTAAATACTTCTTGTATTTGGAAGTTCTTGGAATTGGATGGGAATATGCAAGGAAGACTATGTTGTTGTATCCATAAATATTATGACCTCCCCAAGAAGGATTGTTGTGTGAACTATCTTATAGGGTAAGATTTTCTGTGTGAATTATTGTGGATCCACCTAGGGGATGCTCTAGTATATCTAAGTGATGAAATTATGGTATTGTAGATGCTTATGAATATATTTCTATGCATATTCACGTATCATTATATTGTAGGGATTTAAAATGTTTCTACTAAATTAGCAGCTGGGCATTATTAGTTAAAATCTATTTATTTAATACCACTCATATTTTGTCATAATGTCTCAGAAATTGGAAATCAAGCCTATAAGAAGATGAACCAGAGCAGTAGACCAGAAACTTCTCTAGTTTCCTTTAAACATATGTTTTTTTTAAACTTCTTATAGGAAATGATTATGTATTTGATAACTTTATGTATTAATAAAATATTTTTTTACGACATGTTTTCTGCCAATATCTTTATTTTTATTTTTTTTGAATTGGAAATCCAATATATCTTTAAATTTATAATGGGAATAATAATGATATTAAGTAATCATTTATTTATAAATTAAATAATATTGAGGGTTTACACTTGGTACCTAACTTATCAACCAAACATGATCATCACATCTTAAAGGCTTATTTAATGCATCTACTATCTGGTTCCTAGAACAAACATGATGCAAATCTACAATTCCTTGTTGTAGTTTCTCACGAACAAAGTAATAATTTATCTCAATATGTTTAGTACGCTCACGAAAAAGGGGGTTGCTAGCAATATAAATTGCTTCCTTGTTGTTATAGAAAACCTTAACCGGTATCAAATTTGGAACATTCATGTCCTTAAGCAAGTATGTAAGCCAGACAACTTCAGAAACCGCCGATGCTAGTGGTCTGTATTGGGCTTCAGCAGAACTCTTGGAAACCATATGCTACTTCTTGGATTTCTAACACGCTAGTGACCCTCCAAATATGATCAAATAACCATTTATAGATTGTTTAGTGTCATGACAAGCCACCCATTTTGAATCCATATAGCATTCCAACATGCTTCCCTTCTTAGTTGCAAGCAATATCCCCAAACTAGGACAACCTTTAAGATATCGAACTACATAAACCGCTGCTGCCATATGAGATTTGGAAGAAGCATTCATGTACTGACTTAAAGACTACACAGAAAACTAATATCAGGCCTTTAAATAACTTAACCTACTTATGAGACAATGAAATTTTGCAGGTTCTATTAAGAGAGGATCATGCTCCCATTGCCTTTGGTGCTTCTTCAATACATTAGCACTTGCTTTCGGCCTTCGTGGCTCAAGTGCTAGCTAAGTCCCACTATCCATAGGAACTCTTAGTGCTTAGAATCCGTTATCCCCATGTCAAATATCAAATCAAGTGTGTATTTCCTTTGGTTGAGGACTATTCCTTCCTGTGACCTGGCAAGTTCCAAACCTAAGAAATATTTGAGATCTCCCAAATCTTTAATTTTGAAACATTAATGCAAATGCTTCTTAACCTGAGCAATTTTGTCGATGCAATTTGTAACCCTCGTTCTCATCAAGGCCGTGATTAGTATTTAAAACACATTTTATAATTGAATAAGAGATCTAGGGTAATTAAAAACTTTTTACAAAAAGTTGTATAGTACGATTTCCATTCATTTCAAAGTGAAGAAATTGGCCTATTTGGTTTGTCACATACACAATATCAGAGTGCTAATAAAATTCCCGACATTCACCCGGGATATATCCATAAATCAAAGGGTTTTACAGGGCTTCATTGCCCATCTCAGTTTCCCATACCGGGGATTACATATCAACTACAATTCTATGGTCAACATGTTTATATAATTGTCCAAAATAATATCCAAAAACCAAAAAGCTAAGACTACCATTGGCAATCCTAGTCGACCTTGTTCACTTGCTTGTCCTTCGAACCACTTGCCCTGGCTAAAATTGTTAATTGGAAAGAGTGAGATTCAAAAGAATCCCAATAGTAACATTTCACGTATATGATGCATAATTAAATAAAGCATGTAATTATATATCACAATTTAGGAACAACAACATTCAAAGCAGGGCTACCCGCCAAGACTCAATCATTCATTCAAGGTCGGCCTAACTGCCACATCCCAATTAGCTACATTCAAGGCCGGGCTAACTGCCACAGACCCAATCAATGCTTACATTATTAATATCTCCATGCAACTAAGCACTCTTTAAACCATCTAACTTAAATGATCATTAGTCATGGAGAAACCTCAAGATCATAATCATTCCTCAAGTCTCCATGACCTTACTAACTCAACTTTTCAAGGCCACGCATCCTAGGATTTTCCTGGGTTGAGCACGCCTAACTTTGCACACTCCTCCACAATTCGACACTCCTCCACAGCTTATTAAATTCAGTAAACTGTCTGGAGGCCAACTGTTTCCTTATTTCACACCTCAACCCTCTAATTAATCTATCAGAGCTCCACTCCTCATTATCCATACGTTGCAGGTATGAGGAGTAACGGCCAGCAGTGCCTTCACCATAGTTGGGCATTCTAACACTTTAAAAACTTTCTTGAGTCAGACTAGCCAACCTTCAGCCACTTGAGGACCAAATGTTCCCTTTAACTTTAGATCTCGATCCTTTCGGGCTGGCACCATATATGACTCTTAATTTAGCTCAGAGTATGGTCCTGACTCCTGAGGTCGAATCATCCCTTCTATCGTTTCTTCGTAATTCATTCCGTCTTGTGTCACTTGAACTCTATCTTCATTCCGTTCTACTATTACCTCTCGGAGCTCATCTCTCAATTTATAGATCATATCCTACTGCTCCAACAACATACCCATCATCCACTGTATGAGATCAGGTGGATTATGACTTATTTCTCCCACATGCGGTTTTACCTGTCAAATCTCTGGTCAAATCATTGTGTTCTTTCTTCTCTAACACAAATGATTCACAACATCAATATCATACTAGGTGTGTACACATGTTCCTTAAAACTCATATACCAACTAACAGGAATATTCATGTGTATACTACAATCATCAATTATCTTCTAGGGTTAAGGTACAAATTTACCAATGAAGTTTTGTCCGAGGAGCGTCTGACACAAATATGTTTTGGAAGGGGCAAAAATACCAATAAATAATTAAAAAAAGGTGCATCCAACACAAAACCGTTAAATTTGACCTAACGGTATTAAATTATAAGAGAAGAAAACCCCTAACACCGTTAGGTCAAATTTAATGATTTTGTGTTGGATGCACCATTTTTAATTATTCATTGGTATTTTTGCCCCTTCTAAAATATATTTGTGCTAAACTCTCCTCGAACAAAACTTTGTTGGTAAATTTGTATCTTAACTCTATCTTCTATTACTAAGCTAAAGAACTAGGGCCACTATCCTAGCAAAACTACCCTTGCCGGGAATCACTGCTATGATACTACAAATTTAACCCCCGTCCTAATCAAGGCCTTGATTAATGTTTAAAACACATTTTATAATTGAATAAGAGATCTAGGGTAATTAAAAACTTTTTACAAAAAGCTGTATAATACGATCTCCATTCATTTCAAAGTAAAGAAATTGGCCTATTTGGTTTGTCACATACACAATATCAGAGTGCTAATAAAATTCCTGACATTTGCTCGGGATATATCCATAAATCAAAGGGTTTTACAGGGCTTCATTGCCCATCTCAGTTTCCCATACCAGGGATTACACATCAACTACAATTCTATGGTCAACATGTTTATATAATTGTCCAAAATGAGAACCAAAAAGCTAAGACTACCACCGGCAATCCTAGTCGCCTTTGTTCACTTGCTTGTCCCTCGAACCACTTGCCCTGGCTAAAATTCTTAATTGGAAAGAGTAAAATTCAAAAGAATCCCAGTAGTAACATTTCATGTATATGATGCATAATTAAACAAAGCATGTAAGTATATATCACAATTCAGTAACATCAGCATTCAAAGCCGGGCTACCCACCACGACTCAATCATTCATTCAAGGTCAGGCTAACCGCCACGTCCCAATTAGCTACATTCAAGGCCGAGCTAACCACCACAGAACCAATCAACAATAGCAACATTCAAAGTCAGGTTAGCCGCCATGACCCAATCGATCATTCAATGATAAATACAAATAAGTAATGCATTAAACATGATATAAGAGAAAGTGTCACTACCTTGTTCTTTCCATTCTTGTTCAGGAGTAGGCTTTCTATGTTCCAGGCAAATATCAAATCCTATAATCATAATTAAGGATGGCAGGTTATCACTTATCCCAATACTCAAATGACTTTAAAACACTTAGATTTGGTTATCATTATAGTCTCTTAAGTGGCTACTAGAAGCCCAAATAAATGCCTAAAGGGTTGGGAAGTACTATCTCAAATAACACCTTACGATAGTGAAAAGTTCTGATTTTTGGGCGTTGGCCGCAGCAAAAACAGGTCAGAAACTTTTGGGCTATGGCCAAGGACTGTTGGCTGTGGCCAAAATCAAGTCAGAGAGTTTTTAGTTGTGGCCAAGAGTCTTCTGGCTGTGGCTAAAAGTAGGTCAACAGCTTTTGGGCTACAGCTAAGAGCCTTTGGATACGGCCAAGGAAAAGTTTTATTTCTTGGCTGAATTTTGAAAAATCATAACTAATTCTAGAAAAATCGAAATGAGATGATCATAAGTCCTACTTAAAGCTTTTTAAGTCTTCTTTTCAGGAAAAATATGAATAACCACTGAATATAATAAAAAAAATACAGAATTCAACAATTCTCCTTGCTATTTTAGAATTGATCCTAGTTTTGACATCAAACTTTGGAGATTCATAACTCCCGGCACACACATCGAAATGACCTCCATAATTTATCAAATTAAAGCTTGAAATGTCTACTATTAGATTGGAAAGTTTCAGAATTTTTAACCACGATCTACCAATTCAAAATGCCTATTCAAACTGACTGCCTGCACAGGGTTTTCACTAACCAATTCTTGCAACTTTTAAACCTAAGTTTCCAATGGTTCAAAATTCACCTCTAACACTACCCCCACACAATTTTCCACAAGGAATCCAATGGAAATATCAAAACAACCAAATTCTCATTCCTTTAAGACATTCTATTTTTGGCACATATTCAACACAAAACCCAAAATTGCCAAACTATACATTTAAGCTTCAATTCAATTCTATCAATTCAAAACACTAAACAGGGCACCATCTCCATGACAACAACATACCATACTCTCTATGACCCTAACCCACAAAAATTAGGAAAAATTTTCCAGAAATTCAAGGCTCAACCAATGGTCACAAAACTTATATGAAAGTGTTCATCTTACTCACTTTTACAACTTTCCCAAACTTATTTCTTGCTTCTCCAACCTCTAGATTTTCTTGAGGACAAACGACCACTAATGGAAAATCTAAAACCATAGAAATGAAGCCCTCAACCCAAGGAACAAGATTAAAGAAGAGAGTTTTAGCATAGGAGTTCATCTAAAGAGTCAAATGGCATGAAACTTACCTTGAGTTCCTTCTCTTTCCTTGGCTCTAATGGCTATCGCACTTGAGAGAGAAATGAGAGTGAAGAAGATAAAATGATGGGCTCTTCCCTTGCCCATACTCTTCAGCTGAAATGGAGGGAAAAGAGAGAGAGAAATGCTTGTAATATTCAATTTGACTTTTCAAACACCCTTTCTCATCCTCTAATCAAGCCAAGTGTTCAACGCTTACTGGTTCTCATAAAGTAAGTAACTAATTAGTTACTCTAACTACTTCATTAACCACTTAGTTACCTCACTAGCTCTTTTAGTTAGTAACTAATTTCTTCAACAATTACTGACTAATTGACCAGTAAATTTTTCATTCTTTCAATTTTCTCCTGATTATGGCACATTCACTTGAATTGCCATATAACACATATTTAAATTCTTTTCTTCTTCTCCATTCGCCATTCCCTCAAATTTTAGCCCAAAAATTACTTTGTCAATAATTATGTTAAAATATAGGGTGTTAGGCATTTCCAATAATTAATTCGGGTCTCAAATAAACTTTAATTCACAAAATCATTCTCAATAAATGTCATTAACCCTTAATCAAAATTTGGGGCATTACACAATTACCAGTGATGACCAAATCATCCACATAAGCCAAAACTAGAGTCAATTTATCTCCATCTTGCTGGATAAAGAGGGATTAGTCATACTTACTTTGACAAAACCCCTATTCAAGCAAGGCATATGTGAGTTTAGCATTCTATTGGCGGATGCTTGTTTGAGACCATACAAGGATTTTTATTTGTTTAGTTTACAAACTTTGTTCCTTCCTAAATTATCAAATCCTTTTGGGATCTTCATATATACCTCTTCATCTATGTCCTCTTGCAAGAATGCATTGTTGACATCCTTTTGAAATAGAGGCCAACAATGCATTACAGCTAGGGGGAGAATGGTTCTCATAGTTGCCAACTTAACAACAAGAGATAAGGTTTTGAAATAATCTATACCTTTTTGTTGACTGTAGCCTTTAGCTACAAGACGTGCCTTCTACCTCTTTACTGCTTCGGTAGAATCATACTTGGTCTTAAATACCCATTTGTAGCCAATCGCATGTTTTCCCTTGGGTAAGTAAACAATGTCCCAAGTTTTATTTTGTTGTAAGGCTTTCATTTCATCTTGCATTGCCTCTACCCATTTGGCATCTTGGGTTGCTTGCTGAAAACTATAAGGCTCAATGCCATATCAGAAGCAAGTAAAAAATCCTTGTAACTAGGAGACACATGAGCATAAAACATGTATTTATGAATAGGATACCTACAATTTACCTGAGCCTCACCTGTAGCAGTCCTTTCTACCAACTATAGTAGTCATTAAGCCATGTTGGAGTTCTCTTATCCCTCATAGGTTGTGTAAAACTATCAAGATAATCATCATCATCAATCAATGTGCCACTACCAGAGGGTCACCATCACCATCCAAATAACCCGGATTAATTGACTCATTAGTTGGAGGAGATTTGGATGGAGATGGAAGGTTATGGTTGTCAAGAAAAAATGGCTCCACTTTTTATGGACCTTGTAAATAATGTTTTTGGAAAAGAGGAGACTTTGAAAGGAGATTTGTCTTCATGAAAAACAACATGTTTACTTACCACTATTGTACGTGTAAAGAGGAATAGATACCCCTTTTGGTTTAGTGGATAGCCCATAAACACACAAGGTTCAACCCTAAGCTGAAACTTATCATTGCCATGCTAAACTATAACAAAAGCTAGGAAACCAAATATTATAAGAAAATCCAAATTTAGTTCCTTTTTATAAATGAGCTCATATGGGGTTCTAAATGCCAATATCTTTGATTGGGTTCTATTAATTAAAAAAATGATGCAGTGTTAACACTCCCCCCCCCCAGAATTTAAGTGGCACACCATAATGAATAATAAGGCTATGAGTAACATTTAGTAAATGTCTATGTTTCCTTCCTAACATATTTGATTACTCTCCATATTTTGTACAATTAAAAAATATTTTTAAGATATTTGGAGAGTTATCTATACAATTTTGGAAGATTCAATGAGATTTTATTATGAAAAGATCAAATCAAAGTGGTGAATTATATGGGGGATTTAGATTGTAAATATTTAGGATTAAAATAATTTATTTTAACTTGATAAAGTTTCTAAAAAAGAAGTTTTTATTTTATTTTTTTCCTCTTACTTTTTGACTTAGATATTTATGTTGTCATTTTTGTTTTAATATTGGCACCAAGTGATGTCGTTTTAGGTGAGAAATATGAATCAAGTTGAATGATTCAAAAAGAGATCACGTGTTGCAGAGGAGGAGACGGCACCATTTGGAAAAAGGAGAATTGACAGCTATCGGAGTGAGGACGGAAGGAACTCTGGTGTGCTGTATTTGTCCCCTACTTCTTCTTCTTAGTCTGGATCGTTCTTAATATCGAGAACCAACGGGCGCTGATTAGACTGCAGTCTCCTTTTTCTTTGGAGCTTTGTCAGAGGACAAGGAAGGCTGAACCAAGGAGCAGCTGCTATCATCGAGCTTGAGGAGAGACCATTCTAGGCTGTTCATCCTTCTTCTTCATCGTGAACTAGAAATCTGACCGAGAGTTGAGAAAGTGGCGACTGAACATTGTTGAAGATCTTTATCAGTGGCGGAAAACAGAGGAGAGGCTGTTCTGGACTAAAATCGTTGTTTGCTACTCCAAGATTCTTCTTCAGCAACAGGAATTGACAGACAACGATCAGTGCATAGTGATTAGTTTATGATTTCTGCCCATTATATTTTAATCTGATTCTTCTTGTTTTCTTTATCATTCGGAATTCTGAAATTGTTGCTAGATGGATTGGATTAAAGCGATGTGTGGCTAGACTTTCTTTGAACATAAAGGAGTTATAAACTAATTTGAATATTTGAGCTAAATAATTTAATTGTGCTTAGTATTATTTTTATTTACTTAATCTATTCTGTATTGTCTAGTTAGCTTGATCATCACTAAATATGAAATTGAGAAATTTATATTAGCTTTGGAAGAGGGATCTTAATTAGACTATAGGATTAAGTAATGTAGGATTATAATTTATTCTAATTTTTCAATAGAATAGGAATATACCTATTGGACCCATATAATCATATTAGAGTGAAATTGGACAATTATTTCCTTTTGAGGTAATTAGTTAGGAATAATAATTTTAACTTGAGAGAGGGGTATAAGTAATTGTAAGATACTTATATTCATTTAAACTCTAGATTAACGATTTAACATTAAGTGCTTTTAATTGGGTAAATACATGCTCTAATACTTGAAAAAAGAATTAGTCACTCTAGGTTATTTTTCTCCATTAAAATCTTAAAAACAAATTAAATTTAGTACTTTTGCATTTGTTTAAATTGATTTTCAAATTCATTTCCTTCTTTGATTTGCTCAACTTAAATAAAATTAGAAATTTTAATGCCTAATTATCTATTAACTTGAATTTATGTGGGATGACCTTGATTTTCTATTATACTATTTCAACGGCTCGTATACTTTCGGTGCTTATTTAAAATTTAATGGCATCGATATCATTTTGTTGTGGTGTATAAGGACATGTAATTTCATGAACAATCCCTTTACCATTCAAATAGGTTTTAAGTTAATTATTGATAAATTCCAGCCTATTATCACTCCTTACTCTGTTCACAATAGTAGAAAATTAAGTCTCAACATGATCAATGAAGTTTTGAAGATGCTGAACAATTTCTTGTTTATCATTAATCAAAAACAGACAAGTAAATTTGGAAAAATCATCAATTATAGTGAAAAATATTAGTGGCCTTTATGAGTAGCACCCTTATAAGGCCCCCAAGTGTCAACATGAACCAAATCAAGATAACAACTACTGACATATTTACTATGGGGAAAGGATAAACGGGTATGCTTTGCTTGAGCACAAACATCATGATTTGTCAAAGAAGAACAAGATGGAGACAATTGATTCTTAATGCTGTGCAAATGCCTAAAAACATCTAAAGAGGCATGTCTTAGCTTATAATGCCACAAATATGATATTTTGTTGCAACTTTCATTATCTTGCATGTTATAGTTCCATCCAACTGTAAAGGCCTCCCAACAAGATACAATCCATCACATATTCTACCAATCATTTGGGATTTTCCAGCGGAAATCTCCTACAAAATGTAGAAGTCTGGATAAAATTAAAATTGAATTGTTCATTTGTTTACTAAGCCTAGGCATAGGTCAAATTGTAGTAGGATTCAGGAGTATAATATAAGTCATGCAATATAATTTCATAAGATAATTTAATGGTGCCAACTTGAGTTACTGTAACGATGCTACCATTTGGAAGTTGTATCTTTCTAATAGGTCCATTATAAATTTAAACACTGTTTAACATGCTTAATCTATTAGTCACAAGACAAGTTGCTCCATAGTCAAGTATCCAATGTGATTTAGTTAAAGATATAGGAAGGGCATTAAGCAAACTTGATACATGTTCTTCAGTGTAGTCGGATTCTCCAACCGCTATCTCCTCCCCGTCTTTCTTTAAGAGCTGGAGAATTTTGTCATATTGCTGTTAGGTGAGCACGGGTTGAATAGTAGGCACTGCAAATTGTGAGTGCTCAATAGGTTTAAGTGCTTGTGCTTGATTAAGTTGATTATTTTTCTCCTTCTTACCCCCTTGATTATTGGGATATCCAATCAACTGATAACATGAGTCATGTTTGTGTCCCCTTTTATGACAATATAAACAGATATCTTGAGAATGACCTCTGCTGCTCCCTCTTCCTACCCGACCACCTCGAGCTGCCATGGTAGCCCCTTCAAATAGAGTAGAAGACAAATGAGCAGAGATTGATTGTTGATCTTCATTCTGAACAATCATAGAATAGGCTTGGCTAACGGATGGGAGAGGAGACATAAGAAGGATTTGGGTTCTAGCATGATGATAGTTTATTTTTTAGACCCATAAGAAATTGAAAAAGTTTTTGTTGGTGAATTCCCTTAATATATTCTTGTGTCGTATCACATTTACAAGACAGTAAAGGCATTATGAGACTGTATTTATCCCAAAGCTCTTTGAGCTTAGTAAAGTAGCTAGAAACAGTTAGAGTTGTAATACCCTGAATTTTGAGATTTAAGGCTAGAGAATAAGCCAAAAATAAGTGGACTGCTAAGCCCCAGTTTAGCAGGAGCCCAAATTTATTCCCTAACGATTCTTATATCTTTGGGGTATTAAAGAAAGTAAAATGGTGAATTTTGGAGAAAGTAATTATGTTTTTGGTGAAATCGCCTATGAAGTAGCGAGCTTGTCATGTGATTTTGTATGAACAAATGATGAGAAAAAAGTATGAAAGTTTACAAGATTAAATTAGACATCCTAAGCTTTAATGTGATAGGTCATATGACTCAATTAGAGCTATATACAAAAAGTTATGAATTTTTGAAGTCAGCACAGAAAAACTGTAAAATATTTGAAACAGTATGCAAAGATTGAAATTCTGGGAATCTTGTGATTCCATCTAGCAAAATTCTATATTTTTTCTTGAAACTAGACTCAATAAGGGTTCTATAGGCACTCCAATTCGATTTTTCTAGAATTAGCTATGATTTTTCAAAGAGTGGGCATAAATCTGCCAGAAAATGATTACATAATTAAAATACAATATCATATATGATAAAATAAATCACCTCCTTCCTCCATCAGGCCAGAAATGGCGTCCTTTTTGTTGGAAATAGAGAGAGAAATCTTGAGAGGGTTTAGAGAGAGAAGGAGAAGAGAACTCGCAAGGTAAGCCGATTTCTCCGACGATCTAGCTCCTAACGCGTATAACTCCGCTCCTAAACTACTCCTATATGTTCTTTAAGATTTGGAAGCTCAAAATCTTTTGTAGAACACCTAGGGTTTTCAGCCAAGTCAAGGAAAAGCTATTGGGAGCTTGAGGTAACTTTCAAACTCTTGTATATTGACTATTTTGGCTGTTGTGGACAATTTAATTAGTGAAATTTCGCCGGATTGTCATTGGTTTGAAAAAAGGAAAATGGGTGTGTGGGGCTATTATGCTGCCCAAATTGGTACTAAATAGTAGTTGTAACCTAATAGAATAGTCAATAAAGTGGTTAGGAGTAGAAAGGAACGCATTTATGTAGCCGAAACCGGAAAACCCTAATTTTTCCCGGGCAATTGAGAATTTCGTCCAAGGCTAGTTTGGAGGGGTTAGAGTTAGACTTTTAATAATTTGATGGTTCCATTGAGTTCAAAAGTAAAAATTAGGTGGGGTTACAGTTGGTCACTTATTCTTGCCTTTGAGGGCCAATCACATAGCTTGACTCCAAGCAATATAGTTGTTGGAACTCATAAGGACTTGAGGGACTAAGGTCATAGCTTATGTGTCTGATGGGTGTACATAGAAAGGGTGATTCCTATCTATGGTTGGTTTTTGAGCAGCCATGGAATGAAGGAAAAAAATTAGAAATAGCAAAGTGAAATTATAACGGCAGGGAAAGTAGAGCGGGCCTAGAAATAAATCATGCAAAGAGTGATAAGATGAAGAAAAGAACCTTGGATGGATGAAACTCTCACTGTTGAAACCTGAGAGATGGTGTAGAGAAGGTCACCGGACGAGGCCAGAAACCAGAGATCAGAGAGAGAGAGAAACCATTGGACGATGTAAGAGATGTCTCGGTGAGAAAAACCACCAGAAAATCACCGGTGAAGGTCGCCAGATGATACATGCCAAAAACAATCGTCGGGAAATGCAGGAGATCGAAAACAAAATCAACGGACTATGCAAGAGAGGTCTCGGTGATGGTGAGACTTGAATTTCTGATTCGGTGAAGCATCATATCATTTCTAAGAAGTTGCAATTTGAACGAATTTCCAAGAAATTAGAGCAAGAAATCACTATAGCTTTAGTTAGAAAGATCGTGAGAACAGTCTAGGGCTCCGAATCACAATAATTGATCGTGTGGAATGAAACAAGAGGGGAGGGCTTGGGCAAAAAAGAAAGATCCAACTTGGCCAAAATTCAAGATCCGTTTTGCACAATCCAAAGGTACTAATATCTTTGTGAGTCTAGCATAGAAGCAACGATGTTGTTGCATATACTGGAAAAGGAATAAAAAAAGCACATAGGGCTTCGAAGTTTTTCTTGGATGTGGGTTTCACAGACAACCTAGGCTCTGGTACCATGTGAACCAGGGCTAAAGGACCCAAAAAAGAAATGAATAACCCAGTCAACCTTGATTGGTTGGTAATCCATATTATTTATCCAATAACAAAGCAATGTACATCTACACACACATGCAAAAAACCCAAACAAAACAATCCAAAGACCTAGAACCTAAATGGGCTGAAAGCCCAATACAACCTAGACCAAAATTCTAAACCCACAACTCTCAAGAGTATTCACTATTATAATATATTAATGTTCATTCTGAGAGATATCTTCCATTTTTTGTTTGAATGTTATAGCGAGTTAATATGAAATATTAAGTTTTCTTTTAATTAAAGAAACACTCCCTGTCGGTTGCAAAATCTAGTTTGTTATAATTATATCTTGACCAATGATATTTCGATTTAAATCATATGAAATTTCGTATGATTTTCCGCGTTCATGCATGCAAACATCAAATATTGTACCTAGTCTTGATATTTCCGCTTACATTATTGGGAAAAAACAAGAATTGAATCCCTTTTTTCCTTTTTTTTGGCCAAACAGTCAATTTTATTAATTACAAAAAAATAGGAATTACAAACACCAATAGCCGAAGTCAAATAAAACTCTCAGAAAATCCTATATCATACAACCTAACTCACAGAAAACTCACCAAAATCCTAAAAAATACAATATCAAAACTATAAAGCAATAAAGAACTACCAGAAAGACTTAAAGTGCAACATATCAGTGACAAAGATTATTAGCCAATACCACTCTTCTCCTTTGAACCATTCTGTAAATCCTGATTAGGATTATTCAGATCTGAAACGTCAGCAAGCAAAATTTCCTTCAAAGGAGATGATGCTTCAACAAGCCATCCCTTAGGACACATCTCCTTAGCACCAATTATTGCCAAATAATTTGCAGCTTTATTACCCTGTCTTCTCACCAAGGAAACCGACAAACCACTTGCTGATTTCTTCAACTCCAATAATTCCTGAACCAAGTCTAAGCACCGCCAATCACATACCCTCTGTTTCTTATCAGTCATTAGCAGAAACAACTCTTCACAATCAGTCTCTAGAATAGAGTTCACAAATCCCAACCTATTCACAGCTAGTATCCCTTCCTTAAATGCCAAACACTCATACATAAATGTAGAAGAGGCCACTACTTTACATCCCATACCACTAATCATATCTCCATTATTATTCTTGCAAATGACACCAATACCAGCAGTATCTAAAGCACTAATGAAAGCACCATCAGTATTGATTTTAATTATCCTAGGAGATGGAGCTACCCATTGCAATATATTAATTCCATTTCCCCCTACAGTAGACTTTGAAGCCAAATTCAGATATTTAGCCTCAAAACATTCATTCAATAAACTCTGTGACAAACATATCACTCTATTTACATCCATCCCTTCCCTATTGAAGATTTAGGCACAACGGCCCTTCTAGATATTCCAACAAAGAATAGCTACAGCAGCTTTTCCTTTGTCATCCAACCTACTATTTTCACCAAGATTTTCCAAAAACTAGTGCATTGTACTCTTAAACACAGATTTAGAGAATTTCATACTCAAATTACTACCAAACCAACATCCTTGAGCCCAATGACAAAAGAATAATAGGTGATCAATATTTTCTACCTCATTTAAACATATAGGACAGATAGGGGATTCACTACACTTTTTCTTAAAAAGTGCCTCCTTAGTGGGAACAGCTCCCAGCACAGCTCTCCATAAGCAATGTTTGATTTTTTCAGGGATAGGTAAACTCCATACCTGCTTCCAAAAGCATTTTGGTATTTGAAAAGAACTCTCTGGCCCTTTCTTCTGCTTCTTCCTTGATCCCTCCTTTGCCACCATGTATCCTGATTTAACAGAATACATACCATCCCTGCAAGGTAACCAGAAAACACAATCATTAGTTCTACCTTCACATAACTGAATTTTTAAAATTTCATTCTTTTCCACCTCAATAAGACATTCTGCAATACTACTTAAATCCCAGCTGTTTCCTATAATCAGTTCCTGCACCTTCATATCAGCATTAATATTCATACCCGGTTTACTACTCAAGACAGCACTAGGTAATCCAGGAACCCACTTGTCTTTCCATACACTAATAGAGGCTCCACTTCCAATTTTCCATCCCAAATTCTTAACAAGAAACTTTCTTCCCTTCAGAATACTACTCCAACACCATGAAGCATGTTTTCCTTTTTTAGCCTTAAAGAAGCTTTCATTAGGAAAGTATTTTCCTTGAAGAATCCTGCACCAAAAATCATTTGGATTCTGTAAAAGTCTCCATGCAGTTTTAGCAAACAAGGCTTTATTAAAATTTTTGAAGTCTCTGAAGCCTAGTCCCCCTTCCCTCTTAGAGTTTGTAAGATAATCCCATCTCTTCCAATGGATCTTATTACTTTCCTCACTATTATTACCCCACCAAAAATCAGCAATCAACATATCCAACTCTTTACAAGTCTTCTTAGGAAAGGCAAAATAGGTCATAGGATAAATAGGGATGGCATTAGCTATTGCCTTAATCAAAACCTCTCTTCCAATAAAGGAAAGCAATCTTTACTTCCACCCTTGTACTTTTAATCCTACCTTATTTTTTACAAAGGCCAAAGCAGCAACCTTTGATCTTCCCCAAATCATAGGCAAACCCAGATATTTTCCTAGCTAAAGCGATTCTTGAATATGCAGAATGTCAGCCACTTCCTTCTTCAATCCTGATGTTG
The DNA here is from genome assembly GCA_963855925.1 of Inga laurina. Lineage (NCBI taxonomy): Eukaryota > Viridiplantae > Streptophyta > Magnoliopsida > Fabales > Fabaceae > Inga > Inga laurina. The sequence continues at coordinate 4,864,079 of OY979706.1, read as the reverse complement.
CAGTTGTAGAAAAAAATAAACAAGACTTATCCAAATTAATCTCCTATCTTGAAGCATCACAATAAGTATGCAAGATTTTTTTCAAAACCATACAATCTCTCTTCTCAACATTTATAAAAAATAGGGAATCATCCGCAAACAGACAATGGGACAGAATTGGACAGCCACCAGCTAGTCTAATAGCTCTCAACTCTCTCCTTTCCACATGATACTGAATCATTTGAGATAATACATCAGCCACTATAATAAAAAGATAGGGTGAGAGAGGGTCACCTTGCCTTATACCTCTTCCCGGAGTAAAACTTGAAACACTTCTTCCTCCAATTCTTAACTCAAACTGCATTGAAGAAACACACTCCATTATCCATTTTACCCAAACACTACAAAAACCCATCCTTAACAAAACTTGCTTCAAAAATTTCCACTCCACACGGTCATATGCCTTACTCATATCAACCTTTAAAGCCACTTCTACTCTAGATCCCTTCTTCCTCCCTCTCAAATAGTGAAAGGCTTTATGTACTACTACTATGTTATCATGGGTAATCCTATTAGAAATAAAACCTCTCTACTGTGGTGAGACGCATTTCTGCATAAGATCTCTCATTCAATTCATCATGATCTTAGCAATTACTTTGTATATCACATTACAAAGTCCAATTGGTCTAAAATGATTAACATTTTCAGGCTTATCAATCTTAGGAACTAGTACTATATTAGTCTTATTGTTCCCCTTCAAGATACTGCCATTACCAAAAGAATCCCACATCATCCCACAAATATCAATTTTAATACCTGACCAAGAAGACTGAAAAAACAAACCTGAAAATCTATTAGGCCTTGCGGCCTTATTAGCACCTAATTGAAAGACCGCTTGCTTTATTTCAACCTCCTGTACTGGCAATAACAACTGCTGATTGTCTTCATCTAAAATAGCCCTCCTTACATACTGCAATGCCCCTTCCATATTCTGTGGACTAGTAGTTGTGAATAAGTTCTTATAATAGGCCGTGAACTCTTCGTCAATCTCTTTAGTCTTTTCTAACCATATTCCACCACTGGATTTTATCCTCAGCAATTTATTTCTCATTCTTCTTTGAATCATAGTATTGTGAAATAATGCAGTATTTTTTGTCACTCTGCTGAATCCAGTTCAGTCTAGCCCTTTGCCACCAATATGCTTCCTCCCTATCCCACATTTCTTCAATTTTTGCAATGCGTTCAGATATCTTAGCTTTCTTTTCTTCAATGAGACTTTCCATTCTATATATGCCTAATTCCCTTAAGAGCTCATAAATAATTTTCCTGCTATTAGGGAATTCAGCTTTACTCCAATTAGACAATTCTTTCTTGCAAGCCAATAACCTTCGCTTAACATTTCGTACCCCCACATCCTCCAAGTTAGCTACAGAATTCCAACTTCGTCTCACCACTTTCTTGTATTTCTCATGCTTAACCCACATGGATTCAAATCTGAATCTCTTCATTGACTTACCATCCTTAAAATAGCAGTCAAGAAGAATTAAATGATGATCTGAACCAAAAGGTTCTACATGAAAAACCATTGCTTTGTCAAATTCCTCTCTAAACTCAACATTAGCCACACACCTATCCAATCTCTCTTTCACTTGCCCTTCTCCTAATCTGCCATTATTCCACGTATATCTAGCTCCTTTAAATTCCATATCCAGAAGGTTGCAGTCTGATAAAACTTTTTGGAAGTTCAATACTTTCCTCACAGATCTTGGATTTCCGCCTTGCTTCTCACTAATTGAAGCTAGTTCATTAAAGTCTCCAATGCAACACCAGGATCCCCTAATTCCCCTTGACAAACTCTCTAATTTGTCCCACACCAGCATCCTTTCTTTCTCTCTCGGATGCCCATATACAAAAGTCACATATTGAGGCAAATTCAAAACTGAGGATACTAAACCAGCATGAATTAAATTCTCTGAACTATACAAAATATCAATCTCAATCTCTCTCTTCCACCAAATCGCCAAACCCCCAGTCAATCCCCTTGGTTCCACATACTATTCCTTATCAAACCCACACCTCCTTCTAACTTTTTTTTATTTTTCTTTCCTGCATTTTTGTTTCCATAAAAAATATTATTGAGGGATTATTTTTTTGAATGACGTCCCTCAAATTCTTAACTGTCAAGGCCACCCCTAGGCCTCGACAGTTCAAAGATAAGAGTTTTATGACCCCTTGGTAGCTGTTAAAGGACAGCCACCACCTCCTTCAATCTTTAACCTCCTAGCCTCATCCAAAAAACCTGCAACTGCCTCCTCATTCTGTAGGATATTTGGAGAAATCTCCCTCAAACTTTCTCTTTTAACAACTTTCTTCAACACCCTACCACCACTCATTCTTGGTTTCCTTAGAGCTCTTTTCTTTTTCTGGTCATCCTTCTTTAATTGATTTGCTATAAGAGAAATAGCCCTATCACCATTCTCTGGCCATTCTCCAATCTTCCTTCACTTAACCTCATCTTCCACTAGATCATCTTCTGCTTGCCTCTTCAAGTTAATAGCCTACAATTTATCAGCCATTTCCAGAATCATTTCCCTCTCAACATAAGGGACAATAGCCCGGCTACTATCTTCTTCATCACTAAGGAGACTCACCACATAATTCTGAGCCAGATTCTTACTACCACTAGTTTCCCCTTCAAAGCTCCGCCTTCTTACCCTTAAAAATCTTCTAGGCAGCTGTAGAAAACTAGATTCAACATCCATCTTTTCACTGGTCACACTAATTCTGTCCCCTTTTTCCTCATTAAGCAGATTTTCTTATCTAGTACCTATCCCACTTTTAATCCCCTTCTCAATGTGCATATTGGCTACTACCTTCATATCCAAAGAGTTTACAGATTTACTTTGATCCCTTTCTGCAACTGGATGTACTTCATAATTTCTGCTTGGCTCTAACCGAACCACATTCTCTACATTTCCCACATCTACAATTGGTATAGCTCTCATATCTTTTAGTTTATCCCTCTTTCCCCTGCCTATGCCCTCAGACTTAAACCAGTCAGCATCCTCTATCATTAACGCCTCCTCAAAACTCCTCACCTACCCACACTCATCCAAGATCCATATTGAGGCTCATTAAGATTTAATTCAGATCGCAACCTCTCCACATTGCAAGATCTATATTCATGTTCCAGACAACCACATTTGAAACAGAAATTAGACAATTTCTCGTACTTCAAATTTGCCCAAGACTTTGATCCGTCTAGCTTCTGAATCCAAAAACTTGCCACTAGAGCCTTATTCGTCCCAATTACAACTCTAAAACGAAGAAAGCCTCTCAACAATGAATCATCGGCTTCCGGATCTTCCAGCAACACAATCTTACCAAATTTCAAACTAAAACGCCAAATATTTTTAACATTCATGGCCACAAACAGAATATTATGTAATTGAACCCAAATCAGAGTACAAATAAACTCAATTTCATCTAAAACAGCATACTGACCTCTTTCCTGTAAGCAAAGTAAGTGGCCTTGGATAGACCATGGACGGCCTCGTAAGATTCGCCTACCTTCCTCCTTCGAATCCAAGATGAAGACGAAGACATTTCTACGCACATCCACCACCTTCAGGCCTTCAGTAATATTCCACGCCTTTTACATTGCAGATAAAACCGTACTGCAACCAAAATTCTTCTCCATAAGAACTTTCCCAACCAGCAAGAACTTCGACAAAGCCCTACCACAGTCCTCCTTCCATACTAAGGAATTAGCTTCCACCATCGACTCACCTCCACAAATGAGGAATTTGACTTTGAAAATTTTAAGGAAATTCAACTTTGAATTGTCATTCAATTCAAAGGAAGATACCAACATCAAGTTTCTTATATTCATTGTTTTAAATTTTCTAATCACATATGATCAAGTGTTCTATTTTTTTATATGGGTTTATTGTTAAATAATACTAATTTAAAAATAAAATACATCATCACATATGATTGGAGAATTTGACGAAATAGATATGAGAAATTTGACTTAAGTATTTTCCTCGTTTAAATACCTCATTGTTTTTTCACTCATATTCTCATTTTCGAAGTCAATTCAAACTCTTTCTTCTTTGGCTTGAGTTTTTTTTTTTTTAAACCGAAATTCTTTGGCTTGAGTTAAAAGAAAGGGGTTTGTTAATCAATGATTAATTATTAATATTTCACAAACTTCTGGAAGCGGATCAATACACCAAAAAGAGAAAAATAGGTATAGACCCATTAAATTAAAATTATAAAATATAGTGCGGGGTTCTATGTGCATCCGTTTCTTTGACACAAATTTTGTTTGACAATATTAATTATTAGTATTATTATTTAATTATAACACCACCTCCTCTTTCAAAAAAATAATTATTGAAAGAATCGATAAACAAAATAAATAAATATTAAAAAATTGAAAACAAATCTTACATATTTATATTAATTGCATTTTTTACAATAAGCGCCAGAGCTCGATTAATTACTAAAAAACGGAAGCCAGGGGTGTTCATTTTGTATTTGTATTAGTGAATCTCATGATAGGAGATAGGACACATATACATTATACAATATACAATATATGATTTTTTATTTTTATTTAATACATATATCTGTATGTATGTACAATCATCAACTCATTGAAAAATTAAAATGAGCATTGAATTTTTTTAAAAAAAAATTGTTGAATATTTGAAAAACTATAACTTAGATACTAAGACAAGTTATATGCGGGAATTAAAAAGCTCAAAGAAACTTAATTAACAAAAATTCTCATAAAAATTATAAATATAATATTTAAAATACAAAACATCCTTGGATTAAAAAACCCTCACATATCAATGCAAAACACCTATAATATAATGGGATTTGGCTAAATTGTTTTTTAAATAAAAAGAAGTCTTAGTAAACTTACTCAATATAAAACATATTTAGGGAGTTGATATTGATCCTAAATATAAGATAGTTTTCATATTTATTAATCTTTTCCTAATTTACCCCTATTGATACTCCATTAACAATAATCAAGAAAGAGAGAAAAAAAAGAGAATTAACAAAAATAAATAAAGAATTTTAAAAAATATATGTTATATTAATTAATTCAATTAATTTTTAATATAATTAAATTAGATAAACGTATCTTATATTAATAACACCAAACAGAAAGGACACAGGAGCATAAAAACTGTAATCCGACCCAAATAATGGATTTTATTATTTTAATGAACTTCGCGTTCTGTGCATTAACCATTAACGAAGGGCGAGCGGCTTTTCTTCCATGCATTCGCGTCCTTTTCCCGTCCCTTACCCCAAAACTACATCCTTTTGAGTGTTAAAAAGGGATGTTGGCTTTCTTTTCAAAAAAAAAAAAAAATCAACATCCTAAAATTTTTTTTTGATAGTATCTAATATTCTAAAATAATTTTTAATATACTGAACACCTTTAAATATTTTTTTAGTAATAACTATTGTATAACAAACTGCACTCTAAAATATTTTTTTTAATAACACCTGGTATTTATTATCTACTAAATTATATTTTAAAGTATTTTTTAGCAACACTCAGTATCATAAATTAATTTTGAGTTTACCCAACATCTTAAATATTATTTTCAATAACACCCAGTATTCTGAAATAATTTTTTTTATCTATTATCCTAAAATATTTTTTTATCAACATTCTATATCTTAAGTTTATAGTGTTTATTACAATTAAAAAAATATTTTACGGTATTACGGGATGTACAAAAATTTATTTTAACATATTCGGAGTCACTTGTGCTCTGAATCTTATTTTTGAAAAAAAAAAAAAAACAAGAAGAAGAAAAAGAAGCCCAACCCTCCCTTCCTAACGCCGAACACGGTGTAGTTTTGGGGTAAGGGTGAGGAAAAGTACGAAAACGCATGGGGGAGAAGACGCGCGCGAAGGAACTAACTACGCGTCTTCATAAACCTTTCAGGGAAACTTCTCAGAAAGGCTTATGCTTCCTTGATTGGTTGAACAACTTAAAATGTAATTTTCGGTGTGTTCGTCTATTTTAATTCTTGCAACCGTTTTCTTCCTGTTGTTTCTTGCTGCTTTCATGTTTCAAATTTGCCCGCGTAAGCGCGCAGAAATTAAATTCAAGGACCTGTCCAATCTGACCCATCCTATAAGAATGGCAAGGTATCAGTATCATGCTACCCCGAAATTAGGGTTAAAGAATCTTTTCCTTTCAACAAATTATTATAAATATTAACTCATTTCTCTCATCTTAAGCAGTCCCTTCACTTCCAAAAGAGAACTCTTGTTGGTTCAATCTTCCCCAAAGGTGATGTTTATATATTTCTTGCAGCTATTTTATACAACTGCTAATAACCTATTCAGTCACAATATAATATCTGTTGTGCCAGGCTGTAATTAGCTGCTAATAACCTATTCTGTTACATACTTTACAAACTCTCATGTACGGCACAACTGCTATATATATACACACACACACATCAGTCCATTAGCCTCAGTACATTGCATTAAATGAGAGCTCTTTCATTCATACTTCGTGTTTTTTTTTTTTTCTGCATTACTCTTTCCCAGTTCTCAAAGCTATGGTGAAAATGGAAGATAGAGGCATTAGTTTACTTAATGCAAAGGAGGATCGATATGGAGGAGTTATAGTTAATGTGGAGGAGCCTATGGATTCCATGGCCTTTGCTTCTTTGCTACAATCGTCAATGTCAAGTTGGCGGGAACAGGTTGGTTGTCAAATTTTTTACTATAATACCTCTTTTTGGTTCAATATATATGATTGTTCTTCAGCTTTATAGACAAATAATCAAAATGGCTTTTACAGGGAAAGAAGGGGGTGTGGATCAAGCTGCCCATAGAACACGTAAATCTTGTTGAGACTGTGGTGAAGGTAAATGCATTTGCTGATTCAAAGTCTTGGCTAATCTTAACATGCTGGCCTGCAAATTCTTTTGATCATGCTGAGATTTTATCTTGATATCTTTTTTGCAGGCTGGATTTAGGTACCACCATGCTGAAGCTGATTACTTGATGCTTGTTCATTGGATTCCCAACACTGCTGATACCCTTCCTGCAAATGCTTCACACCGTGTTGGAATCGGGGCATTTGTCGTGAATGATAAAAGAGAGGTAGTCCTTTTTGTGTTTCTAGTTTTCCTCTGCTCATCAATCTTCATTCTGTGATTATCCAACGAGTTTTTGGGCTGAATCTTTTTGTTTAGTGCTGCGACAGTGTATTCTTATGGTTTCTTTGATGTATTTATACCAATGGAGTTATTTTGTTGCATTTATAGGTGCTTGTTGTTCAGGAGGGCAGTGGTACTTTCAAAGGTACAGGTGTTTGGAAGTTACCTACTGGAACTGTTGAGGAGGTAGGCATCTTAAATCCAATTTTGGTGTTTTTTTTTTAAATTTTGTTGAATATCTTTTTTCCGTACATAATTTGGATTGCACTTACAGGGTGAGGATATTTGTGATGCTGCTGTTAGAGAAGTTAAAGAAGAAACAGGAGTAAGCATAAATCTATTGGTTTCTCAATTAAGTTTTCTTGGAGGTTTGAGTTTTCTCCAGGTGCAATGGTCCTGGTTTATCTAAGTGTGAACAAATCATGACCATAGAACCTAGAGAGAAGCTTAACCCTGTTTTTGATTCATTTGAAGCCTAAAGACCTCTCTGCCTTAATTCTTCTTTCAGATTGAGACAGAATTTGTAGAAGTCTTAGCTTTCAGGTAAGACTAAGACATGTATTACCTGAGCAAATTTACATAATTACATGTTAATCGATGATCATTAGTCTTCAAGGCACAGAGATTGAAATATTTTTCTGTTTTTTATCTTTCTTGCAATGCATCAGGCAAAGCCACAAGTCTTTCTTCCAGAAATCAGATATCATGTTTGTGTGCATGTTGCAAGCACGTTCCTTTGGTATTCAGATGCAGACCTCTGAACTTGCATCGGCTAAGGTATGTTGTGGGGCTAATTAATCTATAAAAAATTTTAACTCCTATTCAATTGCTTTTAAATTCATGATAATGTCTAAAAGATGTAAACTTTTATCCGTTTCTTTTTCCTACTCTCATGCTTCTTATATGCTCATTCAATTTCACATCCTGAGATCATTAGAAACTCACCAACATATTTCATCTCTTTATTTGTTGGTGTGAAATTTCACTCATATTCTGACATAGAAACAATGTTAACAACTTAACAAGGACATGATAGGCATTGCATCTGGTAGATATGAATTAGGGTCTGATTGTAATTGTCTTTTTAATGATGCAGTGGATGCCAATCGAGGATTATGCAGCTCAACCCTTTGTGAAACAAAACTCGGGATTCGACTCAGTTGCGAAAATATGCATAGAGAAGTTGCATGGGAACTACACTGGCTTCACTACACTGCCCACATTTTCATCTTCTGGCAAAAAAACATACCTATATTTCAACAAACACCATGCTGGCCACTTGTTTGATTCCAAAGATCGCCAAGCTTGACTTGTAATTACAATTTACAAATGCTATGACTGAGAGACATTCATGGACTATTTAGGTTGTTAGTAGCATTACACAGCTAGCTATCTGTTCCTCCCAATCCCATAGTTTCCAGATTCTGCTTTTTCTTTCTATGACTATCTAGGAATGGACTAAATTTATTCTTTACTCATTTATTGGTATCTGTAACATATAAAGCTTTCTGATTATAGTATCTTAGGTGTGGTTTCATTTATAGGCTTATCTAATCTCTTATTCATATAGCATGTGATGCTGTCTGATCTCGTTGGATTGGTGTTTGTAAAGATATTATCTAAAGATATTATGAATATTTACAATTTACAATGTTGAGGAACAGAGAAGGTAAATGATTTTCTTGTTTTTCTTTTTTCTTTTCTTTCTTTCTTTCTTTGTTTTTTTTTTTTTTTTTTTTTTTTTGGCCTCCTTGGTGAAAGGTTCTCTTGTATTTCTGAATTTAGGGAATAATTACAGAATATATAGACTCAAGGGCCTCAATGAGGAGCTTAAGAAATCAGGGATTACAATCAAGAGGATATAATAAGATCCTAAATTAATTCCTATAACTATGGAATATTACAACTATTTACAATGTAATCAAGATAATTTCTATACAGTGTTAATTTTTGTGTTTGTGGGTGGTTAATTGATGAATCACCTACAACGCCATTAGACTAATATGTCCTTAATTGTTGTGTCCCGACTACACAGTTTGCTGAGATAGTTGTTTGTTTGTTGTGAAGAGTTGGTATATAACTGTGTCTTGATCTGTTTTTTTTGTTTTGTTTTTGCCAGTGTGTCTTGATGTGTTAAGTCTTGTCTTTTTTGAATTAAAAGACAAAATAGGATTAGTTGTAAATTTAAGGGAAAATTTCAAGAAAATACCATTTGAACTTCAAAATCTCAAATCAGTGATCTGAGAAGAACTTGAGTTGTTAGTCCCATTACTCTATTTGTCAATCTCATTACTCTTATTATTAACAAAACCAATTTAGGATTTTGAAGTTCAAGAGGTATTTTTTTAGGATTTTCCCTAAATTTAACTTTAACCCTTTAATAGGATGGAAATAATTTAAGGGTTAAAAGGCAAATTTACTAATGAAGTTTTGTCCGAGGAGTGTCTGGCACAAATATATTTTAGAAGGGGCAAAAATATCAATGCACAATTAAAAAGGGGCATCCAGCACAAAAACCGTTATTTTGATGTAACGCCATTAGGGGTTTTCTTCTTTTATAATTTAACGCCGTTAGATCAAAATTAACGGTTTTTGTGTTGGATGCCCCTTTTTAACTGTTCATTGATATTTTTACCCTTTCTGAAACATATTTGTATCAGATGCTCCTTGGACAAAACTTCGATGGAAAATTTGCAGGTGGGTGCAATTTCCTTCTGCTGGAGAAAATTGCAAGGGTAGAGGTGGGCCTGGGCTTGCTGAGGCCCAAGAGAAAATATGGATCGCTTATGGGTTTACGGGCGACGAAGCTGATGATGTTCATTGTTTTGATATGGCCCAAAATAGATGGGCCCCAGTGGAAACAAGTGGTGAAAAGCCCACTGCTGGGAGTGTATTCTCAAGTGTAGCCATTGGGAAACACATCTTCATATATGGTGGTGAGATAGATCCTAGTGACCAGGGTCACTTGGGCGCAGGCGAGTTTTCCGGCGAGGCTTTCGCATTGGACACAGAGACATTGGCATGGAAATGTTTGAATGATAAGCCGGATTCCCGTGGTCATCCGAGACCTCGGGGGTGGTGTGCGTTTGCCGGCAGGCAGAGGGACGGCAAAGAGGGATTATTGGTGTATGGAGGGAATTCACAGAGTAATGATCGTCTTGATGACATTTTCTTTTTCACTCCTCTCTCGTAGTTTCGTGATGAATGCAAAATTGTGTGATGCTTGTGAATGAACAATTTGTAGTAATGTATAGGATTGTGGTGGCGGCTTTAATGGTATGTGACCTTAGCTTGGAAAGTTTGGTGTGTGATGCAGTGATGTGACACGATGCGTCAACTTGTGGGAGTGCTTGTGTGTTGAAATGAAGTTGGGAGATTGACTCTAAGTTGAAACTTTGTGTTTGATCTTTTGTTTCCAATTTTTTTTTCCCCTTTCTGCTCGTCAAGTATGGTTGCCATTGAGGACATAATTGCATAAATCAATTTGGAATATTGAGAGGAAGAATATGAATTTGCAAATTTTTTGTTTTGGACAGGGTGAAGAAGCACATCTGTTAAAACAATTTGAAAATGCATGCAATTGGTTATCAAATTTACGAATTGAAGTAAAATAGTATCAATAACATAAACTTGGATTTTGAGCTTAAAAATTTATTTTTATTGATAAACAGGTGTTAAAAGTATACAATTAAATAATAAAAAATTAAAAATGGCAATATTTTGATTTAAGTATATTTTAAATATGAATAATAGAAATCAAATTCATTAGCATTTATAATTTACAATACTTAATAAAGAAATTTCTATGAAGTTTATACATAAAATTAGTATGAGTTTAAGAGCAAATTTAAATAATTTTATAAAATAGAAATATAAAAATGGTAAACTCGATGTTAAATTTGTGATTTTAAAGAAATTTATAGTTAGGACTAATTTAAGATCGAATTGACATAGTTTTGTAAAATAAAAATATTAAGATAATAAAATGAGAGAGTCAAGTCGAGTTTGACAACTATATGAATAAAAAGCATTTCTTGAAATTTATTCTCACCCATCAAATTGTTAAGTTGGTTAGCTCTTCCATTCAAAAGTCAAAACTGTGTTAGGCTCTCCAAATGTCCACCTACTCCTTCATATATCGCTTTCTTCTTCAAATTAGGTAATATTATTCTTTAAAAAAAACAGTCAATTAAATTAACCTTATAAAATAAAAAGAACGGCAAGGAGCTTTCAAATAACCACACCTAGAAATTATCAGGAAAAAATCACAACCAGAACCCATCCAAACGAAAAAAAAAAAAACTGACACCCGGTACAAAAGTAATTTGGAGAAATGAATTGATGCATTATCATTGATAAGTGGGTCTATATATACAAAATGAATAAACTCCATCAGTGTAGTCTAGCTGTACAGTGAATAATAATCTTACAACCAAAAGTATAACAAATACAACAGAAATTAGTTACAATAATAATATTGTCATTCCCTTGACACTCCCGGTGCAAACTGGAGCATGGATGTTGGTCAGGCCCAGTTTGGAGATAAGAAAATGAAACCGAGCTAAATGCAAGGGTTTAGTAAACACATCAGCTAGCTGATCTGAGGACCGAATAGGGAGGAGATGAATTACTTTGGCTTGAAGCTTCTCATGGACAAGGTGACAATCCAATTCAATAGCATTGATTTCTTTGGTCATGGCAAATCTCCAAACAGAATTTTTAACGACGTGTTTATAGGTAGTAGGATCAAGAACAACAGAAATAGACAAAGCAAAACGTTTATAATCAGGAGAAAGGGAAGAATAGGATAAAACTGAAGACAAAGGATACCTAGGAGTACCTTGAGCTGATGATTGGACACAAGCTGAAGAGATGGTGCAATGATAATCCTGCAAATATGAAAGACGATGGTGGAGGCGAGTTGAGCGACGAAGAGAAGGGGAAGTAGGCAAAATAGAAGTAGAAGAGGAGTTAGAAGGAGAAGAAAGAAGAGGTGTAGATGGAGGCAAAGTAACAGAACGACCAGGGGAAGACAAGGGAACCTCATCATCCAAAAAGGTAGGGAAAGACTGAATAGAAGGAAGAGGAGGTATAGAAGAAGAATCAGTGATGATGTCATTAGTAAAAGGAAAAACTAATTCATGAAAAACAACATCTCTAGACAAAAAAAGTTGATGAGAATTCAAGTCAAGTAAAGTGTAAGCTTTAGAACCAGAGGGTATCCCTAAGAAAACACATTTTCTTGCTCGAGGGGCAAACTTGGAGCGATTATGAGCTAGAGAAGAAGCAAAACACAATGAACCAAAACCTTTGAGATTAGAATAAGAAGGTGGACAAGCATGTAATTTTTCAAATGGAGTGGAATTGTGGAGTAGTGGAGTAGGGAGACGGTTAATGATATGAGCAGCATGCATAATGGCAAAAGACCAATAAACAAGAGGAATGTGGGATTGAAAAAGTAAAGCTCTAGCAACATTAAGAAGATGTTGATGTTTACTTTCAACCAAATCATTTTGTTGAGGAGTTACAACACAAGATGTTTGATGAATGATACCCTTAGAAGCAAAAAAAGAAGGCATAGAAAATTCTGGGCCATTATTAGTGCGTAAAACCTTAAGAGAAGTAGAAAATTGGTTTTCAATTAAGGCTATGAAATTTTGAAGTTGAAGACGAGCATCAGATTTAGTTTTTAGAAAGAAAAATCCAAGTATAACGAGAAAAACCGTCAACAATTGTTAAAAAATATCAATAACCTTGAACAGAAGATACAGAAAAGGGACCCCAAATGTCAGCATGAATGAGATAAAAAATTTTATTACTAGAAGATATGCTTACAGAAAATGAAATTCGTTTTTGCCTAGCAAAATGACAAGTATCACAGGGAAGGGAGTGGAGGGTACAAGTAATATCAGGGATTTGTTTCTATAACAAAGAAAAGAAGGAGTTTGATATGTGACCAAAACGATGATGCCAAAGAGAAAAGGTTGAGTCAGTGGAAATACTGGCCAGATAAGGTTGTGTAGACGTAGACAAACCTTGCATATTTGCAGTGTAAATGTATAACCCTCCAGGGAGCTTAGCTGTACCAATCATCAGCGAAGGTTGCAATGAGTGAATTTGACAAGAGGAAGATGAAAAAGTGAGTGAATAATGGAAAGAGGAAGTAAGCCGAGAGAGTGAAATGATATTGAAAGAAAAAGACAGAATGTAGAGAACATTTTGTAAAACTAATGAAGGTGCAAGAATGATTGTTCCTGAAAGAGTAGCAATAGCATTAGTATCAGTAGGAAGACTAACAAAAATTGGCTCAATAGAACGATAAGAGGAAAATAGAGGAAGGGAAGAACAAACATGATAAGTGGCGCCTGCGTCAATAATCCAAGTAGAATATGGTGAGGAAAAGGAATTGCAAATACCTGCGTGAGAAGTAGAGGTAGACACATGATTAACAACAGACGGAGAAATTGAAGTTGGTGTAGACGAATGGACAGCGGAAGGAGCAGGGGGATTGAGTATGGTTAACGGCCGAGAATATTGTTTGGCAGACAGTTGAGGAAGGACTAGAGAAGATAATTTAGTAGGAGAGGCTTGGACAGAGGATACGACTTGAACAGGAGCAGAATCTTGAGCAATCACAGAATTCACCACAGGTGCTTTACCAAAGGATGCAGTGGACGTTCGAACACGAAAACCAGGTGGAAATCCATGCTTGCGATAGCAAGTATCCTCAGTATGATGAGGTTTACCACAGTAGGTGCAGAGCTTCTGATTGCGAGAGCCAGAAGGGGCAGGGCCAAAGGATTTAGCCGCCAAAAGAATCTTAGCATCAGGAGAAATATTTAGTTCCCGTTCTTGTTGAAGAACCAAAGAGAAAACCTTATGAATCGAAGGTAAGGGGTCGAGAAGCATAATTTGGGACTTAACAGATGTATACTGCTCATTTAAACCCTTCAAAAAATGAATAACAGAATCTTCATCTCGATGATGAAGAGCAACAGTAGTAGACTTGCAATCACAAGCCTTAAGAGGTTGTATATTCGAAAGTTCATCCCATAAAATTTTCAGTTGAGAGTAGTAATCACTTACACTTAGGCTACCTTGCTTGAGATTATAGATTTCCTCTTGAAGCTCAGCGATGCGAAAGAGATCAATCTAAGAGAATCATGACCTTAGATCGCTCCATATCTTACACAATCGAACCAAGAATGCTCTTGGCAATGCTAGGAGAGAGGGATTTGGTAAGCCAACCTTGAACTAAGTTGTTGCACCGTTCCCATTTCGGAAACAATGGATCTCCGACCGACGGTGAGAGATGGAACCATCAACGAATTTGAACTTATTTTTGGAGAGAAGAGTCATCTTCATCACCCTAGCCCATACAGAGTAATTCGAACTATCGAGAGGAGGAGCAACGAGAACCAAAGCCGGATTCTCACTTGGATAAATGTATAAGGGACTACTCTGGTCAGAGACGCAATAGGCAGCCATAAGAAAAGGGGTTAGGTTTCGGAAAAAAATGAGCAAAGGAAAGATACAAGGAGACGACAAAGAAGAGAGAAAATGTGTTGAAAGATATTAGAAGGCTCTAGATACCATGATACAAAAGTAATTTAGAAAAATGAATTGATGCATTATCATTGATAAGTGGGTCTATATAAACAAAATGAATAAACTCAATCAGTATAGTCTAGCTGTACAGTGAATAATAATCTTGCAACCGAAAGTATAACAAATACAACAAAAATTAGTTACAATAATAATATTGTTATCCCCTTGATAACACCCGTCCTTGATAGTGAGAGAGAGAGGGCAGCAATGGAAATGGAGTTTCTCACTCCAAATCTCTCCACACATGAGGAGAGAAAGAAGTGGAACCCACATCCTATTTTCTTTCCAACTTTTCTACCCTTTTTCTTTTCCTCTCTCATCCAAACAGGAGAAGCCCTCTTCTCTCTCCTATTTTCTTTTCTAATTTTCTTTCCTCCCTTATTATCTCTCAGCCCAAGTAAGGGGTAAAAGAGGCTTCCCTCCAAATAATGTATTTACCATTAGATCTGTCTAGTGCTATTACAAGTTGCTTCTTATATATCTTTTTGAATTGCGCGTACTTCAACCGTATTTTGGGCAGAATATTGAAGAGCTCTAACTTGTTTTCTCTGGGGGCACAATCATCCTCTTTCGCACAAATGATCATTGCACTTGATATCATCAACTGAAAGTCAAAGTTCCGACGAGAGGGTAAACTGAACCCAATTGAGTTAGTTTAGCACCTGATTCACCATTGCACTTGAAAGTCAAGTTGCTTTCCAGGATCGGCGACAGAGAAAATGATCTCAATGTTTAATTTCATTTTAATCGGAGTCTTATGGCTCAGTTACTTCTTAGCTTGTAAGAGACTTACAGTACTAAAGCAAGCTATAACCCTCATGCAAGTGCGTCTCGGAACTCTTATTCATATCTCTCGCCAAAAGCTCCAATGGCTGTTCTGTCACCTCGAAATTGCATGCCTCTACGTTTCCCTCATGGATTTTCCTCTCCGTCACGAAGAAGCTTCCTCGGCACTTGGATTCACGAGAGCAGTTTCGGAACACGTTCAAAAAACAGGCCTCTTGAGATCAAAGCTTATATCCATTTGCAGAATGGTGGGTTCCCGTTCTTATGATCCTGTTAGTATAATTCTATGCGTGCCATGTGTTCGAGAGAATGTTTCTTTGAGACTTAATTTATGGAACATCTTTGGTTTGCTTTGGACAGAGAAGGACTCTGTGCATTATAGTTAAAAGCGAAAGATGCATTCTCTCATTGTTCTAATAAGCTGCTAAGCTAGCATATTTCTGAGTCTGGTTTATGATTGATTTTTTTTTTTCAAGCTTTACTGTGAATTGGGACAATTTTAGTGTCAAATATTGGATTGAAGGACAAAAGCAGTTGTTCCCGCTTTTTTTTTTTTTTTTTCTTTTTGCCAATACAAAAGTAGTTGTTACTCTTCCAACAAATGTTCACCTTCGGTGCTGCAAAGGACCTCGCTACTTTGGTAACTAATAAAGCTTTTCACACTTTAATGTTCTATGTTAAGCTATTAGTTGTGTTATGTTATGTACCAAAACAAAGGTTATTAGTTTAGGTTCTTGTCTAGTAAATTATTTTGACTTTTGTGATACAGCTACTTCATTTTTACGACTAAAACTATGTTTTGGTGAAGGATCAGTTTCTTGTATTTATTCACTAGATCCGCTGGCACTGTCACAGTGCCACTCACTAACAAAGGAACTAGTTTTTTTCAATTACCAGCATGAGAATATGTGCAAAATAGAGTATATTAAACTTTTCATTCTCACATTGAAGAACTCAAAGTTGTAGTGCCTCGTAGGTACATCAGCAACAGATATTCTATACACAGAACAGAGGAAAACTCCAGCCGAGGGAGGGTGCAATATCTTGAAAACAGACAAGGCAGATTCTACACTAACCATTGTTGTTGTGGGGGCCACAGGAACCCTTGCAAAGGAGAAAATCTTCCCTGCTTTGTTTGCACTTTTTTATGAAGATTGTTTGCCTCGGGTAGTTTTCCTTTGATGTTATCCTCTTGATCAACTTATAGTTGTACTCTTATTGGTAGCCATTAACGATTTCTGCTGATTAACTGTTGGTTTTTGCAGCATTTCACAATATTGGGCTATGCACGTACTTCAATGACTGACCATGAACTAAGAAATCGAATTAGTGAAAATCTTACCTGCAGAGTTGTTGAGAGGTCCCTTTCAGCCACTTTCTTTATGAAGTGTTTCATTTGTTTCTTTTGGCAATTCTTAATATGATATTTTCAGAATTGCAGGGACAACTGTGATGACAAGATGGCTGAGTTCCTGAAATGTTGTTTCTATCATTCAGGTCAGTATAGTTCTGAGGAGCACTTCATGCAATTGAACAAGAAGCTGGAAGAGAGGGAGGTATTATTCCTATGCTAACACATTTTAGTCCCCTTCCTCGTGTCTTTAGATTTAATTGCCAGCCTTGATCATGAGTATAGAAGGCACTTATTAAAACCATTAATGGTTTCATAGCAAGCACGTGGACTTCAAACTGTTGTTTGAACTAGTTTGATATTTAAGTCAACAGGTTTGTATGACAAAGTGAAGGATATATATATATATATATATAGAAAGAAAGAAATAAAGTGATGTGCAACTGAATACATATTTAGCGAGTAAAATAGGATTAAAGGATATAGAAGTGTTTTTTGAGTGATGATGATGCAAAACATGCATGGCATAGCATTTTTATTTTGGATATGAATTCTTTGGGGCAATGTTTAGCTGCTGAATTCTTTCAAGGATAATTCAGGCTCGAAGAATCTCAAATAGGCTATTCTACTTAGCAATACCTTCAAGCCTCTATGTGGATGTTGCAAGATGCACCAAACGTTGTGCTTCTTCCAAATATGGGTGGACTAGGCTCATAGTTGAGAAGCCATTTGGTCATGATACTGACTCGTCCAAAAAGCAGACCATAGCTTTGAAACAATACCTTACAGAGGACCAAATATTCAGGTATGCTCTTACTGTAGTTCAAATTCAGCAAGGCAGCATTATTGCATATACATGAGTTAAGCCTTCAAATTGTCTCTTCAGGATTGACCACCATCTAGGTGAGGAGCTAGTGGAAAATCTTTTGGTACTTCGCTTCTCAAATCTGGTTTTTGAGCCTTTATGGTCCCGGAACTACATTCGGAACATTCAGGTAGTTTTTTATGAAGATTTTTGCATGGAGGGACGAAGCAGGTCAGCATCGTAGTGTTTCCTGTTAGAATATGTCCCACATTGATTAGTTAGGTATTGAATTGAAGGTATATAAAAGGTGAGGTGCATCCTATCAATTGACTTAAGTCATTTTGATAGAAAGACAACCTCAACCTATACACATATATATAAAAATTCAACATTTCCCACTGAAATTTTAGACTAAAATAAGGAAGCAATTTCATCAACTCATAAAATTCATTCTGTTGGATTTGGGGTTACACTAAGAACACTAGTTTTGCTTTCTTACAGAAGTTTTGACAAGTACGGCGTCATTCGTGACATAATGCAGAGCCATCTCCTGCAAACCATTGCACTATTTGCCATGGAGACACCTGTCACCCTTGGCTCTGAAGACATCAGAAATGAAAAGGTATTTCAATAATATTGAAGACGTAAAACATTTTATGATTATTTCCACTGACTATTTTCATGGATATAACATTAAATCAGGTGAAGGTTCTGCGCTCCATGAGACCCATTGAACTTGAAGATGTGGTAGTTGGTCAATATAAGATTAATAGCAACGGTGGCACAAGATATCCTGCTCATACTGATGAGCTTACTGTCTTAAATGACAGTCTCACTCACACTTTTGCAGCTGCAACGCTTTTCATCGACAATCCGCGATGGGAAGGAGTTCCCATTCTATTGGTAGCTGGTAAAGGTCTTCATTCGAATCGGTAAGTGGATTCACTTGATCGACAAGGGTGTGTTAGGCCAGCCCTTTTAAGCTACTGAAACAATTGAATGACTTGCTAAATGTACTTTGCTAAATTATCAGAGCAGAAATCCGAGTTCAATTTAGACACGTCCCAGGCAACCTGTACAATCAAAGATTTGGAACTGACTTGAATAAAACAACAAATGAGCTTGTTCTTCGAGAAAAACCTGATCGTGCTGTTTATCTGAAGATCAACAAGAAGGTTCCTGGTCTTGGAATGAGATTAGATCGCAGTGATCTTCATTTGCTTTACAATTCCAGGTAAATGTATAAACAATATTTTAATTGACATTTTGTTAAACAACAACAAAAGCCTTATCCAACTAAGTGGGATCAGCTAAAAGGACATGACCTCATTGTGCTCTCTTTGAGACCAATTTTTCTAGTAAGCCATTAATTTGAGAGATCTCACTTGATCTCCCTCTACCTCTCTGTAAGTGTTCTTCTTTCTTCTATTTTTTACTTCAACATCAAGATGGGAAAAGGTTGTCGAGAATATAGGGATAGATAATTTCGTGAGGGGGAGAAAAAATCAATCATAATGTATTAGTAAGTGAATAAATTTCAAGGTACCAAGAACCTTGTACATTAACTCAGTTCCCAGAATCTTCAACATGCTTCCCATGAGTGGTTCCTCTCAACCTAGGTCAAAGCCTTACAAGACTCTCTCCTGGGGGATATATTTAAATAATTTCATTTGGAAATCCGCTGATACTGATTTCATCCTATTATGTTAATTAAGGCACTCGAAAGAGATTCCAGATGCATATGAGAGACTACTTTTAGATGCCATAGAAGGAGAGCAAAGATTGTTCATTAGAAGTGATGAGCTTGATGCTACTTGGGCAGTAATCTCACCTTTGTTAACTGAACTGGAAAAGAAGAAAGTTGTGCCAGAGCTATACACATATGGCGGTGAAGGGCCAGCCGGTGTCTACTATCTCGCTGCAAAGCACAACATCTGTTGGAGAAATTTTGATTATGAAGGTTATTAATCTGCAAGTTTTTTGACTTGTTCATGAATCCACAAGAAGTAATTTCCTTCTCATTCTGGTATGACCCTTATTCTAGGCTTTCTTCATCATGAAGCTTTAGTCTTTCAGCTTTGATTTTGTACAAGTATTATTGGCTATGTTAATGAAGCAAGAATAGGAAGAATTTATTAGTTCATCCCTTTTTAACGGTTATGGGATTCAGATACATGTTGCTTGTTGCATATGTAACATGTTAGGTAATGCCTTTTCTTAAATATATATATATATATATATATAAGAAGCTAGAATAGAGGTGTTCATTTATACTGTATCATTTTCTAATCATTGCCTTGTTATACAACTAAAAGGCATTGAAGAAGCCTCACTCACTCACTGATTACACTTACGAACAAGATCTTATATTAAAAATGTGAGGTAGTAATAAATTGAAGCATTAAAGTCAAATATGAAAATTATTGATCCCGTAGATGGTAGATGTGTGTATAACTAACTCTGTCGTCTGAATCAGAGAAAAGAAATAAGGACAGAACATTTTTCAAATAAAGAATGTCATAACTCATTGATTGGAATCAAAGCATTGAAGTTAAAGTAGTATTGTTGGGGAATCAATAATCAAGATTTAAACCATCAATTAATATCTGTCAAATTTAAGTTGTACACATGTGCCTGCATTGCTAGACCAAGCTGTATTCCAACCATCCCATCGAAAATGACAAATCAGACAAGTTTACAAAATAATATATAAACAAATATAAAACCATAAAAAATATAAAAAGAAAAAGACAGACCACCTTTGGGCTCCAATCCAATCTCCATCATGTGGTTCACCTTGTTCTTTATTTCCTCCACCAATCAAATCAAATTTCACATGGCCTAATACCCAGAGACCGACACTTGGAAAGCATCTCCTTTTGCATTTGCAATTATAGAGCCAAAACCCCCATAGCCAAACTCAACAAAACCATGAAGAATTTGACACTTCCACATAACTCACTAGCCTCGTTGGTATCATCAGCCTTAGCTGATTCTACATCACCCGCAGGCGAGTCGGCCGATGCAGCTCCCTTTTTTGTCTTCTTTGATGGCTTAGGTGATTCTGCAGGTGCAACACTTGGCTTAAACAGCTCTCTGGGCAACAACACTTTGCTAATCTTATACACAACCAAAGGATCTTGGTCTATCAATGTCCCTACTATCGTTGCTGTCACAACTTTTGTTTCCAAATTTACAATCTCACCATCATTCTGCACTGTGAAATCATACTTGCTCGCTCCTCCGGTGGCCAAAGTGTTGACAACCCCATTATTTGATTTCAGCATCTGTAACGACTCATACACAGGAATCCCATGATATAACAACAATGCCACTTTATCAGCATCTGTTAGATTCTTGTATTTTGGTAAGAAACCTTTGACAACGTTGTCTGTTGGACAAAACACAGTCAATCCACCATCAACGTTTTCCTCAAAAGTAGAGAGCGCCTTGGAGTCCTTCAACAGATCAGCGAATGCTTTGCAGCCTTGCTTAGCCATGATTGATGTTAGATTGACCTGGCTCGGAGCGGCAGCCGGAGCTTCGGCGTCAGAAGAAGTGAGGCCTTGGCTTATCTGCAAAATAGAGATGTTGTACGGCAATTCGTCTACTGATTTCACATAAAACGAATGAAGAGGGCTTCCGTCGGTGACATCAGCTCCAAACCCGACTTTACCACCTTTGAGGTTAGTGATGTTGACATAACCGGAAGTACCGCCGGCGGCGCCGGTGGACTGGAACATGGAGGAGGCTACGGTGGTGCCATTAGTGATCTGGTGGAGTTTCTTGGCGCCGAAGTAATCGACCAAAACATGGAGGGAGAGGACGTTTTTGAGAGTGGGGAGGGAGAGGTGTTTGTCGAGGAGGGATGACATGGCAGCATTGTCGAGGGCGAGGACGGTGATGGTCTGGCGGTGGTTGATGTCGGCGGCCAGGTGGGTGGCGGAGAGGTAGTGGTTGAAGGTGGAGAATTCAGGATGTTTGGCAAGAATGGTGGTGATGTTGTGGGCTTGAGAAGTGGAGGGAAGTAGGAGGAGGAAAGTGAAGGAAAGAACAAGAGAAGAGGCAGTGAGGAGCTTCATGATGGAATGGTGTGTGAAGCTAAGAAGAAAAGATTAGTGTGTTTATAAGTGTGGGATTATAATTGAGGTTTGATTATGGCCTTTTCTTTTTGGGAAAAAAAAAATAGAAAAAATAGAGGTTAGATGTGTGTTTGAATAGAAAACAGATATTGCCAGCTTGGCACTAACCATGACATGGACCCATTGTTACATATAAATTTATAAGAATTTCAATTTTGAGTTCTCCCCCCACCGACGGTTTTAGTCCTCACTTTTTGTTTTGAAATATTATTTTTGGTTTTATGAAAAATCTCCAGAAATATATGAATCTTAAATCAGAATTCTGAAATAGTAAAATCATAGTGAAATTTTCAAGTACTAAGTGTTTAAAATCATGAAATTACCTAAATGTTTTTAACAAGTGAATACTACGTTCATAAAAATGGTTAATGATAACTTCAATGTAACCAATAACAACTTTAACTTTATCCAATGATAACACCAACTAAAGTAATGATAATTTCACACAAATTTAACTTTTTGATTCACAAGGGGAATTAGTTGTTTTTGTTTTTGTTTTAGATGAAATTGTCACTGATTATTGTCATTTAGGTAATTTCAGAAAAACTAAATCATATTGCAGTCTTTAAAGATTTACAGTGATTAAACTATTTCAAGGTCATGATTTGGGTCTCCCTTTAAATATTGCCTAAATAATTGGATAAGAAAAAGAATATAATTTGTGGAACAAATGATGTGTTGGTAAGCGCAAGATATATGTAATGGGCTTGTTTGTTTTATCATATGGCCGCAGCGTAATAATTCAAATTAATATTTTTCAAAGAAAAAAAGACCAATAATACTTATTTAAAAAATCTGACCCCAAAAAAAAAACAAATAATAGGATAGGAACGAGCCATCAAAATCTGTTTGGAATAAAGTACACGAAATGACAGAGAAGATTTGCCCTACAAAAGAGAGTGACGCGCAAACTAACATTGATGATGCATGTGAAAACCCATGTTCAGGGATCTGGATTAGACCGGCCGGTGCGGCTCGGAAACCGATGAACCAGGAGGTGAATCGGTTCTGTCCGGGTTTCAATTTTTTAAAATTTTTTTTATATATTTTTTTAGAATTTCATACTATAAGTCTAAAATTTTTAATTTTTTATCGGTTTGGTCCCGGTCTGACCCACTGACCCTTAACCCAGTACCCCAACTGGTTCAATACCCTATCCGAGTTTTAATACCTTGGTGAAAACTGATAAATATACACCTTAAAAGCTTAACACATCATAAAAGTTGTATTAAGATATCTTTAAAATTCTAATTATTCCAAATAACTATAAAATTACTACTAAGTTTTAAAGACTTCGTTGTTATTAGCGCTAATAAGGTTACTACTACTAAATTTTAGAAAAGTTATTGCTAAACTTGCTTCAAAAAATAATTTTCTTAAAACTTAATAGTGAATTTCTCTTCAAAATAAATAAAAATAGTTGCAGCTTTTAACATATCTAACATAATTTTTATCTAATTTTAATTTTATTTCTTAAATGTAATGTGTCCTAAAAGAAAGCTAAGTGGATTCTTTTCTTTGTGATAGGTTTTAGGGAAAATGGTCAAAAGCTGGAAATTGAGTTTCAGTAGGAAAGAGAGGATTGAATAAAGTTGAGTGTTTGGAACAAGCCAACAAGGGACTTTCGACCAAAAAAAAAACAAGGGACCTAACCTGCTTGTGTTTTCACTTATGCCCAACAGTGTTCCTTTGTGTATGATTTAAACTTAATCTCATTTTTACTAATAATAAGTGTGTTTTACTGAATTAATATAAGGCATTTAATTTGTTGATGGGTGTGTTTGTTGACTTATTTTGTTGTGGGCTTCAAATGTGACACTAACCCATGTATTGTAGTTCAAAAAAATATTTAAAAAGACAAAAAAAAATCTCAATTCGTGATTTCGCTGCCCCACCAGTATCAAAAAAACAAAAAAATAGGGGTCTCCTTTTTGCATCAATTGGCTCATTGATTCTCATTGCCAGTACTAATGCCTGTTGGGAAAGTCTATGATAGGAGAAGATTAGTCATCGTTATTGATGGTGGATATCCTGGGTCTAATAAAAAGAAAAAGAAAAAAAGATTAAAAAATATCACTTGAACTTCAAAATCCCAAATCAATCTTGTTAACTGTAAGAGTATAGCAATTAATAACTCATTTTAATAGGAAATCATTTATTTAAAATTTTGAAGTTCAAATGGTATTTTCTTCTCTTTTTTCCGAAAAAAATTTATCTCATTGATTATAATCACACACCTTGTTGGGAAAAGAATGTCTCCATTAATCTCTCTATATTTTCCCTCTATTGAATGTCTATACCATTATATCAAGTTTCAATTGTTAAGATTTAATACTATTTAATGTTATATTTAATATTATAATGATGTTTTTATATAATATTAAATCCCAACATTGCAATTTGATCTAATGATTAAGACATTCAATGATAAAGAAATAGATCTATTGATCTAATAAGTAACGGTTGTTTACTAATAACCGTGAACATCTCTTAAATTAATAACGGTTGCTTACTAATAACCGTGAAAAGATAAGTATTTTTTTAAAAAAAAATATATTTTTGGAATAACCGTGTAAAGATAATTGTTTTTTAAAAAATATATATTTTTGGGCTACATTGCCCTAACGATTAATTTTTTTTTAATATTCAAAAATTTAAAAAAAAAAACAGTAGTGGTTTTTAGTCATCACTACTACTATTGTCCTTCTCCTCCTGCCCCTCCCCCTTTCTCGGCACATCATCGATGTTTGTGGAAGGAGATGATAGGTATGATTGGAAGTGATCATATACAACCTAATTATGATAAAAGATGAGGTCCAACTTTCTGTTCAAACTGTAACATCTCAAATTTTATATTCACCTAAAATATAATGTAATTAATTGAGAAATTCAATAAAATGGTGAATATTCATGAATTTCGATCTTTTGAATTTTGAAATATTCATATTCATAAGGAAATGAGTAAATTAATTCAAAAATTGAATTAAACTACAAAGGGGATAGCAAAATCATAATTTTAACAATTTAGCCTAAGATTAATTATTTTTCAATTAATTAAGAAAAATAAATGAAAAGGCATAATGGGATTGTCCTTTGTGGAATAAATCAAGAATTGGGAAATTAAGGGGGTTATACATAATTCAATTTTGTGAATTATGGGACTAATGAAAAGCAATTTTTCCTCCTCCTCCTCTTCTCTTCTAATTTCGTCCATGTATGAAAGAAAAAGGGAAAAATATTCAATACATGATCACATGCCACAAGAAGAAGGAAATGATGACTATGGTTGAGTGAGTTGATAGATTAGATGTTGAGTGTAAGAATAGAAGGATGGTGTAATGCATGATGAGATCAAGCTTTAACATCTCCTAAATTAGTAACGGTTGCTTACTAATAACCGTGAAAAGATAATTATTTTTTTTTAAAAAAAATATTTTTGGAATAACCGTGTAAAGATAATTGTTTTTTAAAAAATATATATTTTTGGGCTACATTGCCCTAAAGATTAATTTTTTTTAATATTCAAAAATTAAAAAAAAAACAGTAGTGGTTTTTAGTCATCACTACTACTGTTGTCCTTCTCCTCCTGCCCCTCCCCCTTTCTCGGCACATCATCGATGTTTGTGGAAGGAGATGATAGGTATGATTGGAAGTGATCATATACAACCTAATTATGATAAAAGATGAGGTCCAACTTCCTGTTCAAACTGTAACATCTCAAATTTTATATTCACCTAAAATATAATGTAATTAATTGAGAAATTTAATAAAATGGTGAATATTCATGAATTTCGATCTTGTGAATTTTGAAATATTCATATTCATAAGGAAATGAGCAAATTAATTCAAAAATTGAATTAAACTACAAAGGGGATAGCAAAATCATAATTTTAACAATTTAGCCCAAGATTAATTATTTTCCAATTAATTTCAATTAATTAAGGAAAATAAATGAAAAGGCATAATGGGATTGTCCTTTGTGGAATAAATCAAGAATTGGGAAATTAAGGGGGATTATACATAATTCAATTTTGTGAATTATGGGACTAATGAAATGCAATTTTTCCTCCTCCTCTTCTCTTCTAATTTCTTCCATGCATGAAAGAAAAAGGGAAAAATATTTAATACATGATCACATGCCAAAAGAAGAAGGAAATGATGCCACAAGAAGAAGGAAATGATGACTATGGTTGAGTGAGTTGATAGATTAGATGTTGAATGTAAGAATAGAAGGATGGTGTAATGCATGATGAGATCAAGCTTGAGTGGAGGAATGGAAAAGCATGATTACATAAAAGAGTGTAAGGTTGGACTTAGATAAAGAAGTATGGACTAATTGGAGAAAAAAGGGAAAGTAGGGATGGAAATTTAGGAGCAAGAAAAGGGAAGACAATGATTCAATTAATGGCCAAGTCAATGAAGAAATTATGAGGAAGAGAAGAGTGTGACAAGTGTCACATTAGAAGCCTTTGATCAAATCAATGGCTAGGAAGATGGAAGACTAAGTTAATAAAACATTTTTCCTTCCTCTTTCCAAGTCACATTCGGGCAAAGCCGGTAATATGAGCCTAACCCGCAGGTTCAATCCATGAGCCCGCGAGTTTTGACGAGTTAGAGTTGGAAAAATCCCAACCTGCAAAAATGCGGGCCGCACAGGCCAGCACTGCATAACCCGCGAGTTGGCGGGTTGGCCCGCAAAATTTTTTATTTTTTATTTACATATAATAATTTTACAAAACTTATAAAATTTTCACTCATATCTTGGTACCTCCCAATCCAAAGAGAAAAAATCTTAGCTTCTTCCCTTCTTCTTTAAACAAAATTATTATATCTTGGTTGCTTGATGATGAGTTTATGTTTTGTTTATAAACTTTAACAAATTTGATAACTTTATCTCTTAAATTGTAGATTATGTTTTTAAATTTTTATAAGAGAAATAATTGATACTAGGAAGGTAAATTTAATTACTCATATATATGTGTCTCATATTTTCAATCCTCTTTAAAAAATATGAATTTTTTTTCAAAAAAAAAATGTGGGCCCGCAGGCTGGCCTGCAACCCGTACATTGCGGGTTAGGGTTGGCATTTTGCCAGCCCGCAGAAGTGCAGGCTGCACAGGCCAGCACCTCGCGGCCCATGGGTTAGTGCGGGCCAGCCCGCAACCCACAGGCTGGCCCGTATTTCTGGCTATACATTCAGCCAACCACAAGAGAAAAGAGAGAGTGAGTGAGCTTGAGAGTTCTTGAAGGTTAAAGAGAAGGAGGAAGAGGATTAAGGTAAGAATTTGTGTTTCAAAGTGATTAAGCTTACTATTTTGTGTAGTTCGTCCTCTAATTTTTTATTCTTCATGGAAATCATGGTTTAGCAAGCTAATCTTCAAGGTTGAGGAGAGAGAGAGGATGCCCTTGAGAGAGAAACACCAAGGATCAAGAGGTAATCTCCAAAACCTCAACTTCTTAGTGTATTAAAGTTGTTGTTGGTGATTCTTGTTTGTTTTTGTGATTTTTGAGATGAGTTGTAAAATTAGAAAAGCCATAACCCTAAGGGGTTATGCTGCCCAAAATCCTTTAAATCATGATTAAGAAGTGTTTAAGTGAGCTAATCAAGGATTAGAAGTGGAAAAAATACAAGTTTTGGGAGCTAAAACATAAAACCTCATTTTTCCATTTTCCCTAATATTTTTGGCCAACATCAGAAATGATAGTAGGAGTTGGATTTTCATGAAAAAAAATGGTTCCATTGGACTCAGTGGGCAAAAATAGGTGGGGTTACAGTTGGACACTTTTTTGATAGAGGCTGAAAAAACATAATTACGAAAAAGCCATTAAAATCCCTAAATAGGGGCTGTCAAGGGTATTTTCGTAAGTTGACACTGAATTTGGTGATTTCGAGCTTGGAAATGGATTCCTTGGGCTAAAATAAGTCAGAATAGCTTTGGTCAAAATTTCGGGAAAACGTGCTATCGGGCCGAGTATGGCGATGCAGGACCGGGGTCCCGAGGGCATTTTGGTAAATTTTCGCTATAGACTAATATAACCACACGAAACACTATGGAAGAGTCTAAAATGATACTTGGATAGGTTATGACCTATTTCTTGTACATTTAATATTTTAGGACCGAGTCAAAAGCCAGAACAACACGCTTTACGAGAAACCATTAAATAAAGGATTATAAAACTTTGAGGTAAGGGCATTATCCTTCATACATTATACCATAGTTATGTGATTGTGTGGATGTTATTGTTTGTAAATGCACTTTATTAATTAACATGAATTGCCTAGAGAGAGGTTGTTAGTGCCAGTGTGCACTTACACTGGGAGTTGGTAGAAGTCCAACTGGTGTAGATTGTGGGGCTGACCCCTACTTATGTATACATGAAGATGATGTATTTATATTGCTCATTAATTTGTGCATATCTTGGCATATGTTGTATTTATTTTTCACATTCTCTATGAACGTTATCATGTCTCTATGGGGATTCTTCAGAATCTCACCCTATTTTTAAACAAATACCTCAGCGGATACTAGTGGGGCAAAGGGCAAAGACGTTGACGCTAAAAAGTGAGCGGCACGTGTCTCGAGGTGAGGTCAAGAACGTGGTTATAATGTAGTCTATGTTTGGATATTTTGAAGAAATTTGTAGATATTAAGTTTCTGCTGTATTTTTCTGTTTTCTATCGACGAACGATATATGTATTGTAAACGAATATTTTTATTAATATAATTGTACTTTTATGTATACCCATGGAATTATGTCTTTATTACTTTTTGAATATTGAAATGGAAACGGGTGTTGACACAAACCGTAGGAGTGTCTAGCGAGACGCTTTGTGAAGCGATCAAAGCTGGCCAACGCCTACAACATAAGTTTCATTTGAGGAGGAGGCAGAAGAGGTGATGGTAGAGAAGGAGGAGGAGGAGCTTGTGGATGTGGTGGTGGAAGAGAAGGGGTTTGTGGAGGAAGAGGGTGAGGATGATGAGGAGGAGGGCGAATGGAAAGAGCTCCCTGACGTCTGACCATCATGAGGAAGAGAAGGATGATATTATGAAAGGATGCTTTTTAGAAAAGTACTAAGAACAAAAAGAATATGTACTTCTCTCTAAAGTATTTAACTTAAGAGAACTGGTATTTGGTGTCAGATCGAATGAGATTTTGAAAATGTGCTTTTTAGATTTTTTCTTTACATGACGGTTGCTTATTATAAAATGTCATTTTTATTGTTTATACTTTACAGTCAATAAATATAACCATTACGTTTATTAGCCGTAACCATTATATGTTAAACATTATAAATAATAGTGCTTTTGTTTCAGTTTCTTTATCTAATTGTAGGAAGCCAAATATTTATATATTGTTTTATCTTTTGGATGAAGTTGTCTTTTATGAAAAGGGCTGGTGAGCAAACATTTTTTGAATGTAAAAATACATAAAAACTTTCTATAGTCTCTTTCGACTTATCTTTCTTTTCTTGGATCGTTATGAAAGGCTCAAGTCATTGTCAAGGCTTCCACCATAGTTAGTTCGATTAAATGCGTCCAGTTATAAATCATCAATCCGTAGGTTATTATTTAGTGGACAAGAATAGGTAACAATGACATCTTCTTCCTACTCCTTCCATTCTTTTTAATTGTTGAAAATCATCCGTACTTTATCAGCAAAAATATGATTTGAACTTGTGACTTTGTAAGTTATCAATCAAAGTTTTTACTAACTGGGTCTAACCTTCGTTGACATTATTCTTTTTCTAATTCAAGCTCTATAATAAAAGGACAAGGGGTTTTTCTAGAAGCAAAATTCTCTTCTCATCACCACTTATCATAAAAAGAAATTTTAAAAATTAAGTTGCTTTTTAATCATATAACAGCTGACAGATTTTTATTTTTGCCAATATAATATTTAATTTTATCAAATTTAACAGTTTTCTTTTGAACTTCAAACCTCTCATTCATTAAAATTAATGGTTGAAAGACTCTTTTCATTTCACATTCTAAAAAATTTAATAAATATAGATTATATTGCTGAAACTTCATCTGCACAACCAAAAGAACCAACGACATAAAGAAGGATTAGCCTAATTAAGTAACAACCTGATTTTGTAAGAAAAGTGAAAGAAATTTTAAAAAGTATCCAAGTTGTTAGGGAGAATTTTATCAAAACACCAAAAATTTGACTGGCTCAATCATAATTTCCTCCAAAAAGAATATAGATTCTATCTTCTTCTGTTCACCAGTTCAGCCAAGCTACTTCATAATGACAAGAACCAAAAAGACTGATGATCATCTTGAGGCATATTGGTGATCATCATCTTGAAATTTTGGTCATGAGTGGTAATAAGGAAAAAAATTCTTCCTTTATAAATTGTGGGCCTTTGCTTCGAAGTACATGAGTAAATAGTCATCCTGAAGCCCTCATCTTATCTTACTAACCCAACCAACCTACGCTGGTGAACAAAGAACATTTTAGCAGTATTTCACTATTTCACGTTTTTCTGTTTAAAATTTTTTTGGGCTATGGTTTGTGATTTTGGCAGCTTTGACATCGAAGAGTCTTCAGCTGTATGTATGTTGGGTTCTTGACTGATCGGTATTATGTGTCAACACTCGTTTCCATTTTGATATGCGCAAGGTAATAATGAACAAGTTTCATAGGCAAACAGAAAAGTACAGTTATACTGATAATAAATATTTGTTTACAGACAGTCATTAACAGAGCAGAAATCGATAATAATGACAAATATGTACAGAATGTTCCAAAACTATTTTACATACAGACTATATACAACCACTATATTCATCTTAGGAAATGTGCCCGTCAGTTTCCCTTCTCTGCATCCTTGGCTTTCGAGCCATTGGCACCCGCTGAGACATTTAGATTAGAAAAAAGGGGTGAGATTCCAAGGAATCTCAGTAGAAACATACGATCAACACATAAAATGAGAAAATTAAATATACAATGCACCGTATCAAGTAAAATGAAAACTCATATCATCCGTGTGTGTACACAAAATTCAGGGTCAACTAACCCGTTGAAACCCCTACATGTATCTAGCTGAGTCCTTGACTACAGCTAGGTAAGTCTAGTGTACCTCAGCTAGGTTCTAGACCACAGCTAGGTAATGTGCCTCCAGCACGTGTTCAAATCACAAAATACAGTAACACACATCATAAAAATAGTCACATAGTATATGAGAGATAGTAGTCCCTACCTTAACCTCTTTCCTGTCTCAAAGGGTCCACCTCGTAAAACGTGTCAACTATAGGCGTTCAACTCGATACTAAAACATCAAATGTACAAGAAATAGGTTATAACCTATCCAAATATCATTTTAGACACTTCCATAGTGTTTCTTCTGGTTATATTAGCCTATGATGAAAATTTACCAAAATGCCCCCAGGACCACAGCTCGGCCCTGCCGTACCCGGCCCAATGGCATGTTTTCCCAAATTTTTGACTAGGGCTATCCTGACGCATTTTTGTTCAAGGAATCCATTTCCGGACTCAAAATTACCAAATTCAATGTCAAATTACGAAATTACCCTTGGCAACCCTACTTTTAGGGTTTTAGGAGCGTTTCCGTAATTATGCTTTCTTGGCCTTTTCTGAAAAAGTGCCCAACTGTAACCCCACCTAATTTTCCCTCCTAAACCCAATGGAACCATCAAATCATTGAAAATCCAATTCTAAGGCCCTCAAACATCCCTGACCAAAATTATGGTGTTCTCCGGAAAAAATCGGGGTTTTACAATTTCGGCTCCATAAACACGTTCATTTCTACTCCTAACCACTTTATTAACCATCTAATTGAGTTATAACAACCATTTGAAATAAAATTGGGCAGCATAACCCTTAGGCACACACTTTTCCAAAATTTAAAATCAATGGCAATCCGACGAAATTTCACTGATTAAATTGCCCACAATAGCCAAAATAGTTAATATACGAAGGTTTGGAAGTTACCTCAAGCTCCCACAAGCTTTTCTAAAAAATGGTTGAAACCCTAACCTTTAGAGAACAGATTTTTGAGCCTCCAAACCCTAAAGAACAAAGAGGAGTAGCTTAGAGTTTTAGTTATACGCGTTAGGAGCTAAATCGTTGGAGAAATCGGCTTACCTTGCGAGATTTCTTCCCTTTCTCTCTCTAAACTCTCTCAACTTTATCTCTCTTATTTCAGGTACGTTGCAGCACGAAAATGGGCTGAAGAGGATGATGATATATTTATTTATCATATATTTTGCAATATTTTATTTATTTGTTTTATTTTCCAAAATTTCAAAAATGAACTTATGTACATAAATCCTTATGTACATATAACCATGCTCATTAAGCCCAATCAATATTTCCTTATTTATGCCATATGCAGGAGACACCTAGGGGTCCCTCCCTATGGTCTCAATTGGCTTCACAACTTGTCCAGATTACATATACACGTAAAGTCTCAATTTTGGTCAAAATTACACTTTTTGCTCAAATTTTCTATAAATTCATATTAAATTGACCAAAATATTCTAAATATATTTTTAACCTTTATTTTCCTTAATTAATTGAAATTAACTTCAATTAATTGGAAAATAATTTATTTTGTGCTATTTTGGCAAAATTACGATTTTGTCATTACATTTCTAATCCGATTTCTTTTCTTATATTTCTTTGGCCAATTTCCACCTATTTTTGGACCAAATATTTTCTCTAATTTTCCTTATTTTTTGGACCTTAATATTGGGCTTTTTAAATTATCCAAATTAATTCCATAATTATTTTTGCCCAATTTCCCATGAAATTGAACATTTATGAAATTCATAAATTCCAAATTCATGAATATTCACCATTTTATTGAATTTCTCAAATAATTAAAATATATTTGGTGAATATAAAATTTGGGGTGTTACATTATGTCCATGATATAATATAAGAAACTTGATGTAAGTATGATAATTATTTTTTGGTTGTAGAAAAAAAAATCATTTTTTATAAATATTAAGTTTAAGAATCAAACTTATCACTTTGGCCTTATTTATAAGTCTATTTTGACAAAAAAAAAATTGGTCCTTATTATAAGTCTAGTTTTTTATTTTTCTGCCCTTATTAATTACAATAAACAAAAAGAATTTATTCATGTTGGCTTTTAAAACTAATCATATGTAAGGACAAAATTAGAAATTTATGTCATAATTAATGAGTTAACTAATTCTCCTTGGTACGTGAGAGTTAGTTAATTTGGATTTATAAATAGGATCAGAGTGGTAGACGTGGTAATATGGTCTAACCCACCGGGTTGGGGCTAACTCACCACGGGTTGAAACTATATGGGTTCGGCCCTAAAAGGACCGCATTAATATGGGTTGACTAAACCATATTATTTTTTTAAAACAATATACTAACATTTTTTCCTACAAATTTAAACCATAAAAAAATTAAAAATACAATACAAATTAAGCATTTATCATAAGTCCACACTTGACAAAATAAAAATAAATCTAAAAGACATCATTACAATTTAAAAATAATCAATAATAAGTTGATGGTGTTCAAATTTGAAGTATGATGTGAAGCTATAAGATTTTCTTGAGAGCAGAGACTAAGACTGAGGTCAGAAGTGGAGTGACAATAGACTAGGGCAAGCGATTGGGTTTGGGACTTTCAGACTTGTGTCTTGGGTAGTTGGGTTACATTAAAAAAAAAGGGCTAATCCGCCAACTCGGTGGTCCAACCCATTGCGAGCTAGACTTATATGAGTTCAGGGTTAAAAGAACCGCATCCAAACGGTCCTAATTTTGCAAAACCCAGACCATGCATTTTATCGGGTTGGGCGGACTCGGCCCACAGTTTAAACTTATATTACCAGCACTACAGAGTGGTATACTAGCTAACTAAACTAACAATTTGGTGGATCTAATAAAGATTTCTATACATTTTCCAAACTGAGAAGAAGTTATCATTTTATGGGAGGAAAAAAAGAAGAGGTTATCATTCCCTTCTAAGGGAAAATTTCATGAAGAGAATTTATTTCAGTCAATTCCAAAAGATATTGAAACTTCATTATATTCTTTTGAGTCAAAATGAAATTAAGTTTTGTGGGTAAAATAACAATAAAGTCCTTTCTTTATTTTTTTTCCATAAGAGTATTTACAAGATAAATAAGGGTATTTACAAAATAAATGAAGGGATTTATAAGAAAAATTAGGGAGTTAACAAGAACATTTTGATCATTCATAAGAAGAATAAAGACATTCACAGTATCAATAAAGATATTTACAGGACAAATAAAGAGATTTAAAAGAACCCAACGAGTTAAAATGATTTTGGATATTCATAAGATAAATAAGGGAATTCACAAGACAAATAAGAGGATTAAAAAGAAATAAAGTAAAAGTATCATTGTCTTTTTGCTCACAAAACTTAATTTCATTTTGACTCAAGAATATAGTGAAA
This sequence comes from Inga laurina, assembly GCA_963855925.1. Classification (NCBI taxonomy): domain Eukaryota; kingdom Viridiplantae; phylum Streptophyta; class Magnoliopsida; order Fabales; family Fabaceae; genus Inga; species Inga laurina. Next base: position 4,829,764 of record OY979706.1, on the reverse strand, counting down.
TTTAAGAACCTTTTGAGGTTACCTGAAATTAAGTCTCTTTCATGCGCTAAATAAAATTTTTCCCTTATTGTAATTTAGCTATAGAGTGACAGCGTATTTTACCATGGTATGTAAAACCGGACCGGACCGGCCGGTTCAGACCGGAAACCGGTGAATCGGTCGCCAGACCGGTCCGATTGAGAGTTAGAGAACCGGTTTAACTGACCTGGTTGACCCGGGGTCAACCCGGTCAAACCGGTGTGACCCGGGGTAACCCAATCGGGTGACCCAGGTTGCCCTCCTTTTTTTCTTTTTTTTACTTTTTATGCTTCAAACTACGTTGTTTTGCCTTTTTTCAAGAAAAAAAATTAAAAAATTATTTTCTAAATTTTTTTGATTTGTAAGGAGTCTTAAAAAGATTGTGGAATACTTTTGGTATTGGTTGGAGAAAAATCATGATATATTTAATGATATTTTTGTGAGTATTAGATTTAGGAGGTTATATTGAACTATTGGTTAGAAAAAAAAATCTTATATAATTTTTTAAATGGTATGTATAAACATTTAAATTACATATATATTTTTTTAATTGACCCCAATCTAACCTTTGAATTGACCTCGATTTAAACCTCTGACTCTTAACCTAATACCTTAATCGGTTCACTGTCCGATCTGGTTTTTAGTACTTTATATTTTACCCATTTTGTTAATAACAATAATAATTAAAAAATTGCCTCGTGCTTCATGCAGGCACGTTACCGCGAGTTCCTCGCGCATCTGATCCAGGCAACGTGGCGATCCTTCCTGGAACCTGCAAGAAGAAAAACAAAACAATAAAGAAGAAAATGACGCGCTAATGACAAATGCTCTTATCTTCCTGCTGACAAAGCAGTCGATTCCCTGTCCAAAACACACTTCCACTCTCATACTCCTTTCTCCTTTCTCCTCTCTCCTCTCTACAATTGTCGAAGCGTTCTTCTCGATCTCGCTTGCCTTCGTCCCTCTTCTTCTTCTATAACTTTACAGGTATATTCAACTTCATCTTATTGTTCCGATCAAAATTTATAATGATTCAGTGCTGATTTTACCTATTAACCTTTCGATGCTTTTGATACCGTGAAATTAGGATTCGAATCGGATAGAAAATTGGGGTTTCATTTTAGTCGATCGCCTTTAAGTTCAAATGTGTTGAGATTTGACTTCGATAATTTTTATTTTGAATAAGAAAAACTTCTGGATGGGTAATAGGTATTCAGCTGTTATAAATCGCTACTGCAAAATTTACATAAACAATATTCACTGGCCTTCTCACAAGTCACAGACAGTAGACCTATTAGTTGAAGTTTTCCAGCTCTGTTTCCTGCACAGAATCTCACACTCACACATACAATTGTGATTCTAGATCCAATAATATATGATATTTTATGTGCAAGAGTAACTGACGATTTTATATATAATTCTTAAGAAAATTAATTGTGGTTTGTCATGAGGTCCATGATTGCACAAATTGGACTGCTTTTATAGTTTTTTACTAGTTTAATTGGCTATTCATTTTTACTACATCGGAATTGATGAGATAGTTATTCCTGGAACTGAACTTTCTGAAAGGGGGAATACTATATATACAATTCATGTTTCCTACGCGCTTCTCTGTATTTTTCTTTTGTTTTGAGCACAAGCATAATGATCAAATCAGTTTTCAAGTCCTTTGTTGTGACTTAAATGAATATTACCTGTTGCAGTAGCTTTGTCCATCACGTTGGTAGATAAAGAAGATTCTGGCTTTGGTTGATTTGAGCTCAGATTGGGAAGTGAACTTGGATTGGTTCTGTCTTATTAGACCTCTTCAATATCAATAAGCAAAAACTTGTTGATAAGAAGACCCTTAGGTTTGCTAAAAAGGAGGGAAAGAAACTACAACAATGGCACAAAACTTAGATCGTTTGAAAGATGTGGTCCCTGACATCCTTTCAAGGTTGCCAGTGAAATCATTAAGGCAATTCGCATGTGTTGATAAATCATGGTACAACCTTATCAAAAGCCCTGACTTCATCTCTAAACACCTTCACACCTTTAACAACCGCAAGAACTCAGCAGATCCTGTTAATCTCCTGGTCAATCGGATTAGGCGTGCCACTTTTGGTCCTTCTGGCCTTAATAGAAAAGCCTTTGTTTCGCTGATGTCTTTTAACCCAATTAACAAAAGTGCCTCTCTCAAACTGCTGGATTTAATCTATAACCACAATGAAGTTTACCATCTTGAAATTTTTGGTCCTTGCAATGGTTTATACTATCTCCATAGCATTCCCAACCTTATTGTCAACCCATCGATGAGAGAGTTCATAGTTCTTCCAGATAGCCCGGCCCCACCCGACACTTACTCCTTGCAACACTATACGGGGTTCGGATTTGATCCCAAAACTAATGATTACAAGGTGATTATGATCATGGACACATGGCATGACGAAACAGATGAACAATTGCCCTGGCGTATTGAGATATACTCCCTGAATTCTCATTGCTGGAGGAATGTTGATTGCACTCTGCCATCTGTTTCCATTTGGGGCGGGTCTTGGATTGATGCTTTTGTTCACGGCGCATTTCACTGGTGGGCTTATGATGATGCTGGTGACATGGTTCTTGCATTTGACATGCAGAACGAACATTTCCGAACATTCAGGTTGCCAAATGTGCGGTCTTCCGCCAAGGAGTATGCTGGAACTGTTGCTAAGTTTAGGGAATCTCTGGCTGTGATCATATATCCGAGAAGGGGAGAAGAGAAGTGCTTTGATTTGTGGGTGATGGAAGATTATAGCAATGAAGCGACTTGGACCAAACACTCCATTATTGGACCCATTGTGGGAGCAAGTCGGCCACTGGGATTCTTGGAAGAAAAGAACCTATTTATCTTGGAAGATAACGATGAAAGGATGGTGTTTTATGATCTCCAAACTGAAGAAATCATGCATACTGAATTTCATGGTGAGGAAGATTCCTTACAGGCTGTTGTGTACATGGAGAGCCTAGTATCACTACGAAGGGATAATGAAAATTCCCAAGCAGGAGCGTCTTTCTTTGGGATGGTTCCTGATCCTCTCTTTGAGGGCAATTCAGGATGAGAGTGATGTTTTCCTTCATGTTGTTTGTTGTTGTGTTGTGTGCTCTTTCTAGCAAGCATCATGTATTATGTTATGCGAGTTAATGTAAATCTTATTTAGCAAGTAAAAGAACTGAAAGTCAGCTAAACAAAAGCTTTTAACCCAATCAGTTTCTAAAAGTCAATCCACCCAAAGTTCAAAGAATGATGGACACTTTTTATAATTGGTAAATTGTTATATGGTTTAAAGTGTGTTTGGAACAACGATTGGAAAAATAAAGTTTCTCAATTTAGCTTTTAGTAATTTTATTTTTAGTAAAAGTCCGATTGTGTAATATGATTTATGTTTGGAATAGCGATTGCATAAATGATTTTTACAAAAATAAAATTTGTTTGGATTGATTTAAGCACAAATGACTTTTGTGATAATAGTAAGAGAGAGTGGGTGGAAAAATATTTTAAAGGGTTAAAAACACCAAAAAATATTTAAAAATAATTTTTAGAACTGAAAAAGTACATTAAGGATAAAATTGCAATCAATCTGATAACACACTGGGTACAGTTGAAAAAATATTTTAAGGGTTAAAAACACAAAAAAATAGTTTAAATTAATTTTTGTAGCCGAAAAAGTACATTTAGGGTAAAATTATAATAAGTCTGATAGCATATTGGACACAACTGAAAAAATATTTTAATCATTCATACTTTTCTCAAACACTAAATTAGGAAAAACTGAGAAATAGAGCTTATGGTAAAAACTATTAAAATTGGAAAAAGCTCAATTGATCACTTGCATCATCAAACTCTCACAATTTTTTTTTAAATTATCAATTGACTTTTACCCATCAATTGAGGGTTTGGGGGTTCAAAACACACAACCCCAAAAAAAACCAAAAACACACAGATAATTTCTTGCCTTATGTTTTTCCCGTTTAAAAAGTTTCTGTTTTTCGCCTCAATGCGCCATTGGAACTCAAAACCCCAAGCTTGAATCCAGAATAAAAAATGAAGCTACGAGCCTCTTTGTCCCCCCCCCACACCCAAATAACCGTAGCCCTCTTTGTTGTTCAGTGTTTGGGCTTTGACCCATCAATAGAACACAGATTTTCATGGCTCACCGGAGCCAGGCATCGAGGCAAAACATGGGTTTAAGGTACTTTTAGGCTGTGTTTGGTTTGAGGTGAGGTGAGAGAGGGTGGGAAAATTACCTTTTTGGATTAAAGGAATTTAAATTTTGAGTGGGAATCCAAAATTTTGAAAAGAATAAGAAAGTAAATTTTGGACGGGAATCCAAAATTTAAAAAAATGAGAGAGTAAATTTTGGATTTCTTTTGTCTAAAAAAATAATTTCCCCACCCTCTCTCACCTCACTTCAAACCAAACACAGCCTAAAGCAACCAACCGAGGTTGATTTAGCAGGAGGGGTTATTCCTCACAATGTAGCTACTTAATATTTAAATTCATGTTGAGAGAAGTGTTCATATTTAATACCTTACAGTGACTCAAACAAAATTACCTCTAATAAAAGAATATTTGTATTTAGTAAAACAAAATATTTTTGCACGTATCAAAACAGGACTTTTTTCACTTATTTACTTCTTATACTATAAAGCTACTTCTAGAAAGCTAATTCAAAATTGTTGCGACGTGCCAACAAAACAAAAAGCCCTCACTCACAAGAAATTAATTAGAGAATTATCATGCAACTTTACCTAGGGAGAATTGCTAAAAAAGACCTTATGGACAATTTATTTGTTAAATAGGACCTGGGAAGATATCTTGCACACAGAGGGAAGATATCTGCACACGGAGGGAAGATTTCTACACACGCATAGGGAAGAATTTTGCACATAGGGAAGATCATCTGCACACTAGGGAAGATATTCTGCACACGTGGAAGATATTCTGTACGTGAAAGTCCCATTTGGTAAATAAGTTACCAATGAGGGATTTTTTCACAATTTTCCCCTTTACCTAAGCAATTTAATTATTAAAAATTCTTACAATAAGTAATAAGCATGCAATGGCAATATCGGTGCAGGTGCAGGAAATTAGCAGATTAGATATTGTTGACTTGTTATAAAATTTTTAAAAAAATTAATTATTTAATCTTTATAATTTTAACAAATTTATAATTTAATCTTTATAGTTTGACTTATCACAACTCAATCTTTATAGTTTTACTTGAGTTGGAACTCAGTCTTGCTTAGTTCCACATCATATGTCCACACTATAATTTCCTTCTTTCCTTTTTTGAAACGTCTCCTTCCCCCGCTCCGTCACACAGTCATCAAGTGCCGCCTTCACCCCTTCTCCAACAGAGTCGTCACCCTCATCGCCACCCAGTTTGCCATCTGCCCCAACGAACGCACCTGAATCTTCGCACCATCCCCATCAACGCCCTGTGGTCAAGTTCCGGTGCCGACCATGAAATTGTAGTGTTCTTTGTATTCTTCTTCAAGACGAAAGTCTATACCAAGCGACCATAGCTCTTCAACTCAACCTATCTGAACAAGTCCATCAGCACCCCAATTCTGTCAAGGACTTTGATGTAATCCAGAAGCTAGCACAGGGTCCATGAAATCGGGTAAGGAAGACCAGAGATGACAAACGGGTCAAATTCAAACTGGGCTTTGAGGTGGGAGCGAGTCATCAAACAAGCGGCGAAAACACAATAGAGATCGAAAAACAATACGGGGGATTCGTAATCTATGTTGGTGTCACCACCTCACACCGTACAGATTGTTAGCCACAACACCTGATGAAATACAATAAATAAATAGTTTGAGTCACGTCAAAGGACGCTGTCCTTAGGAGATATTCTACAACCCCCCTAGTAGATTAAGAAGCGGCACTCCCAGGATAAAATGAACCCTTCCTGCATAAAGCAGGGTGACAGAACTGCAGAAAAATATCAGTATAACTCAGAAGAAAGGAGAGAGGAGAGGAGCTCGAGAACCTCCTTATCACTAGACCTCGGTGCTCTCACCTCGGTACTCTTGAACTTACTCCGTACATTGCCTTTTATAGGCAGAAATCATGTGACCGTTAAGGAGTTATAATGACAATTAACAACGGTTTAATGACAATTAAAATGACAGTTACAAAATAGGTGTTAATGACAATTTAATTTAATGTAATAAAACCTTTTAAATGTCATTAAAACCGGTCAATTAAAATTCCAACGGTCATCTCTAACGGTCAGTTTAAAGACTCCTCTTATCAGTCTTTTTAATAACTCAAGCTCATATTTAATTGTATACTAGGGTGTTCCCAATCTTAAGTTATATGAGATTTCTTCCTTTGACACACTCACACACAATATTTACAACAATCCCCCACATGTGTCTAAGGAAGCTCGTAGTCCCATTAGCTGAGTTACACACATGGATATAATCATTGTATCTGGTGGTCCTTTGAACTTAAAACCAGACCTAGACTGATAATACTTAGTACACAGAGACGTCGGTGGTCCTATGAACTTAAAACTGCTCATCTCTTAGGCGTATACTAGAGGCATTAAGAGTCAGATTATACCCCCCACATTTTTCGCTGTTAGCTCGTTTTTGCACATTAAAACGGCCATGCGCGTGTCCTGGTAGTTAACAAATGCTCTAGAGATTTCGCCACAATCTCATAGATATAGGTGATTTCATGAAATGTACCTGCAATGAGCACATCATCCCGTAGGATTATGAAATCATTAAGAGCTTTCGCTCAGCCTCACCCAAATGCATTCTAGCTCTTTCTCTTGCCATAGGAGGGGACTTGGTCATTTAGTTTAGTGCTAACAGAACTAACAAACGACTTATTTTTACCCATTGAACCTCCTTCATGGGATCACCAATCACAGAGGTTGGGTTGCCATCGCTGTTAATTTCGTATTGGCTTTAGTCTCATTCCTCTAAGCTAATTTGTTTCTTCCCGGGGTTTGTTAACGAATCCATGGGTCAACTATTTGATCTCACAAAATTGATTGAGATAATTCCACAATTTTTCAAGCTAGCTTATTCACATTATATCTCAAACAACTTTCACTTACATCATTGTTTTTCACAATGGTTATTGCCATTTGGCAATCTCAAATCATCAACATTAAGTGTCGGTTTTCTACCAAAATATATGTCAAGAGTTTTTCAACAATTTAGCCTCTAAATTTAGCCAATTCCAGAGTATCAAACTCTAACTCACATAATAATTTATTTTGGCTACTAGTGGATTTTCTCAGATAAAACTGAACTTCAATTAACATCTGTGTATCTCATACAATGGGAATCCATTGTACTTGATACCAATAGTTATGGTACCCTTCAAATATTTTATTTACACACACACACACACACACATATATATATGCTCAATCATCATATAGCATAATCTATATCACATATATTGATATTAATGCAACAAATTCTCAACAATTTGTGCATACCTCACATAAGTTGCAAAATTGCTTCAAATAACATATTAATGTCATAAGAAATATTCACATATATATCCTCACACCAAGATAATTATATAGCCTCAAATTATGAAAATTACATTTATCTATCATAGATAAATGATCAAAATTTTCATGCCACATAATGCTTGTTTCAAGCAAAATATTTGAAAATCCACAAAATTTGCTCGCATTAGCAAATATAGCAAAGCCTCCACTCAATCAATTATTTGCAGCATACATCTTGTATTTATAAAATGAGGCAGCAATATATAGTTTTGTAAGACATATTATAACACATATGTCATCTTCATTAAAAATTCAATATTCACAGTAATCATGCATGCTTATACCACTATAAATATATACTCGCAAATCATGAAATTTAAACACATTTATCTCTTCACTAGATAAATGATTAAATTTTCACACCACATAAATAATTCACAAAATTTGCTCTCTGCAGCAAATAACAATACCTCCATATAATTAATTTTCAATCTTGTCAGATTCAAATAATTCACACCACACAAATAATTCACAAAATTTGCTCTCTACAGCAAATAACAATACCTCCATATAATTAATTTTAAACCACAACTTGACTTTATCAAATGAGGCTAGAAACAACTAAAAAATTTATAAGGTATCCCATATATTAGGCACCCTCACACTTTCAAATATCTTAAAAATATTTCACAGCTTTACAATAATAATTCTAATTAAATTAGAATCTCACCACATAATCACCTTCCATTCTAATTAGATTAGGATTCACCCCATGATATTTGGTGATAACCCAATAAACTATAATAAGCAAAAAGGTATTTGTCATCCCAACTATGGAAATTGAGCATCACGACAGTCACAAAATTCAACAATATGAAACTACATTTTGACACACTGAATAACGGTATTAAATTATTAGCAACAATCTGTTCGCTGCCGAAATCTGCAGCAAATAACAATTTTCGTCTTTACCAATTCACTGCTCATCAAGTCCTCATTATAATTTTATGATAAATCAAAACCCCCGCATGTAATTCCACGATCAAAGGCCATAGTATAATTAAATGGTAATATGTAACCCCCTCACTGTTACACTTGAAGACCATCAAGATTTTAACTTTCGTTCACAAATAATCTAATCAATGTAATATATATTGACTAGCGAAGACCAATAAAACCACATAAAAACCAGCTTACACGCTTGACAGCTAGATGAAATTCCCAATAGTTCTCCCACGGGAAGCAATCAAATTCACTATACATGATAATAAGTAGTAATCTTTTACCACTCAACGGAAAAGAATTAATAACAATAAAACCAAAGGCAATTACTATTCAACTGAAGTGCAAATTTTTATTATCATTTATTTTCAATTCTACCTGCACCAACTTCTCCAGATCGAATCAATGGGCACTAACAATTTGGAAATAACATCAATCTCAGCCATTTTTCCTGCAATTTTAACATCTAAAATTTACAAGGTATTTCAGATATGAATTGATGTTCCAAACACCCGCTAACTTAGACCAAGAGAATGTACAAGCACATTATTGTAAAAAACCACGCTTTAGTTCCTTGGACCGGAGTTGTATTTGATCTTGTATGCCATGCTTGACATATTTAAAATACACAGCAAACAATATGATCCCTTGATTGAATTTACTCGTAATCACTTCTTCAAAGTCTAAAAAAAAACTTTTCTTGCAAAGCATACATTTGAAATACCATCTTTTCAATTTCTTGATTTAGGAGATGAAATCATGTTTAAAATTGAGCCACAATGCACAGACATGATTTTAAAAAATATGGCAGAATTTGCAACGACGGATCAGATTCTGATCTAATTCACAAATAAATAAATAAAGTAAAACCTATTTAGACTTATCTCATTCTTTGATCAACCAAGTGAATTTGAGAGCACCTCATCACAATGCAGTTTGACCAACTTATAACCAAGCACTCAAAAGTTCAGTATTCAAAAATATCCTGAAACAAATCATAGATGAAAATGTGAGACCCAACTCCATAATCCTATATGAGGAAAATATAAATGTTCTAAATTAGGATAAAGTTCAGAGATCTCCATATTCAATAACTCTGCCGCTGATAAGTGCCAGAACAATCGATGCATGTTATCTCCTAAGATTGTTGGCGTCACCACCTCATACCGTACAGATTGTTAGCCACAGCACTTGATGAAATACAATAAACAAATAATTCGAGTCACGTCAAAGGACGGTGTCTTTAGGAGATATTCTGTAACCCCCCTAGTAGATCAAGAAGCGGCACTTCCCAGGATAAAACGAACCCTTCCTGCATAAAGCAGGGTGACAGAACTGCAGAAAGATATCAGTATAACTCAGAAGAAAGGAGAGAGGAGAGGAGCTCGGAAACCTCCTTATCACTAGACCTCGGTGCTCTCACCTCAGTACTCTTGAACTTACTCCGTACATTGCCTTTTATAGGCAGAAATCATGTGACCGTTAAGGAGTTATAATGACAATTAACAACGGTTTAATGACAATTAAAATGACAGTTACAAAATAGGTGTTAATGACAATTTAATTTAATGTAATAAAACCTTTTAAATGTCATTAAAACCGGTCAGTTAAAATTCCAACGGTCAGTTCAAAGACTCCTCTTATTAGTCTTTTTAATAATCCAAGCTCATATTTAATTGTATACTAGGGTGTTCCTAATCTTGAGTTATATGAGACTTCTTCCTTTGACACACTCACACATAAAAATATTTACAACAATCTATTGGTGAAGTCGGTGGTCCAGGGTAAGAAGGCGTCGGAGATGATGCAGTCAGGCGGGTTGGACTCCATGAATTGCTCCATACGCTGCTGGAGAATGGGGAAGGCTATATGAGAACTTGCGAGCGGCATCGAAGTCGATGTTCACGAGATTCTCGTGGCCGTCGGGCAAATCACTCTCTCTGCAAGGGAATTGAACACTCTGAAAATAAAAAGAAAATTAGGATAAGGAGGCTGATTAGAAAATGAAGACAGAAGAGAATAAGCGTTGGCAGGGGCGGTGAGGATGATCAGTTGGTGATTGTAAAGGAGTGGGGGAGGAAGACGGTGAGGAAGGAGACGTTTCAAGAAAGGCCAAAAAAAAAACACGGAAATTACTGTGCGGACTGGGGACATGTGGAACCAATAGAGGGTTACTATTAAGTAAAACTATAAAGATTAAGGGATGATCAGTGAAAATTATAAGGATTGAGTTATAAATTTGTTAAATTATTATGATTAAATAATTAATTTTCCCAAAATTTTTTAATGATAAAATTGGAACTGCACAGTTTTTTAACGAAATGATCGAATGTGTATTAATGAAACATTAGTACAATAGATGGAACATTTGAGACTACCGCATATGCTGACGATATAGTATGTGTGTGGATTAATTTTTGGAGGATAATTTTTATGATATATTATATAAGTATATGAGAGAAATTTCATCTCAACTTATAAAAAAAGATTTTTTAAATCATGATTTTGTGTTTCCTAAACACTCAGTTATAGGAAGGTACATGAGACTAAACATTGAAACTTCAAACAAGTACTACTACAACCACTTTAACTGGCTACTGAATTAAAAACCAAAACATTAAAGGTGGCATAAATGGTTTTTTTTTCCTAATATAACTTTTTTTTAAAAACGTATTTAAAAAAATATCAACTCAAACACTTCATTTTACTCTGATAATGTTTTCCCCCTTCCATCGTGATTTTTCAGCCCGCACTACCTTTCCAAACAGGCCCTTTGAAAAAGGAATACATGATCTAAAGTCTAAACACACAACAAAGCACTCTCCACACTAGTCATGATTTGCCACCATGAATGACGTTGTATAGAAGAAAGATGATCACAAGCATCCAACGCACCAAATACGCCGACCACTAAGGCCAGGAAGGGCATGGCTATTCTCCCTGCAATCCTTTTTACCAAAATCAATTTTATAATATAAATATCTTCTGCAATAATTTCCCTATTTTGTACCCACACACTAATGTCCAAAACACAAAGCAATTGACACTTTCTTTTTGGTGATAGAAAGTAGAAGCAATTCACCTTTGTGCAGCACATGCTACGGTCAAAAGTAGGCAGCACTAGAATCCACGAACAGAATCGAAAAATGCCCGACGCCACCCCATGCCTACCACGTGTATCATTTCCCAGCCCTCTAGATCTTCCCGTCCCACTTAATCCAACGCCCCATCATCGACCACGCAATCTCATTCCTCTTAAAACAACGAGCGGTTCATATCCTGCCACGCGTCCAACGCGCTTCCTTATTACCTCCGCGATCCAACGGACTCAATACCTCCCAACCTCCTTCCTACCTCTCTGCAACGCCGTCCACTGTCTTTCCCCGTTGCATTCTCCTAATTCGCCGCCATCCTCTGGAATTCCCGTTTTGCCCTTGGTCTTTTTTCCATATCCCTTCGTTATCCACTCGCTCTTCGTTTTCCGGCCTTCTTGTCGCCGACGGTGCGATCCGGATCGGCCGCGATTAGGATCCGATGGCGGATTCGGATAACGAATCGGGTGGGGCGAACGGAGGCAACGCGAACAGCGATTTGTCGACGAAGGAGCAGGATAGGTTTTTGCCGATAGCGAACGTGAGTAGGATAATGAAAAAGGCGTTGCCGGCGAACGCGAAAATCTCGAAGGACGCGAAGGAGACGGTGCAGGAGTGTGTGTCGGAGTTTATAAGCTTTGTGACAGGGGAGGCGTCAGACAAGTGCCAGAGGGAGAAGAGGAAGACGATCAACGGCGACGATTTGCTGTGGGCCATGACCACTTTAGGGTTCGAGGATTATGTGGAGCCCTTGAAGATTTACCTACAGAAGTATCGGGAGATGGAAGGGGAGAAGACTTCCTTTGGGAGGCACGGCGAGAAGGAAGGTGTCGGCTCCGGCGGAAGTGGGGTTGTTGGGTTTAATGGCGCAGAGGGTATGTACGGTGGGATGACGATAGGGCATCATCAGGGACAAGTGTACGGTTCTGGTGCGTTTAACCCAGGCAACGGTGGTGTTGGGGGCTCCAATATGAGATCCAGGTAGCTTTACCCATAGTTTTCTGGATCGAACCGATGAACTTTTTCGCTGGATGAAGAATTCAAATTAGAGTCAAATTCACTTGTGAAGAACTATGGTGTGCTATCTTTGATATATATGATTAACCTGTATCTTGCTAGTAAATTATCTAAAGGCAGGGATGGCTGTGAAGAAGAGTTCTGAGGAAGATCGAATGATTTTACATAATTTGTAGTGTAATATGGGAAAATGAGATAGAGATTATAGAATCACGGTACAATTGTAACCTTGTTATGGTATCAGATGTGAGGGAGAGGAGACATCAACATGTGCTTCATTCCCTTTAATATCTCTTAGAAGTTTAATGAAATGGATTGAAGTTGGTTGGTATTGTGCATGCTTGGTTTTAAATGGTTGTCTTCTTTAATGGCTTGTCGTCGTCGTCATCAGGTGAGGTTTTGGAACATTGAGGTAGACATGGAATTATAAGTTGAGCAAGTTTTGTGATTGTTTTTCTGACATTGGAGAATGTTCTTCGAATGTTAACCATTTGAGGAAAGTAGGCTCATCATGCTTCTAGGGTCAGCCATTTTTGGCAGAGAAGGGTAATTGTTGGTGAGCTGTTCTATCTGTCTGTCTATCTTTCCATTAGTAGTTCTCATCTAGGCTCTAAAAAATACTACTGGTACTTGCTATGTCTGATAAGTACTTTTTTTGGTCGCTAGTAGACATTTCTAATTTCAGTGATTGATAACATAATTAGATTAAATCTATGATTACCTACATTTATTTGCTCTCCTACTAGCCTAGCAAGTGGACACCTGTTTCTAGTACAAGAGTTTTTCTGTCGTGGGCTTCTCATTTTTGTCCATGTTTGGTTTCTTTATGAAGATGTTGATGATTGTTGTTATGTGTTTATGTGGTCCTGGAATTTCCTTGCAAGTGTGTTGTGAATCTCTCTAGTGTTGATGTACAAGAGAGCTGCATATTTTCGCTGCTTTTTAAGATAAAATCCTGTGCGGTTATGGACATAAGAGGAAGGAACATGACAAAATGTGTGTCTGGACCACACTGGGTGGTCTAATTTGCTTCTTGTTTTTGGACTTTTCGTCAAACTCGTGATCAAAATTTTCAGAAAATATGTTTATTTGATTTGAGGAGCATGTTCTGATTTGATTTGCATAAAAACTCAAAGCTCCTTAACAAGTAGAAGAGGAATTTAAGTCGCTAGTTTTGATTTGGTGACATGGGGATGAGGGAGATTAGCAACAATATATCTTCACTCAGATTGTTAAACATGCCTATTCATATACTACACTCCTAGATATAAAACCTACTAGATATAAAACCTAGTTGATTTTTTTAAAAAAAATTAAGAAAGCTAATTAAATTCTTTTAAAATGTTTATATTTACTGTTTTTTTCTCCAAGCTAAATTGTCTAATTTATAATTTTATATATAATTTAATCATATACAACATATGATTAAATAATTGATTTAACTTTCCTAATCTCTTTAAAAAAATCAATTAGATTTTATATTTAGAACCGAATAATAATGTATCAGAGAATTAATAGTGACTATGGTTTCTTTTTTTACATCAAAAAGCGAGCTTAAGCCAAAAATAAATATGAAGCTTGTAAGATCACGGTTGAAATTTTCAAAAGTGCTTATTAATATAAATCAAGACAAAATTATTCTCACATAATTATATTATATATCATAAATTATGATTAAAATTTTTAAAAAAAAAAACTTCCATCGTTATTATAAACAAGAACATATCATTGGGCCGTGGGCAGCGATATTCTAACGCGTCCTATCGCTCAGTGCCCCTAACTAATTTAAGAGAGACATCAGTGTAGAGATATCTATTTCTCCTACTTGATTTTGTAGAAGTATTTCTGACCAAAAAAAAAAAAAAGATTTTGTAGAAGTATACTGAACACAAATAAACCACTCACGTAATTAGTATTCATAAGCCCATCTCCACACGCTGCAATTCATAAGTTATACAGTATAACCCACTTTAGATTTTATAGTTCACGAAGCATAAATTCACGATAAATAAGAGTAAATAAAAATATCACACTTAATTCATTCAATATATAGTAAAATACTTTTGTTTTATATACTCATGATTATATGTACTCCTGTGCACTCGTATATAGAAAATTTTTATGTTTCTTTATTTGGAGCTGCATATATGAAAATTTTAACATTCATGTTGTATCAGCCATTGTGGAGTCTTTCATGTGCAAGATGCCAAACGGCAGAGTTATGGGGGTGCATATGGGGATTACGTGTGTGTTTGGTAAACCTCCAAACCATGGTTTGCGCAACCCGAGATAAAACTCCTCTCACACACTTACCTCGTAAGTCGTAAAAGCTAATCCAAAAACACGTCGTGCTTGGGATAATGGAGTTCGTCATGTGAAGATGTTTTGTGATTCACATGATGTATTGGTTCTAGCAAACAGTGAGGATTTAGAGCTGCATGAAGATAGAAGTTTAATACTAGAGTTGCAGCAACACTTGAAACGAGACTGGAATGTTCATTTGAAGCTCATTGATCGAATTGATAATGGGGTGGCGGATTACTTGGCCAAGAGAGCTCTCAGCATGGGCACAGTTTAGCAGATCTTGTCAGAAGGATCCACCTCAGCTCTACTTCCGGACACCGGCGTCACCTAGCTGGTTCCTTTTTCTCTCATTTCTTTTAGTTTTCTTTGTTGGTTATTTGCATTGTCTATTGATTTCATCATGTATCAAAAAAAAAACAAAAGCACACCGATTCAAGCTGTCTGGTTCTGGTCATAACTTGTTTTGGTTTAGGAATATATTCCTTTTGCTCATTAGGGTCTTCTCATACACAGTTTCAACACAAAATGACAGAAGGAAATGAGAGACTGAAAATGTTCAAAAAGATACTGATGAATGACAGCAACTATAGTTCTTCTTTATTTTTACTCCATATTCAAATTGTGTAACTCTTACTTAGCCTTCCACAACCTATTTTCAATTATATGCAAAACAGAAGATATTTACTAATAGTTAAAGATATGTTAGATATTAAAAAAGATTTGCCCTTGCTAAATAGTCTAGTTCCTTAAGTACATTTGGAAAATAAAGTTTGTAATGAAAAATTTTTCAGTAATTTAAATTTTTTTCTATTTTTTAAGTTAATTGTCACCAAAAACTTGACACTTCACAAAGTTGAGGGGTTATGTGTGTGTTCGAATTAGCTTTTAGGGAATAGTTTTTACAGTTTACGAGGTAAATATGTGAGAGGAGTTTTATCTCGATTTACGGAAAAATGCTTCTAAAACCATGATTTTAAGGGTAGGCGAACACACACTGGACGACCAAATAATCGTATTAAATAGAATAAATCTTATAACACATTTTATGTCACGATCATATCATAGTCTAATGACATTTTATCTAATCATGATTAGCCCATAGTTTTTAACTATAAATTTACCAACCATTAGTATAAATCTTAGGTGATTCTTTGACAAATTACACTTCAAAAGTTTAATTTAAAAAATTATCATTAAATGAGCAAATAATGATTAAAATAATTGTCGCAAGCACTAAAAAACTTGAACTCCGAACTTGTTTTTGTTTTGCATTAGCAGCGGTATATGCGTCTTGTGTATTGATTTATGTGTTGTTCATATTTTTTTTCTTGGCCATCATAATCAATGTCATTCTTTCATTTTAAACTCTTCACCTTGCAACATTATATATTCATTGATGTCACACTCTCTCATTTTTTTTTAATTATTATTATTATTATTATAAGATTTAAAATTAACTTTGGAAAATATGTGAAGAAAGCCACACTAACGGAAATGCCCTCATTGACTCAGCCCAAATTTTGACAGATATACGATGCCATTATCATTTTTTTTTAAATTGATTAATTAGTATTTGAGTAGCTCTTCTGTGGAAACTTTAGAGGGTAAAAATGTCCTTTAACTCTATTATTATTTAGTATAGGCCTTTTTTGGCCAATGTTATATTTTTTAAATAAATAATTGATTGAACTCACTGACGCACAAAAGGAAGTGCCCACTTCCTTCTTAATTTTATGTCACACACTTTATTGGGTTAAACACCAACTAATCTCTTTTAAATTTTAATATTACTTTCACTTTTTAACTCCACGACAAGTACATCCTCACCATGTTATGTGTTTTATTATTCTATTCTTTCTGATTCTTAATTTTACTTTGTCAATTCATGAAAAATATGACCTAGAAGGCTCAAGGTTGTGTTTTTAATTTATTACTAGATAGATTCATCATTTGCCTAAGATATAATAATTATTTATTATAAGAAATATTTCAATAAATTTATGATTATGATTTTTATTATTATTTATGGGAATACACACAAGTTACTTCTTCGATCATATTTATAAAATCATATCTTTTTTTTTTCCAACGATAAAATCATATCCATTAATCATTTTTAGGAGATTATTTGTAAAATTAATTCATTTTTAACAATATTATCGTCTCTTTCATTTTAGTTAATGACTTAAACTTGATTAAAGGTTATTTTTAAATGTAAAAATTATGCACAAAAAATTGCATAATGCTCACAAGTTTTAATTGTTCCATGTGGGTTTTGGGGGTTTGAATATGAGTTGCAACTTGTATCACAATTCGTTCAAGCGAAGGCGGAAAAAAAAAAAAAGGAAAGGCTAAAAGATGTTTATCTCTTCTAGCATTAATTAATATAGACATTTAACTCTCGTGTTTTGTTGGCGTAAAAGTAATATATTGAAGTTTTAGTGTGCGTTTGGAATAGCTTATTTTTGGGTAATAAGTACTTATAATTCGTGATTCACGGTATACGAGGTAAGTATGTGATAGGAGTTTTTTCTCGGCTTGCGTAATAAGTGTGTTTTTCCTGTACAAAACGCTCACCCAAACATGCCCTTAATTTATAGCATAAGTGGAAGCATTTGATCTTTCATTTTGGAAAGCTCATAATGTTATATATAATGGACCAGATTCGTGGCTATCTCTGCATTTGGTCACGGTCGAATTTATTCGGTTTTGCAGGGCCCACCAACGACATTTACATTATTAAGAAACTCGTTATTTTTAAAAGGAGTGTGTGTGTGTATTTTTTTTTTTTTTTTCTAAAAAGGTTAAGATGCACTATAAACTATTTTTCTAGGTATATCTCATGTACTAAATTATTTTGTGATGCATTTAGTACTTGAAATTTTTTTTTATGCACCTAATGTCCTAAAATATTTTTTCAAAAGCGTCTTGCAACATATATATTTTTTTGGTGCATTTTATTTATTGAAGTATTTTTTTCAGGTATACCAAACACTCCAAATAACCTAAATTGTTATAAGCAAAATTGCACGAAAAGTATTTTTAGAGGATTAGGTACGCACGGAAAAATTTTTAGGATGCTAGATGCATCTTAACCCTTCCAAAAAATAATTTTGATACACTTTTTTTTTTTTTTTTTTTTTTTTGCCAAAATTTACATGCACTATGCATATAACTTTCAATAAAATTATAAAATCATATATAATTTTTGTAAATAATTATACCATTATTTAATTAAGTTTTTCCTATCTTAATTATTAGCGGATTATGTATGAATTATAATGTTAATAAGAAATAAAAAAGTTGATAATATTGATATATTAATATCACCCATCACGCATGCAGTATTAAAAATAAAACGTATTCATTAGGAGAGTTCTGCTACCTTGTTATCCTTGACCTTACTAAAAATGATATTTATGAAAAGTACTATAATTGTATTATTATTTTACAAATCATTACCATGTGGAGGGTGGATGTATCATGATCCTAATATCAGTATTGGTGTCTGATTTCGAAAATGTAGATTTGAGACACAACACTGATATTAGGATCATGATACATCCACCCTCCACATGGTATCAGAGCCATAGAATTTTTGGGAAAGTGATGATATGTTATAAATGAAGGTGAGTAAGAAGAAACCTAGAAATCATGAGTGAAGCCTTTAGCTCTTCAAACCTTTATAATCTTCCTTCTACTACCCTTATATCTCAGTTTGCTCCTAGAAATCTCCCCTCTTCTGTAAAACGAACTCTTTCCCAGAAAATTGAAAATCTCATAGAGATCAATCATCTTTCAGAAGATGCTTTAATCTCTGAAACAATCTTCCTCTTCTTAGCCTATTCAGTGTTTACCATCGAACCAATAATCTTACTAGGAATATTCGCACTCTTCTGACTACTAGACGACCTCATGCTAAAGAGGTTGTTCAAACGACCAAGTTAAAGCAGTGTCATCTTCCAGCAACAACATAGGAACAGTATGCTACCATTGAGATACCACAACCTCTGATTAATCACTGGAGATATGAAGGATATACCCATCTTCATATGGGGGCTATCCGACTAGCTTTGACTCTTCATGGAAGAAAAGGCATGCCAGTTACAGCCCGAGTTGCTCTAGTTGACTCTACATATATACAGTATCCTAATGCTCTTATTGGTTCTCTTTTAACCACTTTGAGCAATGGAACTGTTATCTTGACTATCCAACCAGACTTCAACATCAACCTGCTGGACTCTACTCTAACTAATCGATTCAAAGTGCAAGATCAAATTATTGGAGCTGAATAGGATCCTAAAGCCATCATGGCTACTCTACAACATCAAATGGTTTACAGACTTCAAAACCACTCTCTTGATCTTCACCTACCAAATTCTACAAAAGATGCTATTTTTGCCATATCCAACAGATCTGATGATACTTCTATCATTCAGATTCCCAGACAAATTCCACGAGAAGAACTTTCTTAGTTAATGCCTCTTGAATGGATCAACAATTATGAAAAGATTTTCCATGGAATTCAACCAGATGTCCATACTACTATGCCTCCTCTTATCCAGAGACTTTCAGACAGAACAATAAAAACTAGCTTTGAGAGACCTACTCCACAAGCACCTTCCGTACCTCTTGGAAAGATTCTTACTCTTTCTCCTGCCTATACACCTTCTAGAAGAGATCTACATATAGCCTGGGTAGATCATAATACAAACCCTTGCTATGTTTCTCATCTAAATGGTCACTTCTTATGGGATGTCTTTGGCTCAGGTATGTGTGATTCTGATTGTGAGTGTGATACTCCAGAATGGTGGGAAGAGTCTGACAATGATGATGAACAAGGACTTTACCCGTATAAATATGCTATCAAGAAGGCCAAGAAAAACAAATCATTTGCAGGATTTTCTTGTTCTCACAAACATCACAGACGCCATAAAGATGATGATGACTATGGCTCTTCACAATCTGCTCAGCAAAAGAAAAGAGGATGGTAACCTCCACCTCCTTCTGAAAGATCTTCCAAAGATATGTCCCTTATTGAACTAAAGATGAAACGGGGTATATATATATTGTTCAAAAGTTCTTTCCAGCACTATCAACAAAAACAGAACCAGTAATTCTAGTTGTTCCACTTACACCTATGCAATCATTACCATGCATAGAGATGATCAGACATCCTTATGACTCTAAATTTCCTCCTCTTGAGAGAAAAACAAATGAAGACATTGAGGTTTTTGCTCGACCTTATGTTATTCCAAACACAGTTGATTCTCAAGGAAATCTCAAATCAGCATATGCGGTTGAAGAAGTTCTAAATTGGCATACTCAAAATGCAGTTTGTCAAAATATGACGCTAACAGGACTCAACTCTAAACTTGATTATTTAACAATCAAGATAGAAGGACTATCCTCTCAAATAGGACTACTCTATGAAGAAGTCAGACAGCTATAACTTTTCCAGATGCAGCAAGCCTAGAAACTGGATACGGAATTGAAAAGGTTTATAGCTACTGGATACATGGGACCAGAATTCCAACAGAAATAAAAGGAGTTATCAGCAATACAAAAGGATCTACAGCAAATAGAACTAGATATGGCTAGAAAAAAATCTCAGGTCATATATGAATCCTACCCTTCATATCCTACTATACCAAGATTTTCCTATCCACCTCCACCAATGACTTATCTTGATGAAACTGATTACAGTAAAGTTTTCAAAATGAACTATCCTATTTTTAGACAATTCCAACATCTTCCACCTATACAACCTAAGCCCATCTCAAGACCCACTTTTCATACACCAGAAAGACCTCCTTCTCATTGGCTCTCCTCCCCATCTGTTTTTCATCATGGTAAAACATCAAGAAGTCAGAAACATGTTCAACCAGGGTTAAAGATTAATGAACCTATTGTTTCTCAGATTAGTACTCAATCTTCTTCACAAAAAGAAAAACATAAATATTCTAAAACCTTGACTCCTCAAATTCCTCCAAACACTACCCAACCTCAAAATGCTACCTTAGCTATCTTCCAAACACAAGACCCTACTGAGCTATTATCGAATTCATCTAGTTCTCCATCAGATAATTCTTTTATCTCTGGCGATGATTCAGAAGATCATCTTGCTAATATTACCAGAATTGCAATGGTCCAACATAATGATGATGATGATAGTGAAGTTGAGGAATCTCATGTTGATCAACCAATAGTCCTAATACTCATCAGCAACAACATGATTTTACTTACAAACCAACTTCAGGACCTTGGTTTACATTTGATGATACTCCACAAGATAAATGAAGACAACGACTCCATGAATTTGGAGCATGGATTGATCTGCAGCTTAGAGCACAAGGAGTAACTCTTGAACAAATCCTTAAAGAGTTTGTTTCTAGATTTACAAGCTCTCTAAGAGATTGGTTTCAAAATCTCAGTGCTTATAAAAAACTCCAGGCAGTCCAAGTTGATAACCCTGGACAGATCCTAGGTGCTATTCATAAATAATTCATTGGAGACTTCAATCTTATTGACAAAAGAGACAGACAAGAATTCTTTGAGATGAAATGATGTTCTCTCAACAGAAAAGATCTTGTAAAGGCATTATACCAGAATGGTTGAAAAGTACTACATGTTGAATGGCTATAATGATGTCAATCTTCGGCATACTTTCATAGCTTCTCTTCCTGATGAGCTTCAACCTGAACTCCACAAAAGTATTAATGCTCTTCGCAGAGATATGTCTCAAATCTCTATTGGAAAAATTTATCAGCTAGCTCTTGCAAATGTTGATAAGCTTTGTGAGGAACACAAGTATGTTAATGATATGCTCAAAGGCACCACTAAGCTGAAACA
The DNA here is from genome assembly GCA_963855925.1 of Inga laurina. Taxonomy (NCBI): domain Eukaryota; kingdom Viridiplantae; phylum Streptophyta; class Magnoliopsida; order Fabales; family Fabaceae; genus Inga; species Inga laurina. Next base: position 4,807,971 of record OY979706.1, on the reverse strand, counting down.
TGCTTGCAAAAAACCTTATTTGAAGATTAAATGCAAAGATCCCAAGGTTTGCCACTATTCAACAAAGAAGAAATCTCACTACCATTCATACTCCAAGAAACCTAAAAAGAGATTCTTTCCCAAAAGGCAATTCAAAACGCAAAGAAAAGTTAGATTTTTCAAACCCAGAAGATTCTCAAATGGCGAAGGAGATCGATGTTTTATCTGCAGAAAGAAGGGACATTTTGTAAAGAATTATCCTCACAAAACTAAAAAAGACATCAAGATAATTCAAAGGCTCCATAAAGTCTTGATGATCATACATGAAAATGCAGATATTGAAACTTTTCTTAAAGAACAACCCTTTGAAGATCATGATACCTAGTATGTTCTTCCCCTTTCTGATGAAGAAGAAAATTCAGAAATCTCTGACTTCTCTTATCTTGAATCTGAGACAGATGAAAAAGAGATTTTTCCTTACGGATCAATCAATCTCATCTAATCCGTTCAACCTTCATCAGAAAAACCAAAACAGATTTTCATATGATCCCTTGGATCTCTTCGATCCAATCTTAAAGAAAATCTCAATATTCCTCTTCCAAATATAAAAGTCCAAGTTTTTCCAGATAAATACTCTAAACCTGTCACCGCCAATGCCTTTTTTGATACTGGATCTTGTAAAACAATCATGAAACCTCATATTCTTCCTCCTAAAGAATGGGTTCCTCATAACCAGTATTTCTCACAGCTGATGCCAAACATTTCAAGATTGATCTCATTTCCAGGAGAAAGATTGGAATCAAAATCTTCCTAGGATGTACTTTGAAGATTAAAGTACTAGGAAGTGATCTTCCATGCAAAGATATTTTGTTAGGATTTGATGCTTTCTATCATACTCAGAATCTTATGATCCTACCCAAAAGGATTAAATGGAAAGGAAATTTCTATCCTTATACAGAAATCCTTGATCTGTTTGAACTTCAATAGGCTCTGCTTCAATATTCGGATATCAAGGATCAATTGCTCCAGTACTATTCAGGCAGTCATGATCGATTTCCTCATCCTTCCCTGTTATGGAAAAATCAGGAGTTTTTTTTATCAAACTTCCTTTCAAGAAGATGGAAGATATTAATCTGACTAAAGCTTCTCATCCAAGTATGAATCCTGATGATTTAAAACTTGCTAGAGAGGAATGTACAGCCTTATTACGGCAAGGTCTCATTAAAGCTACAAAGTCTGATTGGGCTTGCCAAGCTTTTTATGTTGAAAAGAGATCAGAAATCAAACGAGGGAAAAAGAGATTTGTCATTGATTTTAAGCCACTAAATCATTTTTTCCAAGATGATAAGTTTTCCTTACCAAAGCCCAGTACTTTGTTTTCCATCTCAAAAAAGCCCAAATCTTTTCAAAATTTGATCTTAAAGTAGGATTTTGGCAGTTAGGTATCCACCCAGATGACAGGCCCAAAACTGTTTTTTGTATTCCAAATGCCCAATACCAGTGGACTGTTATGCCCTTTGGTTTAAAGGTCGCTCCATCGCTATTTCAAAAAGCCATGACAGAATATTTGAACCCATCCTACAAAATGCTTTGATATGTATTGATGATATTCTCCTTTTCTCTGAAGATGAACCTTCAGATAAAGCCCTATCCTCCAGATTTACTGAAATCATAGGACAATATGGCATTATGCTCTCTTCAAAGAAAAGTGAGATTGGAGTTACAGAGATTGAATTTTTGGGTATGCATTTCTAGAATGGTTAGTACAGCCCTAATCCTCATATCGCACGAGAATTGTTGAATTTTCCTAATGATAATCTTACTGTTAAACAAATCCAACAGTTCCTCGGGATTGTAAATTATCTCAGAGATTTTATTCCTCATGTGTCTCATCATACTAGCCAGCTGTCCAAGCTTCTTGAAAAAAATCCTCCATAATGGGGAAAACAACAAACACATGCAGTCAAAATTCTCAAAAGAATCACTCAAAATCCTCCTCCATTGAAGATTCCAGATCAGGGAGAAAGAATATTACAGACAGATGCCAGTAATGAATTTTGGGGTGCAATACTTCTTGAAGAAGTTAATGGAAAAAGATATTACTGTGGACATGCTAGTAGACAATTCAGAGAACCAGAAAAACAATATCATGCTACATACAAAGAAATCTTTGCTGTCAAGCATGGAATTAAAAAGTTCAACTTTCATCTGAGCCCTTACCATTTTATCATAGAAATGGACAATACGTATTTCCAAAGATGCTTGATTCAAAGAAAAAGATCTTACCAGATGCTCAGCTACTCAGATGGAAAGACTGATTTTCTCGCTATAAATTCTCAGTGAGACACCCCAAAGGTCACCACAATACCATTGTAGACTTTCTATCTTGACCTCAAAAGCCTTCCCTTCCTCCAAAACCCTTATATATTCTAACCATCTCAGAAGCACAGCCAACCATATCCCGTAACATAAAAGCCACACTTTTCCCTCCAGACACTTATCCTGAGACTCCTCATCATATTCAAAAAATTACAGAACAAAAACTGTTTTAATGGCTTCATCTTCTTTTTGTAAAAACCAACCTTATTCCCCAGACTCGCCACTTTAGCTTAAACACTCCCTTCACTACCTTACTATTTCTCTAAGGAACTATGCCTAAAGAACTGTTTTGGTATTTATGGTCTTTAACCACCCTTCATGTTAGTACCATAGCCTTTGCACCATTACCCATCTATCATTACCTCTGTAATAAAGACCATGAAAACTCCCTTCTCCATCAGTTTCTAGATCTTTTTGCTCCCCTGCCCTACTGGAGAGGAAAACTTTATAGTTTTATTGAAGATAATAATCTCTGGAGAATTGAAAAAGGAAAACAAAAAAGATTTTGTTGTATTTTTGTTCTTAACAAGTACTATCATCTCCACTCTGACGGACTTTACTCCAGTAGAAGAGCAGAACTGTGGAACTCTCCTTTTGATTGGGTTCGTCAGAAGAAAAATACTCTTAAAGAACTTGGTCATTATCTAGGACAAATCAATGTTTGACTGAAAACAAATTGTCATGTCTTAGGCCCAATTCCAACTGAAGAAGAGTATGATCCTTTCAAAGGAATTATTCCTCCAGAAACAAGCTATGTTACTTAGGGATTTATCTCTTTGCCAATATCAAGTCAGCCTCCTATTGGAATGCTTGGCCCTAAATTTCAAGACTCTCAAGATCCAAATGATGACCTTCCTCAATTCAGTCTATCTCTTCCTGGATCATCATCCCAAACATTTCAAGATCCTCTGCCAGAAGATCTCAAGCTCCCCCAACCAAGCCTAACTCAATCTTTCCCGCCTAATTGCACTCAAGCCTCAATTCAAAAGGCTTTCGAGATAACTTATCCAGAAAAATATCATGCCTACACATGGAAAAGGTCTCATAACTACACATAGGATCTACACAAGGTACGTGTTGAAATGTATAGAGACCATGATTGTGACAACTTATCTCCCAACGATAATCACGAGCCTATTTACAAAGATTAAATCTGGCCCCTCTAAAGTGTCAGCAACATCTCAGCCCTCTGAAGTGTCGGCAACATCTCAGCCCTCTATGAAATGTCGGCAACATCTCAACCCTCTACGAAGTGTCGGCAACATCCTAATTGTTCATCTCTTATCCTGCAAATGTGACAATGTTTGTACAAAAGCCTGTAATTGCGTCAGTGTATGTATAAAAGTTATGTTTGTGTACTTTATGATCGCGTGCTTTATCCTTATGTCCGCGTGCTTCAAAAGACTTGTCAGGTGTGTTAGTAAAAAAAAAGAGTCTGGCTATGTGTCTGTAAAGTACCTGAGTACCTATACGTATTTTGTTCTCTTATGCTTATGTCTATGTGTTTGTAAAATAAACACATGTGCTTTGTTCTCTTTTGCATAGGCTTGCTTATAAATACGAGGCCTTATCAGTTGTAAGGGCATTCAAACTTGAAATAAAATCTGGTGTGTTATAAAATGCGTTCCTTCTAAAATTTTCTCCTCTTCTTTTGAAAACCTTAGTTCTTGGCATATCATCTCTATCTCTGTGATAGATTCTAGTATGCTCTGCACTTGCCTCTTCATGAGGAACCTATGCATCAGAAAGAATTCGATCACAATCCTGTGAAGAGTATTAGAGAAATGAGAAGCTATTAAGTACTAGAATCTCTGTAAAGACTGAGGGTTCTAAAGTATCGTTAATCAAAAAAGAGAGAAGCTTGGATTTACCTGAACTAAGGTCTGAAAAATGTTTCTGGTATGCAATAGCTTGTTATTTCTCATTTCATTTGTATCAGATGGGATAGATCTTGGTCCCAATATCTTTATTGGTGTCTAATTTCGAAAATGTAGATTTGAGACACAACACTGATATTAAGATCATGATACATCCACCCTCCATGATCTTGTGAAGAGTACTAGAGAAATGAGAAGTTGTTAAGTACTAAAATCTCTGTAAAGATCAAGGGTTCTAAAGTATCATTGAGCAAAAAAGAGAGAAGCTCGGATTTATCTTAAATAAGGTCTGTAAAAATATTAAATAATAAAATATATAATAAATAACATTATTTATAAGGCATAAATAAATACAACTTAGCACCAATGTATTTAATTGTCATATGAAAACTTAAGTGAATAAATAATTGTGAGATATGTGATTAGTGAGGAGTGAAGTATAATAGTAAATAGGCACAACTTGTGGTTGGCTTCAGGGGAGCAGACGTAAAAAAGAAGGGATAAGAGCATCGTTACCTTCGATATTATTGTCACCTTTCTCTATTCTATTATAATTATAATTAGGGAAAATCTTAATTAAGTCCATATGAAATGATCAAAATCAAAATCAGGCCTACACTTTCAACAAATTTCTAATCAAGTCAAGAGGTCTTTGTAAATATTTCCAAATATTGGTAAAAGACTAAAATGCTCATATGTCATTAAAAAGGAAAATTGAAGATAGTTAAAAAGAAAAAAAGGATTTCTAAATTAAGCCTTATCTAACTTAATTAATTATTAACTATTCAATATAATTAGTATGTATTTGTTATTTTAATTATGAACGTTTGACAAAGTTTTTTTTGAAAAAATATGATCATGGATTTATATATTTATATCTATAATATATGAAAATTTTAACAAAACAGTGACTCATAAATAATACCCCTCGTTTTTATATTTCATAAAACACATTGATCCACAATAGTTTAAGTAATAAAAACAAAATACTTAGCATAATTCTAAAATTTTATACTTCCTAATTGTGAAGATTTATATAAAAGGCTAAAGTATATTTTTATTCTTTTAAGTTTACATAAGATATAATGTTAGTTCCTTAAATTTATAAAGTATCCTTTTGGTTTTACAATTAAATACTATTAATCTTAAATTTTAAATATATGTAAATTGAAAACTATCTAAAAACCTAATAAAACAATCAATATTAAAACCTTGATATTGTATTAAAAAATTTTAGTAAAACAATCTAAATGGCAAAACCTCATCTCATTTGTGGCGATTCATCTGTTTATTTTATTTTAATAATTTAAATATATTATATTAAAAAATTAAAACTTAAATATGTTTTATCAACTGTATAGTTATCACTTGAATTTTCTATGTCAATAATTTTTGTTAGTAACATAAACGATGTTAAAATTATAGGACCAAAAGTATGCTTTATAAAGTTAATGGGTCAAAAGTATGCTTTATGTAAAACTTAAATGACTAAAAGTATACTTTAACTCATATAAAATGAGTGGATTTCATGTTTATCATCTTCACAAATTGTCATCTTTTTATTTTACATTTCATTCTTTTTTTTTTTATATGGTCAAGGGTTTCCCCCTCAAGACTTAGTAAGCAAAGAGTTCTCACATCTTTTAACATGTGTGCTTTCTGGAATTTAAACTAATGCTCTCCTTTTTATGGGTGAGACCCCTTGCCATCTCAACCAACAGCTAGTTGGTATTTTATATTTCATTATGATACTCCCACACAATTTATTTTTTTAATTTCCAAAATTTGACATACAATTCTCTCTTTGGTTTGACTGATATTGTTCATGTTTTAACTATCTATGTACTTGTTGAGGATCCATCTACATGTCAAGAATTTAATCTTCAAGTTTAATTATTGATTTTGTATCCGCAAATTATTTCTAGGCCCCCACACACACGGTTTCATTTTATTTATTTAGGTTTGCAGCGATGAAACAACAAATTCTAAATTATTGTTGTATTATTTTATGCGAAGGAAATAAAAATTAACTTTGGTTAAAGCGGAGAAGTTATGCTAGAAATTATATGTGAAACACTCAAATTTTTAATATATTTACGTTATGTTTTCCCTCCGTTGAAATATGAACATGATGCTGCCCAAATAACTTAAGTATATCATCCTCCATAGAGATAAAATATATAAATATATGATCATATTTTTTTTTGAAAAAATGTCAGATGGCTAAAGTTAAAATAACAAATGCATGTTAGTTTGAATAATTATTAATTAGTTTAAGTTAGATAAGGCCTAATATATAAATTTGTTTTTTAATCTACCTTCAATTTTCCTTTTAAACAAGGGGAGCATTTTAGTCTATTGATAACATTCAGAAATCCCCAATTAAGCCTCTTGACCTCATTAATAATTTGTTAAAAATGTAGGCCTAATTTTAAGTTTAACCATTTTAATTGGATTTAATTAAATTTTTCCTATTAATTATACTATATTATATGTGTTAATTGTTTTTTATATGCGTGATTGTGTGATCTTTGATTAAATTAAAAAAATAAAATAAAAATAATTGGCCTTATTTGAAATGCGAGGAACAAATGTCCGACGTTCATTCAAAGTGGCTTTGTTTTTTTATTTTTTGTGTTGGCATCATCTTCTACATGGTACAATCCTACCTTTGTTTTCATCACTAGATATTGGTCAACAAAATTTGTGAAAGAGATGGTTTAATTATTCACAATTACTTCCTCCTATTTTTCTTATATAAGATCTTGATATATAACTAATTTCTAGGAATTAAAAAAAATTTATTAATTATTTGTAAAAAATATGTTGATTTCTCTATGGCATAATTTTTAATCATTTGCATTGGATGCTAATTTCTTGATGAAAAACCCTTAATAAGCATAATAAATAAGGATAATTTAGGGAAAAATTATAATTTTGAGCAATACTCATATAGTCCTATTTACATGGTACTTCCAACAATTTTCACACAAAGTAGGGAAAACCTTAAATTTCATTAATTCTATCATAAAATTCAACAATTTTCTATCTCTACACCTATTTAATATAGATAATATCAAATGAAAATAAAATCAACACAATAATAAATGAAGAGTTAAATTGTACTTTCACCTTAAAACTTTAATAAGGTACCTTATAAATAAGACAAAAAAAAAATCTCTCTCTCTCTCTCTCTCTCTCTCTCTCTCTCTCTCTCTCTCTCTCTCTCTCTCTCTCTCTCTCTCTCTCTCTCTCTCTCTCTCTCTCTCTCTCTCTCTCTCTCTCTCTCTCTCTCTCTCTCTCTCCGCGCCTTATATATAAGACCAAAGGAGTATGATTATTTGAAATCAATCTTATATTTTGGATCAAGAGATAAAGTTATCTACTAGCTTTTATAATTAGGATTGACGAGAGTATTATTTAATTTGTTTTGGTCAAAGGAGTATCATTTAGTCCACTTTTTAAAAAAACATAAATTTTAATTAATTTTAAATTTATTTTTACAATGAAATGTGAGATTTTTTATTATTAACAGGACAATGATAATGTTTAAACAATAAATGATACAGTAAACCATAACTTAAAACTAGAAAAAATTCTAGAAAACTACAAACGAAATTAGAAAATGACAAAATGCTTGGGTAAAATTAATAAATCTCAAATTAGTGAGGCATGAGGAATATGGGATATGAAATGTTAACACAATTACCTAAATACCCTCCTAAAAAGGGGAACTAAGAGACACGACCAAGCATTAGATCAGAGAGTGATGGAGAGAAACAAGGCAAAAGGGAAAGGAGGAGACATGAGCTCGGGCTGACGGTTAAAGGTGTTAGGCGGCGTTGCGAGGCGAGACGAAGCTTCGGCTACGATGGGGTGTGGGACGTTGGGCGGCGCCGCGAAGTGAGACGAAGGTCTGGCAAGGGTGGGGTGTGGGAAGGTGGGGCGGAGCGGAGCGGTGCAGCAACACGAAGCTTCGGCGAGGGTGGAGTGTGGGAAGGTGGGGCGGAGTGGCTCGACAAACAAATGCTCTATGGTTGCTGAATGTAATTTATGCAAATTATGATTTGATAGCAACTGATAAATATCTTAAGGTGTTAATCAACAGAACCATGTTATTATTATAGATGCATGTGGTGTTATTACGCTAGTAACATCTAGGAGGTGGTCATGTAAATGAGAAAACACAACATGTATCCACGTAATAACATCATTATCTTCGCAACCATAACATCATTATCTTTGCTATTAACGACTAGACCTCGTCCATTAACATCTTCGAAGGAACAAGTTAGAAGGTCGTTATGTAGATGGGAAAACACAACATCTATCCACGTAATAACATCACTATATTGGCTATTAACGACTAGACCTCGTCCATGACGACCTCCTAACTTGTTCCTTCGAAGATATTAATGGACGAGACCTAATCATTAATAGCGAAGATAATGATGTTATTACGTTGATACATGTTGTGTTTTCTTATCTACATAACCACCTCCTAACTTGTTCCTAGCATACTAACACCACGTGCCTCTATAATAACAACATGGTTTTGTTGATTAACACCTTAAGATATTTATCAGCTGTCAAATCACAATCTGAATAAATTACATTCAGCAACCATAGAGTATTTGTTCGTCGCGCCACTCCGCCCCACCTTCCCACACCCCACCCCCACCGGACCTTCGTCTCGCTTCGCGGCACCGCCCAACGTCCCACACCCCACCGTAGCCGAAGCTTCGTCTCGCCTCGCAGCGCCATCTAACACCTTCAACCGTCAGCCCGAGCTCGTGTCTCCTCCTTTCCCTTTTGCCTCGTTTCTCTCCGTCACTCTCTGATTTGATGCCTGGTCGTGTCTCTTAGTTCCCCTTTTTAGGAGGGTATTTAGGTAATTGTGTTAACATTTCATATTTCAGATTATTCATGCTTCACTAATTTGGGATTTGTTAATTTCACCCAAGCATTCTGTCCTTTTCTAATTTCGTTTGTAGTTTTCTGGAATTTTCCCATAAAACTATGATCAATATATACATAATATAAATCAATGAATTTGTCAAAGGATCAAATTGAGAAATGAGAAGAAGCTACTTGTAACTAGAGATAATCATTTACTTAATAATATTCTGAATTAAAAAATTGCTGCCACATCATCTGTTGACAGTGCCATGCTTTGCCTCTCATGCACACAACAGGCAACTAATGGGAAAGAGATATCTGATATCACAAAGCAATGAAATGAAGTACAGTTGAGCATTAACATATTCTTTTAATCAAATATTAAATTTAATTAATTTCTTTCTTGTTGCTATAGGTTTGCCATTTTTATATTCTCCAATTGCACCCAATGTCACATTCAACTTGCACTTACTTTGTCTTACATATGCCAAAAGAAAAAAGAAAAGGATGCACTACCATCCGAGCAGGGAAAAATTACAGTGAAGGGCCCATAGTTTAAAAAAGGCATGGTTATAAAATTTTAGAAATTCTAATAATTTAAGAAATTATTAGACGATTTTTTAAAAAATAATTACAAGATCTTGGAAAATTTATAATTTTTAAATAATTCTTTAATGAAAATTAAATTTATAAAAATTTGAAATAATTTTGATCTTCAGGAATAATTGTATTTTGAAAAATTTGTAACTTGTTTTTCTTAAAAAAAATTTTGGGTTAAGGGGTAATTTTGCCTTGAAAGTGTCAAAAAGTGAGCAATTTTGTCATGGCCATTATCCCAGTTAATTTTGACCGTTAGTTGATCAATTATGCTGAGCTGACAGTCCACATGTTATCCATATCATTTTTGTTAAGGTGCAAATTTGTCCCGGAAGCCCATGTGTCATATAATTTATGTTTTTAAAAGTTAGATTTAAAACTTTCAGAGTAAATTTCATCTTAACAGAAATGACATGTACTGCCAACTCAACATATTTAATTAATTAATGATCAAAATTAATTTAGATACGGTCAAAGTAAAATTACTCCATTTTTTATACTTTCGGGTCAAAACTCTCCCCTCCTCCAAAAACTTCAAGGGTAAAGTTGCTCTTTAACCCAAAATTTTCTGATATTTAGATATTGAATTCCTAAAAAATCCATTTAATCTTAGGTAAGAAAAAGTAATCATCTGGAGGATGCCATTTACTTGCTTTGTAATTTGTATCATTCTTTTTTTTTTTTTTGCCAGTAATTGTATGATTCAACTATAGTAGCAATATTATTTCTTTAATAAAAAAATAAACTATTTAAATTGATTAAAGATAAAATCCTAAATAAGTGGATTATTATATTGTTTTAAATAAAAAAACCAAACCTAGAACAAACGAAGTTATTTAACCTTGGTAAACTAAACTACCAACTAAAAAACAAGGTATAAGAAGACAAACTTGACATGTCCCTTCCAATTTAACAACTCATGTTTCGCTGTGTGGGCTGTAACCACAATGTCACTTGTTTGAGTTGTTTCTTGAATAAGTTCCTTTTGAATCTTTTCCCCTTTTTCTTTTTCTTTTTTTAATTAAATTAAAATATTCCTTTTTTTTTTTTTAATAATATGCAATTCATCAATCAATTCAACCCCATGAAGAAGAAGAACAAGTTTATTTAGCTGGTGTAATCATTCAATATTGTGGGGCTGTTTTTTTTCTTTTTCCCTTTGTACAAAACAGAACATAAACCCACGCCTTTATGAAACCAGCATCAAAGAAAGAATCAATAAAAAGTTTGCACAGCAAATTAAGACAGTGTTTGGCTGTTCCATATACCAAGGGAACATTCTCTCCCCAAGCAGAGTCTACAATTATTAGTCCACCCAGAATCTTCCGAACTCATTGGAGAATATAACTCTGGACATCGTTCAGTTACTTTATTATACATCAAACACAAAACAGAGAGGGAGAGGGGGGAAAAAAGTGGAAAGGAAGAAAATTCTACAGCAACAAACAATGCCTCTGTGCAGCTTTCATCAAATTCCTGGAAAGGTTTGATTTTTGTTTATTTGCAGAGATGGGTATGGCAAAAGAAGCCAGATTATTATATGTCAAGTTTCTGATTTTGTTTGTTTGTTTGTTTTTTTTTTTTTTGGTTCTCTGTTTTCTGTTCTCACAGTTTCTTTACATGAACAAGCAAATCTACCTAGCTTCTTGTGCTGGAAAATTTTCATGGTTTTTGGACTCTAGGGGTGATTTATATTGAGTGGATTGGATTCAAATCTGGGTTTTTCCTTCATTTTCTTCTTAATATTCAGTGATGGGTAGTAACTATAGAGAGATTAGAGATGGTGAAGGTACTTCTGGAGTTAAGAAGCTTGATGATAGGTCTGAACAAGAACTTAGTAACGGGGTTTCAGATCTAATGGTTCAGGATTCTCCATGTGTTGCTATGGCATCTGAGCCGTTCCCTGCTCCCATGGTCACCCCACAGGTCAGATGGATTTTGATTTAAGAAAATTATGATTCTTTTCTGTTCTATTTTATTTGGTTGTTTTCTTCAGTCCTTCTATTGAAGCAAGCTCTGAAACAAGACATAAGGTTCAACTTTGAACTTGAGGAACTTGAACTTTGAGTTCTCTTCCCATGAAAGTGGGACAGTGTTTAAAATTTCCAATTATTTTCTCTCTGAATTGCTTGTGACCATTTTTGGGATTTTTTTTTGCTATTACGGTTGAGATATTTTTATACTTTCTCCAGAATTTCTCTGAGACTTTCTTTTCATATCACTGATTAGAATGTATAATTGCTCTTTCCTAGTTTCTATAGAGAAAATGGATTAACATCATTGTTAGTCCTTATGGTTTGATTGAATTTTGATTTTAATCGCTATAGTTTTAAATTGGCAGTTTTAGTTCCTATAGTTTTTTTAAGAATTTGATCTAAGTTTAACGAATGGTTTCTAACGAGTTTTGGTTTTGATTCCAATATTTCAATACAAATCAAGTCCTTATAAAACTATAAAGACTAAAATCAACAATTCGACACTATAGGGACTAACAATGATATTAACATAAGAAATTTATAAATAATGCTGTTGAGGCTTTGATGTTTTTCAAATCAATGAAGACTTTTGAGTCAATCTATGAAACACAAATATTTTGGACAAAGAACTGTAACTATATGATCAAGTTCACCACACTTGTGTCTATGTCTCCTTTATGTGTCAAGTATTCAAGCTTCTCAAGTGTCCATGAACTCAAGTATTGAGTGTTCTATTTTTTCCAACATCAAGGTTTCTTCTAGAATGACAATTCAAAGATCTCCTGGACAACCAATACAAACCAGGCTGCTGCAAAATATGTATATAGAATCAATGGTTCATGAACAGTTGAGAAGAGTGAAGTTCTCATGGAATCATCATGGGAATAATGTGGCTATTGCAGGATCATGGGATAACTGGGAAACCACGTAATTTATTAATCCACACTTGTTTTTTTTTGCTGCCAGTTGCTTGATTTTAAAAATCATAATTTGATAGCAGAAATTCTTCTGGTTTTTTTTTTTTTTTTTTCAGGGAGGCTTTGCGGAGGGCAGGGCAGATTTTTGTTGCTGTAAAAACGCTGCCAGTAGGTGTCTATCATTACCGTTTCATTGTTGATGGCTTTTTCACTTATGCTCCAGAATTGCCTTGGGCTTGCGATGATTCTGGATATGCCTACAATATTTTGGATTTGCAGGTAAATTCCGTGGTTCATAAATCCCATCTTCACAATTTGTTACTCCCTCTCATCCTTGGCATAAGACTTATTTATCTAATTTAATTAGATTAAGGAAGTAAGTTAATATGACGTGTATTTTCTAAAACATCCTAGCCGTCTTTCTTAATTCCTTCATTTTCTCTCCTTCTTAATTATTGTTGAGGAGCGTCAATAAGGGTAAGTTAGGAAAATATTTACAAATAAGAAAAATAGTTTTATATTTAGAACTAATATCAACTCCCCAAATAGATTTTATATTGAGGTCTGGCGGATTATATATCTGTTTCAAGAAAACATTGTCTTGGTCCAGGACAGATATATATCTAGACTCTAGAGTTAATATAATCTTTGATTCCTCAAGTTTGCCCTTATTCTGGTTTTGATCCCTCAAGTTTCATTTCATTTAAAATATTAATTCCTGTGACTTAATAAAAATCTGGATTATTTTGCCCCTCATGGACCAAAACTAAAATGAGGGCAAACTTGATAAATCAAAGATAGTATTAAGTATTAACCCTTTTCAATTTGATCCTCCAATATCATTTCTTCCCATTCAGTCTTACTTTCTTTTACTTCTTGATGCAGAACAGATTACCGATTGCATTTAGCTTATTTTGAGATTATTGATCACTTGAAAAAAGTATTTCCAATATTTCTAGAATCAAAGTAAAATCATGGTTAGTGTTCTGCATACTTTTCTTCTTCTCCATAGTACAAAACATAATTAGCATTTTTTCATCTAAAATTACTGGACATAAACAAGATTTCATCACTTGCTTCTGTTTACTTGATTAGTAAAACCCACTTGTTAATGAAGATTCCAAACCAATTATCTTGAATGAATGTGGCGTCCATATCAGTTATTTTGTCTCTCTACAGAGCAAGTTTTCACAGAATTATTCCACAAAAAGATTACATTTTTGTTTAGCGATTAGCTTTTGAACATCGCTTCTCTTTTGTTTCTGCAGAATAATATTCTAACTCAGTTCATGAAAAACCATACTTGATAGGATTATATTCCAGAAAATCTTGCAAGATTATCAGATTTCGAGTCTCCTCCGTCGCCACCATGGAGCTACGACAACATAATGTTACACGACGAAGAATTCGACAAGCCTCCACCAGAATTACCACACCAAATGCCAGTGATTGTGAGAGATGAGCCTTCATCACCCACTGATAGCCATCAGAGATTATTCCCTAGACCTACTCATCTTGAACTGAATCATCTCTACATTCACAAAACTGAAGGGGAACCACTTGTTGCACTGAGATCAACTTCTAAGTTTCAACTCAAATATATCACTACACTACTGTACAAGTCCCTGAGAAGAGAAAGATGATCAAACATGCGTGGTTTTAACCTGTTATTGGTAGGACTTGTCTGGTTTCAAATGTTGATGATAATATTTGTTAGGCTTTGTGAATTTGTTCTGCAGAAGTGGAGAAGCAAAGTAATATATTAATTACTCAATCTGGCTGCCAACACATTGCAATTATTCATACAGCTCTGAAGCAGATTCACCTGGCAATTCTGTGGCATCTATTAGCTACTATTAATGTATTTTTGGTTTTAATCATGTTTCTTTTTTTCGTGATGCAGCCTGAGATTTTGATGGAGTGTTGTTATAATGGTCTTTGAAAGATATAATTTTTTTTTTGTTCTTGGACACCTTGTTTCAGTCCTCCAAAATATTTTCTTTAATAAAATTATGCTAGAGTGAAGCCCATTAACAAATAGTTAATGGAAGTGGGTGACATCATCTAATGTAAAGTTGATTTGCCTATTGCATGACCTGTTGTTATTTAAAGGGCTAATAGGCAATTTTGTCCAGAAGTTTTTTGGGAGGTAATTTTGGCCTAACACTTATCTGAATTAATTTGGACCGTTAGTTGAATAAATATGTTAAGTTGGCAATCTACATGTCATCCATATCATTTTTATTAAGATGCAAATTTGCACCGGAAGTTTATGTGTCACCTACTCCTTTTTTTAAAGTTAGATTTAAAATTTTCAGGGCAAATTTGCATCTTAACAAAAATGACATGGATGACATGTGGATTGTCAATCAAGCATATTTGATTATCTAATGGTCAAAAGTAACTGGGACAATGGTTAGGGGAAAATTACACTATTTTAAAAACTCCCGAGGCAAAATGGTCCCCCGAAAAACTTCCGAGGTAAAATTGCCCCTAAATATTCCATCAGTGACCACTGATGTAGTATGAAAAGTTCACAGAACTGAACCAACTAAGCTGAACAAAACCAACTAAAACTGGACAAAACTAAAAACAATTCAATCAAAATCCATTTAACCATTTTGGTTACGTTTAACATCATTATTGGCCGTACAGTTTCATCGAATTTTGATTTTGGTCTTTATAGTTTCAATTTGTTGTTTTTGGTCCATATAGTTTCATAAGGACTTAGTTTAAGTTTAAGTATAACCAACAAAACAAAAACTCGTTATAAGTCTAAAAACTGGTCGTTAAACTTAGACTAAATCTTTATGAAATTGTAGAGATTAAAGTTAACAAATTGAAATTATAAAGACCAAAACCAAAATTCAATCAAATCATATAAGTACTAAGTACTAACAATAGTATTAGCCCTTTTAGTTATTGGTTTGATTTGATTGCAACCAAGTCAATGGATAGCTCACACAGGGAACCATGTTTGGTGTGCATATTCTCTGAATTGTCAAGATTGGATTTTTGATGGCTTAGATCTCATTATTAATTCATTCAACTTCAATATATTTTCATTGTAAAGAAGAGGGATGCAAGATAAGAGCAATATCCAAACAAGTGCCTATGCACAGCACCTAATTTTTCACACTTGTGAACAGACCAAGTAATCAGAAAGTGAGGTTAAGCCGTTTATGCCCTTTTGTGTGAGTTGTATATATAATTGTTCCTTTATTAGATTATAATTCACACTATAATAAAAATCCAGAAATTCAAGTTTGAGTGTACAGAGATCAATAGAAAATGCAGACTAAATATTCATGATTTTGCTATGCTTTTCAAAATACGATCCTTAATATAAAATTCAATTGACTTTTTTTTTTTGGAGAGATTAAGGAATCTAAATAAATTACTTAATCATGGCACATGTATTATGTCAAACAAACTAATTTGAAAAAAAAAAATGATAAATATACCTGTAAACTGAGTTTTGTATTAAAGAATGTAGGAAGTATATCTGTAAAAAGGAGAAACTGCTGCTTTGTAATAATAGCATTCTCAAGCGAATTTTGATAATGGCTAGACAGAAACCTCTGTTCATCAAAGCTGATACATAACCCATCATTCGTACAATAAGAAAGAGTACTAAATACATATGTTGTTCAGATTGCAGAGCGTTAAAGAAAGAAGAAACAGTGAGAAAATGACAATGAAGTATTATTGTCTCTCAGCTTTTTCATCTTACAGGTACCTTGATCCAACCATTAGCAAAAGCAATGGCTAAGATTACAAAAGGAGTTGACATACCAAATATGATAATGTAAGGAAGAGGGGTCTTCATAGGATTCTCTCCTTCCCTTTCACCTGCTGTTTGCCAGTACCTGTAACAAAATCAAATATAAAAAAGAATCATTTTTGAGGCCTGCAAATTCTATGTCCCAGAACAAAAAATTGAGAGATTAAGGAAAATGGTTCTCCCTCCTGCCCTTAGTATAAGGTATAGGTCCTAAATATAAAACGTAATTTTTATATTTGTCAATTTTTTTTTTTAATTTACTTCTATTGATACTACATCTATAATAATTAAGAAGAAGAGGAGATTAGAGAATTATAAAAGATAGGGTTAAGGTGCAAAAATGCACATGAACTTTTGTCAAAAGTGCATCCAACACCAAATGCTTTTTTTTGATGCAAAAGTAACCATGTGGTTATAAAAAAGGTGCAAAAGTCACAGTTGGGAAACGCTGACTGTTAAAAGAAACTTTGTTGACTAACTTTACTCACTGGGCTGCTGACTGGGCTCAATTAATGACCAGTGAAAAAAAGGAAAAAAAAACCAAGTGAACACGTCACCCATCACCGCCACGAGCGACCAGCTTCTAACGGCGATTAGAAACAGAGGCGGACGAACGGTCGAAGCAGATCTGCAGCAGAAATCTGCGACGGTGCCCAAAATCCAAGGGCGAGCAACAGTCGTCAACGAATCGGAGTGAGTGGGTTCCGAAATCAGTTCCAACGGCGAAACTAAAGGGAATTGAATTTTTCGGCATATCCCAAGCCAGACATTTTGCCTGAAACTAAATCTTCTCAAACAATCATTGTTCCTAAAGGGAATTGAATTTTCTGGAAAAACAATCCAGGGCAATAATTATTGACCCTAGCCATGGAATGGAAGACTTGGAAAAAAAAGAATGACAGAAGGGGATCAAGTTTCTTGCGATGTAAACTGACAAAGACGAAAGCACTACAATCTGATAAAAAGAAAAATATCAGTGGAAGCTCAAATCCGTTAAACTATGAACAAAAACAAACGGACATGAAACTATGAAAGCAGCAGAAGAACTTTCCGGGAAAATGAGCTGATTATCTCGTTCAAAAATCAGGAATGTTTAAGAATACGGGTCGCTGAATAATTACCAGATTGTAGAAGCTGGTCGCTCGCGGCGGTGATGGGTGACGTGTTTACTTGGTTTTTTTCCCTTTTTTTCACTGGTCATTAATTGAGCCCAGTCAGCAGCCCAGTCAGTAAAGTTAGTCAACAAAGTTTCTTTTAACGGTTAGCGTTTCCCAACTGTGACTTTTGCACCTTTTTTATAACCACATGGTTACTTTTGCACCAAAAAAAAACATTTGGTGTTGGATGCACTTTTGACAAAAGTTCATGTGCATTTTTGCACCTTAACCCTAAAAGATAATTAGGGTGTTTTAGAAAATATCCCCTCCAATTCTATTTTCGAGCAACTTTCTCTATTAGAGTTGCTCCTTAATATAAACAACTTTCTTTTTTTGTCTCAAAATTCAAATTATTTTTTTTTCTTTTCTATCCTATTAAATATATATTTTTATATGAATGGATCACTAATTTTATTTCATTTAATTATTTATTATACATTGTCTCCCATTTTTTTATTCATTCCCTCTTTCCAGTACCCTTTTCATGAGTACGAACATATTTTGAAAAAACACGTTAAATTATTTACATATTTACTATTTACAACTAATTTTAATCATAATTTATTTTATGTAATCAAGGTAGTTGTTGTTTATAAAATAGATTAAAGGATTATATATCATACTATGTTAATTAATTTCCTTAATTTAATCAAATAAGTAAATATGTGTTATATTAACCATCAGGGCGAGCAATACTTACTGTTGCGGTTCTTCGTCTCGGGTAATAAATTTCCTCTTCCCCCCCTTCTTGATTTCTGAATCCTCATCACCACCTAAGAGCAACAGAAGGAAGAACAGAATTTCAAAGCAAGCATAGCATAGCTATCTGGAGTCCCAATGGATTGATTCAACAGGGCGAGAATTAAAATAGAAACAGAGAGAAAGTGAGGAAGAAGATACCGAGTCTGGCATGAAGTTTGAAACGAAGAGGCCTTGTTCTGGGAAGAGTGAAGAAGGGATTGAACAGAGAAGGAGCAGAAGAAGAAGAAGAAGAAGAAGAAGGGTTTGGTAAAAATGAAGACTTGAAGGTAAGAGAAGAAGAGAGAGCTAATTTGGCTGCCATTTCTTTTGAGTTTTTGTGCTCTACTGAGCCATCACCTCTCTGCCTATCAAAAATGAGCTCGGTTTGGATATCGCCATGGTGCGGCCACTGATATCTTGTTGTTGGATTGCTAGCCTTATCCAAAATAATAAGTGGCCCCACGTCCACGTGGCTTTTTCTTTTTCTTATTTTTGCCAGAAACAATATGAATGTATTTATTCATTTCATTTTTTCGATGACCCACTCAGAGCGGGTCGGAACTTAAATTTAAAAAGACTTTTAAAGGGAGATGTTTGATGCCGGTTGGACAAGAAGGTCCTGACTGATTAAATTTTAATTTTTTAGGAAAAGAATTATGTTTATAACCATATCTAAAATATGATTTATATTTTGGATGGAATTGAGTAATACCACTTTGATATGAAATGAAAAGTACTACTATACTATTAGCTTTAAAAAATACTTCCTTATTCCTATTTATAAGTCAGTGAGAGTATAACATATTAACATATCATGTTTATAAGGCATGTTATTAATTTTTTTTGTATGATTGTTCTATTTCACCCTTCATTTATTATTATGTAGATTATTATTTTTTAAAAAAGTGTATAGTTAAAAATGGGTAAAGTTGAAAAGTTTTTATCTTTTCAAACAGAGTTAATTTAAAGTCTAAGGTCCATATGAAACATATTGGAAATGTTTTATACATGGAAACAAATGTGTAAGAAGGGAGAAAGGTTGCTATAGGCCTCCAGACCCAACAATAATAACCCCAACGAGAAGGAATTTAAATGGTTGACTTTTCCCAGATTTATAATTTTTTTGAACTATTCTGGTCAATTATATATATTAAGAGAATTGTTATTAATAGAGCCGTTTTCATTGAAAATAATTAAAAAGACTACTTTATGAAATTAGCATACATTTTTTAGGAAAAATTGGGGAAAAGCCCCCAGTTAGAAATTTAATTGGTGAAGATGATCTAATATGCTTTTATACAACAGGGTACTTGTGCTTTGTGAATTTTGTAACCACTGAGTATTAATACTCTCATTTAAGTTGGGTCTTGGGGGTTTTTCCAAGGCTAGAGTATGCCTCCAGGTTTGAAGAGCTACAGAGATACTTCTAGATTGTCTACCAACAAAATCCTCATATTGGTGGGATTTGAACTCACAAATTTATAATTATAAGCTAACCCCTCACCAATTGCACAAACCTTTGTTAGTGATGTTTTTTAAATATCTATAAATTAATTATTGAGTTTTTGCTCACAATAGGTTACTGGTTTTTTACTTTTTACATCAGAATCAAAAGACTTAATGTATGTTTGGATTAGCGGTGAACAATCGTGATCATAATTTGCATAAGTGACATTAGTTAAAAGTGCCATTGGTCAATCGTGATTTCTGTTTGGATTTTTTTTTCAAGTAATGTTAAGAATTGTGATTATGTTTGGATTTTATTTAATAAAAACACTTATAAATGTATAATTATAAAAAGGGTGAGAAATTTATAAAGTTATATTCTATGAAGGAAATAAATGAAACTGGAAGTAAAAAGGGCATAAAACTTCATGACAAGGTGCATATACAACCAAGAAAAAAAATTATACATGTTGGAGTATATTTTAGAGAGCATATTATGAGATCTATCATTATCACGGAATTTAATATCTAAAAATAAAAATAAATTAATAAATATGATAGCTAATTATTTTATTAAGACAACACTAGATTATATATTTATATGTAATCAAGTTTATTTCTTCAATAAGGTTGTTTATATTTTCATGTTTATATTTAATAATAATGATAATTAAATATTTAATAATTATTATTAAATATGATATAATAAATAACTTGAATATTTAAATATTATATTTTATATAATTTAAAAATTCATGTGCAGTAATGAGCAAAACAAGATTTAAAATAATATTATTTGAACTACTTTAGTTGAGAAATAGTAGATAAGATATGTGTAGAGAATATTTGCAGAGAATTTTAGAGGAGGGATGAGAGAGTAGATTGGAAAAACTTTTGTTGTGAAAGTTTCATTGTGATTTTTCATTCGCATAAGTAAGTCCTATATCATTTATGCTCAACATGCTGTTGAAAGATGAAATCTCAATTCATTGGGATTTTTTTAAAAATTGTTCGAATAAAAAAAATAGGATTTATAAGTATTTTAAAGTTTTTTTTAATACATAAATTTTAAGAAAGAGATTGGGCTTACCCACGATCTAAGGACAGGGCGAAATCTCCTTTTCTATTAGGTCATATTAATATTAGGTAGGATGAGCCATCAATTATTCTCAAACCTTTACGTAAATACTTTTTTAAGTTAACTAAGTTAATGTGAGCTCCCACCGCTAAAAGGGGAATTTTCCATAATTCAGGAGAGGTGGTTTATGTTATGGCCCAAAAACACATCACTAGACATTAAACCTGAGATTTTTGAGCCCTGATCTCATTCAGTTTCGCTCCCGTTCCCTCAAAAAAAAAAACTGCTCCAAGTCCCTATTTTGTACTTATCATATTTTCCTTTCCCGACTGACGAACCAGAAAAGGTCCTCTCACTCTCAGCACTCTCTGCTGCTTCTTTGTCCCTGATTTCATATTGAAAGGCCTATTCACTCCATCTTCTACCGTTACCTTTCTCTGTTCACAGTTTTTCTTTCTCTTTTTATTGTTTACTTGAAACTCTCTCATTCGCGCATTTAATTACACTCGTCAAGCTTCAAGTTTGCAGCAATCATTTCCGGTGTCTCAGCCTCTGACCTGCATCTGAACCCGCTTTTCTGTTTGCTTCTGCGCCTAACAACCGAGAAATTTTGTTAATTATGAGAATCCATTTGTCTCCTGTTATTTACGGTCGCTTCTCCCTCTAATGAGACATTCCTATCTCGTAATGGGTCTCAAGACGATTCAGAAGTTGCGTAAGTTTTTAGCTTTAGTGATGTTGGGGCATTGATTCTTGGGTTTTAGTTCTTTTTTGTTTACTTTCATTTTACTGAGCGATACTGCCCGCCCCTCTTGCAGGTTCTGTGAAGTACAACATTGTTAAAAGGCGGAGAAACAGAGCCAATATGTGTATTTATGATGTTTACTGTTACGGTACTTCCTTGTTGCTTTGCAAATTTTGTATTTTGTCTTCTATTCCGGTGCAGCCTACCAATTTTTTTCTTCCTCTAATAATTTATTTTCCTTGAACCTCACCCTACAAGAGCTATTATGATAGTATATTGCAGCTTCATCGTTGTTGAGGATTGGCCCAGATCGATTTTTATTTGTCGTTCAGTTACGTTAGTGACATCTAGAGCTACCTTGTGCTATGTTTCATGCAGAACTATGATTGCCCCTACGCCAAAAGATGTGTCAATAATGTATTACTGCTTTTAAGCATTTCTACAGTTTGTTTGTTTGTGAATTGTTTCTGTAATTCATGATTTCATGCGCATCATTAGTTTGACATGCTATTTGGTTTCAAAAGGACAATGGGCCATCAGTTTATGCAAATACATGTGTGTTATCTGTAGTTGTTTTGTAATTCTATAGAGGTCCGAACGTTTGGTTTATTAGGTACTTAAATGGGTTTGGTTTGACAGTTTTTTCATTAATAAGTTTTCATATGCCTGAATAGTTCTCAAGTTTTTTAGGAGAAGTGTGGTTTTAGGCTGCATGACTTACATTTCCAAATATATCTAGATTGGAAAGAATTATTTAAATATGTAGAATCCTGTAGGCATAACCAAGGGCATACCTAGGATTCAGTCACGAGGGAGGCTGAAATTGAAAAACACATAGTAATAAAGTTTGTATATGTTTTTTTTGGGTACCTATATAATTGAGTCTCCCCTCCCTTTGCCACTGGGCATAACTGTCATTGTTTCAGTTTCTTTTGTTTTCTTACATGTACAAGTTACATCTTTATAAAGCTCAGACGGAGGGGCCAGTCAGCTTCATGGAATCTATAATCATGATGAGTTCCTTCTCGAATGTGCAACTTGTGATTGGCTGTTATCATAGCTGTCCTAATGCGTCTTTTCACTGGCACAATCTTGTTCACAGATCCAATATGGCCAATAGTGATCATATGGTGCTAGTTGAATATGAAGATGATCATACTACAGTAGAAATGTTAAAAGCATGAGCCAAGGTTCTAGCCATGGTATGTTTTGCCAGTCCCCCATATCCCCTCTGCTGCAGACGACTCTTCCACAAATCACGACATGCTCTGCATCTGCATGCACCTGCTGTATTGCCTATTATTCCATCAGATAACCCTCTCCCCTTCAATCATCAGGACACAAGCCACCACCATATTATATCACCTCGTCAGTTATCACCGAACCAGCTCCAACTTTCACCTGCTTCATCTTATATTTCTCCTTTAAATTTGGAAAATTATGAATTACTTGTCCATCATTACAGAAATTCTTGTTGCTTGAAAGATGCCCACCAACTTCATTTGCAGATCTACAAAACTGGGTTCACCGATGACATTTTCTTGTCCAATACCCTTATTAACATTTATGTTAGAGTTGGTAAACTAGTTTCTGCACATAAGCTGTTTAATGAAATGCCACAAAAGAACCATGTTTCTTGGGCTTGCTTAATTTCAGGCTATACTCAAAATGGCAAACCTGATGAGGCGTGTATACTATTCAAAGGTATGATTTGTGCAAACCAGTTTCCAAACCACTACGCCATTGGTAGTGTTCTTCGAGCTTGCCAAAAGTGTGGCCCAAGTAGGCTTTTACTTGGAAGGCAGATTCATGGGTTAATTTCCAAATCACGATATGCATCAGACATGTTTCTGTCTAATGTGCTGATGTCCATGTATGCAAATTGTTTGGGTTCAATTGATGATGCCCGTCGTATTTTTGATGAAATACAAATTAAAAATTCTGTGGCATGGAATTCTATCATTTCAGTATATTGTTATAGGGGGGATGCAGTTTCTGCCTTTGAACTATTTTCAAGCATGCAGAGGGAAGCTATCACATTGAGGCCTAATGAATATACTTTTGGCAGCTTAGTAACTGCTGCATACTCTCCGGTTGATTGTGGATTAAGTTTGCTTGCACAGATACTAGCCAGGATTGAGAAATCTGGATTCTTACAAGATTTGTATGTTGGTAGTGCACTGGTCAGTGGGTTTGCAAGGTTTGGGATGATAGGTTATGCAAAAATGATTTTTAAGCAGATGTCTGAGAGAAATGCAGTGTCCATGAATGGGTTGATAGTTGGATTGGTGAAGCAAAACCAGGGTGAAGAAGCAGCTGAGGTATTCAGGGAAATGAAGGATTTAGTTAAAATAAACATTGATTCTTTTGGGGTTCTTTTAAGTGCTTTTCCTGAATTTTCTAATTTGAAGGAAGGGAAAATAAAGGGTAAAGAGCTTCATGCTCACCTGATTCGAAGTGCCTTAGTTGATGACAGTGTTTCAATTGGAAATGCACTTGTCAATATGTATGCGAAATGTGGTGCTATTGGTTATGCTTGCTCTGTTTTCCATCTCATAGCTGATAAGGATGTTGTCTCATGGAATTCTTTTATCTCTGGCCTAGACCAAAATGAGCGATTTGAAGAAGCAGTTTCCAGTTTCCGTGCAATGAGAAGAAGTGGACTGATGCCCACAAATTTCTCAGTTATTAGTTCTTTGAGCTCATGTTCAAGCTTGGGTTGGATCATGTTAGGACAACAAATACATGGTGAAGGGCTCAAATGGGGGCTTGATTCAGATGTTTCAGTTTATAATGCACTTCTTGCATTATATGGTGAAACTGGTCATCTCAAGCTCTGTCTGAAAATTTTCTCTCTGATGCCAGATTATGATCAAGTCTCTTGGAATTCTTTGATTGGAGCACTAGCAACCTCAGAGACAACAATTTTACAAGCCATAAAATGTTTCCAGGAGATGATGCAAACTGGATGGAGGCTTAATAGAGTGACGTTTATAAGTGTCTTAACAGCTGTTTCTTCTCTTTCACTCCTTGAACTGGGCCATCAAATTCATGCTTTGATCTTAAAATACTCTGTTGCTAATGACAGTGCCATTGAGAATGCTCTTCTAGCTTGCTATGGAAAGTGTGGTCAGGTGGATGACTGTGAGAAGATCTTTTGTAGAATGTCAGATAGAAGAGATGACGTCAGTTGGAATTCCATGATTTCTGGATATATACACAATGACATCCTGGACAAGGCCATGGATTTAGTATGGTTTATGATGCGAAGGGGCCAAAGATTGGATGGTTTCACTCTTGCTACTGTTCTTAGCGCTTGTGCCTCAGTTGCAACCTTAGAACGGGGTATGGAAGTTCATGCATGTGCCATAAGAGCTTGTTTAGAATTTGACATTGTTGTTGGTAGTGCACTAGTTGACATGTATGCCAAATGTGGAAAGATAGATTATGCTTCAAGATTCTTTGAATTGATGCCTTTGAGGAACATATATACTTGGAATTCAATGATATCAGGCTATGCACGTCATGGACTTGGAGAAAAAGCTTTGAAGTTTTTTTCACGAATGAAAGAGCACGGTCAATCACCAGATCATGTTACTTTTGTTGGGGTCTTATCAGCTTGTAGTCATGTTGGTTTAGTCAATGAAGGGTTTAAGCACTTCAAATCTATGAGTGAAGTATACGGACTAGCTCCTCGAATTGAGCATTTCTCTTGTATGGTTGACCTCTTTGGGCGAGCTGGTGATGTTAATAAGATAGAGGACTTGATCAACACCATGCCAATGGATCCTAATGTCCTCATTTGGAGAACAGTTTTAGGGGCATGTTGCCG
Organism: Inga laurina; assembly: GCA_963855925.1. NCBI lineage: Eukaryota > Viridiplantae > Streptophyta > Magnoliopsida > Fabales > Fabaceae > Inga > Inga laurina. The sequence continues at coordinate 4,782,564 of OY979706.1, read as the reverse complement.
AAGTCATGGACGCAAGACAGAGCTAGGTCAGAGAGCTGCCAAGGTGCTTATGGAGATGGAGCCACAGAATGCTGTGAACTATGTGCTTCTTTCTAACATGCATGCTGCAGGTGGGAAGTGGGAAGCTGTGGCAGATGCTAGGATGGCAATGCGAAAGGCATCAGTTAAGAAAGAAGCAGGGTGTAGTTGGGTCACCATGAAGGATGGTGTTCATGTGTTTGTGGCTGGAGATCAAAAACACCCAGAGAAAGAAAAAGTTTATGAAAAACTCAAGGAACTAACTAGCAAAATGAAGGATGCCGGTTATGTTCCTGAAACCAAATATGCTCTGTTTGATCTTGACCCTGAAAGCAAAGAAGAAATCTTGAGCTACCATAGTGAAAAATTAGCGATTGCTTTTGTTCTTACCCGGAAATCTGAACTACCAATTAGGATAATGAAAAATCTCCGTGTTTGTGGTGACTGCCACACTGCTTTCAAGTACATATCAAAGATTGTTAATCGACAGATTATTTTACGAGATTCAAACAGATTTCACCATTTTGAGTGTGGCACCTGTTCTTGCGGGGATTATTGGTGAATGATTCTACATATACCGTGGAGACTTCCGTGTTACAAATATGGAAATATTGCCCAAGACTCTTCTTTCAAATGGCACGGGGGAGCTTGGTTAGCGTGCTCAACTGTATGACTAGTTGATGTTAATTTGCCTTTACCTGCTAGAAAAAGAGAAACAAGGTAGAGAAAGAACGTTAGACATTGTGAGAGAAGATGGGCCATATATTTTGGGCATATAAGCAGATAAATCAGTTTTGTGTCTGTCATTTATATGAATGTTTTGTTCTGCAGTTTGGTTGTTTTGACGTCACAATAGGTAAAATAGATGGGCTTATATTAGTAGTGTCTATTCCTTAACTTCTGATTTAAAGAATGTAGTGGGTAAACATGTAGGATAGTGTCTATACCATAAGTTAATTTGACATGGCCATGCAATGTGGTTTGAATTGAACTCCGTCTTTAGGCTGCCATGCAAATATGTAATAAAGCTTGGAAATACTGCTGATCTTTCTCATAAGATGCTAACAAACATTTTGTCATTCACATAGTATTGTAGTTTGCATTGTCTTGGCTTAGTATCAGCATTTCCCTCTTCTTAGAAATTATATGCTAATTATAAATCAGCCTTAGGTTATGGATTTATTGTACTAGATGAATCAGATGCTAGAGTTCTTTTGTTTCATCAGGGTGTGACTACAATCTATTACATTTTGATTTGTGTCCTCTGTTGTTGGTTTTATAATCAGCTGTTGAATTCTGGACCTTTTTTATTGTTTTTCTTTTCAATAGTTGATCTGTTGATGTGATTACTTTGCTAAATTAAAAAAAACTATAATATTTGCAATATCTGGAGGGCTAACAATGAAAAGATGAAGGATAAATTTATCATGTTACTCCCTGTATTAAAAGAAAGTTGAAATGTTGGTTCTTATTGCTTAAATAGTCTAACACGGGCAATTGCATTTATTTGATGTGGGGTTTTTTTATCGCAAAATATTCCGATTAGTCTACTTAAGTGTTTAGCCTGTACATGAATTTGCAACTACACACATTCAGCATTTGGTTTAGCACATAATGCATCAGGTTTAGTTTGCATGTTCAATAATGAAAGTAGTGATAATTCTTCAAGCTTTATCTATTTTTTTTCTAGTATTGAACGTGCAAAGATTAGCTTTATTCCTGTTTTCTAGCTATCAATTGATGCGTAGTGTGGCCGTGATCTACTCTATTTTACAGAGATAAGCAGATGGTAACATGCTTTAAGTGCAGATAGGGAGAGATATGCTGAAGTGAGTCTGATCATTTTCCTTTCTGGTATGCAACACATCTCTGATTTACTCTACTCTTTGCCTACTGCAGTCCACGAATGCCTTGAATATTAGATATTATTCAAATATAAATAGTGCATCTTATTAGAGTTTTTTATATCATACATAGATATAAATTAATTATTTTTTGTATATGTGTGTGCCTTATAAGTTATGGTTTAAGTAATAATTATTTTCACATATGACCATTGTTTTTCTTTTCTTATTTTTTACTGTTTATGTTGAATTATTTAATAATCTAAGGGGATGAATGACTGATATAAAATCAAAGGAGAGCTTGAATCACAAATTTGCTATTATAGGGGACAGATTTATTTTCGGTAACTTTCACGTCACTATCTGTTATTGGATGAAAAATACTGCAGGTCACCGAATTGGTAACTGGACAAACGACTGGGGTTTATACTTTCTCAGTTCAAGCACAGCAAGAAAACTAATTTTTTGAGCCAAACCAAAGGAGAGTAAACTGTAATATACCCAATATATTAGAGCTAAGCTTTACATGAAAAACTGAATCATTGTCGATATTGCTTGTGTTCCATCCTAACTTTCAATAAATCTTGAGTCTTTTTTTTTTTTTTTTGGCTTCTGGCTTTTGTTTAATGGACTTTTTCCACTTATCTGGATTCTTGTGCAGTTAAGAGTTTTTAACTTGGGAGTTAGTGCTGTTTGTGGTTTATCCAAAAAGTAAGAATGAAACCATCGAATAACATATGGATTCGGCGCCAACAATGTCCATGTGGAGATTGGAAGTGTTTTATCAAGTATGATGGAGATGATCAGATATCAGTAAGATCTCAGGCCACAAAGACCGATACAGTGCCTTCATCATCAGAAGCTGTATTCACTCCTTATGTAGGTCAAATATTCAAAAGTGATGATGATGCATTTGAATACTATAGCAATTTTGCCCGGAAGAATGGATTTTCAATCAGAAAAGCGCGCTCAACGGAAAGCCAGCATTTAGGAATATATAGAAGAGATTTTGTTTGTTACAGATCTGGGTTCAATCAACCGAGAAAAAAGGCCAATGTGGAGCACCACAGGGAGCGAAAATCTGTACGATGTGGATGTGATGCAAAATTATACTTGACTAAGGAAATTGTTGATGGTACTGCTCAATGGTATGTGTCACAATTTAGTAATGTTCATAACCATGAGTTGTTGGAAGATGACCAAGTACGACTATTACCAGCATATCGTAAAATACAAGAGGCTGATCAGGAACGCATTCTTCTACTGTCCAAAGCTGGATTCCCTGTGAATCGTATTGTGAAGGTGTTAGAGCTTGAAAAAGGAGTTCAGCCTGGACAGCTGCCTTTCATAGAAAAAGATGTTAGGAATTTTGTTCGGACTTGCAAGAAAGCGGTTCAAGAAAATGATGCTTTACTGAGTGAAAAAAGAGAGAATGATATGCATGAACTTGTGGAAACTTGTAGGGCAATGATAGACAAAGATCCCAATTTTGTTTTTGATTATACTGCTGATGAAAATGGTAAAGTTGACAATATAGCTTGGTCATATGGAGAATCTATTCGGGCATATTCTGTTTTTGGTGATGTAGTTACTTTGGACACCACGTACCGGTCTGTTACGTATGGATTACTACTTGGGGTGTGGTTTGGCATTGATAATAATGGAAATGCAATAATATTTGGGTTTGTGTTGTTACAAGATGAAAGTTCTTGTTCATTTGCATGGGCTTTACAGGTATGTAGATGCAATTCTTGTTCTTCATTTGCTTGAATTTCAAATAAAATTTTTTCTCACAAATTGTTTCTCTTGCACAGACATTTGTACGATTTATGAGAGGGAGTCATCCACAAACAATTATAACCGACATAGATCCGTCTCTGGGAGATGCTATTTCCAAGGAGTTGTCTGAAACTAAACATGTTATATGCGCTTGGCATATTCTATCAAAAATATCAAATTGGTTCTCTGTACCCCTGGGACTACAGTATGCAGATTTTAGGTTAGAGTTCAATCTATTATGTCACCTGGAGAGCATAGAAAATTTTGAACATCAGTGGAATCTTTTTGTAGCTCGATTTGGACTCGTTTCTGACAAGCATATAGCCTTGCTATTCTCACTCCGGGCAGCCTGGCCACTCTGCTACGTCAGGAGTTATTTCGTAGCTCGCTCGTTAACAGCTGAGTTTTCACAGTCTTTGGATTCGACCTTAAAAAGAATTTTAGGTTCACAAACATGTCTGCAAGGATTTTTTGACCAGGTAGGTTGATCACTTCTATGTTTCGCTTTCTAAATTATTATTGTCCTGAAGATTCTTGATATACACACACACACACACATGTATGTTCTTTTCCTGGGAAATTTGCAGGTAGGTATTGTTGCCAGGTCATCAATGTCGGCAAGAGAAGGAATGCATTACACGTGTGTAAAGACATGCATGCCTATTGAAGAACATGCAAGGAGTATTCTTACACCTTACGCTTTCAATGTGTTCCAAAATGAAACTGTTCTGTCAGTGCAATATGCAACAACTGAACTCACCAATGGATCCTACCTTGTTCAGCACTACAAGAAAATGGATGAAGAGCGCCTTGTGATCTGGGAACCGGCTGATGAACAGATTCAATGTTCCTGCAAGGAATTTGAACATTCAGGCATATTGTGCCGGCATTCGATTCGCTTACTTACGATGAAGAACTACTTCCAACTACCTATGAAATATTTTCTACCCCGTTGGCGGCCAGAGAGTTTGTTGGCTCCTTTTGATGAACAGAATCCTCAGAGCAGTAGTGATGAGTGTGCTCAAGCCTTTCATTCTTTGGCCGCCTCTCTGCTCACAGAATCATTAATCTCCAAGGAACGGTTTAATTATGTTCATAGAGAACTCACTGGGGTTCTAGAGCGTGTTAAGAATTTGGAAGCTGCGGATGAATTTGCTGTCAATGTAGCGGCTAATAATGTTAATGAATCGTAGATTTTTGTTAAAGTATGATTTTATTTTTTGTGGGAGGAACTGAGATCCTATTCCTTCAAAATTTAGTAGTACAGAGGATACAAATAAGATGTCTGAAGCATAAAATGTAATTAGCCATGTTAATATGCATGCTTTCTTGTGTATATATATAGTCAATAAGAAAATTCTTTCTTTCTCTTGAATCCCTTCAGACTCTCTGGTGCTTTGGAATGAGTTTTACTGCTTGATATGGTGTTTAAAAATTTGTTGTGCCATCCAAGCTATAAATGATATTTGATGTTTACTCTGCATATTCATTTTTATTGTAGTTACCTTTATTATTTTCTCATATTTTTATTATCACTAAGTACATTAAAAAAAAAAAAAAAAACAGGTGTAACCAGTGGTATTTTTGTAAATTGCAATGGTGTTGGACTTTCTACACCGATTTCAAGTTGATGTTGAGGCTGAGTTCTCCCACGTCAAGTGTTCACATTTGACATGACCTCAGAAAGAATAACAACCTGTGTGTATGATTATTTTCTATTGAGAGAATTACATTTAAGTCTAAGGAAGAAGATAAATGAAAAAATGATCCCTGAAGAATGCAAAATGAAAAAATAGTCCCATAGAATTGTCAATACAAGTTCCTGAAATTGTTAACGAGTTGTCAATACAGATTCCTGAAGTTGTTAATGGGACCATTTTTTCATTTTGCAATCTTCAGAGACCATTTATTTATTTATTTATTTTCTTGGAATCTAAGTGTAATTCTCCCTTTTCTATTATAAGAAGTTGTATATTTTCTATTGCCTCGTCTAGTCAGTCATGAAAGAGCCCTTTTCTTGACATAATAAAGTTTCTTTGAAATCAATTCATCCGTTCATACTTCATACATTATTAATATTGAAGGAAAAGAGCTATACACAGTTCAATAGTTTTGTTATAATATATGACCAACTTCTTTCATGTTTTATTTGAATAATTTTATTAATGACGAATGCAGTTAAAAACTATCCCATCATATACCTTGTTTTGAACCTAAATAAGATTAGATCAAATTATTGACAATTATTATCAACAGTGATAAATATTTTTGAAAATTGGAAGCGCACACAAGTGTACCAAATGGATTTCCCCTTTACCAACACTAAATAAGAAAACCATCTAACGTTGGTGGTATTCATGGGGATGTGCTTCTTAGTGTGCATTATTTTACGCTGTATTGAATAAATATATTAGATGAGTTTTATCTCTTAAAATAAAAAAAATATTTTTTATTGATTTCCGAACTGGCACTTGTTTATCAATATAGAGACTAAATCACATCTTCCATAAGGGAAAAATAACTATGAACTGCAGCTGTTGAAATACTACATTCGGTCCTTCATACAAGAGCTAGTAGATTTTTTTTTTTTGAAGAAATTAAGAAAGCTAAATAATTTAGTTAATTATAACATTCATTGTGTATTATTATATTATATATCAATTTATAACTTAGACAAATTATATTGGAGAAAAGCGATAAATATAAACACTTTAATGTAATATATTTAATTTTTTTAATCTCCGTAAGAAAAGTCAACCAATTCTTATATTAAAGATACGAGATAATATACCGTTACTGATTTTATAGTAAAGAAAATAGAGTGAGGATAATTAGAGGAGGTGGGTGTTTGTTGGGAATTGGGAAACCTGATCTCTATGTTAAGCAAAAGCTTCCAAGTGCTCATATATTTTCATGATCTTATCCCATATATACATATATATATATATATATATATATATATAAACTGTACGTGACAAGCCATAGATACGAGATCCATGTGTCCATCTACATACAAACGTGCTCTTCATAGGAGAAATTCCAATTAGTCCATGACTCTACAATGTAGTCAATGACACATCAATACATTTCGTTTAAGTGTCACCAATTTATATTAAGGGTTACCAATTTATATCATGGGTTAAGGAGCAGATTTACCAACAAAATTTTAAGAAATGAGTGTTTGGTATAATTATATTTTAAAGGGGGGTAAAAATACACATAAGGAATTAAAAGTGGAGCATTTAGCACAAAACCATTAAATTTAACCTAACGCTGTTAGGGGTTTTCTTCTTTTATAATTTAACGTTGTTAGGTCAAATTTAACTGTTTTGTATTGGATACTCCACTTTTAATTCCTTATGTGTATTTTTTCCCCTTTTAAAACATAATTATACCAGACGCTCCTTCCTTAAAACTTTATTGGTAAATTTATTCCTTAACCCTTATAGTAATAGTACACACAAGATACAGAAAAGGCCATGTCTTAAACATACCTTAAATATGTAATCGACTCATATTAATAAATATAATAACCAAAAAGTTGTTCAACACATGAATAACATGGGATAGGTATTTCTATATTTGTTTCTATCTCCTTTATCTTTGTCCTGTCATTTTTTTTGGGGAATTATTATAAAGTTTTATGGAAGAGTTTAATAACCCAAAATCTGATAAAAATTGAGGAGCATATAATGACAGATTTTAATATAGGGAATGACAACAAGTTTATAATTTTCAATCGTTGTTGATACTTTTTAGTTGTTAAATCCTTTTATTGGAAACTCAAAGTAATTTTTCCTATGTTTTCCCCTCCAACTATGTTTGTCAATTTATGTGTTGCCCGTGATGTCTCAAGGTTTGAGGAACACATCATCAATTGTCGTAGATATACAACGACATAAAATTAGATTTAAAAAAAAAAACAACAAATTAAATGACATGAAACAATTGGATTAAAATCAAAGGGTCAATAGATAATAGTGTTCGATTTCAAAATAAAAAAAGAAATAAGAAATAGAAAATTTTAAAAATGAAATGTGTGCGCACAAAGGAGCCAAGCCAATACTCATTCATTCACAAAGAAATGGCTCCTTAATTCGGTCAAATTTGTTGATAATATTCATGACTTCTCAATCAATCTAAAGAGACAACTTTTCTTTAACACGTATATTTAAATTTCATTTAAACCAATCATCTGCTCACATATTATAAATAAACATTCAATATTAATTTAGCTAAAAAACATTTTTTATTTTTTATTTGAATAATATTACTAATAAATTGATATATGAAGATATATACCAGACGGAACACAAATCAATACTATCTTATTATTCTGATATGATCGACCTTGTTTTAAACTTGATTCATAAAGATTAGATTTTCCCTTCCAACTTGCATCAAATCCAATACTGAAATTAACTTATCGTTCATTATAGTTATCACTATCGTCTTTCTTTCGGAGGACACAAACTCATGAATGATCAATGAATGTCAAATTTCGAAATATTATATTGGTTTGTGTAAGAGAGAAAATAAATTGAAGATATTTAGAAGACGTCCTTATTAGTTGAGAAATCAAAATTGTTCCCACCGCTCTTTTTTATAAGTAACTTTCTCTCTCTTGAGATTGATCCTTTTTATGAGTAACTTTCTCCTTGTGTCTCAAAATTTAAACTATAGTTTTCTTTTCTATCCCTAATTCTCTTTCATTTACTCATTTATTACATATTTTCTCTCATATTTTATATTTATACTCTCTCATATTTATTACTCCTATATCCTATGTTCTTTTCATAAATAGGGACATATTTGGAAGAAACATAACATTTTTGACACATTTATTTTTTTTAACTAATCTTAACTGTCAGTTCATTTTGTACAATAAGGATAAAAGTTGCTTATAAAAATAACCGAAAAGAATATCTTTTAATGTACCAAAATTCAACCTAAATAGTTATATGGCGCCGTACGATTTCTTCCAAGCATTCACACTTCATTATCTTATCTCCAAATTTATTGAAACAGTTGGCCAGTGACAGATACAAGTCTAGGATCTACACATGTGGTCTTCAAACTTTGATGCATGGAAAATCCAATAGAGAGAACACCAGTTTGTGAACACCATTATGAATCACTCACTCAATAATTTGATATTACCTCCGGTCCTAAATATAGGATATAGTTTGTAGTGCAAATTGCACTACAAACTATATCCTATATTTAGGACTGGAGGGAGTATTAAATAACCCTTTTCTTTGTCACACACTTTGTTTGCTTCTTACCCAAAAAGTTCAATCCATCTAGTTCTTCTTTCTAAACAACATGCATGCCTGTTGTTCGTATTAATTAATAGTTATTATAGTTTGTTCATTTTTAATTTGATGTGTACATCTCTACATATATAGTTTTGTAATCTCTCTATCAGATCACTCTATAATCTATATACATACATTGTGGGGTCCATAATGTGGAAAGTGTTAGAAACATAGTTAATGATCTTGTCTCCTAGTCTTTAGGCCTCTCTTGACTTTGATATCTTTGTGCGTGGTGTTTGGGTTCATAGTGGACCTCCTCAAGACTAGAGTTCATCTTTATAAATGTTTGCCATTTTTATTACGATCTTTCCTTTTTATTTTTATGTGACTAAACTTATGTCATCTCCTACTAATTAATAGTATGATCGATAAGAAGGGATCACTTCATGGATTATATTCATACTTTTTAAGTTTGAAAACTAAATTTTATATGCAGTTTTTTTTTTAAAAAAAATCTTGAACATACATAATTTCTATCGGTGTTTAGGATTTTGATTTTTGAGTCCTTATACAACAAAGATTACCTCTAAAGATAAAGATTATACCCCTTCTAACTAAATCGTTACTTATATAAGAATTGAGATTCGAACTCCCAACCACTTGTTTAAATGATGAGAGTTCCTACCACTCATATCAACTTGAATTGACTAATTTTTTAAGCTAAGCTTACAATCATTTTCTTTCAAAAATAATATACTAAAATATTTATTTGATTATCTAAGTTTCACGTTAGTCTTTTAAATTTATAAAGTTTATTTTCAATCATTAAGAGAGTCTAAATCCATCTATGCACTCAAATCGGCAGTGATGAAAGTTTTGAATATTTTTTTTTCCCGATGAAAGGCCTGAAATTACTGTATTTCATTGATTAACAATATAAGATTTATTATTTATATATTTTAATAGATTTATCCGGGAGTTAATGGAAGTTTAATAAACTTTGTAAACCAGAAGATTTGATTGTACGAATCTTAATTCTTTTATTGGATGTTGCCCCCACGTGTCTGAAATAGTATTGAGCAAATAAATCAATCCGAGCGTCATTTTCCCATGTTTCAGATTGCAAAAGTTGATTTGATTCTTGGCCTCGCCAATTAAAATAAAACGAATAATTGATTAGCCAAATAATTTTTAGCAAAAAAGATAGAAAAATACCACTTGAATTTCAAAATCCTAAATTAGTTTTTTGATAAAGATTTGAGTTGTCAATCCTATTACCATTCTTATCAATCTCATTACCATTTTTGTCAGTGGGATTTTAAAGTTCAAATGGTATTTTTCTGTCTTTTTTCCTAATTTATATGCGCATATTGTTGGAATAAAATGTTCCCAGGTGCAAATATTTAAAATATGGGACCATAGTTCACATATGTAAATATTTAAGAATATGGGACCATTATTCAATTAGACCTCAGTAACATGGTCCTTGGAGTTAAAATTTTTAAGGTTTTAATTTGGAGTGTATTTACTATTTATCATGGAATTAATAGGTCGAGATAAGAGGGGTATTTTAAATTTGTTGAGGGACAAAAATTAATATCACAAATTAAATCTACAATTTATAAATAGGGGTCACAGTTCTCAGATTAAAATGGCAAAAAACTGGATCTTGATACAAAAATCGATAAGAAAATTTCTTACATTTATAATTAATTTGAAAAATTGTCATACCAGCCTATCAATCAATCCATAGAATCTTGTTGTGTTTCTGATGACTACGATTTTAGTTACGCTTTTCGCATTCTGTCTCTTTTATTTCTCTGAATTGTTATGTGAGTCTATTTAATATCACGAATTTGGTTACAATTGATCCCTTGGTTTGAATATAAATATAATTACCCGGTAAAATATTGTGTGCGTTAATGTTTCTTTGGAAAAATCCCTATAAAATACTTTAGAAATAGGGAAATCCTAAATCAGTACGCTGAAATTGCAAAATTTCATGTCAGTGTTGTGTCAATACAGGGGAAGAATCTGGGATTTTAAAATTTCGGCGAAAAGACGAATGTGTCCTTCAGCTGTCCTTCTCTCTCAGCTCGAAACAACAACACTTCCCTCTTTATTAACAACACCTCATTTTACATTAACAAATCCGCTTTATTCTTTCACATCTTCATATCTTAAAATATGACGTTGTTAATGTAAAATACGGTGTTACTAATAAAGAAAGAGGTGTTGTTATTGGTCCTGAAACTTAAATTATGAAGTTGTGAAACAAGAAAGTAAAGTTGTTAATGTAGAATATGTGTTATGAATATAGAGACCGATGTTGTTATTGCAAACAAGAAAATCGAGTTATTAATGTACAATATAGTATTGTTAATAATGAGATCGGTATTATTGTGAAAGTTAAAAAACGGAGTTGTTAATGTAGAATTCAGTGTTTTTAATCAAGAGTGAGGTGTTGTTATTCCTAACTGAGAGGGGGGGACAGCTGAATGGCATATTCGTCTTTTCGCCAAGATTTCAAAATCTCATATTCCTCCTCCGTACTGACACAGCATGAATCTAGGATTTTGTAATTTCGGCTTACTAATTTAGGATTTCTCTATTTCTAAGGTAGTTTTTTGAGATTTTCCATGTTTCTTTTTTCCAAAGTATGGGTAAATTAAAAACCCTTTTTCTGCTGTTTTTTCTTCCTCAACTCTTTCTCATTCTTGGATAAAAAATTCAACCGTTAAAATTTAATATATTATAATACTATTATTATATGTGGGCAAAATAATAATAATATTATTATAATATTATATTAAAAACAAATAAACAAATTTAAACTATTAAAATTTAATCTAAAAATTTTATATTCGTAGACCATCTAAAAATAGAAAAAATTAATATATATTAGGCTACACAAAACATTTAATTTTTCTTTCTAAACCTTAAATGACATCATTGTCAATTAAAAAAACAATAGCAACCCATTATATTTGTGCTCTAGTAATTATGTTTTGTTGGATTATATGTAGGTTAGACCTAAATATCATGTGGATTAATGTCTTTTATATTTAAATATTACTCTTGTCAAACTTATATATCTATATTTTATATTTGTAATTAAATCTATTATTTTAATTACAACCGGCCTGACGTAGATTGGCTCCAGTTTTTGTTTTTTTTTGGCTGAAAACTAGATTAGCTTCGTATAATGAGAATAATTACATCTAGATACCTACTAATCTATTTTTCAACAGCCTCCTCCTCTTATGCGCAAGGAGGTTAGTCAATGAGACAAAAATGATCACATATCCTACAAGAGTATTTGGCTAATTTATCTGCCAAAGTCATGGTTTTCCTATTGTCGTGGGTTACCATGACTTGCTAATCTCTATTCAAAATATGCCTAACTTCATCAATGACATTCTGAAAAGGGTGGTCTTTATCACAACCTCTAAAAACATAATTAATGGACTCTGGTTTCAACCATTGCTACCTTGATTCAATAGCTAGTTAAAAGCTCTGATGATGGGATTGTTTAAGATCTACTTGTTGCCTCCGAACTCTCAAGTACAAAGATTATTATTCGGTTCTGATATGATATGATTTTTTTTTTAATTTAATTAAGGTATAATCTCTTTTAAGCTGGGAGTATAAAGGGTTTTTGCTTCATCAGTAAGTGCGCTTCTCTAAAATTGAATTGTGCTCTCCTCCTTATAGAATAAGGCCATTAACCATTTCAATCAACAATTTGTTAGTTGATTTGATTTGATTGTGCTCGTTTGGAATAGCTTATTTTTGGACAATAAGTATTTATAAATCGTGATTTACGGTATATGAGGTAAGTATGTGAAAGGAGTTTTATCTCGGCTTGCGTAATAAGGATTTATTTTTAAGAAAATGCTGAACCAAACAAGCTATAAATACATGATGGTAGAGTTTTACCACCTTTGTAATTCTACCTGGCTCGATCAGATTAGTCTAAACTCCCATTAAATCCTCTGAATTAAAAGAAGGGAGGCCAGAATACCATGTGCTGAAAAAAAAAAATGAATGTATACATACTTTATTTGCTGCGCGCTGCTTCTCTCCCTTACGTTCCTATCCTTTTCCTCTCCCTTATTCCAAAACTACACTATTTTAGGCGTTAAAAAGGAAGGCTGGCCTATTTTTGTTTTTTAAATAACAATCAACACTGTGAAGTATTTTTTTTAATGACATTCAGTATTCTAAAATAATTTTTAATGCACTGATTACTCTCAAATAATTTTTTAATAATAATTACTGTCTAGCAAACTGCACTCTAAATATTGTTTTAGTAACACCAAGTATCTACTGTCTAACAAACTACATTTTAAAGTATTTTTAGTAACATCTAGTATTATAAATTAATTTTGAGCTCACCCAACACCTTAAATAATTTTTTCATTAACACCTAATATCCTAAAATAAATTTTTTTTTTTTTTGCATCTAATCTCCTGAAATATTTTATCAACACTCTATATCTTAAGTTTAGACTGTTTGTTACAATTAGAAAAATATTTTACAGTACTGGATACACAAAAAATTATTTTAACACACTTGATGATATTGAAAAAATATTTTAAGGTGTTGAATGATTCATTCTGAATCTTAATTTTGAAAAAAAAAACAAAAAACCAACCCTCCCTCTTTAACACTTAAAACAGCGTAGTTATGGGGGCAAGGAAGAGGAAAAGGACGGGACGGAAGGGAGAGAAGCCGCGTTCTTATTTGCTAGCATGCTGGGTTGGTGCTTTCCCTGTAAATTCACCCCCATTAATTAATCATTAAATTATAGTGGAACACACAACTTGTAGTCTTGCACGTCTCTTTCGGCAAAAAAAAAAAAAAAAAAAAGACAGAAAGCGTTGACCCAAAGTCAATGAAAAGGCAGTTGATTCTGGGTATGTTCTTTGGAATTTACTACGAAAGTTACACTCTTTTTCTCCCCATTTTCCTTCCTTCTCCAATCATTAGATGCAATACTTTATATTATCACTTCATTGTTATTTTACCATTTATTTTCATGCTATGTGCAGTCCTATGCTCCTATATCAAACTGTTTGTGTAATGCGTCACTTGGAGTTATTTTGAAATAATTATCTAATTTCTAATATTATTGTATTGAATTCGAATGTGTAATATTTAATTAAAAATCAATAATTAAATGAGTAATATTTGTATTTCAAAATTAACAATTAATAAAATGAAACTGCAAGTGAAAAAATTATAGAAAATTAATCTGAACTTGTATTCCTGGATTTTGAAAAACATGTTGAGAGAGAGATCCCACCCACATGGGTGCGTTGGTAAGTATGAAAAGGAAGCTACTTGGGCCCTTCTCTTTCACGTCATACTTCATTTCTTTGTTTCAGTCAATTCTTGTGGCGGTCCCTATCCTTTGTTGTCCCATGCATATCTCATACATCACTCAGACACTCACCACTCGCCTTTAATTCCTAAATACCTTAATTATTTGATGATATTTTATTCATTTTTGTCCTTTTGATATGTCAAAGTTCAAGTGGGTTGGATCTCCAGGGCTTGTTAGGGTCAATATATACTTCTATATAGGAAAAACCCTCATAGAGATACTTATAAATCATACACAAATAAGGCTCTATATGTAGGGTTGTTTGGTATCGGGAAATGTCATTCCTGATCCCGATTCCGAGAAAGGTTCGGGAATGATTTTCATTCCTGATTCCGATCCCGAAAATCGGGAAATTTCGGGATTGGGATCGGGAATTTCCCGATCCTGAATTTGTTTTTTTTTAAAAAAAAAATCTTTATATTGATTTTTTTTGTTGTGTTTCCTTTAGTCTAATATAAATATATAATTTTTCTAATATCATACTGTACTAAATAAGTCTAATATAAATATATAATTAGTCCAATATATGCTTAAAGTTGTTGATTCAGCTATAAAAAGAACAAAGACAATAACAAAAAATTAGAATTATTTTATAATTAATAAATTAAATTAACTAACTAAACTAAAAGAATAGATATTACCTTAAGGGTATTAGGGATTTTCACATTTTATTTTACATTTGGTCTTATTTTCTTAAATATTTTTAAAAAATATACATGTGTATATATATTTTTTCGGGATCAGGAAAAAGTCAGGATTGGGAAGTCTCATTCCCGATCCCGAAATCACATTCCCGATCCTGAAATTAAATCCCGTCCCAATTTACTTGAGATCGGGACGGGAAATTATTGAACACCCCTATCTATATGTTTGGATAGAGAAAAAACTAGGAGGAAAAAATCCTAAATATAAAAATTTTTTATCGTTTTTGAAAGTTTTTCTTCCTTATATTCCCTTATTTTTCTCTACAACCAAATATAACATTAGATTTGAAACAAAATTTGAACTAAGGACCTTCCGAATAATCAGAGTAGCTTCTTATCAAATGTACCAACTTTTACTGACTTTTTCATTCACAACATTATTACTTAAAAGAAAGTTTTAGTTTTTGAGTCTAGAAAACTGTCCAGAAAGGACGAAAGCTTTCCCAAAGAGACACACTGTTAGCGCTAGGACTTGGAGAGCGTTTAGCCTTTTGAAAAAGTCGTGTCAATTTTGGACACCCAACGCTGATATTTGAAAAAGTAAAGTTTTTCAAAAAAGCCAAAGTTATTTGCTTAAATTTTGACAAAAGTGGACATTATATATTATCTATAACTTTTAATTTTGTAACGCATTTTTTTAGTCTTTTAATACCAATATTGTAACGCATTGGAGGATGCTTTGTCAACATGTAAAATTTAAATTTTGACATTTTTTGTTAATAAACCTTATTAGGGTTAGAGGAGTGAAAAAAATATGTTTTATACAATTAAGACACCAAAATGAAATATTGTGTATGTGAAGTTAATATATCAAAGATGCTCTTTTGCTTATTTTTATATTTTTTATTTAATTGTCTTGGAAAGAAATTGAAATAGACGTTCTTAAATTTTATTAAAGTTATTAAAACCTTGTTTAAATAATTTTAAAATATGTAGAAATTTTTTCCTTCATTTTGTTAAAAAATAAAATAGTTGCTAGAAACACTGACCATATAAAAGCTTTGAAAAATAATTCATATCCATAATATGTATAAGGGAAAAAGATAAATAAATACAATTTGAACTTCAAAATCTTCAAAATCTCAAGTAAGTGATTTCCTAAAAATTTAAATTGTCAATTATTATACTCCTTTTGTCAATCTCATTACTCTTATTATCAAGAAAATCAATTTAGGATTTTGAAATTTAAGTGATATTTATTTATACTTTTGCCTATGTATAATTAGCTCATCACTCTTCAAGTCATTGATAAATCCTTAGAATATCCTCTTTTTGTCATGGCTTTCTCTTTTAACCTCAACAATTACTCTCCTAATTTTGAAAGATTAATATTTGATTGCAATTTTCACTTGAAGAGAGAGATAATACGAGACTGGAGTACAAGAAAATCTAGAACATACTAAGTTACTTTCATCTTCTCATTACAACACAACATTATTGTACATCAACCTTGATTTACTCAAACACACTCAGAAATAAACATGTAGGCCAAAATTAAAAAATCCCTACAAGCAAAAATCTGGGTGGCCTAATGCTACAACTACAACAAAACATAAACATTACAACACAACAAATTATGCAATGTTTTGATGTAATTTCAAGTGTTTGTGCAGAGGATATATATATATATATATATATATCTCCATGCTATAACATATAGCTAGCGAGCGTCGAGACTTGATGAAATCTTATTCTCATTTTACAGTAGTCACCATCTCAGAACAGAATGCTGCTTTCATCTTTCTGATAAAATCGTCACATTTCTTGTTTAAATCCTCTGCCTCTTCCTCCTCTGTCATCCAAACCCCATTGTTACTTTCTTGATCTTCTTCTTCTTCCTGAGACTTATCTGTCACTCTAATTCTCTTTTCTTCTTCTTCCTCCTCTTGCTCCTTCTCTGTGTCAACGATTACTTCGTCTGTGAATGCCACTATCATTCTCTTCTCTTCTTCCTCTTCTTGTTGCTCTGCCCTGTCATGTTCCTGGGAATTATGAACTGGAGCTGCAACATCCAAATCGTTGAACTGATGAGAAGAGGAATGATCAGAAGGGCGAGAAGAGTTCTTGGCTATGAAAACCATGAGGCCATTGCAGAAGAGGAAGACGTAGGACTTGTTGATTGAGAATTGGTTGAGAGATTGGAACAGAAAGGGAAGGAATGAGAAAAGGAGAGACAAGACAGAAACTGATAGCAGAATTTTGATGACTCTGACACACACCTTGAAAAGCTCCATATATGTACATATATATTAGCCTAATGAAGATGAAGAGGGGAGTTGCAGAGCTCAAAAGGTGTGTGTGGGAGAAAAAGCTTTGCCAGTCTCCTTTATATAGACACAGGGCGTGTTCCCATTGCCTTTGGATTCTAGAAACACAGGCCGCCCACAATTTACAAAACTATTCTTGCTCTAAATCATTATTAAAAAGTTACTTATAAGCAATTGAATCAATAAAACAAACATGCCCATAGACCATTTCTATATTTTATATTTTTAAATTTTATATTTTTTTTTAAAAAAAACTTATTTCAATAGATATAGAATCTAAAATAAAAATAATCCTTTAATTATAATTTTTTTTCAAAAAATATTTCTTATTTACAAAAATTATTATTATAAAAAATCAAATCTGAACCGTTCAGATATGCTTAGTCCTCCTTACTAAACATGGTCTAGATATACTTAATCCTCCCTACTAAGCAAAGCACTTAACGGAAAAATCGGTTCCATATTCTTTGAGTTTTGAGACATTCCCAAACTCTATAAGCCCTAGACCTGATTTACCTGAACTCATGACTATCAAAAAATCCAAAACCTAAGCTCCTTAATAGTAAATTAGTTAGTTTTTATTTTTTTTGCCAACGTAAATTAGTTAGTTACTTGTTAGTAAATATTCCATTCATGAAATGTTATCTTTTCACTTTTATTTTTTACCCCAAAAAAATCAATTATTTTTTAAGAAAAAAGACAGAAAAAGAATTTCTAAATTACAAAATCCCAAATCAGGTTTGTTGTCAATAATTGATAAGGGAATGATAAAATTTGATAAGCAATTCACAATTAATTTGTTGAGAAATACCTTATTTGAAATTTTGCAAATTCAAAGTTCTTTTTTTGTCTTTTTTTCTTCTTTTTTTTTTATCTATTTTATTTTATTTTATCTCTAAATATAAAAATAATATTGTCTTATAGAATATTTTATTATCATATATAATGAATATTACATGATGTAAAATTCTGATAGTAATTTTCTTATCTGCTAAGAATATATAGACGAAAAAAAGGAGTACATGCATTTAATAACAATAAAGATACACTATAGAGAAAGACTTAGTCCAAGTCAACTAGCTATTCACATTCTTGAACGCGCTTAAGGGACGCAAACCGTGTAAGGTTCAACTATTTTTAATAGTTTTTACGATTAACGAGGTAAATGTGTGAAAGAAGTTTTATTTTAGATTGTGTAAATCATGGTTTGGGATGTTGTCAAACACATAAAAGCCAAGATAAAATATACTCCATCCTATATGTTGAATTTTTTTAGAGATATTAAAAAAATTAATTATTATTTTAAAATATTTATATTTATTTTTTTTATTTAAATTATAAACTGATACATAATATATAATATAATTAAATAACTTATTTAACTTCATTAATCTCTAAAAAAAAATTAATTTTATCTTATATTTAGAATAAAAGAAATATAATTTTTTATTCCTTTACTATACAATCGTCACTACGTGCAAGATCTAAAATTTCAAAACTAATTTCATAAATCACCGATATGATCAACATTAATATAATATAGGGAAAATTACATTCAGATCCCGGATAAGAAAAAATATTATAAAATGGTCCTTTAAAATCTTAAAATTACATTTAAGTCCTGTGAAACTTTTTTGTATTAAATTCTAATTCTGCTGATAAGTCCATGGGCGTGTCATTGATAAGTCTAGGGACGTCTATTGACAAGTCCATGAGCGTCTATTAGTAAGTCCATAATTGAAATTTATTATAAAAAAGTCATGGGACTTTTTGGTAATTTGATATTTTAAGGGACTGTTCATTTTTTCCTCATATTTGGGACGTGAATGTAATTTGTCCTATAATATAATGTTTAAAAAGTAATATAGAATTATAGATGGATATTCTGTTTAGCTGAGAATATAGATTGATTGATGCTCTTTTATTTTTCTGGCCAGAGATGCTCTTATGTCACTATTCGGTCCTCTATAAATTTTTTTGGCTTTATTGAATTTTTTTCAATATTTCAGTGATTTATTACATTTTGTGCATTGATGTAAATGATAAATTAATTATATATCAAACTAATATTATTACAATTTATCTATATTATTAATTAAATGAACTGAAAAGTTGAAAAAAGATCTAATTTACAAAATTAATTTTTTAAGTTAAACGAAATATTTTGGCCAAAGTTAACTTGACATGTGAACCAAATCCATTCATTTAGTAAATAGAGCGTAATTTTTTTGACTCCAAAATTAATATTATCTTAAATAATTAATGAACATATAATTGGATTCGCTTGTTAGCTCTCCTGCCATCTATTATATCTATAGAAAGCTTGTAGTAACCATGCATACTTACGGTGTTAACTTTTTAACCTTGAAAGTGAAATATTTTTTTTGATAATATTGAATGTTAATTGTGAATTGTTTGGAATATGAAAAGGCATTTGAATAATATCTATTAAATGCCAATATGAAGAAAGTACTTTTACTATTCAATTGTAAACCTTTCATATATGCCTGCCAAAAAGAGCAAGTTGAATGTTAATTATCAATTGTCAAAAAATTAAAAGCCACTTAAAAGCTTGTAGTGCTATATTTCCCAAAAAAAAAAAAAAAACTTGCAATATTAGTGAAAAAGGCACCTCACAAAACTAACAAAAGTGTGTATAAGGTGTGATCTTTTTCGAATAACAAAAAGGAGATGGGTCATTCAAGTTTTCGGATATCTTTTGATAGCAAGGCTAAGGGATTGAACATAAAATATTATTTTTGATAATATTGAAAAAAAATATTATTTTGATAACATTGAAAATAAAATATTTAAATTTTGGGAGTGACCTGAAATTGGTTTTAATATTCTAACAAATTAAAAGTATCAACTTTTTTACAAAATTGTGAGAAAGATAGTTTGGGAGAAAAAAATTACTTGAATATTAATTATGAATCGTTTGAAAAATAAAGAGACACTTGAATATTATCTATGAAATAGTAAATATCAATATGAACAAGCGCATTTATTACTCAACTGTACATCTTTTATATGCCTGCCAAAAAAATCCAGTTAAATGTTAATTATAAATCGGTCAAAAAGTAAAAAGCCACTTAATTTTTAATTATGTTGGCAACATTTGATTTTCCTTTTCAAGTTAACTATATATTTATGTTGTATATTGTTCATCTTTAATCGTGTGTTAGAGTTATATTAGAACTTATTGTTGAAATTTTAACATTAATATTTCAAAAAGAAAGAGTCACATATCACATAAGATCAAGGATATTTTAGTATATACTACTCCCTCTAGTCCTTTTTGTAAGAAACTTTTTTCTCGATTGCACAAAAAAAACTAGAGGTTAAGATTAATTAAAAATAACAAATGTGTTAAAAATGTCATATCTTTTCCAAATATGCCCATGTTTATAAAAAGAGCATATAAGAGAGAATGAGTAACAAATAATTGAATGAAGAGACAATCGGTAGTTCATTAGCATAAAGATATGTATTTAATAGGGGTATAAAAAGAAAAAGTGGTTTAAACTTCGAGACATAAGAAACAAGTTGCTTGTATTGAGAACCAGCATCAAGAGAGATAAAGTTGCTTATAATTAGAACCAGAGGGAGTAAGATGTAAAATTGAGCTAATAAAAGGGCGGAAAAGAAAAATGTTTAGAACTAACCATTGGAGTATTTATGCATTTTAATTACTTAGTTTTTTTTTTCTTCATTAACCATATTTAATTGCCATAAATCACTATAATTGTGAACGTTTAGAAATTGTCATATTTAATAATCATCAAGCCACATTTAATTAACATTATGGCTCATCAATGGTCATGTTAAGTTGCCCATTTATAAAAGGCAATACATGGTGTGTAGTTAGTGCACACTGAGCTCTATTCGCATACCTCCCTCTCCTTTATCTCTCCTCTTGAATTATACTACTTTTAGGTCCCGTTTGCTACATGGAAAATGAGGAGATAAGGAAAAGGAAAATCAGCATTTTCTATCATGGTGGGTACATTTGGTTGCCAAATTGCCCTGCAACCTATTTTCTAGCGGCAACTTATTTTCCTTATACATAGAAAAATGGGATATGGAAAATTTGAAAGACAATTTTACCCTTCAAGTATATCTCAATAGCTTGAGAGACTTTGGACTCAATTGATGACAAGGCTACCGACAAAGAATGAAGAGGTTGGGAGGCATGTAATTACGAGCTAATCGGGATTGGGGTCACAATTAGAGATGATAGAGGAGTATGAGCTGCCATGGCTGGCGGAGTAGTAATGAGTAGGTATTGGTTGGGCGTCGGGGAAGATGGTGATGAAAAGTGGTTGGGTATTGAAGATCCACGCAAATAAGCTAGAAAGGTTTGGAAGAATTGAAAGAGAAGTGAGAGAAATTCAGGAAGTTTCTACTAATAAGTCATCATGCTAACAACTTTTGATTTTCCTTTTCAAGATAATTGCATTTTATGTTGGGGTGTTTCTTCCTTTTTATTCAGGTGTTTAAAGTTCTACCAGAACTTATTGTTGGAATTTTAATGTCAATATTTCAAAAACAATTTTCTATAGGGCTATTAATGGGTGGGGAGATATTGATCTACTTTTAATATATTATGGGTAAAATTGCATCACAAAATATTTCAAGATGTTAGATGCCTCTAAAAGTATTTCACGAAATTGCATGCATCTTAACCTAATATTAAATTATTTGGAATTGGAAATGTCATCAATTAAAATACTATTTTGAAAACAATCTCCTTATGGTGTTACAAAAACATATCAGATTTAATTTTTTGGAGCACATATAATTTTTTTAATTAGTAATTAACTAAAGCATATGAGAATATAATCACATTTTGAGCTACGAATAATTATAAATTATCAATTAATAGGAAAACTAAAACAATCTCATAGTTAGTTCAATTCCCAAATTGTCATTCCCTTTGGTGGTTGTTGTATTTCCTTTTGGTGTTGTAAAAAATATTCACTATAAATAAATTGACTTTTAATCGTTGTTATATTATTGAAACTATCTCTAAAGCTTTCAGCGACGATATTGATTGTTTTTATTTTAAGTCACTTTTAGTAGTGGTGTTGAAAACTATCACCAGAGAAAAGTTTCAATAGCTGTCACTTGTGTACAATTAAATGGATTTTTTTTGGAGGGGGAGAAATGAAAATCCCTTAAAATAAAATGGTGAAATACACACACACACCTACATACTTCAAATATGAAACATCAATCACCCATATATAATTATTCGGAAAACACAAAACAGCATAAGCTTCTTCCCATTAATAAAAAAACAACTACTTGGTTTATGCTTAATAACTTGCACCACTTAAAAAAATTAAACTAACAGAACAAACTATTTACAAGTGTAACCAATCAAAAATTTTAAAGTAATTGAGATAGTTCTTCATAATCTATTTTAAAATTCACATCATATAATACACAACCCGTGGATCGCACGGGGAGAAGCCTCTAGTCTTTTAATATAGTGCGTTCCTTTTGACCCCAAAAAAAAAAAAATATATATATATATATATATATATATAGAAATGTGACTCTGTTCAGTGTTCACACTGATGGGGGTTTTATTTTAATATCAGCGTTACGGTCAAAGAATAACATTTTAAATTTTACTAACTTACAAAGTCCCTTATCGTATCAGATAAAAAAAAAGCGCTCTTAAAGTAAGATATATACCTTTAGTTCTTAATATAATAGTTAATTGACTTTTTTACATTGATAAAAAAAAATTAATTTTTTTACGAGAAATTAAGAAAGCTAAATAAGTTATATTAAAGTATTTATATTTATTGTTTTTCTACAAACTAATTTACTTGATTGGTAAACTGATATATAATCTAATAAATCACAACATATACTATAATTAAATAATTTATTTAATTTTATTAATTTATCAAGAAAAAAGGGTCAACCGCCTCTTATATTAAGTCCAGGAGGATTGCACAACATATTCTGCACAAAGGCGAACGGATCCTTTACCCATCTCCAAATCTTTATGCTTGTTTTTTTTTTTGAATTTATTTAGTTTCAACTTTTTAAATCAAGTATAAATATTCTATAAATTATTAATTAGAAACAAACTTTGTGCATTTACATGCACTTTACAATTAGCAACAGCCTTTTAAATTTATGAATGGTACAGGCCTTTGTGCATTTATATGCACTTTACTATTACTTATAATTTTGGGAAAATCCTAGATAAAATACCTTTTGAATTAACAAAATCCTTAAAAGTCTATTAACACTTTAAAAAGACTTAAAGGTACCAAGGACCAAATTGGGTTTTTCAAGTTTTGACACATTTACCATTTTACCCCTCAAATTTCTTTTTTTAAAATAACAGTGGTGCCCCCGCTGGAGTACCACCGCCGGCCGACCAGGACCCCCGACGGCTGGAGCTCCGGCCGGCGGAAGCTTTTTTGGTGGGGAGGGGTTTTTTTTTTTTTTTGAAAAAAAGTTTCATTGAAATCGCAAGGGGTGGGATCAAACCCATCCCACCCCTTTACAAGGCAAGCATGGTGGCCACTGGGCCACCAAAGCCTCTTTATTATATATATGCATTATTAAATATGTATAATATAATTAAACGTGTAGTAGCTTTGACAAAGTCAGTAATGACGTTGACAAATTCAATAATGAAAATAACAAGATTCGTAATGGTATTGACAAAACCGTTTGCTGTTGCATGTTTTCATCAGCATTTTTGCACAAAACGTTTTTGTCAAAACCATTACCATTCTTGTCAAAATCATTACTAAACTTATCAATCTCATTACTAAATTTGTTAAAATCCTTTTATTTATATTATGAATATTTTCATAATAGAATTGTCAAAACTATTACAATTCTTGTCAATCTCATTACTAAACTTGTCAATCTCATTACTGAATTTGTTAAAATCCTTTTATTTATATTATGAATATTTTCATAATGGAATTGTCAAAACGATTACAATTTTTGTCAATCTCATTACTAAACTTGTCAATCTCATTACTGAATTTGTTAAAATCATTTTATTTATATTATGAATGTTTTCATAATGGAATCTCATAATGAGATTGTCAAAACTATTACAATTCTTGTAAATTTCATTACTAAACTTGTTAATATAAATAAAAGGATTTTAACAAATTCAGTAATGAGATTGACAAGTTTAGTAATGATATTGGCAAGAATTGTAATGATTTTAACAATCTCATTATGAGATTCCATTATGAAAACATTCATAATATAAATAAAATGATTTTAACAAATTCAGTAATGAGATTGACAAGTTTAGTAATGAGATTGACAAGTTAAGTAATGAGATTGACAAGAATTGTAATAGTTTTGACAATTCCATTATGAAAATATTCATAATATAAATAAAAGGATTTTAACAAATTTAGTAATGAGATTGATAAGTTTAGTAATGATTTTGACAAGAATGGTAATGGTTTTGACAAAAACGTTTTGTGCAAAAATGCTGATGAAAACATGCAACAGCAAACGGTTTTGTCAATACCATTACGAATCTTGTTATTTCCACTATTGAATTTGTGAACGCCATTACTGACTTTGTCAAAGCTACTACACATTTAATTATATTATACATATTTAATAATGCATATATATAACAAAGAAGCTTTGGTGGCCCAGTGGCCACCATGCTTGCCTTGTAAAGGGGTGGGATGGGTTCGATCCCACCCCTTACCATTTCAATGAAACTTTTTTTCAAAAAAAAAAACCCCCCACCAAAAAAGCTTCCACCGGCCACCGGAGCTCCGGCCGTCGGGAGTCTTGGTCGGCCGGCCCCCTGGGCGGCGGCCGGCCGGCCGGCGGTGGTGCTCCGGCGGGGGCACCACTGTTATTTTAAAAAAAGAAATTTGAGGGGTAAAATGGTAAATGTGTCAAAACTTGAAAAACCCAATTTGATTTTTGGTATCTTTAAGTCTTTTTAAAGTGTTAATAGACTTTTAGGGGTTTTGTTAATTCAAAAGGTATTTATCTGGGATTTTCCCTATAATTTTGTTGAGTTTTCGCAATTATTACATTAATCTTTGTATAATATGTTAATTATAGTTTCTTTGAATACTGCCTAGTTGTCACAAAATACAAAATATAAAAAGGTTTTTAAAACAAAAAAACTTAGCATCAACTTAAAAAAAAATATTTGCTAAGCATATGTAACTTTCTATTGGATAATTTTGTTCAAGGTAACCTATGTGTATATTGATATTTAGTGAGAACCATGTCATTAGCTACTAATTCTGTTTCTCTTACAGATTAACAAGTTATAAGTATATATAGATGAAATTGAGAAGTTGATTTTGATCCTAAATGTAAGATCTATTTTTCATATTTATCAATATTTTCTTAATTTACCTCTATTGATCCTCCATCAACTAATAATCAAGCAAGAGAGAGATGGAGAGAATTAAAAAAGATTATCAGAGTATTTTAGAAAAATCATGTTATGTTAATTAATTTAATTAGTTTCTTTAATCTAATCAACTTTGATAAATATATTTTATATTAAGAATGGAGCTGGGGTATAATTTTAATGTACACATTTTATTTCAATTATTTTAAGTTGTTCTTATGTGTTTTTAATTTTAATGTTAGATTAATTCTAGCCTTTGCAAGACAAAACTACTATTTCCCATATATCAATTTTCCACCATTAATCCAAATCAGCACTCGTTAGTTTGTGCCTTTTTTTTCCGAGAAATTACTTGGATCCCAAGCAAAAATGTCTTTAATAATACATATAACAAATAAATTATATAACAAAGGATGGTTAAATAAGTTGGACATCTCTTAGGGCCCGTTTGGTATATTGGAATTGATTTTGATGGATATGGATATGGAAATGAAAATGGATTTTAAAAGTGTGTTTGGTATGTACATGGAATTCATATATTATTTTTATTTAATATTTATATTTAAAACGTGATATTACTAATATGCCCTCATCCAAAAAAAACCTAACCAGCGCCTCAAACATCCAAACCACTGTTCACTGTCATCACCCACCGTCTAAAATTACAGCCGGCAAATCATTCAAACCCAAAGATTTCATAAACATACATGAGAGACTTGAATTAAAGAGAGTGCTTTGCCCGAAATTGAAGGAGAATTGAAAAAGTAAAAGAAATTGAAGAAGATCAAGTGGTGGGCAAACATGAGGTACGCTGCAATTTCCATCATCAAAATTGAAGAAGCTAAATGAAGCCAAACTGGAGAAAGCGAGCTTCTAGCCACAGTCACAGTAGAGCTTCAGGCATGAATACTGAAAGGACGAGCCGTGAGATCCCTGAAAAAAAATTTCAGATCGTAAAAAAAGGGGCCATATTTGATGGGGTTAGTCGTGGGTTGCTCGAGGTCGCCATCGCAGTCATCGTTGAAAGAACAGAGGTGCCGGTGAGGGAGGAGAGGTCGCCGTTGTCATAGAAGGGAGGAGGGTAAGTGATGGAAATTTGGAGGTGGAATTGCAAATCTTGGCTTTTGGGATGGAATTCATTTTGGTGGAAATGACTTATTTGGCTTCCACATGGAATTGGAATTGGGAGGCAATTGTACCAAACAAACCCTCTCATGGAATTGAGATCCAATTCTATTTCCACCCTCTCTAATTCCAACATACCAAACGAGCCCTTAGTCAATGTCTCAAGTTTAACACTTATGGAGCAAAAACAAAATTTGTCGAGAGAACATTTTTATAATTGGGCCCTGCCTTCAAACTTTTCTTTAGTGCTTCCCGGATACAATGGAGAATTAAACTTTACAAATTGGTGAAAGTTGACTGCAATTAACCATATATTTGAGGGTTGATATGGGTTTCATTTTATTGACTCTCATTTCTCTCTAAACTCAGAAGTCAAATCGTCAGAGAAGTGTCGCTGGAGAAGACCCAGTTTACTAGCCAAACAAAGCCCATCACTCTCTGCCACTTGAAGCTTAAAACCGTCGCTGGTAGATACAGCCCCTAGGTCTCTTTGAGATTTGAGCAAGGGAGATCAATATCTCTTCTAAGTTTTTTGGATGTAAATTTCTGAGTGAATCAAAGGGACAGATTGAAGAGTTGCACAATCAGCGACCTTGAGTTTTCTTTTTAATTTATTCTTATGGAAAGTATGAAGTGGAAAAAAGGTGACGTAGATGCTATATAGGCATGCCACATCTGCAGAATTTGGTCAACAAGTGTTGACCATTTGGGTATGTTAACGAAAGGGCGAAATTGCCTCATTTTTTAAATTTTCAAGGCAAAATTGCCTCCTAGAAAACTTTTAGACACCTAATGCCTCTCAGTTGAAACTTCTGGGACATTTTTGCCCCTCAAAAATATGACGTGGAAAAAGGGTGAGGTGGATGTCACATAGGCATGCCACTTCTGTAGAATTTAGTCAACAAACATTGATCGTTTGGGTATGTTAACGTAAGGGCAAAATTGCCCCATTTTTAAAACTTTTGAAGCAAAAATGTCCCCTCGAAAACTTTCAGACACTTGCAGCTTTTAGGTGAAAACTTCCAAATCATTTTTGCCCCTTAACCCTTTTATAATTGGGCCTTGTCTTGGCTTGAATAATGATTAGTTGGTCGCAGCTTATATGCATGATGTAGCTTTTGTTGCCATGTGTAGAGACACAATTTCTCAAATAAATTTTTCGATATTTTTAATATAGAATATCACATAGAAATAAAATTGCCGATAATATCAAAATTTCTGATGTTCGAAGAATGTTCAGATCAATATATTATTTCACATTTGTTGTTTTGAAATATTAGGTGAGCAACTGTGAGGAGGGTTCTTCCTTGCTTCCAGGCATTTCATCGCAGTCTCTTCCAACATCAAAATATATCTAAATTAACCTAATTGATGTCACTCTCTCTCCAATTAATTTTTTTTTAAAAAAAAAGGGTCGGCTTCATTTATTTAATGATAATAAAGTATGATGACGTTGATAATACCATAATCAGCCATTTAAATTTTATTAA
The DNA here is from genome assembly GCA_963855925.1 of Inga laurina. Taxonomy (NCBI): domain Eukaryota; kingdom Viridiplantae; phylum Streptophyta; class Magnoliopsida; order Fabales; family Fabaceae; genus Inga; species Inga laurina. The sequence continues at coordinate 4,754,300 of OY979706.1, read as the reverse complement.
ATACAAATGCTCGCTAATGACGTTCTGGTCCTCCTATAGAATATATTAAGGTATTTTCCTGGCAACAAAAAAAAAAAAAAATATTAAGGTATTTTCCTATAAAATAATAACTTGTTGGGTCTTCAACTTGCACCATTTAAAAATTAGTAAACTTTCACGTCTGCCAGCTAATGATTGAAAATAATCATAGTTTACTGGCCAAACTATGATTGAATAGAACTTCTAAAGATCGTGAATGTTAAATTTTTTTATACATATTTGCCCATATATATATATAACTATATAATCGATTCTGTGGTAAATTTATTTTTTAAAATTTTTAAATGCCACGTGGATGTTCTCATGAGAAACCACGTGTTATGTCCTATGTCTGTAGGAATCCACTTCATCACTGAATGTTAAATTTTTTTATACATATTTCCCCATATATATATAACTATAGAATCGATTCTGTGGTAAATTTATTTTTTTAATTTTTAAATGCCACATGGATGTCATATCCGTAGGAGTCCACTTCATCATTGACGGCCTCATGCTCCTTGTGCCCTCGCTCGTGCATCTTTGCTAGTTAGTAGTTGCGTAGAAATGAACTTACATTATATATTTACATAATGTTATATGTATAATTAATTATTTTTAAATATATGTGTGTGTAATATTATTAACACTAATAATATATGCGTTAAATTAAATAATTCTGGAAAAAAAATAAATTAAATAAAAATTTGATATAATATTTATATATTTATGATTAATTAATTTCAAATTCAACATATTTTAAATCTTTAATAAATCTTCTTATAAGTATATTTTTAATAATTAATAATTTAATATTATAAATATTATTTTTAATATAAAATGATAAATATAATATTAATAAGGCTAAAATATATTTTTGGTCATTTATGTTTACACGATGTTTCATTTTAGTTCTTTAAGTTTATAAAGTGCACTTTTGATCCTTTAAACTTAACAACGTTAGTTTTGTATAATAGAAAATGCTAAGTTTATAAAGTACACTTTTGATCCTTTAAACTTAACAACGTTAGTTTTGTATAATAGAAAATGCTGACTTAACAATTTAGTTAAATGACTGTGAAATTAAATATTAACAAAGCATGCTTACATTTTAATATAAGATTTTTATATTTTAAATGGTGTAAATTTTAGAAAGGTATAAAATAAAAAATTTATAATCGTTCTACGGTTTTAGGTCTAACTCATCCCTAACTATTCATCTCTATAGTGGCAATCATATCTCTACTCTGTTCCCTGCGAGGAATAACAACACAAAAATAATCCAAACTGCTGCAATGAATATGACACTGCCAATCATATGAATATCCGCACCAGTGGTACTATTCGGACGCAAATCCTCTATACTGCTGCAATGTCTGAGCAAATGCATGATAATTGAGAGTATTGGAATCACACACACTCCTTTGTGCATACTTCATGGATTCTTCGAAATGAGCAACCATGATCTCATGATGATTATATTATCGGGGTTTTAAAACAGTAGAGTGATTATTGAGTTTTTTTATTTTAAATAGTTTTTAAATTTAAACAATTTAAAATATAAAAATATTATATTAAAATATTAAAATGTAAGTATGCTTTGTCAGCGTTTAATTGCACAGCCACTAATTAAATTATTGAGTCAATATTTTTTGTTACACAAAACTAACGGCGTCAAGTTTAAATGACTAAAAATGTACTTTACAAACTTAAAAGATTAAACTAAAATCTCATGTAAACTTAAAGGACTAAAAGTATATTTTATCCTATTAATAACTAATAATTTATTTTTAATATAATAAGGCAGTTGAGGTCAACTGCACCATTATTAATTGTTTATAAATAATACAACTTATAACATATTACTTCCTATAATCCTAAAGTTAAGAGGTTTGGTTCAATCATCAATGTAAAACCTCAACTTACCTTCTCTTCAAAATTAGTAATTTTTTAATTCAAAATAGGGATAATTTTGGTGCAAACAATTAAAAGGGGTATTTTAGCAGGCCAAAAAATGGGTATTTTAGATGGATGAAGACATATTCTTTTCCAAGTGGCTAACTTAATGAATTTTCTCAATCTTTATAAATTAGTTATCTAATTCCTACATTTAGAAATAAAAGGAGTACTTTGTATTGATCATTTTAAATTTTTCATTTTTTATTACAAATATATATAATAAATAACTATGTAATTTAATTTTAAGGGTTTATATTTTGGGTGCATCTATACTCATGATATTGATAAAATATTAACCTAATTACTGGCCAAAGTTGTTTGGCCGGTAAAAAGTTTGTCCATATGAAAATTTTTCAATGGGAACAATATGTAAGTGCTCTTTAAGTTATGAACGTGCCCTAAATTCAAAATTGAACCAGCCTAAACTTTTAAGCACAAATCAATGGTCAACCTAATTACAAAGACGTTGACCGTAGGGTTTATGGTCTGCTTATTTAATGGAAGGCTAGAACATGTAATCATATATTCACATATTATATTCAACATAAGGAAAAGTCATGTAATGTACTCTTTCAATCATTAACATAAAAGCCACTTAATTAATTTGAATAGATGAATGAAGTTAGATAAATTAGTTTACTGTAATACATGTGACATGATTTTCCTAAAATTACTCAGACATAATAATGCCTTGTAAAAATTTAAACTTGATTGCTACTATTATTAACGGAGTATCAATTAAAAAAAATTTAAGAGAAAATGATAAATATAAAAAATAAAGTAAATTTGAGTTTTACATTTGAGATTAAAGACAATCCTTCAAATTAGTGTCTATATTTAGGATTGAATGAATATAATTATAATGTGTCCATAATGGGTACCACTCTGATCCTATTACAAGTCAATTTTAAGAAAAAATTTTGATCTTTATTATAAATCCAGTTTCAGAGTAACAAATGCGTTTTTACTTTTTGCCCATATTAATTGTAAAGAATAAAAAGAATTTTTTCATGTTAACTTTTATAACTAATCACATAGATAAGGGTAAAATTGACAATTTAGTCCATAATTAATGAGTTAACTAGCTTCCCTTGCTATGTGAGAGTTAATTAATTTAGACTTATAAATAGGACAAAGAGTGGTAACATGGTGATGGTTTTCTTTTGTGTTTTTTCTGTTCCATATATTTTCGATCTATCTGGTTTTACTACACCAATTAATTTAATAAATGTAGGGAAAATTGCCATAAAAGACCTCATTAGCCTAATATTTGTTGAATGAGACCTGACCTAATCTGTCATTAATTTCGTAGGACTAAAAGACTAAAATGCCCCTAATGAGAAAAGAGAGGGCAAATGAAATAAAAAGGAAACAAAACCAGCGAATGTTTTTGATTTTGAAGGCACGCGAAGTTGAAGAGGGAAGGGCAAACTCGGTGGAGAAAATCGGACTAGAGTGTAGGGTGGCGGGGTGTGTGTCTTAGAGGCGGCGGTGTAAGATTGGTCTTTGCTGTGGCGGCGAGGCGAGGTCTTAGGGTTGTTGTGGTGGTGGGGCAGTGTGTTGCTCTTTGCGGCGTCGACGAGATATTGGGCACGGCGGCGGCGGCGGCCTCTCTAAGTAGTAGCGCTCTGAAGAACATCCAAGATCCGAGGTTTGTGGTCCTGTTTTTCACTTTCTTCATTTTATCATCACCATTATTCCCGTTTGTTCTTTTTCCCTGGATTTTAGAAATAACTTCTCTTGCATTTAAAGACCAAATGATATTTTTATATCACTGATTTAGACATTCATTTTAAGTACTCCTCCTCCAATGAGTAAGTTATTTTACTTGCGTTGCTTTGAAAATTAAGATTTAGACCTGTATGTTTGGAAAATTAAGCTCGACATTGTTCTGTTTGTTTTCGCCTAGCAATTATCTCATGTAATATAAATAATTTTTTACCTATTCAAATTTTTCCTTCCCTCATCTACCTTCATTAGTTCTTTTGGATTTTGACATCTCTATTCTCATTTGGACGATGTCTTTATTCTTCACTATAAGGTCGAGACAAGTTGTTATTCAGATATTGTATGATTCTTCTAGGTACCCTTACTAGGTGGAGCACTCTGTGCATGCACATGGCATTTCTTTTATAACTCTGAGTCCTTGGAGGTAGGAAGGCTTTTCTCTCCTTTTACAAAAATGATGTACCCTGTATACTAGCAATTTTACATTATATGATAATTGTATATGTGGACGTGAATGTTAAGTCACTTTCATTAACCTCATTGGACCTATTGCTATCGATTTTCATGTCTGCCTATATCTCTATACTATTTATGCTACTCACTATTTCGGCAAGGACTCTGCTATCATGGGAATGAATGCTGTTTTGTTCTCATATTTCCTGTTTTGCCTTTTCAATCTGCTGAATTTACCTTCTTATTTCTATTAGTATGATTGGTTATGTGTGAAAAAACCTCTTTGCACGATTGTATGCACCAAGTATATTGACTACCTCTATTTTGCTAACTTTGTCTCATAGGCAATTGTCAAATTATATTAATGTAACATGCTTTTACATACACATTCGATTGCATGAATTACCAAACTGTTTAACCAAAGTGATTTATCACTTTTTGCAAGTTTCTAATGCCTATCACCAAATTATGTAGAATTTGTCTTTGCCTACAAGGGAAGAGCTTCAAGTGTTCCTACCTTTTATCACTTTTCTTAGTGCTTACTTCTTTATATCGGTCTAACATTGCTAAGACACAGTTTTCATGTTTTTAGCAAAGGTGTGTTGGTGTTTTGTTAATCTACAATATGTTCAGAAGTTGTCATTGGAGGAAAGTAGTTTATTAGCAATTATATTTAATTTGCCATATGTTCAAAACATGTCACATTCCATTGTTCTAATTTCAAACGTGTCTGCTTTAGCAACCCCCTCTTTTTTCCATCCCTATTAGCAGCATGCATGACATAGCTACCTGGTCACTAAAATTGATATAAACATGGTATGTTTTATGACTTTTGCATATGTCTTTTTCTTGTATCATGAACTCTACTGTCCAATACAGTGACATCTCATGCATATTAAATGCAACACATATGGAAGTCATTGTTAAGTCACCCTTATGATCCTCTTATGTGGTATTTTGATGGCATCATTTGACTGTCATTACTTTTGGTGCAAGCTAATATTGCCTTTAAAATCTTTTTTATCAAGAGGTTGTAATCTGCCTTTTCTCTCAGGGTGCCTTGGAATTCCTGTCATCACTTGCAATATGCGTTTTCAAATTTAATTGCATTTGTGGACGTGAATGTTAAGTCACCATCATTAGCCTCCTTGGTCTTATTAGGATGCCATCATTTCCTTATCATCACTTGTGTAACAATGTGTTTCCAACTTTCCATATTGGACTTTCTGAAATTTAATGGTCTTATCGCTTCTTTGTCATCATGCCTTTTGTTCATTTCATTTTTTCAAGGCATTAAACTTTTCTATCATCTATCTTCATCCCACATCATCAATCCTCGCACTCCCTTTGCTGGCCAGTAATTTGTTAAGGAGAGCTGCTATCAATCCATGCCTCCCTGTTGAACCCTTATTCCCTACCACTCTTGGCGGCTTCTTTCCTCATCACCAATCCACTCAAACACCCCCACCACAAATGGCTTCATTGCTTCAATATGGAGATATACCATGTGCTGATGACAAATGGTAATATACTTTCCTTTCTCGCCTAACTTCAATTTCTGAGCAAGCCTAGTATATAAAATCTTACAGCTTCACTTTCCATCATCATCTTCCATACTCTATCTCATTTGCAGTCATATTCCTTTAAAACTTCAAATTGTTTACATGTGAACCATAAGCTATAGTCATTGAAATTTTCATTTTGACAGAGTAAATATTTTGGTGAATTACTTGTACACCTTAATCGTGACATCTATGGATACGACCCTTACATTGAGTTTAGATTTGGTCTTGTTCAACAGTAGAACAATAGGTGAGTCAGTTGCAGTGGGTTTAGCATTAATCATTAATGTATGCATGAATGTATGACATTTTTATGTTTTGTTATTTCATTTTTATGTAGATGGGACTGTGGAATGTATGTGATGTCTTGGTTGCAAAGCTGGGAAAATATTAGAAAGCCTGAGTGGAATGGTTTCACTATGCCTAATGTGAGTATATTAGTATATTACTTGTTACAATTGCACTTTCTTTTTACTATGAACATGTTTGTGTAGGAAAACATGGATCAAAAGCCGTTTGATATAGTTTGGTGGCTAGTAGCCCATGAGAAGAATAAACATCGGGACATGGTCATATGTGCCATTGAAGGTTGGAAGCCTGGGAAAATAAGGAGAAAGTAGTCGACGTTGTATTTATTCTGTTCATATTGAAGTTTGTCATCATTTTTTGTTGCAATGTAAATGAAACTCAATTATTTATATACAACTGTGGTACACTAGTACTTGTTTTGTATATTACGTGTGGTCTGCAAACACACTCTTCCCCTACGTGCACCATTTATTCCTTACTTGCAAAAACTCTTCCCCTACGTGCAATAAACTCTTCCCTCTATGCAAAAGCTCTTCCATGTGTGCAAGATGTGGAGGAATGTGCAACGATCTTCCCTTACATGCAAAACTTCTTCTGTGTGCGAAAGATCTCCCACTTGGATTCATTTTCATTTCTAAGATCTCCCACCATGTGCAAGACTCTTCCATATGTGCAAAAACTCTTCCCTATATGCAAAATATGCTCCGTTAGTTCAATGTTTCTTCCACTTGGGTTCCTTTAGTGCTCACATGTGCCACCGAACCATGTGCGAAAGATCTTTCCCATGTTCAACACATCTTCCCTATGTACAAGAACTCTCCCCTATGTACAACAACTCTTCCCTATGTGCAAGCACTCTTCCCTTATGTGCAAGAACTCTTCCCTATGTTCAAGAACTCTCCCCTATGTGCAACAACTCTTCTTTATGTGCAAAACATGTTCCGTTTATTCAATGTCTCTTCCACTTAGGTTCATCTAGCTAGTCCTCACAAGTGCCACTGAACCATGTGTGAAAGATCTTCCATTATGTGCAAGAACTCTTCCCTATATGCAAGCACTCTTCCCTTATGTGCAAGAACTCTTCCCTATGTGCAAGAACTCTCCCCTATGTGCAACAAATCTTCCTTATGTGCAAAACATGTTGCGTTTATTCAATATCTCTTCCACTTAGGTTCATCTAGTCCTTACAAGTGCCACTGAACCATGTGCAAAAGATCTTCCCTCATGTGCAAGAACTCTTCCCTATGTGCAAGCACTCTCCCCTATGTGCAAGAACTCTCCCCTATGAGCAACAACTCTTCCTTATGTGTAAAACATGTTCCGTTTGTTCAATGTCTCTTCCACTTAGGTTCATCTAGTCCTCACAAGTACCACTGAACCATGTGCAAAAGATCTTCCCTCATGTGCAAGAACTCTTTCCTATGTGCAAGCACGCTTCCCTTATGTGCAAGAACTCTTCCCTATATGCAAAAACTCTCCCCTATGTGCAAAATATGTTCCGTTTGTTCGATGTATCTTCCACTTAGGTTCATCTAGTCCTCACAAGTGCCACTGAACCATGTGCGAAAGATCTTCCCTTATATGCAAGAACTCTTCCTTATGTGCAACAACTCTTCCCTATGTGCAAAACATGTTCTGTTTGTTCAATGTCTCTTCCACTTAGGTTCATCTAGTCCTCACAAGTGCCACTGAACCATGTGCGAAAGATCTTCCCTCATGTGCAAGAACTCTTCCCTATGTGCAAGCACTCTTCCTTTGTGTGCAAGAACTCTCCCCTATATGCAACAACTCTTCCCTATGTGCAAAACATGTTCCGTTTGTTCAATGTTTCTTCCATTTAGGTTCATCTAGTCCTCACAAGTGCCACTGAACCATGTGCCAAAGATCTTCCCTCATGTGCAAGAACTATTCCCTTATGTGCAAGAACTCTTTCCTATGTGCAAGAACTCTCCACTTTGTGCAACAACTCTTCCCTATGTGCAAAACATGTTGCGTTTGTTTAATGTCTCTTCTACTTAGGTTCATCTAGTCCTTATAAGTGCCATTGAACCATATGCGAAAGATCTTCCCTCATGTGCAAGAACTCTTCCCTATGTGCAAGAACTATCAACACCCGTTTCCATTTCGATATACACAGAGTAATAGAGACCAAGTTCCATAGGCATACAGAAGAGTACATATATACTGATAAAAATATTTGTTTACAGTCCAAAATCAACCATACAGAATACGACAATATACACCACTATTACAAAATATCCAAAAGTATTTTAGACATATATTATCTTAACCACGAACTTTGTATTTGCCTCGAGGCACATGCCAGTCACTTCCCTTGGTCTACATTCTTGCCTTTTGATCCACTGGCATCTGCTGAGATGTTTGGTTTAGAAAAAGGGGTAAGATTCTAAAGAATCTCAGTAGAAACATGCTATCATTCATAGAAAATGCAAAACGTAAATATGATATATGCCATGTATGCACCAATTAATGAACAATATAAACATATCATCTGCATGTATACATGAGTAGGGCCCAGCCTCACTAATCTACACCGGTTGGTCTTCCGCCAACTCCAGTGTAAGTGCCTCTAGCACTACTGGCCCTTCTCTGGGCAAAACATGTTGATTAATAAAGCACATTTACAAACAATGGCATCCACACACTCATAAAACTATGGCATGATGTATGAAGGATAATGTCCCTACCTCAAAGTTCTATCGACCCTTTTTGTGTTCCTCATGAAACGTGTCGACTTTCGGCTCCCGATTCGGTCCTAAAATATTAAATGTACAAGAAATAGGTCATAACCTATCCAAGTATCATTTTAAACTCTTCCATAGTGTTTCTTGTGGTTATATTAGCCTATGGTGAAAATTTACTAAAATGCCCCCGGGACCCTGGCCTGGCCCCACCGTATTCGGCCTGATGGCACGTTTTTCCAAATTTTTGACTAGGCTATCCTAACATATTTTCATCCAAGGACTCTATTTCTGGGCTCAAAATTACTAAATTCAATGTCAAATTATGAAATTGCCCTTGGCAGCCCTACTTTTAGGGTTTTAGGGGCGTTTCCGTAATTATGCTTTCTTGGCCTTTTCCGAAAAAGTGCCCAACTGTAACCCCACCTATTTTTGGACACTGAATCCAATGGAATCATCAAATCATTGAAAATCCAACTCCTACCCCTAGATCTGGCCCTCACCGAAAATATGGAGTCTTTCGGGCAAAATCGGTGTTTTGTGATTTCGGCTCCGTAAACGCGTTCCTTTCTACTCCTAATCACTTTATTAACCATCTAATTGAGTTATATCAACCATTTAAACTAAAATTGGGCAACATAACCCTTAGGCACACACATTTCCAAAATTTAAAACCAATGGCAATCCGGCGAAATTTCACCGATTAAATTGCCCACAACAGCCAGAATAGACAATATACGAAGGTTTGGAAGTTACCTCATACTCCCACTAGCTTTTTCTCTTCTTGGCTGAAACCCTAGGTCCTTGAACACCCAAATTTGAGCTCCACAAACCTTGAAGAACGTAGAAGAATAGCTTAGGAGCGGAGTTATACGCGTTAGGTAAGAATTTACCGAAGAAATTGGCTTACCTCGCGAGTTCTCTTCTCTTTCTTTCTCCAAGTGCTCTCAACATTTTCTCACTTTAGTTTCAGCTGAATAACGTCGGTTTAGGGGCTGATATGAAGAGGATGATGTTACTTTATCATATATATTGTATGACATGTACTTATTTATTAATTTTCCAAAAATTCAAAAACTAATTTTTATGTACATAAACTTTTGTACATGTAATCATACTCATTAAGCCCAACCAATATTTCCTTCTCCATGCCACATGTAGGAGAATCCTAGGGGTCCCTCTCTATGGTCTCAATTGGTTTCACAACTTGTTCCGGTTACGTTTACAGGTAAAGTCTCAATTTTGGTCAAAATCGCACTTTTTGCTCAAATTTTTCATAAATTCATATTAAATTGACTAAAATATTCTAAATATATTTTTAACCTTTATTTTCCTTAATTAATTTAATTTAACTTCAATTAATTGAAAAATAATTTATTTTGTGCTATTTTGGCAAAATTACGATTTTGCCATTACCTTTCTAATCCAATTTCTTCTCTTATTTTTCCTTGGCCAATTTCCATCTATTTTTGGACCAAATATTTTCTCTAATATTCCTTCATTTTTGGACCTTAATATTGGGCTTTTTAAATTACCCAAATTAATTCCATAATTATTTTTGCCCAATTTCCATGAAATTGAACATTTATGAAATTCATAAATTCCAAATTCATGAATATTCACCATTTTATTGAATTTCCCAAATAATTACAATATATTTGGTGAATATAAAATTTGAGGTGTTACAAGAACTTTCCCCTATGTGCAAAACAACTCTTCAAATCATTCAAATAAGACATAATACGCTACTCTATAAACAACTCAACATTGGATACAAATCTATCTACTACAAAGTAAATGGAACCTTAATGATTATGGAGAAAATAAGAAAACCTAATGAAGGCACAATTTAATTTATTTACTACTTCCTCACTCAGTAAAACAACAATGCAAAAACCTAGCTTTAAAGCAAATGCAAATCATCAGCTCCACCAAAAACATAGCTCTAGAATAAGGGTCTTGACACAACTCATCTCCCCTTTACTGATACATCGAACCTTCGGCAAACATCCACAATGAACGATGGCCAGAAGGGAGGATGTTTATCTGTGCACAGCTAAGGAGAAGAAGCTACGGAGGATGTCAATCACTTGCTCTGTTTATTATGTGGGCAATTCACTGGTTCTGTTCTGTTTCCTTTCATTTCCCTCTCTTTTCTCATTAAGGGCATTTCAGTCTTTTACTTCTGCAAAATTAATGACAAATTAGGTCAGGTCCCATTCAGCAAATATTAGGCTAATGAGGTCTTTTATGGCAATTTTCCCATAAATATATGTGGAATATTATGATAATAGAATGTTATTTTGTTTGAAACGTGGAGGTTGACATTAATTGTTATATTTGTGTGTCTATGTGTGGGATGTGATCCGTAATAATGTCAACGTGTACACATTGTTCAGATCGCTGACCTTGAAGATTAAAACAAGCAAAAGTTTGAGTATCAAAAGTTTGAGTATCCCTAATTTTATTTATATGATAGAATTGTGGGGCATGTCCTATTCGTTTTTATAAGAAAGATCTAGGTGATGTATCAAAAGTTTTTTGTAAACACCATATTTTACGCTCAATTACAAAAAAATTATTTATATTATTGTTGTATTTCATTCACATGTTTGAGTAAAGCACTCAACATAACATATTCTCTCTTTTTCACATAAATGATGGCCTTTTGAAAAATAAAATTCATTTTTTATATATTTATTGCACTTAACTAATATCAACTAACTTTTCAATCAACGCTATTCAATTAACACTACAGAAGGCACTTTTAGCATCCATTTTATGCACTTTAGACGATCATTTTCAGGGGAACGTATATGTGAGTGTCGTTGAAAGTTTTAAAATAGACTATTGTTTTAAAACAGTCGTTGTAAGCCTAGAGCACACAACAAATGTTTTCTTAAAATAGTCGTTGTAATTAGCATACAACAACTGTTTTTAATGACTTACAATGACTGTTTCTAAAAACAGTCATTTAAGCCATTTTTAAAAAAAAAAAATATTATTTGCATTTGCTCCCTGCAGCTATTGAAAAACCACCAATTCCTAGACAATTATATTTTGAATTTTGAACTATTTTTTTAAAAGGAAACATAGGTAAAAATCACCATATTAAATTTTGAATCTTCAAAGTTTAATCATCACATATCACATAAAAGAACTTAAATTTTAATGTTCAACCTTCAACTTTCAAACGAAATCATGACAATTATATGCCCAAAGATTTATGAGATGATATGCTTCTATCAAATCTTCATGCTTCATCATCATTTTCCAAAGTTTTCTCCATAAATCATGATGCCTCTAATAAAACTAACCCATCAAGCCAATAGACAATTGTCTTGAAACTCTGGTCCTTGTTAATTCATTATGCGACCAACGTTAAAGGCAATGTTATAAAAAATTACTTAAGTCAAATTAAAGGCCATGGTCTTAATCACAATCCCACTTTGGAATCCAGTTATCATAATAAAAACCATAAACAGACAGGATCAAGTTCAAAAACTAAAAATCATAAAATTCATAGTACTCATACAAACAAGAAACTAAGAAACTAACAGGAGGCAAAGTATTCGAGTATGCAAACATAATACACCACTGCACTATGTAAAATAAACCTTTCCACATCATCCTCTATGTGTCATAGAAGATATCCTGACAAAAAATCTCGAATTAAATTGATGTCTTCAATTGTGTAGGCGTCCTGATTATAAAACATTTGTGCGCAAATTGGAGAATAAGTTAATAAAAATCAATCAATTGAATGAAATAAATAACAATTCAATCACAAGAAAAAAAAGAAATTCAGTTGAGAATCAAGAAATGATCACCTGTTCAAAATTGGTAGTAAGTCCACTAAAAAGGATGTTATACATATATAGTAAAATATAGTAGCCTACTCAGTTTTCCTTGGTTGCCGAGCGCCCTATACATAAAAAGCAAACGGTAAAAAAGAATAAAGGCATATATAAAGTGATTGTCAATTAAAGAACTTGAATTTAAACAACTTACTTTCAGCTGGAACCACTTCGTCGAAGCACTTTTACCTTCGCACTTCCCACCCTTATATAATATGTCTTCAGTGCACTATAATTAAAATGAAAAACAGAAGACATTTAAACAATTTAGTCAAGTCAAAAACCAATGATTTATAAACAAATTAACTTATGTGTTGAAAATTATTTTTATCTCTTTGTCTAGCATGTGACCTAAGGAATCAAACCAAAAGATGATGTTGATGAAGGGAAAAGATGACACACATATTCCAATGATAACTATACTAACAAATATAGATTAATATGAGGTTGGATAACACGATACTTCTTAACAAATTGAATATGAATAAATAGATAAAATTAAGTTACTTGCCTTTTAACAATTGGTGCTAGATAATAACACAGCTTAGTTCGTCTGATTGTATAGCCTACATAACTTATCCTATCTTCCAACTTATTATTATTACGCCTTATCAGATTGCTAGGACATAAGAATCAATACAAAGTGTTGAGCTCCCTTTTGACACACATTTTGTGGAAGCAATTACGATAGAATTAAAATGGAAAATGACTTAGTGAATGTGGAAACCTAAAAATCGTAAGTATTAGTACATTAATTAAAGTTAAAAATTAAAAATAAACTCACATGATTGCAAATGTGACCCATCCTATGCCTATCTCCTGCAAATTTAGGAACTCTCTAATATCTTTACTATCAATTCCAAAAGAATACAAGATTGTACAACCTACAATCCCACAAGGCATCTGCAAGTCGACCTTGTTAATTTTTTTATGCATATTTTGCAGTTGTGCCAATAAGAAAAATTTTGTTGCTTCTTCTTGATCCTAGCAACACACAAAATAAAGGGTATAAATAGAAAGTCAAGGGAAAATCAAGTAACAGTAAGGTATTTCTTACTATTGGAGGTGTTGTCGCCATATGAACAAGATGTTGAGGCCAAAGGATGAAAGATCCTATTACTTGACCTAGTTTAGCAACCTTGTCTTCGGGTAATGGGACATCTACACCTGCCTCCCCCTGTCAAACACTTGTGATGTAATATCCCAAAAAGTGATTAAGGGCTAATGACTTCAAAAGTGGATGTAATTATTGTTGAATAAACACTTTTAGAGAATGTGTAATGGGAATTTGGATATTTTAATGATTCCAATGGATTCCTTGTGAAAATTTATGTGCGAATGATGTTTGGTATGAAAATGGAACCATTGGAAGTAAAGATGCAAAATCTGAAATTCTGTCCAGTGAAACTCTATTCAGGGCAGTCTTCTCGTGTGGATGTTTTGACTAGGAAAATGATTTCAGAAAATTATGAAACTTTCCAGTCTTAAAGTTCACATCCCAAGCTTCAAAATGGACATATAATTTGTACCATTTCGTTTTGGGAACTGGGAGATATGACTGTCCAAAGTTTGAGGTTGAAAATGGACTCTGTTTTGGGGCAGTGATGAAATTTGTGTAATTCTGGAATTTTTTAGTGATTTCTGGTAATGGCTCATATTTTTCCAATGAAGACGACTTAAATAACTTTCATTTGGCTTTGAAATCACCTCATTTCGATTTTTCTAGAATTAGTTATGATTTTTCAAAGTTTGGGCAGAAAATCTGCCAGAAAATCCGAAAATGGGAATTATGACATCATCTCATTAAAAGATGACATCAGCATGGAATTAAATATCTTCTCATCTTCTTCAGCTCTCATTTTCTGTCGTGAGTTCCAGCTGAAACTAGTGAGAGAAAGTTGAGAGCTCTTAGAGAGAGAAAGAGGAGAAATCTCGCAAGGTAAGCCGATTTCTCCGACGATCTAGCTCCTAACGCGTATAACCTTGCTTCTAAGCTTCTCTTCTATGTTATTTAAGGTGTTTGAGAAGCAAATTTGGTGTTCAAGAGGCTAGGGTTTTCAGCCAAGTCAAGGAGAAGCTATTAGGAGCTTTAGGTAACTTCCAAACTTTCGTATATTGCTTATTCTGGCTGCTGTGGGCAATTTAATCGGTGAAATTTTGCCGGATTGCCATTGGTTTTAAATTTTGGAAATTGAGTTTCCTAAGGGTTATGCTGCCCACTTTTGGTTCAAATGGTAGTTATAACCTAATGTAATAGTGAATAAAGTGGTTAGGAGTAGAAAGGAACGCGTTTACGGAGCCGAAATCGTAAAACCCCGATTTTCTCTGAAGAGCTCATAAATTTCGGCCAGCTCTAGAAATGGGTCTTAGAGTTGGATTTTCAATGATTTGATGGTTCCATTGAGTTCAGGAGCGAAAATTAGGTAGGGTTACAGTTGGTCACTTTTTCGGAAAAGGCCGAAAAAGCATAATTATGAAAACGCCCCTGAAACCCTCGAAGTAGGGCTGCCAAGGGTAAATTTGTAATTTTACATTGAATTTGATAATTCCGAGTCCGAAAATGGATTCTTTGGGCGGAAATATGTTAGGATAGCCCAGATTAGAATTTTGGGAAAAGTGCAACCGGACCGGGTACAGCGGGCCCGGGCCGGGTCCCCGGGGGTATTTTTGTAAATTTTCATTATAGACTCATATAACCCCAAGTAACACTATGGAAGTGTCTAAATGGTGCATTTGGAATTGTAGGATTCGATATTTGCCGCCCTCGGGAGCCAATTGCGCCGAAGAACGTCAGGAAAGGACAAGGTAGTGACTCTCTCTCTTATACTTTGTGTAATGCACTGTATGTGTGTTGTATCACTGTTTTATGATGATTTCTGATGTTACTGCGGTTACAGCTGGTGATAGCTGTCGTTTATAGCGCAAGCTGTCGTTTACAGCGTAAGCTGTCGTTATTGTGATTACAGCGTAAGCTGTCGTGATGTTGATTACTGATTACAGCGTAAGTTGTCGTGATGTTGATTACTTATTGTGTATACAGTCGTGAGTGCTGTCGTTTGTGGTGAAAACCATGTATCTGTGAATTGCTGCTGCTGTTGCTGTTTGTGATTTATGTACATGCTTTGTGTTTATGCATTGTGTGAGTGGTTTGTTACTACTGAGATTCTCTCGAATCTCATTCTTTCCTATGACTAACATTTCAGACAGGGCGTGTGGCTCAAAGGAGAAGCAGCCAACTCGGAGCAATTAGGACCCTTGGGGGTATATAGTTAATTGGAAATGTTGGTTATGTATTTTGAACTCGGGATTACTGTATATTCTGAATCAGGAATACTACATTCAATTTTGGTTGTGTAATCCCCTAGTGTATACTTATAAACCTTCAGGTTTTTATGCATAGAACCCGGGAGTTGCCGGGGATGCGGTTATACACTCTGATATGATTGAATGTATATTAACTGCACAGGTAATTATATTCGAATATTGAAAGTTTTGTAAAAATTTTACTGTGAGATAGAAAGTTTAAAACGAGGTTAAAGCATCCAATGGTCTCTAATCCGATTTAAATATGTGTTATCGAATTATAATTACGTGTTTAAAGTTAGGGGGTTACATGTGACATTGACCTTACATTGACCGTCTCGAATTTGCTTATGATGGTGGGTGGTAGCATGCATGTATACAACAACAACAACAAAACGCAGCAACAGGACATCCAACAAAAGAGAGCAAGGTTCTCCAGCCTCTAGTGTAGGAACAGGGTCGCCATGTCTAATCTCTGACGGATTGTAATTGCCTTTGGTACTGGCAAAGGCCAGGGATTCCTGGGTAAAAGAAATTAAAGAATTAATTAAACTAACTCAAGAAAAAACTCAATGTTATATTAACTAAAATTATTTACAAACCTGAGATATATGTTCGTTGTCACCTATCCTGACTTGAATGGTAGACAACACTATCGATCTTATCTCACCACGTAGCTCATGCAACAGCTCTTCTTGAAGCTCTTGTTGAAGTGATTGACGCATTTCCACCTCGAGCTCTGCTCAAACTTCCTCTTGAACCCTAAACACAAACTCTCTCTACTCGGTTCACTTTGTCCATAAGGTTGTGAACTTCGTCCAAAGTATCTTGGGAGACCGATTCCCCTTGTCTCCTCTCTAACACGACTAGGATGATCTAGCTTCCCAAGCGCCATTGCTAAGATGTCCATCCTTCCATTTTGAGTGAAGAAACCTTGTTTGCTCTGCTCTTTAAGTTCATCTTGTCGCATACAATTGATAAATATAAATTAATTACTACCAATTCTACTTCAGTTGGTATAGGTGGATTTGTAGTGAAAGGTGGTGTGTTGTCAAGATTTAAACTTGGATCACCATCCTTCTGTTTTTTACTTCGGATTACAATAGAATATTTTTCATTTACAGGAATAGTGACATAAAATACTGGTTTTGTCTTGCTTGCTAGAATAAAGGGCTCATCTTTATAACCAACTCTATCAAGATCAACTGAGGTAATCCAAATTGATCTATTTTAACATCATTATTATTAACCCACTTACATTTGAATATAGGAACTCTCAACTTGGTACAGCTTATCTCTCACATGTCTTCAATAAGTCCATAATAGGCCATGGATGTCAATATGGGGTTTTTGTCTTTCAAACTAGAAAAGTGCATTACTTCGGCTACCACCATCACCTCACTATTTTGCATAGTACTTCTATCATACTGGGCTTTTGTGAAGAAAGATTACCAGTTTATATCGAAACCACTCCAAGTGACGACCTCAAAAGAAGGCCCCTAAGCTAACCATTTGATTGTCTCAGACACACTGGTCTCGTGTGAAACCTTTTCCTTGAACCACTTTATGAATGTCTTATTTTGCTCATTAGCTATTTGCATGTCATTTTTTCTTGGATAGATATGCTTTAAACTCTTTCTATGTTCGTCTAAGTATGACTGAACATCTTCTATATTATTCAAGATATACAAGTATGCTTGCAACACCTCTTCATGACGCATACTCTTCACTTTGAGCCCTTGTGTTCCCTTACTTATACCCTTTCCATAACAAGATTGTGCCTTCGACCTTGATAGATATTCTTTACAAAAGTCCATAGCCTCTTCAACCACATATTTTTCAACAATTGAGGCTTCAGGTCAATAAGGATTTTTAGAATTCTTTTTTTAAGCTCTTCATGTATTGCTCAAAAGGATAAAACCACCTTAGATAAACTGGGCCTCATTGTCTTATCCCCCTTACCAAATAAACTATTAAATGCACCACTATATCAAAGAATACGGGAGCAAAATGAATCTCTAGTTGGGATAGAATAATATAACCCTAATTTTCCAATTCATCCAACTTTTCAACAGCAACAACTTTGCTACAAATAGCATTAAAGAAAATCCACAACCTTGTTATCGTGCTTAGCACATAATGCCTCTAATAGCTACTGATAATAGTTGTCGCATTAAGACATGGCAATCATGGGACTTCATTCCTACTAACTTCAAATCATCTATTGAGAGAAGCCTTCTCACATTATAAGAATACCCATGTGGCACCTTAATTCTATGCAAATACCCACACAAACTTCTTTTCTTGTCTTTTGACAATATATGCGTTGCTGACTCCATATACGCTCTTTTACCATCACCTCTTAGTTGTGGATATAGTCATTCTCTTATTCTCATTTCAACCAAGTCTATTCTCACACTAATTCTATTTTTAGTTTTTCCTGGTATGTGTAAAAGCGTACCAACAAGGCTATCATATACATTTTTCTACACATGCATCACATCAATATTGTGTCTCACATCAAGACTATACCAATATGGAATATCAAAGAAAATTGACCTCTTCTTCCATATGCTCTTCTCACCCGTAGTCATTTGATTCTTACCAAAAGTAACATCGATTCTTTCCACCTGACTATAAATCTAATCTCTAGTTAATGCCTTTGGAGCCATTCTATTTTCCAGCAAACTGTTAAAAGTCTTTTTTAGCCTATAGTATGGGTGGAACCGAGGAAGAAATCACCTATGATCAAGGTAGACAGTTTTTCTTCCGTGCTTAAGTTGATGGAAGTGTGTGTCTGCTTCACATATTGAACATGCTTTATGCCCCTTCACACTATGCCTTGACAAGTTTCCATATGCAGGGAAGTCGTTAATCGTGTTGAAAATCATTGCACGTAGCTTAAAGGACTCTTGTTTATATGCATCAAACATATCTACGCCATCCTCTCTCAACTTTTTTAAGTCCTCTATCAAAGGTGCCAAGTAGACATTGATATCATTTCTTGGCTATGTTGGTCCCAAGATCATCATAGAAAGTATCATATACTTGCGTTTCATACACAACCAGGGAGGTAAGTTGTAAATCACCAGCAAACTGGCCATACACTATATGTACTACTAAGAGTACTGATAACTCCCCATTTTTAATATATTTGATACACATTTTGATATAATTGGGGAGTTATCAATGCTAATTTAAAATGATTTTCTTGAGATTTTATAAGATATCAAAGTGGTGCATTATTTATGGAATTTTATTGTAATTAATATAGTTTTGAAAGTAATAATAATAATAATAAAAAGAAAGAAAATAAACTTATTTCATTTTATTATTAGTTTAGTGCTCTAAGTCCTTTTTCTTTGATTTATTTCTTCTTCCTTCATATCAAGTGACGTTGAGGCAGCTGAGCCCAAAAATAAAATTAAAAAAATAAAATAAAATGAAAAGAGAGAGATGTCACCGTTTTGGGCCAGAGGATTAGTATCATTGGACCAAAGAATTCAAAGCCATGTATGAGGTGGGCCAAGGAGCTATGGGAATAGAGAATTGAAGTACCCAATTGAAGACCTAGGGAGAGACAGGAGGGCGCTAGACGAAAAGAAAAAGAAAAAGAGGGAGAGACAGGAGGGGGCCGGACGAAAAGAAAAAGAAAAAGAGGGAGCCACGAGAAGCAGAGATCACAGCCGCAATTATTGAATTCATCAGCATCAACTTGGAGATCTACAGAGCAGCAAAAGGAGAAGAGTAGCGGCGAGGATTGGGAGTGAACTAAAGCTTCGTTTCTGGACTTGAGTGGCTGCACAGAAAAGAAGCACAGAGCAGCGACTGGTAGAGCTTTGGGTTCAGCATGGAGTGAGCTTTGGTTTCCTTCTATCTATGCTATGTTCACCGTGACTGATTCTGGCCTTCAATTCCCTGTTACTATGATTGTTTTCCATTCCATATGAATTGGAGCTCTGAATTCAATTTTGGTGTAATGGGATTTATTTCAAACATGTGTGGCTAGAGTTTTTTGAACCTAGAGTAGTTATGAACTAATTTAAGGATATGAGCATGTATGAACCATTTAATTGTGTTTAGTGTTAATTTTTGTTTACTTAATCTTGTATTATTTTATCTACTTAGTGCTTGATCACCATTAAGTAGGAATTTGGGGAATTTAGATTAACCTTGGAAGAGGGATCTTAATTGGACCATAGGATTAAGTAATGTGGGATTGGAATTTATTCTAATTTGCCAATAGGATAGGAATATACCTATTGGACTCATATAATCATATTAGAGTGAATTTGGACATTTATTGCCTCTTGAGTAAATTAGTTAGGAATAACAATTTTAACTTGAGAGAGGAGTATAAGTGATTGAAAGATACTTATATTCATTTAAACTCTAGATTAACAAATTAACATTAAGTGCTTTTAATTGGGTAAATACATGCTCTAAAACTTAAAGAAGGGATTAGCCACTCTAGGTTGTTTTTATCAATTGAAGTCTTTAAATCATTAGATTTATTTCTTTTGCATTTGTTTAAATTGTCTTTCAATCTTTTTCTTTGATTTGCTCAACTTAAATGAAAATGAGAATTTTAATGCCTAATTATCTATTACCTTGGATCTCTGTGGGATGACCTTGATTTGCTACTATACTATTCTACGACCCGTACACTTGCGATGCATATTTAAAATTTAGTAGCACCAAGTTTTTGGCGCCGTTGCTGGGGATTCAAGGCAATTGGTGATTAGAATTAGAAATCCTTTAGTAGTTTTAGCTTGAGCAATTTTATTTTATTTTTGTTTGTTTTTTGTGTTAGTATGATACTCTTGAGATCTGCTTTGTCTTCCAGGTACTTTAGTATATGCCCCGCAGATCCAAAGCACCTAAGACACCACAAAAAACAAGGAGCGTCCAAGAACTTTTGGAAGCTACGCAACCTCATACTCAACCAAAGGAAGGTGTACACACTGAGACTATAGTAATGGCTGAGGATGAAAATGATCGCTTGGGTGTCAATGATTTCTTGGGAAGACAATCTCGTGGGTATCAATCAGGAATCCGAGTGCCTGAATTTCAAGCAAACAACTTTGAGATTAAGCAAACTATGCTGAAGATGCTTGAACTACATGGTCAGTATGCCGGAAATGATTTAGAAGATCCAAATCGGCACTTGATTCAATTTCTTGATATTTGTGACTCATTCAAGCAAAATGGAGTTCCTAATGATGTGATTCGCCTTAGGCTTTTTCCTTACTCTTTACAAGGAAAAGCCAAAGAGTAGCTCAACATTTTAGAAGAGGGTAGTGTCACTTCTTGGGCTGAATTGGAGGAAAAGTTCAGATCAAGATTCTTTCCTCATAACAAGATGGTGGATGCTAGAGCTGCTCTAACTAATTTTTTCCAATAGTTTGGGGAGCACTTATATGAAACTTGGGAGAGGTTCAAGTTGTTGGTTAGGCAGAGTCCTGGCCATAATTTTGAGAAATAGGTCTTACTTCAAATCTTCAGTACCCGGTTAACTCCCGAATCTCGATCAGAATTGAATGCTGTGACTAATGGAGGAATTACAAAGCAACTGGTGAATTATGTTTGGGAATGCTTAGATGACTTATCAGCTGATTTTATTCAGAACAACAATGATAGAAGATCTGTGAAATCCACTGAAAGAGTTAATGAGGACACTTTATCACAATTGGTGGGAATGTTAAATGTTCTCAACAAGAGGTTTGATAATCTTGAAGCTCAAGTACACCGATCTAATAGTAGAAACATGGGAGTTAATGCTATTTATGCTCCTTGTGATTATTGTGGAGATGGACATGCTACTGGACAATGCCTTATATCTCAACAGATAGAACCAGTCAATTATGCTGGAAACTACCATGGCAATAATCAGAGTAATCTATACTCCAATACCTACAATTCTGGGTGGCGTAAAAATCCTAATCTCTCTTGGAAACATGGTGCAACTCTTAATGAAGCATCTACTTTTAATATAAAGCCAATGGCACCTCCTGGTTTTTATCACTTGGAAAAGGAAGTTAAGCCTATTCAAGAGCCCAAACCTGATCTTGAGGCAATGATATCTCAACTTGTTAGTTTTCAGCTAAAGAGTTCTCGAGATCAAGCTGCTACGAATGCAACATTTAGTTCATCCATCAAGAATCTTGAGGTTCAAGTAGGACAACTTGCAACTAATGTGAATGCATTACAACAAAGAAAGTTGCCAAGTAATACTGTGACTAATCCTCGTAGAGATGGAAAAGAGGAATGTAAAGCTCTCATATTAAGAAGTGGTAAAGAGTTACCTGAAATTCCACATCAAGTGAAGAAACCTTCAGCTTCTAATGGTGAGGCAACTCTTAAAGCTATTATAGAGAATGATGATGAGCCTACTCATAAGGCACATGGAAAGGTCAATGAAGCAAAAGTTGATAATGAGTCTAAGAAAAGTGAAGTGAAGAAGAAGGTTACTAATGAGAATCTTAAATGGGTGCCACCTTTGCCATTTCCTCAGAGATTCCAGAAGAAAGCTTTAGATGAGCAATACAAGAAGTTCTTGGGAATTTTCAAGCAACTCCACATCAATCTCCCTTTCCTTGAAGCTTTAGAGCAGATGCCTCAATATGTTAAATTTCTAAAGGAGATGTTGAGTAAGAAGAGGAGGTTTGGTGATTATGAAATAGTACCTCTCACTGAAGAATGTAGTGCTATTATTCTCAACAAGTTGCCACCTAAACAGAAAGATCCTGGTAGTTTTTCTATACCTTGCATAATCGGAGAGAAGTTTCAAGGTGGAGCATTATGTGATCTAGGCTCAAGTATCAACTTGATGCCATTATCTGTGTTTAGAAAATTGCAACTTGGTGAAGCTCATCCAACCTCTGTGACACTTCAGTTAGCTGATCGAAGTTTAGCTTATCCAAAGGGTATCATTGAAGATGTTTTAGTTAAAGTTGATAAGTTTATCTTCCCAGCTGATTTCATTGTATTAGATTGTGATGAAGATAGTACTCTCCCACTTATTGTAGGAAGACCCTTCCTAGCTACAGCTCAGACTTTGATTGATGTTGAAAAAGGGGAGATCAAGTTAAGAGTGAATGATGAAGAGGTTATTTTTAACATGAACAAGGCATTGAAGTATCCTAGGGACACTACTGATTGCTTCAGGGTTGATATATTAGATGAGGTCATTCAAGAGACTTTGGATTCCTATGCTATAAAAGAACCTTTAGAAGCTGTGTTACTTGGGCGTGATGAAGAAGAAGAAAGGAATCTCGTTGAATGCAAAAGGTTACTGGAAGCTTCTTCTCCTTACAATCACAGATCAAGGCAGTTTGAGTTGTTGGA
Organism: Inga laurina; assembly: GCA_963855925.1. NCBI lineage: Eukaryota > Viridiplantae > Streptophyta > Magnoliopsida > Fabales > Fabaceae > Inga > Inga laurina. The sequence goes on along the minus strand of OY979706.1, from coordinate 4,731,062 downwards.
GATGGAATCAAAGCAAACTTCTTTAAAGCCTTCGATTGAACAAGCACAAATTCTGGAGCTTAAGCCCTTACCTTCACATCTTGAATATGCATACTTGGGTGAATCTGAGACACTTCCTATTATCATATCTTCTTCCTTATCTGAAGATCAAAGAAAAAGGTTGCTGAAAGTTCTTGGGGATCACAAAAGGGCTTTGGGTTGGACAATAGCCGACATCAAAGGTATAAGTCCTTCAATTGTAATGCATAAGATACTTTTAGAAGATGATAATAAGAAGTCTATTCAGAATCAGAGAAGATTGAATCCTATGATGAAGGAAGTGGTCAAGAAGGAGGTAATTAAGTAGTTAGATGCTGGAATTATTTATCCCATTTCAAATAGCTCATGGGTTAGTCCAGTACAATGTGTTCCTAAGAAAGGAGGAATGACTGTTATTGCTAATGAGGATAATGAGCTTATTCCCACTCGTACAGTTACTGGTTGGAGAGTGTGTATGGAATACAGGAAGTTGAATGAAGCGACACGGAAGGATCATTTTCCACTCCCTTTCATTGACCAGATGTTAGACCGGTTAGCTGGTAAAGAATTCTTTTGTTTCTTGGATGGGTATTCTGGGTACAATCAAATTGTTGTTGCTCCTGAAGACCAAGAAAAGACAACATTCACATGTCCTTATGGTACCTTTGCTTTTCGAAGAATGCCATTTGGTTTGTGCAATGCTCCAGCTACTTTCCAAAGATGTATGATGAGCATATTCTCTGATATGATAGAAGAGATAATGGAAGTATTCATGGATGACTTCTCGGTCTTCGGTGAATCATTTGAGGAGTGTTTGATACATCTAGATAAGGTGTCGAGGAGATGTGAGGAAACAAATCTGGTTCTTAATTGGGAAAAGTGTCATTTCATGGTGATTGAAGGGATAGTTCTTGGTCACAAGGTTTCAAAAAAGGGCTTAGAAGTTGATGAGCAAAGACTTCTGTGATTGAGCAACTTCCCCCTCCTTCTAATGTCAAAGCTGTGAGAAGTTTCTTGGGACATGCTGGATTTTATCGCGGTTCATTAAAGATTTTTTCAAGATTTCAAAGCCTCTTTCACAATTACTTGAGAAAGATACTCCTTTCCATTTCAATGAGGAGTGCATGAAAGCTTTTGAAGAATTAAAGATTCGGTTGATTTCAGCTCCTATTATTGTGGCGCCTGATTGGTCATTACCTTTTGAAGTAATGTGTGATGCAAGTGGCTATGCTGTGGGAGCTGTGTTGGGGCAGAGGCCTACCAAGATCTTCCATCCCATCTATTATGCAAGTAAGACACTAGTGGCAGCTCAGATAAATTACTCAACTACTGAAAAAGAAATGCTTGCTATTGTGTTTGCTTTTGAAAAGTTTAGAGTCCACTTGATGGGTGCTAAGATCTTAGTCCACACTGATCATACTGCTATCAAATATCTGTTAGGGAAGAAAGAGTCTAAACCTAGATTGATAAGATGGGTTTTGTTGTTACAGGAATTTGATGTGCATATAGTTGATAGGAAAGGAACTGAAAATCAAGTTACTGATCATTTGTCTAGGATTATGAACTCTTCTAATTGTGTGAATGACTTGTTGGTTAATGAATATTTCCCTGATGAACAGTTGTTTGCTATTAGTAGTTATGAGTTGCCCTGGTATGCTGATATTGTGAATTATCTTGTGTGTGATGTGTTGCCTCCTGATTTGACTTTCTATCAAAGAAAGAAATTTTTGCATGATGTTGCTTACTATATATGGGAAGAACCATTTCTTTTCAAGAGATGTGTTGATTTGATCATTAGAAAGTGTGTGCCTGAGGTTGAACAAGAGGCAATTTTGACTGATTGTCATCCATCTGCATATGGGGGACATTATGGGGGGCAAAGGACTGCATCTAAAGTGCTAGATTCTGGTTTTTATTGGCCTTCTTTGTTTAAAGATGCTCACCAATTTGTTTCCAAGTATGATAGATGTCAAAGAACAGGTAACATTTCCAAGAGACATGAGATGCCACAATCCGGGATCTTAGAGGTGGAGTTATTTGATGTTTGGGGGATGGATTTCATGGGTCCTTTCCCATCTTCAAGAGGAAACCAATATATTCTTGTTGTAGTGGAGTATGTGAGCAAATGGGTTGAAGCTGTTGCTTGCCAAGCAAATGATGCCAATACAGTGATCCTTTTCTTGAAGAAGTATATTTTCACTAGATTTGGTACTCCTAGAGCGATCATTACTGATGAAGGAACTCATTTCAACAACAAGAATTTCAAGGCTCTCTTGGCAAAGTATGGAGTGCACCATCGGATGTCACTTGCATATCATCCCCAAACTAATGGCTTATGTGAGTTGGCTAACAGGGAGATTAAGAGGATCCTTGAGAAGACTGTAGGTCATACTAGAAAAGATTGGTCTGATAAGCTTGATGATGCTTTGTGGGCATACAGAACTGCTTTCCGAACTCCAATTGGCATGTCACCTTACCGGTTGGTTTTTGGGAAAGCGTGTCATTTGCCACTTGAGTTGGAGTATAAAGCATAGTGGGCAATCAAGAAGTTGAATATGGACCACAAAGAAGCTGGAGCTAAAAGGTTATTGCAACTGAATGAGTTGGAAGAATTGAGACTTCAAGCATATGAGAGTTCAAGATTATACAAAGAAAGGACAAAGAAATGGCATGACAAGCATATCTTGAAGCGCAATTTTGAGCCCGGGCAATTAGTTCTTATCTTTAACTCAAAGCTCAAGTTGTTTCCTGGAAAGCTTAGATCTAGATGGTTTGGTCCTTTTAGAGTGGTTGCTGTGTTATCAAAGGGTGTAGTTGAAGTTAAAAATGAGAGTACAGGAAATTGCTTTAAAGTGAATGGGCAAAGACTGAAGCACTATTATGGTGGTGAGGTGGACCGGCAAGCAATGGTTCATCACTTGTCACAACCTCCTTGAGTTTCTGACATAGTCTGGCTGAGGACTATAAACTTAGCGCTTCTTGGGAGGCAACCCAAGGTTCTGTTTGATATTTTGTTTTGATTTTGTAGGATTTTGGTAGCCCCTGATGATGTATTCCACTTTGGTAGCCTCAAGGAAGGGCATTCAAGAGCATAAGATGAGGATTGAGAGGGGAGTTTCCTTCTACTTTTCCTTGCTTTGTTTAATTGATAGTTGATAATATGTTCTGGATATAAGTGCTGGATATAGTCTATCTTTGCATGTGATTGATATTTGTTATTGACTATTGAGTTGAATGGTGCTTTATTGGTGGAAATTTAAAATCTTTGAAGCTTCTACCATCCCTGCACTTGGATATGGTTATGTCTTCATCTCTATTACTTAGGGTTACTTGTTCACATTAAGGACAATGTGACATTTAAGTGTGGGGGTAAGGGTACCATTGATTTTGTATGACTTGTCCTCAATTTTGAAAAATTTCTTTGATTTTGCACATAAATAGAAAAATTTTGACAAATTGTGAACAAAAATTTTGCTTTTCATGGAAGCTGGGATTTTACTTATGAATATTGGCAAAATTGGTTTGATTTGAATTTGAAAAGGATTGAGTTTAATTAGAATTCGGTTCTATTTTCTTGGAATATTAGTAGATAGGCAAAGAATTTCGTTTGGATAACTGACTTTAGGATGTTAAAAACCGGTGAGAAACTTGAGCCTAAATATTCATTTCTTTGAAGAGGGAGTACACTTATTGTGATTTTATCTCTAGAACTTGTCTTGAATCTCCTTTGAAACTTTAAATCCCTTTGCATTCACAAAGATGATTTAGGCATTCATTTCATAGCTAGTTTGGCCAAATGTCTATCCTTGTCATATAAAAATCCTTTGCTTTACCCCATTTGAGCCTTGCTTTGCTTTTAAAAGAAAATTGCGCAGAGTAAATAGCCCTTTGTTTGAGAAATGCAATTTTTATATCTTTTCTTTCCCATTCATTTGCTACTTTAGTTAGTTGCTAAGTAAAACAATTTTAGAAAAGAGTGAAGGGATTGGAAAGTCTATTGAGTTGTGTGGATACTTGAAAAAAAAAATCAAATAGAAAGAAAAGAAAGATAGAAAGGTGTAAAAAAAAACAGAGAGAAAAATGAAAAAAAAAGAGAAATATGAAAAAAAAACAAGAAAAAGAATAATAATAGAAAAAAAATAGAAATGAAAAAAGAGAGAGAGAAATTGTTGAGTTCAATTTATTAAATATTGTTATTAGTGCAAGTGAGTTTGTTTCCTTTAAGTTGATGCTCCTTCATTTTTTATGAATTTCATTAAGTTACTTAGCACTAATTAAAGTACTCCTCCATATCATTTGACTACTTTCATTTCATTATCTTACCCTATTCATTACAACCTTGGAAAAGCCCTTTTGATTTGTGTGAGCAAGAGGATAATGTAGTAGAGATGGAGATGATAAACAAGCTTATGGTAGATGAGTTGCAATAAGTGAAAGAGAGTGAAACACAAGCCCTTTAATTATCTTGAGAGAAGAGTGCAAACACTTCACTTGTGAGGAATATTCTATTGTCATTTATCCTTGCTAAATTACTTGCACCTCTACTTATATTTTTAGAAGGTGGAAACGAGTTTTAAGAAAGCTTTATTCTTGAAAATTTGAATTAAATCCAATTTTATGATGTTTGCTTTAAAATTCTTGCTTCCATGATTGTTTTTGACTGTTTTGAACTTTTTGAAATCTTGAGGACAAGATTTGATGCAAGTGTGGGGGTGATATTATAAGAGGATGAGGATCAGACCTAAGAAAGCTAATTAGGTGAGGCCTAAGATAGTAAGTCTGGCTACGAACGAGATTTCACGTAGGTAGGAAGCCTTCGACTAAAGAAGGGCATGAAAAGGGCACATGACTCAAGGGCAAAATCAAGTGTACAAGTGCAGTTCTTCTCTTAAGAGATTTCACTTTCAGTGGTTAAAAGGTAGGATATAAGTTAAGGTAGTACCATAAGAATTAATTCCATCTGTGCAAAGTCCAAGCTGAAGGTTTCTTGGGTCGTTGTTGAATCCGAGAAACATTTCATCTATTTTTTTCCATTGTGGAGAGTCAGCTGGGTGCCGAAGGTATTTTCTATCACATATTCTCTCATTCAAATGACATCCCAACTTCTTTGCTTCTTTCACATTAGCAACTTTCGCTTAAACTGATTTATGATTGGAAGATACCACAAAACCTTTAAAGGTTACCTTTTACGTGTCTCATCACCGCGTCCAGCATCTTTCTTCACTTTGTATTTGGAAGTTTTACATTTAAGGCACTCACTTAATCCTTCATACTCTTTTCTATACAATATGCAATCATTAGGGCAAGCATGTATCATTTTATATTGCATACCCATCGTAGATAAGATTTTCTTGGCCCCATACATATGATTTGGAAGTATATTATCCTTTGGAAAAATATCACACAACAATTCAAGTAATAATGTGAAACTACTATCGGTCTACCTACAAGCAAATGCAAAATACCTGACAAGCGTGTATACTTAGTACACCCAGGGTATAAAGGTGTCTCTATATCACTCCACACACTGTCATATACACGTGATTGTGCAAAAGATTCTACCTTAACATCATAAATCGTTTTCTCTATTCTATCATCATCTACGACATCTAAAACTTCCTTCTCGTGGGACAAATAAGCGGATACTTCCTCACCGTGCCATATCCACCTTGTGTATCGAAGATTTATTCCATCATAAAGTAAGTAATCTCTTATATCTTTAATATCATGTGACTCTCATCAAACATTTGACACAAGGGCAAAAATACTTCCCTTTTTTACTAGCGCATTCATCTTAACAAACTCAATAAACTCTTCCACCACATTCTCATATTCTTCACTAGCTCTCTATGCATTCAGACAGCTACGATCAATTTTATTACCACCTAACCCATTTTCAACAACACTCAAGTTTAGAACAATTGTCATTACGACATGTGAATATGGGTGATGGAGAGCGATGCTTGACTCATTTTTTAAAACTTTCAATAGCATTTCCCCATAAAGTAAGACATCCAAAAATTTCAACAACAACCAAATTCAACTTAATTTAAACAACACTAGCTTAAGCAATTCAAGATGGTATCAACAATTTAATCCAACAATTTAATCAACACAAGTTCATAATACACCCTTTTCGAGTTTCTGAGTTTTTACAAGAGGTGTTGATATGGAAGAAACAGGTAGAAGCATATATTAGTTGTATGAGAAAACATGTAGATATTGGAATGGTATTGTGAGACGACATGTCTAAAAAAGAGAATTTTAGTTTTGTACAAAAAGAGAATTTTAGTTAGGTCCCTTTAATTCCAATAAGGTCCCTAGAATTAGAGAAATGTAATTTAAGATTTAGGAAGCAAACATCTTAAATTCATGAGATGTGAGATTGAAGAGACAAAAAAAAACTTTTGCTAAATCATTGTCCACCTTGCATTCAACATCATTAATGAGTCCAAACCCTACAAAAAATTTTACTTCCCTTCATGGCCCTGAACTTAAAGAATACACTTTCATAACAAAAACTTAGCATAATCCATCTTTAAGCTTCGAAAATTGTCTGAAAATATTTTCAGAGTTAAAGAGAAGTATTGTTCTAAGTTATTGTGAGAACTAGAATGTTTGTTTGTCAATGGAATAGTCTAAAAATGTATTGGGTGAGGAATAAGAAAAAGAAGGACATTTTAAATGTCCCGAAATACATTATGATCAACCACTTTTAGTAAGGATAGAATGTTTTAGGAAAAAGATCAATAATCCTAATTGTAATGTCTCTTAATAAGATGGATTTAGATAAGATAATTACTTAGCACAAAGAAGCATCAAACAATCAATTGTTCCTTTATTTTCATAGCATCATCAAATTAAAACTTGATTGGACAACAAGCCATTTCATTCCTGAACTTTTCAAAATTTAAGAACAATATTTAAATCACCACCATAGCATCCTTTAATCAATTTCAAGCTTAAACAATATAGACCCTAATGTTGTTAATAACAACTTTAGCTATCCAAGGTCAGTTATCCAGCTTGAAACTATTTTTCTAATAATCATTTTAAAGTCTTTAACCTTGCTTAGCGTTTAAAAGTCTCAAAGCAGTAACTTAGGGCTATTTTTAAGCTTCAGCAATTTGATTTAACAAGAATCAATCTCATATGAATCTACAATCATAGTTAAACATCTACTCACATTCATTAAGTATATAAACCAAGCTATAAATATGAAAAATGATCTAATAACAACAGCTCCATATGATTTGTTCAATTTTTTTTCTAGTTCGGAGATACTTTCGTGGTCATCAAAATAGCAATTTATATCATCAATAAGCATCCTAAAACATTCTGGTTTAAAAGCCATAGCCAAATCAGGACTCAATGGCTAAACAAAAAATTATTGTAAAGTTCTTATCTTGAACGAAACCCTAGTGGAGAGGAGGACCAGAGGACAGGGCCGTTACAACTCTGGTGGAGAGTATGGCTCTGGTAGAGAGAAGGCAAAGGTCGCATTTGGGATTGAAGAAGGAGAAAGAAGGCTGAGGGGCAAGATGACGAGAGAGACCGAAGGACAAAGGCGGAGGTGCGAGAGTGGCAATGCCGCAGCTTGAAAAATGATGATATAGGTCAAGTTTTCAATGACTTATTTTTGAAAATCAGTCATCAAAATAAACCTTTCAATTACTGGTTATAAAAACCAGTTGGTATCAGAGCCAGAAGGTGAAGTATGGATATAATACTTTGATCTGGATATGCTTTTATGGCATTAAAATTTTTGTTAGCAGATTGGTATGATTAAAGATCTATACTTGATAACACGTTGTATATAGTTCTTTTTTATCATATCTGAGACCATCCGTGGGTTGAGGTTGCCATAAGTCCCGTGTGTTGAGGCAAGCGTTTCTGCCCCACGCAGTAGTCTATGATAAATAAAGATTATATATGCTATACGTCTGGCTAGAGTTAGATCTGAAAAATCTCACTAATTTCCTAACAAGACATTTTAATCTATAAAAACTGATACATATTTAATTATTATACCACTATGGATCCAGAAGGTAAAGATACTGAGGTAAGGGAGATAAGATTATTCTGACTTTTCTTTTGATTTTGATTTGCCTTGTCTTCAGCTTTCTTCTCATTTCCTTTCTATATTCCGTACTTTTATTTTGCTTTTTAATTTTGTCCTTTAATTTTTGCACTCTTTTCATTTCTGCCATTTTCTTTCAGCCCTTTAAATTCTGTCCATTTAAATTATGTCTTTTCTTCTCTGTTCCTTTTCGTCTAAACGCAGTAGTAGCAGCTCTTCTTCTACTCCATTAAACAACTCTATGCTAAATGATAAGGAATCAAAGTCTTTAACTTCTAAACAAATTTTCAAAGAAGAAATTTCTTTTGAAAATATAAACCAGAACGCAGACGATTGGGTTTTACCTCCAATTGCTCTAAACGCACTTTATCAAATGCAAACTCAGGATAAGAAATGGTTCTCTAAATCTAATTACATAATCAGAACATTTGAAGAATCAATTCCTACCAAACCAATAAAGGAAGAATTTTACCTTATTTCTCAAAAATCGATCGACAAATATAAGAAAGATTACAACTTTTTGCACAACGGAAGTGTTCAAGTTGCCATTAAACCATTAATAAGAAAAGGATTAAACGTGTCAGGACTAGTATGCCTCATGGATACTAGACATTATGAATTTGTGGATTCTCTGCTTGCAACAGCAGAATTTGGACTTTATAATGGACCTGTCTACTTTAATTGTTATCCAGATAGGATGGCAGATTTAAAGGATGAACATGTTCTTGACGTCCTTAAACTCAAACTTAAACTAAACGGTTTAAGAATGAAACTAGGATCTATACCTGCTACCCTAATATATAGGATATATAATAAGGTCTTGAACTCATCTAATTATTTAGTCTTAATAGCTCCTGATAATGGCCAAACAATAGTCTTTATATCAGATGAACAAAATGCAAACTTGACAATTCTAAAAATAATTATGTGGAATGATGTTGAATTACCAGATGATTGGACAATGGATAAGGCCACAAAGCCAATTCCTAAACCAATATCTCAGGTAAGCAAAAGCATTCAAACATAAGATGGAACTGTCAAACTGTCTTTTGATAGACCAAGAAGATCTTGTAGTCAAACTATTAGAACCAGGCCTTCATTATATGAAGACTGTAGGTCTATTAGGTCTGAATCTTCAAGATATTCTTGTTCTTCTTTACCTAAACCACCTTCTATCATCTACATGTCAGCCCCCAACAAACTTTACCAAAGGTACCATCGGTCATATATGCACCAGCACCACCTACTGTAACCCTACAACTAACAAATATTTCAATTCAAGGAGTTAACAATTCTTTAAATATCCCACAAAAAAGTTATTGAACCTTCATGTCATGGTACATCTTTGTAGCCCCTGGATGTAAAGTATACTTACTCTTATGTACCTCCTCCAGGATTTGTCGTTTCAGTTCTGGTTGTGGTAGAGCATAAATCTGCTTCTTGTACCTGACTAGTCCGCTAAGTGACAAGTCGTAATCTTGAGTTTCGCCCCTATCAATCATACCTCTGATAGATAGTGCTTCACCATCATGCAATTGGGCTTCTTCAATTGCTGCCCTCATATCATTGTATATTTGGCTAACACCACTGTTCAACAAAATCTAGCTAGATAGAGTTAAATCCCTGAAATCCTTGATTAGTTTCTGTTCATAGATTATCATGGCTACCACCTGCACTAATTTATGGCTTAATGCATCAGCAACCACATTAGCCTTACCAGGATGGTACTTGATTTCTAGATTGTAGTCTTTCAGTAACTCCATCCATTTGCGATGTCTCATATTGAGCTCTTTCTAATCATACAAATACTTCAAGCTCTTGTGGTCGCAGTACAACTCTACAGTCTCACCATAGAGATAATGTCTCCAGATTTTTAAAGCAAACACAATTGCCGCCAACTCAAGATTGTGAGTGGGATAGTTCAATTCATGAGGTTTCAATTGACGAGATGAATATGCCACCACTCGGCCATGCTGCATCAATACGCATCCCAATTCGTGCCCATTGGTATCTGTGTATACAACATACGTAAACTGTAGATCTGGGATCATCAGCACTGGTGCTGTAGTTAACCTCTGCTTTAACAGCTCTTCTCACAATTCTCATCCCACACAAAATGTTGAGCTTTCCGCTTCAATTTTGTCAATGGCAAAGTAATTCTAGAGAAATTCTGTATAAATCTTCTGTAATAGCCAACTATACCCAAAAAAACTATGTACTTCAAATACAGTCTCTGGCCTCTTCCAGCTCAGTACTGCTTCTAACTTGCTAGGATGGACAGAGACTCCCTGCTGTAAGACAACGTAGCTCAGAAACTTTACTTCTGAAAGCCAAAATTCACACTTACTCAACTTGGCTAGAGTCGCTTATCCCGCAATATGTTCAACACGGTTCTCAAGTGCTTCTCGTGCTCAGCTTTACTCTTCGAATACACCAATATATCATCGATAAAGACTACTACAAACTGATCCAAGTACGAACGAAAGATCCGATTCATGTAGTCCATGAACACGGTAGGTGCATTGGTCAGCTTGAATGGCATTACAAGGAACTCGTAATGGCCATATCTGGTTCGGAAAGCAATCTTCGATACATCTTCTGCTTTAACCTTCAACTGGTGGTATCTCGATCGTAAATCGATCTTCGAGAATACACAGGAACCAAATAACTGATAGAGCAAATCATCAATTCTAGGGAGTGGATACTTGTTCTTGATGGTCACCTTGTTCAGCTCTCGATAATTGATACAGAGACGCAGACTTCCATCTTTCTTCTTGACAAAAAGCACTAGAGCACCCCAAGGTGATATGCTGGGTCGTATGAACCCTTTCTCAAGTAGCTCCTCAATTTGCTTCTTTAGCTCTGCCATTTTACTTTGAGCCATACGGTATGGGGTTTTGGAGATTGATCCCGCTCCAGGCCTCAAATCAATCGAGAACTCCACTTCCCTATCTGGAGGTAATCCACTGACATCTTCCAAAAAAACGTCAGGGAACTCATTTGCTATAGGGATACTCTCCAAGCCTATACCAGCCTCTGATTGCATAGAGCAGAATACCATGTACCCCTGACAACCCTTCTGTAAATATCTCTCAACTTTGGCTGCGGATAGAAGGTTAAGAGTGATTTCGATGTCAGCTTGCGGTTGTGGATTCGGATATATAACTCTCTTTCGTTTGTAATCCAGTAACACACCGTTTGCTATCAACCAGTTAATCTCGAGAATCACCTCTAACCCTTGCAGTGGCAAACAGATAAGATCTACAATCAATTCCTGCCTCTCTGTGTTTACCACACAATTCTGACAAATGTCACCCGTAACAATTTGCATGCTCATAGGCGTAGATACAACAAAATCATATGGTGATTTATACACATGTAAATTCAATCATCTCACGCAGACATATGCAAAAAATGAATGGCTAATACCAGAATCATACATAACATGCACTAGACTGTCATTGAGAGAAATCATACCTTAAATCAGCTCCAGAGAATTTTTGGCTTCTTCTTGTGTCAGTGTGTAGACCCTACCTGAAACTATGGGTCTAGTCTCTTCCTATTGCTACTTTTGTGGACAATCCTTAAACATGTGTCCCGGCTTACCGCAATTAAAACAACCAAATGGTTTATTGGGATCAACTTTCAGTGGTGTACCATTACAAGCCTTGCCAAGATGAAATAGTTTACGACAAAACCAACATGTTCGACTTCCCGAGGATCCTTGGCCTCCACGGCCTCCCGTCTGATTCGGTCTCTTCGTAGCTCCCCCAGAAGGTCCACCCTATTCTTTTCTCTTCTGTGTTGAGCTACTACTCCCAGAAGCACCCTTGTTACTAGTTTGGGTTGCCAAACTTGACATACGCTTCTCAATATAGCAGCATTTTTCCACAGCTTTACTAAACTTGGTGAAGTACTGTGTAACCAATTTTTCTTTCATCTCCGGTCTTAACCCTTTAATCATCATATTGGAATTCCACTCTTCATTATCATGAAGTTTGAAATAGGCTGAATATCGTGACAGTCGGAGGTACCGAGATAAATAATCATCGAAAATTTCTCAATCTTGCTGTTTGATACTCAGAAACTCTTTCTCTTTGTCACCCTTGACAGATGGGGGGAGATATTTCTCATTGAATTTCTCCTAGAATAATTCCCAAGTGATAGGAACATTCCTCCCCCTCAAGGTGAGCTCCATGTTTGTCCACCATTGGTCTGCGTCACCCTCCAATTTATAGATGGCTAGCAGAGCTTTCATCTCGTTTGGGCATCACAACATGTTGAAAATCTTATCTGGACATTTTAGCCAATTCTCAGCCAGTTGTGGGTCAAACTTTCCCTAAAAGATAGGTGGCTGTTGTTTATTGAATCGGCTTAACCAATTCTAGACTTCTACCTCAGTATCTGGTACGATATCCTCTGGTGGTATTCCTTCACCATAACCTCTAATGTATTCATCCAGGAGATCCTATCTTTTTTGTACTCCCTGAAGTTCCCCTCTTATCTCATTCATTGTATTTTGCTGCTATGCCAGCATATCTAGTATTCGCTGTTGAAGTGGATCTGTGTAATACCTTGAATTTTGAGATTTGAGGCTTGGGAATAAGCCTAAATTAAGTGGACTTCTAAGCCCCAATTTAGAAGGAGCCCAAATTTATACCCTAATGATTCTTATATCTTTGGGGTATTAAGAAAGTAAAATGATGAATTTTGGAGTAAGTAATTATGTTTTTGGTGAAATCGCCTATGAGGTAGTAAGCTTGTCATGTTCATTTGAATGATAAAATGATGATAAAAAATTATGATATTTTACAGGATGAAATTAAACATCCTAAGCTTTAATTTGATAGGTCATATACAAAAAGATATGAATTTTTGAAGTCAGCACAAAAAAACTGTGAAATTTCTGGACCAATATGCAAAGATTGAAATTCTGGGAATTTTTTGATTCCATTCAGCAAAAGGCTATATTTTTCCTTGAAACTAGACTCAATAATGGTTCCATAGCCTTTGGAATCACCTCATTTCAATATTTCTAGAATTAGTTATGATTTTTCAAAGTTTGGGCAGAAAATCTGCCAGAAATTGCTGAAATCCGAAAATGGGAATTATGACATCATTATAATTAAAGCTGACATAAGCTAAATGTTATAAAATCATCATCATCTTCATCCATCAGCCAAAACCGTGCAGCACCATGGAGAAAGAGAGAGAGGGAGCTTTAGAGAGAGAAGAGAGAGAAAACTAACAAGATAGGTCAATTTATTCGGTGAATTCGTACCTAACGTGTATACTCCTTCTCATAAGCTTATCTTCTATGTTGTTTGAGGTGTTTGAAGCAATATTTTTGGAGTTGGGAAGGTTAGGGTTTCAGCCAAGAAAAGGAAAAGCCAGAGGGAGCTTGAGGTAACTTCCAAACTCTTGTATATTTACTATTCTGGCTGCTGTGGATAATTTAATCGGTGAAATTTTGCCGGATTGTCCTTTGTTTCAATTTATGGAAATGGGTTGGCCTAGGTGTTTTGCTGCCAAAATTGATACTAAATGGTAGTTGTAACATAATAGAATGGTCAATAAAGTGGTTAGGAGTAGAAAGGAACGTGTTTACGGAGCCGAAACCGAAAAACCCCGATTTTCCCTGGAAAACTCATATATTTCGGTCAGGGATATAAATGGGCCTTAGAGTTGGATTTTCAATGATTTGATGGTTCCATTGGATTCAGGAGGGAAAATTAGGTGGGGTTACAGTTGAGCACTTTTTCGGAAAAGGCCGAGAAAGCATAATTACGAAAATGCCCATAAAACACTGAAATAAGGGCTGCCAAGGGCAATTTCATCTTTTGGTAGTGAATTTGTTAATTCCGAGTCCAGAAATGGATTCCTTGGGTGAAAATATATAAGAATAGCCTATGTCAAAATTTTGGGAAAAGTACAGCCGGATCAGGTACAGCAGGGCCGGGTGGGGTCCCCGGGGGTATTTTAGTAATTTTTCAAGATAGACTCATATAACCCACAGAAACACTATGTAAGTGTCTAAATGGTATATTTGACATTGTAGGATCGAATATGAAGCCCCGAGCTGTTTGCACGTAGATCGAGGCACACGTTTCGAGGCAGAAAAAGGGTTAAGGACTTACCTTACTTGCATGTATTTGATATCTTTGCTTGTGTAATGATGTATGTGATTACTTTACTTGATTATGTAGAGCATATTTGAATAAATGAAGCTCTGTTTCTGTTTTCGCTGTGGCCATAGTCTTGTTGTATGAAACATTGAGCAGGCAGAAATGTCATTATGGGGCATACATCTAGATAAAGCTAACATGTCATACACATAGCATCAATCATGCATGCATTATGGTATCTATTTCCTACTGAGATTCTCTCGAATCTTACCCTCCCCTACCAACAATTTAGACAGGAGGCGACAGAAGATATGCAAACAACAATGCAGAGTACCGTACGAGGGGATTACAGTAGTGGAACGAAGACAGGAAGAAGTCTCCGTTTCACTGGGGTGAGTTTAGACACCCAAGTAGCCCTGTGCGGCTACACTAATTGTAATTATCAGGTACGAATCCCTGAGGGGAATTTCCGTAATCATGTACATATTATCAGTATAGTTATGCTATTCCTATGTTTCCTACCGAACCACATATCATTTTCCGCAAATACTCTGAAAAAGGTTGAAATTGAGATAAGGGTGTGACAATCTGGTCTAGGAAGCGGTATTTCCTCATGATTACCATGTCTTCCTCTTCCCTTACCTCGGCCTTGACCACCTTCTCCTTGTTGTATCATTTCCATAGTTCACTCTACATGAAAATAGAGAAGCATTACTTTTCATATAAGAGCAAGGGCAGTTTTTTTTATCATTTAATAAAAGTCAGGGTACATAGATATGTCATACATAGCATACAACAACTATTTAAAATAGTTACAGAGAAACAGAAACATCAGATATTCTATAAACTGCTGTATATGACATATTAGTCTTTTTACATTACATTTTCTAACATTCATGTACCCTCCCAAAATACCAACTCTAGCTAATTCTTCTTTTGTCCGTCAGTTTTGCCTAACTGCCCTTAACTCGTATACGTGCCGGTTAGCTTAGGTCACCCAAAATATACCTCGTAGGCCCTACATCACAAGTCAGTGCACATGAAATCTCGCACCAACCATCTGATGTGCTTCTGGAAAACCCAGAAGTTCGCCTTCAGGCCCCACTCGACGATGAGGTTCTTCTGTTGGTTCCAAAATGTTGTGTCTTGAAAGAAGTTCATCGTGGAAAGAACCTAGCACTCGTCGGTCATCATAAGCCCTAACGATATCTGCAATCCATACAACATCTCTACACTGTCAAGGAATGCATCGTACCGGCCTCTCGAGGTATCGTGCTCCTACAATGCCTGGTAATACTTGGACATGAGAAGGTAGGACAACTCCATATCTGGCTTTAGATTGTACGGCACCTGAACCGGCTCTGCTTGAGACTCAGTGTCGCTCAGCTCATCCTTTGACATCTCCTCCGGCTCATAATCAGAATTTTACTCCTCTGGCACCTCTCCGGTCTTGCCAACCTCTGTCAATCTCGATGAAGCCAACCTCGGCTCTGTCAATCAGAATTTTACTAAATACTCCGCTGCCAGTTCCCTCCCCTAGCGTCTTTTTCTTAACACTACATTGTTTTAGTGTAGTTTTAGGTGTAAAATGATGGAAGTGAACTTTTTTTAAAAAAAAAGAATGATGTTTAGTATTTTGAATTATTTTTTTAGAAATATCTAGTATCTTAAAATATTTTTTAATTAGTATGTAGTATTCTAAAATAATGTTTTATGATTTTAACCCTTTTAAATAATTTTTCAGTTGTACTCAGTGTTTTAGTAAACTAATCACAATTTTATCCTTAATATATTTTTTTTAACTCCAAAAATTACTTTAAAATATTTTTTTAATTGTACCCAGTGTCTTAGGAGATTGACTAAAATTTTATATTTAATGTATTTTTCTTAGTAGTAACAAACATTCAAAGCTTAGGATACTAATTTATTGTTTTTGACCCACTCTAAAATATTTTTCCAGTAACACCCAATATTTTAAAATAATTTTTGGAGCTGAAAAAATAAGACACTAAATACAACTGAAAAAATATTTTAAGGGGTTAAAAGCACCAAAAATTATTTTAAGATACTGTATACTACTTAAAAAACATTTTAAGATATTAGATACTTCTAGAAAAATACTTCAAAATATTAGACATCATTTTTTTAAAAAAATAAAAAAAGTGCAACCCCATCATTTTACACCTAAAACCACGCCAAAACCGTGTAGTTTTGAGAAAAAGACGGCAGCGGAGGGAACTAGCAACGGAGAGAAGCCAGTTCCTATATTTAGAAGGGGAAATAGGTTAGGTTAGGTTAGGTTACACTTTATTTAAATAGGCTTGAGCCTGTAATAGATATTCAAAACCTGAACTTGTATGTAGGTTTTTTTTTTTACGGCCTTCAAAAGGCCGGAAGCCTATTTAAAAACCTATTTAAAATCTAGGCCTTTAAATAACCTTTAAAACATATACCTTTAAATTCATATATAATCATTCATGCTTATTTACAATCATACATTATGTCTTAAAAGTTTAACATCCATTCTTGTCTTAATATTAGGGCTTAATAAGGAAAAGAAAAGAATGTCTATTGACAATAATTGTCTGAACAAATATGAACAAGAAAAACTAATCATTTGTCAATTAAAAATATATATATATTAAAATCGACTAAGCATAACAAGTAACATGTAAAACTAGCTTTTACCCCTTTAACTCTTTCCACATAAATTAAGACAAATCGGTTCGCTGGTTATCATTCCGAATCGGCCGGTCCAGTCTAGATTTCAAAACCTTAATTTAAATAATTTTAAAATATGTAGAAATTTTTTCCTTCGTTTTGTTAAAAAATAAAATAGTTGCTAGAAACAGTGACCATATAAAAGCTTTGAAAAATAATTCATATCCATAATATGTATAATTGGCTCTTAACTCTTCAAGTTAATAAATCCTTAGAATATCCTCTTTTTGCCATGCCTTTCCCGTTTCACCTCAACAATTAGTCTCCTAGTTTTGAAAGATTAATATTGATTGCAATTTCCACTTGAAGAGAAAGATAGTAGGAGTACAAGAAAATCTATAACATAGTAAGTAACTTTCTTTTTTCTTTTTGGATTACAAAGACAAGAGAACATAGTAAGTAACTTTCATCTTCTCATTACAACACAACATTATTGTACATCAACCTTAATTTACTCAAACACACTCAGAAATAAACATGTAGGACAAAATTAAAAATCCCTACAAGCAAAAATCTGGGTGGCCTAATACTACAACTACAACACAACATAAACATTACAATACAACAAATTATGTAATGTTTTGATGTAATTTCAAGTGTTTGTGCAGAGGTTTTATATATATATATATATATATCTCCATGCTATTGCATATAGATAGCGAGCGTTGAGACTTGATGAAACCTTATTCTCATCTTACAGTCGTCACCATAGCTGATGTGTTATGATAAAATGGCTCAGAACAGAATGCTGCTTTCATCTTTCTGATAAAATCCTCACATTTCTTGTTTAATTCCTCCACCTCTTCCTCTTCCTTTTCTTCCTCTGTCATCCAAACCCCATTGTTACTTTCTTGATCTTCTTCTTCTTCCTGAGAATTATCCGCCACTATAATTCTCTTTTCTTCTTCTTCTTCTTCTTCCACCTCCTCTGGCTCCTTCTCTGTGTCAGCAATTACTTCGTCTGTGAATGCCACTATCATTCTCTTCTCTTCTTCTTCTTCTTCTTGTTGCTCTGCCATGTCATGTTCCTGGGAATTATGAACTGGAGCTGCAACATCCAAATCGTTGAACTGATGAGAAGAGGAATGATCAGAAGGGCGAGAAGAGTTCTTGGCTATGAAAACCATGAGGCCATTGCAGAAGAGGAAGACGTAGGACTTGTTGATTGAGAATTGGTTGAGAGATTGGAACAGAAAGGGAAGGAATGAGAAAAGGAGAGACAAGACAGAAACTGATAGCAGAATTTTGATGACTCTGACACACACCTTGAAAAGCTCCATATATGTACATATATATCAGCTGATTCTAATGAAGATGAAGAAGAAGAACAAGTGGGGAGTTGCAGAGCTCAAAAGGTGTGTGTGGAAGAAAAAGCTTTGCGAGTGTCCTTTATATAGACAAGACAGAAGCTTTGCGAGTGTCCCATTGCCTCTGGATTCTAGAACCACAGGCCACCCTCAATGTACAAAACTACCCTTGCTCCTCTAACATTTCGTCGCTTGCTCCTCTATCATTTCGTCGCAATGGTTTTCCTACTAAGCGCTTTATTTAAGTAGGAGAGTCAAGCATATCTCAACCATCTCTATATTTTATTTTTTTTTTTAAAAAAACTTATTTTAATGGATATAGAATCTAAAATAAAAATAATTCTTTAATTATAATTTTTTTCAAAAAATATTTCTTATTTACAAAAATTATTATTATAAAAAATCAAATTTGGATTGTTCAGATATGCTTAGCCCTTCTTACTAAGCATGGTCTAGATATGCTTAATCCTCCCTACTAAGTAAAGTGCTTAATGGAAAAATCGGTTCCATATTCTTTGAGTTTTGAGACATACTCAAACTCGATAAGCTCTAAACCCAACTTACCTGAACTTATGACTATCAAAAAAATCCAAAACCTAAGCTCCTTAATAGTAAACTAGTTAGTCCCTTATTAGTAAATAGTCCATTCATGAAATGTTATCTTTTCACCTTTATTTTTTACCCCAAAAAATCAATTATTTTTTAAGAAAAAAGACAGAATTTTTTTTTTAAAATTACAAAATCCCAAATCAGATTTGTTGCCAATAGTTGATAAGAGAATGATAAAATTTGATAAGCAATACACAATTAATTTATTGGGAAATACTTTATTTGGAATTTTACAAATTCAAAGTTCTTTTTCTGTCTTTTTTTCCTTTTTTTTATCTATTTTATTTTATCTCTAAATATAAAAATAATATTGTCTTATACAATATGTTATTATCATATATAATGAATATTACATGATGTAAAATTCTGATAGTAATTTTCTTATCTGCTAAGAATATATAGACGAAAAAAAGGAGTACATGCATTTAATAAGAATAAAGATACACCTTAGAGGAAGACTTGGTCAAAGTCAACTAGCTATTCACATTCTTGAACGCGCTACACAAACCGTGTAAGGTAAGAACTTAGAACTTAATTAAAGCCAAGATAGAATATATTCCATTCTATATATACAATAGGGTGAATTTTTTTTTTTTTTTGAAGATATTAAGAAAGTTGATTATTATTTTAAAATATTTATATTTATCATTTTTTTCTAAACTATTTTATTTAACTTATAAACTGATACATAATCTAACAATACATAGTATATAATATGATTAAGTAATTTATTTAGCTTCATTAATCTCTAAAAAAAAAATCAACTTTATCTTATATTTAGAACAAAAGGGAATATAATTTTTTATTCCTTTACTATACTATCGTCACTACATGACAAGATCTAAAATTTCAAAACTAATTTCATAAATCACCGATATGATCAATATTAATATAATATAGGGAAAATTACATTAGGTCCTGAACAAGAAAAAATATTAAAAAATGGTCCCTTAAAATCTTAAAAGTATATTTAAGTCCCGTGGGACTTTTTGGTATTAAATTCTAATTCCGCTAAAAAGTCCATGGGCGTGTCATTGATAAGTTCAGAGGTGTTTATTGACAAGTTTAGGGACATTCATTGGCAAATCCATAAGCTTCCATTGATAAGTCCATGATTGGAACTTATTATAAAAAAATCATGAGACTTTTTAGTAATTTTGATATTTTAAAGGACTTTTCATTTTTTTCCTCATATTTGGGATGTGAATGTAATTTTTTCTATAATATAATATATAAAAAGTAATATAGAATTATAGATGGATATTCTGTTTAGCTGAGAATATAGATTGATTGATGCTCTTTTTTTTTTTTTTTTTCTGGCCAGAGATGCTCTTATTTCACTATTCATTCCTCTATAATTTTTCGGCTTTATTAAATTTTTTTTTTCAATATTCAGTGATTTATAACATTTTGTGCATTGATGTAAATGATAAATTAATTATATACCAAACTAATATTATTAACTATATTATTAATTAAATGAACTGACAAGTTGAAAAAAGATCAAATTTACAAAATTAATTTATTAAGTTAAACGAAATATTTTGGCCAGAGTTAACTTGACAGGTGAACCAAATCCATTCATTTAGTAAATAGAGCGTAATTTTTTTGACTCCAAAATTAATATTATCTTAAATAATTAATGAACATATAATTGGATTCGCTTGTTAGCTCTCCAACCATCTTTTAATATACTGTGTTCCTTTGACCCGAATATATATATATATATATATATATAATGTGACTCTGTTCAGTGTTCACACTGATGGGGGTTTTAATTAATATCAGCGTTACGGTCAAAGAATGAAATTTTAAGTTTTGCTAGCTTACAAAGTCCCTTATAGTATCAGGTCAAAAAAAAGCGCTCTTAAAATAAGATATATACCTCTAGTTCTTAATATAATAGTTAATTGACTTTTTTTTATAAGAAATTAAAAAAGTTAAAAAAATTACATTAAAGTATTTATATTTATCATTTTTTCTATAAACTGTTTTAATTGACTAGTAAACTGATATATAATCTAATAATTCACAATATATACTATAATTAAATAAATTATTTAACTTTATTAATTTATCAAGAAAAAGGGGTCAACCGCCTCTTATATTAAGAACAGAAGGGATTGCACAATATATCCTGCACAAAGACGAACGGATCCTTTACCCATCTCCAAATCTTTATGCTTGTGTTTTTTTTTTTTTTTTTTGAATTTATTTAATTTCAAATTTTTAAATCAAGTATAAATATTCTATAAATTATTAATTAGAAACAAACTTTGTGCATTTATATGCACTTTACGATTAGCAACAGCCTTTTAAATTTATGAATAGTATAAGCCTTTGTGCATTTATATGCACTTTACGATCACTTATAATTTTATTGAGTTTTTACCGTTTTCGCAATTATTGCATTAATCTTTGTATAATATGTTAATTATAGTTTATTTGAATACTGCCTAGTTGTCAAAAAATAAAAAAAAAATGTTTTTAAAACAAAAATTTATCATCAACTTAAAAAAAAAATTTGCTAAGCATATGTATCTTTTTATTGGAGATAATTCTATTCAAGGTAACCTAAAAAAATTATTATGCTTATAACTGTCTCCTTACATATGAATAATCTCTAATTTGGTTTATTTTTATTTTATTTACTTCATCTAGCAAAATCAATCTAGGTGTATATTGATATTTAGTGAGAACCATGTCATTAGCTACGAATTCTGTTTCTCTTACAGATTAACAAGTTATGAGTATAAATAGATGAAATTGGGAAGTTGATTTTGGTTCTAAATGTAAGATCTATTTTTTAAATTTATCAATATTTTTGTAATTTATCTCTATTGATCCTCCCTCAACTAATAATCAAGCAAGAGAGAGATGGAGATAATTAAAAAAGATTATTAGAGTATTTTAGAAAAATCATGTTATGTTAATTAATTTAATTAGTTTCTTTAATCTAATCAACTTTGGTAAATATATCTTACATTAAGAATAGAGCTGGGGAATTAATTTTAATTTACAAATTTTATTTCAATTATTTTAAGTTGTTCTTATGTGTTTTTAATTTTAATGTTAGATTAATTTTAACCTTTGCAAGGCAAAACTACTATTTCCCATATATCAATTTTCCACCATTAATCCAAACCAGCACTTATTCGTTTGTGCCTTTTTTTTCCAAGAAATTACTTGGATCCTAAGCAAAGATGTCTTTAATAATACATATAACAAAGGATAGTTAAAATAAGTTGGACATCTCTAAGTCAATGTCTCAAGTTTAACTCTTATGGAGCAAAAACAAAATTTGTGGAGAGAACATTTTTATAATTGGGCCTTGCCTTCAGACTTTTCCTTAGCGCTCCCCAGATACAATAAAGAATTAAACTTTACAAATTGATGAAAGTTGGTTACAATTAACCATGTGTTTAAGGGTTGATCTGGATTCCATTTTGTTTACTTACTACTACAAACTAGACATTTAACGACCCTAAAGGACGTCCCTTTTTAAATTAGGGACATTCAAAATTCAATATTTAGCGCGAACCATTGGCGCTGGTTGAATTTAAAACAAAAAAAAAATTGTGCCACTTTAGACGTCCCCAGAGTCTTTGGGGATGTCTAAAGTGTGCCCTTTATGCACTTTAGACATCCCCAGTCAAAATAGGGACTTCTAAAGCTTACTTTAGACGTCCCCAATTTGACTGGGGAAGCGGAAAAGCCTGTCAGTCACCCATCCCATCAGAAGCAGGCCAGCAGCTTTACTTTCCTTTCCCAAGCTTCTTCCGTCTTCCCCTGTGAACTTCGTTCCTAGCTGTTTTCCTCTTTCCCCTTTCCCTTGCTTCCTTTCCTGTCTTCCTTCCTCTTCCTCAATTCGTTGCTGCAACTCCCTTTCCCGTGCTTCCTTCCCCGTCTGCCTTCCTCTTTCTCATAATCATATTTCTATTTTTCCCTCTCTCTTCTTTGACAAGAGCACCGTCGTTGGTGTCTCCCTCTCACAACTGTCGTCTTCCTAGCTGGTGGCACCGTGAGTTGTCTCCATTTCCGTCGTCCACATGTTTGTCTCTCACTCCCACAACTTTAGACACAAATGATTGAACAAATGCTTATAACTGTTAATTTGAATCAGATTATGAAATTGGAAAAACAGAATAACTTGTATATGCATACTTTTAATATGCTTCTAATTTGCTTGATATGGAAATGGACTGTCATTATTGCACACTTGTTTTTTTCATCAGCAGACTTCAACACGGTGATGTGTATATATATACATGAGTTAAAAAAAATGACAATGATACTTAGGAATGAATTTGGTTTGGCTTAGGTTAGTCTAGTTTAACATTATTCAAAAGTCAACTAAATTACAAAAATATGTCAGAGTTTTGCCTCAAATGCGTGTATGGTTCTGGAATGTTGACGAGGTACAATATAATACAGCATCAATCATGCCATAAAATAGGTATGAAGATGGCAACTTTTCTAGGGTGGTACATGCATTCTAAGAGAGCTCATTTCTTGTGATAAGATGAATAATACTTATCTAAAAATTGTGGAGGCTTGAAAATTGTTTAGTTGGAAGCTTTGAACTTGGCATAGGTTGCTTGGTAACAAAAATCACAATGATACATTGATCAGAGACTTTTTGGCTTGGCATCTTCTTCAACGTATACCAGAGTGAAGTTTTTATTTATATTAGTTAATTAATTAGTGGTTTGTGTATTTCACACTTTGTGGTGGCTGAACTGCTGTTGTTATGTTGGCTGCCTATCTCTTTTTTTATTTGATTGGTTAGTTGTTAAAGGGGATTCAAACGTTTCTATATTCCAATGTGTGAATTAGAGTTGTGTTATTGTACATACTATTAGATTGTTGGATAACATTTTTATTAGATAGTGTTGAACTGCTGTTGTTTCCATTCTGGTTTATGCAATATTTCTTCTATCCAATTTCTGCAGTTTAAATTTTTCGGACAGTGATATATATAAAAAGGCCATAAAAAAAACTTTAGACGTCCCCAGTCGTAACTGGGGACATCTAAATTGATTCAGAAACACTATAAACGTCCCCAGCTACGGCTGGGGACGTGTAAAGTGGTTTAGAAACACTTTAGACGTCCTCAGTTACGACTGGGGACGTCTAAAGTCTGGCCTAAAGACGTCCCCTATTTTAGAGACGTTATTGACAGTTTTTTTTCTACGTCGCTCAGATAGATGTCCCCCTATTTTTAGACATTAAAAGGCCTAAAAAAGAGACATTAAAATGGTTTTTTTTGTAGTAGTGGCTCTCCTTTCTCTGTAAACTCAGAAGTCAAATCATCAGAGAAGTGTTGTCGGAGAAGACCCAGTTTACCAGCCAAACAAAGCCCATCACTCTCTGCCACTAGAAGCTCAAAATCGTCGCTGGTAGATACAGCTCCTAGGTCTCTTTGAGATTTGAGTACGGGAGATTGATATCTCTTCTAAGTTTTTTGGATGCAAATTCTTAGGTGAATTAAAGGGACAGACTGAAGAGTTGCACAATCAGCGACCTTGAGTTTTTTTTTTTATTTATTCTTATGGAAAGTATGAAGTGGAAAAAAGGTAAGATAGATGCCACGTAGGCATGCCACCTCTACAGAATTTGGTCAACAAACGTTGACCATTTAGGTATGTTAATGAAGGGGCAAAATTAACCCATTTTTTAAATTTTTGAGGCAAAATTGCCCTTTAGAAAACTTTCAGACACTTAGTGCCCCTTAGTGAAAACTTACAGACATTTTTTTCCTTTAAAAATATGGCATGGAAAAAGGGTGAGGTGAATACTATATAGGCATGCCGTCTCTGTAGAATTTTGTCAACAAACATTGACCGTTTTGATATGTTAACGTATGGGCAAAATTGCCCAATTTTTAAAACTTCTGAGGCAAAAATGCCCCATCGAAAACTTCTAAACACCCACAGCCCCTAAACAAAAACTTCCGGGATATTTTTACCCCTTAAACCTTTTTATAATTGGGCCTTGTCCTGACTTGAATAATGATTAGTTGGTCGTAGCTTATATGTTTGATGTAGCTTTTGTTGCCATATGTTGAGACAATTTCTCAAATAAATTTTTCGATATTTTTAATACTCCCTCTAGTTCTTATTATAAGACACCAACTAACAAGTGCATTTGGTCCTTTTTATAAGGCACTTACAAATTTTCAAGAATCATTTAATTTATTTTTCCATGTATGCCCATATTTAATAAGGGTAGTGAGAGAGAGTAATAATTAATGGATATTTGAGTTTAGTGTAGTTGGTAAGAGTAATATTGAAAACTACTTGAATTTTAGGACAACTTTAATACTTTTAACTACTTTTATTGATTTATGAGAATTGGTAGTTGGTGCCTTATAATAAAGATCAGAGGAAGTATAGAATATCACATAGAAATAAAATTGCCGATAATATCAAAATTGCTGATGTTCGAAGAATGTTCAGATCAATATATTATTTCACATTTGTTGTTTTGAAATATTAGGTGAGCAACTGTGAGGAGGGTTCTTCCTTGCTTCCAGGCATTTCATCGCAGTTCCTTCCAACATAAAAATATATCTAAATTAACATAATTGATGTCACTCTCTCTCCAATTAAATTTTTTTTTTTTTAAAAAAAGGATCGGCTTCATTTATTTAATGATAATAAAGGATGATGACGTTGATAATACCATAGTCAGCCATTTAAATTTTATTAAATACAAATGCTCGCTAATGACGTGCTGGTCCTCCTATAGAATATATCAAGGTATTTTCCTGGCAACAAAAAAAAAAAAAAAAAACAAGAAGAAGGTATTTTCAATTTTTCATAATAACTTGTTGGGTCTTCAACTAGCACCATTTAAAAATTAGTAAACTTTTACGTCAGCCAGCTAATGATTGAATATAATCGTAGTTTACCGGCCAAACTATGATTGCATAGAACTTCCAAAGATCGTGAATGTTGAATTTTTTTTATACATATTTTCCCATATATATAACTACGGAGTTGATTCTGTCGTAAATTTATTTTTTTAATTTTTTAAATGCCACATAGATGTTCTTATGAGAAACCACGTGTCATGTGGAGGCCACTTCATCACCGACGGCCTCACGCTTTTGATGCCCTCGCGCTTGCGTCTTTGCTAGTTGCATAGGAATGAACTTGTATTATATATTTACATAATGTTATATGTATAATTAATTATTTTTAAATATATATGTGTGTGTAATATTATTAACACTAATAATAAATTAAATAATAATATATGCGTTAAATTAAATAATTATGGGAAAAAAATAAATTAAATAAAAATTTGATATAATATTTATATATTTATGATTAATTAATTTCAAATTCAACATATTTTAAATCTTTAATAAATTTTCTTATAAGTATATTTTTAATAACTAATAATTTAATACTATAAATATTATTTTTAATATAAAATGATAAAATATAATATTAATAAGGCTAAAATATACTTTTTGTCATTTATGTTTACATGATGTTTCATTTTAGTTCTTTAAGTTTATAAAGTATATTTTTAGTCCTTTAAACTTAACACCGTTAGTTTTGTATAATAGAAAATGATGACTCAGCAATTTAGTTAAATGACTGTGAAATTAAGTACTAACAAAGCATGCTTACATTTTAATATAAAATTTTTATATTTTAACTCGTGTAAATTTTAGAAAGGTTTAAAATAAAAAATCTATAATCGTTCTAGGGTTTTAGGTCTAACTCATCCCTAACTAATCATCTCTACAATGGCAAACATATCTCTACTCTGTTACCATCGAGGAATAACAACACAAAAATAATCCAAGCTGCTGCAATGTATATGACACTGCCAATCATATACATTGCAAATCATATGAACAACCGCACCAGTGGCACTATTCGGATGCAATGTTTGAGCAAATGCAACATAATTGAGAATATTGGAATCACTCACACTCCTTTGTGCATACTTCATGGATTCTTCGAAATGAGCAGCCATGATCTCATGATGATTATATTATAGGGGTTTTAAAACAGTAGAGTGATTATTGAGTTTTTTTTTTATTTTAAATATTTTTTAAATTTACACAATTTAAAATATAAAAATATTAAAATGTAAGCATGCTTTGTCAGCGTTTGATTGCATAATCACTAATTAAATTGTTGAGTCAATATTTTCCGTTATACAAAACTAACAGCGTTAAGTTTAAAGGACTAAAAATGTACTTTGCAAACTTAAAAGACTAAACTAAAACCTTATGTAAATTTTAAAGGACTAAAAGTATATTTTAGCATATTAATAGCTAATAATTTATTTTTAATATAATAGGGCAGTTGAGCTCGACTGCACCATTATTCATTTTTTATAAATAATACAACTTATAAACATATTACTTCCTATAATCCTAAAGTTAAGAGGTTTGGTCCAATCATTAATGCAAACCCCCAACTTACTTTCTCTTCAAAATTAGTAATTTTTTAATTCAAAATAGGGATAATTTTGGTGCAAACAATTAAAAGGGGTATTTTAGCAGGCCAAAAAATGGGTATTTTAGATTGATGAAGACATATTCTTTTACTAGTGGCTAACTTAATGAATTTTCTCAATCTTTATAAATTAGTTATCTAATTCCTACATTTAGAAATAAAAGGAGTAATTTGTATTGATCATTTTTATACCACCCCAAATTTTATTCACCAAGAATATATTGTAATTATTATATATATATATTGTCACGCCTTTATCTCAATTTCAACCTTTTTCAGAGTATTTGTGGAAAATGATATGCGGTTCGGTGGGCAACACAGGAATAGCATGAAGGAACTGATAATAAGTACATGATTACATAAATTCCCTATAGAGTTTGTACATGATACTTATGATTAAGGTAGCCGCACAAGGCTACTAGGGTGTCTAAACTCATCTCAATGAAACGGAGACTTCTTCCCATCTTCGTTCCACTATTGTAATCCCCTCGTACGATATTCTGCATTATTGTTTGCATATCTTCCATCGTCTCTTATCTAAATTGTTGGTAGGAGAGGGTGAGATTCGAGAGAATCTCAGTAGGAAACAGATACCATAATGCATGCATGATTAATGCTATGTGTATGACATGTTAGCTTTATCTAGATGTATGCCCCATAATGACATTTCTGCATGCTCAATGTTTCATACAACAAGACTATGGCCACAGAGAAAACAGAAACAGTGCTTCATTTATTTAAATATGATCTACACAATCAAGTAAAGCAATCACATACATCATTACACAAGCAAAGATATCAAATACATGCAAGTAAGGTAAGTCCCCTACCTCCAGCTTTTCTCCTCGATTTGCGTGCCAGCAACTCGAGCTCTCAGCTCAGTCCTACAATTCTAAATATACCATTTAGATACTTTCATAGAGTTTATGAGGGTTATATGAGTCTATCTTGAAAAATTACTAAAATACCCCCGGGGACCCGACCCGGCCCCCTGTACTCGGTCCGACCGTACTTTTTCCGAAATTTTGGCATGGGCTATTCTTACATATTTTCACTCAAGGAATCCATTTCTGGACTCGGAATTATCAAATTCAATGTCAAATTATAAAATTACCCTTGGCAGCCCTAGTTTTAGTGTTTTAGGGGCGTTTCTGTAATTATGCTTTTTCGGCCTTTTCTGAAAAAGTGCCTAACTGTAACCCCACCCAATTTTCGCTCCTGAACTCAATGGAACCATCAAATCATTGAAAATCCAACTCTAAGACCCATTTACATTGATGGCCGAAATATATGGGTTTTAAGGGGAAAATCGGGGTTTTTCGGTTTCGGCTCCCTAAACGTGTTCCTTTCTACTCCTAACCACTTTATTGACTATTCCATTAGGTTACAACTACCATTTAGTATCAATTTAGGCAGCATAACCCATAGGGAAACCCATTTTCCATTTTTAGAACCAAAGACAATCCGGCGAAATTTCACCGATTTAATTGTCCACAACAGCCAGAATAGTCAATATACAAGAGTTTGGAAGTTACCTCAAGCTCCCACTGGCTCTCCCTTGATATGGCTGAACCCTAGGTGCTCAACATTCAAATTTGAGCTTCCAAAACTTAAATCATATGAAAAAGAAGCTTAGGAACGGAGTTATATGCATTAGGAACCGATTTATCGAAGAAATCACTTACCTTTGTAAGCTTTTTCCTCCCCTTCTCTCTCTCTAAAAATTCTGCATCTCCTCTCTCTAAATGTTGAACTTCACGTCAGTTTATGCTTGAGGAAGGAGATGAAATGTTTTAATAATATATCAGAAATTTAACTAATTCATTTACCCAATTTTCAGATTTTTACAAAATTCTGGCAGATTTCTGCCCAAACTTTGAAAAATCATAACTAATTATAGAAAAATCGACTTGGAGTGATTCTAAAGCCTATAGAACCATTATTGAGTCTAGTTTCAAGGAAAAATATAGAATGTTGCTAGATAGAATCGAAAAATTCCTAGAATTTCAATCTTTGTATGTTGTTCTAGAAAATTTTCAGTTTTTCTGGGCTAATTTCAAAAATTCATATATTTTTTTTATATAACTCTAATTGAGTCATATACCTATCAAATTAAAGCTTAGGATGTCTACTTTCACCCTGTAAAATTTCATAATTTTTTATAATCATTTGGTCATTAAAAATCATATGAAAAGCCCACTACCTCATAGGCGATTTCACCATAAGCATAATCACTTTCTTTAAAATTAACCATTTTATTTTCTTTAATGTCCCAAAGATATAAGGAACATTAGAGAATAGATTTAGGACATCTACTAAATCAGGGCTTAGTAGTCCACTCAATTTAGGCTTATTCCAAAGCCCCAATCCCAAAATTCGGGGTATTACATATATATTCAATGAAATAGTGAATATTTAAGGCCAACGAAATTAAATATTGAAAATTGAAAGTGGAATAGTGGTTTCAATGAAATCGCCTGCGAGGTAGTGAGTTTGTCATGTGGTTTTGGAATACCAAATGATGATCAAAAGTTATGAAATTTTACAAGGTGAACATAGACATCCTAAGCTTTAATTTGATAGGTCATATGACTCAATTGAAGTTATGTACAAAAAGATATGAATTTTTGAAATTAATCTAGAAAATCTGGAAAGTTTCTGGAGTAGCGGTCAAAGATTGAAAATGTGGGAATAATATGATCCTATCCAGTAAAATTCCATATTTTTCCTTGAAACTAGACTCAATGAGGGTTCCATAGGCTTTGGAATCGCTTTGAAACGATGTCTACAAAATTAGTTATGATTTTTCAAAGTTAAGGCAGAAAATTTACCAGAATTGGCATTATTCCGAAAATTTAAGAAATAAAGTAATCTTCCTTTTTCTCTTAATTATTTTATAAATTAAGGGATGAAGGAGGAGAAGACAAGTGTCAAAATCCAATGAGACCAAGTGTCAACACCACATGAAAGATGATGGAAATAATTGTTGTGTCATAAGTCCTTACTTATGTCATAAGGTTAGGTAGCCAACTCTTGTACCAATTGATTTGAGTAAATGGAAGGAACACTTGATTTAGTTGGAGCATAAGAGGGAGCACGTTTTTGGCCAACCAAGGAAGAAGGAGAATGGGTTCCAATCTAATGGAAATCAAATGAAGCAAGCAAGTCAAAGTATGGCATAAAGTGGAGAGGTATGACGCAAGCATGGAGGGAAGTATGGTGGTTGGCATGTGTCACTATAACAACCTTAGATGAGATCAATGGTTTGGAATCAATGGAGCATTTTTATGAAGGCTTTCTCTTCCCTTCCCTTCATGCATTTTCGTTCAACATAGAGAGGGAGAGAGTTTGGAGAAACTTTGAAGTGTTAAAGGGAAGAGGAAGAAGAAATCTTAAGGTAAGAGTTGATTCCTAAGCTTTCCTTATAACATTTCCCCTAGATCCTTCTCTAAACCATGTTTCTTCATGAATCTATGATCTTGAAGACTCATTCTTAGCTCAAGGAGAAGAGAGAGAGGACATCCTAGAGAGAGAAACATCAACGATCAAGAGGTAATCTCCAAAATCTCAACTTTTTAGTGTATTGAAGTTGTTGTTGGTGGTTATTGTTTGGTTTTGTGATTTTTGGGTTGAGTTGTAAAATTAGAAAAGCCATAAACCTAAGGGGTTATGCTGCTCAAAATCCTTTAAATCATGATTATGAAGTGTTTAAATGAGTTAACTAAGGATTATAAGCGGAAAAGTACAAGTTTTGGGAGCTAAAACACAAAACCTCATTTTCTTCCATTTTTCCCTAATATTTCGGCCAGGATCAGAACTGGTAGTAGGAGTTGGATTTTCATAAAATAAATAGTTCCATTGGACTCAGTGGCCAAAAATAGGTGGGGTTACAGTTGGGCACTTTTTCGGTAGAGGCCGAAAAAACATAATTACGAAAATGCCACTGAAATCACTAAATAGGGGCTGTCAAGGGTATTTTTGTAATTTGATAGTGAATTTGGTAATTTCGAGCCTGGAAATGGATTCCTTGGGTGAAAACAAGTCAGAATAGTCTTAGTCAAAATTTTGGGAAAACGTGCCATTTGGCTGGGTTCTCGAGGGCATTTTTGTAAATTTTCATCATAGACTAATATAACTACAATAAACACTATGGAAGACTCTAAAATGATACTTGGATGGGTTATGACCTATTTCTGGTACATTTAATATAATAGGAACGATTTGGAGGCCGGATACGACACGTTCTTCGAGGCACATTTAAAAAGGGGATATTAAAGCTTTGAGGTAGGGACATTATCCTTCATACATTATGCCATAGTTATATGATTGTGTGAATGCCAATGTTTGTAAATGCGCTTTATTAATCAACACAATTTGTCCAGAGAGGGGCCAAAAGTGTCAGAGGCACTTACACTGGAGTTGGTGAAAACCCAACCAGTGCAGAATAGTGGGGCTGGGCCCTACTCATTTATACATGCAGATGATATGTTTATAATGTTCATTAATTGGTGCATACATGGCATATATCATATTTACTTTTCGCATTTTCTATGAACGATAACATGTTTCTACTGGGGTTCTCCAGAATCTCACTCTATTTTTAATAAACACCTCAGCGGGTACCTGTAATACCCCGAAATTTTGGATTGGAGACTTGGGAAAAAGCCTAAATTAAGTGGACTGTTAAGCCCCAATTTAGCAGGAGCCCAAATTTATCCTCTAATGATTCTTATATCTTTGGGGTATTAAGAAAGTAAAATGGTGAATTTTAGAGAATATAATTATGTTTTCAGTGAAATCTCCTACGAGGTAGTGAGCTTGTCATGTTATTTTGAATGACCAAATGATGAGAAAAAATTATTAAATTTTACAGGATGAAAGTAGACATCCTAAGCTTTAATTTGATAAGTCATATGACTCAATTAGAGCTATATACAAAAAGATATGAATTTTTGAAATCAACACAGAAAAACAGTGAAATTTCTGGAACAATATGAAAATAATGAAATTCTGAGAATTTTGTGATTCCATTCAGCAAAATTCTATATTTTTCCTTGAAACTAGACTCAATAAGGGTTCTATAGGCTTTGGAATCACTCTAATTCAATTTTTCTAAAATTACTTATGATTTTTTGAAGTTTGGGCAGAAATCTGCCAAAACTTTTTAAAAATCCGAAATTGGGAAAAATAATTAATTAAAAGTGGATATGATATAAAGTGATCATCTCCTTCTTCAGCCCAATTTCTGACGCCATAACAGACCCTAAGAGAGAGAGAGAACTAAGATTTGTAGAGAGAGAAGGGGAGGAAAAAAACTTGCAAAGGTAAATGATTTCTTCGGTAAATCAGTTCCTAATGCGTATAACTCCGCTCCTAAGCTATTATTCTATGTGATTCCAGGGTTGGAAGCTCAAATTTGCTTGTTGCAGTGGGCTAAGGTTCAGCCAAGTCAAGGAAAATCAAATGGGATCTTGAGGTAACTTCCAAACTCTTGCATATTGACTATTCTGGCTGTTATAGACAATTTAATTGGTGAAATTTCACTTGATTGTCTTTGTGTGTAAAAAATGGAACATGGGTTGTTGGAGCTGTGATGCTGCCCAAATTGATACTAAATGGTAGTTTTAACCTAATGGAATAGTCAATAAAGTGGTTAAGACTTGAAAGGAACACGTTTACGTAGCCGAAACCGAAAAACCCCGATTTTCCCCTTAAAACCCATATATTTCGGCCAGCATTGTAAATGGGTCTTAGAGTTGGATTTTCAATGATTTGATGGTTCCATTGAGTTCAGGAGGAAAAATTAGGTGGGGTTACAGTTGGGCACTTTTTCGGAAAAAGCCGAAAAAGCATAATTACAGAAACGCCCTTAAAACCCTAAAAGTAGGGTTGCCAAGGGCAATTTCATAATTTGACATTGAAATTGATAATTCCGAATCCAGAAATGGATTCCTTGGGTGAAAATATGTAAGAATAGCCCATGTCAAAATATCGAGAAAAGTACGGTCGGACCGATTACAGCGGGACCGGGCCGAGTCCCTAGGGGTATTTTAGTAATTTTTCAAGATAGACTCATATAACCCCCAGAAACACTATAGAAGTGTCTAAATAGTACATTTGACATTATAGGATTGAATATGGAGCCCCAAGCTATTTGCACATAAATCGAGGCATACATTTCGAGGCTGAAAAGAGTTAAGGTAAGGGACTTACCTTATTTGTATGTATTTGATATCTTTGCTTGTGTAGTGATGTATGTGATTGCTTTACTTTATTGTGTAGAGAATATTTGAATAAATGAAGCTCTGTTTCTGTTTTCGTTGTGGCTATAGTCTTGTTGTATGAAACATTGAGCATGCAGAAATGTCATTATGGGGCATACATCTAGATAAAGCTAACATGTCATACACATAGCATCAATCATGCATGCATTATGGTATCTATTTCCTACTGAGATTCTCTCGCATCTCACCCTCCACTACCAACAATTTAGACAGGAAACGACAGAAGATATGCAAACAACAATGCAGAGTACCATACGAGGGGATTACAGTAGTAGAACGAAGACAGGAAGAAGTCTCCGTTTCACTGGGATGAGTTTAGACACCCTAGTAGCCTTGTGCGGCTACCTTAATCGTAAGTATCATGTATAAACCCTATGAGGAATTTGTGTAATCATGCATATATTATCAGTATAGTTATGCTATTCATGTGTTGCCTACCGAACCGCATATCGTTTTCCGCAAATACTCTGAAAAATGTTGAAATTGAGATAAGGGCGTGACAGTACCAGTGGGTCTAAGGGAAAAGATGTAGATGTCGGAAAGTGAGCGGCATGTGTCTCGAGGCGAGGACAAGATTGTGGTCATAATTAGTCTATTTTGTGAAATTTTGGTGAAACTTGTAAATATTAAAACTTCAGCTGTATTTTCTGTTTTCGTCGAAGAACGATATCAGAATTGTAAATGAATATTTTTATCAGTATAATTGTACTTTTCTATATGCCCATTGAATTCCGTCTTTATTACACTTCGATTATCGAAATGGAAACGGATGTTGACAATTTTAAAGTTTTCATTTTTTTACAAATATATATAATAAATAACTATGTAATTTAATTTTAAGGGTTTATATTTTGGGTGCATCTATACTCATGATATTGATAAAATATTAACCTAATTACTGGCCAAAGTTGTTTGGCTGGTAAAAAGTTTGTCCATATGAAAATTTTTCAATGGGAATAATATTTAAGTGCTCTTTAAGTTATGAACGTGCCCTAAATTCAAAATTGAACCAGCCTAAACTTTTAAGCACAAATCAATGGTCAACCTAATTACAAAGACGTTGACCGTAGGGTTTATGGTCTGCTTATTTAATGGAAGGCTAGAACATGTAACCATATATTCACATATTATATTCAACATAAGGAAAAGTCATGTAATGTACTCATTCAATCATTAACATAAAAGCCACTTAATTAATTTTTATAGATGAATGAAGTTAGATAAATTAGTTTACTGTAATATATGTGACATGATTTTCCTAAAATTACTCAGACATAATAATGCCTTGTAAAAATTTAAACTTGATCGCTCCTATTATTAATGGAGTATCAATTAAAAAAATTTTAAGAGAAAATGATAAATAAAACAAAAAAAAAGTAAATTTGAGTTTTACATTTGAGATTAAAGACAATCCTTCAAACAAGTTTCTATATTTAGGATTGAATGAGTATAATTATAATGTGTCCATAATGGGTACCACTCTGATCCTATTACAAGTCCATTTTAAGAAAAAATTTTGATCCTTATTATAAATCCAGTTTCAGAGTCACAAATGTGTTTTTTACTTTTTGCCCATATTAATTGTAAAGAATAAAAAGAATTTTTTCATGTTAACTTTTATAACTAATCACATAGACAAAGGTAAAATTGACAATTTAGTTCATAATTAATGAATTAATTAGCTTCCCTTACTATGTGAGAGTTAATTTATTTGGACTTATAATAAATAGGACAAAGAGTGGTAACATGGTGATGGTTTTCTTCTGTGTTTTGTCTGTTCCATATATTTTTCGATTTATCTGGTTTTACTACACCAATTAATTTAATAAATGTATGTGGAATATTATGATAATATAAGGTTATTTTGTTTGAAACGTGGAGGTTGACATTAATTGTTATTTGTGTGTGTCTGTGTGTGGGATGTGATCCGTAATAATGTCAACGTGTACACATTGTTCAGATCGCTGACCTTGAAGATTAAAACAAGCAAGAACATGTGATTACTAGCTAGCATACGTTGTCAACAGTATTTTAGTTAACTACTATTTGAATATCGATTATCAGCTATCTAATTAAAATATCTTAAGTGAACCATGTTAGCCAGTTTAAGTTCAGTTGAGGTTAGGTTTTCTTACTCAATTATTAGTTACAACCTTCATAGAAAGTTATTAAGTGAGAACGATCATAACTACTCGTCCGTTCCTATTTTATTTATATGATAGAATTGTGGGGCATTTCCTATTCGTTTTTATAAGAAAGATCTAGGTGATGTATCAAAATTTTTTGGTACACACCATATTTTACGCTCAATTACAAAAACAATTATTTATATTATTGTTGTATTTCATTCACTTGTTTGATTAAAGCACTCAACATGACATATTCTCTCTTTTTCACATAAATGATGGCCTTTTTGAAAAATAAAATTAATTTTTTTTTATTTTTATTGCACTTAACTAATATCAACTAACTTTTCAATCAATGCTATTTAATTAACACTACAAAAGGAACTTTTAACATCCATTTTATGCCTTTTAGACGATCGTTTTTAGGGGAACGTATATGTGAGTGTCGTTGAAAGTTTTAAAATAAATGATTGTTTTAAAACAGTTGTTGTAAGCCTAGAGCACACAACAATTGTTTTCTTAAAATAGTCGTTGTAATTAGCATACAACGACTGTTTTTAATGACTTACAATGATTGTTTCTAAAAACAGTCATTTAAGCCATTTTTTAAAAAAATATTATTTGCATTTGTTCCCTGCAGCTTTTGAAAAACCACCAATTCCTAGACAATTATATTTTGAATTTTGAACTATTTTTTTAAAAGAAAACATAGGTAAAAATCACCATATTAAATTTTGAATCTTCAAAGTTTAATCATCACATATCACATAAAAAAACTTAAATTTTAATGTTCAACCTTCAACTTTCAAACGAAATCATGACAATTATATATCCAAAGATTTATGAGATAACATGCTTCTATCAAATCTTCATGCTTCATCATCATTTTCCAAAGTCTTCTCTATAAATCACGATGCCTCTAATAAAACTAATCCATAAAACCAATGGACAATTGTCTTGAAACTATGGTCCTTGTTAATTCATTATGCAACCAACGTTAAAGGCAATGTTATAAAAAATTACTTAAGTCAAATTAAAGGCCATGGTCTTAATCACAATCCCACTTTGGAATCCAGTTATCATAATAAAAACCATAAACATACAGGATCAAGTTCAAAAACTAAAAATCATAAAATTCATAGTACTCATACAAACAAGAAACTAAGAAACTAACAGGAGGCAAAGTATTCGAATATGCAAACATAATATACCACAGCACTATGTAAAATAAACCTCTCCACATCATCCTCTATGTGTCATAGAAGATATCCTGACAAAAAATCTCGAATCAAATTGATATCTTCAATTATATAGGTGTCTTGATTATAAAAAATTTGTGTTCAAATTAGAGAATAAGTTAATCTAAATCAATCAATTGAATGAAATAAATAAGAATTCAATCACAAGAAAAAAAAAATGAAATTCAGTTGAGAATCAAGAAATGATCACCTGTTCAAAATTGGTAGTAAGTTCACTAAAAATGGTGTTATACATATATATAGTAAAACATAGTAGCCATACTCAGTTTTCCTTGGTTGCCGAGGGCTCTATACATCAAAAGCAAACGGTAAAAAAGAATAAAGGTATATATAAAGTGATTCTCAATTAAAGAACTTGAATTTAAACAACTTACTTTCAGTTGGAACCACTTCGTCGAAGCACTTTTACCTTTGCACTTCCCACCCTTATATAATATGTCTTCAGTGCACTATAATTAAAATGAAAAACAGAAGACATTAAAACAATTTAGTCAAGTCAAAAACCAATGATTTATAAACAAATTAACTTATGTGTTGAAAATGATTTTTATCTCTTTGTCTAGCATGTGACCTAAGGAATCAAACCAAAAGATGACGTTGATGAAGGGAAAAGATGACACACAGATTCTAATGATAACTATACTAACAAATATAGATTAATATGAGGTTGGATAACATGATACTTCTTAGCAAATTGAATATGTATAAATAGATAAAATTAAGTTACTTGCCTTTCAACAATTAGTGCTAGATAATAACACAGCTTAGTTCGTCCGATTGTATAGCCCACATAACTCATTCTATCTTCCAACTTATTATTATTACGACTTGTCAGATTGCTAGGACATAAGAATCCATACAAAGTGTTGAGCTCCCTTTCGACACACATTTTGTGGAAGCAACTACGATAGAATTAAAATGGAAAATGACTTAGTGAATGAAGAAACCTAAAAATCCTAAGTATCAGTACATTAATTAAAGTTAAAAATAAAAAATAAACTCACATGATTGCAAATGTGACCCATCCTATGCCTATCTCCTGCAAATTTAGGAACTCTCTAATATCTTTACTATCAATTCCAAAAGAATACAAGATTGTACAACCTACAATCCCACAAGATATCTGCAAGTCGGCCTTGTTAATTTTTTTATGCATATTTTGCAGTTGTGCCAATAAGAAAAATTTTGTTGCTTCTTCTTGATCCTAGCAACACACAAAATAAAGGGTATAAGTAGGAAGTCAAGGAAAAATCAGGTAACAGTAAGGTATTTTTTACCATTGGAGGTGTTGTCGCCATATGAACAAGATGTTGAGGCCAAAGGATGAAAGATCCTATTACTTGACCTAGTTTAGTAACCTTGTCTTCAGGTAACGAGACATCTACACATGCCTCCCCCTGTTAAACACTTGTGATATTGACCTTACATTGACCATCTCAAATTTGCTTATGATGGTGGGTGGTAGCATGCATGTATACAACAACATCAGCAACAAAACGCAGCAACGGGACATCCAACAAAAGAGAGCAAGGTTCTCTAGCCTTTGGTGTAGGAACAGGGTCGCCATCACTACTACAGAATATATCTATAAAGTCCCTAAAGGACGTCCCTTTTTGAAAAAGGGACGCCCAAAATATTGGGCGGTGGCATATGTGTAATTATAGATCAAAGTTGAAAAGGTTGGCTCGTAAAAAAAAATTGAATCTCGCGCCTGAATGTGTTTTAGACGTCCCCATGTCATTGGGGACGTCTAAAGACTGTTTTAGACATCCCCAACAAACATGGGGACGTCTAAAGACTCCAGAAAAGCGTATGTTGGGGGGTGGAAAAAAAATAAACACACTTAAGACGTCCCCAGATGGCCTGGGGACGTCTAAAGCTTAACAATAGACGTCCCCAGACCATCTGGGGACATCTAAAGATTAACATTAGACGTCCCCAGACCATCTGGGGATGTCTAAAGCTTATATTAGACGTCCCCAGCTGGTCTGGGGACGTCTAAAGGGTATAGAACTACCTCACTTTTACTTGAGATGTGTTGACATCCTACTAACAGTATGTGTTTTTATGTTCTAAAAGAACGAGCAGGAAGCAGGAAGATGGCCCTTCTTAGCACGATTGCAGCATATCTATAAAGGCATTCGCCAGATTGATTTGCATATGCCTCCAGGGATTGTGGGCCAGGAAACAGAGTATCACTTTATAATTGATAAACAAGATCTTAAACAGTTCATGAAGTTCGAGGAGCTAGAAATTGGATGGGGCAAATTTGCAATCCTGTAAGTTTTTTATTTCCCATTTTTTGATTCATTTAGTTAAGTTGATTTTAACTAGCTAATACATTCATCATTTTAATTCTATTATAGCTCCTTCCGTCGTATATGCATTGACTCTCAGAAAGTTGATTTATATGGATTCTTGTCTCCTGCACATACGACAAGGGTTGAGAATACATTGAAACGAAGGACGAACTATGTGGGCTTCGCATTGGCAGAGGACGAGTATCGTTGTTATCTAGCACCGATTGTTCAAGGGTACTCATTTTAATTTTGTGTATTTGAGATTTTTAATAAATAATTGCCTTGCCATCTAACTTCATTTTAATCTGTATATGTTGTGATAGTTATCACTGGAGTTTGTGTGTTGTCTGTCCTCGGTCACACGTTGTTTACTGGTTTGATTCCTTAAATAGAAGACCAGACAAAGAAACTAAAAGCGTCTTCAACCAGTAAGTTATTTTTTTTGTATTTCATTGCTTCTTGATTCTTGACTTAATAAATTATTCTAATTTATGTTGATTTTCATTTTAATGATAGGGCATGCACGACGTATCGAGCGCTTGGCGGGCCACGCGAACATAGAGGTGGCAAAGATCCGAGATGGTTGTTTCCAAAGGTACGTAGTTTCAAATCAAGTTCTTTTGATTGACGGTCGTTTTAGATATGCCTTTATTGATTTTAACCATTTGCTTTTGATTTATAATGCCCTCGACAACCTGGCGGCTGGGAATGTGGATATTATGTCTTGCTTTATATGTTTAACATCATTCAGAGTGGCATTACGACAGATTTTGAACAAGTAATCGCTTCTTCATTCTCTGAGGATAATATTCTTGGTGTTGTGATTCAATGGCAATTCATTCACTTCATTCATTATTTCATCTAAGCTTATTTTCTAATTTACAGATTTTTGACAATGAAGATGCCTACTCATATGAAGACTTAAATATGATCAGAGACTTTATGGCTGGACATCTTCTTCAACGTATACCAGAAGACTAAAGTCTTTAGTAGTTTGTGTAGGACATACTTTTGTGGTAGTACATATAATTAGCGTTATTGTTGTTGGATATGGATTGGATTTTAGTCTTGGTTATTGTACAAACTGGGGACTTGGATATAGATTGCTGTGTAGTTTGTATGGTTTGAAAGTTTGTGTGGCATGTAGTAGACTTGGATATAGATTGTTGTGTAGTTTGTGTGGTTTGAAAGTTTGTGTGGCATATAGAAGCCTTGGGTTGATTGATCACTGTGTTGTTGTTTCCATTCTGTTGAACTACTGTTGTTTTATTCTGTTGTTGGAATCCTATTTCTGCAGTTTACATTTCCAGACAGTGCAATATATATAAAAAGTCCATTTAAAAAAACTTTCAACATCCTTAATAAAAAAAGGGACGTGGAAAGGACTGCTCGCGACACTTTAGACGTCCCCAGTTCCAACTGGGGACGTCTAAAGTCTGCCTTCCACGTCCCCTATTTTACGGACGTTAATGACATTTTTTTCTACGACCCTCACATAGACGTCCCTCTGTTTTCAGACGTTAAAAGGCCAAAAAAAGGGACGTTAAAACCCTTTTTTCTAGTAGTGCATGTCCAATCTATGATGGATTGTAATTGTAATACCCCGAAATTTGGGATTTGAGGCTTGAGAATAAGCCTAAATTAAGTGGACTGCTAAGCCCAAATTTACCAGGAGCGCAAATTTATCCCCTAATGATTCCTATATCTTTAGGGTATTGAGAAAGTAAAATGGTGAACTTTGGAGAATATAATTATGTTTTTGGTGAAATCGCCTATGAGATAGTGAGCTTGTCATATGATTTTGAATGATCAAATGATGAGCAAAAATTATGATATTTTACAGGATGAAAATACCCATCCTAAAATTTAATTTGATAGGTCATATGACTTAATTAGAGCTATATACAAAAAAGTATGAATTTTTGAAGTCAGTACAGAAAACTGTGAAATTTCTGGAATAGTATGCAAAGATTGAAATTCTGGGAATTTTGTGATTCTATCTAGCAAAATTCTATACTTTTCCTTGAAACTAGACTCAATAAGGGTTCTATAGGATTTGGAATCACTTCATTTTAATTTTTCTAGAATTAGTTATGATTTTTCAAAGTTTAGGCAGAAATCTGCCAGAATTTTGTAAAATCCGAATTTTGGAAAAATGGTGTAATAAAGTAAAATGATATAAAACAATTTATCATCTCCTTCCTCCTCATAACTTGACGTGAAGTTCAGTTTTAGAGAGAGAGAAGAGTTGATATTTTTAGAGAGAGAAGGAGAGGAAAAAGTTTGTAAAGGTAAGTGATTTCTTCGGTAAATCGATTCCTAATGTATATAACTCCGTTCCTAAGCTTCCTTTGCATATGATTTAAGGTTTGGAGGCTCAAATTTGGATGTTTGGCACCTAGGGTTTTCAGCCACCTTGATGAAAAGCTAGTGGCAGTTTGAGGTAACTTCCAAACCTTCGTATATTGATTATTCTAGCTTATGTGGGCAATTTAATCGGTGAAATTTCACCGGATTGTCATTGGTTTTAATTTTTGGAAATGGGTTGGCCTAGAGGTTATGTTGCCCAAATTGGTACTAAATGGCACTTGTAACCTAATGGAATAGTCAATAAAGTGGTTAGGAGTATAAAGGAACGTGTTTACGGAACCGAAATCGCAAAACCCCGATTTTCCCCGGAAAACCCATATATTTCGGTCAAAGTTGTAAATGGGTATTAGAATTGGATTTTCAATTATTTGATGATTCCATTGAGTTCAGGAGGGAAAATTAGGTGGGGTTACAGTTGGGAACTTTTCGGAAAAGGTCGAAAAAGCATAATTACGAAAACGCCCCTAAAACACTGAAATAAGGGCTGCCAAGGGCAATTTCGTCTTTTGACTATGAATTTGGTAATTCCGAGTCTGGAAATGGATTCCTTAGGAAAAAATATGTCAGGATAGCCTAGGATAGAATTTCGGGGAAAAGTACAACCGAATCGGGGAAAGCAGGGCCGGGTCGAGTCCAGGGGCATTTTGATAAATTTTCAATATAGACTCATATAACCCCCAGAAACACTATGGAAGTTTCTAAATAGTGTATTTGACATTGTAGGATCAAATATGGAGCCTTGAGCTGTTTACACGTAGATCGAGGCATGAGTTGTGAAGCTAAAAAGGGTTAAGGTAGGGGATTTACCTTACTTGGATATATTTGATATCTTTGCTTGTGTAATGATGTATATGATTGCTTTACTTGATTGTGTAGAGAATATTTAAATAAATGAAGCTCTGTTTCTGTTTTCGCTGTGGCCATAGTCTTTTCGTATGAAACATTGAGCATGCAGAAATGTCATTATGGGGCATACATCTAGATAAAGCTAACATGTCCTACACATAGCATCAATCATGCATGCATTATGGTATCTGTTTCCTACTGAGAGTCTCTCGAATCTCACCCTCCGCTACCAACAATTTAGAAATGAGACGACATAAGATATGCAAACAACAATGCAGAGTACCGTACGAGGGGATTATAGTAGTGGAATGAGATGAGAAGAAGTCTCAGTTTCATTAGGATGAGTTTAGACACCCTAGTAGCCTTGTGTGGCTACCTTAATCGTAAGTATCATGTACGAACCCCTATGAGGAATTTCTGTAATTGAGTATTGTTTATTAGTATTTTTATTCTATTCCTGTGTTGCCCACCGAACCACATATCATTTTCCGCGAATACTCTGGAAAAGGTGAAATTAAGATAAGGGCGTGACAGTAATTGCCTTTGGTACTGGCAAAGGCCAGGGATTCCTGGATAAAAGAAATTAAAGAATTAATTAAACTAACTCAAGAAAAAACTCAGTGTTATATTAATTGAAATTATTTACAAACCTGAGATATATGTTCGTTGTCACCTATCCTGACTTGAATGGTAGACAACACTATCGATCTCATCTCACCACGTAGCTCATGCAACAGCTCTTCTTCAAGCTCTTGTTGAAGTGATTGACGCATTTCCACCTCGAGCTCTGCTTGGACTTCCTCTTGAACCCTAGACACAAACTCTTTACTCAGTTCACTTTGTCTATAAGGTTGTGAACTTCGTCCAAAGTATCTTGAGAGACCGATTCCCCTTGTCTCCTCTCTAACACGACTAGGATGATCTAGCTTCCCAAGTACTGTTGCTAAGATGTCCATCCTTCCATTTTGAGTGAAGAAACCTTGTTTGCTCTGCTCTTTAAGTTCATCCTGTCGCATACAATTGATAAATATAAATTAATTACTTGCAATCTTCCAAGGAAAATGGAACACACTTAAATATACTTTATATTAAATACTCACAATTCTTCCAGCGACGTCAGCAACGATTAGATTTATATATTTTTCTTCCTTCATCCTCCCTGCTTTCCATTTTCTGTGATGTGGAGGAGGAGGCAGCACCTTCACGACAACGCTAGGATTTGATTTAGTTGCTTCCTCTTTTTTTTTTTTTTTTTGCAAATTAGACTGCATAATCTTCTTTTTCAACTTCCGATAACTCCCACGAGACATGTAATATGGATAATTATTTTTAGCTCGCCTCTCTTTATTTGATTCACTTAATTCCTATAAATAGAGAATAAAGAAAATTGAGTCAGTAAGGTCAAATA
Organism: Inga laurina; assembly: GCA_963855925.1. Lineage (NCBI taxonomy): Eukaryota > Viridiplantae > Streptophyta > Magnoliopsida > Fabales > Fabaceae > Inga > Inga laurina. The sequence continues at coordinate 4,687,126 of OY979706.1, read as the reverse complement.
AATTCAAATAAAATGTTTCATACTATGATGAACAAAATATATATACCAGAAATTTAGGATCCTTTCATGATGCCACAAACAATCTCCAAACATCTAGAGAAAGATAAGAATAAACTTTATATGGATCCTTATTACTCTTTGGCTTTCAAATGTACTTGGTTGTGAGTGTGGACTTTAAATCTTTCCATCGCTCATGAACTTCCCCCATCCAATGCTTGTACATCTACCTCGTGTTGAGGACATCATAGGTTTGCTACAAAGTACAACATAACATAGTTATATATAAACCAATAGAAATCAAGATAGAAATGAAAATACAAATTTATATACCAAAAGTTGTTCCCAAATCATAACCTTGCTATCTTTCAGAACTTCCTTCCAAGTAGAAAATAGAATGCCAACTTTGCTCCTACTCAAATAGCCAATATAGCTAATGAACATGTCTTCCTCATTGACAATTGGATTCAAATCTGCATCAAATTCCACGTGCACCCTTTCCTTTTCCTCCTTATTACGTTTAACCAATGGTCACAACTTTGTGCTTCCTCTAACCTTTTTCTTAACAAGTGAGCCAACTAAGTCCCCCTCATCTAAACTTGTCATGTTCCTACTAAGAAATCAAGGTGAGATAGGATAAGTAAATTGCAATTAAATGAATACTTTAAATAATAAAAAATCTTACTTTATGTGTTTTCCCAAATTCCTTCACAATGATCAATTCTAGCTGCATATTCATCATCATTTACCAATTCTACTTCAGTTGGTATAGGTGGATTTGTAGTGAAAGGTGGTGTGTTGTCAAGATTCAAACTTGGATCATCATACTTCTGTTTTTTATTTTGGAGTACATTAAACAATTTTTCATTTACAGGATTAGTGACATAAAATACTTGTTTTGTCTTGCTTGCTAGAATAAAGAGCTCATCTTTATGACCAACTCTATCAAGATCAACTGAGGTAATCCAAATTGATTTATTTCAACAGTATTATATTTAACCCACTTACATTTGAATATAGGAACTCTCAACTTGGTGCAGCTTATCTTTCACATGTCTTCAATAACTCCATAATAGGCTATGGATGTCAATACGGGGTTTTTGTCTTTCAAACTAGAAAAGTGCATTGCTTCGGCTACCATTATCACCCCACTATTTTGCATAGTACTTCTATCATCTTAGGCTTTTGTGAAGAAAGATTACCAGTTTATATCGAAACTACTCCAAGTGACGACCTCAAAAGAAGGCCCCTAAGCTAACCATTTGATTGTCTCAAACACACTGGTCTTGTGCGAAACATTTTCCTTGAACCACTTTATGAATGTCTTGTTTTGCTCATTAGCTATCTGCATGTCATTTTTTCTTGGATAGATCTGCTTTAAACTCTTTCTATGATTTCTAAGTATGACTGAACTTCTTCCATATTATTCAAGATATATAAGTGTGCTTGCAACACCTCTTTACGACGCATACTCTTCACTTTGAGCCATCGTGTTCCCTTACTTATACCTTTTTCGTAACAAGATTGTGCCTTCGACCTTGATAGATATTCTTTACAAAAGTCCATAACCTCTTCAACCACATATTTTTCAATAATTGAGGCTTCAAGTCGATAAAGATTTTTAGAATACTTTTTTTATACTCTTCATGTATCGCTCAAAATTATAAAACCACCTTAGATAAACTGGGCCGCATAGTCTTATCTCTCTTACCAAATAAACTATTAAATGCACCACATATCAAAGAATACGAGAGCAAAATGCATCTCTAGTTGAGATAGAATAATATAACCCTAATTTTCCAATTCATCCAATTTTTCAACGGCAACAACTTTGCTACAAACAGCATTAATGAAAATGCACAACCTTGTTATCGTGCTTAGCACATCATCTTTAATAATGCTTTTAATAGCTACTGATAATAGTTGTTGCATCATCACATGGCAATCATGAAACTTCATTCCTACTAACTTCAAATCATCCATTGAGACAAGCCTTCTCACATTAGAAGAATACCCTTATGGCACCTTAATTCTATGCAAACACCCACACAAACTTCTTTTCTTGTCTTTTGACAATATATGCGTTGCTGACTCTATATACGCTCTTTTACCATCACCTCTTAGTTGTGGATATAGTCGTTCTCTTATTCCCATTTCAACCAAGTCTCACATCAAGACTATACCAATATGGAATATCAAAGAAAATTGACCACTTCTTCTATATGCTCTTCTCACCCGTAGTCATCTGATTCTTACCGAAAGTGACATGGATTCTTTCCACCTGACTATAAATCTAATATCTAGTTAATTCCTTTGGAGCCATTCTATTATTCGGAAAACCATTAAAAGTCTTTTTTAGCCTATAGTATGGGTGGAACCGAGGAAGAAATCACCTATGATCAAGGTAGACAGTTTTTCTTCCTTGCTTAAGTTGATGGAAGTGTGTGTCTGCTTCACATATTAGACATGCTTTATGCCCCTTCACACTAGGCCTTGACAAGTTTCCATATGCAGGGAAGTCGTTAATTTGTTGAAAATCATTGCACGTAGCTTAAAGGACTCTTGTTTATATGCATCAAACATATCTACACCATCCTCCCTCAACTTTTTTAAGTCCTCTATCAAACGTACCAAGTAGAAATTGATATCATTCCTTGGCTGTAGTGGTCCCAAGATCATCATAGAAAGTATCATTTATTTGCATTTCATACACAACCAGGGAGATAAGCTGTAAATCACCAGCAAACTGGCCATACACTATATGTACTACTAAGAGCACTATAAGGATTAATTCCATCTGTGCAAAGCCCAAGCTGAAGGTTTCTTGAGTCGCTACCAAATCCTAGAAACATTTCATCTATTTTTTTCCATTGTGGAGAGTCAACTGGGTGCCGAAGGTATTTTCTATCACATATTCTCTCATTCAAATGACATCTCAACTTCTTTGCTTCTTTCACATTAGCAAACATTTGCTTAAACGGATTTACGATTGGAAGATACCACGAAACCTTTAAAGGTTGCCTTTTACTTGTCTCATCACCACGGCCAGGATCTTTCTTCACTTTGTATTTGGAAGTTTTACTTTTCGAACACTCACTTAATTCTTCATACACCTTTCCATACAATATGCAATCATTAGGGCAAGCATGTATCATTTTATATTGCATACCCATCGTAGACAAGATTTTCTTGGCCCCAGACATATGATTTGGAAGTACATTATCCTCTGGAAAAATATCACGCAACAATTCAAGTAATAATGTGAAACTACTATCGGTCTACCTACAAGCAAATGCAAAATACCTGACAAGCATGTATACTTAGTACACCCAGGGTATAAAGGTGTCTCTATATCACTCCACACACTGTCATATACACGCGATTGTGCAAAAGATTCTACCTTAACATCATGAATCGTTTTCTCCATTCTATCATCATCTATGACATCCAAAACTTCCTTCTCATGGGACAAATAAGTGGTTACTTCCTCACCGTGCCATATCCACCATGTGTATCGAAAATTTATTCCATCACAAAGTAAGTGATCTCTTATATCTTTAATATCTTGTGACTCTCATGCAAACATTTGACATAAGGGCAAAAATACTTCCCTTTTTACTAGCATATTCATTTTAGCAAACTCAATAAACTCTTCCAACCCATTCTCATATTCTTCACTAGCTCTCTATGCATTCAGCCAGCTACGATCCATTTTATTACCACCTAACCCATTTTCAACAACACTCAAGTTTAGAACAATTATCATTAGGACATGTGAATATGGGTGATGGAAGGCGATGCTTTACTCATTTTTTAAAAATTTCGACAACATTTCTCCTTAAAGTAAGACATCCAAAAATTTCAACAACAACCAAATTCAGCTTAATTTAAACAACACTAGCTTAAGCAATTCAAGATGATATCAACAATTTAATCAACACAAGTTCATAATGCAGCCTTTTCTAGTTTCTAAGTTTTTACAAGAGGTGTTGATATGGAAGAAACAAGCAGAAGCAGATATCAGTAGTATGAGTAAACATGTAGATATTGGAATGGAATTGTAAGACAACATGTCTAAACAGTCACCTGCCACTCTGCTAGTTTTAGATTTAATCATAATTCTAAGTACAAGTCTCATGTCACATGATTACTCCAAGAATTTGTACAAAAAGAGAATTTTAGTTAGATCCCTTTATTTCCAATAAGGTCCCTAGAATTAGAGAAATTTTATTTAAGATTTAGGAAGCAAACATCTTAAATTCATGAGCTGTGAGATTGAAGAGACAGAAAAACTTTTGCTAAATCATTGTCCACCTTGCATTCAATATCATTAATGAGTCCAAACCCTACAGAAAATTTTACTTCCCTTCATGACCCTAAACTTAAAGAATACACTTTCACAACAAAAACTTAGCATAATCCATCTTTAAGCTTCAAAAATTGTCTGAAAATATTTTCAGAGTTAAAGAGAAGTATTGTTCTAAGTTATTGTGAGAACTAGAATGTTTGTTTGTCAATGGAATAGTGTAAAAATGTATTGGGTGAGGAATAAGAAAAAGAAGGACATTTTAAATGTCCCGAAATACAATATGACCAACCACTTTTAGTAAGGATAGAATGTTTTAGGAAAAAGATCAATAATCCTAATTGTAATGTCTCTCAATAAGATGGATTTAGATAAGATAATTACTTAGCACAAAGAAGTATCAAACAATCAATTGTTCCTTTATTTTCATAGCATTATCAAATTAAAACTTGATTGGACAACAAGCCATTTCATTCCTGAACTTTTCAAAATTTAAGAACAATATTTAAATCACCACCATAGGATCCTTTAATCAATTTCAAGCTTAAACAATATAGACCCTAATGCTGTTAATAACAGCTTTAGCTATCCAAGGTCAGTTATCCAGCTTGAAACTATTTTTCTAATAATCATTTTAAAGTCTTTAACCTTGCTTAGCGTTTAAAAGTCTCAAAGCAGTAATTTATGGCTATTTTTAAGCTTCAACAATTTGATTCCTCAAGAATCACTCTCATATGAATCTACAAACATAATTAAACATCTACTCACATTCATTAAGTATATAAACCAAGCTATAAATATGAAAAATGATCTAATAACAACAGCTCCATATGATTTGTTCAGTTCTTTTTTCTAGTTCGGAGATACTTTCATGGTCATCAAAATAGCAATTTATATCATCAATAAGCATCCTAAAACATTCTGGTTTAAAAGCCATAGCCAAATCAGGACTCAATGGCTAAAACAAAAATTATTATAAAGTTCTTATCTTGAACGAAACCCTAGTGGAGAGGAGGACCGGAGGACAGGGCCGTTACAACTCTGGTAGAGAGTAGGGCTCTGGTAGAGAGAAGGCAAAGGTCGCATTTGGGATTGAAGAAGGAGAAAGAAGGCTGAGGGGCAAGATTACGAGAGAGACCGAAGGACAAAGGTGGAGGTGCGAGAGTGGCAATACCGCAGATTGAAAAATGATGATATAGGTCAAGTTTTAAACTACTAATTTTTGAAAATCAGTTATCGAAATAAACATTTCAATTACTGGTTATAAAAACTAGAGCCGGTAATTCGGGCAGGGCTGGCGGGCCAGCCCGCCAATTTTAGATGGGTTCGGGCCGCCGAAATGGTGGCCCGATTAAAAATGGGCTAAACGGGCTCTGTTTAGCCCGCGGGCTGGCCCGCTTAAATTTTTTTTCCCCTCAAATATCCTTGGTCCCTTATCTCATTTCCTTTGATGATGTGTTTAATTAATTCCTCATACTTTTTATTTGACACTTATTTTCATATTATATTTATTTATTATACTATTATTAAATTAAAAAGAGATGTATTTATATAGTTTTGTGATGTAAATAGATGAAAAAACAAGGAAAGTAAGAATGAAATTGATTTCTTAACACAAATATATAAAAGAAAAGAAGTGTGATATGAGCAGGTGAAAGAGAAAAAGATTAAAAATTTAAATTTAAAAAATTGGCGGGCTGGCGGGCTAGCCCGCCTAAACGGGCTTGGGCTGGCAAAAGCCAGCCCATGAAGGGGGCGGGCTGGTGCAGCCTGCCCCGCCGCAACCCGTGGCCCGCGCAGGCTGGCCCGCAACCCACGGGCCAGCCCGTTTTCCCACTACTAATAAAAAGTAGTTGGTATCAAAGCCAGAAGGTGAAGTATGGATGTAATACTTAGATCTGGATATATTTTTATGGCATTAAAATTTTTGTTAGCAAATTGGTGCGATTTAAAGATCTATACTTGATAACACATTGTATATAGTTCTTGTTTATCATATATGAGACCATCCGTGGGTTGAGGTTGCCATAAGTCTCATGTGTTGAGGCAAGCGTTTTTGCCCCACACAGTAGTATATGATAAATAAAGATTATATATGCTATACATCTGGCTAGAGTTAGATCTGCAAAATCTCACTAATTTCTTAACAAGATATTTTAATCTATAAAAACTGATACATATTTAATTATTATACCACTATGGATCCAGAAGGTAAAGATACTGAGGCAAGGGAGATAAGATTATTTTGACTTTTCTTTTGATTTTGATTTGCCTTGTATTCAGCTTTCTTCTCATTTCCTTTCTATATTCCGTACTTTTATTTTGCTCTTTAATTTTGTCCTTTAATTTTTGCACTCTTTTCATTTCTGTCATTTTCTTTCAGCCCTTTAAATTTTGTCCATTTAAATTATGTCTTTTCTTCTCTGTTCCTTTTCATCTAAACGCAGTAGTAGTAGCTCTTCTTCTACTCCATTAAACAACTCTATGCTAAACGATGAGGAATCAAAGTCTTTAACTTCTAAACAAATTTTCAAAGAAGAAATTTCTTTTGAAAATATAAACCAAAACGCAGATGATTGGGTTTTACCTCCAATTACTCTAAACGCACTTAATCAAATGCAAACTCAGGATAAGAAATGGTTCTCCAAATCCAATTACATAATCAAAACAGTTGAAGAACCAATTCCTATCAAACCAATAAAGGAAGAATTTTACCTTCTTTCTCAAAAATCAATTGACAAACATAAGAAAGATTACAATTTTTTACACATCGAAAGTGTTCAAGTTTCCATTAAACCATTAATAATAAAAGGATTAAACGTGTCAGGACTAGTATGCCTCATGGATACTAGACATTATGAATTTTTGGATTCTCTGCTTGCAGCAGCAGAATTTGGACTTCATAATGGACCTGTCTACTTTAATTGTTATCTAGATAGGATGGCATATTTAAAGGATGAACATGTTCTTGACGTCCTTAAACTCAAACTTAAACCAAACGATTTAAGAATGAAACCAGGATCTATACTTGTTACCCTAATATATAGGATATAGTATAAGGTCTTGAACTCATCTAATTCTTTAGTCTTAATATGTCCTGATAATGGCCAAACAATAGTCTTTTTATCAGATGAACAAAATGCAAACTTGACAGTTCCAAAAACAATTATGTGGGATGATGTTGAATTACCAGATGATTGGACAATAAATAAGGCCACAAAGCGGATTCCTAAACCAATATCTCAGGTAAGAAAAAGCATTCAAACATCAGATGGAACTGTCAAACTATCTTTTGATAGACCAAGAAGATCTTGTAGTCAAACTATCAGAACCAGGCCTTCATTATATGAAGATTGTAGGTCTGTTAGGTCTGAATCTTCAAGATATTCTTGTTCTTCTTTACCTAAACTATCGTCTGTCATCTACATGTTCGCCCCCAACAAACTTTACCAAAGGTATCATCGGTCATATATGCACCAACACCACCTACCGTAACCCCACAACTAATAAACATTTCAATTCAAGGAGTTGACAATTCTTTAAATATCCCACAAACAAGTTATTGAACCTTCATGTCATAGTACATCTTTGTAGCCCCTAGATGTAGAGTATACTTACTCTTATATACCTCCTCCAGGATTTTTCGTTTCAGTTCTGGTTATGGTGGAACATAAATCCGCTTCTTGTACCTAATACTCTACTAGGTGACAAGTCGTAATCCTGAGTTTCGCCCCTATCAATCATACCTCTGATAGATAGTGCTTCATCATCATGCAATTGGGCTTCTTCAATCACTGCCCTTAGATCGTTGTATATTTGGCTAACACCACTGTTCAACAAAATCTGACTAGGTGGAGTTAAATCCCTGAAATCCTTGATCAGTTTCTGCTCATAGATCATCATGGCTGCCACCTGCACTGATTTATGGCTTAATGCATCAGCAACCACATTAGCCTTACCGGGATGGTATTTGATTTCTAGATTGTAGTCTTTCAGTAACTCCATCCATCTGCCCTGTCTCATACTGAGCTCTTTCTGATCATACAAATACTTCAACCTCTTGTGGTCGCAGTACAACTCTATAGTCTCACCATAGAGATAATGTCTCCAGATTTTTAAAGCAAACACAATTGCTGCCAACTTAAGATCGTGAGTAGGATAGTTCAATTCATGAGTTTTCAATTGACAAGATGCATATGCCACCACTCGGCCATGCTGCATCAATACGCATCTCAATTCGTGCCCACTGGCATCTGTGTATACAACATACGTAAACTATAGATCTGGGATCATCATCACTGGTGCTGTAGTTAACCTCTGCTTCAACAACTCTTCTCACAATTCTCATCCCACACAAAATGTTGAGCTTTTCGCATCAATTTTGTCAATGGCAAAGAAATTCTAAAGAAATTAAGTATATATCTTCTGTAATAGCCAGCTAAACCCAAAAAACTACACACTTCAAATATAGTCTCTGGCCTCTTCCAGCTCAGTACTGCTTCCACCTTGCTAGGATCGACAGAGACTCCCTCCTATGAGACAACGTGGCCCAGAAACTTTACTTCTGAAAGCCAAAATTCAAACTTATTCAACTTGGCTAGAGTCGCTTATCCCGCAATATGTTGAACATGGTTCTCAAGTATTGCTCGTGCTCGGCTTTACTCTTCGAATACACCAATATATCATCGATAAAGACTACCACGAACTGATCTAAGTACAAATGAAAGATCCGATTCATGTAGTCCATGAACACGGCAGGTGCATTGGTCAGCCCGAATGGCATTAGAAGAACTCATAATGGCCATATCTGGTTCGGAAAGCAGCTTTCAATACATCTTCTGCTTTAACCTTCAACTGGTGGTATCCCGATCGTAAATCGATCTTCGAGAATACATAGGAAACAAATAACTGATCGAGCAAATCATCAATTCTAGGGAGTGGATACTTGTTCTTGATGGTCACCTTGTTCAGCTCTCGATAATCGATACAGAGACGCAGACTTTCGTCTTTCTTCTTAACAAAAAGCACTGGAGCACCCCAAGGTGATATGTTGGGTCGTATAAACCCTTTCTTAAGCAACTCCTCAATTTGCTTCTTTAGCTCTACCATTTCACTTGGAGCCATACAGTATGGGGTTTTGGAGATTGATCCCGCTCCAAGCCTCAAATCAATCGAGAACTCCACTTCCTTATCTGGAGGTAATCCACCAACATCCTCCAGAAAAACGTTAGGGAACTCATATGCTATAGGGATACTCTCCAAGCCTACACCAGCCTCTGATTGCATAGAGCAGAATACCATATACCCCTGACAACCCTTCTATAAATATCTCTTAACCTTGGCTGCGGATAGAAGGTTAAGAGTGATTTTAGTGTTAGCTTGCGGTTGTGGATTCGGATATATAACTCTCTTTCGTTTGCAATCCAGTAACACACCGTTCACTGTCAACCAGTCAATCCCCAGAATCACCTTTAACCCTTACAGTGGCAAACAGATCAGATCTACAATCGATTCATGCCCCTCGGTGTTTACCACTCAATTCTGACAAATGTCAGCCGTAACAATTTTCATGCTTGTAGGCGTAGATACAACCAAATCATATAGGGATTTATACACATGTAAATTCAATTGTCTCACGCAGTCATATGCAATAAATGAATGGCTAACACCAGAATCATACATAACATACACTAGACTGTCATTGAGAGAAATCATACCTTGAATCAGCTCCGAAGACTTTTTGGCTTCTTCTTGTGTCAGTGTGTAGAACCTACCTGAAACTCTGGGTCTAGTCTCTTCATGTTGCTACTTTTATGGACAATCCTTAGACATGTGTCCCGGCTTACCGCAATTAAAACCAAATGGTTTATTAGGATAAGCTTTCAATGGTGTGCCATTACAAGCCTTGCCAGGACGGATTGGTTTACGACAAAACCAACATATTCGACTTCCCAAGGATCCTTGGCCTCTATGGCCTTCCGTCTAATTCAGTCTCTTCGTAGCTCCCCCAGAAGGTCCACCCTGTTCTTTTCTCTTATGTGTTGAGATACCACTCCCAGAAGCACCCTTGTTACTAGTTTGGGTTTCCAAACTCGACATACGCTTCTCGATGTAGCGGCATTCTTCCACAGCTTTACTGAACTCGGTGAAGTACTGTGTAACCAGTTTTTCTTTCATCTCCTGTCTCAACCCCTCAATCATCATATCGGAACTCCACTCTTCATTATCATGAAGTTTGAAATAGGCTGAATATCGTGACAGTCGGAGGCACCGGGATAAATAATCATCGAAGATTTCTCAATCTTGCTGTTTGATACTCAGAAACTCTTTCTCTTTCTCACGCCTAAAAGATGGGGGAAAATATTTCTCATTGAATTTCTCCTGGAATAATTTCCAAGTGATAGGAACATTCCTCCCCCTCAGGGTGAGCTCTATATTTGTCCACCATCGGTCTGCGTCACCCTCCAATTTATAGATGGCTAGCAGAGCTTTCATCTCGTTTGGACATCGTAACATGTTGAAAATCTTATCCAGACGTTTCAGCCAATTCTCAGCCAGTTGTGGGTTAAACTTTCCCCAGAAGATAGGTGGTTGTTGTTTATTGAATCTTCTTAACCAATTCTGGACTTCTACCTCAGGATTTGGTACGATATCCTCTGGTTCAGGTTCTTCTGGCAGTATGTCTTCACCATAATCCCTCATGTATTCGTCCAGGCGATCCTGCCTTTGTTGTACTCCTTAAAGTTCCCCTCTTTTCTCATTCATTGTATTTTGCTGTTGTGCTAGCATATCTAGTATTCGCTGCTGAAATGGATCTGGTCCAGGAAGCGGTATTTCCTCATGATTACCATGTCTTCCTCTTCCCTTACCTCGGCCTCGACCACCTTCTCCTTATTGTATCATTTCCATAGTTCACTTTACATGAAAATAAAGAAGCGTTACTTTTCATATAAGAGCAAGGGCATTTTTTTATCATTTCATAAAAGTCAAGGTACATGGATATGTCATACATAGCATACAACAACTATTTACAGTAGTTACAGAGAAACAGAAACATTAGATATCCTATAAACTACTGTACATCACATATTAGTCTTTTTACATTACATTTTCCAACATTCATATACCCTCCCAAAATACCAACTCTAGCTAATTCTTCTACCCGTCGGTTCCGCCTAACCGCCCTTAACTCATATACGTGCTGGTCAGCTCCAGTCACCCAAAATATACCTCGTAGGCCCCACATCACAGCTCAGTGTACATGAAATCCAGCACCAGCCATCTGATGTGCTTCTAAAAAACCCAGAAGTTTGCCTTTAGGCCCCGCTTGACGATAAGGTTCTTCTGTTGGTTCCAAAATGTTGTGTCCGGAAAGAAGTTCATCGTGGAAAGAACCCAGCACTCGTTGGTCACCATAAGCCCTAATGATATATGCAGTCCATACAACATCTCTACACTATCAAGGAATGCATCGTACCGGCCTCTTGGGGTATCTTGCTCCTACAGTGCTCGGTAATACTTGGACATGAGAAGGTAGGACAACTCCATATCTGGCTTCAGATTGTACAACACCTGAACCGGCTCTACTTAAGACTCAGTGTCGCTCAGCTCATCCTCTGACATCTCCTCAGGCTCGTAATCAGAATTGTACTCCTCTGGCGCCCTCCAGTCTTGCTAACCTCTATCTATCTCAGTGAATCTGACCTCGACTTCGGACCGTATACAGGCAGTCTTGGCATGCTCTTTCGTGCTGTGTAGCGCATACGCATACCGCCATTTATGAAGTATTTGATCATCGGTCCTCGGTACAGAACACACTGATTCACCGTCATCTCGCTGTGATTGCTAACCACGATCGTATGCTCATTCTGACCATCCATGATGTCCTGTCGCCATGCAAACAAAACTTTATCAATATACAATTCTGATAATGCCAGAACCGCTTATTAGCTCTAATACCAAAAATGTCAACATCCATTTCCATTTCGATATTCAAAAAGTAATAGAGACCAAATTCCACAAGCATACAGAAAAGTATATATATACTAATAAAAGTATTTGTTTACAGTCCGAAGTCAAGATACAAAAGGCGACAATATTTACAACATAAGCTATCTATAACCACAAACTTTAACTTCGCCTTGAGACACGTGCCAATCACTTTCCTTTATCAACATCTTTTCCTTTTGATCTATTAGCACCCGCTGAGATTTTTGGTTTAGAAAAAGGGGTGAAATTCCGAAGAATCCCAGTAGAAACATAATATCGACATATAAAATGTGAAAATTAAATATGCAATGCACCATATTAAGCAAAATGAAAGTTCGATTCGATTCATATGTGTACACACGTTTCAGGGCCAAACATCGATTTAGAACCCATACATGTACCTCAGTCGAGTCACCGACCACAGCTAGGATTTTCAATATACCTTGGTTGGGCACCGAACCACAACCAGGTACTATCCCTCTAGCAAGCATTCATATCACAAAATACAGTAACACATAACAGACAATAGTCACATAGTATATGAGAGATAGTAGTTCCTACCTTAACCTTTTTTAACCTCGAGATGATTGCCTCGTGGAATGTGCCAACTTTAGGCTCCTAACTCAGTCCTAAAATATGAAATGTACAAGAAATAGGTTATAACCTATCCATGTATCATTTTAGACACTTCCATAGTGTTTATTATAGTTATATTAGCCTATGGTGAAAATTTACAAAAATGCCCTCGGGACCCCAGTTCGGTTATACTTTTTCCGAAATTTTGACTAAGGCTATTCTAACATATTTCCACCCAAGGAATCCGTTTCCGAATTTGAAATCACCAAATTCAATGAAAAATTACAAAAATACCCTTGACAGCCCAGATTTTCAGGATTTTCAGAGGTGTTTTCGTAACTATGCTTTCTCGGCTTTTTTCGAAAAAGTACCCAATTGTAACCCCACCTAATTTTCCCTCCTGAATCCAATGGAACCATAAAATCATTGAAAATCCAAATCTAAGGCCCTCTAACATCCCTGGCCGAAATTATGGTATTCTCCCAGAAAAAATTGGGGTTTTGTGATTTCGGCTCCGTAAACACGTTCATTTCTACTCCCAACCACTTTATTAACCATCTAATTGAGTTATAACAACCATTTGAACTAAAATTGGGCGGCATAACCCTTAGGCACACCCATTTTCAAAATTTAAAATCAATAGCAATCTGGCGAAATTTCACCGATTAAATTGCCTACAGCAGCCAGAATAGTTAATATACAAAGGTTTGGAAGTTACCTCAAGCTCCTACAAGCTTTTCCCAAATATGGCTGAAACCCTAACCTTTAGAGAACAGATTTTTGAGCCTCTAAACCTTAAAGAACAAAGAGAAGTAGCTTAGGGTTAATGTTATACGCGTTAGGAACCGATTTACTGAAGAAATCACTTACCTTTGCAAGTTTTTCTTCTCTTTCTCTCTCTAGAATTTCACACACACTCTCTCTCTCTGTCTCTAGTTCAGATATGAAATGGCACCAAAATAGGCTGGAGGAAGGAAGGAGATGATATTTAATATCATATATTAGATTACATTTAATTATTAATTTAATTTCCAACAATTTCGGATTTTAGAAATTTTTGGTAGATTTTCTGCTCAAACTTTGGAAAATCATAACTAATTCTAGAAAAATTGAATTGGAGTGATTCCAAAGCCTAGAAAACCCTTATTGAGTTTAGTTTCAAGGAAAAATATGGACTTTTGCTAGCTAGAATCACAAAATTCCCAGAATTTCAATCTTTGCATACTGTTCCAGAAATTCACAGTTTTTCTATGCTGACTTAAAAAACTCATAACTTTTTGTATATAGCTCTAATTGAGTCATATGACCTATCAAATCAAAACTTGAGATGTCTACTTCCATCCTGAAAAATTTTATAATTTTTTCTCATTATTTGGTCTTCCAAAACCACATGACTAACTCACTGCCGTATAGGCGACTTCACCAGAAACATTGTTTACCTTTAATTTCTAATATCATATGACCAAAATTAACATTAGTATTGGCAAAATATTATTTTATTGTATTCCTCTACTTTGGACCTTAATATTGGGCTTTTTAAATTACCAAAATTAATTTCATAATTATTTTTACCCAATTTCTCACGAAGATGAACATTTATAAAATTCATAAAATCCAAATTTATGAATATTCACCATTTTATTGAATTTCCCAAATATTTACAATATTTTTTGTGAATATAAATTTTGGGGCGTTACAATGACAATTTGATTTCTGGGTTGTAATTATTGAGGGTTAAGTTTTAAAAAATTAGTTGAAAATTAGAGAAAAAGAAATAGTTGAATGCAGGTGCAGGATGTATGTTGTTGTGGTTCTGTTCTGTTTTAATGTTTTTGCCGATGAGCGTTTAAATGTTGCAGGTTTTTGAATTGAATGCAAGTTACTCCTTATAGTGGTTTTCATTGAAGTTGCAAGTTTGTAAATTGTCATACTTTGTATTTTGCTTTCTAGTTAATCCATGGTTATATTGTGAACATGCTGATAGGTTACTTATTGGTTATATTGTGAACATGCCTATGAGGCTATGAGAGTTTTCCTATTTTTTGCTAGTTATATTATGAATCTACGATAGGTTACTCTTTGTAGTGGTTTTCATTGAAGTTGCAGGTTTTTAAATTTTCATACTTTGTATTTTGCTTTCTAGTTAATCCATGGTTATATTGTGAACATGCCTATGAGAGTTTTTTTTTTGTTTTTTCCTGGTTACTTATTGATGTTAGTTATGGGTTTGCTTTGAAGAACTAATTAGGTATTTTAACTATTTTTATATTAGTGATGACTTATGAGTTATGAATATTGATTATTTTGTTATTGTCAATTTAATTGTAATATTTTAATATGGCCGGTTTGACTATCGGTTCGACCACCGGTCTAACCCAGATTGATCCATTAACTCTTAAACCTATATCACGATCGGTTTATTGACCGATCCAATTTCTCATTCATTGGGTTTTCTAACTAGCGACAGCCATTAGTGTGGCCAGTTGTTCTCACCTTGGTTTTTCTTTTTTTAATAAAGTTGAAGCGTATTTCATGTTGTAATAGTAGGATGTTTATTGGGGTCCGATGTGATGTTTTTCTTGACGTCATTGATCTTATATCATCCTATTTCCAAGGCAACCACCACAACTCCGTTTACTAAATACTCCGTTGCCAGTTCCATCCCCTGCCGTCTTTTTCTCAAGACTACATTGTTTTAGACTTTTAGTGTAGTTTTAGGTGTAAAATGATGGAGGTGGACTATATTTTTTAAAAAAGAATGATGTTTAGTATTTTGAATTATTTTTTTAGAAATATCTAATATTTTAAAATATTTTTTAATTAGTATGCAGTATCCTAAAATAACTTTTTATGTTTTTAATCCCTTTAAATAATTTTTCAGTTGTACCCAGTGTTTAAGTAAACTAATCACAATTTTATTCTTAATGTATTTTTTTAACTCCAAAAATTATTTTAAAATATTTTTTTAGTTGTACCAAGTGTCTTAGGATATTGACTACAATTTTATCTTTAATGTATTTTTCTTAGTAGTAACAAACATCCAAAACTTAGGATACTAATTTATTGTTTTTGACCCACTCTAAAATAATTTTCTAGTAACATCCAATATTTTAAAATAATTTTTGGAGCTGAAAAAATAAGACACTAAATACAACTGAAAAAATATTTTAAGGGGATAAAAGCATCAAAAATTATTTTAAGATACTGTATACTACTTAAAAAATATTTTAAGATACTAGATACTTCTAGAAAAATACTTCAAAATATTAGACATCATTTTTTTAAAAAATTAAAAAGTGCAACCCCATCATTTTACACCTAAAACCATACCAAAACCGTGTAGTTTTGAGAAAAAGACGGCAGCGGAGGGAATTGGCGACAGAGAGAAGCCAATTCCTATATTTAGAAGGGGAAATAGGTTAGGTTAGGTTACACTTTATTTAAATAGGTTTGAGCCTATAACAGATATTCAAAGCCTGAGCTTGTATGTAGGTTTTTTTTTACGGCCTTCAAAAGGCCGGAAGGCTATTTAAAAACCTATTTAAAATCTAGGCCTTTAAATAACCTTTAAAACATATACCTTTAAATTCATATATAATCATTCATGCTTATTTACAATCATACATTATGTCTTAAAAGCTTAATATCCATTCTTATCTTAATATTAGGGCTTAGTAAGGAAAAGAAAAGAATATCTATTGACAACAATTGTCCGAACAAATATGAATAAGAAAAACTAATCATTTGTCGACTAAAAAGATATATTTTTTAAAATAGATTAAGTATAACAAGCAATATGTAAAACTAGCTTTTACTCCTTTTACTCTTTCCACATAAATTAAGACTAATCGGTTTGCTGGTTATCGGCCCGAACCGGCCGGTCCGGTCCAGATTTCAAAACCTTAATTTAAATAATTTTAAAATATGTAGAAATTTTTTCCTTTGTTTTGTTAAAAAATAAAATAGTTGCTAGAAACAGTGACCATATAAAAGCTTTGAAAAATAATTCATATCCATAATATGTATAATTGGCTCTTAACTCTTCAAGTTAATAAATCCTTAGAATATCCTCTTTTTGCCATGCCTTTCCCGTTTCACCTCAACAATTAGTCTCCTAGTTTTAAAAGATTAATATTGATTGCAATTTCCACTTGAAGAGAAAGATAGTAGGAGTACAAGAAAATCTATAACATAGTAACTTTCATCTTCTAATTACAACACAACATTATTGTACATCAACCTTAATTTACTCAAACACACTCAGAAATAAACATGTAGGCCAAAATTAAAAATCCCTACAAGCAAAAATCTGGGTGGCCTAATACTACAACTACAACTCAACATAAACATTAGAATACAACAAATTATGTAATGTTTTGATGTAATTTCAATTGTTTGTGCAGAGGTTTTATATATATATATATATATATATATCTCCATGCTATTGTATATAGCTAGCGAGCGTTGAGACTTGAGAGACTTGATGAAACCTTATTCGCATCTTACAGTAGTCACCATAGCTGATATGTGATGATAAAATGGCTCAGAACAGAATGCTGCTTTCATCTTTCTGATAAAATCCTCACATTTCTTGTTTAATTCCTCTACCTCTTCCTCTTCCTCTTCCTTTTCTTCCTCTGTCATCCAGACCCCATTGTTACTTTCTTGATCTTCTTCTTCTTCCTGAGAATTATCCGCCACTATAATTCTCTTTTCTTCTTCTTCTTCTTCCACCTCCTCTGGCTCCTTCTCTGTGTCAGCAATTACTTCGTCTGTGAATGCCACTATCATTCTCTTCTCTTCTTCTTCTTCTTGTTGCTCTGCCATGTCATGTTCCTGGGAATTATGAACTGGAGCTGCAACATCCAAATCGTTCAACTGATGAGAAGAGGAATGATCAGAAGGGAGAGAAGAGTTCTTGGCTATGAAAGCCATGAGGCCATTGCAGAAGAGGAAGACGTAGGACTTGTTGATTGAGAATTGGTTGAGAGATTGGAACAGAAAGAGAAGGAATGAGAAAAGGAGAGCCAAGACAGAAGCTGATAGCAGAATTTTGATGACTCTGCCACACACCTTGAAAAGCTCCATTTGTGTGTGTGTGTGTGTGTGTGTGTGTGTGTGTATTAGCTGATTCTATAATGAAGATGAAGAAGAAGAAGAACAAGTGAGCAGCTGCAGAGCTCAAAAGGTGTGTGTGGAAGAAAAAGGTTTGCGAGTCCACTTCATATAGAGACAGGCCGTGTTCCCATTGCCTTTGGATTCTAGAATCACAGGCCACCAACTCAGTTTACAAAACTACCCTTGCTCCTCAATCATTTGTCGCATCGGTTTTCCAACTAATCGCTTTATTTAATAAGGAGAGTAAAGCATATCTGGATCAGATATTTTATTTTTTTAAAGTCTATATTTTTTAAAAAAATTATTTTAATGGGTATAGAATCTAAAATAAAAATAATTTCTTAATTATTTTTTTAAAAAACATTTTATTTACAAAAACCATTATTACAAAAAATTAAATCTGGACAGTTCAGATATGCTTAACCCTCCCCGTTAAGCACGGTTCAGATATGCTTAACTCTTCCTACTAAGCAAAGCGCTTAACAGGAAAACCGGTTCCAAATTCTTTGAGTTCTGAGATATACCTGAACTCTATAAGCTCTGGACCCAACTTACCTAAATTTGTGACTACCAAAAAATTCCAAAACCTAAGCTCCTTAATAGTAAATTACTTAGTTACTTATTAGTAAATAGTTCGTTCATGAAATTTTATTTGTTCACTTGTATTTTTTATCTAAAATAAATCAATTATTTTTTAGGAAAAAAGATAGAAAAAGAACTTTAAAAATATAAAATTCTAAATCACGTTTATTACCAATAGTTGATAAGGGAATGATGAAACTTGATAAGCAATTCATAACTAATTTGTTCAGAAATACCTTATTTAAAATTTTGTAAATTCAAAGTTCTTTTTCTGTGTTTTTCTCCCTTTTTTATCTATTTCATTTTATTTTATCTCTAAATACAAAAATAATATTGTCTTATACAATATGTTATTATCATATATAATGAATATTACATTATGTGAAATTCTAATAGTAATTTTCTTATCTGCTAAGAATATATAGACGAAAAAAAATAGTACATGCATTAAATAAGAATAAAGATACACTGTAGAGAAAGACTTAGTCAAAGTCAACTAGCTATTCACATTCTTGAACACGCTCGAGGGACACAGAGTCACAAACCGTATGGTAAGAACACAGAACTTAATTAAAGCCCATGCTTCCTCTTTTTCTAAATATAAGTTAGAGTTAAATTTTTTAAAAATATTAAAAAAGCTAATTATTATTTTAAAATATTTATATTTATCATTTTTTTTTAAATTATTTTACCTAACTTATAAATTATATATAATCTAATGATAAATAACATATGATATAATTAAATACCTTATTTAGCTTTTTTAATCTCTTAAAAAAATTAAGTTTATCTTATATTTAAAATCAGAAGGAGTATAATTTTTTATTCCTTTACTATACTATCGTCCCTACATGACAAGATCTAAAATTTCAAAACTAATTTCATAAATCACCAATATGATCAATATTAATATAATATAACATAATATAATGTATAAAAAGTAATATTGAATTATAGATGGATATCCTGTTTAGCTGAGAATATACATTGATTGATGCGCTTTTTTTTATTGACCAGAGATGCTCTTATTTCACTATTCATTCATCTGTAATTTTTTTTTGGCTTTATTAACTTTTTTTCAATATTCAGTGATTTATTACATTTTGTGCAGTGATGTCAATGATAAATTAATTATGTCAAACTAATATGATTACAATTTATCTATATTATTAATTAAATGAACTGACAAGTTGAAAGAGGATCAAACTTACAAAATTAATTTATTAAATTAAACGAAATATTTTGGCCAAAGTTAACTTGACATGTGAATCAAATCCATCCATTTAGTAAATAAAGCGTAATTAATACTATCTTAAATAATTAATGAGGATATAATTGGATTCGGTTGTTAGCTCTCCAACCATCTTAATATAATGTGTTCCTCTGACCCAATAGATATATAATGTAACTTCCAGTGTTCACACTGAGGGGGTTTTAATTAATATCACGTTTTAATTAAATTTTGCTAACTTCCAAAGTCTCTTAATGCCTATTTAGATTAGCGGTAAAAACTACTTTTCTAACATGATTTACGGTGTATGAAATAAGTATGTAAGAGGAGATTTGTATCGATTTATGTTAATGTGCTTTTTGAACGCTAACTCAAACAGGCCCTTATAGTATTAGGTCCAAAAAGAAAAGCTCTTAAGGTAAGATATATACTTTTAGTTCTTAATATAAGAATTAGTTAACCTTTTTTGTTGGAAAAATTAAGAAAGCTAAATAAGTTACATTATAGTATTTATATTTATTGTTTTTCTACAAACTAATTTATTTGACTTCTAAATTAATATATAATCTAATGATACACAATACATACTGTGATTAAATAATTTTTTTTAATTTACCGAAAAAAAGGGGTCAACTACCTTTTATATTAAAAACCGGAGGAAGTACAAAACATAGTCTGCCCAAAGAAAAACAGATCCTTTTCCCATCTCCAAATCTTTATGCTTGTTTTTTTTCGAATTTATTTAATTTCGACTTTTTAATTAGGAACAAACTTTGCTAATTATTCTAAACATTATTAATTAGAAACAAACTTTGTGCATTTATAAGCAATTTACGATTAGTAACAGCCTTTTAAATTTATGAATAGTATAAGCCTTATACTTACATACATATATATATATATATGAAAAATAATTAATCCTTCAATCTTTATAATTTTACGTATACCTGGTTTTTAAAAGGATTTCTATTATTTTTCTTTTTATTGAGTTTTTACCGTTTTCGCAATTATTGCATTAATCTTTGTATAATATGCTAATTATAATTTATGTGAATACTGCCTAGTTGTCACAAAATACAAAATAAAAAAATGTTTTTAGAACAATAAAATTTATCATCAACTTAAAAAAAAAAAAAAGTGCTAGGTATATGTATCTTTCTATTGGAGATAATTCTGTTCAAGGTAACCTAAAAAAATTGTTATGCTTATACTTGTCTCGTTACATATGAATAATCTCTATTCTGATTGATTTTGATTTTATTTACATTCATCTAGCAAAATCCATCTAGGTGTATATTGATATTTAGTGAGAACCATGTCATTGGCTACTAATTCTGTTTCTCTTACAAATTAACAAGTTATGAGTATAGAGATGAAACCGGAATATTGATCTTTATTCTAAAAGTAAAATCTATTTTTCATATTTATCAATATTTTCTTAATTTACCTTTATTGATCCTCCATCAACTAATAATCAAGCAAACGAGAGATGGAGACAATTAAAAAAAATTATCAGAGTATTTTAGAAAAAACATGTTATGTCAATTAATTTAATTAGCTTCCTTAATCTAATCAACTTTAGTAAATATATCTTACATAAAAATGGGGGAATTAATTTTAATTTACAAATTTTATTTTAACTCTTTTAAGTTGTTCTTATGTGTTTTTAATTTTACGCTTTGCAAGACAAAACTATTTCTCATATATCAATTTTCTATCACTAATTCAAACCAGCACTTATTAGATTGTGCCTTTTTACCCAAGAAATTACTTGGATCCTAAGCAAAGATGTCTCTAATAATACATGTAACAAATAAATTATATAACAAAGGATAGTTAGAATAAGTTGAACATCTCTTAGTTAATGTCTCAAGTTTAACTCTTATGGACCAAAAACAAAATTTGTCGAGAGAACATTTTTATAATTGGGCCATGTCTCGGCTTGAATAATGATTAGTTGGTCGTAGCTTATATGTTTGATATAGCTTTTGTTGCCATATGTATAGACACTATTTCTTAAATAAATTTCTTGATATTTTTAATATAGAATATCACACAGAAATAAAATAGCCGATAATATCAAAATTTCTGATGTTCGAAGAATGTTCAGATCAATATAGTATTTCACATTTGTAGTTTTGAAATATTAGGTGAGCAACTGTGAGGAGGGTTCTTCCCTGCTTCCAGGCATTTCATCACAGTTTCTTCCAGCATCAAAATATCTCTAAATTAACCTAATTGATGTCACTCTCGCTCCAATTAACTTTTTTTTTTAAAAAAAAAAGGGGTCGGCTTCATTTATTAATGATAATAAAGTATGATGACGTTGATAATACCATAATCAGCCATTTAAATTTTATTAAATACAAATTGTAACATATTACTTCCTATAATCCTAAAGTTAAGAGGTTGGGTCCAATGATCAATGTAAAATCTCAACTTACTCTGTCTTCAAAATTAGTAATTTTTTAATTCAAAATATCTCAATTGATTACATATATATTAAATAAATTTTCATCTAAAGGGATAGTTTCAGTGCAAACAATTAAAAGGGGTATTTTAACTGGCCAAAAAAAGGGTATTTTAGATGGATGAAGACATATTCTTTTATAAGTGACTAACTTAATGAATTTTCTCAATCTTTATAAACTAGTTATCTAATTCCTACATTTAGAAATAGAAGGAGTAATTTGTATTGATCATTTTAAAGTTTTCATTTTTTATTGCAAATATATATACTAAAAAACTATGTAATTTAATTTTAAAGCTTTATATTTTGGGTGCATCTATAATCATGATATTGATAAAATATTAACCTAATTACTGGCCAAAGTTGTTTGGCTGGTAAAAAGTTTGTCCATATGAAAATTTTTCAATGGGTACAATATGTAAGTGATCTTTAAGTTATGAGGCATGCCCTAAATTCAAAATTGAACCGGTCTAAACTTTTAAGCACAAATCAATGGTCAACCTGATTGCAAAGAAATTGACTGTAAGGTTTATGGTCTGCTTATTTAATGGAAGGCTAGAACATATAATCATTGGGAAAATTCATGTAATATGTAGTCTTTCAATAATTAACATAAGCTGATAAAAGCCAATTAATTAATTTGTATAGATGAATGAAGTTAGATAAATTAGTTTACTGTAATACATGTGACATGATTTTCCTAAAATTACTCATACATAACAATGCCTTGAAAATATTTAAACTCGATCGCTACTATTATTAATGGAGTATCAATTAAAAAAAATTTTAAGAGAAAATGATAAATATAAAAAAAATAAAAAATAAAGTAAATTTGAGTTTTACATTTGGGATTAAAGACAATCCTTCAAACTAGTTTCTATATTTAGGATTGAATGAGTATAATTATAATGTGTCCATAATGGGTATCACTCTGATTCTATTTACAAGTTCATTTTAAGTTTTTAACTAAAAATTTTGATCCTTGTTGTAAATCCAGTTTCAGAATAATAAATGTGTTTTTTACTTTTTGCCCATTTTCATTGTAATGAACAAAAAGAATTTATTCATGTTGAGTTTTAGAACTAATTATATAAATAAGGGTAAAATTAGAAATTTAGCTTATAATTAATAAATTAACTAACTTTCCTTGTTATGTGAGAATTAATTAATTTAGACTTATAAATTAAATAGGACAAAAAATGATAACATGGCCATGGTTTTCTTCTGCGTTTTGTCTGTTCCATATATTTCTTCGATTTCTCTGGTTTTACTACACCAATTAATTTAATAAATATATGTAAAATATTATGATAATAGAATGTTATTTTGTTTGAAACGTGGAGGTTGACATTAATTGTTATATGTGTGTGTCTGTGTGTGGGGTGTGATCTGTAATAATGTCAATGTGAACACATTGTTCATATAGCTGACCGTGAAGATTAAAACAAGCAAGAACATGTGATTACTAGCTACCAAAAGTTGTCAACAGTATTTTATTTAACTATTATTTGTATATTGATTAAAAGCTATCTAATTAAAATATCTTAAGTGAACCACATTAGTCAGTTTAAGTTCAGTTGAGGTTAGGTTTTCTTACTCAACTATCATTTACAACCTTCATAGAAAGTTATCAAGTGAGAACGATAATAACTTAGTTCAAAAAAAGAACGGTAATAACTACTCCTCCGTTCCCTTTTTTAATATGATAGAATTGTGGGGTATGCCTTGTTCGTTTTTATAAGAAAGATTTAGATAATACTTCAAAAGTTTTTCTGTAAACATCATATTTTACCCTCAATTACAAAAACTACTCGTACCACGTAGCACTGTTGTATTTAATTCATATGTTTGGTTAAAGTACTAATATAAAATATTCTCTCTTTTCCGTATTTTTAAAAAGCAAAATTCATTTTCCACGTCTTTATTACATTGTTTTGGAATCCGGACCGGACCAGCCGGTCCAGCCCGGGAACCGGTGAATCGGACCATAACCCGGTTCGGTTTGGTGACCGAACCGGTTCACCATTTTTTATTTTTTATTTTTTTCTTATAATTTCATATTAATAAACCTAAAATATTCAATTTTTCACCGGTTTAATCCTGGTTTAGCTCCGGTTTGACTTCGATCTGACCCACTGACCCTTGACCCAATACCCCGACTGGTCCGGGTTTCAGAACCTTATTTATTACAACTAATTAATACTATCAACTAACTTTTCAAGCAATGCTATTCAATTAATTCTATCTCATAACAAGAAATGGAGGGAGTACTCTAGCAGTTTTCAAACTAGTGACAGCCATTCCAATTGTCATCAGTGTGGCCAGTCATCACCCTTTTTTTTTAAATAACGTTGACGCGTATTTCATGTTCTAATAGTAGGATGTTTATTGTGCTCCCATATTAATGTTTTTCTTGACGTCATTGATCTTACATCATCCTATTTACAAGATAACAACCAACAACTCCTTTAATAAATACTCGTGGACTTGCTAATTCTACAATTTACTACTACTATATTCATATGAATTTGAATCTACCAAACACGCTAACAGGACTTGACATGTGAAGAAACCTACAGGCTACAAGGCAAAATATCTAGACCCAACACACACTAATTCAGGCCTTTTCATTTCCTGCAGACTGATATATCCTTTTTTTTTAGACTACAAGATTCAAAATCTTCGTCCAAAAAAAGAATACAAGATCATTCAAAATCAGAAGCAAATTACAAGAGTGGGCTGAAGTTTGATAATTGATCATACACACTTTCTCTTTCCAATCCGTGCATAAAACATTTGTAACCAAAAAAAGGGGTGTCCACAAGGTATATCTTTCAGAAACAAACGAAACATCTTATAACACAATACAGTTAAAACTTGTGTGATCTTCCCTATGGCTTGGAAATCAAAGCAAGATTTCATCAAATTTGCAAGCACGTATACATATATATGCACAAACACATACAAACATATATATATATCGCAGACGCCACTCCCTAATAAGATATGTAATGCAACATTACTCTTGCTAGACATCATTAAATAATGTAACAAAAATATAAAAAACAATATATATAGATATATGTACGTAGCTGAAGGAATAATTTTCCAGGAAAGTAAATTTAGTGGCTGAAATTTTTTTTTTGATAAAAAGGCAAAATGATATTATTTTAAATGAAAAAGTTTACAAAGTACCAAAACAAATGCAACAAACAAATTGATGAAAATAATTAAAATAAACAGATTGTCAAACATTATAAAAAAACATCAAATTAGTGACGGAAATTCCATCCCTAATCAACTTAGTGACAAAAATTAGTAACGGAACTGGATTAGCGACGGAATTTGTTCCGTCAGTAAAAATACCGTTACTAATTGACAAGTTACGGAATTTTGAATTCCATCGCTAATTTAAGATAGATTAGTGACAAAAAATTTTTGTCCCTAATTAATTGACATAAATACTTTATTAATATCTTTTTAGTCATTTTATTATATATTTTATTTTATTTTTTTTATTTATGAAATTTTTAGTTTTATTTGTATATAATATATTATTAAAATTTCATATATATTATATTATAATTTCAATTTCAATAATAAATATGAATTAATAATTTTATTTATTATATTATAATTTTATAATAATTTAAATTTTAAATTTAAATTATTTAAAAATTTTATAATTATGAAAAAAAAATATAATTATTGAAAAATTTAACTATTATAAAATTTAATTGGTTTATTTACCACAATCAAATAATTTGGAGAGATTATAAAAAAATTTAATTATTTTATGTCGTGAGTCATGACTAAATCAAATTATCTTTTTGATTGGACGTGATATTAATTCAATTCACGTTTTAAAATTATATTATCAAAATAAACAATATTTTTAACCAATTTATTTCATCGTTATATAATTATAAAAAAAAATTCTAATTACAAAAAATATAGGAAAAATTGTCTATAAATACCCCATTAGAAACTTATTTGCCAAATGGGACTTGAGGGAAGATTTTTTTCACACAAGGAAAGATTGTTTGAACACAAAGGAAGGTCATATAAGGATGATATATTGAACATAAGGGAAGATTGTTTGAATACAAAGAAAGATCTTTTGCAAATGGGAAAGATTGATTCCATCCAAAGGTCCCATTTAATTGATAAATAAGTTTCCAATGAAGTATTTATGGACAATTTTCCCAAAAATATAATTATTATAAAATCTAATCATGTTATATAACAAAAACAAATAATTTGAAAATTTTATTTGTACTCAATTATGTAGCCTTTATAGTTGATTAACTTATCCCGATACCTTCAGATAAACTCCTTCACTAGAGCTCATTCTCTTAGCATGTTGTTTTCTTGTTAGATTATACTCTTTCTATAATTGATTATCTTAATGATTCATTCATTTGATCATATCTTCTTTCAATAATATTATCCGCGATTATCATGACCTCACTCAGTATTATAACTAAGTTTTTCCTTTCTACTAGTGAAGCCCTTAATCATGTTTTGTTATCATCAAAACATTGAATCAAATCCCTATCATTTTTAATTAATTATCATTAAGGCACAAGAAGTATTGATCTTAATGAAATATAAAATAAGTTTTTTTGAGATTATAATCTTAAATAATCCAATATTAGCGATGGAATTTTGTCACAAAATATTTTGTTACAGAAATTAGTGACGGATTAATGATGGAATTTTTCCATCACTAATTTTTGTTACAAAATAGTTTGTGACGGAATTAGCAACAAAAATTAGGATCATATATGTTGCAAACTATTTTGTGATGGAAATTAGTGGTGGATTAGCGACGTAATTTAATGCAAATTTCCGTTACAAGTTTTTGTCACAAATCAATTTGTGACGAAAATTAGTGACGGAAAATTTTAGTCCTTAATTCTGTCACAAAATATTTTTGACAGAAATTAGTGACGGAATTTGTTCGTCACTAATTTCTGTCGCTAATTTTTTTATGATTGAATTAGAGATGGAATTTAGTGAAGGAATGTTATTTCATCACTAATTTAGTGACAAAAAAATTCCATCACTAAATTCCGTCTCTGTGAGGGATTAGTGACGGAATGAAATTCCATCACTAATTCTTTGTTTTTTTTTTTTTGTAGTTGAATAATATGAATAGGTTACATATGAAAATCCTTTGAGAGCCAATATTTCATGCCATGTGATGCTATATGCTAAAGATTGGTCTTGTGGAATCACTAAGAAAGCTTTGTTAACACATGTTATAACCAAATGATGACGTCTAGATGTTTCATGAAGCTAAGAGTTAGTGATCTAAAGTAGAGCTGCTCTCTAACATCTATCATGGAAGGAAGAACCAGGATTCCTTATATTCTTCCATAAGAATTGAATCAAAGGAAAAACTTCATGGGAGATATAAAATTCATAGAAGTGACCTTCATCTTCTTAATATGGCACATAATGATATTCCAATGAGCCAAAACAATAATGTTCACATGGTTAATTGAAAAGGGTGTTGTTTTGATTATCACATTGTTTACGAAACCTATTTGTCCAGTTTTATCATAGAATGAAGACCCTTAACTTCCTAAATGATCATTTCCAGAGTTGGCTTTTTCCCATGATGCAGAACTACATTTCTATATGATCATAAAGCGTGAATTGTCAAAATTATCACATGCAAGAGACCTAACTCATTAGATTGATGAGGATGAAGAAGGGCTTCCTTGAACTAAGACAACAAAGTAGGAAAATCCACACAAGGAATTCTTATTCCTAACAAACCAAACAAGATAGCTTTTGCCAAAATGACACTAAAAGAAGATATGAGCAAAAGTTCTTTTAACATCACATCCAAATTGACAGTAGCCACTAACATTTATATGATGTTTTTAAAGAATATCTATAGTAGAGAGGGCTCCCCGAAGTAATTTCCATATCAGTAAAAGAAATTTTGGCATAGAAGTCAATTTCCAAAATGCAATGTCAATAGGATAAGGCCTAGATTCTTGATTTAAAAGAAATTGAAACATATCCTTCACTTGGTACAAACCAGAACTATTACCTTGTCATAATATTATGTCCTATGTATTTAGGAAGGATAGAGGAATGCTAATGTTTTTTGTGCAATATCAGTGGGATAGAGATCATAAACCAATAAATGGTTCCATCTGACAGGATTCAAAGAGGAAAGGTTGTGCATTAATAGATTATCCACTTGATTGACTAAACCAACTGATGTGATCCAGCAAGTCGTGCCTTCAAATTCAAGTGATCCTTTGCAAATACCAAGTGGACCAATCACAAGAGCAAAAGCCACACAAATTAAGGAAGCATTAAATAGGCTGGTGCAAGATACTTGGACAAAGCAAGTAGCAATTGGATCAAAGCTGGACCAAAATGCTGAAAACGTCACTAACTTCATATGGGCTACGAATGGAGATATTGATCAAGTTTTGGGCTTGAAAACTTGAAACTAAAGAGCTTGGACCTAGTACTACACATTGGAGGACTCATTTGGGCCTAAATAAGCACATTTTGAGCCTTAATTTGCTGACTACATTTTCTTGAAGTTAGGTGTACGAAAATCAACAAGTAGTTGGCAGATTTGACTTTTGGTTTCTTTAGCATGTTGTAATTGTTTTTTTCAACTTTCTTCTATATTGTATTAGACTTTTGCGTTCGTTGTATTAGACTTTTAGGTTTTCTAGCACATGGTTTTACAATTTGTATTGATTGTTTTCAAAATAAAAATTATGACAATTAGGTTATATTTTCCTATAAATACTTGGTGCTTCTTCATTTGTAACACACAATTCAGATTTGAATGATAAATGAAAGTTGCACTTCTACACTTTGTTTCTTGAGAGTGGATTCTCTCAAGAGTTCTTTTTAGAGCTAACAAACTTATCAAGGCTTGATCAACCTTGTGGCGTTTTCCAACACTTCGGGTCATTGTTCTTTCATGTTCAAGGCTTCAAGTGGATCGTCAATCTGTATTTAGCTTTCTTGGGGTGTGTATATTTCAGAATTGGTTGTGGGTTCGTGGGATCTTCCCTTGTGGGTTCACACCATCTTGGTATCAGAGCTTCGGATCTAAACTCAGGTCATATTTATCTATTCTTCGTTTCCATTTTTGTTTTAAGTTTTGTGCTATGTTCTTATGTCTGTCCTTGTCTAGAATTGTTACTTCTGTTCGTCAAGTTTTTCTTTGTGTTTTCCAATATTTAGTATGTCAAAATTCATAGTTCAGAATCTCTTCTTTCATCTCGGTTTGGAATCGTTTCAATCCGATTTGTCATTTGTGAGTTCTATCTATTTTAATCTAGTTGTGTTTTCTGGAAAATTTATGGGTTTGTTCTTCATTTTTCCAGAATGTCCTGAAATATTTTGTCCTTGTTTGACCTCTTTTCCTTTGTGTTTTATATTGTTCAATAGGTCATTTTCATAGTTTAAAATCTCATCTTTCTGTTCGTTTTGGTATCATCTCAATCCAAAATTTCCATTGTGAGTTATAGTCTTTCAAAAATAGACATTTTTCTGGAATTTCTGGGTTCAGATTTTTTGAGTTTTGTTGTTTGTGATAGATTATGCATTCTCTTTAAACTTCAGTAGAGGAGAAAAACAAAACAAAAAAAAGACGAGCATCAAAAAAAAAATATTTGATAAAAAAAAGAAAAAAATACTGAAAAAAAAAGGGATTGTGTTGGAAGTATTTTGGGCAATATCTATTGTCATACATAGAATTTGTGAAGTCTGTGTCATTTAAACTCTTGATATCCTTAAATTTCCTTTTCCATACTCATTTTGATATTCCATATTTCTAAATGTTGTGTTGATTCTGCAAATTGTGATTGCTTGATTATGAATTGCTTAGTTCTTTAAAGCATCTCAAGTGGAATCTAAGAGTGGAAAAAGGCAAGAGTGAAATACATCATTTTAAAAGCAACATTTGAGTGAAACATGAGTGTAGAGTGACATCCTTGAGGGAAACACGTGAGGAACTTGTGAGGAAAATTGTTTCTCTAACATCATTTTTTTAGATACACAATGTCAATGCAGAAGAAACATCCGGTGGTAACCCAAAAAATCCAGAAGTTCACCTCAAGGCAATGCAGCAATATTTTGCACGTATGGATGTTGTTTTTGGAGAAACAACAGATAGGATGGATAGACAAGATGAAAGAATTGCAAACATGTAAAGAGTTAGACCAAATCCTAGAAGGCACAATAGGCGGGATACTTCTATGGATGAATTTGAATATGAGCATGATGAGGTTAGTGGTGCTAGTGAGGAAGATTTTGAATCTGAATATGAAGTGGGAAGTAATAGGCATAGAGGAGATAAGAGGTATAGGAGAGGACATGGTAGAAATATTTCTAGGGGAAGAAATAGAGTGGATGGGAACCTAGGGAACATCAAAATGAAAATACCACAGTTCCAAGGCAGGAGTGATCCTAAAGCATATTTAGAGTGGGAGAAGAAGATATAAATGATTTTTGAGTGCCACAATTATTCTGAGGCTAAAAAGGTGAAGTTGGCAGCAATAGAATTCACTGATTATGCCATTGTTTGGTGGGATAAATTGGGCATTAATAGGAGGAATAATGGTGAGAGGCCCGTAGCAACATGGAGGGAAATGAAAACTCTAATGAGAAGGAGATGTATTCCTAACCATTACTATAGGGAGCTTTATCAAAAGTTGCAGACCCTTACACAAGGCCCTAGGAGTGTAGAGAAATATTATAAAGAGATGGAGTTAGCTTTGATAAGAGCTAATGTGCAAGAAGATTGAGAGGCTACAATGGCTCGTTTTCTGAATGGGCTTCACAAAGAAATTGCTGACACTGTGGAATTGCAACATTATGTGGAGCTGGAGGATATGGTACATATGGAAATTAAGGTAGAGAAGCAATTCAAGCGTAAAGGTGCTTCAAAATTCCATTCGGGATCAAGTTCTTCACAAAAACATATTTGAAAGAAAGGAGAAAGAGCTTTCCAAAAGGAGACAACTACAAGCAAAGAAGAAGCTACATCAAAGAGCAAAGGTAAATCTGATTCCCAAACTTCTAGAAATAGAGATATAAAGTGTTTCAAGTGTTTAGGTACAGGTCATATAGCTTCTCAATACCCCAACAAAAGAGTTATGATTCTTAAAAATAGTGAAGTTGTGACTGAAAGTAAAAGTGATCATGATTCCATTGAAGATGCTAGTGATAATGGGGTTGAATATGACATAGAAGGAGAATGCCTTGTAGTTAGAAGAGCTTTGAATTGCCAAGTGAAGGAAGATGAGACGAATGAGCAAAGGGAAAACATTTTCCATACTCGTTGCCTCATTAATAACAAGGTTTGTAGTATGATCATTGATGGTGGGAGTGTAACAAATGTTGCAAGCACTACATTGGTTGAGAAATCGAATTTGCTTACCATTAGACACCCTAGACCATACAAGCTGCAATGGTTGAATGAAAGTGGGGAAATTAAAGTTGATAAGCAAGTTCTTGTTTCTTTTTCAATTGGCAAATATTATGATGAAATATTGTGTGATGTTGTTCCTATGCATGCTGCACATATACTTTTAGGAAGACCATGGGAGTTTGATAGAAAAGTCAAGAGGGATGGATTTACAAATAGATATTCTTTTGTAATGAATAGTAGACCTGTGACTCTTGTTCCCTTGACTCTAAAACAAGTGTATGAGGATCAACTCAAGATGAAAAGAGAGAAAAATGAGAGAGAGAAAAGAAAAGAAAGTGAAAAAGAGAGAAAATCTGAAAGTTCAAAAAAAGAAATCCAGAGAAAAGAAATGAGTGAAGAGAGAAAAGAAAAGAAAAAAATGATTTTTATGCAAAAGAAAGTGAAGTGAGAAGTGCTTTTCTGGCTGAAACACACTTGCTACTCCTTGTTTACAAGGAATCCGTTTTGAACACTAATGACATTAACTCTTCCTTTCCTAGTGTTGTTAGTTCTTTGTTGTAGGAATTTAATGATGTGTTCCCTGAAGAAACTCTACCAGGTTTACCACCTATTAGAGGAATTGAACACCAAATTGATTTCATTTCTGGATCAACAATTCCTAATAGGCTAGCATATAGAAACAATCCTAAAGAAACAAAAGAGTTTCAAAAGCAAGTGGGAGAACTCATGGCAAAGGGGTATGTTAGATAAAGTTTAAGCCCTTGTGCAGTTCCAGTGCTTTTAGTTCCAAAGAAAGATGGAACTTAGAGAATGTGCATTGATTGTAGAGCCGTCAACAATATCACTGTGAGGTATCGCCATCCCATTCCTAGATTAGATGATATGCTTGATGAATTGCATGGTTCTATTGTCTTTTCTAAGATTGATTTGAAATCTGGGTACCATCAAATTAGAATGAGAGAAGGTAATGAGTGGAAAACTGCTTTCAAGACCAAACATGGATTGTATGAATGGTTAGTTATGCCCTTTGGGTTAACTAATGCACCTAGCAATTTCATGAGATTAATGAACCATGTTTTGCGTGCTTTCATTAGAAAATTTGTTATGGTTTATTTTGATGATATTATGATTTATAGCAAGAATTTGGATGAGCATTTGAATCATTTGCATTGTGTGCATGATGTTTTGAGGAAAGAAAAAAATGTTTGCAAATCTGAAAAAGTGTGATTTTTGCATGGATAAAGTTGTTTTTCTTGGTTTTGTGGTGAGTGCTAAAGGAATAGAAGTTGATAAGGAAAAGATACGAGAAATAAAAGAATGGCCAACACCAAAAAGCATAATTGAGGAGAGAAGTTTTCATGGTTTGGCTAGTTTTTATAGGTGATTTGTGAAGGATTTTAGCACACTTGCTGCACCACTCACTAAGGTCATTAAAAAATCTATTGGTTTTAAATGGGATAAAGCACAAGAAGATGCATTCATTGGCCTTAAGGAAAAATTATGTTATGCACCTGTGTTAGTATTGCCTAACTTTAGCAAAACTTTTGAGATTGAATGTGATGCATCTGGAGTTGGGATAGGAGCTGTTTTAATGCAGGAAGGAAAGCCAATTGCCTATTTTAGTGAAAAGCTAAATGGAGCAGCCTTGAAGTATCCAACTTATGACAAAGAGCTCTATGCGCTTAAAAGAGCCTTGGAGAATTGGCAGCACTACCTTTGGCCAAAACAGTTTGTGATTCACACTGATCATCAATCCTTGAAGCATATTAAAGGTCAAGGTAAACTGAATAAGAGACATGCAAGGTGGCTGGAATTTATTGAGACATTTCGATATGTCATCAAATACAAGAAAAGTAATGAGAATGTGGTTGCTGATGCATTATCTAGAAGGTATACTCTTCTTTCAACTCTTAATACTAAGTTGATTGGCTTTGAATATATCATGGAGTGCAAATGATGCTGATTTTACTAAATTGTTCCTTGATTGTGAAAAGAAAGCACTTGCTAAATTTTATAGAGTGGATGGGTACTTGTTTAAAGAAAATAGATTGTGTGTGCCTCAATGTTCATTGTGTGAATTGCTTGTTAGAGAAGCACATTGGGGAGATTTAATGGGTCACTTTGTGAAAAAGGCTTTGGATGTTTTGCATAAGCATTTCTTCTGGCCTAAAATGAAACGTGATGTGGAAAGAATTATGCTAAATGCATAACATGTAAAAAGGCTAAATCTAGAGTCTTGCCACATGGTTTGTATACTCCTTTACCTGTACCTAGTAAACCTTGGATTGACATATCAATGGATTTTGTTTTGGGTTTGCCTAGGTCCAAAAGAGGAATGGAATCCATATTTATGGTTGTTGATAGATTTTCTAAAATGGCACATTTCATTGCATGCCATAAAATTGATGATGCCACATACATTACTGATATGTTCTTTAAAGAAATTGTGAGGCTTCATGGCGTCCCTCAAAGTATTGTTTCTGATAGGGATTCCAAATTCTTGAGTCATTTTTGGAGAGTTTTGTGGGGAAAGCTTGGTACTAAATTGTTATTTTCTACTACTTGTCATCCACAAACTGATGGACAAACTGAAGTTGTTAACATAACCTTATCTCAATTACTCAGAATTGTGATTCAAAAGAACTTGAAAAATTGGGAAGATTGTTTGTCATTCATTGAATTTGCATAAAACAGAAGTGTGCATTCATCTAATGATTATTCTCCTTTTGAAGTAGTATATGGTTTTAATCCACTAACTCCTTTGGATTTATTACCATTGCCTATTAATGAGAGAGCAAGTCTTGATAGGAAAAAGAAAGCTAAAATAGTGAAACAACTTCATGAGTGTGTGAAACAGCAAATTGAAAAGAAAAATGAACATTATGCATCCAAGGCCAACAAAGGAAGAAGACGTGTTCTTTTTGAACCTGGAGATTGGGTGTAGGTGCATATGCGAAAAGAAATATTTCTAGCTCAAAGAAAATCAAAATTAGCTCCAAGAGGAGATGGTCCATTTCAAGTGCTTGAAAGAATAAATGATAATGCTTACAAGATTGATTTTCCTGGTGAGTATTCTGTTAGTGTTACTTTTAATATAGCTGACTTATCTCCTTTTGATGTAGGTGAAGATTCGAGAATGAATCCTTTTGAGGAGAGAGGGAATGATGTGATCCAGCAAGTTGTGCCTTCAAATTCAAGTGATCCTTTGCAAATACCAAGTGGACCAATCACAAGAGCAAAAGCCAAACAAATTAAGGAAGCATTAAATGGGCTAGTGTAAGATACTTGAACAAAGTAAGTAGCAATTGGATTAAAGCTAGTAGCAATTGGATCAAAGCTGGACCAAAATGTTGAAAACGTCACTAATTTCATATGGGCTACAAATGGAGATATTGATCAAGTTTTGAACTTGCAAACTTGAAACTAAAGAGCTTGGACCTAGTACTACACATGGGAGGACTCATTTGGGCCTAAATAAGCACATTTTGAGCGTTAATTTGCTGACTACATTTTCTTGAAGTTAGGTGTGCGAAAATCAACAAGTAGTTGGCAGATTTGACTTTTGGTTTCTTTAGCATGTTGTATTTGTTTTTTTCAATTTTCTTCTATATATGAGACTGTTGTGTTCATTGTATTAGACTTTTAGGTTTCCTAGCACATGGTTTTACAGTTTGTATTGGTTGTTTTCAAAATAACAATTATGACAATTAGGTCATATTTTCCTATAAATACTTGGTGCTTCTTCATTTGTAACACACAATTCAGGTTTGAATGATAAATGAAAGTTACACTTCTGCACTTTGTTTCTTGAGAGTGGATTCTCTCTAGATTTTTTTTTAGAACTAACAAACTTATCAATGCTTGATCAACCTTGTGGCGTTTTCCAACACTTCGGGTCATTGTTCTTTCATGTTCAAGGGTTCAAGTGGATCGTCGATCTATATTTAGTTTTCTTGGGGTGTGTATATTTCAGAATTGGTTGTGGGTTCATGGGATCTTCCCTTATGGGTTCACACCACCAATCGAGTTTTAATCTAACTGCATGGGCCACTATAATTAGTGGTTGAGTGGTATAGATGACCCATTACCCACCTGCCATTGAAACTTATCTAAAATAAGGTTAGAGCATTCTGCAATACCCTTCCATATCCAGAAAGAATTATATGGTAGTTTGATGATTGAGTCATAATTTAATAGCTAACTAGGTGGCTAAAGCTTCATTGAAGAGGTTGTATTCTTCATACTAGGTGTGGATACCTCCTTTTTAGTTGCTGATTTTGTTAGATGAGGTTGTGTTTGGAAACATATTTTGGAGGCAAATAAGTCCTTATTACATAAGTCAAGATAAAACTCCTCTCACATACTTACTTCGTATACTGTGAATCACGATTTATAAGCACTTATTGTCCAAAAATAAGCTATTCTAAACGAGCACGATGATGCTTCAAACGTAGTGGATGAACATGGATAGCTTTTGTTTTGTTGATGAATCGTCTTGATTGTGTTCGTGCATCCCCAAGTGCTAACTAGGGCTGCCTCATTTTTCATCTTCGCAGGCCAACGACCCACTTATCATGTTTCCTTCGGCGTGGCAAGGAGAAGGATTTAGTACATGGATTATGGAAATTAAGTTCCAAAACATTATTCTCCAAGTACCATATATATTGGAATTTCGTGTCTAACACTAGCTACTTTAATTTCTATGAACATTTTTTATCACATAATTTCTATTTCTATTAACATTTACAGGCTTAACAATACTTTTTCCATATTGATAATAATTGATTGCAATTAGGGGTTCACTCCGTTCCGTTTGTGATTAAAAGGGATCTTAATTGCCTTCTCAAATAATGGACGCCCATAATTTCTATCAACCTCTCTATTATTGAATTAACCTCGTCACAAATCCAACCCCCTCTTACTTTCTTCCTTAATAACGTTTTTTCAGCATAGATATACTATTTTATTTACGAAAAATTGATAGAAAAATACCATTTAAATTATAAAAACCCTAAAATATATACTAAATTAATAAAAGGATAAATAGGTA
The DNA here is from genome assembly GCA_963855925.1 of Inga laurina. NCBI lineage: Eukaryota > Viridiplantae > Streptophyta > Magnoliopsida > Fabales > Fabaceae > Inga > Inga laurina. The sequence goes on along the minus strand of OY979706.1, from coordinate 4,650,383 downwards.
ATCAATTATAAATATGAGATTTTGAAGTTTACGTGCTTTTACCAAAATGCCCAAAAAAGAAGGGCAAGAAACCCTCGTCGGCTAATAGGGATGGAAATAAGTTAGAGTTCTTAATAAGGGCCTATGACCTAACCTACATAAAGTCTAACCTAACATATTTAATAAATAGGCTTGGCTTGCTAAGCCTATATTTAAATAAACAAGTCAAACCTATTTTCATAAGGCCTAGTGTATAAGTTTGGCCTTTTAATTTTTTTTTGATTTATACTATTATATAAGTATATATAATATCATATAAATAATTTTATAAATTATTTATAAATTTACTAACTTAGCCTTAATCCTAAATTTCAGATCCCATCATCATTCATTCACACTCAAACCTTACATTTGCATCAATTATTCCTCACTGCCTTTCTTCTATTCTATTGCTCAAGATAGCAATGCTAACTCACTCTTCTCCCTTGATTTGAGTCATCCACTAAAGTATAATAATTGCTATGAGTTTATTTTAGTACCAAATGAAATATTATAATCTTAGTAGGAGGAATTTGTCCTAATTTACGTAGGAAAAGCAAAAGAGGTAAAATCCAGTTTTACCTACTACTTGTTATGTTTAGTTTGGTTGATTTCAAAAAATATATCTCATTAGTTAACACGCGATTAGTTTTTCTTATTTCTACTTACTTGGACACCTATTGTTACTAGGCATTCTTTTCTTTTTGTTACTAAGCCCTTATACTATGATGAGAATGAATATTAGGCTTTTAAGGCATAATATAGAATTGTAAATAGACTTAAAGGGTTATATATGAATTTAGAGATACATGTTTTAAAGACTATTTAAAATATAGGCCTTTAAATAGTTTTGAACGCCCAAGCTAAGGTCTAAAAAAAGGCTACATATAGGCTCAGACTCAGATTTAAGCTTTAAATCTCTATTACAAGCTTAGGCCTATTTAGATTAAACCTAGCCTATTTCCACCCTTACCGGCTGGCCAGCTGCCGAATCTCCGATGACAACTTGAGTATAACAATTAATAATTTGAGTATAGAGATTGATAATTTATGCTCCCCAAGTTGCATGGTGTAGTTACTAATTGATATTCTCAAATTGTCATTATTTATACTCAAATTGTCAACGACACTTGATATGCCAAATTACTAATTTCTATACTTAAATAGTTGCCGAAGCTCGAACGGCCAACAAGAGTTCTTGCTCTTTTACAAAAAAAAAAAAAAATATGAGGAGCATTTTGGTAAAAACACTTAAAGTTTAAAATCTCATATTCCTACCACATCACTTTTACGTCATTTTCAAATAGTATTTATTTATCATTTTTCCATTGATTTGCTAATCATATTTACTCTCCTTATTTTTATATTTTTATATTATTCAAAATGATTGATTTATAAAGAGAAAATGAAGTATTAATTTAACTATAAATAGCCATTCTAACTGCAACTGAACTACGCAACAACAAATCAACGTCTTATATTATTCAAAATAATTGATTTATAAAGAGAAAATGAAGTATTAATATAACTATAAATAGCCAATCTAACTGCAACTGAACTACGCAACAACAAATCAACGTCTTATATTATTCAAAATAATTGATTTATAAAGAGAAAATGAAGTATTAATTTAACTATAAATAGCCAGTCTAACTGCAACTGAACTACGCAACAACAAATCAACGTCTTAATTAGGAGAACAGTAGTTAGTCCAACTTTAAAGAAATACTGTTATGTGTGTGTGACTTTCAAACTTCATATCCATTCTATTATTTATTCTAATCGGATTTATTTATAAACAGTAATTTTTTTTCCATTAGGCTGATCCTTTTTGTAAGAAATTTTTATTTTTTATATGAAAATGTAAGTTTCTTTTTACTATTTTATCTTTATTAAATATTCATTTTTTATACTCAATATCTTATATACTTTTTATATATTCTCTCTTATGTATTTTTTTATAAATAAGGGTATATATAAAAAAAACATGACATTATTATTATATTTATTATTTTTAATTATCAATTTATTTTCTATAATAAAAAAATTTACTTATAAATAAGATCAGGAGTATTTATTTTTAATGATTTATTTATTTTCCATGATTTGTAGGTATAAGGGACATTAGAGAAGAAATGTGAATCGTACAAAAGCTAGGCATACATATCTCTTCTGAGCAAGCAGTGCCTGCCTTCTTTGACTACCCTACCAGTTATTATGATTCAAGCTTGAACCCACCACCAACATCCTTCCAAAATTTTTCCAAAATCTCTCTCTCTCTCTCTCTCTCTCTCACTATATTTATTATATATTAAAACATATATAAATTTATTAATGCCAAACAAACTCCCCAAAAAAGTAGCCAATCAATGATTCAGAAGGTGAACCAAATACAACAGAACATCTGCACCCCTCCCTTCTCTCCCCCATCAGAGTTCTACAATATCAAGTATGTTTTAGCGATCAGATTATTTATAGGTTATTTTTCATGTAGATTGAGACACAACTTCTCTCACATACTTACCTCGTATACCTTAAATTATGATTAAAAAACTGTTTGTAAGCATTTCAATTGCTCATCCAAACAAGCACATCATCAACAGCCTTTCTCTTCTTCAATTTTCTTTTTTGCATTTTTGAACGTTCATAAATAATTAAACATAAAATATTCTAGATGATGAATAATAGTATATGAATTATCACCATGAATAATTAAATCCCTCACCCTTTTTTTTCACGGGGGGCCTACTCCTCTCTGCCTACTTATACATCGAAATCCCACAGGTGTATCGCCCTGTCATTACAGGAAACTGCCACATGTCTCTCATTGCACACCATGGCCAAACCCTCACCTACCCTCTCTCCGACCACCAAACGCAGCTGTCCCCGCCGCCGCTCGACGTCCCACACCCTCACAACACCGCCGGCGCATGTCAGCGCGTACACCAGATTCCTACACCCCATCAGACCTCTCACATGACGTGTCCGAAATTCACATATCTGCTCCAACGTGCTCGCTTGGCGCACCCTAGCATGCCCGTTCCTTTCCACGATAAAGAACGCCTCATCGTTCACGTCCATCGATGTTACAATGAACCCACTCACGGACGGCCACAGCTCATGCAAAAAAACCTGAGTGTTCAGATCCAACACTACGAGTTGCGAGCTCGTACACGCCACCGCCAGGCCTTCGTTGGTGACCCGAATCCGACCAACCGGTTCAACAAACTCCGTCAACATATGCCAACCGTTAACGGTTTCCGGGTCGGTCAAGGATCCGCCGACGAACACGAGTTGTTCGTTTTCCGCGTCCCAAATCTGAAACGCCTGGCCCGATACTCCCGCGAAGAGTCCGACCCACCAGCGGTCCCGCCCGGCGAACTCCACAAGGACTCCGCTGTCGACCACGTCACAGATGCGGGCCCTACGTGGTTGATTGGCGGGCTCGTCGATGTGTGCCACGTAGATGTCTCCGTCCAACGTGGAAAAGATGAGCCTGTTGTCCGCGATCACGATGCCAGACACGGATCTCGCGAAGGGACCTAAACGGTTGGCTTGGTGGGTCCGGTACGTTCTGAAGTGGACACGTGTATCGAGGTGGAAGAGGCGGACGGTGCCGTCGGTGAAGCCGCAGGCGAGATAGTCGTCTGAGAGTGTGAGGTAGCGGCAGACGACGGTGCTGAAGTGGTCGTCGTCCACGTCGGAAGGGCCAAACCCCAAGGCGGAGTAAGCGTATCTGCCGACCGCGAAATTCCTGGCCATTCTATGCCAATGAATGAACTCTTCGTACCACGTGGGTCGCGCTCGATCAACGCACCGCCATATCGCTCTGGTGAGCCGCTGCCACAGGCGATCCGACCGGGACACAGCTTGCCACCTCGAACAAACCTGCGTGCAATTAAAAATGAGCCGACCAACGGCTTAAAAAATAATAATAAAATAATACCATGACCAATCAAAAAACTATAGAATGTGTAGGATCTAGACACTAGATATGATATCAGACATAACCGTATTCAATACCTACATCGGCTTGTCCATCACCGACATTCCAATTCATTGAGGAGTCAGAATAAATAGCAGTAGGGCACAGTTTTTCGATAGACTTCTACTGTTTTATGATATTGGGTCTCGTCATGAATAAATCAATCATCAATCAATACACAATAATATTAAAAAGTTTAAAAAAAGGAGCTGTAAAAACACTGAACTTTTTTCTGAGTTACAATGGCAAACAAAAACAGACTGTGACCCATGACTAGTGGAGTGTCCATACAACTAAACTACAAGATCTTGGATTGCCTTAAACACTGAACGTTTTTTCTTAGTTACAATGGCAAGCACAAACAGCCTGCGTACAACTAAACTAAAAGACCTTGGATAGCCATAAACACCGAACTTGATTTCAAGTTTATGGTACGTTTTAAAACATAAACAAGGGTTATATGAGTGATCCTTTAAGGTAGATGATACTTTTGAGGAACAAAATGACGTAGGAAAGGGCTAGAGAGAGAGAGAATGAGTTGTTGAGTTTGAGACAGCATGATGCATCATTCTGGGGGAGGTAAGGGCATGCGCGAAGACTTTTGAAATAAATGAGAGAGAGAGATAGACAGAAAACAGGGCTCGGGCTAGGGTTAGGACTACGGAAAGTAGGGAATGCAGATTACAGAGAGAGCAGACGGAGGAGGTAAAAAAACAAGAAAGCAGGAGAGAGTAGGCACTAGAGGAGATCAGTGGTAGGAGCTCATAACCTATAGCTATAGCTGTCACCATGTCTCTATCTCATCGATTCTCTCACTCTATTCTCTTTATATCAATCAATTAATTAATAAATCACCCTTTCGAATTTTCACCCAATGGCACATTCAACTCCAATATTACTATGCAGTCCACACAAAAAAACTCCATTATTACTATTACTCTGCAGGGTCTCATATTATATTTATATATATATATATATATATATATATATATATTCGAATCATTTTGATATCATAGTAATCTCTCCATAACCATCAAGGTTTTGACAATCTTTAATATAATTGTAATCATTATAAGGAAAACAAAACTAGGCCAACAGAACATCATAAAAAAGTGAAGAAAACTTATTTGTATGGTATCAATACTTGGTGCCTAATGATATAGATACTTTCTTATAAGTGAAGGGTGTTACAAGTTTAATCTCACTTATAACCTCAAATCATTAGTGTATACTCTTTATTCAAAAGGAAAACATATTTTGTATAGAAAAATGATTTATTTTCAGACCAAAAGGTTCATAAATCAACATCTAAATTTCTAGTGAGGCGATTTTATAATATGGACTGGAAGGAGTGTGTATGCCCAAATCATTTATACATCATAATAATCTGTCCATAATCATCTAGGTTTTGATGACCCTCTTAATAGTGTAATAGTAATCATTAAGCTACTCGTGAGTCCTGACAGAACATAATGACGAGAAGACGATCTTGGACTATTTTTTTATACCTTAACTAATGAAAGAAATGAGATATATAATATATTTATATAGAATGAAAAAAAGAATGCATCCAGCAGGAAGGGTTATGATATTTTGGTGAATGCAAATTAAATGTACATGTATAAATAGAAACCACAGCAAGGCAAGGCAGTGTCCTTTTGGGGTTGCATTGTAATAGACAATGATCAGATTTTGTCATGTAGTGGTGGGAAGTATAGCCAAGACTGGAATATTTGTTATAGGGGGCACTATATGATGAATTAATAACAGAAAATAATAATAATATATATATATAAATAATTTGCTGTGATATTATAACACACGACAGAAAAAGAGGGGTCTCGTGATGTGTGGCAAACACTTGTATGGGAAAGAAGACAGTGAAGAGGAGAGATCTGTGACAGCTACTTAACTTGTTGGTTATTACTCAATCCATGCTTACAGAGACAGGGTACGCCAAGTACAATCTTTTTTGCACAATCCATGAACATTCAGAAGCAAGCTCACATCATAAAGTAATGTTTGTAGCAGAGAAAATATTTAAAAGTTGAAGTCAAAGATATCAGAAAAGGGGTTGTAACGTCACAGAAGAGGGGGGAAAAGCCAAAACGGATGAGGGTTTTCAAGTGTTACCCAAGCAGGTCTATATCCTACTCTCTCTCTCTCTCTATTCTGGGTACCCTACACCAAACAAGATTATCAGAACCCAAAGTAATGGCTTGAAAGATATGGTTCTTTACTTTCTTTTTCCTTGCTTGTGGTCCCAATTCTCTTCCCTTCCCTCCAACGCATGCACACACACAAACACACTCTTCTATTTTCTTCAATAATTAACATTAGGAAAGTTGGCAAAAAAACAACATTATGAAAGAATAACTCTAAAAATTCTAACTTTAATGATAATATGATCCCTTGGAGTTGTGTGGCATGTTTTATTTGTTAAAATAAAAGATATAGGATGGGAGTTTGTACTAATTTCCATGAATTATTATGTTATTTTAAGTGTACATTTTTTTCTGCTAGAAAAATTTATTATTTCTGATATTGATTTGTCTTGTATGGATGGAGGATGTGGATATGAAACATGGGATCAAAGCATGCTTCCCCCAACAGCCATTTCTCTTTCATTTCCAAGAAAGGTGTGACCTAGGGTCTGTCTTTGTTGAAAGCTGCGAATCTCTTGCTTTTTACACTCTCTCCCAACAACTCCTGACTCCTAATAATAATCTCTCACCCTACCACCGAATTAATAAACCCAATCTACAAATTATATATATGTTTACTATTCACACCATGCAAATTTACTATAATCATAGTACTGCAAGGTTTTCACATTTATCAATACGACAGTTAAACTTCCCGTGTATAATATAAGCATTTTCATTCTTGCAGTTTGTTTATCATACAAACCCAAGCATGATTTTATGTAATACTAGACTTGATATCCAAGAGTTTTAACCCTAAACTGATTTATATTATGTCACGTTATGAACAAAATATGATATGATACATGGGGGAGAGAGAAATGGAGTTGAAAATATATATGTATTGATGTGACCATGTGGGAATAGTTATAAGAAAAGGAATGAGAAGACTTCACGTAACGTTAGAAGATGACAGGCAAAGAAAGAGTTTACGAACAAAGACAGGCATTGGGGCTTCATGTGCTTTTTGGCATTACATATGGCACTTAATATTTTTCACTGGTTTTGTTTTGTCACACACTACAAAAGCCTAATCACATCACGAGGTACTTCTATTTTCAATTGTGACCCCTAACCCTAAGATGCAAAACCCCCTCACTCAACAACACATAATAATGAACATTCAAAATATCAAATAGTAGTACCGTTTTCATTTCAACTATAATATTTTTTTTTTGCCGTCTATAATATATATATATATATTATAACTTTCAGTCGTTTTAGTTCCATGTTCACTCCTCCAAGTATAAATTAGTTTTTGTAGAAAACCTAGCCTAAAAAGGTACTGATGTTTTGGAGTACAGACAGAGATGAGGTTTAATTTAAGAAACCAAGAAAAAGAGATAAAATGCTTTGGTTTGCTAATGCTAAGAACAAGGGAGCTGTACTGAAAGAAAATGACAAACACACACACACACACACATTTACCATAGTTTATTATATATAATCCAGTTCGAGACGTTATGATGAAGAAGAGACTTGGCTAAACATTGTTGGACAAAAAAAAAAAGACTTCGCTAAACACACTAGCTAGGGCCTAGTTGTGTGGAACCGGAAGAGTAGTTCCTAAATATATAAAATAATAAATGTCTTCTGATCATCTCATGTGGTACTAGCCAGAGTCTCCTGAAAAGACGATTCTCACTGGGATATATTAGTTTTATTAGGAACAAAAAGCTGTAACGTAATAAATTGTTCTTAAATATGATGAAGAAGAGACTTGGCTAAACATTGTTGGGGAAAAAAAAAAGACTTCGCTAAACACACTAGCTAGGGCTAGTTGTGTGGAACTGGAAGGGTGGTTCCTAAATATATAAAATAATAAATGTCTTCTCATCATCTCATGTGGTACTAGCCAGAGTCTCCTGAAAAGACGATTCTCTCTGGGATATATTAGTTTTATTAGGAACAAAAAGCTGTAACGTAATAAATTGTTCTTAAATATGAAGCTGAAGAAGGGATATAAACCGTATATTTTCTACGTTTCAAAAGCTAACTAAATCTGGAAATGGAAGACTTCTCATGACCAAAACATAAATGCTCATATGAACAACAACAACAACACATCAAAATGAAAACACAAAGTTTGCAGGGTGTATAGCTATTGGGTCTCTCTCTCTCTATCTACAGTATAATAGTATCTGAGGCATATAGAAAGGCAAAGAATGGATGTTTTATACAAGAACCAAAAGGAAAGACAAGTCAAACAAAAAAGAGTGAGGTTTCATGCCAAGAAAGGGAACAGCAGAAATTCGAAGCCACTTAGGAACCCTTTTTTCGATTGGACATGAAAAGGAGATCCAAAAATAGACATTTTTAAAGATGTAAGTATTATAAGAGACCACCTGATAGGGACACATAAAATAACAGAGAGTATCATATGCATATATTGCTTGTTTATCAGACCTATATTTACCCCCACTCGTGTCTCTCAATGCATTCAAAGAACCCCCACCAAAAAAAAGACACAATTTTCAAGTTTTCGTCAAAAAAAAAAAGAAGAATGAAATTGACTGGGATTCATCATTTCGATATCCACTAAAAGGCAAGTGTTCAGTTTTCTTTTGCAGATTGCAAAAATCTCTTCAATGTTTGACTTGACCTATACTTAGGACGGTTTCGGATCTGTTATAACCCCTACTTAACTCACCAGATTTTTTCTCATTCATATATTCAAAAAAGTTCAAATCCCACCATAAACATAAAGCTAACCAAATCATATAATAATAATATACACACAAAGTGAAAAAAGAAAAGAAACATTACATAGAAACAACAATTAGTAATTAGTAAGTTACCTGAAACAAGTTGGCAAGTGAAGGAGCAGCAGAGAGACGACCAGAGGAGAGAGAAGCATCAATGGCGACTTGGATGGTTAAGTCTTCAAGAAAAGGATCAGGCCAGACTCCATTCATGGCACGACGTGGACGAGACGAAGAGGGCTCGTCGGAATCTGGAGGGATTGTTCTGCTAGTGCTAGGGCCTGGAATATCAGAGTCACCAGCATTATTATGGTCATGATTGTGGGAGGAAGAAGATGAAGAGGAAGACATGGAGAGAAAGAAGGAGGAGAGGAGGTTATAAAAGTGAGAAGGAGAAGGACCAGAAAGGAACAAGGACAAAAAGGTAGGAGATAAGGACACAAAGTGAGGGACCCAAATGGAAGTGTCTGAGATTTCTTACCTTTATAGGGCTCGCTATAAATTCCCTTTAATAATAATAAGATATATCCAATAAATTCCTACTACTACACTTTCCCTTTTATTAAATAAATATATTTTTCGTTTGTGCTCCGATTAGATCATTTATTATTATTATATGGTGTGTGTCTCTCCTTCCTTCCGATAATCATGAAGATTGGGAATGATCTCTTAAAAAACATCTTTTGGATAGCGATAGAAGTTGTTTTCCAACGTAATTCACTTTAATAATAATAATTCACTTTAATAATAATAAGACATATCCAATACACTTTCCCTTTGATTAATATATATATATTTTTAACTTGTGCTCCGGATTAGATCATTTATTATTATTTTATGGTGTGTTTCCTTTTTGCCATCATAAAATGTTTGTTTGGAATAGTGATTGAAGTATTTAAAATCAGACTTTCAATCATTATTTATAATATACGATAAATATGTAAGAAAAGTTTTATCTCGATTTATGTAAATAAACATTTTTGATATCCTAACATGATCAAAAAACAAGACTAAGGGAGTGATCTCTAAAGAGATAGAAGTTAAAGGCATGTTTGTTTCAGCGATCAAATTGCTTATAAGTTGCTTTTCACGTAGATCGAGACGCAACTCCTCTCACATACTTACCTCGTATACCATAAATTACGATTGAAAAGTTGCTTTTAAGCATTCCAATCGCTCATCCAAACAAGCACTAAGTATGTGAGAGAGGAGAGTTTTTATAAGGACTCTGGACAAAGTCATTTGTTATGTGAATAAACACTTTTGATATCCTAACATGATCTTAAACAAGACTAAGGGAGTGATCTCTAAAGAGATAGAAGTTAAGTATGTGAGGGGGAGGGGTTTTTGTAAGGGCTTTGGACAAAGTCATTTGTAACAGACATAAGTTTTGAGGAGAATTATACTTTAAAAGCTAGTTATTAGAGTTGAGGAACCTAAGAATTTGTAAGACCCCCATTTCAACAAAACTCATCCGATGTGGGACTCATTACAATATTAAGTAGTTGAGTGAAGTGCTGTAATATAGAGGGGCTTTATAAGATTTTGGATTTCCCAATTCCAACAGCTACTTTTTGAAGTGTGTCTCTTCTAAGAACTGATGCCTGTTGCACCATTAGACTGAAAATCCTAATCCATTTTAGAGTTGCGGAAGGAGATTTTATCCTCTTAGGCGATTCCCAGCTTTTCTTAGGGTTAAATTTGTTGTTATTTGTGGTGCATCAATATGTGTGTGTGCGTGTGTGTGTGTGTGTGGGGTTTGTCTCTTTCGACTCTTTCCTCCTTTCTTCATTTTATTTCAAAAGCCGGCATCGTTTCTCTATGCAGTCAAATGTGGATAAAGCACGGGTTTCGTGGGAAAAGGATGAGATATTTACAGTAGAAAAAACCATGTTTGAAGAGTTAACTATCATTTATTCATTTCAGCTTAACATATTAGTTAAATTTAGATTAATCATAATGAAGTATTACAAATAAACTAGTTTTGGTTAAAATATTCTATAATATATACAAGCTACAAAGTACTACTTTCACTCTAAGTTAAACACAACTTTAGACTCTAATTGAAAAAGCTTTCTAACTTTAAAAGACTCTCATTGAAAAATTTTTCTAACTTTATTCGTATTAAATAAGATTTTAAAAGAGAGACAAAATATGAAAAGTCATATTTAAATATTAATTATATAAAAAATTAATAAATAAGTATTAATTAATCTCTAAGTAACTTATAATACTCTAGTTCTTAAAATAAGTCCACATATAGACGAAAATTTTGGTCTTAAATACAAAGTCCATTGAGAGAGTTAATAAAAATTGTTTTCAATCTTATCCTAATTTAATTCTCATTAGAAAGATAGAAAAACTGTAATGATTTGTAAGTGTAAAAAGAAAAAGAAAATTTATATAAGGGTAAATTTAAATTTTTTTTATCAATTTATGATATATTTAATAATTTAATTTTTATTATTGGAGTGGTACTATTATGCACCAAAACTCGAGGGAGTTTATGAAATATGTATTTGACTGGTATAAAAGTATGTATTATTAAATTTGGGATATTTTGATTTTTATTTGGACAATTTCACACCTATAGTATAAAAGTTTGGATTAATTTCTAAGAATAGTTTTTACGATTTACGAGGTAAGTATGTAAGAAAAGTTTTATCTCAACTTACAAAAAATAGCTTCTGAAATCATAATTTGGGTGTTTCCCCAAACACTCACTTAAGAGAAAAAACTCTCACATCCATCACATACACCCACCCTTATTTTAATCACTTACATAGAATATCCAGAATCTTCCATATGAGAGGAGGTGTGGGGTGTCATGAGTTGAAACTTGAAAGCTCTAGACAATGTGGGATATACTTATAGTTAATAGATTCAGCGTAAAAATAAAAATTAATAAATCAGATATATTTAATAAAAATGAATACAATATATTTTATTTTATTTTCTTTATAACCCCCCCCCAAAAAAAAACAAAAAATCCCCACAAAAAGTACATAACCTTTTCCCCCCAACGGCGCATAACTTGATTTACATCATAATATTTTGTCATGAGAAAACCAGATTGGTTAGCTGCCGCAGCTTTGACGCAAGGAATCATAATAATGTAGGCAATAATGGTTTTGTATACCATGCAAACTAAATTATTTTTATTTCTTAAATTACACAAAAATCAAGATTTAAAATATTAAATTCACCCGATGAACAGTGATGGCAGGGGAGTATGCCCATTGTTGGTGGGTAGTTGCTACTTGCTAGTTATAGAAGACAAATGGCTGGCAGATGGTTCATAGCGAATGACATCTTTTTAACAAAAGCTGGCGAAGCCACTTTTTTTTTTTTTTTTTTCAAATGGCCATTTATGATATATGACTAGGTCAAATTTAAGATTGTCAAATACAATTGTGTAATTAAAAAAAAATCGTGGATAGGACCATACTTACATTAGACTCATTATATTCATTACATCAAGTTTTCTAACCGCACATAGCCACATGTCTTATTTTTCATATGAGTTTATAATTGAATGATAATAATTAAAAAATAAGATAAATGGTTACATGTAATCGAAGAACTTGCCAAAATGGATGTAAAAAAAATAAAGATAAAGCCACACCATTTACTTTTTCAGTTTTCTAGATGAATCCGGCAGGGGGGTCATACAATAGATCCAATAGATGGTTCAAAAGTAGGGTCACTGCCGGCGAGTGAAACACTCTCAAGACTCAAGGGCAGGTGCTGGTGGGGAGCTAGCAGGTACTGCAATAAAAAATATTTAATGCGATCTTATTAAAGTTCATTTTTCTCCTTTTTTCTTCACTGGAAATATCTAAGAGGGAGGTCGGAGGCGATGGATAACGAGAGAGAAAGGAGAGAGAAAAAGATGAATACAAACCTTTGGAACAAAATAATAACTCAAGTAAATTTAAAAACTAACAAACCAACTTATACATCATATTAAATTTAGTTTTGTGTCATGCTTTTATTGATCATAGCATAAATGATGTGGTCAACAAGATGAATTGTGGGACTCACAACAACAAAAAATGGACGGATCTTATCTCACCTCTTAAAATGATAATGTCTATTTTTTGCACTCAGTAAAACATAATTGTGCTGAGTTGTGATAGCAAAAATCTTCATTGTTAAATTTGCTCATTTACTCTATAATTTATTACATACATTACCCCGGAAAGAATTTAGGGAGTGCATTTCCTTGGAAAGAATTTACGGAGTACATTATCCAGGAAATAATTTTGGGCGTACCCCTAAAGTTCTAATAATATTATTCACTCGTAAGATCTTTTACTCCAAATCAGTTTGAAGCATAATTATCTTCAGGCCAAAGAAAAAACACAATTATCAAAATGCCATTGTTTTTTTAAGGGGAAAAAACGTAACTCCATGGCCCCAGTGCTTGGGAAACCAGAAAACCATGGTTTCAGAAGCCGTTTTTCACAAGTTGAAACAAAACTTCTCTCTTATATTTACCTCGTAAATCATAAAAACTATTCTTTAAAAGCTAATCTAGACATTTAAAAAAATTATATTGTGAAGCCAATAATTTTTGATAATATAATATAATATAATATATTATATTATATTATATATAAATAATAATTAAGTAAGCTTCAAACTAGCAATGACAATTAGTTTTCAGAAATTCATTACTCTTTCAAAACATAATACAAAGTATCGGCTCAAAACTCATTAACAAGTAGTCTTTTAAAATTACTTCTTCTGCAACTAACTCATCATAATTAAAGAAAAATAGTTAACTTATGAAATCTTTCTTAAATTAAAAAAAAAAAAAAAACTTTGTCTCTATTTAAATTTGTCTCATCTCCCCCCTTTTAATATTGATATATTCAATGTGTACCACCACTAAATGTGTAAAATTAGAAAATAGTAATCAATAACTCCTTAAGTGATTTATATTACATATGGACTAAAGATTTCTTTCAGAATATGCCCTATAATTATAATTTGAACAGGAGGGAGCAACTACTTTTGGTTTGAGAAATTGCATGCATGTAGATTTAGCAAATTAAAACCTCGGGTGATCAATTGTTATTTAAATAAAACTAAATTGCTATATACACAAAATCAAGTTGTTACTATCATAAAACAAAAAATCGGATTGGTCAGGAACCATTCAAAACCGGTGGTTCACTGGTTGAACCGGTTTCCCTTTTATTTTATTTTTAAAATTTTTTCAACTATTATATCGCGCTATTTTTTAGGAAAAAAATGAAATATTGAAGACCAAGATAAAGAGAAAAGTAGGTATAGAAAGAATAAATCTAAAAAAAAGAAGATGATGATGAAAAAACCTATTTAAAAGGATATAACAATTATAGGGAAAGAGATATCATTGCATAAGTATAGGCATTATAACTAATACTAATATATTTTAAGCATTTTTTGTAAAGATCTTCATTTTTATCTATAGAAGTTTAAACATATATTAATATATATATATATTGTCACTAATAAATTATAATATTTTAATATAACCGGTTTGATCACCAATTAGACCCTGATTGACCCATTAACCATTGAACCTATCCCATGACCGATTCATTGCCCGACCCAATTTTTTGTTCCTTGCTTACTAACAACACTAAATTAAGGACCGTATCCATAAGAAGAAATCGACAACCAGACTTGATTGTTATTTTCAAGACTACTTGTCATTTTTTAACATGAAAGTTATCAATTTGATATACTACTTTGTAAATGAGATTGTGAATATGATATTCCATGCTTCCCCAAAAAATTTATGGGTTAAGGGGTATTTTTGTCTAGAAAGTTTTCATTGAGGGTCATTTTGTCTTGGAAGTTTTTCGTGGGGCAATTTTGTCCCGAAAGTTTAAAAAAGGGAGCAATTTTGCTCTTATCGTTATCCCAATTAATTTTAACCATTATTTAATCAAATATGTTGAATTAGCAGTTCACATGTCATCCATGTTATTTTTGTTAAAGTGTGAAGCCATGTGTCATCTACTCCATCTTTTTTCAAAGTTAGATTTAAAACCTTTGGGGTAAATTTACACTTTAACAAAAATAACGTGGATAACATGTGAATTGCTAGCTCAGTATATTTGGTCAATTAATAGTCAAAACTAACTGAGATAACGGTGGAGGCAAAATTGCTCTATTTTTACACTTCCAGACCAAAATTGCCCCTGGAAACACTTCCGAAGCAATTTTGCCCCTTGGTGAAAACTTTCAGGACAAAAATACCCCTTAACCCAATATTTATTATAAGCACCTAATAATAACTTTGCACATATTAACAAAAAGTTAGTTAAAATTAGTTATTTCCCGTAAAATATTAAAGTTTTTGTCAATATAAACCATTTGGAGGGAATAGTTAGTTAGGAATATTTACTATTAGGCGAAAAAAAACACTAATGTGTTAGACAAAATATGTTACATGATGAAACACGCATGCCAAAACACGAAAGTGCTTATAATAGCACCAGGAGGGAGTAGTTCATATATCTCTGAACTCAATTGACCTAAATTTTACTCTTTTCCGTTCTTAATATTAGACATATTTATCTAATTTGATTAGATTAAGAAAATTAGTTAAGTTGGTTGACATAGGATGTTGTTTTTTTTTTAAAAATACCATAATCATCTTTCTCAGTTTCTTCATCCACTCCCTTCCTTAATTATTATTGAGGAAGCATAAGTAGGGATAAATTAGAAAAAAATTAATCAATATTATAAATAGATCTTATATTTAAAATCTAGATCAATTCTCCAAACAGGTTATATTAAAGACTGGAGGGAGCATTTTATAACAAAAAGAGCAAGAAGAATCAAATCATAACATGCATTTGTTGACTTGGCTTTCCACATTTTAGCCTTTTGGAAGCAGGAAAGATAAGCATGAGGATTAATAAATATTAATTAGTTTTAGTGAAGGAATTAGTGTTTGGTACTTTTTGAGGAAAGGGAAAAAATGTGGAAGGTAGTCAGAGCAATAAGCGCCAAAACTATAGTGAGCGTGGAACAAACTGTCCCTCATTTTTGTGCCACTATTATGACTAACACATTTGTGACTTGTAATCATTATTAACCATCCATAATTGGCTCTCTCTAGACTATAGGATCTAGAGACGAATTTAATAGATGTTGTACCTACCAATCATGCCTCTCATTTTTTCATATTAATAATTATATATATATATATATATATATATCACATCCTCCATATATTCTGCCTGCCTGTCCCTTTCCTCTTTCTCCATCATTAGACTCTCCTGTCTCTTACTTATTGTCCCCTCCAACCCCTCTCCATTTGCAGTTGTTGCTTATATTTTATTAGCTTTTGGACAACATCATTCCCTCCTTGTTTTTCCCCTTTCTTTAATTCTTTTTTAATATGATTTTATGTTCCATTGGATTAAGATTCTTCGTATTTTTCAAAAGTAAACGCATACTACCTACCCCTGTTTTTAATATAAAATTAATTTACAGATATTAAGAAAATTAGTTAAATTAGTATCTGTTTAAATCAATAGCAGAAACTACTTTTCTAACGTAATTTATAGTATATGAAATAAGTATATGAGAAAAGTTTTATTTCGACTTACGTGAACGTGTTTTTCGAACGCCAACTCAAATAGGTCCTTTGTTATTTATAACAAAGGTATGTTTGGTCTTTTAAAATATCTTCTTTAATCATGTTCATTGTAACTACCCTGATAGAAATCTTCTTAATATGTACATTCAATAGAGATATTTAGGGAAAGCAACTATAAATGTGAAAAGCAAAAGTGATTGAGATGTTATATTGAGGTAGTAAACCCATTACCTACATCCTATATTTAGGATAAGAGGAAGTATGATACATTTAGAGATGGATATAAAGAAACCAAGGTTTTTAATGAATCATGATATCAATTACTCATATAAAGAGAGATGTAAAGAGTACAATAGCCTAGATTCCTTCATCAACATCCACTTGAATGATAGAAGGTGGTGGTGATCAAAGACTCAAAAATTCACTTCCATTTTAGGGCTAAATTTAGCAAGTTCATTAGTCACAACAATACCTTCTTTGTGCACATGGCCAATTTTAACCAGCTAATTCTTATGAAGTAACAATCTAACCTCATTTACTATATCTTTAAATGGATGGTTCATATCACATCCATAGTTATTAGGTTTTTAGAAGATATATAGTGAAAAAACAATTCCACTTTCCCATACCCCTTAGCTCAGCACAATTAAAGCCCTTATATCATTACAGTTGGGAAAACGGGCCAGCATGTGACGGGCTAGGGCGCGAGTCCAAAATCATACCCTTTTATAGCGGCCCGGCTCGTTTAAGGCAAGCCTGCGGGCTTTAGGCTCGTTTAATTTTTTTTTTGCCATGCCTTGTTTTTTCTTATTCTCTTAAAGACTAAAATACCTAATTTAAAACATAAATATCATCAACACTAATTTAAAACATTAATATTATCTAAGTTTAATAGAACACAAACACAAAGACTTAAGTCCAAACCATAATTAATATTCATAACCAATCAAGTAAGTTCACAGCCACAATCAAACAAGCCTACAAGTTTCAAATGTGAGTATTAATAGAACATCTGATTTGGATTTTGGCGTACACATGCAAAAAAAGAAAAAAGAAAATCAAAGAAGAGAAGCTTCAAATAATATCTGAGTCAGTATGAGAGCATTTCTGATATGAGGGTTAGGTTAGGTTAACTCTACAATTTGACCAATGCTTGCTATCCATTACCTTGTGCCCATTTAAAAAAAAAGTTAAACAGGCCTAAAAGGGCCGGCCCTACAAGGCCAGCCATTTTAGGCCCGCTTCCATTTTCAGGCTCTAAATCATAAGCCCGACCCTTGACGGGCTCAGGCCTAAACGGGCCAGCCCGACAGGCTTGGCTCGAATTCCTGGATTTATGTATCATCCTAATCAAAATTGTTATAGTGGAAAGTGAGTGAAGTAAGTTTACAACTTAAACTGCATATCCATTTGCTCTTGTCTCTAATAACTCCTCCATAGCAACTTGTACCCTTATAGGATCTCGGATGTACCTGGAATGTAGTTTGTATTCTCTAGCTAGATGCACACACAAACCAGATCACGAAGGTGGACTCTGACTATAATACACAGTAAATTCACTGAAGAAGGAGAAGAGAGAGTTGAGAGCATAAAGAGCATTCTATGAGAGGATATGCACAAACCTAAGTGAGTCTCTTAAGTTTTCTTCACAAGTATCCTCTTCCACTAATATCTACACTTAACCCACGTCAGGTAAACTATTCCCTCCAAACAACTTGAATTTATATGTGGAATATTACTTTTTTTTTTTGGCATAAGTATCCATCTATTGGAGGCAATCATGTTTGAGGCACTATCGAGTACTAAATGTGGGCACCTCTTTCAGCGGAGATTCAAATCTTAATTCATTATGTTATGTGAGACTATCCCCTTCTACTAGACTTAACTTCTATTGGTGGAATATTACATTTGATTACCCCCACAATATTGTATATTGTACTCTAACCCCAAAGCTAATGGGTTTAGGTCTTATCGTTGCCCCATTTCCCAGGAGAGAACCATCCACCTGAATCTTGATGAAACCCTCTCTATCTTGTCCATGATTGTACTTGCAAAACCAAAATGAAGACATCATTAACATGCTCTAAACCCTGAACCAAGTTACGAGCATAACAGAGCCTATGCACAAGGATTTATCTTTATATTACCATATTTCTGAATGCATGGATATAACGGATCTAACATTATCCCGCTCACACACCATTCCATTCATTAGCGTATTCTAAATTCCTGAAACTTATATTTATTTGCTCACAAAATTTAAAATCATCAGCCTTAAGTTAAAAATTTGTTAGGAGCGCTTAGGGATCTTTGTAATACTATTTGGTTTGACTTACATTAATTGAAAATAATGTGGTATTTAAATATCCAATGATTTGATTATAGAATTATTCATCTAAAAATACAAAAAAATTGAATTTTTAATTATCTTCATTATCATAACTTTTAAAGTACTTGATCTTTTATTAATAAAAGGTACTTGATGTTAATACTTCAGCGTGTGGATCTCAATACTTCAGGGTGTGTTTGGTGCAAGGGAGGGGGGATTTTTATGGGTTGGATTTAAGAAAATTGGAGAAGTGGGGTTGCAAAATTTTGATAGAGAGAAAATATAAAATAAAAGAGTAAAAAAAAATTAATTAAAAATTTTTAACCCCATTTCTCTTATTTTTTTAAATCCAACTCAAAAAATTTTTTTGCTCCGCCTACTTTCTCTCCCCTCCCCTCATACCAATTGATCATAAGTTATTTTCTTTATGGAAAGTTCCAGTAAAAGAACTTTAAAAACACTAAAAGACAAAAGAATGTTTCAAATATTTATAATATCATAGAGATGTTAAACTCAATTTATCCTTTTTGAGATTAAAAATAAAATTACCCCCATTGGAGCTCCAGCGGGAATAAACATTCCCAGAGTGGTGGGGGTGAGGTTTGAATCCTCACCACTTTATTTATCCAAAAGATTGGTGGCCATTGCTCCATCAATGGCTTTAATATATTTTATACAAATAAATATATCTATATATATATATATATATATATATATATATATATATATATATATATATTAACTTTTGATCTTTAATCCAAGCTTATTCATAAATTTTATTAAAGAATTCACGACATTTCATTAGGTTTTAACAACTTTTGTTTGCCAAGTAAAAAATTCACATTATCAGGTTATTCACAAGTTTTGCTAAGAAATTCACAATATTTCATTAGGTTTTAACAATTTTCATTTATCAAGTAAAAATGTCATACTATCATGTCATTCACAAGTTTTGTTAAGGAATTCACAATATTTGATTAGGTTTTAATAACTTTTATTTTCCCAGAAAAAAGTTACACAATCAGGTCATTCACAAGTTTTGTTAAAAAATTCATAACATTTGATTAGGTTTTAACATTTTTTGTTTTCTTAGAAAAGTTACACTATCAAGTCATTCACATTTTTGTTAATAAATTCACAATATTTCATTAGATTTTAACAACTTTTGTTTTTCAAAAAAAAAAAAAAAATTCAAACTATCAAGTCATTCATAAGTTTTGTTTATGAATTCACCATATTCCATTTGACTTCAACAACTTGTTAATTTTTTACCACATTTCTAATGAAATGTGCTGAATTCCTTAATAAAACTTGTGAATGACTTGATAGTTTGATTTTTTTACTTTGTAAATGAAAGTTGTTAAAACCAAAAGAAATGTCATGAATTTTTTAACAAAACTTGTGAATAACCTAATAATGTAAATTTTTTACTTGGTAAACGAAAGTTGTTAAAACCTAATAAAATGTTATAAATTCCTAAACAAAACTTGTAAATGGACTTGGGCTAAAGATCAAAAGTTAACATATACATACATACATTTGTTTGCATATAATATAATAAAAGCCATTGGTTTTAGACAAATAAAGTGGTGAGATTCAAATCTCACCCAACCTCCCACCACTTTGGGGATATTTATTCCCGCCGAAGCTCCAGCCTTTGGTGGGGGTGGTCGTCTGCCTCTAGCTAGCCAGTCGCTGGAGCTTCAATGGTGGCGACCGATGGGGGTGATATTTTTTTTTGAAACAGTATATATAAACGCAATTTAATTATTTACTTTTAATTTCAAAAGGACAAATCATGTATTAACATTTCTCTGGGATTATAAATATTCAGAATACCATTTTGTCCATTCTTATTTTTAAAATTCTTTTTGTGGGATTTTCACTTTTCTTTATTATACAAGCATGCACTTCTGGTTGGGCGGAATGCCATTCTCCACTGGTACAAACCGAAGCTCTTAAGCTATTATAAAGAAAAAGAAAAATTTAAAACTTTGGATCCAAACTCATGTTTTGCTCCTAGTCCCATTTTCAAGTTAGATTCCGTTAGAAATTTAATTACCCTTTGTCAAGTAACCGCAGTTGTTAGATGATATCTGAATATGAAGATTTGTCAATAAGATTACTCATCACTGGTCAAATGTAATGGCTGCTGAAAACTTATGAGCACCAATAGTTTCTTCTCTTGCACTCAACAATTAACATATCTACTATAAAAAAAGAATATAAGTTATATTAATAAAATGCTGTGCTGAATGAGTGTAGGGCTAGAATTTTTCTACCCTTAACCCAGTTACATGGTGGGTTGAACTTATTTTGATCCAGCCTTACTAGAAAAATAACATGGATAGATGGAAGTGAAAGGGGGGAAGAAGTGACAAAAACATGCCTTTCAATAATTGCGTTAAGCCATCTGTAAATAATACTTCCTCTAGTCCTAAAAATAACACTTGGTTGATTTTTTTTAAAAGATTGAGAAAGTTAAATAAATTACTTGATTATAATATATGTTGTGTATCATCAAATTATATATCAGTTTATAAGTTAGGTAAATTAGTTTGAAGAAAAAACGATAAAAATAAATAGTTTAAAGTAATTTATTTAGCTTCCTTAATTTTTCAAAAAAAATCATATAGGTTATATATTTAGAATTGGAGGTAGTATGACATTCTCCGGCCCCCCGCCCCTCCCAAAAAAAATCCAAATCATAAAAAGGCTAAAAGACAACATGCATAGGCATCCATGTAAAGGATCGTATGAATATGCCTGCACTCATTAGCAAATAGATCAGTAACTTCCAGCTTATGGCAGTTGAGGAGGCTGCTGGCCTCACAAGTCATATTAGATCCTCTGCTGCTGTACATTACATATTCAAGAAGAGAGTGACACAAAATAATAGGACTGTTTGTGAAACTTACTTCTCTTCACATTTCCCCCCATCCATCTCTCTAATTGTACAATATGAATCAATTAGTGACTGCTCAAGATCTGAGCTTGTTGCTAAACTAGTTCAAGTGTTGTTGCCTTGTGAGAAGGCCCAAAAGAGGACCGCTTTCCATTGAACTAGAATTCTACCTTGAGCAAAACATGTGATGGCATCAAAATTCAAATGTAAATTGAAATGTTTGCTATGTTTTAGATATGTTGGCTACTAAAGGAAGGGTTTCGCGAATAACAAGATAAAAGACAAAAAACACTCTTTCAGATATGTTTGCTAATTTCTTTCCATAAAAATGACATACAAATGTTTCAATTTTAGAATTCAATGTCACATGATTACATGAATTAAAAACGTTTATCTGCACATTATTTTGATAACTTGATAACAGACACATAAGGTTCACTTAATTTTGTCCCCAGCTAAAATACTAAACTAGACCCATGATTCCAAAAACTACTACATGGCAGAGCTTGAGGAAGTCTAACTAGGGCATTCATCCAAATCATCTATATTAATATCAAGTGGTATTTGAGGTTTCATTTTGGTCAACATCTGCATGCAATAACATCAAACAAATAAGTTATTGAGCGGATATAAATCTACTGAATACTAACATCAGAAACCAAAACCCTAAACATCAATATATTGAGCATGCAAAATTTCTAAAATGGACCTTATGAGATCAGCCTGTCTTCAGTCCTAAGAAAGGGAGTGTTCATATCAGGCAGGACAATCAATTTCTATCTTTTTTTCAAGGTACTTTCTTGGGTACCAATAGACATCAGAGAAAATAATTATTGCAATGCAATCATGTTCACCAATGATCGTTGGGTCTATTCGCTCCTCTACCTCGTGAAGAAGAATGGAGAACGAAGGAAATGCATGATAATTTCCATATGCCACAATACATGACTCCCCATTAATGGTAATACAAAAATTATCAACTAAAGAATAGCATGGGAATTATTCTTACCAGAATAAGATCACAGATGATCCAACGAACATTTCTGACATTGAGGCATCCAGCATAAGAGATGTAGATGGCATCAGATAATCGACGAAATGGACAGCATAAAGAGTCATAAAACATAAAGGCTTATATGCATATAAACCGCAAGCTCAATTGTTTGTCATTCTTTGGTTTTTTGATACTGTATTATCAAACGTTTGTCATTCTCTACAGGCGTGTTCATAATTTTCACTTTGTCAAATCCTCTGGGTAACAGATGCCTAGCTTCCAAGTCATCATATAATATTGATGCCAATTTATTTTTTCCACACTTGCAAAGTCCGCTACAGAGCTCAGACAAAATACTAGAATCAGGAATCATACATCTCCCCATCATGTCTCTCATGACTTGGATGGCTCCATCAAAGTCTTCATTTTTGCAGAAGGTAGATATCAGCATATGGAAAGTGTGCTCATTTGGATGGCAATTACTCCTTATCATGCTTTTATAAAGTTGAAAGGCACGCTCTGAGTTGTTTTTCATACACTGCCCAGTAATAAGAGCAGAAAAGGTAGAAGCATTTGGGACCAACTTCTCCTTCTCAAGGTCCTTGACTAGATATGCAGCTTTCTTTGTCTTACCTTCCTTGCATAATCCCAAAATCAAAGCATTATAAGTCAGAATATCAGGTTTAACCTGATTTCTCGACATTTCCTCATAAAGTTGACTGCTCATCTCAATGTCACCAACTTGACTATATCCCTTTATCAAAGTGTTATACGTTACAATAGAAGGAGATACATTATGGGCCTTCATCTCAGTGAAAATCTTATTTGCTTCATAAAGTTTACCCTCCTTGCAAAATCCATTAATAATTGTGTTAAATGTGACAACTCCAGGCTGGACCCCATTCTTCTCCATCAAGGATTTAATCTTCATGGCCGAAACTAGAAGACCTTTGTTACAGTATCCTGAAATTAGTACATTATATGAAACAATATTTGGACTTAAACCCCTGTTCTCCATCGTCTCCAACATTTCAACAGCCTCCTGTAGCTTTCCCAATTTACAATAAGCACACATGACCATATTGACTGTATAAACATTGGGTGAAATGCGGTTACGAAACATTGCATTGTAGAAGGACAAAACTATATCTGCTCTATGCAATTCAAGCAAAGAGCTTAAATATGCGTTGCATGACTCAACAGTAGGGAAAAACCCATACTCCTTCATCCGGCAAAAAGTGTCAGTTGCATTTCTGCACTTCTTCATATGAGCAAAAGTCTTGAAAAGAGAGTCAAAGACCCTAGGCGAAGAATCACATGTACGGTAGGAATACAGTAATGCTTCAAAAAGTTTAGAAGGTAAATCTATAACATCTGAAGCAAGAATGTTGCGCAACAGTGATTCAGCAGATTTAAATTTGTGATTTTTGGTGAGAATATGGATAAGTATGGAATAGGATTCAAGAGTGAGTGAGTCGGATTTATGACTTTTAACCCAATTGAAAAACTCAAGAGAGAGTACATGGTCCTTTTGAATTTTTAGCAGAATATGCTTAACCCTGAAACCTGTTAGACCAGATGATAATAGGTCAATTTTGGCCCAGTCTGAGTGAATTAGGTGGCTATGAGCCACATTAACAAAATCAAGATCCTGTCCTTTGGGTTCAGGTATTGTTCGATGAGGGATAGGGAATGGGCTAGAAACTCTTATACTCGGTTTCTGAAGAATTGAGGATTCAATAGCAATGTGATTGCCAACCAATGGATCAATTAAAGCTGAAAATTGACGAAATGAGATCTTTTTCATTGCTTTCTAGATTGTGTAAGCAGAGATCTATTTACTCGAAGGACAATGAAAGAGATTTGTTCTAACAAAAATCAATGTTGCTTAGGAAAAATTTCCCTCCAATGTAGCAAATAAAGGAAGGGAGGAATTGATGTACCCAAGCATTCTCCAAGAGAAAAAGGGACGTACATACTGAACGATGAACCATAATCAATTACCAAGGAATGGTTCTCAACGCGCTTTCCTCTGAAACAGAGCTTATTATAAGTCGTCTGCAGCTTGTGTAAAGAATCTAACTCAATCTGAAATCAATTTTTGGAGGTGTGGCACATGGAGGAATGGCATAGACCTTCATGGATACTTATTTCTCGTTGAAGAAAGGTAGAGCCCTAACATTAAACAAATTAGATTCGACTCACTTCAAAACACAGTACACTGATAGCACAGAAATGAAAGAATAACACAGCAACCAACTCAGAAACATATGACTCAATTTTCGAAAAGCAAAGAAAACGAACTGATAAATTCGAGTTTTTGAGAGGGAGGACAGGACCACGAGCTGGGTCTGGGTTAGGGCTTCTCCAAATTTCAGAGGGCAAAGCATGGCGACGACAAGAGAGATTTATAGTGTAGAAGAGAGAAACACGAACAAGCTATAGGTACCTGATCCACAGATGAGAGAAGCAAGAAGCCGATAGATGAGCTGCTCGACTTCCGGCGTCGGTGGCGGAACCCCCAAACTCTTCCCGCTCTATGCTCGGCGCCGTCCAAGGAGTATGACGTTAGGGGTGGGCATCAGCAGTTGACGTTCACGCGCTCTCATGGTCCCATACAGTTAAGTCCCGCTATAACTATTTTATTTCGAAAAGCCCCCAAAACTTTTTGAAATAACAAAAAAAAAAAAAAACAAAAGCAAAGTTGATTGAAATTTTCCCATAAGTACAAGATAAATAAAGGTATTTATAAGATAAATAAAGAGATTTAAAAAAAATTAGGGAGTTAACAAGAATATATGGCCATTTACAAGACACATAAGTAAATTCATATGACAAATGAAGATAATCGTAAGATAAATAAAGGTATTTACAAGACAAATTAAATAAAGGGATTCAAAAAAATCTAAAGAATTAAAAATATTTTGGCAATTCATAAAATAAATAAGGGAATTCGAAAGATAAATAAGGGGATTCAAAAAATAAAGCAATAACATTAATGTTTTTTCATCTATCAAACTTAATTTTATTTTGATATAAGATAGTGCAGTAAAATTTCAGAATATTTGAGGCTAACTTGAATCAAATCTCTTTCATTGAGGCTGAATGAAATTAATTATCCCTTGAAACTTTCCTGTAACTAAGAAAAAGGAAAAACACACAAAAGTGCAACTCGTTTCATTCCCTTTTTGCTGTTATGGTAGGTTTTTCTTGGTACATGCTCTTCCAATAGTTTAACCAAAAAATATCAACTTATAAGTAAAATATTTGTATATTAATTTTTTCTTATATGATGATTTTGTGGATGATACTTGAATTTAATTTAATAAATTTGGGTGTAATTGATAAATAAATAATGATTTTGGCATAAAATAGAATTTATTAAAAAAATACTAAATTTGACCTTGTTTCAGTTTTCAGGCAATATCTGGAGTTTTAGATGTCAGATTGGGATGTTCATTATATGAATAAATAGCTAAGAAAAAGCTCTACAACTTTTATATTAAGGCCAAAACCCACTTCTGCCTTCAAGGGTTTTGAATTTTATTTGGAAATTGAGAACATGAATTGGTCCCAGACTGACCTTTGCCCACTAATTTGATCATAACTTGAGCTTCAAATGTTGAAATGAGGAGCTTCTCATTGCGTCTTCAAGCTAAGATCGAAAGCTACAACTTTCATGAAGATCACATTGTGAAATCCCACCGTTTTGGCTGTCAAAATTAGGCTGCAATCAAGAAGTTTGGCTACCACAATGTCAATATTGGTGGCTTAAGGTCAAGATTCATGCCTAACAATGTGAAAATTTTTGCAACCTCTCCATCTATAAATAAAGGAGCTCAAGACACAAGGAAATACACTATCTTAGAGTTAAATTTCATGCATTGTATTACTTCTTGCATGTCTCCTTCATGGAAGGCTTATGTAGTCCTCATTTATGGATGATATAGGTTGCCTCCTATATGGAAAGTTTTACCTCCTATATGGAAGGCTAGATTTTTTCATTTTCATGCATCTTGTAATTGTATCTTTGTGTTTTAGAATTTAATAATTAAATTTCATGCAATGTTTATGAAGTTTTCAATTTATTTTGGTTTTGTTGTTAATTGCATCATGAGCTAATTTTTCATTTTCCTAGGGTGATGATGTAGCTTATGAATGATAGATTGAATATTAACTTATTAAATCTAGTTTTAATTTTTCCTTCATGATTGAGTTTTGATTATTGTTCTTGATGCTTTCAATTGATTGACCATCTTTTGAATGATTTTAATATGTATGTTGAGACCGGAAGGAAATGCATATGTATAGATCATATAATTAGAACCATAACTTGTATATGAAATAGGAATATATTCATATAGGTTGTGTAGTCTTGTTAAGTTTTATGAATCTTAATGCATGATTAATTTTTTAATTCATTTAGGGATATATTGAATTAGCAATTAATTATAGAATTGCTTGGTCTTAGAAGATGCTAGTAATTAAATTAGGAAAAGTTAGCTATCAATCATGTGAAATAAATTGGACTAGAATAGATAGGTGATTCAATCCAAAATTTGCTAGGTGAAATATAATCCCTAGGGCTTTTTCTCATAATTGTTTTTATATTAATTGCATTAATATTTAATTAGTTTTATTTTGTACTCTCATTCACCAACTAATCGATAAACTAAATAGAATTAAGATTACTTTTTTTTTTATACAATAAAAAACTAGGCTAAGGAACAACTAAATCAGAGCTAAACCAGTCATCCAGAAAGGAGGGCGCACTATCGAAGCCCACCAATCCCAATCCAATACTCTGTGCTTCCTTTGCAAGCCGATTCGCAACTCTGTTACTCTCTCTGCAATACCAATTGATACGGACTTGCCAGTCTTGCTCTAACCAGGTCTTAATCTTAGCAAGAAGATTCCCCTGGGGGTAGAGATCATTCCAACCGGAGGAAAGTAGTTCCACAACCTCCCAACAGTCAGTCTCGACAACAAGCCAACACCATCACAGCTCCCATGCCCTTTTCAGAGCCCACAGAACAGCCTACACCTCAGCATAAAGACTGTCGCCATTGCCAATGTTAAACATAAACCCATCCTGAAACTTCCATTAATGATCCCGTGCGACCCGCCCCCCACAGGAGGCTAAGGAGCCTCTATATGAGCTGTCGACGTTGTACTTGATAGAGCCCACTATAGGAGGTTGCCACCGTGGAACCCTCTCTCTATCTGTGAATTGCTTACATAAAATGCCATTCGAACAGGCCACCATTGCATGAACCTGATGAATAACCTGCAAATAACTTTTCAAACTACTACCAAACAACCCAGCATTCCTATTTAACCAGATTTGCTGAATAGCCACCGTGAACCACGTCGACCAATGTACCCCCTCAACTATACATCTTTGGTTTAGGTTCCAGATCGCCCAATCTTAGTGTTGACTCATAGAGAAGAACTTCCCACATATCTGCAATGGCAATAGAGCACTCTAAACCGCGGAAGCAACCTTACAGTAACGTAGCGCATGCAAAGTATCTTCAGCAACCTCCGAACATAGACTACACGTGGCATCTTGTTGCATACCTCGCAAAACTCTGGCCTGGTTAGTAAAAAGCCTGCCTTTACAGCACAGCCAGAGGAACGTCTTGCATCGTTGTGGTGCTAAAACCTTCCAAACCTTCCTCCAATCTCCATTCACTCTTGGTCCGGCATGGTTACAGAGAAGAGAGTACGCCAAGTACACCGTAAAATCCCTATGGGCCGTTAATCGCCATATTGGTATATCATGCAAGCCACTATTCAACCATGGCCGCCCCTGTTCCAAAGATTATAGCACATGCGCAGGTAGGTAATCCCTACACATCTCCCAATTCCAATCCCCTGACGCAGTCATTACCTTTGCTACTGACAACCCCCGTACATGCTCCTTGATATGCCTAGTCGCATAAGTACTAAGCTTCTCATGATTAGGTAGCCAAGCATCCTCCCAAAACTGCACTCTAGTTCCATCCCCTACCCTCTAACCAAGCCCTTTCAACGTATCCTCCCAGGCATACTTAATTCCTTTCCAAACCTGAGACTCGCCTCTTCTCTTCTCAATCCTCGGAAGAACATCCTCCCCACATTTATATTTCTCCCTTAAAAAATTCACCCACAATGCGTCTCTTCGTCTAACTAGCCCCCACCCAAGTTTCATCATAAATGCTCTATTTTGTTTCCTGGCATTTCTGAGCCCAAGACCCCCATCCGCCTTATAGCGACACACAGTGTCCCATACTACTAAATGGACCTTCCTGGAAGCTCCACAACTCCCCTACAAAAATCCACCGTACTTCTTATCAATTTCATTACAAGTTGCCACCAGTAAGAGTGTAGACTGCATTATACAAGTAGGAATAGCAGAAGCTACAGATGAAACCAAAGTATGTCTTGTAGCCATAGATAAATTATTCACCTTCCAATTCGCCAACCGAGCATCCATCTTATGTAGCACAAAAATCATGCAGACATGCCTTTACCAGGCCCGTTTGCTCAAGATTAGCTTCAGCAAACAGAAACAAATCATCCGCAAAGAACAAGTGAGAAAAAGCCGTTCCATTTTTCTTTAGTCTAAACAGAATCCAATGGCCATTTGTCACCTCACTCTAGATAAGGAGTACGCGAATCTCTCCATAGCCAAAACAAACAGGTAGGGAGACAGAGGATCACCTTGACGAATTCCTCGCGTTGGGTGAAAAGTAGGACCCCTCGATCTATTCCATAGAATTTGCATTTCAACCGTAGATAGACAAAATCTAACTATCTCAATAAATTGTGTCGGCACTCCGAGCTCATAAAGACACTCCACTACAAAATCCCATCGGAAGCAATCATAGGCCTTCTCTAAATCAATTTTCAAGGCCATAAACCCCTTCTTCCTCTTCATACTCCTCATTGAATGAATCACTTCCTAAGCCAAAATTATATTATCAAAACTCAAACGCCCTGGAACAAAACTACATTAGTTAGATGCAATAATACTCGGCATAAGATGTTTCAACCGATTAGCTAAGACCTTCGTAACCGCCTTATACACCACATTACATAGGCTAATCGGTCAGAAATCTTGGAAAGTCTGTGGGACATCAACTTTTGGAATCAGATTAATATTAGTCCCATTAATCCGTTTCACATGTTCTGGATTATTGAAAATATCCTGAACCAGTTGAATAACAGTTGGTCCCACAATATCCCATTTGCGCTGGAAAAATAACGGATTCAACCCATCCGGGCTAGGGGCCTTCAGGGACCCCATACTAAATAACGCCTGTTTAATTTCAGCACCTGTGGCCATCCTACCAAGCGAGTCCAAGACGTCCGTCTCAACCTATGGAAATATATGTCCAAAATTAATATTAGCCGTCAATTCCCGTTCTCCTAAATAAAGCTTTTGGAAGAATTCAGTCTTTGCTGCCCTTAATTCGTTAGAATCATAACACCACTCTCCATCCTCTTTTTTAAGTGCCACAATATTCTTTCTCCTTCTCCTACCATTCGTCACCGCATGGAAATACTTTGTGTTCTTATCCCCATGAATATACCAGTTGCATCGAGATCTTTGAAGCCATATGCGCTCCTTATGTATTAAACACTTCTCCAACTCTAACCAAACTTCTGAATGTTTTGAGTTCCAAAATTGGCTGGCCTCATCCTTATCCTGCAATTGTTCTAACTCACTTAATAGAGTCGCCTTCCTGACATTAATATTCCCAAATTTTTGCTTATTCCACTGTCGAACGTCCCGCTGAAAATTCTATACATTTCTCCTCCAATCAGCCATTAAATTCCACGAGCACCTTACTACCCTCGAGAACCCCTCATCTGTAACCCATGGCGCAAAGAATCTGAACTGTTATACCCCCAGGAGGTCAACTCTTATCTCATTCATAGTTTGTTGTTTTTGTTCCAATAAATCTAGGATTCGCTGCTGGATAGGGTCAGGCCTTGGTTCTCCCTCATTGGTCCCATATCTACCACGCACTCGGCCTCAGCCTCTACCGCCTTCTCCTGGTTGTATCATCTCTATAACTCACTATTTCCCTGTCGTCATGCAAACAAAACCATATCAGTATACTATTCTGATAATGTCATAACAGCTTATGGGCTCTGATACCAAAAATGTCAACACCCGTTTCCATTTTGATATACACAGAGTAATAGAGACCAAGTTCCACAGGTATACCGAAGAGTACATATATATTGATAAAATTATTTGTTTACAGTCTAAAGTCAACCATACAGAATGCGACAATATACACCATAATTACAAAATATCTAAAAGTATTTTAGACATAGACTATCTATAACCACAAACTTTGTATTTGCCTCGAGGCACATGCTAGTCACTTCCCTTGGTCTACATTCTTGGCTTTTGATCCACTGGTGCCTGCTGAGATGTTTGGTTTAGAAAAAAGGGTGAGATTCCGAAGAATCCCAGTAGAAACATGCTATCGTTCATAGAAGATTCGAAAAGTAAATATGATATATGCCATGTATGCACCAATTAATGAACAATATAAACATATCATTTGCAAGTATACATGAGTAGGGCCTAACCCCACTAATCTGCACCGGTTGGTCTTCCGCCAACTCCAGTGTAAGTGCCTCTAGCACTACTGGCCCCTCTCTAGGCAAAACATGTTGATTAATAAAGCGTATTTACAAAAAATGACATCCACACAATCATAAAACTATGGCATGATGTATGAAGGATAATGTCCCTACCTCGAAGTTATATCGACCCCTTTTTGTGTCTCGTGAAACGTGTCGACTTTCAGCTCCCGATTCGGTCATAAAATATTAAATGTACAAGAAACAAGTTAAACCTATCCAAGTATCATTTTAGACTCTTCCATAGTGTTTCTTGTGGTTATATTAGCCTATGGTAAAAATTTATCAAAATGCCCCCGGGACCCTGGCCTGGCCCTACCGTATCCGGCACTATGGCACGTTTTTCCAAATTTTTGACTAGGGCTATCTTGACATATTTTCGTCCAAGGAATCCGTTTCTGGACTCAAAATTACCAAATGCAATGTCAAATTACAAAATTACCCTTGGCAGTCCTACTTTTAGGGTTTTAGGGGCGTTTCCGTAATTATGCTTTCTCAGCCTTTTTCGAAAAAGTGCCCAACTGTAACCCCATCTATTTTTGGTCACTGAATCCAATGGAATAATCAAATCATTGAAAATCCAACTCTAAGGCCCTCAAGCATCCCTTGCCGAAATTATGGTGTTCTCCGGGAAAAATCGGGGTTTTACGATTTCGGCTCCGTAAACGCGTTCTTTTATACTTCTAACCACTTTATTAACCATCTAATTGAGTTATAACAACCATTTGAACTAAAATTGGGCAGCATAACCCTTAGGAACACACTTTTTCAAAATTTAAAACCAATGGCAATTCGGCAAAATTTCACCGATTAAATTGCCCACAGCAACCATAATAGTCAATATACGAAGGTTTGGAAGTTACCTTGAGTTCCCACAAGCTTTTCCCCAAAGATGGCTAAAACCCTAACCCTTGGACAACAAATTTTTGAGCCTCTAAACCTTAAAGAACAAAGAGGAGTAGCTTAGGGTAGGAGTTATACATGTTAGGAGCTAAATCGTTGGAGAAATCGACTTACCTTGCGAGATTTCTTCCCTTTCTCTCTCTCAAATTTCTCTCTCTTATTTCAGGTCTGTTGCAGCACGAAAATGGGCTGAAGAGGAAGATGATGATATATTTATCATATATTTTGCATTATTTTATTCATTTGTTTTATTTTCCAAAATTTCAAAAATGAACTTATGTACATAAATCCTTATGTACATGTAACTATGCTCATTAAGCCCAATCAATATTTCCTTATTTATGACACATGTAGGAGACACCTAGGGGTCCCTCCATATGGTCTCAATTGGCTTCACAACTTGTTTGATTATGTTTACACCTAAAGTCTCAATTTTGGTCAAAATTGCACTTTTTGCTCAAATTTTTCATAAATTCATATTAAATTGACTAAAATATTCTAAATATATTTTTAACCTTTATTTTTCTTAATTAATTGAAATTAACTTCAATTAATTGAAAAATAATTTATTTTGTGCTATTTTGAAAAAATTATGATTTTGCCATTACCTTTCTAATATAATTTCTTCTCTTATTTTTCTTTGGCCAATTTTCATCTATTTTTGGACCAAATATTTTCTCTAATATGACTTCATTTTTGGACCTAAATATTGGGTTTTTTAAATTACTCAAATTAATTCCATAATTATTTTTTCCCAATTTCCCATGAAATCGAACATTTATGAAATTCATAAATTCCAAATTCATGAATATTCACCATTTTATTGAATTTCCTAAATAATTACAATATATTTGATGAATATAAAATTTGGGGTGTTACACTAGAGGCCACAGTGGCCATCATTCACCTGGATAGGCAGAGGTGTTGTCGCTATTGGTGGTGGGTATCTCGACTTCATCGACGTCACATCTTCAAACTATGGCGTGGGTGGCAATGGCTGGTTGGATCTTAACTTTTGAAAGGAATGGGTCAAGTATTAACACTTTAAAAAAATTCACTAAGTATATTTTACTATGTTTCCTAGTCATAAAAACTAATAATTAATCACGATTGGCTTAAAAAATAAAAACCATAAGAGCAAGACTTTCCAAGGCGTGTGCGAACGCTTACTTGGACCACGCTGAACATTCAAACGAGGGGGGAAATTAATTAATGGATGAATAATTGAAAAGAGACCAATTCTACAACTAAAAGACAATATACTAGTAAATATACCCAACTAATCTCTTGACTTGAATAGCTAACAGTCGTGGTTGACCTGGAGGTCAATGTAAAAAAAAAAAAAACAATAAATCTCACAACTTAGGTGTATTTAAGCACACATATTCAGTTACCCAGAATCATCTCACAAAGTCACGCAACAATCAGAATTTAAGGTTCTCTGTCTCTGCACTACAACTTCAAAAATATCACGCTATATTGTGTTGTGCTCGTTTCCAAGAGTCAAAACATGTCGGTAAGGTTTCTCAGCTCAAAAGTGATTCTCTCTCTCTCTCTCTCTCTCGTACAAACTGGTTGATTTTAATTGTGCAGTGTGTAACGATCCAAGTTTATGTGTTTTGTAATTGGTTACAGAAAAAGATCATCATAAAAGTGGAAGTGCGCAATGAAAAAGGCAGAAGCAAAGCCATGAAAATTGCCGCAGTTAGATCAGGTAGTAACTTTGAATCCAATTTTAATTAATTTTTTATTCTTTTCATTATTTTGAATTTGTTTAAAACGCTTCTTCTTTGAAAACCTCCAAAGAGGAAACATGATGGATCCAACTTTAATGCTTTCTTTTTAAATATTATTATCTCTAATCTAGTTCGAGGTTCGTGGCTGCCCCTCCCAACATAAATGTATCTTTTAAGACTCAAACTTGAGATCCAAAAGAATCTAACAGGATCTTTCATCACTAAACCAACTCGATGAATTCTAATAATACTTATTGGGTACTGAGAGCATTGGGCTGGGAAGGGATACAACAATTGATCCTTGAGCAATAAGAAAAGGGCAAGGGTCTCTGATGCCACAACATTCTTTAGGCTATGTTTGTGCGAAGAGAAAAGTGAGGGAAAAATAAAGATAAGGGAACATTAGAAGGAAAATCTTCCAAAACTGGTGAAAAAATTTATTATTTTTTAGAGTTTTCCCTCTTATTATTTTCACTCTCCTAATCTCTCCAAATATTTTTTTTTTTTTTGCTTTTGTCTATTGATCATTAAATTTTAAATAATATAAGTAACATTTTAGTGTGGGTATGAAATGGTGTGGTTTTGAAATTTTTATTTTTTTTAAAAAAAATAAAAATTGCACAATGTTAGATTACTTTTCCTTAAAAAATTGTAAAAATTTAAAGTTATATCATTTTGTTCATATAAAATATTAAAATATCACTTATTTTATATATAATTTAATGATTAAAAAGAAAACAGGAGAGGCGGGGATTGTGACATTACAAAGTGATGGAGGCACAACTCATAAGAAAATACATAAAGCTGGGCTCCACACTACACTAAATCCAAAAACAAAAGACTGAGTCTATGGGCCAATTTAATTTCAACTTATCAAGTTCGCTTTCACTCTCATTTGACATCCCAATAATGGCGTGTTTTAGGGGTGGACTCGATGTCGATAGAAGGAGATGGAAGAGACCAACTGGTGGTAACCGGTGATGGAGTTGACTCGGTCGAGTTGGTGAACATACTGAGGAAGAAGTTAGGAAATGCCACAATTGTGAGTGTGCAAGATGTGAAGGCAAAAGAAGAGAAGAAGGAAGAAGAAGTGAAGCCAACTGAATATGTTGGACATTATAGTGCCTATCCTCCACCCCCTTATTATCAACGAGTCGTTTATGATCCTTACCCTTCCAACGGCTTTTTTTGGTATTGATTAACAGCTTCAAGAAATAGCAAAAAAAAAAAAAAAAAAAAAAAAAAAAAAAACAAACAAACATCCACATGAAGAATCTCGAGCTGAAGTTGTGGGTGTCTATTTTTGTACCATTATTTAACTTATGCAGAAGCAGCTTGTTATAGAACAAATAAAAACTAGTTTGGTTCAAATATTACTAAAGGTTAAGGGGTAAAAATGCCTCGGAAGTTTTCACCTAGGGGTTGTGTGGGTGTTTGGAAGTTTTGGAGGGGGCATTTTTGCCCTGGAAATTTTAAAAATGGGGCAATTTTGCCCCTTCGTTAATATACCTAAACAATCAACGTTTGTTGACCAAATTCTGCAATGTGGCATGCCTACGTGGCATCCACCTTACCTTTTTTCCACGTCATACTTTTCATAAGAATAAAAAAAAAAACTTAAAGTTGCTGATTGTGCAACTCTTCAATCTGTCCCTTTGATTCACTTAGAAATTTGCATCCAAAAAACAAGAAGGTAGTCCAGCAGCTCAAAGGCCAAGAAGATAGTTACGGACAAGTAAAGAGTGCAACCAAAAGATATCTTACATGGTGTTGGTTATCTGTTTTGATTTCTATATATGTTGTAAATAACTTGAGGGCACGACTACAATATTAGTTGTAGTAGTGATAACAATAGCCGTATGAGCATACAACAAGTCACAAATAGATCTTTAATGTGTTAAAGAAATTAGAATAGGGTCACTATAAGATAACAACCCAATAATTAGTGAATAGAATATGAATATTAGGAGAGACATGCTCTAGTAATATTAAAAGGAATTAAGAACTGAGGAACCATAATGAAATTTGCGAACCTTGATGAAAGAATTTTGGAAGTCCAAACTTTTTAGAAAAAATCACTCAATTATAGGTTCGAACCCTGTGTTGTAGTTGGGACTTAAACTATTTTCAAAGGTATGTTAGGCTCGGGATTGAAACCCAACTTAATGGTTCGAATTCATTATGTGTTCTAACTCATCTGAGGACTACGCAAAGGAGGGTATTATAGAAGACATATCGATCTCTTACTTAAATCTTAGAGAGACCTAGGGGCTATATCTACAAGCGACAATTTTGAGCTTCCAGTGGTGGAGAGTGATGGGCTTAGTTTGGCTGGTAAATTGGGTCTTCTCTGGTGACACTTCTCTGACGATTTGACTTCTGAGTTTAGAGAGAAAGGAGAGTCAACAAAATGGAACCCAGACCAACCCTCAAACACATGGTTAATTATAGCAAACTTTCACTGATTTGTAAAGTTTAATTTTCTATCGCATCGGGGGAGCACTAAGGAAAAGTCTGAAGAAGGCTAACTTTGCTAAATTCTTATTCAATCACTCACCCAATAAGAGAGAAAAAAACAAATGAATATTAGAAATTGCATCTAGGGGAGATCTAATTTTTTCTTAAATATTTTCCTACTAAAAAATCTGAAGGGGAAGCAATTTTTTACATACGATTTTTTGGGTTTGAGTCAGAAGGGGGAATTGAGTTTGAGGGATCACACAATCCAGGAGAGCAATATGAGTTTGTTTTTTCAAAATATTTTCCTGCTAAAAAATCTAAGGGGAGCATTTTTTGGCTGCAAATTTCTGGGTGAATCACAGGGAGAGACTGAAGATTTGCACAATTAGTGACCTTGAGTTTTTTTTATTTGTTCTTATGAAAAGTATGATGTGGAAAAAAGGTGAGGTGGATACCATGAAGGCATGCCACCTTTGCAAATTTGGTCAACAAACGTTGACCTTTTGGATATGTTAATGAAGGGGTGAAATTACCCCATTTTAAAAATTTATGGGGCAAAATTGCTCATAGAAAACTTCTAAACACCCAGTGCCCCTCAGTGAAAACTTCTAGAGCATTTTTGCCCCTTAAAAATATGACTTGGAAAAAGGGTGAGGTGGATGCCACATAGGCATGTCATCTCTGCAGAATTTGATCAACAAACGTTGACCGTTTGGGTATATTAACAGAGGGGCAAAATTGCCACATTTAAAAAACTTATGGGGCAAAAATACCCCCTCGAAAATTTTCAGACACCCACAACCCCTGGGTGAAAACTTCTAGGGCATTTTCGAGGAGCATTTTTGCTCTAAAAGTAACCACCAAGGAACGCTGGGTATCCGAAAGTTTTTCAAGGAGCATTTTTGCTCTAGAAGTAACCACCAAGGAGTGTTGGGTATCCAGAGGTTTTTTGAGGACCATTTTTTCCTTAGAAGTAACCACCAAGGAGCGTTGAGTATTCGGAAGTAACCAACAAGGAGCATTTTTTCCCTGGAAGTAACCAAAAGGTAGCAATTTCACCCTGGCTGTTAGCTAATGTTAAGTTTTACCGTTACATGACATATGGCACTCCATCTGGAAATCAATAAGCCACCTTATCACCACTTCATAGCCATATGGCACTCAATATTACACTTGAAATTGTTTTTTTAAAAAAGCCAGACTCTCTCCCTTTCTCTCTCCTTCTTCACAACAACCCAAACAGGCTTCTTCTCTTTGCATATGAGTTCATACACCATCGCTCCCTCCTTTTAATTCCCTATGGCTCCAGCTGCCAAATCTCTAGTGAAGCCACTAATCAAGGGGAAGAGAGATGCCGTGAGTTGAACGATGGAGAAGACCAAAGCTGCCTTTTGGGAGCAGCTTCATCATCATCTTCAACGTGAGAACCAAGGATGAGATCAAGAGGAGGCGTGACGAGAATTAAGGATGAGATTGATGAATCACACTGAATAAGTAATTTCTTGTTCTTCATACTTATCTTGGGAGTTTCAGAGAACTTCATATTTGTTGCTTGATTGGAAGTGACTAGCAAGAGAGAGTGAAGAACTTCTGGAGAAAAAAAGATGAAATTATAGAGTTCATTATTGTTTATCGGTCTGATTTCCAGGGTTTGCCTGGCAAGAGAGCATGCCTATTTTAATTGTTCCAGATGTAAATATCAAGTGGTAAGGTAGCTTGTCAAGTGACATGTGGAATGCCACCTGTCATTTAACGGTCAAACTTAACATTGACTAATAGTCGGGGCGAAATTGCTACCTTTTGGTTATTTCCAGAGCAAAAATGCTCCTAAAAAAACTTCCAGATAGCTAGCACTCCTTGGTGGTTACTTCCAGATACCAAGTGATCCTTGGTAGCGCTGGTAATATGGGTTGAGACCGTGGGCCGAAGCCATATGGTCCCAACCAGCGACAGGTTGGATTCTGAAAATCTGGGACCATTTGGGAGCGGTTTTTTAAGGCCCGAACTCATATGGTCCCAATTTGTGACGAGTTGGACCATCGGGTTGGCGGGCCGGCCCATTTTTTTTTATATATATACAAAACAAGAGGCAAGATGTAAGAGACTAAGAGCCAAGGCCTAGTTCAGTACTCTACCATTCATTCCAGTCTATCGTCCAGGTGTCCACTCCTCAGTCCTCACTGCCTCGATTAGTCGATTTCAGTCTCTCTTTTTTGCTCAAAAGTTGATTTCAGTCTCTTATACTCTCAGTCTCAATAATCTAATCCCTAGTTCCCTACCATTCTGGCATCCCCCATCCCCATCCCCATCCCCCCGACCATACGACTTCACATCATGCTTCAAATTAAAACACCTTTAATATTAACTAATTATTGATTATTCACTACAAAAAAACGTGATTTGGTAGCAGTTAAAAATGGGTATTAGTAGCGGTCTTAACCGCTACAAACAACATTAGTAGTAGTTAGAAAAACCGCTACTAAATCGTATGTTGCAAGAGGTTTTGTAGGGATTATACAAAACCGCTACTCAACGAAAATAACCGCTACATAATTTGTAGCGGTTCATCCCAACCGCTACAACATCTTCATGAGTGAAATTTTTTTCAGAGATATTTGTAGCGGTTATATAACCGCTACAAAAAGAAAAAAAACTGAAATTTTGAAGGCGGGAAAAGAGAAATGAAATTTTTTTTCTATTTTGTACCGGTTAAAGAACCGCTACAAATTTTGAATTTTGATGAAATTTGTAACGGTTATATAAACGCTACTAATTTCATGAAAATTCAAAATTAGCACAAAAAAATTAATTTCAGTTTAAAAAAGGCGTGTTAATTAATAGCGGTTTGACAACCGCTACAAAAATTATTTTTTTAAAAAAATACGATAATTTGTTTCTATTTTTTTATTATTAAATTAAATAGTTTATTTTTTTATTAGTTTATCTAATTTAATTAGCTTATTATTCAATAGTTTAACTTATTTATAAATTAAAAGGAATAATTTAATTTAATTTGATTAGTATAAAAATATTATTGATAATATTATTAAAGATACGTAGGTAATAAGGAACTATTATGTTGTTTACTACAATGTAATTGTGTATAAAAACTAGATGAAAATGAGAAAAAGTTGTAAAATATCTAGAAAAAAAATGGTGAGAATAAATTTTACACAAAGGAAAGAAGTATTGAAAAAAAAATTAAAAAACTTGTTACCATATTTGATCGTATTGTTCAGCTCCTCAACTTATAAAAAAGAAGTTGTAAATGAGAGAAAATGAAAGAAAGGTAAGGTGGAAATAAATGGGGGAGTGTTTGAAATGAGTTGTGGTAAGGGTATTTATAGGGATCCACCTACCATTTGTAGTGGTTGATGTATCCATTTTGTAATGGTTATTTTTATTTTTGTAGCGGTTTTTAATTAGTAGCAGTTATTTTTTTATTTCTGTAGCGGTTATTGAACCGTTACAAATATTAATTTATTTTTTTAAAATTATTTTTACAGTTTTTTTTAAAGACAAAAGCTTAATTTGAATTTGATCACTCATCGTCGCCATCCCTACAGAAATTATGTAGAAAAATTATTGTTAGGGATGTATTATTAAATTTAAAAGATTTAATTTAAATGATGTGGACTTAAAAAAACTCATCGCAGTAGAGGTAAATTGTCATCGCCTTCAGGGAATAGTTTTCAAAATCAGCTGGCTGAATTGGCTCACTCTCGTAGGCAATGT
This sequence comes from Inga laurina, assembly GCA_963855925.1. Classification (NCBI taxonomy): domain Eukaryota; kingdom Viridiplantae; phylum Streptophyta; class Magnoliopsida; order Fabales; family Fabaceae; genus Inga; species Inga laurina. Next base: position 4,610,160 of record OY979706.1, on the reverse strand, counting down.
TATCGCCTTCAGGGAAGTAGTTTTCAAAATCGGCTGGCTGAATTGGCTCACTCTCGTAGGCGATGTTATCGCCTTCACCCATGTCATAAAGGTTTCGTGGCTTTAAATGAACGACCATGTGCCAATCCTTGTGCCTCTCGTTCTCGACATAATAAACCTGATGTGCCTCTGAAGCAAGAATATATGGCTCATTATCTTGAGAAATACCAGTATGAATCGGCCGTGAGAAATTGAATTATGTGATCCCTAAGTCGTCAGTTATCAGTCCCCAAAAAGTAGTGGTATTTGCCCACAAACACTTGAACAGCGTCACGGTGAAACGACCTTGATAATTAAGTTCGACCACATAAAGAAGCTTTCCATAGTAAGGGACGCCTCCGAACTACATGTTGGCGTCACTACTAATCGCATAACTCCTTGTCCCAAATGTGCCATAAACACCCAAATTGTGAGTTTGCAATCCTTGATCCCGTGAAGCCGTGCAAAACTTAAAACTATTGACATTGTATGCTGTAAATGTTTTTGCATGATCAAGAGGGCCGATTGCGAGATCTCTGAAATCTGGTGAGTATGGGTAGTGGTTATTTAGTATTCTGCGTGCAAATCAGCTCGAGAATTCTCTGTGGACCCTCCTATCAACTTCTGAGGATGTTTGTGTACGGATCCTGAGTTGACGCTTAACATGACTTCTGAATTCTCTGTATGGGTTGTGGTCATTTAGTATTCTACGTGCAAACCAGCTCGGGAATTCTCTCTGGACCCTCCTATCAACTTCTGAGGATGTTTGTGTACGGATCCTAAGTTAACGCTTAACATGACTTCTGAATTTCCTGCAATTAATAATGGAAAGGCGATAGTGAAATGAAAGTGAGAAATGTTTCGAAAGATATAGAATAACATGTGAGTGTACAATTCTTATTGTATGAAAGGTTCAACTTGAGTGCAATTAATCAAGACATGTCTATGTGCTTGCAACTTCTCAGTTGCTCCAACTGGTTTACCAACACGAGGGATAAATTCTCTTGATGTTGGCGGAGGCTCGGGACAATCGTCAACATGAGGTGGGCGGTTGAAAGTCGTCTTAAGATCATCAAAGTACCTTGAACAAAAATATAGCACCTCATCCCCTATATAGCCTTCAGCTATAGAACCTTCTGGCCATGCCTTATTCCTTATGTAAGATTTTAATTTCCCAAGGAACCTACGAAGTAAAGAAGAGAAAATTGATACTAAATGTTGAAAATGACGACTAGCAAACATTAAATATGGAGAATAAAGCATATATTTAAAATGAGTACCTCACAATCGGATACATCCATCGATATTGTACTGGTCCAGCGAGCTTTGTTTCATGAACGAGGTGGACTGTAGGTGAACCATCACAGTAAAAAAGGACGGAGGAAAGATCATCTCCAAATGACAAAGCATAAGAATGATTTTGGATTGCAGCTGATCGAGCTCCTCAATGATCAAAACCTTAGAACACAACTTCCGAAAGAAAGAACAAAGTTCCACCAAAACGATGGAAACATCGGGAGGAAGTGCATTCTTTATAGCCAGAGGGAGTAACTGCTGTATAAAAACATGGGAGTCATGACTCTTCAAGTCAGCAACCTTTCGAGCGTGCAAGTCAACACATCGAGAAACGTTACTTTAATACCCATTAAGAACTTTTAATTTCTTCAACGTCGTGAGGAAGACTTCCTTGTTCGGTTTTGTGAGGGTAAACATTGCAGGCTGAAATTTGTCATGCTCATCTGGCTAAGCGTCTTCATGAACTCGCATGTCTCGTTAAGCAACATATATAGCACATTGTCATAAACATTCTTTTTAATGTGCATAACATCAAGACTATGGCAAAGTAAATTAGATCTCCAATATCGAAGAGTGAATAAAATACTTATCTTCTTCCACTGCTGCGGCGCTGAAGTCCTGCACGTCTTTTGGCGAGTATGTGCTGAATCGTCACTTTTTCCAAACTCGAAGTCAACATGCTTAAGCTACTGTAAGATATCTGTACCAGACAAAGTCTGAGGTGGTTCTCTTTTTTTTGGTTTTACATTAAAGCGATTTCTTTGCAATCTGAAATTATGTGTTCCATCGAGAAACCTCTGATGCCCTATAAAGCACCACTTTCGGCTGTGGGGAAGGCGCACTGCGTCAGAGTCAAAATTGCAAGCTGGACACGCCGACCCAGTATGCATATTCCAACCAGATAATGTGCCAAGGCCAGGAAAGTCACTAATTGTCCACATCAAAGCTGCACGCAAGTTGAACAAAGTCTTGCCGTAAGCGTCGTACGTCTCCAAGCCGACATTCCACAAGTCAAGTAATTCAACAATAAGCGGTTGGAGATACACATCGATGTCATTGCCCGATGCCTTTTTGCCTGGAATGATCATAGACATAATGAACGAGCTTTGTTTCATACACATCCAGGGGGTAAGTTGTAGGGAACTAAGACTACTAGCCATATGCTGTAACTTGTGTTAAGATTCTCGAAAGGATTGAAACCGTCGGTCGCCAACGCAAGCTGAACATTTTTGGGATCAGTCGTGAAATCTGGAAATTCGTTGTCAAACGTTTTCCAAGAGTCTGCATCCCGAGGATGTCTTAATTTACCGTCTTCATTCTTATCAACGGCATGCCACCTCATGAGCTCCGCAGTTTTAGACAACATAAATAATCTTTGTAGGCGAGGTTTCAAAGGGAAGTACCTGAGAATTTTTACAGGTTTCTTCGTATAACTCGCAATGTCCGGTCCATATTTTTCAGATCGGCCACGTCCAACCTCCTCGTCGACACGTTCCCCTGCTCATCTGCACAATTTACCGCACGTTAGATAAATTGTAATTCAAGTTTAACATTTCGAATTTAAATAAATAATTTACTGAATAAAAAAATTATTTACCTTGGACCTGCACCTCAAACCCAGTGGACCGCGAAGACGACCCTTGTGGGTTGTTCTGCTCCCAAGCCTCCTCCTCATCGAGAAACTGCTCCATCTCCCTGAGCCCAATCGGGATCTCGAAGTCCTCCTCATCATAGTCCTTGACACTGATATCTGCCCCCCAAACTCAGGCACCTCTGGTGCAGTCGTCTCCGGTGGGATCGTCTGCGGTGCCTGTGGTAGGGCTGACTCCTGTGGGGGGATGGGCTGAAATGCCGCGGTTGCCCTCCCTCCGCTCTGCCCCTGCTCTGCTGCTGCCATCCCGCAAAATCGGTCTGGGGACCTCAGGTGCCTTCCCCCTATCCTCTCTCGAAGCCATATCAACTGTGAAAATTCAAAAAAAAAATATTTTAGTCACATTATTATGCAAAAATATAATAAAAATATAAATACAAATAAAATACATCTTATCTCATTACCTCAAGTACAAATACCAAGAAATACTGCAGCAAAAACTCTTTCACAGATGTCTAAATACTCAAATCTAGAAGAAAACACTCAGAGAAATTTCAGGAAACAAAATGAGCAAACGGAGAAATGAAAGAGGGAGGGGAGGTTATATAGGTGGAACTTTTGTAGCGGTTATTGAAATAACTGCTAAATAAACCGCTACAAATAACTTAGGGCGGCTAAACTTTGTAGCGGTTCTAAGATAACCGCTACAAAGCACAAAAATCTTCGGAGTTATGTAGCGGTTAAGGTATGAAACCACTACAATTTGGGACCTTTGAAATTCTGTAGCGGTTACAACCTAGTAACCGCTACAAAATACGCGACATTTGGAATTTTGTAGCGGTGTTATTGGTCAAATCACTACAAATAACCGCTACACTGTTGGAGCGCCACGTGGTGCGAAAACTGTAGCGGTTATTATTTATTAACCGCTACAATTAAACCGCTACTATTTTTTGCGGGAAATTCACGCCATATTTGTAGCAGTTTTCTCTAACTAACATTTTTAAGGACGACTTTGATTAAAGTTGACCATATATATATATAATTGATAATTCTTTGATGAAAAATTATAGAGCACATGCCGGTTAATTATTACTTTGGAGGGGAAAAAACTACATTTTTACTGGGAAAAAAATTGAGGAGAGAAACTGCATATATACCTTGCATAGCGGAAACCAATGACTCAGTTTTGGAAAAGCAAAGTAAAAGAACTGATTAATTCGAGTCTCTGGGAGTAAGGAAAGGATCACAGTCCCATAATCGGGGGAATAAAAGCAAATATCTTGTTGGCAAAAAAATTATAAAAAATATCAATATTAAAATTTTAATTACTGTCAAAATATTCACAACAATATTTAAGACCCAAGGATTAGGATATATTAACTCACACACACACACACCAAAATATAGTTCAATGCTCAATATATTATATTTACAAACCCTTTTTGACCAAAGGCGTGGCCGTACATTCATCCTGATCAGATCACCTTTCTGAACCTTATAAATAAAAAAAACACAAAAAGAACAATGTGTGTGTGTGTGTGTGGAACAAACCTGTTATTAAGTATTAACACTAAAAAACCTCCAGTAATTATATTTTATTATGTTTCCTAATCATCTAGAAACTAATAATAACCAACCACAATTGGCTGGAAATATAAAAGAAAGACTTTGCGGGCCGTGTGTGAACGCTTACTTGGATATCACTCTGTACATTCAAACGTTGGAGAAATTTAATTAATTGATGTGAATAATTGAAGAGAGACTAATTCCACAACTAAAAGACAATTTACTAGTAATACCCAACTAATCTCTTGACTTGAATAGCTAGCATAGTAGTGGTTATTGACCTGGAGGTCTATATAAAGAATACAATAAATCTCACAACTTAGGTGTATTTAATGTTGTAAATATTTGCATATATGTGTAGGCATGTCAAAGGAAACTAGTCCCATGTTATTTGAATATAAGAGAGTATAAGCATATATATATATATATATATATATATATATATATATATATATATATATATATTATATTATCTTGTACTTATAAAGAGGTTTAAAGGAGTGGTGGGTTTGGGCACACAACAATTAGCCACAGAAAGGCAAAGGCGATGAAAATAGATTGATCCTAATAACAGATATTGGGCACTGAGAGTATTGGGCGGGAAAAGGATAATAATACAAACCAAGCCAACAGCAATAAGAAAAAGGCAAGGGGCATCTAACACCACAGCATTCTTTAATGTCCCAATTTTCTAATAAATATTCTAATATTTTTTTTTTCTTTTGCACATTCTGATATCTTGTAGGTAGGAAATGGTGTAGTTTTTAAATTTTTATGATTTAATAAATAAATAAATTAAAATTGCACAATTTTAGAGATTTAAAAAAAAAATCGTAAAAAATTTAAAACTATATACTTTCGTGCTTATAATTAAGATATCATAATGTCACTTACTTTATATAAAGTATAATGATCAAAAGGTAAACGAAGAAAAAAATATGGGGGATAGCTTTACAAAGGACATTAGAGGTATACATTAGATATTAAATGATGCTCCAAAAGCACCTATAAGAAAAAGGGAAAATTACTCATAAATACCTTATCAGAAATTTATTTATCAAATGGGACCTTGTGTTCAAACAATTTTTTCCTTATATAAAAGATGTTCCCTTAGCTTGTGTTCAAATAATCTTCCCTGTGTTTAATATAACTTCCCTATGTGATCTTCTCTTATGTTAAAACAATCTTCTCTATGTGCAAAATATCTTCTCTTGTATTCCAACAATCTTTTCTGTGTATAAAAGATCTTCCCTTAAATGCTTTCATGTCCTATTTGGTAAATAAATTTTCAATGAGGTCTTTATAGGTAATTTTTCCTAAGAAAAATGTGCAACTAGGCTCCATGCCACATCTTAATCCAAAAACAAAACACTAAGACCTGTTTGAGTTAATGTTTAAGAAACACGTTTAAGCAAATTGAGACAAACTCTTCCCATAAATTTACCTTATATATTATAAATCACGTTGGAAAAATAACTTCTATTACTGTTCCAAATAGGCACTAAGTTTATGGGTCATTTTCAGCTTATCAAGTTCACGTTCACTCACATTTAACATCCCGACAATATTGTGTTTCGGGGGAGAACTCGAAGTCAATGGAAGGAGAAGGAAGAGACCAACTGGTCGTAGGAGTTGACTCGGTCCAATTGGTGAACATACTGAGGAAGAAGGTAGGGCATGCCGCAATTGTGAGTGTGCAACATGTGAAAGCAGAAAAAAAGAAGGAAGAAGAAGAAGAAGTGAAGCCAATTGAATATGTTGGATGTTATAGTGCCTATCCTCCACCCCCTTATTATCAACGAGTCGTTTATGTGTTCGTTTGGAATAATTTATTTTTGGGTAATAAGTATTTATAAATCGTAATTCACGGTATATGAGGTAAGTATGTGAGAGGAGTTTTATCTCGACTTACGTAATAAGGACTTATTATCCAAAAATAAGTGATACCAAACACAGGCTATAATCCTTGCCCTTCCAACGGCTTTTTTGGGTATTGATTAACAGCTTCTAGAGAGCCAAAAACTAAAAATGAAAAAAAAAACAAAAACAAAACAAAACAAACATCCTCATGAAGAATCTCAAGCTGAAGTATAAAGAAATTAAAGCTGTGTGTGTGTGTCTATTTTTTAAATTTAATATTTTCTTTTCTTTTCTTTTCTTTTCTTTTTTTGGGTAAAAACAGGGTGTTTATCTTTGTACCATTATTCAACTTATAAAAAGGCGGCTTGTTATAGAATAAAATTAAAACTAGTTCGGTCCAAATGTCACCTAACATAGTTCTAAGTTAATTTGACCATAGCATTTTATTCTTGGCTAATATAATAGTCAATAAAAAAAATGAGAAAAAACATAATTGTAAGTTTATGAACTTGCGTGTGGGCAACTAGAATTAGGGGTGAGCAAATAAAAACCGAAACCGAAAACCGAACCGAACCGAAGGGATTTCGGTTTTTCGGTTTCGGTTTTTCGGTTTTTCGGTTTTTGATCGGTTTACAAAATATACATATTTCGGTTTTCGGTTTTCGGTGCGGTTTTTGTAAAATTATTTCGGTTTTAACCGAATAACCGAAGTTATGCTAAACGACGTCGTTTTATGTTTTTTTTTTTTTCTTGCTTTCAATATTTACCTCACTCCCCAACTTAACCCAGACCCAATGTCCCACAAATCCCAACCCAATACCCAACATTGAGCCCAAAAAAAAAAAACCCAATTCCCACGGGTCACTACTTGTCTACTACTCTACTTCACTCAAAGTCTCAAACTCTCACTCGTCTCTCAACTCTCAAGTTCTCTCAGATCTGGAACCCTAGCCGTTCTCTCTTCCTCTCGGCCTCTCCCTCTCATCACTCACTTCGTCCTCACTCGGTCACTCCTCAATCTGCTCGGCCTCTCCCTCTCATCTCTCACTTGTTCCAAGCTGCCCTCCCGCGCGCAAAATTTCTCCTCCGCCTAGTTCCGTGTTCGCGTGGCTGTCCTGTCACCGTCGCCGTCCGTCAAGCCGTTGCCGCCGTCGCCTCTGGTAATCGCCGTCTTCTTCAAGCTTCGTCATCATCTTCGTCAGCATTGTCATCATCTTCTCCCATTCTCCTTCAGGTTTGTGCTTTGCTCCTGTAACGCACTGTGAAAATTATTCCGCGGCTCTGCTCCTGCCATTTTTTGTTCTGGTTTGTTAGCTTCAATAAAGTCTGTTCGATAGCCTTGGCGCCATTTTTGTTCTGCTCCTGCCATTTTTGTTCTGGTTTGTCCTAACTCTTTCGGTCTCTCAGCTCTCTGGTTCTGTTTTTTTTTAGCTTTGGTTCAGTTTTTTTATTTGATCTCACACTTGGTTCTGTTTTTTTATTTGATCTCACACTTGGTTCTGTTTTTTTTAGCTTTGGTTCAGTTTTTTTTATTTGATCTCACACTTGGTTCTGTTTTTTTTAGCTTTGGTTTAGTGATGTGTATACAATTTGTATGATTGTTCAGTGGCTGTATTCAGTTATGTGTGTTAATTATAAAGAAGTAATTAAATGAATTAGAAAGTTGAATCACAAGTAGAGTTCATTACCTCAGCTTTTGTCTACAGCACAGTCCAAGCCTTTCGAAACTTTGAAGAGCTTTAGAGAATTAGAAAGTTGAATGACAAAATTTTGTTTGCTGGATGTTGTAGGAATTTTTTTTTATTGTTTAGTCTAAGATTTGGTAAGAGCATGTGGTTAAAGATGATGATATTTTGATTGCAGAGGAGATCGGATTAGCAAATGATAGTTTATTACATAGCTATGATCTTGTGCAAGTTTACAACTGTAACTGATGTTGATTTACTGTCACTGTTATTTTTCCCTGCATTCTACCAAAATGGTGTTGCTATGCGCCTATGCATCAAATAAATTGGGTTCATACTTCTGTTTTTAAGCATTTTCATAATATCTGTTCTGTTCCTAATTGAATGGGATGTCTTTTGCAGGTGAAATTATGGCTGAACAAGCTGGTGCTCAAGCAACTGGGGGGCAAGGTGCAAATCAAAACACTGAGCCTTCACCAGTTATCACTGGAAAAAGGAAAGTTATGAAGAAAAGATCAAAAGTGTGGGACCACTTCACTAAATTTGTGAATGATGCTGGTGAGATAAGAGGTAAGTGCAACTACTGTGGAAAGGATCTTGCTTGTGATCCAAAATCTAATGGGACCACTGCACTAAATAATCATTATATGAATGTTTGTAAGCAGAGGCCCCCTCCTGATGAACTTAAACAAACTCATTTGAATTTTAATGCTGAAGATGATAAATTGGGTATTGTGAATTGGAAATTTGACCAAGATAGTATTAGGAAAGGCTTGGCTTCTATGCTAATCATTGATGAATTGCCTTTTAAGTTTGTTGAGGGGGTTGGGTTTAGGAATTTCATGTTGTCTGCCCAGCCCAGATTTAAAATTCCATCAAGATGGACAATAGGCCGTGACTGTTTCAGCATGTATATGGATGAAAAAATGAGATTTAAAGATTATTTGCTCCATAAAAAGCAAAGGGTCTGTCTTACTACTGACACTTGGACATCAATTCAAAGGATTAATTATATGTGTATTACTGCTCACTTTATAGATGACACATGGTCAATGAAAAAAAGAGTTTTGAATTTCATTCCTATTGCTAGTCATAAAGGGAGGGACATTGGAATTGAAATGGAGAAGTGTTTGCTTGAGTGGGGTATTGAAAGGGTTCTTACAATCACTGTGGACAATGCTAGCTCTAATGATGTTTCAATTGAATATTTGGTTGGAAACATTGTTAGGTGGGGGCAGTCAGTTATGAAATGTCAGTTTTTACATATGAGATGTGTGGCACACATAATTAATTTGATTGTTAATGAAGGGCTGAAAGAGGTTGGTCAGTCAGTTAAGAAAGTTAGAGAGGCTGTTCGTTTTATTAGACAGTCACCACTTAGAATGAGAAAGTTTAAAGAGAGTTGTGTTGATGAGAAAATTCAGTCCAAGCAAATGTTATGCTTAGATGTCCCTACAAGGTGGAATTCTACCTATTTGATGTTAGAGACTGCTCAAAAGTTTGAGGCTGCCTTTAAGAGGTATGAGGACAAAGATCCATATTTTAGATTTGATCTTGAAGAGGGGGTGCCTGAACAGGAAGATTGGAAGAATGTTAGGAGGATGACTATGGTATTGAGTCATTTTTTTGATCTAACTGTGCGAATTTCTGGTTCTTTATATGTTACATCCAATAATTTCTTTCGTGAAATTTACAAGGTTTATCGATTTTTGGATGAGTGGACTAAAAGTGATATGATTGAGTTAGCTAATGTTGCAAGTAGAATGAAGGAAAAATATGACAAGTATTGGGGAGATCCTATGAGGATCAATAAACTTCTTTATATTGCCACTATTCTTGACCCCCGATATAAGCTAGAGTGGGTGCAATTTGCTCTATGTAAAATGCATACACGTGCTATTGGTGAACATTTGGGGGTGCTTATTAAAGAAGTCTTCATTTCTTTATATAATGAGTACAAACAAGTGCCGTCTCCATCAGCACAGCTTGAAAGAGGAGGATCTGTTGACACACAAGAAGATCTTCTTGATGATGATGACCCTAGTCTAAAAGTTAGGAAATTGCTTGATATTGAGGAGCAATTATTCATGGATGAACATCTTGGTGGAAGGACTAGTAGAACAGAAGTGGATAGATATTTGAATGAAGAAATTGAGCCCAGAAAAGATGATTTTGACATTTTAAGTTGGTGGAAGGTAAATAGTCCTAGATTCCCTATTCTTTCTCAAATAGCAAGGGATGTGTTGGCTATCCCAATTTCTACTGTTGCTTCTGAGTCTACCTTCAGCACTGGAGGAAGAGTTCTAGATTCATTTACGAGTTCTTTAACTCCTAAAGCTGTGCAATCCCTGATTTGTGCTCAAGATTGGCTTAGGCACTCACTTAACTATGTTGAAGAAGTATGGGATGATGATTTTCAGCAAATAGAACTTGGTAATATCTTTTACATCTATTTTCTGTCTTTATAAAAATAATAATATATATATTATGATATTTCATGGGAAGTCTAATTTTTTGTTTTTATTGCTAGATTTTCAAAAGATTGCATTGGAGGCAACTGTCGATATATAGTAGATGCAATGCTAATATGTTTGTAAGTCATTTATCAATATCTTTGTATTATTGTAATATTTTATTTCTTTTCTTTTCATTTCATTTATGCTCCTGTTTTGGATCATTTTATGATGGCTATATATTTTGTTCAAATATTTCAGCACACAAAGGGTCAATGGATCATGGATGAGTTGCTGCGGTTGATTTTGGTGTTGTCACTACACAGCAAACTTTTGTATTTGATTTGATGCTCCAGTTTAATTGGAAACATTGCTCTTAAATTTGCCATTTTTTGTATGATGTTTATTGGCACTTGGCTTTTTGATTGATGTTCGATGTTTGATGTTTGATGATTATTGGCCAACATTGTTGTCAAACTTGGCTTTTTGATTTATGGTTTGTTACTTTGTTTCTTCAATGTTAAACTGTAGCTACTTTGTTGGCAAAAAGGCCTAAAATGTGGTCAGGCTTGAACTAAAAAGGCCCTTATTTCTATATTTTTCGGATTGGACAAGTTTGAACCAAAAAAGCCCACAATGTAGCCCAATCACCGAAAAACCGAAATACCGAACCGAAATATTTCGGTTATTCGGTTTTCGGTTTTTCGGTGAGTTCGGTTTCGGTTCGGTTGTGAAAATATGCATATTTCGGTTTTTCGGTTTTTTCGGTTTTAACCGAATACCGAACCGAAAAACCGTTTGCACACCCCTAACTAGAATCAAAGATTTTATAATTTTTTAATTCAGAAATTAATCTCAGAGTTGTGGCCTGTCAAGTTTTTTTTTTTTTGTTAGAATCTCGGCGGCATCCTCCAGCCAATAATTAAAGACTAATCTTCCCAAAAGCGTAAATATCATTGACGTGGGTTTTACCTCTCCTAACGAATTCTTTTTCATGCACACAGCCTGGTTTGAATCCAGGACACTATATTTACAAAGACTTTGATTAAAGTTGACTCTATATAGGAGTAATTAATAACTTTAAGGATTGATTTTTCTATGAAAAATTACAGAGATCTTGATGATGCCGGCTAATTATAACTTTAGAAGATTTTTTTTTTTTCTTACAGCAGATACCTTGACGTACATAGAGGTTGACCTTCATTTTGTCTCCTGGTCTTTTATGAAAACAACAATTAAGAAATCTTTTATTTGAATAAAATCTTGGGTTCAAGCTTTAATTTGATATTAACAATTTCTACTTAAAATCTCAAACTGCACTTCTTTTAATAATTTTGTGCAACATATGACTAACTAATAAACAGTTTTGAATCTAAGAAATCTACATGAAAGTTTAATATTCAACCCACAAGTTTGCATGTACAACGATACTTTTGGGTATATATTTAAAAATATAATAAAATATAGAAGGTGGCAATGGGATCTAAAGTATGATTTTGGAAGAAAGTTAAAGAATTGATGTATACTAATTAAAAATATAGAAATCGGGTGTATGCACGAATCTATTGGCTCAGGTAAAAGAATTATCTAATTAGTTATATTTATTATTTATATAGTAGTTGACAAAAAAAAAAAAAGCTATATTTATTATTAGTGTGGGGTTTTCCTGCAAGTTCACTCTTGACATATTATGAGAACAGGTCCAAGATCCATTTAGGTAAGTGAGGTTTGTCAAGCGAATAAGTAATTTATGTGATTTTACAATATAATTCAATCATTAAGAAAAAGAAAAAGGGTAGAAGTTAATCACTTTATAACTTCATGGCATGGATACTTTTATGTCCGTAGAAGATTATAAATTCAATATTATTTTAAACTTATCAACAAACTGTTGATTAAGTGTTCGTTTGTGATAGCTTATTTTTTACTTATAAGTGCTTATAAATCGTGATTTATGGTATACGAGGTAAGTATGTGAGATGAGTTTTATCTCGATTTACGTAATAAGGACTTATTACCCCAAAATAAGTGATGTCAAACACAGGCTAAGATAGTAAGAATCTCATATTCATAAGAAGAAGAGCACAAGTTTAAAATATGGGAAGCGTCTTTAACACTATAAATCTCAAAAGATATTAGTCTTAAGCCCAAAATCTTATAAAATCTTTTTTTAAAAAAAAAACTATATATTCTCTTTAGAAAGATGTGCATTATAACAATTACCTTAGCACCAAAAGTTTTTAATTCATATTTTTAAAAAGTAGTACAGGAATAAATTTAATTAAAGAGATAGAATAATGAAAAATATATAAATATCAAAATCAATGACAATGTCATTCTAATATCAAAGTCTAGATAGTTTTTAAATTAATTGCACATATGGTTAAATTGGACCTTAGTTAAGTTAAACAACCAACGTACACAAGGATTAGAATTATCATATATACACCAAAATATAGGTCAATGCACAAGCATACGGCCTTTTTCCCGACAAAGGGTACGGTCACGGTGATAGCCTTCTGGATCATATATATGAATTCAAGACACGTGAAACAAACGACGAACAAAATTACTCCTGGTCTTTGGCCCTTGGTATAGCTAATGAAGGGATCGAATACTCTTATCAAAAAGAGAGGATTCAAATTCAGAAAAATCTATTTAGTTGTCTCAAAATATTGGGGGAAGCATTCTAACTTGAAGCCTTACCTTTATAATGTAGGTGAACCTAATTCCTTTCTTAAAATTTCAGTATAAAAAAAGAAAAAAATGACGAACAAAATTTATATCTTAACACACTTTATATATATATATATATATAGTAAAATACTCTAAACAACCTTCTATTGTTGTTTGAATTTTCCTCTGTCTTCAAAAAACATTTTAATTCAAGTTATTTATTTTGTTAAAAATATTCTAAAAAATTATAAAAGTATTTATTTTAATTAAAAATATATTAGAATAAATCTTATTTACTTACTAATTTACAATTCAGTGAATTCACTATACTAAATCTCTAATTTATATTTTGACAATTGATCTAATATTTATTAGTTATATTTTGACAATTTATTTAGTAAATTTAGACAAAATTTAAATAGCTTTTACTTTGAAAAATATAAACAAGTTGTAAAAAATTTGAGTAATTTTTTTTAAATATACATTTAATGCAATATATTCTAATATATATATATATATATATAAATGGAACAAGTCATTTGAAATTATAGAAGCTTTTGCAATTCAGGTTAAATGGAATGAATGCGATCGAGTAGTGTAATTTTTCATTTCCACATACACTTTCATTTTCATAAAAACTCTTCTGCCGTATCAAATGGGCATATATTCTTCTTAGTTGTGAAAACTACCAAGTACATATAACTATCAAGATGGCTGAACAGAAACAAAAAAGCTGTAGTATTTTCAAGGGGCATGTGTCGCTTAGCTCAGATTGAAAATTCAAACATTAATGGGGGAAAACGACTCATGATACATGTATAGGACTGATTCCACAACTAAAATACAATATAATATTGTTCAACTGATCTAATCACTTAATAACTTGATAGCAAGTTGTGGTTTACTTTGACGTCAATGTAAATAATACAGTAAATCTCAATATATATATTTGTACATAAAGCACACATATATCGTCGGTTTCCCAGTATCACACCAGCACACAAAAACCAGAAAATTTTCTTTTAAATATGTGAATTGAAGCTTCTTCTCTCTGCACAATCTACTGTTCCACATAGTCAAACATGCCGGTATGAGCTTTATTACTCCCTAAAGTCATTTATGGTCACACACACACACACACACACACACACACACACACACACATTAGTTGATTTTAATTGTGTAACGGAGTATATGTGTTCTGTAATTGGTTCAGAAAAAGATAACTATAAAGATGGAAGTCAGCAATGAAAAAAGAAGAAGCAAGGCCATGCAAATTGCCGCAGTGAGACCAGGTATGACTTTGAATCCAACATTTCATTTTCTTCTTCTTTTCATTGTTTTGAATTTGTTTAAAACGTTTCTGCTTTTAATTAAAACCTTCAAAAGTGATTCCAAAGTTCCTAATATAAAGTTATAATGATGAAATAGATTGATTCTAATAATAGTTATTGGGCACTGAGAGTATTGATCTGAGAAGGGGGATAATATATAAAGGGAAAGATTGGTTAAAGGTGCCTGTTTATTTAGAAATTTTATTGCTTAGAAGGATCTCAATTTGAGCAGGTGTATAACTTTTTCTCAGCTGTGTACAAAATATCTTCAGCTATGTGAAAATCACTTCTGTTTGAAATATTTTTACACATAGTTGAAAATAGGCTATATAAAGCTCAAGAAGAGTCGCACTCGTTGAAGGTGAGGCGCACCAAGTTCTTCTAGCCAATAAAATCTCCAGACAGGTACCTTTAACCAATTTTTAATATAAATCGAATCAGGAGTAATAAGAATTCTAAGAGATACAGACAATTTAGTTGGACATTAAATCTTAATCTAAAAACAAAAGGCTATGATTTTATAGGTCATTGTGTGTGTGTGTAATCAAGTTCATTTTACATCCCAACAATATCGTGTTTAAGGAGTAAGCTCGGTGGCAATAGAAGGAGACGGAAGAGACAAATTGGTGGTAACGGGTGAAGGAGTGGACTCGGTCGAGTTGGTGACTGTGTTGAGGAAGAAGATAGGGCATGCCACAATTGTGAGTGTGAAAGATGTGAAGAAGAAGAAGGGTAAGGAAGGGGAAGATGATGAAGACAAGTCATCAATGAAATATTTTGGATATTATAGTCCCTATCCTCCAACCCCTTACTACCAACAAGTAGTTTGTGATCCTCAACCTCACAATTCTTGCTCTATTTTGTGACGCATGCATATGTATTCCACACTACCAAAACATTTCTTGCTGTTATACCTAAAACATTTGTGAATTCTATGGATTACAAGGAGTGTCTGGTAATTAAGTCATACTACCTCCAGTCCTAATTATAAGACAAAATTAACTTTTTTTGGAGAAATTAATTAAACTAAATAAGTTACTTAATCATGTCATATGTAATGTATTTTTAGATTATATATTAATTTATTACTCAAATTAATTAGTTTGAAGAAAAAAATAAAAATACTCTAAAGTAATTTAATTAGCTTCCTTAATTTCTCCAAAAAAGTCAACTTTGTCTTATAATTAGAACCGGAAGGAGTAATTAATGTTTCTGTATATCATAAGTACCACTTGTTAGAATGTTTAATTTATCATATAGATAGCATCAAGATGTTTCTTTTTCCTTTTTGTGGCTTCTATACATACATAGATAGATACATACATACATATATAATATTAAAGATATTATGAATTGTAGAATACTAGTGTTTTATGTTTTTGTTATTTTTTATCCTATTATATATTTTTGTTAATTGATAGGAACGTCACCCATGTACATGATGAAACGATATTTAAGCTTCTGGGGAAAAATAGTGACCAAATGATTTGATTTCTATATAGTATAATATATTGAATGTATTATATATTTATATGTTGCATAAATTAATAATAACAATTGAGCAATGATGTCTCCTAAAATTATCTGAGATAACAATGATAGGATGAGATGTGAGTACTGATTAAAAGTTGAGATTCTTTTAATATAAGCAAGAAAGTAAAAGTTAAAAACAAAATAAAATTCATGTTTATTCATTCTATTTTTTATATAATTTGTTTGTATGCACATATATTTTATAGTATCTTTTATTGTGCGTAATAAATTTTTTATCAAGTGAAATAATAGTAAATGAAAAAATTCTGTTATTTTATGTGCTGTTAACAGTTAAGACGTCTGCTTGAGACTAATTCGTTTTGCCAAGATTAGTATGACTTTGATTCTGGTAAAAAAAGAAGAAGAAGAAGTACAACCTGACTAAGTCAGTAAGTCCGATTCCACCGTTTAAATAGAACAGAGTTTCAACAACATTTATATATTTATATTTATACATAATAAAAAATTAATATAATGGAGGTTTATTTAAACCAATTCCAGTGCTTCATTCTTATCCGTAAATTAAAAAAGTCGCCAACAACCCTGCCGGCCAAAAAGAAACAAAGCCGCGGGCAAGACACTCGGTTTGGCAATTAAAATATATATATATATATATATATATATAATGCAAGTTTAATATAAGGGAAAATTCAAAAAACAAATATAGCTAAAATTAATAAAGGATAAAATGGTGTGGTCAATTCCTGAAATCCCAAATCAAAGCAACCGTAGGAATCTAGGATTTGAAATCTTGAGCAAAAGACACTAACTCCTTCAGTTAAGTTTAAAAAAACAAATGGCCGAAATCTCGTTTTGATTTTTTGAAGGGTTGGTTAACTGAGACACATATGACAAATCTAGGAGGGGAAGCGGGCGAAGGGGCGGTCGGTGCGGCGAGATTGGAAGGGAAGGATGGTGTGGGCGAGGGAAAAAGAGGAAGGGAATTGCAGGTCAGTGAAGAGGAAACACATGATTGGAAAGGAACGCGGCTTTGGTTGGCGGTGTTTCGATTTAGAAGGTGGGTGACGGTGGTGGGTAGTCGGTGGCAGAGTGAAGAAGAGGAAGGGAGCGACGGTCTCTTCAGTGAGCTTTGGCGTTGTATTTTGGAAAGTAATAAGTTGGAGGGCCAACAATAACACCTCCCTTTCTATTAATAACATCAGCTTCTATATTAATAACATCACTTTCTTGTTTAATAACTTCGTAGCAAAAGGGGTGTTAGAGCCCAAAATAAATGAAGTCCAATAGTATTCAGCCTACTAAATATATACATCACAAATATTTGTGCTTGTATTCTAGATCCTTCGCTTTGTTATATGTGGCACTATGTTATAGGCTCATGTTTCTATATATTGTAGTGTCACTGTTATGATAATTCATTAGAGAAATAACATGAATATTTTATGATTCCTATTTTGTCTCTTTTACGTTATGCTCTACCTCACTTTTCAGCCTAATATGGTACAAGAGTTGAAAATACTCTGAAAAGAATGACTAAGTCACCTTCATCCGCCGCTACCTCACCTTATACCACGGCTTCCACCCTCAACACCACTCCATCCACTCTTCCTCATTATATTACCACCAAACTACCCAAGATAATTACCTAATATGGGGAGCCCAAGTCCAGACGTATCTTTATGGTTAAGAACTTTTCAAATATGTTGATAGATCCACAACTCCACCGCCTCAAAGTCTTTCGAATAAAGAATATCTCAAATGGTTTCAACAAGATCAACTGGTTCTCTCCATACTTCTTGCATCTTTATCTGAAGGTATTATTTCTCAATATGTTTGACATCGTCATGCTCGTGATATGTGGATTGCTCTTAAAACATCATTTGCTCAAAAGACCCAGGCTAAGATTGTATATCTTCATCAACAACTTACCACTCTCAAAAAGGGTGGAGAATCTGTTCAACAATATTATCAAAGAGCCACCATCTTGGCTGATTCTCTTGCCGCAGCCAACAAACCTGTCTCAGACGAGGACTTTATTACTTACTTGCTTGCTCGTCTTGGAACAGATTTTGACATCATTGTGATAGTGCTTTCTATCCAACAACATTTTTTGTCAGTGGAAGCCATCCTGAGTCGTTTACTCACTTTTGAAGAGCGTTTAAACCGGAAAAATTCCATAAATCTCCCAAAAGTTTTTTTTTCTACAAATGATGTTTCAATAGCAAGGGCACTAAGTTAGCTCAATGGTACAAGTCTTGGATGAAGCGCATACTTATTGTAATACCCTGAAATTTGGGATTGGAGGCTTGGGAATAAGCCTAAATTAAGTAGACTGCTAAGCCCTAATTTAACAGGAGCCCAAATTTATCCCCTAATGATTCTAATATCTTTGGGGTATTAAGAAAGTAAAATGATAAATTTTGGAGAAAGTAATTATGTTTTTGGTGAAATCGCCTATGAGGTAGTAAGCTTGTCATATTCATTTGAATGATCAAATGATGAGAAAAAATTATGAGATTTTACAGGATGAAAGAAGACATCCTAATCCTTAATTTGATAGGTCATATGACTCAATTAGAGCTATACACAAAAAGATATGAATTTTTGAAGTTAGCACAGAAAAACTGTGAAATTTCTGGAACAGTATGCAAATATTGAAATTCTGGGAATTTTGTGATTTCATTCAGCAAAAGTCTATATTTGTTCTTGAAACTAGACTCAATAAGGATTCTATAGGCTTTGGAATCACTCTAATTTGATTTTTTTAGAATTAGTTATGATTTTTCAAAGTTTGGGCAGAAATCTGCCAAAATTTTGTAAAAATCCTTAAATTTGGAAAATTAAAGTAAATTATGATATAATAATATATCATCATCCTCTTCCTCTTGAGCTCATTTCTGGCGTGAAAAAGCAGCTGAAGAGAGAGAGAACGTTCAGATTTTAGAGAGAGAAAAGGAGGAGGAAAAACTTACAAAGGTAAGTGATTTCTTCGGTAAATCGGTTCCTAATGCGTATAACTCCGCTCCTAAGTTATTCTTCTATGTATTTAAGGTTTGCGAAGCTCAATTTTCATTGGGAACAAGGGTTAGGGTTCAGCCACTTTGAGAAAAGCTAGTGGGAGCTTGAGGTAACTTCCAAACTCTTGTATATTGACTATTCTAGCTGCTGTGGGCAATTTAATCGGTGAAATTTCGTCGAATTGCCATTAGTTTTAATTCTTGGAAATGGGTTGGCCTAGGGGTTATGCTGCCCAAATTGATACTAAATGGTAGTTGTGACCTAATGGAATAGTCAATAAAGTGGTTAGGAGTAGAAAGGAACATGTTTACGGAGCCGAAACCAAAAAACCCCAATTTTCCCTAAATTCTTATAAGTTTCAGCCATCTCTAGAAATGGGCCTTAGATTTGGATTTTTCAATGATTTGATGGTTCCATTGGATTCAGGAGGGAAAATTAGGTGCGGTTACAGTTGGACACTTTTTTCAGAAAAGGCCGAGAAAGCATAATTACGGAAACGCCCCTAAAACCCTCAAAGTGGGGCTGCCAAGGGTAATTTCATAATTTGACATTGAATTTGATAATTTTGAGTCCGAAAATGGATTCCTTGGATGAAAACACGTCAGGATAGCCCTAGTCAAAAATTTAGGAAAACGTGCCGCGGACTGGGTGCAGCGGGGCCGAGCCGGGTCCCCGGGGGTATTTTAGTAATTTTTCATAATAGGCTCATATAACCCCCAAAAACACTATGGAAGTGTCTGAATGGTACATTTGACATTGTAGGATCGAATATGGAGCCCCGAGCTGTTGGCACGCATTACGAGGCCCACATTTCGAGGCGGAAAAGGGTTAAGGTAGGGGACATACCTTATTTTCATGTATTTGATATCTCTGCTTGTGTAGTGATGTATGTGATTGCTTTACTTGATTGTATAGAGTGTATTTGAATAAATGAAGCTCTGTTTCTGTTTTCGCTGTGGCTATAGTCTTGTTGTGTGAAACATTGAGCATGCAAAAATGTCATTATGGGGTATACATCTAGATAAAGCCAACATGTCATACACATAGCATCAATCATGCATGCATTATGGTATCTGTTTCCTACTAAGATTCTCTCAAATCTCACCCTCCCCTACCAACAATTTAGACAGGAGACGATAGAAGATATGCAAACAACAATGCAGAGTACCATATGAGGGGATTATAGTAGTGGAATGAAGACGGGAAGAAGTCTTCGTTTCACTGGGACGAGGTTAGACACCCAAATAGCCCTGTGCGGCTACCCTAATTGTAATTATCAGGTACGAATCCCTGAGGGGAACTTCCGTAATCATGTACATATTATCAGTATAGTTATGCTATTCCTGTGTTGCCCACCGAACCGCATATCATTTTCCGCAAATACTCTGAAAAATGTTGATATTGAGATAAGGGCGTGACACTTATGCCTCCAAGTCGCAGCTTCGAGACTCAGGAGGCCAAAGAAACACCCTTGAGTCAGGAGGGGGTGGATATCTTGGTGAGTCCACACCCGCAGTCCGCCTGTTGGGCCTGGGATTGGGGTTTCATGCTGGGGAAGTGCGGGGTGTGACACCTTCCCCTTCTTTATCTGTAAATGGTTTTAGGTATTATGTGTCTTTTGTTGATGATTATTCCCATTTTAGTTGGTTTCATCCTCTTAAGTCCAAAAGTGAAGTTAGGTAAGTATTTTCCAAGTTTAAATCTCTCGTAGAAACTTTCTTCAATTCAAAAATTAGAGCATTTCAATCTGACTGGGATGGAGAATTTCATTCTCTTAATAAATATTTACTTAATCTTGGTATTAATCATCGAATAACATGTCCTCATACTCACACCCAAAATGGTGTTGTTGAACGAAGATATAGAACAATTGTTGAAATTGGACTTGCATTGTTGCTTCATGCCTCTATGCTATAGAACTATTAGAGCTTTGCATTCTCCACTGCTACATATTTATTAAATCAGTTGCCTAGTCTAGTACTCCATGGTAAATGTCCTTATGAGGTTCTTTTGAAACTAAAGCCTAATTATAAATTTCTTACGGTTTTTCACTCAGCTTGTTGGCCTAACTTGAGGCCTTATGCATCCCATAAACTAGCACCACATTCACACTTATGTGTCTTTTTAGGATATGCTTCTAATCATCAACGCTACCTTTGCTTTCATCAAACTACTGCCCATGATGTAATATTTGATGAACTATTATTCCCTTTCTCCAATTGCCAACCCAACACCGGGCCCATCTCCACTCCCTTTATTACTTTAACTACCTTTACACCTAGGCCCACTCCACTTACCCCACCCACTTGCCTACTAAGAAATCTTAATATGTCTCCTACTCCCAGTTCATCACCATTCTCATCTTCCTCTTCCTCTCCTCCTCTCTTATTACCAACACCTTTTTCCTTACCCACTGCCACTTCTGACCCACCCGTACCTACCCCTCCACCACCACCTATCTATCCTTCTCATCCTATGACCAAAAGGTCCAAAGCTAATATTTTTAAACCCAAATCTCTCTCTCTCTCTCTCTCGATTTTGTCTCCTCTTTCCCACCACATGCTCACTGTACCACAGGACCTGCACCACCTACTCCCATGTCTATTACTCAAGCATTGAAGGATCCAGGCTGGCACCAAGCACTTTATAATGAATTTCAAGCCTTGTTTTCTACCAACATATGGCATCTTGCTCCTTACTCCCCTCACATGAACGTGGTCAGGTGCAAATGGATTTTTCAGACTAAATATCAGGCTGATGGCTCTTTTTATAAATTGAAGGCTCGATTGGTAGCCAAAGGCTTTCATCAACAACCAAGCCTCAATTTTTCATACACCTTTTCTCCAGTGGTCAAACCCACTACTGTTCGCCTTATTCTCTCAATTGCAGTATCTTGTGGGTGGCATATAAATCAATTGGATGTGCAGAAAGCATTTCTTCATGGTTACTTAGATAAAGATGTCTATATGTAGCTACCCCTAGGTTTTATCCATCCTGATTACCTATCTCATGTCTGCAAATTACGCCTTGCTATTACAGCCTCAAGCAAGCTCCACATACATGGTTTGCCCGCTTAAGCACTTGACTTCTTGAACTTGGGTTTACTACGTCAAAGTTTGATTTATCCCTCTTTATTTGCCATAACTCCAAGTTCACTCTCTATGTTGTAATTTATGTTGATGACATAATAGTTACCGGCTCTTCTGTTGCTGTGATTACGGAGCTTATTGATGCCCTTGGAAAATCCTTTCCTGTTAAAAATCTTAGTAAACTACATTATTTTCTGGGTGTTGAAGTTTTACCTTCATCAATTGGTCTTCTTTTGTCACAAAGAAAATACATACAGGATATTTTAGAAAAGTCTCACAGGTCTAATCCAAGACCTGTATCTACACCAATGGCCTTTAATTCGGTTTTAAAAGCTCACTTTGATCATGATTGTTAGAACAAGCGTTTCACCTAAGAGGGGGGTGAATTGGGTGATACTAAAATTTCGTTTGCAAATAAAAACTTGACGGTGAATATAAAGCAATAAGGAGTAAGGAGAAATATCACCGAAGTGTACACCGAGAGTTATACTGGTTCGGTCACAACCACTTTGACCTACGTCCAGTCCTCAGAGCTTCTCTGAGAGTTTTACTATAACTTCCAAGATTCAGTGGGTTCTTGGCACCTCAGTACAAGCAAGTTCCTTCGCCTGGACACTCACTCCCCCTTACAAGTTGTAATCCAATCCCAACTTAAGGTTCCATAACCTTAAGTTACCTTAATAACAAATATTGAGTTTGAATGAAATATCTCTCTCACAGAGTGAATAAGAATCACTGAAGCATAGAATTACAAGTATAATGTAAAACAGAGTAATGAACTTGATGATACATTTGTGTGTGTGTTCTTGTTGTTCTCTCTGTTTGGAGGTTCCCATATATATATATATATATAGATACGTTGGTAATGATTGCTGGAACATATTTCTTCATGCCCGTTGGAGCGTGCGCAGCCACTATTGACTTTTCCAGTATTTGAAAGATATACATTTGCGGTAGGTGGAGGTCGGTGATATTTGAACATTGCATTTGACTTTCCTTATTTGGTAAGATCTCTTCATTGTTTATCTGTGGATATGCTAAGAATACTAATATAATGAAAGGTTAATCATATAGGAAACAAAACAATGAACGTTGGAATGATTTCTGAATTTCTGGGTTTGCATACTCGAGTAACTACTCGAGTATTCATTAAAGTTTACTCGAGTATCATCGTGAAAACTTTGATGAACTGCAAGTCAACAAACAAATATAAGATTACTCGGGTAGTGCATGGAATAAACAAAATATCAAACCTTTGGAAATGCATGTTTACTCGGGTACCTACTCGAGTAATACACTCTTTTCTTCATAGGTTACTCGGGTACCAACTCGAGTAAACCTTCAAATAAACTTTTGTTACTCGATGCTTTACTCCAGTAATGTTGGCAGGATTTCAAGGCCGAGAGCATTTCAAGTTTGATTACCTTGTTACTCGAGTACATACTCGAGTAAAATCAATCTATGTGCATAGTTTACTCGTGTAATGACTTGAGGTTTTTTC
Source organism: Inga laurina (assembly GCA_963855925.1). Lineage (NCBI taxonomy): Eukaryota > Viridiplantae > Streptophyta > Magnoliopsida > Fabales > Fabaceae > Inga > Inga laurina. The sequence goes on along the minus strand of OY979706.1, from coordinate 4,586,576 downwards.
TTCAAAAATAATTCTGCATACTCAAGTAATCCACTTAAAATGAATCATTAAATACCTGCATACTTGAGTAGCACCTTGATGAAGTATGATAAAAATAGATTAAGTTATTCGAGTACTACCTTCAGGTTTTTACTTACCACAGTGAGTTACTCGAGTAGCTCCTCGAGTAACGTTGGTAGGGTTCAAAATGCCGAGAGCAACACATTTTCTGAAACAGAGTAACTCGAGTACATACTCGAGTATCACTGGCAGGTCGAGAGTAACTTGAAAACTTTTACCTGGTTACTTGAGTAGCTACTCGAGTAACATTGGCAGGCCAAGAGCAACTTGAAAACATTTACATTATTCCTCGAGTACTTACTCGAGTAACGTTGGCAGGTTACTCGAAGGCATCTCTGGTTACTTCAAGTTTTGTCTCATTACTCGAGTACATACTCGAGTAACGCCTTAGAAAACTTGCTTCTCATCAAGTTTCTCAGCTTTTTCTCTTGGCCTTTCTTCATTACTCCAATGCTTACTTCAAGTGATGCTTTTCCCTGTTATTACTTTGTTCAAACTTATTTATTAACCAAATCTTTTTCATAATATTCTTTGTTATCATCAAAACATGAGATCTAAAAATGATTTCTCTGATCCCTATCTTTATTGTAGCACAGTTGGTAGTCTTCAATATCTAAGTTTCACAAGGCTTGATATTAGTTTTGCTGTCAATCATGTTTGTCAATATATGCATCAGCTTAAAGAGCCGCATTAGACAGCAGTAAAATGCATTTTGTGTTATCTTCGTGGAACTTCTCATTTTGCTCTTCATATTAAGCCCTCTTCTTCTTTAACTTTGTGTGCATTTTTTGATGCTGATTGAGGGGGCAACCTAGATGATGCACGATCTACAGGGGGTTTCATAATTTATTTTGGCCCAAATTTGGTTACTTGGAGTTCAAAGAAACAACCTATAGTGGCCAAATCTAGTACAAAAGCATAGTATAAAGCTATTGCTATAACCTCAAGTGAAGTGATTTGGCTACAAAATGTTTTGTATGAACTACGTATTTTTCTGCCAGATGCTCCTTTTGTCTACTGTGATAACCTGGAGCTACATATCTGGTAGCAACTCCAGTGTTTTACTCACAGGCCAAACATATTTCTCTTGATTATCACTTTGTTCTAGAACGTGTTGCTACTAGATTACTTCATATTCTTCACATGTCATCCAAGGATCAATTTGCTGATATTCTTACAAAACCTCTAACTTCTTCTCGTTTTGCCGCTCTTTGCTCAAGTCTCACTTTGTTTCCAACAAAGTTTAACTCGTGGGGGGATGTTAGAGCCCAAAATAAATGAAGTCCAATAGTATTCAACCCACTAAATATACACATCGCAAATATTCATGCTTGTATTCTAGATCCTTCACTAGTGTATACATGGCATTATAGTATAGGCTCATCTTTCTATATATTGTAGTGTCACTGTTCTGATGATTCATTAGAGAAATAACATGAATATTTTATGATTTCTATTTTGTCTCTTTTACGTTTTTCTCTGCCTCACTTTTCAACCTAACAAGGGGAAAGTAACAAGTTAAAGGGCCAAAACAACACCTCACTCTCTATTAACAACACCAGCTTCTACATTAACAACTTCACTTTCTTGTTTAACAACTTTGTATGCAAAAGGGGAAAAGTAATAGTTGGAGGGCCAATAACAACACCTCTCTCTATTAACAACACCGGCTTCTACATTAACGAATTCACTTTCTTGTTTAACAACTTCGTATGCAAAAGGAGGAAAGTAACAAGTTGGAGGGCCAATAACAACACCAGCTTCTACATTAACGACTTCACTTTCTTGTTTAACAACTTTGTATGCAAAAGGGGAAAAGTAACAGTTAAAGGGTCAATAACAACACTCTTTCTATTAACAACACCAGTTTCTACATTAACGATTTCACTTTCTTGTTTAACGACTTTGAGGCAAAAAGAGGATAGTAACAAGTTGGATATCCAATTTCAAGTCCTCTCTCTTTAGTAACGACACAAGCTTCCACATTAATGACTTTACTTTCTCGATAAATAAGAAAGTGAAGTCGTTAATATATATGTTGGTGTTGTTAATATAAAGGGAGGTGTTGTTATTGGTCTTTCAACTTGTTACTTTCCACAACACATCGAAGCTTGTCGAAGAGACTGTCATTTCCTTCCTCTTCTTCACTCAGCCACCAACTATAACATATTTCTAACTTTTTTTAAAAATATTAGTAGGTAATGTATGGAGTAAAAAGAAAAGTGGGATTTTGTTAAAATATGTAAATAATAATAATAATAATAATATATAAATATGTAATAAATAATTTTTAAAAAAATTTATTACGGTATGGTGCGCTAGGCGCACCAACCCAATAATAATAGGGATAGTGGGTGGTGGCCACAATATTAATATATATATATATATATATATATATATATATATATATATATATATATATATATATATATATATATATAAAGTTCATACACACTTCACGCATGAAATTTTGCGTGAAGTGTTGTAAAGGAAGGCGTACGATGAGGCTCTGATAAGAGAATTTTCATATTTTTAAGAATCAATATGGCATTTAAAATCATTTCAAATTACAAAACTTCCTCATGAAAAATGTTCTAAATAATTTTCTCTTTCTTATGATAGTAATTTCTTGTTGATTAGAGAATATTTTAGGATTAGAATTTTATGCAAGTTTAAGTTTTATCAGTATATGACTAGAGGAATATAGAGGATGATTAATAGTTAATTTTAGTATGAAATTGGAATGTTTGTGAGTATTTTGTAAAATGATTGTGACATTAAGAATGGTATATTGATATTTATTAGACATTTTAATGAGAAAAATATTTATTGCGATTGAGAAAGTTATCATGATATTGAGGGTTATTTTTATATAAACTTGCCTTGTGAAACCTTATGATTTGAATTGTGAAATGCATGCATGCATGCATGCATGCATGTATGTATGTATGTATGTATGAGCGGAGAATTGAGACATTATGACATGTATATGAAGATGATTAGAATATTATTGTATGAATGTGGAAATCTTGGGAAATTCCCTCTGAGTTAATTATTGATAATTATTGTGATGATTAGGTTGGGATGAGATGAAGTAAATTATTTTACCATGTGGTATAACCTCCATTGTGCACGATGGGTGGCCTTCTATTGTCCTACTAGTTCAATGAGGAACTGTCCCAGACGGGCTACGACACCCCACTAGTTCAATGAAGGAAAAAGACCCATGATTCGAGCATGTGCTCTATGAATTTTGGTTGATCCTCATCACGTGACCAGTGAGCTTTTTAAGTGGCTAGTGACATGGATAGTAACTTAGCCCATGAGTTTAGTAGGCGGAAATAAGGCGGTTTGGTTGGATTGATGGGAGGCACTTAGGAATTTTAATATGAGAATTTGGTATATAGTAATTGTGATATATAATGCCTGATATGAAATTTGTATATAAAAATTTGTGATATTAAATTTTGTCAATTATATATATAATATTTTTTTTATATAAACTGTTACACTTAGCCTCTCATGAACACATGTTAGCATGTGTAATGAGTTGGATAGCTGGTTATGAGGCTTTTGTATAACCCTGTCAATTTAACATTTTTTAGGTGATATTTTCCCTATTGGGATGTTGGAAGGAGCTCCTGAGACATAGATATATCTCTATATATCTATATAGCCTCTTGAGGTTTATTATGTGTTGAATTGATGTATATTGCCACTCATAGGGCCCACATTCTGTAAACTCTAATTCGACTGCATACTTTGATTATCGTACTTTATGTGGATATTATATAAAGCTGGATGACTTTAGTTTTAAAATGAAAATTTTAATATCTAATCACGGTAGAGTATTTAATAGATTGTGAAATTTTAAATCTACCATGATTAGTGTATTGAAAGTATAGTTAATATTATGAAATTAAGGAAATGATTTTACAATTTGGTATCTGAGGCTGCAAATCCTACGATTTGTGATGCATTGCATATAGTGGCAACATACTCTTTCACACATAACCTCCCTGTGTTTTTGTGTTGTATTGGGTTGTTTCCTCATTTGTTATGATAGGTTTCATCCTTAGGTGGGGAAAAATAGTAAATATAAGAAAGACTATTTCCACTGTTAACCCACTTTCAAATGATGTTGAGCCACAGTGGTCTCAAGAGAACGAGACTCTTTTGGATAGATTCAAAGATAAATTACTGACAGTTATAGATGCAAGGTTTCAGCAGTTTGAGGAAGATCTTCGAAAGAAGTTAAGAGAAGAGGGCAGTATCCTAAAGCCAAAGGATCATAAGGCTCTTGAGCCTAGTATAGAGGTATCACGGAAAAATTAGCCAGTTGGCTCAACTAATCATGAAAGCCTTGCAAAGAGTATTTGGGGGTGAAGGATTATCACAACCCAATCTTAAAGAACTAGCTATCAATAAGGAGTGGAAAGATCTCCATCGTCATGATCCTGAAAAGTTTCATGGAGATTTAGATCTGCTGAAGGTTGAGGCCTGGATTGAGGGTTTGGAAACCAACTTTAGAGCTGTTGTTTGTAGTTGTGCTTAGAGATAGTGGCAAAGCACAGGTGGTCTGGATGACTCAAGGGCAACTTAGATGGAGTTCAAAACTAAGTTCTTCGATCATTACTTTCGTCCAGTATTGAGACATGAGAAGGAGACTGTAATATCCCAATTTGTGATTAAGGGCTAATGACAATGGTATTGATTGTAATTTGTGTAATTAAATGTTTTTGGAGAAATGAGATGTGAATTTAGTATAAATGTGTGTGGTGTTTAAGATCAAGGGTTGAGATGTTGACATGTGACAATGTTATGGACCATAGGATGAGGCATAAGAGACAAAAACCACCTTTTTCTCTCTCTTCTCTCTCCTATGAGTTTTTTTAGCATGGGCAAGGGGAAAAGTGGTACATCATCACCATTCTTTCTTCATCCCTTCCATCTCTCATTTTCTCTCTCTTCCTTCACCATTTTCGCTGAACTCAAGCTTGGAAAGAGAAAGGGAAAGCTTTGATTTTGGGTGAGTAATGGTCCTCCTTTGCTCAAATCCTTTTCTCTAAAGTTGTGCATCTCATTGAGAGCTTCATTATGGTGATTTCAGAATTTGGAAAGGTGGTGGTTTGTGTGTTGGAGCGAAATCAAAAGTTGATAATCAAGAAACTAGTCTTGAAAAGAGGAAGAGGTAAGAATTTGGAACCTTTTGACATAGATATTGTGGTCATTGGTTTAGCTTTGAGGATTTTGGATTTTTGCCCTAATTTTGGCTTAATTTTGAAATGTGTGAATTGGTTAGTGTTTAGTAGGAAATTGGTGTCATAGTGTGTCTTTGAGCATTTGAAATTGATTTGGAATGTTGGTTTGGATTGGTTTGCAATATGGTGGTTTGATTGAGTTCTTGGTAAGACATGTGGTGGTCATTGTGTAACATGCCAATGGAGGTTGAATTGGGTTGTTTTGATGATTTCAATGGATTTCCTTGTGCAAATTTATGTGGGAATGGTATTTGATATGAATTTGGGAACCATTGGAGGCATTGGTGCAAAATTGAAATGTTGTCCATTGAAAGTCTATTCTGGGCATTCAGGTTGTCTGGACGTTTTGAATAGGCAAATAGTGTCTTAAAATTCTGAAAATTTCCAGATTTAAATTCCACATTCCAAGCTTCAAAATGGACATAAATTTTGTGTCATTTAGTTTTTTGAGCTAAGAGTAATGACTGTCCAAAGTTTGGGATTAAAACTGGAATCTGTTTTAGAGTAGTGGTGAATTTCGTGTAATTCTGTACTTTTGTGGTGATTTCCAGTAATAGCCAATATTTTTCCTAGGAATAGGACTTAAATAGATTTCATTTGGCTTTAGAATCACCTCATTTCGATTTTTCTAGAATTAGTTATGATTTTTCAAAGTTGTCTTGGCTGCAGCAGAAAAATCTGGGCTGCAGCGCAAAACCTTCTGTGCGCGTTTTGGCCGCAGCCAGAAATTCTTGGCTGCAGCCAAAAACCTTCTGTGCACGTTTTGGCTGCAGCCTGAGGATTCTTGGCTGCAGCCAACCCTCCTATTTTCAACATTTTGTGATTTTGCAAGTAATTTCCAACCTAATACTTACCAATCCTTTTAGGTTCTCTTTGAGCTTGTTATAACCATTTAAGGGACTCATATGGAACCTATTTTAAGTGTTTGGAAGTAAGAATTGGGGGTAGGAAATTAATCCTCCATTCTTGATTTCTTGTTTATAGGCTTTGACATTTTTCGTACCCGCGAGCCCACTGTGCCAAAGGACGTCAGGAAAGAACAAGGTAGTGACTCATTCTTTATACCTTATGTAATACATTGTATGTGTGCTAAATCATTGATTTGTGATGGATTCGTATGCTGCAAGATTTGTGAAATTGTGAATGCACTGCTATACCAATAGTCCCTGAGTCGCTAACAATGGTTCGGGTAAGGGCTATGTGCCTTCCCGGCGGTAAAAGGGGATGAGGTTAGGGTGTGATATTTGTGAATTTGTGAGCCGAAAGGCTATTTGTGGGCCGAAAGGCTATTTGTGGGCCGAAAGGCAATATGTGAGCCGTAAGGCTATTCGTATGCACTACCATACCAACAGTCCCTGAGTCGCTAACAACGGTTCGGGTTAGGACGGTGTGCCTTCCCGATGGTAAAAGGGGATGAGGGTGGAGTGTGATTTGTGTTGTTGCTGATTATGTGGTGATTTGTTTACATGCTTTGTGATTACGTGTGGTATGAATAATTTGTTACTACTGAGATTCTTTAGAATCTCACTCTTTTCAAATGACTAACATTTCAGGCAGGGCGAGTGGCTCCAAGGATAAGCGGCCAACCAGGAGCAGTTAGGGCTTGTAGGGACATTTATTTTGGTCTATTTAGTTATCTGTTTTGGTTAGGATTACTGTATGTATATAGTGAATTCTTTTGGATATGTAATCCCCATTTGGGAAACCTTAAACCCATTTTATATATATGAACCCCGGGGTTGCCGGGATTTTAGTTACCTACTCTGATATTTGTGAATGTGATATATCTACACAGGTAATTGTATTCGAAAGTGGATGTGAGACCAGATGAAATTGTGTTTCTGAACTGTTTTTTTTTGGACACCCTATCTTGAAGATAAGGGATTTTAAATGTTGTTTTGTCTTATTAGTCTCTATTTCACTTAAATTTTGTAATACGGATATAATTACCGTGGAGGGGGTTACAGAGACAACATCATATGCCCTTCGATAGGACGACATGTATGAGGACAAGTTTATTGCGACTTTCATCAACTTGTCTATATATGTGACTTACTGGCAATAAAGAGATTACCCGAACTGAAAATCTCGTCAACTGATTATCAGGGCTAGGCTAGAGTTAAAGCCTTTTGTGCCAATGTGAGATATCAAGAGTTTTGAGGAAACTTGCACCAATTTGAGAATAGCTGCGCATATGAAGCGTGAAATTGAGGTTGCCAAACCCCAAGATAATCAAGGCAAGTTCTCTACTTTTAATAAGCCAGTGAATGGAGAAACCAAGCCATCTGGGTTCCATTCTGAAAGTATAGGGAACTCTGGTAGGAAAAGTCAGGGGCAAGGGGGTAGATCTCAACAGAGTAATTTCTAGAGTAACTCCCAGAAGAAACAAGGTCAAAGGAGCCATGCTGGAGTAAGCCAACAATCTCATTGTGAAATGGAAATGTTTGCCCTAAGCATTAACGATCCTTGCCTAGAGTGTGGGAGGACTCATGCTGGCCAATGTTGGCAATGTTATCAGTGTCATAAGTTTGGCCACATCGCACGATATTGTCCAGAGGGGTAGTAGCAGCAGATTAACCAAAGTGATCATCTCATTATTCCTGGCAAGGTGTATGCCATGACTCAAGAGGAGGCTGACGCATCCCCATATGCTATCAAAGGTACTATTTCACTTCAAGGTCATAATATTATTGCATTGTTTGACTTGGGTGGTACACATTCTTTCATATCTTTTGATTGTGGTAAGAAGTATGTTTCCCTATATCCGTTCTACCATATGATGTAAGACTTTCTACCCTTGCTGGGGCTGTGGTGATGACTGCACATGTTTGTATGAGTATTACCCTTCGATTTGAAAATTGAGTGTGTATTGTGGATTTAGTGTGTTTGCCACTTAAAGGCATAGATGTTATTATCGGTATGGATTGGCTAGTAGACAATGATGCAATACTTTATTGTAAGAAGAAGGCGGCCACTTACGCTATGAATACCATATCTGTAGTAGCCCTTATAGTCCATATGTTGTTGTCGACAGCTTGAGTAGATAAGTGTATTAGAAAGGGTTGTTAAGCCTATATAGTTTTCTTCTCTGTTAGCGTGGATAAGGAAGTTGGGATTGATCATATCGAGGTGGTAAGAAAATATCCCAAGGTGTTTCCAAAGGAGATATCACCGCTACCTCCAGAGCTGGAGTTTGAATTGTCTATCGATTTGGTGCCAGGTACAACCCCAATTTCTAAGGCCCCTTATCCGATGTCGCCATCAGAGTTGGTAGAGTTGATGAGATAGCTAGAAGAGTTGCTCGAGAAAGGTTTCATTCAACCAAGTGTCTCTCCCTGGGGTTCACTAGTGTCATTTGTAAAAAAGAAGGATGGAAGTATACGGTTGTGCATTGACTACAAACATTTAAATAAGGTCACCGTTAAAAATAAGTATCTGTTGCCTAGGATTGGTGATTTGCTAGATCAGTTCAAGGGAGCCACAGTGTTCTCTAAGATTGACTTGAGATCAGGTTACCATCAGCTCAAAGTTAGGGCTAAGGACATCTCAAAGATTGCTTTCCAGACTCGCTATGAGCATTATGAGTTTTTGGTTATGCCTTTCGGGTTGACCAATGCTTTAGCCATCTTCATAGATTATATGAATCGGATTTTTAGGCCTTATTTAGATCTATTTATTGTTGTCTTTATTGATGTCATTCTCATTTATTCTAAGAATGAGGAAGAGCACCGAGAATATTTACACATTGCATTGCATATATTGAGAGATCACCAGTTGTATGCTAAGTTGAGTAAGTGTGAGTTTTAGCTCAAGGAAGTGAATTTCCTTGCAATGTGGTGTCTGCTAAAGGGGTAGGTATTGATCCTAGTAAAGTGGATGCCGTGTTGAAATAGGAAGCCCCAAAGTTGATGACTGAAGTGAGAAGCTTTTTAGGATTGGCTGGCTACTACAGAAGATTCATTAAAGGGTTCTCTCAAATTGTCATGTCTTTGACCAAGTTGACCAAGAAAGATCGACCATTTATATGGACTGACAAGTGTGAAGTTACTTTTCAAAAGTTGAAGGAAAAGTTTACTACATCCTATGTGCTTACCCTTCCTGATCCCTGTCGTCTATACACAGTGTATACGGATGCTTCCCTCAAGGGTTTGCGTTGCGTGTTGATGCAAGAAGGCAAGGTAATTGCATATGCTTCAAAACAGTTGAGGCCTTATAAGGAGAATTATTCTACTCATAACCTAGAGTTGGCAGCTGTGGTATTTGCCTTGAAGATTTGGAGGCACTATCTGTATGGATCTCAGTTTGAAGTATTTAGTGACCAAAAGAGTTTAAAGTATCGGGTAGATCATAAGGAGTTAAATAACAGACAGCGTCGGTAGATGGAATTCCTGAAGGATTATTACTTTGAGTTGAAGTATCATCCTAACAAGGCTGATGTGGTTGCAGACGCTTTGAGTTGAAAGTCAATACACTTGTTTCGTATAAGCTTGGAAGAGCAAAATTGGCTAAATAGATTAAGAGATATCCATGTAGTCCCAGATCAAAGAAGTATTATTTTAAATGCAGTCCTTGATGAATATTGGTTTTATAAGAACCTGAGAGACGCCCAGATGAAAGATGATCATTTAAGTAGAATTCGAGAGGAACTAGAACATAGTAAAGTTCCGAATTATGATATTGGGAATGCGGATATCTTGAGATACAAGAAGAGATTTGTGTTCCCAACAACGACGAGATCAAGAAAACCATTTTGGAAGAAGCTCGTTGGAGCAGGTATGCCATGCATCCAGGAATCACCAAGATGTATAATGATTTGAAGTGACAGTATTGGTGGCCGAAGATAAAGAAAGACGTGGCCTTCTTTGTCTTGAAGTATTTGATGTGTCAGAAGGTCAAGATAGAGCACTAGAAACCCTAGGACTACTCCAGAATTTGGATATCCCTAAATGGAAATGGGATAGTATGGATTTTATTATGGGTTTACCACAAATTTGGGCCACTTATGATACTATTTGGGTGATCGTAGACAGGTTAACCAAGTCAACACACCTTCTACTGATTAAAGTGGACTACTCTTTAGAGAAATTGGTTGAGTTATACATTAAAGAGATTGTTCGTATGCATGGAGTGCTAGAGAGTATCATATTGGATTGTGATCCAAGGTTCACTTTGAACTTTTAGAAGTCCCTGCAGGAGGTGTCACACCCTTATCTTATTTTGACTTGCAGTGAAATATTAATACATGGTTCAGTGGGCAACATAGGAATAGCATAATTATATCAATAATATGTGCATGATTATAGAAATTCCCCATATGAGTTTGTACATGATAATTACCATCAATGTAGCCGCATAAGGCTACTTGGGTGTATAAATCCGTCCCAGTGAAATAGAGACATCTTCCCAACTTTGTTTTACCACTGCAATCCTCTCGTATAGTTCTATTCTCAGATCTCTACGTACCTTCCATATTCAACTATCTAAATTGTTGGTAGGGGACACTACAAAAAAAACGTGATTTAGTAGCGGTTAAAAATGGATATTAGTAGCGGTTTTAACCGCTACAAAGAAGGTTAGTAGCGGTTACTAGAACCGCTACTAAATCGTATGTTGCAAGCAGTTTTGTAGCGGTTATATAAAACCGCTACTCAATCAAAAATAACCGCTACATCCTTTGTAGCGGTTCAACTTAACCGTTACAACACCCACATGGACGAAATTTTTTTCAGAGATATTTGTAGCGGTTATATAACCGCTACAAATATAAAAAATTGAAATTTTGAGAGCGAAAAAAATGAATTTTTTTTTATTTTGTAGCGGTTAACAAACCGCTACAAATATAAAAAATTGAAATTTTGTTGGAAAAAAAATGACATTTTTTTATTTAGTAGCGGGTAACAAACCGCTACTAATTTTGAATTTCATGAAATTAGTAGCGGTTTTCAAAACCGCTACTAATTTCATGAAATTCAAAATTGGCGCCAAAAAATTTAATTTGAGTTGTAAAAAGGCGCGTTATTTAGTAGCGGTTTTAATAACCGCTACAAATATTTAAAATTTTTTTAAAAAATATACAATTATTTGTTTCTGTTTTTTCAATATTAAATTAAATAGTTTATTTTGTTATTATTTTATCTATTTTAATTAGCTTATTATTCAATAGTTTAACTTATTAATAAATAAAAAGGAAAAATGTAATTGAATTGGATTAGTATAAAATTTATATTAATAATATTATTAAGGATAGGTAGGTAATAAGGAATTATTATGTTATCTAATATAATGTAATTGTGTATGAAAAATAGATGAAAATGAGGTACAGTTATGATATATCTAGAAAAAAAATGGTTAAAATAAATTTTATAGAAAGGAAAGAAGTATTCTAAAAAAAATTAAAAATCTTGTTACCATATTTGATCGTATTATTCAGCTCCTCTACTCATACGAAAGAAGTTGTATATGAGAGAAAATGAAAGAAAGGTAAGGTGAAAAGAAATTGGGGAGTGTTTGAAATGAGTTGTGGTAAGGGTATTTATAGGAATCCACGTACTATTTGTAGCGGTTAATGTAGCGGTTATTAGTTAGTAGCGGTTATTTGTATTTTTGTAGTGGTTTAATATTTATAGTGCTATTTGTAGCGGTTAATGTATCCATTTTGTAGTGGTTATTCATTTCAAGAGAATCTTAGTAGGAAATAGTACCAATATGCATGCACGATAAGTGCTTAATGTATGACATGCTTGCATTACATAAACTTATGCTAATATAATGACATATCTGCATGCTCAATGTTTCAAACAACATATTATGACCATAGCATAAATAGAAACAGAGCTTCAATCATTCATATATGTTTCACATAATCAAGCAAAGCAATAACATGCATCAATACACCAGCACAAATATCAAATACACACAGGAGAGGTAAGTTCTCTGCCTTAACCCTTTTTTGCCTCGAAACGTGTGCCTCATAATCATGCCATAGACTGGGCTTTCAACTTGGTCTTAAAATGTCAAATGTACAATTTAGACTCTATATGTTTTTGGTGGTTATATGAGTCTATATTAAAAAATTACCAAAATACCCCTGGGGACCCGGCATGGCCCTGCTGTACCCGGTTCGACCATACTTTTCCCGAAACTTTGACATAGGCTATTCTGACATGTATTCGCCCAAGGAATCCATTTTTGAACTCGAAATTACCAAATTCACTGCCAAAAGAACAGAATGCCCTTAGCATCCCCTATTTTAGGGTTTCAGGGGCGTTTTCGTAATTATGCTTTTTCATGCTTTTTTGAAAAAGTGATAAACTATAACCCTACTTAATTTTCCCTCCTGAACTCAATGGAATCATAAGAACATCAAAAATCCAGCCCTAACCCCTCCAAATAGCACTGGCTGAAACCTAAAATTCTCGAGGAAAAATTGGGGTTTTGAGTTTTGACTCCGCAGACTTGCTCCTTCCTACTCCTAATCACTTTATTAACTATTTAATTACGTTATAACCACTATTTAGACTCAATTTTGGTAGCATAACGTTTAGGACACACATTCCCAAATTTTACAGTCAGAGCAAATTCAGCAGAAATTTACCAATTAAACTACTCACAGCAGTGAGAATAATTAGTATTGAAGTTTCAGAAGTTACCTTGAGCTTCTTCTTGCTCTTCCTCTTATGGCTGAAACCCTAGCGCTCTTAAGCAATGAAATTTGCTTCAAACAAACTTAAATAACATAGAAGAGAAGCTTAGGAGAAGGATTATACACATTAGGAACGAATTTACCGAAGAAATCGACCTACCTCTTGAGTTTTCTTCTCCTTCTCTCTCTAGAATTCTCTCAAGTTTTATCTCTCTATTTTTGCATCAAGTGTTAGTTTGGAGGAGGAAGATGATGGGAAAAATGTTTTATAATATTTCATAATTATCCCATAATTTATTTTCCCATTTTCGGATTTTTTTACAAATTCTGGCAGATTTTCTATACAAATTTTGAAAAATCATAACTTGATTTGTAGACATCAAATTGGAGTGATTCTAAAGGCTATAGAACCCTTATTGAGTCTAGTTTCAAGAAAAAATATATCCCTTTACCAATTGGAAGCACAAAATTCCCAGAATTGAATTCTTTGGATGCTATTCCAGCAAATCAACAGCTTTTCTAGGCTAACTTCAAAAATTCATAACTTTTTCCAAACAACTCCATAAATTACCCATTACCTATCAAATTAAAGCTTAGGATGTCTACTTTCATGCTAAAAAATTTCATAAATTTTTGTCTCCTTTTGTTTTTCCAAAACCACATGACAAATTCACTGCCTCATAGAAAATTCCACTGGAGCGTTGTTCACCTTTCAATTTCCAATATTTAATTCCTGTGACCAAAATTAATATTAATATTGGGCCAAATATTATGTTCTTGTATTCCTCTACTTTGGGTCTCAATATTGGGCTTTTAGAAAACCCAAGAATTAATTCCATAATTTATTTAACTCTTTAATTCGTCATTTTATTATTTTAAATATAAGGAATTTTGGTGTCCGAAATTCGAGATGTTACAAGAGGACATGGGTACAAAGATAAAATACAGTACCGCTTATCGTCCTTAGATAGATGGTCAAACTGAGAGGACTACTTAGACACTCGAGGACATACTGAGAGCATGCGCCATTGAGCTCCTAGGTAGTTGGGACAAGCACTTGCTATTGGTAGAATTTGCGTACAATAATAGCTACCACTCCAGTATTCAGATGGTACCTTTTGAGGCTTTATAAGGTTGAAAGTGCAAATCTCCATTGTGTTGGACCGAATTGAGTGAAAGAACCATTATTGGACTAGATCTGGTAGATTAAACATCGCGAAAGATTGAAATGATACGGCAGAAATTGTTGACAGCTTAGAGCTGACAGAAGAGTTATGCAGATCGTCGAAGGAGACCATTGGAATTTAATGAGGGAGATCATGTTTTCCTAAAGGTTTCGCCCATTACGGGTATTGGACAGTCTATTAAAGCAAAGAAGTTGACTCCCCGATTCATTGGGCCATATGAAATTTTGGAACGAATTGGGCTGGTTGCTTATCGAATCGCTTTGCCTCCGCACTTGTCTAATGTGCACAATGTATTCTATGTAACACAGTTGAAGAAGTATTATCCAGATCCGTCTCATGTCATTGAGCCTAAGGAAGTTGAGTTGAGAAAAAACTTGACTTATATAGCAGAATCAGAGAGAATTCTGGATGTCCAAGACAAACAATTGCGGAAAAAGACCTTTCGCCTGGTGAAAGTCTTCTGGAAGGGTATGACACCCGGAGATGTGACTTGGGAGATTGAGGAAAGAATGCGTTGTGACTTTCCTAACTTGTTTGCTTAAATCTGCGGTTATACTTGTCTTGATTGAATTATGGTATTCTGATTGTATTTTTGTTCTTCACTAGAAATGAATTTTGGGGACAAAATTCTAATTAAGTGGGGGAGAATTGTAACATTCTCATTTTTATTTCTAGGATATAATTATAATTTAGAAATAATTATTTATTTAAAAAATTATTAGTAGGTAATATGTGGAATAAAAAGAAAAGTGGGATTTTGTTAAAATAAGTAAATAATAATAAATATAAAAAATATATATATATATAATAAATAATTTTTTTAAAAAAATTATTACGGTATGGTGCGCCTAATATCAGGGACAGTGGGTAGTGGTCACTGTTGCCACTTCCCAATATTAATATATATATATATATATATAAGTCATACACACTTCACGCAAGAAATTTTGCGCAAAGTGTTGTAAAGGAAGGCATACGGTGAGATTCTAATCAATGTTGTGAAAATCGGACCGGACGGTCGGACCGGTTGAACCGGTGCCTAGGAGGGCTTTCGACTCATTCAGCATGGTTCAACCGTTTCACCATGTGAACCGTTTTAGGCCGCTTCAGACCAGCTGTTGGGGCGGAAACCGGGGTTGAATCGGGAACCGGTGTAACACCCCAAATTTTATATTCACCAAATATATTATAATTATTTGGGAAATTCATTAAAATGGTGAATATTCATGAATTTGGAATTTATGAATTTCATAAATGTTCAATTTCATGGAAATTGGGCAAAAATAATTATGGAATTAATTTGGGTAATTTAAAAAGCCCAATATTAAGGTCCAAAAATGAAGGAATATTAGAGAAAATATTTGGTCCAAAAATATATGGAAATTGGCCAAAGAAAAATAAGAAAAGAAATTGGATTAGAAAGGTAATGGCAAAATCGTAATTTTGCCAAAATAGCACAAAATACATTATTTTTCAATTAATTGAAGTTAATTTCAATTAATTAAATAAAATAAAGGTTAAAAATATATTTAGAATATTTTGGTCAATTTAATATGAATTTATGGAAAATTTGAGCAAAAAGTGCAATTTTGACCAAAATTGAGACTTTATGTGTATACGTAACCGAAACAAGTTGTGAAGCTAATTGAGACCATAGGAAGGGACCCCTAGGTGTCTCCTACATGTGGCATAAAGAAGGAAATACTGGTTGGACATGATGATATGGTTACGTGAATGTAGGAAGTTATGTACATAAAATTGGATTTTAGCAATTTTGGAAAATTAAACAAATTATTATAATATTATGAGATATTAGAATATAAGTTCATCTTTCTCATTCAACTGCTATTCCACGAGAAACAGACCTGAACATAGTGTGAGAGACGTTGAGAGAGTTTAGAGAGAGAAAGAGAAGAAAAATCACAAGGTAAGCCGATTTCTCTGACGATTTCGCTCCTAACTCGTATAACTCCGACTCTAAGCCACTCCTCTTTGTTCTCAAATTTGGTGTTTTAAAAGTTAGGGTTTTCAGCCATTTTTGGGAAAAGCTTGTGGGAGCTTGAGGTAACTTTCAATCTTCGTATATTAACTATTCTGGCTGCTGTGGGCAATTTAATCGGTGAAATTTCGCCGGATTGCCATTGGTTTTAAATTTTGGAAAAGTGTGTATCTAAGGGTTATGCTGCCCAATTTTAGTTTAAATGGTTGTTATAACTCAATTAGATGGTTAATAAAGTGGTTAGGAGTAGAAAGGAACGTGTTTACGGAGCCGAAATCGTAAAACCCCGATTTTTCCCGGAGAACACAATTATTTCGGCCAGGGATGTTTGAGGGCCTTAGAGTTGGATTTTCAATGATTTTATGGTTCCATTGGGTTCAGGAGGGAAAATTAGGTGGGGTTACAGTTGGGCACTTTTTCAGAAAAGGCTGAGAAAGCATAATTACGGAAACGCCCCTAAAACCCTAAAAGTAGGGCTGTCAAGGGCAATTTCGTAATTTGACATTGAATTTGGTAATTTTGAGTCCTCAAATGGATTCCTTGGATGAAAATACGTCAGGATAGCCTTAGTCAAAAATTTGGAAAAACGTGCCATCAGGCCGGGTACAGCAAGGCCGGGGTCCCGGGGGCATTTTGGTAAATTTTCACCATAGGCTAATATAATCACAAGAAACACTATGGAAGTGTCTAAAATGATACTTGGATAGGTTATGACCTATTTCTTGTATGTTTGACGTTTTAGAACCGAGTTGGACGCCTATAGTTGACACATTTTACGAGGTTAAGGTAGGCACTACTATCTCTCATATACTATGTGACTATTTGTATGATGCGTGTTACTGTATTTTGTGATTTGAACACGTGCTGGAGGCACATTACCTAGCTGTGGTCTAGGACCTAGCTGAGATACATTGGTCTTACCTAACTGTAGTCAAGGACTCGGCTGAGGTAGATGTAGGGGTTTCAACGGGTTAGTTGGCCCTGAATTTTGTGTACACACACGAATGCTATGAGTTTTCATTTTACTTGATACGGTGCATTGCATATTTAATTTTCGCATTTTATATGTTGATCGTATGTTTCTACTGAGATTCCTTGAAATCTCACCCCTTTTTCTAATCAAAATGTCTCAGCGGGTGCCAGTGGCTCGAAAGCCAAGGATGCAGAGAAGGAAAAATGACAGGCACGTTTCCCAAGATAAATACAGTGGTTGTATATAGTCTGTATGTGAAATAGTTTTGGGGGCATTTTTGTACATATTTGTCATTATTATTGACTTCTGCTCTGTTAATGACTGTCTGTAAATAAATACTTATTATCAGTATAACTGTACTTTTCTGTTTGCCTATGGAACTTGTTCATTATTGCCCTGCGCATATCAAAATGGAAACGGGTGTTGACAACCGGAGTGGTTGAACCGGAAATCATTTATTGGTATTATTGACATATTATTGTGATATTTTTAATGATCTCAATGTATTAGAACTTGTGATTTAGGAAAGATGATACATATAAGCTTTTGTATGTGTTTATTTTTAAGTAATGTTAAAATTTCATATTTTTTTATATTTATATAATTATATATACGTATAATATTATTTTATTTAATTATTATGTTATCGGTCCGACCGGTTCGACCATGCGACCCATGACCCGATAACCTATCTGGTTCGACTTCCATCCGGCTTTTAAAACATTGATTCTAATAAGAGTATTTTTATATCTTTAAAGATCAATATAGTACTTAAAATCACTTCTAATCAAAAAAATTTTTACATGAAAAATTTTTTTAATAATTTTTTATTTCTTATGATAGTAATTTCTTACTGATTAGATAATATTTTAGGATTAGAATTTTGGGCAAATTTAAGTTTTATCAGTATATGACTAGAAGAATGTAAAGGATGATTAATAGTGAATTTTAATTGGTTTAGAGTTTTTTTTAAGATGAAGATTTATAATTTAAATATTTTATGTCCTAAACTTAAAATTAGAGATTTTAGATAAGGGAATGAAATAACTAATAATCAATTACCTGAATTGGTTATTGAGAAAATTCTAATAAAAGACAGTTAAATTATTTAAATTTAAAAATTAGGTTATTAAATTCAACAAATTATAAATCAGGTCATATGACCTAAAGTAGGATTTTAGAATTTGATAATTTTACCTTACTACTCTCATTTGATTCCAACTTAATTTTTTTTTTGGCCAAATTGATTCCAACTTAATTGAAAATATAATTTTATGCTTATCCATCTATATTATTTTAATTTTTTTTACAAAAATACAGATTCAGCAGAAATTTACCAATTAAACCTTTCCTCAACTTTTGCCGCTGGTTTCGGGTTATAGGAAGTAAGGGTGAGCAAAACATCTCTAACCCGCCCGTCCGCCCGCGCCTCGTAATTTTTTGGCCCGTTTAAGCCCGCCCAGATTGAGCCCGTAACGGGTACGGGCAGCCCGTACCCGTATATGTTAAACGGGGCGGGTAACGGGTAGGCCCACTGGGCACCCGTTACCCGTATATTATTTTATATTTTTTTAATATAAAATATTACATATAATATAATATTTTAAATCTTCATTACTATCACAACTGTGGGTCTTGCGTCTTGGTCTTGCAGAGGAAGAATAACTTTAATGATTGAACTTGTCTTGCTTTGAACCCCACGCCCCTCACCTAACTTCTACCTTTTTGACTTTTAATCAATTTTCATATATAATCTTAGATTTTAAAACACCAAAATTACCAACCAACCCATATGACCCCTTCACCATCAGCATCAACGATTTCTTTTCCTTATTCTCCGGTCCTCATTCTTGTGTTTCTCTCTCATTTATCTCCCTTCTCACATTGCGTACCCACTACCCGTGGCCATCTCCTCATCAGCTGCTGCCCAGTCGATTGATGCTTCATCTTCTCAGATCTGTTTTCTCCCTCGTCGACTTTTTCAGATCTTGCTTAGCGTTTTTTAGATCTAGCTCTGGAGCATATGGATTTCTCTCTTCTTCATTTTATTCTTCCTCTTCTTTGTTCATATTGCGCAGCAACTGGTGAGAGGGTGGACCTACCGAGGTTTTTTTTTTAGAGTGGCCATATATAAACGGGTACCCCGTAACCCGTCAGAATTGCCCCGTTTTTTACCATACCCGTTTATCCCTGATTAAACGGGTTGTGCCACGGGTACGGGCTAACCCGTACCCGTGTATTATAAACGGGCGGGACACGGGTTAGGCCACGGGGCAGCCCGGCCCGCCCGTTGCTCAGCCTTAATAGGAAGCACGAATTGAATGCTACAAGGGCTACGTTTCCTCAAGTTTCAGTTTTCCAACAAAGAATGCTTCCAAATTCTACGTTTTGTCAATTCTGCAGTTTAGTTGTTGCTCAAAACAATGTGATTGGAGAATGGTTGATTCATTTTGGTGCCTTTGCTCCAAATTTTGTTCCTTCCCTTTTGTTATATGCATACCAATAAAAGTCTCTATGTTTCTGGCACTCACTGCATTGTCTCTGCTTCACTTATATCCAGAGCTTTTTTTTTCACTTGAACTTATATCCAGAGTTGAAGGATTGTAACTTCTAAAAAAAACAAGAATTGAAGGATTGTATAAAAAAACGTTCTCTTTATTTATATAGACTCAACTTTAATTTTGTTAATACTATAACGTTATTTGGGAGGGAGAACTTTTTGGAAAAGGAAAATTGTTGAAGATCAGAGAGTGTGTGATCAATTAGGAGAGATGGATACTTAACTGAAATTTGGGGCAGTAAAGTAAAATTACCAAATTTTAAAATCTTATTTTAAGACATATGACCTGATTTAGAATTTATTGAATTTAACAATCCAAATTAGAATTTGAATAATTTAGCTATCTTTAAAGGGATTTTCCCTAGGTTATTTGAATTAAGAAAAATATTTAAATTAACAATAGAGATTTTAGTGTGAAATTAGAATTTTTGGGAGTAATTAACTCAAAATTTGAAATTATAGAATTAAGTTAAGAAAGTTAATTTACTAATAACTCAAAAGTGTTATTGATGTATAATAAACTGATGGTTGTAGATTGATTTTTGGTGTGTATTTGAGCTCTTGGATTAGGAGCTTGTGGTTATAATTTTGCTTTAGTGAGAGGTAACCACTTTCCACTTGTTATGTGTGTTGATATGTTGTTTGTGAATATTTTGTAAAATGATTGAGAGATTGAAAATGGTATATTGATATTTATTAGATATTTTAATGAGAAAATATTTATTGTGATTGAGAAAGTTAGCATGACATCGATAGAGCTGGGAATTCAGGCCGAGCTCGTCGAGCCGGCCCGTTTAGGCCCGAGCCTGTCAAGGGCCGGGCTTATAATTTAGAGGCTGAAAATGGAAGCGGGCCTAAAAGGGCTGGCCCTGTAGGGGGCCCTTTTAAGCCCGTTTAACTTTTTTTAAAAAAAAATGGGCACAAGGCAATGGGCAGCAAGCATTGGTCAGAGGGTAGAGTTAACCTAACCTAACCCTCATATCAGAAATACTCTCACACTGACTCAGACCTTATTTGAAGCTTCTCTTCTTTGATTTTATTTTTTCTTTTTTTGCATGTATACGCCAAAATTTAAATCAGGTGTTATATTATTACTGACATTTGAAGCTTGTAGGCTTGTTTGATTGTGGCTGTGACTTATTTAATTAGTTATGAACATTAATTATGGTTTGGACTTAAGTTTTAGTGTTTGTGTTCTATTAAACTTGGATAATATTTATGTTTTAAATTAGTGTTGATGATATTTATATTTTAAATTAGGTATTTTAGTCTTTATGAGAATAAGAAACAAAGAAGGAATGGCAAAAAAAAAACTTAAACAGGCCTAAAGCCCACAGGGCGGCCTACGGGCCCACCTTAAACGGGTTGGGCCGTTCTAAAAAGGTACGGATTTGGACTTAGGCCAGCCCGTTTTCCCAGCACTAGACATTGAGGGTTATTTTTTATATAAACTTGCCCTGTGGAGTTTATGATTTGAATTGTGAAGAGTGTGTGTGTGTCCTGTGGAATCTTATGATTTGAATTGTGAAGAGTGTGTGTGTGAGAGAGAGAGAGAGAGACACTACTAGAAAAAATGGTTTTAACGTCCCTTTTTTTGGCCTTTTAACGTCTGAAAACAGAGGGACGTCTATCTGAGGGTCGTGGAAAAAAAACGTCAATAACGTCCGTAAAATAGGGGACGTCAAAAAGGCGGACTTTAGATGTCCCCAATGTGGACTGGGGACGTCTAATGTCTAAGATGTACTTTAGACGTCCCCAGTATGGTCTAGGGACGTCTAAAGTGATCACTTTACACGTCCCTTGTTTGGAGTTGGGGCGTCTAAATGGAACTTTAGACGTCCCCAGTACAAACTGGGGACGTCTTAAGTATCACCCCCGTATCTATCACGTCCCTTTTTATTTTTAAGAACAATGAAAGTTTTTTTAAATGGCCTTTTTATATATATTTCACTGTCTGAAAAATGTAAACTGCAGAAATAGGATGGAAATAATAGAATAAAACAATAGCAGTTCAGCAGAATGGAAACAACAACTTGAAACACAGTGATCAACCCAAGGCTCTACTACACATGCAATAACTTTAAGGAGTAGCAAACTAATTAACTAACAAACCACACAACAATCTATATCCAAGTCTGTTATTGCACTAAAAAGACTATATCCAAGTCCCCAGTTTGTACAATAACCAAGACTAAATCCAATCTATATCCAACAACAACAACGCTAATTATATGTACAATATATAGAACTACCACAAAAGTATGTCCTACACAAACTATTAAAGACTTTACTCTGGTATACGTTGAAGAAGATGTCCGGCCAAAAAGTCTCTGATCATATTTATGTCTTCATATGAGTAGGCATCTTCATTGTCAAAAATCTGTAAATTAGAAAATAAACTTAGATGAAATAATGAATCAAGTGAATAAATTGCCATTAAATTACAACATCAAAAATATCATCCTCTGAGAATGAAGAAGCGATTACTTGTTCAAAATCTGTCGTAATGCCACTCTAAATGATGTTAAACATATAAAGTAAGACATAGTATCCACATTCCCAGCCGCCAGGTTGTTGAGGGCACTATAAATCAAAAGCAAATGGTTAAAATCAATAAAGGCATATCTAAAACGACGATCAATCTAAAGAACTTGATTTGAAACTACGTACCTTTGGAAACAACCATCTCGGGTGTTTGCCACTTTTACGATCGTGTGGCCCGCCAAGTGCTCGATATATCGTGCATGCCCTATCATTAAAATGAAAATCAACAGAAATTAGAATAAGTCATTTAAGTGAAGAATCAAGAAGCATTGAAATACAAAAAAAATAACTTACGTGTTGAAGACGCTTATAGTTTCTTTGTCTGGTCTTTTACTCAAGGAATCAAACCAGTAAACTGCGTGGGACCGAAGGTAGAGAATACACAAACTCCAGTGGTAACTATAACAACATATACAGATTAAAAAGAAGTTAGATGGCAAGGGAATCATTTATTAAAAATCTCAAATACTTAAAATTAAAATGCGTACCCTTGAACAATCGGTGCTAGGTAACAACGATAGTCGTTCTCTCCCACTGTGAAGCCCACATAGTGCGTCCTTTTTTTCAATGTATTCCTACTCCTTGTCGTATATGCAAGAGACAAGAATCCATATAAATTAACTCTTTGCAAGTCAATGCATATACGACGGAAGGAGCTATAATAGAATTAAAATGATAAATGTATTAGCTAGTTAAAATCAACTTAACTAAATGAAGGAAAAAATAGGAAATAAAAAACTTAAAGGATTGCAAATTTTCTCCATCCAATATCTAGCTCCTCCAACTTAATGAACTATTTAAGATCTTCTTTATTAATTGTGAAGGGATACTCTAATTCCTGGCCCACAATCCCTGTAGGCATATGTAAATCAATTTGGTGAATGCCTTTATAGATCTGCTGCAGTCGTGCTAAGAAGGGTCATTTTCTTGCTTCTTGCTCATTCTTTTAGAACATAAAAAAACATATTGTTAGTAGGATATCAACATATCTCAAGTAAAAGTGAGGTAGTTCCATACCATTGGAGGTGTTGCTGCTAAGCCAATAAGATGTACAGGCCAAAGGATGAAAGATCCTCTCGCCTGAGCTATTATGACAACCTTGTCATCAGGAATAGGGATAGATGTACCTTCTTCCCCCTCTCGAACACACGTCACAGTCACCCTACATAAATGCTATGGAATTTGCTGATGATGGTGGGTAGTAGCTTCTGTGTGAACGAAAACATCTGCAACTACACGCAGCACTAGGGCATCCAAAGAGAGGACGACAGGTTCTCCCGACGCTGGAGTGGGAGAAGGGTTGCCAAGTGGTTCCTCCACAGGGTTGTAACTTCCTTTGGTGTTGTGAAATGCTGGGGATGAATGAGTTCTACGCTCGGTAGTTGCCATATGTGATTTAAACATCTTCATCATTTCAGCTCGTATCTCAGGCATCAGCTCAAGACGTAGCTCTGGCAACAGCTCTTGTCGGAGCTTGTCGCGAAGGTTGGCCTTGAGCTCTTGTGAGACTTCCTGGCAAATCTTGGCCACAAGCTCCCTACTGGGTTCAGCTTGTGACGAATAAGGATGTGAGGCTCGGCCAAAATACTTCATGACATGAACACCCCCTACCTCTCCTTGAACATGACCGGGGTGATATGCCTTCCCAATCACCGTTGACAAGATGTCTATTCGTCCACTTGGAGTAAACGAACCTTGGCTACTATGATCTTCTAGTTCATCCTGCAGCATAAAAGTTATCGTAAATGAAAATTAAGCACTCCCAATATGAAAAAAAAACTTTGTACTTATGCTCTAACTACTTACAATTCTTGCAGCAACCTTAGCAACAATCGGATATACGTACTTCCCACCCTTAATCCTCCCTGCTTTCCATTTTTTGTGACGTGGAGGAGGTGGCGGGGCCTGGACCATAACGATAGGATCTGATGTGGCTGCTTCCTTCAATTTCTCCAACTCTTCTATCATAATCTTTCGCTCAAGCTTCTGATAACCACCACGAGACATGCAATGTTGATACTTATTAGCTGCTTGCCTCTCTGCATTTGCTACACTTAATGCTTGTAAAAGGAAAACAACGAACACCAAATCAATAATGTCAACTATATTTAAATAAAACAATATGATGACAGAAATCTTACCAAAAATTTTGGATCTTCTAGTGATGCCATAAATAACCTACAGTCCTCTGGAGACAAATACGTATACTCCTGACATGGATCCATACCCCTCAATTCCCCTCGAATGTAATCTCGTGTAAGCCTGTTCTTGAAATCTTTCCATCATAGACGAACCTCCGTCATCCACTCCTTGTACATCTCTATAGTGTCAGGGACATCATAGGTTTGCTGCAAGGTAAAAACATAAGTTAATTATATTTAAAGCAATAGGAATAAAGATATATATGTAGATTTATCGAAACTTATATACCAAAAGTTGTTGCCAAATCAAGTTTTTCATTTTTGGTGGAACCAACTTCCAATTATCATAGGTAATGTGAACTTTGCTTCGAGCCAAAAAACCTAAGTAGCTAATGAAATGGTCTTCCTTCGGACCAATTGGTTTCATATTTTCATTAAAGTTAATATGTAACCTCTCCTGTTGATGGTGATGACGTGCTACCAATACAGGCATTTTTGTACTGCCCCTAACCCTTCTTCTCACAACAGATTCAAGTCTCGAAGCAGGTTCAGGCCTATTCATTTTATTGTCCCTATCATTTTGTGAGTCACTAGAATTGTCCATATTCATGTAAACACAAAAATCATTGTTAGATAGGTGAATAAATTGTATGTAAATGAATAAACTAACTAGTTATAAAACAAACAGCACACATTACTATTTTCTAAGTTAAGCCCTTACTTTAGATTGTTTCCCATATTCCTTCACCATGATCATTTCTTACAACATATTCTTCATCATCTACCAATTCTACTTCACTTGTTGTAGGTGGATTAATTGTGAAAGGTGGTGTGTCGTCAAGGTTGAAGGTCGAATCACCATGCTTCTATTTTTTACTTTGAAGTATAATGGAAATTTTTTTATTTACAAGATATGTGACATAAAACACTTGTTTCGCCTGGCTTGCTAGAATGAAGGGCTCACCCTTATAACCTACTCTTTCAAGATCAACTTAGACAAATCCAAATTGTTGATCTATTACCACATCATTATTGCTAACCCACTTACATTTGAATAAAGCAACTTTGAACTTGTTGTAAGTGATTTCCCATATTTCTTCTTTCACTCCATAATAGGCCATGGATGCTAATATGGGATTTTTGTCTTTCGAACTGGAAAAGTGCATGGCTTCAGCTTCTACCATCACCCCACTATTTTGCATGGTACTTCTGTCATCTTGGTCTTTTGTGTAGAAAGAATACTTGTTTATATCATAACCGCTCCAAGTAATAATCTGAAACGAAGGCCCCCAGTCTAGCCACTCTATTGTCTCAGAGACATCGGTCTCATGCAAAACCTTTTCCTGAAACCATTGAATGAATGTCTTGTTTTGCTCAATAGTAACCTGCATGTCATTCTTCATCGAATTCATGTTCTTCAATATCTTTCTGTGTTCATCTATGTATGGTTGAACTTCTGCCATGTTATTCAGGATATAAAGGTGTGCTTGCAACACCTCTTCATGAGGCATAGTCTTCACTTTCAATCCTCGTGTTCCCTTGCTCCTCCCCTCTTCATGCCGAGATTGTTCCTTCTTCCCTAATAGATAATTGCTGCAGAAGTCCATAGCCTCTTCAACAACATACCTTTCAACTATTGAGGCTTTTGGTTGATAGGGATTTTTAGAGTACCCTTTTAAGATCTTCATGTATCGCTCGAAAGGGTACATCCACCTTAGATAAACTGGACCGCAGAGCCTTACCTCCCTTACCAAATGAACTATCAAATGCACCATTATATCAAAAAATGAAGGAGGAAAGTGCATCTCTAATTGGGACAATATAATATAACCCTCAGCTTCCAGTTTATCCAGCTTTTCAGTGTCAATGACTTTGTTATAGATAGCATAAAGAAAACACACAATCTTGTCACAATGCTTCGAACTTCATCTTTTATAATGCCTTTAATAGCTACTAGTAATAGTTGTTGCATCAACACATGATAATCATGAGACTTCATTCCCACTAACTTCAAATTGTCCATTGACACACACCTTCTCACATTTGAAGAATATCCTTGTGGTACCTTAATTTCATGCAAACACCCACACAAACTTTTTTTCTCCACTTTTGATAGTGTATGCGCTGCTGGCTCCATGTATGCCCTCTTACCATCATCTCTTAGCTGTTGATGTAACCGTTCTCTTATTCCCATATCAACAAGCTCTAGTATCGCACTAATCCCATCCTTGGTCTTCCTTGGAATGTGCAAAAGTATACTAACAAGACTATCACAAACATTTTTCTCCACGTGCATTACATCAATACTGTGTCTCACATCAAGACTATGCCAATATGGAAGATCAAAGAAAATTGATCTCTTCTTCCATATGTTCTTCTCACCCGCAGTCTTCTGATTCTTACCGAGTAAGACATTGATACGTTCAACCCAACTGTAAACTTCCTCTTTGGTTAATGCCTTTGGAGCCATTCCATGCTCCGGCAAGCCGTTAAAACGCTTTCTTAACCTATAATATGGGTGGAACCTAGGAAGGAACCTCCTGTGACCAAGGTAGACCGTTTTTCTTTCATGTTTGAGTTGGTGGAAGTGAGTGTCTGCTTTACAGATCAGACATGCTTTATGCCCCTTCACACTATACCCTGAGAGGTTTCCATACGCAGGGAAGTCATTTATCGTGGTGAAAATCATTGCACGTAGCTTGAAGGACTAATTCTTATATGCATCAAACACATCTACGCCTTCCTCCCACAACTTCTTCAAGTCCTCAATCAAAGGAGCCAGGTAGACATCGATATCGCTTCCTGGCTGTTTTGGTCCAGAAATCATCAAAGAAAGCATCACATACTTGTGTTTCATACAAAGCCAGAGAGGCAAGTTGTATATTACAAGGAGTACCGGCCACGCACTGTGTGTGCTATTAAGAGTTCCATACGGATTAATGCCATCTGTATAAAGCCTAAGCCAAAGGTTTCTCGGCTCGCTGCCAAATTCAGGGAACATTTCATCTATTTTCTTCCACTGTGGAAAGTCAGCTGGGTGCCGAAGATATTTTCCGTCGGATATTCTATCATCTGAATGCCATCTCAACTTCTTCACTTTTTTTGCAGTGCCAAACAAACGCTTAAAGCGCGGTATTATTAGAAGATACTACAAAACTTTTACAGGTTGCCTTTTAGTTGTCCCATCGCCACAACCACCATCTTTCTTCACTTTGTATCGTGGAGTTTGACACTTAGGGAACTCACTCAGACCTTCATACTCCTTTCTATACAGTACGCAGTCATTAGGGCAAGCGAGTATCTTTTTATACTCCATACCCATTATAGATAGGATTTTCTTGGCCTCATACATACGATTTGGAAGTATATTATCGTCTAGAAACATATCACACAACAGTTCAAGCAGTATTGTGAAACTACTATCGGTCCACCCATAAGTTTCTTTTAAGTTAACCAAATGTAATGTTCCTGTCAGCCGTGTGTATTTACTCCCTGGGTACAATGGTGTCTCTGCATCACTCCGCAGGCTGTCATATTCAAGCGAATGCGTAAAGGATTCTACCCCAACATCGTGAATCATTCTCTCCATTCTATCTTCATCTATGACATCCACAGCTTCCTTCTTGTGCGACGGACAATCAGTTACTTCCTCACCATGTCATATTCACCTTGTGTATTAAAGATTTATTCCATCACAAAGTAGGTGATCCCTTTTAACATCAACATCCCGTCTTCTCTCATTTAAACAATTGACACAATGACAAAAATACATCACATTTCTGGCTGGAGGTTCCTTCTAGCATATTCAGTAAACTCTTCAAACCCATTCTCATATTCTTCACTTGTTCTCAAAGCATTCATCCAACTATGATCCATTTTATTACCACCTACGTCATTCCCATTTACACTCAAGTTAAAAATAATTGTCAATACTAGGATTGTCATTTACTATTTTATTTTTTAAAATTTTGGCAGCATTTCCCCTTAAAAGTGAGACATCCCAAAATTAAAGAACAAACCATCTCAGCTTAATTTAAATGAAACAAAAAACTTTAGCTTCTAGCACCAAGCACAAACAGAATACACTTATATTTTAGCAACCAAATTAAATCAGATATGTACTATGAGTGAGATATGTGACATTGAAAAATTCTTCCCAAGTTCAATTAGCGAATGGCAAATCTCAACAGCAATATTATATTTTTCTTCCACACAACAATTTTTGATTCAAAAGTGTTCCAAGATTGATCACAACAATGAAGTTCCAAAAATCCAAAATCACAATGGAATAGGTTTATGACAACAAAGTGGAACTCAAACAATTAATTCACACTCCAGGAGTCAATGATAGCAAGCAAATTCTAGCACTAAGTTACAACAAGCAATGTTTAGCTCCAAATACCATCAATAGCACATTCTAAATTCTTTAGCCATTCTACACCTTGCAAGCCATTCACAGTCATACTTTAATTTATTCTTTTAATCACCAATTAAAATCAATATTTTGCAATTGAGGACAACAAAGTTAGCATGGATATGTCTGCTTGAATAACTAAATTTCAAAAATTTCAACTCCAATCCACAGCCACAAGTTTAGGGGTATTGGAACAGACATATATGAATGACTGAACAAAACTTGAAAGCAAATTGTGACATCTTAATGAAGTCCACTTCCAATGAAAGATTCCACTTCTAACAATGTAGAAGTTTAGAATATCAAACGGTTATGCAAGAGAGGAAAAACTTGAACTTAACCAAATCAAAAGGGAAAAACATTCATTACTCCAAAATAGTATAACAGAATCTATAACTAGATAACTCCCATCAATTATAGATGTTTCAAGTAACATCATTAAGAAAGAAAACCCAAAATAATAACTGGGCAACCCCATCACGTTATGGATGCAGAAGATAGGTAAACCAAAAAAAAATTACAAACAGAGAGGGAGATAAACCAAACGCATTTTGCTAAGCATTAACAAGTTCAGTCGGTAAATGCTAACCTGTAGCTGAAACTTTTGAGGGAGATAACCACAGTGGTAAGAGGGAGGCCGATGGTGGAGAGAATGGGAGAAAACACTGCAAACCCATAGCACAGACGGTGGTAAGATGGGGACGGAAGTAAAGTATAGCTTTGGAGAAAGAAGAAAAACAAGAAGGGGAGAGGAAAGGACGAAGATGGGGACGAAAGTGCTTTGGAGAAAGAAGAAAACAAAGAAGGGGAGAGGAGACCGAAATGGGGACCTAGTGAAGTTGGGAGGAGTGATATGATGCAGCAGGGGAGGAGCTAGACTTAGCTTGTCTGACATGATCACATCAAGCTTAAACGTCCCCAGAACAGCTGGGGACGTCTAAATCCTACCTTTAGATGTCCCCACCTGTTCTGGGGACGTTTAAAGCTTCCATTAGACGTCCCCAGAACATCTGGGGACGTTTAAAGTCAAATCTTTAGGTGTCCCCAACTGTTCTGGGGACGTCTAAAGGTTTTCTTTTTCTTTTTTTTTTTTTTTGCTTGCGTGTTGAGTAGTTGTGGAGAAAGTCTTGTATTTCTTGCTTGGTTTTCAAAGGGTGTTTCGTGCATAGTCAAAAGTTGAGGGCCTTATTTTCAATGAGGCGATCACAGAGCTATATCGACTAGTAAACGAAGTAATCTCCCTCTCTAACCACATCAGCCAAGCAAAGGAAACTCTAGCTTCCTTAAACATTCACTGAAAGGCACACGAGTCATAATATTTTACCTGTTAAAAGTATTGATTTAGTTTTCTGTAACGTTCTCAACTACTAATGTACATATTGTTTTATCAATATAATTTGCCATTCCCATTCAAAAAAAAAAAAAGTTGAGAGCCTCATATCTCTCTCTCTCACACACACACCCGCCTACTTACTGGAAAGTTCCCTATTTTAATTATTTGCCTTTGCGCAAGTTGTTCTGACAGAAGTCACATGCACTGGTCATGTCAACCAAAGCATGTGAACGTTTAGGCGTCCTCAACCAAGTTGGGGACGCCTAAACCAACTTTTTTAAAAAATAATAATAATTTTACATGTCCCCACTGATATTGGGGACGTCTTATATAGGTTTAGGCATCCCCAGTTTGACTTGGGACGCCTAAACGTGGCTTTAGGCGTCCCCAGTCAAATTGGGGACGCCTAAAGCTTCCTTCTGGCGCAAAAATCAAATGTTTTAGAGCGAAATTTAAAGTCTTAGTGTTTTTGGCATCCCTTTTTAAAAAAGGGACGTCCTTTAGGGTAGTAATATGTATATTCTGTAGTAGTGTGTGTGTGAGAGAGAGAGAGAGAGAGAGAGAGAGCTGAGAATTGAGACATTATGACATGTATATGAAGATTATTAGAATGTTATTGTATGAATGTGGAAATCTTGATAAATTCTTGTTGAGTTAATTATTGATAATTATTGTAATGATTGAGTTGGGATGAGATGGAGTAAATTATTTTACCACGTGGTATAGCCTTCTTTATGCACGATGGGCGGCCTTCTATTATCCTACTAGTTTAATGAGGGACTGTCCCACCTGTTCAATGAGGGACTGCCCCACTGATTCAATGAGGGGCTGTGACACCTTACTAGTTCAATGAGGGGAAAAGACCTTTGGTCCGAGCATATGCTTTATAGATTTTGGCCAATCCTCATCACATGACTGGTGAGCTTTTTGAGTGGCCAGTGACATGGATAGTAACTTAGCCCATAGGTTTAGTCGGCGGAAATAAGGCGGTTTGATTGGATTGATGGCAGGCACTTGGGAATTTTAATGAGAATTTGATATAAAGTAATTGTGATATATAATGCCTAATATGAAATTTGTGTATAAAAATTTATGATATCAAATTTTTTCAATTATATATCTAATATTGTGTTATATAAACTGTTCCACTTGGCCCCTCATGAACACATGCCAGCATGTATAATGAGTTAGATAACTGGTTACTGAGGCTTTTGTCTCACCCCGTCAATTTAACATTTTTCAGGTGATATTTCACCTACTGGGATGTCAGGAGGAATTCTTGAGGCATAGATATATCTCTATATATCTATATAGCCTGTTGTGGTTTATTATGTGTTGAATTGATGTATACTGCCACTCATAGGGCCCACATTCTATAATCTCTAATTTGACTTCATACTTTGATTATTGTACTTTATTTGGATATTATATAAAGCTAGATGATTTTAGTTTTGAAATAAAATTTTAATATCTAATCACGATAGAATATTTAATAGATTGTGAAATTTTAACACTGCCATGATTATATTAGTATATTGACAGTATGGTTAATATTATGAAAGTAAGGAAAGGATTTTACACCAACCACCCACCACTGTCACCCACCTTCCAAATTGAAACATCGCCGACCAAACCCGCTTTCCTTTCCAATCCCGCATTCTCTCTTCATTGACCCACAGTTTCCTTCCTCTTCTTCCCTTGCCCACACCATCCTTCCCTTCCAATCTCACCACACCGACCACCCCTTTGCCCCCTTCCCCTCCTAGGTTTGTCATATGTGTCTCAGTTAACCAACCCTTTAGAAAATCAAAACAGGATTTTGACCATTTGTTTTTTTAAACTTAACTAAGGGCATTAGCGTCTTTCGCTCAAGATTTTAAATCCTAGATTTCTACTGTTGCTTTGATTTGGGATTTCAAAAATTGACTACACTATTTTGTCATTTGTTAATTTTGACTGTATTTTTTTGAAATTTTTCCTTAATATAATGTTTGATCTTTATAATTTACCAAATTTTAATTTGGATCTCTATAAGTTTAATTTCATACTATAAGTTTTGGTCTTTAATAAGCAAAATTGTCAAGGTTTTTATTGAAATATTAGGACTACTACTTTATACGGAAATCGAAAGAAATTGTTTCAAATTATAGGAACCAAAACCAAAATGATGTCAAATTATGAAGACTATTAACCCTAAAAAATTCATAGAATATAGTTTGTTGTTTTAATAATATTATGCTATTAATTAATCAATAATCTTTATTTTTTGTTTTCAAACCTAACAGAGTTTACCCCTGAAACATGATATTTGTACTATTTTTTGACTGACAGGTTTGCTATACAACCAACGTAGGTTGACTTAACTACCATGATATATTTGTACTATTTTAGAACACTCATGTGTACTTTTACTAACACGAAAACTTGACTAATGTCATATTCGTATAGGGGAATACTTAATGGTTAGTTTTATAGGAAAATGACATAAAAATATCATTTGAATTACAAAAATCTTAAAATATCTACTAAATTAGTAAAAAAATAAATAGATAATCTAATAAAAATATGAGTTTTTGAAGTTTGAGTATTGACAATTTAAATATAGACAATGAAAACTTTAGAATAGTAATTAGCAATTTGAGTTTACAGATTGACAACTTGTTAAGTTGCCAATCTTTATACCTAAGTTGTTAATTTCTATATCCAAATTGTCAACACCCAAATTTCAAATTCTCAGATTCTTACTAGATTATCTATTTGTACTTTTACTAATTTAGTAAATATTTTGGGGTTTTTGTAATTCAAATGGTATATTTCTCCATTTTCTCAAACTTTATAGCTTAGCTATTTAAAGTCTTTTAATACTCCCACAAATACAATTCACACATAATGTGGTGTTTATTGGTGCCGTGTTAGTCTTGTTTGGAACTACAATTCATAAATATATGTTCACGTAAGCTAAAACAAAACTCATCTTACATTTTTATTTTATACACTGTAGATCAAGATTCAAAAAATTGTCTTTGAAAGCTCTAATTACCATTCTAAACAAACCAATAATCTATATCATATTAGAATTTGGAAGCAACTTTGCTTTTAGGGTAGTTTTGTCTCATGATGCACCAAAATACTTATTTTAAGTGCTCTCAAGCCAAACTATTTTAAGCCTATTGAGTTTTAATTTTTTAGAAGGCATCCGTTGTTCAAATGGGATTTGAATGTGATGCAGCGTCATTGATCATGAAAATATCATCATCACTTATACAATATTAAGTTATTAATGATTCCAACACTCGAAAAAAAAAAAAAAAAAGATTCCAACACGACTCTGATCTCCACTAATAATCATTTCTTCGACGTTCTTAATTTAATTACAAGAGGCATAACATGTAAGTGATCTGGCGCCAATAAGAATCAAAAGCGTGAGGTGGTGGAGTTAGGACTTGGGGCAGGTAGCTACGGGCAAGTTTTCGTTAAAAAAAAAAAAGAAAAAAAAAAGGGAATAATTATGCATATAATCATATGAAGTTTTTTTTTTTTTTAAGTAGAATAGTAAATACTGGCTAACAGCATGAGGATATAAATAGGATTTAACATGTGGCCTTATATTTATAGAGAAACTGTCATGCCATTAGGTTATAAACTCATTAACATATTCATGTGAAGCTAAACATGTCAACCTACTCGCACACAATAAAAAATTAATACTACATCCGATCCTATATATAAGAGCTAAACAAAGGGTCATAATGATTCTAAATATAATATTTTAATCCACTTTATCTGTTAAGTTTATACTTCCCCTGGTCCTTAATAAAAGATATATTTTGAAAGTTGATTTTGGTTTTAAATATAATAAGACATGATTTTTATATTTGTTAATATTTTCTTAATTTACTACTATTGATGCTCCCTCAACAATAATCAAGGAGGAGAGAGAATGAGAGATTGAGGAAAATGACTAGAGTATTTTAAAAAATATATGTCATATTAACTAATTTAACTAACTTCTTTAATCTAATCAAACTAGATAGATATGTTTTATATTAAGGATTAATATAATTTTTGGTCCCTGAAGTTTGATCCAATTTTGGTTTTGGTCCCTTAAGTTTGAAATCGGTGGTTTTGGTCCCTGACGTTTCACCCAATTTTGGTTTTGGTCCCTCAAATTTGAAATCGGTAGTTTTGATCCCTGAAGTTTCACCCGATTTTGGTTTTGGTCCCTCAAGTTTGAAAAGGACTTGGTTTTTTTTTCGGGTCGGGTCGAGTTTCAAAAACAAGTCACCAAGTCCTTTTCAAACTTGAAGGACCAAAACTAAAATCGGGTGAAACTTCAGGGAACAAAACCACCGATTTCAAACTTGAGGGACCAAAACTAAAATTGGGTGAAACTTGAGAGACCAAAACCACCGATTTCAAACTTGAGGGATCAAAAGTTATATTAACCCTTATATTAAAGTCAAGGAGGGAATTTGCCAAAATACTCCTATTGATTGCCCATGATTTATATCAAGGCACAGTTACAATGCACATTAGAAAGGGTATTATAGTAAAACCAACACACAACTGAACAACCCAACACAGGTGGAATAAAAGCCGACTCGTTAAGCGTGAGTTTCCGTTAGCTCAGAAGCCAGAACGTGCATTCCACTGTCCCAGTTGACTTTTTCAGTTCTCAGAAAACATTCCTTTCGAATGTTGTAAATTGCAGTAATAATTCGCAACTTCAGTCTGTACAATATAATGAAGCATGCTATGTTTTTTCCTCGTCGTACTGTTCTTCTCCAAGTTAAGCAACTACTCTAAAGCAGAAGGAGATTTCGATGTTCGCCAACATCTCTCCACTGTGACCAGGTCTCTTCCTAATTCCTATCTGATTTTTTATATTGCTGAGCTTTGTAAGGCTACCTTGAAGTTGGGTCTGATAAGGCCTTAGACTCTCCAATTCTTCCGGCTAGCTCTCGGGTGTGTGCTTCTTCCTAAAACTTGTGCTCTTTATAATCCCGTAAAACGTCTGACATCACAGCGTCCTTGTTCCTCGTTGATCCTAAGCCATAACAAACAATGAGATTTGTGGCGATTGTATAAAATCTAAGTTTGTCAGTAACAACAAATTGCTTCTTACAGTACCACCTCCTGCCATTAATATAAGAGCTGGGATTGGATTTGGTCATTCATGTAACACTTCAATCCACTTTGACTATCAAATATATAATTTTTTTCCCAAATATCCCTATTGCACACATTAAAGAGTTTATAGCCAAAGATATATAGTCATCATAAACAATGGTATTTTAGGAAAATAAACCTAGATTTGTTATAAATAACTAACATAACTAACTTCCTTAATCTATCCAAATTAGTCAACTAAATCTTAATTATATGAAGGACCGGAGGTAGTATTATAAGTATGACAATGGAAAATTTTCCTTGGCCTTTTGGATATTGTGGTTCAAGGAAAGCACTGTGATTGCAAGCTTCTGCTTACTAATTCATACTATAGAAACGGTTGGTTTTATGCTACTTTAGGTTTATTTTCTTTGGGTTTACTATCACTTAACTGGCTGTTGATACTTAAGCTCACTGTTGTAAGCATTAACCTCGGATAAATAAACTGAGTTTTGAAGGGATGGAGTCCTGTGTCTTGTGAAGTTTTTGTTGTTCTTTATTCATCAGCGTTGGAAACATGTCTGGAATTAGCTTGAATTGGCATGTACTCCCTCCTGTCCTTAATATAAGAGTCAGATGACTTTTTTTTTAAAGAGATTAAGAAAACAAAACAAACTTCTTACTCATAGTATATGTTGTACATTATTTAATTAAATATAAATATTTTAACGTAACTTAATTATCTTCTTTAATCTCTCCTAAAAAAAGGTTAACTAGCTTTTATATTATAGATTAGAGTAGTATTATTGAGTGACATATCCCAAAAAATCTTGTAACAGATTGTTTGATTGATCATTGATTCTCATCACTACAGATATGGAGTTGTGGTTGTGGAAGACATTGTTGACAATTCCTTTATTCCTTATGTTATTCCTGAAGGATGTTTTGCAATCCACTTAAATATTGTGGTAATTTTCCTTAAAAATTGTCAAGCTTCCGATTCTTTGGATATTGAATTGAAGGTATATAAAGTTGAGATAGAACCTTTGCTAATGCTGGTGCCCCATAGTTCTTAGGCAAGACATGGAACTCTATCTCCTATAGAGAAAAGGGCAAGAGAATTAGATGGTTTGGAAGCTCATCTGAAACTACTGATAAGCAATGCAGAAAAACAAAATTTAGTGTTGGACAGAATTCCTTCAGGGTTGCATGGATGGGAATCTCCTTAATTAATTGGAAAGGACAGCTCAAGGGTGGGGAATTAATAAGAAAAGGAGAAGGGGAATTATATGATCCGGGAATCACGACTTAGGAAAATTTTCCAAATTTTTTTGATGAGGAGTACCATCCCGAGATATATACTATAAATGCTACTCGGGTTAGTTTACCCTGAACTGTCTTTTCTTTATCTATATTGATTTGAGTTGTTTTTCGTAATTTTTTCTTTATTTTATTAATATGACTCTGGTTTTTATTATAGTCCACCTTCTAGAAGGTGCTCAAGGTCCCTTTTATTAGCCATTTGAGAGTTTTAAGGAGCAATAAACATGTTTTTATATATGCCCATATTTAATAAAGGTAGTGAGTGAGGGTAGAAATTAATATGATACTGAAGTTTAATATAATTAATAAGAGTAATATTGAAAATCATTTAAATTTTATAACAAATTTATATTTTTAATTGTTTTTATTAATACGTGCGAATTAGTTAGAATTTTCAGGGTATGAAGAAGACAAAAAGCAAAAAGATAAGCAATAGTAGAAAGGAATAGGTACACACTTCTATATTTCTCATTGATATGAAGAGTGCCAATACATTGTCTTTATATAAGAAAAAAATGATTCTGGAATATTTTTTAGGGCTAGTTGTCCTATAAGTATCTGCTACAAAATATCTCCTCAATCAGTCTTAGGGTCTGTTTGGGAACACATTTGGGTGGTAAAAAAGCCCAATTACCTTACTTGGCACCTGTTTGGGTTTATGGTGGCTCCCACTGAGCTTTACAAAAAAAAGTCACTTCTATAAGAAGTTGATGAAAGGAACTTCTTCCTAGAGTGAAAGCTGCTTTTGTGACTGTGAGAGCATTTATTACTGACATTCAAAAACTCTTCTCTCCTCTCAGCTCCTCCCATCCTCCCAAAACCATATTATAGACCCACCCAACTATCTATATGCCTACTTTAAAATATAGGATTCCATTCTGTTTGTAAAATATTTATATTAACTTTAATATGCCTACTTTTAATTTATCATATTATAGACCCACCCAAATATCTATAAAAATATATATTATTTAACTTTTAGTGTATTTTTTTTAATAATAATTTAACTTTTTTTTATTTTATCAAATTTTAGTTATATTTTTCACTTCAATTATCACAATATATATATAATTAATATATATATGTGTGTGTGTGTAGTATTCAATAAGATTCATGCCCTTTTCAGTTATTTCCTACCTAAACGGACTTTACAAACACTAATTCAAACATGTTTAAAGTTAGAAAAAAAGTCATTTCTGCCACTATCAACCCAAACGCAAATTACATTTACAATCTGACTTTTTTTCTATTTGACTTTTCCAAAAACTCATCTGGAAAAAAAGCTCCTTCTCCACCGCTAATCCAAACAGGCACTTAGGCCTCCAGTTAGCCTTTTCTAATGTTGGGTTATTTGTTATGCTATCGGAACTAGAGAAGTGACTTATATTTAGGATTGGAGTGGTATATATAGTTGGAAGTTTAGGGTTTGGCCAAATTAGTTAATTTCAAGAAAGAAATGAATTGTTATTTTGAGTTGATGGATTGTAAGAATTATTGGGTGTACCTGAAGTGTGACTGTTTATCTCTTGTACCCACGCTAATTGGATCACAGTTGCAGAAGCGATTATGACGCACAGCAAATACACCACGATAGGAAGAAGAATAGATAAATATAGTAGAGGGAATGGGGAGTCAGTTTGACCGAATTTCTGTATGTTATATCCAGTGTCTTATAATTGAATCCCCTATGTCTATTTATAGGATTCTATGCACCCCTTCCTCTTCTACTAACATGTCCTTCCATTAGAGAGAAAAGATATCCTTTCGATTGAGAGACATATTATTTCGGTGAAACAATACTAATCTATCGGTTAAACAACATGACTCATAATATTTTAGGAAATATTACATATATCCACCCAAACATCTATATTATTTATATTTTGATCCCAATCCTATTGGGCTTGGGCCCAATCCACCAAGGGTGGACTAGGCTATTTTCCAAAATGCTCTGGTTTGATGATCAAATCTAATGCAAATGCACTTTTAACTTCTAAATTCTTTGAAGCATGGACACAATGTCTTGACAAAAATTTTAAGTGTTCACATGTAATTTGAAGTGTCATGTCTTGTCATGCAAGTGTGTAGAATTTTTTACCTTAGAAAACCTGTGAAACTATCGCCTCCATCAAACAGGTTCCTCGAACAACAGCTAGTGCTCTGGCATTTGCAATGGGGCTTTTCAATGGTAATAGAAGCCTTGGACCAGAGAATCACCAAGCTTTTGCTGTTTCAAGTGGAATTAATAGCAGCGACATACTTCTGAGAGTCTTTGATTATTGTACTCACTATAAGGTATTTTGTGGCCACAAATATATAACTCTATCTGTCTCATGAACTATTCTCGATGTCTTTTTTCCTTAAAGTACTACCTCCGTAGTAAATGCGGGACCAAACAGGTCTTATATTTAGGTGTACAAAATAGATCCTATATTTAGAATTGGAGGAATATATGGTTTATACTATTTTCTGCATGCTGACATTAAGACATTGTACTTGGTATAGATGTATAAATATTATAGGTTGAATATGAAAGTTTTCCTTTTTTTTCAGCATAGTTATTTCTAAATGGTCATAAGAAATGGGATTATTTATAATTTCTTGAGCTATCAAATATCAATGCAGAATTTGAGTCAAAAGCAGAAACCTGTTGTTAATAAACTCAAGGAGCCTTACTTGGATAACATTACTTCTGCATTAGTTAGGCGCTATGGGCTGAATTTTACAAGGCAAGATATATCTTCTCTTTGGTTTCTGTGCCAACAGGTGACCCCTTATCTTTGTGCCTTGCCCCTTATGTTTAAACGTGAAACAATTACTTCTGATTTTGCCATTTTGGGAGTCTGAAACTTACTCCTTCCGGTTCTTAACATAATACTCCTTTAAGTCCTTAATATAAGATATATCTGGGAAGTTGATTTTAGTTCTAAATATAAGACAAAATTTTCATATTTATCAATATTTTCCTAATTTACCCCTATTGATACTCCCTCAACAATAATCAAGAAGAAGAGAGAATGAGGAAATTGAGGAAGATGGTCGATTAAGGTGTTTTAGAAAATACATATCATATTAACTAACTTAACCAACTTCCTTAATTTAATTAGATTAGATAAATATGTCTTATATTAAGAACTGGAGGGAGCATATTTTACTGATGCAATGGAGGTTGCTTTTCTCATGACAATTACCCAGTTGGTGGTTGATCTTGGCAGGAAGCATCCTTGTTGGATATAACAAAACAAGCATGTGGACTTTTCAAGCCTTCGAATGTATACAGTGTTCATGGTATTGCAATGTAACATGAGACCTTATAGTAAAGATTTATTCTCTGTCTTAGATGTCTTCTTTACGTATATCCCTAAACTATTCAATGTTTATTGAAATGTCGGTTTTGCTTGTGTGCTTAGAATAGTTTGTTAGAGTGGACGGATGACTTGGAGCTGTATATATTGAAGGGTTATGGCAACTCACTAAATTATAGAATGGCAATACCATTACTTGAAGATGTTGTTAAATCCATGGAGCAAGCTATTCAGGCCAAACAAGATAGTTTGTTTATTTATATATACATACATATAAACTCTGTTTTATTGGTTGAGTTTTTTCGTTTGTGCAAAATCTGAAAGGAGACTTGGTGTCTCTGCAGTGTATATATACATATATATGGTTCCTTTGCCATGTGAATGAAGTGTGTATGAAATTTTCCTCTGGCATATATTTTCATTTTGCTGGTTACTTTTTGAAGAAAAAGGAACTCCTGGAAGCTATGAAAAGGCAAGACTTCGGTTTGCCCATGCTGAAACTTTTGTTCCACTCACATGCTTGCTTTCTTGAAGAATCTGGTGAGGCTTTTAAAGTGATAGCATGAATAAACTCATGCTAAATCACGGATCACATTACTATATCTAATTTTTAATATAAGTTGGGGGTTGAATTTGGTCTTAAATATAAAATCCTAATTCATCCCTCATATTTATCATTTTCTTCAAACTAATTTACCTAACTCATAAATTAATATATAATCTAATGTTAAGTTACACACACATACTTTAGGGAAATCATATCACATTTGTTATAATTAACTAATTCATTTCATTTCATTAATCTAACTTAAATTAGTTGAATACTCTCTCTGATCATTAATATAAGACCCATTTACCTAATTTAATTAAAATAAGAAAGTTAGTTAACATGATATGTATTTTCTAACCCTAACCATTTTTCTTAACTTCTTTATTTACTCTCCTCATTGATTATTGTTGAGAGAACATCAATAAGAGTAAATTAAGAAAAGATTAACAAATATAAAAAATATATATTATCATTTAGGACTAATATCACCTCTCCAAATAGATTCTATATTAAGAATAAGGAGTAGTAGTAGCGTTTATATCAAGGAAACGAGTGAGTATTTTGGAATTGCCAGTTTGGTGCTCGCAGTGTGGTTATAGTGATTGTCAGTTTGTCACTTTGACTGTTTGCAGAATCTGAACAGATTCAGAAGCAACCTTGGCAGCTCCCTCATGATCCTCATAAGACAATGGTGGGGGGAGCACTATAGCACCTTTTGCTGGAAACAACCACTACAAAAAAAAACGCTCAATTTCCCATGAAACTTTTTGTGACAAACTTATCTATGGAATTTTGTGGCAAATTTTTGTGTCACGGAATTTCAAACGAAAATTTCTGTAGGTATTGTGTGGCAAAAATTAAAACTTATTTTAAAAATAATATTTATAAAATTAAAATATTAATTATTAAATAATTCTATTTAACCTTAATTATTAAAATTATATTATTATTTATTAATATTATATTTAAAATTTTCTATTTTAAAAATAATTCTATTTAACCTTAATAATTAAAATTTATTTTATTTAAAAATAAATTATGTGTTATTAATATTATATTTATAATTGTACATTAAAAATAATATTTATAATATTAATTTATTATTTATTAATTAATTTTAATTAAAAATTGTTTAATTAAATATATAAATATTTTTTTCGTTTTTATTAAATTTTTAAATATTTTTAATAATATTATATTTAATTATCATATATATTATTAAATTTTAAAAATAAAGTATATGCTATTAATATTATATTTATAATTTTATATTAAAAATAATATTTATAATATTAAATTATTATTTATTAATTAATTTTAATTAAAAAATTGTCTAATTAAATATATAAATATTTTTTATTTTTTATTAAATTTTTCAATATTTTTAATAATATTATATTTAATTAATAATTAATTATCATACATATATAATTAAGTAATTGTATGTATGTATACATATATGATAATATTATATATATATATATATATATATATAATAATATAACACAGGTTCAATTAAGTAACTAAACGCTC
Organism: Inga laurina; assembly: GCA_963855925.1. Lineage (NCBI taxonomy): Eukaryota > Viridiplantae > Streptophyta > Magnoliopsida > Fabales > Fabaceae > Inga > Inga laurina. Next base: position 4,544,642 of record OY979706.1, on the reverse strand, counting down.
GCGCACGAAGGCGTTCTCACCATGAGGTCACGGGTTTGAACAGGAGGAGAAGCACTTTCAGGAATTATGAGGCGTCAACACGTGGCAGGACGAGGAGCCGACATGTGGCAATGAGTGGAAGAGAGGAATATATGGAATTTATATTTTTTTTTAAAAAAATTCGACTAAATTCCGTCAGAAATTTCTGTCGAAAATTTCGTCACAAAAAATTTTTTTTGAAAAAAATAATTTTAATTTTTGTTTTCAAAAAAATTTTGCAACGGAATTACGGAATTCCATAGGAAATTCCGACGAAATTGAATTTCCATCGCAAATTCATTTGTAATGCATCTTTTTCTGACGGAATGGATTCCGTCGAAAAAGCTGATTCCGTGACAAATTATATCGGAAATTCAATGTTGTTTTATAGTAAACATGTTGGTCCTCTACAGCTGCCCAGCAACACAGATCCACCAGCACTTTACTTTGTAAGACTGCTGCACAATGAACATCTCATTCCAATGCCAGTAAGCTCTTGAATCCACTCTTATCCCTGGAGTTTTGATTTGAAAGCAAGAAAATAAAGTAAGAATTCAAATATTGGAAATCAGATTTTATTGTTGAAAATAGATTTTGTTCCCGATTTTTTTTATATCTATCACGCGTTTGAGTTTCTTTGAAGGTTAGACATACCCTTAAGTCCATATACTTTTAATGAGTTTTTGTTTTGATCTCTATTTGTAAGTCACATCTGTCTTAGTCAGAATGCTAACACAACATCAGCAAAGTTAATATCATTTAGCTCAGATCCGTGCCCTTACAAAACTACAAGGACCAATATTTTTTACCACATAAAGTACATGATCAGAAACTAACTGGAAAAAAGTGTTGGCAGTAGCTCCTTGATTGTCAAGCAACTTAGTGGATCCTCCAGCTCCTCTTAGTGCTATGTAGATCTTATTAGCAACAATGCCTATAAATGACAGAATTGATTCAAGTCGTACCAGAGGACACTGTTATTAAGAGTTATTTCGCAACTACCGACAGATAAGAAGTGGCACTCCCTAAGATTAAACGAACCCTTCCTACAAGATAGGATGAGCACAACTATGGAAGATAATAAAACTCAGAAGGTATGAAAATATGCCAGAGGAGAAAGTGAGGTGCTTGAGAGTTCAAGAGCAAAAGTGTGTGTCTGAACCTCTTGCCAATATCTCCTTATATAGGAAAATTAAGAGACGTTGGGCAGCTGAATAAAGCTAGTAAATGCCCATTAAATCTTCATAAAACCATTCAATTGCCATTACATAGACGTTTCTGAACGTTAGAAAGCTATAGAGTTTTAAATGGAATTCGCTTCATGCCTTATAGAATAAACACACTTTAAAACCATCAACTTTAATTATAAAATATCATTGAATCGGTTTTTGAAATCATAAAGCCTGCAACGTCCAGATTTCTCATAAAACATAGTCAATAAATGGCATCAAAATAATTAGAAATTTGCTAAGTATGGGAATATTTCTCATTAGTACAAAACATTTTTCAGCTTGTCATTTATTAAAATAAAGCTGAATTTTTTAAAAGGTCTCTCGTAAAACACCCAATTCACTTTTAACTCACACATAGGGAAAATTGTTGGATTTCCATGTGGCCTGTGCAAGTTCACTTCTCCTTTTAGCCTCCCACAATCTCAAGTGGGACTCGTTCCTTGTGACACACCCACTTATTATTTCCAATAATTCCCTACATGTGTCAAAAGAAACACCTTAGCTGAGTTATACACATGAGTATAACCATTATATCTGATAGTCCTCTGAACTATGAACCAGACCTGGACCGATAATACTTAGTACACATAAATGTTAGTGAAGAATGCTTTTATGAACTGACAAATCTTGGGTGTGCACTAGAGGCATTAAGAGGCAGATTATACCCTTATATTTCCGCTGTTAACATAAGTTTTGCACTTTAAAATGACCATGCGCGTGTTTGGTGCATAACGAATGTTTTAGAGACTTCGCCATGATCTCATAAAAGCGGCCTCACTCCACATTCGTAGAGGTGATTTCATGAAGTGTACCTGCAATGAGTACACCATCCCGTAGGACTATAAAATCATTAAGAGCTTTTGTTCAGCCTCACCAAAAATGCATTCTAGCACTTTCTCGTATCATAGGAAGGGACTAGCAATTTATTAGTGCTAACAGAACTAACGAACGACTTGTTTTTACCCATATGAGCCTTCTTCATGGGATCACCAATCACAAAGGTTGGGTTGACTATCACTATTAATTTCAATTTGGCTTTATTCCCATTCCCCTTGGCTATTTTTATTCTTCCCGAGTTTTGTTAACGAATCCGCAGATCTACTTTTTGACCTCACAAAAAAAATCAATTAATATAACTCCATAATTTTTGAGCGTTTTATCATATCTCAAACGACGTCACTTACACCATTGTTTAACTACAATGGTTATTGCCATTTGGCAATCTCAATTCATCGACACTAAATGTGGGTTTTTACTCTATAATATTTGCTAAAAAGTTTTTTTTTTACAACTTAGCCTCCAATTTCAACCAATTCTAGAGTAATAAACTCTATGTCACATGATATTTATTTTGGTTACTACTAGATTTTCTCATATAAAACTGAAATTCAGTTAACATTCGTATATCTCATACAATAAGAATCTACTGTACATGATACCAATATTTATGGTACATCTCAAATATTTCATTTCCTTCGTAGGGCTATATATTTAGATATGATCAGTCTCCATATATAGTACAAGCTATGTCATAGAGATTAATATCCTTTAATGCAACAAATTCTCAACAATTTGTGCATACCCAAATTCTCAACAAAAAATCAATAAAAGTCTAGGGACCTGACTTGAAGAAGGCTTAACCAAGTTTAAATAGAATCCCAGCCATAGTTTAGAGCTTCTATAATTTTATGCTGTTTAGTGGTTATATGATTTCAATGTTGGTGTATGAAAACCTATTTAAGCTAAGCATTGTTAATTTTGTTATCATTTGTGATTTTGTTTGTACAGGCTTGTTACGGTTCTGATTTCTGTCGATTTGAAGTATTCAAGGTAGTTGAACAATCCTGCTTTATGCTTCACTTGTAGAATCCTTCAATCGCAGTATTCTCATTTCTATATTGTCTTACACAGGAAAAGGTATATGGGCCTCGTAAGAAGCATACGTTTGATACAATCTGTAATGGGAAGGAAGGTGATAACGCCTCCAAAGATGAACTTTAGGGTCTGTTTGGTGTGAGGGATTTAGAGGTGAAGGGAGGAGAGGGAAAATTTTTATGAGTTGAGTTTTAAAAGATTGAAGAAGTTGGGTAATAAAATTTTAATAAAGAAAGTATATAAGATAAAAGAGTAAGAAAAATTAATTAAAAATTTTTAACTCCACTTTTCTAATTTTTTTCAATTCAACTCAAAATTTTTTTCTCTCCGCCCACTTTCCCTACCCTCCCCTCAAACCAAACAAGCCCTTAGTCTCTTTATTGTGAAGAGAAGGGCCATAATTTTCGTTTCTCTTTTCCTTGTTGTTGCCAAATTTTCAGCATGCGAAATGGCCACTATAGTGTATTTGGATAATTTTATATTAACTTTTTTAACATTTTCAATAATATAACTTTCTTTTATTATTTTTGTTTACCTATGTCGGTTAAATGGTTTACTCTATTTGATTCTAATTATAAGACAAAGTTTGGAAGTCCTATTTAGTTTGAAGTAGGACAAAAATTTAGTAGTTAACTTTTTTTTTTCCCTTCAATATACATTACCCCCTCATCATTAATTTGCATCAAGTTATTAACATGTTTTTAATTCTTACACACTTTATTGTAGTCAATATTTTTAATAAAAAATAATTACATATTTTCATAAAATATAATTTAAATAAAAATATATCATCAAAAAATAATTTTAATAAAAAAATATTTAAAAATTACATATTTTTCTAGAAGTTAAACAATTGTTAGCTAGCACTCCATACAAAACTAATTATGATTTATAATTAGTATGAGCAGTTTTCAATTAATTATTTACTTTTTTAATAGAATAAAATTTAATCAATATTTTCTGGCAAAAAGATACTCCCTCTTGTCCTAATATAGAACATATTTGGGGAATTAATCTTAGTCATAAATATAAGACCTATTTACAATATTTATCAATTTTTTTCTAATTTATTGATACTCCTTTAATAATAATAAAAAATGGGAGGGAATAAAAAAATTAAGGAATATGATTATGTTATTTTAGAAAATACATGTCATATGAATTAAATTAACTTCTTTAATTTAATCGAATTAGGTAAATATATCATATATTCAGGACTGTCAACAAAATATAAGTTATTTCTTAACAATTATCATTATAAAAAATTAACTAATTGTTATAATCTACTCAAATTAGCTACTCTAATGTAACACCCATTTATCTTGTTGGCAAAAAGTAACACCTACTTATCTAAATTGATTAGATTAAGGAAGTTGATTAGATAGCTTATTTTTTATCAATAAGTGCTTATTACATGAGTCGAGATAAAACTTTTCTCACATACTTATCTCGTATACTATAAATCACGATTGTATTATTCTCATTTCTATATTGTCTTACACAGGAAAAGGTTTATGGGCCTCATAAGAAGCATACGTTTGATACAATCTGTAACGGGAAGGAAGGTGATAACGCCTCCAAAGATGAACTTTAGGGTCTGTTTGGTGTAAGGGATTTAGAGGGGAAGGAAGGAGAGGGAAAATTTTTATGAGTTGAGTTTTAAAAGATTGAAAAAGTTGGATAATAAAATTTTAATAAAGAGAGTATATAAGATAAAAGAGTAAGAAAAATTAATTAAAAATTTTTAACCTCACTTCTCTAATTTTTTTAAATTCAACTCAAAAAAATTTTCTCTTTGTCCACTTTCCCTCCCCTCCCTTCAGACCAAACAAGCCCTTAGTCTCTTTACTGTGAAGAGAAGAGCCATAATTTTCGTTTCTCTTTTCCTTGTTGTTGCCAAATTTTCAGCATGCGAAATGGCCACTATAGCGTATTTGGATAATTTTATATTAACTTTTATAACATTTTCAATAATATAACTTTCTTTTATTATTTTTGTCTACCTATGGCGGTTAAATGGTTTACTCTATTTGTTCCTAATTATAACGTAAAATTTGAAAGTCCTATTTAGTTTGAAGTAGGACAAAAATGTAGTAGTTAACTTTTTTTTTCTCTTCAATATACATTACCCCCTCATTATTTGCATCAAGTTATTAACATGTTTTTAATTCTTACACACTTTATTGTAGTCAATATTTTTAATAAAAAATAATTACATATTTTTCATAAAATATAATTTAAATAAAAATATATCATCAAAAAATAATTTTAATAAAAATAATATTGAAAAATTACATATTTTTCTAGAAGTTAAACAATTTTTAGCTACCACTCCATACAAAACTAATTATGCTTTATAATTAGTATGAGCAGTTTTCAATTAATTATTTAATTTTTTTAATAGAATAAAATTTAATCAATATTTTCTGGCAAAAAATTACTCTCTCTTGTCCTAATATAGAACATATTTGGGGAATTGATCTTAGTCATAAATATAAGACTTATTTACAATATTTATCAATTTTTTTCTAATTTATTGATACTCCTTCAATAATAATAAAAAATGAGCGAGAATAAAAAAATTAAGGAATATGATTATGGTATTTTAGAAAATACATTTCATATGAATTAAATTAACTTCTTTAATTTAATCGAATTAAGTAAATATATCATATATTCAAGACCATCAACAAAATATAAGTTATTTCTTAACAATTATCATTATAAAAAATTAACTAATTGTTATAATCTACTCAAATTAGCTACTCTAGTGTAACACCTATTTATCTTGTTGGCAAAAAATAACACCTACTTATCTAATTTGATTAAATTAATGAAGTTGGTTGGATAGCTTATTTTTTATCAATAAGTACTTATTACATGAGTCGAGATAAAACTCCTCTTACATACTTATCTCGTATACCATAAATCATGATTTATAAATACTTATAAGTAAAAATTAAACCATCTCAAATGAGCATTAAGTTAGTTAATATCAAATGTTTTTTTTTTTTTTGTGTAAGACACCTCAATTATATTTCTTAATTTCTCACATTCCTCTCTTTTTTAATCCTGTCTTTTTTAATCATTTTTTAAGAAGGATCAATAAAACTAAATTAGGAAAACATGAATAAAGACGAGAAATATGTCTGCTTTTACAACCAACATCCAATTACATCTACAATGAGGAACCACTAAAATTTTCTTAGCAGTTAAGTAGAGGCGTCAATTGCTCGGCCGAAAGCCAAACCACGCACGTGAAATAAAAGCCGACTGGTGACGGGTCCGTTTTCCGGCTTTGTGCTATCACTTCGAAGCCAGAACGTTCTCCCTTGTCACTTTTTACTTCTCACAAAACGTTCCTTTCGGTATTGTGAATTGCAGTGATTCGGAACTTCATTCCGGACGCGATTTTGACGGTTTAACTGCAGCAAAAATGAAGCATGCTTTGCTTTTTCTCGTGATACTTTTCTTCTCCGAGCTTAGCTCCTACTCTAATGCCGAAGGAGACTTCGATGTTCGCCAACATCTTTCTACTGTGTCCAGGTCTCTTCCAAATTTGGATCTGAATTTTCATTTAATTCTGTTACCGTTGCCCTTCCGACATTTTATATTAGTATTGATCGGTACAACATCTGACATAATCACGTCCTTGTTTCTCATTGACCCTAATTCATGATTGTCTCCAGCGTAATTGGAATTAGCCTCCTTTATTTGATAAGACGCTCACAATTATGATGGAAACGAGCTCTGCGTTCCATTTCATTGTTCATGTCTTACACTGGATTTTTATGCCTCTGTCAAATCTGAACCATTTTAAAGGACGTCCTTATTTGATTCATAATATTGGGAAAATCACTGGATTTAAAATGTGCAGGGCGCAAAAATTCACGCACTTATCAATAACTAAGGACTTTGTGCAGAAGTTTTCAAAATAATTGTACAGCTTCCCCTTCCCTTAGTAGGGCTCCTCAACCTACATGTTTGAACTTCAATTAAGTTCTGCCAGATTTAGAGACTAAAGTTGCTTACTAAAACGTCGCACATATAATTATTGAATGCTGAAGGATGTGAAATTGTTTTGTTCTTTTGCACTCTTGTGATATTATTTTTAGTTATGATTCTATTTTTTACTGAACAAGGGTTATAACTTTTCGAGGACTGCCAGTGCTTCACTGAGTGATCATCATAGTGTTTTACTCTTGCAGCTTAAGCATTAAATTTTGAGTGTTGAAGTTTTCATTTGTAACTGATGTTTGATTGTTCATTGATTCTCACTGCAGATATGGAGCTGTGAAAGACATTGCTGACAATTCCTTCGTTCCTTCTGATATTCCTGGAGGATGTGTTCCAATCCACTTAAATCTTGTGGTAAGTTTCCCTACCAATTGTTGAGCTTTTCGCTGATACAAATCACAGTGTCATAGTTATACTAGCTTAATTAGAAATAGGAGGAAAACTTTTGATAAATAGTTTGCTTTGTTACAAACTTTCTTACCTTTTAAAATGAGCTATCTGTAACAATTGGTGATTAAAACTGTCTGTCAATTTAACGCAATGGAAAATGGATGCTAATGCTGCCTCCTATCCTTAGGCAAGACATGGAACTCGTTCTCCTACAAAGAAAAGGATAAGAGAATTAGATGGCTTGGAAGCTCATCTGAAATTACTGATAACCGATGCAGAAAAACAAAATTTACTGTTGGACAGAATTCCTTCATGGTTGCATGGATGGGAATCTCCTTGGAAAGGACGGCTCAAGGGTGGTGAATTAATAAGCAAAGGAGAAGAGGAATTATATGATCTGGGAATCAGGACTAGGGAAAGATTTCCAAATTTGTTTGACAAGGAGTACCATCCAGACATATATCCTATAAAGGCTACTCAGGTTAGTTTGTCCTGAATTTTCTTTTATTTGTCTAGATTGATTTGAGTTGGTATTGCCAAATTTTTTTCCTAGTCTGATTATCACAGCTGGACGTTTGGGGTTAGCCAATATCAGTTTATTTCAAGAAAGAAATGAATTGTTATTTTGAGTTGATGGATAAATGCTATAGTTTGATGATCTAATCTACTACAACTGCAATTTAAGTTGTGAACTAGGAAGCATGGACACTGACATGGGCACAATGGCTTGACAAAATTTTCAAGTGTTCATGTGTCGTTTGAAGTGCCATGTCTTGTCATACAAGTGTTTAGCCTGTGTCAAACACGTACAGCTCCTTTTATGAAGTGGATGGGCTTCATAGGCTGTGAATTAAGAAAGGAATTTTCCACGTTTGTATAGAATTTTTGACCTTAGAAAACTTGTGCTACAATCTTCTCCATCAAACAGGTTCCTCGAACATCAGCTAGTGCTGTGGCATTTGGAATGGGGCTTTTCAGTGGTAATGGAAGCCTTGGACCAGGGAATCACAGAGCTTTTGCTGTTACAAGTGAAAGTCGTACCAGTGACTTACATCTGAGATTCTTTGAATCTTGTACTAACTATAAGGTATTTTGGGGCCACAATTCAGTTGCATAGGACGTGTAATATACAATTTAGATGTGTGCTGGGCTGAATTACACTGTTTTAATTATCTAATGATATATATTTACACATATTAATTTCTTTATGTACATAGGCTTGTTATGCATTATAATACCATATATAACCATTCAAACTCTACCTGTCACCATGGTCATGAACTATTCTTGATATCTTTGTTTCTCTTTCAAACCCTTCCCCTCTATAATAACATCATAAAGCTGTTAATCTGGTAGATAATCAGAAATTAGGGTTGGATTAGTAGTGTATGTGTTCATTGACAGTGGCAGGTTGTCACCTAGACTAAGATACGGCTGATAGTATATGGTTATTCTATCTTCTGCATGTTGACATTAAGACATTGCACTTTGCACATCTGTCTCAATATTGTAGGTTGAATATGAATGTTTTTTTTTTTTTTTTGTAAGGAGGATATTGGAGATGAATCATTGGCAGCATAGTTTTTGCTAAAAGTTCATGCATGATTATAATAAGATTAGTTGGAAAAAATTCAAGAAATGGGATTCAAGGACATGGAATTTACCTTAATTGATATTATTTTATGGTGTTAAAGTTTGCTTGTGATCTTCAGTGTTACTTATAGATACTACAGTCTACATATGCAACTGTTTAGCTTTGAATTTTGTTTGCAGAATGTCAGGAAAAGCCAGGAGCCTGCTGTTGATAAACTCAAGGAGCCTATCTTGGATGAGATTACTGCTGCATTAGTTGGGCGCTATGGGCTAAATTTTACAAGGCACGATGTATCTTCTCTTTGGTTTCTGTGTAAACAGGTGATCACTTGTCTTTGTGCTTTGCCCTCTTTTCTATTAAACGTGAATTGATTACTTCTGGTTTTGGGAGTCTACAACTAATATTTTACGGATGCAATGGAGGTTACTTTTTTCTTTACAAATTACAATTACCCAATTGGTGGTTGATCTTGGCAGGAAGCATCCTTGTTGGATATAACAAATCAAGCATGTGGACTTTTCAACCCTTTTGAGGTATATAGTGTTCATGATATTGCAATGTAATATGCGACCTTATAGTAAAGAATTATTCTCTGTATTAGATGTATTCTGGTATTAAAGATTTTTGAAATTGAGTTAACTTCGACGTGATCTTATAAGGCCAATTTTGACTTGGCCTTTCCATCTTGATAGAGAACTGCAAGTCTCTTCATCATATTGATGCTGTTGACTAGCAATAGTAAAACAGAATGGAAAATGAATAGGTTGATGTGCATACTTAAATAACAAGAAAATAAATGTTTGAGTAGGAATAAAAAAAATTGACGAGATTTCTTGTTATGTAAATTCATTAAGGACTGATCATTAGTGACTGTTAATAACGATAGTCTATAAATACTGGACTAAAATGGTGTTTTTGCGCTTTATGAGATAAGACTTCCCTCACATATTTATCTCGTACAGTAAAAAATCACTTATTATGAGGCTATTGTAAATCAGTTTTGAAGTTAATGACGGATTAGCACCATTCAGGTTTTGAATTCTCTTTCTTTCCCTCTTCTTATTCCCATTCTTTAACAATGCCTATTCTTGTTACAATTTCCTATCATTTCCCTACCTAGTGCTCAGTAATTTTTCCTCTTTTTTTCTTAATTTGATATCTGTTTATCCCTATACAATTAAATGCTTATTGAAATGTTGGTTTTGCTTGTGTGCTTAGGTTACTTTGTTAGAGTGGACGGATGACTTGGAGGGGTATATATTGAAGGGCTATGGCAAATCACTAAACTATAGAATGGGAGTGCCATTACTTGAAGATGTTGTTAAATCCATGGAGCAAGCTATTCAGGCGAAAGAAGGTACTTTATATATACATATATATAATTCCAGGCACTCTGGATAGGTGATAGGATCCAAATAGGTAGAGAGAGAAAAGGATGAAGTCTTTATTAAGTTATAAAATTAGAATCTAACTTCATGAGTAAAAAGGGATGAAGGAAAATCTTCGGTAGAAGATGAGTAACGATCTCAAACTCATACAACTAATAAACCCCAAGAAGAATCTCCAATAATAAATACAAATATTGAATTAATTTTTCAATGATTTCTACATGTAATGAGCCTCAATATTCATTGATAGAAAAGTAACTATGATTCCCTAGAATTTAGGCTCACTAAATCATGACTTAGGAAAATTATAAAGCTGAACATGTTTAACAAAAAAATTTAAAATGAAATACTTGACTCAGTAAATAATCTTGGGTTAAGGTCCATTTTTGCTCCGGAAGTTTTCAGAAAAGAGCAATGTTGCCCTGGAAGTTTTTTTTAGAGCAATGTTGTCTCGAAAGTGTCAACAGTGGAACATTGTTGCCCCAACCGTTGGCAACTGTTAATTTTGACTGCTATTGCACATTCAGCACAGCCACCTCATCATCCTGCCACCTCATCTGCCAAATCACTAGCTCCCTCCCTCCTCCACACAATCAGCTCCCTCTTCTTCATCTTTTTTTGTCAACTCCTTCAGCTTGCCTCAACAACCCAGAAACCAAACCATATTTCTTTAAAAAAAATAAAAGAATAATTGAAAACCATGAATTGGAGGAAGATGATGGAACCAACAAAGAGATTAGACTTTTGAAGGATGGTGATCGGTGATGGCAAAATAAGAGAATAAGATTGGATTTTTGAAGAGCTCAAAGAGGGGTTTTTGAAATGGGAAACATGAAACCAGGGGTTAGTGGCTGCGATTCATATAGAGAGTGGGATTCTTCATGCTAATTGATTTGATGGATACCAATGAGAGGGGGAGGGTAAGGCTCAAAGATGAAGAGAAGATTGGAGTCGAAAGAATTTTCAGAAGCTGAGTTGGATGATGAGGTGTCGGTGAGGTGACATTTTAAATGCCATGTGGGGGTGACACATGTCTTTTACAGTCAAAATTTACTATTGTTAACGCTTGGGGCAACATTGCTCCACTTTTGACACTTCCGAAGCAACATTGCATAAAAAATTCCGGGGCAAAAATAGACCTTAACCCAATAATCTTAACAGACTCCACTTGCTCCTAAACTTGTGCTTCACTTAACTGACCGCTAAAATAAATATTAATAAAATAAAATCAGATTAATTCAATTTCACAAATGAATTTGCACAAAATATAGGGACCTTTGCTGTAATGAATTTATATATATTCTTGTTATTCTTTATTTCTTTTTGTCGTTCATTCCGGATAGTTTTCATTTGTATTTCATAATATATGGATTTTACAAATTACACTGAATGCTTTGTAATACTAAAATTTGAACTTTCTACTGTTTTATTGGTTGACTCTTGTTTATGCGAAGTCTGAAAGGACAACACTTGGCGTCTCTGTAGTATATATGGTTGCTTTGCCTTTTGAATGATGTCTGCATGAAATTTTCCCTTCACATATTTTCTTTTTGCTGGTCATTTTTGTAGAAAAACAATCTCCTGGAAGCTATGAAAAGGCAAGACTTCGGTTTGCCCATGCTGAAACTGTAGTTCCTTTCTCATGCTTGCTTGGCCTTTTCCTTGAAGGATCTGGTGAGGCTTTTAAAGTAATAGTACGAATAAATGCAAACTATTATTTTTGGAATTGCTACTTGCAGTGATATAGTCATTGTCACTTTGTCTGTTTGCAGAATTTGAACAAATTCAGAAGGAGGAACCTCTGCAGCTCCCACATAAGCCTCCGCAGAAAAGAAAATGGCGGGGAAGCATTGTGGCACCTTTTGCCGGTAACAACATGTTGATCCTCTATAGCTGTCCTGCTGCAGACAAATCCACCAGCAGCTACTTTGTGCGAGTGCTGCACAATGAACATCCCATTCCAATGCCGGTAGACTTTTGAAATTGATGTGACAGTATGCAAGTTTAAGTTGTATCTTAGCTACAGTTTAAGACTTCATATAATTTTATTCTGTTCAGTGGTTTTAGGATTTCAACGTTGGTGTATGAAACCCTACTTAAACTTAGCACTGTTAACTTTGTTTTCATTTATGATTCTTTTGTACAGGCTTGTCAAGGTTCTGATTTCTGTCCATTCGAAGTATTCAAGGTATTGAATAATCCTGGTTTAATGCTTCAGTTGTGGAATCCTTCAATTGTAGTATTCTGATTTCTACGTTCTTACACAGGAAAAGGTAGTTACGCCTCATAAGAAGCATACGTTTGATACAGTCTGTAATGGAAATGTAGAGCTCACAGGCGACGAGTTTTCTCAAACATCTTTCGCACGAGGAAAAGGTGATTACACCCGCAAAGATGAACTTTAGTCTGTTTACTGGGAAAAAATCATAATTTTCTTTTATCTCTTTTCCTTGTTGGTGCCACTTCACAAAATTTCAGCATGGGAAGTGCCCACTTGAAGAAAGCTTTTGCAGCCTGCAGTTAATATCTTTGTTATCTTGAGATAGCTGCTTAATTCCACCTAATGTGTAGAGAATTCAGAGCTGCATGCTCGTTCTCTAGGTGTCGTTTTTGTTATGCTTTAGGTGTAGTTTGTTCAAAGATTTTACTGATTCCTCCATAACGGGCGCTAGTGTAGCTAAATATTTTATTTTCATCTGTTCTTTAAGTTCTTTAAGCTTCTATTTTGTCATTATAGAATAGAGAGATATCAGCCAACTTTGTGACTTCTTTATGTTTTGCCATAGTTGCTGTAGAAAAATGATATTGGGTGAGAGCAGGCCTGAATAGTTGGGGATATTATGGTGGAATTGCAGAACAATGTTTCCGTTAGGTTTCATCTTGTCGTTTTGGTGTTAACATGTTAACATACATGTCCTTCCAAACGCAGAGGCCAATTTGTTCGATAAAAATAATTGAATAAACTTTTGAAAATAATAAGAAATACAAAAGAGGGAAAGAAATACTGAAACAATCTTAAAATTAAAGAAGTATGATATGCATGAAATTGACACTAACCAAAGAAACTCAAGTGGGGAGAGAGACAGATTATGGTATTTTTTTCCCCAAGGGATGGATTAAAGTTTAAATTCTTTTTCAAATCAAGAATTATGGTCATGGACCTCACGGGGGCCTCTTTGGGCTTTGTCAAGTTTGAGCGAAGCCCATCTTGATCCAAATCCCTTGGACAAGACCCGGCAAGCCGGACCAGTGGACCACCGAGCTGTGGGACAATTCCCTACACTAGCATTCATGAAGGATGTTTTTCATTGGAAATTCGACCATTCGAGAGAGTCAATTTCTAGGTAGGCTATATTAAAAACAAGGGGAGTGAATCCCTAATTAATGCTATGATTAAAGATGATGTCAGTCACATGGACATGTCATTATATACAAACAAGGCGTTGTGGAGACGGCAAACATGATCTCAGGTCAGCATCTTCAGATGGGACCACGCTGATTTTATTCTTTTCTTGATTTCAATTTCAATTTTAAAATTTTGGATGACTCTCATGTTCAATATATTCTCAATAGCCTTATTTCATTTTGACCCAAAAAAAAATAGCCTTATGTCATACGCAGGTATTAATTTTGATGGATTGGGAATAAATGAGAGATTAGGGGAAAAAAGGGAGACTGAGAGTGGGCATAGGGCTTTAAAATTATGTTTAATATGAAGTAATATTTAAATAAAATGACTTTATTAGCCATATTTTATGATTATTAATAAATTATACAATATTCCCTACAGTCCTAATTATAAGACAAAGTTGACTTTTTTAAAGAAATTAAGGAAGCCAGTTAAATTACTTTAAAGTATTTATATTTTTAGTATCCTTAGATTATATATCAATTCATTAGTCAAATTAATTAGTTTGGAAAAAAAAATAAATATAAATATAAATATAAATACTCTAAAATAATTTAATTAACTTCTTTAATTTCTCCAAAAAAAGTCAACTTTATCTTATAATTAGGACCGGGGGAGTAATACCCTTCCTATTAAAAAAAAGAAAAAGGGGCAATTACAATGAAGTCTCATACAAGAGAAAAAATGAAGAAATGGTCCCTGAAGTTGTCAGTGTAAGCTCCTCAACTTGGTAATGGACGCTCTTCGACTTGTCATTAACAACTTCAAGGACCATTTTTTCATTTTTTTTCTTGTGTGGGACTTCATTGTAATTGTCCCAAAGAAAAAGCCCTAAGTTGCGCTCCTAATTCTCACAATGACACTCACAATTGTTGAAAGCCAAAAATTGGTACCTAATCACACTTCCCTCGTCCATTTTTGTCATGGTTGCTCATCTCTTCCTCTTCCATTTCTTCTAATGAAGCTCGACACCCTATTTATCATGGTTTGAAGGGAATGGTTGTGCTTCTTTCTCCATGACTAGTCTCTAGGAAGCTAGTCACCGTGGACCGTGGAGGATGAAACTAGTTTACCATCAATTACGGTGGTGGCAATCAAGATAGCGGTGGAGATGGAAGATGGTCACTGTCAATAATGGACAGGTCTAGATTGATTGAATGATCTCACAGTTCTAAAGATTAAAAAAAACTTGAAGCTTTGTCTATTTGGAATGAGGATTAAGTGCTTGTTTGGAATAATTTAGTTTTGGATAATAAGTGCTTATAAATCGTGATTCACGGTATATAAGGTAAGTATGTGAGAGGAGTTTTATCTCGACTTGTGTAATAAACACTTATATCCAAAAATTAAGTGTTCCCAAACATGCACTAAAACCTTCAAAACCATTTATTTAATTGTGGTAAGAAGAGTTTTGTCTTGATAATATTTCAAAATTTCAGCAAGAGCTTTCGACAAGACCTTCTGATAATGAAGATGGATGAGATTAGTTAAGTCTTAATCTATGATGAAATTTTATAGGGCCACTTTAGTACAAAATTTATGATAAATTCGGATAGTTGTCTCAAAATTTTTCAATCCTATAACAGTTTCGTTAATACTGGGGGCGGGTGGGTCTAAGCAATTTTATGTATGTGGTATTCCCATATCCCAAGTTATCTCTAATCACCCGTAAATAATACTTCTTTCGGTTCTAATTATAAGATAAAATTGATTTTTTTGGAGAAATTAAGGAAGCCAATTAAATTATTTTAGAGTCTTTGTATTTTTATTTTTTTCTCCAAACTAATTAATTTGACTACTAAACTAATATATAATGTAATGATACTAAAAATATAAACACTCTAAAGTAATTTAATTGGCTTCCTTAATTTCTCCAAAAAAGTTAACTTTGTCTTATAATTAGGACCGGAGGGAGTGCAAAATAGGAAATCCCAATACTAATATCCAAGGTTATGGAAACTGGCAAACCGGCCGGTAAACCAGTCCGGTCCGATTTCCAATTTTAAAAAAAAATTATATTTTCTTTAAAATTTCATATCAATAAGCCTAAAATCTTCAATTTCTCACCAGTTTGATCCCAGCTTAGCCCCGATTTGACCTACTGACCTTTAACCCAGTACCACAATCGATTCAATACCCAATCCGAATTTTAATACCTTACTAATATCAATATCATCGCTCCAAGGACCATGTACCACGTACCAGAGAGGGCCAATAAGGTTGTTATCAGACAAATGAAAAGTCAAGGTGAGTTAGGAAGGTTCTAATTTCGTCTTAAAATAGTCTATATGCAAAACTTGTTAAAATATTACTTTTTTAATTGTTAGATTATTTGAACAATCACAATTATATTGAGTTGTTTTAATGAATGAACGTGATATTATGTCAGGGACGAAAATTTACACTAAATATAAATAAACAAAATCATTATGGTTCATGCTTTGCCTCCACCCAAAATTTAACTTTTTAATTTTGTTCTAATTTATTTATAATCACAACTAGTGACCAAACCATTACCCAAATTTCTAACAACATTAACATTAACAACCACCCAATCCCCCCGAACTCCAACCAACCCACACAGTATTCACAAAGTTCTACCTAATTACCCAAATTTGATAATATATAAATTAATTGTTCCAAATTCCAATGACAAAAAATTTATTATCCAATATAAAGACTTAACGTAAAATTTTAGAATAGCTATTCTAACAATTAAAAGCAGTTGTTAATCTAATTATTTGAAACTGTAACCTTTTTCAAACTCAGCACTATTCAATATTTTCTTAAAAAAATTCTTAACAAGTTAAATAAATTTAAAATTATGGCGTAATAAATTTAAAATTTACTAAACTTAAAATAAATGTGGGCAAAAAAAAAAATAAAAATAAAGGATGAAAAATACTTATAAATATGTAAATAAAGTAAAAATATTATGACGTAATAAAGCCCCGCGGGGCACGTTCTGTACTAGTACTATTTGTTAATTAATTATTAATGATTAATGGTTATTATTAATACGAGCAATGTTGAAATGGAAATGGAATAACCCCATTTGCTTCTTCTGAAATTATCGTTTTTATTATTTTTTTTGAATAATTCTCATTTCACCTCTCACCTTTATCTCTCTCTGTGATCGGCGATCGGCTGAAGCTCCTATCCATCACCGCCACATCGCCCCGAATTCGGATCGGACCCAGTTCGGAACCCGAATCTGGGAACCTGCACCTCGCCAATTTCTACTCATCTTTTCTGTACAAACAAACGCCCTTGCCTTGAACTTTATCATTTTAGCGCACTTTCACTTTGTACTTGCAAATTGGTTTGCGTTTCCACGATTTCAGTGTCGTCGTGAGATTCGCAGTTTGCTCTGTTCAATTTCGCTTCAGCTGGGATCCCAAGTACAAGTGGCGATCTAGGTCTTCAATCCCCAATTTCCTGCTCCAATCTCTGTGACTGTGAGTTTTTATATATATATTTTTTTCCTTTGGTCTCTGCAATAGTAATAGTAATTTTTAATTCGATCAGTTTTTTTTTTTTTTTACAAAAATGAATAAATTATGGGTGTAAATTTTTTAGGACTCTTGTGCGAAAATCTAGGTTTCGATCAATTTTTGTTTAATTCGGTTGCCGATTGAAAGTTTGGTAGTTTTCCCCTTTTGGAGGGTTTCAACTTTCAAGGGATTAGTTTGTTTATTTGTGGAGCGTGGAAATGCTTGGTTTCTGGAAATTTTCACCAATGGAGGCATTGTTTTTATTTTTATTTTTTAAATTGTTTTTTAATTTTTTTGAATTAAAAAGTAAAAAAATTATTTGGATGAATGAAATGAAACTCACAGGGGGAACTGCTCTGTTTTTTTTTTTTTTTGGAAGTGGCAAATTTGTAATAATATTTCATTTTCAGGGTGGTCTCTCTAGCGGCTTTTTCCCAGATCTCTGTCGCCGCAATCTCTCTGGGCAGATCTGCCTCTCGCCTCGCTCACTCTCTCACTGCTCGTGGGTCCTCGTGGTCGCCGTTCTCTCGCTACTCTCCGGTGCTCGGCGCTCTCACTCACTCTCAGCTTCTTCTTCATTGTCTTTGGTGAGTTAGTCTTTCTTTATAACCTCTCAACCTTCATCTTCCTCTACGGTCACCCCTTTAATCTCTCAAACTTCGATCTTTCTCAGCTATTGTCGCTTTGCCAGTTATTTTCTTCGGTTTGAAAACCAGCATCTTCACTTCTCTAGGTTGAAGCAACTGTACATTGTTGCATCTATTCTGCATTATTTCTTCGATGCTGGGGAACAATTCTGCGTGAGATAGTTAAAGCTTTATTAGCATCAAAGTGTTTTATTTATGATATTTTTGTGACCTTTTGTTGGATCAATTCACTAGTAAGTTTTGCTGCCAATGCATATTTTCCTGTTTTATTTTGGTTGACGGCTTTGCCCCCTTCAAAATAAAATTATGAATTTATGCTGGGATTTGAGTATTTGTTGAGGGGATTATGTATTGTTGCTCGTGGACGTCAGATGAAAATTTTGTTAGCCTTAAAACTAAAACTTTTCCATTTTCTCTAAAAACTTTAGCAGACATAGAGGCTAGATGGGAGGATGGAAGCTTTGTAACGAATAGTTATGTGGGGCGGGTCATAGCTTTTGTTAAAAGAGTGGGATTCTGAAGTGCCCGGGTTCCTACATGGAAGCAAGCAAAGAGGAGGCGCTTAAAGCTATAGAGATTGCTGAGAAGCGATTTGTTCAGAGAGACTTTTCAGGTGCCAAAAATTGTGCATTAAAGGCAAAAACATTATGTCCTGAATTGGAGGGAATACCTCAAATGGTGGCCACATTTCAAGTTTATGTAGCTTCTGAGGCAAAATATAATGGCGAACTAGATTATTACTCAATTCTTGGAATAAAACCTTCAGCAGATAAAGAGACCGTTAGGAAACAGTATAGGAAGTTGGCTGTGTTGCTTCACCCGGATAAGAACAAATGTGTGGGAGCTGATGGGGCCTTTAAGCTGGTATCTGAAGCGTGGACTTGGCTATCGGATAATGCTATGCGAAGTTCTTATGATCTCAAGCGAAATGCTCAATTGGCTGCAGGGGTCAATCAGACTAATTTGTCATCAGTCCATTCTGCAGGAACTGTAGGTTATAACAAATGCTTCAATTTGTCAACTTCTCATGGTAGGCATGATACTTTCTGGACCATTTGCACCTCTTGTAAAGTCCAGTATGAGTATTTGCGCAAGTATGTGAATAAGAGGCTTTCATGTAAGAACTGTCGGGGAACTTTCATCGCCGTTGAAACTGGGGCAGCCCCAGCAAATGGTTCTTTCCCTTTTACTCCTTGGTCATATGTGCCAGGCAATGGGTACGGAGGTCATGCATTTGATAACATCACTTATATGCCTGCCAGTACTTCCTATTTCAATGGCAATGGCGCCGGTGGATATCATTCTCCACATGGATATGAGTATGTTTCAAATGTTTCATTTCAGTGGAGCCCTGCTGGAAATGCCAATGGAAATGGTTCAGCTACCCTATCTTCTGATTCTGGTTGTAAGGTCAACGGAAATAGGAAGAGAGGAAGACCAAGAATCAAACCACCAGTTGATCCGAGGCATCAATTAGCAGAGACTGCACCCAATGTAAAGTCAGATGTATCATTCTACTGTAATGGACGTCAGGAAATTAAGCCCACTGGACCTGATAAAAAACAGAAAATTGTTGTGGCAGCCAGTTTCCGAAATGGCCGTGAACAAAAGGAATTGAAATTTGCTTCTGAATCAAGATTTGCTGATGGGAATGAAAACATTGTACGTGACCAGAAACTTCCTTCCGCAAGTGAAGTTCAAACTAAGCTGTGTTCCATGGCACCAGCATTTGATGCGAGAAAATTACTGATTGAGAAGGCCAGGACAGATATTCAGAAGAAACTGGAAGAGATGAAATTGGCATCTGACGCTGCTGCTGTTGGGGAGAAAGCAAAATCTCAAGCAGAAGTTGGTCAAGTCAATAGAGAGGAATGTAGTAGAGCAGGTCTTAGTGTTTCTGACCATCAATTAGAGCTTAGGAAAGCTGCTTCTGTCACAATAACTGTCCCGGATTCTGATTTTCATGACTTTGATAACGATAGATCAGAGCAATGTTTCAAGCCAAAGCAGATATGGGCTTTATATGATGAGGAAGATGGCATGCCTCGTTTATATTGTCTAATCCGTGAGGTCATCTCTTTCAATCCATTCAAGATTCATATTAGTTATTTGAACTCAAAAACTGATAGTGAGTTTGGCCCAGTGAACTGGATAGACTCTGGTTTTACCAAATCTTGTGGAAATTTCAGGGCATACAATTCTGATGTTGTTGACCAGGTAAATATTTTCTCTCATGTTCTATCACGGGAGAAGGCTGGTCGAGGTGGTTGTATCCGCATATATCCCAGATGTGGAGATATTTGGGCTGTTTATCGAAATTGGTCTCCAGACTGGAACAGATCCACTCCCGATGAAGTGAGGCATCAGTATGAAATGGTGGAGGTTCTTGATGATTACTCTGAGGAGCTTGGTGTTTGTGTTAGTCCCCTTATAAAGCTGGCTGGATTTAAAACAGTGTATCAAACAGATACTGACAAAAAAGCCATTAGATGGATACCAAGAAGAGAAATGGTGCGCTTTTCACACCAAGTGCCTTCTTGGTTGCTGAAGGGAGAGACGAGCAATTTGCCAGAAAGGTGTTGGGACCTTGATCCGGCAGCAACTCCTGATGAACTTCTTCATGCTGCTACAATTGCAAATGCTTCATAGGCATCAATGAAACACTTATTTGGTTTCTGATTAAGCATTTTTCAACACTATTCTAGATTTAACTGTACACTATGCCACACTTGGCTAGAGATCATCAGACATTAACCACTTGTGTCTTTTATTAGGGGGTGAAATTTTACTTTTAAATGTGTATAGGTTCCAATTCTAGGATCTCTTGTTCACTAAGGTTTGCTTCTTACCCCCCATAGGAGCCATGTAACTCGTAAGAATTCAGGACAGATTGTATCTGCCTGCCAGTAATTGTAGTTCTGGCCAGTATTGACTGGCAAGGAATTTAAAAGCTGCAAATCTTGCTAAAATCCTGACCATTATTAATTTCTACTCTGACTCTGCATTCATTAGTTTCAAATTTTTTACTTATTTTTTCTCATCCGACGTCTCATTAATTTTACACTTTCTTCAACAGTTGGAGGATGTGGGCAAAAGCTGGAGTTATTTGACATGTGATGTTGTATGTCATTGCAAAACAGCTTTGAGAAGGGAGGCTTACTGTTCTTAAATGCGATTATGATATACTCCCTTCAATCCATAATAAAAATCATTTCTAGAAGAATGTTTTAGTCCATAATATAGGTCATTTGAAGAGTAATTAATGCTTATTTATCAATTTTACCTATGTAGTTAATGCTTAAATGAGACTTTTTCTATGTTCTTTTTCATTTGAAACCTAATTTAATTTGGGCAAAATTTTAATTGAAGACATATTTAATGAATTGACAATCATTTTTTAGTTCTAATGAATTAATTAAAATACTTTATATTATAGACACAATGCAGTGGATGTCTTGGTTAAATTGTTCAATGCTTTTATTGAATGAAAGTGCCACATAAGTACTAATGACACTAATTTTTTTTTTTTGATATCAAAAAGTTTAGGTAGGTTCGGCACCAGTCCCCTACCAAGGTCAGGGCACGGCCCCAGGGCTCTTTGAGCGCTTACAAGGGACTTACGAGATCGCCTACCAATGAGGTCTCCCCATCGGTCAAGGGTTCGAACACACTCCCTTGTGATCGGGGTGACAAGACCTTAACCAACTGTGCCAAACCTCATTGGCTACTAATGACACTAATGATATCAAGTGTATTCAAATTTTTGGGATTTGTATCTATTTGTCTGTAAAGAGGAAGAAGGCCATTGACCAACTACTCGTCCCCTTTCCACCCAATGTAAACCCCTTCCTGGAGCCTCTCCCAAAGCTCCATTTTTCGCCATAGAATCTGTATCTATAAGGTGTGTTCGAATTAATTTTTGGAGAATAGTTTCTGGAGAAAAAGTGAAGAATAACTTCTAAAGAATAAATTTTGAGAAGAATAGATTATGCAAAAAAAAAAAAAAAGTGATTTTGATAAAATAAGAATATTTGAGTATTATGGTTAGAATAACTTTTTTTCATAATGTGGGGCCCACATGATGAGAAAGAACCAATGAGAAAGAGAAGATGGGGCTCACACAAGAGAAAAAGTAGAAAAAAAAATACTCATTTTTTTCAAAATCTAGGTTTTGATCCTAGATTTGAGATCAAAACCTAAATTTAAAAAAATTTTAAGTGTCGGTCAATTAAACCTAGATTTTGAATGGGAATTGCGGAACCAAAATTTATGAAATCTATTCCACTAAATTACTATTCACAAGTATTATCCATCCACTGCACTTTTACTGTGTCTGTTTTTACCGTTCATAAGCACTGTTCATGTGTGCTGCTCTCACACACTGCTTTTACTGTTCCCGCACACTGTTCAGAAAATTTTATTTTAATATGGCATTTTAACCTTTCTACTTTAAAATTTCCAATTTCTTACAAAAAAATATATATATATATTCAAAGAGCAATATGGGATAGAAGATATACTATGTCATGATTCATTTTCGCTTATGCATGTTTAAATTTGGGCTTATTAGTTATTTATTTTATTTGAATAAGTTAGAATGATTAACTATGAAGATTGAAGTCGTTTTATTCAAATTTCAATACAACTCTAAAAGTTATGAATAAAATAAAGTACAGCAAATCTAAATGAAGTGATAACATATACATATAATATAAAATAAAATAAAATAAAAAACCCCTTTAGGGTCTGTTTGGCATGAGGGATGTGGAGGAGAAGGGAGAGGAGGAAAAATTTTTATGAGTTGAATTTAAGAAAATTGGAGAAGTGAGGTTACAAAATTTTAATATAGATAATATGTAAGATTAAAGAGTAAAAAAACTTAATTAAAAACTTTATACCCCACTTTTTTTATTTTTTTAAATCCATCTCAAAAAATTTTTTCCTCCGCCCGCTTTTCCTCCCTTCCCTTCATACCAAACAAACCCTTAGATTAGACAATAAAGTAATCATTTGATTAATGTTACGATGAATTTTAATTATTAGAGAGGGGAAATATATCTCGTTGTTATGAGAACCAAACCGTCAGAATCTTGATACCTTAAAATCCCAAATCAAGTCAATGTCAAGAAGGGAAAGAAACGCAACATGGTTTATGAAACAAACGAGAAGAGGGCACCTCCTCAAGTTTGTGTGGGTTGGGGTATTGGGTGGTTTCCATGACCAACAATAAGTGAGTGTTTGGGTAATTCTGAAATCATGATTTCAGAACTTTTTTTCGTAAATTGAAATAAAATTTCTCTCACATATTTATCTAATAAGTGGTAAAAACATATCAAATACACACTAAATCTTTTAGACTAGGGATTCCCAATGAAGTGTTTGCCCTTTGCTTCTCTGGTTTTGCAGAAACTTTGGTACAATTTAAGCTCCTTTTTCAATGGTTTTTTGCTAGCGAATGTCCACAGGGTTGTGAAGGGTCTCTTGTGTCCTTCTTTGCTTCGGCTGCATATCTGTGTCATCAATAGTCAGTGGGTTTTTGGGCATTGGATTGGCTTACATCTGCACTAGTTCTGAATTCTGATCATGGAGAGATGAACAGGGAATTTGTTCCCTTGCATGTGCCTAGATTATGCAACAACTGTCTTATCGTTGGTTCCAACAGACCCAAAGGTGGCATGTTTTATCCATGCTGAATGGATACTTGTGAGAGCTTCAAAAGTCTTCAGATTTCAACATTCAGTCTCAAGATTTTCTGCTATCAATGGTCCATAATTGATGAGGTTTTCCATCAATTGGCTCAGGAATATCCAGAAATTTTGGTTTTGTTCAACAATTGGTATACAAGATTCCACGAACCTAGCATTGGTTCATGGTAGGGGTGGCATTTAAAAAATACTCCCTTCAGTCCTTAATATAAGATATAGTTGACTTTTTTTAGATAGATTAAAGAAGTTAAATAAATTACTTAATCATATCATATATTGTGTATTATTAGAATATATATCAGTTTATAAGTCAGAAAATTAATTTAATAAAAAACCAATGAGTATAACTATTTTAAATAAATTTATTCAGCTTTCTTTATCTCTCCTTATTTTAACACCTATTCAAGTTGATTGTTAATTTTGACTGGAATTGCTTACATATTCTACCTCATCAACACACCTCATCTCCTCTACCTCTCCTTCTCTCACTTCTTTTCTGCTTCCTCCCTCCTCCATTTAGGTCTGAGCCCGTAAAGAGCTAACCTTGTTTCCAAGCTATAGTTCTAGATCCATTTCTAGGTATGTATTTTCTTGATTGTTGACTGTTTTTAATTTTTATAGATCAATTTATGTTCTTCTTGATTGTTGGGTGATGGTGGTGGTATTCCCGGGGCTCTTACATTGTTGAAGGCCTTTTATATTTCAAAAGAAATGGCACTTTAGTCTTTTCACAAGAAAAATTACATATATTGATTTAAAAAATATCTCAATCCCATTAACAACGTACCAAACATATTTTTGAAGTCAATTCTATTTCCAATTATACTCCACTTCTAATTCCATAAAAACTCTTTTATAGCACGGAACGGATGGAATAAGATACATCCAATGGAAGAAATGGAAAGATACTCAATAGAAGAAATGGGGGGAAGCTCCACTTACAGAAAACTACAAATATATTAAAAATGGAACTATAAAAATCATGAACTGGTACAAAGAAAATGATTTTTGACACACTTTTCATTCCAGATCTTGCATCATTTAGTCATATTTTCTTTTTTTGAATTTATATATAGGTGATAACCATGAAATGGTATATTAAGGCCTTATAACATCTCAATCAAACAGCCAAATGCTTAACCATAGTAATTCAAATATCATCAATAAGGATGTTCAACATCCAAACCATTAAAATACAAATCAGTTTAAATAAAGCCAAAATCATAGTGTTAAATCAAATCCTCAAAATATTTCCTCAAAACAAATTAAAATGCGAAAGTCTTAAAATCATGGCAATATAAATGACATAACATGAGCTTTAGGAGCACAAAAGAGCCTCCAAGGCTCACTCCATACCTGCCTTCCCTTGATCCCTACTAGAACAGTCACCTGAAAATGTTAATATATAGGGATGAGATTTCACGTCTCAGTAACTACTGAAAGTTTCTACTGTACACAAGCAAAACTCATATGATAAAAAGGAACTGATTACATATATATTCATATATATCGTAATTCTCATACAAGACAAAAACATGTTTAATCACCATTGTATCAATCTGTATTTTCATCACAACATGTAATATACTATTATGTTATATGCAATATGTAAGATGCAACCTTCCTTATATCACTGTCCATCCTTATTCCGCTGACTGGAGCCATAGGCTAACACATAGTCCAACAGAAACCCATCCATTTGACTGGATTGTCCCAAGCTCACCAATTCTTAAGATACACCCGGCCAAAGGTGTAGAGCTTAAGTCTGGACTATGGCTCCCCTCCTTAAAGGAATACAACTAAGGAGGTGTCACATGTCCCACAGCTCCAATGAAATCCCGGCCAAAGGAAAACATGGAAGAAGGGGTCCTGACGAGTACCATCCACTGTGCACCGAGTGATGGCATACCACGTGGTAAAAGATCTCAACATACAAATTCCTCCTCACTTCAACCCATCACAGATGCAACCACCATGACAGTGATAAATAAAATATCATTAAAAGATAAAGTACAATAATTCATGCTTCCATTCATATCGAATATAATCACATATTCGAACATGCTAGAAATGAAATAATAATCCAATAATACATTAATTATCATTAAATTATTAATTATATGAATATAATGAGTTATATAGAAATTTACTTGTAACACTACTTATTTGAGAATTTATAATACAAACACATATACATATAATTCAGTCTATTTTTCTTTTAAAAATAGTCATTCAAAAATCATATACTATTCACAAGTATATGGAAGAATATTCAGAGTTACCTGTTACTCCCTAGCACACCGATAAGCACATAAGAGCTACTCCCAATCCCTCAATAAGAGTCTACAAAATCACACACACATAAGCCTATTAATATAGTAGACAAAACTACTTTAGAATTGCACTAAGATTATTCTAAAGCTACTCTCAAACTTTAAAACTTCCCTTTAAAACTAATACTGCGTATACTCATTTCTATCACTGATCCAACGAGTATAATATTATCTGACAATTAAAAAAAGATGTTTACATGAGGCAAAAATTTAAGTTTAACATATATATAAATTTAAGTTTAACATATATATATATATATATATATATATATATATATATATATATATATATATATATATATATATATATATATATATATATATATATATATATGAATACACATTTACGGGCTTGACAGGCTGAAAGGGAGAGCAATAGTGTTCATGACATATATTACCATATTATATTTATATCTATCTATATATATACATATATATTTTTGCCAAGATATCTATATATATATTTATATGATGAGAAGTTTCAAGCTTGATATCACTCATTTCAAAAAAATAAACTTGGGAGTACTCTTTCACATGTACGTATATATATAAGGCTCAAAACCATATGCTGCAAGTGAAAGGATTTGTAAAGGAGCATATGCAAATTTTCTTTTGTTGAATACAAAAAGAAATGAAATAAAAAAAAGTCAAACAAAAAAAAAGTATACTAAAGGCTGCCAACTAAAAAGTAAGACTAATGCATTAATTAAAACTAGGGAAATAAAACGTGAGTTTTCCAATGAAGTTTGAAAGGAGGAAGGAAAATTTAAGAAAAAAATAATTGAATGAGATACACAGTTACACACACTATAAGGTGGGGGTCATGGAGGGTTTAGGTACTCACACTCCTACAGTAGCGTAGATCCAGGAAAAAAAAAAAAAAAAAGTGGTGTGAGAGAAAAAGGGGGAAAATAATAAATAGATAGGATATTTGCATAGGAAGGCACTCACACCAACAGTAGAAATTGAATGGAGTGGGTATGGAATGACCTATATACGTGAGGGGGAAAAAATGGAGAAAAACAGGACAAATTGACAAGACAAGCAAGAGTGAAATATCAGTAAAAGAAGAGGCAACAAAAATGATTGACAAAAAAAAATCACTCAGCGCATTGAAGGCAGACGAAAACAGACAAGTGGGGAGGAGAAGAAAGAAAAGAACCTGGAATGAACAGCGGCGCATTGTGGAGTGAGAAGAAGGAAGAGTTTATATAGGAGTACATTTAGGGTTCCCTTTTTTTTTGAATAAAAAATATATATATATATATATATATATATATATATATATATATATATATATATATATATATATATATATATATATATATATATATATATATATTTTAATAGTAATATATTTATTCTCTCTCTTTTCTTCCCATTAATTCCAGATTAATCTATATATATACTTCAGGTACAAATTTTTTTTTTTTAAAATTCTTAGCAGCATCATTTATTACTATAAATATATATATATTTTACAACAACAACAATAATATTATTTTTTTTTTCAAAAAATTACTTCTCATAAATCATTTTATACCCTTTTATTATATAGATCTTAAGCTTAAGCCATGACTAACTCTCTAAGTCCTAAAAATTTAAGGATGTTACAAAGGCCTTGATCTACCAATCCGGACTTGCTACAAGCAGAAATAACACCAACCACTGTTATCATATCTGGCTTTATTCCTAGCTGAAGCATTTTATAATACATATTGAGAGAATGCTGCCCTCTCCCCAGATATCATTGAACTCCAGGAAATGGAGTCTTTGTAGAAAGCGTCATTGTCAAATACACGCCCTGCATAACTCAAACTCCCACATTTGGAATACATATCAATCAATGCATTACATAAGGAAACATCATGAGTCAAATCCATTTTACTTGCAAAACCATGAATTTGTTTTCCCTCTAGTTAATCCCGAAAGTGATGCTACAAGCTGGAAGTACGCTCACAAGAGTTACCTTCTTGGGTTGAATCCCTCCTTTCACTTGCATTATATTTCATGTAGAAGAGATATTGCTTCTTCGGGCGCTCCATTTTGTACACATCTCTTGATCATTGTCGTCCACACATATACGTTTCTGAACTTCATTTGGTCAAATACTCGTCTGCTATAAGTTGCTTTGTTACTTCTTGAGTACATATCTATTAAAGACGACCCCATATGAACATCCAAGCCCATCTTTAAATCCAATTCATGCTTCACGAGAAAACTGTGAAGTTCAATCCCATAACTCCATCTCCCAGTGTTGCTACCATGCACATGCAGGCAGGATACTTGCAATTGTATAACCATTAGGATTGAATCCTTCATTTTGCATTTGCCGAAAATAATTCCATAATTCTATATGGGACATAGAATCCTCTGAGGCAACACAACCTGCAATGATGACATTCCATGAAGAAAGGTTCCTCCAAGCCATTTCATCGAACAACTTCTTAGCTTCACCTAATTCGCCGCATTTCCAGTACATCGACATTAGAGAATTGGCTAAAACGAGATCTGAGACAAACCCAATATTTACACTTTTGGCATGAATCAATTTCCCAGAAACCAAGTCCTCAATCTCAGCAGAAACCTTGGAAAGTGTAGCTAGAGTATAATTATCCGGCAAAATATTACTACAAACCATTTCTTGGAACAATGCAAAAGCTTCATCAATGGCGTGGTGTTTTGCATGCCCATTAATCAACGAGTTCCAGAGATAGATATTCTTGAAAGAAATGGAGTCAAAGACAAGTCTTGATTTGGATAAATTTCCGCATGTGAAATAAGTAGAAATGAGTCGAGTGCATAGGAAAGCGTTTTGGTCAAAGCCCAGAGCGAGAATTTGAGTATGAGATTGTTGTGCAAGTTTCAGAGAACGATGAAATGAATCGAGAGTTGAAGCAAATCAAGGAGATGTAGTGGTGAGCGGAAGACAGTTGCATAAGAGTAATAATGGGAAGTTGGGAAGGTAAGCACCCTATAGAGAAGCATAAGATCAAAATAGCTTTCAAGTTTAAGTTTGCAGTTTAGAGTAGATAACACCAAAAAGAAGCGCTTTGGAATGTGCAATGTAATCAAGAGTTTTATTAATGATGGCGAAGGATGAGAGGTCTGATTGTTGGCTTCATTGTCACTCATCAAGGTTTCGTACAATGCATATGTTTCCGTTTAAAAGACATTTGTGTTTTCTTCTTCATCTGCATGGAAAAAATGTACAAGAAGGGTGGGTATAAATCAGAATGTACGTGGTTCATTATTATTGGCATATTTTGACAATATACAAGCAATCTAGAGTGGATGTATATAAGCTAGACAAGATGGGTTATGAACTCAAGGAAGTACTACTTATAGGAATAATGAGCGGAAATCAGAATTTTTTCCTAAGACACACAAAGCTTGAAATCCAGATTTCCTTGAATAGATTGTTTAACCAACCAGTGGCTAAGCTTACAATGCCTAAAAACAATTTTTTGAAAGAGAAAAATAGGTCTTCATTAAGCCACGCCAAACTTTTCCATGTCCACTTCAGTTCTAATGAGTAAATTGTGGTTAGGAGTGAGGTTTAAGAGAAAAAAATTGAACACGGCACCGCACTGAAGTCGAACACAGCACGGCAGATAGAAAAAGAAAAGAAAAACCACCCGTAAACAGGTTCGACTTTCAAACAGAACAATGATGGGAAAAAAAAAAACTGAAGTCGCGAAGCTGAATTGAAAGCTGCAATGAGTTTAACACCAGAAGTTGAACTGTTGAAGGCGAGAGAGCCCTCTGCCGCGAGTTTAGGTTTCGAGGCAGAGCGAGGAGAAGGAGCTTCAGTACAGATTGCAGGGTGCAGAGCATTCCTTTGGATCGCATTGCCGTACGTGAATCATGCCCGAAAAATTCCATTGTTTTTTTTTTTTGGGGAAAATGAGGGGGAAGACCAAGGGAAAATAATATTCCTCGTTATAAAATATATTTATTTAATTTAATTAGATTAAAAAAATTAGGATAGTTAGTTAATATAATAAATATTTTTTAAAATGTTCTAGTCATTTTTTTCAATTTATTCATTTTTTTTATTTCTTGATTATTGTTGAAGAAACATTTATAGGGGACAAATTAGGAAAAAGCTGATAAATATAGAAATTATGTCTTATATTTAGGATCTAGATCAATTTTTTAAATATGTCTTAAGAAAAATTTATAGGGGACATATTAGGAAAAGACTGATAAATATAAAAATTATATCTTATATTTAGGATCTAGATCAATTCCTCAAATATGTCTTATATTAAAAAGGAGAATGATATTTATTGCGAAGGATGTTAAACAATGTAATTATTTAGAATGGACAAATTTCAAAATATTAATTTGAAAATACTATATTTTCCAGATCAAACCTCTTAGAATCTCTTATTTAAATTAAAACCATCAAAAACATCCGTGACAAAATTTATTTTAACATTTATTTTTCACTATCATTAACATAATCTTTTTTTTTTTTGCCCAACATAATCCTTTTTTTTTTTTTGCCCATCAACATAATCATATTATTAATATAGACATTGTTTCATTTATATCTACATATTAAGATGTTAAAAGAATCTTTATCCCCACAAAAATATTAGAAACTTATTACCATGTGTCTATATTATAATTTATTATAGATTTTATTGGCAATATTTTTTTGGTTTAACATAAGTATTCTCAGGTAGAGGAAGCAATCCTTTGTTGTTAATAGAATATGTCATGTTTGAGTTTTGGATAAGTAGGAGAAATTTTCAGCCTTCACCAACATGACACTCAAACATTGATGAGAAAGAAATCATAACTACCATTCTATGATACAAAATATTATACATTATGTAGTCCTTTTTTAGTATATTAACATAGCATGGATTTTTTATTTAAAAAATAAATTATGCAAACTCCTTCCACAATTTGAATATAAATTTGCATAATTTATTTTTATATTAAAATAAATTTATGTGACTTCAAAAAATCCATATAATGTATTGATCATATGATTATCTCAATGCTAGTGAAAAATAAAAGTTAAAAAGAACATTCTGTAATGTGAATATATTGATCATATGATTATGTTGAAATCCTATAATGGATAATTTTGATGGTTTTTTAATTTTGGAGGAGAATAAAATTTAAATTTGTTTTGACTTTTAAATAGAACATGTGGGGAGATTGAATGAGAGATTAGAGGAAGTATGACTGGGGGTAATTTAATATTTTTTAATTTATATTTTAGAATTTGGTCTTTCTAAATAATTATATTTTTTAAGGTCCTTTACCATTAATATTATTTTTCCTTAGTCTTTTTCTCTAATTTTCCTTTCTTTTTTTCCATCAACCAAAAAAATCTATTTTTATTTTTTATAAGAAAATTTATTTCCTATCACTATTTATATAGCATGTGCTGTAACACCTCAAAATAAACAATCAAATAACTAACCAAAGTATTTCAAATATCACCAACATCCAAATCATCAAAATACAAAATTAATTCAAATAAAACCCTCATTATAGTATCAAATTAAATCCTCAAAATATTTCAGTAAACAAAATAAAATGCGGAAGTCTTAAGGTCATGGCAATTAAAATGGCATCACATGTGCTCCAGGAGCGCAAGAGCCTTCAAGACCCACTTCATAGGTGTCTTCCCTTGCTTCCTACTAAAACAATCACTTGAAAAATTTTAATCTATAAGGATGAAATTTCACGTCTTAATAACTACTGAAAGTTTCTACTGTACACAAGTAAACCATATATGATTTAAATAAAAATTTGATTACATATATATTTGCATGTACCATAATCCTCATGCAAAATAATTGCAAATTTAATCATCATTATGTCAATCTATATTTTCATCATAATATGTAACATACAATCATGCAATATATAAAATGCAACCTCCCTTATATCAATGTTCGCCTTATATCACTGACTGGAGTCATATACTAACATATAGTCCAACAGAAACACATTCATTTGACTAGATTGTCCCAAGCTCACCAATTCTTAAGATACACCTAGCCAAAGGGGTAGAATTTAAGTCTGGACTATGACTCCCTTCCTTAAATGAACACAACTAAGGAGATGTCACATGTCTCATAGCTCTAACGCAATCCCAACCAAAGGAAAACATAAAAGAATGGGCCCTAACAAGTGTCTTCCATTATGCACCGAGTGATAGCATAGCACATGATAAAATATCTCATCATACAAATTTCTCCTTACACCAACCCATCACAAATGTAACCACTATGACAATTATATTCAATCACCAATAAATATAATATTATTAAAAAAAAAAAAGATACAATAAATCATATTTCCATTCGTATCAGATATTATTGCATATTCAAACATGCCTAAAAGAAACTAATAATCTAATAATACATTAATTATAATTAAATTATTAACTATGTGAATAAAATGATTTATAAAGAAATTTACTCGTAACATTATTTACTGTGGAATTTACAATACATACATAAATATATAATTCAATCCATTTTTTAATAAAATATAATCATTTACAATCATACACAGTTCACAAGTATATGATAAAAAGAGTTACCTGCTACTTCTCAACTTATAGACAATCACCAAAAGTTACTCCAGAGTTTGAAAAAAAAAAGTCTACAAAATCATAAACATAAATATTTATTAATATGCTAATTAAAATTACTCTAGAATTCTAAAATTACTCTAACACCTTAGCAACCTTGTAAAGGCTTAATTAAAATAAAAGACAGGAGCCATTCATATATTATCATATAGATTTTTTTAATACATATTATACATATAAGTATAGAAAATACTATTATTATATAATTTTGGACTTCAAACAGTGAGGAAATGGTTTTGAAGGAAACTAAAGGCCTTCATATAAATGAAGGTACAACTATTTGGTGAAATCTTCGTAAATTCATATATATATATATATATATATATATATATATATATATATATATATATATATATATATATATATATATATATATATATATATGTATGTAAAGCAAAACACAAGATGACACGTGCCTAGCAAAAAGGGGCACGTTAGTTATATATGCGTATATATGACGGGAGAGAGACTTGTGAAAAGTCGCAGGAAGAGGGAGTGGAGGAAAAGGTTAAGTGAATTGAAATCAAAATTTGTAAGGGAAATCATTATGAGATCCTAAGGATCTTAAAAATTATAAAAAATATCAAACTAAATTACCCTATCAAAAAAATTTTTAAGGACTGCATTGTGATTAATTCAGAATATGAAATTATTTTGTTGTCCCCATTGATTAAAAAAAGGAAAGGAACAATATATGTCTTTTTTGACAATTGCTTATGCTTATTTTAACAACCGAATGACGTATTTGACAAGTTAATCTTTCTCGCTGGAGAAATTTTGAAATTTCAAGGGTGCCTTTGAATTTCAAACAAATTTCTTTTCTTTCTTTTCTAATTATAGATTATATGATTCTTCAAAACTTCTCATAAATTGTGTCTTCCTTTATGTATCTTGTTCTTACTAGGGAGGAAAATCAACTTGTCAAAATAACTTATATAGTTGTCAAAATAGGCACAAGCACTTGTCAAAAAAGGCATATGCACTTGTCAAAATTGGCACATCTAGTTCTGAAATTTCAAAACTTGTCGAGAGAAAAATGACCTTATTAAAATAGCCCATCCAGTTGTTAAAATAGACATAAGTACTTGTTAAAAAAGACATATGCATTTGTCAAAGTAGAGACAATAAGTTCTGAAATTTCAAAACTTCTTCAGAGAAGAAAATGAATTTGTTAAAATAGCTCATTCAATTGTTAAAATAGGTATAAGCACTTGTCAAAAAAAAACATATGATATTCCTTTCCTTTTTTATTCAATGGAGGCAACAAAGTAATTTCACATTCTGAATTAATCACAATACAATTCCTAAGGACTTTTTTTATAGAGGAATTTGATTTGGGATTTTTATAAAAAAATTTTATGGTCATTGGAACCTCACAATGATCTTCCTAATTTTTTATACACACACACATGCTACATAGAGCTGGGAATCAGGGCCGGCCCGGCCCTACAGGGCCGGCCCTTGACGGGCCAGGGCCTAACAGGGCCGGCCCTAAAGGGCTCGAGGTCAGGAAAATTGCAGTTTTTCAAAGCCCGGCCCGAGAGCATCAGGGCCAGGGCCGGCCCGCAGGGCCAGGGCCGGCCCGCAGGGCCCGGAAGTCCTTTTCACAATATTTAACTATTTTTCCTACGTATTTTCTCTAGAGAGATATAATTAGTAAATAACAACGATTAAAGTTCTAATTTAATATACAAATGTTGTCAACATTAAGATTTAAATAACACATCTCTTATAACAAACAAACACAGTTACTAATGTATAATCAAAGGTAAAATCATGTCCATAAATAACTCACACAAAAGCCAAAGTATAAAAAGACAAGAACTAAATACTCTAACATCTAAGCAACATGAGTATGACGACTATCATTTTCACCTTCTTCGCCACTATCATCAATTTCAAGGACATTTGATTGTGTTTCACTTTGAGTAATGAGTTCAAGTAGTCAAATAATCACAACCTCCATAAAAAATCATACTCTATCACGGAGAACAGTATATAATATGATTTTATTCTAAATAGGCAGAACAATATACTCAAAAATCACAATATGATTCAATTAGACAAAACAATATACTCAAAAATCACAATATGATTCAATTAGACAAAACAATATACTCAAAAATCATATTCTATACAATATGAGGACAGAGTGACATATAGATCAATAAGGCAATTCAAAAATGTAACATGGTTTCCTTTCCAAGCAAAAAAAATAAAAGATAAACGGGCCTAAAGGGTCGACCCGAGGCCCTCCAGGGCCGGCCCTTTTAAGCCCGAGGCCCTACAGGGCCGGCCCTTTTAGGCCCGACTTCCTTTTCAGTCTACAATTTATAAGCCCGGCCCTTGAAGGGCCAGGGCCTAAAAGGGCCGGCCCGACGGGCTCGGCCCGTTTTCCCGGCTCTAATGCTACAATAAGGAGGAAAAAATACAAAATGGATTTACAATTGTGCTCATGATTGTAATGGAGTAAGATTGTTGAAAACAAAGCAAAATAAAATATATACCAGCATGGATAAATGGTTCAACAGTAGTCTTGAAGAATGAAAAGAATATACACATTATAAATACACATAAAAAATAAGTGATGTTGTTGAAGAAATAAAATATAATATCTATATACACACACTCTCACCTATAGTTAAAAGATGGGGTTATAAAACTATATGTATACATACACACTGTTAAGAAAATATTCTATCATCATTATTAGATCAATTAGCATAATTAGTGGGATTGATTGATCGTTACGATTCCCTCATTTATAAGCAATTAATACCTAGGCTCCTCACTCTTTATATATATATTGTACCTTCCTGTAAATAGAATACACACACAATTCAGATACTTGTATTACATGGTATCAGAGCGAAATTAATCTCTGAAATTCATTTTTTGGTGCGCACTGTTCATTACCGTCGGCTTTTTTTATGCATTGTTTGGCACTGTGCGTCGTCTGTGCAGCTCTATGCGACACTGTTGGTCACTATTTTGGTACTATTCCGCACTATTTGGTAATGTTTCACACTGTTTTGCACTGTTTTGTACTATTTTGCACTGTTTGGTACTTTTTGACACTGTCTGGTGCTGTTTTGGGTACTGTTCATATTGTGTTGACCTAATTTGAAGATTTTCTTGTAAATTTGTGTTATATGTTGTTATTTGCCTCTAGAATAAATAGCTGACTCTAAGATTCCTAAAATGTTACCTGTGTCTGTTAAGATCACTTTCTCACAATTAAATTGGACCAATTAGAATGATTGGAGCACCACTGTTAAGATATATATTATGGATATTGAGAAGGAAGGACATTTGACTAATGACCCCTTAGTGACAAAGACAAACTAGTTGCTTGGAAATGGGCTAATGCTAGAATATTGTTTCAAATCAGAAATTCTATTGAACCCCAAATCTTGTTTTCGGTGAGTCATTACACTGCTGTTAAGGAAATAATGAATTGTCTCAAATTTATGTTCTCTGGTAAAGGAAGCTTTACTCAGATTCATGAAGTTTGTAAAGGTTTTTATCACTCTCAGCAACAGGGTCATCCGTTGAAGGACTTCTTTTTGGATTATAAACGGTTGTATGAGGAAATGAAAGTCCTCATGTCTCTACAAGCAGATCTTGAGACTCGCATTAGGAATATGGAACTACAAGCCATCATTGGTTTTCTCGAAGCCCTTGATCCCTCTTATGAGACCATCCGCTCTCAAATCCTGTTTAGTCAGGAGCTCCCATCCCTCAAAGATGTGTTCGCATGAGTCCTTCGTGCTGATGGTGTGACTCGTCCGTCTGTGGATCCCAATGTGAGTGCTTTAGCTAGTCGGGGTCCCTTGGACAATAAGAATTCTAGCTCCAAACAGGGTTCCAGTTCCCCGAACATGACTTTTGGAGGTATTATTTGTCATTATTGCAAGGAATCTGGCCATATCAAGAAAAATTGTCAAAAATTGCATAAACGCAACATGATCAGTAGCATGCTTCTACTCATGTTGCCCAAACCTCTAATCCGTCTACCCCAAGTACACCATCTATCGCGTCCTTTTCTACAAGTACTCTGCCCTCTAGTCTTGCTACCACTTCCTTAAAGTGGGTCATTGATTCCAATACTACCAATCACATGACAGGTAACCATCATTTATTTTCGTCATATGCTGCCTATGCTAACCCATCTTCCATCTTCGTTGCTAATGGTTCCTCCGTCCATGTAGTTGGATCAAGCATTATTAACCCCACCCCCTCTATTTCGTTATATTCTGTTCTTGATATTCCCGATCTCACCTTTAATCTTCTATCTCCAGTAAACTGACTCGTTATTTCTACTGTTTCATCTCACTATTTCCTAACCATTATTTGATCTAGAATCTATCGACGAAGCGTATTATTAGTAGAGGTTATGAATCTGATGGATACTACATTCTAGATGATCAGGTGCATGTTCTGGTAGGTTGTCTCCCTTTGAAGTTCATTGTCGTCTCAATCATGTGTCAATTTCATCTTTAAAGAGATTATAACCTCAGTTTTCTTCTATGTCTGCTTTGGATTGTGAGTCGTGTCAGTTTGCCAAATACCATCATGTTCATTTAGCATCTCGAGTCAATAAACGGGTTGCAACCCCCTTTGATTTAGTACATTCAAATGTTTGGGGTCCTTATTCAGTTTTATCTCAGACTGGTTGTCGTTATTTTGTCACTTTTATTGATGATTTTTTCCGAACAACTTGGCTTTATTTAATAAAATTGTACTATGAATTTTTTACTCATTTTCAAAACTTCTGTGCTGAAATTCAAACTCAGTTCAATACTCCTATCAAAATCCTTCGACCCTTTTACTGATTACATGCATAGCCATGGTATTCTTCATCAATCCTTATGTGTCAATAACCATGCTCAAAATGGTATTGCTAACAGAAAGAATTGCCATCTTTTAGAAACTGCTCGAGCTCTTATGTTTCATTCCAATGTTCCTACACCGTTTTGGGCTGATGTCGTGTCTACTGCTCGTTTTCTCATCAATCGCATGCCTTCAGCTATTCTTAGTGGTGACATTCCCTATTCTGTTTTATTCCCCACCAGTAAGCTCTTCCCTATTTATCCAAAAATTTTTGGTTGTGTTTGTTTTATTCAGGATGTTCGTTCAAGTGTCAGTAAACTCGATCCCAAGTCTTTAAAGTGTGTCTTCTTTGGTTATTCTCTCATCCAGAAAGGTTATTGGTGTTGCTCTCCTAATATTTATCGTTATCTTGTGTCCATTGATGTCACCTTCCATGAGTCTTCTTCTTTCTTCAAGTCTTCCATCTTATCTAAGTCTCCCTCGGTTATTGATAAAACGGATGATTTCTTGGTTTATCGTGTCCCACCAGTTCAAGCTGTTGTTTCGATTTCTGATATCATCATTGAGACTGATCCATCCAATTTTGTGCCTCTGTCATTAGATGCTTCACCGTCAGATTTTGTTACTGCGACCCAAGACCTTCCCATTCCTGCCCCTGATACAGTTATGTCTGATTATGCTATTGACCTATCCAATAACCTTCCTATTACCCTCAAAAAAGGCATCAGCCCCCCATATCCTCCCAAACACTACGCTAATTGCGCGTATCTCATATCAAACTTTGTGTCTTACCAACAATTGTCCCATGTTTCCTCTTCCCTTGTGGCCACCCTTGAGTCCATCACCACCCCTACCACCCTTCACCAAGCCTTAGCCCATCCTGGTTGGCGTGCTACGATAGAAAAAGAAATGATGGCCCTTGAAAAGGCTGGTACCTGGACTCTTGTTGATATGCTTTCTGGGAAGAAGGCTATTGGGTGTAAATTGGTGTTTGTAGTTAAAACTAAGGTTGATGATTCCTTGGAACGACTAAAAGCTCTGATTGTTGCTAAAAGGTATGCTCAAACTTATGGCATTGATTACTCCAAAACTTTCTCCCTGGTCGCTAAACTCACTTTCGTTCGTCTTCTTGTCTCTTTAGTTGCCACCTATTATTGGGATCTACATCAGTTGAATGTTAATAATGCCTTTTTGAATGATAACCTTCTTGAGGAAGTTATATAGAGCAACCTCCTGGTTTTGTTGCTCAGAGGAGTGTGGGAAAGGGTGTTATCTCAGAAAATTGTTGTACTATCTGAAACAGAGTCCATGTGCTTGGTTTGATAGATTTTATAATGTGGTTCAGAAGTTAGGATTGAGCCAAAGCAAGAGTGATTATTTTGTGTTCTATCAGAAGATCGATGCAAGTATGATTCTTCTGGTTGTATATATTGATGACATTGTGATTACAGGGAATAACATTTCTAGAATTTCATAGCTTAAAGCCTTTCTCAGCCTCCACTTCCAGACGAAAGATTTAAGACCATTGAAGTACTTTCTAGGTATTAAAGTTATGAGAAACAAGAAAGACGTTCTGTTGACTCAAAGGAAGTATGTTCTCGACGTCTTAAAGGAAACTCGGAAGCTTAGAGCTGTACCAAATAACCTTCCCATAATTCTAAATCCATACCTGGACTTGAATGATAATATGTTTGATGAACTTCCTGATGACTTGAAAAAGAAGATTGATCCAGAGAAACTGAAGCCATTTGCATATCCTGGGAGATATCAAAGATTGGTTGGAAAGCTGAATTATTTGACAGTGACTTGTCCTGATATAACCTTCTCGGTTAGTGTATTCAGTCAATTCATGGCATCTTCAACAGTGGCACAGTAAGAAGCCTTAAAACATATCATGCATTATCTGAAAGGTTCCCCAGGTGATATAACCTTCTTGGTTAGTATACTTAGTCAATTCAAGGCCACGAGACAATCTACTACGGGTTACTGTGTATTTGTTGGTGGAAACCTGATATCTTGGAGGAGTAAGAAACAAGAGGTTGCATCTAAATCAAATACAGAGGCAGAATACAGAGCTATGTCACAATCCGTACAAGAAGTTGTGTGGGCGTTTGAGCTTATGAAGAAAATTGGTATTGTCATAACATTACCTGTGAAGCTTTGGTGTGACAATAAAGCAACGCTTCATATAGCATCGAATTCTATGTTCCATGAGTGGACGAAGCATATTGAGATTGATTGTCACTTCATTCAGGACAAGATCAAAGAAAATGTTGTATCTACAGAACATGTGCAATTGGACGACCCAGCTAGCAAACCTTCTGACAAAAGCGTTGCCTGGGATACGGGTTGAGTATATTTGTAATAAGTTGGGCATGATTAACATATATGCTTCAATTTTAGGGGGAGTATTAAGGAAATATTCTATCATTATTATTAGATCAATTAGCATAATTAGCGGGATTGATTGACCATTACGATTCCCTCATTTAGGAGCAATTAATACCTAGACTCCTCACTCTTTATATATATATATTGTACCTTCCTGTTAATAGAATACTCACACAATTTAGATACTTGTGTCACACACACCTTCAGAAATGAAGAAAAGAAGGTGGAGTATGAAGAATACAAATTTTCTTTTGAAAGAAAAGACATCCACACAGTGAAAGCCGTAAGATGGGATGTGTATGATAGGACAACACAAATGTTAAAAAAAACTAAAATGAACGGAGAAATGAGGTTTGATAAGACATTTTGTAAGTAGAGATGAAAAAAGGTATGCTAAGAAAAGAAGGAGTACTTGCGCAGAGTCTGGAGGCACAACACCTTGAGGGTGTGAAAAGTCAAGGAGTATTTATAGGGAAGGATTAGGGTTTATTTTTTATTAAAATATTATTATATTTAAAAAGATAATAATAAAAATAATAATAGTGCAAATATTCAGACAACAGTTTTTTTGTTTTATATTACTTATTCCAATAATCATATACATTTACACACACGTACCCATATATTTAAAATAATTATTTAAAGGAATTTTATCTTTATTTATTTATTTTTTATCTTAAATTAAATATTTTGAACATGATGTTTCTTTTAAATTATAAATTTATTATATATTCTTTGTCTAAATAAAACTTAAACTACAGCCTACAAGTCTACAACTAACTCTACGTGTTAACAAAAATAAGCATGATTCTTAAGACCTGACTAGACCGGCTAGTCCGACCTCGAACTAGTTGAACCGATGGTTCAACCAGTCCAGTCTGGTAACTGAATCCGGTTCAATTGGTTTTCACGCGGTTTGATCGGTTTTCTCATGGTTTAATCGGTTTTTTATTTTTTTTTAATATTTTATTCAGAATTTCATATAAATAATCCTAAAATATTCCCTTCCTCACCGATCTAGCCCCAATTTGACTCTGATCTCGCTCACTAACTGTAACCCCCGTCACGATCAAAGCCGAGATTAAGCGTTTAAATATGTTTCATAATTGAATAAGAGATCCGGGGTAATTAAAAACTTTTTTCAACACTTATATAATAGAACGCCATTCATTTCAAAGTAAAAGCAATAGGCCTGTTCGGTCAGTCACATATACAATATCAGAGTATCAACACAATTCCCGACATACACCCGGGATAGTAACATTAATCTAAAGGTTTATACAAGGCATCATTGTCTATCTCAGTATCTATAATGAGGATTACACAAAACTATCATGCTATGATCTATTCAATAGGTACATTTATCCTAAAATGATAACCAATTCAGTATAAACCAAAATATCTAAGACTACCGCCGGCAGTCCTAATAATCCTTGCTCACTTGCTTGTTCTTCGATCCACTTGCCCTATCTAAAAATGTTATTTAGAAAGAATGAGATTATAGAGAATCCCAGTAGTAACAGTTTACGTATATGATGTATAATTAAACAAAGCATGTAAGTATATATTACAATTCAACTACACAGCATTCAAAGCCGGGCTACCCGTCGCGACTCAATCATTCATTTAAGGTCGGGCTACCCGCCACAGACCTAATCGGCAATATTCAAGGTCGGGCTAACCGCCACAAACCCAATCAACAATATTCAAGGCAAGGCTACTCGCCACGGACCCAATCAGCATCATTCAATGATAAATACATACGAGCAATGCATTAAACATGATATAGGATAAAGTGTCACTACCTTGTTCTTTCCGTTCTTGTTCAGGCGTATGCCTTCTATGTTCCGGGCAAATATCAAATCCTATAATCATTAAGGACGATAGGTTATCACTTATTCCAATACTCAAATGACTTCAAAATACTTAGTTTTGGTTATCATTAAAGTCCCTTAAGTAGCTATAAAAGTCTCTAATAATCGCCTAAAAGGATTAGGAAGTACTAGGTTGGAAATCACTTTTCAAAATCACAAGGTGCTGAAAACAGGGGTTGGCTGCAGTCAAGAAACCTCTGGCTGCGGCCAGAAACAGCACAAAAAGTTTTTGGCTGCAGCCAAGAATTTTCTGGCTGCAGCCAAGAATTTTCTGGATGCGGCTAGGAAAATTTTATTTCTTGGCTGAACTTCAAAAAATTATAACTAATCCTAGAAAAATCTAAATGAGGTGATCCCAAAGCCCATTGAAAGCTATTTAAGTGCTCTTTGCTATAAAAATATGGACCATTACCAGAAATCGCCCCACAAATACAGAATTTAAGAAATGTCCACATTGCTCTAGAATTGTTCCCAGATTTAACATCAAACTTTGGACAGTCATAACTCCTAGCCCAAAAATCGAAATGACATGAAATATATGTCCATTTTGAAGCTTGGCAAGTGAACTTTAAGAATGGAAATTTTCATAATTTTTCAACATCATTTGATATTTTAAAACGTCCATGCAAATCCACTGGCAGAACAGAGTTTTTCACTAACCAAGACTTACCACTTTTAAAACTAAGTTCCCAATGGTTCAAAATTCATATCCAACACTACTCCCACACAATTTTTCACAAGGAACACAATAGAAACATCAAAATAACCAAATTCTCATTATGTTATGTTTTTGGCCTATGTTCAACAAAAATCCCAAAATTGTCAAACTTGGCATTTTAAATTCAATCAAATTCTATCTATCCAAGGTACATCTCAAAGCATCATATCCATGACGACGACAACTCAAACACCACAAGACCCTAATTTTCGAAAATAGGGCTAAATTCCCAGAAATTCTAACTTAACCAAATGACCACAAAACTTATATCAAAATGCTCAACTCACTCACCTCTTCAACTTTCTCTAAAGGAGTTCTTTGATTCTCCAAACCCTATATCTCCTTGAGAGTTCAAATCACTACCAATGGTAAAAGGGTCTCAATGCAAGGAACAAGATTGAAGAAGGAAGTTTTTCCATTAGAGGTCATTAAAAGGGTCAAAATGGTAAGAACTTACCTTGGCACTTCCTCTTTTTTTTTCTGCAGAAAGACCACCGAAAATGGAAAAAATAAGGAGAGAGATGAGTGTGTGAGGAAAATGAAATGAGTGTTATTCATGCCCCCATCCCTTGGTCAGCCGAAAAGTAGGAGGAAGAGAGAGGGAAAATGATATATAATGGCACATTTGACTTTTCAAGCTACTCCCTTACCCTCTCATCTTACCACTTGTCCCATTCTGATTGGCTCTTCCAAAGTAAGTAACCACTTAGTTACTTTAACCACTCCATTAGCCATTTAATTACATTTCCTTCCTTAGTTAGTAATTAATTTCTCCACTAGTCGCTAACTAATTATCCAATAGTTCCCTTTCCTTCAATTTATTTCTGATTTTGGCATATTAACTTTAATTGCCACATA
This sequence comes from Inga laurina, assembly GCA_963855925.1. Taxonomy (NCBI): domain Eukaryota; kingdom Viridiplantae; phylum Streptophyta; class Magnoliopsida; order Fabales; family Fabaceae; genus Inga; species Inga laurina. Next base: position 4,501,238 of record OY979706.1, on the reverse strand, counting down.
ACACAAAATAAATTCCAAATTTAATTCAATAGTTATCCTTAATAATTGTTATTAGCCCTTAAGAAAAAATTTGGGGCGTTACAATTCTCCCCCCCCCCCCCCCCGTTCAATAAATTTCACCCTCGAAATTGGTTACACATCATTAGGCATAAACTCAGGAAATCTCTTCTTCATGTCCGCTTCTGCTTCCCATGTTGCTTCCCTTGGAGACATTCCCTTCCAAACCACCTTCACAAATAGTAAGCTTCGATGTCTGAGCCGCCGCTCTTCTCAATCAATGATTCGTTCCAACTCTACCGCATAAGTAAAGTTATCTTACAATTTGATCTCTTCATACTCAATAATATGCTCAGGGTCTAGCTGGTACTTCTTGAGCTACGAGACATGGAACACATCATGAAGTCGACTCAAATTCGGGGGTATGGCTATCCGGTATGCTACAGGTCCGATTCATGCCAGAATCTCAAATGGACCAATGTATATTGGGCTCAGTTTCCTCTGCTTGATTGCTCTTCCGATGCCTGTGACCAGAGATACTCTAAGGAAAACACGATCCCCCACCTCAAACTCTAAAGGCCTTCTCCTCTTATCAGCATAGCTCTTCTGTCGGCTCTGCGCTGCAAGGAGCCTCTTTCTGATGATTCGGATCTATTCAGAGGTTTGATCAACAAGATCAGGCCCATATAACTTCCTCTCAGACAATTCTGTCTAGCAAAACGGTGACTAACACTTCCTTCCATACAATGCCTCATATGGAGCCATCTGAATGCTCGCATGATAACTGTTGTTGTAAGCAAACTCAGCTAATGGAAGGTAATAATCCCATTTTCCTTTGAAGTCCAAGACACATGCTCTCAGCATATCCTCTAGCGTTTGAATGGTTCGTTTCAACTGTCCGTCTGTCTGAGGATGGTAGGCCGTACTAAACCTCAACTTTGTACCCATAGCTTCATGCAGAGCCCTCCAGAATCTTGAAGTAAAACGAGGATCTCTATCAGAGATAATGTTCTTCGGCGTACCATGGAGTCTCACAATCTCTTAAATTGTAGATTTCCACCAGCCTATATGGAGAATAGCTAGCATTTATCGGTATGAAGTACGCTGACTTCACGAGTCGATCAACAATCACCCAGATTGCATCATAGTTCCTAATCCTGGGCAGACCCACTACTAAATCCATGGTCACACTTTCCCACTTCCATTCTGGAATTTCTGGACTCTAAAATAATTCTGGCGGTTTCTGGTGTTCAATCTTCACCTTCTGACAGGTAAGACACCGCACTACGTACTTAGTCACATCACTCTTCAACCCTGGCCACCAGTACATAGATTTCAAATTGTGATACATCTTAGTCATACCGAGGTGAAGAGTATACTGACTCTTATGAGCCTCATCTAGAATCCTCTGTCTCAAGTCAGCCTTCAGTGGAACATAGATTCTCTTCTGGTACCGAACCAATCTACTAAGTGACAGATCATAATCCCGTGTCCCTCCTTGCTCAATCACAGTTTGAAGGGACTAGGCTTGCTCATCATGCATCTGAGCCTCTTCAATTTCAGTCCTCAGGTCATTCTCCCCTTGGACAACGCCATAACTGGCACACAGGATATCATTCGAGAGATTGAAGTCCCAAAAATCCTCTATCAATTTCCTTTCCTGTATCGTCATCGTTGCCACTAGCACCGACTTCCGACTAAGAGCATCTGCGACGACATTAGCTTTACCCGGATGATATTTAATCTGCAGGTTATAATCTTTCAGCAACTCTATCCATCGACGCTGTCTCATATTCAGTTCCTTCTGATCATACAGATATTGCATGCTCTTGTGGTCGCAGTACAATTCCACTGTCACACCATATAGATAATGACGCCAAATCTTCAATGCAAACACTATTGCCGCAAGCTCTAGATCATGAGTGGGGTAATTCAATTCATACAGTTTGAGCTGACGAGAAGCATAGGCCACCACACGTTCCTGCTGCATTAGGATACACCCTAACCCCTGCTTACGTGTGTTAGAACTAATTCTTAAGTGTTCGTTTGTTTTTGCTTTTTAGAAGTGTTTTTATGATTTACGAGGTAAGTATATAAGAGGAGTTTTGTTTTGACTTACGGAAAATGACTTCTGAAACCATTGTTTGATGACATGCACTTACTCAATTACCATGGTTAATATTTCTTGTTCTGTTTCTTTTTTTTAACAATGTCTATGGGACATATTAAGGGCTTGTTTGGATTAGCGATGACAAAAGTGACTTTTTTTAATCAACTCCCATATTAAGGGCTCCTTTAGATTAGTTCTAACACACGTAATTCTTAAGTGTTCGTTTGTTAATAAAAAAAACTTGCGGATTTGATTTACAAGGCATTAAATCAAGAAAACTTTTACCACTCTATATGCATATGGGAGTACAAGTCACGTTGATCCCATTCCTATTTAGTACTAATAAGAAATGCATTAAATGGATAAAATTTAACACATTGACTTTTATTAAAATTTCTGTCTCTCTACATTTATTCATTTATCAATCATTCTCACATATCTCTCTTATCTTTTTCTCTTTCCAATAGAAATTAAATAAGGATAAAATTGAAAAAAAAAAAAGTCATTAATTACTCTACAAGTAACTTATCCTTATAACCAAACCTTTCTTCTACAAATAGCTTATATATAGGTACTGAATGGTATATCTTGTTAATTTTGTCTTAAAATTTAACTACTTTCTTACTTTATTTCTATTTAATCTATTTAATATTTATACTTTAATAGTAGTATTTTGATATTTTTTTTTACTGCTTACAGTACTTTGCTCAAAAAGCCTATTTGAATGTAAAATTCCACACAAAAAATAAAAAACAAAAAGATATCTTAACAGAAAATAAGTAAAGGGAGAATTTCAGGTAGCCCTTATAGATGATACTTTATTTCAGTCAACCCCAAAAAAATCTAAAAATTCATTGTATTTCCTTAGATCAAAATGAAATTAAGTTTTGTAGGTGAAAAGATAATGACATCCTTCCTTTATTTTTTTTCAAAAGAGCATTTTACAAGAAAAATAAATTGATTTAAAAAAATTGGGAATTAACAAGAACATTGTGGTTATTTACAAGCTAAATAAAGGAATTTACAAGACGAATAAGGATATTTATAAGATAAATGAAGATATTTACAAGATAAATAAAGGAATTCGAAATAACCCATGGAGTTAAAAATATTTTGGTCATTTGCAAGATAAATAAGACAATTCATAAAACAAATAAAATAAGGGCATAATTATCTTTTTACCTGTAAAACTTAATTTCATTTTAATTCTAGAGGCGTAGCGAAGTTTCAGATTTTTTTAGGAGTTGAAGGAAATAAAATCCCATTAATGAGGGTTAACTGAAATTTTTCCATAAATAAATAAAAAAAAATGTAAAGAAAATTGTCGTAAGGAAGCTTTGTTTCGTGGATGTACTCAACCTTTAATAAAGTGTCTTTTTACTAAAAATGATAGAAAAATTGTTTGGCGCTTCTTCTTTTTTCAAAAAAAGGTTAAGTCAATGGCTCTTATCGAAATGAGAAAGATTCTACAGTACTGGTGCTAGGGAGGGACAGATACCTGTTATTAAGAACTATTTATTTAATTCGATTAAATTAAAAAAAAAAAAAGTTAATTACTAGGATAATCCCGTGATTAATATAAGATAAATTTATTTAATTTGATTAAATTAAAGAAATTAGTTATGTTAGTTTATATTACATGTATTTTCCAAAATATTCAAGTTTGACAAACTGATATTTAGGATCAAAATCAATTCTCAAATATATTCTATATTAAGGACATGAGGGAGTAACTAACATAAAATTGGTCTAACGAATAAGACCCCACCAGATTCTTTTGATTCTTAAATTCAAATTTTAGAGAAGTCACTTATATTAAGAGAGGCAGTCATAGACCCTGAACTATATACCAGATTATAATATCAAAAAGAGAGAAAAGACACGAGGGAGTATGCTTTTTTTCCTTAAAACACTGAAATATCTTCCATTGTTTCTGTCTTAGATTATTGTTGAGGAACGTAATAAGGATAAAAAATTATGAAAACTTTAACTTTTAGGATAAAATCAACTCTCCATTTCAACCCTATTTGTTTATGTGTATGTTTGGATTAGTTTTTGAGAATAATTTTTATAATTTATAAAATAACTTTATAAGAGTGGTCTTATCTCAACTTACGAAAAATTAACTTCTAAAATTTGTGGATTTCTTATGCTTTTATGCGTTCAAGAATTTACAAGGTTGTTCTCATTGACGGGACCTTTCTCTAATTTTTCCCTTTTTTTTTTTTTTTTTTTCAATTTTATCTTCAACGGATGCTTCAACGTGTTTCACCATCGCCCCCAAACCTTCCCTGCCAAAATTCCTTCTCCTCCCCTCTCTGTCGATTCGCCCTGCTGTAATGGCGGCAACAATCAAAGAGTTTTGGCGATGACAAATTAGTTCGCTTGGCTATCCAGTGGGTAATTTTGACGTTATCGAGATACCGAGAACTGATCGGAATCGCATTCGAGGTTAAATTTGTATTTTCGAAAAGCTCATCACATTTCAAGGTAGGAGGTTCTGCAACAGCTGTTGTCCCATTTATTAATTGCAATTAGCATTTATGCTCGTCCAGTCGTCCTCTTCTTGCGTAGATCTTCAGGGCAGAGGGGGTCTTCTTTCGTATTCCACATCCTGAGAGTCTTTCACAAACGTCGATCTCAACCTAACCAACCCCACGGGTAACTTCAGCTTTACTTGCTTCAACGTTTATGCTTCATTCTAGTTCTGTTCCATTGTTGATTTGATGAGCAAATGTTGTAACCCCCCCCCCCCCCCTCGGAGCTTGCATTTGGATATTTACGATGATGTTCATTTCTTTGGGGATATTGGATTTGGTTCATTTTTTCTGGAATATGAAATTGTTTTCATTTCCTCGTTTGTCTGCCCTTTCTGATTCTGGCTTTGGAAGCACTGATCATTTCATGAGTTTCAGTTGTTGGATTCAGCTTTATCTGTGCAATGTTTTAATTTATTAGATCGCTTTGTAAGGGTTTGGACTTGATATCTTGGTGTAATATAATATATGCACTTTGTACTGTCTAATGACAGTACAAGTTTAATACTTTACTTTTGGGATAAAACTATTGAAATGTGCTTCTAATGGCCTGTTGGTGGAGCTGCAAGTTTTTGTTTTTATAAGGTGTATAGAAACAAAATACTAGTATAAACGAAGCCTCGATGAATGAGATAAAGCAAAAAACTTCTTTGCAGAAAGTTATTCTAAATTTTAGATCAGTAGTCTTGTGCTGCAGTGTGGTACTTTTTGAATCAAGTGAAGCCATTTTTTATTTTTTCCCCTGCTCGGTAGATAAATACGTGCTACCTCCCATTGGTTTATTCCAAGAGAGCATTAGATCTTTCATAATGATTGAGAATAAATTATTGCCATTTGAACTTTGTTGCGTTATATTCCTGATCATACATGCAATAGTCAATGGTTTCACCCTCGCCATAGACTGGTCTTCTCAGTAGATAACCGCTTAGGTTTTATAATGTATAAGGTATATGCAAGAATTTTGGAACAAATTGAAGTTTTTTAATGAAGATAAAATTGTGAATACAAATGATATTCAAGCCAAAGTTTCAACCCATAGTTTTTTTGAAAAAATTAGATTGGAGAGCCAACCATTCATCTTCTCAACACATGTTTATGCGTTATCTTCTTTGATATATATATATATATATATATTGCCAGAATGCGGTATCTTCTTTGATGCTCTTTGATAATCTGTAGGAACATGCTAAAGATCCCAGAACATCAGGTTGCTGGCCATCTAGCCGTAGAAGGTTATCTTGGTCCTCTAGTAGATGATTCTGGTCACTTCTATAAGCCTCTTCAAGGTGATAAACGTGGTTCCCAGGAGGTGGAATTCTACGAATCTCTTAATTCTGATGCCAGGATTCCTGATCACATCCGCAGATACTTTCCTATCTTTTATGGTACCCAGGAAGTCAATGCATCGGATGGGTCTGGCTTGCATCCTCACCTGGTCTTGCAAGATCTTGCCTCCTCCTACAAAAGTCCATCCGTCATAGATATTAAAATTGGTTCCAGGACATGGTATCCACAAGCCTCTAATGACTACATCCAGAAGTGCATGCAAAAAGATCTAAAAACCTCTAGTCTCTTATTGGGTTTTAGGATATCAGGATTGAAGGCCTTTGTCTCCGAGGATTCTGGATTCTGGAAGCCTCAGAGGAAGCTTGTGCAAAATCTACCTGCAGATGAAGTTAAATTGGTTTTGAAGAAGTTTGTTTCCTCTAATGCACCCACAAATCATGGAGTGCAGCCTGATTGCCTTTTTGCATCTGAGGTTTATGGTGGTTCTTCTGGAATTTTAGCACAGCTCTTGGAGCTCAAGGCATGGTTTGAGGTTCAAACCATTTTCCATTTCTATTCTTCTTCTGTCCTTATCATGTTTGAAAATGAATCTGTGCTAAACAGAGAGAGAGGTGCTGCCATTAAACTTGTTGATTTTGCACACGTGATCGAAGGAGCAGATGTTATCGATCATAACTTCTTGGGTGGGCTTTGCTCTTTAATCAAGTTCATTTCAGATATTGTAGCCTCTCCAATTGAAAAGTGTATATCTAATGGTAATGACACTAAAAGTGAAAAATGTTCAGATGGGTCCCTTTTCTCTGTGAAAAGTAAGCCCTTATCACTTGACTCCAAGAAGGATTGAAGAATCTAAAGTTTAATTGGTGTTGTTGATTCCAAAAGTATCAACATCCAGACTCATATTTGGATTGAATAATGCCCTCTTAGGCATCCCCAATCCTTCAAGTTGCTTCTTCCATTATTTAACTTCTGATTCTGAATATTAGTGGCGTCAACCATGATTACAAGTTGATTCCAAATGAGATGATGAGACTAAATGTTTCGTTTGGATTGTAGCCGTGCTATTTCCTTGTAGTGATTGAATCAATGTTTCTTTTGGTTAGAGAGACTTGTTTCTTTGCTGCTTTTCTCTTCTTCTTGAGTACAAGTTTTATTAGTCACCTGATACTGGTGATTTGTTTTCATTTCTGTGCTCTGACGGTGTTTGTTTGAGACATTCTTTGAAAGTGAAATAATCCAGGCTTGTAATTTCCTACACTAATGCATATTTTATTCAAGAGAAAGAGGAAAACAACTGGGTTGAAGTGTGCAGGGGATTTACTTCGTCTTTCTGCCTATTTATGGTTTCTTTTTCTTTATATACACAGCACGAACTTAGTTAAAAATCGATGATTCAGATCTAATTAATCTACTGATAACAGTGCCTTTGCGTGTCTAATTTTGTGATTTGTAAGATTACTATCATAATCCAGCTGAGTTATCTTGGTCCAACACTAATTAATAGAAGATCTTCCTAATTGTTTTTCTTGATGTTTGCAAGTGGCTTGTACGAGATGATGTATATGTATATGTAGAAGATCAAGTATTACGCCATATAGAGAAAAGAACACTTACCTAGTAGCAGAAACCTCATTATATAAGTCATCTAAAGTCATAAAAGCTACCAACCAACTACATAACCACCTCCCTAATCTCATTTTATAATACTTATAAGAGGAATATGCTTAGATAATTCTCTCTGAATCAGGTTCAAAGCCTCAATTGGGTTGTTGCATACTCTAACTTTCTAGCATTCCTAGTTTTCATTTTTCATCCTGGATGGGGCCTCTGCATGTAGCTTCACTTGTTGAGATGAAATATTCTTTGTTCATTTCCCTATAGCAGCAAGCCAAAACTTCCATGGACATGATTTTCCCCTGTTCATGGAAGATTAATGGAAGAAAAAGAAAGGAAGGATTAAGAAGGCAGTGCTATTCATTATGATCTACTCATCATCATGAAGGTCTGCAACATGTTGCAGGGGTGCTATCAGACACTGAAGGTCAGGTTCTCAACTATGTTTTCCAATGTAAACAAATTATTCAATTGATTTGAACCAAAACATGTCATGTTCTTAAGAGATAGGTTATGAAAGGTTTTGTAACTTGTAGTTTGTTTGTATAGAGTTTAGGTGCCAGGTCACTGTCGAAAGGGATAAGGCCCCAAGGGGGTGGTGACTTGGAATTTGAATATGTAATGTCCCACGTCCTCCTCAGTATGCCTCCATTCACAAATCATGAATGGAAACACTGACGATGAGATGTTATTACATTAATCTTATTCTTTTGGCATTCACATCTCTTCTTTGCAATGTGGTGATATTCAACCCTTGCTATGGAAAAATGGAAATTGAGAAATAAAATATTTTTCGGTTGAATTAAATAGTAAGGACTTGTTACATTTCAGATAAGATATTTAAGTTTCATAAATTAGCGGGAAAGCATTGTGGTAACATTTAAGAGAATTTTCTCACTAATGAAAACCAACTTTACTCAAATTCATATTAGTTAATAATATCAAATATTAGATGGTTTGTCACTAATTTTTTTTAATAAGAGAAATGAGTTATTATTAATAGAGTTAAGAAGCAAATTTACCAACGAAGTTTTGTGCGAGGAGCGTCTGGTACAAATATGTTTTAGAAGGGGCAAAAATATCAATGAACAATTAAAAATGAGCATATAGCACAAAAACTGTTAAATCCATGCTAATAGCGTTTAATTATAAGAGAAGGAAAACCCTAACGGTGTTAGTACGGATTTAATGGTTTTATGCTGGATACCCCTTTTTAATTATTCATTGGTATTTTGCCCTTTCTAAAATATATTTGTGTCAGAAGCTCATCGGACAAAACTTCGTTAATAAATTTGCTCCTTAACCCTTATTTTAATATTTAGAGTATAAGTGTCTTGGGCCGTGAGGATGCTCTGAATCTGAATGCCATTGTAATGCATAAAGTAGTATGGGATGGAGAAAATCAGAAAAGAATGAAATGGAAAAAAGGGAAATTTGGGGATGAATCCCCATTTGACAAATTAATTGGGGAATGAACTAGCCAGTTCACTTTTTGAGTTTACCATTTTTACATTTCTAATTTACAAAATCGAATTGAGTTATTAGTAAACTTGTGACTGTTGTAAACTCAGATAAACTCACGAATTTATATACCGAATTTACTGTTTTTACATTTCTAGCTTACAAAACCTTGTTAAATCACTCTTAAATTTATATTAACTTTTTCGATTTGATCATGCTTAACGGTTTTATATATAAATTTTGTAAAACATTTTTTGAGAAATATGATAAATTATTGATGTTGATAAATTTAATTTCAATTATTTGGATTTAAGATATATTTAAATCAAATTATTATCATTTTTATATTTTAATTATTTAATTATATAATATTAATACTTATTTAATAGTAGAAGTAAACTCTTACTTCATTATCACGGATTTACTTAAACTCACTAGTTTGACAACCTTACTAATATATGTGAATGTCATGTATGAGTGTCAAGTCCTACTTCCCAATTAATTTTTCAAAAATTTTCTTTAAAAAATGATTGTGCTGCTAAAAAGTACTCCCTCCGGTCCTAATTATAGGATATATTTAACTAACTTTGAAGAAATTAAGGATAGAAGTTAAATTAGTTATCTATATTTATTTTCCAAATATACCCTTACCTAAAATTTAAAATAACATCACGTTTTTTAGTTGGTCGAAATAGCATCCTGGACATTGCTTCTCTATTTTTTCTCGTCCATTGCTTCTCGGGTTTTTCTCGTGCGTGTCCCTCGTCACATTCTTCAAAGTCCTGCGTCTGTTTGAAATAACGCACCGCATGGCACAATTTGACAAGCGGGAAATGGAACTGAATTTAATTTAATTCTCTTGTTAATACTAATACTCATATATCATTATCATAGGAGTGGCTAGTTACTAAGAAATAAAAAAAGAAAGTAGAATTTCTCACTTATAGAATATAAGCGTGTTATTAAATTAATTATTATGAAGAAAGTATTAATAGGGGTGATTTAGGAAAAATATGATAAAAATTGCTCAAAATTATTTTATTAAAAAAATAAAAAAACAGTAAAATTGAGGTGTATGTGGCATTAATGAGTTACAAGCATTACTCACTTTATAGAATACATAGGTGTATTATTAAATTATTATTGTGTTAATTATTATTGAGAAAGTATAATAAGGGGTAGTTTGGGAATAAATTAACAAAAATTAAAATTTTGTCCTATAATTAGGATCAAGATCAACTTCCAAATATTATCCTATAATTAGGACCGGAGGGAGTATTATTTATATTTCTGAATAAGAATAATAATAGAAATAAAGTTCACGTTAAATAATGATATTTATAATAAATATTGAATATCTGCCTAGGGTTGAAATGCAACTAAAAGGAGTGATGCTAAGTGGAAGAATGAATGAAGTCCGTAACCTTTGTCTTTCTTCAAGAAATTTATTTGTAACGTCATAGTCGTTTTCCAACTTTAGAATTAGCTCACTTTCATTGGAACAATGATTAATTGTTGGTTTTAAACTACAAGAAAATTCATTAATCCAATACGTGTTAATCTCAATTCTTGCCGTAATTAAATCTAATTTACCTCCAATTAGGCCTTTTTATAATCTACACAAATTTTAGCAGGCCCCTTGATTTACGTTTACTAGCTCCATTTGCAATAAGTAGATCTTTACTAATCTAAATTTAGGAAATTTAATTATATAACATAACTAAACGTTTTTTATTGGTTCCTATACACTTTAACTTATCTCAAATATAGGGGTATTTATTAACATATATTTTACCATAAAAGGGGGTGTATTTTTATTTTTCCTGTATTTAAAGGGTAAGAGAAATTCATTAAATATTTGAACATGTTGAGTATATTTAGGAGTCATGGAAAATTTTGGAGAAAAATATCATATGCTTATGCATCAAATGGAAGAAGAAATAAAGTAAAAGAGGGCCACACCAGAAGCTTCAAAAAAAAGACAGGAACAAAGGAACCGATGGATAGACTAATAAACATAAACAAACAAACAACTGTTTATATATTTACATCAGCTTGGAGCTTTTTCCAAAGTTGTTGATTTGGTCACTTTCCACTGAACTCAAAAGTCAGCCAAACTTCATGGTTATATTTACATAAAAAATAATAATTACATGATTTGTTTGGTTCATCGTTAAGAAAATGTGATGTATATGCATAAAAACGTTTGGTTGATTTATATCGAATATGACAATATATAGAAAAGGACAAAATTATCCCTGCCTACACATATAATAATATACATGTTGCCAGTGGTAGCTATCACCGTTATCTACTGCATAAAACAGTTGTCATTAACAATTTCAGCAACCTTATTAACAAATGTCGTAGCCCCTATTAACAACACATCCTTCCTACATAATCAAAACCTCCAACCACACATATTTTATACCTTGTTCATTAAAACTCACTTATAATGACTGAAAATAGCACAAAATACCAAAAAACATAGCAAACTTTTCAAACTCATTCCAAACACCATTACACCACAAGCAAAACATTTAAATATTACATATAGTTGTCATTAACAAGTTAAGGAGCCTCCATTGACAACTATCGTTACTCCCATTAACAACTCTTTTTTCCTTACGCAAATCAGGTTATGTAGCCCCAAACCTTTCACCATCATCTTCATTCCTTACCTTTTCTATTGCAAAAACACACCACCATGAACTAGAAAACAGAGCATAATGACAGAAAAAACAGAGCATATAAAACCATACCCAAACACATTGAAACCTTAGCCAAAATATATCCATTGCATTTACTAAGTATTCCTTTATAGTTTGCAAGCATATTGAGGACAATGCCCACAAAAATCAGACAGTTTCTTTCAATTTATCATGACCAAAACAATTATCAATCAAAAAAACCTTTAGTTGTCACAAAAAATATTTAAATATGACCTCTAGTTGTCATTAACAAGTTAAGGAGCCTCCATTGACAACTATCGCTCCTTCCATTAACAACTCTTTTTTTTCCTACGTAAATCCAGTCATGTAACCCCAAACCTTTCACCTTCATCTTCATTCTTTACCTCTAATATTGCATAAACATGGGTATTTGCGTCATAGTCAGTTATGAACTCATCAAGCAACTATTAATGAGTATCTTAACATGGGTTATTAACACTTGGGAATCAAATATACTGGATCGTAGAGACGCTCACAAACACTTGAAGAATCAAATAACAAACATACCATGGTTGCAACAGAGTCGTGGCTTCTGCTCCTTCGGAGACCGCCTAAGTCAAAACTTGGGGCTTTCTTTGGAGTAAATAAATTAAACCAGCATATGAGGAATCATCTACGTTTAGACAAACACCGGCAAATTTGGGAGGCAACGACTCACGACAATGACTGGAAACAAAGTGCGACAGCAACGGCGACGGAATGCAATGGCTGCGAGACTGCCGAAGTTGGCCGGCGAACTATGGTTCTCAAGTCTCCACAAAGAAATTGGAGCTATCATGAAGGAGAGAGAGGAAATACCTAAGGGTATTTGTGACTTTCTCATTTGGAATTTATTACAAAATGGTCTCATAGGACTTGACGGTAATTTCAGAATTTTCCGGGACCATTTTTTCGTATTTTGTCTTCCATGAGACTACAGTGTAATTCTCCCAAAAAATTCTATTGATCGTACATATTAAGGAGTTTATATCTAAAGATAGTCATAATGAAAAATGGTATTTTAAGAAAACCAACCTATATTTATTAATAATAAATAACACAAACAACTGCCTTGATATACACAAACTAATCGACTAGCTCTTATACTCTCTCCAATCCATAATACAGGACACCTTTAGAAGAAAGACATGGTCTAAAATATAAGTCAATTACAGTTTAATTAATACTCTTTTTCCTCTTTTGCCCCTCACTTTCAACTTTAAACACTAATTAAATCCCTTTTCTCTCTCTAAAATAACATTTTCAGTGCAATTATAATGATAAATGGTGGCTCTTCTCTCCTCATAATCATCATTTCCCATGAAAATGGTTTTATGAAATGGCTCTTTCTTCATTGTCACCGATTTACTAAGACTCACGAGTTTCATAACCTTACTAATATGTGTGAATGTCATGTATGAGTGTCAAGTTCTATTTCCCAATTAATTTTTCAAAAATTTTCTTTAAAACATGATTTTGCAGATAAAAAGCATTATTTTTTATTTCTGAATAAGGACAATAATAGAAATAAAGTTCACGTTAAATAATGATATTTATAATAAATATTGAATATCTGCCTAGATTTGAAATGCAACTAAAAGGAGTGATGCTAAGTGGAAGAATAAATGAAGTCCGTAACCTTTGTCTTTCTTCAAGAAATTTATTTGTTACGTCAAAGTCGTTTTCCAACTTTAGAATCAGCTCACTTTCATTGGACCAATGATTAATTGTTGGTTTTAAACTACAAGAAAATTCATTAATCCAATACGTGTTAATCTCAATTCTTGCAGTAATTAAATCTAATTTACGTACCTCCAATTAGGCCTTTTTATAATCTACACGAATTTTAGCAGGGCCCTTGATTTACATTTACTAGCTCCATTTGCAATAAGTATATCTTTACTAATCTACATTTAGGAAATTTAATTATATAAAATTAATAAACGTTTTTTATTAGTTCCTACACACTTTAACTTATCTCAAATAAAGGGGTATTTATTAACATATATTTTATCAAAAAAGGGAGTGTATTTTTATTTTTCCTGTATTTAAAGGGTAAGATAAATTCATTAAATATTTGAACATGTTGAGTATATTTAGGAGTCATGGAAAATTTTGGAGAAAAATATCATATGCTTATGCATCAAATGGAAGAAGAAATAAAGTAACAGAGGGCCACACAAGAAGCTTTCAAAAAACAGACAAGAACAAAGGAACCAATGGATAAACTAATAAACATAAACAAACAAACAATCAAACAACTGTTTATATATTTACATCAGCTTCTAGCTTTTTCCAAAGACTTTGATTTGGTCACTCCCCACTGAACTCAAAAGTCAGCCAAACTTCATGATTCTATTTTGCATAAAAAATAATTCATGGTTCTATAGCCTATATGGCTTTTTTTTTTTTCTGAAAAAAAAAACATGTGAATGGCAAGTTGTCTCAATGACAACACTAGCCACAGCCCCGTGATAAAATAGGAGTTTAAGCTAGCTTGATATTGACATGTTTCTTAATTAACAAAAAAATACTTTTATTTCTGTTTTCTTTTTATAAAAAACTAGAAGAAGCTAATTTTGTGAAGGGAAAGTGATACATGCGAAAGAACCTGCCACATAAGAATTAAATCGTTTATATTTACATACTTGAAGGCATTATTACATTAAAAGTCATGATTTCATGGGAATTTTTTTTCCTTATATTTTTTAACACATTACATATTTTTTTATTTTTTGACCACACTATATATTTTTTATCCCCGTAAATATGAAATAATTGGGATTGATTTAATAAATTGTGTGAAAAAAAATGTTACTCGTATGCATTATACAAAATGAGTTGAATGAGGGGGATCACATTCCCAGCCACATGCATTAGGTGATTTAGGTCAACGTTGGCAATGTGGCCCCAACATAAAAGGCGCAAGCAAGGTTTTGGAACCCGGATTGGTCATTGGATCGGTCGGGGTATTGGATCAAGGGTTAGTGGGTTAGATCAGAGTCAAACCGAAGCTAAACCGGGACTAAACCAGTGAAAAATTGAATATTTTAGATTTATTAATATGAAATTATAAGAAAAAATATTAAAAAATAAATTTAAAAATAAAAAAATGGTGAACCGGTTCGGTCACCGGACCGGTTTATAGTCCGGTTCACCGGTTTCCGGGTCAGACCAACCAATCCGATCCGGGTTCCAAAACACTTGACGCAAGGCAACATAGGGCACACTTCTCTACATGTGCTCCGCGTGTACACCTACTCCAATTTTCCACTTATTACTTTTAATCATTAAAATTATTATTTACAGTGGTAAAGGCCATTTTTGCCATTTCAAAGCAATTTGGTTCCCAAAGTTTATAAAACGTAGTAATTACTAATTAGGGATAGAAATATATTAGGCTTCTAGACCTACGATTTAACTTACATAAAGTCAAATTTAACCCATTTAGTAAATAAGTTAGGCTCAAGCTCAGACATATTATCAAGGCTATTTAGATAAATAGGCTAGACTTATTTTCATAAGGCATGACCTACAAGCTTACAGACATGACCTATTTAACTTTTTTAATTTAGACTATAAATATATATAAGAATATATAATGTCATCTAAATAATTGTATAAATTATTTATAAATTTACCAACTTAACCTTAATTCTAAGTTTCACATCTCATCGTTATTTCTTTCAACCATTACTTTTGAATCAATCATTAACCCCCACCTCTCTTCTCTCCGATTGCTCGAGATGGCAATGCTAATTTACTCCCTCTCCCTTGATTTGCGTCGTCCACTAAAGCATAATAATTTATATAAGTTTATTTTAGTATCAAATGAAATATTATAATCTCAGTAGGATGCATTTGTTCCAATTTATGTGGGAACAGTAAAAGAAATAAAATCTAGTTTAACATGTTACTTGTTATTCTTGGTCAATTTTAAAAAATATATCTCATTAGTTAGTAGACATTAGTTTTTCTTATTCCTATTTGCTCGAACAATAATTGTCATTAGAGATTCTTTTCTTTTCCTTACTGAGCATTTATATTACAACGAGAATGGATATTAATCTTTTAAGACATAATATAATATTTTAAATAAGCGTGAAGCAGTTATATATGAATTTAGATGTATAGGTTTTAAAGGCTATTTAAAAGCCTATATTTTAAGTAGGCTTTTAAACAGGTTTTAGGCCTTATCAGGTCTTTTGAAGGCCCAGGCCCAGGCCTAAAAAAAACTACATACAGACTCAGGCCTTGGCTCAAGCTTTAAATTTTTGTTATAGGCCCAAGCCTATTTAAGTAAAGCGAAAGCCTAGCCTAGCATAATCTATTTCCACCTCTAGCAGCAATTTTATCTTGTCATCCTCGAATGTTGTGTTTGACCATTAAACCAGTCAAACATCCCACATAGCATACCACCTCATTATCCACGCTACTAAATGACTAATATTTCCTCCTTTCAATCTTAATATAAGATTCAACTAATTTTTTTTTAGAGGTTAAGGAAGCTAAATAAATTATTTTGATGTATTTATATTTATCATTTTCTTCTAAACTAATTTGAAAAATTTAGAAATTGATATATAATTTATTTATATACATAACATATGTTATGATTAGATAACTTATTTAAATTTTTTAATTTTTAAAAAAAGTCGACCGATTTTTATATTAGAAATAGGAGCGAGTATTTTTCTTATAGGAAGAAAATTGTGGATTTTCATCTCCTTCATGTAACTCGCAATATTCTACCATTATCCTCCTACTATTCTAATTGACCTCCATGCTCACATTTATGGCCTTTATTATCTATTACTACTAAATATGCAAGGCTGCTGGTAAAAAAAAATATGCAAGGCTATGCCTATATATTTATTGCTGAGGATTTGATATGCAAGGCTATGCCTATAAATAGAACATGTGATTTGTCATGAGATATTCAAGAATATATCTCTATTTTCTCTTTTTCTACACTTCTGTATTACTTTTTGATTTGTTTTTTTTTCATAACATATTTTTTAACCTGGGCTATCCTAGCATATTTTCGCCTAAGGAATCCATTTCTGGACTTGGAATTATCAAATTCAATGTCAAATTACGAAATTGCCCTTGGCAGCCCTACTTTTAGGGTTTTAGGGGCGTTTCCGTAATTATGCTTTTTCGGCCTTTTCCGAAAAAGTGCCCAACTGTAACCCCACCTAATTTTCCCTCCTGAACTCAATGGAATCATAAAATCATTGAAAATCCAACTCTAAGGCCCTCAAACATCCCTGGCCGAAATATATGGGTTTTCCGGGGAAAATCGGGGTTTTGCGATTTCGGCTCCGTAAACGCGTTCCTTTCTACTTCTAACCACTTTATTGACTATTCCATTAGGTCACAACTACCATTAAGACCCAATTTTGGCAGCATAACCCCTATATCATCACATTTCCAAACTTTAAAACCAATGACAATCCGGCAAAATTTCACAAATTAAATTATCCACAGCAGCTAGAATAGTCAATACACAAGAGTTTGAAAGTTACCTCAAGCTCCTACTTGCTTTTCTCAAGATGGCTGAACCCTAACCCTTGAAACACCAAAAGATGAGCTTCCAAACCTTGAATCACATAGGAGAATAGCTTAGGAACGGAGTTATACGCATTAGGAACCGATTTATCGAAGAAATCACTTACCCTTGTAAGTTTTTCTTCCTCCTTTTCTCTCTCTAAATCTGAATGTTCTCTCCCTCTTCAGCTGCTGTTTCACGCCAGAAATGAGCTCAAGAGGAAGAGGATGATGATATATCATTATATCATAATTTACTTTAATTTTCCAAATTTTCGGATTTTTACAAAATTCTGGCAGATTTATGCCCAAACTTTGAAAAATCATAACTAATTTTAGAAAAATCGAATTGGAGTGATTCCAGAGCCTATAGAACCCTTATTGAGTCTGGTTTCAAGGAAAAATATATGCTTTTGCTTAATAGAATCACAAAATCTCCAGAATTTTAATCTTTGCCTGCTGTTCCAGAAACTTCACAGTTTTTCTGTGCTGACTTCAAAAATTCATATCTTTTTGTATATAGCTCTAATTGAGTCATATGACCTATCAAATTAAAGCTTAGGATGTCTAATTTCATCCTGTAAAATTTCATAATTTTTTATCATCATTTGTTCATTAAAAATCACATGACTAGCTCACTACCTCATAAGCAATTTCACCGAAAACATAATTATATTCTCTAAAATTCACCATTTTACTTTCTTAATACCCCAAAGATATTAGAGACATTAGAGAATAGATTTGGGATACCTGATAAACTGGGGCTAGCAGTCCGCTTAATTTAGGCTTAATCCCAAGCCTCCAATCCCAAATTTCAGGGTATTACATTTGAAAGATATGGTAATTTTAAGAATATTAATTAATTTTAACTAACTTCTTTAATTTATATGAATTAGTTTAATCTATTTGTAAATAGAAATAGATGTAGGAATTTATAATCAACCTGTTGTTGGTCAAAATGAGGGGTGATATTCCATGTCACCACTCATTTTTATGTTCACCAGTTGAAATGTTTTATTGAAAGTTATATGGGTTGTGTAATAAAATTTCATATAGGTGAATTTGTTGCCACTTATCCAATCAATTCTCTTGTTTAAGGCGTGGCATCCTGAAGAAAGGGATAGAATTAAAGTTAATGAAAATGAAACTTTTATTAAATACAATATATAAGCTGATTTGATTTGGACTAATATTCAAGGATTATAATGGGTGTTTAATGAATCTGCCTTGTGTCACTTGCAAGTTTTTTTTTCTCATTTTATTTTTCAAATATAAGGGGTCTAATATAGGCAAAAGCCACAAATCAGTATTACGGTATTAGGGGTAAGGCCTGTTTGAGTTAGCGTTACAAAAACATATTTACATAAGTCGAAATAAAATTCCTTTCACATACTTACTTCGTATACTATATATCATGTTAGAAAAGCAACTTCTACCGTAAAACCCAAACAGGCACGTAGTCATCCCTATCTTATCAAAATTAATAAATACAGGAAATAAAACCTTGGGTTAAGGGGTATTTTTGGTCCGAAAGTTTTTTGGGGGGCAATTTTTCCCTAGAAGTGTAAAAAATGAAACAATTTTATCCTAACTGTTATCCCAGTTAATTTTGACTGTTAGTTGACCAAATATGTTGAGCTGGTAGCCCACATGTCATCTACATCATTTTTGTTAAGGTGCGCATTTGCCTCGAAACTTTTAAATTTAACTTTGAAAAAATGTGAAATAGATGACAGACAGACTTTCAGCGCAAATTTACACATTAACAAAATTGACATAATGACATATGGACCGCCCGTTCAACATATTTAGTTAACTGACAGTTAAAATTAATTAGGATCGTGGTCAGGGCAAAATTACTCTCCAAAAAACTTATAAGACAAAATTGCGTCTCAATGAAAACTTATAAAGCAAAAAATGCCCTTTAACCCTAAAACCTCTAAAAGAAGGAGCAATATTGAAGGGTTAACCAAAAGGTAAGAGTGAAGTAAGACATTTAACATCCAATTTTATTTCAAAAGTTTTGGTATCGAGGTTGTAGGTATTAAAAAAAATTAATCAATATCCTCTAGGAAGTGTTAAAAAATGGGTGATGTTGCCCCCTAGTAGTTTTTTTATTTTTACCTCCTAGTTGTTAAACATGTTAATGATCAAGATTAGTTTTTTAGCCATAGTTTTTTAATAGTTATGGTGACTTTTTTCTTTTTTAAACAATTATAGTGTATATTGATTCAATTTTTTTTTTTGAATACCCATAATTCTTATGTGAAAACCTTCAAAGTAACATTAAACATTAACTCAAAATAAAATTAATTAACAAATTGTGCGTCTACATCCCTCTAAACCTTGGTTCTCTGAAAAATTGTGTTGGTGTCATATTTAAGATAGTATCAAATATCTCAATAACCTTATAATCTAGTGGTAATAAATTTTCTTGGTAAGTGAGAAGTTGCATGTTGAACCTTGTACAGGTTTTAATTAAAAAAATGGCACCAAATGCACTCAATTTGATTCAATTACCAACCTCTCTCATAATGCAATGTAATATTATAAATGATCACTAATGGATTATTTGGAGTGTCATGGGATTATTTTTATTAAAAATACCAAAAAACAACAATGAAATGACCCTTTTACCCTTAGTCACAAGAAAAATCCCTTCCCATCCTCTTTCCCTGGCAACACGTATAGCAACATCAACAAAAGGAATTCTACCTCCAATCCTTTGCATCCCAGATCTATAATTTTTAAAAAAAATATTTTTATTAATTGTATATATTAAGAAGTTTATATCTAAAGGTAGTCGTCATAATAAAAAGTAGTATTTTAGAAAAACTAACATATATTTGTTGCAAATAAATAACACAAATTAAATAACTGCATTGATGTACCCAAACTAATCAATTAATTCTTATACTTTCTCCAATCCACAATACAGGGCATCTCTAAAAGAAAGACATAGTCTAAAATATAAGTCAACTACAGTTTAGTTAATGCACTTTTTCCTATTTTACTTTTGTGATTAATACTCACTTTCAATTTTAAACACCAATTAAATCCCTTCACTCCCTAAAATAACATTTCCAGTGCAATTATAACGATAAATGGTGGCTCTTCTCTCCTCATAACCATCATTTCCCATGAAAATGGTTGTATGAAATGACTTTATCTCTCATTTGATTAAAAAAAAATACACGGACTTTATAGTGCACTTGCGTCATCTACTCAAAAACAAAGAGAGAGCATTTTTGTTCTTTCCTTAATGGATTGCCATGGAGATTGTTTTCCGTTTTTTAGAACGCATTTCTCAATAAGAGTAAAATTGGAAAAAGCTTATGTTTTAGGACATATTAAATAATTTAACTGTCATTTTTTGTTTCCTGTGAATTAATTAAGTTGCTCTATATTATAGACTAGAGAGAGTATTAAGGACCCAGAGATAGTATAAGACCTATACTTGTTTGGATTAGCTATATAAATTGCTTTTTTAATATAATTTACGGTATATAAAATAAATATGTAAAAATTATTTTGTCTGGTTTGTATGGACATGCTTCCTAAATGCTAACCCATGCCCCATCAAGAAGCTGGTGGCAAGGTGGATGAAGGTTAGCTAACACTCTGACTGTTTGGGCAAAGAAGCTTGCTTGAATGAAAGGTAAAAGAAGAGGACAGTGTTGTAATTTTAAAATGTTAGTAATAATGATTCGTAAGAATCCTCCTAAGAATCTTGATTGTGATAACTTCTACGATTATGATTCCCATGCATTACATTAAAATCCAACCGAACACATTTGGCGATGCACCCTTCATTATCATTATCATGCTTACGTTGCATACAACCAAATAGGCTATAAGATGATTAGAGGAAGTCTTTCTTTTCTTTTTAAAGAATTACTCGCTATGCTCTCAAATACAAAAGTTAGACAATAAATTTATTTGGATAGATTTTAAATATAAGGCATCAATTTATTTCACTCCCTCCGATTCTAAATACAAGATAAAATTGACTTTTTTTAAAAAGATTAAGAAACTAATTAAATTACTTTAGAATATTTATATTTATTTATTTTTTCTCAAATCTAATTAGTTTGATTAATAAACTAATATATAATCTAAGGATATACAACATATGATATAATTAAGTAACTTATTTAGCTTCCTTAATTTATGATCGGAGGAAGTATCTTCTAAATTTATAATTTTTGCTCTAAAATATTCTTATTAACACATATTAAGGATGTTTCCACAAATAATTCCAATGTACAAGATTAGATATGGCATTTTGAGCTCGGAGGCATGTCCTGGTCCTGCTAAGCCTCCAGGACCCAACTTATCTAAACTTTTTGTTATTAAAAAAAAAGATGGCATTTTAAGAAAATCAATACTCATTCATTTTAAGTAACTAAATCAACTAATTTATTTAATACACGTAAATTAGTTATTTTTTTAATCCATTTCAAATTAATTATTTAACTCTTATACTAATTAAAAGTAGTACCACTCTTCTTCCATAAATTTAAACTTGAAATCTTAGTGAAAAGTGTTACATTTTTTATCACTTAATGCAGATGTCATTCATATTACTTCTCATGTCTATCAATGAAGCATTCAGACTAGTAAAGAGTGAGACTACTGTGTATTGACAACATATATTAAGAAAAATATGTACTACTATAATGTAGCTTAAGGAACATAGAAACTTAAATTTTAGTAAGCAATAATTTTTTCAATGTTGTAGTAAGGTAAGGATGGATGTTATCATTTAAAATTTAATACATAAAATTTAAAAAAATGCAATTGGGTAAGGATAGTTCATAGTGGTCGTCATCCTATCTTCACCAAATCTATTAATATGTTTGGATTAGCTTATTTTTTAAAAATAAATATTTATTATATAAATTAAGATAAAACTACTCTCATATATTTATCTCGTATTTCATAAATCATAATTTATAAATATTTATTATCTAAAAATAAGTTATCCCAAAACAACACTAACCATGAAATCATGGCTTGGAGTACTCTCGACTTTGCAGGAAACAAGGTAGGCGCGTGCGTTTGCGATGTAGTGGAGTCGCGTGAGGTAGAACAAACACGGAAACGAGCAGCAGGTATGTAATTCCAAGCTGAATAGGCAGGTGGCCATAAAGAGACGAGTGGGTGTTTCTCTTTCCTTCTCCTTCGACTTCTTTTATTATTTTCTCACTTCTCTCATCAGTCTCTCTCTCTCTCTCTGTCATTGTCTGAGGTCTACTTGCTCTCAAATGGAGAATTTCTCTGTTGATTTTTGACTGTATATCCATCCCTTCACGCACGGTAAACATACTCAGTACTATCTGCTACTCCTTCAATTTTTGTTTAATTTCATTGGGAAATTGAGTGCTGGGGATCTTGCTATTGTAATTTTTATCTTGATATTGGGTTCTCTACTTTTCCGGCGCATCCGACTGCCAATTTCTTATCTGGGAAAGTTTATAGTGAATTTTCTCGACAAGCGCTAACTTTGTGGTTTTGATGCGCCTTTGTTTAGGTCTATTTCGTAAGCTTGATTTGGGAAATGAGCAGAGGTCAGCAGCCGGAGCCTCTAGATTTCTTCATCTGGACTGTTGAGGTCAACAATTTCTTCCCCTCTTTCTCGATTCCCTTGTTCAGACTGTGTTGGATTTTGTTAGAATCTTTTTCGAATAATTTCTGACCATTCGCTCCTTTAATTGTTCGATTTCGACGGAAACTATATAGTTAGATCTTGTCTGCTGTCCCTAATTGTACTGGATTCTTTGGGTAGAATAATTAGTAGTGCTTTATGATAGTCTGGGTTGTGATGCTAATTCATTTGGGTGATTAATTATTTGAACGATGTAACTGGTTCTCCATGATCTAGTGCTTCTCTTCTTTTCTATTTTGTGCTGCAACTCGATTCCCATGGCGTGTTAAGAGTGTCTTGTTCTTATTTGTTTTTCATTTTTAAGTCAGACTAGTATGAGTACAAGATTTCAGTTCTTATAAATCATGAACAAAGTTTAAATTGACTAATCAAAGAAGTGATAAAGGTTAAATACAGCTATTGCCATGCAAGTAGGTAACGTGGTTAGGTGTAGTCAAGGTTCATCGCATTATGTGGGAGTTGATAATTATGCTTGCGTGGACACTCACTTGGAATTCTCATCATCAACCATAACTTTGATTCAGGTTCCCCAGTTATGCAAAGGTGACTTTGTTCGTATTTCGATTGAAACCAGTAATTGCTTTTGTTTTGCAAATGTATCATCTTATAGAAAGGTTTTGAATTTTGGATTCAATATACTCTGGCATTCAACGAAAGAACATGCATAGCTTTGGATGAAGATCCAACTATTGGATTCGTAAAACATCCATCGCATGGATGGTTATATTGTTGTGTAGAAGTATAGAACCAACAATTCTTGTATTGATGTCATTTTATACCAGCTGTTCTGTTATTTTGCTGATGAAAATTCGCATTTTTGTTAGACTTGTATTGTATAAACAATATATATGCCTTGCTATAACAATTATCTTGTCAGTTTAGATATAAGAATTGTTGAACATTACATGATTCTAGAATGGCTTATCGGACGAATTGGTAAGGCATAATGGCGTTGAGCAATCCTTGTAGCCGATCCCTAGTGAGATAATGTTTTTGTTGTTGTTGTACTTGATTCTAGAAGGTTCCTTGAAGCCTTATGACATTATTTTTTATTCAAAAGTTTCTTAGGGGACCTTTTCTTTTCCATCAGTTCAGAGTTATCAGCTCAATCTTATATTTTATTCAAAAGTTTCTTGGGGGACCTTTTCTTTTCCATCAGTTCAGAGTTGTCAGCTCAATCTTATATGTTCATCTAAACTTGAAACCAAGGGAACTTGCTCAGAAAAAATTTCTTTTTGGATAATGGCAAATGGATTTTCGTCAAGTTTTTCTCAACTAAAGATAAAGATAGAAGTATATTGTCATAGAAAGCAGTAGACTGGACAAGCTATCACCCTTCTGTTGCAAAGTTGGACTTGTCTCTAAAGCTAGCAAGGCAGTGATGAGACTGGGTGGAGTTCTGCTAATTTCTTGAATTCTTCATAAATATTAATAATTGTTTACATGGTTATATATATCAGGTATAAGTTTATCTTCAGCATTTGTTTCGTTGTGGTTAATTTCTGTTTCCTTTTGTCAAATTCGCCTGTGATTAACTGTATCATGAATAGCACGGATTAGGTATAACTTATGCTAAGAGGATCTAATCTTGGCAAATATGACTTTCCTTCTTCATTGGAAGTGTTGGTAATAATGACCTATAAGCATCTTTTCTGGGTGCAGTGTATGATATTTAAGACCCATGTGCATGTGCGCACACATTTGTAATCTAGATTCTAGATAAGGATGAGGATGTATTAAATATGAAAAATAATGCATTCCTTGTGCGTCTTCTTTCTGTTTTCCAGGATGTCGGCTTGTGGTTGGAAAAGATAAATCTTGGTAGTTACCGTCAAATTTTTAAAGAAAATGGTGTTAATGGAGAATACTTGGAAGGAATGTCAATGTTCACTACAGAGCAGATTCTTCGCTTCATAAGACGGTGCCACATGAAGTGGGGAGACTTCATTACATTGTGCAAGGAATTGAGGCAGATCAAAGGTTTCTCTTTTCACCCTCTAGCTTTTCCCTCATTCCTCTCACCTTCCTCACAAGCATTTAAGTGTTTAAACATGCTCGTTTTATCTCTCCTGATTAAAAGCTGTGTAGACAGGGGGAGCGACAAGATTTTCTATCCAATAGATTTTTGTACTGTGTTGTTTATTGTCATTTAACAATCCAAGAAAACTTAAGTTAGGCGTAAGAATAGACATAGATATTTTAGCACTGGCATGAGCCTGTGAAATCTATCCAGAAATTAGTATTCAACCACACTTTACAGTAGTCACGTCACTTGTTTACTAACCACTAGTAGAGTTTCAGTTCGTGGTTTTGTCACCTGATTTGTGAAAGACAGTTATAAATCCACATTTTTATGAAATACGCTTTGCCATTGATGCAAAATTAGTTCCTAGGTTTGAGCATTGTTGACAGAAAATGTCTGATTATCTTCAACTTATTGTATCGCGGATGGATGAACATGCCTGAGAATTTATCTAAGGAGATATGGAATGTGATTCCCTTATCTTGTAAATTTTTCCTACAAGTAGGCATTGTTGCCACAATAGTAAAAACCAAACTAAATTGAATGATAAAAATTCTTTAGCGCAGAATTTAAGCTTTCTTTTCCTTGAAAAACATGCCAGGCATCTCTAACTTATCCGTTCAAAACCCTTTTTGTCTTCAGTGGCTTGTCTTAAAGGGGAGCAAAAGGTTCGCCGGCCATGGTGGGCACCATCTTGCCTTTCTGTAGTGTTTGTAAAGGCTGCAAAACGCAACAGACAATCACGAGTTGTTTCCTTGAAGCTGGAACCATAGTATAACCTCTGCTTATATGTACGTATAGCAAATATCTTTTTTGCTTTAGAAAACATAAATTTAGGAAAGGACTTGGTTGAAGTTCTTGTTTCGTCTGTTTCTTTTTTCGCTTTGGTGTCTAAATTCACAAGAGGGTTGTTCCTTCTCCTCTGAAGAACTCTCTTATATACAAGGTCTCTGTGGTCTAATCTTTTTCTGTTGTTGTAATTAATATTTCCTGCCATGTGAACGAAAATATGATATATATGCGGACTCTGATTAGCTTGAAGTATTGTTTTATGCCCAAACTTTATGTTTGTGTGTGAGCAAAACTTTATATTGTGCATGATCTTGTGCCTGTGCTCTCCATCTTATCCTATTTGGCAAGTGGAGTCAAAGTAATAATATGAGCACCAGCACAACCGACAATTTATCATGAAAAAGGCACAAGCTTGGCAGGCAGGCCATTGAATGAGGCATATATTTAAGGAAATTCAGACATTTCTGTTCCTTTTATTCTTATTCTTTGCATAAAAGGGGTGTTCAGTTGAGCACTACTTTTATATTTTATTCTTTTAGTTTATCTGCACTTTTGATTCCCGTGATCATTTATTCAATAAAGCTACTAGTCCTTCTCATAGCAGCTTATGTGACACTAGTTTTCTAATTTCAGTGGGATAGGGTTGTTTATTGGGATGGTAATGAAGTACTGCCCCCACCCTAAAAAAAAAAATCAAAATTTGTTGTGAAATGAAATTTTATTCTGTAATAAATACCTTTTGGGTTACGAATGGGACATAAGATCTTGAAAGTAATGATTGTGTTTATTGGGAGTGACTTGATACTAATGAAGAGAGATTCTAAGGTGTTTTTAAAGGGTTGTGTTATCTGTATTATCTCTTGCTATAAGATCTCTCCTTTCTATGGAAAGATCAAAGGTAAATAAAATTTCATTTTCACAATCTCACACAAGATTGAGTGGTTGAAAAGTGACAGAAAAAGATGTAATATTAGCAGCAGCAACAAAAATGAAGCATGTTCATGGATGTAAAGTGTGCATGTGACTGATGAGGCCCCATCCCCAATTAGCTTTACTCAAAGTGGTTACTATGTTCCAAATGCTACTTTACAAAGGCACAACCTAAAGCTTCAACATCCATCTGTCTCTGCATTTTCGTCCTCCTGTAATAATTTTAGCCACGCACCTTCCCCACAACCTTTCACTTCGCATTTTTTTTCTTTCTTTTTATCTATTTGGCATTTTGTCAAACAGCTTGCAATTCCATATCTGCTGTGCAAATTTTGAATATTCAGGAATGATAATGATATACGGATTTAGGACGCATCAACTATACTTTTTTATGCAATGTAATATATAGGGGAAATGCCAATTAGTCTTTTAACAGCTAATTTAATAACAGTTAAGTTCTATAAATATGCGGCTTGCAGTAACGGTTTTAAATCATATAAGTCACTTTTAAGTGTTTTAATTTGGATATGAGAAATGACGAGTTAGGTCTAGTAGAAGAGGTTAGTATCATACGACGTGATGAACTAAGGTTTGAATTCTTATTGGGAGAGGTGCTTGCATTTAGTTATTGGCAGTGCCTCAAACTAGTGAGGAGAGTTTGGATTAGGTGTAATCAGATGCATATACCATTTGATTGAGTTTTCTAGCATAGTTTAACATATCAAACTATGTTTCACTTAAAAAAAAATTATCAAACTACGTCATCAAAAATGACAAAATTGATATTTAAGGACTTCTAAAATATTAATAACAATTAAAAATCTTGAAATTTTGAAATACTTAAAAAGACCATGGTTTTTGGCTAGCATTAAAAAATTTTAAGTTAATTTTGATCAACATTCATCTTGAATATTTTTAGTACACGTCTACCGTATTGTTAGCATTCCTTTTTTTCAATTTTTTTTATTAGTCCTATTATATGTTTTCATTAGTCATCTTTCATGTTTTCAGTACAAAAGACATGGAATATGAGTGTTAAAAAAAATTAAATTAGATAGATATAAAATTTTAACTTCAGTAAATAAAAAAATAAAAAATCTTAGCTGTCATTAATATTTTTAGAATATCCTTAAATGTCATTTACCCCCCTTAAAAATGAATGCATTAAAGCTTTAACAATTGGGAAAATTGTCCATAAATGCTTCATTGGAAACTTATTTGCCAAATGGGACATTCAGGTGCAAACAATCTTCTTTGTGTAAAATACCCTATTTTGGTCAAAAAAATCAAATACCTATATTGGACTTGTGGCATGCATATGCACAGAACTTTTAAAATGAACTTCATAATTATTTATAACTTTAAGTACTATTTATGATGCGGTCTATAACCTCCATCAATATAGCAATATTGGCTATTTGTGGGGCTTAAATTACAAAGACAAAATCATCCTTTGAGGTAGCCAGAGAAAAAGGTTGAAACAATCTCTGCAAAAAGTGCATTACTTATGAGAAGAAATGGGCTTCCAAAGTTAACATTGAGGGAGGCTATTAATGGTCCAAAGTTCTTGAAGCACTATTTTTCTTTCTTTCTTTCTTTCTTTCTTCCTCTTTTGTTTTTTTTAAAAAAAAAAGATTCTGCAAAGCTAAACTGACCAGACAATACGCTAATAAGATCAAATCTTGAAATTCTTGTTGGAAAAGGAAAACTTGAATTCAGGGTTTTTATGCATCCTCACAACATTCTGTCCCATGTGACAGCCAACAAGTTGTTCATATTCAATGAACATGTTTCTTTGTGAATGAACTTGTAGTCTAAGTGATAAATGTTTCTTAACGTCATATGTATTAATCTTAGATTCTTCTAATCACTACATTTCCAACAGTAATTAGATCAGTGAAAAATTATTAAAAAAAATACTTAAGGTTCAGAAGCATCTTTGTTAAAGAAAGCTTTAAACTTGACAATGACTGGAGAATAAAACGTTTCTTTTATACTTTAGAACTTCATTCATATCATTGTGCTTTGCATGTGCCTGGTCCGTCCATCCCTCAGATTTTTCTGCACATATAACTGTCATGGATCTGTGACTGGCACATTGGTTGTTTAATTGACAGTTTATGCACATGATCCCATCTTAATTCTCATCTAACTAGAATTGGAGGCACCCCACATGATATTTATCAAGGTAATTAGACCCGAACTGGCTACTGAACTGGCCAGATTACTGGGTCAAGGTTCAGTGGGTCAGATCAAAGTCAAACAAACCGGAGCTAATCCGAGGCTAAACCGATGAGAAATTGAAAATTTTAGGATTATCAATATGAAATTCTAAAGAAAAATTTAAAAAAAAAAATTGATTAAAAAAAATACCGGACCGGACCTATTTCCTGGCTTGTTTCCGGTCCGGTTCGGGTTTGAGTAGTATGGTATTTATGGGTTGGGTCGAGCCCGGGTTCCGGTCTCATCTAACACCTCAATGCTATAGTGTCTGTCTAAGAAACCTGAATTCATGAAGCTTATACGCAAGGGTAGTACCAAAATGGTTCCTTTTAATATTATTTATATAGTGAAGTATCTGATGCTTCATGACAAGGAAAAGTGAAACAATGAGCTGGAAGAACACGCAAAGGGATAAGAAAAAGATTAAAAGGAAATCTGAAGAAGAAAATCTGTCGTTTATAAAACTTGCCACTTGACCTTTTCTTGAGTTATATAACCAACAAAGTCTCACTGATTCCTTTATCTGCTTCAAGTGCTTCAATAACAATGGCAACTACATTGATACTCCTGAAGCTAATGGTGCTGCTGCTGCTGCTTTTTCTGTCAATGTCTCCACCAAAAACAGGTAAACAACACACAAGCTTATACAATCACTCACAATCCCATAGAATCTCAAATCAAACCTCACATTATTATTCTCATCTCTAATACAATTAAATTAAGTGTGTTCATATGATTATATTATTTGAATATTGTAAATATTAGCATGGAGATACGGTTGTTATGATATTCTCCACTAGGACACCCATGTACTAGCATGTATATCTATGTGCCTCTAATCGATCAATAAAAGATGAGCAATTCATTTTTCACAAGTTGCCCTAGTAACAATGCTACCTATCATCCTTGGATGAGGTCCCGAGCTCAAACCCAGTGTTGCCATGTTTATGTGTGTTTGGATTGATTGTAATATAACAAAATGAAGCAAGTTCATATATATATATATATATATGTATGTATATGCAGTGTGTGGTGAAGATAAGGAGTGGTGCATAGCAGATGAGCAGACACCAGATGGAGAGTTGCAGGCAGCCATGGATTGGGCATGTGGGAGAGGAGGAGCAGATTGCAGTAAGATTGAAGAGAAGCAAAGTTGCTTTTTGCCAAACACAGTGAGAAGCCATGCTTCTTTTGCCTTCAACAGTTATTACCAGAAGTTCAAGCATGCTGGAGGATCTTGCTACTTCAGAGCTGCTTCCATTATCACACAGGAAGATCCCAGTATGTTCATCTATCACTCCCACCATTAATTATCTTTTTTCCCTTAATTTCTCTCACTCCCTCCTCCTGCCATAAATGTATGAGCTAGATAATTAATTTATAGGGGTTAAGGAAATTAGTTAAGTTAGTTATTTATAAGAAATGCACATTGATTTCCTTTAGAAACCTCATTTAATCATTTACTCTGTGAACTTCTTATTGATAAATGCAATTAATAGTAGTAATTTGAAGGAAAAAAATTATAAATTTAAAAGACAAGTTTGGCACCTACGTTGAGGATCAAAGCAAATCTCTTAAGTAGTTCCAACATTTAGGTATAAAACGAGTATTTTCTTTTCCTATTCTCAAACCCAGCTAAATCTCTACAAGAATAAGATGAAGTACATAGACCTCTATTTTGAACATAATTTAAGAAAAATATATGTAATTAGATTAGGGGAAAGTTTAAGGTGTAATTTATTGTTTATAATTTATAAACAACGCACTTTCGTAAGAAAAAATATACAGAGTTATAATTTACTTTGATAGAGATGGGTATGTTTTTTATGTAAGATAATGTAATGTCACTTTGACAAAATTTAAGAGATATTTGTGTTAGTTGTGTAATTGAAAGAAAAGTCTAAATTATTTTAATAAATTTCAAGAAAACCCTGTAACGTACTCCTTAGAATATAATTATATACTATATAGTATCCCAAAATGGGGTTTAGCCAAATTTATAATTAACAAAGTGAGAAGTTTTCTTAGATTTTGTGCCAACCAATCCTAAAGGCACTCACTCCCATGTCAGCATAGAGTACTTCGCAGAAAATATTCCTATCTTCCCCGTAAACTTGACTTAATATAACTCTTTGATGTTATTAAAACAAATTTGTAGATAACTTTGCTATGTGCTTTTGGGATATATTCTCTCCGATTCTAAATATAAGACATATTTGATTTTTTTAAGATATTACGAAAGCTACTTAAATAATTTTAAAATATTTATATTTATCATTTTTTCTCTATATTAGTTTGCTTAACTTATAAAATGATATATAATCTAATAAAATATAATATATGATATGATTAAGTAAATTATTTAACTTTCTTAATTATTTTAAAATAAATTAATTTTATCTTATATTTAAAATAGTAATAATTATGTTGAGGGTCACTCACTCACATGGCATTCAGATTAGCAAATCAAAAGGTGCCCCCATGTGCGCTGGAAAAGCTAAGGCATGTGATGTGATCAGATTGTTTATTTTAACAATTTAATTCGCCTTTAGAAATTATAATGGATGATCGACATGATTCGGATGGGAACTAAATGCTGGTTTGGAATACATATAGTACTGTTTAGAATAGTTTATTTTTAGGTAATAAGTGTTTATAAATCGTGATTCACGGTATACGAGATAAGTATGTGAAAGAAGTTTTATCTCGACTTGCGTAATAAGGACTTATTTTTTAAGAAAATGTTGAACCAAACAAGCCTATAGTACTCGTTTGGAATAGTTTATATTTGGGAAATAAGTGTTTATAAATCGTGATTCACGGTATAAGAGGTAAGTATGTGAGAGGAGTTTTATCTCGACTTGCGTAATAAGAACTTATTATCCAAAAATAAGTGTTTCCAAACACAGCTAAATTTAGGTAATAAGTGCTTATAAATCGTGATTCACAGTATATAAGGTAAGTATGTGAGAGGAATTTTATCCCGACTTGTGTAATAAGGACTTTTTGTAAAAAAAAAAAAAAAAAAAAGGTGGTACCAAACACATGTTAAATATATTAGGGATTAATAATCTTAAGTATTGAGCTACAAATATAATGCTCCTTATATTATAATTTTGATGAGTTGAATTAGGATTGCATCATTTATGATTTGAGATTCCATTAATGTTATCATCAACCTGCCTATACCTTTTACGTTATTGAGTGGTTAAAATTTGAGTTTGTTAGGTATTGAATCTTAAAAGTATAGTATAGATATGGCTGAGTCAAGTAACATTATAAATTTAAGGGAGATTAAATGTTTAACAACAAGAGTGCTAATTATTATATTAATAGTTTTCAATTTTTAGTGCTTTTTAAATTGGCTGAAATCAAACGAGTCCACTTATTATTCCTTTCAACTTTTTCATGGTGCTGCCACTAATTGAATTAAATTCATGCTCAATGATGAAGATGTATTAAAATTATAACAGTAAACCCTAAATATAAAACCTAATTAATTTTTTAAAAAAAATTAAAGAAATTGATTAAATTACTTTAAAATATTTATATTTATCGTTTTTTCTTTAAACTAATTTACCTAATCTATAAACTGATATATAATATATTCATACCCAACATATGATATAATTAAATAACTTATTTAATTTTTTTAGTCTCTTTAAAAAAAATGAATTTTATATTTAGAATTGGAGATAATATCATGCTTCTTTTTTTTTTTTTGGGAAAATACCAGTTAGGTCCCAAGGTACAGAATTAATACCAAAAAAGTCCCTTTGCAAATTCCAATGTCTGACAGCATTTCCCTTTGAACAATTACTAAAATAGCCCCCACTTGTATTTACAACTTCATAAGCGGCGTTTACAACTTGGGTGGGAGTGGTTGTAAATGTAGCTTAAAAACTTGTAAAAAGAGCTAAAGGTGTTGTAAACGTAGCAACAAGTGTTGTAACATAAACCATTTAGATTTTCTTTCTCCCAAGTTGTAAACGCCGCTTATGAAGTTGTAAATACAAGTGGGGCTATTTTAGTAATTGTTCAAAGGGAAATGCTGTCAGAAAAGTCCCTAGGGACTTTTCTGACATTGGAATTTGCAAAGGGACTTTTTTGGTATTAATTCTGTACCTTGGGACCTAACTGGTATTTTCCCTCTTTTTTTACCCTACTGATTTGTGACTGCTTAATTTTTGAATGCAGGTTATGGTTCCTGTCACTATGACTTTATTCCCTGATTCAAATAAATTCAGCTGCGGTAAAAGAAACATCATTGCCAACAAACTGTTTCTCATAATCCTTCTAAATTTAGAACATGTGAAGAACACATTGATTCAACTTGAATCACACTGGCACAAGTTTGTAATTGAAAGTGCTTTAAATTGTCAATAACATGTAAGGATACCAGTTCAGACTCTCTCTTCATCTCTTTCTATAGTTCCCTCCGGATCAAAGAACAAGCACAGACATAAAAGTCCAAGAAGAAACTTAAATACATGTATGTACACATAATCAAGACAACGAAACATACAATACTTACCTAAACCATGTGAGCTCCAACTCAACACAACGTTATCCTATCTGTAAGGCACTTTATTCGCTTTCATTAATGGACTGAACAAACTTATACCTAACACAAACCAAGTCATTATGCTTATATCACTAAACAACTGGAGCTGCTGCCTCCTGCAGAAAGCACTCGGTCTTCACTTTATTACGAGATTCCCGAACACTTCTCACAGTGTCCATGGCAATTTGTCCATTGACATAGTGAAATCGGCACACCGGCATGTACACGTCCGCCCCACCAATCAGTTCGGTTTGTGTCTCTTGTGTCTTCCTCCATGTGAAGAAGGCACGTTTGCCGCATAGGTCACAACGGGCTGTCAACTTAGTTACTGTATCAGCCAGTGGTATAATATGAAGCACTGAACCAAAGTTTCTCCTAAAGATCGAAAAACAACCATCATGAGAAGAATATTACTGGTGTTTGAAAAGAAACTGATCAGAACCAACTACAAGCGTGAATGTAAAAGCCCTAAAGTGGTTTAACAGAATAGTGAGCAGTGAGGTACTGAGAGAAAGGGATCAAGGTGGTGAAAATTCCTTTTTGAACAAACTGTACCTCAAATAGTCACCGTCTAGACCTGCAACTATGACAGTTTTACCATCATTATCAGCAGCCTTGCAGCAGAAATCATAGAGATCGTCAAAAAACTGAGCCTCGTCTATCCCAATCACATCCAACTGCACCCACAAAATCAAAACTCTGAAAACTTCAGAGATCTAGAACAAAACGATCACAGATGCATAAAATCATATTGCCTTTCAACGTTATTGAGTCAAAGAACAGGATTCCCTCAAAATATGCCCTTTCGAGAATTAAAATATCTATACCAATCATTACTTGACCTTGTTCCATTAATTAGAGAGAAATAACCACAAACCCCACAAAACCATAATTATTGACAACACATTCTAAAATAACGTTATCCTCATTGCCCTTTACACATGCTAGCATCAGGTAGCAAGGACAATCTCTTTCAAGCCTTCCTCACCATAGATCATAGCGAACAATTTTCTACTGGATCACCTTTGCTGGCCCCCCCAAAAAAAAACACTCACCGGGAAAATAGCAGATCTAAAATTAAAGGCGCCAAAACAAAGGAATAAATGTATAAACAGCTACGAGAATCCTATCCTAAAGAGTAACCCGCAGAATATAATCAAGATGAAGGTTGCCGGAGGACCATATTTATACAGCACAGTCAGTGGTAGCTGTAATACCTTTTCATAAGAATCTTCACCATACTTTGCTCTAAACGATGAAAGATCTGGCAACGCCCAGCATGGGAATTGAATGCCATCATGTGTCACAACCGAGTCAATTGCATATCTGGTATCCTTGCTGGATTTTATCATCGCAACTTTTCTTTACACAAATAAACACAAAAACAAAAGGTTAGATGAATCTAATCCTTCGAACCGAGATCACTTGTTCAACAAAAGGGCAAACGGAAATCTGATCACTAATAATTCATATAGAACATGTAATTCACACAATTTCCGATCTCATTCCTTAAAGCATGATTGGTACAAAGTTTGCGGTAGCAGAACTAAAATCCAAAATCAAATCTACCTGCCATTGTCAGCCTCGGACTTGACACGACGGAGCAGAGAAGTAGTCTTGCCAGCAAACATTGGTCCCACAATAACATGAACCTCGCCAGTAGTGCGAGGAGCGGATTGGGAAAAATCATTGGTACGGTCGAAGGAAATTGACTTGTTGGAAGAAGCCATTGATGAGTAATGAGGTAAGAGAAGAAGAATTGGAAGTTCTGAAAGAGAGAGATTTGGTGAGATGAGAATGAAGGAGGGTCATGATCGGAATATATAGGGAAATCAGAATTGGAATTCGAATGGTGGCTCTGCTTTGTTTGATTTTGGGATTAGAATTCGAAAGATTTCGAAATTGTGGAGGGAAAGATTTGAAGAGCTAGGTTTTTCATTTGGAGGGAACGAGAAGAGCAACGCTTGTTCAACAATTCATTTCACATTTAATTTAATAATTTAATTTAATTCATTTATAAGTTATAACCCATTTGAACTTCGGAAGAGTTCGTGGGACGCTTTCACTGTGTCCCACGATCACGTCAAATTTCAATCCCTTCCGCTGCAAGCTTTTCTGTTTTTTTGGACACACACAAGCTTTTCTGTTTGAAGTACCAAATTTCTTGAACCCGGATCAAACCGGTTGGTCCGGCCCGAAAATCTATGAACAGGTCCGATTTGGGTTTATATTTTTTTTTAAAAAAAAATTTAAAATTTTTCCTTTAATAGTATGAAATTTTGAATTTCTCATCGATTTGGTCCCGGTATGACCCACTGACCCTTGACTCAGTATCCTGACCGGTTCAATATCCGGTTCGAGTTTTAGTACCTTGGTTTAAACTTTGAAGCTTAATTTTAGAACGAGCCTATTATATTTAAATAATTTAAAATTTCGGTGAATATTGATTATGATCATTTTTAAATTTTTAATTTAAATACTCAAGGTCGTATATTATCATTATAAATTTTATTAATTTTATCTATCTCTTTTTTGTTTTGGGATCATGACAACTCAATACGTCGTGAGAGTTTTAATATTAAATTAAAACTTTTTAAAGATTTTTAGTGCCCGAAGATAGAAAAATAAGTACTGAATTTATAAACTTAAATTGTGATGAAATCATGATTTAGTATTAACCTTCTTATAAGGTTTTTTCTTGTTATGTTTCCTTTATTTTTTTTAAAGATCCTTAGCTATTTGCATTGAGACTCTTCAGCTGTATTGAGATTAATGTTATACTGGATTATCCAAATAGCTTCAACACTGGTTTTTTCCTTGAATCACATTATTATTGTTATATATAAGAAAAATGAAAAATCTACCCAATGGTCTTATTCAATTAAATCATAAAGGCATCCTAAGAAAGGACACAAACTCGCTCTTATCTTTTTCTAGTCATGCTTTATCTAAAACTGACGTATTACTAACCCTCCAAGACCCTACTCACTTAACTCTAACTGTATAGTTTCCTTTATTTATATAAAATTGATTATTTTAGGGAAAAAGAAATATAAATACCATTTAAATTAGTAAAATCTCAAAAAAACTGTTAACACATGAAAATGATAAATAGGTCTTAAGGGGCTACTCTGAAATTTTAAAATTCTGTGCTGTTACTAAAATGGCTCTCAAGTTATTTAAAAAGAAAAAAAGAAAGAAACCCTAGCCGGCGTTGGCAACTGGTTGGCAGAGCTCTGGTGACAACTTAAGTAATGGGATTGACTACTTTGGTATAGAGATCGACTACTTGAACTCCATAAGCCTTATTCGAAGTCGTTAACAAGTTGAATAAAGGTAACGACAATTTAAGTACAGTAATTGACAATTTGCACTCTCAAGGTTGTTAATGGCTATGCTCAAATTGTTATTGCTTTTATTCAACTAGCCAACAACTCTTGATAGGTTTAGGGAGCTCAAGTAGTCAATCTCATTACTTAAGTTGTCACTAGAACTCTGACAGCATGCCGTTGATGCTCAACGAGGGTTCTTTATATTAAAAAAAAACTTGAGGGGTATTTTAATAAAAGCACAGCATTTCAAAATTTCAGAATTGTCATTTGAGATCTATTTGTCTTTTTCATGTGTTAACAGGTTTGTTGGGGTTTTCTAAATTTAAAAGGTATTTATTTAGAATTTTCCCGTTATTTTATATAAAAAAAGGGAGAATCACTCTTAGTTCCAAATGAAGGAAGATATTATCAGAAAGGTCCCTCGATGTTGTAAAACACACTCAACAGGTTGTGAATACATGCAGAAGAGTTGTAAATAGGGACCTTTCTGATAATATATTACTTATTTGGGACTTAGGAGTGATTTTCCTTAAAAAAAATTGTAATAGTAGAGAGGTAAGAAAGGAGCTGAGGTATCATTGTGGTCAACAAAAAAATTGGGCCTTTTGTATAGTGTTTGAGGTGGGCCCAAATTCTTTTATTATAGTTACTATATCAGGCCATGTGCTATTTTAATTTTTGGTGGAAGTGTGAGAGATGAGATGAGAGAAGGAGAAGCATGAAGGAGACAAAAGAGAAGCGATGGAGGAACACAAGATGGGAATTTTGGTGAAGAAGATGAAATGCAATAAATTGAGGGACTTTACCACATGGTGGACCACTCCTTTTAAGTGGGCTTCAATGCTTTGCGTCCATGCTCGTACATAAAAAGCTATCAATCCCTATCAAAAATGAATTTTTTTGGCCCTAGGCTTCTCTACATTTCCTTTTCCCTCTATCTTCTTCCCACTTCCCATCTTGATTTTTTGGATCAAATTTTCAGTGCTTACAATTTAATATTATACAGATTGTTTTATTAACACATGAAATTATGCAAAAACTTAACTCGAGTAGACAGCTGGAGATGGGGAATGGAGAGGAGTGAAATAAAAAAAAAATAGAAATAATCAATACCTCATTTATAAGGGAATCCTTTCTTATGAGTTACCTTTCAAAACATGAAAAATATGTTCATGTGGTTGTGACATTGTAATATGAAAACTTCTATTTGTAAGTTGAACTCTTATAACGCTAAACTATCATTGTGTTCTTATAATAGAAAAGAATATGTATGTTAAGCTCTTAAATAACATCATTTTTTCATTTAAGCAATGACTTAAGTTTGTTATTCTCAGTTAATTGTATAGGGATGGACATTTGTATATTCTTCATGATATCATTATAGTCATAGACACCGCCTGACACAAAAGAAACATCAATTTTCATTAATGTGTTGCCAAATTTTCTTGGTTGATCACTAAAGGAATTCTTTGTTCCATTTATTTGTTTACCCTTTTGCTTTTATACTATTCTATCATTTTTAGTGCTTATTTGGGATAGCTTATTTTTAGACAATAAGTGCTTATAAATCGTGATTTACGGTATATGAGGTAAGTATACGAGAGAAATTTTATCTCAACTTACATAAGAAATGCTTATTCTTGAAAAATAAGCTAATATAAATATGCTTTTAGCTCACAAGGAGATGATATAGATTTTGAGAGTCCCCTGTTCATCATTGGCAAATTTGCAAGCTATTAAAACTCGGACCAGGTATTGAACCGGTCGGGGTATTGGGTTAAAGGTCAGTGGATCAGACCGGGGCCAAACCAAAACCAAACCGGTGAGAAATTAAAAATTTTAGACTTCTAGTATGAAATTCTAAAAGAAAAATAAATTTTCTTTTTTAAAAAACAATATGAACCTGGACTGGACCGGTTTACTGGCCGGTGCGCCTGTTTCTGGGCCGGACCGGCCGGTCCGGTCTGAATTCAAGAAGCCTGCAAATTCGGCGTTAATAAAAGAAGAATTAACCTTAGTATTCTAACTTGGGATTAACAAAATATCACATGACACAATATGATGTAAACTATTTTATTATTAATATCATT
The DNA here is from genome assembly GCA_963855925.1 of Inga laurina. Lineage (NCBI taxonomy): Eukaryota > Viridiplantae > Streptophyta > Magnoliopsida > Fabales > Fabaceae > Inga > Inga laurina. The sequence continues at coordinate 4,462,349 of OY979706.1, read as the reverse complement.
TTACCTTTTTTTAAAAAAGAAAATACGTGGAATATTATTTTTTTTCCCATTTCCCATTTATATTTTTATATTCTTTTTTCTTTCACACTATTAAAATTTCAATGAGACATATTTTTATATTATATGAAATTGGAGAAAGTCATCTGACATTATTTATAAATAGTATAATTGGTTACAATTTTAATTATATTCATTGATATATTAATTCTCATCTCTTTGTTACCCTTCAAATCGAATCTGAATTTTAATCAATATATGCTACTGGAACTTTGCTTACAACCCAGACTAGGTTATTTTATTGTCGTGTTAATAATATTATATTGATTGATGGTTAATACTCAATACCAATATCAATTAAATTGAACTAAGTAAAAAAATATGTGATGTTTTTTAAATAAGTTCTCATTGTTGAGGTTTACATGAAAAGAAAACATGTTAAAAGAGGATGCCTGTGGATGAATTGGTGTTTAAACAAGTAAAAATATTGAAAGAGGCATCTCATTAATTAATGCTAATAATTTTGCCAACAAATTTAAATTATTGTTAATATAACGGTACATACTCGTATTAATTACTCCTTCTGGTCCATTTTATAAGGTGGTATAAAACATTTATTTTGTTGGCCGACTATAAAAAAATGTTATTGATTAATTTGTTTATTGTTCATTTGAGTATAAACATTTTAAATCTCTGGTCAAAAAGATAAAAAAAAGAAGGTGAAAATCTTGTTGAATTTCTATTTCCATGGTCCCTATATATTTCTCACACCAGCCACCTCGTTGGTTCTTTTTCTTCCCTTGCCTTCTCTTCACACATAGCGTCTGTTCTCACCGCAGTCTGTACATACATAGATTATTTTTATTTTTTTCCAATCGGTTTGGTAACTGAATTTGCATTTGGTAATCTAATTAAACACGACTGGGAGACGAAGAAAAGGGTGGGGAGGCATAGGTGGATAATGAACTTGTTCTCTGTTCTTAATCTCATTGGGCCTCCCCTCAGATCTTAGTTTTCTCCCAGATTTGGCATCTTGGTCGTCTTGAATCGGTGGGTTTGGACGAAATCTGGATTGAAGTTTTGATCTTTGCAAAATTTGATGTGCCTCTGGATCTCGATGAAATCGCTTATTGAAAATATTTATGGTTTTTCTGATCAGTGCGTAATTCTGGGTTTGATTTACTGATAGGTGAAGATCCGATGTTTCATAATTGAATCCTGGAATTCTGTATTGACACCATAAATACTGTTTCTGAATTTTTCATAATTAAAGGCCTCATTCCTACTTTTTTTCGTCGATTCTCTAAACGCCTTAGATGGCGTAACTAGAACTATATGCACTTGAACAATTTGATTAATGCTAGTCTTTTGCTTTTATTCTAACCGATAATACGGTTTTGGTTCAATTGTTTTATTCGGGTTTTGTTATCTTATAATTCCGGAATGAATTGGATCCTCCACGGACCTGCTTTTTTTTCTCATCCAAATTTGGTGCTTGGTTTATCCTATGGAAGCTTGTTTTAATCCTTTCCGATGATGCTGCCATCTGCATCTGTAGTATTTGAACTTAGTAGATGAAGTATTTTTTTTGTCTGTAGATAAAATGCAATCGGATAATGGCAAGTTATTTATTGGTGGAATATCATGGGACACAAATGAAGAGCGACTTAGGGAGTATTTCAGTTCTTATGGAGAGATTGTGGAAGCAGTGATAATGAAGGATCGGACAACTGGTAGAGCTCGTGGATTTGGTTTTGTAGTTTTTGCTGACCCAGCTGTTGCAGATAGAGTTATCAAAGAGAAGCACAACATTGATGGAAGGATGGTAATTCTATTTATATTCTCCTTCCAATTCACGCTCTACATAGTTTTCAAGCAGATTTTCTTGTTGAATTGTGTGACAGGAATACTCCGTTCTCTAAAACGGTTATTATATCTTTTTTCTGCTTTAAATGATTTAGGGAAGAATGACTTGGGCTTTTCTTTTTAATTTTTTTCTCTACTTTTAATGCTGATTCGTGTATCATTTAGGTTGAGGCAAAGAAGGCTGTTCCTAGAGATGACCAGAACATACTGAACAGAAGCAGTAGTAGCATCCAGGGTTCTCCTGGTCCAGGCCGCACTAGAAAGATATTTGTAGGAGGTCTAGCACCAACAGTTACAGAGAGTGAATTCAAGAAGTACTTTGATCAATTTGGGACAATAACAGATGTTGTAGTGATGTATGATCACAACACTCAGAGGCCGAGAGGCTTTGGATTTATCACGTATGATTCTGAGGAAGCTGTTGAGAAGGTCTTACTTAAGACATTCCATGAATTGAATGGTAAAATGGTTGAGGTCAAGCGGGCAGTTCCTAAGGAATTATCACCAGGACCAAACCGCAGCCCACTTAGCGGATATAATTATGGTATGGGTAGGGTCAATAGTTTCCTAAATGGCTTTACTCAGGGGTATACTCCAGGTGCTGTTGGAGGTTATGGACTGAGGATGGACGGGAGATTCAGTCCTGTAGCAAGTGGTCGAAGTGGATTTGCTCCGTTTGGATCTGGTTATGGAACGAGTATGAATTTTGAGCCTGGCTTGAACCCTGGATTTGGTGGGAATGCAAACTTCAATAGCAATCTTAGCTATGCTCGGGGATTAAATCCTTATTATGTTGGCAGTTCTAATAGGTTTGGGAGTCCTATTGGGTATGATGGTGGTAATGGAGGAAACAATTCTTTCTTCAGCTCTGTGACTCGAAATTTGTGGGGGACTGGTGGTCTTAATTATGGAACGGGCTCTTCAAATTCCAATAACGCGTACATGGGATCGGGGAGTGGGAATGCTGGAGGAAACTCATTTGGGACTGGAGTGAACTGGGGTTCTTCAGGAGTTTCTGGTCAAGGTGGTTTGAACAATGCGCCACAGAGTAGTGGCAACCTTCGCTATGGAGGTGGGGACAGTAGTTATGGTTTGGGGGCTGGAGGGTATGGAGGGAATGGTGGCAGCAGTATTGCCCCTACACCATCATACTCCTCATCAAATGGTGTGTTTGATGGGGCCTTTACTGATTTTTACAATAGTAGTTCAGTTTATGGGGATCCCACCTGGCGATCTTCAAACTCTGAGCGAGATGGGTCTGGTCCCTTTGGTTATGGTCTTGGCAGCGCAGCTTCAGATGTTTCTGCCAAAAGCTCTCCTGGTTATGTTGGTGGTTATACTGTTAATAAGAGACAGCCAAATAGAGGTAAGAGCTATTGTAATTATATTTTCTTGCTTCTCCTTTCTCTTCCTTCTCCGGAAACACTTGTGTGGTCTCAGTGGATAGGAGCAAAATAGGTATTACTGATTACTATATATCTAAGATAAAGAGGACAAGGCAATGTTTAACTGTTATAGTGTTTATTTTAATAATCTTGCACTGTTGTCTGGATGAATAGGTGAACTGTTATCTACTAGTTTAGTAACTTAACTTAGTGTTCCATGATCTGTTGCATGGCTCATGAGTTAATTTCAGATTCATATTCATTTGATATCTGACTACTGGAAAATTTGCATATTTTTCTTATCATTCATCCCCACAGTATCACAATGATTTAGTGTCTAGTTTGGAATATATTTTGAGTGTGATTAGATGCATGTTAATGCATTGTGTTGATATAAACAGAAAGCTATATTAAAGCAATTTTCCATGCAGAACCCTATTAATAAAGTGACTGTTTGAGTATGATGTAGGCTTGTAACTTGGACGGGATAGAGGAAGAGAGGGAAGAGAGAGGAAGAGGGAGAATTGAGAGAGAATTAAGAGAGAAGAACAGAGAAACAGGAGAACAGTGACTGGGTAATGCAAATGTATTATTCACTACATAATCTGAAAATACAGGTAGGTAGGTACATCTATCTATAAGCAATAATCCTAACAGCTATTTTCTAATATTCCTCTCACTTAACTAGCTTTTATAACTCCTCACTCTGTCATTTACAACAGCATATCAATGAACTTCCCATCTCTCTCTCTACAGCTTCTGTCCCATGTCAACTTTCCTTGATGGCTGCAGAAGTTTCTTTATTTATGTCTTGTCTTTGTATGGTTAGGTGAATTACTTATATCAATAAAAATACAAAGTTGACTAGTAATGATTTATTCAGTTGCTTTGTGGATGTACCTGAACAGCCAAGCAACATCATTGTGTCTGAATTTTCTTTGTAGGATAATACTGAAGTTTCTTGAGAAGTCGAAGTTATAGAGATGAAATAGATGAAAAGTAGAGCATAAATGATCAATTTTTGAAGTTTCTTTAGCTCATATGCTTTGTTGATACATTTCTCCTGTTAGAGAGACATGTATTTTGATAGAAACAATGATACTGATGGGCAGCTAGAGTTCTGTTTACGTAACTTTGGGTGGGTTATCTTGAGAATACATTCTTTTTTCAATGAATAAATATCGTGTTCATTCTGTTGTGCTGTTTTCTACCGTGTTTACTTCCCTATCTATTTGTGATTTCCTTTTTCCCATGCATTTTCATTTGAAATCCTGCTGTTCCTCTTTTGGATTGTTTTGTATTGCATCTTCTTTTTCCCATGCATTTTCATTTGAAATCCTGCTGTTCCTCATTCTTGGAAATGCTTTGACTGCCTTTATTTCCTTCTCCCTCTACAATGTTAGGAAGCCACTCTAATATTATGCTGCTGATAGCTTCTAAACTCCCATGGAACTTGGAAAAGTGAGAGGTTACGTGTGGCAAAAAATAAAAATCGAATTTTGAAATAAAAGATAACTACAACCAAAACAAGAGTCATGTACAAACCAAATTAGTTGTCTATAAAATATGTTGGAAAGCCATTGCATATGATTGAATAATAACAATAAAAGGGCGGTCCAGTGCATAAGACTCTCGCCAGGTGGAGTCTAGAGGGAGATGGATGTATGCAGTTTTACCCCTGTAAGGGAAGAGGCTGTTTCCAAAATTTAAACTTGTGATCTTTAAATCACATAACAATAACCTTACCATTTCTTCGAAGCTCGCCCTCTACGATAGAATGATAGCAATCCTTACTATAAATTGTTTTGAGGTCAACTGAATTCCTCAACAAATATTTATGCATAATTCTTTAACACAGCATTGGCACCGGACTGAGGCATTGGATTGTATGTTCCTTCCTTTAGCTTGGCTTGTGAAACAGCCATATATGATAGGAGTTTCTACTGAATGAGAGTCCACAGAAAAAAATGAGTGTTGATCAAGGAAGCATACACATTGACACATGTCAGATTATGGACTTCTTTATACCCACATCTTATTGTATCCATTCTCTCTATTTACACACTATACATGCAAGGACTTCCGGGTCCTGTCAATCCCTTTAGTTGGATTGTTCAACTAGCACTTAACTCTTAAGATAAGTGTGTGGGGTTGGTATCTCACATGGATCCGTTTTATTATTCAGCCCTTTGCCACTCCCCTTCTCCCAAGGCATCTGTTCATTTTATTCTACTCGGATAGGAAAAACAGATTAATCAAGTTTCCTTGAAATATGTTCATGATACTTTTCTTTTCTTGGCTGAAATGTTCATTATAGTTTGTTGCCAGGTACAAATTAAGCAACTTGGTATGCTAACACCGAAACTTGTCTCTTTGCTTCAGGAATCGCTACATAGGAAGATCATTTTGAAGACACGTATGAAACTGTAGGTGAAGACGAAACAGTGAAGCAGGTGAACTGTTTGAAGTTTACAGATCACTGGTGTTAGTGTTTTTCCGTTAAAAGACACAGGATGTTTGGTTATGTAGGCTAACAGGAACGCCTATTTTGAGGATCAGAGACATAGGGGTAGAAGTTACAAAGGGAATGTCAAGGAGCGAGTTTTGAGTTTCTGCTAGATCCTTTTTTTTTTGGTTTGTTTCAGTGTTCAGTTTTTGGGATTTGAGTGAGATGTAAAATAAGATTGCGGGATATAGTGGAAGTGTATCATGCATTCACATGTGAGGCAGCAGCAATATAAGAATGATCCACAACATCTCTTCATTTTTCTCTCTATTTCTGGTTAGATTTTTCAACTGTAATGTCTGGCAAAGTTGTGGGTTCTTCTGATCAGGTATTGGTTGTTTATTTACTCTGAATCATTTTTGTTTTGGTTTTTTTAATTTGTCAGCAGATTGTACCAAGGTTTATGTTGGGTAATAGTGTGAAAACCTAAAGGGATGCCATGTAGGGTCCCATGAATAAGTTACAAATATATTCTTATTCTTTTTGTTAAGGGGAATATTTTATGCCCCAAAGTAGAATCTATGTGAGAAATGGTGTTTTCTTTGCCCATTTGATCACACTGACTTGTTAAATTACAAGAGATAATGAAATAGCTATCATTCTGTTTGGTATCATATAATGAAAAGATAATTGTATGTCTTTCTCTAAACAAAAATAATAAGTAACATTCAATCCCTCTCTTCAATAATTTCATTTCTCACCAAGGAGAAAATAAATTATACATCTAGTTCTAAATATAGGATCTTGTTTCCCACTACAAACTAGTCTTATATTTAGGACTGGAGGAGTAGCATTCATCTATCATTTTCTTTCCTTTCCCTCTTCATAATTTCAATCATACAATGCAAAACTCTGACCCTTTTTTTATGAACTTGGATCCTTTTTCTCCCCAATGCAAGTATAAATTATGGTCGTCAAAATTAGAATGGACCGACTGGTTTGACAAAAAATCGGCTAAATTCTAATTTAGACATTTACCAGAATCAAATTAAAAGTCAAGCAGGTCAAGAGTTAATGGAACATCAGTCAGAGCCAATTTTCTTTATTTTTTTTTTAATTTTGAAATAACCCAAAATGATGTTATTTTGTGTTTTTATTTGTCTTATGGTTAATTTTTCTTTAATGTTATATAAATTTAATGATTTATTTATAGAAGATTGTGCTAGTTTAATTGGACAATTAAATATTGTTAAAGTTATATATTTATTTATTTTTCATATGTATTATTTAAAATTATTTTAATTGAATCAGTTCGACTACAATTTATCAGTGAACCAATGCCTTGATGAGTCCAACGTTGGGTTGGATTTGATAACAACGAAATAAACATTTATATGAACATAGAAAAACTGGAAAAGAGTACGTAGAGGGCAAAAGTTTGACCATCCCGGTCAACCATGTCAAAAGTTTGCTCTCAACTGTCGTTTTTGAAGTGTTGCAGTTACCGCAATATGATGTTGGTTGTCTTTTATGGCGTTTTCTGGTGACTGCCATATCTTTCTGGGACCTGTGCTCTCTGTGTCCCTCCTACGTCATCGTTTGCCTCCCTTCTATTTCTTCTTCTTCTTACCTTCTTTCTCTACTTTCCCCACTACTTTTTCCCAGTTTTGCACCCTGCTATCATTATACTAGTCGGTGTGTGTTTATACAATGTTTTATTTAAAATGTAAGTCATTTGTAGGGTACTCTCTCCGGTTCTAAATATAGGATATAATTTGTAGTGTAATTTGCACTAAAAATTTTATCCTATATTTAGGACTGAAAATAATACTAAATAAGGTTTTGTCAATTTTATTCCTTCATAGAGGTTTATATATGGTGAGATAGATGGATGTGAAAAAAAATATGCACCATTTTATAAATAGAGGTAAATCTGGAAAACATTATCCATTTAATACTTTTTTTAGTCTGCGAGAATAAGATACAAGTGACCTATAAATAGCTACTGGATGGTATATATTACTTCTTTAGATTAATACTACTTCTGATCCTAAATATAAGACTTAGTTGGCTTTTTTTTTTTTTTGTAGAGATTAATAAATAAGTTACTTAAACATATCATATGTTGTATATGATTAAATTATATATCATTTTATAAGTCAAAAAAAATTAATTTGGAGGAAAAACGATAAATATAAGTACTTAAAAGTAATTTAATTAGCTTTCTTAAGCTCCACACAAAAGTCAATTGTGCCTTCCATTTAGGACCAAAGGCAGTATAATTTTTTGTCCCTCAAGTTTATCTTTATTTTACTTTTGGTCCTTTAAGGGTATAGTGGTGCAGGTTTTTATTAAATTGTTACCGGAACTAATGTTTTAAAAGGAATAAAACTTGAAGAACCAAAACTAAAATGAGAGCATAAGAGACCAAAAATTATACTAACCCGTGTGCTTTTTTTTTTTTTTATTCCATCCTTACCTTCGAGTTGGACCTTCTTCCTCCAATGATTACTTTTATTGCTCCAGGGTCTCTCTCTTTCTCCCTCACACAGACATGAAACCTATTTTTGCAGCGAAAAGGTTTTGGTGCTTTCTGTGGCTTGAAAGGGGTATGTTGATGGGATAACATTACTATTTAAGTTTTGCCCCCTTTTTTTCTACATTTATATCATGGAAGCTTGTATTTCAAACCAAACAATATTTACTTTTACTAGTAGTATTATATTAACATATACCTAACAAAAAGCTTTGCTTCATGCCACAACCATCCTCTCCCTCATGAATAACGCAGTTTTATTTCTCAAATTTAATTTATACAATACATTTAAAAAAAGAAGAAGAAATGATGCTAATTATTCTTTTTTTTTTTTATTTAATGAAGGGTTTTCGTTTCTTTTAATAAGTGTGATGCGCTTTCCAGGACTCAAACTTATGTTCTCCTTCTTGTAGAGGTGAGACTGCTTACCATATCAACCAATAACTTATTGATATATACGATGCTAATTATTCTCTCAGTATCATACCCGCCCTTTCTAGCTATTTTATCATTGAATGTTCCATATATATATATATATATTTTTTTTTCAGTTGCTTGGTCGATCTCCTGTATATGATGTGTTGTGATATTTTGATGCCTTCAAGTGAACTCTTCCTATCGCCTCCAAAGTTGCTGGACTTTCAAGATTTCACTTTGGTGGGAGGATATACAGTGGAAGAGATCCAAAGTCAATGTTTCATTTCATACTTGTGATGAGCATTGTGTGAATTTAATTAATAAATAAATAATGGTGGGAGATTCAAATTGCTGAATTAATTTAATAGATATTGATCAAACAAATCATAGACAACGAAGCTCTCATGATGGAGCATACTTTGTGAACCAACATTCATTTAATTAAGGTTACTTCCAGTCCCATGTTACTGTTTAGTTTTCTCTGTCTCATCTTTTGGTTAAAATAATCAAGTGTTAATATTATTTTTAATCCCTCAAGTTTTAAATCATAAATTTTTGTTTCTTAAGTTACATTCATTTTAAAACATTAGTCACCATAACTCAATAAAAACTTAGATCATTTTACTTTTGGAGATATTAAAACTAAAATGAGGATAAACTTGAAACACAAAATATGATATTAACCCAATAATCAATCATCATCTCGCCCAGACCCACCTCTTTTATATTTTAGTTTTATTCATATAATAACAAAATATGTAGGCAACAACAAATATAGGAAAAATTACTGAAAACTCCCTATTTAAAAATTTTATTGACAAAAAAAGATTTAAATCTGAGCACTGATACTTTCTATTCACCAGACTGCATACTGGTTAGAACCCTCCATCTATAGCCCTTTTTCGTGAATATTGTGCTCTCAACGATTGCACCAATGTGATAAGCACAAACCCAAAAAGAGAACTCATCCCAAAAAATTAGCCTATTAGATGGAAGAATCTATTGAACTTGTGAAACTCACTTTTTTTTTCCGGCCGAGAACTTATAAAGTTCACTATACTTGTGAGACTCTTAAAATGAGACTCATGACAATAAACAAAGAACTTTTCAAATAGGGTCTTTTTATCAATTTTTTCAAAATATAATAACAAAATATATTTAAATTATTTTACTTGTATAAATATGTTTTGTTGTGTTAGAGCTATACCATACTTCATTTATAAGTCATTCCATTTCATGAACTGCGTACACAATGTAATGGATTATTCACATACTATAAGTATGAACAACACAATACACAAAAAGAAAGAATTAAGGTGTAAATTTATCTTATAAGTTTTTGCTGAGAAGTAATGTTATCTTACTAATATTATATTAGCATATACCTAACAAAAAGCTTTGCTTCTTCATACCACAACCATCCTCTCCCTCATGAATAACGCAGTTTTATTTCTCAAACTTAATTTATGCAATACATTTTAAAAAAATAAAAGAAAAGAAATGAAGCTAATTATTATTTTTGATTTGATAAAAGGTTTCCCCTTTCGAAGCTTAAAATATAAAAGATTTTTATCTCTTCTAATAAGTGCGCTTCCTAAGATTTAAACTCATATTCTCTTTTTTATGGAAGTGAGACTGTTTACCATCTCAACCAACAGCTTGTTGGTAATTATTCTCTTAGTATCATACCCACCCTTTCTAGCTATTTTATCATTGAACGTTCCATTCATATATATATATATATATATATATATATATATTCGCAGTAGCTTGGTACGTCGACTCCTATGTATGATGTCACTACAAAAAAAAAGGTATTTCGTAGCGGTGAACTTGTAGCGGTTATATTAAACCGCTACAAATTATAGTATTTGTAGCGGTTTTTACCTAAACCGCTACAAATTTGTAGCGGCAAGAATATTTGTAGCGGTTTCCTACAAAAAACTGCTACAAATTTGGCGCGAAATTCCCGCCAAAACTTGTAGCGGTTAATGCACATAAACCGCTACAAAATACCAAAGGTCAGAATTTTGTAGCGGTTCTTGCCCAAAACCGCTACAGAATTTCAAGAGACTCCAAATTTGTAGCGGTTCTGGGCAATAACCGCTACAGAATTTCAAACGTTGTGAAGATTTGTAGCGGTTATTGTAGAACCGCTACAAATTTAATTATTTGTAGCGGTTAGAGTAGCGGTTATTTTGAATAACCGCTACTAATATCCGGCCTATTTAAACCCCTCGCCTCTTCCATTTCTCATTTTGCTCATTTTGTTTCCTGAGGTTTCTCTGAGTGGTTTATTCGATATTTGAGCGTTCAGACGAGTCTATAGGAGTTTTTGGTCAGTATTCCGCAGTATTTTACACTTGAGGTACGTATATAACACGTATTTTTATTTATATTTGTATTTTTATTATATTTTTGTATAATAATGGACTAATTTTTTTTTAATTTGTACAGTTGATATGGCTTCAGGATAGGATAAGGGGAAGGCCCCTGTGCCCCCCAGACCGACTTTACGGGGTGGCAGCAGCCGGGCAGGGGGCAGAGGGAGGAGGGGGCAGCGCGCAGGCAGGACTACCGAGGCATCTCAGCCCATCCCCCCACAGGAACCGCAGACGATCCCACAGGCGACGACCGCAGCTGAGGTGCCTGAGGTGGAGGTGCCAGAGATTAGCGTTGAGGACTTCCTCAACGAGGAGGAGTTCGAGATCCCGATTAGTGGGTTCAGGGAGATGGAGCAGTTCCTCGATGAGGAAGAGGCTCGGGAGCAGAACAACCCACGAGGGTCGTCTTCGCGGTCCACTGGGTTTGAGGTGCAGGTCGAAGGTAAATTTTTTAATTTTTAAATTTTTTAACTTTTTAACTTTGAATTATAATTTATCTAACGTGCGGTCAACTGTGCAGATGAGCAGGGGAACGTGACGACGAGGAGGCTGGATGTGGCCGGTCTGAACAGCATGGACCAGTCCCTGCGAGTTGTAGTGCCGTGGAACGAGGGCACTGACCAGCCGATCCACAATGGGGGTCACCTGCTCAACCGCTTCCTGAGCGACCTGGGATCGAATTGGATGCGGTTCCCCCTTCACTTCCCGACGTGGAGGCACATTCCGAAGGGGCCGAAGGACCAGGCTTGGGAGGAGGTGGTTCAGGTAATTAAAACTATTTAATTAATATCTTTTGTAATTAATTCTATTTAATTATTTTTTTAAATTATGGTTTTTATAATTATTGATATTTAAATGTCTTTTTTTCAGCTGCGGTTTGCCGTCCGGGCCAACCGGAAGAGGTACGCCCTCGTGAAGATGGGCGACGCCTGGAGGAACAGGAGGAACCGTCTCTTCCACAGTGTGGATGGGGACGGGACGATGCCTCTGGAGCAGCTGCAGGAGAGCGTCCCGGACGGCGTGCCGCCGAACGACTGGGCACGTTTTGTCCAGTTCAGGAGGAGCCCTGAGGCGCAGGTAATGTATTTATTATATTTTTTATATATAATTTTTTAATTGTTAAATATTAAATTATAATATCAATTTATTTTGTATTTAATTTTAAATTATAATACATTTAATTTTTTTTTCCAGGAGCTTGCTCGGAGGAACGCCGCGATCCGGGCGCAGCAGACGATCCACCACACAGCAGGATCGAAGACCTTTGCTGTGACCTACAGCGAGCTGGTAACTTTTCAAGTGCTTCACTTACTTTTAGTTGATTATTTCATAATACTAATTGTTTTGTAATTGTTTCAGGAGACGAGGGCTCAGCAGGAGAACCGTCAGACGGACTATGCGGAGCTGTACGCCATCACACACAGACACCGTGACGGGACTGCGACCTCTCAGCAGGCAGAAGCGGCCATTGTAAGTAATTTTGAATTATACTTTTTATAAAACAAAGTTAATAATGAAAAATGGTAATTATTAATTATTTCATAAAATGGCAGGAGCGGATGCAGCAGTCGCAGGCTGAGCTGCGACAGACCCAGCCTGAGGAGTCACAGGGGTCAGTGGACCCGACAGCTCCTCTGAAGGCGGGTATGGCTCAGCCTGAGCACCCCGGACGAGTGCGGGGGATGGGGATAGGCGCCAGACCCAGCATGATCTACGGCAGGAGCGCAGCCTCTGAGGCTGGCAGTTCTAGAGGGGTCAGACATCGGAGGGACGAGTCGATTGACCAGCTGCGGTCAGATTTGGAGCAGACGCAGCAGTAGATGCAGCAGATGGCGCAGCAGCAGCAGCAGATGCAGGTGCAGCAGCAGCTGCTGCTGCAGATCCACGCAGACACTATGTACGCGCAGCAGACGCAGTGGCGTGAGATCGCGAACACTATGCTCGAGGGAGCATGGAATCGGCTGTTCCCGGACGAGCAGCATCCAGCGGTCCCCCCTGTCCCTCGCTACGTCGTCCCGAGCACTATTCCTCCTCCTACAGCTCCTCCTCCTGCTGATGAGGATGGTGCGGTTCAGTCTACGCAGCGGCCCGATCCAGCGGCATCTGAGGGAGCCCCACCTGAGGGAGCACCAGAGGATCAACCCCCAGCTTCTTAGTTTAGGACATTTTCTTTTCTTTTAAACATTTGTATATATTTATGAGATTTTATTTCAGAATTTTCTTATTGTGTTTTATATAATTATATTTATATTATTATATCGCATTGAAATAATTTATAAATGATTTAAATCTAAATTTAAAAAAAAAATTATATATATATTTGTAGCGGTTAGAAGTAAATAACCGCTACAAATATATAGATTTGTAGCGGTTTTGAACTCATAACCGCTACAAATTTACTTTATATATTTGTAGCGGTTTTCCAAGGGAAACCGCTACAAATATATATCTTTGTAGCGGTTATTTACTAATAACGGCTACAAACACTCAAATGATTTGAATTTTCAAATTTGCCGCCTTTGTGCACATTTGTAGCGCTTATCTTATGTATAACCGCTACAAATTAGGAAATTATTTTTATATTTAATGTCCAACGGCTTTAATATTAGTAGCGGTTTTATATATATAACCGCTACTAATTCGTTGAACATTAGTAGCGGTTATATATATAAAACCGCTACTAATACTCAACAAGTACATTTTGAATTTCCCACCAATTAACGGCTTGAATATTAGTAGCGGTTTTATATATATAACCGCTACAAAATTATAAACGTTGGAATATCTGTAGCGGTTGGTGTAGCGGTTTAATAACCGCTACAAAGTTATAAACGTTGGATTATCAGAATATAAGGTTCTAGGCATTCTTCATTATCTTCTCACTCATCTTCTTCTCTATACTTTCTTCTCTCTCACTTGTAGCTATGGATAAATCTTGGATAAGGTTGCCGCGCAATTCTCCTGAATATTTGTACGGATTAAACAGTTTCTTAGATTTCGCATTCACTCACGCCAGCTGTAACGGCAAGATCGTCTATCCGTGTCGGAAATGCAAGTTCAAGAAGTGGCATCCACGAAATGTTGTGAAGGAACATTTGCTTGTGAAGCCTTTCCCTGAGGACTATACGTTCTGGGCAGTTCATGGTGAGAAGGCCGGCATTAGATATGACGAGGCTCTTCCTCGAAGTTCTCAAGTAGGCGTTCAAGTAGATGAAGATGATCTTGTGAATGATGCTGTGCGTGATGCATTTGGATTTCAAGGCGACAACTTCAACGAAGAAGTGCACGGCTCTGAGCCGGCTTTTATGGGGAATGAAGCAGCTCGGGATTTTTTCAGCTTGATGGATGAGGCAGATCGTCCTTTATATCAAGGTTGTCGCAAATATTCTAAATTATCTTTCTTGATCAAATTGTATCATATCAAGTGCTTGTGTGGGATCACGGATAAGGGAATGTCGATGTTGCTCGACTTATTACAAGATGCATTCCCCGACGCCGAGATTCCCACAACGTTCTACGAGGCCAAGAAGATCATCAACAGGTTGGGGTTGAATTATCAAAAGATTGATGCGTGCCCAAATGATTGTATGCTGTATTGGGGAGACGATTCCAGCAGGGAGACGTGCAAGAGATGTCACACATCGAGGTACAAGACAATTCGGAAGGGGAAAAAGCAGAAGAAGAAACCCGCAAAGATTCTCAGGTATTTCCCTTTGAAACCTCGTCTACAAAGATTATTTATGTCGTCTAAAACTGCTGAGCACATGAGGTGGCATGCCGTTGATAAAAACGAAGACGGTAAATTAAGACATCCGCGGGATGCAGCTGCTTGGAAAACGTTTGACAACGACTTTCCAGATTTTGCGACTGACCCCAGAAATGTCCGGCTTGCGTTGGCGACCGACGGTTTCAATCCTTTCGGGAATCTTAGCACAAGTTACAGCATTTGGCCGGTAGTCTTAGTTCCCTACAACTTACCCCCTGGATGTGTATGAAACAAAGCTCTTTCATTATGTCTATGATCATTCCAGGCAAAAAGGCACCGGGCAATGACATCGATGTGTATCTCCAACCGCTTATTGCGGAATTGCTTGACCTGTGGAATGTCGGCTTGGAGACGTACGACGCTCACAGCAAGACTTTGTTCAACATGCGTGCAGCCTTGATGTAGACGATCAGTGACTTTCCTGGCCTTGGCACATTATCTGGTTGGAATGTGCACACTGGGTCGGCGTGTCCGGCTTGCAATTTCGACTCTGACGCACTGCGCCTTCCCCACAGCCGAAAGTGGTGCTTTATGGGGCATCGGAGGTTTCTCGATGGAACGCATAAGTTCAGATTGCAACGGAATCGCTTCAATGGGAAACCAGAGAAAAGAGGACCACCTCAGACTTTGTCCGGTACAGATATCTTACAGCAGCTTGAGCATGTTGACGTCGAGTTTGGAAAAAGCGACGATTCAGCACAAACTCGCCAAAAGACGCGCAGGACTTCGGCGCCTCAGCAGTGGAAGAAGATAAGTATCTTCTTCACGCTTCCGTATTGGAGATCTAATTTACTTCGCCACAGTCTTGATGTAATGCACATTGAAAAGAATGTTTGCGACAATGTGCTGTATACGCTGCTTAACGAACCCGGAAAGACAAAAGATCACCTTCAAGCTAGGAAAGATTTACGCGACATGGGAGTTCGTGAAGAAGCTTGGCCAGATGAGCATGACAGATTTACACCGGCAAAGTTTACCCTCACAAAATCGAACAAGGATGTCTTCCTCGCGACGTTGAAGAAAATAAAAGTTCCTGATGGGTATTCAAGCAACATTTCTCGATGTGTCGACTTGCAGGCTCGGAAGGTTGCTGGCCTGAAGAGTCACGACTCACATGTTCTTATGCAGCAGTTACTCCCTCTGGCTATAAAGAATACACTTCCTCCCGATGTTTCCATCGTTTTGGTGGAACTTTGTTCTTTCTTTCGGAAGTTGTGTTCTAAGGTTTTGA
Organism: Inga laurina; assembly: GCA_963855925.1. Classification (NCBI taxonomy): domain Eukaryota; kingdom Viridiplantae; phylum Streptophyta; class Magnoliopsida; order Fabales; family Fabaceae; genus Inga; species Inga laurina. Next base: position 4,446,321 of record OY979706.1, on the reverse strand, counting down.
TCGTTGAGGAGCTCGATCAGCTGCAGTCGAAAATCATTCTTACGCTTTGTCACTTGGAGATGATCTTTCCTCCGTCCTTTTTTACTGTGATGGTTCACCTCACGGTCCACCTCGTTCATGAAACAAAGCTCGCTGGACCAGTACAATATCGTTGGATGTATCCGATTGAGAGGTACTCATTTTAAATATGTGCTTTCATTTATTGTCCGTATTTAATGTTTCCTAGTCGTCCTTTTCATCATTTTATATCAATTTTCTCTTATGTACTTCATAGGTTCCTTGGGAAATTAAAATCTTACGTGAGGAATAAGGCGTGGCCAGAAGGTTCTATAGCTGAAGGCTATATAGGGGATGAGGTGCTTTATTTTTTCTCAAGGTACTTTGATGATCTTGAGACGGCTTTCAACCGCCCCCCTCGTGTTGACGATTGTCCTGAACCTGCGCCGACATCAGGAGAATTTATCCCTCGTGTTGGTAAACCAGTTGGAGCAACTGAGAACTTCAAACTAACGGCAACTGAGAAGTTCCAAGCACATAGACATGTCTTGATTAATTGCACTCAAGTTGAGCCTTTCATACGGTAAGAATTGTACACTCACATGTATGTTAATCGATCTATATCTTTCGTAACATTTCTCACTTTCATTTCACTAACGCCTTTCCATTATTAATTGCAGGGAATTTAGAAGTCATGTCAAGCGTCAGCTCAGGATCCGTACACAGACATCCTCGGAAGTTGATAGGAGGGTCCACAGAGAATTCCCGGGCTGGTTTGCGCGCAGAATACTAAATGACCACAACCCACACTCACCAGATTTCAGAGCTCTCGCAATCGGCCCTCTTGATCATGCAAAACGGTTTACAGCATACAATGTCAATGGTTTTAAGTTTTGCACGGTTTCACGGGATCAAGGATTGCAAACACAGAATTCGGGTGTTTATGGCACATTTGGGACAAGGAGTTATGCGAGCAGCAGTGACGCCAACATGCAGTTCGGAGGCGTCCCTTACTATGGCAAGCTTCTTGATGTGGTCGAGCTTAATTATCAAGGCCGTTTCACCGTGACGCTGTTCAAGTGTTTGTGGGCAAATACCACTACTTCTCGGGGACTGACAACTGACGACCTAGGGATCACATCAGTCAATTTCTCACGCACGATTCATACTGGTATTTCTCAAGATGATGAGCCGTATATTCTAGCTTCAGAGGCACATCAGGTTTATTATGTCGAGGACGAGCGGCATAGGGATTGGCACATGGTCGTTCATTTAAAGCCAAGAGACCTTTACGACATGGGTGAAGGCGATAACATCGCCTATGAGAGTGAGCCATTTCAGCCAGCTGATTTTGAAAACTACTTCCCTGAAGGCGATGACAATTTACCTCTACTGCGGTGAGTTTTTTTAAGTCCACGTCATTTCAATTAAATTTTTTAAATTTAATAATACATCAATAACAATAATTTTTCTACAAAATTTCTGTAGGGATGGCGACGATGAGTGATCAAATTCAAGTGTAAAAAATTTGTCTTTACAAAAAATGCAAAAAATTTGTGTTAAAATAAAATGTAAAAAAATATTTTAAAAAAAATTAAAATAATATTTGTAGAATTCAAGTGCAAAAAATTTTTCTTCACAAAAAATGCAAAAAAATTGTGTTAAAATAAAATGCAAAAAAAAATTTTAAAAAAAAAATTAATATAATATTTGTAGCGGTTATTAAACCGCTACAAAAATATAAATAACCGCTACTAAATAAAAACCGCTACATTAACCGCTACAAATAATTAAACCGCTACAAAAATATAAATAACCGCTACTAATTAGTAACCGCTACATTAACCGCTACAAATTATACGTGAATCCCTATAAATACCCTTATCACAACTCATTTCAAACACTCCCCAATTTCTTTTCACCTTACCCTTCTTTCATTTCCTCTCATTTACAACTTCTTTCGTATGAGTAGAGGAGCTGAATAATACGATCAAATATGGTAACAAGATTTTCAATATCTTTTAGAATATTTCTTTTCTTTCTATAAAATTTATTCTAACCATTTTTTTTTAGATATATCATAACTCTATCTCATTTTCATCTATTTTTCATATACAATTACATTATATTATAAAACATAATAATTCCTTATTACCTAACTATCCTTAATAATATTATTAATATAAATTTTATACTAATCATATTCAATTACATTTTTTCTTTTTAATTTATTAATAAGTTAAACTATTAAATAATAAACTAATTGAAATAGATAAAATAATAACAAATTAAACTATTTAATATAATATTTAAAAAAAAAGAAAAAAATCAACGTATATTTTTAAAAAAATTTTTAAATATTTGTAGCGGTTATTAAACCGCTACTAAATAATGCGCCTTTTCAAAGCTAAATTTAAATTTTTTTGGCGCTAAATTTGAATTTCATGAAATTAGTAGCGGTTTTAAAAACCGCTACTAATTTCATGAAATTCAAATTTAGTAGCGGTTTCTTAACCGCTACAAATAAAAAATGTCATTTTTAACAAATTTTCATTTTTATATATTTGTAGCGGTTATTAACCGCTACAAAAAAAAATTTCTTTTTTAATAAAATTTTTTATATTTGTAACCGCTACAAATATCTCTTGGTGTTGTAGCGGTTACTATGAACCGCTACAAAGGTTGTAGCGGTTAGTTTTGATTGAGTAGCGGTTTTGTAGAACCGCTACAAAACCGCTTGCAACGTACGATTTAGTAGCGGTTTTTGTAACCGCTACTAACCTAGTTTGTAGCGGTTAGAACCGCTACGAATACTCATTTTTAACCGCTACTAAATCACGTTTTTTTTGTAGTGTGTGTTGCGATATTTTGATGACTTCAAGTGAACTCTTCCTATCGCTGCCCAAAGTTGTTGGATATTCAAGATTTCACTTTGGTGGGAGGATATACAGTGGAAGAGATCCAAGTCAATGTTTCATTTCATATTTGTGATGAGCATTGTGTGAATTTAATTAATAAATAGAAATGGTGGGACATTCAAATTGTTGAATTAATTTAATAGATATTGATCTAACAAAGCATAGACGACGAACCTCTCATGATGGAGCATGCTTTTTAAACCAACAGTCATTCAATTAAGGTTACTTCCAGTCCCATGTTACTGTTTAGTTTTCTCTGTCTCATTTTTTTGTTAAAATAATTAAGGGTTAATATAATTTTCGGTCCCTCGAGTTTTAAACCATAGATCTTTGTTCCTTAGGTTACATTTATTTTAAAACATTAGTCACCATAATTTAATAAAAACTTAGACTATTTTATTCTTAGAGAGATCAAAATTAAAATAAGGGTAAAGAGACTAAATATGATATTAACCCAATAATCAATCATCATCTTGCCCAGACCCATCTCATTTATATTTTAGTTTTATTCATATAATAACAAAATATGTAGGCAACAACAAATATAGGAAAAATCAGTGAAAACTCCCTTTTTAAAAATTTTATTGATAAAAAAAGATTTAAATTTGAGCACTGATGTTAGAACCCTCCATCTATGGCCCTTTTTTGTGAATATTGTGCTCTCAACAAATGTACCAATGTGATAAACACAAATTCAAAAAGAGAGCTTATCCCAAAATATTAACTTATTAAAAGGAAGAATACATTAAAGTTATAAAACTCACTTTTTTTTTTTTTTTTTATCACAGAACTTATAAAGCTCACTGTACTCATGAGACTTTCAAAACGAGACTCATGACAATAAACAAAGAACTTTTTAAATAGGGACTTTTTACCAGTTGTTTCAAAATATAATAACAAAATATATTTAAATTTCTTTCCTTACATAAATATGATTTGTTGTGTTATAGCTATATCATTCTTCATTTGCAAGTCATCCCAATTCATGAACTACGCACTCAATGTAATGTATATTCGCCACTACTATAGAATATATATTTAACGTCCTTTTTTAAAAAAGGGAGGTAAAAGATAAAGACGGTGGCATTTTTGTAATTATAGATAAGAACTGAATAACTTTAGACGTCCCAAATTTAAATAGAAACATCTAAAATGTGACTTCACAAATTTTAGACGTCCCTATTTGAATTAGGGACGTCTAAAATAAAAAAAAAAATTTCTTTTACTTTAGACGTCCCCAATTCAAGTTAGGGACGTCTAAAGTATGACTTTAGACATCCCCATATATATTGGGGACGTCTAAAGCATTTTAAATTTTTTTTTTTGGTGATGACTTTAGACGTCCCCATATATATTGGGGACGTCCAAAGCATGTTATAATTTTTTTTTTTTTTAAAGAGGGACGCCAAACATATATATATATATATATATATATATATATATATATTTTTGGCGCCCCTGATCAGGGACGCCAAAATGGCGTCCCTATATATATAAATATATGAGGGACGCCCTCATTTAAAAAAAAAAAAAATTTAACATGCTTTAGACATCCCCAATACATATGGGGACGTCTAAAGTCATCACAAAAAAAAAAAAAAAATTTAAAATGCTTTAGACGTCCCCAATGTATATGGGGACGTCTAAAATCATACTTTAGACATCCCTAATTTGAATTGGGGACATCTAAAGTAAAAAAAAAAAAAATTTAAAAAAAAAGTTGAATAACTTTAGGCGTCCCTAAATTAAATTGAGGACGTAAAAAACAATTCAAATTTTTTCTGACAGTCTTTATTTGTCAGTTTTATACTACTTTTACACTCATATTTCTTTTCTCATCGCCGTAAACATAAGAAAAACCATTACCACCACGCGTTTTAACTCTTACTTCTTCTTCTTCTTTATATGCTCATTTTACTCTTGCTTCTTCCTTTCTCTCTCTTTTTTTCACCTCCAGATCTGTTATGCTTTCTTACTATTGTTTATTATTTTATACTCTTTCTCTTTTTTCTTTGGGTTTTCCTTCTATTTTATTTTCTAACTCGTGTTGTTATGGTTTGTAGATCAGGACTCTGAAACATGCTTCATGGCTACGTTCCGCTGAGAAAACGAGGTTCATCTCTCCCTGTCGCTCTTCTCTATTCATTATTACAAGAAAATGAATTTCAATAATAGAATGAGATAAGTTTTTTGCAACTGATTCCTCTTATTGTTTTCATCTTCTCCCTATGAGATTTCAGTTTTGGAGTTATTATTGTGTAGATTTGGATTTTAGACACTAGATCTGTAATTTTATTGACGATGATATGTGATTTCTGGTTTTAAATACTGTTCAGTTCAGATCTGTAATATAAACGATTTTTTTTTTTAAAAAAGACTTTAGACGTCCCCAATTTAAATTGGGGACTTCTAAAGTGCTACAGTGCCACTTTAGACGTCCCCACTTTAAAATGGGGACGTCTAAAGTCCAGATTTTAGACGTCCTTTTATCTACGGACGTTATTGTCATTTTTTACTACGTCGCTCACATAGACGTTCCCTTATTTTCAGACGTTAAAAGGCCTAAAAAAGGGACGTTAAAAACGTTTTTTGTAGTAGTGCGCATACTATAAGTATGAACAACACAATACACAAAAGAAAGAATTAAGGTCTAAATTTATTTCGAAAACTTTTGTTGTGGAGCATTGTTATGTTAAAAGTTTTTTTAGGTTTAATGTTACTTTGAAAAAGTACTCTAATCCCTATTTATAAGAATAAGAGGATATTCAAAATTGTGCAAACTATAGAAGAATTAAGTTTATGAGTCACACAAAGAAATTGTAGGAAAAGGTGATTGAACACAAGTTGAAGTTGAAAACTGATATTGCTGAAAACCAATTTGGATTCATACCAAGAAGGTCTACAATAGAAGCGATTTATTTATTAAGGGAGCAAATGAAAAAGTATAGAAGCAAAGGAAGAGATTTGCATATGGTTTTTATTGATTTGAAAAAAGCATATGATCGTGTACTAAGAGAGGTACTATGGAAAGCCTTAGAAAAGAAAGGGTTGAGTGTTGTATATATTAAAGTCATTTAGGACATGTATGAGGGGGTTACAACCAATGTTAGAATGCCTGAAGGTATTATAAAGGACTTTCTTATAAGGATTGGCTTACATCAAGGATCAACTTTGAGCTCTTATTTGTTTAATCTAGTAGTAGATATTCTAACTGACACTACTACAAAAAAGGGTTTTAACGTCTCTATTTTGACACTTTTAATGTCCAAAAACTGGGGGACGTCTATGTAGGGGGCGTAGTATGTTTTAAGAAAAGACGTCTCAAAAAAAATGGGACGTCTAAAGTCAAGACTTTAGACGTCCCAAATCTTAATTTGAGACATTTAAAGTCCTCTACAGGGGAACTTTAGACATCCCAATTCTTAATTTGGGACATTAAAAAGTTTTATTTTTTTTTAAATTATTATTTATATTCTTCATTACCCAGCAAATTAAAATTGCAGAAACAAAATTGAAGATGGATTTATAAACCACAAAATGTCCCTTACAAAATGGTAAAGACATCTAGCACTACAATCTTTTTACTATATATATATGTGTATAATAACAACAACTCATACAACCTAATATTATATATGTATAACAACAACCAGAAAGTGTCAAAATGTTTGTCACCACACAACTACAAACTAATTATTGTTCATTTCATCAAAATAAATATACATATGTATTTCCCTCTATTTCCAAGCTCAAAACGTATAAAACAAAAACATTATTAGTATGGAATAACTACAAACAACTAGTTTATGATTCTGGCAAAAAAACAATCAAGGGAAAAACACTCCAATAATTAGAATTATGTAAATAAATTGAAAGCATTATAATAATTTCACATTGCAAGTTTAACTTAATTCTTCATATAAATTTATATTTTAAAAAAAAAACAAACCTGATGAAAGTAGGGGAGAGGGCAGCCAATGGTATCTATGTGCTTCCAAAGTGGAGAGAAGACGTTGGAGGAGTTGTATATGCACAGTGGTGAAGAGCGGTAAACCGGAGGCTGAAAGCAACGATGAAAGTGGGAGGTCTACGCCGGAGGGTGGAGGGGGCAAAAAAGGTGGAGAAGGCATACGCTGGAGGGTGAGAGCAAAGAATGTGCTATGAGAATGGAAGGAGGTGGAGGAAAAGGGAATGAAGAAAAGGAAGAGAGGAAGACCAAGTGTAATGAAGAAAAGAAAATAATGAAAAAGCATACCCATGGTATAGATAGAGAAGACAAAGTCACGGGAATGAAAGAAAAAGGAAATGCAGAAAAAAGGGAAGAGAAGTCATGGGGGATGGGAAAGATGGAAAATGAGGGATGAGTTTCTGACATGGGAATGAAGAAAAGGGAAGAAAAGTCTCATGCATGTCAGAATTTCTGACATGACTTTAGGAGTCCCAAAAAAATTTGCCCAAATTTTTTTGGGACTCCTAAAGAAAAACTTTAGACGTCTCAAATGCCATTTGAGACGTCTAAAGTAAGTTAAATTTTTTTAATTTATTTTTTTGGCGCCAGTGGAAATCTTTAGGCGTCCCAAATAAAATTTGGGACGTCTAAAGGTTTCTCTTCGTACACATAATTACGAAAATACTACCGCTTTCCTTTTTAACCACTCAATTTTAAAATTGGGACGTCTATTGGGGTGGTTATATCATAATTCTGTAGTAGTGTGAGCCAATAAAAGAGGAGAGTTTTAAATGCTTGTTTTTTACGGATGACATAGTTCTGTTGGTTGAATCTAGGGAGAAAATTAATTTTAAACTCGAGATATGGAGATGGACTTTGGAATCGAAGAGCTTTCGTATAAGTAGGAGCAAAATTGAATATATGCATTACAAGTATGATAAGAGACGAGGTCGAAATGAAGTGAAAGTTAAATTGGGCGGGCAAGTTATTCTGGAAGTGAAAAAATTTAGGTATTTGGGATCAATTATACAACAAGATGGTGAAATTGATGGAAATGTTAGTCACAGAATTCAAGCTGGATGGTATAAATGGAGAAAAGCTACTGGAGTTATTTATGATCGGAAAGTATCTAATAAAGTAAAAGAGAAGTTTTATCGCACTGCTATAAGACCAGTAATGCTACATGGTAATGAGTGTTGGGCTTTAAAGGGACAACATGAACATAAAATAGGGGTAGTCGAGATGAGGATGTTGAGATGGATATGTGGTCATACAAGAAAAGATAAGATTCGTAGTAATCATATACGTGAACGAGTTGTAATGACATCTATTGAAGAAAAAATGGTAAAAAATCATTTGAGATGATTTGGACATATTCAACGAAGGCCATTGAATGCTTTGGTGACTTTGAAAATTAACATTGTAATGATAAGGAGTAACATTGCTCCATTTTAACACTTTTGGAGCAACATTAAATATAGAAAATTTTTGGGGCAACATTGCCCCTCAACAACAAAAACTTCTAAGACAAATTTACACTTTAATCTAGAGGAAAAATATTAAACTGCATTATTAAGCTATTATAATAATTTGTGGGTATTTTCCAAATTTGGCAGAGAAAAATAGTGATGATAAAGTCAAATTTTTTCCTTAAAACATGTCTTGATAACAAACGAGGTTGGATCGTTAGCTGGTACAGCTAATCTGATTCCTTTCACCCCGCAACATGCATGACCCCAACAATATGTTTTGTCAACTTGATCGAAACAACTTGCTCGCTCGGTTTGATCGAATATTTTAATGCGTCACAAAGAAAGGTCTACAACACTCTTAATCACGTCATTAAAAACAAAGTCATGAAGATCGAAGGCTGTAACTTTCAGGTCAAAAAACAAAAAAAAAAGGCTGTAACTTTAACATCTCTACGAAAGTGGTGGGACACACAGTGAGTGGGCTTCGATTCCATACGGCCATGAAGACGCAGAAGCTGTCTTCCATACTTTCCAATACAAACGTTTTTACTCCATTAGGTATAAAAGGACTCCACCAGAAGCAAACAATGCCTCGTTTTACAATTTTTTTTTTTTGAAAAAAAAACCGAGGAAATGAAAAACATCCCTGATTCGGTGATTCCCTTTTTGTTTCTTTTTTACCATTGTCATAATTTCAAATTAATTTCGTTTTGTTAGTGTTTTTTTTTCTTTTAAGAAAAAGAGGAGGAAAAAAAATCATCTTCCTCCATTTTCAGTTCCTATATAATTTACACATCAAGCCTCTCGCAGTTTCTCCTTCGCCTTCTCTTCATAAAGCTTCTGTTTTTGCCGATAGTTTGTATATATACGTATTGTTCGAATCGGTTTGGTGACTGAATTTGCATTTGGTAATCTAATTTAACACAACTGGAAGACGAATAAAAGGACGGGGAGGCATAGGAAGATAATGAACCTTCCCTCTGTTCTTAATCTTATATTGCCTCCCCTCAGATCTTAGTTTTCTGCCAGATTTGGTGTCTTCGCCGTTTTTTTGAATCGGTGGGTTTTGGACAAAATCTGGATCCAAGTTTTCATCTTTGCTAAAACTTTGCGTGCCTATGGATCTTGATGAATTCGCTGATTGAAAATATTTATGGGTTTTTTTTTTCAGGAGTTCCTTAATTCTGGGTTTGATTTACTGGTAGTTAAAGGATCCGATGTTTTTTGATTGAATCCAGGACCATCTCTGTATTTCTGTAGTAAATACAGTTTCTGAGTTTGCCATAATTTAAGGTATTGTTAATATTGTTGTTGCCAGTTCTGTAAATGTATGTTATGAAGTGGTTGGAACTAGATATGCTTGAATAATCTGGTAGCTGCACCGCCATTAGTTTCCGGTGTACTCCATCGTGGGATGCGCCTTTGTTTATTGTTTTTGATGGTTGAATTTATAGTTATGTAATGAATTGGATCCATGATGGGCCTTCCCTTTCTTTTATCTTTCAAATAAGGTGCTTGGTTTATTATTAGGAAGCATTGCTTGATCACCTCTGATGTTACTTCAACTTGCATTTGTGTGAATTTGGACTAACTGGCTGAAGCAAATCTTGAATGTAGATAAAATGCAATCCGACAATGGCAAGTTATTTATTGGTGGGATATCATGGGATACAAATGAAGAGCGACTTAGAGAGTATTTCAGTTCTTATGGGGAGGTTGTCGAAGCAGTGATTATGAAGGATCGGACAACCGGTAGAGCCCGGGGATTCGGTTTTGTAGTTTTCGCAGACCCAACTGTTGCAGAGAGAGTCATAAAAGAGAAGCACAGCATTGATGGAAGGATGGTAATTCTTGTTTCGTCATCCATTTAATTCCTGCCTTAAATTTTGTGGTTGATGTTTTCCTTTTTAATTCTCTGCCCTCAGAGTTTTCCCCTTTCTAAAAAGTTTTGACATTGATCTGTACTGCAAATTTAAGAATTTGTTCTATTAATGGTGTTTGTTTAACTATTTTTTAATGAACCAAAAGCTAGTCTTTCCTGTAATACTCTTGCTTGTTTTTCTTTAGGTTATGATTCTTTCTAGGACAGATTGACTTACCCTATGCAATTTTTCTGCACTTTTGATTCTGTTTCGTCTATCGTTAGGTTGAGGCCAAGAAGGCTGTTCCAAGGGATGATCAGAGCATACTGAGTAGAAACAGTGGTAGCAACCATGGTTCTCCTGGTCCGGGCCGCACAAAAAAGATATTTGTTGGTGGTTTAGCATCTAGTGTCACAGAGAGTGATTTCAAGAAGTACTTTGATCAATTTGGGACAATAACGGATGTTGTAGTTATGTACGATCACAACACTCAGAGGCCAAGAGGCTTTGGATTTATCACTTATGATTCTGAAGAAGCTGTTGAGAAGGTCTTACTTAAGACCTTCCATGAACTGAATGGCAAAATGGTTGAGGTCAAGCGTGCAGTTCCTAAGGAACTATCACCCGTGCCAAACCGAAGGCCACTTACTGGATATAACTATGGAATGAATAGGGTCAATAGTTTCCTAACTGGCTTCACCCAGGGCTATTCTCCAGGTGCTGTTGGAGGCTTTGGACTCAGGGTGGATGGTAGATTCAGTCCTGTTGCAAGTGGCCGAAGTGGGTTTTCGCCATTTGGATCTGGTTATGGGATGAATATGAATTTTGAGCCCGGTTTGAGCCCTGGATTTGGAGGGAATGCAAATTTCAATAACAATCTTAATTATGGTCGGGCAATAAATCCATATTATATTGGAAGCACCAGTAGGTTTGGGAGTCCTGTTGGGTATGATGGTAATAATGGAGTAAACAATTCTTTCTTCAGCTCTGTAACTCGGAACTTGTGGGGAACTGGTAGCCTTAATTATGGAACAAGTTCTGCTAATTCCAATGCATACACAGGATCAAGAAGTGGGAATGTTGGGGGAAATATTTATGGCAATGCTGGAGCCAATTGGGGTTCTTCGGCAATTTCTGCTCAAGGTACTATGAACAATGCGTCACAAAGTAGTGGCGGCAACCTTGGCTTTGAGGGAGACGACAATAGTTATGGTTTGGGAACTGGAGGGTATGGAAGAAACAGTGGTACTAATATTGCCCCAACATCATCACACTCTGCATCAAATAGTGGTTTTGATGGAGCTTTTACTGATTTATACAATAATAGTTCAGTTTACGGGGACTCCACTTGGCGGTCTTCAAATTCTGAGCTAGATGGATCTGGTCCCTTTGGTTATGGGCTTGGTGCTGCAGCTTCAGATGTCTCTGCTAAAAGCCCTCCTGGTTATGTTGGTGGTTATACTGTTAATAAGAGACAGCCAAATAGGGGTAAGAACAACTACTATTATATTTCATTTCTGCTTTTAACTATTACTCCCTCCGGTCCTTAATACAAGATATATTTACCTAATATGATTAGATTAAAGAAGTTAGTTGAGTTAGTTAATCTGATATGTATTTTCTAAAGTACTCTAGTCATCTTCCTTAATTCCCTTATTCCCTCTCCTCCTTGATTATTGTTGAGAGAGCGTCAATAGGGGTAAATTAGGAAAAGATTGACAAATATGAAAACTGTCTTATACTTAAAACCAAGATCAACTGCTTATATCAAGAACTGGAGGGAGTATGATATTTGTTTAAACTCTTGACCATCAGAGTGCTTTAGTTATTTATTGTATACAACTAAAAACACAATTTTGTGGGAAGGCAAGACTGTGTTTGACTCTTTTTTATTTTTGGGAGACTCTTGCACCCAATCTTTATGAAGAGGAAGATTGTTTTCTATTATTGGTTGCCATGATTCTCCCCAGAATCACTCAAATACTAACAAATTAATGCTGTGTTCCATGTTCAACTCTTTATACTGGTTTCACATTTGACATTTCTATTTACTCTCCTTTAAACCACTTATCGTGTGTTTACCAACGTGCTTTAAAACTACTGTTTTATGTTGAGTAAATTAATAATTTATTATAATCCCTGAAAGATCACTCTTCTTTTAATTTAATCATTCAAAGCTGAAACTCCTGAGTTTAGTTCCAAAGTGAAGCCTCCTCTTAATTTGGTTCTTCAAACATACGGCCTTTCTGTTTCGTCTCCCAAACATATCCCCCACTACTAATATTATGGACTTGTGTTGTCTTCAAACCCTCCAGAAGTGACACCATTTTTGTTCCGGAGCTAGAGATCTGTGCTTTGAGAGTCAGAAATGCTTCTTGGAGAGATCACTTTGACTAAGAATTTTTTGAGGAAGGTACACCCATTCTCCCTCTAGCTTTCTTTTTTGCGTAAATCTCCCTTCTACGAACAACAAAGCTTATACGCCGTCAACCTTTCTCCTAACAACTTATAGTAGCCTAATTTAATGCAGTGAAAGTTGTTAAAGTGTTCATTAATGGATATGAAAACTTCAAATACGGGACCTTAGTGTAGTTTCTTTAATGCAAGGAAGGGTGTAAGAGTAGATTTTACAAACTTCAGGTTTCAGGGCATGCGTTAGAAAAATATTGAAACAAGAGAGGACGTGTATCTAAATTTCAATAACATTAAATGGGTCGGATGTAATTGACTAATTTTTTTGTATAGGATGATATTGAGGTTGCTTGCAAAGTCAAAGTTAAGGTTATGGCGATGAAATGAATGAAAAAGGGCATAACAATGAAGGATTTTTAAGTTTTAGTTTCTTTGTATTATTGATTCTTCTGTTCCCACCTACACCAATCATATCTATCATATCGATTGTCACTTTTTGGTGGAAAAGGCAAGCTTTCTGTACGGTCACCCATGTCCTTCGATAGAAATAATTGTTATTCAGACGCTAGGCACTTTAGTTTCATTAACACAAACTTGGGCAGTTTATCTGGAAGCGATCTTTCCTTTTTCAAGTGATGAGTAGATATATATTGTTAGAATAACATGTGCTTCTTCTCCGTTTATTTACTTTCCTATTTGTTATCTGCTTTTTTACCCTTTTCCGTTTTCCATTTTCCTCTATAATCCTTTTGTTCATATTTGGACCTCTTCATGCATTGCATCTTCTTTCCATAGATCTACTTGCGTAATTTAGTTGATTTCCTTGATTATCAGCGCTGAATGTATTTGCTGTTAAAGATGCAGCATATATCCATTTCTATGCATGGCGTTTTTTTCCCTTCGGGCTAAGATATTTGGGGCATAACTTCAAGCTGAAGCTTCTTAGAAAAATTCTGAAAAAATTGCTTTTCCAGTTACCAATGATTCTCTTTCTTTGTTTCTTCATTTTCTACATTTTTTGGGCATGGCATTCTGCTGCTGCTGCTGATTTCTGAACTTGCATTGAAGAATCTTGATATTGGCTATGAAAATTTAGAGGTTGTGTGGGTGTAGGAAAGTAAAATGATGGAAGATGGTGATTTATTGAAATCACTGAACAGAATTACTTTTTAAGAACAAATTAGTTCTAACTGGAGAGGTTGACTAGCAGGAGGTTGAGTGAAGTGTTGTAGTATGAAGCCACTGAGACGTCGGCTCTTGAGCAGGGTTGCAATGTCATGTGTCTCACTTAAGGCAGGTTACCTTGAAATAAGGGTCTTATAAGGCTTTTGCCTCTCAAACTCCAACGGATAGCTTTTAATGCGCAGCTCTCCTAAGGACTTGTGCTTGTTACACAGTCCTTGAGGGAATGGAGAGAAAAATGAATCTTGAACACGGATCCTTTTCTAGTGTCCATGCTTCATAGATCCTGATGTATAAGGATAGATTATATAGAAAAAGAATAAGGAGGGAAATGGGGAATTGTGTGTAGAGCGGACTCACTGAACCTTAGCAGAAATTGAGGACACTTAAGTTGCTACCCTCCAGAAGCCTACTACGTATTGGTTCATAAATTTGTTATACTACTTCTGGTCCTTAATATGAGAATTAGATAACTAATTTGCGGATATTAAGGAAGCTAGTTGAGTTAATTATTTGTAATAAACCGGTGTTGGCTTTACTTAAATACCCTATTTAATCACATGTACATTGGAACTACCTCTTGATGGAAACCCCCTTAATATCTGCAACCAATAGGGATACTTTAGGGCAAAAATTATAAATTTGAAAGATAAAGTGGATTGAGGCCTTATATTTAGGATCAAAGTAAACCCCATTGTCCAACTCTTTATACTTAAGGACAGGAAGGCTTATGATATAAATTGTTTACTTGACATGACTCTTATGCAATCATGACTTGGATTAGATAATTGAGAAAGTGACAATTGAGGACACTATTAGATTTAGTGATTTAGGTATGTATTAAGTTGGTCTTTCTATCAAAATGATTTAAGTCAATTTGATAGGACCTACTGTTGGATTATATACCTTCGCTCCAATATTTATGTAATCAACGTGGGACTTTTCTTAATGTATTCTAACAAGGACTCGTGTTAATGATAGTTTGTTTTCTGGTTTAACTCAGAGTAGTAATTCTGTTATTCCAACACTGAAACCTCTTCTGTGGATGCTTGCAGGAATTGCTACATAGGAGGGTCATTTTGAAGACACGAACGAAAATTGTAGATGAAGAAGATAAAGCAGTGAAGCAGGTGAATTGTGAATTTTTCACTGTGTTACTGTATTATGTTTTTGAAAGGCCATAAGATGTTTGGTTATCTTATCTAGAACTAACTGGAGTGCCTATTTTGAGGAGATATCAGATCAGATATAGAGATTATAAAAAAGTTACAAAGAGAATGTTTTAAGGCTTTGAGAGTTTTTGGGTTATTATGGTTTTATTAGGATTTTTTTTTTTTGGGATTTGAGAGTGAGGTGTAAAATCAGATTGCGGGAAGTAGTTGGAAGTGTATCATGCATTCACTTTTGTGGCAGCAAAATATTAAAAGATAAACAACAGCACTTTTTTTTTTTTTTTTTTTTTCATTTTTTGTTTTTGGGGTTCTTTCTGGTAGATCAAAAGGTTGTGTTTGTTCCTTAAGCATTTTGTTGTTAGACTGTAGCAAGGTTTTTATTGATTTCTAGTGAGAAAACGTTGAAGGGTTTTCATCTTTGGGTCTCCAACTCTCCATGAATAAGTTGCAGATATATTCTGATTATTTTGCTTAAGGAAAATTAACATATTATCGTGCTAGCTAGCCAGAACTTCATTTTCGGGAAATTTTGGCTTGTTTTATCCTGTTATATATTTTTATGTTATTAAAACAATTTGTAGAGAGCTTTTTAGAACAGGTTTCGGCAAGAGAAAAATTAAAAAATATATATATTTGAATTATTATTTTGATAACTATATCTAAAGTGGTAAAGTAAGAATGAAAGAATGATTTGTTTTGTTAACATTATTATCATTAATAAAAATATGATGTTTTCCGTATCTTTTGTAATGTGGTAGAGCAGATGTAACAAAATATAAAAATATGATGTTTTCAGAATAAATTTTAACTCTTATTTTGGCGACATTACAATTTTGGTGACTTGTTATGTTTCCAAATAACAAAGAAACTCTTTCACAGAAAAAAAAAAAAAAATCCTTTTGCCAAGCATGGCCTGAATGTGAAAATATTTAGACAAATAAAATATACAATTGGTTAGTTTCTGAAAATATTTTTTATTTATTAATATTAAAACATCACTAATAAAAATGCAATGATACTTAGTGTTTATAAAAATACAATATTTACATAATTAGTAATATACTTGTTCTTAATTTATAAAATTACTAGAAGAAAATTGATTATTATAATTGTAAAACATTAAAATTCAATTATATATACATATATTAATCTTCATAACTTTGGCCCCCAAAGGCTTCCGGCTGGCTCTATCTCTGCTCTTATCTTTTTTGTTAAGGAAAAAAAGAATAAATTGATATTAATTAATAACAACATTACTATAACATAGTATAAGAAACAGGACAAAAACATGATACTAATTCGTGTGAGACAACATTTGTGAGAGTAATGTTGAAACAAACGCCTGCCACCCTATTCCTTGTTATAAGCTTATAAGTTTATTGTAAAAAAAATACTTCAGAGTTAAATATAAGTCCATTTAGCGGGTTATTAATGATAGTTTTCTAATTTTATTCTGATTTAGTTATCATTAAAAAAAGAAAAAGAGGAGAGAGGTGTGAGAATTTGTTTTGTTTTGCTTTTTTTTTTTTTTGGTGAAGGTAGAGAGAGAGAGAGAGAGAGAGAGAGAGAGAGAGAGAGTTTTAATAAGGGTAAATTTAAGAAAATTTTTCAGTTTAAAATATATTTAATAACTTAATTATATGTCATTGCTTGATACTTGAGAATTAGTTAAAATATGCTACCTCTGATTTTTAATATAAGAGTTAATTGATTTTTTTGGGTGAAATTAAAAAAGAAAAATAAGCCAATTGATTTAATTATAGCATATGTTGTGTCTCTTTAAATTATACATTAGTTTATAAGTTAAATAAATTAGTTTGAAAAAAAAACTATAAATATAAATGTTTTAATGTAACTTATATATCTTTCTTAATCTTTTTTTGAAAACAAAAAAGTCAAATAGCTCTTACCGCTCAATTCCCATTTATAGATCACTTGTATCCAAAAAGTTTTGTTCAAAATATAAGTCACTTGTAGGATAATAGATGAGGTTTTGTCAATTTTACCCCTATTGACTTAGACTCCCTCCGATCCTAAATATAAGATAAAGTTGACTTTGATGGCAAAAAAAGAAAAGAAAATAAAGTTGACTTTTTTTTAAGAGATTAAAGAAGCCAATTAAATTATTTTAAAATATTTATATTTGTCATTTTTTTTCTTCAAACTATTATACCTAACTTATAAACTGATATATAATTTAAAGACACACAACATATGATATGATTAAATAACTTAATTATGTTCTCTAATATTTCAAAAAAAATCAATTATATTTTATATTTAAGATCAAAGAGTATTAATAAATACAGAGAGTTGTAAATGCAAAGTTATAAGGGGATCTGAGAGAAAATGTGTACCCTTCTATAAATAAGGGTAAATTTTTTAAAAAAATTATTCATTTAATGTTTTTCTTAATTAAAAAAAAAGAAAAGAAATACAAGTGACATATATAGCGAGCGATATGTGAAGGAGAAGAGGCAGTAATTGACATGTTAGTACAGAGTGGACAGTGGTACTTGTGTGAATGAATATAGCAAAATCCAACCAACTGAGATATCTGCATTCAGTTAGCCGTAGCTGAGGAAGCTCCCCGTGGGGCCCACTCCTTCACAGCCTCATCAACCTCATTCACTCTGTTGTTGTGGCCGTGGCCGTGGGGGACTCCACTTGTTCCCAATTTGGACACATCCATAGGACCATGTACCTCCTTACTACTTCTGCATCGTATCACGCACTTTTTTAGTGTCCCATCTATTCTTTTTCTTTATTTATTTCCTGTTAACTTCATATATAAGAGGTCCAACTCTTGATATTTATTTCTCTATTCTTTTTAGTGTTATTTACTTATTTGCACCTCATTAATATTCCACCCTTGTCATATTAATCCCAAGTTGGTTATATGTGGCCTAATTTAAGTGTATATATGATTACATATAACATAAGTTTCAATACACACACATACACTTAACTTTCTGGTCACAAGATGATTTTTCTTTTAATTCTTCTCTTCCAATTCTTGCGACATAATTTCAGATAGAAAATGTAACAAAAACTCTACATGTATCTTTTTTCAGCTCCTCCATAAACTACTTTCGGTTTTAAATATGAGATTTAATTGATTTTTTTTAGGGAGATTAAATAAGTTAATTAAATCATTTTAAAATATTTATATTTATCATTTGTTCTCTAATTTAATTTGTCCAACTTATAAACTAATATATAATGTAATCAAACATAATATATGATTTAATTAAGTAGCTTATTTAATTTCCTTAATCACTCCAAATAAAAGTTAACTAAACCTTATATTTAAAACTGGAGGTAGTATTTAATTAAAAAAATTTAAAAAATTAAAACTTGAAAGAGCAAACATGCATATGCCCCGGAGCTATTTGCCTCAATTGACATCAAACACTTATTGAGTCTTGATTTGAGTAAGAGATTGTGAGTTTGACCCTCTGTGTGAATATGATTAGTACATGAATTACTTCCGCTGGCAAAAGTTAAAAAAAAAAAAAAAAATATACATGCATCTATATGGTTGGTCAAAATAAAAGAACGTAAAAAAATTATATCCCTACTTTTCTAACAACAACAATAAAATTTTATCTCACTTTTTACCGTCTCTGTTTTATAACTAGTCCCAAGGCTGGATAAAGGAAGAGAAACAACCTACGTAAAACTCAGTTGAATCTAGCTATGATGAACATCGATTTCCCCACTTTTCCAAACTTTGTCATAAATAATGATTAAAAAAAATTAAAATTCCTTTGGAGGAACGGGTGTAAAATTTACTCAACGTTACATACACGTTCATACCCAATGGAGTGCACTAATTATGAATGCCACTACCTTTCTCAGAAGTTCCAATAAGTCCCTCTCTCCTCAGCTTCTCCTCCTTCGACTTCCTACAGAAAACCACCCATGAATTCACTTCCAACGCTATAGAAACTCCGACCAACGTCGACAACCCCAAACAATACGCCAACTTCGCGTACGACCTACTCGCCCCCATCACCTGAAAACCCTGAAACACATTCACAAACCCTAGCACCACACATGCATACCCAACAAAATGATGATACGACTTCCAATATTTTCTAAACTTGTTCGTTGTCTTCGGCCGGAACAGTAACGCCACCGTCTGTAACGCCCCCAGACAGAACACCGCAAACCCTAGCTTCCTGTGGTTAAAATATTAATATAAGATATAATATCTATAAGATAGATAATATCTCAACACTAACACTAGAATATATCAAATACTCTACCTCTTACATATAAGATATAACTGATTTTTTTTTTAGAGATTAAAGAAACTAATTAAATTATTTGTTTATCCAAATTATTTTGTCTAACTTGTAAACTGATATATAATTTAATTATACATAATATATATAATATAATTATGTAATTTATTTAACTTCCTTAATTCCTTCAAAAAAAAAAAAATCAATTAGGTGTTATATTTAATTAGTTAAGTATTATTAATAAGATATAATATCTTTAAACCTGTGAAGACCGTACTCCACTCCTGGCGATAGCCTTCCCAGACATACTCCGATGGCGAACCCTACGGTTCCGAGAGTGAACGCGAAAAGTTGTATGCCGGCGTGGACGTAGAACCATGTGGGTCCCACGGATTGGATGTGACGGAGGTAGCGCGCTGTGACAGCTCCGATGGGTAAGAGGAGTCCCCATGAGATGGCATTGATGGTGGCGTGGATGATTCTTAGGGATTTTACGTTGCTGTTGTGTTGTGCGGCGGAGGAGCCGGAAAGGACGTCGAAGGTGGTGATGGAGGAAAGGTCGGAGGAGGTGGTTGGGTGGATGGTGGGGGAGTAGCCTTGGACATACAGTCCACGGTTCCAGACGAGGTGGATTTTGGTTTTGTTTGGTTTTAGTTTTAGGGTAGAAAAGATTTGAATGGTGGCGCCGTTGTGTACGGTGGCCATTTTTCCTCCGTACATGGCAGCAGAGGAGGAGAGGAGGTGGATGTCGAGGGGCCGAGAGAGGAGTGGGGATTTTTGGAGCTTAACGGTTGGATCTAGGATGTAAGGGAGGAGGACAATTTGGCCGGAGTTTGGGTCGGGGAAGGCGATCAAAGCTCGAGTTCCGGTCATCTCTGGCGAGGTGGGGTTCATGCCCCAACCGACCCAACCAGAAGGAGAAATGAAGGTGCCGAAGAAGACGAGGTCTAACGTGGTGTTTCGAGGGTCAAAGGTCCAAGCTATGGAGGCTTGTTGGGTGGGAAGAGCCATACATTTTTGGAAGGATTTAGTTGCAGTTTGAGTAGTGCAATGAGATGAGTAAGCAACGAGAGGGAACAAGAAGAAGAAGAGAGAGGGAAGAAAAATATGCATTTTGAGGAGGGAGTGGAAAAAAGTGAAGCATATGAGTCCTTTTGTAAACATTTTAGGCGTTTAAGAGGAGATAAGAGCGATGGGCACCAACGCACCATTATGGATTTTTAGAGTACAAGTGAGTGCTTAGCTTTGAAGAAAAGGCTTTTAAGAGGGTGCGTTTGGTGGATATGGAATTAATACTGGAAGCTTTTGGCTTCATGCGCTTTGCTTCAAATTGAACTCCTATATCTACCAAAAGGCGACACAATATATATATATATATATTATATCGTATGATATCCTATATTCCTATATAAGTTTGCCTCTACACTTATTGACGGTGGTTGAGTAATTTATTCCGGGGAAACCATGATTTTTGTTTGATTTTAATACTTATGCTGGCTTTGCTTTGAAGCTAGGCTATAATCATTCTTTCTTTTCTCATTTTAGTATAGTTTTCGAGTGTATGTACCATACAATGATTGAAGTCTAAATGGATTGATACATAAACACATAAATATCAGGTCATACATTTAGGATTTGAGGTAGGAGTTGTTTTTTAGGAATACTTGCAAAATAGTAGTCGAATTAATTAAATTGAGAGAATCTCGTGTCTCTTTTATTTCCTAAACACATTCTTTTTCATCATTCAAAGTATACATTAAACTTTTTTAGTCCTTTTGATATCCCACAGTGCATTCATCTTTAATTTATTTGAAATTGTCGATCTATTTCAATTTCTTAAAAATTTGAAACCATAAAATCTACTTGGCATGATTTCTGGACGGCGAAGTGTGGGTAAACTATATATAAGGAATCTTGAATTTAATTAATCTTTTATTTACTCATTAGTACACCGAAAAAAAATTATATCGGTGTACACTGCTGATCTTCTTCCTGATCGGCTTATATATGTACCACAGAAAGAATCACATGTGAGCATGGAAATGCAAAGGAAACATGTAAATTATAAGAAAAATTAAATTGTAGAATCTAGAGATTCAGCATGGAATTAAATTAACAATTCTTCGCAGACATGCATGAATGAACTAGGGTTCAAGAGCGGCAATCTCATTTATGATTTGCCCCTTGTCTGCTTGAAATTGCTCGTCCTCTGCAGAAAAACAACCATCAAAACCTCTCAGACCAAGACCACAATACATATTTCACACGTGTCTTTAAATTTGATAACTGTTCTGCCTCCCATCATCATTATCCTAGCTGTGACATTTCTTATATCTAAAATTTAATCTTAATATATATATATATATATTTGGTAGATTGTCCGTGAGATATCACCTAAGAAAGGTACTGATTTCTTAACATGCACATATATATTACTCCCTCCTTTACTTAATGAAATGCCCACTTTAATGAATCGTCACTTGTCATGCATAGAAAACACATGCACGCACAAAAGAGAGCTCTACATACCTTTATCGATACTTGCCAATAACCGCAAAAGCTTGGTTTTGTTGGTAACAAGTATGGTGACAATCTCAGGAGGCTTATTTTGGTTTGCAACAAATAACTGTCATTACCAAAATCAAAATATATATTTCAATATATATATATATAGGGCACTCATTTTCATACACGCCAAGAGATCCAGTTGTGTACATTGATTAATTTCCATCCATGAATTAAAATATACCTTGAACGCGTGGAAGGTTTCAAGCTGGATTGATTTGTTAGCGTCCTGCAATTTTTTATGTTTTAAAAGAAAATTTGAGTTAGTGCTTTACTTATGCTAACTGCATATACTTATACAAGGGAATGATTAATGGAAGAGGAGCGGGTATGTACATATATATACCTTGAGAAGATTCATGAGGATCCTCAAGTTATCCAACGATCTAACATATCGAACCATCACGGCCGAATTTGAGCGATCCAACAACATATCGGCTAATAACTGATGCAACACCAAGAAATGAGTTTGGTTAACTTCCACTGATGTAAACCAGCTGCAGCCTGAAGTGCATTTAATGGACACAATAACAATATATACTAATAATAATTATTGTGTTTTCATGTGAAAAACACAATAATACACACATATACCTTGATCCCTTGTCGTCTTGTGATATAGCTCGAAGATTCCAATAACTGAGAGTTATATTCTTGGAAGAACTGAAAGATACAGAGGGGGGGGGGGGGGGGGAGAAGAAAAGAAAAGAAAGAAACTTCAGGAAATTAACCATTAGAATATGGACAGACATGAAAAAGGTGAACACAATGTACATAATAATTAAGAAGCAAACACGCAGCAAAACTTAATTATGCTTTAATGAACCTGCTTTAGAAAGGCAGATGGTAAAGCCATATACAAAGTGCATAACTTCAGGATATTGCAAAAAAACATCAAATGTACTCACCCAGTCAAAATTTTTAGAAAGAAACTCCGCGACTGTAGATTTATGCCTTGTCAGAAGCTCCTATACGCACACCAAGGGAATGCATAAGCTTTTTGCAGTTAAAATTAGTACAAGAATAAAATAACAAGAATGTACAAGAGTAGGAATGAATAGAGGTTTTGAGTAACTTTAAACAATTCCTAGGTTTAAGTTCTTTTGCATTATTTGTACTAAAACAAATTAAAAATGTTTTTGAAGAACCACCATAGAAATGATCGAGTGAAAGGATACGAGATATATGATGAAGTTCTTTCGCTCGGCAGTCATTTATCAGTAAAATATATAGAAGGAATTATTTGGACATAGATCCCTGATGAAACTACTCATCCCTTCATCAGCCATCCGTGAGAAATGAAGCAAACGTATATGTACTTGCTACCATATAAAAATGAGTATATATGTGACAGCAAGGTCAATGTATACAAATGTTCAGTTCAAATTAAAAAAATTCCTTTACTAAATTATTTTCACTAACCGCCTTTAAATACTGCCTCCAGTGCGTCCTAAAGAAAAACACAATAACAAAACCCAGTTATTTTTTTTAGAGATTAAAGAAACTAATTAAATTATTTTAAAGTATTTATATTTATCATTTTTCCTTTAAACTAATTTGTCTGGCTTATAAATTGATATATAATTTAATTAAACACAATATATGATAAGATTAAATAATCTATTTAGCTTCCTTAATCTCGCAAAAAAATTAACTAGATCTTATGTTTAACATCAGAGGTAGTATTTACTAAGGAGATCAGCATGCTTAATTAGTTCATCACTACTTATTCTATAAGGTGAAACAAATATGTAAGTGTTGCGAGCACGTGCGTGAACTTGCACGGATAAGATTAAATAATTTATTTAGTTTCCTTAATCTCACAAAAAAATTAACTAGATCTTATGTTTAACATCATAGGTAGTATTTACTAAGGAGTTCAGCATGCTTAATTAGTTCATCACTACTTATTCTATAAGGTGAAACAAATATGTAAGTGTTGTGAGCACGTGCGTGAACTTGCACGGAGAAGTAACGGCAAGAGTTTTGGACCTTACTTGTGGTATAAGCAATCAGCAATGAGGGATTAAAATATTCAAAGAATTGTGATTTGTGAATAGAAAATGTGTGTGTGTGTGTGAGAGAGAGAGAGAGAGAGAGCTGATCCTCACCCTGAAAGTTAAAAAAGCATCTGTTGCTATTTCGAAATTTGGTGTTTCAATGTAACCGAAAAACTTCTTCATGTGGTCTGATTCCAAGACATACCTAAACCATTAGTGAATAATTGTTAGAAAATAGAAACGAAAACAAAGTAGCATGTCAAAATGTCAAAGATGTGTCATTCCAGGCATGAAAATATTGTTTTAAATTAATTTCCAATCATTTCCTCTGTTTCTTCTGAAATGTAACAAGCAAGCATATTCTAGCCTACTTAAACCAGCAACAATAAGAGAAACACCAGTAGGCGCTCCTGAAATTTAAAAAAAAAAACTCCAGGGATCTAAAAATAGGCTTAGTGTTCAGATTAAATTGATCGTGTTATACTCGAGTCTCCCGTTCATAAAGACATAACGAGAGAAGTTTAATTGAAATTATTTCTATACACACAAGGCAGAGACCCACATATATAATAACCTGATGATTTATACGTCCACTTGAGTCAGTTTTGGATTCGTAGATTAAGAAAAATCCATACACAAGACTATGGTAGAAATTGAGATCTTTCCCCTCTCTTCACTCCTTGGTCAGGGGTAAATGAAAAACAGAACAATAACTTAGCTCACCTTGCTACACATTGATGTCGAATACACTCTCTTGCAATGGAACCATAAGTCAAAGCCATGTCGCCGTCTTCATAACTGACAAAACCAATTAGCTTTCTTCAACATTTCAATGACACACATTAATTGGAAATCATGAGACGCTTCAAAACAAGATGAAGTTTGAATCACTGAAAACCTTACCCAGGTATCAAAACATCCAACAGATCCAAGTTCTTTTCCAGATACTGGGAAGCGATTAGCTGGGAATTAACTCTCTGCCTTTGCAAATTTGCAACCACATGAGTAGAATGTAGACGGCCCTGCACAGGATAAGTGAATGCAAATTCATCCTTCTGTAACGGAAGTTACGAGATAAGGAAGCAAATGGAGAAAAACAAAAATTATATTTTAAGAAGCTGACAAAAGATAGAGTATATAATATTATTAATTGCACGATTTATTTGGACACAGAGATATAGATAGTGTCGAGAGAGAGAGGGAATCAAATGGTATCAAAATTCAATTATATATAATTTAAATTCAATGCAGGCTTACTCCCAAATCCAGCTTTGGAAGAGCGATAACAAGAAGACGGAAAGTATCCTCCTTAAAAAACTCCTGGGTTATCTGAGAACATGCATCTGGATTTGGCTCCGCAGACCCATCCCCAAACAGAACAGTTCTAATCTCCAGTATAGTCTTACCTAATTCTACAAGCTGCAAACAAAATGCCAAACATAGATCATATATAACGAATAATCTCAAAATCGAATCAAATTACAGAACAATTAAAGCTCATTCAAACAGAAAACCCATAATCCAATAAAAGAAACCCCAATGCAGAAGGAAATTAACCGGGAAAACATAAAAAGATAAAAGCATTGATTTAATTTACCTTCTCTTCACGCTTAGTTTCACGGGCCTCGTTGTTGGTTTGGACGAAGATGAGAAGTTCGCGCGCGTGCCTCACAAGATCTGTGGGCGACCTGGGCTTATGCTTGAAAATGCTCTTGATTACGTCTTTCTTCATCGTTGATTTTTAAGAAATTTTGAAATTCCGTCCCACGAGAATGGATTATATCATACGATTAACGATCGTTGATCCGTACACCCTCACCGTCGCAACCTGGGCTGCAACCACCGGAGATGGCCTCAGCCTCAGGCGGGCGTGTGGCTGGGAATTCGAATAATAGGGTTTTAGAAGAGAAGCAACAAAAGGGGAAAAATCAAAACAGAAAGGGAATGGAGAGAGTGATGAGGAAGAGGATGAAGAAAAATTGGGATCTGCATGTTGACATACAGTTATGGGAGAAAACGGTTATTTTCGGATGAATGTTCGTTATATCATATGTGTGATGACTTGTAAAAAGTCTATCTTATAAATAGTATCTTATATTATTACTATTTAAGTTTGATTTGAACTAATTAATTGCCTAATTTTACTTCCTTTTATTTATTAAACTTTATTTCTGAGAACTTTTTTTTTTTTTTTTTGCCGTTAACTTTATTTCTGAGAACCTGAATTCTAGAAATACTCGTTATGATATCAATATTAGTTATTATTAATATAAAATTATAAATTTATGCGATAAATATCAAATATTGAAATCCGAGGTATTGTTTTCGACCAAAAAAACAAAATCCGAGGTATTATTTATATCGTGATAAAGCAACTAATAGTACGATTATTCTGACCTGAAAGTTGCGTACATGGCATGTCCTTATTAGACATATCCCTCATGAGGATAATCATCAGGTTGATTTTTTTGGCTAGAATAGCTCATACAAGTAGGGAGAATTTTGCCATTTTTGATCACCCACCTCCTCCTCTATTAGTAGGCGGTGGTTGATTGAAAAATCTCTTGCGATCTCTTCTTTTAGGGGTGATTTATATTAATCTCTGTTGGATTAATGTATTCCAGATTTGAATTCAAAAAAAAAAAAAGTTGCGTACATGATGTTCGAAATAGTATTATTCCTATCATGTGGTCATTCAATATATGTTGACCTTATGGCAATATACATATATATATATATATATATATATATATATATATATATGTTGACCTTATCCATTAAAAATATCTTTTTTAAGAAATAATCATTTTATATAATTATTCAAAATCAATAAATATTGTTATCAAGTATGCATTAGGGAAAATCCCTTTAAAAGACAATTCAATTACTTAAATTATAAATTGGGTCATTGAATTCAACATATCCTAAATCAAGTCATATGACCTAAAATAAAATTTTAAAATTCAATAATCTAACTTTAATACCCTTTGATTCTCTCTTTTAATAACCGTCTCTTTCTTTCCATCCACCATTTTCGATCCTTCAAAATTTGCTCGCTGATCGCAATTACTTCTCACCTTCCTCCTCCTCCTCCTCCTTGCACCTCTACAACGACCATCTATACTACTCGTTATCATCCCTCTCTTGCTCTGCTATGCTCTTACAGAATCCTTTCATTCAAAATGTTGTCTACAATAAATCAAAAAAAGTAAAAATGGTCTAGCCCAAATGAGTTTTATCGGCAAGAGGCAATAATTTATTTTCTTATGCAAACGAATTTAATTCCTCCAATGGTTTTTCACTAAAGGTAGATTATCAAGTCAAACACTTATATCACTGAAATATTCTAGGCATAGCAATATCGCTAAGCCCAAAAAGAGTGAAAGAGAATTTGTAGCAATATAATGGTAGAAGAAAACCCTGAAAATATCATTTTAGTAAAAAATTGTTGCTTGCTATGCATCGAACAAATACATTATTAGTCGACAAAGAGGCTCTTGAGAAGAGTACAAGTTATGACAGAGAATCGAGAAGTGGAAGAAATTGTTAGCATATAGAGACGTGAGGAGGAGAAGGACGAGATGTGAAGAGATCAAGAAGCAAATGGTGGATGGAAAGAAAGAGGTAGTGATCCGAAGAGATAATCAGAACAAAGATACTAAAGTAAACTTATCGAATTTTGAAATTTCATTTTAGGTCATTTGACTTGATTTAGGATATATTGAATTTAATAACTCAATTTAAAATTTGAGGAATTGAACTGTCTTTTAAAAAGATTTTCCCTATGTATTACCATTTGAAATGCGTATAATTAATAGTAACCAATTACATATAATCAATATCTTTAATCAATATAACTGAATAATATTCTGTATTGCATATTGATATAACAAATGTTTGTTCTTTTTAGTACCATGATATAACAAATTCTACAATCTTGGCAAAAGAAAAACTAAGAAAAAAGCATGTAACGGTAAGCTTTTGATGACATTCTCATGCCTTACCAATTCATTTGTTTGATTTGATTAAGAGTTTTTCCGTCAATGATTAAAGGATAAAGGATTCTCACTCATCTTAATAAGTACATTTTCTGATATTCAAACTTATATTCTCCTATTTACAGAAGTAAGGCCTTTACAATCTCAACCAATAACTTGTTGGTTACCCTATCAATCATTACGATATACATTTTCCACAATCACATGGAATAATTAATATTTTATATTGATTTAAAAAATATATAATATAACCAGTGAAAGAGCCAAATATACATATTATCAACTACTACCTTGTTATCCCATGTTTTAACTTTATCACAATTATGTTGTTGTTGGATACATATAAATTATAAATTATAGGAGTAATATATATACATATATTCTTATGTTTGACCAAAAAGTAAATGATTAAATAATTTATTTGAAGTCGTCTATCAGTATTCTTGTAAATTTAGTTTCTTTTACAACATCCTTACACCCAATTTTAATAAGGTGAGGTAAACTTCATAGGAAGAGATGTTAATAATATTTGCAAATTATATTAATCAGTCATAAGGAATTACTAACAAAAGAGGCATCAAACTCACAAAAGTGGGAGACCGCAGTCAGTAAGGCCACTAAAATAGGAGAAAATTTCTAAAATTACTAATCAAATAGAATAACTAAAGTTTTCACTTATCAGATAATTTACATCTATAATTCATCCATAAATTAAAAAAAAAATGTAATTTACCATGCGTGGCACGGTTGGCAAACAGTTTAGCCTATGTTTGGTATAACTTATTTTTGGATAATAAGTCCTTATTACGCAAGCCGAGATAAAACTTCTCTCACATACTTATCTCGTATACCGTGAATTACAATTTATAAGCACTTATTACTTAAAAATAAGTTATTCCAAACGAGCACTTAGTCTCTTAAACATGTTGTTATGGAGCCAATTCCAAGCTAGCTCCACATACGAAAAAGATTTTGTTGGGAAAGGCAGTGCCCTACCCCTAACCATCATTAATTAAATTTGAGTATAATCAAATTCAAAATGATTTGGCAAATAATTTTATTTTATCAAATTCAATTAAAAATTAAATTGCATGACATGAGAGATGCTTAGAAGTCTGATTATTATAGCCCTACTTAATATATATATATATATATATATATATATATAATTATTATGTATATGTTACAACTATTGGGTATCTATACTTGTGATTGTTTTAACTTTTTAAAACTGTATTTATATTGTTGGAGTTGGAGTTAAATATTAAGTATGAGTTTTGTTTCGATTTATAGCAATATATAAAATAATGCTTTTTTTTTTTTTTTTTGGTGCGCTTCCAAACAAGCACTTGGGATAACGTAAAAGTGTAAGGATGTCCACAAGGTGCTTTTGAGAATGGTCCCTGCTATAAAAAAGAAATGCTGAAAAAGGGAACTGCTCATATAATATATCACATGACAAAAAGAAAACTTTGAGTCATACTCAATAACGACGTATCAATCAACAAAAGAAACATGCACATGAAACCAATTATATGTAACTGTTCAAATTTGACTGGTACACATGGAACCTATATGTTTGATTGTGAGAGCGTGAGGGTTAAATTTCTCATGTCAATAACATTATGAAGTCACAGTGGTGCCGTTTAAATAACAATGGAAGGATGGGTTCACATTCCATGCTCATCCTAGTGATGAGCACCTAATTTCTTATTATTGTGATGAGATCTCAGCTATTTATATTTTAATTTGAACGGTCTAAATTTAAAATTTTTTATTTTTGATTTTGTAAATAATAAATTTATTTTTATGAGAAGTGATAGTTATAATATTATCTTTATTTTTAATTATGCATATAATAAAACAAAAATTTATTTAAAATATAAAAATTAAATTAAATTAAATCTGAATCGTTTAAAATTAATCTAATGATAAAAATGAATGATAAGCGTATTTTTTATGAGCATAAAATGTGCTCCCAGGATAGCGTCTTTATAAAATGAACAGGCTCTTTGTGGACAAGTGTAAACGAGTGAGTGGTGGATGAGATAAAGGAGTTCAGACCCAGAAAGAGTTGATGACTTCTCAGCATAACTAAAGTTTATTCACCAATCTAGCCCCCAAGGAATGGCTGTTTGATTTAAATACAGCTTCCTTATTCATATTAATTTGAATACAACTTCCGTATTGATTATATACGCGAACGAGTTAGAGTGACATTTATTAAAGAGAAAATGATAGAAAATCGTTTAAGATGATTTAGACATATTCAAAGAAGGCCATTGAGTGTATCAATGAGGAGTGTTGATCAAGCAGTATGAAACCCTCTAAAAAGAGGTCGAGGAAGACCGAAGCAAACACTCAATGAGATTATAGAGTAAAATCTTTTGATTAATAATCTATTTAAACATCTAGTTTTTAGTAAAGCACAATGGTGTCCTGCAATCCATATAGATGATCCTACTTAATGGGATAAGACTTTGTTGCTGCTTCTTCCTTATCCTGGCCAACCACTGAAGAAGTGCATCCACTAGCCTAGTTCAACCCACCATTATACATCATATGCACCAAGGAGGATAAGTACTTAAGAGTACTTGTGTGCAACCACTTACATTTAACAGCTTAAAGAGAATGTTTGCTATCTATTCATATGTATAAATGCGCAAGAAAAAATACCTCCGTATGATAATTCTTATTTCCTACTCTGTTGTTAGACATACAATATTAGAATGCAGTTTTGGTGGAGTCAAATCAAGCGATTACAGCTATTGAGCATAGCTTCAGAGGCTAACAATTTTATAAAGATGGCGATTTACATTTGGCATGGCAGACTGAACTCAGAACTGAATATGACAAGTTCAAGGCAACAACTTATATCACTTGGAGTGACCGCTACGATACTCTTCAACTCGGGCAACTGCATCCATAAGCACATCAGTTGTCCAATCCTTCAAGTCGTCCTGCAAAAATTGTGGGGACGAGGATGAGCTAGCAATATTGAAAACTCACTCTAACAACACAAGAATGGTACTATTCTCAGCATTATGATGGATAAGTTTCTTGGTTCAGTTAATGATTATAACATATAAAATCTATATGGAGGCGAACCATTCACAAATCATGAATAGCACAACTCCTCTGCCCAAATCGTAAAAATAGCCTCTAGCAAAAATTCAGGGTAAGGCTACGCACAACAAACCCAAAGTGCTCTCCTATCATTTATCAAGCATGTATAAATATATATTCTCATTAAATCCACCATCTTGTCTTTTAGGTTTATTTATCAGCCTTGGCATGCCACTGTGATAAGGCATTGTTTTTCTTATCTAGCAAGAAATTTCACAACTTGATGTCTAGCAAAACAAAAGACACTACCCTGCTAAGAGTAGAACGGGATCAAATTGTCCGCAAGTATTTCTGCTAAACAGTCACATGTATATAAAACATCACAAGGCTTACCACACGCAAAGGTTCTCCAGTTCTTATTCGAGCATTAGGTCGGGCGAGTTTAGATTCAAAAGGAGTCCTTGGCCTCACTTCTCGAAACTCCTCCCACTCTTCACGGGTAAGCATTCTTACCGTGCCTTGACCTGCTGGTGCATGCTTTATCTTGCGCTCAAGTATCTCTTGGGACTTGGAATCATCATACTGTGATGACAATACACACATTGATTAAATTATAGCTCCATATACCAATGGCCTATGCAAACCAAAAGGCTGATATTAAAGCTCCATATACCAATGGCCTATGCAAACCAAAAGGCTGATATTAGGAGGCGAACAAACAATGTAGGTTACAACAGACTATCTACAAGCTTATATGCACACTTATCCTCTAATTTTGATGATCCATATTTCAATTGTTCACTCAGAACTTTCATCAAACAATTAGAATGCCATTAAAACATGACCAAACAAAGGAATCATCTCGATTAATGGATCAAAAACAAAAAACAAAAGGGAAAATGAGATTCGAAGGTCAAGCACAGGTCAGGAATACCATCATGAGGAGCTTGGCAAAGAGAGCGATTCCAACCGCAGCAAGAATCATTGGCATTGTGGCAGTGTCGAGGTAAGACTTTGATTCGGGAACCTCCACAAAGAACTGGTCCTTCTTTCTTGAGGTCCTCATCTTCCTTATTTTTTCCAATTCGCCCACCTTTCTCTTCAAAGCTTCTGAGGGGCCATCATAAGAACGCGTATGCAACTGCCTCCCAAACATGAACAATCGGTGCCTAATCCTGTTCATTGTTCGTAAATCCAGCTCGATAGCTCTTTCGTTCTCGCAATTCAAATGTTGTTGGAAGTAATCCAGATGCGAAACTACTATGAAATCGTAGAAATCTGTTGAAGATGATCCTCACTCTACTCTAGATTGCAGAGTAGAATTAAAAATTAAAACCCTATCGAAGAAAAACTGCCGGGGAAACAAGTAGCCAACGAAAATAAACGAAAAAAAGGAAAATTGCCCAAAAATCCCTGTTTGTCAAATTAATTGCCCATGGTACCTGGTATTTGAGAAAGGCTGAGGTCCTTCAGAGTATTTATAGTGGGAGAGAAAGATAATATTGCCCAAAAGATCCGCCGCTAGATCTTCTGCAAGCTTCACCTGACTAATATGTCGATGTCGCCGATTGCTGCTCAGTCGCCTGCGCCGTCATTTGCCTCCGTTGCATAGTTCGCCGTCTCAAATCGCTCTAAACCTTATTTTGTCCTTTTTTTTAAAACAAAAATACAATTAGGGCGATACAGTCATTTGCCCGCAGGTCTCGATAAACAGGGATTTTTAACGATTCCCAACAAAAAAAAAAAAAAAACTTGTATCAAAAAACTTCCTTTTATCTAGAAAGTAATTTTTAAACACATATTTTAGTTGGCTAAAATAATTACTGAACATCACTTAGTTCAGGTTTCAATTATTTTTTTTCCGATAATGGTTCAAGTTTCAATTATAATTATCTTGAATTGAACATTTTTCTTCTATTTTTAGTAATTAATTGGTACTTTTCTTTTTTATTTATAAGCAATTTTTTCTCTCTGGTTTGTTCTTTAATATAAGAAGCTTTTTTTTGTCTCAAAATTTAGACTATATATATATATTTACCTTTAGGCTAAAGTATATGTTTGGTCCTTTATGATATCATTAAGTTTCATTTTAGTCCTTTATGTTTAACAAGTACATCTTTAGTCCTGTAAACTTAACACCGTTAGCCTCACTTAACAGAAATTGCTGACTCATTAAACTTAACTGGCTACTGTGCACATCAAAAAATAAAAAACGCTTACATATTAATCTTTTTTTAATATAATATTTTTATATTTTAAACCATATAAATTAATAAAAAAAATCAGAATGAAAACAATATCCTTTAGGTTAAATTTGTGCGACTCATCCCTACGGGCTGCGACGAATCCCTGCGACCAGCAGCAAATTCTGTAAGTTTTCCTTCTTTTATATAAACTATTGACTATTGATGATTGATTTGCTCCCTACTATCATCTGTGCATCAATATGTTTCTTGCCTTGAATGTGCTAATATATTTTGCCTAGAGACTCCCATATAGAGATAGACATATTTATTCTTCTATGTGATGTGCCATCAAGTTGCAAAGATCAAGTATGTTTGAATCGGATCAAAATTCGATAGATCAAGTATGTTAATTAGTTGCCACTGAACCAAACAAAAAGTTGCCCACAAAGCATCTAGAATTATATGTCATCCAATAACCTAGACAAAATTCTACTTGAACAATACCTGCCAAATTAAAGTAGCAAATTAAATAAAGAAGACAACATCTTAGTATAAATGGAGTCAAAACCTCTGAGTGTAATCCTAAATCAGTGAAACTGGGCTTTAGATTGAACCACCAACATGACCTCTAGAAAAACTTTGTGAAGATGATGAGTGCCATAAGAATCTTTTCATATGAGCTTTGTATGAAGGTAGTAGCTTTCTATATGCTCACTAACCTTTGCTCCATCAAAAACCTGTGTCATTAAAGCAATGAATAAATAGAATCCTAAAAACAAAACAAAAAACATAAGATGGTAGAAACATTCTCTTAGGTATGGTGCAATGAGGAAACTAACAAATGAAAAATATTGCATTGCATTCCCATGAAACTTTAAAATAACACTTATATGGTAGAAAGTTAACAAAGTAAATGAGCTTATGTCCACTGTTCATTGTTTATTTGCACTGCTTGAAATTCACACATATAATTAAACTTATTGTCCATTGTTTTAAATTCTTGTTTTCTTATGCAATTTGGACTTATGTACAGAATTAAAGGTTTGCATCAAATATGGGGAACAATTCTGATGAAGATAGTGCCTTGGATACTGACTTTAACGATAGTGAAGAAGAAGTGGATGAATATTTTCTTGATGATATTGAGGAGGTCAATATAGAAGGTAGAGAATATATAAATGAAGAGCATGAGAGTGCAGATTATGAAAGCCTTGATGACAAGGAAGAAGTTGGATATGAAAATGGAGGCAAAGATGAATGCATTAGGAATAGGTTTCCATTGCATAAGTTGTTAAAAAATATGAGTGAATACAAGTGGGAGTAGGAACCCTTTACAACACCAGAGAGGATTTTAAAGAAGCCATAGTTTCATATGCTGTGCATGCTGGTAAAGGACTTAAGTTTGTTAAAAATGACAAGGAAAGGATTAGAGTAAGGTGCAAGCCAGGCTGTGATTGGAAGGCATATTGTGCAAAGTTAAAGGGAGAAGAGACATGGCAATTAAGGATGATATATGACAAGCATACATGCAGCAGGGAGGTGAATAATAAATTGTTAAAATCCAAATGGCTGAGTAGGAGTATTCAAAAAAATGTAAAAGAAAATCCCAAATATAAATTGAAAGATATTATTGATAGATCTAAGAGAAAGTGGAATGTAAATGTCTCAAAGGCAATGGCTTTGAGAGCAAAGAAAGAAGCATTAAATCAACTTCATGGGTCTTTTGAGGAACAATTTCGAAGGTTATATGACTATTGTCATGAGATAAAAAGGTCTAATCCTAACTCTACAGTGTTGTTAAAAGTGAATAGGCCACCGGACTATGATGCAGAACTTGATACTCAAGTGCCATCTAGAAACATGCTCCCCAAATTTGAAAGGTTATATATATGCTTTGAGGCTTGTAAGAAGAGCTTCTTCACCTGTAGACCAATTATTGGGCTAGATGGATGCTTTCTCAAGGGACCATATAGATGTCAATTACTAGCTGCAGTTGGGAGAGATCCTAATGAGCAAATGCTCCCTATTGCTATTGCAGTTGTAGAGGCAGAGACCAAAGATTCTTGGACATGGTTTCTATCTAATTTAATTGAAGACCTTGGGGGAACAAATAAGTGCAAATCATATACCTTTATTTCAGACCAACAAAAGGTAAATTTAACTTCTTGTCTACTTTTTTAATTTCACATATTTTACATAAAACTAATCTAGTAATTAATTTATAGGGTCTTTTACCTACCTTTGATGAGCTCTTACCTGGAGTAGATCATCGATTTTGTGTTCGCCACCTATACAACAACTTTAGAAAGAGATTCCCAGGAAAAAATTTGAAAGAGAAGATGTGGAAGGCAGCCAAAGCTACCTACCCACAAGCATGGGAAAGAGCAATGAAGGATATTCAAAAAGTTAATGAGGATGCGTATAAGTATCTCATCAAAATCCCCCCTAGATTTTGGAGTAAGTCTCGATTTTCATTTGAACCAAAGTGTGATGTATTGGTAAATAATATGAGTGAAGCTTTTAATAGTGTCATTCTTGATGCAAGAGAAAAACCAATCGTATCAATGTTAGAGGATATTAGGACTTATTTCTTGAATAGGTGGGCAGCAAATAGAACTAAGATGAATAGCTTTCAAGGTTCTGTTCTTCCAAATATTAAAAAGAGATTAGAAAGGGAGGCTAATGATAGTGGCAGATGGTTACCTACTTGGGCAGGGGAAGAAAAGTTTGAGGTTCATGATGGAAATGAGAGATTTGCAATTGATCTAAAAGCTAAAAAGTGTGATTGTAGAAAGTGGTCATTAACTGGGATCCCTTGTGCTCATGTTATAAGTTGTATCTATTGGTGGGCAAAGAACCCAGAAGATTATGTGCCTATTTATTATAGGAAAGAGGCTTATCAAGCATGCTATGAACCTATCATTTTTCCTATAAATGGCGCTAACTTATGGACAAGGACAGAATATCCAGATGTACTTCCACTTGCATATAGAAAGCCTATTGGCAGACCACCAAAAGCAAGAAAAAAGGATCCAAATGAAGAAAAGAAAGGAAAATCTAAGATGAGTAGGACTAATTTTGCAGCAAAATGTGCAAATTGTGGCACTACTGGCCACAACAAAAGAAGTTGCAAGGACTCAAGCAATATTAGAAGTCATGATATTCAAACCAGCGCAAGCATCACTCAACCTATTGTATTGAGTGCCTCAAAGAACACACAAACAAGCATGCAGCAGAGTGAGGTAAAATCTATTGGTTCAAATTTATAAACTTTGATTACTTATGAACATTTGTTTAGTAGTAACATAAGTTTTGATAGGGCACATCATATGAACCATCAACTCATGAATCAATGACTTGGCTGGATACGCAGATGAGACAGGTAAAACGCTTGTAAATTATAGAATGAACTTTGATAATGTGGAAAAAATAAAACCTATAGTGACTTGGCCATATGTTTTAATGTAGGAGACTTTAAATCAACCTTCTATACAAGCATCTTGGCAAAATGTGCCACTATGGCGTACTCCTAGTTCTCATCTTGTACAAAGGCCAAACAAGAAAAGCAAAATGACAATCGCAAGCAAAACCCAAGAAACAATGCCAAGCCAGCCAATTGATGCATCATCAAGTCAACCAAATGCAACCACCTAAAGCATTTATTGTTGTTTTTGTCCCAAAGGATCATCATGTTTTAGTTTAAATTTATTTTACATTTACACTTTAGTTTTCTTTTTTATGATGATTGCTTTTAATGTTTCCCTGTTCTCTTTTCATTATTTGAGAGGTGAAAGTGTTCAGCAACAAATTCATGGATTCTTATTTTGATTATTAATTATATTGAACTTTCTATTTAGACAACAACTGAATTCTTGTTCCAGCAAAATGCAATCAAGAATTTGTTTGAGATCAAAGGCTTCTGCAGAGTAGTGCAAATAAATCCTAGGAAGCCCTCCGCAAGCATTAACAAAACATTATTATTTCATACATTTTATAAGGAAGAGCTAGCATCATTTTTGTCTGCAATCAAGCATCATTGTTGAACTTTCTATTTAGACAACAACTGAATTCTTTGTTCCAACAAAATGCAATCAAAAATTTGTTTGGGATCAAAGGCTTCTGCAGAGTAGTGCAAATAAATCCTAGGAAGCCCTCCATAAGCATTAACAAAACATTATTATTTCATACATTTTATAAGGAAGAGCTAGCATCATTTTTGTCTTCAATCATCCAAACTGAGTCTAGTTTCGTTGCCACTAAAGCACAAGATAAAAGGGTTGGATAGTAACCACAAGTAGGGTGAGGTTTCTAGAGTTGAAAGTGATAGCCTCAAATGGTATACACACATGCTCACATGATTATGTTCTAAAATATATTGACAGCCCCAAAATTAAAAACTTGACATATTCAAATCTAACAGAAGATATCACTGAATTGATGCAACTTATGAAATATCACCATTTCATTTGAATGTTCTTTATTTTCAGTTTTCCACCTATGCCTTCTAAAAAATGAGACTAAATCAATAAACAACCTTGTAACTTCGGCAATCTGGCTGGGCTAAGTTTATTGCTTGTATACATGTAAATGATTGCCCCAGCACATTTTTCTCACATCACAATTTTCAAATTTTGTCAAGATCGATAATAACCATTTGTTCAGGATAGCAAACTTTTACGCCAAAAATAAAATTTAGGCTCTCCATACCTTATGTATGTACCCAAAAGTCACACCAGATTCCCTATCTAGCTTTTGTCCACATCGTATGCACATATCACCAAATGAACCGGGATGTGTGCATACATCTTCCTTCACAGTCACCTCTGCAACAATAATCAAGAAAAAGAAAAAAAAACCTCCAAGTCATAAGATTTCTGAGCCAAAGTGACCAAGTTGTAATCTAAAGACTAAAACTGAGCAATGGTTAATCTGCATTACATTAGAATATACACCTCTTTTTTTTATCTTTGTAATCAAACAAGAGGGTTTCTTGACATATTCATTAGATTTTCTCCATGAAGTACAAAGAATAATGATTTGACTGTGACACAAGCCAAATGCCTTCACACGAAACCAGTAAAATAGTTTGAGGGTGCTTTAGATGCACAAAAACATTTTTTTTTGTAAATGGCTCCTTTTGCT
The DNA here is from genome assembly GCA_963855925.1 of Inga laurina. Lineage (NCBI taxonomy): Eukaryota > Viridiplantae > Streptophyta > Magnoliopsida > Fabales > Fabaceae > Inga > Inga laurina. The sequence continues at coordinate 4,408,150 of OY979706.1, read as the reverse complement.
TAGCTAATTTTGTCTCCTCAAGCTGTGCCCATAGTTCCTTTCGAGCATAAGACATATCCAAAAGAAAAAAAAAAATCAGATTCAACAGAACATTTAACACCAATAGCAAAAATTACAACATTTCCTACACATACCCAACAAATAATTTCTAATATCTGCCTCAATAGAACATAAATCTCACCTTAATCTTAAGCCTCAACTCTGTCGATGGTGACCCTATCTTCTGCAACTGTTTTCCCATAGATGCCCTATCTGGGTCTACTATCACAACGCCTTTCTCATTACTTTGTGCGATGTTGAAGCACAAAGAATCTATATTGCAACCAGTTAACCTTCTCCCGGATGACTCGATTGCCTACTCTCTGCAAGAAGCTTGATGAGCAATCTTAGCGATGAATACCCAGTCTTTCAACTCGGAGATGGAGTTCACAAAGAAACCAATAATTGCGTTTTAATCTTGCAGGTAGGCGAAGATCTAGATGTTGTGGCTAAAAGAAATGGAAAGATGTTGATATATGATAGCCTTACACGTGTTTAGAGGAGTTGGTGAGTTGTGGAAGGAGGAGATAAGAGTAAGCCACGTATTTTTGTCTTTTTTACTTATTTATTTTTTTTAAATAAAGAAAAACATAAAAATAAAAAAGTTAAAAATGTAAATACATATAATTTAATGGCACAGTCATCACTCAAATTTAATGAGTCAGCAATTTTTGTTAAGTGAGACTAACGGCGTTAAGTTTAAAGGACTAAAAATATGCTTTTTAAACATAAAGGACTAAAATGAACCTTAATACAAACATAAAGGACCAAACAGATGCTTTAGCCTTACCTTTATTAAATATATATCCTTATACTAATGAACCACTAATTCTTATAATCATTTATTACTTATTCTCTCTCATATATTTTTTTAATTCTCTCTCTAATGCTCTTTTTTATAAATAAGGACATATTTAAAAAAGACATTACATATTTGATAAATTTTTATTTTTAAATAATCTAAACTGTCAGTTCATTATACGCAATAAAAAAAAAATTTCCCTACAAAAACGATCCTAAACCAATATATTAAACACATTTATACTTAATTTGAAATCATGCCAGTAGAAGTATCAAGTATGATGAATGGAACACAAAGGACATTCTAAAACTACATTATTTTTTTCAATAATAAAACTAAAAAGACCGAATTTTTAATCCAAAATAAGCTGACTCTAAAACATATGAGACCACAATGAAGAGTATGATTTGAATCCCTCCTCCAATGAAATTGCTGGATTGCTTGTCCATGAAAACAAATCCAGGATTTATAATGTTCCTTCCTTCTGTGATTGTATTTGAGCAAGAAAGTGGACCATCCTTATTGATGAAAGTTATAATCTGAACTTCCCAAAGCACTAGCCAAAGAGCTCTCATTTGAAGATGGTGATGAACATGACGAAAAAGCTAATGATGAAGCAAAGGATAATGACTGCTGTATTTCTTTGATAACCTTTTGTAGAGGAGTGATGGAGCCATCATGGAAAGCCAAATTCCCTTTCCTCCACAGAACACTAACAAGTATAATTATGGAATGAAGAAGCTGCAGTAACCCATCCTTCTAGAAATTCTTGCATGAATCCGGTGCATGCAGTACCTACAAAAATTACACCACTTCGATTTTATTAAATCCTACGCATCTAATTTTTCTTCTTTTTTCTTATTTATGTCGTTTGAAAATGTCTCTTAAATCTCCCTCCCTCTCCCATATATGATTTAATGAGATCAATATGGTGTGTGATTTTATTAAGCAGTGTACAGATGACGTGGTGCAACCGATTCATGTAAGAAACTAAGAATTTCTCCCCATCCTTCTGCAAATTTAATAAAGTCTCACCAAAGTTGAAAACCTTAAAAGTCTAAGATAGGAAGTTTAATTGATAACCCTCCAAACCAGATTGTATGAGAAAATGGGCAATATATATATATATATTTACGGACAAAACTTACATCCAAAGCATTATATTCAATACAACCAGTTCACCAATTAGACAGTGTCACCTGAATTTTTTAAACAACTTAGCATTAACGGCATTCACTCACCGTTTACTCTCTCCTTCTCTATTATTTCCCAACTGCAGCGACAATCATGGAGGAGTACAATCGACAGAGGGGCATAGGCGATATAATCGATTCTTGTGGAGAGTGACAAAGAAGGAAAGAGCGATTCACTTGTTTTAATTTTTTCAGGTCATCTTTGATTGGTGCATGAGTATATGAACCCTTTGAAAATTTTCTCCAATTTTTCTAGTTCATGATTGATGATAATTGGATATATTTTGGAGTTTGTTTTCTAGGATATTTGCTTCCATTTTGATTAGCTAGAAGCACAATATGAATGCTCACATGAAGTTGGAGATGTCAAATGATAAGTTGCTTTGGAATTGATGGAGGAGATTCTACATTTCGAACAATGTAGACACAAGACCAAGTCCGAGGCTGAATCACGGAGGCTGGGGAGCAAAGAATTCATATCTTAAAGCCATCATTATTTACGTTAAGTGTTAAGAGATATTGGCACTCATTAATTGGTCGAAACAAATGACCCAAGTAGTTGGTTGGTCGAAACAAAGAATTCTATAAATAATTCGAACTGATATTGAGAGGTGTGTTGATTGCCGATGTAACTGTCTTGGTAGTAAAGAGGGTTTTGCTTATTTGTCTTTGGGTTGCAATTGGGGAAGAATAGAGTCGAAGATGGAGAGAGCATAACAGGGTAAATGCTAAGTTGTTAGAAAATCCCAATGGCACTGTTTAATTAGTGAACTGGTTGTACTGGATATAATGCACTAGAGATAAGTTTTATCTTATATGTGTGTGTACATATGGGTTAAGTTATAAAAATATCCTTAAACTTTTATTTAATGTGCGTTCAGCACTATATGCTTTTTAGATGTACAAAATACCAAAATCATTGAAATGACATAACTGTTGTTACTTTTATGTTGTGGGCCTCAGTTATTGCAAAATAAAGTTACCAAAATGCCCTTAACTCCAAAAAAAAAAAAAAAAAAAAACCCGTTCCCCCTACCTAACCCTTGTTTATCAATCAACCCAGAAGTACAAGAGAGCAGCCTCGCCGTTTTCAAATGCCAGTGACAATGGCGGCATTCTCCACCAAGGACGGTGGTAAATGAAGCATAGCGAATCAAGCATAGCAACTACTTGACTTCTTCCTCGTCTTCATTGATCAGTGGAACCTTCACAACGATAACGTACTCATTTGGAATAGTTTATTTTTAGATAATAAGTGATTATAAATCATGATTCACGGTATATAAGGTAAGTATATGAGAGGAATTTTATCTCGGCTGGCGTAATAAACACTTATATTCAAAAAATAAGTGTTCCCAAACATACACATAACATTGGCTCCAACATAAAAATTAATAATAGTTAAGTTGCTTTAACGGATTTGGCATTTTTGCTCTAGTTTTGAAAGTTCATGGCTATTTTTGTACCTTCAAAAAACATATGGTGACGGACACACTTTGGATAAAAACTCCTGGGTATTTTGATACAATAACCCTATATAAATATATATGGTTCGATTTCTTGATTTATAAGTATATTGGGTGAATGAATTATGACAGAAAAATATTTAATTTCTTTTTTCTGAACGGCAAAATTTATTGAATTTCATTCCTTATGTAGCCATTAAATATATCATACAATAGAATTGACACATGAATCATACGAAATAAAAAGAGAGTAAACTTAGTAGTTAGCACCCTGCTTATACAAAGAAAAGCATCTCCGGGCACAATAAAGAATTGGACTTTCCACAAAAAGAATTTTGAATTGGGTTGGGATAATCATAATATTGAATTCATAAAATACTCCTACAAATTTTTAATATAAAATCTACTTTAATGAAGAAATATTTAAATATATCACAATGAAAATCATATAGGATATCAAATTTGGTTGCTTGAATTAAATTTTTAAAAATGATTTTATAATTTATAAAATAAATATGTGAGAGTAATTTTATCACAGTGTATATAAAAGCACTCATCCGAACAAGGACTTTAGCACCAACTTTAGAAATGGTTCTACGTAAATAATACTAAATAATTAGATTTTACTATAACTAAATTATTTTTTATGAGCTATAATTAAATTCTAAATCGTCTAGCATCATGCGAATCGAGGAACAGAGGGAAAAATTTTAAATACAACTTAAGAAAAATGAAGATTACAAAAACAAAATAATATCAAATTCAAAACCTATATTATCAAAGTCAATGGAAATATTCATTTATCCTTTAATATCATATAAGATTTCATTTTGGTGCCTTTATTTTTATAAAGCATTTTTTCCACAGTTAAACCCTGATGTGGTTAATTAACACAAATAGTTGATATTGAAAGTTTAAAAGTGGACAAAAAATTCTTAGGCTTTGTTTGGTTGGAAGTTTTATTAAGTTAGGTTAGGTTGGGGTGGGGTTGGAGATTAAAAATAGGTGTTTGGTTGGAAGGAGGTTAGGTTAGGTGTGGGATGTTTTTTTGTCTTCTAGTGGTCACCTAACTTAGATTGTGAACCCTCCAAAATTGGGATTTTTTCTAGGTGAGAAATTTTTTGTCCAATTGTGACTAAATTGCCCATGGAAATTTTTTAAAATTCCAGCACTGTCCTCTCCTATAAAAAGTTATCACTTTAAGCCCGTCTAAACTGGTTTCCTTGTCGACTCTGATTCCCGGTTTGTTTTCAACAAAGTTTCCGAGCTCTTTCTCTGTCGTAACCCCACGTTTTATCTTTTTGCATCCAATTTAATTCTCAATGCCTCAAGCCTTGCTTCGAATGCCGCGAGGGAGACTGATATGGAATGGAGATGCCTGTGTTGAATTGCGTGAGGAAAATAAGTTAGAATAATAATTTTATAAATAATTATTATTAATAAATACATTGTAAAAGAAAAAGAAAAATATGTAGAAGGGCATTTTTGTCCACTTATAATTAACCCATCTAACCTAACCTCCTGAATCAAACAAGATATCAAACCTCACATAACCTCTGTTTGAACCAAACAATATTATAACCCCCTCTAACCTAACTTAAATAAATCTCACTTAACTTAACCTCCGTTGAACCAAATACACCCTTATTTACCGATATATTAAATTTAATTTTTAAAATAATAATTATTGTTACAAAAAATCACTATTTAAGAATAATAATGTTAAGATTAAATAATTGATTGATAATATGCTTTATAAAATTAAGAGGCCAAACCTAAATCTTATATAAAATTAGAAAAACAACTGTATACTTTTCTCATATAATAATAGTAGTAGTAGTAGATGTGTACCAAAAAAAAATAATAGTAGTACATAGAGAGGTAAGCTTTTTAAAACTATAAAAATAGTATTTGCAAACTAAATTTGTCAACCGGAACCTATGTTTAATAAGATTATTTATGAAATTTAAATAAATCATATCTAACTTACTTTTTTTAACTCATAATTGACTTGATTAATATGCTTAATTGATTACTTTTCAGATAAAAGAAAGGAAAATATGGCTTCTTCTTTCTTTTTTTTTTGGTCATGCCATTTAAATTTTCATTGACTTTGAGTTAAAAAAAGTAAGTAAAATATGATTAATATTCAATATAGTGACATCGATTAGTCTGACTACATCTTAGGGCTCGTTTAGTACGCTGGAATTGATTTTGATGAAAATGAATATGGATATGGATATGGAAATGGAAATGGAAATGGGGACTAAAAGTATGTTTGGTATGTCATGGAAATGAGATCTAATTTTTGTATAAAAATACCAAAATGTCCTTCAATTTTTTTATTTATTTATTTTTTTGAAGGTAGTGGAGGGTAATAGATGGAAATGATCACATGGAATTATAAATCTAAGGTATTTTGATGAAATTGATTGGGTGGAATTGAGCCTATTTGGCTTCCACATGGAATTGGAAAATTTTCCAATTCCATCATACCAAACAAGCATTATGATGGAATTGATCCCCAATTCTATTTCCATCACCCCTAATTCCATCATACCAAACAGGGCCTTAGGGAAATGATTTATTAGCCATTCAATAAATATTACTTTTTATTATAACAAGAAAAATACATAAATTTCTTATATGATTGACAATAAATAACGAATTTTCCAAATGAGGGAGGATAAGATTACTCAAATAATCTGTCAACTAAGTATCATAAAACTTAGAGTTGACAATATAGGTTGAGACCGTAGGCTAAAACCATATAGTCCCAACTCGTGACGGGTTGGGTTCTAAAAATCTGAGATCATTTGGGAGCGTTTCTTTTAGGCTCGAACCCATATGGTCTTAACCCGTGACGGGTTGGACCATCGGATTGGCGGGCCGGCCCATTATATATATATATATATATATATATATATATATATATATATATATATATATATATATATATATATATATATATATATATAAGCCAAGAGCAAGAGCCAAGAGCCAAGATATATAGACATGAAAGTTTTGGATTATTGGAAGACTAACTTTGCTCATTTTCCTTGTCTTTCAAAGAAGGCGTTTGATGTTTTAAGCATGCCAATAACTACAGTGGCTAGTGAATCAGCTTTCAGTATTGGTTCACGAGTTCTCATAGAGTATAGAAGTTCTCTTCTTCCTGATAATGTTCAAGCCCTTATCTGTACGCATAATTGGATGCTTGGTTTTCCAGTGGAAGATGTTATTGATAATGGTAATATAATTATATTTACTCATTTATTTATTGTCATTTACTCATTTATTTAAAATTAACATAATATTATCTTTCACCTTGTTTTATTATTTGTAGCGGTGGCGGATTTACTTGTGCAGAAGCAAAGTGGTCGAGCTTAAAATACAACTTTACATCATGCTTCAAATTAAAACACCTTTAATATTAACTAATTATTTATTATTATTGAGTTATACTTGATAGAGCTCAATATTTATATATTTTTAGTAATTAATCTTAGGCTTTTGTGGGACTTAATTGAATATTTTAGGCATAATAAAGTGATAATGTGATATTGTAGTGAAAGAATAATTTGGGGAATTATATTAGTTAAATTGTTATATTTTTAATTAATATTTGTTATTCCCATTATTATTTAGTTTTGAGCAAAAGATATTACCTTTGTGAATATAATTTTGTAGGTGATGATGTGGCACAACTTGAGTAGTTAATGTCAAAGATGTTATTTTGGAGCTTAGTGAAGGACAAAATTGGAATATCACAAGTGCAGAATTTATTTTCACATTTTTTCTAAGAGGAGGTTAAATGAGTAAGGGCCTTGTTTGTTTGTTGCAATTTTATGTCTAATGTCAAAACATATTTTTATCTCTTATCCAAACATACATTTAACTCATTTAACCTAAAGACAATTGAAGAAGCAAAGGACATGGGGACCATTGTTATTAGGTGACTACTGAATTATTGAGGAAGCAATTGAACCGATAGGAATAATGGAAAAAAACTGCTGAACCGATATGTAACATCCCAAATTTTATTCACCAAGAATATATTATAATTATTATATATATTCAATGAAATGGTGAATATTTAAGGCCAAAAGAATTAAATATTGAAAATTGAAGGTTGAATAGTGTTTTCAGTGCAATCGCCTGCGAGGCAGTGAGATTGTCATATGGTTTTGGAAGACCAAATGATGACCAAAAATTATGAAATTTTACAGGGTGAAAGTAGACATCCTAAGCTTTAATTTTATAGGTCATATGACTCAATTAAAGCTATGTACAAAAATATATGAATTTTTGAAGTTAATCCAGAAAATCTGGAAAGTTTCTGGAGCAGCGGTCAAAGATTGAAAATCTGGGAATAATATGATCATTTCCAGTAAAATTCCATATTTTTCCTTGAAACTAGACTCAATGAGGGTTCCATAGGCTTTGGAATCGACTCGAAACGATGTCTACAAAATTAGTTATGATTTTTCAAAGTTAAGGCAGAAAATCTGCCAGAATTGGCATTATTTCAAAAATTGAAAATGAAAAGTGTTAGAAATTGATTAATGAAATTAAAATGCCAAGTGTCATGAACATATGAAGAGATAAGATCTAAGTACACTCATGATCACAAAGTATGGCATAATGCAAGGTGTCATGAGGGCAATTAAAGTGTTCATGAAAGGTGGAAAAATCTTGACCATTGGCTAGATCAAGGGTTAAGATTAAAGATGAGGGATGACAAGATATTTTATGAAGACTTACTTCATCTTTCTCTTACCTTCATTTTCATCACTTGCAACAAGAAAAGGAGAGAGAGGGAGAGCTTGGGAAATCTAGAGAGAAGGAGGAGAAATCTTAAGATAAGACCTTATGGATCCAAGTTTTAAGGCTTCCAATTTGTATAATCTCCTATCTAATCTCTTCTTCTCCATGAAACACTATGTTTAGCAAGCCAATCTTGAGCTCAAAGAGAGAGAGAGGAGGACCTCTAGAGAAAGGAAAAGAACTCAAGAAGGCAACTTCACAAATCCTAAGATCATGCTAGTATGTGGTTGTTGTTGATGATTATGGTTGGATTTGGTTATTTTGTTGAGTTTGTAAATTTGGAAAGTGCTAATCCTAAGGGGTTATGCTGCCCAAATTTCTTTAAATCATGGTTAAGAAGTGTTTAAGTGAGTCGATCAAGGATTAGAAGTGGAAAAGTACAAGTTTTGGAGGCTAAAACAAAAAGCTACATTTTTCTATTTTTTCTCTCAATATTTCGGCCAGACCAGATCTGGTAGTAGGAGTTGGATTTTCATGAAATAAATGGTTCCATTGGACTCAGTGGGCAAAAATAAGTGGGGTTACAGTTGGGCACTTTTTCGGTAGAGGCCAAAAAAGCATATTTACGAAAACGCCACTGAAATCCCTAAATAGGGGCTGTCAAGGGTATTTTCGTAATTTGACCATGAATTTGGCGATTTTGAGGCCGGAAATGGATTCCTTGGGCGAAAATAAGACAGAATAGCTTTGGTCAAAATTTTGGGAAAACGTGCCATCGGGCCGGGTACGGCGGGGCCGGGCCGGGTTCCGGGGGGCATTTTTGTAAATTTTCACCATAGACTAATATAACCACAATAAACACTATGGAATAGTCTAAAATGATACTTGGATAGGTTATGACCTATTTCTAGTACATTTAATATTTTAGGACCGAGTCGGACGCCGGGACAGCACGCTTTACGAGACACTATTAAATAGGGAATATCACAGCTTTGAGGTAGGGACATTATCCTTCATACACTATGTCATAAGTTATGTGATTGTGTGGATGCCATTGTTTTGTAAATGCACTTTATTAATAACATGATTTGCCTAGAGAAGTGAGTGGCACGTGTCCCGAGGCGAGGATATGAACGTGGTTATGCTTTAGTCTATGCCTGAATATTTTGGATAATTGTAAATATTAAAACTTCCGTTGTATTTTGTTTCCGTCGACGAACAATAGTGGCATGGTAAACGAATGACGTTGGGATTGTAAATGAATATTTTTATCAGTATAATTGTACTTTTCTGTATGCCTATTGAATTCCGTCGTTATTACTCTTTGATTATCGAAATGGAAACGGGTGTTGACACGATATGTATTACTTGAATGAAAGGGGAGAGTATTTGCTGGACCGAATTGGAGAATTAGAGAAGAAAGCCAGCCGTTTTTGTTTACCAATGGTTAAATGAAGAAAAATGAATTGAGAGAAGAGAAAAGGAAAAAGAAGAAGACCGAATTGATAAATAGAGGAGAAAGGAGGGAGTTGACCGTGTGGAATGGAATTGAAGAAAAAGAATGATGAAGTAAACAGCAACTGAACCGAATTAAAAGAAGAGAACCAACCGAAATTGTTGAACAAATTAAAGAAGACTTGGACCGTATGGGAGCAGCTGGACCGTATGGGAGACGCTGAACCAATTGAAAGGAGGAGTGAGCCGATTTTGTTGGCCCAATTAGAGCTTGCTAAACCAAATAAATAGGGAAGGAGCTACGGAAATAAGAGGACGGGGAGGCAGCGAATGAGAAAGGGTTGGGGTTGTGTGTGAAAAGGAAGCACATGATGGAATAAAGGAGTGAGTGGCGGCTAGAATAAAAAGGAGACGACACAATGAATTGAAGGAGGGAGGCGGCTGCAAGTGTGAAAGGGAGACCAAGACCGAATGGACTAAAATGAAGAATGAAAGGAGTGAAGCTAATTGGACCACGAGAATAAGGAGAGAGCAGCACCGAAATGTGAAAAGAGAAAAAAAAAAAAAAAAGAAGAAGCAAGCGGCTGTGTGAATGGAGGCGTTGTGCAGAATTAAAAAAGGAAGAGCTATTTTGATTCGGTGGCTGCTGTAATTTCATGGCCAATTATCCCTTCATTTATCAATCTTCATCTTCCTCCTCCATTAGTAGCTAAGCTTTGGTGATTTCCTTATGTTGGGTAATGGTTTGAGCTTCTAAACTTCAATGGAATTCCTTTAAGCTCTCTTTTTAGTTCATGATTATGTAGCTTGGTTAAGTATGTAATTGTGATCTAAATTGTTCTATGCCAAGTGAATAAACTTGGTGGTTGAGTTAGGAGTTGATTAATTAAGCTTTGTATGATTCATATTAGGAGTAAGTTGAATTGTTTATTCTAACTTGGTTAAGTGGATTTAAATTATTAAACTGAATATTTTGAATTGTTGTAATGGTAATTACAATTTAGAATTGGAAGTTGATCATTCATCTCCTTGAGTTTGAATTATTAGGTGGTATTCATTTAATTGCTTCGATAGAATGAATTAAATGATTATTGCAAGTATGGAGCTAGTGGTATCTTAGTTTCATCCTCTTGACTCATTATGAAATTCATATTATTAGCAAGCAAGGAAGACAAAAACCTCAACTCAAGGAAATCTCATTTCATCATTATATTAGTTGATTGAATTTATCTTGTTATTAGTATTAATTTCAATTCCTTTTGCTACTTTGTTTTAAAAACTGGAAAATATAAAAATATTGCTTTAGCTTAGATTACTTCATTAGTTTAAAAATCAAATTCTAAAAATGATTTCTCACAACTTTAAGGTTTTTTATCACTTTACTACTTAGGAACTTGGAAATTAATCTCCTCACAAGAATGACCTAGGTTGAGCTACTACGCTACATTTTCAAACCTAGTTTTATTTTGTGAACTCACACGACATGGGTTCATCAAAATTGGCGCCATTGCCGAGGAGGATGATTGCCAAGGTTTTAAGTAGTTAGGTGTTCTTTTCTGTTGTCATAGTGTGTCTTAGTTTAGTAGGAAGTGTGTAGCACTCATTTGAATTTTGGCGAAATTCTGATTTTCGATCAGCACTGTCTTGCTGGAACTGAAATATTTGTGCCCAGAAAATTCTGAAATTTGACGTGTTAAATTTTTTCAACATTCTAAGCAAGACTAATAGCTAAAGCTATTAGGTCTGCTGGATTTTAGCTAAATTCGAAGATTTGTTATACTTTTCTGAATTTTCTTTCTTTTTTAGTATTTTTCTAAGTTTTTGATTTAGTTTGTTCTTAGGGTTTTCTTTGATTTTTCTTGGTTGTTAGTGTGTTTTTTAATTTTTTTTAGGTAGTTGTTCATTGTTGGAGTGTTTGATAGTGGTTTAGTCATTTTTCATATTCATAGTTGTTTTGCATTCCATTTTCATCTTTAAAACAAAAAAAAATACATTTTGTTGCTTTGCTATCATGTTCTTAGTGGCCATTGTGTGGTTTACTATTGTCTTGTGGTGAGCAACTTTGCATTCTTCATCCTTGGGAAGCTCTTGGTAACACTACTAGAATGGAAGATCCTCTTTCACAAAGCTTTAAAGCCATGCAACATCAATTAGAGCTTGTTCAAGCTAAGTTGGAGAGTCTAGAGAGAGGTTCCAATAATCAAGAATATGATTCATTCTTCCACAACCTATATTATGAACCCTACCCCCAACAATCTTTTCCACCACATCAACCTTTCCATAGTCCTTCTTTCCCACCACAACCCCCATATGGACCTCAACATGACTTTTGTTCCCCACCCAACAACCTAAATTTTGACCCCATCCCTTCACCACAAGGACCACCCTATGAACCATCTCTTTTACAACATCTACCCTCTTACTCACCATACCATCCGTCATTCCAATCATTTCACCCACCACTTTGTGAACCTTCCCCACTATCCTACCTTGAACCTCCATCTCCATTTCATGACCCACAACCTAATGGATTGGATACCATTTTCTTACCTCACAACATGGATTCCCTAACAAGTGCCTTAACAAGAAAGTATGAGACGCTCCAAGAGCAATACCTTCAAATATTTATGTATCAAGGAACAATTGATAGCTCTAAGGAGAGAGAAGAGCAATTGAAAGATATGGATGAATTCTTCAAGGATTACTATGATCATATGTTATGGGTAAAGACAGGAGGTGAAATTGGAATCAATTGGTCTTAAGACCTACAAAAGGAGGAACAAGGAACCCAAAATCAAGAGCTTTATGCTACTTCACATGTGGAGAGTTCTCAACCTTCAATGATTCCATCAAATGCATCCATCCATGCACAAGAAATGAAGCAAGTACAAAAGAGCAATGAAGAGTTTTTCTTACCCTTTGGTAACAATCCTATCCTTCTAAAAGTTGATTTTCCTACTACTTTGTGATGAATGTTTAATTTATAATGTATTTTTAATTTTGTTATGGTTTAGGTGTGTAGAAAAAAACTCTTAGTATATTGTTAAAAAAAATTGAAAAAAAAAATATGGGTTGGCCCGCCCAACCCGCCAACCCAGCGGTTATGGGTTTAGCCAGCCCATATTGATGTGGTCTTTTTGAGCACGAACCCATATGATCTCAACTCGTGACAGGTTAGCCCAAACCCACCAACCCGGACCATATTACCACCTCTATTAAAACTCAGGTACAACTAGTTTCGTAAAACAGTAAAAAGTAAAAAAAAAAAAAAGTAATTTCTGTGTAAACATAAGTCTAGTTTATTGCAATGTATGGAAAACCGGACCGGACCGGCCGGTTCAGACCGGAAACCGGTGAACCGGTCACTGGTCCGGTCCGGGTGAGGGGAAAAAACCGGTGAACCGGTCAACCCGGTCTGACCCGGTGTGAACCGGCCTGAACCGGGGTGAACCGGCCTGACCCGGACCGGTCACGGTTTGATCCTTTTTTTTTTTTTACTTTTTTACACTCCAAATGAAGTCATTTTGGCTTTTTTTTTTAAAAAAAATTTCCTAACAGTTTTTTATTTATAAGGAGCTTTAAAAGGATTGTGGAATACTTTTTACATTGGTTGGGAAAAAATCCTTATATACTTAATGATATTTTTGAAGTATTAGGTTCAGGAGGTTATATTGGACTATTAGTTGAAAAATAACTCTCATATAGTTTTTTGAAAGATATGTATGAACATTTAAATTATATATATTTTTTAAATTGACCCCGGTCTGACCCCCGGGTTGACCCCGGTCTGAACCACTGACCCTTAACCCAGTGCCTCGACCGGTTCAATGCCCGGTCCGGTTTTCAGTACCTTGGTTTATTGTAGAGATAATATTAAATATATAAATCATCTAATGAGAATAATATGAACATATTAGATTCTACTCTATTAGAAAATAAATTAAATTCCTTTTCCTTTTTTATGTTGAACTAAAGGCCTAAACTCGGCCTTTCAAGAATTGTTCGACCTTTTGGAAAGTCAAGAATAACTTTCTCTTTTCTTTTGGAGGGGGACTAAATTATTTATTTCTAGTATTTACTTGATGATGTTTTATTAAAAAACATTATTTTATTTTAAATCGTAAAGCAAACCTTTAAATCCCCAGGGATGAAAAATCTTCATAGAGAAAGCTCGCAAAAAGTTAGCAACAGATCCTACCAAATATACCAACGACAAAATTCTTCTACCTATCTAGGAGACAGACAACGTCCCATATTAATTAATTAGTAAAAAGGTGTGAAATTAAAATTAAATCTACATAAAGTAAACAGTGGAAAAGGACAAAAATAAAAAGAAGAGGTCAAGAGGGTGACACTGGACTGGAATCAGTAACCCATTTTATCTCCTCTAACTTTAGATTTTTTTTTTTCTCTCTGGAAAACAGCTTTTTAATTTTTTTAATAGAATAGTTTAAAATAAAAACAAAAGGAAAAAAGAAGAAGAGTTAAATTAATTTGAAGTTCATCGAGCATCTGAAAAATATTTTTTCAGCAACATCTAATACTTTAAAGTAATTTTTTTTTTACATCCAGCTCTCTAAAGTACTCCTTCTGGTTCTTAATATAAAACATATACGAAGAGTTGATTTTGATCTTAAATATAAGATATATTTTTTATATTTGTCAATATTTTCTTAACTTATCCTTATTGACGCTTCCGTAACAACAATTAATAAGAAGAGGGAAGGAATGAATTAAAGAAAATGATTATGATACTTTAGAAAATATATATTATATTAACTAACTTAACTAATTTCTTTAATCTAATCAACTTAGGTAAATATCTTATATTAATGATGAGATGGAGTTTTTTTTTTTAGTTGTATAGGTATTTGTTGCTATTAAAAGAACTTTTAAGGATAAAATTTCACCCAAAAAATTACTTTATAATATCAAGGAAATGAGTGCTTTCAAGTCATCAGGATTCATATATGAGTGAATATTCTCATTCTTCTTAAAAAGTAATTTGACGAAATTTTTTTTATTTTTCCATAATGGAAAAGGATGAAAAAATACTTTTACCGTGAATCTAGTAAAAATGCATTGAATATGGTAAATACTACCGAAAAGAGGCTCTAAAGAAAGAAGAAAGAAAAGGGAAATAAGGCCAAGGAAGTGGGAACAGATGAATGAGTTGAAAACGAAAGGAGTGAGGTGGTGGATGTACGATTGTTCATAAAATATGAGCAGCATGTGACGACACCTGAACTCTTCCCACAACATGTGGACCTCTCTCTGCAGTGTTCACTACCAGCCAAACCAACCCCTCCCTTCCAATTTCTTTTTCCCTTCTCTCTTTTTTATTTGATTAAGGTTATAATCTCTCCCTCTGGCTTAAAATATAAAAAGTTTTCACTTTTTTTAAGCTTTCGAGGTTTAAACTTGTATTCTCTTTCTTATAGAAATGAAGCTTATTACCTCAACTAACAATTTGTTAGCTTATTTCCCTTCTCATTTTGATAGTGTTAATCATCTTAATTTTAAAAGAGGGTTAATACCATATCTGGTTCCTTAAATTTGTCCTTATTTTGATTTTGGTCTATCAAGTTTCATTTTGCTCAAAACATTAACCCGTATAACTGAATAAAAACTGGGATCATTTTGCCCTTAAAATCACCAAAACCAAAAGGAGAGTAAATAAAAGGACCAAAGATATATATAGTATTAACCCTTTGAAACAATTACATTTTGTTCTCTAAATTCGTAGTCAAACTTTTTCAAACTTTTGATGACGTCCCAAAGAGAAATATCTCACTTCAATGCATTATTGCTTGTTCCTTCAATCATGATCTCAAACAGCCCTATTTCTCTTTTTGCTTGTTCCTTTTCAATGCATTATGCCATTATAAAAGGTTTAAATAGTGTGTGCCAAGTGATCATTCTCAAGCTGTATATCAAACTCAATGTGGATGAAACAAGAGCTGTGTATATATTACATTAGGGGTAAATCTAAAGTACATTTCTATGCCAGTCTGATGATATCAAGCACACCTACAGAAACTGTTTGAGAAGGAGGCAGTGATTAAAAAGGGAAGGAATTTTTTAAAAAAAAAAAAAAAAAGACAAATTACTTAAGAGCTAATATGGCTGCCCCAGTAATCCAGTATATAATATGTATCACTGGCTGTTAGTAGTATGTATTGCCTTGAATCATATCCTAAGGACCTAGAGTCTCTGACCTGGTTGTATTCGGCTATACATCTAGAGGATTCTTCTGTATGCTTCTATAAATCTGCAGAGTTGCAAACAAACCAAACCAAGAAAGGTATGAGAAGAAATTTCACTGAAAAAGAAGGCAAATCATGAAATGAAAACATCAGAAACAGCTTTCCCTATTAAAAATCAACCCCTGCTGGCCATTTCTATTGCCTAAATTGAAAAACCTATAAAGTATCAACTTGTCAGCAGGATTTAACCCTTGTGTTAATGGTAGGGAACAGTGGGGCATGCAAACTGTAAGGGAAAGATACCTGGGATTCAAATGAAAATCAACGAGGAGAGCTGTCCGCGGACTTAGCGGGTGGTTCTAAGTTATGAGATGAGCTGGTCAAGAATACAGCACTCTCATTGACCTCGAGCAATGAGGATGAGTCGGGCAGATCTCCAGCTGCATTTGTTGGGGATGCTGATAGGCTTGCAGGAAGCACTTGTTCCAGACTACCCCACAGTCCAGGAAACACAGAAATGAAACAACATAGAATATTAGAAAGTTAGACAGGGTTCAGGAACTTGAAAAAAAGAAGGAAACAAAATCAGGAACAGTGAAGCTCCATACTTTTTATCAAAGACTTCTGTATTTGTGTTATCCCTTTTGTTTCCCTCTATATTAACATCTTCCTGTTCCTGCTGTATCTCAGTAAGAGTAGCAGAGGGTAAAGAAATAGTAGGAGCCTGGGTGCCACTATAGCCTGCAAAAATATAAATCATGACAATGTGAAGTGTCCGACCCTGCATCAAAAGAACTTTTATCGATTTGTCTAACCTGAAATATCTCCTTTAAAGCTATCAGGAGTAAGAACTACATTATTGACATTGCTATTAAGTTGTGGTAAGGGCAGAGTGGAACCGACAGAGAGACTGCGGTGGTGATGGGGTATGGGATTATTCTTGAAGTCTGGAAGCTGCAGATTCATCAACCTTCTTCGTTGAAGATCAATGGCTTTCTGCAACTCATGCTGCTCCAATTGTCTTCTATAATGGATCTCCTGCGGACTATAGAACACTCTTGCTCCTGCAAAGAAGAGCAGCGTCGATTAAGGAAAGATGGAAGCACATTAAACTCCTTAATGAAGAAACTTCACGCACAACTTAAGGGTGTTACAAGAAGATGGAAAATGCAATGAAAATTTTTCTTTAGAAAACTCAGTCTTCCATGGCCATGTAATGCCAAAAAGAAATTTAATTACCAAGGTGATCATAAGGTTCTTTGGAATCAAACCCCATAGGACTCAAAGATGGTGAAAAGTCTCCCCTGTCAAACTGCTGCTGTTGGTGTTGCTGTCTCCTACATCAATAAGACATGACTCATGATATTATCAATGGGAACAATAAGATATAAACCACTGACCAATAAAAGAAAACGACAAGCTCATACTTTTCTGTGGCTTTTCCTTTCTCCTTGTAGGGCTTGACAAGAACACGCGAATCACAGATAAAATGTGGGTTCCCTTTGGCTAATATTACTCTCACAGTCTCTGGATAGACAAAAGTAACAAAGCCAAACATTCGCTTTTGCTGGTACGGAATCCTCACATCTTGCACAGGACCAAATTGGCTTCAATAAAACAAAGAAACCAAGTCAATGAAAATTCTCAAATTGGAAACATTGTAAATACAACACACGATCTTGCTTTATTAGAAGCGAACCATTGACAAGACAAAATATGGTTATTTCATTAGATACAGCAGCAGCAGCAACAAACATTATCCTACATTTCCACAAAGTGAAATTTGTTATATGGATTGCCCTATTTTATTTACTTAAAAAAGCATAAAACAAACAAAAAAATTGAGTTTCCAATTCAAACATATGTTGACCTTTATATTGCCATGATCCCTTGTGAGCTCTCGAGTTATTTCAACATGTACCAGATGGGAAAATACAAATCGCAATATGAATTATGAAAATCGGGTACAAATATTGATATCACATTCATATCTAACATTGGTACAGTCTATTTTTGGAGTATCAGTGAGTTAGATGATATATTTTCAGAGAAACTGAAGCATAACATAATATTTTCACCGTCTGTAACTTGTACTGCTTTGACAGCTTGAACAATAAGAATAACTGGCCACTTTGATCCATGGCAAACAAAGGAACTAAATATAACATCTAAACAATTCATTGACATATATATTTATAGTCTCAATAGACCATATTTACTAGTCAAGTTGAAAGAGATTTCATGCTGATTGAACTTCAACGAAGACTTGATTGGCAAGCTGGAAACACACTAGACAATGTACATTGTACATGCTGTTGAATGGAATATCTAGGTAGATGAAGTCCATTACATGGAAATCAAGACAAGTACCTTTTACATTTTCAGCTTTCCTTGCAAGAATTTATACACATTAAGTACTTTATATTTGCCAAGATTCTTATCAGAACAAACTTAAACCACCTGCTTTCTCTCATAGGGAAAAAAACTACATCACAATTGATTCCATCTCCACATGGGAGAAACACATGAGGTTTGTGATCTGCAAACTACATAGCCTAATAAAAAATTTAAACTCCAGGATAGATGCAAAACGCATGACTGTACACATGACACTATTTCAGGCTACCCCACCTCTTTTGTTCTCTCTCCCAAAACCAATCTTATGTTCTTCAGTTATTGATGTTCACGCATACCCTGAGGCAAGCTCGCATCAAGTATGAGAAAAGAGACTAGCATTGCTCTAAGAAACTTAGAGGTTAAAAACAATACTAGAGCCATGGACAACTCCAGACTCACTAGGACTCCAGAATCATAATCAAACATTCACACTACAAAGAATACATTCAAGTCTTGCACTTGAAAACATGTGGGGCTCACTCAAGGCAACAACAAGATTGCCACGGGACACAACACAATACTAATATTGTGACACAACTAATGATTAAGTGCAACTACACCTGTCTCCGATCAGATAGTGTCAGACGCATACAAATGCAGCTCCATTTATGAACTATAGGTGCTTCACAGCCTATTATATATTTTGCATGATTCAAAGGCAGCGCATTTTCTTGTAGAATTTACAATGTCTAGAAGCCATCATATCATATTTTAAAAATATTCCATCATTTCAACCTTGATATCAACTTCACTGAAATGATCGGCATATTACAGGAAAGGAGTAAGCATGCTACACCTGAAGTAATCTGAAACATCTTCATCCTTAAACGTGCTCTCTGCAGGAAACGTTAAATAAATCTGTCTGGAAGCAGAGTTCATTCTCTCCGCTGATAACATCACTGAAAAGTCATTCCTTTCCGGCCTCCCTCTTCCAAAGGGGATAAACTCTTCACCCATCATTAATGACATTGCAGCTCTGAGATGCGTCACAAGACACCCAGGATTAAGTAAAATTAAAACAAAACTAAAGAGGATGAAAAGAGAGAAATCATGTTCATAATCTGTACATATAAAGAAAAAGACCTCTGGCTCTGAGTATCACTTTGCTGCTGCATCAAATAATTTAAGTGCTGATCGTGTGTGAGGCGCGATGAAGCCATCATTCTTTGCTGTATGGCCTTCAACCTCATAAATTCCTCACGCTGTTCTAACCCCTCAAACCTAGTTGGAGAACCAACAATGGGAGCATCCAGTGAATCTGGCAAAACGCCATGCACAAACTTGCAATTACTTCCATTTTTGCAGTGGCCCCTCGCATAATAAAGGCAGAACTTATGCCCAATTCCAGGAACTGCTTCTTCATTCTCAAAACATACATCGCTGGCAGAGAAACACCTCCTATGAAAAGGAACAACGTCGCCATTGTTGACAGATGGCCAATTGTTAACCCCATGTCCCGATTGAAGTTGTGGATCGAGCAAATCATCATTCTTGGAGGATGACTCGTTTAGAAAGGACAAGTAATCGTTCATTTGGTGCTCATCAACGAAGTCTTTAACAGTGTTTGTGGGGTCGTTTGGAAACCCAGAACGTATATTCTTATAGGAGACTAAAGTGTTTGAGCTTGGGCTAATGGGGCTGTTCGGCAACCCAGACAAAACCCAAGAATGCGAAGACGGTGAAGATGGGTTCCTGATGAAGTCAAAACCATTGTCACCGATTCTGGGAGACGACTGAGAAAATGGGTTACTACTAGCCGTGGGTCTCGCTATGGGGTTAAGAGGAGATGGAGGCGAAGGTATGGCAGAAGAAGTCGAACAGTTACTCAACAGACCCAGTTGAGACTTAGCCCTGAGAATTAGCGAGCGAAGAACATGGTCAGGACTATGACACAATCGTACCAATTCATTCTCTTCTAGCCTAATGAGGAGATAACCCATGATTTTTGAAGCATTTTCGGGGTCAAGATTCTTGATTTTGCTGAGCACTATATTGGTCGCTTCAGAACAATCCATGGGGTAGTAGCTGTGGGTAATGTGAGAGTGAGGGGTTCAAGAAGGAGACTGTATTGCACCGAAGAACACTGATAATCTGGTTAGCAGTAGATTTTGGAGCCTTACGAGCGTGATTTGGTGGGTATTGCTAAACACTCTCACTCTCTTACACACTGTTTCACCGTCTGTATCTCTTTTTCTCTTTCTCGCTCTGTAATCTCTCTCTATCTTTGACGGATAGCGGTAGATTTCAGATCCAGGTAATCGTCAACCCTCTCTCTCTCACAGAGCCAACAACCTATCCATCTTCATAGATTATATGCTGGAAATTTTATATTGGTAACTCTGGAAATTTTCATTTTACGTCTGTTTTATAGAAGAAAACAATAATAATCATTGTGGGGGTATAATAGGATAATAATAATTGTTTTTTTGATTATACACATAAATATAAATGATGGTTCCAAATTTGAAATTTGAAAGGGAGAGATCAAAAATAACGCACGAAAAGATTTGAATACTTACCATTTTTATGAAATTAAATTAACTATGTAATTTATTTTTTTCTTTGACCTAACTATGTAATTTATTTGAATACTAAAATTTGAGGAAAAACGGTTACTTAACTATGTTAATAGTATAATCACATTTAAATGTATCACCATGTACTCCTCTCGTTCTAATTAAAGGGCAGAAAGAAAATTTTTTTATTCTATTTATAGGATAGAGAGGAAATTTTCATATAAATATATAATTTTACCTTTTATTTATTGTTATCTTAATTTTATTCATATAGGTATAATATATATTAAATATAATAAAGTTGAAATTTTTTAAAATTTTATGAAAAAATTGATATAGTTTAAGATTTTTCTTAACCTACAACGTATTAAACATACTTTATAACTAGGGTCAAATGAGTATATTATTGATAACAAGGAAAAAAAAAACAGAAAGAGGGAGACTATTTGAATTTGAATAGTTGGTCTACTAGAAACAATTTTAGTATCTTTTGGTTATGTATGAGATAAGGACAATACTTATGTTTATTCGTTTATATTTATTTATTGGGTCAAATTTTCTAATTAATTCTTGTTACGTAGACTTTCTTTAATAATAAAATTTACATTGATGAAATTTCAAAATTCAGTTAGGTCATTATTGAAAATAAAAAATCACATGTGATAAGATTAGATTGTGGAATTGAGCATCCTTGATAAATGTAATCATGATATCTATCCAAATTGTAAAATAAACTATCGAGATTCAACTCATAGAATAAGTTAAACCAAGTAAATGAGACTATTAGACAAGGTATTAAAATTCGGACTGGGCATTGAACCGATCGGGGTACTAGGTTAAGGGTCAGTAGGTCAAATCGGGACTAAACCGGAGCTAAACCGGGACCAAACCTGTGAGAAATTGAAAATTTTAGACTTATAGTATGAAATTCTAAAGAAAAAATTTTTAAAAAAATTTTAAAAAATACCAACTCAGACTGGACCGGGAACCGGACCGGTTTACCGGCCGGTTCGCCGGTTCCTGGGCCGGACCGGCCGGTCCGGTCCGGGTTTAACAACCCTGCTATTAGACCCACAAAAATGATGATTTGATTAATTTTTTTTTGAACTAATATCATTTTATGATTGGTTTAGTATTATTAATTGTTTATAACGTATGATATCAAGGTAATGTGTTGGCAAAAAAAAAAAACAGATATCAAGGTAATGATATACAACATAATCCAATGTGATACTAAGAGTCGGTTATATCTTCATATAAGGCAATGTTAAGTTGATTGGTTACTTCTCAAGAAACTCTGATAAAAAATTATAAAAAATCTCTTGAAAATAAAAATCTCACACGAATCCTTAATTATATTTTTCCCTGAAAATTAATTTATTGATATCCAAGGAATGGATAAAGGAGGCCAATAATAATACGTTGGGCCTAGTCGAAGACGCTAATGTTGTTGGGCAATTGGGAAGAACACATTGTCCGGTCTCCCTTGACCCCATCACATCACCACATGTCACAGACAAAAAAATCTTAATCATGCACATAAAAAATGAGAAAATCACAAAGACAACCCCTGAGTATAATATAATTACATATAAACGTCCTAAAATAATTAAGTTATCATTTGATAAGATATGTATCAAATTTTTAGTTGGAGTTAAATCGTATATATCGTGATGCTAATCCTAATTATATGATGTATAATAATAACAAAGATGATGATAGTGATAATAATAATAATAATAATAATAATAATAATAATAATAATAATAATAATAATAAAATGTTATTCTTCAATTCTAGATCAATTTGTGTGATTATTATAGCTTTGTTAGGCATTAAATGGCCATCATAAACATTAAATTATGGAAAATTTAACTAATATAATAATATATTTTAAATTTAATCTTTTTTAAAAAAACCACTGGAACTCAGGATTGGGATGCAATTTGCATTCCGATCAAAAACTAGGATAAGGATTGGGGGATCCCGATCCCAACCCAGGTTTTGAACACCTCTAATATTAATTATGGCGGAAAGAATTATTCAAATTAATGGAAGTCTAACGATTCGAACAATTCCTCTGAACACCAAAGGATCAAATAGGGTTTGAAATTGACCAAACACAAATTGATGATTTGATTTCTTCTGGATTACCAACCCATGTTAAGTATGAATGATGTAGACTTTCATCTTTTAATCAACAACTGGTTGAAAGTTTATTTCCCAACTTTGATGTATGAAGCAAACATAATTAATAGCACCATAAATCCTTTACTACCCTTCACAGGTAATATAAGGGTTTGTTTGAGTTAGCGTTTGTAAATTATGTTCACCTAAATTAAGATAAAATTTCTTTTATATACTTACCTTACATACTGTAAATCATGTTGGAAAAGCAGTTTCTACTGTTAATACAAACATGCATTAATTTTATTCGTTGTAGTCTCTTGTTTACTTTTATCTCCAATCATTAATATAAAAGTTACTTGAGAGTTGGATTTGGTTTAAAATATAAGATCTCAATCCACAATATCTCTCAAATTTATTGTATATCGTACTGGATGCTTGGAGAAAAAACTTCCCTATGATTCCCTATGTCCTTTTTATCTTCGGCATACCATGTGGTTCTTTTGAAAACCAAGTCTATTTTGCATATTTTGACTTTGTTACTCAGCGATTTTCTGAAGTGGTTCTCAATTGTAAGTACTATTACCTCTCGTTTTCTTGAGTAGTTACTAATTGCTAGCAAACTATATATATATATATATATTTCCTCCGAAAATCAAGGACTCAGTTGGTAAAATTTAATCTGTAGAAATACAAAGGTATAAAAATATTTAAAATTACAAGTAATAAACCAAAATACAAATAGTTGTGCACAGAACAATTAATAGGAATAATAGGATCAGGATATCTCATGTGTAAACCAAAATACAAATAGTTTGATGAATAACTCTTAAGCCCAGATTGATACATTGAAAGTAAGTGTAGAGAAGTGGAGGTGGAATTAATAAGTTGGACTGTTTGGTTGATTGGAGCTCATTTCCACATAGAAGTAACTTCCATAAAAGATGATGGAACTGACTTCCGTACTCCAACCATGAGAACTGGCTACACTTCCTTGGAAGCCAATTTATTTTCCTATTTTACCCTTAAGGTTTTGAACAACACAACCTTCTTGCATTCAGGTTCTCTGACAACCACCTTCAACTATGACGGCAACAACAAGCCCCCTAGTGGATTCGTGACAGAGTTCATCCGTGATGGCAACAACGAGCCCACTTTAGGCACAACATTCAAGATTCCAAGTTCTTTGATTCCGATTTCAGATCAGGCAGACTTCAAGCCTCCATATTCAGTCCTCAAATGCGACCGTCATCAATGATCCTGCCCCTCTTGTGAGATAGTACCAATGACCCTCCCCTCCCCTCTTTAGAATCTCACTCTCATCCCTTGCATCATACCCACTCGCTTCCTCAACCTCTATGACTTCCTTTCTCTCCTCAAGCATGACTGAGACGATTCCTAAAGCTCTTCACACAATCTCAACACTTTCATAATCACCAATCTATTTCATTTTGCTATTTATCGCTCCATCTTTGCATCTTTGATAGGTTGGGGTTGATGAAGATATTGTTGATCTTTGTTTTGGGTTTGATTCTTTTGAGATTAATCATTCTTAGGTTTATTTTGTGATATGGATTATGGATGAATTTATCATTAATGGTAGAAGTTCAATCCTAGAGGTGGAACAA
This sequence comes from Inga laurina, assembly GCA_963855925.1. Lineage (NCBI taxonomy): Eukaryota > Viridiplantae > Streptophyta > Magnoliopsida > Fabales > Fabaceae > Inga > Inga laurina. The sequence goes on along the minus strand of OY979706.1, from coordinate 4,383,554 downwards.
TGAAGAAGACGATGAATGAAGGAAGAGACTGATCTTTTTTTTTTTTTTTTTTTTTTTGCAAATAGAGTATTTTGGTACTTTTATATTATAAATACATATATAAATTAAAAATAATACTACACTGCCATGGTCATACCAAACACACTTTTACCTCCAATTCCACTTCCATGTTCATAAAAAACTCTTCCAAGATATCAAACAGGGCATTATATCGTATAGTATTCTCTATGTTAATAATTAATATTCGCTAGTGTCTCTACGTTGAACTTTGGATCTTTAAACCACTCTTTCATCTTTTAACAATCACATACAGATACTTATCTAACTAATCTAAACTTTATTCATCAAACAATTAAAATGAAACAAAATAACAAAGGACATATTTATCTATTTCAAAAAGATCATATAAATATTCTTGTTAAAAAATCAAGGAAAAATTATAATAAAATACTATTTGAATTTATGAACCCCAAAAAAATCTGTTAACACTTGTGAATGACTGAAAGATGACCTGGTAGAAATCTAGAATTTTGAAGGTTATGCGTTTTTATCAAAATTCCACTAATATTTTAATTTTTAAAAAAAGGTGCCCTCACCGGAGCACAACCACTGGCTGCTCATCGGAGCTTTAGTGCAGGCCAACCAGCACCCTTCGACCACGGATGGCAGCTACTTAACCATTGGGCCACCAAGCTATCATTTGACATGTATTTATACAAGAATATATATGTATAATACATATAAACGATTCTGGCAAAAAAATATACATATAAACGAGTAATAATATTTAACTAAAAGAGTAATGAGAATGACAAAAGACGTAAATATATTAACTAAATGAGTAATAAGATTAACTAAAGGCACAAACGTGTAATACCACAAAATTTGGGATTTGAGGCTTGAGAATAAGCCTAAATTAAGTGGACTGTTAAACCCCAATTTATCAGGAGCCCAAATTTATCCCCTAATAATTCTTATATCTTTGGGGTATTAAGAAAGTAAAATGGTGAACTTTGGAGAATATAATTATGTTTTCGGTGAAATTGCCTATGAGGTAGTGGATTTGTCATGTGATTTTGAATGATCAAATGATGAGCAAAAATTATGAAATTTTACAGGATGAAATTATACATCCTAAGATTTAATTTGATAGGTCATATCACTCAATTAGAGCTATATAAAAAAAGATATAAATTTTTGAATTCAGCCCAGAAAAACTGTGAAGTTTCTGGAACAGCAGGCAAAGATTAAACTTTTGGGAATTTTGTGATTCCAGATAGCAAACATATATATTTTTTCTTGAAACTAGACTCAATAAGGGTTCTATAGGATTTGGAATCACTCCAATTCGATTTTTCTAGAATTAGTTATAATTTTTCAAAGTTTAGGCAGAAATCTGCCAGAATTTTGTAAAAATCCGAAAATTGGGAAATTATCAAATAAATGAAATATGATATAAGATATTAAAATAAAACATCATCTTCCTCCTTTATTCAGCTGAAACTGATGCCACTTTCAGTATTTAGAGAGAGGAAGTGTGAGATTTTCTTAGAGAGAGAAAGGGAGGAAAAAATTGCAAAGGTAAGTGTTTTCTTCCTTAAATCGGTTCCTAATGCGTATAACTCCATTCCTAAGCTTCCTATCCATGTGATTTAAGGTTGTGAAGTTCAATTTGGTGTTAGGGAAGCTAGGGTTTCAGCCACTCTTGAGAAAAGCTAGTGGGAGCTTGAGGTAACTTCCAAACTTTTGTATATTGACTATTCTGGCTGCTGTGGGCAATTTAATCAGTGAAATTTCGCCGGATTGCCATTGGTTTTAATTTTTGGAAATGGGTTGGCCTAGGGGTTATGCCGCCCAAATTGGTACTAAATGGTAGTTGTAACCTAATAGAATAGTCAATAAAGTGGTTAGAAGTAGAAAGGAACGCGTTTACGGAGTCGAAACCTCAAAACCCCGATTTTTTCTGGAGGATACTCTAATTTTGGCCAGGGCTGTTAGAGAGCCTTAGATTTGGATTTTCAATGATTTTATCATTCCATTGGATTCGGGAGGAAAAATTAGATGGGGTTACAGTTGAGCACTTTTTTAGAAAAGGCCGAGAAAGCATAATTACGGAAACGCCCCTAAAACCCTAAAAATAGGGTTGTCAAGGGAAATTTCATAATTTGACATTGAATTTGGTAATTTTGAGCCTAGAAATAGATTCCTTGGACGAAAATATGTCAGGTTAGCCCTAGTCAAAAATTTGGGAAAACGTGCCATCGAGCCGGGTACAGCAGGGCCTGGGCGGGGTCCCGGGGGCATTTTGATAAATTTTCACCATAGGCTAATATAACCACAAGAAATACTATGGAAGTGTCTAAAATGATACTTGGATAGGTTATGACCTATTTCTTGTACATTTAATATTTTAGGACCGAATTGGAAGCCGAAAGTCGACACGTTTCATGAGGCACACAAAAAGGGGTCGATAGAATTTCAAGGTAGGGACATTATCCTTCATACATTATGCCATAATTTTATGATTGTGTGGATTCCATTGTTTGTAAATGTGCTTTATTAATCAACATGTTTTACCCAGAAAGGGGCCAGTAGTGTTAGAGGCACTTACACTGGAGTTGGTGAGAATCCAACTGGTGCATATTAGTGGGGCTGGGCCCTACTCATGTATACATGCAGATGATATGTTTATATTGTTCATTAATTGGTGCATATATGACATATATCATATTTACTTTTCACATTTTCTATGAACGATAGCATGTTTCTACTGGGATTCTTCGAAATCTCACCCCTTTTTCTAAACCAAACATCTCAACGGGTGCTAACGAATCAAAAGGTAAGGATGTAGATAAAGGAAAATGACTGGCACGTGTCTTGAGGTGAAGTTAAAGTCCTTGGTTATAGATAGCTTATGTTGTAAATATTTTCGCCTTTTGTATCTTGACTTTGGACTGTAAACAAATACTTTTATCAGTATATATGTATTTTTCTGTATGCCTGTGGAACTTAGTCTCTATTACTCTGTGAATATCGAAATGGAAATAGGTGTTAACAAAACGCATTAACTAAAGTTGTAATGGTATAAACTAAATGAGTAATGATATTAACTAAACACTGATATTGACGTAATGAAAATGAGTAAAGGCATAATGATATTGATTAAAGACATAAAGATGTTAATTAAATGAGTGATGCTATTAATTAAAGGTGTACACATATTGGCTAAAGGTGTAATGATATTGACTAAATAAATAATGGTATTGACTAAAGGCGTAATTATATTGACTAAATAAGTAATGATATCGACTAAAGGCGTAAGCGTCTTGATTAAAGGCGTGATGGTATTAACTAAATAAGTAATGATATTGACTATATGCATACTAGTATTAATTAATCGAGTAATGATATTAGCTAAAGGCGTAAATATATTTACTAAAGTTGTGTTGCTAATAACTAAACGAGCAATGATATTGACTAATGCTATTAATTAAAGGTGTACACATATTGGCTAAAGGTGTAATGATATTGACTAAATAAATAATGGTATTGACTAAAGGCGTAATTATATTGACTAAATGAGTAATGATATCGACTAAAGGCGTAAGCGTCTTGATTAAAGGCGTGATGGTATTAACTAAATAAGTAATGGTATTGACTATATGCATACTAGTATTAATTAATCGAGTAATGATATTAGCTAAAGGCGTAAATATATTTACTAAAGTTGTGTTGCTAATAACTAAATGAGCAATGATATTGACTAAAAATATAATGTTGTTGGTTATATGAGTAATGACATTGACTAAAGGTGTAAAAGCTGCCTTTAGTTAATATCATTACGCCTCTAGTCATTTTCATTACACATTTAGCTAATACCATTATACCTTTAGTCAATATCATTACTCATTTAGTTTATATCATTATAACCTTAGTTAATATCATTACTCATTTAATTAATACCATTACATCTTTATTCAATACGTTTAAGCCTTTATTTGGGCAAAAAAAACGTCTTAGCCTTTAGTTAATCATATTACTCATTTAGTTAATATATTTATACCTTTAGTCATTCTCATTACGCTTTTAGTCAAATACAATTACCCCTTTCTATGTATTATATATTTATATATATATATATTCCTATGCATACGTATATATCAAATGGTAGCTTGGCGGCCTAATGGTTAGGGCTTTTGAATCCAACCAAGGTGGGGTGGGTTCAAATCCCACCTCCATTAGAGTTGGGAAATCGGGCCTAGCTGTCGAGTTAGCCCATTTAGGCCCGAGCCAGTTAAGGGTAGGGCTTATAATTTAGAGGCTCTAGAAGGAGTCGAGCCTAAAAGAGCCGGCCCTGCAATCCTATAAGGCTGGCCCTTTTAGAGCCGTTTAATATTTTTTTAAAATAAATTAATATATGTAATATCATTATATCAAATTATTAATATGAGAGACACCTAAGTACCTAATAGAGTATTAGTAACAACCTAACACTTATTAAATGCTTTGATTTATTTGGTTTTCTACAATGATTTATTCATTTAAACTTTAAAAAATAGGCTAATTTGGATATTAGATAATTATTTTAACTAAAAATTTATGAGTTTTAAAAACAATGTATCTCAATTTAAAGCAAAATAATAAATAAATTATAAAACTTGAAAATGAATTTTATTTAAATTAAAATGAGTTTACACCCAAGCCCATAAAGGGCTAACCCTGTAGGGCCGTATGCTTCCAAAATTGGGGGTTTTATAAGAAGTGGGCATAAACAAGCCGACATGTTTAGGCTTGAGCTCGTGAAGGGCCGGACCGTAGGGTCGGGTCAGCCCGTATTCTCGGCTATAACCTCCACCACTTGGCTCCACATTTGTTAGTAAAAAAAAAAGTAGTCTTCTCTCGCAAAAAAGTGGGCACTTGCTCCGGAGCTCCAGCTGGTCTGCGATGGTGCATTTTTTTCTTTTTTTTAATTAAAATATTAGGGGCATTTTGGTAAAAATGCACACATTTCAAAATTCCAAATTCCTACCCTATCACCTTGTTGTTATATATAAGTGTTAAACAAATGTTTTAAATTTTATAAATTCAAATGGTATTTTATTAAAATTTTCTCAAAAATCAATTATTCGTGTAGTAAAATTCACACTATTATCTTTCTTTTATCAAAATATTAGTGTTATGTTTTTTTAAAAAAATGGCAAACTAGTTGACCAATTTAAAGAGAAAGTGATTGATAGAATACTAAAGATTTAAAGGTTGAATATACTTTTAATTCTTTAAGTTTACGTGATGTATATTTTTTGTCTATTAACTTTATAAAGTATACTTTTAGTTATATAATTTTGATACCGTTAATGTTACTAATTGAAAACACAAATTTAAGTGGTGACTGTGTAAATTTAAGTAATGACTGTGTAATTAAATACTATTAATCTTAAATTTAAAATACGGATAAATTGAAAAATATCTAAAATTTGTGTAATTAACTGCTATTAGTCATCATTTGAATTCATCACATTAACGTTTTCTGTTAGCAACATTAATAGTGTTAGAATTACAGGACTAAAAATATACTTTATAAAATTAAAAGACTAAAAATATACCTCATGTAAAATTTAAAAAATTAAAAGTATATTTTAGTAAAATTTTAAACTATTCTTTCGCTGTTTTTTGAAAAAAGTCAAAACATTTGTATGATGTGATAGAGGAGGAAAAGAATAAAATCACGATCCATGGATTATAAACGCTTCTTGAAACCTCTCCTTATCTTTTTTAGTTCTTTCTTTTCTCTTTAGCCCATTATGTAAGTTATATAAACAATTAGGGTTGGGTAGTGTAAGGATCAATCCGTGACAATATAATGAATTAAGATTCGAATACTCGTTGAGAAAAATGTTTATATTTAGTATTCAACAATACTTTAAACTGTTCTAATAAGTGAATACCTAGCAAAAATTTTTTTATTAACTTAAATTTATTTATTTTTTTATGAAATAATATAACCACGATTTTATAAATTATCAATTTTTTACTTCTAATTGACAATTTAATAATAGGATGAGAAAAAGAGAAAGAAAATGAAAAAAAAAAATGATAAGGAGAGAATCAAATCTTATTACCCGGATTATTTTACCAAAAACATATATTATTCCCCGGGTTTAAAAAGAGCTTTGGATTGGACTTCATCGGCCCGGATCAAAAGGCCTAAACCTTCCCATTTTCTTTCATCCCAAAACTCTATCTATGTTCTCTTGTTCTTGATTGTTTTTTTTGGACGAGACTACTGTTTCAGTGTATGAAGATTGAAGATCGAGATTCTTCGCCTCCGCTGATAATTTCTATCTCCTATTCTATTCCATTATTATATTAACCGAGAAACTGATTATCTTCTTCAAGTTGATTTTGACTTCATTCTTCTTTTTCCCGAATTGTGGAGAACTTGCCCCCATTCACAACGCCAACTCCAAGTGTAAGATGGCGGTTGCATTCATTTGGAGTCTGCAAGATCGCTGGCCTTTCTCGTTATTCAAGAACGATGACCTGAGGGCTTCCAATCAATTGGTCAGCAAGCTTTCGATTCCTGAACACACTAAACAATTTGTTTTTGCCATTCGTGATCCTGAGACGCAATCCGTAATTTACATACTTTCCGCTTTGAATTTGTCTGAGCGATCAGCTTTTGATGCTGAGTGTCTTATTAAAGAGATTAAACCGGACGCTGTGGTAGTTCAATCGGAACTTTCTATGACGGAATTTTTGTCTGAAGAGAATGGACTAGAAGATGGTGTTGCTGCCCCACTACCTACTTCTTCTTTTGGGGTAATCAAAAGGTGTCTTATTGATAAGATTGGAAAGGAAAATTATGAGTCTGTAGCAGGCAATTTTGTGCTGCGTAAGATTTTTGGGACTAGTTTTCACGGGCACTTGGTTGCTGCGAAGAAAGCGGCTGAGGAGGTAGGATCCTCATTTCTTGTGCTTGAATCGCCATTAGGAAAGTGTTCTTGGGGTAGCCCTTCCGGTGAAGTTGATGCCACAAATCATTTCCAAAATTTTGTTAGTAGTTTGGTTCCTCAGAAAGGTGCATCTATGGCCTCTTTGACATTGAAGAGGTTTTCCTTGAGTAATGAAGTTCGACCACAGCTAGTTAAAGCCTTATCTTTCTATATTGATTCACAATTTCTTGGTCAATCCCCTTCAGTTTCAGGAGGTGATTCAACAGAAATTCGGCCTAGTGGCGATTATGAGGCTCCGGCTTTTGCCAAGTCACTCTATCCATTACTTGAGGACTTGCACGATATATTTGTTGATCTCCCATCAATTGGGATAGCGCTAGCACATGTGCAAAAGATGCTGTTAGATATAAACAGAGGTGAGCTTCTTGATGCAAGAATTATCTCTGAGGTCTACCGGTTCCGTGTTGCAGTTGAAGGGCTGAGAGTGACTCTGAATAACAAGGGTCTACGGCCAATTAGCAGGAAAGATATTTCTACTACGGCCAACACTGAGTTCTCAGAACTTCCAGTTGACGAAAAGTCTTATGCGCTCTTTGCAAATGCCCTTCGTAGTCAGACTGATAAGTACAAGACCATAGTTGCACTTGTTGATGCTAGTGGTTTAGCAGGTCTTAGGAAACATTGGAATACCCCTCTTCCTCGTGAAGTGAAAGAGTTGGTAGGACAACTAGTAACAAATTGTGAAGTTGAAAAGGTTGACTCAAATCAAGCCAACAGGAGGCGATTATTGACAGAGAAACCTATGGTGGCTCTAGGGGCAGGAGCAACAGCAGTTTTAAGTGCTTCCTCTCTGAGCAAAGCAGTACCAGCATCAACTCTGATGAAGGTTGTAACCCTCAAAGTTCCTACGTCACTCAAATTCCTTTTTAGCCATACACAGAAAGCACTGGCTTTTGGCCTTGGACCATCAAAAGCTGTGGTTCCTGGAATTGCGAGTTCAGGTGTCAAAACATCTAGTGCCCTCAAGGCAACTTTGTCAGCCGAGAAAATTCGGGCTGTTGCACATAGTGTTATAGCCTCCGCTGAAAGAACCAGTATGTCAGCAATGAGAACCTCATTCTATGAGATAATGAGAAAGCGAAAGATACGGCCTGTTGGGTTCGTACCTTGGGCGACATTTGTAGGTAGTGTTGGTACGTGCACTGGCTTGATATTGTACGGAGATGGGATTGAGTGTGCTGTTGAATCTGCCCCTGCAGCTCGCTCCATTGCCAGTTTGGGGCGTGGGATCGAGCATTTACATCGGGTATCTGAAGTGGCAATGCAAACAGAAGGAACAAGAATCCAAAAATCTATAGAATCTTTAATAAATAGGTTTAAGAAGGCAAAGGTTTGATAATGCTAGAAAATAACTTTTTTTGAATAGTTGTTAGTGGTGACCTTCTTAAAGTGATGATGACCCAACCTGTCTTGTAAGAGTTCAGGAAATTCTTCTGTACATATATTCATGTCATGCAATTTTTGCTTGGTATTTTGATCTGTATAAAGCATCTGTGTCTGCCATTTATACCAGAATTATTACTGAATTCTTTGGTGAATGCAAGTTAAAGTATGTACTTTACATCTTTGTTTCATAACTACCCTTCATAGCGAGCCTTATTTGATGACTGATATGCATTTTGTCAAACCTGCATCTAGTAATGTCCAAATATGATATGCTGATGAGTATCTCAGCTATGAGAACAAAATGTGGGTTTTATTTTTGCAGTTATTTCTATAGATTCTGAAGGAGAGCCTTGGCACAGCAGGAAGGTTGCTGCTATGTGACCTAGAGGTCATGAGTTCAAATCTTGGAAACAACCTCTCTACTTGTAGGGGTAAGGCTGAGTACATCTATCTCTCTCTAGACCTCACTTGGTGGGGGCCTTGTGCACTAAACTACCTTTTTTTGATTTCTATAGAATCTAGATATTTGGATATTTTAATATGCTATATTGCTATAATATCACAGTCATATCTGAATTAACTTTGTGAACACTAAAAACTCCAGAACATAAAATCTTTGTGAAAATTATGGTATTCCTCTATCCATAAGCAGCAAGATAACAAATATCATCATATATTGCACATTGCCAAAGAGTCTTGCCTTCTTTGACTCCTCCTGAAACCTCTAAAGTGGCAAGTGGGAAGGTTCTCTGTTCTGTTACCATTTTTCATGTCCTGCAGTGGTTGCAAGGTGTGTGGCACTTCTGAAGTAGTAGTGCCTTGACACCTTGCAAGGCATGTTCCCTGAATATCTTGACTATTCAATAGTATTCACCATTGTGTCACTTATTATCCTTACCAGCTTTAAAAGATTGTGCTAGACAATTTTTCGGATAGAAATATTAATTTTGGACATGAACAGCAAGGCTTCTTCAATATTTATGTGTTTATGCCAAATTGCTAAAAACAATTAGCTTTGATCAGATGTAGGGCCTATTTGTGATTGGGACTACGAGATTATTTCCCCTTAACTTTTCGCCAATGAGAAGTAGGTACCTTGTTTTAATTGAATCTGAAGGTCTGATACAGACATACAGTTGTATGTCTTGATGTTTATATGTGGCATGGTTTTGGGCTTCCAAATAAGCAAATCTGTTTCTGCCCTGTTTAATGGAAATGGAGATTTACAATAGACTGCTAGGTATTTTTCTTGGAAAGTTCTCAATACATTATTGTGTCAAAAGTTCTTAACTCTTTCAAGATCATTGGGAACCGAACTCTGGTGAAACCTGAAAGCTATGTTCTTCTGTTTGAAAAACTCCTGGTGAAGTTGATATGAAATCTCAGATTCAACAAGTTGATTTACAAGCATAATTGTCATAAATCTGCAATATCCATTGCTGGTGATATGCAACAACACCTCCCCCCCCCCCCCACCCCACAAAAAAAAAAAATAAATCTTGAGTTCCGGTTTATGTTAATGCAGATAATAACTTTGGTAGAGTCATGCGTATTTGGATTTTGGCTAGTCAAGATATGTCACGTGTCGTATTTACTCATACAATTTCGAGTTATTTTTAAAACTTAACAGTTCTCTAATTGACAATCAATATTTGGTCGTCATATGTTGCATTTGCTCGTCATTCATATCAAATGAAGTATTTTTTGTCCTCCGTTAAATATAAGTATCTTCCTATTGGAGGTAACTATTCGAGGCACTGTTGGCCACTATTAAATGTGGGTAACTCTCTTAATAGGGATTCGAATATTTGTTCATCACATTTTAGGTGATTAGCCTCTTCCACTAGACTTAACTCGATTGGTATCAAATGAATTTTTGACATTTGAACTTCAAGTATATTTTCAGTTCAAACCTATGGGCCTGTAAGAAAAACTTCCTTAATTTTTGGGCCCAAAATGACATTATCTTGCTTATGGGCCCTAAGTAACATTTTTCCTAATCAAAAAATCTGCAAATTCAATTAAATTCAGGATTTTACCAACAAGCGTTGAGTATAGTAAAAGGAATTAGTCTCTAACAACGTGGGAATCAAGGTTTAAATATCTGTTAGGAGAGGTGCCCAAATTTAGTACCCGATAGTGTCTCGAATAGGATTGTCTCTAATAGGAAGATATCTATGCTTAACCAAAAATAAATAAATAAATCTAGGATTTTAACTTGAGAGAGGGGATTTTTTCCCCTTATCGTGGAAGGGGGAATTATTATTACTTGAGACATGCTTATCAAGTTATCATATACAGCGAGAAAATGAAAACAGCAATTCATTTCACACTCTTATCTAAATTGTATAATAAGAGTAATGTTGAGAAAATGTGTTACAATCTAGAATAAAATTCCTCTTTTTGTCATAGAATTTCTACACTGTGAAATGGGTCACGACTAACGAAGGTAAATGTTATATTCCAATTATAAACTCTTAATCTTTTCAGTAAGAAAAAAAAAAACTCTTAATCTATATCTTCCGATCCAACATCAACTGTATGTAAATGTTAGATTTCGAACGGCACATAAAATTAGATTGGTCTTGCTTTATATAACAAAATATTTTTTTAAAAAAAAACTAAAGAAAGATTAGTATTGGTTATACCTTTCCAAGGTGTTAAATCTTAGTAACTACTTTTAAGGTATCCAATGTGCAACCTCACTTATAAGAAAAAATCTATTCTCTCTTGTATTTAATAGAATAACTAGTTGAGTTTTTTTTGGAAAGTTAGTGAAACTAAATAAATTATTTAATCATAGAATATGTTGTGTATCATTAGATTATATATCACTTTATAAGTTAAACAATTTAGTTTTTAAAAAAATAATAAATATAAATATTTTAATGTAACTTATTTAGCTTCCTTAATCTTTAAAAAAAAATCAATTGTTTCTTATAGTAAGGGCCGATTGTAATATGTAACTAGATTATAAAGCCAACGGTAGAGAAGTATTTTATATTTATTTAATTGATAAAAGTTTTTTTTATAGGAAAAGAAGAAAAGAAAAAGAAAGAAGGCTGCCGCCGTACGGAAGAAAGGTGAATTACGTTGGCATTATTGGATTTTTGAAAGGCAAAACGTGGGACTGTGGTGGTGAAATGAAAGTGGCTCTTCCACTCCTAAATTCAACTCACCTTTTTATGTCCTTTGTGGGTTGACTCATGAGTTATGATAACTCATTTTTGCTGTCCTTGTAATTTTTTATTAAAAACAATTTTTTGATAAAATATTAGAAAAATATTGCTGCAAAGAAACTATTTATATTAAAAAAATTTTAGTTTCAGAGTTTAGTAATTAAAAAAAAAACAACGTTACTGTAAAATTATTGAAACAAAGGTGCATAAATTAAAAATGCAAATAAAAAATTTAAATACTATGATAATTAATAATTTATATTTTTATCCTTGAAAAATATTTTTGTTCACTTTTGGTTCAAAATTGTAGTGAGGAGTTACTCATATTTGTGATCATTAAAGGGAAGTTTTTAAAAATTTGTTCAAGTTACACTCATGAGCCTTCTATAACACAATAAGAGCACTACAAGCATAAAGATACCTCATATCTAAGGGACTTGATGCCTCACCCAACATATATAGAGGCTCTCTCAAGTGTGTTTCCATTCTTTTTACCTAATTTCTAGTAAAATATATATTATTTCAGATAATCATCTAAAAAAAGTAATGAACAAGATTACTAATAGAGAAGTTATTTGCATAAATATAAGAGTTCAGTTACATTCATTGTACCCCCTCAGTTCCTTTTATGTGACAGGATTCTTGGATATGCTATGTTCCTTTTTTTTTTCCCTAATAAAACTGGACACATACATTAATTACCTAAATAAGAAACAAAACATTACAAAAAATTACTTATGCCACTTCTGCTTTTAATTCTTATGTTTAACTAAAATATTATAAAGATAAGATTAGGGGATGTCTGAAATTTTTTTTGTAAACTTCCTATTTTACCCTCAATTATAAAAATTATTCATGCCACTTTTGTATTTAATTCTTTTGTTTCACTAATTATATAAAACACTCAATATAACATATTCTCTCTATTCTACATAATTATATTGAGGGCGTTTTTGGGAAAAAAATTATTTTTAACATGTTTATTGCACTTAACTAACTTCAACTACCTTTTCACATAACATAATTCATTTAATCTTATCTTAATTGAAAGGAATGGAGGGAGTAAAGTTTTAATATAAAAATGTGTTATCAATACAAAACATAAAACTTAGAAAACTTATGTATAATTTCTCCTAAATAGAAATTAAAACCTTCTAAAAAAATTTTATAAATAAAAAAGAAATGGATGAAGTAGCTTAAAAGAACTTCATTTCAATTGGAGCTTGGCCAACTTATTCCAAACTAATACTATTACCTAGTTACCTATTAAATTGCACGTCTCATCAATTATTTGGCCAATTTAATTAACACAATATAAGAAGTGTATAAATCAATTATTTGGCCAATTTAACACAATATAAGAAGTGTATACACACACATATATGGATACATACATATAAATTACAATGAAACACGTAATTTAAAAACGCTATAAATAATGTGATCTATAATATATACTACAAAGCCCACTCTAATTGTTGTAATTTGAAAAAGAGAAACTCATTATTTAGAAGCTAGAGGGTGTAGGCATTAGAGAAGTGGTTGCGTAGAATACGGTGTGTGCTGTGAATATTAAAAGCAAATGGGGCACATATGAAAAAGTGAAATGTGCAAATCAATTAGTTGGAAGGCACACAAAAAAATAAAATAATTATTGAAGATTGAAAATTTGTAAGTGTGGTGGGTTACATCAATAATATTGCGAACAATGTCAAATTTTGATGTAACACCAATTTCAGCATTAATATTCACTTCCCACACTCACATGGATGGGATCCATTTACTTCCGATCACACTCGCATTAATTACATGTCCTCAATAAATCGAGATTTATTATAATAATCTCAATAATTTAATCTAATACTACCATTATTGCAAACACCTTCACAATATAGTGTTTGCTTTATCGTTTGAATTTTATACCTTCAAGTCAACAAGTGCTCCCAAAATGTCCTTTACGTATTGTTGTTTGACTACCGACTTTTATTATCATAGAATCGTTTACTTTAAATATTTTTTAAAACAATCTCAAATTATTAATTCATATTCTAGTATTATTATTAGATTCAAAAGCTCTTAATATTAATTTGAGAAAATTACTGTTTGAAAAAATTTATTGACTAGAAGGGTTTGAACTCAAGTGTTGGCACGAACTTTCTGTGTATGAAATCATATAAAGCACTTATACATTTTGTGTATAAAAATATATTAAGTCTTTTTAGTCAATCAAATTTCCAAATTGAAACTTTTCACTAATTATCTCTATTATTTTTTCCATTCATAATTTCAAGTCCATCAATGTTATAGAATAGTGAATGTCAAGCTCTAAAGAGATAAGAAGAGCATAAGGTTAGGATAGCAAAGATGAAGGTATTAATATAGATGCGTGGCTATATAAGAGAAGATAAGATTCAAAATGATCATATCAAAAGATAGATAGCCGTGACACCTATTGAAGAGAAAATGACTGAAAACATTTGATTTGTTTTTGACATGTACAAAGAATGCTGGTAGATCGAACTGCCAATGAGGAGGTTAGAAATTAGACATATGAAGTCTAGTAAAAAAGGATAGAAGGAAATTGAAAAGAATGTTTAAATGAAGTCATTAAATATGACTTTTTGGTTTACAACCTATAATGATATTGTGCGTTCAATGTAATAGACATTAGGGATTCAAATCCTAAACCTTGTTTAATTTAGAGGTTTCAAATCTCTTCTGGTCAACCCTCAAATAATAATAACTTTGCCACTAATAAGTAAAGAACTTTTTGTCAAGTGTTGCCTTCATTGTATTCTTCACATCGCTCTTAATTTATGAGTTTTTTTGCTTTTTGAAATTCGACCATTGACTTGCCTTCATTAAAACTTAAACTCTGATCAATACACACCTAACTTCTTCCATTGCAATCGTCTTTGAAGAATGATTACGGTTGATTATTGTTGGACGGGAATCTCCCACCTAAACACATATAAATTATTTTTCTTACATATTAAAAAGTGATCTTTTGTTGGACCAAAACAAAAAGGTCAAATAATGAACTTATGTTTCAGACGAAAAATGAAGCCACCCTTTTGGTCTTTCCCACCACCCTTTCACTTTCTAGCTAGATTTTGAGACACTTGTGAACTTCTTGGCCTTTTATTTCTTATTATATATATAAAAAATTAAGAACACTATCTTATCAATGTATAAAAATAACAATCGAAGCCACATTCTAAATCTTTATTTGTTGATTTTGCCAACCATACACAACGATCTATATTATACTAACCATTTAATTAAACTATTGATGATTCACATTTCAAGAAAGATCTATCAAAATTTATAGCTTGAGATTTGAGAAGAAAGCTGGTTTCCATTAGTGTAAACGAAAAAATATATATACGAACTTCAAAGTCCACGTGTTCCTACGACCCACAAAATTCGGATCTACTTGACCAACCCATATGGGTCATGAGGGTGTATTATAATATATATATATATATATAACCTTAGCCCTATGTCCACATTATTATTATTATGATGATAATTAATCATATTCATTTGAATCATCAATATTCTTATTGTTATTATTATAAGTACACTCAGTGTGTGTTTGGTTGGGCTTATTTTTAGACAATAAGTCCTTATTATGCAAGCCGATGTAAAAGTCCTTTCACATAATTACTTCGTATACCGTGAATAACAATTCATAAACACTTATTATCCAAAAATAAGCTATTCCAAACAAACATTTATAATCTCATATTATATTCCTAGGCCTGGGAAGAGTTTTATTCAGCCTGTCGGCGGGGTTGACTTTTATCATGACAGAAATGCCCCTGCTATCCTTTCATATTGCTCCGCAGTGTGTATGGTGGGTACTAGGTAGATAGAAATGAAGAATGGTTGAGGGCATTTTCGTCCTTTTAAAAGAGTCAAAAGTCATAGCAAACCTAATCCCTGTTTGGTTTCACATGCACACAGTCCCTGGGGGTTTTTAATTTTTTGGCGTCTCTATCTTACATTCAATAAGCAAGCCCTACCATCACCATCATAAACTGGCCCCTTCTTCAACATGCAAGTAATTAATTAAATCATAATTTACCATCGAGTTTATTATGGCTTGAATTTTTTTAATATAATTTGCATTTTTATCATAATTTTTCAGTCAAGAGGTTTTTTTTTTTTTGGCCCACTTTATAGTATAAACTACTATATCTGATCCTTAATATACTTTATAATTAAGTTTCTTTATTAAAATGTGTTTTATATTAAGGATCAAAAAGAGTATAAATTTTAAGAAATTTTTTTTTTCTTCAATTCTAAAACCCCCTTTGATTCTATTTATAAGATTCCAATAACCAAATTATATAATTTAAGAAAGAAATTAAAATTAATTAAAAAAATAAATTTGTCTGAAATAAAACTTTTTTTTTTTTGGGATACAAGCATTATAAAGAGGTTTAGAGGGAGTATCAACCAATAATATAAAATATTCAATTCAAGAAAGAAAAATGTTTATTTTTGAAGATATATGATGAACTTAATATAATCATGAACGTCCGATCACAATCGAGCGGCAATAAGACAATGTGGACCCACTTCCCAAACGAAATGCACAAAAAAGAGTGTAAGCATGATCATATTCCATAAATATCACCTCATTTAGGGAAGTAGACCCAAACCATGCTCAAATATATATATATATATATAGAAGGCTAGCCCAAACAACTTTGCAATCCCACCATCTTCATTCCTTCTCTCTCTCTCTCTCTCTCTCACTCAGAAGAATGAAGGCGAAGCAGTTTCATCATCACTTTATGTCCCTCTTTCTGGGTTTAATTCTGCTGAACTTCTTCACTCCAAGAATGAATGCTATAAGGATCAAGTTCTCAGGTCCTTCTTCAAGTTTGCAAGAGCTTCATCCATGGCGTCACACCTCTCCTTCTCCTTCTTCAAGCACCAGAGATATGGAGTTTGAGTCTCAGAAGCGAAGGGTTCCCACAGGCTCTAACCCTCTACACAACAAGAGATAGAGATTCTTTCTCAGCGCTTTCGCTTCTTATCAGGTTCTAGGTTCGGAGAGTATGATAATGTTTTTTATATATATAGTTTTTTTAATTATATTGTTTAATTGTTGGTCTGTCATATACAGGGAATTAAAAGATATATATGTTATTATATGGTGTACGTAGGTGTAGCAGATTTTGAGAGATCGTTGTATTTAATTTGTTTTGTACAGAGGTATAAGGAAAGAGCAATGAATTATTGAAGAGTTGATGAGTGTTTTTTGATCGAGTACGGTTTTTTTTTTGGGGTCAAAAGTATGATTCTGCAGAAGCAAGCACATGGTGCTTCTTCTTCTTCTTCTATGGCGTAATGATCAGCATATATATATATATATATGGAGGATAATATGGATATATTCTTTATATAATAATTCTGAAATGGGGTTCTTCAGAGTATACTGTTTGTTTTGCTGAGAAAGGTGAAAGGAAAAAGAAGAGAAAAGGTGGATATGTGAAGTTAATTCAGAGAGATGGCAATTGGATGTGTGAGAGACAATATATATATATATATATATATAAATATAAATAAAGGATACATTAAAGTGTATGGGGAATATATAGAGGGGAAGAAGAATAAGTGAAAAGGAAAGGGCATAGTGGTATAAAAGAAGGGATAAATCAGTTGGGAAGTCATTTAATCAGGTCAGTGTGTGGAGGTGATAGGCCCCAGACCTTAAATACCTCATTACTTCCCTCAACAACCCTCCCTTTAATTCTCACCTCTCTCTCTCTTTCTCTTCCTCCAATATCTGCCTGTAAATGACATTGGATTTCACACACCCAAATAATACTGTGTTATAGTATACTCTCTTATGCTTTATATTTATAAGAGCTGATAATCGAATTACGTGATTTAAAAAAATTAAAAATAATAAATATGTTTTAAAATATTTTTTTAAGTATGTCTTTATTTATAAGAGATAAGTAAAATAGAAAAATATAATAAACATAAGTGTCTTAGAAATAAAATGTATTTTGGAGGTTTCATCGACACCGATTATTATTTTACTCCTCATCAAGAAATCAACCCATCCAATAAAAAAATCTTTTTAATTTGATGGGAATGAATGTAGAAATACTAAATCCTTCTATAGCGAATTGAGAATCTTTTTTCTTCTTTAAAAATTGGATATTTTAACCCTTTAATTAATATAATATATATAATTAATGAGGGGTACAAATGAAAAAAAAAATTATTAAATGTTAAAACAATTCTTGACAGACTTTTATAAAAAAAAATTAAATCAATTCAAATTTTAGGTTTTTATAAAAGGAATAAGAACGAGTCTCCTTATTTTACTTTTACTTTATCTTTCTTTGGAATGTACCGTATATATAGATACACGTTCAATTACAGGATGAGTATCTAAATATCCCACGCGCATGATCGATGTGGTCTCTTTTCACTACTCCTCACTGGATCGTCTATTTTTTGTTCTTTGGGTCAAGTTATAAAATGGTTATTTAATTTGCTTGATATAGTATAGTAATTGCAATGTTGATATGGGTAAATATTTTATATGGTAAACGCAACTTGTTTGGAAACGAGTATATGCTACTCTCGTTTAGAGATCTAGAGAGAGAGAGACAATCGCACCATTACCTAAATCAATAATGCATGAAAAATGTTTATACTTCTTGCATGTAAACATTAAATTTATTATAACAACAACAACAATAATAAAACTTTTGTCCCATTAGGTGAGGTCGGCTACATGGATTGCACGACGCTATTATGCTTTGTCAAAAATCATATCTTTCGATATATTATTAATCAAAAGATCTCTCTCTCTTACCTCATTGAACATTGGCTCGGTCTTCTTCGACTTCGTTTTATAAGACTTTATACTGCTTAATCAACCCTCATCACCAAAGTATTCAATGGTCTTCGTTGAACATGTCTAAATCACCTCAAGTGACTTTTTAAGATTTTTCCTTTAATAGAGGCCACAACAACTCGTTCAAGTATATGAGTATTACAAATTTTGTCTTTTTTTGTATGACCACATATCCATCTCAACATCTTCATCTCAGCTACCCCCATTTTATGTTCATGTTGGCCATTTTATGTAAACATTAAATTTATTACTACCACTAATTTCACTACAAACTAGCTAGGTTTTACATTTAGGATTGGAGGAGTATTATTTTTTGTTAATAGCATATATGTTTAAGAAAGGAAAAATGTTTCTATAGATTATTTGATTTACAAAAGTTTAGAGGCTCATTAATGTTAGGACATACCTCCAAGCCTAGAGAAAGCTTACAAAGATTCTTACAAACTTTGTACAAATAAATTTATCACATTGATATAGCACATTTGAACTCATGACCTTATGAGTTATATGTGGGGGAAAAAAATCTTATGAGTTATAAACTAATTCCTTATCAATTGGACTAACATTGGCAAATTTCTATAGGTTCTAATAAGTATAAAAAGAAAAAACAAATACTCACATGTCCTAAGAAATTTAATTTGTTTTTGTCAAGTTTAACTTGTAAATATAAAAATTTGATTTATTAACATAAATTATAAAATTTGATGCGTAAATAACACAACTCAACTTCTATGAAATTTTGGGGATCTATATCTATTTAATTTTCTTATATGAGACTTATGGGTAATTTTCCTTTTAAGAATCTCTTAAGTAATAACCTAACCTTTACAATATGTATAAATTTATGTGATGATGATGATTTAATTAGCATGGAAATGATTGAAGGTCTTTTTTCCCCAGAGATTGAAGATCAATAAAAAAAAAAAGATAATGACTGTTCATACAAATTAAGTTTATGATAATATTGGAGGTTCCTTATATGGGAGGTGGTGGGTTAATTATGGCCTCAAGGTGGTCAATGTACTTAGGCGTACATGTAGATGTGTCTTCCTTTCCATGGAAGAGGGCTAGGTTAAGGATATCTTTTTTTCAAAAAAAAAAAAAATTAGAGATTCCTAATAAAAATAATTTTTAAAAGAGTGATAATTAATGTCTGTTTCAGTTGACGTTTAAAAAACACGTTTACACAAACTGAGATAAACTCCTCTTACACACTTCGTAAATCATAAACTATGTTGAAAAAGCAGTTTATATTACTAATCCAAACAAACACTTAAAAAGTAGGGTACAAAGAGAATGATACTTATTAACATTAAAAATAAAATTAAAACAAATAGTGGAGTTATGTTAAAATTTGTTACAAGGGTAGCTATATGAGGTTAAGTGTTTGTCTGAGATTACGTTTGAGACCTTTAAAAGTGCTTATTCATGTAATTCGATACAAACTACTCTCACATATTTATTTTGTATATTATAAATTATTATTAAAAAATTATTTTTAAAAATTCAGATCATTATTTCACACAAACACTTTTAATAGTGCGCGTCTTGATTTGATTTGTGAACCTTTTAGATGTTGAGAAAACAATGTGATAATAATCGCGTTGAATAACAGTGTCTGTGGGTTAAAAGGCCCAGCTCCCCCGCCACGCGTATTAAAGAAGCGCGTCTAATTAATTATTTGATGCCCTTGTTCTCTGCACAAAATATGATGCCCGTTGCGCGTGTATCCACGCCCTTCCCCATTCCCACTCTAGGTGGGTCCCCTTCCGTTCGTCCACCACGTCATATATGTTTTACACGTGAAAAAAAGTTCTTAAAAATTATAAGGGAGAATTACGTTTAGTTCCTATGGGAAAAGAAAAATGAAGAAATTGTCTCTATAGATTGTAAAATGAAAAAATGGTCTCATTAACAACTTCATAAGCCTGTATTGACAACTCATTAACAACTCCAAGAGCCTGTATTGACAACTTCATAGGATCATTTTTTCATTTTACAGTCTATATGGACCATTTCTTCATTTCTTCTTTTCCTTGGGTCCTTAATGTAATTCTCCCAAATTATAAATATTGGCAGTAAAAAAATTATGATTCTTATTAAAATATGAATAAGTTGCAGCGAATTATTACATAATAAAAATTTTATATTTTTTCCCAAAATAGAAATATTATATTATAGCTATGGTGAACGTCTTTAAATTTTTGGAGCAACACTTTTGGCTGTTATATCACTAATGTGAGCACATTCATAGTTTGATTACCTATGAGAGGCTAACCAATTCGTTTTTTTAACTAGGTATTCATTGCTGATAGTAATAATAAATCCCCTCGCATCATAGATTTTCTCAAGGGGTTTTAGTATTGACCATTAAACCTTCTCCATACATACTGTTAGGGGTTAACCTCTGATTAGATGCTTAAAGAACCGAATTAAATACTAATTGTGTTAGGCCTCGTGGTTGAGGCTGACATATTCCTTTGATAATGCCTTACTCGGGCTGGGATACTTTCACATTTAATATACGCAATGTCCTAATGTGTTTGTACTGTTGGCAAAAAAGATATATGTGTTTTTGAATTAATATGATCGGTCGGCCCAGAAAAAAAAAAGATCCAAGTTGTTGGATTTATGTGTTCCATACAAGCAAGGGTTTAAGGGCCATATCACACATTCTTGTTGGATTAACTTCATTTATATGAGTTGGCAAAAAAAAAAAAAAAACCTTCATTTATATGAGGGCGGCAAAACTGGGCTCAAAACAGCATCCGTCACCGTCAATTAACTCCATTTGTATTGCAGTATCAAAAAAAAAAAAAAAAACTCCATTTGTATTGTTTATGCATATTAACTAGTTTAGAGCCGCGCCGTATGCGGGTGCAAAGGAAAAAAAGTTATAATCTTAAAAAAGAGATCAAAATCTTATGATAAAAAAAAAAAGGAAAAAAGCCGTGAACCTGTATTATATTTTGAAAAGAGATTAATAAACATTTCACGAATTTTCCCATTTATTATATCTTATTCTAGACACAATCCTGTTATATATATATAGAGAGATGGGTATATTAAAATAGTTATGCCGTGGGCTAAAAGCTTATTTAGAAACTTTATATTTTTTAATTGATTTATGATCTTTCAATTCAAGAGAAATAATTGATCATGGTTAGGAAGTTATAATATATCAATTTTGTAAAATTCTAAATTTCAATAATAAGTGGGAAGTAAAAAACAAGGGAAAATACCAGCTAGGTCCCAAGATACATAATTAATCCCAAAAAAGTCCCTTTGCAAATTCCAATGTCAGAAAAGTCCCTAGGGACTTTTCTGACAGCAATTCTCTTTGAGAAATGACTAAAATAGCCCCCACTCAAATTTAAAAAAATGAGGTTCATTTTGAAAAGAAGAAACAGGGTTTGAAATCGCTGGACGCAGGCTCTGCTTCTCGTTCCTCCGTTGTGCCGTGGTTCATCGTCAAGCGTCGGTGGCCTTCGACGCCGCGTCGCTGCCATGCGAATCGGCGTGGGTGAGTACGTCGTTCCCCAAGCGTGCAGCGCAGTCCGCCGCGAAAGAAGCCGGTGTTTGTGGGGTGTGCCAGCGTCAGCCGGTGTTGTAGCGGCAAAGAATCCGGCTCCCGTCCAACAACATCAGCCGCATTGCTCCTTCCAACACCCAGCGTCCCTCGAGTGCTCCTCCGACGGTCAGTCGTCCGCCCCTTTGCTGTGTGGTTTTTTTTTTTGTAAAATGGCACCATTAATCTATTGGGTTGCCACTAGTTTGGGATTGGGGGAAAGTATTGATTCTTGGAATTTAGTTGGGAAAATACATTGGTTAAGGAAGGTGGTTGTCGGGTTTAAATTTTTTCTTTTTCTGTGTGGCGCTGCTATGTGATGGCTGAATCAGTGTTGTTGTTTTGGGGGTATAGATGTTTGTTTATGAGTAACGTTGAAGGCCAGGGAATGTTTTATAATGTGGTTTGCTGATAATGTGCTGCTCTAGCATTGGGTTTGAGGTCAGAATCAATGGGTATGAGGCTAATAATGTGCTTCTCTATAATTGGTGCATTTGGAAGTTAGTTACTGTTAAAAATTGATGTCCTATTAATGCTTCAGTTTGTGTTGCTTATTACTGTTTTTGAGTGGTTCCAACAAAAGAATGGGCAGTATAGGAAGTAAAGTTGGCTCTAGGTACAACATACACCATTGTACGAATTGGTACTTGTCAGTATAGAATAGTTAGCAACCGTTGATATGAAAAATTGTTTGTTGTGTGTGATGAGTTGCAGAAGAAAGTTTTGTTCATGACCTTATGCTTCATTGTTGATTTATATGACTTAGTGATTGATATATATATATATATTGTCTAGATGACTGTGTTTTGTACATTGCTGATGTGGAATTGCAATTAACTTCATAAATTAGTTGTTCGTTATATGCAAATGATTGGTTAATGTCTTATGTTTTTGGTGGTGTGTGAATAAAGTAGTAATTACGCTCAAGGTTAAGCAAAAAATGGCAAAGAAGAAAGAAAGGAAATATGGAGAGGGAGAGAGGGTGAAAAAAGTTTCAGGGTATATATTGTTTACACAAGATTATTTTAAGAACAAGAAAAACAAGAAGGAGTAGTGCAAGCGTTTAAAAGAGGAGACACAGGCTATGAAAGAAGCTTGAGACGCATTGAAAGATGAGGAGAAGGAGGCATATAAAGTGAGGGCAAAGAATTTAAGGAGTGAGGCAAAAGGGACAAAATACGTGGTTCCATTCTTGACCCGATGTGCTCCTAATCAATTTATGAAAGTGTGCTACAGTGTGAAAAATAGAGAAGATAAGATGGATAGGCTAAAGAAAATCGGATTTGACAAGTTAGTTCACATAAGCTGCTCACAAATCCCCCGAGATCTATGTGGTCAGTTGATGTTTGCATTTGACCCTCCAACTAACAATGTTTTGATTCGAGGGAGGTCATTGAACATCCGCCGGGAAGATGTTCAACAATTGATGGGGTTACCGTGTGAGGGGGGGACATTGAGGAAAAAGTCAGCAAAGAAGAAGAAGGTTTTG
The DNA here is from genome assembly GCA_963855925.1 of Inga laurina. Taxonomy (NCBI): domain Eukaryota; kingdom Viridiplantae; phylum Streptophyta; class Magnoliopsida; order Fabales; family Fabaceae; genus Inga; species Inga laurina. Next base: position 4,360,027 of record OY979706.1, on the reverse strand, counting down.
AACAATTGAAGACATTGTATGGGACAATGCCTTACAAGACCATTGGAAAATGGCTAATTGAGAGAGACGAGGATCCAGAATTCGAATTCCTCTTTGTCATGTATGCGTTGGGAACTCTCTTGTGTCCCGGGTCGGGTATAAAAGTGACTGATAGAGTGTTGAAAGTGATAGCGGCAACAAAAGGAGGTCTTGGGAAGTACGATTGGTCGAGTTTTGTGTTGATTGAACTATCAAATTCTCTTGCACAGTACAAGAAGAAATTAGTGAAAGGGAAAGATGCAGGGAGGATCAATGTCGGGGGATGTATATATTTTCTAATGGTAAGTGCATGTTTGATCTATGTAACGTTTATTGGCTTTTTTAATTAGTTGTAAATTGCTGCATTAGATGTTGAATTCTGCTGCTGTTAAGGTGTAATTTAATTTCTGTACAGGTGTTTTGCTTGCAACATTTTCCCCTAGGCCAACTACATGCCTCTACAAGTGAAAATGCGCTTGCATTTTGGAATGACAACAACGTCAAGAGTAGAGTGCAGATAGAGAAGGAAAGCAACCAAGGGTTGCTACATTCAGTCAGTAATGTAGTTGGATTTGCCTCTTCTGAATTGCATGAACAAACCATGCTAACACACCCGGTAAGATGTGAAATCTGATGTCAGCCACACATTCAGTTGAAAGTATTGACTTAGGTTTTTGTGATGTCTAATTTGCAGGAAATCAAGAGAACATATGATCGAATTATGTTAAGGGTGGTGTCAATAGTGCAAGAGGAACTTGTTTCCCTTCAGGCGAGGCTGTTAGGCAGGGGAAACATGGATGAAGGGGATGAAAAGGTGCAAGACGTTAAATCTTCGTCTGAAAGTGAAGATGATGAACATGCTGAGGGGGGTGACATAAGAAAAAGAGAAGACGATGAAGTGCAGTCTATAAGTGCAGACGAAGGGTCAGAGGAAGAAGTAGGAGGTGTACATGGTATGGGAGATAAGGAGGAAGTGGAATCGAAAGGAAAGGAACAGGCACAATTGAGGAAATCTACAAGGGTTAAGAAACCTGCTATTGGGTCTCCTTGGGTGACAACAATGGCTAAGAAGCGAAGTCAAGATGAGAAGGATAAGGAAGTTTTATATCAAATGTGCACTACACGATGTAAATCAGTAGAGGATGAGGAGGAGTAATTAATCACACTTCTTCAATCTCAACTTAGATGAATCACAAAAACTGACTTTGTGCGCTTGTTTGTGTATTAGGGAGTTTGTGGATATGTATGACTATATCTTGACCCGCGGTGAACTATATTGCCTTCGTCCAAGGGGTTGGATTAGTAACAAAGTAAGTTAATTGAACAATAAACTCATACTATGTTCATTGAATTCTGTGAATTGCTGACTCTTTTTTTAATGGTGCATAGTTTATGACCATGGTTGCGAGGACGTTAGTGGGGGATCAAGTACTCAATAGCAGCCGGGTGACCAGACATATATTTTCCGCAGAATTGATACAAAAAATGGCAGCGGCTCCTAACAAGTGGTCATTGGAATCACATGCTGCGGAGATCTTGCCTGAACATATTGGTTACAACATTGGCGATTGTGAGTTGATTTTTGCTCCTACCTTGCGCCTGGATCATTGGTTTTGTTATGTCTTGAAGACGAAGACAATGCGGTTTTATGTGCTGGACTCATTGGTTGACCAATTAACATATGCAAGGGCACAAAAGGTAGAAGAAGATGCAACAAAACCGAAGAGAATGAGCAAAAGCCAAAAAGAAGATTTTCGAGCCAAAGAACGGCTCGCACAGCAGTGTGTTCGTGCTTCTTTCTCAAATGGTGTGTGTGCATTCGTCATTGTTGTTTTCTAACATAACTTCTTTTTCGTACAACTTCCAGAGAGATTGCATTGTTAACATACTTCGTCGAGTAAAACCCGAAGTATATGACAAAGGGCAGGAAATACCAAAGGAAGTTACTTGGGCAAAAGTGCATGTCCAAGCTGATACGTTAGTGCTGTTTTTGTTCTTCCAACTCTTTGAACTATTGCTTTTTTTACCCATTCGGTTGTTATAACATTGGAACTGTGTATGTGGCTTTTTGTTTTGCAGCGATTCGTGTGGTGTTCATGTTCTGTCATGGTTACATAGCTGGGATGGCTCTACACATGACAAGACGGGGTACACTATGCCTAAGCTTGGTGATCATCAGATTCGGCAAGTGAAGGTGGATTGTTTATGGTGGCTAGTCGCACATGAACAGAACAAACACGCTGAAAAGGTGTTGTCCTTTCTCAACGGAAGTCAACAAATGAAGAGGAAGAAAGTCGTGTAGCATTTGATGTATTGTTCTGTGAAAATGGCTACTTATAGTGTTCTGTAGTTGATATTTTGTATGAATGCCAACTTGCTGCAAAAGGCACTAACGTATAGTTAGTTTACATCATCATCAGTTATTTTGGTGACATAATGAATTAACTTTACAACATGTACATATCAAATGCTTGACTAGGTCCCCAAACAGCTTATTTTGCTCAGCTTATATCAACATGTACATATAAGTTATTTTGCTCAGGTTGTTGGACATGTCATTTGAACAAGTGTTTGCTGTTTTTATATTTACAACACATGTTGCTACGTTTACAACACCTTAAGCTCTTTTTACAAGTTCTTAAGCTACATTTACAACCACTCCCACCAGGGACACCAGGGCAGTAGCTTGTGCAACAAGTCAACACTTAGGCTCCACTTTCTTGTATCATCGTTTACAATATGTTCTGCAATATTTACAACATCTTCAGTTATATTAACAACCTCATAAACGGCGTTTACAACTTGGGAGAAAGAAAGTCTAAATGGTTTATGTTACAACACTTGTTGCTACGTTTACAACACCTTAAGCTCGGTTTACAAGTTCTTAAGCTACGTTTACAACCACTCCCACCAGGGACACCAGGGCAGTAGCTTGTGCAACAAGCCAACACTTAGGCTCCACTTTCTTGTATCATCGTTTACAATATGTTTTCTGCAATATTTACAACATCTTCAGTTATATTAACAACGTGATAAGCGGCGTTTACAACTTGGGAGAAAGAAAGTCTAAATGGTTTATATTACAACACATGTTGCTACGTTTACAACACCTTAAGCTCGGTTTACAAGTTCTTAAGCTACGTTTACAACCACTCCCACCAGGGACACCAGGGCAGTAGCTTTTGCAACAAGCCAACACTTAGGCTCCACTTTCTTGTATCATCGTTTACAATATGTTCTGCAATATTTACAACATCTTCAGTTATATTAACAACCTCATAAGCGGCGTTTACAACTTGAGAGAAAGAAAGTCTAAATGGTTTATGTTACAACACTTGTTGCTACGTTTACAACACCTTAAGCTCGTTTTACAAGTGTTTTAGCTACGTTTACAACCACTCCCCCCAGGGACACCACTTTCTTCTATCATCGTTTACAATATGTTCTGCTATATTTACAACATCTTAAGTTATAATAACAACTTCCTCTGTACAGTATAATTTTTGACACTCTCATAGTGTCTTACCATCAGCTGAACCCAGTGATGTAGCGATCTGCATAATATTCTTGAGCTAACACTAGCAACATCATGTAGCCTTATGCACAAGCCATTATGTACGTATGTTTTCACAACAATAAAAAGTTGTTTTCACAAGGTCATTGCCCAACCCTCTTATGGTTGTACAATTTCATGTGGCTCCTGTCACAACAACATAGCATTAACTTAAACAAAATAATACCTATACTGTCACAACAGAATAGCTTATCATTTCCATATATACTAAGACAATAAAATATTAAGTACTATCAGTAAGTACCTTTTGTTCACTTACTCATTGCACTTAATATGATATACTAATTATATGATACACCAAGTTGGGGATGCATTCAACAAGCAAAAGGGGTGAGGGAATGCAACTACTTCATGGTCAATATATACATCACCAGAAAGTTACTATCAAAAGAATCTAAATTTATGTACTTGTTTTTAGGATGGATTTGGATTTCTATAAGTTTTGACTGTGTGCCCAGCCTCATTGCATCTCCCACAATGATATATCTTTTTGTTTTGAAACTGAGATTCCCTTCTTTTCCTTTTCGGTCTCCCTAGTGGCCTTGAAGTGATTGGAGGGTCTAAGAATGTCTGTGTTAGCATATGTGTCATCGTCGGAGACTCAACCCGTGGACAATCATGAGTTGCGACTGGCCTCATGGAACTTTCATATATTTTTCGCTGTGCTTCCAGTTTGAATCAGTTATCTACAAATGTGTAGACATTACCACTAAGTACCTTAATAGTTGCACATGCATGGGCGCAAGGTACTCCACTCATTTGCCATGCTAGACACGTGCATTTTCTTTCACCAAGATCTACATTCACAAAAATGATGGCATCTCCACATCTACTTCGAACCGAGAACTGATTGTCTCTATAATATGATGCTTTCATATTTTCAGCATGTTTAACTTGTTGCAGCAATTTTTCTTCAATTCTTGGTCCTACTGCATTTTTCCAACTACCCATGGCCATCTTGCTTGCAATCAATTTTCGAGCCAATTTCTTCCGATGTTCATGAATTAAAACTGACACGGTGTGCTTCATTTCTGTTAACATCCATGCATTAAACAACTCTGCAAGATTACTTGTTATGTTATCCCACCTTTTGAAAGGAAACTTGCTTAGAGCCCATTTCTCAACATCCCCATGATTCTCCACCCAATTTGCCAATTGTGGATTGAACAATCTTAATGTACCCATTGCACTAGTGAAGTCTTCATCCAACCTTGCATATGCAATTGCATCAAGAAGAAGGAGTGCATTCTCCTTGCTATTCGCCGATGTTCGTGTCCTACCTCTATTAATTTGTAGGAACTCGGCACTATAATTTTCCTTCACATGCCGGTAGCAAAAAGCATGTCTCTCACTGCCAAGTATTTCTTTTACAGCACCAATAATCGCATTATTGCGATCTGAGACAATTGTTACCAACATTGAGCCGGTAATGTCTTTCACGTTCGATAGAAACCAAGACCATTCATCATACGTCTCACCACTCATAATGGCATATGCTAGGGGAAACATCTGGTTGTCTGCATCGTATGCACTAACTGACAACATTGTTCCCTTATAAGGGCCACTTAGATGACAACCATCTACATAAAGTATGGGTCGACAACCTCCTAAAAACCCTTTAATAGAACAACCGTAAGCAATAAATACCCTATGAAATCTATTGTTAGATGAGGCTGCCCATTTTGCAACTGTGTCCGGGTCACTCTCGATTAGTCTGTCACATATCCAAGGAATTACCATGTAAGAGTCTTCTACTCGACCATGTAATTCCCTTACCGCTCTTTCTTTTGCCCTATATGCTTGACGGTAGTTCAGCCGCACCCCATACTCTCTGTACATGTCTGATCGAATGACGTTAGCAGTCTTATCAATATTGGACCTCAAACCATCCATTACGATTGATGATGTCAAGCTCGACCTGTGTGGATGCAAAACTATTAGGCTATCTTATACTTGGTGAACGTGTTCACTTTTGAGTGTTCTAATGGTTAAAAACTCTGTATCTTGATACTCTCTTGATGAATATGCACCCATGTATCAAGGACAATCTTCAACCTTGCACTTCACAATTATCTTGTGTTGATTGTTCTTGACAAATTGGTATGCAAACTTATGAGCAATACTATATTTGTATAACGTTTGACAAAGGCTCACAGCATTCGAAAAAATCTGTCCTGCTCCAATAATCAAATCCCTCCATTTTCCATGATTCATTTCTGGTATAGGGGTTGGCACCGTTTGTGTAGCACAAGTCAATGATGGGATCACTTGACCTTCATTTAACAAACCATGTGGGGATGTACACATTTCTCCTTCACCTCCAAACAAATGATCAATCCTGCAAGAAATTACAAGTTTTAGTGTTCTTGCACATATTCACATTGGAAGAAATTACTTTTCTTAGGACAAATAAACTTACACTTCTTGCTCTTCTATTTGACCGTTCATTGCTGGTTCTGTACTGTCATTATCACCATCCTCTTTAATATACACATGACCATATTGTTCCTTATATTTCATTAGATGATACACCCCTTCATCATCTACAAGATCCACAAATGTTGACGTATCAAGGGCAACTTTGAACTTCATTTGCATTTCATTCCTTTCTTTTCCCGTTATGGATGATATGATTCTTCGCAACTCCTCATATGTTGTGTCTTCCTTTACGTATTTTGTTCTTACAAAACCACCAACATATTGCATTTCATCTTCTCCACCATTTAAAAACTTCCCCCCACATGAAAGAAACAAAATAAATTCTTTCTCGAACAACTTCCCATCTTTCATGTCAATTGCAACACAAACTTCGTATTATCAACTTCTAAAGCAATATTTACAACTTCATACGCACATATTAACAACACATTAACTACATGTTTAATTCCTGCACATATGCTTTTTTTAATAACAACAAACTCACTAAACACAAGGCCAAACCTCTGTTCTCTTCCCCAAAAATAGAGCACATCTACGGTACATATTAACAACTTCTACAGCAATATTTACAACTTCATATGCACATATTAACAACAAGTTAACTACACGTTTTATTCCTACACATATGCTTTTTCTAATAACACCAAACACACTAAAAATAAGGCAAAACCTCTGTTCTCTTCCCAAAAAACAGAGCACAGCTACGTTACGTATTAACAACTTTCACAGCAATATTTACAACTTCATATGCACATATTAACAACAAGTTAACTACACGTTTTATTCCTTCACATATGATTTTTCTAATAACACCAAACACACTAAAAATAAGGCAAAACCCCTGTTCTCTTCCCAAAAAATAGAGCACAGCTACGGTACGTATTTACAACTTCCACAGCAATATTTACAACTTCATATGCTCACATTAACAACACGTTAACTACACTTTTTTTCCAACACATGTGCTTTTTCTAACAACACCAAATACACTAAAAACAGGGTCAAACCTCTGTTTGCTTCACCAAAAATAGAGCACACCTACGGTACATATTAACAACTTCCACAGCAATATTTACAACTTCATATGCACAAATTTACAACAATTTTTTTTGTTCATTTCAGCGTTTTTCCAGCAAAGAATACCTCAATTACATTCATCATTCTCACTTTAAACACAACAGCTCCTCTGTTACCATGCCACAAAACCATAGCACTCTAACATAAACCCAACCCACCCAAGGTGAAATCCCAACTTCAATGATCAAGCTCATTTGTCTACCAAATTCTTAGCTTTTTTTGTCTACCACCTACCACTTACTCCATTTTTTAGCTCAAGATCCAACCTTTCACCAAACCCTCACTCTCAATCTAACCAACTTTCACACAGAAAGAAACAAAATTTTCCAGAGTTCGTTTCTCTACGTTGCTGCACGTACCTGGACGATGAAGAAGACGAGATTCTCAAGAACATTAACGCCACTTTGTATCCCTTCAATGTTGCACCTCCTACGCCCTTCGTCCGTGTGCGTTTTTCTGTTTTTCCTTAATGCCTTGATCACAAATACATGCTTCACTCCTCTCCTCTGTGCGTTTTCTTTTTTTATTTGAGTGGGGGCTATTTTAGTCATTTCTCAAAGGGAATTGCTATCAGAAACGTCCCTAGGGACTTTTCTGACATTGGAATTTGCAAAGGAAATTTTTTGGGATTAATTCTGTACCTTGGGACCTAGCTGGTATTTTCCCAAAAAACAATTATGCTAGCATGGAGGTCTTGGGTGTCTTTCCGTTGATTTATGAGAAATTTGCAATATCCTTTTTTTAACGGGCAGAAAGTCATGTTTAATAACTTTTTATTGTTATGATAAAACTTTTTATTGTTATTTTTTGATTTCAGATAAATTTAAACTTTAATATTTAAAGTTATGATTAAAACATTCAGATTTCCGGATTCATATTATTGGAAAAAAAAAATTCAGATTCAAATCTTTATTGATTTCATTGAATTATACTTTTTATTTTTAACTTAGCCTAATCATTATTCATAAAAATTAATAAAAAATTTAAAATTTATTGATTATGTCTAGAAATAAATAAATTCACCCAAAGTATCTCGAGAATACTATAATCAAATAAGATGAAAAAAATTATACTACATTCATATTAAATATATATTTGAGAAATTTTGCGGCTTTTCTATGTATTAAGTTAAGAAAAAAAGTATAGTTAAAAATATTTATAATAAATAATTAATATAATATATTATAATTATCAAAATTCTAAATAACATGGATTAAGTTAGTAAGATATTAATCTAAATATTATAAATTCCTTTGCTCATTAGAAGATAATTGATGTGTGGAACAAATTTTAAAAAATACAAATATTTAATATTTTTAATTTGGATAAAAATAATCAAGTTGTTGTGATACTCCTAAAAATTGTTAACTAACTGAAAAAAAGTAGGAATTCCAAATTTAAAATATATAAACATTTTGTAATTATAAAATCTTAAATAAAGTCTTTTACAAAATATAAATATTTTATATTTGTAAATGAGAAAATCAGGGAGAAGGACAAAGGAAAAGAAATGTTTATTATGAAGGGAAAAAAAGGAAATATTTATTAATAAGGACTTTAAAAAATATAATCATTTTGAAGGACCAAAAATTAAAATATAAATCTTTAATTATGAAATTAAGCTTGACCAAACTCTTTACATCTTCTCTAACCCCATCTCAATTATTGGATGGGTAGTTATCAATTGATATTCTCTCCTCAAGCACTAGTGCCAGTAAAATAGGTCGGGCCCACACCAGCCAGCCAAAAAGACAGCCCGCTTATTATTATTTTTTAATTTTTTTTCTTATAAAATAAATCTAAATACCTTGATCGCATTTCTTTTGATGCTGTGTTTAATTACTTCCTTATACTTTTTATTTGACACTTTTATTTCATATTATATTTATTTATTATACTATTATTAAATTTAAAAAAGATGTGTTTATATGTTTTTGTGATATGAGTAGATCGAAAAAAGGAAAATAAGAATGAAATTGGCTTCCTAACACAAATGTATAAAAGAAAAGAAGTGTGATGTGAGTGGAAGAAAGAGAAAGAAAGTGGGATTTTTTTAAAAAAATAAAATAAAAAATGAAATAATTTTTTAAAAAAATAAGCGGGCTCTACCAGCTCGCGAAGGGGCTGGCTGCCTAGCCCGCAACCTACGGTGGGCTGGCCAACGAGTTGTATCAAGCACGCTCTTAAATTGGATTGACTTTTATTTTCGTATTGTTATTCCCGTGATATGGCAGTTTATTTATGAATTTATTTTTTAAGAATTTTAAATTTTAGTATTTTTCATTTTTATAACATTCTTTTTAGGGTGCATGTTGTTTAATTTTTTTCCATGAAAAATCACATTTTTAAAAATATATTATAAGATTTTTTGTGATTTTTTAAAGATTTGTAAAATAATAAAAGCTTAGAAAGAGGTTGATTTCTAATATTTATAGATTTTCGAGGTTGTTTTAATTTGGATAGCTTCTAAGACAATCCGGCAATATCATAAAAATATTGAGTTGTTTATAGATGTGTTTTTTTAATCAAAATATACATAGAAATAACATCAAATTTGATAATTTAACAATCAAATGGTTGAGATGGGGTTAGAGAAGGTTAATTTTGTAATTCAAAATGTAATTTTTGGTCCTTGAAAATAATTAATGTTTTAATATCCTTATTAATAAATATTTTGTTTCCTTGGTCCTTCACAATAATTCTCCCTTTTTTGAGCATATTTTATTTTTTTTATCATTATTTCAGTTGTTACAATATTCATGAAGAAGGAGGGCATGCTAGGAGGGACTCTCAAAGTAAAATATTTTATTTTATATTTTGAAATTTCTTGTAATTTGTAACTATATCCTAATATCTCTCTCTAGGTTTTTAGAATATTTTATTTTGTATCTTTATTTTAGTTGTTACGATATTCATAGTAGGAGGAGAGCGTACCAGATGGCAGTAGGAGGAACTCTCAACATCCCTCCTTTTATATAATCAATGGATTAGGTTTTACCAACAAAGTTTCTTTAACGGTGTAAGACTCTACTATATCCCTTTAAATCTAGAGTTCCAATCTCAAAAGATTGGCTTAAATCTCTATGATGATAATTAACAAGATCATATCAATTACATATTAAAGAAAAATATAACCCCATAAAACAATTATTATCAGTATTTAAATGTTATTTGAGCTGAGTGTTAATTCCCGGCTTGAACAACCCTAATTAATAATTTGAGCAGGACCAAGTTCTCTTTATTTAATCCATTTTAATTATTTGTTTTGCCCAGTTCCCTTACACTTATGTTCTTTGCTACATACAAAGTAACAGGCATTTCCTTGAAAAAGCACTTGTTGAGAAGCTACCATCATCATCTTCAAGTTGCTGAAAAATATTGCAGAGAATGAATGTTTTTATTTGTTTCTGGATATTGCGTTGTCATTTTTGGTCAAAGTTTAGTTAGCTTCTTTAAGCAACGTTAGTGTCAACTACAACATCAGTCAAGATCCATAAAATCCATATAGTGAATAGTCATCCACCTCAGCTTCTTCAAACAACGTTACCCAACTTGGTTGCTTCTTGGATCCACTTTTAAGTGTCCGTTTGAATTAATGGTGGATAAGTGACTTTTTTTACCATCTGACATTTGGATAAGTAAGGTAAGATTAAAAGTGAAAATGTAAATGTGATTTGTGTTTGGATTAGCGGTGGCAGAAGTGACTTTTTTTCTAACCTTGAATTTGTTTGAATTAGAGTTTGAAAAGCTCGTTTACATACAAAATGACTGAAAAGGGCATGGATGCTATTAAATACTACATATGTGTGTATATATATTATTTGCATATATTGATATACTTGAAGTAAGAAAACATAAACAAAATTTGATTAAAAAAACTTAAATTATTATTAAAAAAAATATACACCAAAGTACTTCACTAAAAAAATATAGTGGTCCTAAAACTTGGATGATCATAATTGAACATCTCGTTGGGATTTGTAATTAATTGTAATTAAGGGCAAAATAGTTATAAATTTGTAAATCATTCATACAAATATTTTCTTGAACTTTTAATGCTACAATTGTACTTAATCTTACATTTCAGGTGTTTTGGGAGGAAATGAGAGATTTTGGGGTTTTAGAATTAATATTTTTAGATTGGGGAAAACTATAGAAAGGGCCTCACAATTTCTAAACTTTACAAGAATGTGAAGAAAAGTGCATAGGAAAAATCACAGAACATGACCCATGTGTTCAAGAAATTTTATTTGAGTCCTAAAACATTTTAAACATTTGCACTTCAGTCCCTACTCAAAACTTTTCATATTTTCAAGTAAGTCCCTGGTTAAAACTTGCGTTTTGACCAGGACCTAGGTTACTGTGCTTTTACTTCTTCAGCTGAGGGAGCAACAGTTGAGTGGAGCGTTGTAGACCCATCATCATCGCATCACCATCATCGTCGCTGGCAGCGTCCACCTCCACCACTAACGTCGCCAACGACGTTCGCAAAGTCCACCATGAACGGAGCTCAAACACTGATCCGATACTAAGAGGGGGTGGATTGCCGCAAGTTTGAGCTTAGTCGGACGTTGGAGAGGCAAGCTTGAGAGCCGAGAGAGGGAGAGAGGATCTTCATCTCCTCCACTCACTACCACCATCTCCACCGTTCTTCCTCAATGCCAGACAGACAAAGACACAATAAGAACAGTGGCAGCATCATCTGAAATCCTCATAGTCGGAATCCTCTATTTCCACCACCACAACACCGTGAACTTTGAAGATGAGAGGGAAGAGAACACAACCACTGATCATCAATTTCACCACCACCACCACCACCGTGTCTTCTCTTCTCCACCTCCATCGGAATACCACCGGTACCACCTCCAAGGAAGCTCATCATATTGGAACAAACCCACAGCTCAGAGATGGCATTTTGCATGCGTGAATGTCGAACAAAACCATCAAGTTTGGTGAGCCAAAAAATCAATGCTTCCAACAGTTTGATTGCAACATTGATGGAAGAGAGAGAACATAAGTGCTGTAGGGAAAAAAAGGAAAAAACTACACTGTGGGGCTTCCAACAGTTTGATCATATCAATTCTTAGCGTTTCTGAAAAACTCTTGTCGCTCCATCTATGCCGTGCTTTTAAGCTTACCAATTTCAATATTGCTATCAACAATTGGTATTTTTTACACCCCAGGTACAACGGCATCTCAGCATCACTGCACATATTACCATATGCATGTGATTGCTCAAAAGTCTCTTCTCCTACATCACGAATAATATCCTCTATCCGATCATCCGTATCTGTGTCATTATCATCAAAGTTCACTTCCCCCTGTTGAGATGAACTTGACATTTCTATTTCTTCACCATGTCATACCCACACTGTATAACTCTTACAAAATCCTTCACAAATTAAATGTGTATATATATATGCAGTACTTAGTCGCTTCTCATTCAAACATACTACACAAGGGTAATAAAACTTCCCACTACCATCATCGGCATTTCTTCTAGCGAAGTCTAAAAAACCCCTCACCCCATTATCATATTCAACACTCGTTCGTTTAGCGTTTATCCAACTATGATCCATATATATCTCTACACTTCTAGCACCCTATATCCAACAACAAAAGAATAGACAAAAAAACAACAACAATAGAGTTTTAGAGATTTCAACGAAATTAACATGCATCATTTGAAACTAGTATTGTTTTAACAAACCAATAACACTGACAATAATCAAACAATATAATCACACTAAATTAAAATAGAACATAGAGTGGTATCACTCCAAACCAAATATCACAGGGATGTAATTAAAGTTAGAGCATATATCTAACAAGAATGTGCATATTTAATTTTTTTCCAGATTATGTTTAAGTGCTCAAAACAACAACAAGAACCATTTTTTCATAGAACATTATTAATTATTGAACAACGTACAACTAAATAACAGATAGAACACTAACCTGATTGAAGACCAAGGAGTGAGCTTCAACCCAAAGTCACGGTGGCGTCGACTAAGGTTAAAATGAAGTCCTCAAATTTACGGCACTGACAAAAGGGAAGTCAAGGCAGAGGAGAATGGTCATTGCGGAGAATAGAGGTGATGGTAGAGAAGCCTGACGATAATCAAAGAACACCAACGGCGAACACAACAACCGTGGGATATGGGCGCGGGAGTAAAAAGGGTTCATAGAGCGCTCGATATGGGCGCGGGAGTAAAAATACAGGCAAAAAATCTTACCTTTTAGACCGATTTTAAATAAAAACCGGTTTTAAAAGAGTGAAATTTCAAATTTAAGACCGGTTTTTATAAAAACCGGTCTTAAATTTAACACATTTAAGATCGGTTGATATAAAAACCGATCTTAAATATTTTAAAAACTGGTATTAAATTTAACACATTTAAGACCGGTTGATATAAAAACCGATCTTAAATGTTTTAACATTTAAGACCGGTTTTTAAATGTTAAAACATTTTAAATTATTAAAAATTTTAACATTTTAAGACCGGTTCTATTTATAATCGGTTTAAATAAATTTTTTAAGATCGTTTTTTTAGAACCGGTCTTAGAAGTTCAATATAATTACAAAACTGCCACCGCGCAAATTTTTAAGACCTTATCCGTCAAAACCGGTCTAAATGTGACGGTCTAAAAAAGGGATTTTTTCATTAGTGAACCAACAATGCCATGCACATTTTCCTATCTCATATGCACAAATGTTTCAAAAAGTGTATAAAAACTCAGGAAAAATGTACTGAAATGACATAAAATCCTATAGGCTAATAGAGTAGTTGAAAAATAATATTACATATTTATTACCTTCAACTAATTTTAATTATTTTCTTGGTTAACACAAATATTTATTTGAAGTTTATAATAATTGGGATGATGGGAGTATCTACTATCTCCCGTCTTTAATATTTGATTGTTCATTTTTTATTTTTAATATATTTGACACACATTTTGATATAATTGGGGGTTATCAAACTAATTTAAGATGATCTTTTTTAAGATTTTATAAGATATCAATTTGGTGTTTTATTTGAGAATTTTATTTTAAATATTATAGTTTTCAACGTTTTGAAAAAAAAAATATAATAAAAAGATGCCATATTATATTTATTTGACTTTATGTGAGTTTTTGTTATTATTATTAAATAGTTCTTTTTCTTTCCTCAAGTGACATGGACTATGTGGGAATGAAAAGATATCATTTTGTTTTGAAATGGAAAAAAGGCTGAAGGGAACGTCACCGTTTTTGGGAAGAAAAATTAATTGAAGACCTAAGGGAAGCTACATGAGGGAGGACGGACAGGGGCCGGAACGAAAAGGAAAAAAAGGGAGAATTATACTCAGATTCTAAGAAAGAAGAAAAATAATAAAATAGTCTCTGAAGATTATAAAATAAAAAAATGATCCTATAAAGTTATTAACGAGTTGTCAATATAGGTTCTTGAAGTTGTTAATAAGACCATTTTTTTATTTTACAATCTCTAAAGATTATTTCGTCATTTATTTTTTTTCTTGGGGTCTAAATATAATTCTCAAAAAAACAAAAAAATGGAGGAAGCAGGAAAGTAGAGGCGGCTGGGTTGGGAGAAAAGAAAATTACTGTTCACGGACACTGTTCATTGCTACTGCTCGTCAAACCAGATCGGACAGCTGAGAGTGCTCGGATTTTTGCTCCTTTTATCCTTGTTTCAATTTAATTCCCGGTACCATTTTGGTTTCTGAACTTACTGTAGTTGTAATGGGATTTATTTTGAACATGCATGGCTAATTGTCTTTAAATCTATAGTAGTTATGAATTAATTTAGAATTTGAGCATCCATGAATCATTTATCTGTGCATGGCAAGAAAAAAAAAACCATTTATCTGTGATTAATGTTATTTTGTTTGCTTAATCTTGAATTGTTTTGTCTACTTTGTGTTTGATCATCACTATGTATGAATTGGGGAATTTAGATTAGTATTGGTAGAGGGATCTTAATTGGACCATATGATTAAGTAATGTGTCATTAGAATTTATTCTAATTTGTCAATAGGATAAGAATATATCTATTGGACCCATATAATCATATTTGAGTGAATTTAGACATTTATTGCCTCTTGAGTAAATTAGTTAGGAAAAATAATTTTAACTTGGGAGAGGAGTATGAGTAATTGGAAGATACTTATATTCATTTAAACTCTAGATTAACAAATTAGCATTAAGTGTTTTTAATTGGGTAAATACATGCTTAAGACTTGAAAAAGGGATTAGCCACTTTGTGTTGTTTTTCTCTATTAAAATTTTAAAAACATTAAATTTAGTACTTTGCTTTTGTTTAAATCGATTTTTAAATTTATTTCCTTCTTTGATTTGCTCAATTTAAATGAAAATGAAAATTTTAATGCCTAATTATCAATTATCTTGAATATTTGTGGGACGACCTTGATTTGCTATTATACTATTCTAACAGGCTATACACTTACAGTACTTATTTAAAATTTAGTAGCATCATAGATTTATCTGACTAATTTTGATAAATTAAGAAAATTAGTTATTTATAAAATACGTATATTGGTTTATTTAAAATACCCTTTTAAATCATTGCATTGAAATTACTTTTTGATGCAAATTTCCTTAACATATGTGCAATCAATAAGTATTTGTTTGGGGGGGGGGAATGACAAATACGAGGATAAAGTGAATTGGGGTCTTCTATTTAGGACTAAATCTAACTCTCAATTAGCTTTCATATTAGGGATAAGAGGTAGTATTATTTTTTCATAATATTAAAATGACATGATAATATAATTTGAAATTTAAATGGAAAAGTTGAAATCATAAAAAAAGAAATCTACGATGGTAATAAAATCAATACATTAAATGGAATCTAACATAATAAAACAATTAGTTTTCACAAAATTTTTTTAAAAATGCATGTTATTTGGAAAAAACTGAGAAAAAATGAATATAAAGAAAAGTAAATGCAAATGGCAAGATATACAGGAATGAGCGAGGCCTCGAGGGTGCCGAGGAAAATTACAGGAAGGAACGTAGCAATTGCTATTGAGCGAGGACAAAGATTAATCAAACAATTAAGCAAAATCGTTGGTAATTACCAATGGATAGTTTAAGGATTCAATCCCTCTTATTGTTAAAAAATCAAATCAAAATTGTTTTTTTGACTATGATGATGTGATTCTTTTTTTTTTTTTTTTTTGCCTAAGCTATGATGATGTGATTCAAATTCATAAAAATAATTTAAATAAATAGTCCCTCATTGTTAATCTTTGACTAATAATAAAAACACCTTCAAAAGCTTAGCCTTCACCTATAAGTTGTTGGTTGAGATAGTAAGCGGCCTCATATCCGTAAGGAAGAAAACACATGTTTGAATATTAGAAAGCACATTTATTAGAAGAGGCGAAAACCTTTTACACTCTAAGTCTTAAAAGGAACTATACCCTTAATCAAATGAAAGAAGGCTTAGCCTTCACTAATATATGGTACTCAACATATGTAATTTAGTGCCTGTTTGGAATAACGGTGGAAAAGAAGCTTTTTTTTGCAGATGAACTTTTTGAAAAAGTCAGATAGAAAAAAAGTCATATTGTAGATGTGATCTGTGTTTGGATTGACAGAGGTAGAAGTGACTTTTTTTCTAACCTTAAACATGTTTGGATTAATGTTTGAAAAGCCCTCTTAGATAAAAATGACTAAAAAGGGTATAAATCTTATTGAATACTATACATACACATATATTATTTATATATATTGTGATAATTGAAGTGAAAAATATAAAAAAAAATTGATAAAATAAAGAAAGTTCAATTATTTTATACTTCTTTTATTATTGTTCTATTTCTTTATATTTTGTTTACCCTATTATAAACAAGTGTTTGTTTGAAAAAAATTATTTACAACAATTTTATTATTTTTAATTAATTTCTTAAGTTATGTAATTGGGTTACCTTGATAATATTTCCCACTAGCGCCAACTCAACGGCAAAATCTCGATAAAAAAAAAAAACACAACGCCAAAATAGTAAGGTGAGCTAGAGAGAGAGGTTAAAGACTGGACCTGGGGAGACAACCACAACTACTATTCATCTTCTTCTTCCCTAGGTCCAACGAGAACCAAAGTGAGCGAAGCAGAGGAGGGGGCGGTGGTCTTCATGGAGCTTCAACTTCATCGTGTAACCGGAGGAGGCATTTGCTGATTTGAACTGTTCATCATTCTCATCAACGCCTTTAGGGAGGCAGCTTGCACAGTCGAATCTTCCACCCTTCACTACAAAACCAGAGGCGACCAAACCAGAGTCAGAGAGAGGAGGAGGCGTGTTCTGCTTCTGTCTTATTTTCTTCTTTGGATTTATTTTGTGGATTCTGGACCATTCGGTTTGTGCCGTGGAAATGTGAAATGAAAGCCACAAATGAGCTTCCAGCCGTGAGAAGTAAATCAAAGCAGCTTCTGAGAAAAGCTCCTTTTTTTTTAGAAGCCTAGCTCCATTTGACGTGTTTCCAAACGGTATCAATTGGGATTTTTGAATTTTTGACAGCCAACTGGGCTTTTTCCCATCCCTGCTTTGTTCCCAAATAGACCTTTAATCTCTAAACAGAACGTAAGATACGCGTATAAGTTCATCTAACACAATTTGAACTTCAAATTAATGCCAAGTTGTAGTAATTAAACATGAGAAATATAATAATGTATGCCCTAATTTAGAACCAAAAAATTGCACATGCCCTAATCATGAGCAAAAATGTTATGAAAACCGAATGGGTTATTGAACTAATCAAGTTGCTAGTTTATTGTTCAAAGATTAAACTTATTAGTCCGGAAAAATTCTTATGTACACTTGATTTGCTATGTCATTTATGGTCTAACCAAATATAATATATAATTCATGAGTTGATTTGACACTTATTAAATATTAACTGACATATTAATAAAATTAAAAGATTTTACAAGATTTACTTTTTTTTACTTGTGAAATATTAATTAAGGGATTTATTTTTTAAGAAAAATATAAATGTGAATTACATCAACATGAGATTAATATTAGTTGAGTTATTGTATTATAATAATTGGTTAGACCACAAATAACGTGACAAATCAAGTTCACACAAGAATTTCTCGTTAGTCTCTGGCCTATCATAATTAAATTATTGATATATTTTTCTGGTAAAAAATTATAGATTTATTTCAATTTAATTACTTTTTTCTCCTAACAAGACATAATTAATTTGCCAACTTAGTTTTGTTTAGTATGAATTAGTTGGGGATGGGTCAGTTTTTTTTTTTTGTACAAATGAGAGCTAGAGCTCCAGAATTACAAAAAGAAAAGGGAGAATTGCTTAAAAATACTTTGGAGGTAAATTAATTGCTGATTGCTACCAAGTGAGCAAGCGATCTTTCGTGTGTGCAAGCGATTTTTCGTTTTGTGCAAACCATCTTCTGTATGTGTAAAAATCTTTCATATAAATGTGCAAATAATTTTCCGTTGTGTGCAGAATATCTTCCGTTATGTGCAACAGATCTTTCATGGTAGCAATTAGCAATTAATTTACCTCTAAAGTATTTTTAAGTAATTCTCCCAAAAGCAATTAATTAGCAATTAAATCCCAATCGCTCGTGGTCGACTAGATCCTGCAGTTGAGGGGGATGAGTCAGTTTATTTTCTGTGGCATTGTTTCGTGTAGAGATAGACAATTAAACGTCATGGACAGCTATATTTTATTTTTTTCCCTAAAAGGATGGGCTGGCCTGCCGGTAAAATTGACCAAAAAAAAAAAAAAAAAAAAAGGCAAACGCCATGGCAAGATATGCATGTGGAAATCCTTATGACGTTCTAAGTAAAGAATATAATTATTAAAAAATTTTACAAGTAATTTTAATATATACCACCTCTAGTTTTTAATATAAGATCAAATTAATTTTATTAGAAAAATAAAAAAAGCTGAATAAATTATTTTTAAGTAATTAAATTTATGATTTTTATACCAAATTAATTCTTATGACTTATAAACTAATATATAATCTAATACTATACAACATATATGTATAAAAAAATACTATACAACATATATGATGATTAAGTTACTTGTTAGCTTTCTTAATATATAAAAAAAATCAATTAAGTTTTATATTAATAAACATGGGAGTATAATAACAAGTTTTGATGCATGAATTGTACAGCTCACTTGTTCTTAAGATTTTGGATGATTAAAAAAGTTCAATACAAAAATTAGAAAAGAGAAGTCTTCGATACAATTAGGTTATAAATCCAAGGCTATTTTTTAAGATGAAGGAAAGGTCGTGACAATTAAAAGGGAAACTCACCGGAAGCTGGTTCCCAGACTTCTCGCCTGTTTCATCGGGGAAAGATTCCCGACGAGAAATTAAATATATTAAGAATTAAGAATAATAATGAGTTGGCCCAATAAAATAAAGACCTAGTGTGAAAAGCAAGAAAGTCTCCGATTTATACCAACAACACTAAAAGCGAAATATATGGGAAAGATAACATACAATGCTCTGCGAATCGCAAGTAAAGTCTTGAAGCTTATATATATATATATATATATATATATATATAGCATTAGAGTTCAGACACTTCACCTATAGCTTTAAACCCAGGTCAGTATATTATCCATCTGCACCTTGTTCTATTTTTCTTCTCCTTCTTTAATTTCTGTATTCTTGTAATCTCATATTTGATGTTTTCCTTGAGGGCTAAAGATATGGCTTGGTTGTTGTAGGTTGCAATATTACCGGTGCATTAAATTATACTTGGTAAGTTTGCTCAAACATTTATGGCAAGTCACCAAGAAGGATCTTCCTCATACCCTTCTTGCTCTAATAATCCAACCCAAGGAACATGGAAGTATGACATTTTCTTGAGTTTTAGGGGCGAAGACACACGTAGAGGTTTCACAAGCCACTTGTATCATGCATTAATTAGGGGTGGATTCAGAGTTTTCAGAGATGATGAAGAACTTCAAAGAGGATATTTTATCTCACAGGAACTGCTGCAAGCAATTGAAGAATCTCGCATTGCAATTGTTATATTCTCTGAAAGTTATGCATCTTCTTCATGGTGTCTAGATGAGCTCCAACATATTCTTGCCTCAAAAAACAATCAAGGTAAAATAGTTTTCCCGATCTTTTTTTTTTGCCCAAGTTTTCCCGATCTTTTATGATGTACCTGCATCTGATGTAAGGAAGCAACGAGGGCGCTTTGGTCAAACTTTCGCCAAACTTGAGAAGAGGTTCCCAAAAGACCAATGGGCCAAACTTGCAATGAAGTCCCAAGAAGACCAGTCAACCAAACTTAATAAGTATCTAACAAAAGGCCGGTGGGTCAAACCTGAAAAGAAGTTTCAAGAAGACAAATCGACCAAACTTAAAAAGAAATTCCAAGAAGACGAATTAACCATACTTGAAAAGATGTTCCAAGAAGAAGAATCGGCCAAACTTGAAAAAAAGTTACAGGAAGACGAATCGGCCAAACTTAAAAAGAAGGCTCAAAAAGACCAATCGAAGGTGCAAAAATGGAGAGATTCTCTAACAGAAGTGGCTAGTTTAGCTGGTTTTGATTCCAGTCAATATCGGTAAGTTTTTTATCATAAAATTGAATGACTTTTATATAATATTATTTATATCAAGTCATTGAACACTACATATATAGGTGAATCCAAGATATTTGCATGTGACAACATGTTACTTTCAGAGGGATAAACATTTTTAGTTGAGAGAGTAAAAAATTTCATAATTGGTTCTACCAGATACCCAAGTCTTTTTATTATTTATCTATTTTTTCAAGGAAATGATTCATGTCTATTAATCTTTTTAAAAGTTCACTTCATGGTTATAAGTTGAAAATATTTATTATAAAATACTTTAAAGACAAAAATCTATATATGGACTACAATTTTTTGTCGTTTTTTTCTTTTGTTATTTCTTTTTTTCATTATGTTCTTTGAAGGAATAAGGTATTGTCGGCTTTGTGCCTTGGTAACCTTCTTCAAAATTAAATCAAGGATTGCAATATAGGGTGCAATCTCGGATTGTCTCTCGAAGAGTCTTTTATTAATTACCTAAGAACTAAGTGCAATGATTAACATGACATAATTAAAATGAAAAAATTTGGTCTTTTTAACTATCAACTACTTTTTGCAATTAAGAATTAAATTGTTCTAAACTAATTCTTTTTGGGATTTTTCGTGAAAATATGAAATGGAATGACAATGGATTTAATGAAATGAAAGAAAACAATGGAATAAGCAAACCCTCATAGCAATGGTGCAAGCAATCCTCACTTCAAATGTTTATGGGAGAATTAATTATGCTAGTTCCAAAATAACTCTAAGGGCCACCTCTTAAACTAGGCCTAACTTAGATTGATTAATACCAAGCCACTTTGCATATTAATCTCTCTAAACTAGTTTGATTAAGCACTCTAACAATTAAATGAACTTAAAAATTATATTTAGCTTTTAATCCAATAACTGACCCACCTCGCATTACCACTTAATTTTCTCATTAATCTTAATTTAACAATGGCCACACATATGAAAAATCAAGATTAATGATGTTAAAGCCCAATGCTAAATATAATTGATAAATTCATATTCAATTAACCAATGTAAACACAAGACACCATTGATCCACTAACCAAGTCACCTTGAAATTAGCACAAAATGTTCACAAAATCATCAATTCAATGACTAACCATCACAAAGAAAAGATAATTAAGTCAATTAAACATAATGTCAAGTGTCTAACAAAGGTTCAAGCCATAACAAATCTCTAAATACTCCCTCCGGTCCTAATTATAAGATAGAGTTGACTTTTTTGAAGAAATTAAGGAAGCTAATTAAATCACTTTAGAGTATTGATATTTTTAGTATCTTTAGATTATATATCAGTTTATTAATTTAATTAATTAGTTTGAAGAAAAAAATAAAAATATAAATATTCTAAAGTGATTTAATTGTCTTCCTTAATTTCTCCAAAAAAGTTAATTTTATCTTATAATTAGGACATAAGGGAGTACATCAAAATAAATCAATTCAACATTATAAATTCATCCTAAAACCTAGAAATCACAAATATAATGTAGAAATAGAGAATTGAAATAGCAAAAACTCCCCTATTAAAACTCTAAGCTCATGTCATACCATTTGCTATGAGGGATTGAGAAATTAGTCACTGCCACACATCAATTCAGAGAAGTCACTGCTGGTTCAGAATTCAGAAACAGAGGAGGCAATGGTCTGGAATGATTTCAGGCAGTGCGAGCCCGACGGAATAATAGAAGCTGATGCAAGGATGGTGGTTGCTGTGGTGGCTGTCGTCGATGAAGGAATAATGAAGGTGATGAAGGGCGGTGGTGAACGATGGTGTAGAACGGCAGCTCCCTCTGTCACTCACGGCTCCCACCTTCTGATCTCCACCTCCCAGCTTCTCTGCTACGACTGTACTGGCGATGATGCTCGCCGGCAGCTGTAGTGGTGGGTGGTGCCGCCGGCGAGAGATGAAGAAGAAGGTGAAAGTGAAGATGCGATGTGTGTGTTGCGGCTGTGTTCCTTTCACGCGTCTCTGGTTCTGTTCCATATCCAGCAGAGAAAAACTGATTAAAAGATCTGACCTCAAGTGCCAAAACGCAGTTTTTTGTTGATGGACCAAACTGACATTTTCAAAATTCGTGGGACTAGACTGACAATTTTTAAATTTGAACCCCAAACTGTTATTTTCAGTTTTAATCCCATTTTTCAAGTAACTACAATTGAAAATAATTAACCCAACATCAAATCTTCTTAAAAATAAATTGATTAAGAGTAATTACAATTTTTTTTTTACAATTTTACTCTTTTTAGTCTTAATTCAATGTATTTACTTTTAATGCCAATTTAATCACAAAGAATGCATTTTAAGCTCTATAAGTATGACAAAATCCTCAAATAAAGTATAAAAATATATAATAAAATTGGGATTTGTCATTCTTATTAAATTTAATGTAGCCATGTACGAGCTATGGTTTCTCAAACTCTATGCAAATTGCACACATGCTTACCATTTAGTTTTTTTCTTTTTAAAGTCAAGCAATTTATTCTCAATTAAAATATTTATATTATAATTTATCTCATGTTACTTAAATTTTTGTTTCTGCATTTAGAACTTGTGTTGTTTCAAGCTAAGATTGTTCTCCAAACTAAAATTTTTATGTTTATGATTAAAACCAATGTAATAAACAAGATTTATAACGTGTAGCACTATTCATAAGTGATAGATAGATAGTGACGATTTCTGAAACCTACAAGTGCTAAAATGTGTTAAGTTTTTGTTATCTGTACCAAAGAAAAGGACCCATGAGGACTCATGAACGGGTAGACCCAAGAGGAACTTAGAATGGGGCTGCCTTCTTTAATTTTTAGATCAATTAGGATTTATTTGGCTCAACCAATGGGGAGAAATTTTAATATTACATCGTTTGAATATTGATAAGAAAAAGAAAGGAGAGGAAATATTTAATGTTACTTTATTTGGTTCAAGAGGGAAGGGGAGGAAACATGGGAAATTTGGCCATAGACCCCCAATTGAAAATTTATTTTGAGAATGAGACTTGACATCCTAGGGATGTGTGAGGTCATAAATAAGAGTGACGAGAGAAAGAATTGAACACCCTCATGGAAAGTCATTGCATATTCAGGATCACTACTTATTCATAAGCTAATCGCATATTGGAGAAGGCTGCTTACACATTAGATTGCATCTATGAGAATATAATTGCATATTGGTTCATATTCATGTGCTAAAAGACTTCTAGGCATATCTTTTCTTAAAATGATTAAATAAAACTTTTCTACAAGTAGCCTTCCTGAATATGCAATTATCTTCCCTGAACCAATATGCAATTACCTTCCCAAAGATGAAATCAGCTTCCATAATACGCAAGTGGGCTCTCCTCGAACATATAAATATTAACAATCCAAAAGAAAATTGATAGTAATTAGCTTGGCGTGTTTAATGTGAAAAGGTGAAGTCATATGTTGTGATTAGAACATTAATCCAAATATGTAATATGATCACACATATTTTTCATGTGACGGGAAAAATTGTACTTGTAGGACCGAAGCAGAACTTATTGAGGTTGTGGTTGAACATTTATGTAAACTTCGTTCAGTACTGCCGCCTGAAAGTGTAAGTGAAGCACTAATTGGAATTGAGTGGAGAATAGATGAAATGCATTCAGTGTTAGAGATAGGGTTGGATGATGTTCGGTTTATAGGAATATGGGGCATGGGTGGTGTTGGTAAGACTACTCTTGCTAGAGCCATCCATATGAGAGGTTTCATCACCAATTTGACTTCCATTTCTTTCTTGCCAATGTTAGGGAGGTTTCTGAAAGAAATGGCCTACTTCACTTACAGAACCAGCTGCTTTCACATCTCAAAATAAAAAACTTCCAAATTGAAAACACTTATCAAGGAAAGAGCACATTAGGAAACATTTTCCAAAATAGAAAGGTTATGCTTATCCTTGATGATGTAAATCACATAAGGCAATTAGAGAATTTAGCAGGAAGACGGAGTTGGTTTAGTAATGGGAGTAGAATAATCATAACAACTAGGGATGCCAAGTTGCTGAGACCTCATCAAGTGGACGAAATATATGAGGTTAAACCAATGAACCATGATGAATCTCTTCAACCTTTCTGTCAAAGAGCATTTAGAGGAGATCCACCTACAAAGAGTTTTTTGGAATTGGCTAAATTAGTAATTACTTATGCAAATGGCCTTCCTTTAGCTCTTTGTGTTTTGGGTTCCTTCTTTTCAGGACGAAGGGAAATAGAATGGAAAGATGCTTTGAAAATGTTGAAAAAGGATTCAAATAATGACATTTTTAAAGTGCTTAGGTTAAGTTATGATGCATTAAACCACGTGGAGAAAACCATATTTTTAGATATTGCATGTGTTTTCAATATGTGGGGCAAGGATGAAGTAACACAAGTATTGGAAAGCTGTGGTCTTGAGGCAACAACAGGCATGAAAAATCTTATTGACAAATCATTGCTAGTTGAAATTGAGCTTGGCAAAATCAAGTACATAGAGGTGCACGATTTGGTACAAGAAATGGGTAGACTTGTTGTTTCTGACGAATCTCCCGATGACCTTGGAAGGCGCAGCAGGATGTGGCATTCTGATGACATTGATCAAGTACTAACGAGAAATATGGTGAGTAACTAATTTTTGAGAAATAGGGTTGAGGTGCAATTTTAACATGGACGTTTTTTGCATTAAATATCTGACATAAATTAAGTTTTAAAATATGCAAAAGTAGATACAATATGTTAAAAACAAAGCAATTTTAGCAATTCCATTAATTTAGCCCAAATTTTGATATCTTTTTTGATGTGGGACCCACTTGTCTGCTCTCTCTAGTTTTATAACAAACGTTTGAGGCAATTTAACAGAGCTGCTAAAATCACACCATTTTTATAAATTTATATTTACTTTTGCACCATTCAAAAATTAATTGCAGCAGACGCTCATGGCATAAAACTTTATTATTAAAATTGTATTTTAACCCATATTGACAATTTTGTTATACTAACTTCGGTGACTAATGTTTCTTATTAGGGGACTGAAGCAACAAGAAGTGTTGTTTTGCCCTTTACTCATAAACATGATGAAGTAAATTGGAATCCTGCATCTTTCTTAAGAATGGATCGGCTTCGATTACTGATAATATCTTGTAACTTTAGTCTTCCCTGTGGTCTCATGGGCTTTCCATGGACATTAAAAGTTCTTCATGGGTATGGATATCCTTTTAAAGCTCTTCTGTCTATAGAAGAAATGCATCAACTCATATATCTCAAAATGCAAAATAAAGAAACTTTCTTTTTATAAACAGGTTAGATACTTTATAAGTATTCTCACATAACTCAACAATGAAGGTGAATTAGTTTTTTTTTTGTCCTGTAACTGATTTTCCTATCTTTTTATTTGACCAGTCTATGAATGAACTAAAGGTTTTGGACTTGAGCCATTCTAGAGACCTCCTTGAAACTCCAGATTTTCTTGGATTTCAAAATTTAAAAAGATTACTTCTTGAGGGATGCATCTCACTTGTTGAAATTCATTCTTTGCTTGGGCAGCTTCCCTTTCTTGTTGAAGTAAATTTGAAAGGTTGCTTGAATCTTAAAGTCCTTCCAAAAAATTTGAAAACGAGTTCTCTAGAAGAATTTGTTCTCTGTGGATGCATTCAAATAAGAAATCTTCCAGAATTTGGAGAAGAGATGAAAAAACTCAGAACACTTAATGTCAAAGAGACACATATAGCCAAACTCCCTGAGTCACTTGGATCCTTAACTAGCCTCGAAACACTAGATTTAATAGGCTGCCAAAATCTTATTGGCCTTCCTCATAGCTTTCACAAAATGAAGTGCCTGAAAGTTCTCGATATATCTGGCTGCTCATCCCTTTCCAAATTGCCAAAAAGCCTTGGTGAAAATGAAGCTTTGGAAAAGCTTGATGCATGTGGAACAACTATAGAAGTACCTTCTTCTATTTTCTATTTAAAAAAATTAAAGGCATTATCATTTAATGGATGCAAAAAGCCAGCTTCCAACTCAAGTATTTGGTCTCTTCCATGGAACCGTATGTTTCAGAGGCATTCATTTGCAAAGGGCTTAACATTGCCTTCTTCTATCTTCAAAATTGAATCACTGACAGAGTTAGATTTGAGCTATTATGATATTGTTGATCGGATCATTCCTAATGACCTTAGTGGCTTATCATCATTGCAAAAATTAGATTTGAGTGGAAATGAGTTTGTGAATCTACCTAATCACTGCATTTCTTATATTTTGAATCTAAAGTTTCTTTATTTGAATTCATGTGCAAAGCTTCAATTTTTGCCACAACCTTCGCCTGGTTTACATCTAATGGATGCAGGAGAATGTGGTTCATTGAGAACTTTGCCAGACCAAAAATTGTTACATCTCTTTGCTTCAATTGAACAAGTATGTAGGTACATGTTTGACTTTATATTTTTGATTCACAAGCCGTGCATATCTCTTGTTACCAACTATATACAATTTGTGACATGATAAATTTCTTGGTAATAGGATGGGCAACATGCCGAAGGTTCAAGGAGAATTGCAAGTTTTTCAGTGACTATTCCAGGGAGTGAAATACCATCATGGTTTTGGAATTAGAATCATCTTCTTCTGAATGCAAAACATGAAGCTTTTGTAACAATAGGCATCCCTGAAGGTGATTGGTTAGGAATTGGGTTGTGCACTCTAATTGATGAAAATATTTGTTTGCCTCGTTGGGGCTTTGATTTTAAAGCTTTCGATGGCAAGTATGTATCCTGTCTGGGAATGACAAACGAGCATGAGAAAGAAAAAAAATCTTCCCATCTCTGGATCGTGTTTTGGAAAATTAAAGAGGAATATAGAGATGAACTACTAAGGAATAACAGTCAGATTTGTTTGAAATTTTGTACTGATTGGGAGCATACTCCATCAAAATCGGATGATGTACATTCAATTAAGTGTGGATGGCGTTTCATTTGTATACAGGGGATAGAGTAAGTTGTTTTCCCTCTACAATCTCTGCATAATATATTCCGCAGGGTTATTATCATTGTTTGTCCTCACAATTTGATCAAATTTTGAATTAAATCCATATAGTTTGTTGGTCCTTGTGCAATTTGATCAAATTTTGATTTAAATCCATGTAGTTTTAAATCATTGGTTTTGATTTCAATAATTTTATAAGGACTTGGTTTGAGTTTAAGAACAGTGACGGAAGCCAAAATTTGATCAAATTATAAAGATAAATAATAATATTAACCCTATATTTTACTAGTATTCTCATTACTTTTAAGAATGAAAAACTTGTTATTTGACTACTTTGGAAGATGAACTTAGTATATATTTCCTATTTAGGAAGTTCCTCTTACGCATTGGGCCGCCTCCCAAACTATAATTCATGAATGTGAAACAGTGTCTTCAGAAATCTCAGCTTTATGCGCTCGGAAGATGAAGCCAAATTAATTAGATGATTCATGGATATAGTTGATTGATGATGCAAGGTACGTGATATTGTAATTTGACTATTCTTTATCTCTTAATCAATTTCACAGATGGGATTATGATTGAAATCCAAAGTTGCAGTCTTCAGACTATAATTTTTTGTTAAATTATTATGATCACACTGTATCCTGTTTTCAGATGTCTATTCCTATAACCTACCAAGTCTTTTGTTTGCAAAAATCCATGCATATCTTTTGTTGTTAACTACATACAATTTGTGACGTGATAAATTTGTTGGTTTTAGGATGGCCAGCGTGCTGAAGGATTAAGGAGAATTACAACTTTTTCAGTGACTATTCCAAGGAGTGAAATACCATCATGGTTTGAGAATCAAAATCATCTTCCTCTGAATGAGAAACATGTAGCATCTGTAACGATATCCATTCTTGGAGGTGAACGCTTAGGAGTTGGGTTGTGCACTGTAATTGATGATAAGATTTGTTGTCCTCGTTGGGGGTTTGATTTTAAAGCTTTGAAAGGTAAGTAATCCGTTTCAGGAAGGACACGTGGGCAGGAAAAAGAAACAAAATCTTATCATCTCTGGATGGTGTTTTGGAAAATTAAAGAGGAAAACGAAGATGAATTATGAAGGAGTTTCAGGCAAATTCGTTTGAAATTTTGTATTGATTGGGAGCAGCCCCCACCAAGAATGGTTGATATAGAGTCAATTAAGTGTGGATGGCGTTTCATTTGCAGGGGGCTTTAGATCGACTCAGGTATGGAATATAATAAAGAATGCGCAACCATGTCTTCAGAAACCGCAGCATAATACTCGGGATTGATGAAGTCAAATTAGATAATTCATTGAAGGTGATTCAAGATACGTGATGTTGTAATCTGCAATATCCCTTATCTCTTGATTAATGAGTTCCAAAGTTGGTATTATGACTGAGATCCAATATTTCAGTCTTCTGGCTATAATTTGTCAGTTAAATTATTATGATCGCTATAAGCTATTTTCTGATGCCATTCGTAAAACCTACCAGTCTTTATTGTCCCCAAAAACTCTTAAAAGCTTTTCAGTATTATTCACAAGATTGTTTCATCCTAAAGCAAATGGCACAAAAATAGCTTCAAAATGGAATTGAATTTAGATGAATGACAAATCCCTAATTTTATTATATATTTTTACACTTTATTTTATCATATTAATTGAGTTTAAAATGCTTTAATTGTGATAAATAGATATTAAAAGTAAATACATTAAATTGGGAGTAAAAAGGATAAAATTGTCACAAAAAAATTATAATTACTCTTAATCATGAATTCTTGAAAAGAATTGATGTTGGCTTAATTGCTTTAAATTGTAGGTGCTTGAAGAAATTGGATTAAGTATGGAAATAGCATTTTAGGGTTCGAATTTAAGAAATACGAGAAAACGATCAGAATTTATTACTGCTAAGGACCTGAAATAATGGAATGACAAAAAGGGAACAATTGAAACTCAGCGTTTTAGAGCTGCTAGGTCAGATCTGGAAGGAGATTTGATTTGAAGGCAGAGCTTCATTGCAGTGGGGAAAGGGGGAGCTGCAGCGAGAACAGAGAGCTTGGAGCTCATCCTCTTCACCACTCCTTCATCGTGACATCATTCCATTCACCATCGCCTCACTACCGCCGGCACACCAATACTTCCATTCTTCCACCACCAAGCTAGAAGGAGCTGAGCTGAGAGAAGGGAAGCTCCGCCGCAGGTAGAGCATCAGCTGCGAGGATCTCTGAAGAGAGATAGAGACGATCGGAAAGCGACGAGACCAGAGAGCTGGTAGTACCTTCGGCCTTCCTCTACGATTTTCGGCGACTTTCACAGCCTCCCTATCATCACTGTCACCTTCTTCACTCCTAATCTTGAGCTTGAGCGTGAAGAACAGAGGAAGAGGAGCTGCAAACAATTGGGAGAAGGACCTGAACCATTGACTAAATCTTGTTTCCGCCACCACAAACCACTGTCCACCAAACCGCCAGCAACATCCTTGGTCCAAATCGTGGCTTTCTCTAATATATGTTTTTGTGTGGAAATTTCAGCCCTGAATATAATTGATTTAGTGCTAATTGACAATTTAATATGTGATTTTATGGTTGGGTGTTTGAACCAGAGTGTAATTATCTTTCTTGAAGCTATTCTCATGAGTGGCTAAGCAATTTTGTGCTCAAGGAGATGAATTGGAGATGGCTTGAGCTTACATGTGCTTCAAAGGGGAGTTTAAATTACCTATTGCTCATTATATTTGTGATTTCTTAGATTTAGGAATTCATTTATATATTGATACTATGATTTTAGTTATGCGTTATTCTATGGATTGAGTTCTTGTGATTTTGGGTTTGTAACGAGGATTTGTACTCATCAATATATATGGTCATATATATATATATATATATATATATATATATATATATATATATATATATATATATATATTTCTATGATTCCATTGCTTTTTATTTGTTTAACATGGTATTGTTGGGTAGTGTAATTGAATTAGAATTATAGCTGAACCTAAATGCACTACTTATTTCATAATCACTCTCTAAGAGGTTTTAATATTGCTTAAATTAATAGGTCCATAAGTTTAAGCATTAGACTTCATGGTAATTGAGGTTTGGTATATTAGAAAACTTAGAGAAACTCATTACACTAAGGGGGCTTAATAGCATTTCAAGGGTAGGGGTTCATCTCTTGTGATAATAGACTTATTGGTTAATGAGATTTGGAATATTAGAAGCTTAGTATATTAACTCTTCAAATATTTTAATTAAGCAAGGATAGCGATTGAAAACCATTTCCAAGAGCATCTTCATCACTTGCATTTCTAACCCATTTTCATTCCTCCATATTTGAAAATCCAAAAAATATCTATTTTAATTGCATTCAATTCATAGATTTGAAAATCAATCAATCATATTTTACTCTTGTCAATTTTGCATTATAATTTCTTAATTTACTAGGAGTTAATTTTATAATCGGCTCCTCAAAGTAAACGACCTGAGTTGTGCACTATGTTACATTAATTTGGTTTTATTCTTTATATCTCCGAGGCGACTAAATGGCTCTTTCAAATGAACTACCTTTAACTTTATTGGACAAAATATAAAAGACGAAGGCCACAAACACAATAGCTAATGTCATTTGCTAAGCACTCATGGTTGTTCACGTTCTTACTTCATTCAACTTATAACTAGAGATCAAATTGACTCACATTCATTGCTTTATACACTACTACAGAAAATACATACTACTACCCTAAAGGACGTCCTCTGTTTAGAAAGAGACGCCTAAAACATCTGAAACTTTAAATTTCCCTCTAAAATGCGCCATAGCGAACATTTAGGCGTTCCCAGTCAAACTGGGGAGGCCTAAAGGCATGTTTAGGCGTCCTCGGTCCAATTAGGGACGCCTAAAGGCAAGTTTAGGCGTCCCCAGTTGGACTAGAGACGCCTAAAGGCTTAAATTTTTTTTTTTATTAAAAGGGTGGGCACATTAGGCGTCCCCAGTCATAAGCCATGTTGAGACTGGGGACGCCTAAAGGCTTAAATTTTTTTTTTTTATTAAAAGGCTACTTTAAACGTGCACATGCATTGGTCTAACGTTACGGTGCATGTGCATCTGTTAGGCATTTAGGCGTCCCCAGCCATTTTGGGGATGCCTAAATGCCTTTTAGGAGTCCCCAATTTAACTGCGGATGCCTAAAGTGATACTCTAGGCTTCCCCAGTCAAAATGGGGACGCATATACAAGGTTTAGGCGCCCCCATTTTTAGTGGGGACACCTAAAGGTCTTTAAAACAGAGCTGAAGTGAGCTCAGAACCCAGCATCAGTTCAAAACCCAGCATCGAGGGAGTCTTGTGAGCGTGAGCGAGTCTTGTGAGCAGCAAGCTAAGAATTTTTTGAGCGAGTCATGTGAGCAGCAAGCTAAGAGTCTTGTGAAGACAACAAAGCGTGTTCTCTGTTCTTGGTCCTCAACTTTTACCTCCTCTCTTCTTACTCCTCCGCATGTTCTCTGTTCTTGGTCCTCCATTCTTCTCTCTTCCTTGCCTCAACTTGTCACCGTCGGTTTACTGACATTGTGGCCACCGTCTTCCTCCTCTCACCACCGTGGGTTGTCTCCCCGTAAAGCATCCTCTACAGGTTTGCTTCCAAGTTCCAACCACACCTTTTTTTTAATTTTTTGAATATTAAATTTCCATAGATGCAGTGCTTAAATTATTTGAGCAAATAATTTTTTTTTGCCATGTACTCTTTGCAAATAAATGATCATCATTGCTGACTTGTATTGTTGCAATTCTGACTCAAACTTTGGTTGAGAAATTATATACACTTTCTTTTTTTACCTATTTGTTTGTTGGGATGTTTCCATAAGTATATTTGCAAGCTAATTTTACTGTTTGGATATATAAATTACATACACAAGTTTTAGCAAAAAGAGAGAGTATAATATAGAGACAAGAGTATCCCTGTATGTCTAATTTTATCCCTTTTTTACCTTGGAATAATTTTAGTTATGGTGCATGTGAACTAGGATTTATATATGTAAAGTTCCATTGGAATCAAGTGAGAACAGAAGGTGTTAAAGCTTAGAAAATCCAAGGTAGCAACTCTTTCCATCCATGTTATTTGAATTTCGTGCGTTCAATATAGTTAGACATTGAGTTTGCCATGAGCATGCATTGAATTCGCTTACATATTTTTCTGGAATCATTGCTTGACAATGTGCCATGGCCATCTATACAATTTCTTGATTGAATGTATGCTTATGGAGTGTGAACTTTCATGGCATTACTTGTGAATTTGCATGATTTGAATGCATGAATGAGGGGTGTTGTAATTGAAATTGTTGGATTTGACGTGCTGACATTGTCCTGAATATGAATTGCCTTAATTAGTTTAGTTTCATTTAAATTAAGTTGAGATGGTTGTTATTTTGATTTTGGGATGTCTCACTTTTAAGGGGAAATGCTGCCAAAATTTTGAAAAACAAAATAGTAAAAGGCAATTCCCAGTGTTGACAATTATTCTAAACTTGAGTGTTAATGGGAATGGCGTAGGTGGTAATAAAATGGATCATAGTTGGATGAATGCTTTGAGAATGAGTGAAGCATATGAGAATGGGGTTGAAGAGTTTATTGCATTTACTAGAAGGAACACTCCAGCAAAAAATGGAATGTATTTTTGTCCTTGTGTCAATTGTTTAAATGAGAGAAAATAGGATGTTGAAGTTATAAGGGATCAACTTCTTTGTGATGGAATAAATCTTCGATACACAAGGTGGATATGGCATAGTGAGGAAGTAATTGATTGTCCGTCACACAAGAAGGAAGCTGTAGATGTCACAGATGAAGATAGAATGGAGAGAATGATTCATGATGTTGAGATAGAATCCTTTACGCAGTCGCATGAATATGACAGCCTGCGGAGTGATGCAGATACACCGTTGTTACCTAGGAGTAAGTACAAACGGCTGACAAGAAGGAAGCTGTAGATGTCATAGATGAAGATAGAATGAATCTTCGATACACAAGGTGGATATGGCATAGTGAGGAAGTAACTGATTGTCCGTCACACAAGAAGGAAGCTGTAGATGTCACAGATGAAGATAGAATGGAGAGAATGATTCATGATGTTGAGATAGAATCCTTTACGCAGTCGCATGAATATGACAGCCTGCGGAGTGATGCAGATACACCGTTGTTCCCTGGGAGTAAGTACAAACGGCTGACAAGAAAGAAGCTGTAGATGTCATAGATGAAGATAGAATGGAGAGAATGATTCATGATGTTGAGATAGAATCCTATACGCAGTCGCATGAATATGACAGCCTGCGGAGTGATGCAGATACACCGTTGTTCCCTGGGAGTAAGTACACACGGCTGACATGAACATTATATTTGGTTAACTTAAAAGCAACTTGTGGGTAGATCGATAGTAGTTTCACATTACTGCTTGAACTGTTGTGTGATATGTTTCCAGACAATAATGTACTTCCAAATCGTATATATGAGGCTAAGAAAATCCTATCTACGATGGGTATGGAGTATAAAAAGATAGCCGCTTGCCCTAATGACTGTGTACTATATAGAAATGAGTAAGAAGGTCTGAGTGAGTGCCCTAAGTGTCAAACTGCACGATACAA
Organism: Inga laurina; assembly: GCA_963855925.1. Taxonomy (NCBI): domain Eukaryota; kingdom Viridiplantae; phylum Streptophyta; class Magnoliopsida; order Fabales; family Fabaceae; genus Inga; species Inga laurina. The sequence goes on along the minus strand of OY979706.1, from coordinate 4,325,699 downwards.
AGTGAAGAAAGATGGTGCTTATGGCGATGAGACAACTAAAAGGCAACCTTTAAAGGTTTTGTGGTATCTTCCAATAATACCGCACTTTAAGCGTTTGTTTGGTATTGCAAAAAAAGTGAAGAAGTTGAGATGGCATTTGAATGATTGAATATCTGATAGAAAATATCTTCGGCACCCGGCTGACTCTCCATAGTGGAAGAAAATAGATGAAATGTTCCCTGAATTTGGCAGCGAGCCAAGAAACCTTCAGCTTGGGCTTTGTATAGATGGCATCAATTCGTATGAAACTATTAATAACACACACAGTGCGTGGCCGATACTCCTTATAATATACAACTTGCCTCCCTGGCTTTGTATGAAACGCAAGTATGAGATGCTTTCTATGATGATTTCTGGACCAAAACAGCCAGGAAATGATATTGATGTCTACCTGGCACCTTTGATTGAGGACTTGAAGAAGTTGTGGGAGGAAGGTGTAGATGTGTTTGATGCATATAAGAATGAGTCCTTCAAGCTACGTGTAATGATTTTCACCATGATAAATGACTTCCCTGCATACGAAAACTGTCAGGGTACAGTGTGAAGGGGCATAAAGCATGTCCGATCTGTGAAGTAGACACTTACTTCCACCAACTTGAACATGGAAGAAAAACGGTCTACCTTGGTCACAAGAGGTTCCTTCTTAGGTTCCACCCGTATAGTAGGTTAATAAAGCATTTTAATGGCTTGTCGGAGCATGTAATGGCTCAAAAGACATTAACCGGAGAGGAAGTTTACAGTTGGGTCGAACGTATCAATGTCTTATTCGGTAAGAATTAGAAGACTGCGGGTGAGAAGAACATATGGAAGAAGAGATCAATTTTCTTTGATCTTCCATATTGGTGTAGTCTTGATGTGAGACACAATATTGATGTGATGCATGTGGAGAAAAATGTTTGTGATAGCCTTGTCAGTACGCTTTTGCACATACCAGGGAAGACTAAGGATGGGATTAGTGTGAGACTAGACCTTGTTGATATGGGAATAAGAGAACGGTTACATCCACGGCTAAGAGATGATGGTATGAGGGCATATATAGAGCCAGTATTGCATACCTTATCAAAAGTGGAGAAAAGAAGTTTGTGTGGGTGTTTGCATGAAATTAAGGTGCCACAAGGGTATTCTTCGAATGTGAGAAGGTGCGTGTCAATGGACGATTTGAAGTTGGTGGGAATGAAGTCTCATGATTATCATGTGTTGATGCAACAACTATTACCAGTAGTTATTAGAGGCATTATGAAAGATAAAGTTTGAATCACTGTAACAAGATTGTGTGTTTTCTTTAATGCTATATGTAACAAAGTCATTGATGTTGAAAAGCTGGATGAACTGGAAGCTGAGGGTTATATTATATTGTTCCAATTAGACATGCACTTTCCTTCTTCATTTTTTGATATAATGGTGCATTTGATAGTTTATTTGGTAAGAAAGGTAAAGCTCTGCGGTCCAGTTTACCTGAGGTGGATGTACCCTTTCGAGCATACATGAAGATCTTAAAAGGGTACTCTAAAAATCCCTATCGACTAGAAGCCTCAATAGTTGAAAGATATGTAGTTGAAGAGGCTATGGACTTCTGCAGTGATTATCTATCAGGGAAGAAGGAACAATCTCGGCATGAAGAGGGGAGAAGCAAGGGAACACGAGGACTGAAAGTGAAGACTATGCCTCGTGAAGAGGTGTTGCAAGCACACTTGAATATCCTGAATAACATGGCTGAAGTTCAACCGTACATAGATGAACACATAAAGAGATTGAAGAACACTTATCCAAGGAAGAATGACATGCAGATTGCTATTGAGAAAAACAAGACATTCATAGAGTGGTTTCAGGAAAAGGTTTTGCATGAGACCGGTGTGTTTGAGACAATAGAGTGGCTAGCTTGGGGGCCTTTGTTTCAGATCATTACTTGGACCGATTATGATATAAACGGGTATTCTTTCTACACAAAAGACCAAGATGACAGAAGTACCATGCAAAATAGTGGGGTGATGGTAGAAGCAGAAACCATGCACTTTTCCAGTTCGAAAGAAAAAACCGCATATTAGCATCCATGGCCTATTATGGAGTGATAGAAGAAATATGGGAAATCACTTACAACAAGTGCAAAGCTGCTTTATTCAAATGTTAGTGGGTTAGCAATAATGCTGTGGTAGTAGATCAACAATTTGGATTTGTCTCAGTTGATCTTGAAAGAGTATGTTATAGGGATGAGCCCTTCATTCTAGCAAATTAGGCGAAACAAGTGTTTTATATCACAGATCCTGCAAATAAAAAAATTTCCATTGTACTTCAAAGTAAAAAAAAGAAGCATGGTGATCCAACCTTCAACCTTGACGACACACCACCTTTCACAATTAATCCACCTACAACAAGTGAAGTAGAATTGGTAGATTATGAAGAATATGCTATAAGAAATGATTATGGTGAAGGAATATGGGAAACAATATAGAGTGAGAGCCTAATTTAGAAAATAGTGATGTGTGTTATTTGTTTTATAACTAGTTAGTTTATTCATTTACTTATAATTTATTCACCTATCTGACAATGATTTTTGTGCTTACAGGAATATGGACAATTCTAGTGACTCACAAAGTGATAGGGACAATGAAATGAATAGGCCTGAACCCATTGCAAGAAGAAGGGTTAGTGGTAGTACAAAATTGCCTGCATTGATAGCATGTCATCAACATCAATAGGAGAGGTTGCATATTGACTTTGATGACAATTTGAAACCAATTGGTCCAGAGGAAGACCATTTTATTAGCTACTAGGTTATTTGGGTCGGAGCAAAGTTCACATTATCTATGATAATTAAAAGTTGGTTCCACAAAAAACCAAAGACTTGATTTGGCAACAACTTTTGGTATATAAGTTTCAATACATCTGCATATATATCTTTATTCCTATTGCTTCAACTATAATTAACTTATGTTTTTACCTTGCAGCAAACCTATGATGTCCCTGACATTGCGATGATGTACAAGGAGTGGATGAGGGAGGTTCGTCTATGATGGAAAGATTTCAAGAACAGGCTTACACGAGATTAAATTTGAGGGGACTTTGAGGGGGAAGGATCCATGTCAGGAGTATACATATTTGTCTTTAGAGGACTGGAGGTTGTTTATGGCATCACGAGAAGATCCAAACTTTTTGGTAAGATTTCTGTCATCAGTGTTTTATTTGAATATAGTTGACATTATTGATTTGGTGTTCCTTGTTTTCCTTTCACAGGCATTAAGTGCAGCAAATACAGAGAGGCAAGCATCTAATAAGTATCAACATTGCATGTCTCGTGGTGGTTATCGGAAGCTTGAGCGAAGGATGATGGTAGAAGAGTTGGAGAAATTGAAGGAAGCAGCCACATCAGATCCTAGAGTTGTCGTTCAAGCCCCGCCACCTCCTCCACGTCACAAAAAATAGAAAGCAGGGAGGATTAAGGGAGGGAAGTACGTAAATCTGACTGTTGCTAAGGTTGCCGCAAGAATTGTAAGTATTTAGAGCATAAGTACAAAGTTTTTTTTTCATATTGGGAGTGCTTAATTTTCATTTATGATAACTTTTATGCTGTAGGATGAACTGGATGATCATAGTAGCCAAGGTTCGTTCACTCCAAGTGGACGGATGGACATCTTGTCAATGGCGATTGGGAAGGCAGATCACCCCGGTCATGTTTGAGGGGAGGCAAGAGGAGTTCGTGTCGTGAAGTATTTTGGCCGAGCCTCACATTCTTATTCGTCACAAGTTGAACCCAGTAGGAAGCTTGTGGCCAAGATTCGCCAGGAAGTCTCACAAGAGCTCGAGGCCAACCTTCGTGACAAGCTCCGACAGGAGCTGTTGCCAGAGCTACGTCTTGAGCTGATGCCAGAGCTACGAGCTGAAATGATGAAGATGTTTGAATCGCAGATGGCAACTTTCGAGCGTAGAACCCATTCATCCCCGGCCTTCCACAGCATCAAAGGAAGTTACAACTCAGTGGAGGAACCACTTGGCGACCCTTCTCCCATTCTACAGCAACAAAGGAAGTTGCAGATGCTCTCATTCACACATAAGCTACCACCTACTATCATCAACAAATTCCACAGCATTTACGTAGGGTGACTGTGACGTGTGTTTGAGAAGGGGAATAAGCTACATCCATCCCTATTCTTGATGACGAGGTTGCCACGATAGCTCAGGGGACAGGATCTTTCATCCTTTGACCTGTACATCTTATTGGCTCAGCGGCAACACCTCTAATGATGGTATGGAACTACCTTACTTTTACTTGAGATATGTTGGCATCCTACTAATAATATGTTTTTTTTATGTTTTAAAAGAACGAGCAGGAAGCAGGAAAATGACCCTTTTTAGCACGACTGCAGCAAATCTATAAAGGCATTTGCCAGATTATTTGCATATGCCTACAGGGATTGTGGGCCAAAAATTAGAGTATCCATTCACAATTGATAAAGAAGATCTTAAACAGTTCATTAAGTTGGAGGAGCTAGATATAAGATAGGGCAAATTTGCAATCCTATAAGTTTTTTATTTCCCATTTTTTCCTTCATTTAGTTAAGTGGTTTTTTGGTTTCATATATTCACTAGCTAATACATTTATCATTTTAATTCTATTATAGCTCCTTCCGTCGTATATGCATTGACTTGGAAAGAGTTGATTTATATGGATTCTTGTGTCCTACAAATACAACAATGAATAAGAATATAGTGCAAAAAAGGACGCACTTTGTGGGCTTCACAATGGGAGTAAACAACTATCATTGTTATCTAGCACCGATTATTTAAGGGTACGCATTTTAATTTTGTGTATTTGAGATTTTTAATAAATAATTGCCTTGCCATCTAACTTCCTTTTAAGCTGTATATGTTGTTATAGTTACCATTGGAGTTTGTGTGTTCTCTGTCCTCGGTCCCACGTAGTTTACTGGTTTGATTCCTTGCGTAGAAGACCAGACAAAGAACCAAAAAGCGTCTTCAACACGTAGGTTATTTTTTTTGTATTTCATCCTCTCTTGATTCTTGAATTAAATGAATTATTCTAATTTATGTTGATTTTCATTTTAATGATAGGGCATGCCAGACGTATCGAGTGCTTGGCAGGCCATGCGATCATAAAGGTGGCAAAGACTTGAAATGATTGTTTCCAAAGGTACGTAGTTTCAAATCAAGTTATTTTGATTAACGATCATTTTAGATATGCCTTTATTGATTTTATCCATTTGCTTTTGATTTATAGTGCCCTCAACAACCTGGAGGTTGGGAATGTGGATACTATGTCTTACTTTATATGTTTAACATAATTAAGAGTGGCATTACAATAGATTTTGAACAAGTAATTGCTTCTTCATTCTCAAAGGATAATATTTTTTGGTGTTGTAATTCAATGGCAAATTAATTCATTCATTTGATTCATTATTTCATCTAAGCTTATTTTCTAATTTGCAGATTTTTGACAATGAAGATGCCTACTTATATGAAGACATAAATATGATCAGAGACTTTTTGGCTGGACATCTTCAACGTATACAAGAGTAAAGTCTTTAGTAGTTTGTGTAGGACATACTTTTGTGGTGGTTCTATATATTGTACATATAATTAGCGTTGTTGTTGTTGGATATAGATTGTTGTGTAATTTGTTAGTTAATTAGTTTGCTACTCCTGAAAGTTATTACATATAGAGCCTTGGGGTTGATCACTGTGTTTCAAGATATTACTCCTCCAGTATGAGCTTATGTGTTACTCTTGCTATCTGCTAGTAGCTGTGTAACTAGCTACTAAATCCCTGGTCATTGTTTCCATTAGCATAACAGAGGCAAGAGTGTGTCATGGCAGCTATGTCTTCTGTTGTTTCCATTAGCATAACAGCGGCATATAGATTGTTGTTTCCATTCTGCTGAACTACTGTTGTTTCATTATGTTGTTTCCATCCTATTTCTGCAGTTTAAATTTTCCAGATAGTTATATATATATATATATATATATTAAAAAAGGCCATTAAAAAAAACTTTTAACGTCCTTAAAATAAAAAGGGACGTAGAAACAAGTTATTCGTTAGTTTAGACGTCCCCAGTCTGAACTGGGGAGTCTAAAGTCACTTTAGACGTCCCCAGTTTGGAAAGGAGACGTCCAAAGGTACATTTTTTGCACCTTTAGATGTCCCCAGTCAAAACTGGGGATGACTGGGGACGTCTAAAGTCAGTTTTGACTGGGGACGTCTAAAGTGCCCCTCAGACTTTCCCCAGTCTGAAGTGGGGACGTCTAAAGTCATGCCCATACACGTCCCCTGTTTTATGGACGTTATTGATATTTTTTTCTACGTCTCTTAGATAGACGTCTCCTTATTTTTAGACGTTAAAAGGCCAAAAAAGAGAAGTTAAAAGCATTTTTTCTAGTAGTGATAATTCCTAAAGCTACAGATTATGCATTTAAAGCAATCAGGTTTTGGTTTTAGAAAGAGAGGGAGAGACCAATGAGTTTACCAGTCCTGATTGATCTGAGACAGAATGCTACATCTACGTACACTCCTTATAGGCTATGGCTAATGTTACATTAATTGGCTTTTGCTTTTGTAACCTTTATCATCTTTGAGCCTCATGTATCCGCAAGGGGTCAACAAATGTACTTTATGGATTGACTTGGTTCCTACATTTCAACGTGGGGTTTTTACTTGTTAGTTACATAGTTTATAGAGTACTATTTTAACAAATCATGAATTCAATCAAACTTTTATATTTAAGGTAAATCTAACATCGTGAAGTATTTTCTCATGTGTGTTCAATATTCTAAAGAATTTTATAGTTCATCCAGCACTCAGAAGTATTTTTTCAAGTGTGTTCAACACTCCAAAGTATTTTGTGGTGCAAGTTTACCCATAAAGTGTTTTTTAGGATCAATTTTAATCTTGTCATTAAATTCCAAAATGTCCTTTAAGTGACAATTCATTCAACACCCTAAAATAATTTTTTTAAATAGAGTGCTAGATAAACCATGAAATACTTTAAAGTGCTCGATATACCTGAAAAAATATTTGCGGGTGCTAGGACAGTGGACGTACATAGTAAAATACTTGAAGGTGGTAAACCTTAACCCTGTATAAATCAGAAAAGGAAACCTCCTTGAACAAAAATTCAATAGATATAGTTGTTTGATTGTATATATTGCAAGATAGACTCTTTAATGAAAACACAATCTGATCTGAATCAGATTGAACAGGGCAAGGGAGAAAGATAATGGCAAGAGAAAATATTTTAGGTTACGTTGTATATTATTCATTGACGGAGCATTACATATATAGGCCGAATATATGACCTACGGTGATATCAATCTGATAGCGGAAGTTACGGTATAACCACTTACAATATCATAACAGCAATATGATCCCAATATCTAGAGGTACGTACATATAACATGCAATTGACCAAGGTTTCAAACTTAAGATTGCGCAAACCGAGACAAAACTCCTCTCACACACTTACCTCGTAAATCGTAAAAGCTATTCTCAAAAGTTAATTCAAACACATACTTAAGTCTTAAATGAATTGTAGGGTGGGCCTAAGCCCAGAGATTGTGGACTCACTTACAAAAGGCAATGCTGCTTGGCAAGTAGAAGCTCACAGAGCATCAGGGAATGTGAAACCATGTCCCCGGAAATCTCATCTTCTTAACTTGGGAGAGGAAAACAAATATAACACCATAAAAAAATCAGTATATTCACAAATTGTTAAAAAAATTTATTTGAGTTGGGTTTAATTCCCAGCTTGAACAACCCTAATAATTTGAGCAGGACAAAGTTTTCCGGATCACTATGCTCCGTTCCCTTAGACATATGTTCCTTGCTATATAAAGAGTTGTATGCATTTCTTGCAAAAAAACTTGTTGGCAAAAAGGGAGCTAAAGTATACATTTGATCCTTTATATTTACATCAAGTATCAATTTAGCCTCTTAAGTTTATAAAGTTAATTTTCAGTCTTCTAATGTTAACACCGTTAACTCTCACTAATGGAAAATGCTAGCATGACGAATTTAATGCGGACTGAGTAATAAAAGTAGACAAAAGTGGGATTCAACATTCAATCAAAGGATGTGCATAGAATGGTTTGAATTTTATCTTGTACTGGCCCACTATGGTGATCGAGCCAGCTTGGCGCCCAAAAGGTTCGGGATTGATTTAAGCCCAACCAAAAAAGAATTTTAGGAATATTAAACAAGTGAAAATTATTTTATTCATCATAAAAATATTATTATCACCATTTAAAACACATTTGTTTTAGAAATAATATCGATCTAAATAATTATCCACTGCTTTGCTTTCAATCCTTAATATAATATCTATTAAGAGGAGTGATAGCTAATTTTGTTAGATTAAATAAATTAGTTAAATTAGACATTTGTTAACAATGTCTGTTGGGTTTTCCTAAAATATTCTCTTAAATCAATTGCATTGAAACACCATTTGATACAAACTCCTTTAATGTCATCAATAGGGATTAGTTGGGGAAAATGATAAATATGTGGATAAAGTGGATTGAGATATTACATTTAAGACTAAATCCAACCTTCAACTAGCTTTTATATTAGGGACCGGAGTGGTATTATTTTTTCATAATATTTAGATTAAAAGATAACTTGAAATTTAAATGATTTTAGTAAAATATGGAAAAGATGAAATCATAAGAAAATCTCTACGATGATAATAAAATCAATACATTACATGAAATCTAACATAATAAAACAATTAGTATATTCACATTTTTTTTAAAAAAAAAGCGTGTTATTTGGAGCGAGTGAGGAAAATAAATAAAGAAAAGCAGATTTGCAAAGTATAGAGGAATGAGGGAGGCCGAGAGGGTGCCGAGGAAAATTACAGGAAGGGGGGCAGCAATTACTACTCCTTCCGGTCCTAATTATAGGATATATTTATCTAACTTTGGAGAAATTAAGGATAGTAGTTAAATTAGTTAATCATATTTATTTTCCTAAAATTCCCTTATTTAAAACTTAAAATTCACAAAAAACAGTAAAATTGGGGTGTATGTGGCATTAATGAGTTACAAGCATTACCCACTTTATAGAATACATATGTGTATTCTTAAATTATTATTGTGTTTAATTATTATTGAGAAAGTATCAATAGGGGGTATTTTGGGAAGAAATTGACAAAAATTAGAATTTTGTTCTATAATTAGGACCAAGATCAACTCTCAAATGTTGTCCTATAATTAGGACCGGAGGGAGTATTAAATAAGCGAAGTCGTTGGTAATTAACAATGGATAGTTTAAGGATTCAATACCTCATATTGTCAAGAAGAAATCTAAATTGTTTATGATTATGATGATGTGATTCAAATTTATGAAAATAAATTAAATAAATAGTCCATCATTGTTAATCTTTGACTATTAGAAGCACCTTCAAAAGCTTAGCCTTCACTAAACAGGTACTCAACATATGTAATTTAATCTCCAAGCACAATGTGAGATACACGTATAAGCTTATCTAAGACAATTCGAATTTTAAATTAACTCTAAGTTGTCTTAATTAAATATGAGAAATCATCTAATTATACATGCCCTAATTTCGGACCAAAATAAATTATACATGCCATAATCATGGGAAAAAGAGTCTTTCCACTTCCCTTACTGTCCATTTCTTTTTATTACTTTATTCTCATCGTTAGATCAACTTTGAATTGTTGAAATTTAATATTTTATAAAAAAATAAAAAAATATAGAATACTTTAATAAAAGTATAAAGATATGAACTATTCATATCAAATTTTAATGATTTAAATTTAATTATATACATTTTTTATTATTTGATATTATAATAATATTTTAATATAATATTAAATCTCAACCATTTAGAGTTGATGTAACGGTGAGAATAAATAAATAGAGAAGTGGACAGTAAAAAAAATAAAGAGAGAGATAATGTTAGTTTTATGGGTTATTGAACTAATCAAGCTTCTTGTTTATTGTTCAATGATTAGACTTATTAGTGAGACCTACCATAATCAAATTCCTGATGGATTCGGCTTTCCTCCTTTGTAAAGGAGGGTCCGCTGCAGCATCTGGATCATTGAGATATGATCCAACGGTCCAGATTTTACAGCAGACTCTTCTTTTCTTCTTTACAAAGGAGAAAAGCCGGATCCATTGCTGATGTATTGCAATTTAATTACTTTTCCCTCCTAACAAGAAAGCATTAATTTGGCCACTCAGAGTATATGAATTAGTTGGGGGATGAGTCAGTTTCTTTTCTTTAGCATTGTTTCTCGTAGAGACAGACAATTAAACGTCATGGAAAGATATATTTTAAAAGTTTAAAAAAGGATGGGCTGGCCAGCTGGTAAGAAGACAAACGTCATGGCAAGATATACTTATATGATGCGAAAATCACCCTGCAATTCAATGTAAAGAATATAACTATTAAAATTTTTACCATAAGTAATTAAGCATAAAGCAATAACAAGTTTTGATGCATGAATTAAAAGGTCTATACACTTATTATTAAGAATTTGTAGTGATTCCATTCTTCTTTGGGATCTCATTTCATAATACTAACTCCGGTTTTTAAAATAAAAGTTAAGTTGGGGATTGGATTTAATCTCAATTAAATATAATATTTTAATCACTTTGTTTCCCAAATTTATAATTTTTTTTCATGAGTTAATATGATATTTGGTCCCTTAAATTTACCCTTATTTTGGTTTTAGTTTCTAAGTTCCAAATCATGGGTTTTGGTCCCTTAAGGGGCAAAATGATCCAAGTTTGTATTTAATTGTACAGACCAATATTCTAAACAGACGAGGGACTCAAATGTATATGGTTTCAAACTTGAAAGACCAAAACAAAATGAAGGGAAACTTGAGGGACCAAAGATTATAGTATATATTAACCCTTTTGTCCCTAATATATCCATATTAATTGCACATATTAAGGGATTTCTGTCCAAGTGTAATAATGATAAAGATGGTATTTTAGAAAACAAACATATATGTGTTACAAATAACTAACATAAATATGGTATTTTAGAAAAGGATAAAGTACACTTTTGGTCCTTCAAGTTTAGATGAGGTTTCATTTTAATCCTTTAACTTTAAAAAAATACGTTTTTAGTCCGGGTTTTACACCGTTAACATCACTGACGGAAAATGTTGAGTCAGTGATAAATCCCAAATTTATTATATTTTATCCCACTTTATTCATTTATTTTGGGAATTATTTTAGGCTAATTTGGATTTATTAGATAATATTTGGATAATTAGCCGATTTTGGGAAATAATATAAATCTGAATTAATTATGATATTATTGAGGTTAAATTATTATTATTTTGATTGATATCTTGTGAGTGGAAAATATTTCTAATTATATGATAAATCACGATTTTATTATATCTTGCAGGATAAGGAAAAGCAGATTGAAAGATCCTACGGTGCAGAACTTTTCTGAGAAACTAAAAAAGAATCCAATGGTGGGATTTTATTGGATTTTTGGAATTTTAATAGGCCCAAATTAGTACCCAAAACTCTCCCATCCCTTCTTAAAAAGAAACCTAGCCGCCAGATACACGGAGGGACAGACGCTGGACGGCTGGAGAGGGAGGCTACACGCACTCACAGATACCGAGAACGCTGAGCTCCATGTCTGTTCGGCACAATATCCACCACCACCTTTAATTCTATTAATCAATTCCATTCAAACCCTTTTCTTCATTCACATCACAGCGTGACCCCGCCTCCACATTTGACAATTCAACGCATCAATTCTAATTGCACAGTGGCGGAAGCAATTAAAGGCATTGATTCTTCTCAACTTTTCCTCATGTTTGTGACGTGTTTGGCTCGTGGAGAAAGAAAGGGGGCCATGGCAGCTTAAGGTCATTTAGGAGGCAACTTGGGAAGAGTATGGAGGAAGCTAGAGCCTAGGAGCTTACACTTGAAGACTACAAGGGAGTGTCTTTCTTTTATCTCTTTGATTCAAGACTTAAGATTATTTAGTTTTAATTGATTTTGGGTTGTGTTAATTGAGAACAATCTAGTTTTAGATTGTAAACTTATTTTTATTTGGATTGAATTGATATTTTGGATTTGATTTGTTTTAATTGATTATTGGAATTTTTGTTTGCAAACCTTTGATTGTCAATTAGATTATTAATCGAGTTTTCATTATTAATTTAATTGTCAATTTGGGTTTAATCTCTTGATTGTTTAATTAGGTGATTAATTGTCGAATTGTTTAATTAGGCAATTGTGAACATAATTTTCAAAATTATCCTAAACAATTGAGATTGGTTTTTAATGGATTTAATTAACCACCGTTTTTTCCATTATGAGTTTTCTAGTGGATTAGGTGTTATTAAGCTTGAGGGTTTCCCATGTCCTAATTAGGTGATTAAATTTATTAATTCCATCTTTTGATGAATCTCCCTTTGGTCTAATAAATTAAATGGCTAATAAAGCTAAATCCATGTGAATCCTAAGTTGTCCCCTAAACAAATTTAAAATGCTAACATGTCTCAAGTTTAGTTCTTTAATATAATCACATTTATATTTTAATTCTATAATCAACCTTCTGAAAAGACATGCCAGCATTTAATTTGTTGAGTTGGCATTTTTTTTGTTAATAAAGTTAATGGTGTTAACCCAAAAGGACTAAAAACACACTTTTTAAAGTAAAAAGACTAAAATGGAACCTCGTCTGAACTTAAATGACTAAAAATATATTTTTCCTTCAAAAAACAAACATATATTTGTTGCAAATAATTAACATAAGTAATTTGATAATTTACTTAATCTACTAAAATTACTGAATTAGACAGCTAGTTCTTATACTAGGGATATTAAGGATGTGAGGGAGTAATTATATGTGTGCGTGCGTGAGCGTACATAGCACGATTAAAAAACATGGGTCCAATACAAAAATTAGAAAAAAGATGTCTTCCATACAATTACGTTATAAATCCATCGCAATTCTTTAAGGTGAGGGAAAGGTCGTTACAATTAAAACTTAATACGGAAAACTTACTGGAAGCTGGTTCCCGGACTTCTCGCCTGTTTTGTAATATTATTGGCATACCAAATTATACTTGATAATTTGGCTCAAACATTTATGGCAAGTCACCAAGAAGGATCTTCCTCATACTCTTCCAGCTCTGATCCAGCCCGAAGAACCTGGAAGTATGACATTTTCTTGAGTTTTAGGGGGCGAAGACACCCGTAGAGGTTTCACAAGCCATTTATATCATGCATTAATTAGGAGTGGATTCAGAGTTTTCAGAGACGATGAAGAACTTGGAAGAGGAGATTTTATCTCACAGGAATTGCTGCAGGCAATTGAAGAATCTTGCATTGCAATTGTTATTCCATCTCTCTGAAAATTATGCATCTTCTTCATGGTGTCTAGATGAGCTGCAACATATTCTTGCCTCAAGAAACAATCTGGGTCAAATAGTTTCCCCCCTCTTTTATGATGTAGAGCCATCTGATGTAAGGAATGAATGAGGCCGCTTTGGTGAAGTTTTTGGCAAACTAGAAATGAAGTTCCCAAAAGGGCAATCTATCAGACTTGAAAGGAAGTTCCAAAAAGACCAATCAAAGGGGAACAAATGGAGGGATTCTATAACAGAAGTGGCTAATTTATCTGGTTTTGCCTCCAGCCAATATCGGTGAGTTTCTTAATAATAAAATTGAATAACTGGTACTTCTTTTGGTCATAAATATAAATATAAGACAGAGTTGACTATTTTGGAGATATTAAGAAAGCTAATTAATTTACTTTAAAATATTTATATTTGTTATTTTTTCTCCAAACTATTTTTTCTAACTTATAAAATGATATATAATCTATGAATATATAACATATGATATAACTAAGTAACTTATTTAGTTTCTTTAATCTCTCCAAAAAAAAGTCAACTCTATCTTATAATTTAGGATTAGAGGGAGTATATAATATTTGTGTCAAATCATTGAGCCCTGCATGTAAAGGTGCATCCAAGATACTTGCATGCTCCGGCATGTTATTTTCATAGATGAAAAATTTTAGTTGAGAGATTAAGAAAATTAATAATTAATTCTTACTATCAGATACCTCAATCTTTTTATTATTCATCTAGTTTTTCAAATATATTATTTTTTTGAAGAAAATGAAAAGTTCACTTCATGGTTATTATAAGTTGCAAATATTTATTATAAAACATTTTAAAGACAAAAATCCATATATCTAGCTAATATGGAATACAATTTTTTGTCGTTTTTTCTTCGGTTATTTTTTTGTTTCTTTATTTTCTTATTAAATTTTATGTAGGACCGATAGTTTCTAAAAATCTATGCAAATTGCACACAGGCTTAACATTTGGTTATTTTCTTAAAGTCAAGCAATTTATTCTCAATTAAAATATTATTTATATTGTAATTTCTCTCATATTACTTAAAGTTTTGTTTTTGCATTTAAAATTTGTGTTGTTCAAGCTAAGATTGTTCTCCAAACTAAAATTTTTATATTTATAATTAAAACCAATGTAAAAAACAAATTTTATAACTTGTTGCACTATTCATTCATAAGTAATAGATAGATAGATAGTGAAAATTTTTAAAACCAATGTAAAAATGTGTTTAGTTTTTGTCATCTGTACAAAAGAAAAGGACACACATGAGGACTCGTGCACGGGTAGGCCCAACAGAAACTTAGAATGGAGCTCCCTTCTTGAATTTTTAGATAAATTAGGGTTTATTTGGCTCACCGATGGGGAGAGATTTTAATATTACATCATTTAGATTGATGAGAAAGTAGAGGAAAGATTTAGTGTTACTTTATTTGGTTCAAGTGGGAAGGGGTAGGGGAGGAAACATAGGAAAATTGGCCATAAATCCCCAATTGAAAATTTATTTCGTAGAGAATGAGACTTGACATCATGGGAATTTGCAAGGTCTTAAATAAGAGTCATGAGAGAAAGAACACTCCTATGCAAAGTAATTGGATATTTGGGATGGCTAGTTATTCATTATGGAAGCTAATCACATATTTGAAGAAGCCACTTACACATTAGGGAAGTTAACTGCATCTTCGGAAGGTAATTCCATATTCATGTGCCAAAAGACTTTTAGGCATATACATCTTTTCTGAAAATGCTTAAATATAAAAAATTTTCTACAAATAGCCTCCCCTAATATGCAATTACCTTCTATGAAACAATATGCAATTAGCTTCTTGAAATTGCAGTTGGCTTCCATAATGCGCAAGTGGTCTCCTGAATGTATAAATATTAACAATCCAAAAGAAAATTGATAGTAATTTGCATGACACGTTTAATGGCGAAAGGTGAAGTGATATGATGTGATTAGAAAATTAATCCAAATATATGATCACTATATATTTCATGTGACGGGGAAAAATTGTGCTTGTAAGACCGAAGCCGGACTTATTGATGAGGTGGTTGAACATTTATGTAAACTTCGTTCAGAACTGCCGCCTATGAGTGTAAGTGAAGCACTAATTCGAATTGAGTGGAGAGTATACCATATGCTTTCAGTGTTAAGGATAGGTTTGGATAATGTTCTGTTAATAGGAATATGGGGAATGGGCGGTGTGGGCAAGACGACTCTTGCTAGAGCTATCCATGAGAGGCTCCATCACCAATTTGACTTCCATTGCTTTCTTGCCAATGTTAGGGAGGTTTCTGAAAGAAATGGCCTACTTCACTTACAGAACCAGCTGCTTTCACATTTCAAAACAAAAAACTTCCAAATTGAAGACACCGATCAAGGAAAGAGCACATTAGGACACTGTTCGTAACAGCAAGTGCATAGATCTTGTCAAGTAGTAAAATGATAAGTAAAAATCGTTCCCATGAGAACTAAGGTGAAAGCGGAGTAATCATCACAAATATGCTATCAATTAAGTGGAGTAAAACCACTTGAAAAGTTTTCTATTTCCAAATTCAATTGTATCAAAATGAAAATTACTTGACCAAAACTAAATTGAAAATCTACTTCAAGACAAGAGGAGCATATGATTATTTCTCACCATTGTAATTCCGGAGCTTTAAATAATTACCACTCCTTTAGTGATTAAATGACATTAAATATTAGTCTAAGGTTCAAAAGCATTTGATTAAGCTTTCTCAAGTTAAAACGAAATTTATATCCTCAATTAACATGCACAATCTCTTGCTACAGTTAAGAGAAAATAATTATTAAGCAACAACCTTAATTTGACAATGCTAGGTTAGTAACTATATCTCTATGTCACTAACAAACCATCCATTTAATTCTTAAATTTCAAGTTTAGCATAATTTTATCAAAGTTCTACAATTAAATTAACTCCCTCAAGCTTAATTTAATTAAACAAGGCAATCTAAATGGTTGCTAATCACATAGAAGCATTAGACATAAGATAAAATTAACCCATAATTATAATTAACAACTAAAGAGAGTAAAAACAAGTCTCAATTCTTACAATGGTTTGAAATAATCCTAATACAAACTAGCTAACCACACAACATCATCTCAGGACCAGCAACAATAAATTCAGAGCTCAAAGCCATAAAGGAAATCAAAGGGAAATGAGTAAAGATAAAACAAAAAGCCCCCAAGAAGAGCATTGAATAGTATTGCTCTGGCTCTTCCCTCCTCTGATTCAAATCGCTGACCACGTCCCCCCTTCCTCCTTGCTCTTGCATTCTGGTTCAGGGGGTGAAGAAGGTGACGGCTCCTCGCTAATGATACTCTGGAGAAGTGATGAAGAAGATGGTTGATGGAGGAAGATGATTGGGCACCGTCGGCCTCCTCTCTCCTTCGCTGAAAACTGTGGGTCTCCTTCTTCCTACCTCTCGCTGCTCACGCCTGATAAGAGGAAAAACTAGCAGCCCGACGGCGTGGCTCACTGAAGGAGAAGAAAACCCCTAGAATCGAGCCCTCTCTTCTCTACTGCAGAACAATTGTTCTTCTCCGGTTTCTAGGGTGTTGATGCCGATGAATAGTAGCCGCTTCTCCAAATCCCCTTGTGCTTCCCTTTTCTTTTAGGTTTCCCCTTTTCTTAATTGCCAAAACGCTGTCGCATGGTCAGAATTCCCTAATCTTCCATTCATCAAAACGACATCACATTCACTGGTCCTTTAATTCAGCTTTCATATTCATCAAAATTCAAAATCACCTCTCAAACACGCTGGCATAGTGGCATATACACTAGTACAAAAATGACTTTTTAGACCGGTTAAAAATGACTTTTTAGACTAGGTCTTGATACAGCAGGTCTAAAAAGTCTGTTATTTTTTAGACCGGTTGTTATAACCGGTCTTAAAAGTCACACTTTTAAGACCAGTTGTACCACAACCGGTCTTAAATGTTAGACATTTAAGACCGGTTGTGGGTACAACCGGTCTTAAAAGTCACTTAATAACAGGCACGTTTTAAAAAAAAAGAAGTTTTAAGACCGGTTGTAGCCACAACCGGTCTTAAAAAGTACTTTAAGACCGGTTGTGGGAACAACCGGTCTTAAATGTGAGACTTTTAAGACCGGTTGTGGTGCACAACCGGTCTTAAAAGTCTCACATTTAAGACCGGTTGTTCCCACAACCGGTCTTAAAGTACTTTTTAAGACCGGTTGTGGCTACAACCGGTCTTAAAACTTCTTTTTTTTTTTTAAAAAACGCCCCTTTTATTATATGTACACGCACAGAATGCTCCAATTTTAAACAGCAGTACATAATAACAATCACTTTTGAATTTCAAAATTCAAAAGCACCAGTCTATAGCAGCAACAAATTAATGTTCATATATACAAGCAGCCAGCAGTAAAGTCAGTTATTGATGATTCATTTGCAATTAGCTAGACAGTAAGGATGACCAAATTAAATGACAGGAGTAAAACAAAAGCAATGAACATATATGCAAAAGCTGCTTGATCTGCCAAGCCCTTCTTCTTTCCCTTTGACGAATATGAAGAATCCATAATCCCTGCATATATCACCAATTCACTCACTTCATTCATTACGCATCAAAATTAGAACATGTTAATTTCTCTCTGCTAGGAAAGAAATCGCTTATATCATCAATACAACTATCAACATATTAAAGGGATATTCAAGACATTATCAGCATATTATTTTCTATTATATAACCATTACAGAGACATCCGTGAGACATAGAATATAGTTATTATCAACATCTATTCAGCTAATAATACTTGAGCTGTTCATGGCAAAGCAGATAATGCCTGAACACCCCACAATTACCACTACCATCACTCCAATTCCAAGTGTGTGTGTGTATATATCTTATTCCCATTTTCTGGTTTCTTCATCTGACATTAACCTTCCATAGTTTTCTCTGTAAATAGCCAACTCATTCTCTAATGAAACAGTCCGTGAGAAGAAACAAACATTTGCACATTATAGAAGACAAGATCATATAACAAAAATTGCTTCAAATAAATGAAACCAAGCAATCACAAAAATAAAATAAAACATACAAATCAGAGCCAAATACATGCAGAATGAAATAAAATAATGTACAATATAACATTGGATTCAAAAACTCACTATTTTTGTAATAGCTCATGGATGAATTCAGCACAACATGTGCGAATGAAATCAATATCTTCTTCAGGAAAGGGATCGGCAAGATCAAACATCTGTAACACCAAAACCAGACGAAACATTGACTTAGTAACTTAAAAACAATAAAGTAAAACAAAAGTTCTGAAATATAAATTTACCTCTTGAGTAAAATCAGTCGTGCCTAGAGTGATAATATTGTAAATGTGTCTCAAAACATATAAGTTGGACCCCTGTGGTTGCCGACGGCTCTGAGAAAAAACATGATATCATTAAAACAAATATAAAGGCATGTCTTATTACATTCTTTAAACAAATGTTAATCCATATGTACTAACCTTTGGCATGATCCATGTAGGGTCCTTTAAATCACGAACATGCTTATCACAAGCACTGTGTAGGAATGTCCGCATAGACCTATGATCATCACAATGACAAAGGTTATTGGTTTTACACAAATTCCATAAACTTTGCATACAAAAGGTAAGAATGCAAGAAAACTAACGAATTCATGGTCTTTTTCAAATCATTCCCTGGTTTGAAGTGGAGGGAACATAAGAGGATGACAGTGTAACTACTCTTGCATAGAAGAAGCAACTGCCAATGATCACTGAAAAAAATAGAAGAATATTAAGCAAACATAAAACATTATATAAATTATAAAATATCACTTTGTTTCTTACCTATGCACATATGGAGCCAAGAAACACTCAGTTCCAGTTTCACTAAGCCTCTGTGACAAGTATGTATGTCTAGTAGCAGCAGTGGTCCCTTTCTCTTGGATGTGATGGGGGCATAAGAATCCAAATTTTTCGCTTTTGCCAGAGGAGACCAACCTACGATGCATGTACCTACAATAACGCAAGCACATAAATAAAAGGTAAACGGTGAAACTTTTAAAATATTTACTTTGAATTGCGGAAGCTACTTACATTAAGAACAGTTGGACAATCCCAATCGTAAGATTTTGTCCAGGAGCTACCAGGGACATCAAATCATCCCTCTCAAGATAGCATGTCACTCCTGACTGTCCAACAACTGAATCCGTAGGCCACTCTCTTGTTTTGAAGGATGTATCATATGCCATCAGAATCACTTGCTGCATGATATTCAATGGAGGCTGTGAAACTTCTTGCTGAGTGAAGGGAGCTGGACTTAGTGGGGCTTTGATCGGACTATCCTCGGCTCGACCAGAAACAAGGTACGTTGGCCATAAGATGAATGTGCCCAAGACATCGCTAACGATCTTGAATTCATCAGAAGGGATAGGGACAGGTGCATCAGCAATAATCACCTCGTCAACTGACACCCGGACTTGATCACCTTCCATTTGTCGGTGGTGGACAGTTGATCCCAGGTTATGCACACTACCCCGTGCAACTAACCGTCTCAGAGGATCCTCGACAAAAAGATCACAAAGCTCAGTAATTTGCGGGTTAGGACCCTCTGATGGTTGCCCGATGTTGCAACAACTACCTTTAGTGCTCTGCTTCTTAGGATCAATCGATTGTGGCTGGGGAGCACTGGTATCTTGTCTTGAGCTCATAAACACTATCATTTCCTCTTTCATCTTGCTCAACCGGGTCTCTAATAGTGCATCAAAAGATGCTTCAGCCTCGGCCTTTGCTTCTGCTCTTGCAATGGCCAACATAGTCTCCAATTCCTCCCTAGTCACGATGTTTGAGGAATGGCATACGGGGGCTCCAAAGTAATCCCGTATCCCTACCCCTCCTCCAACTCCCCTGACACGGCCTGGATGCTCGTGTTTACCAGTAGCAACTATGAGGATGTCATTCCTGCCCTCCGACTTAAAAGAGCCCTCAGCTTGTTGTTTTTTAAGTTTATCCTGTAACATAATACAAAATAACAAACATAAGTAATAATGTACGTTTCTTATATAATTAATTACAATAACGATATATACTTACAATTCTTTCACCAACTATACGAGATTGTTCACTCGTATAAGTCCCACTCCTCTTTTGGTGGGCAAATTGCCATTTTTCTTCTCGACGAATCGGAGATGGCGGAGAAAGAAGAACAGAAGGATCGGATTGAGATGCTTCTTCCAATCTCTTCCGTTTGGCCGCTAACAAGTCTCTTTCAGCCTTTGCATAACCCCCACGAGACATTGTATGAGGGCAATCATTCTTTCTACCACTCTCTTGTGCTTTTTGCCTTTTTGCCTGCGAATAAGAAATGATACAAAAGGAAAGTGTTATAATCAATTAAGATAATTGCTAAGTAAATAAAATGAAAAATAAGTCAACTAACCAAAGATTCAGGAGTAGTCCGAAGCCTAACAAATTCTTGCCAAGTCGCTTGATCAAGAAATGTATACGTGCTGCACGGATTAGGACGAGGCTGACCATCTTTCACCTCAATATGAATGTAATTGTTGGTCAGACTTGTCTTAAACTTGCTCCAGCGCTCATAACAATACGTCATCGTCTTGTTGTACAAGATCTCACTTTGAGGAACGTCGTAGGTGAGCTGAAATGCATGCATTGAAGGAGTAAGTGACAAATGAAGTGACATTTGATAATAATTAATTACATACAGAAGAGAATTGTATACCTGAATAGTGTCCCAAATATGCTGCTTCACCTTTGGATCGACATTTCTCCACTCCTCTATCAAGATGCTCGGCTTGTTACGTGCAAGGAGGCCGACGAAACTCCTATATCGTTGTGCATTAGGCCCGATTGGTTTCCAATGTCTATCAAACTCAATCGGTATCTTTTGGCCTGCACTCCGACTGAGGGAAACATCTGTCAACCGTGTGGCACGTCTACCCCTCAGTACAGACTGGCTACTGTGCTCACTACGACCCTGGCTCGGAGCATTGCTAGGCTCACCCTGGTTAACACTAGCTGGCTGACTCTGCTGAGCACTAGCTAGCTGACTCAGAGGTGGAGGAGGTGGCTGATCCTCTGCACTAGGACGCTGGGGATCCGTCATTTGCCTGTAACGACAATAAAGAAAGATAAATCGTAAGCTATGACATGTGAAGACTATATCGATAAAATAACTAAACATATTCTTCGGATAATAATCATAATCATAATTACTTTAGTTAGTTAAGGTCAAAGTAGTATCATAAAGAGATATCCTCCCATATTTTCCAGTTTCACCGTTTCTTGAGCACATCAAAGAAGGGAAAAAAAAAATCTCTCTTCCAATTACACATCAGGATGTCAAAGGAAATTGAAAGCTTCAAAAATTCAGCACACACGAGGAACATAATTCCACAGCATACATAGATTGCAAAGCTCAACCGTAAAGCTAGTACCACATCATTCAAAGAATTTCATGGCTCACTCACTTGAATCAAGCAAAATAAAGTGATCAAACACTCATTCACCATTGTGCCAAATCATATGACAATATGCAACTCTTCAAGCCAAGTCATTATGCTGAAAGCAAGGTTACAAAAGGCCACAAAATGACTTATATATTCTAGAACTTGTTAGAACATTCAAATATCAGTACTCTCTAGCTCCTAATACTTAAGCCATCTTTGAAATTCAAGCCTAAATGCCAATATTCCTCTCCACAATTTAGAGTAGAATTTCCAAAGTAACTAAGCATTTGCAAGCTATCAAGAGAATGTTTCAAAATATTGAACAACAAAATTCTGCAGCGCTCACATAGTAAGAGGCTAATCAGAGCAAAGCAATCAACATAGTGGCTATATTCACAGACAAACAATGTAAAACCTCAAATTAACCTCACATCAGTGCATAAGCTCGCTTAAGATTGGGATTTTTTTTTTAAATTCCTGGAATTAACGTGCAGATAGAAAAACTCCTAATTCATCATCTGTTCAATCTTATGTTCTATCATGAGTCACACAAATACTCTGCATATGCGAATCCTAACCATAATTGCACAGGTGGCTAAATGTGCAAATTGAAATAAAATTAATCAAATAGGGTGGCTAAAGACATGAAGACAGTAAAACAGGGGAGATTACCAACTGCTTCTAAGCTGTGATGATAGTTGCTGGCGGTGCTGGAAATAGAGCCAGATCTGTGATGGTGGTGGCCGAGAAAGAGATTGACGGAGGCGGAGGGATAGAGAAAGAGGGCGTCGGTGATGATGGGAGCTTGAGTTACGGTGGAATGGAAGGGAAAAGACGGTGGAGATGGAGTGGAAGACGGATTTGGGAGGTGAGAGACAGGTTGACAGTGGGGTTAATGGTGTCGAGAGTGATACTGGAGTCGATTTCAGAAATGGATCAGATGGCGCGCACGGGAGCTGGGTTGAAATTTGGGGAAAGTTTTAAGACCAGTTAAGTAGATTAACCGGTCTTAAAAATACACTTTTAAGACCGGTTACTATCAACCGGTCTTAAAAATATACTTTTAAGACCGGTTGTCTAACAACCGGTCTTAAAAGTGTATTTTTAAGACCGGTTGATCACTAACCGGTCTTAAAAATCCACTTTTAAGACCGGTTCTCTAGTAACCGGTCTTAAAAAGATTAATTTTTAGACCGGTTCTTATGATAACCGGTCTAAAAATTAATCTTTTAAGACCGGTTAGTGTACAACCGGTCTAAATTATATTTTTTAGACCGGTTATTAGAATAACCGGTCTCCCAAATTCTTTATAATTACGTAAATGCCACCGCGCATTTCTTTTAGACCTCATTTACTACAACCGGTTTAAATGTGCCGGTCTAAATCACCTTTTTTGCACTAGTGATACTACATGAGGGAGGAGAAAGAAGAAATTGAAATTAAAAGGTAAATAATAATAAATCATCTTTTCTCTCTCTCATTTTTTTACTTCTAATTTATTATCATTTACTTATCTAATCCTAAACTATTCCTATTTAATTTAAAATTATGATATTTTCAATAAAATCCCCTAAATAATGTACCAAATCAGTATCTTATCAAAATCTCTAATAAATCCCTTTAATTTACCATTGATGACTCCCCAAATATGCCAAAATACATCTCAAGTTCTATTAAAATTGGGGAGTCATCATTGGCATTTTCCAAAATAGAAAGGCTATGCTTATCCTTGACGATGTAAATCATTTAAGCCATTAGATAATTTAGTAGGCAGTCAGGGGTGGTTTGGTCATGGGAGTAGAATAATCATAACAACCAGGGATGCTGGCTTGCTGAGATCTCATCCAGTGGATGCAAAAAGACTTCTCGGAGTGGATGAAATATATGAGATTAAACCAATGAACCATGATGAATCTCTTCAGCTCAAAAAGTAATTAGAGGTGATCCACCTACAATGCGTTTCTTGGAATTGACTGAATCAGTGATTATTTATGCAAATGGCCTTCCTTTAATTTAGCTCTTTGTGTTTTGGGTTCCTTCTTTTCAGGACGAAGGGAAAGAGAATGGGAAGATGCTTTGAAAATGTTGAGAAAGGATTCAAACAATGATATTTTTAAAGTGCTTAGGTTAAGTTATGATGTGTTAAACCACGTGGAGAAAACCATATTTAGATATTGCATGTTTTTCAATATGCGGGGCAAGGATGAAGTAACACATATTGGAAAGCTGTGGTCTTGAGGCAACAATTGTTATGAAGAGTCTTATTGACAAATCATTGCTAGTTGAAATTGAGCTTGGCAATATCAAGTACAGATGCATGATTTAGTATAAGAAATGGGTAGACTTATTGTTTCTGATGAACCCCCTTATCACATTGGAAGGAGCAGCAGACTGTGGTATTCTCTTGACATTGATCAAGCACTAAAGAGAAATATGGTGAATAATTAATTTTTGAGAACTAGGGTTGAGGTGCAATTTTGATAAGGAAGTTTTTTCATCTTGAATGTAGTCTGTCACATTTAAGTTTTAAAAGGTGCAAAAGTATATACAATTTTTTAAAAACAAAGCAATTTTAGAAATTCCATTAAATTGGCCTAAATTTCGGTCATTTTTTTATGGGAAAATTCCAAAAAACTAAATTGAAAAATGGAAAAGGATATTTTAGTACTTTGAAAATGGAACGGACAATTCAGGTGGGTGTCAGACGGGTAGAGGAATCTGTCCTTTTGAAATCTCGGCCAAATTATGAAAATGCCCTTCAGCCCCCATTACAGGATAATAACATTATCCTCGTAATTAATAATTCCAGATTCGACATTAACAATTTTAATTCTTCTTTGACAATTAACAAGTTTCATGATCAATAACAACACCTATCTCTTAATTAATAACTCTAGATTACATTAACAACTCCAATTTGTTCTTTCACAATTAACAAATTTCATGGCCACTAACAATACCTATCTCTTAATTAACAACTTCGAATTCGACATTAACAATTCCAATTTCTTCTTTCATACTAAACAAGTTTCAGAGCCAATAACAACAACTATCTCACCATTAACAACTTCAGATTCGACATTAACAACTCCAATTTCTTCTTTTACACTAAACAAGTTTAGGGCCAATAACGACACCTATCTTGCCATTAACAACTTCGGATTCAACATTAATAACTCCAATTTCTTCTTTCACATTAAACAAGTTTCAGGGCCAATAACAACTCCTTTCTCTTTATTAACAACACCGTATTTTATATTAACAACTCCACTTTCTTCCTCCACTTTGGAATAACAACACCTATATCTTAATTAACAACTCTTGATTTGACATTAACAACTCCAATTTTTTCTTTCACACTTTATAAGTTTCAAGGCCAATAACATCACTTATCTCTTAATCAACAACTCTGGATTCGATATTAACAACTCCGATTTCTTCTTTTACACTTAACAAGTTTCAGGGCTAATAACAATACTCATCTCTTAATTAACAAATCGAGATTCGAAATTAACAACTCCAATTTCTTCTTTCACAATTAACAAGTTTCAGGGTCAATAACAACACCTATCTCGCCATTAACAACTTCGGATTTGCTATTAACAACTCCTATGTTGTTATTTCGACTGAGGGTTGAAGGGCATTTGCGTCATTTGACTGAGATTTCAAAAGGACAGATTCCTTTGCCCGTCTGACACCCGCCTGAATTGTCCTTTCCCATTTTCAATGTACTGAAATGTCCTTTTCTATTTTCCAATGTAGTTTTTTGGAATTTTCCCTTTTTTTTATGTGGGACCACTTGTCTTTTCTCTCTAGCTTTACAAGGGGTGTTTGGGCAAATTAAATGGAACTACTAAAACTGCACCATTTTTATAAGATTGTGTCTACTTTTGCACCATTTAAAAATTAATTGTGCCAGATGATCATGACAAAAAAATTCATTATTAAAATTGCACTTTAACCCTTACTAACAATATTGTTGTACTAACTTTGGTGACTAATGTTTCTTATTAGGGAACTGGAGCAACAAAAGGTGTTGTTCTGCCTTTTACTTACGAGAAAGATGAAGCAAATTGGGCTCTCCGGCTGCTCATCGTTTTCCAAATTGCCAAAAAACCTTAATAAAAATGAAGTTTAGAAAAGCTTGATGCAAGTGGAACGCTATCGTAGAAGTACCTTCTTCTATTCAATATTTGAAAAATTTAAAGTCATTGGCATTTCATGGTAGGGGTGTTCATGGGATCCCGGTCCCGGTGGTCCCGTCCCGGTCCCGGTAACAGTGGGATCAAAAATTCCCGGCCAGTCCGGGACTGGGATTAACCGGGACCGGGAGTAAAAATCCTGGGACCGGGACGGGAACCGGGCAGGGCTTCGGGAATCCCGGTCCCGGTCCCGGGTTAATATATATATATATATTTTAATCATTTTCCCCTCCCTTTCCTAATCTCTAATCCCTCGACCCTCGGTCCCTCACTGCTACTCCCTCGGTCCCTCCTTCCTTCCCTTAGTTCCCTGTTCCCTGACCCTCAAACTCGGCCTCTCTTCTCTTGCTAGTCGCGATGTCGTCTCTCGGCTCTCGCTAATCACTATCTGAGTCTCGGATCTCTCAATCTCTGCCTCGTCTCCGTCTCCGCAGCTCTGCGCCTCTCCGCGACTCCGCCTCTCTCAATCAGTCAATCTCAAGTCTTGTGCCCTACCCTGCGACTCAGCCTCGTCTCATCTCCTTTCGGCCAACGCTGACTCGCAGCCTCGTCTCCTCTCCTTTCGGCCGACGCTCACTCCCAGGCTCGCCGTCGCGTTTCCAATTCCAGCCGGCAGCCGCGCAGCTCGTCTCATTCAGGTGAGTTCCTTATCAATCCTTCCATTATTGATTCCCCAACTTTTGTTTTGTGTGTGTAGCTCAAGCATGAGTTCCTTCAGTTGTATGTGAAGTAGTCTTAGTAGTAGAAGATTTGATTTGATGAGTAGTGTCTATTTTGTTTCAAGGCTGCGAGTCATGAATTTTGTTTCAAGGCTGCGAGTCATGAATTTTGGGTAGAAGATTTGATTTGATGAGTAGCTCAAGCATGAAGATTTGATTTGATGATTTTTATTATGCCTTGTGGATTGCTGTGTAGTTGCTGTTTTTAGTGTTTCACTTAGGAAGATAAAATTTTTTCACTTTCATAATCCATTTAGAATGCTTTATAGCTGCTGTTTTTGACAGTTTTTAGTGCATTGGATTGGGTTTCACTTTCATGCAGTCACTTAGAATGTTGCTCTTTAATGCTTACTAATAGATGGTGAAAAGATCTAGAAACTTGGCCAATACTACTACAAGTACAAGTGCCAATGAAGAAACTGTTGGACAAAGTGAACCAACAGTCCAAGCAACTCCTAGTACAGTCGAACAAGAAGCTAGGGAAGCAAATGAAAATGTTGAAGCTGAAGATGATTTAGAGGGAGATGAAAGACCTGGGAAAAAGAAAAAATCAAGTGTTTGGGACCATTATGGGAAGGTACAAATCAACCCAACTACTAGAAAGCACACAGCCAAGTGTAATTATTGCCCAAAAGAAATTCTTTGCCATCATAAACAAGGGACTTCTAGATTACGGAGACATTTACAAACATGTCCTAAAAATCCAAACAAAGCAAACAAGAAGAACCAATCTTTGTTTACGACTCAGATAGGGTCCTCTAATACTGTGACTTCTCATGTATTCAGTCAAGAGCGATGCAGAAGAGGTGTTGTAAAGTACATTATATTGGAGGAGAGGCCTTTTCGAACTGTGGAATCTGTTGGTTTTAGAGCGATGATGAGTGATGTAGAACCCCGCTTTAAGGTCCCCTCACGATCTACGATTACTAGAGATTGCTACAAGTTGTATCTTGAGGAGGCGGTGAAATTGAAAAAGCACTTTGAGACAACAAAAGTTCGAGTATCCTTTACTACGGATACTTGGACTTCAAATCAGAATGCAAATTATATGTGCCTGACTGCACATTGGATTGACGAGAGTTGGACATACCAAAAGCGAATATTGAATTTCTGTGTGGTTGAAAACCACAAGGGTGAAACAATTGCAGATGAAATTGAGAAATGCCTGTTGTCTTGGGGGATTGATAAGGTATTTACTTTCACTGTTGATAATGCTTCTTCCAACGATAGTGCATTGTCAAGGTTGAAGTCCGTTTTCAAACATTGGAATGGTGGTTTAGTATGTGACGGGGACTTCATGCACTTGAGGTGTTATGCACACATTTTAAATTTGATTGTTTGTGATGGTGTAAAGGATATGCACGAGTCAGTTGAAGCCATTCGGAATGCTATTAAATATGTAAGATCTTCTCCTTCAAGGTTTTGAAAGTTCAAGTCGCTTGTAGAAAAGATGAAAGTTGAGTGAAGGGTTTACTAAGCTTGGATTGTCCAACTAGGTGGAATTCCACTTACATTATGTTGGAGAGTGCCATTCAATTCAGTAGCGTGTTTGAAAGGATGGCCTCAGACGATGACTACAAGAAACACTTCTCTGATAAAGGTTTAGTTGGTCCTCCTACGGATGAGTCATTCCAACAAGCTAGTGAGTTTACCAAGTTTTTGAAATTGTTCTACAATGTCACTCTGAAACTTTCTGGATCACTTTTTGTGACCTCACATTTGGCCTTCCGACAAGTATCAAATCTTGCTTCTATTCTCAATAAAGCTTCAACCAATCATGGTTCTTCTTTGTATGCCATGGCTAACAGTATGAAGGCCAAATATGATAAGTATTGGGATCGGTTTAAAAACTTCAATCCTTTGTTGGTGATTGCAGTGGTGCTTGACCCCAGGTATAAAATGAAGTTTTTGAGGTATGCTTTTGATGCTATGTATCCTGATGATCCTGATAGTCGTGTAGACATGATACAGAAAGTCTCAAATGTCCTCTATCGTTTATTTGATCATTATTCAAGTCATCTTGGCACATCTGGGATTGTTATTGAGAGTCAAAGTCAGGCACAAGAAGGAACTGATAGTAGTTGCAGCGCTATAACAAGTGCTAAAAAAGATACTTTTGATATTGATACAGAAGAGAGTGAAGCAGAGAGAAGATTTAGGGCCGATAATCAGAATGAGGGTCAGAGTGATAAGTATGCGGAGTTGGACAAGTATCTTCAATCTGACTTAGTTGAAGGTTGTGATCCTGATTTTCTTATTTTGAATTGGTGGAAAATATATGGAAGTAAGTACAAAGTCCTGTCCATGATGGCACGTGATGTGTTGGCTGTGCCTGTTTCAACCGTTTCTTCAGAATCGGCTTTCAGCACAGGGGGCCGTGTTATTGATTCATACAGAAGTTCATTATCACTTAAGATGGTTGAAGCACTCATTTGTGCACAAAATTGGCTCTCTCCATCCACATTACTCCCAACCGGACTTGAATCACTTGAGACTGATAACTTCAATGACACTGAGGAAGTATTAGTTGCTCTAATCGGTAATATCGTAATCTTTGTCTAATTTAATTCACTTGTTTTATTTAAGTTCTTAATAATAATTTTAACTTCAACCAATTTTTTCTTTTTACTTTTGCAGCTGAAGAGCAACGTCCAAATCCATAAATAGGTCTTTGTTGTTTGTTCATTGAATCATTGCTGTTTTGATTAAATTTGTGGGACTGAGACTTTGTTTGCTCTTGTAATCTGAATTTAGTGTTGTTGTAATGTGTTTTTGCTCTACCAACTCTTGCTATTTAAACATGTGTTTGATTAATGTGTTTGATTAAATCATGTGTTTGCTCATGTTTTTGCCCTCCGAACCACCATCTTGATTTCCTTGGCAAAGGTTCCTTTGGTTCTGCCCTGCTTGTGAGGCACAAGCATGAAAGGAAAAGGTGAGAATGATTCCAAACTCTGTTCAAACCTAATGTTACATAATCGTTTACAGGTTAAATTGTTAAGTAATGTCCTCAAGAAGATCCGCCTTGCCCGTCAAACTGATAGAACCCGTAGATCTGCCCACCAGGAGGTACTCTACTGGCCCCCGTTTTTAATTCCCCCACTGTTACATCAGATATTGGCTCCCCTCTTTCTGCTGAAGCTTGATTATTGCTGATACTTTATATTTCAAATTGTAAGATGCTTTGTCGTTTTTTTTTCCATAGATGGAGCTAATCTCTAGAGTACGAAATCCCTTTATAGTTGAATATAAAGATTCGTGGGTAGAAAAGGTCAGCTTATTATTATTAATATTTAATTATAATTATAACTATTTTCTAAATTAGAACTTTCTTACTCTATTGTTTTGTTCCTGCTTTTGCCTTTTTGTTTGGTTTACTTTTTAAGAGAGTTTAGAGTTTAAATTTAGGTTTATGTTGATCCAGTTAACTTGTTTTAAGTTTTGAAATTTTAAAAGTTTGCTTTTCTCCTATTTGTTTATGAATTTTTACATCTTTGCTTTCTTACTAATGGAGATGTTTATATTGGGAACCCCTTTTACAATGCATTATGTGAAGGCCTAAATCATGTGCTTGATTTATGATTCTGAAATTGATAAGTTGGTGTCTTCACTTCCAGGGTTGTTTCGTGTGCATTGTCATAGGCTATTGTGAAGGTGGAGACATGTGAGTTATGATTTACAATCAATTCAAGTCTGGGGAAGTTAGAACATTGTATACAGCTTGCTTAGCTTGTTCTTGTTACTTTTGTAATCCTCCTATAATATGTCTGTGCTACAGGGCAGAAGCTATTAAGAAGGCTAGTGGTGTTCATTTTCCAGAAGAGGTTGGTCATTATTGTAGCAAGTCCTTCTCCTTCTTGCCTGATTCATAGTTTTCACTTCTATACTTAAGTAAGTTGCTAATGTTTACTGATCTATGTATACAGAAACTTTGTAAATGGCTTGTTCAACTCTTGATGGCACTTGATTACTTGCATGCAAACCATATCCTTCATCGTGACGTCAAGGTAAATGGCTTCTAGAATTTAATAATTATGGATGTTATGTAGCTAGGACTTATGAGAACATAGAGGACCAACACATTTTCATGTTTCCCACATTTTCAGTGTTCTAATATATTCTTGACAAAAGATCAAGACATACGACTAGGTAATGCTTGCCTTGTTTTAAGGCTTTTTTCTGCTAAATATATTATGACTTATTTTTCTTATGCCACTACATGTGAGTATGACCTTTTGAAGCTTGAAATCAGGGACACACATGAACTGGTATTGGACTTCAAGAGGTTCTGGGAACGTAGAAATCATTAACAAGAAGCATTTTGTAGATTAGCAAAGCAGCATGTTAATGTAGCTCAGTTATTTGCCATGTAAAGAAAACGATTTTTCTTATATTTGCATTCTATATGCCTCCAATTGTTTGAATCAGCACAGTTTGGAATTATGATAATACAGTAGCTAATGTGGTCGGGTTAAATAAATTTGCAATGGTAATGCTGTTTTGTCCCTAGTTTTTCTGCTATGGAGAAAATGATTTGTCTTCAGTTGATAGCATGCTTTGGTATCTTCCATGTGATTAAGGCCCCATAGTTATGTTTTAACCAGAGCAGTTGAATTACCTCTGGCAAATGTTGGTTTTGAGTCAATGGAATGATATTCTAAACACATGAACAAATCATTATTTGCAAGTTTTGATGCGTCTTTGTGCTTTTCTGCTCTCATTTTGCATGGTGAAGTAATGTTATTCATATGCTTGACTCTTCTGTTCCAGTGCTTGGATATATTCATCGGTGAAGGTCAAAATGTTGAGCGCTGATGTTCCCGGTCCGTCTATGCTTTACAACCGGGACCGGGAATTCCCGGTCCCGGTTGTCCCGGGAATTTCCCGGGATCGGGAATGGTTTCCCATTCCCGGCCACCCCCGGGACGGGACCCGGGATTGGGTGATCCTGGTCCCATCCCGGGATTTGAACACCCCTATTTCATGGATGCAAAAAGCCATCTTCCAACCTAAGTATCTGGGATCAGGGGTGGGTGCTGTGCACCTCCCTGATGCGCAGGTGCTGCGCGCCCCATTTGGGGCCCTTCCCAAATGTTTTTTTTTATGGTTCCTTGGATCATTAGATTCTACATGAAATGGGCGACATTTTGATAAAATATGGGGAAAAAAATGGAGTTGTTTTCATTTTTTTATGATTTTCCAAAGATTTAGTGCAGTGTTTTTTGAAACATGGTACAGTTTTTTTTCCCAATTTGAGTACTGAATCTTTGAAAAATCCTAAAAAATTGAAAACAACTCTATTTTTTTGCCCATAATATATCAAAATGTCACCCATTTTATGTAGAATCTAATGATATAAGGAACCATAAAAAATAAATTTGGGAAGGGCCCCAAATGGGGCACACAGCAGGCTGCACATCAGGGAGGTGAGGGAGGTGCGCAGCACCCACCCTGATCCCTTCAAAGTTGGGATTATATTGAAATCCAAAGTTGCAGTCTTCTGACTATAATTTTTCTGTTAAATTGTTATGATCACACTGTATCTTGTTTTCATACGTCAATTCCTAAAACCTACCAGTCTTTTGTTTGCACTAATCCATGCATATCTTTTGTTGTTAACTATATACAGTTTGTGACTTGATATATTTGTTGGTTTTAGGACGGCCAGCATGCAGAAGGATTAGGGAGAATTACAACTTTTTCAGTGATGACTCCAGGGAGTGATATACCATCATGGTTTGAGAATCAGAATCATCTTACTCTGAATGACAAACATGTGGCTTGTTTAACAATAGACATTCCTCAAGGTGAATGGTTAGGAATTGGGCTGTGCACTGTAATTGATGATATGATTTGTTTGCCTCGCTGGGGGTTTTATTTTAAGGCGTCAAATGGTATCTATGCATCCGTTCCAGGAAGGACACGTGGACAAGAGAAAGAAATAAAATCTTCTCATCTGTAGATGGTGTTTTGGGAAATTAAAGAGGAAAACAAAGGTAAAGTATCAAGGATTTTTAATGAAATTTGAATTGATTCACATTCATCGCATTATACTCCCTCCAATCCTTAATATGGGATATGTTTGAGAAGTTGATCTTGGTTCTAAATATAAATCATATTTTTTTATATTTTTCATTTCCCCCCCTTATTTATCTTGTTGATGCTCTCTCAACAGTAATCAAGGAGGAGAGGGACTGGGGAATTAAGGAAGATGACTAGAGTATTTTAGAAAATGCATGTCATATTAATTAATTTAACTAACTTCCTTAATTTAATCAAATTAGGTAAATATGACTTATATCAAAGACTGGAAGGAGTATTTCCTGAATCTACTGATCATGCATTTAAACCAATTTCACGTTTGGTTTTAGAGAGAGAAAGACACCAATGAGCTTATCAGTCCTGATTTGAGACAAAATGCTACGCCTACGTACACTCCTTATAGGCTATGGCTAGTGATTAATTAATTGGATGTTGCTTTTGGAACCTTCATTATATCTTTGAGCCCAATATACGTATCCGCAAGGGGTCAGCAAATGTACTTTATGGATTAACTTTGTTCTTACATTTCAATGTGCATGGGGTTCTTAATTACTTCTTAGTTACATATTTAATATTCCTCCAGTCCTTAATATAAGACATATTTACCTAATTTGATTATATTAAAGAAGTTAGTTAAATTAGTTAATATGACATCTATTTTCTAGAACACCCTACACGTCTCCCTTAATTCCCTCGTTGCCTCTTCTCTTTGATTATTATTGAAGGAGCATCAATAAATTAAGAAAAGATTGACAAATATATAAACTATGTCTTATATGTAGGACTAATATCAACTCCCCAAATATGTCTTATATTAAGGACTGGAGGAGTACTATTTTAAGTCATTCAAACTTTTATATGAATAGCATGTAATAGTATTTATCAGCTATTGAATAGCAGAAGGATTGTAATAGCCACAACTATCCTCCTATTAGAGGTAATCTTGTTTGACGTTGTTGGGTACTAAATGTGGCCACCTCTTTTAATAGGGACTACTTCATCTTCTTATCCACCATAACTTTGAGACTTGTATAGATATGTATGTGTCGTGTGTGTGTACACACACTTCAATATATATATATATATATATATATTTGTATGATATTTGCAGTTCTATAGATACTAGTGCAGTGGACTTTGAATCTGAAATTCTGTCTTATGTTTGTACTAGTTAAGATGTCAATACAAGGGTGGTCATTACAATGTATGATTCTGCTAGTATATAATTGCAGAGGATCTCAATCAGTAATCAATAATCTATAACTAACATATATCATAAATCAGTTTTATTATTTTGCTCATAGAAGCATGACTTCAAAAATTTGCTTATGGCGTTCTAACTTCTAAACCCACATCAAATGATAGAGCCCGCCCACTTCCTAAGAGTCATAGTTTTAGGAAATAAATTGTTATTTTTTTAAAAGCAATTAGCTGCACTCCTTTTGTTCTTTGTATAAAATTCTACTGACTCACCCTAAATATAAGATTTTCTTACAAAATTTATTTATATCTTAGTTTCAGAAATGTCATTGTCATCACTGTTGTGAACATCCTATTTTGTCCGGGCCCCACTAAAAAAAAAATACAAAAAAATTGATAATGATTGGTGTCCAAATTGACAATCATTGAAAGAAAAAATTAAAAAAAAAACGAAAATAAGAAAAAATAAGGGAATCCTCCTATTGATGATGATCGGTGTCTAATTAGGCAATCATCATTGAAAGGGAAAAATTTAAAAAAAAACGAAAATTAAAATAAATCTCTTAATTGATATGATTGGCATTGTCATTCATTAAGGGAAAATAATAAATTAAAAAAAACGGAAAAAAATCTCATTTATGTTGATAGGTTTAAATTAGGAAGTTACTTGTGGGGAGAATAATGAAAAAAAAATTAAAAACAAAAAAATCTCCACTAATGGTAATTAGGTCAAGTTAGGAAGTTTTATCAATAGAAAATACAAAAAAATAAAAAAAAACGAAAATAAAAAAAAAATCTCCATTGATGGTGATTGGGTTAAGGTAGGTAGTTCTTAACATAAAATACAAAAAAATCAAAAAAACGAAAAATAAAATTAAAAAAATAAAAAAGGGAGCATTTATGAAGAAAACCCTACCTTGAGGCTATAAATAGGAGTGTAAGGGTTGAAGCAAGGGGGACAAAAATTTTGGACAAGAATTTTGGGGAGAGCAAGGAGATAAGCTCATTGTGGTCTTGTGGATTTGCATTTTATTGTCCAACTGAATTATCTCATACATAGGCAAGAGTGGGTTCAAAGAATAAAAGGTACGCATAAATCTCCTCACTTTTGACTTCTTTTTGTTTAACTTGTGCTACTTTGTTTTTTTTCTTAATCCCTTTCTTAGGTCCTCTTTCAAAATAAAAAATAAAAAAATATTTAGACACACTTTGATAAATGAAAATAAAATGGAAAAACTCTCTTTTACAAGAAAATAAAAAAAACGTTTTTTGAAAAAGAAAAAGTAAAAAACACAAACCCAACAAAAAAAAGATATTTTTCTCAAATAAATTAAATAAATAGTTTTCTAAAAATCACCAACCAAGTGACACGCTTTTCTACCCCCCGAACTACGTGGGCTTTGATCCCTCTAAAGGGTACGTAGGCCCTAGGTTTTCATCCTAGGTCAAGTCCAATTTTGTAAATAAATATATTTTTTCTTATTTTCTTTTGTAAATAAATAATTTTTTTAAAATAAGTATATTTTTCCTTATTGTAAATAAGTGTTCTTTTTTTTTTCCTCTTATAAATGTTCCTTTTTTAAAAATAAATATATTTTTTCCTTTTGTAAACAAATGTCCCTTTTTTTCTTCTTCTTTAGTTTCATTTCATTTAGTTTTGTAAATATTTTTTTATTTGGGTAAATATAATAAAGTTAAAGGCCATTTTTATTTTTAAATAATTAACTTAGGGTAACCATTCTTATGAATGGGTGTTGTGGGGTGCCTAACACCTTCCCCACACACAATCGACTCCCGAACCTTAAATGGTTTTTGTATACCAGTTTCCATTTTTAAAAAGGTTTCCAAAATTATCCTTTTTCTAAAATTTTGGTGGCGGCTCCATGTTTTCCAAATTCCGGGCGCTACAGCTTGGCGACTCCACTGGGGATAGTTTGAAAGTCAAGCCCATTTCAGTTAAGTGTTTAAAAATAATATGGCCTTAATTTTATTTTAATTACCCTTTTTCTTTTTTGTAAATATTTTTTTTTTATTTTTTTAATTCTTTATTCATCTATTTGTTTATTCTTTTTTTCCTATCTATCTTGTGATCTGCTTAGCAGATGAGGGTTGGGTAGAATCTAGGCCCATAGGTTGGTATGCTCTCCACACACACTGAACACATACACTATTCTCCTCACACACATTTTGGGCCCTATACCCGGGTCTGTGAGTTCCTTAGGTGAGTGGAAGTTTCTAGCGGTTTCCCTGTGGGGTTTTAAGAACCCCCTGAGGTTACTGTGAAGACTTCATCCTAGCTGTTACTCATTTGGCAAGGTTGATCCCTGTGGGGTTTTTAGAACCCCCTGAAGGTCAATTTCGTTAAATGGGGTCTTCATCCTTACGATGGGGGCAGTTAGGAGACCTTTATCTGTGAGAATTAGAACCACCTTGAAACCACTGCACCTATTAGTGGAAATTATCGACCTACCCAATTAATTAGTACCTGCCTTTCTTAGGATAGATACCACTAACCTAGGGTCATTCCTAAAATAGGACACTGGAGGGCATATATTTATTTATTGTTAATAATCTTTATTGTCATCCATGCATAATCGATGGAACCCCTAGGATCAAGTGACTAACTGTCGCTTCACCTGAGTATGTATCTAGCATCATTCCACATAAAGATACATCACAAGGACGGTGTATGCATTAGATAGCTAACCTTAGTCTAAGGGTCTATGACCCTAAAAGACCATGATCTCATCACATTAATCATGTTAGAAAACATCTCGATGAGGGATAACCCTTTAGGACTCATAAGGCATCATTATATCATCCATTAGCATTTTAACTTCATTTGATATGGGCCTTGGACATAATCATCATTTAAAAAAAAACCCTTAACCGCGTGATGGTTTGGGCCATTCGCAGGTTAATGGGCACTTCATTCTCCCTATGAGGTAATAGATCTCTTGAGGAGGTGAAGTTCTTTTCCTTAATGTCCATCACCCATATCAAAACTTGAAGTATAAGTCGTCACTCTTTCACATCTCATAAGGTATCATTATATCATCCATTAGCATTTTAACTTCATTTGATATGGGCCTTGGACATAATCATCATTTTTTTTAAAAAAAAAACCCTTAGCCGCGTGATGGTTTGGGCCATTCGCAGGTTAATGGGCACTTCATTCTCCCTATGAGGTAATAGATCTCTTGAGGAGGTGAAGTTCTTTTTCTTAATGTCCATCACCCATATCAAAACTTGAAGTATAAGTCGTCACTCTTTTACGTCTCATGAGGTATCCTTGCATTATCCATTGGCATTTAGCTTCATTTGATATGGGCCTTAGACATAATAAACATTTAACAAAACCCTTAGCCGCGTAATAGCTTGGGCCGTTTGCAGGTTAATGGGCACTTCATCCTCCTTATGGGGTATTGGATCTCTTGAGGAGTTGAAGTTCTTTTTCTTAATGTCCATCACCCATATCAAAACTTGAAGTATAAGTCATCACTCTTTCATATCTCATGAGATATCCTTGTATCATCCATTGGAATTTAGCTTCATTTGATATGGGCCTTAGACATAATAAACATTTAACAAAACCCTTAGCCGTGTAATAGCTTGGGCCGTTCGCAGGTTAATGGGCACTTCATCCTCCCTATGGGGTATTGGATCTCTTGAGGAGGTGAAGTTCTTTTCCTTAATGTCCATCACCCATATCAAAACTTGAAGTATAAGTCATCACTCTTTCATGTCTCATGAGGTATCCTTGTATCATCTATTGACATTTAGCTTCATTTGATATGGGCCTTGGACATAATAAACATTTAACAAAACCTTTAACCGCGTAATAGCTTAGGCCGTTCGTAGGTTAATGGGCACTTCATCCTCCCTATGGGGTATTGGATCTCTTGAGGAGGTGAAGTTCTTTTTCTCAATGTCCATCACCCATATCAAGGCTAGAAAGCACATGTAATCATCTGCATAGCATGCATTCAGAAATACTTTCTGACTCTTCCTGCTATTTTCTTTAATAAAGGACAAGCAAGTTATTTAGCAATTAAAAATTTTGCACAAAGGTTAAACGACACAAGAACCAGGTTTAAATCAAGTTCCTATAGGAAAGGTGTATTGCATTCTTATCACTATGGTTAATGACAAGATCTTGGCTAGGATGGGATTCAAGGTCCCTCCTATCTAATGATAAACTCTAGTTCTCCCTGTGGAATAATAGATTCCCTGAGGAAGTTAGAGGATGCTTGTGCCGGAATACCTTTATGCAATGGATAACTTGCTATGCCCGCTTGAAATTGTGAGTTCAAATAAACTAATGATATTTTGTTCCTTTATAGGTAGGTGATACAATATTGATCTATTTAAATGTCCTAACCAGCTACCCCCTAAGCATTCATACAACACGCACTCACGTAGTTGTCAGATGGCAGCCAGCAGTGGAAATGAAGCCGAATCTAATATGAATCATTGAATAAGAAGGGAAGATTAGCACTCTGAAATCCCGATATAAGGAAGAAATTTCCGACATCCTCTGAAGTGCTAAACAAGCCGACTGTTACAATGGTTTCAACAATAAGCAAAAATACCTGCACGTGGATTTCAGCTGATGATTCTGGAAGGGCTCTGGAAAATTGGGAGTTCAAGGACACCTTCAATTCTATCATTTTAGAGTAACATGCCTAGCTAAAAGTTGTCTTTTTTATGCTTTGTATACGCCTTTAGGCGAGCTCTTATATGAACCATGAATAAAGAATGATATGCGAATAAAATTCACTTATTTATATCCATTCCTTTCTTTTTCCTTCTATTCATTCGTTGTTCATTTTTCTCCCTCCAGGAAATCGATTTCCTCGGAACTCTTGTCCAACGCAGAGGTTCCTGAATCCCTGAATGATGATTCGCTTGTTGCCATTGATATGTATGATTATGAGTATGATGATGATGAGATCATTCAAGTATACAAAAAAATCCTCGAATCCGACGACAATAGAATGTGCCCACATGAAGATGTAATTGAAGTAATAAATATGGGCACATAGGAAGAAAAAAGAGAACTAAAGATAGTAGATAACCCCGAAAGAGAGCAAATGGTTGGACTCTTCAAAGAATTCATAGATGTATTCGCATGGTCTTATCAAGACATGCCAAGCCTTGATCCAGGGATTGCCTCTCACAAGATCCCCTTATTCCCAGACATTAAGGCTAAAAAGCAGAAATTGAGGAGGCTCACTTCCGATATGTCCTTAGTGGTTCGAGACGAGGTGATGAAGCAATTAGAAGCAGGTTTCCAAGAAGTAGCTAAATACCCACAATGGATAGCAAATGTCGTTCTTGTCCCAAAGAAGAACGGCAGAATTCGAATGTGTGTGGATTATCGAGATCTGAATAAAGCTAGCCCAAAAGACGATTTTCCATTGCCTCATATTGATGTCCTGGTTGATAATACAGCCCGTAGCTATAGGTACTCGTTCATGGATGGGTACTCAGGGTATAACCAAATCCCTATGGATAGAGAGGACAAAGAAAAAACCACATTTATTACACAATAGGGAACTTATTGTTACCGCGTCATGCCATTCGGGCTAAAGAATGCTGGGGCAACTTATCAGCGTGCCATGGTGGCACTCTTCCATGATATGATGCATAAAGAACTTGAAGTATACGTGGATGATATGGTAGCTAAATCTTCTGAGGGAGAAAGCCATGTTGTGGTGTTAAGAAAGCTGTTTGAAAGGCTACACAAGTACAAGCTACGACTAAATCCTAACAAATCTTTAAAGCTTTATCTGGAAAATTGTTGGGCTTTATTGTAAGCCAAAAAGGGATTACAGTAGATCCAGACAAAGTAAAAGCAATACGGGAAATGCCCCCTCCTCAAACAGAAAAGGAAGTTCGAAGCTTTTTGGGGCGACTGAATTACATTGCACGATTCATTGCCAACCTGACTGCAACTTGTGAGCCGATATTCAAGCTTTTAAAGAAGAACTGCACCAGGAAGTGGGATGAAGATTGCCAACAGGCATTTGATAGAATCAAGGATTATTTGTTAAATCCCCCAATTTTGGTTCCTCCTGTACCAGGACGACCTTTAATTTTGTATTTAACAATACGACCAAATTCCATGGGAGCCATGCTGGGGCAACAAGACGCATCTAAGCGAAGAGAACAAGCGATCTATTACTTGAGCAAGAAGTTTAATGATTGTGAGTCACGTTTCCAGATGATCGAGCGAACTTGTTGTGGTTTAGTCTGGGCTACAAGGAGGTTGAGGCAATACATGCTTTACTACACCACTTGGTTAATTTCAAGAGTAGACCCACTCAAGTACATCTTTGAAAGCCCGCATGTGGCTGGAAGAGTCTCTAAGTGGCAAGTAATATTGTCTGAATATGATATAAGATACGTCGTTCAAAAATCTGTCAAGGGTGGTACGATAGTAGATCACTTAGCGGAAAACCCCATAGATGAATGCTAGCCACTAGATTTCAAATTTCCAGATGAAGACATATGTGCTACAGAAGACCCGATCGAGGAAAGCAAATCGAAAGGGTGGGAAATGTATTTTGATGGGGCAGCAAACATGCATGGCAATGGTGTAGGGGCAGTAATCATATCCCCGGACGGAAAGCAATTTCCGATTGCTATAAAGTTAGGATTTGACTGCACCAATAACATGACAGAATATGAAGCTTGTATTAATGGTCTCCAGGCTGCCATAGATCTTGGGATAAAAAACCTAAAAGTCTATGGTGACTCAGCTCTCATAATTTATCAGGTGACTGGTGAATGGTGTACTAAAGACCCAAAGTTGATCCCTTATCAAGAGTATTTAATAGAGTTGATCAAAAACTTTGAAGTAATCAATTTTCATCACATGGCTAGAGAAAAGAATCGCTTCGCTGATGCGTTAGCTACTTTAGCAGCTATGATCCAACTTGATTGTGGGGTCCAAGTTCAACCAATACAGATTGAGACTAGAAGATTGTCAGCATTTTGCTTCAATATTGGAAGAGAGCACGACGAGCAACCTTGGTACCATAGTATTAAGATGTATATGGAGCATGGTACTTACCCTCCAGACGCGACACATAATGAAAAGAAGACCATCCGGCGATTGGCCATGGGCTTTTTTATTAGTAATAACGTCTTATATAAGAGAAGCTTTGATGGGACATTGCTACGCTGTGTAGACATGAGGGAGGCACACAAGATTATGGCAGAGATCCATGAAGGCGTATGCGGTACACATGCAAATGGCCACTCATTAACTAAACAAGCTCAAAGATCTGGTTACTACTGGATAACTATGGAGAAGGATTGTATCAATTATGTTAGAAAGTGTCATAAGTGCCAGATATATGCCAACAAAGCTAACGCCCCTCCGACTATAATGCATAGTCTCGTATCTCCATGACCATTCTCCATGTGGGGAATAGATGTCATTGGGCCGATTAACCCAAAAGCTTCGAATGGTCATCGTTTCATCCTCGTTGCTATTGACTATTTCACTAAGTGGGTAGAAGCCAATTCCTTTGCTAGTATTACTCAGAAGGCCTTCATCAAGTTCTTAAAGGCCAATATCATCTGTAGATATGGGTTACAAGAGAGGATTATAACTGACAATGCACCAAACCTCAACGGGGCAGCAGTTAAAGAATTATGTGATCAGTTCAAGATCAAACATCATAATTCTGCACCATATAGGCCACAGATGAATGGTGCAGTTGAGGCAGCCAATAAGAATATTAAGAAGATCCTCAGTAAAATGACAGTGACCTATAAGGACTGGCACGAAATGCTTCTATATGCATTACATGGATACCGTACCACAATGCGTACTTCAACTGGGGCAACCCTTTACTCTTTAGTTTATGGCATGGAGGCTGTTACTCCAATTGAGGTGGAAATACCATCCCTGAGAATCTTGGCTAAATCAGACTTAGATGAAAGCGAATGGATACGTTCTCGATTTGAACAATTAAATATGATTGAAGAAAAAAGGCTCACTGCCATATGTCATGGGCAGTTATATCAATCACGAGTGGCAAGGGCCTTTAATAAGAAACTACGACCCAGGTGGTTTAAAGTAGGAGACCTAGTCCTCAAGAAGATCCTCCCAAATCAAGAAGATGATAGAGGTAAATGGGCTCTGAACTATGAAGGCCCATATGTTGTTAAGCAAGCTTTCTCTGGTGGGGCATTGATATTGACAAACATGAATGGCCAACAATCTACCAAGGCCAATCAATTCAGATGCTGTAAAGAAATACTATGCGTAAAGAAAAAAAAGCTCGCTAAGTTGAAAACCCGAAAGGGCAGCTTAGGCAAAAGTTTGAGCAAAACAAAAAAGGGGCTCGCTAAGTTGAAAACCCGAAAGGGCGGCTTAGGCAAAAGTTAGAGCAAGAAAAAATAAGCTCGCTAAGTTGAAAACCCGAAAGGGCGGCTTAGGCAAAAGTTAGAGCAAGAAAAAAAAGCACGCTAAGTTGAAAACCCGAAAGGGCGGCTTAGGAAAAAGTTAGAGCAAGAAAAAAAGGCCCGCTAAGTTGAAAACCCGAAAGGGCGGCTTAGGCAAAAGTTAGAGCAAGAAAAAAGCTCGCTAAGTTGAAAACCCGAAAGGGCGGCTTAGGCAAAAGTTAGAGCAAGAAAAAAAGCTCGCTAAGTTGAAAACACGAAAGGGCGGCTTAGGCAAAAGTTAGAGCAAAAAAAAAAGCTCGCTAAGTTGAAAACCCGAAAGGGCGGCTTAGGCAAAAGTTAGAGCAAGAAAAAAAAGGCTCGCTAAGTTGAAAACCCGAAAGGGCGGTTTAGGCAAAATTAAAAAAAAAGGAGCTGTTAAGTCAAAAACCTGGAAGGGCAAGGTTATCAGTCCTAGCCTTATGACTCTCTCTACTTGTCTGTTTGGAAGACTCCATAATCATTCATCGAAAAGTGCATATCTCTGGCAATTAAGCGCGGCACCATCAGGGGGACTACACGGAACTAAAAGCGAAGGACCTCCTAATAACATCACACCTACACCAATATGTGCTCATCAACATGCATCTACTTGAATATTGGAAGATCATTTCTTTTAAATGAATCTTCATTCTTAGTATATCTTTCCCATCTATTAAATCGCATGTCAAACTTTGTGTCATGATTTGTATAAGGGTAACTCTTTTTAATGAAAGCACAACTTTTGTCTGGATAAACACTCACGTTGATATACATGGTGTCCTCTACTCCCATTTAACTTGTGTAATTTCAGGATCATTAGCGAAGGTCCCAACTGGAATTTTTGTTGTGGGGTTAAACAGTTGACAAAGGGACACAATCTAAACTGAGGGTTTTAGGCTGTGGCATCTATGTGAATCTCATTATACACATCTTCATACCTCTGACAAGACTGTGCAAGTAACGGGGTACTGGTTAGGCACTTGGACGAAGAAGGAGCAATGTCACCTGCCAGGCTATTCTTTAACACCACAATTATTGCACTCATTCTCATTAGCATGTCATCACCTCCATTATCATCATCATCATCATCATCATCATCATCATCATCATCACTACTATCATCATCATCATCATCATCATCATTATTAGCATTATCATTGTATTCATCATCCTCATTAGGATTCCATCATCAC
This sequence comes from Inga laurina, assembly GCA_963855925.1. Lineage (NCBI taxonomy): Eukaryota > Viridiplantae > Streptophyta > Magnoliopsida > Fabales > Fabaceae > Inga > Inga laurina. Next base: position 4,282,008 of record OY979706.1, on the reverse strand, counting down.
TGTCATCATCATTATTAGTGTCATCACCTCCATCATGACATCACTATTCTGATATTCCCTTCATTATCATGGCCATTATCATCCTCTTTATCATCATCATTGTCATCATCACTGTCATCATCAATGTCATCATCTTCATAGGCACTATTCTTTCAAAGCCCTGTATCAGCAGGCACCCTCAAAGCCCAGTAACGGCTGGCACCCTTTCAAAGCCCTGTCCCGGCAGGCACCCTCAAAGCCCAGTAATAGCTGGCACCCTTTTCAAAGCCCTGTACCGGCAGGCACCCTCAAAGCCCAGTAACGGCTGGCACCCTTTCAAAGCCCTGTACCTGCAGGCACCCTCAAAGCCCAGTAACGGCTGGCACCTTTTTCAAAGCCCTGTAACGGCAGGCACCATCAAAGCCCAGTAATGGCTGGCACCATTTCAAAGCCCTGTAACGGCCGGCACCCTCAAAGCCCAGTAACGGCTGGCACCCTTTCAAAGCCCTGTACCGGCAGGCACCCTCAAAGCCCAGTAACGACTGGCACTCTTTCAAAGCCCTGTACCGGCAGGCACCATCAAAGCCCAGTAACGGCTGGCACCTTTTTCAAAGCCCTGTAACGGCAGGCACCCTCAAAGCCCAGTAACGGCTGGCACAATTCTTTTAAAGCCCTGTAACGGCAGGCACTATTCTTTCAAAGCCCTGTATCAGCAGGCACCTTCAAAGCCCAGTAACGACTGGCACAATTCTTTTAAAGCCCTGTAACGGCAGGCACTATTCTTTCAAAGTCCTGTATCAACAGGCACCCTCAAAGCCCAGTAACGGCTGGCACAATTCTTTTAAAGCCCTGTAACGGCAGGCACTATTCTTTCAAAGCCCTGTATCAGCAGGCACCCTCAAAGCCCAGTAACGGCTGGCACCCTTTCAAAGCCCTGTCCCGGCAGGCACCCTCAAAGCCCAGTAACGGCTGGCACCCTTTTCAAAGCCCTGTACCGGCAGGCATCCTCAAAGCCCAGTAACGGCTGGCACCCTTTCAAAGCCCTGTACCTGCAGGCACCCTCAAAGCCCAGTAACGACTGGCACTCTTTCAAAGCCCTGTACCGGCAGGCACCATCAAAGCCCAGTAACTGCTGGCACCTTTTTCAAAGCCCTGTAACGGCAGGCACCCTCAAAGCCCAGTAACGGCTGGCATAATTCTTTTAAAGCCCTGTAACGGCAGGCACTATTCTTTTAAAGCCCTGTATCAGCAGGCACCTTCAAAGCCTAGTAACGGCTGGCACAATTCTTTTAAAGCCCTATAACGGCAGGCACTATTCTTTCAAAGTCCTGTACCAACAGGCACCCTTCAAGCCCAGTAACGGCTGGCACAATTCTTTTAAAGCTCTGTAACGGCAGGCACTATTCTTTCAAAGTCCTGTACCAACAGGCACCCTTCAAGCCCAGTAACGGCTGGCATAATTCTTTTAAAGCTCTGTAACGGCAGTCACTATTCTTTCAAAGCCCTGTATCAGCAGGCACTCTCAAAGCCCAGTACCGGCTGGCACAATTCTTTTACGCCCCACCAAAGTCCTATGCTACTAGGCGCTTCACTTCCATTCCAGGTAATCATCTATCTCCACTTGCGTTCTTCTCCCCTATGAACCAAGTAAAGAGGGGCATGGACACTGTATTTTGTCCAAACCCTCTTTGGTTCCAAGGGGGCACCTTGTTCTCTGGCCGGACAAAATACGTGTTCTTATCTTTACTTGCTTCATAGACGAGAATCTCACTTTTCTCAGCTACGAAACAAGTAAAGAGGGGCAACTGTGAACACCCTATTTTGTCCGGGCCCCACTAAAAAAAAATACAAAAAAATTGATAATGATTGGTGTCCAAATTGACAATCATTGAAAGAAAAAATTAAAAAAAAAACGAAAATAAGAAAAAATAAGGGAATCCTCCTATTGATGATGATCGGTGTCTAATTAGGCAATCATCATTGAAAGGAAAAAATTTAAAAAAAAACGAAAATTAAAATAAATCTCTTAATTGATATGATTGGCATTGTCATTCATTAAGGGAAAATAATAAATAAAAAAAACGGAAAAAAATCTCATTTATGTTGATAGGTTTAAATTAGGAAGTTACTTGTGGGGAGAATAATGAAAAAAAGATTAAAAACAAAAAAATCTCCACTAATGGTAATTAGGTCAAGTTAGGAAGTTTTATCAATAGAAAATACAAAAAAATAAAAAAAAAACGAAAATAAAAAAAATCTCCATTGATGGTGATTGGGTTAAGGTAGGTAGTTCTTAACATAAAATACAAAAAAATCAAAAAAACGAAAAATAAAATAAAAAAAATAAAAAAGGGAGCATTTATGAAGAAAACCCTACCTTGAGGCTATAAATAGGAGTGCAAGGGTTGAAGCAAGGGGGACAAAAATTTTGGACAAGAATTTTGGGGAGAGCAAGGAGATAAGCTCATTGTGGTCCTGTGGATTTGCATTTTATTGTCCAACTGAATTATCTCATACATAGGCAAGAGCGGGTTCAAAGAATAAAAGGTACGCATAAATCTCCTCACTTTTGACTTCTTTTTGTTTAACTTGTGCTACTTTGTTTTTTTTCTTAATCCCTTTCTTAGGTCCTCTTTCAAAATAAAAAATAAAAAAAATATTTAGACACACTTTGATAAATGAAAATAAAATGGAAAAACTCTCTTTTACAAGAAAAAAAAACGTTTTTTGAAAAAAAAAAAGTAAAAAACACAAACCCAACAAAAAAAAGATATTTTTCTCAAATAAATTAAATAAATAGTTTTCTAAAAATCACCAACCAAGTGACACGCTTTTCTACCCCCCGAACTACGTGGGCTTTGATCCCTCTAAAGGGTACGTAGGCCCTAGGTTTTCATCCTAGGTCAAGTCCAATTTTGTAAATAAATATATTTTTTCTTATTTTCTTTTGTAAATAAATATTTTTTTTAAAATAAGTATATTTTTCCTTATTGTAAATAAGTGTTCTTTTTTTTTTCCTCTTATAAATGTTCCTTTTTTAAAAATAAATATATTTTTTCCTTTTGTAAACAAATGTCCCTTTTCTTCTTCTTCTTTAGTTTCATTTCATTTAGTTTTGTAAATATTTTTTTATTTGGGTAAATATAATAAAGTTAAAGGCCATTTTTATTTTTAAATAATTAACTTAGGGTAACCATTCTTATGAATGGGTGTTGTGGGGTGCCTAACACCTTCCCCACACACAATCGACTCCCGAACCTTAAATGGTTTTTGTAGACCAGTTTCCATTTTTAAAAAGGTTTCCAAAATTATCCTTTTTCTAAAATTTTGGTGGCGGCTCCATGTTTTCCAAATTCTGGGCGCTACAACTGTAATATCCCAAAATGTACTCAAGGGCTAAATGTACAGAATAGATAGTGGGATTAATGACAGAATTACCTCTGAAAATTTTGTTATGAATTTAGTTAAATTTCACATGCAAAATTGGCAACTAAATATTACATTGCAAGATGATATTTTACAAGATCATCTTCCTCTTCAAAAGGCCATGATTCACGTATGACAAGGGGGAAAACCAAGAGAAAAATACCTATTGGCTATTAAATATGACATATGGAAGCAATTGGACCAAGTTATAAAAAGATGAGGACTTGGTCAACAATCTCATGCTAATTGGGGAATTAACTTTATTATTCAAGGAGATATTACCAAAGATCATCATCTCTTTTCCTAGGCTTTATTTTCGTATAACATGAGGCAAGAAAGAGAAACAAACATATGACCAATTAAAAGGAGAAGACTTGGTCAACAATTTCCACTAAAAGTAACATGTGAGGAGGTAAACTAAGATAATGGTAGAAGGCTTCTTTTAACTCCTTTTGGTCATTATTTTTGGTCAACAATTGTGGGCCAAATAAAAGAAGATAACTTGAACAAAAAAGGGCCACATATTCGTATGGCATCAAGAAAGAAAGAGAAAAGATGAAGCAAAGGATTATTGGTACATATCTCTTACAATTAAAGTGCTCTCTCTCTCACACATGTGCTCAACCGACTTAAGCTCTACAAGAATTCTTGAATATTTAATTAAAAACATTCTCTCATCTTATTCATTCATTTCAAGTCGGCCAAGTGCAAAAGAAAGGGAAAGAGAATTAATATCATATACTTCATCTTTTCCATATGAAAAGTCAATAAAAGTGGCTAGGGATATAAGAGAAAAAGAGAGAAAGTATTATCCATATATTTCCCCATCTTTCTCAAACTTTCCGTCCAAGAATTCTAAAGGCAAGAGAGGTGAGCGAATTAAAATTGAAGTCATCTTATATATCATCAACTTTGGCCAAGAAGGAATAATTATTCACCACACATATTCTTTATTTCTTTTGGCCCACTTTCGGTCAGATATTAAGGGCCAAGGAAAGAGAATTTCTGAATGCTTTCACTCCCTCTCATTTGTCTCAAAGTCGGTTGGCAGCAGCAAAAACGTAGAGGAAGAAAAGCAAGGTTTCAAGGTGAGCTTAATCTTGATTTTTCACCTTCTTAACCTCATCTATGGCTCAAGAGTCCTTCATGAAACTTGTTCCTCTCTTCCTTAGCTTCATTTCTATGGTTTTTGTTTTTGAAGAAGAGGATTTTTTGGCCACCTTGCAAGAACAAAAGCTGAAGAATCAAAGAAAGAACTTAAGGAGAAGCAAGAGGTGAGTATTAGCATCAATTTGAGCTATTGGTTGTGTTGGTTGAATGAGAATTTTGGCATGTGTAAATCTGCCTTGATTTTGTCTAAACAAGGGTTTGGGTAATTCATGATGTTTTGGTTATGTTATTGGTGGTTTATGATGATTGGAAACCATTTGACATAAGTTTGATGCTGAAATTGGAAGTTGGTAATTATTGGAATTTATTTTGATTTTTCTGCCAAAACAGGACATGGAGAATGAGTGGGAATTTGTTAATTTTGATGTTACCATTGTGTTCTACATGAAAAATTAGGTGGGAATAGCCCTGGGTTGTGAATTTTGGGTCATTGAAACTCAAAGTGTAAATTTGGGTTTTCAGCCTGAACAGGATTCCAACGAGGTACTCTACTTGTGTGGTGTTTTTGGATAGCCAAATGATCTCTAAAAATTATGAAACTTTCCAGTCTTAAAGTTCACATTCCAAGCTTCAAAATGGACATATAATTTGTGTCATTTCGTTTTTTGAGCTGTGAGTTCTGGTTGCCCAAAGTTTGATGTCGAAACTGGACTTAATTCTGGAGCAGTGTGGGATTTTGTGTAATTCTGGAATTGTGTGGTGATTTCCAGTAATGATTCATATTTTTCCTATGAAGAGGACTTCAATAGATTTTCATAGGACTTCGGATCACCTCATTTCAATTTTTGTAGAATTAGTTATGATTTTTCAAAGTCTGGAGAAAATTCTGGCAGAGTTGGCCTCTTATGCGAAAATTGAAGATGTAATGGCATAATGTAGTATTGTTGAACTTTGAGGTTAGGAATTGGTCTTTTAGGTTAATTGACCACTTTAACTCCTTAGTTGATTTGATTAAATGTCTCTAATGATAACCAACTTGAGTGTTTGAATTAAAGAATTGGATTAAGTAATAACCTGTCGCCCGTAATTCTAATTATAGGATTTGACATTTGCCCTGCACGTGATAAACCAGTGCCAGTGCACGAGCGGAAAGAACAAGGTAGTGACTCTTTCTCTTATTCTATGTATGATGCCTTGCATGTATGTCATTTCATTGAATATGCCGTGATGTAACATTGCCGTTGTGAAATGTTGTTGTTGTGCTGTTGTGAAACATGCTGTTGTGAAATATGCTATTGTGAATGTAGCGAAAGCTGTTGCCGAAATGCCGTTGTGTTGTTGTTGTTGTGATTTGCTTACATGCTTTATGATTGTACATGTTATAAGTGAATTGTTACTACTGAGATTCTTTTGAATCTCATTCTTTCTAATGACTAAACTACAGCAAGGGCAAGCGGTTCAAAGGAAAAGCAAGTGATGAAGGGCGGTTAGAGCTCCTAGCTAGGAGTTTTAATTTTGGTAGTTGGTTGTCATATTTTGTTGGGGATTAGTTGCACATGTTGTATATATTGAATAGTGTTTGTAATCCCCTGTATGGGAAACTAAGCGTTGTAAACCCTTTATTAAGTAACGAAACCTGAGCGTTGTTGGGAATTTTTGGTTGCACTCTGATACGTATAAATGGAACTGAACTGGACAGACCAATTATATTTGAGATGTGAACGTGAGACCGCACTAAACAAGTTTTAGAAAAGTTTTAAATTAACCACTGGTCTCTATTTCAACTTAATGACTCATTCTCAAACTATAAATTTGGCTATTAAGGTAGGGGGTTACAATCACTGTCTCTTTCATTCTTAGTTTAGAAAAGAATTTAAATTTTATTTAGGATAATTTTAAAAATATTTTATATCTAACTATTTTTTTAAATCTTATGAAAGTAATTAACAAACGCTTACTAAAAAATTGAAGAGAAAAGCCCCACGTAAATTTATCTATTCCACTCTTCTTTCTTTCATATTTCATTCATTGTTATGTTATTTTAAGAATTTACATTCAGGTTTTGATTCACTTTCTCTCATATCATGTATACTAGCTTGTTGTTGTTGTTGTTGTTTTTTTTGTTTTTTTGTTTCAACCTTCCGTATCGAGCTTCTTCTTCTTTTTTTTTTGTTGAGATACAAAGGCAAGTAAAGCTTGAAAATTAACAAAATCAACGGGCTATGTCCCACTGATTGTTCATGTGGCAGCCACCATACTCCAAAGCAAAAAGATGGATACATTCCATAGGGGATGTCCCCAATTCGACATAAGCCTGGGTATTCATATGAGCCATTCGTGCGAGATAATCAGCACAGCGAGTATTCTCCCTATGTGTATGGGAAATCATCAAATCCCAGTCTGTATAGATAAGGGACCTGGTATCCAAGATAACATCGTATAAAGGTGGTCAATCCCACACTGTGTCGATAATAAGTGGATGGCCTGGAGAGAATCTGTGAACAATCTAACTTTTTTAAGGCCCATCTGCATACATAACTGAAGTCCTCGTTGGATTGCATGGATTTCCGCAGCAGTTGGGAAAGAGTGTCCTAACTTCTGTTGAAATCCACATATCCAGTTGCCTTGGTGGTCGCGGATGACACCTCCACAGGCTGATTGACCATCACAAGCAGTCGAACCGTCAACGTCAATACAGAGAGAGCCCTCCTCTGGGGGTTGCCAATGAAGTAGACCTCGCTCAGGAACTTGAAATATTTGGTGATGAAAGCGCCCACTCTCCACACTCTCCGATAGATGGTAGATGCATCCGTGAACTAACTCTTCTGGTTTGTCAGCTTTACCTTCAAAAACCTGGCAACACCGGTTCGTCCAAAGGAGCCAGCATGTGGTACTAAAAACTCTCTGCCATGACCATCTAGCCATCCTCTTATTTCCTGGGGAATGCTGTGAATTCCATTTAAGCCAATCCTGCAAACTACCAGAAGAAAACATAGTAAAGTATAGATGGTTAGTTAAAGAAACCCACACTCTCTGGGCCTGCTCACAATCTCTCAAAACATGAAGGATACTCTCTTCGTTCTCACACTGAAAAGGGAAAGTGTTTGGGGTACTCGGATTATGTCTCGCTCTAATCTCATTTGTTGGGAGCTTCTCGTGGAAAACTTGCCACACAAAGTGTTTGATTCTTTCAGGAATTCCCCAGTGCCATAAATGTCGCCAGTGAGATTGATTACTGAGGGTTTGCTGGTGGTAAATACCTTCGTAGGCAGATTTCACGCTGAAGTTACCATCAGGAGCATTTCACCAACAAATAACGTCATCCGCAATGCCTATTGGAGGGGAGAGCATCATGATTTTATCAACCACCCAATTAGGCAGAAAAATCTCCCATTTGACCCTGTCCCAATGACTAGATTGGGAAATAAAGGAACAAACATGGGCATCAATATCAACAAGGTGCATATTCCTCTCAATGAAAAATTTTAGTGGCTTATCAACTGGGGCCCAGCAATCCTGCCAAGCCTGCGTGCTCCTTCCACTTCTGAGCTTCTTGCCAAGCCCCCCTTGGAATTCATCCCAAACTGCTACAATTCCACTCCACACAGCTGATTGGTTGCGCCACCTTTGCACATAAGGAACCAAAGATGAGCCATAAGAGTATTTAGCACGTAAACATTTCACCCACATAGCTTCCGGTTTTGTGATAAGATTCCAACACAATTTCATGAGCAAAGCTTTGTTTTGGCAGTGAAGGTCTTTTATTCCCAGACCTCCTTCATGCTTCCTCCTTTTGAGAACGTCCCATGCTATCAGGTGCATTTTTTTAGTATCATCATGTTGATTCCAAAAGAAATCTCTGCTTAATTTTTCAATTGATGAAAGGACTCCTTTCGGAACCAAAGTCGATTGCATCTGATATTGAGGAATGGCATACAGTACAGACTTGATGAGGATCGTTCGGCCTGCCATGCTCAGGTATTTACCCTTCCAGTTAGACAACTTCGACCTGACCTTTTGGAGAAGAGGGGCAAAGGTCATCTTAACCATACGTTCGTGAAGTAGGGGAACACCCAAATATTTTCCAAGGTCAGCCGTCAGCCCAATCCCCACTATCTGGCTCAACTCATATGCTCTGTTAAAATGGACATTCCTGGACACGAACATTTTGGATTTATTAAGATTAATCTTGTGGCCAGAAACCTGACAGAACAGATCCATAACGTTTCTTATCTCCTCCATCTGCTCCTTAGAAGCTTCACCAAAGAGGAGGAGGTCATCGGCGAAGAAAAGATGGGAAATACGGGGACCAGAAGAGCACAATTGGAGGGGACGCCAGTTTCCTATTTCAACCTCATGATGAATTAGTTGACCGAGTAATTCCATACAAAGGACAAACAGATATGGACTCAGAGGATCACCCTGCCTTACTCCTCTTGAAGGGATGAAGGGATCAGTAGGCATTCCATTCCAGATAATGCTCATGGAAGGAGATGAGACACAACACATAATCAACTTAACAAAACCCATACCTAATCCTATGCTATTGAGAGTGAATTCCAAGAAACGCCAGTCAAGCTTGTCAAAAGCCTTCTCCATGTCTACTTTCATAGCAATAAGGCCTTTTTTTCCTCTCTTGTTCCTCATGGTATGGATCGCCTCTTGAGCTATGATGATATTGTCCACTCCTTGCCTCCCAGAGATAAAGCTACATTGGTTTTCTGCTACAAGATGGCTCATGACACCTTTGAGACGATTAGCAATAACCTTGCTAACAATTTTGTAGCATACATTGCACAAAGAGATGGGCCTAAGATCTTTTAAGGATGCAGGGTGATCAGCCTTTGGAATAAGAACAATGTTTGTCTGGTTTATTGCATGCACTTCATCCGGATTGCCAAAAATGCTAATTACTAGGTCACAAATCTTCTGCCCCACCAAATCCCATTGAGTTTGGAAGAAATGGGGGTGCAAGCCATCTGGTCCCGGAGCTTTGAAAGCACCCATCTCAAAAGCCGCGTTCTTGATCTCAACTGGAGATACCTGCCTCTGAAGGAGTTCAAGTTGTTGAGCGTCTAAAGCTGGAAATCGGGCCACCCAAGGAGAGAAGGGAGAAGAGGCATTCTCAGCCGAATAAAGCTTTTGGAAGTATTCAAAAGCCATATCTTTTAAAAGATTCTCATCCGAGACCCAGTTTCCATTATCATCTTGAAGAGCCGCAATTTTACTCCGTTTTCTCCTTGATATAGCATTGGCATGAAAATATTTCATATTTCTGTCACCGCCACTTAGCTACTTACACCTTGATTTCTGGAACCAGATCAGCTCTTCTTGCAGAGCAATTTTTTGGTACATGTCCCAAAGATTTCTTTCAATTTTGTAGAGACCATTTTGGGAACCCTCTCTTCTCCTGGCATAATCTATACCTTCCAATCTACGGATGATTTCTCTCTTCTTTTGTGCAACATTTCCAACCACTCTATCATTCCACTCTGAAGCATCTTTAGTAAACTGAGATTGGCCTTGGAGCCAATTTTTCCCCTGCCAAGCTGCTTTAATCACATCGCTGAAACCTTCTTCAATACACCATGCTGCTTGATAACGGAAACTCCTAACCCTATTACTACGAGCATTGGCAAGATGATTAACAACAACAACCACACGATGATCAGACTTAAACCTGAGGTGATGAAAGGATTTAGATTGAGGGTTGAGGATTTCCCATTCAAAATTACAAAAAACCTAATCTAGCCTCTCTTTAACCCCAGTTTTCTCCCAAGTGAGCTTGTCACCTTCAAAAGGCACCTCGATAAGGTTACAGCGATTTATGCAGCTCTGAAAATCATTCATAGAGCTATGGCTGGGGGCAGATCCACCATCCTTGTCACTGTGATTTAGGAAGGCATTGAAATCTCCTAAGACTAGCCAGGGGATAGTCACCGTTCGACTAATGGCAAAAAGAGACGAGCACAAATCCCTTCTCTTCAAAACACTAGTATCTCCATAGACAAAAGTTACAAACATAGGATCTAAAATATTTTTGTTAAAAAATTTGCAGTGAAGCAATTGGGTGCTAGAAGCTATATATTCGAGGTGGAACTCCCAGTTATTCCATAGCACCCATATACCCCTTGCATAACCAGTAGCTTCAATTCTCAGCCAGTCATTAAACCCCAATTTTCTAACAACTTTGTCTGCTCTATTCCCACTCATTCTGGGTTCCACTAAGCACATTATATTAATTCTATATTTATTAACCACATCCTTCAACACTCTAGGGAAAGAACTACCACCCGCCCCACGACAATTCCAAGATGAGATAATCATAAAATCGCAAAGAGAACGTGGAGAGGCACAAAAAGGCTTACTTGTCTGGTGGTTTTTCTTCCATGAGGACAACAACTTCTAGCTGGGAGACGGAACGCATTTCAGACCCAAGCTCATGCAATTCCTGATTGGAGCTGGTATGATTCAGAGGAACCAACACCATGCTCATAGAATCCAAGGACTGATTTGTCACTTGCTTCTCAGACTCACTTGGAAGAACCAACGTCACCTGCTTCTCGGCCTCACTTAGAAGATCCAACGAGCTATGTTCAGATTCAACTCCACAGGGCTGATTGCTTTTATTTGAATTTGTAGCTTGGGTTGTATCATGTTGCCCACTAAAAGTCTCATTTTAGTGTAGAGGCCCATGGTGGTGCATGCTGCCTCTAACCAAATTATGGGCCCTTTGTTTAGCTCCCTTCTTGGGCTTCAATGAAGGCAAATTTAATGCATCTATTGGGCCTATTGCTGAGACAATGTCCTTTATGTTTACCCCGTTTAAATTGGCCTTAGAGACATCATTTTGTTTTTTTCCTTCAGCCCATTTCCCTTTCCCCATGTGGAAGCCTCTCTTTTGTTGACCAAATCCAAGTCCTTTCCCTCTTCCTTGCGTTCCATCAGCAACTTGTTTCACTGCACCGCCTGGTTCTGTTTTCGCATCGTTCTTTACCGAGTTCAAATTCAACTCGGGATTCATGTCTTCGGCAGGATCCGTACCTGATAGAGCGGCGAATCTGGACTGAGATACTCTGCCTTCGTCCATACCATCTGCAGAACTGGGATGGTTCCATTCACCAACTCTGCCTCTGCCCTCAGCTCATCTCGGGAAGCGCGCTCTGGCAGGTTTGCGCACGAGCATCCATGGACCAAATTGTTGATCCTTGGCCGGAAGAGATTTTTCCGTTGGCACCCTCGCAGAAGATGAAGAAGCCTGATTCGGGTTTAGATTCCCAATCAAAGACGAACCATTGACGGCTGATGTGCTTTCAGCAGGAGACATTCCAACAGAATTCATGGCCAGCGGACACTACTCCTTTCGGTGGCCATATTTACCACAGGTAAAATAGATAAGCATCAACCCCTCATACTCTATGTTAAACAGAGCTGAACCAAAGATGATTATGGGAATTAGCTTTTTCTGCAAGTCCACTTCAACGCATATTCTAGCATATCGTCCCCTATTGATTTTTGCTTCTATATCATCCGGGTTCTCGATAGTGTTCATATCAACCCTGAGGGTTTTTCCAATCATATCTCCTAGTCTCCACATACATTCCCTGTTGTAGCTGAGTAAAGGAACATGAGGAATTCGGATCCACGTAGCTACTTTTTCAAGAGGGTTGCGAAATGGATCAAAGAAAGGAGACCATCTCTGCACTAATATTGTGTGATGGGCAATCGTCCATGGACCTCCAAGAAGGATTTTTTATAGTGTTGTTCCCACTTTTCATGATCTTTGAATTTCACAACAAAGTAATTGTTGGGGAGATCAATTAAGTCGAAACCACTGGTCTGCCATATCCTACACAAATGGTCCTTTAACCTATAGAAATTGATTCTTGCACCTAGGATAGTGATGATAAGGGAGGCGTTCCAGGGTCTTGCCCATCGGTTAAGTTCCTCCTACGACATTTGCATAGTTTGTTAGATATCCATTAGCTGCTTCAGTTCATCAAAAGGTTCAGGAAGGTCCCAGGTTTGATTCAGGAGATCGGATAGCAGATCATCTTTCTCAGAGCTGGAGATCCCATGAGCAACACCATTATACTCTGTTCTTTCAAATCCGATAAGTGAATCCTTGTAAGAACATGCATGCCCTGTAATGGTCGGAGAAGTCTGCCCTGTTTTGGTCGGAGAAGCATTCCTGATGCTCTCTGCATTTTCTATTTTTTTAGCAAGAGATTCAGACCCTTCAACAGACATTGAACGACTATTTTTGGAGGCTTTCATCAAGCTCCTAACCATAGCAGCAGGATCCTTAGTATACGTCACTCCCTCCGGCGGCTTATCCCGGACACCGGGGAAATCCATGAATGAGAAAACGCTTGCTTGGCACGAGTTCCAAAAGACAGCTCCTCTCTCTAACTTTCTCTCTCTAACTTTTCTTCAGGTCACGAAGGCACTCTATTCTATCGAGCTTCTTCTTTGGTTCCACAGTTTCTACCAGGATGCTATTGTTTGATGTCTTTCTTTTGTAGTTTTAATAACTTGCAAGTTTCATAAAAGATTATGCATCCCTCTATCCTAGATATGGAAGAGAGATGACTAATTTGTAGAGAATGAAAAAACTCAAAAAGTTAGTTATTTGTATAAAAGTTTGTGCTAGTTTGTCTATAATATCGATTTTAATCATTTACATTAAAAATAATTGATTTCGATAGAAAACCTCATTATCATGTGCAATCAACTGGGAGTTTCGCCGTTTCATTTATTTCTTGGGTCTTTTTTTTTCCTTCAGCCTTCTGAAGTAGAAACACATGCCTCAAGCTGCTTGACGACATTGATATCAACAAAAGAAGTTCAAAATGATGATGAACTTCTAATAACTAAGTCATCAAGATCTTCAACCACTCCTTCAATGAGAAAGAAGAGACACAATACTCCATTGCTGATAATGAGGATGTGAGATTGTCTGATATGTCCACCCTACCTTTAGGGCCAACAAAGCAATCATAAAAAATATAAAAATAGAAAAATGAGTTCCCATGTGTTGTTTTGAGTTTTCAAATGTAGTCTAGGTTTCGAGTCTAATTTACTTTTAACTGTATTCGGCGTTTTCACATTACATTAGACTATACTCCTATAGTGTGATATATGCCTTTTGTACTTGCCTATTTAAGTTTGATTTTACAATTTTTTGCCACTTATGAATATCCTTTGGTTAGAATATATACATTGAGCTACAGTGAGTTCTATTATATTGAGGAATAATTCTGTTTTTGGTTAAAGTTATATTGATTAATAATTCTAAGTGCATACAATATGTTAATGCATTTTGACATTGATAAAAAGTATACAATTTGTCAATTAAAATGCAATTATGTGAATATTTAATGAAAATTAATTTGGGTTAAATATGAGGATGCATGGGGCACTATTCTTGACTTGAGAAATAAAAACTCGGACGCTTCAAATAAAGAGGAAGAATTGCTAAAATCAATAAAAAAATGTAGTGCAAAAATGAAAGTTAACCACAATAAAAAATATTAGAGTTAGCTTTCATAAAAAAAAAAAAAATAAAGTTAGCACTTTATGGGGGAAAAAGTAAAGAGAAGGGCATGAATTTTCTATATAATTAAGTAGATTATCAATATAAAGAGGGGCTGTGAACTAATATAATTGCTTAATATATCTACTATGAAAAACTATAATTTTTTTAAAAAAAATATAAAAAAGGAATAATCATCTATAAATTATAATGGGGGATAATGTCACTATTTCTAAATCAAATCAATGTCCATATTTTGCATCAATCATAAAAGAAATTTAAGAAATAATAAAATCATTTTCCAATATAATTACTTAATCAATCAATTATGAAAAAAAATATAAAAAAATCATATATAATGTGGAACGATGGTGTCACTATTTATAAATCAAATCAATAAATTGCATCAATGATAAATGAAATTTAAGAAGTAATCAAATCATTTTTAAGTATGATTACTTAATCAACCAATTTTGAAGAAATATAAAAAAATAAATTCTAAAATAATAATCAATAAGTTATATTTATTGATTAATGGATCCAAACTGAATTTCATAGTATTTATCATGTATTTTGGTAAAAAAAACTATAATTTTAAATTATGATAACTCCTTGATTTATGGATAGAGTTTTGAATTATGATAACTGCTTGATTTAGGCGAAAAACAAAACACTGATTCACATTAAAGAGTGTTGCAGGTTTTTAATTGTTTTGTTATATTCATATTGACTAGCATTGATTTCGTTTTCAATATTTGTTTATTTTTTTAAGCAATGACATCTATTGATAAGGGTCTTTAATATTGGTGTCATCAATATTTATCGACAACCAATACATTTGAGACTTTCAATATATATATGGGTGGTCAGTTAAAATAGATGATTTATTATTATTACAAATAATTATTGCTTATTGTGCATATAATAAAAAAATTGCTGAATCATAACGGATAAATTATATAATAAATATTATACCTCCCATAAAATAATACTTTAGAACCATAAATTGTCCTTCTATGCTAGCAAAAGCTTCAAAAGCTTAAAATGTTATATAGGAATTTCTCGTGCAACGCACAGATAGCAATGCTTGTTTGTAAAAAAGTGTGTTAGTTTGTCTATAATATCGATTTTCATAATTTACATTAAAAATGATTGATCTTGATAGAAAACCTCATTATCATGTGCAATAAGTTCGGAGTTTTAGGAAAAAAATTATAAATGTAAAAAGACAAAGTAGATTAAAATTTTACATTTAAAATCGAATTAAATTTCCCTATTAATTCTTTTAGAATCGGAGTGAGTATATTTAATGAGAATTTTGGTATCTTGTAGATTTTAATTAAATGACGTATCTTTATTTTCTCAGAATCTTTTTTTTTTCTTTTTTGCCATTCGTTTTATTCCTTGCAAATTTGTCTGCCAGAAAAGCTTTATTTTCTTTCTTTCTTTTTTTTTTTTTTAAATTTGGTCAAGAGTTTAATCCCTTTCGAGGCTTAAAACATAAATGATTTTTGTCTCTTTCAATAAGTACACTTTCCGGGATTCAAAATTGATGTTAAAAAAATTCTAAAATAATTTTTTTGAGGTTTTGCAACCAAAAATGCATACGTATAACTACTATTCTCCAATTTAAATCAACAATATCAAAAGCAAATATGAAGAGAAATATACTAAAAGAATAATGGACTAGCAACGAATTTATACAATTCCACATCAAAAAGATTGTCACTAATTAATTAGCAGCAGAATTCTGTCTATAATTAACTTTTTTTATAGTATATATACTATTGGTTAGTCAATACAATAAATAAAGAAAAGCAAAATTTGCATATTGCAAGGAAATGAGTGAGTGTGCCGAACACAGCATAATTGCTATTAAACATGAAAAAACCAGTAGCTTGACTTGATTGGTGAAAAAAAAAAAAAAAAAAAGAACAAGTCCTGGATTGAATAGAATTTGACTTAATATATAAGAGGCATGTGCATATATATGCGGAAGAAAACAAATATCATCATTTTATAATTATGTTTCTTTCAATACTGAATAATTATGGATAGTGCATACAATATGAATGAATATTTTAAAATTATCTCGCAAAGTTTGTGTGAAAGATGAAGTTTGTAAATTCATGTCATTTCTCTTTAATTTGTGCAAAAAGGAAACGAATTGCTAATTGCGGGTAATGATGTATATAATTCAATTTAATTATTTTTTCTCCTACTAAGAAATGATTAATGTGCAAAATTAGTTTTGTTTAGTATGAATTTGGTGTTGGGGGATGAGTAAGTTTCTTGTCTTCAACATTCTTTCATTGAAGAAAGACAATTAGACGTCACGTAAAGATAATTTAAAAAAATTAAAAAGGATGGGCCAGCTAGTGGGTAGGATAAAATAAGAAAAAGAAGACAAGCGCCACGGAAAAGCCTCGAATAGAATTTATTTTCTCCAATAAGAGGATATTTATACTTAGAAAAAAAAAAAACACGGGCCCAATTCAAAAACTAGAAAAAGGAAGTATTCCATACAATTACATTATAATTCAACGCTATTCTCATGTTTTGTTAAGCTGAAAATTAAATCTATCCATTAAATATTTTGCCATATGGACCTAGCTGTAGACGTATATATGATGTTTCTAAAATGGTTTAAAAATACACGGTTTGTAAGTCAACTAAAATTGACCGTTTTCAAACAAGTAAGTCAAGAAAATAGTGTAAAAAATATACATGAAGTTTTTAAAATGGTGCAAAAAATTAAAGCTACGCTGTTAAGTGAACCAATGTTGAACATTTAGAAAATATATAGTCCCTACATGTGTTGCATAGGCTTTTCGCTACCAATGACCTCGTCTAGTACTACTGGATGGGTCTTTTACACAACACAATGGCTTCACAACCCTCTCCTTTTCTTTGGCACTATAGGGTCTAGCTCCTTCGTCGTGATTTCCATGGTAATGATGGACGAATCATCCTCAACCTCCTTTTTGTCTCCTTCTAGCACATGGCTGATTTATGACGATAGTGCCGCTAATCCACAACTCGTTAGAATATATCCTTGTCAGCGCGCGGAAGATTAGAGGTAAAAATATAGGCGGATTGAAAACTTCAACTCTTCCTATAAATTGAATGAGTGTGTGGCAAAAATAAGGTTGAAAAAATGGAACAAGAACAAGAAGTTAACTTGGTTTTTTATATGTAAGGGTTAAGGTGCAAATTTATCCTAGAAGTTTTTGTTGAAGAGCAATGTTGCCTTGGAAGTTTTTTCAGATTTAATGTCGCCCTAGAAGTTTCCAAACGTAGCAATGTTGCTTTATACTATTAGAAAACTAACATTGATCATTAGAAAATTGACATTGACCGTTAACTTTTTAACAAAAAAGGGCAACATTGGTCCATTTTCACACTTTTGGGGGTGTAGGATTTCGGGCGTACCTGGAATCCGATTGATTCACTGAGTACCCACACGAGATCGGAGCACCAATTCGGACTCTGATCACGTTATACGGCAGATTCACCATACGGATGGGGAGGAATCATAAGAGAAGTTTTCTGGAAGTTTTTCTCTCATATGGAAAAACCACTAACTCTCACAATCTATTATTCCCATATTTAACGTACAGGAAGTTACTGATTTGAATTTCAAATCATAAGGATAAAACTCCTTATTCAAACCCAAACTTTTTCATAATTTTATAATAGCCCCAACTGAATTGGGCTTTGGGCCTGATCCACCAAGGGTGGACCAGACCTATTCCAACATCTCCCACTCACACTTGGTGGATCAAATGTTATGGGCCATATCTCTTTCTCTTCCATCCTTCTGTCATACTAGGTGCTCTGCCGTAAACGCGTGGGCATGACGTCTCCATTTGGCTGTCTTGTATTAGGAATCCCTTTCACAGAGACCAACACAAGACAACCCTGTAGTGCAGCTTGGTCGTATTTAATATAATGCCTCCGATGTCCTAGATTTTAACTCGTATACACTTTCTCCATAGCCAATATAATCCCTCTTGAGTCAAGATAAAACTCAGATGGCCTTGCTCATATGCATAGTATCCACACTTATGAAATTACTCAAGTAACATCATAAGGGACCGGTCTCAGACACAAGCATAAGTGTGTATATTCCAAGTAATCTTTCTTTCGCCCATATATGATTTCAATATGAATCAACCGCTTTCTTAACATAATGCCTTTAGATCGTATCGATCATGATCATAGGAAAAAATGCTAAAGTAGCAGACGTCAAAACATAACTCCATCATATTGTCAAAGTCAGAGGACATCACGAAAGGGTAAACCTTTCCGGGACTCACACAACAATGAAGCAGGGATCTTTTCACTTGCTTCCCGTTTGCGGTTCTCTAGCACATGCGGTATGAATCGCATGCTACGGTGTTACTCTTATATTATAAGAGCGTACGTCGTTTTAATCTTATTATTAACACCGTACAGACTAAAGTTTAGACACACACAGTATTTAAACCAAAATTCTTCAGCTTTACTCACATGACGTCAATCTGAAGAATTTGTTGTCTGGCTACAGGTATCATGGACGTGGGTTTCCATGATTCGATCCATATTTATAATTACAGATCTCATCCCGACTAAATGCACTACTAAGTCGAGGCGACATTTATTTTTGTGTTTCTTCTCTACCATATAAGCTCTCTCATTGCTTTACTGGTGAACACATATGTCTCATCTTCACACACTCCTTCAGAGTGTCAAAGGTGGTCGCTTGTGTGAGAAAGCCGACCTCATCAACCTGTATGACATACTAGACATTGTATACTTTTGCATACACATGTAAAACTATAATGAAGTATTTATACTTCATTTCATATGCATGCCAAATGGCTCATTATGTTCTTCATGTATTTCCTTGGCCACATGCTTAGCTAGGGGACTTGCCATAGGAAAGTGTTGTTCAACAACAACTTTATGTGCTACAGTATTTCTAACAAGAATCACATCTTCATGTTTAGTCTTGATATGATACTTAGGGTCTTTTACTTAGGCAATGGCTGCAGTGTTTTCACAATACATTAACACTAGATTTAAATTCTCACTTTCAAATCATAGATGTTTTCCCAAACATCATCAGCCATATAGCCACATATACTGACATAGTACATTAATATACGCATGATCATTATATGCCCTAAAAAAGTATCTCAAGACCTTTTGTGAAGACATTCCATGTCTCTCACAATGGTTAGACTAGTACCAACATACAAGTCTTATCACAAAATAGATATCTGGTCTTGTACACATCACTGCATACATAAGACTACCAACAACGTTTGCATGGAAACCTTTTTCCATTTTTTATGTTGATTTAGTTCAGGGAAAAAATCAAGACTCAAAAATCATTACTGAAGCCACTGGGGTATCTATGGGTTTGCATTGACTCATATAGAAATTGCTCAAGAATTTCCTAATATGATTGTCATTGCAAATAGATTTCATCATCCATATCACCACTTAAAGGTGTAGGTTTTACATCCTCTTGATGTATTACTAAATCTTAATAGTAAATTGTTGCCAGAATAAGTCTGATTAAAAATGCACAACAGGTAAGATGAAAGCCTTCCTATTATGCTCACCCCTTTGCAATCAAATAAGTCTTGCAGTTTCTAATTCTTAACCATGACTCTTTTTCAATGAATCATCACTTCCATTGCTTTCTTCCATTTTGCCTTTGCAGGAATCTTGTATAGAACACGACTCTATCTTCTAGAGCAGCCATGAATTCCTTTCTCAATTACTCCTTTTTATTTGGAGCTTCCTGCTTCTCTTGTTTAGGTCTCTTTATTGACCCTTCAAAACTCCCACTCACAAGGACTATTAAAAAATCACTGGCTGGTTCTATACTGTCTTGTCTATGTGTCTCGTAAAGAGACACATGGTCATCATTTTCACCTTTATTTGAAAACTAATGCATAATAAATGTGGTAGATTTCAGTTCTTTTCACTTACAATTCCATCTTTTCACTTATGAAAAAAAATGAAGTCAGTCACAATTCCATCTTTTCACTTAAAAAAAATGAAGACATCACTCTTATGAGCTCCCACTTACAATCATAATAGGAATGCGCAATTGACCCTTATGGTTTGCACTCTTATGATCTGTGGAAAATCAAATCCAATTCACACTTGACCATAATTCATAGAGTGTAGAAGTGACCACTTTAGAGGGCACATGGTTAAGTTCAATACCACACACACTTGATGAAAACAAATATGTGTACTAATCCACCAAAAGTGAACCTTAATACTCTCCCACTCACATTTGGTGGGCTAGCTTGAACCATCATAACCATGTCTCTTAATGCTTTATTACACTTTTTAGCAAACTCCATATGGTGGTGGAGTGCATTAGATAACTAGCTATCTAACTATCTTACTTCGATCACAGGGTTCATTTGATCATTCACAACATTGATTAGTTCATACATAGGATTTCAAAATATCTATTGATTCAATTGATTTTGTAACATATCAATTTACAGTCCAAAATATTTAAACTTCAGACTTACGCGGAATTAAATATGTATGATCATATTTGTGAATAATCCTCAACTCTGTGATACCTAGAGTAATAAAATGTTCAGCTCTGTGCCTTGCCCTCATACTCAGTACCAAATTTATCACAGTGGAATAATTGCAATGGAAATACGGTCATTTTCCCTTTACATAAATCTTTTTGTGTTGCTTTACTTGCTAGACTATCACAATGACATCTGCACATTGGCAACTAAACTTAGCAATCCTCATTATGCTATTTTTTTTTTTTTTGTAATTCCCATGTCCTTGTCTAGCATGACACATAATCAAGTCAATACTTGAATCACAAAAAGTGGTAAAGCAACTAAGCATAAAGATTCACCAACAATGCTCAACTTAAAGAAATCTCATGAGAGGAAAACTGAATCAGAATTATATACGTGCCACAAAATCATGAAAGTTTAAAACAGTTGAACTCTTAATCTTGACGGCATGAGACAACAACTCAATCTCATTTGAACCAGTGCATGAAGCACATCACAGAGAATTAATGTCGTTCCACTACATAAAGTAGACTTGTAGGTGCTTATACCTTTTACTTCAATTCTCATGTCGCCACCAACGCTAAGCTTCTGGCTTAGATGTGACAATAGAGAACATTCTGTAAAGAATTTCAATCCCTATCGTCATGATTTATGGAGCTTGTGTCCTTTTTGCGTTCCTCTTATTTGGAACAATTCTCTGCAAAATGGACTTTTCTTTAGCAGGAAAAGCATTTAACCTCACTTAGGTTAGCCTTATGCTAGGAGAAATTTTTACCCTTCTTTGAACTTAGGGTCGTCCTTCTATCTCTTTCCTGAAATCTCTTACCCTTCCTCAATATTGGGTGTAGAGTGCGGAGGACTTGGCCTCCCCTATGGGGTAAGCTTGTCCAGAGGACTCACAAACCTCTAGACATTCATTTCCAAGCCCCAAGTACTTCAATACATCATTGAAAGTAATAATGTTTTTGCTATGGGTCATACTGAACTTTCAAGAGCTCCCACCTAGAAAGGAGTGTCTTGATGAACAAATCGAACTTGTTCGTTAAACAATACGTGTTCAGCTTTTCTCAGTTTCCTTATTAAGTTGGCAATCTCATGTAGATATTGTCTCTTAAGAGGTGATTGAAGTACCTCAAGAGATCAACTTTGAATGCAATTCACATGGCATTGTTGTTGGATTTCTTTCACATTTGCACATGCATTTGTCAAGTATAGCATACGCAGGGCAATTAATGTTATGAAATTTCCCTTATCATAGCCATGTCGGTCTCATAACCTCTTATTTGCTGAGTAAATCCTCAGTTTTAGTGCCATTTGACCAAAAATGAATGGCTTTTCAACATCTTTTATTTATATAAAACCTTTCAATGTCAGATATCACAATTGTCCCCATTTAGCTTATTGATTAACATTCTTGTTCTTGGTAGCCTTCCTTGGCTTAATTACTTAAATTATCCCACTCATAGGATAATTCATTATTGATTTAATCCAAGAATGTCTTTTTATAGCACATTTAAATATACAATGTCATGTACTTATATTATTCTTGACTAGAAAGGTAATAACAACATTGGGTCTATGATCAGGAGAATACGTTTGTACCTCCCATCACACAGATTCCAACAATGTCATTATCATCTATCAAGAATTTCATACAAGTACTTTACATAAAATGCTCAATTATGACTTTCAGAAGGCTCAATTTCCGAAAGCTCCCACTTTGATAGAGCATATGCTACTAGCTCCCACTTAGATGGAGCTTATGATTCTCTTAGAAGACTTATTTTCCAAGAGATTTCACTCATAAAGTGTGTTTGACATTAACTTCTTCATGTCTCTTGGAGCATTATTATGTTGATAATGTCTTATTATCAAGGAATTTGGGACAGTTCAATAGTTTTCTTTAGTTTCATATTAGTCTCATTTCTTTGCTCTTAATCTTCAGCCAAACAAATCTTCAAGGGGAGAATATTATTTATTTCTAAACCCTAATTTGACAAGGTTCACAATAACCACTATTTTCTAAGGCTAGAAGAATTTTATGTCCCATGTTATTTTAATCATCTTCCAAAGTTTCTCTATCACGTTGAAAAGATGTTTCAAATGTCTTATGCAATTTGAATTGTTTCATTCTAGAAACATTACATATTTGCTCTTAAGTCTTTTATGATTTCTAATGTTGGTGGTTGGACTGGGCTCAAAACTCATTTTCACTCATGAAATAGGCTTTGCCTTATGAGGTTCATCACTTGCCTGAATCTGGCATTAGGGAGCTTCTCCTTTTGAGATTCCCTTTCACTATGATTTGATATTTTCTCTTTTAGTATCAAATCCTTACTTTTACCTCTGTGAGGTTTCCTCATATATGAATCTTGACATTCACCTTCTTAAGATTCATTAGATTCACGTTTATTTTTTTTTAAGTTTATCTTCCGAATTTCTTTTCGGTCACACGTCTTATTCAATTTCAGGTTCTAATGAACCTTAGTTTGAATCATTTTCCTCTTGAAAACTCTCTTTAAGATCTTCTCCTTCTAGGTTATATTTCAAGGCTCAATTTTAAATGAGCAAACCCCTCTTCCATCTATCACTAATTAGAGGCTCACATTACTTTAAGTAATTTATGCTTGAATAATTATTTAGAGATAACATCAAATAATTTTCACCTTCTCAAATCCACTACAAAATGAGATTTAGTGCTTTTTGAACTCCCCAAATTCATATTTATCTCAAATAAAATAAAAATGAATTATTAAAAATATTTCAGGATTTTTAAACTCATAAAAAATCATTCAAGATAGCACTAAATGCCTCTAAAACAGATTCCAATATATTCAAAAAACTTTTGAATATACATCAACATGAAGATCTTGAATTTAGGGATTTTTAGAAACAAACCACGTCTGAATCGGAGCTAAAACGCGCCCTCACGCGCCCCTAGAAGGAGTAGAAAGGGGAAATTCTGGAAAAAATAGAAAAATCCGTTGAATCCCACTCTCGAAATCGGCGCGTGCTATGCACGCGCCGCCACAGGGTTCCCTAAATGTGACACACGCCATCTGGTTAGACTCCACGTGCCGTCCTCTATCCGTCTATGTATACCACGTGTCAAACGGGTATGCCACGTGGCTACACGCGCCACATGGCGTTTCTGTCCATTTAATAATTTTTTTTTTTTGTTGGTTTGCGGATTGGGTCGGGTCATTTACCCGAACCGCCCACCCAGTCCACCATTATCCCTTTTTTTTTTTTTTTTGGTTTGGGTTGGGCCAAATTCGGTCCAATCCTTTATTTATTTATTTATTTTTTTTTTGGTTTTGTTTTGGATCGGGCTGAGTCCCGACCCACTTCCCTGATCCGTTTTTTTTTTTTTTAAATTGCGTCAAAACGACGCCGTTAGAGGGTCTGGAGGTTGTCTTCAACCTCCAGCCGGGTCGACCCGGACCCGGTTTCAGGCGCGGGTCGGGTCCGTCGACCCGGTACCTTCTCTCCTCCGTAACTTCGCCGTCCGACGTCCGTTTTGCGCGTTCTTGGTGTCCATTTTCATCGTTTTTTTGAGATCTACGCAATGGGATTATTTTCAAGTCCTAAATCACTCTTTTTATGATGACCCAATTTGAAATTCCATTTTTCTCGTTTGGTTACTTCGGTTCTTCATTTTATTTCGTTCAATCCAATAATGATGTGTATTATGAGGCTTTTGTAATACACTTGTACTCATAGAACCAAATCTTAAACATATAATAGGAATACCAAAAAAAACGAATCCACATAATATCACGGAAGGAAAAAAAAAACGACGCACAACGCATGCATATTCAATTATGTTCAAATATATGAATAGAAACTCAATCTCATACAGATATTCATATGTTACTGAGAACTTTCTGTAGGAAGATTTCTATATATTTATGAACAAAAAACAAAAAACAGATGGAGAATCAATTCCGTTTTTATATATGCTTTTATGATCAAGAACACAAAACGCACAACAGAAGTCATATTCAAGACTGATTACAATCTAAACGCTCTGATACCACTGTAGGATTTCGGGCGTACCTGGAATCCGATTGATTCACTGAGTACCCACACGAGATCGGAGCACCAATTCGGACTCTGATCACGTTATACGGCAGATTCACCATACGGATGGGGAGGAATCATAAGAGAAGTTTTCTGGAAGTTTTTCTCTCATATGGAAAAACCACTAACTCTCACAATCTATTATTCCCATATTTAACGTACAGGAAGTTACTGATTTGAATTTCAAATCATAAGGATAAAACTCCTTATTCAAACCCAAACTTTTTCATAATTTTATAATAGCCCCAACTGAATTGGGCTTTGGGCCTGATCCACCAAGGGTGGACCAGACCTATTCCAACAGGGGGTAATATTGAACCTAAAAAAACTTCCAAAGTAATATTGCTCCTCAACAAAAACTTCTGAAATTAATTTGCACCTTAACCCTATATGTAATAATGAAGTTATGTCTAGTAAGATTTCAGAAGTTCAAAAACAAGCAAGATATATAGATGGTGGAGGGTATGAAACTTTTTTAA